>JAUCRC010000002.1:10085000-12782500 GCA_032399595.1 Tetragonula carbonaria
GGTTAATGGACAGAGTTGACGTATCAAGGAACGAGTTGCATATTTTTGCGAAATATCAATGTAAGAAATACTCGCTAAAATTTGAAGTTATTCTGTCTAAACTTCTGTTAGTATCGATAAGTAAATCAAAGATGGTCGCAACAGATTTGAAAAAAATTAAGTTTAGAATGCATGTATGTATATTTGGTTTCAATTTGTACTTTATATCTTATGCAAGAAACATATTGATTTGATGGGTACGTAAGTTAATAAAATTAAACAATCGTCGTAGTCAAATAATGATTCACCTAATAGCTTATCTTAGCTTATTATGTAAGTGGGCAAATTTTTACTTCTTTCTCTATCTTAGTAATATGTCTGAAAAAGATATATTTTGATAAAATACTTAAAATACTGCATATTCTGACCTACGCTATTACTGATTGTTGGGTGGATTTTAGTTTATTAAAAACAATTAATTTGCAATTATTAGATATTATTATAATAAATCTGATAATTAACCTATTTCTATTTATATTATTTCATTAGGTGTCTGATAATAGAATTAATCTTTTAAATTAAAATATAATAATTACACACAGGAAAGTTCCAAGAATCCCTCACAAATTAACAAAATGGCAAAAAAATGAAATTGGGATAAATTTTATAATTGAGGAAAGTATGAAGATCTGCTCTCAAGGTGACTTTTCATAGCAATAAATCATTCAATTGTGAAATGGGAATATTCTTAACTTTGCAAAAGTTATAGAGACTAAAAATTCTCTTTTTTCTTTGTATTGGAACGAAGAGGATATCCGAAGGAAAGGATATAATGATCGAGGACTCGGGGTGAAGAAGACAGTCGAACGTATCTGAAACTGTCGATACCGACATTTATTTATAATAAGAAGTATAATAATTATTTTATGTACACATGAGACAATGTAACGGGAATTAAAACATTCTTAAGTCGAATCGGAAATATCCTCGGTCGACAGAAACGACTCAACATAATCCAACCACGACAAAACAATAATATATAACTTCATATGTCATTCGATATGACAGTGGCGTAATTTTTGCATCAAATCGATACTGTATCAACTTTGCACGCGCATGATTACATTTAAAAAAAAAAAAGAAAAGAAGAAGAAGAAAGAAAGGGGAAAAAAAAAGAAAGATTATTTATTAAAAAAAAAGATACTTCTTTGAATGCTGCCAAATACACGCGCGCGCGTTCTCAGATAATTCCTTATCTGATGATTATTCGCTATCGATGCGCGATTGCTAGGAATTATTTGCTCGGAATCGCCTAGAAATTCGCAGATCGTCGCAAAATTTACGCCGCTGTGAAGTACGCAAAGAATCATACAACATAGCCTCTTCTTCTCGTCTAACGAGCCCCCTAAAAAATGAAACTTAAAAATCGACTAATAATTTTATAGAGCTACCGTATACAGATCATTTTGTGCCATAAGTACTAAAATTGATATCACTGTTCGCGTGGGTGTGTCGGTACGAAAATGTATCGGCACACGTTCTTGTATATGCATTTCTTTTTTCTTGAGATCCATCGAGCTCTCCGTCACCCGATTGAGAATGGACGCTCGTCCCATTCACGCTACACGATCGAAAACGATCGAACACGCTCGTATAGACACTAATGTAATAGAAGCGAATCCTATTTATTAGACGAAGTGATCCGTGGAGCACGATTCAAGTTCGGATTTCGCGAAACGTCGGAAAACGAGACGAAAGACGCGAACGTCTAAAGTTCACCGAGGTGTCGCGAAAATAAAAAAAAAGGAAAATAAAAATAAAAAATTATGCTTTGGCTAGGAATTAAAACACGCGTGACAAACAACATTGGATTGAGCCTCTTGAACGCTAGACCATCTCGACCTCACATTCTTGCCTCGTTTCTTCTTTGCGCTACGACAAAGTTCGCTTCTATCTTATTCTTCTCTCTTTATTTCGTTTTATTTTCCATTTTTTTTTCTCTCTAGTACAATATTTGGCGAGGAACACGTCCAGCCTACCACGAGCGATATATTCATATACCTATGTGAATAAAAACTAATTACTTTTAATCTAGTGACACCTTAGTTGCGTTGGTAACTCCATACACGATTTACAAAGTTGGTTTCAACCAGTCAACCTTTTCTGCCGTGGTTTAACAAAGCTATACATAACATAAAGAAAAAGAAGGAGAACTGAACGCTATATACACGTAGACGAGCTTAAGGATGTGCAAAAGACGCTTATTACGTCTCGATTAAAAAGAAAATGGGAGAGAAATGCTTCTCGAAGGGTATACCCGGTCGCTTGTCTTGGTTCATTTTTTTTTTTGTCAACCCCATGCGTACAGGTATGTCACTGTGAACAAAGTTTTGGAAAAAGATCATCGTTACGGTGTCTAACTTCCCCGAACGGAAACATTTGTTTCATTATAAAATTTTTCTTCTAATTATTTTTATCTCGTTTGCATTTTAATTTCGTTTTCTGAAAATCGAAACTCTGAATATATATATATATATATATATATATATATATATATATTCTAGCTATAGAAATATGTAAGAGATGTACGTTATGATACGAGGGTTTACGCGAGGGATTACAAGTTGATCCAATGGAAAATCTTAAACGACAGCTTTAATCCTATTCGAACAATCACTTTGAGATACAAGAGATATAAGAGGAGACAAGTGTCACAGCAGAATACTCTAAATCCTCTATACTGTCTTCACTTTGTTACATATACTTGTTTATATAAGCGAAAAAATATAAACAAGTATATAGAAGTATATATTTAACGTACTAGATGTATCAAAAATAAAGGAGATCTAAAAACCAATTGTAACAGCCAATACATTGCAAATGGACCATATTTCGTTAAAAATAAGTGATAACCGTTCTTCTGGTCGAAAATATCAACAATAAAAATTATGACGATAACAATATTATATATCTCTGATAGACAAGCAAAGTCAGAATTGTTAGTCTCACAGGGAAACGCTTAAACGTAAGAATGCAATATAAGATGTTAGAATTTGAACAACACACATGAAAGATGTTGATAATACATGTCTATAATATTTAACTTTACATCTGACTGACACCATTCAATCACAGAATACGCAAATTAACGACTCGTATTATCTGTATTAACATATATCACACGCACTTGCAACATAAAAAAAGTACAAAATACAAAGTGCAACGTGCAAGATCAAATGTTAGATTTTCGAATGTACACCATTTTCTTGGAAAATCTATGTTATCTTGACTATCAAAAATTGACTTCGTTTTTCTTTCTTCTGCTCGTCCATCGGAGGATAGATGTAACGAAAATAACGTGAAAATAATATTCGTTACTCACCGATCGAGAACCTGACGATCAAACGACGGTCTGTCTCTGTTCAGGTCCAGCAAGCGCCTCCTCGGCGCTGTCGATGTCACAGATAAACTTCTGGACTCGCTGGTGCCGGTTGATGTTGCTGCTGAGGCGGCGGAGGCGGCGGCGGCTGTTGTTGTTGTTGTTGTTGTTGTTGTTGCTGCGGTTGTTGCTGCTGCTGTTGATTTTGCGGCTGATGTTGCTGCGGTTGCGCCTGTGATTGCGGCTGCTGTTGCTGCTGCTGCGACGCCTGTTGCTGATGATGACCGTGATTGTGACCGTGATTGTGACTGTGATTGTGATTATGGCTATTCTGCCGCGTTCTCAGAATGTCCCATCTTTGCTTGTAGAGATCACGTTCCTGCTGGATCCGAGCCAGTTCGATCTTCATTCGCTGAAGTTCATTCTGCAGATTTCTGTTCGTCGTCTCGAGGTCGTGCCGTTGCTGCAGCCGTTTGCTACGACAGTTCTGAGCGTAACCGCGGTTCTTCAAGGTTCGCCGCTTCTGCTTCAGACGCACGACCTTCGCAGAACAGGAGGGCCCGTTTTACCAACCAACTCGATGGTAAATGACTCGTGGATATCAATTTTGACGAGAAGTGAATTGGTATTGGTCTGCTTAGTCTCTCTCTCTCTCTTTCTTTTTTTCTTTATTATTTTCTCGTTATTCGATCGTTCATCGATACGATTTCTTTAATTATAACGAACGAGCGAAATTACTCGCTGTAAATATGCCGAAAGATATATTGAATATTTTCTGACGATTCTTATCGAAAGACGCTGGAAAGTGAAATTTAAGCTGGAAGTGAAAGCAATCTTTGTCGCAAATATAGCCTGTAGTTTCAGTAGTTCTCTTATTTGAAAGCTATTTTCAAATATTTAAAACGGTTTGTTTAATATCAACGGAGATGAATCATTTTGTTTTACTTGTTGCGAATCTAATTACTTTAAGATTGTGTTTTCTTTGGTAGAAACACGATATATTAAAATATTTCAGTCTAATATCACTGGCAATACGAAAATCATCTGGTCAAAGTCACTGCAGAGAGACAGAATCAAATTTATTACGAATCAGAGAGGAAATGTCTAAGAAAACTTCCCAGGATGAATAATAATTTTTAAGAGACTATAAACGATATATTCATAGCCGCTGTATTGATAATCGTTGTATAAACAGTTTTTAATAAAAAATAAAAACATACTGCCGTCACGTACAGTGATAACTGACGCGTCTGACTAATAAACGGTTCGTTCTACTGCAGCCACATATACCAATTCACGCTCACTTTACTCAAAAATTATCTACCTACGAACATCCTATCAATTTCACGATTTTATCAAAAAATTCTTTTCAAGTCCATTCATTTTTATCACTGTCGTTAAATAATCCATTATCATTACAACCAACAAGCACAAAAAAGTCGTATCAACGCCACAGTAAAGAAACACGAATACAGTAGAACTTTGATTATTTGAATTGATCATGGCACATGGTTGTTTAAATAATCGAATGATTTTGTTTTCATGTGAGAGATCACTTGTCACGTGGTACAGTCGTTTGCCAAGCAGTCCAAGATATTATAGCCGTTTCTTATCTAAGAACTTATTATTAAAATAGAATACTCTTCGATTTTAAGTCGATTACCAATAACAGTATACAAAAAAAAAACCGTTTGAAAAGAATTAGTATATTCAATAGGTTGAACAAAATGAAAAATTGTTCAATAAAAATGTAACAATTTCTATTCTCATTTTCCAGTTTTTCTTACATAAGAAAAGGAAAACCATTCTCAAATTTTCCATTAAGTATCCCGGATAAACCGTGTCGTTCAATCAAAATTCTACCGTGTAAGAAAGAAGAAAAAAAAAAGGAAAAAAAAAAAAAGAAAGAAAGAAAAAGGGAAAATTGACAAAGTACGAAGAGCAGAGAGCAAACGAAACTCGGCCAAACGAAAAATTGTGAATGAAACGAAAGCGAGGCATTTACCTATGCGAAAGTGTCGTTAAGAATGTAAAAGACCTGACTCACCTCTTCCCGCGGGCAACCATGGAGGCGTTTGTTCAATTCGCGTACGGAAAGTGACATGAGCAGCTCGTCGTTCATGAGTTCTTCCTGTGGATTGTTACTACCGCAATTCGGGTAAAGAACGTTGCCTTTGTGCGGCGGTGTCGAGCCACCAGCAGCGCAAGAACTCACTGAACAAACGCTCATCGGCCTTTGCATCTGCATGCTCTGCATGCTGTCTTCCATCCCTGACATTCCACTTCCGCCCGCGGGAAGCATCCCGCCGCCTGCTCCCGCACTCGCATAGTATTCTATGTGGCCCGTGATATATCCACCTACAACAACATTTGTACCGACTTCGAGTCTTTTTCTTTCTAAAGGATAAACGGATCTCGAGCCTCCTTGTTAAACTAACTACCGCCGATCACATCGCTTTATGTCGCTAGGCAACATCCGTTCACAGGTGAGATATATCTCCTCGCGTCTGTTTTTCGATATATAAAATGGTAACCTTGCAAACTAAACTTCATTGTCTGCAAACTAATTTAAATGTTCGAGTTAAACCAATAAAACTGACGACGAACGTCGTGTCGTGTAAAGAAAATTTGCCTTCAAATGTATAGTACCGTAACATTTAGCATCGTTAAAGGCGATTAAATCGTTGATTTTTCATGAGTTAAACACGTCGTTGCAGTAGCGACGATCGATAATCAATATTGAAAGGATTCTCTTTGCCGCCTAAGATTGACATTTTATTCCAATTCGTGCTTTCTAAATTATTGTTAAATATTACATTTAATTATTACATTTACATTTACATTTACAATTCATAGTTTCATATTTTTGTGATCGATAAAAAAAAAAGATCCTTTTTTATTCAATCTAATAACACTAGCGCCGGCTAACAAATTCGTATAAAACAAATTCGCAGGTGGAGACGTGCACTTTCGTCACTTCAGGGCGATTCTCATCGAATTACTTTCATTTCACGCACATCGTGAAATGATGCGATTCGTGTGTCATTAAGTTATCGTTGTTAGTCGATATCGAGTAATCGATAGAGAGGAATTTGACAAATTGTTGTACAGTCCATTGCAAATAAATCGTCCTCTCAAAAAGATGGTCCTTCGTTTATCCTATTACACGATCCTCAAGCGTGCATTGGCACAACCGCAAGTCTGTATATTATCTGTAATTTTTTAATTCGTCGCGGCAGTAGCTTACCAGCCAGTCAAAAATTTCTAGCTGAAACATAATGCTTTATCTTACAGAATAACAAAATTTGAATAAAATGTTTGCAAAAAGAATCCTATGAATATTTTCATCAAAGCACATACTTTTTAACGTAATTCTTTCTGATTTCCATCTTTTCAAAAAAAAAAAAAAAAAATTCATGAAAACAAAATCTATCTTCAGAGTTGCCCCACGTTTTAAACACACGCCCCGCGCACCACATTTTATTCTCGTTCCCGTAACTTCCCCTGAAGGTGACCTGCACTCACCAGTGTGTCTGGTATGACGCTGCAGATGTTGCAGGTCTTGGAAATGATGATGCATCGGCGTAGAGGGCCAAGCCTCGTGATGAGGCTCCGGTGTTTGCTCCTGAGGGCAATGAGGCCTGAGATCAAGCGGCTCCTGCCTCAGGGATTGCGTTAGCCAGCCCATGCCACCGCTACCAGCTTGCATATCGTCTTGCACGATGGAGTTGGGCTGCTGCAGTTGCAGGAACAGGCCTCTGTCACGGGAATCGCGGTCACCCCGGTGCAGTTGCAACGGTGGCGGCGACGCCGAGACCGGAGGCGTGTCCGGCGGCGTTCCAGGATGCGAAAGCGTGGTCAGATGAGACGCTGCACCCGGCGGTGCCTTCACCAGGACGCCGTGCTGCACCTGAATGTGCGGCTGTCCGTAAAGCGGATGGGGTTGCTCAAGCTCGTGCGCCGGCGGCGTCAGAGGCGCCAGGGCCAGACCTTGCGCTTGCAGACCCTGACCAGGTAATTGCACCACACTGCCGTTCACCATCATCGGTGAGCTGATTCTTACCTGGATGATCGAACAATGATTGGTTAATTTACATATCTTCCTTATTGTGGCAGAGTACTTCGTACTTACTTAACAATCAGATAACAAGAAAGTGAGATTGCGAGTCGAATCGTCTGAGTTTCAATATCTTGGCAATCATAGAATGATCAACTTTGCACATTACGAGGCATCATTGGTCTTTGATGTTAATCAAGGGAATAGCAAGCGAGAAAAACGAGAAAGCGATTCGAATGATCGTACATGGTAGAACTGTTTGAGTCAGCCAAGATATATTGTGTAAAGATTACTCGAGTAAACAGAATAATTTCTAAAAATGCAATAACATACATACATACATACATACATACATACATACATACATACGACGGGATTATCATAACCACAGCCGAGATTGTTGACATTCGTCGGACAAAGTTTTCATTTGATGAGTAAAAAAGTTTCTTCCTCGTAGGGAACTCAAGTATCCTATTTGGTCGTTTTCTCGAAGTTAAATTCTAAACGTTAGATTTTTTTTATTATCGATTATCAATCGTAGAAGAAAATATTTCCTATAAATGATATCGACGCTTTCTGAGCTAGATAAATCTGAATATTCTTCTACATTTGTTTAAATTTGAATAGAGCGAGATATGAAAATTGAATTAGGAACATAAATTTAGCATTTAGAAAGGGTGAAACAACTTTCTTTGTTCCACCTAAATAATTCTTTAATATCAGTATGATTTACTTTAAAAGAAGTGAAGAAATTGTAACAGTTCGATTCTAAGAAGTTTTGAAATTTCAAAATTGATAATTCTTACAAATCTGAGACGATAGAACCAATAATTGTTAAGAAAAAGGTGCATCGAATAATATTAAATGTTATTCGATTCACTGTATTATTATAATACAATAATTAAGAAATTACATGCAGCTGAGTTTTTATCTATGATTATTGACGTCTTTCGAAAATAGACAGATTACATTACATAATGTTTTGATTATTATGAATGATGCTCATATATTAAATGTGATTGATTTAAGTGTCCATTAACAGTAACACCAAATAACATAGAAGTTAATACTTGAACATAGACGAACTAAAATTTCGAGCAATGAATATTTCTCTGAATAATACACCTTCAGATTTACATCTTTACGAATCTTATTTCTTTATATTAAATTTTTTCTTTACAGATCTTTTTTTTCCAATAATGCATACGTGTAAATTATTACAGTTATTAGAGACAACGAGTTGAAACAAATTGCAAAAAAAAACTATATCATTCGATCAACATGCAATTTTCAGAATAAATAGATTCAAAGAATTTAATATTCACCGTCCAGTGGTTATATGGAATATGTCTCGTGTTTCTCTTTATATATAAATATGTGTAATAATTTCAAGCTTATATAATATAAAATGACGCACGTGACCCTATTTATACATACGATCTCAACGTCACTGAATAAAATTCTCGGCAACATGGTAAATAAATTAATTCGTGTTCACTAAAAAGAGAAAGAAAAAAGGAAACAAAAAAATACGAAGCAACTTACGAATGATCTTTTTCAATGAATATATACTTACCGATGTATAGATTCAATGATTTGACAAACATTTATAATGAAAATTATTTTCCAATTATCAATATAATTAAGATACAAAATTAATTGGATTGAAAAACTTAATTTGAATGTTCCCTGGAACGAAACTACATCATTTCAGATTTGCAACAAAAAAAAAAAAAAACTATTTCCAATATCACTACACGTGTTTCTGCATTTAAGTGAAGTGTAGATACTTCCGATGCAAAAAAGTCAAGATACACTGATCACCTGTATTAATTCATTCTCAAGTGTTTCTACTTAAAAAAAAGAAAAAGCGATATATGATATAGATATCTATCTACTGTAAAAAGTAACTTTTGCGGCTGTACTTGTTACTATGCGTGTCTAACTGAATTGTTCTTATTACTAAAATTAGCACAGAATGAACGGGAAGTGATGGATCGATGAATGAAGATGAAGACGATCGCAATCTTACTAACCGTGAATGTTCATGCAATCTCGCACTTTCGCGAACAATAATTAAACAGTAATTTCATGTTAAATTAAAACATGTAAAATTTTCCTGAAACACTCGCGAGACAACGAACAATGTGAATCTAACATGAATCTAATAAATTGCCTGATAAACTGACACGAATAAACGAGTAACGAATGGTCCAAGTGAAACGTATCAATGATTAACCAACCTCTCGTTTGACTGCCGGATCGAGATGATCGAGAACAAACTCCTGTACGTATTCTCTGGCGAGATGCTCCTCGGCTTCCATCTTAACCTCGTCGACCTCTACCTCCACCTCCTGCGCCTCCACCTCCTCTACCGGACCCGTTGTAGCCGCATACGGGACCGTCTTCTCGCTGCCGCCGCCACCTCCGCCGCCACCTCCGTCACCCCCTGGACAACTCGTCAACGTTTGTTGCGTCGTGACCACCTTCTCAATCGACTCCACCTAACAATTTGAGAAAACGGGCCACCCCTTGACCGTCGATCGTCGATCACGAGCAACAACACCCCACGTGAAAACAAAGTCCTCGATATTTTTTTCACCCTAACGTCCACTTGCCATTCTTACTGTTCAATGATATTATACGAAGCTAAAAAATTAGACGAAAGTAAGAAAATTTAGGAATAGCAGCTTTCATGTGGTAGAATGCTTGACAGTGAAATACTGAGAACTGAATACTTCCAGTCAATCGGGATCTGCGTGTCCGTTTAGTTTTCAGGTTAGTCACTCCTCGCGAACTCTATTGACGTTACACCGCACCATTACTCCACTATGTCAATGATCATTTCGATTCGAAGAAAATCACTGGTCAGGCCTCGTGGTCAGGTCTCACGTTATTTCGTGTCTCTCGCGTAATCCACTGACAACACCGTCACCGGCCACACACTTCCCCCACCGGTCCCCCCCCTCAAAGATGTTCCCGCCAAAAAATGGCTCTGTGCTCGCGGAACCAACTCACTATCAACTCGATACTCCGATACCTTTGATACCTTTTCTGATTTTCGTTCGCGACGAGCAACGCGATTCGCAGATTCCACGCGGAGAACTTGATCGTGGAAACTATCGTTTGCCGTTGTATCGTGGCTTTTGTCGCGTGTGCGTGGCGTCGCGGACTACGATCTGGCAGAAAAGAGAAAAAGAAGACAGCGTGATAACGCTGGATACGTCGTCCGAGTGGTGACTGGTCCGACGAGTGTGGTTCAGAAGTGGTTCTACGCGCAGGACACGAGTGACGTCACGGGTGGGCGTGGCCAAGGTTTACTCGATTCCCCGGCGCGTGCAACGATTGGCCCGGCGCGAGTAGAGTCGCCATTTGCACGCTACTCTATTGGCCCCCACCATCGGCAAGCCACCTTGTCACTCCCGGCACGGATCTCCCGTACCTTCGCGGAGGTACCATTAATTTCTAAAGTGATTATTATAATTTTTCAGTGGACGCGTTGCTCCTCTCCGCTTAACCCCACCCGTCCACCTGTGCCAGAACGCGCATACAACGTCGTCTGCTACCGATCTTCGCCGTGTACCGCTCTCCTTTCCTCGGGATTTCAATTTAGCGCCGCTCGGTATATAAGAGCGTGAGCCGCGTTATCGCGCGGCCACGATCCTCGAAATCGGTGCCGCAGTACCGATTTTCCGCGGGAGAATGACAGTTCTTACTGCGACACCGACGTAACTGAAACGTGGAAGCCGGCCGTGCACGCCGGTGAAATATCGTTGGATGAGAAATCACACAACTGCAATTTCGTGTTAATAAATAGGAACTAAGCGGATCGTTGCCGGCCTGGATTGACAAATCAATTAACACTTTTTTACTCGTACCTAAATGTAATTACTCGTAATCTTTTAACTTCGGATCGAAGTAAAATAACGATAGGTTGTTCTTATAATAATTATTGTATTTGAAATATAAGAGAGAGAAATTTTATGAAACATAATCTGCTCTAACGTTCTCAGAAGAAAAACGTCCATCTAATCCTTTTAGTACCTATATCAATTAAATATATGTATAACATTTTTAATTGTAATATTGTAATGATCACTTGTGATAATAAATATAGGTTTAATTACATTAATGATAAGTAACTAATATTAACTCAAAAATAACTAAAATATAATGCTTAATGTTCTCGAAATCATTAAGTTATTATATTTCTTCCTGGAAAATGATATCCCTTTGCAGGTGTGTCATTGTTCTTCCGAAATACCTATATAGTGATATGCTGACGGTCGCGCGACCGGAATTAGGGAATGTGGAAATCGGAGACTAGTTTCCACTAGGGGTCGTGAATGTGAATGGAAAAATCTCGCCGTTCGAGTTCGATCCGCGTCGGTTTTCCGAGAGAAACGGCGCGAGATTAAATGCGTGACCTTATTCTAACAGTTTGAACCTTCGCTTAGCGATAATTACAGAGGTTGTTGAATAATGAAGTTCATTCTTCGTTTTTTCAACAATTAAAATATTGACCAGGTCGTTTAATGTATTTGAACAGTAGACTATAATAACCATCTACTGCTATTTATTACAAAATTGTAATGTTGACGATTATACGGGAAGTATTATATTCTTTAACGATATTATATATTTTTCTGTATTTTAATACCGACAATAGGAAAAAGAAAATATATGTATTTACATTAGCATTTAGAATATCGTACTATTTTAAAAATAATGAATTAGATTCACGTAGATGATTATTCAATTTTTATTTAAAGGATTCGGCAAGTTAAATTAAAATTTACATCGACCTTCATGTTCCATTGAACTTAAAAATAAAATAATGCCATGCTGCACTTCAGTGACATATAAATATGCTTTCATGAATTACATTCCTCATCGTATACTCATTTTCGAAACATTTTGTTGTTGCCTTGCTCGCGTTTCACAACACCTATAGTTATACTTCGCGAATGAATGCAAGTAGATGAATCAAATATATGCCAAAAATTATTTTGCATGTTATAAATTGGTAATCATTATTATTACGATGATATATCTATTCATTAATTACAATTATATGATACGCTTAACGATGAATTTCACATTTTTTTGTATAATGTTATAAGAAACATAATTATTGAGAAATTCTTTTTAATCCCTTTTCTCCTTTTATTAAGCAAAAGTTCGACGTCCAAACAATTGCAAAGAAGTTGCGAACGAAGAGCGCGAAATCACGGATTCACATCTAAATAGGTTTCCACAAATGTCTACCCCTGCTTAACAGTCTATATTCTATACCCATTTCTCGGATGGCACGACTTTAAAATGCTTCATGAATATCAAATTTTCGTTCTCTCACGCGCCTTCGCTGCACCCTCTCTTCTCGCTGTCTGTCTCCCCCTATCAGCTTCCTTTTTTTTTCTCCCCTCTCCTTTACTTCTCATTTCCATCCGTTCACAGCGCTTGGAAACAAATTCGTCGTACCTACATGCAACGATGCACTTTCCAAAGTTTTAATAACCACCTTCTATTTCCACGATAATTGTATAGGTGTATTTTTCATTTTATGACGAAATATCAACGCTAAACTGCGAACATTACCACGCGCGGTTTGATATGATAAAGTATAATTAACACGTTGCGTGAGATATCTTCATATAATTTTGTTACTACTACTATACCTACAATGTATTTCTTTCAGACGTATTAACGTGATACCCATCTAGTAAAAAAAAAAAAAAAGAAATACTGCATTCTACATGTTGAAATTTTCCTTTTTTTTCTTTCTTTTTTGCATTTGAGCTGGAAAACCAAACTCTGTATGCCGATTTCGTGTCGCATCGCCTATTTCGCAATTTCCTGAACCACCAATGACCGCTTGCACCTGACCAGAGACATACATGACATATATTAGTACCTCACCAGTTGTCACGATTAATGAAATAGTCAGTCTTGTTTTACTTAAAAGTGTTGGATTTAATTTAATTATCACTTAGCTTGTAAGTGGTGTAAGCCATCAATGTTTGCGCAATGGTATCGCTCGTTTCGCAATTCCTGTACCAGTGACTGTACACTGCGTGGCACGTGCAATCTTCTAAAACGCACGTGAACGAATGCAAACAGCCGATCAGTTAATAACGTAATGTAACTCATATCAATAACAAATTCATATTTTCAATCAAGCCGAGCGTAAGCAGAAGCAAGAGGGGGGAGGGGCGGAAAACGAAGGAAGCTTTAAGGTCTATCCGTGCTTCAACCTAGCGGGCCAAGGTGACAAGACAGACAGAATTTTGTTGGTCTAGACACGGCAAGTGTCGCAAAGACCCGGAATAGAACGGGACGAGGACGACAACGATAGGATTGGCCATTTTGTTGAGCGCTGGAATTTGTCGACGCTGCACTTCGATATCCTCCGGCTGCCGTTTTCTTTTTCGTTCCATCCTCGTCATTTGCCCCATACTCGATACCCTCGCGGCTCGCGATTTCTTAGTATAATCAATCCGACGAAAATTTTCCATTGGTAGTGGGCACACGTAGTGGTCGACGTGGCGAACGATATACATACCGAGAAATCGTTACGCCTGTGCACCTGTACTATTGTGCAACAGAAATTGTACAATCTTCTCTTTTATCTTAATCTTGGTGGATATTTCGTGCTGTTTTATGCCTATCGTGTAACATTCCTCCTTCGGTAATATTCTTTATCGATGAACTTCCGTGACAAGTCCGTTCTAAGAATATTTATAAAAATTAAAAAAAAAATATATATATATATATATAGATTTATATGCATATTGTGCACATTACACGTTCGTATATTGTAAAAAAAATCGACTATTCTACGAAGCAGGCATCTACGTTAATTCGATAAAGTAATTGCTCTCGGAAGAGCTATTATTAGTTTTGTGATCGCTTGGAACTTCCACGTCGCTGTAAAAATGCAACAAGTTATATTATTGACCTACTTCCGTCATCAATTAAGATCTTTACATAATTGTAAAAATGCAACGAGTTATATCTTTGACCTTTAACCATTCCGTAAATCATAAACTATGTAGCCAATATTGCGACTGTGTATCTAACAGATATTAAGTGCCACAATCTTTTTGCATTCTATTTAGAGAGCTGAGGATCACAGTTGTGCGTGTGTGTTAGTGAATCTACGGTTATTTGCCGTATAAAATAATGTTTCGTATATTTATCATTACAAAAGTTTCCAATCGTATCTCTCGGTCACGAAAACTTTTCGCAATAGAGAATGAAGTGACATTTTTACAATTATAATTATGGAACTTTGCTGACGCTTGACAGAGAACGCATGATAGAATGATGCTGACGAGAGTTGAGAAACGAGAATAACTAAATCCAAGTTGAGATTTTTTTTTTTATAAATCTCAATGCATGCGATTTATCGCTGTGATCTTCAGACAAGAATAGATTGTTGCTTGTCCTACCGGAAGAAGCAAGACAAATAGAAACAAAACATACGAACATACATTTCCACTGGCCCAAGACAGGACAGTGATTTCTTTTGCCTGTTATCATACCGTTACACCAAGGCAGGTCAAGAGACTGATCTATCGCATCTGGTGAAACGTCCTGGTCGGTTGGCGCGCAACAAACTTTACCGCGAGATTTACGACAAGCAATTGCATTCGAGAGCCAAACATGGAAGTTCCAGCTCTCTCTCTCTCTCTCTCTCTTTCTCTGTCTTTCTCTTTCTGGTATTCTCTCTTTTCCTTTCACTCCATCGTTCGAACGAATCCGTCGGACGATGGGTCTTGATCTTAACTCCAATGCCAATCTCAGCCATTTATCCATCTTCCATGGGAACTCCGAATCGTTCGACGAACGACTCGAAATTACCGATATATATATCCAAAACTTTCTCTCGTTATACTTTTTTCTAGAAACGTAACCGATCGCGATGTGCAAGTACCTCCTCGCGCAATAAACGAGACTCTCATTGTCAGAGTGGACGATTTATTGAAGAAAATGAATTTTGAATGAAGATTTGAAGAGAACGTGATTTCAAACTTATCTACGTATTTTATATTTATATTTACATTTTTCAAATATCATTCCATTCGTTTTTTTTTTTTTTTTATCTATCTACTTATTTCGTCCAACAAGTCACAGACACTGTAATAATTTGTATTTATTATGTAGAGAAAATTTTGAGGCATTTAATTTCATTTTACATTCTCTCTGATAGAATCAAGGTGAAATTAAAAAAGCTCGAAGATCTAAATTTTTATGGCCTCTAACTCTGGTCTGAATGATGTTAGTTATTGGTCTTACGTCTCAAATAAAGAAGAAAAACAATACGGTGACGGTTAAAATCGTCGAATCAAAAGAAGCAAAGGATATATATTATCGTCGTCGCTCTTTTCGCGAACGAAACGACCGCAAACATTCGATCGATGTTAAATTGATAACCCAGAACAGAACGATGAAGCAAGAGCGACGACACACTTCCTCGTATCTCTCATTTCTTGACTTTTTCTCTTCTTCCTTTTTTTGAATCCATGACTTCTATGTTATCGTTTCATGCTTCATTCTTTCTGGAACCGCGTTCTGTGATCACTCTGTTTATCACCGTTTAACGAAGTAACCGTCGATAAGAGATCGTTCTTGCGTGAATGGCAGAAATATTCGAGTCTCGAGTCAATTTTGGCGAATCTCTTTGCTCGATGGAAGGAACAGTAACCAGGAGAGATTCTACGAGAGACTGGTGCAGAGATTGGTCTTGCCAGGAAAATACGATACTACTGCGTTTCGGTAACTTTTGACGAGCATTTCGTCTTTCGATCTGCTCGATTAATACGAAGTATTTTATAGGCTTAGAAACGTGAAAATAATCGAACGTAATCCATAATTCATATATTGTAACGGTGAATGTTTCTTTATACAATTGACAGTGTAGCTAACTTGAGAATTGCAAGCTTTTCGCACGTTCCTCTCCTAAATTCAATTTGGACATTCAAAATTCGGATATTCGAATTTAGATATACAGCGTGTCGACACTTTTAGTTTAAACACTTGGATTTTGACATTGGAACGTGATCGTTCCCTCTGTCGCGCGATACTTTACTTTATTTCCATTTCTGGCACACCGTGCGTATCGTCTCGCAAAAAAATGTAAAAATCTAAAAATGGAACGATAGAACAAAGAATATGGGAAACCTGAAATGTCTATTCTTCGCAACGGACGCAACGTTTCTAGCTATAAGAAGATACTTATCTCAAAAAAAAAAAAAAAAAAAAAAAAATTAACCGATCATCGCCTATTACACTCTTCTTCGTTATCGTAAATTCTCATTTCCCTAATCGTTGATCTGCTGTTTCCAACTGCGCGCCAATGTCAGAAGCACCAATCGATCGATTGTAACGCATTTCTTTCCCCCTCCGGAAAATACGATTATTCAATATCAGAGGAATGTGATCAACTTCTATGTGTAAAGCGCTAATCTTTCCGGATGCAAATTAAAAGTAATCAACCGAGCGACTCCCGTGGCTCTAAGGAGGTTAAGTTTATGAACGCACATTTCAGTATGAGGCCGTGAGGCTAAGACTGCGAGAGAGGAGCAAGAGTAAAGGTGGCTGGTGACTGGAGGAAAGAGGAGGAACGAGGGAGAGTGCTGAGCCAGCATAGCCGGCTTGCCAGCCTGCACATCGATACCAAGCAGTCAGCCAGCAAGCCAACCTACCAATGAACCCACCTACAGTCGATAGAAAGGTTTTTCTTACGAGGGAAACGTTACATATGCGATAATTCGATGTAAATTGAAAATTCTCGATATGAGGAGTCAGTTTCTGATACCGCGATCGTTGATCGGCGTTCACCTACTGAATGGGCTGATGTAATTTCCTGAGAAGAAAGTTACGTTATCAAATAGTTAAGAACAGTATTAAAAACAGCAGAGAAAATTTAATAATTTACGTATCAAAAATTGTTTATAACAGGAATCAAGATATTGTACGATGTATCGAAAATTGTATAACACTCGTGTATAATGATCAAGACGCAAGCGGTATGCTGTTGTTAAATCTAACGTTAAATGATAGCAATATTAAGTTCAATCGTGATTAGTGAGTTGCTTTTAACAGACAATTACGATAACAATATCGAAGAGTAAAAAGTTGATATTCCGTGTGATATGACTTGCATTGCAATCAATGAAAGTGAAATTATTTTCAGAGGGAATTACGAAGCTTTCGAAAACTCATTCGGAATGCCAAGATCCAATTAAAAGAATAGTATGCTACAGTGGTGCTCCGTAGGATTGGTCTCACAGTGAAAACAACTCGTCTCGGTCAGACACAGCGATCAGGTTTAAATGTGCTTCTCCACGTGCTGCTCAATAACGAAATATAACTATCAAATAAATGTATATCTAATTTAATTTTCAACATCAGTCTAAAGTCGTCTTAAATAAAAATAAATTGCAGCCAAACGAAATGGAATTTTGCAAATTTTTAACCAATTAAATAATATCTAATAGAATTAGAATTGGCACAAGAACGAGGATCGGCCAAGAAAAAAACTCTGTGATCTGAAAACGCACTAAAAAAAAATTACAAAATAACAGAAACATTTATCAACATTTTGTACATATTCTTTTGTATCGGAGAGACATCAATAATACTAAATACGTACCAAAATCGATAATGCGTAATACACACTGAAAAACCAAACACTTAGGTTCACATTCTCACAATAATTTTATTGCAGCAATGATTTTACAACAACTAACACGACGAAATCGAATTTTCCGGGGCAGACAAGCGTGAACAGTTTTCCAACACCCAATCGCGATTCAATTACAAAACAATCGAACGCGTTAATCGAACTTTTAATTATCCGTCGTCGGCTTCAATCACCGCAATCAGTCATCCAGCGAATATTCCAACAGAATATCCGCAACGACAAAATCGTTTCGTAACCCGGTATATATATCGAGGAAGCTCGAGCCACGTTCACGTTAATATCAATCCCCGAAGGATCCAGGGATCCCACTCACGGGTTATTTCGAGCTTGGCGAAACAAACTGATCCGCAGTGTTCGGCGAAGTCAGTTGTGGTGATTCGAGGATATCCCCCCGATTCATTCATAAGGAGAAAACCAACGAGGGAAACGGGCAAACGATCAATGACAAGGACGAGAAGAGTAGAAAATAAAAGGATGAAAGAATGAAACGGAAGGACGGGAAGGAAGAACCGAAAAAGATATAGTATCCAGGTTCCCAACCTATGACTGCCCAAAAAGTATCGCCAAGTGTTTTCTAACTTTCTATTACTTTTAATCGAAGATTTTCTTGCCATACAAATACAAAGTTAGAACTATGTGTTCGAACTGAAATCGCTATTTTTAATGCATCTTCTTTTTTTCACTCGCGAATTGTCCATCATCAGCGATGAAAATGGTACTGGTTACAGTTCGATACTGTAACATGAATCAGTGTCTTTGAAGAATTTGTATCCTCCACATGGTCATTGGACATTAGTATTTATCGTATCTTTATTTTTTGCTGACTTTTTCGACTTTTCTACGTTCTGTTAAGAACTTTTGTCAAAAATGTATGATTTTTACACAGTTCTTGACTGGCACACTTTTTCTTCTATTTCCAAATTTATTGGTAAATATCGATAACTTGCAACCTGTGCCTTGTTACGTTTAACTGTTACCATACTTCAATTTTGTAGAATGCTTTGAGAAAATATCTACGTAGTCTTTCACCTAATATGAGAGGGGAAAAATTGGCCGCAGGTTACATATTTCGTTATTATAAAATGGTTGGGAAACACTGGTACAGAGAAAGAAAGGAAGGAATAGTAGTGGTGATAAAAATGAGAGAATCACGATGAAAAAGAGAGAAGAGACTGGTGAATTGAGAAGGGTGAAGGAGGAAGGAAGTTCAAAAGAGAAACGAGGAGAGAGAGAGAGAGAGAGAACGTTTCGCCGGATAATCCTTGGAGTCATTTGTCTGCCGGCTGTTGAGACACTCATTTGTTCGCGGCGCGATGACAGATGACAATGAAGTAGAGATCGTGCCACGGTCATAGAGCGCAGGGTTGGGAAAAAGGTGGAGAAAGGGGGAAAGGCACAGCAGTAGCCAGCATCCAGCAGTTAGGATGCAGATCTGTTTGCCATTCGTGCCTCAATTATTCTCGGATCATCGCTGTGTATCGGCTTGGGGAACAATCGAATCGCGGTATTTGTGTCGCCGTGATTAAAAACATAATGTTCCGTTTCACGAGCGATAAGTCGCTCTTCAGTAACGGAGAAGGGTACCGTATCGAACGTATAGAATGCTTTTGCCATGAAACTCTTTTTATACAGGAATTATTTACGTATTTGTGTATTCCTTTTCTTCAACAGACGCGCGAGCTTCAGTTTATCACTGCAATTGATTGAAATTTATTATCCAGCTGAATCAAGTGGAATGGATAGAAAATTTATTATATATAGAAAAGACTGTATTATTCTTGATCTTGCGATACCTGAAGAAATGATATAAAATAAATTTATCGAAGTCGGTGGGAAGCGAAGAAGCAGTGGGATCGAGGGGTTTGCGAAGGGGAATGAAACTAACTGCTGGCACATTTAGCGACTTCCGGACCACGTCGGAAGTTCCGTCATATTTGTCACCACGCCGTTATTAATGGCAAGTTTTTTATTGTTTTAGCAAAGTCAAGGGAGGAAGTGGACGAGAAAGAGAGCAGAAGAACCATCGTTTCTCTTCCTCGGCTATTAAATTTAATAGCCAATATCTCCCCTATTGCTAGCACTTTTTCTGCCTTTTATCTCCTCGCTCGATTCTTTCGAGATAAGTAAACATTGATTCGTCTGATTCCCTCTAACGATTCACTCTCCATCAATATTTCTTAATTCGTTGATCCTTATTCTATTTTCTTCCTAACTGAGACCGATTGTGATGTGAATTTTCTGTCAACGATGTCTTACAATTTCATTTCATAAACCTATCGAGTTCGACGAAGTCGAATTCGGAAATACATACGAATTAATAAGATAAGAGAAAGAGAGAGATTAACATTTCTTCCTGGTTTTTTTTTTATAGAAAATAAATATTAGTATTGGAAACGTATGTTCACACGTAGCGAGACGATTTAAAGACGTAAGAATCAAATACCTTAATAATTCACAACGATTTCATAATCTGTAATTGCAATATGGCCATTAAATGGCGTCTTCGTGTACCATCGTCGTTCGTGAGATATCGCATCATGTCGAACAACGAAGAAAGATTGTAACGACATCCTGTACAAGATACCGATCTGCACAAACCAGAGACGACGACGACGAAGTCACTTGCACAGCTCGGTGCTTCTTGAAACTGTTCGTTCGTTCCTGGTAGAGTCTTATTAATAAACTGATTCATCGCGCCTCGTTTCTCTCGTCTTCGTTTGCTGACCACGAAATTGTACGTGAGTACACTGATCGCGTTGCATCGCACAATCCGCGCCGGCGAGATGCCGGCGTCGCCTTGACTTCAAAACGGCGACCTTCGTACTTCACCGACTGTGATCGTCTACGTAACCGTCGCCGATTCGATTTCTTTTTTTTTTTTTTTTTTCCACCACATATACTTCGCGATAACGGCCCCCGCTATTTTCGAACTTGATAGCCGAAGAGACTTTTCATCGCGTGAAAAAGATAGCAATATAAAAGTAGCTCGATCAAGGTCAACACGTGGAAAGTATTTTTACAGCGAAGGATATCAAGTGTTTAGTCGTATCCAACACTGTTTAGTCGTGTATCGGATGATTGAAAAATTTCGATAAAATCACTTTAAATCACTTCTTTTCTTTCTTTTGAAGGATAATTAAGACTGAGTATTGTTCATTATTGTTCAGACAATTATACCAGGAAGCTTTCTGTTTTACCTCGCCTTTTTACAAAGAGGAGTTATACGAGGATGACAATGAAAAATTTATCTCGCAATTTTCATATCGCGAAAGCGATAATCAAGTCTAACAGAAAGAATTCTACGGGGGGGGGGGGGGACGACGACTTTCAGTTGGCAACAACGATATTTCAGTTGGTTTAGCGTCGCGAAGTATTTATACCTTATAGAAAGTTATATACGTCGTAGATTTTGACACGAAAGACGACCAAACCGAAGCGTCACGTAACGCGAAGCCGCGGCGTGATCCGCGAGGTGGTGGATTTGCGAGGAGTCGGGTCGCATCTAGCATCTGCAATCAACACTCGCATCGGTTCCAGTGACGTCACGTCCGGTCATCTGCCGAATAAGCAGAAACCGCGTAACCGGACTCTATCTGCGGGAAACGATTTCGAAAAAGAAGAAGTGCCGTCGACGACGAGCACGTGTAGCGCGAAACGAGCACCAAGACGTGGCTAAACTCCTTTCGTGATCCAACTCAAATCGCTGTCTGCCTTAACAGATAACTAATTTACATACCTATGTACTTACAGTTTTACTGATTATAATGATAATTTTTATACGTATTTTATACATCCTTCTGCAAGATTAGAGGAAAGTTGTTCCGTTTTCGAAGATTCAAGTGACATGTAATGAAAAGATTTTAATGTTACTAGTTCACGAATCATTTTTTTTCTTTTCTTTTTTATTAATGTTCGAGATAATATATGAAGATATTAAATAATATTCCACTTGCACGTATATATATATATATATATATATATATATATATATATATATATATCACGTATGAACAACATACAGTAAAACCTGTTTTTGTGCGGTGGATAGGGACCGCATAAAAGAAATCGTACAAAAAAATATTCTGAAATTTTATAAATGCTTACATATAATAAACAACTTTGTACGATACTACCTAAATTACTACCTAAAATTTTTTTTATGCGGTGAACAGGGACCGCATAAAAAAAGTCGGACTTAGAAAATACATCAATGATTTACGAAGTAGATGAGAGAATGCTTTCAATTAAATTAAATATTTAAATTAGACCCGAAGAAATTGTAAAAATATTTAATTCTTCATTATACATGGAGAAGTTTTCAAATTATACATTAGAAAATATAGAATACTTAGAAAATACATCAATGATTTACGAAATAGATGAGAGAATGCTTTCAATTAAATTAAATATTTAAATTAGACCCGAAGAAATTGTAAAAATATTTAATTCTTCATTGTACATATACACGGAGAAGTTTTCAAATTATACATTAAATAGTTTGCTGCTACTCGTCATAATCTAAAACGCGCATCTTCTTGCGATGAATTGGTTCAAGATCGCTTTCGTCGCTTGAAGACAGGATTTCAATTGATTTGTTTTTTGGTACCATAAAGTCAGTGATCAGTTTTTGTGACGACGGTCGACTGGTTAATTGCTTGTAAACGTCACGATAGGGAGACATGCATGATCTCAGCTCTTTTTGGAATTTTAAGCGTCTTTCCGGATTGGTATCTATTTTAAGAAAATGCGTTTCCAATTTTTTAGAAATCTGGATCCCTGCATATATTTTATCTGCTGTGATAGATTCCGGTTCTTCTTGTCCATTTTCATAATCTATCAAACTATTAATAATGTCACTATCACTGACAGTTTGGTCCTCGATCATTTCGTCCAGGTCATTTTCGCCGAAAGTATCAAAGCCTTCTCCGCCGATGTTATATGTGCGAGCGCACTAATTTCAGATAATAACGTTGACGCATTTTCGGTAACGTGAATCGTGGATAAAACTCTGAATACGAAGCGTATACTGTTCGCGCGTCGAGCGACAATATGTACGTAACTGACTCTGCCTTGTCAAGAGATTGTTTAAAACAAATGAACAGAGCATCGCGAAGTCCAGATACATCGTTGTCAAGGAGACCACGTAATCAGAGTTCGTCCACAACATGTATATGTACATTGATATGAAACATTAAACTGGTGCTAACGCCGCTAAGATTCATATACCGCATAAAAATAAATCGCACGAAAAAAATCGCACAAAACCAATCGCACAAAAACAAAATCGCATAAAAAAGGACCGCACAAAAACAGGTTTTACTGTATAATTCTCAATGAATTCCAGCGCGAAAATTTACACTACCGTATATTAACGATATGAGCCCATATAGATTTATATTACGATCAATGCAACATTTTCCTTTACGTTCAAAGGTTAAAATTAAATCGCGCACAGAAGAACTAGCGTAGCTAACGATCAGATCAGATAGGGCAGGGCAACGAGATTGGTGAATCAAGGCAGGCCAAAGGGTTGAGAACAAACATCGTTAATTTGCACGCAGAATCCCGCTGCCGGAGGCCGAAAGGTCAACATTAACCGCGGTATGTACATGCTCGCCAAACACTCTGCACTGGACCGTGTAATCCAGATTCGCGGTACGCCGAAGTTTCGGTTGCCGGTGCTACCCTGCGCCCTTTCAGCCGACCTAATTGTCTAATTGGCAAATAAATCCCATTGTTTTCCAATAGTGAGATCGATACGCGCGCCGCGGGCAAGAACTTTTGTGCCCAGCCGATGGAAATCGAGCGACGATATAGCCGAGAGCAGTTTTTCAGGTACCACTAGACACACTAGTGGTCGACACGGTGGGTGTCAGTCGCTTTTGTGTACCAATCTTTTCGAGAACCCTTTTTGTACCGCATTCTGACCCTTGCGTACCCGTGGTGGTACTACAAAAGATCGACAAGTTGTGAATATCGTTTTCGAAACACCGGGAACGGGCTTTTCTATTATCAAGTTTCCCCGAGAGATTCGAGCGTGAAATATTTAATTTCACATTCGCGTGTTGCGAAGAGAATAGGTAGAACGAATAGAGAAGTTCCACGCAGGAAGAATTTTTGCTGATCGTCAAAAATTCTATAATTGTTTTAAAAAGACGATAGATATTCATCTCGCTGTATACTTTAATTTCATAATTTTCTCCGGGTCAGATGTATGCGTATTGTATCAATGACCGCATTAAAATCATAACATTTGAAAATATAACGGAATAACGTTATTTATAAAATATGACTCCGGTATTAAAGCTGTATGCTTATTTTATTAGATCGATTATTTTGTTTGTGTTCTATTGTATTACGATGAATAAATATTTCATAAATGTATAATTTACAAGGATTTGTGGTGGTTAGAATCACGTGGACGAGAAACAGTAGGGTGACGAACTGAGGGAGGAGACTGAGTTGAACGATTATCAGACAATAGTTTGTTAGTGGGGTTCACCTGCTGTATTGTTCTCTGGAAATGTGGATTCAGCTTCAGTCCGCAATCGTTCCTTCTCCACGTTTAAATTGTTCGGTATGTACAACCAATAGTCTCTCTTACGTGCATGCTAATTAAATTTAGTTATACTTAAAGGTTTAATCGTTTAATTACATTCCCTTTTAATTATATTTGAATTCTAAATTAGTTTAAAATCAATATCTCCACGATATAATAAGCCTGTATATATTCATAATCACATATTCCTTCTAAAGAGCAACTTACGTGTTTAAAATATAATTTTCAGTCTCTTTATTAAGAATGAACGATTAGAAAATTATATTTTTAAAATTCTTCGTAGAAATTCATTTAAATTACTTTTGCACTACGACCTGTAACTAACCATAACTAAAATATAGAAACAAAGAGGAAGAATATATCGGTTTTCTTAAATATATTTCAATTTAAAAAATAATTATCAACCTAATCATACACGATGTTTATGTTTTCTGCATACTATGCTCCAATATTTACATACATATTGAATTGTGCTTCTGTCCATATACGCAGAAACTCGTATATTTCTATATGGCTGAACATTTATATTATGTTATATAAATTCTTTTGTTAATATGTATATTCGTATTGACTTGATTAAAGCTTAATAAAGCAAAATACACGTCATAATCAGATTTCTATCACAACATAATTAGTATGTTACGTTTCCAAGGCCTCAACGGTGCGATCATTAGCAAAGTAAAATTCCAAATTCATATTAAAATTCCAATTCCATATTATATCAATAATCAATAATAAGCCACTTATCTGTAATGTTTTCTATTTGTTTTGTAAGAATTGGATTTCTCAATCGTATTTTTAACTCGAGTTTTCCACCCGTTGGCTTTCTCCCATCCATCAACTATAATAATATAGTATTTCTTTAATATGAAAATACTTGTGTAAAAAATAATAACAAATAGACTATTTACCGGGAACGAGTCATGAAGTTCACATTGAGTTTCTAATGGTTGTAATTTCACTGTTACTGTGCCCAAAAGAGTGTCGCTTCTAAAAAATCCTCTGAAAAAAAAAAAAAAAATATAGATTATATTCAGAGTCAAAGAACATATGAATATTTAGTACAATATACAATTTAAAGTTACAATTTGTAAATACAAATTGATTTACGTTGTTACAGTCTGCTCGTGCAATATAAGCATCATACAAATAAGATATTTTGCAACATCAATTAATTTTAATACAATCAGAATATTTCCTGATAATTAATAATTAATTTGTATTTTTCTTATTTTTAAATATTTGCTCAATGATGCGTTAGATTTATAATTTTTTTTTTAAAGAGAAAAAAGAAAATAAAGCAATATTTCTGATTCATAATTTAGAAGCTTGCTGCTTTACAAAAGTAC
Source organism: Tetragonula carbonaria (assembly GCA_032399595.1). Taxonomy (NCBI): domain Eukaryota; kingdom Metazoa; phylum Arthropoda; class Insecta; order Hymenoptera; family Apidae; genus Tetragonula; species Tetragonula carbonaria. The sequence continues at coordinate 10,111,032 of JAUCRC010000002.1, forward strand.
AAAATTTTCATACCTTGGGTTAGTGCAACACAGGATGGAATTCAGCGAGCATCTGTAAGCAACGTACTAATCTATTTATTATTTTTAATATTATATATCAGTCATATATCTAATATAGCATCAGATATTACAATATTATTATCAAGGTTTCTAATTGGAAAATTACAATATTTGTATAAATACAAATATTGACAGTATACATAAAAATTGTTATAAAACTATGAGAAATAAGTTGTAATTTGATATCATATTGCTTTTTTCGTTACCCTTTAGCCCAAACTTGACATTTTAATGCATGTCTTTTGAACGCTCGTTGACATTGCCTTGACGAACGATCTATTCCACTTAATGAAAATACTGCATCATATTCTGGGTTACATGCTCCTTTAATGGTAGCTGTTCTATCTGACGGAGGACTATCTGAAGGATAAGGGAATTCGAATATGACATAAGTATCTGCATCTTTCGAATAGTTCACTCCCCTAATTATTGAAATTTCTATGTCACTATCACTCAAATCTGTACAACTCCTGTAAAATAAAATAGTTGTTTAATTACAATGTAATAATTCTATTAAGTAATGAAAAATATTATTATACTAACTGAACTATAGTATGAGTTCTTATTTCATAATGATGTTGTGGCGGTGGCAGTGCATCACGTTTTCGAACTATTAGCATATCTAAATCTCGTTTGTAATTCAATGAAAGACGTTCCCATTTATTATATCCAGATACATCTCCTAATGCTTTACAATGATCTCTTGTGCATAAACACCACTATAACAAAATTGTATAATTTATAATAGAAATTTATAAAATAAATAATTAGCTTACCTTAATTTGTTTCATTAATTGTGACTCAAGATTCTCATAAATTTCTTCGTCCGTTCCAGTTACTTTATCGGAACAATCTTCGGTATCGATTACTGTAAAACTATCATCCAATAGACCTATTATACTATCCGCATTGAGTTCAGTTTTTGCTCTTGGAGATAATGGTATAGAATTCATATCAACTGGTAAACCAGCTTTACTAGCTTCAATCAACTGATCCATTCCTTTTGCTTGTCTTAAAAAAGTACGAGCTAATTCTATATCTCCCTCCTTCTTTGCGTTAAGAGCAGCTTGTTTTAATTCATGCTGACGATGCTGTAATAGAGCTAGCTGTTTTTCTGCGCGCGACGTCTTTTGATTTTGTTTCTTTCCTAGAATTTAAAACACACATTAATTAACATTAATTTCCTATTATTTAAAATATACATTAGATTAAGATTCCCACGGGTACCTGTTTGTGCTCTCGGCGGAGGAACAGGAGCTTTGGAATCTGAAGAAAGTTTATCTTCAGACGACTTGGATTCTTGAGTTGGCAGTATTGAATCTGACGGTATTTCGTTTCTTTCGTTTTTTTCTGCAGGTGGATCTGGTACAGATTGTGGAGGAACTGTAAGGGGTTCGAAACCAGGTATAGTAGGTAATTCATCTGCAGGAACAGGTTTTCCACGAGCATGTAATTTAATAGCATCTTCAAATTGTTTGCATATGCGGCCGTATCTACGAGCTTTAGACGAGTTTCCTTCATTTTCTGCAGTTGTTTTTATCTTTTTACATGCCTCAAGACGTTCTTTTAAAGCAGTTCCCAAATTTTCTGAACTTGGTGGTTTCACTTCTGTTTTTCCAATAAATCAAGATTAAAATTTAATTATAATTTTTTACAAATTTAATTCATTTCGTCTATTTAATGTCATTTTTGTAATGTTACATGTACAAAGTAAATTACTAAATAATTACCAAAATTTACCTGCTAAGGTAGCGTCTGCGGAGGATTTTCCCTGTGTTTCACTCTCTGTCTTTTCTGGCTTCTCACTTGATGGTGCAGTATTTGATCCAGGTAAATTTGGAGAAGCTGGCATATCTGATAAATCAACCGTTTCTCCTGCATTTACTGCTGCGATAACTATATCAAAATGTTTTGCTATATTTAGATATTGGAGGGCCTCTTTCATGTTACCAGCTCTTTTCCATGCTATTGCTGCTACTTTATATTCTTGCTGTCTATCTTTTAATAATTTTAATGCTTCTTCATCTATACTTTTTGTTGAAGCAGGCTCTTCAGCAGTATTATTTTCTATGGAAGTAGTAGTATCAGTCACAACTGTAGCGTTAGTTTCTACTAAAAAATATAATATTATATGATTATAAAAAGCAGTTCATAACAAAACAAGGAACACTATCTGTATTATAGAATACCTGTAGATTCTGTTTTACTAGGTTCTGATACTACTGCAATTGTTTCAGAAGTAGCATGTGGTGATAATTCCGGCGGTATATCACTTTCATTAATAGATTTTCCAGCCTGAGCATTACTCAATAATTCTTTAAGTGTTTTAATACCCCTATTAAATCTTCTTGCTCGACTTAATTCATTTATTTGTTTTGCTTTTTTTTCGGCAATTTCATAAAATTGTAATCTTTCTCGTAACAATTTAATTATATTTTCATTATTATTTTGTGTTTCAGGTTGTTCTGTACTTTCAGCTACTAAATTCCCTTCTTTGTCTAGAGACACAGATTCAGAAGTTTCCTCACCTGTGATCATCTTAAGTTCACTCTAACATTAAGTAAAATATTAAAAGTGATATTAATATAATATAATTATATAAATTAGTTATAAAAATAAGAAAATAAACAATAGAATCTATACCAATAATTCTGGATCGTCCTCTCCATCAGACATCTCTTCTTCGAGATTAATATCTTTCATGCTCTCAGCTACCATTGCATCTAAATTTTCTTTAGGAACTGGTTTACGAGAAGCTATACAAATGTTGAAACACATTATAATTGTTCTCAGAATATACTCAATTATACGGTTAATTAATAGTAAACGCATGAATAATGTTTACATACGTCTAGATTTTTCATTGTCATCACCAGCTGTCAGAGCTGCTAATTCAGCTTCTAAGTCATCATCATCATCGTTATCATTCATAAAATTATTACCTATGTCATCTAAAGTCTCTGGCACGTCAAAAATCCCATACTGTTAAAGAACATTATATTTAAAACAATGTAACCAAATGAAAAGTAAGGTTATAAATATAACGAGATACTACCTGTGCAAGACTGCCAGCAGGCCTTGTTTGTCGTTTTGAATTCTCTTTCTTTCCAAACATATTATTTCATGTAATACCCGCTATCATAAATCAGATTAATAAAATAGCACTTAAACGACTAAAACACATCACAGGTACAAAGCGTGTCGCATTAAAACAATGTTCCATACTAGCGTGCGTCATCCATCATATAATTCACAGAAGCTACAGTACTATCATTTCGATATTCACGCATAATGCGAATATATATATTTCTCAGTAATACAAACGATACGATTTGATATCTCAAATACGTATATACGTGGATAAATTTATATATACACATGTAGTTCAAATGATAAATATTGCTTCCAGAACTACAACTTATTCAAGGAATTATTTTAAACATCTATCTGAAAGATAGATTTTAATATCGAAAAATTATACAGAAAATTTATTAATTTCTTTAAATATGTTAAATGTATCAAGTTTTACTTACTTCAAAAACTATGATATATATAATATTTTACAATATACTTTGTAATGTATATCTTTCACTTTTTTCCCCAAAAGATAACTTAGAAATGACATTTCATTCATATATTATGTCACAATATCATCTTAAATTCAAAACAATGCATAATAACATAAAAGAAAAATATAAAGATCCTTTTATTTAACTAGATTAATAATTTTAGTATAGCTCTCATTTGAAAATGCAAATTACTTCGTATTATTAGAAAATTGTCAATATCAAAACTTTAAAAAATAAAATTTAAATGAATCAGTTTGCTGATCAAATATTCGATAGTTATTCGAGGTCGATATCACTTAGAGTTTGGTCATTTTTTTTTCATGGTTTGCAGCAAACTTCTCGCCAGCTAGTCATATGATCGACACGAAAAAGGGCGAGCCCGATTTCAACTTTGACGTATTCGTATTTCAATTGAAAGTAATTGTGAAGTAAACGATCCTCTAAAATGAAGGGTTGTATATTCAACATCGATGGAGGATATTTAGAAGGTCTTTGTCGCGGATTTAAGTGTGGAATTCTTCAACAAAGTGATTATCTTAATCTTGTACAATGTGAAACTCTTGAAGGTAAATTCTACTCGACATTTACATTTCAGTTTCGCAAACATCATAAATACGTGAAATTTAAAAGATGAATGATATTAATTTATTATTAATTTTTATTGTTATTGCTTTCTACTTCCACAGATCTGAAACTACATTTGGCTGGTACAGATTATGGTAGTTTTCTAGCTAATGAGCCATCACCACTGTCTGTCAGTGTGATTGATGATAAATTAAGAGAAAAACTTGTCGTGGAATTTCAACACATGCGCAACCATTCTGTAGAACCGCTATCACAATTTTTAGATTTCATTACTTACAGTTACATGATCGATAACATTATCTTATTAATTACTGGAACTTTGCATCAAAGACCAATCTCAGAGTTAATTCCTAAGTGCCACCCTCTTGGCAGTTTCGAACAAATGGAAGCCATTCATGTAGCAGCTACGCCTGCTGAGCTTTATAATGCAGTTTTAGTCGATACTCCTTTAGGTATGAGACCTTAAAACTTTTATGTAAAATATTAAAGTCATAAAATAGTTTCTGTTTTGTTTTGTCACATTTTGATTTATACATAAACTTCTATTAAATTAAAGATTCAATAAAATTTTAGCACCTTTCTTTGTGGATTGTATTTCTGAACAAGATTTAGATGAAATGAATATAGAAATAATCAGAAATACATTATATAAAGCTTATTTGGAAGCATTTTATAAGTTTTGTAAAGAAATTGGTGGAACAACTGCAGATACAATGTGTGAAATACTTGCGGTATTAGATTTTTCTAAAATTAGTATTTTATACAATTAATAAAGTAACTTCCTAAGTAGACATTATTTGTACAGTTTGAAGCTGATAGACGAGCAATTATTATAACTATTAATTCATTTGGGACTGAATTGGGTAAAGATGATAGAGCAAAATTGTATCCGCGTTGCGGTAAATTGAATCCAGATGGATTAGCTGCATTGGCAAGGGCTGACGATTATGAACAAGTCAAAGCTGTAGCAGAATATTTTGTTGTATGTATATATTTTGAAAATGACTTATATTTGCTAAAAAATTTATATCTCTGAATATGCATTTATTTATATGCACATATTAATTTTATATTTGAATCCTTTTTCAGGAATACAGTGCACTATTTGAAGGTGCAGGTAACAATCCTGGTGATAAAACTTTAGAAGATAAATTTTTTGAACATGAGGTAAATTTAACATTATCACAAAAGTTGATATAGCAGAATATTTTTAAATTTACTAATTCTAACATTATTACCACAGGTTCGCTTAAACGTTCATGCTTTCCTTCAACAATTTCACTTTGGAGTATTTTACAGTTACCTTAAATTAAAGGAACAAGAATGTCGTAATATCGTATGGATAGCGGAATGTGTTGCACAAAAGCATCGTGCTAAAATAGATAATTACATTCCAATTTTTTAATGAGTTTCCCGATATTTTGTTGATCATTTATATTTAACTATACAACAATATCATACAGAAAAAATAAAGTTTCATTTTTATTTTTATTTCTTGATTGTGAATAACTAATAATTCTACAGTATTTCGTATTATGGATAAAAAGAAAGTGTAAACTGATAAAAATATATAATTATTTAATTAATTAAAATAAAAAGATGACTATGTGTCTAGCCAAACTGAACAGATGTAATTATTTAGTATTATTGTCATACATAACAAGAGTTTACATAACATTACATAAATGTACATAGTGTATTTTATTGTAGATCAGTATATATTATGTTTGATATTATCTGATGTTGTAATTATTGACTCTATTGTAATATAAAATAATATATAATGCATTCCATAGATTTAAAATATTCAATTCAAATAATAATATCTTATAAATTAAATCTTTTCATTTTTCTTCATTTTTTCCCAAAACATTGAAACATACACACGATACTTTTATAGTCAATTATATATCAAAAACAAATATTTAATCAATCGATCAAGTGTATCCATATAATGAAAAATATAAATAACTTATTGAGAAAATACTTACAATACTTTTATTTCTAAAATGTTTATATTTTGCATGTTTCTAATAACGAAGCAGTATTTAATTTAATAAATTATGTAATAATGTTCAAATTCACTCATTATATGATAATATTCAAATCAATTATTATAAAACTTACAAACATACACATGCAAAATTATAAAATTTTATACTTGAAATTAATTCAAAATAGTTTAGTAAACTAATGTGAATATAAATTTGCAATACATGAAACATGTCTATAGCCTATATCATTTATTTATAAACAAGATTTCTTATGAAATTCTTAGTATGTTTATTCTAGACCAGCCTTTCATTTTATAAATAATTTAAGATTATCCAATATTTTTTGCTATTAGAAAATGCGATACTGAAATTGAATAAGTTTCAAAATATAAAATCCTAACGAAAAATATTTGTCAAATATTTGTGAAATATATATGTCTGTTTCTCTAAAACACTTTTATAACATGTTCATGTACATATATGTACACATATATATCCATAAATGCAATTTATCATAGAAAAATATAATCTCTAAAAAAGTAGTAAGATAAAACTTAATTTTCAAGTGAAGGAATTACAAAGAAATCATAGATATAGTCAGAATTATTAATTCTGAATTTTGTAATTCCTTCACTAATAATTAATGTTTTATAATACTACAGCTTCAGATAAAGTATTCTTAGTATTACTGGAATAAACTTTCATTATTTTCCGTTAGGATATTTTTTTCAAATTTATTATAAAAAGAAGATAAAACTTCTTATCTTCTACAAATTCGTTCATTTTCACACTGCATTCTTTCTCCATCTGATTCTCGATTTCTTGTTGGATGCACTTCTTCATTCATAGAATTCACATTAGCAACTGGGGGTGGTGGAGTGTTATTAATGTGTTTCATGTTTGCAGTTGGAGACGGTGGCTTTGTTGCTCTGATTGCATTAACATTATTAACTAAATTTGGAGGTTGATAAGTTGCTAAACTTTTTAATCCAAGTACTTCTGGATTTTCTTTCCAAAAACGATCTCCAATAATGTCATCTACTAATGGAACTACTGCAGGTTTTAATCTACCCGTTCCATCAGGTACTAATTTTCTTATAAGTATAGTACCCTTTCGAAAAAGCGGTGGCTCATTGTTGTAATTTATACCAAATTCTTGAAATAGTAATTCATTCTTATGTGATGCCAATGTACCTCTAAGCTTTCCTTCAGCCTAAAAATTCAAATAAGTAAATAAAAATATACAATAATTTTAAAATAATTCAAAATCACTAATATACATGTAATTATTTATGTACATGATTACTGTTTTATTGACATACATTTCATTTAGACTACATTTTTATTATATATATATATATATATATATATATATATATATATATATATAAAAGAAGTTTACCTGAGCTGGAGTTAATTTTCCTTTTAGTACCAGATTCCAAAAACAAGTATTATATAAATTGTTTACGTGAGCATCAGCTTGTCGCCATGCTAAGTAATCCCTTAAATTTTTATCTGTAGGATACAATATAACACGGGCATCAAAAGATGGTGGATAATATAATTCCTTGCCTTGGAAGAAACGAGGCCAGTGATAAACATATGATGATGCAAAGAGAGAATTCACATTTGTCATTAATTTCGAAGCTAAAATATTATAAAAAATGTTTTAAACAACATACTTATATTATTAAACATTGCAGAATACAAATATTATGTAATATATAAATAATAAGAATTGTATAAAACTAAATACACGTACATACATATACGCATAACACACATGCACACACATACATCATGTTCCCATATCATTTATTTAGAAGCATATGAACTACTTTTTAAAATGTATATACCTCTTCGTTTGTAAAGTTCAGTATCTTTTCGAAAGACAAAAGAATATTCGTCACTTTGACCAAAGCCTATTATGATTTCTTTAAAATCTTCCATAACCGTAATAGCCGCGCGATTCATTAATTGCAAAGCAGCTACATCGTTCGGCTTATTAAATTGATGCGCTTCACAAAACTTCGAAAAGTTTCTTCCATCTATTCTAACCACAATCCAACAATTTGGCAAACAACAGTCATCACGTTCAAATTCTTTTACATATTCAAATTTACTTTTAGCCATTCTCGTCAAACTTATGTGCCGGCTATTGACCACTTGTTTGACCAAGCTAATGATTTTCAGGATGTTACTTCCTGTTGTCTGAAAATACAACATTTCCTGAAACCGCTGACTGCTAAGTGTTGAAGTCTCCACTGTCGAGTTCGCATTGGTTTTAGATGTATACTATTTATTTCATAAGGCACTTATTAAAAAATTATCATTGACTTTCTATGACGAAATAAATTAATGTTTGATACATACATTTCTAAATAACCACGTGTGCATTTATTGGTTAGGTGTAATTGGCTTGCCAGTCGTAGGTACCAGGATTGTAACAAATTTTTACGAATAAAAAAATACTTAAATTAATGAAAGAATTTATTTAAACGTTGAAATATTTTTATGGAAATATACATTTATGTGCATATGTATATAAATAAATTCAAATATATAGAAACAGAGAAATTGCAGCAAAAATGGATTTACATGAACGCTATATGCACACTTCAACAATAGATTTCTCAATCTTGGAATTATTAGAAATTGCATTTAAAGATGATCCACTTTTATTGCTACATCGACTAAGCAAATATTATTGTACCGAAATACAAAAAGATAATTTGCATACAAAACAATTATACACATTTCAAATGATATTATGTTATGAATATCAGCTTGTATTTCATGCGAAAAAGAAACATTCCAAAATAATGCCGAATGATTTATGTCTTAAAACTATAGAAAATACTCTACTTGGAAAGAAGAAATTACAAAATTTTACGAAATATCCAATTTTATATGATATTTTAATTCTACAATTAACACTTTATTGCGATGCATTCTGTATTGAACAACATTTGATAAATTTTCGGCAATTAAATGCCGATATTTTAAATAGCAATGAAAGTAAAATTTTTTACATGAAAATATTAGAATGTTTTTTAGAATCCTTACAATTAAAGAAATTTTTATATAACGACTTGGAATTAAATCTACGGAAATGTTTAAATTCAATGTACCTGGAAGATATAGTATCATGGTTACAAATGAAAGAAAATAAAGAATGGCGATTATTTGCTTCAATTCTGCCAAAGTTAATAAATACCTTTGATTTTGAGAATGTTTTCCCAACCATATGGGATTGTACCTTAAATAAATTAGATGATTTAAAAGATTTATTATGTGCGCTCAGCATTTTAACAGATACATGTTTTTCATTGAACTTAAAAAATAAGAGTCTCATATATTATGATATATGTTATAAAGAACAACTATGGTTGTCAATAATACAGAGCTTAAAGTCTCCAATACAGCAGCATCGCAAACAAGCATTATTTATAATGAAACAAATAATTAATTTCATGAGCACTATAAATGGAAATGATTTAAAATCAGAAGAATGTACAATTATTCCTTTTGTATGCAATCAATCAATCAAAACAGAAATATCAATAAACGATATTAAACAAAATTATTTCTTGATATTAGAGGCTCTAGAAGAAAAACAGCATCATCTGATATTGCCTGCATTAACTTATTTATCAATTTTGATAAAAGGAAATGAAGAGCATGCTGCATGTAACAATTGCTTTAACAATATTTGGTTACAATTAATTTTTGAGAGAATATTATTGCACGATAATAATGCCATAGTAAAACAAGGTGTATTATATGTTTGTAAATTACCTATTCTTTTGCAAGATGATCAGTTTACAAAATTATTTATACATATTTTAAATAATACATTTTTGTATGAATGTCAAACTCAACAAGAACCAAAAATATTAAATGACATTGTGACATTATTCGTGCATGCAAAAAAGAACCAAGATGAATTTTTGAATAAAGTTCTTCAAATAATGAATGAAGAAACCTGGGCTCCTATACCAATATTCTATATGATGAAAGTTTTAAGGACAGTTTCAAGCCAAGTAATGAATCACTGGGCAGATGAACAATTAAATCTAATTAAATCCTTAATCCAGAAAAATTTAAATATGCATTCTCATACATTAAGGATTGCATCTCAAATTGAACTATTGAAAACAATTTCTCTTTCTGTAAAGAAGATTAATGATTTGAAAGTTGCAATGAACATGTTGTTAGAATTTTCTTTAGAAGATATTGTTATACAAAATTCATTTTCATGGCATATTATAATATCATGGCTAAAAGAAATATTAGTGGAAGCAGATGCAATAAATTTTATTAAATTTGTTTGTGAAGAACATTCTTATCAAAATTTGCATGCAAAATTCAATCCTGCAAAATTTGCTGTTATTATTATTATATTTCATGATGCAGGTCTAATATTCCAGCAAAAAACATGTCCTGTAGGAAAAGTACTTAATAATTGGATGTCGTCACTTAAAGGGATAGATACGAGACCCTATGCAAATGTTACACATATCTTTTATATAGTAGAATTTATATCACATTTGCTTAATTTAAGTGACAAAGAAATTCAAGGAAATGTTATACAATTGTATATTAATGATGCACTAAAATTTTTACTTAAACATAGCAAAAACATACCATACAAATTTAATTATGAAGAATTAAACAGATATCTCACTGCAATTGTTTTAATTCTTAATAATGGAACAAAACTTTTAACGGAGAAGGAAGTTTTATATTATGTTGAAAAGTTTAAAAATGAAAGTATAACTATTATTCAAAATATAAAACAATATACAAATATGCACTATGTATATGCTTTGTATATTTTATATTATACTCAAAATATTTTGTGCACAAACCATACTTCATTTTATTTACAACCATTGTTAAACATATGTGATATCCACATATCTAACAATGATGAAACAGAAGTGGAATTTACTAAAAAGAAGATAGCCTCTGATTGTTATATATTACTTGCAAGGCTCTTAAATCAATTTCTATCAAAAGTAGAGACAGAATTATGGCCACAAAATATTGACTGGATGAAAAGTATTTCCTATTTATACGAAATGGGAGGAAATGAAATTGCTCCAGAAATAGCACTAATATTAAAAACAATGATTAATAAGGAAGCAATAGGAAATCTAGAAAGTAAATCAAATTTAATATCTATTTTCACTACATGTTGGAGAACCACTTTGTTGAGTACAAAGAACAAGATTTTCTTCCTAACAATAAAAAATCTTATAGGAGTTATTATAAACAATAATTTTTTGGTATTACCCAATATTAAAAATTTTGTAGACAGTGTAAGATGGTAATATATTGTTCAGAATATAGATACCTTCTTGTATATTAAAAATATTTTCAATTTTTAGTTTCTTAATCAATTACTTGAAGAAGGTAATAATGTACCAAAACTGAAAAAATTTTTACTAAATGAGATGAAATTATTAAATACATGCTATATAAAGGATCTGCAAGAATCATTGTTCGCATGTCTTCTTCATGGACATATATTTCGAAAAGATAAACAAATAGAAAATCAAGTTTATTTGTACATTACAAAAAATTATCACACTTTTTATCCACAACACATACAAATAATGTGGGTATTTTTATAATCTTTAATATTATTATATTATTGCACATTTATTTCTTATTAACATTTTATTTTTTTTAATAGAGATCATAATAATGATGTTAATATTAGAGCAGCTTCTGTTATTTTTCTATATCAAATAATTAATCAAGATAAAAAATTTGGAACAATATTTCTTCCCAATATCTTACAGAAATTGGAAAAATACAAAAATAAACGATATTTCAATCACTCTTATATACATAAAATAAAGCATCGAATTATGCAAATTTTATTAATAATACAGCCAATTTTAACTAAGGTAACAAAATATATTTTCATTTAAAAACTACACATTATTTTATTTTAAGTAGCAGTAATGAATATAGCAAAAGAGAATTAATTTGTTTACAGAATGATAATGTGATATTGCAAGAATTTCTTTGTAATTTAATACTTTTGGAAAGTAATCAACATAGTGTTCGAATAATGCAAGAATGGTTATTAATAAGAATTTTTGTGGAAAATATGGATTTTCATGATAAAATCTGGGAATTTTTTGAGAAGGTATTCAAACATTTTTTGTGTTATGAAATTTGTTTTTTATAAATGTAAGGAAGATCTAATTAATGTAATATATATAGGCTATTACAACACGTCCAGGGTGTGTTAGTTCAATAATATGTATCATTTATCATGTTTCAAAGCTTCTATCTAAAGATTCCCAAAGCAATTTTATTTTAATAGCATTCAATTACATTACACGTTGTTGTTTGGGACAACAATATAATATGCGTCTTTATGCTCAGGTAAATTATATTACATTAATTTGTAGAATAATAGTAAGTTATGATAATATTATTTATTCATAATAGATTATCTTCGTAAAATTATATAAAATGTTGGAAGAATTAAGTTCTGATCATGTTACATTACAATACAAAGGATTGTACAATGCTGCAATTGCAAGTTTAAAAGATGGATTAGCAAGAAATTCAAGCAAAATTCAGGATGATTTTTATCTTTCTACTTTCCATCCTATACTGGATTATACTTTACAAGTAATATTACTGAATTTAATATTCAAAATCATTAAATAGATCCATAAAGATACTTGGTACTTAAATAATATTCTTTTCCTATTTATAGACAATTTATTATGAATTACCTCGGTTAACTGATATGGATATGAGTGAGTGGATAACTCCATATTTATTTGAAAATATGAATTTTAGAGAATTAAAGGATCATTCTCTTAAGCTGTATAATTTAAATACATCATTATCAGATACTAAAACATCATCATTTTTAATAAAATCTCCAGGTATTTTATGAACTATTATAATTATAGTTTATTATAATTTCTGATATGCATGTAACGAATATCAAATTCCACAAAATTTTTTTAAAATGCAGGTGATACAGAATCTTTTGGAAAGAATGGTAATATGAAATTTGAAGAATTAAATGATATTCAAAAAAAAATTAATCCTTTATCTACCAATTTGTTACATAATGATGTTTTTCCAACAATCAGAGAATCCATTTCTCATAAAAAAATATTGGATGAAGAAGGTCTTATAGTTGTGGCATGTCTTATTAGTCGTACTCCAAATTTAGGGGGACTTGCCCGTACTTGTGAAATTTTTAATGTTAAAGAATTAGTCATTTCTAGTATGAGTCAAATTAAAGATAAAGAGTTCCAAAATCTTAGTGTATCAGCTGAAAATTGGATAACTATTACAGAGGTACTAATAACATTTACATAACATTTTAATACAAAGGATATTTATTATAACTAATTTTTTACTATAGACAAAACCACATGAATTATGCAGATATTTATTAAATAAAAAAGATATGGGATGGTCTTTGGTAGGAGTAGAACAAACAGCTAACAGTACAAATTTATTAAGTATGAAATTTGAGAAAAAGACAATTCTTATTTTAGGGTAAGTAATTTACAAAAGTTAATAGAAGTTAAATAAATTGATATTAAAATAATATAAAATATTATTTATAGGAATGAGAAGGATGGGATTCCTGCCAATTTGATACCTTTATTCGATACTTGTATAGAAATACCACAAGTAGGTGTGATACGATCATTAAATGTTCATGTTACTGGAGCAATATGTATATGGCAATATGCAAAACAACATATATTAACATAATTCTGTTTTTTATTGTAATAAACAATTATATAATATTATGTCTAATATTCATAATATTAATGTTTATTTATAAAATTAAAATTATATTTGTGTATATGTGTATATATATATATATATTTATTTGAATGACTATTATACAGAGATTGTATACATAAATATGTTAATACATCTTTATACTTTATATCCTACAATATGTCGTTTCCCAATACATTCTCCAACAAAGAACCAACATAAAACTTCAATTCCGACTAATGTATTTAGCCAAGCTTCACGCACTGAGAGATCAAGAAATCGTTTGTTTTTAGCAGCACTGATTAAGTTGGAAGCACCACTTCTTATGGCAGGAATGTCAGACAGCTTTGGTGGAACTAGTTCTACTTTCCCATAGTATGCAATATTTCTAACAGCAACTTTGGCTTTTGTTGTTAAAACTGCAATGAACACATACATAATTATAAGTAATAATGATACACTTTCTTCATATTGGTAAGAAAAGTTATTAATGAATGATAACCAAACAGGAATGCATTGGTCTTGCATAACCTACAGAAAAGTATTTCTAACAAATTATCAATGACTTATTTAAGATTATTCTGAAATTACTATGATTTCTTCATTTGAGAAAATAAAACGATTCATTTTCATCGTACAACGAGAATATTAGTTATATAATAATCGACTGATATGTAAGTTGTAACTAACTTTAAGAAACAAAATAATTGTAACAATTAAGTGTTAAATACATGCCAGATACAATTTCTCCTACGGCTTTTGCCATTTTTAATCACTATAATTTGTTTTAATGTGGGAAATCGCAATCGCTTCACACTCTCCTTTAACAACCCTTTTAGTAAATGATCACCATCTACTGGTAATTTTTGGAATTATAATTTAAAATTACTCAACAAAACATATTGTAAATAAGTTTATAAAATTGTTACATATAATGCACAATAAATTGAATTTCGCATAATTATAGAATTTTATGTAACTTTTATAGAATAGTATAGAATTTTTTTTGGATTTCATATTTTGTTGCATAAAAAAAAAATCCATAATTAATAGTATAACGTGTGCAAATTCATTGTATAATATGTATTATAATTGTTAATAACTAATCGATTAATCGTAGCCAAAATTATGTGTGAAATTTATTATGCATATTTCTAATTATATTCACGAATAAATTTGACCTTATGAATTTAAAATGTAGATTGCGAGAGATTAATCATTCAAGAACGAATCAGCATGAATTTCAATCTATTAAATAAAATTTGCAAATCTTTATTCATATATGTCGTAAGTTAAATGGAATATAAAAAGAAAGTTGAGGATTCAATTGGAAAGACGCAATTGTAAAAATTTACAAATCACTACTTTTGATTACATTTTTGCGTAAATAAAAATTTTGTAAGTTGATGAAGCTAATCGTTTCGTAATTAAAAAATATATATAAATAAATTTCAGACTTTCACACGATTAATTTGTATTTTACATGCATACATTTTAAAATTGATATTTTCAACTAGATCTATTTTGATTTAAGTTTTGAATATCGTTTGCAAGAATGTAAATATTATTCGAACAAAAGTTTCGATTTATTGACTAGAATTTGTAAATTTTTATACATAAATTTTTATAGGTCAAATGAATATAGCAAGAAAGCCGATGGCCCAATTCAAAGAATGCAATAGTAAAAGTTTATAAATTAACATCTTAAATTATTTTTCTTTTGCAAATGAAAATTTGGTTGATTTATGGACACTAAAATGTTAACGCCACGTAGCGATGAAAATGTGGAACTAATTGTAAGCTATCTTTGTCATACACTATTGTCTTCCTTGTCTATCACGTGATATGTATTTGATCTTGTCGACAGTATTACGTTCCTTGTACGTGAAATCGACAGATGGCAGTACGATGGTTATTTCGTAACTTTCATGGCGGGTAATTTGTAAAAATTACCAATTTATTTCCGATTTAGGATACATACACTGAAAATAGATGATATGTAATTCACAAACAGCAAGTTTATTAAACTTTCTGTAAGTATACAAAACACTTACATACAGTACAGTTTCTGTGAAAAAGCGGAGTATGCAATATAAAGAATTTATATAACAAAATAAGTATCTAATATTTAAAAAATGGTATTTTGAGAACTGAGTTATAAACATCATGACTTATTTTATTTTATTAAATTTATTAATCCCAATTTTTTACACGTAATTCAGGTTCTAGAATGCTCCAATTTGGTGAATGTTTCTCGTTGGATAACCAATTAAAATCATCAACACAATTCCAGTTATTTATTTTTGGATCAAGGCCAGCTAGATTAAAGTGATTTGCTTGATCTTCGTAAGACCAGTTATAAGGTGCTACACGTATTTTTGTACAATCTTCTATAATTGATCTACTTGTAACATGTAAATAAATAGTACAATCTGTTGAAGAATGAAATCGAAGTTGTTGACAGGCGAAGGCAAATGTACATTCACTACAGTCGTGTGCAAATACAGATGAAGTTACTGGTCCAACTAATACAGTACACTGTTTCAAGTTTACCATGTGTAAAGTACTAGGTGTGCCATAAATCCGTACTGTACAATGGCTTAAATCAGAAAGTAGAATATCATTTTTATTCACATTTTCAGCATCCAAAATTAATTGTTCATTAACTTTTCCTAATAACATACATGCACTATCCCCGTATTTACTTGATAATTTATGATTTTGTTTTGCAGACCCATTTACAATTCCCTCCGATATCTTCAAATCTTTTAAACCGTCTGTCATATCGTGTGTCTTGTCAGATGTTTTTTTTACAACTCTTCGATTTTTAAAACCGAACTTCTTTTTAGGTAATAATTTCATTTCTAGATCAGAGGCTTCATTCTCTAATAATTGTAAATTTTCTTGTGCTCTTCTAATATCATATACCTTTAAAAACATTTTTGATTGTGACAAATAATTTTTAAGTGTCTGGATTTCTTTATTTATTTTATCAAATATCCCAGGAAGAGCTGGTGTAGAAGCACTGGGCGCATCATCTAACATTTCTTTAATTTTCTTGCATGATGAATAAAATGTGTCCTTAAAATAACTACTTTGTTCAGATTCAACAGCCAATGATTGCCTTTCTTCTCTCCGTCTTTCAATAATATTCTTTCTTTCACGATCTCTTTTAGTAATACGATCTGGTAAACTACCTTCTATCAGCGTAGGAGAATCCATATTGCACTTTTAGTATCTTTCTTAAAATTATGTCTTATATATCATTCAACTTTGTATGTTATATATTTCTCGTTTTTAATAATAAATTTATCTTTATCAATGGTTTATTATAATAGGTTTGCAGATTTTATACTTAAAGGCTTTTAGGTAAAAACTGAAAAGATATAAATAATTAACTTATACTAATAAACAAGTAATTATCATATAAAAAATTTGTTAAATATTAAGTTAAAGAAACATAAATAGAAATAAAAGCTGTTTAGCAAATATTAAAAGAGAATATGTTGACTAAGATTCTTTAAAATAATATAGATTATAGATTTTGGCAAGAATCATCAAAGTAGCAATTATAAACAGATCTGTCGACTATATTCTATGTATGATGCTGATTTCAAAGCATGCAAATACCTTTTCTTAAGGAGCATTAATCGAAGAGTATCTTAAACCGTCACTACCTATTCAGAATGGTGGAAGTTTCACAAACTTCGTATGATTTAAATTTCATTTTGTTGCCGTTGCCACAGTGTAATATCCTCTAATTTGGTACTTGTGCTACGTACTTTGCTTTCAAGCGTGTAATAACCCTCCAGCAGCGGTGGGCAATATTTATACGCAAAATATCTGCAATCTGACATTTATAACGTTCATTTCAATAATTATTTAGATGTAGTTTACAAAAATTTCACCAACTGTACGGTATAATACATTGTATCTTTTACAATAGCACGAATGCAACTGCGATAAATTTAAATTTTCATTATAATGATTTTCGTATGTTTTCTTCGTACAATATTCTTATGTTTCTTGAAATATTATGCATAAAAACGTGTTAAACTAACAAACGAATGAAAATAACCTAAAATATAAAAGAACTATACGGAGTAATACATGACTTATGTTTAATACCTTGGGATGTACTTAAGTAATGCCAGAGTGCTACTGATCCAATCAAAGATAGACATTCAGATACGATTAAAAATTTTGTTACAGAAAAAGATCTTCGTGGTGACTTATGAAGCATACTAACTAACAATATGATTTCCTAAAATGGAAATTATCAATACGGCACAGAACGATGTATTTCTCGAGATATCGAAGCACTTCGATAAGAATAAATAAAGCAACCTTATATGCTTTACTCTTATTATGCAATACTCGAAAGAACGGTCACTCTGTTCGATATAAAGAGCGGAAAATTTAAATTTACATTGAATATCAATTACTCTAATGATACATACATGACAATAAAATAAATGTTAGAAATTATTTATAATAAAAATTACGTCTTTTACAATGCAATAGGTGTAAAACTATATGTAAATTTTATCTGATATATTAAAGAATTTTATTATAATTAAATATACAGCAAGAGACCTGTAAGATCGCAATCTAAAATATCTCCATTGTTTTTAGTGGTATGAAAAATATTTAAAGGAGAAAGCTGTTAAATTTGAAGAGACAAATAATAGAATAATCATTTTTCAAAATTATACGATATAGATTCAATTATATCAGGTTTAATCATAAGGAATTTCGAAAAAAATGTATTTTTGAAGCGGCATATTTAAACCACAATAGAGCTTTTCATCTTATATAAATATGATTTTAAGTAACAAAGTAGTTTTGATAAAATATCACTTTTCGTTTATTTGCTTGCCCCTTCAATTTAAATATTAATTAAGGTATTTTCAGATCCTCCCTTAAAAATTTTTGTGCATTACCAAAAATAGTGTTCCTATTTTACGTGACCCATCTTATTTATAATATAACTAATAATATTATAATATTCTTTCTACTTATTTTTGCATCTGCTCATCTATCGGTTATGATGCTATGAAATTGATCGTAAATCTATTAACAGAGAATAATGTACAACGTACAATATAAAAGCATTTTGTTGATTTTTATATTTTAAATGAAATAATTACAATAAAGAAGTTGTAATAGTAAAAATTTTTTGCCTTATTTAGGCATTTTTTAAAAAAATGTTTTGTTTTGATCGATTGTTACTATATAGTATTCAAAAATTTCATGTTGCATAACGTCTAGTAATATGCTTTTTTTTTTCTCACATTTCACTATGAATGTATAAATAAATTTGAAAACGTTAATGCAGAATAATATATTATAATAAACTTTTTCCATAACACAACATTTTATGTATAAAATAGCGGTATAATTTAATAGTACATACTTTACGTTTAGAAAGTGCAGAGCATTGTATCTATGGAAACAGTCTAATTTAAACATTGTAGAAGAATATTTATTATACAGCTTTTCATACAAAAGCATAGATAAAGTAAGTAAGTGGGAAATGTGCATTTTTAAACAATCATTTAAGAGTGCATTTGCAAGTAGTGTTCTTTATATATATATAGCAATAAAAAAATAATTATTAAGATAATTTCTTTCATGATTTGTACAGGAAATGATGTAATTTCATTTTATTTAACTCTTTTTTATATATCAAGTATTTAAAGTTAAGCACAAATTCTGTATCAAAATTTTGTTAATATTATTAATGCAAAATTATGATATTAACCTATTATTAAATTTATTACAATTTATTTTAATCTGTAATAATAGAGTAATATCTTACTAAAACAACTTTTTATATGATATAGATTATATTTTAAAAGATTAAGAAATACATATTCGTTTCTAAAAATAAGAAATGTCCGTTATTCGAAAAATAGGAAATATTCGTTATTATACATACTATGCATAAACAAATTCTTATCCACACATCTATCTGACTCTTTATAGTTTATTTAAAATATTTTCGGATAAATTATAAGTAACACAAGCAATTAATTCACGCATTATTGGTCTCAAATCATACAATTAGTACCTAATATTACGCATTTTTAATATAATGTATCTATTCTAGATATTTTAAGAACAAACACACGCTATGATAACAAACGGCAGTTCTTTTGCATAAAACCATATATTTATCATTTTATGTACATACGAAATAAAAAATTAAAATTTAAGAAATATAGAATAATGTACATAAAGATTCTTTAATAAGTTTTGCTTCCTTGATAAGATGAATCATATTATAATCTAATTATATTAGTTGTTCTAATAAACAACTTTAATTGCACTGTGAAAACGCAAATTGTTATGTAAGATATAATTAGTTTATGCTTATGTATTATTATAATTCTTTTTAATTTTGTCAAAATCTCAGTACATCTGGTCCAAAACTATTTAGAAATCATATAGTATGATCTACATACAAGATAATACTGTTCAAAAAGTAGCTATTTCAATTATCCATTTTATAGTTCCTATTATAAATTAAATAAAAAAAGATTTTTTTCAACTTTCAAGATTGTATGAAAGATCTTTGCCCCTTATTTACGTCAAATGATTGAAATTTAAATAATCTTTGTATGCAAATTTCTATATTTAATTTGTTGAACATGGTATATTTTGTATATCAAGTTGTTGTACACTAATTTCATAGAAAAAAAAAAGAATTCTAACTTTTTTATTGCATAGAAAAGCAATTGAAAGACTTCAGAATAAATATAAAAATACTTAATTATAAGAGAGAATCATTGTTACTTCATTACTATAAATGAAAAGAAAACAGTATTACATGAAAGAATTACGATGAAAGAATATGTAATATTTAAATATTTTTAAGTGAAATGAGTCATTTATATTATGTTGTCATTTGTTATATTGCAAATTATACCAAATTATAAAAAGATCCTGGAAACTTTTAATTAGATTATAAAGTGCTAAGGCACCATAGGTAAATGCAAATGATAATAGTGATTGGTATCATATTATCTCACTACAATTTTAGGGGCATAAACTACAGACATTTCTTTTTCATGTAAACTTCTCTTGTTATGTAAACGTGTTTATAATATTATCTGTTCTGAATGTATTTGTACACACATACTCTACAACTTCTGATATTGTGAGACCTCCAGTTTGGTTTCATTGTTTAATATCAAATCCAAGAAAGGAAAATTGTTAGAATATTTTTATATTTATGTTTTTACGATGTATTAATGTTACCATGTTAAAACAAAAGAAAGAATTGCATTGCGTGTTTTTTTTATTTATTAGTAAAGAAATCATTTTTAAAAAATAAAAAATGGCAAATTGTACAATTTGCTATGAATAAAACAAAAATTGATGTATCACATAAAAATATAATGAACATAGCATTAAAAGATGTAATATTACATATATTCAAAATAACAATTATTCATAGCACATGTTTTTAGTTTTGATTTGTAATTTTTAAATATTATATGTAGCCATAAAAGATGTTGTAGTTACCTTGTAATAATAAAACTCAAAATACCTGTAATAAATGAAATGCGACATATACAAATATTTGATTTATATCAAGGAACTAATGTTTTAAAATAAATATTCAGAATCGATGTATTTTACCAATATTGTATTAAAATTTTTATGAGCGTGAAAATATTAAGGCAAATGTAATATTTATAATTTTTGACTCAGTACGTACATTTTAATAATATAAAATCACAGTACTGAATAAAGGTACTAATATCAGGATTCATGCTCAACTTTCACACACAAATCCAGTTTGTTTTTTTATATTAAAATCGTCAAATTTTCAAATTTCTGATTAATCTTGTGTCAAACTGTACGTCTCATAACTGTTTATAAACTTCATAATTTATCTCAGTTAGTCATCAAATTATTTACTGAAATTAAATTTCTCTTCTTATAGTACTTCTACATTTTTTTAATCATGATTTACGACATCTGTATACAATTTGAAACATACAATATCAATGTAAGATGGCAGTTACATATATAGTGAAAAATGAGAATGATATCACCCTCATCAATGATTAAAAAAATTAATTAGAAATTTATTAAGCATGAAATTCTTATTTACAGCTTTTTATTTTTAGAAAGATTAAATTTGACACAGTTTTTGTCAAAACAAAATTTTTTTTTTGATAATATTCTCGCAAAATCACAAATTTTATCTTGCTGCAATGTAATTTACTTTGTTTAATGTTTGTTAATGCACATCAATTTTTCTTTTTACATTAATGCTACGACGGAATTTGTTGAATTTCTATTTTGTCATAACTTATATTAACCAACATATTATGCTGTTCTTTATTTTCAAAAATTTATATCATTAATTCATATTGATAAATCGTTTAAATTTAATTTTTACAGGCAAATGAACCATAAGATTTCATATAAAATTTGCTAATAAGGAAAAAATTGATTTTCAAATAACCTGATCATGTTCTTTAATCAATTAGCAGATGATGCTAACATGTCTTTCATTTACTCTCAGTAGTAGTCATTTACCCAGACTTACAGTAATGAGGCATAAAGACATAGCTGCTAGGGGCAGGAAAGAGTCAGTATGACGATCAATATGACAGTCTTTTGAACACCATGAGGTCATGGGAACACTGATATACTGTAGTACGCTACGATACCATTTCATGCCATCCACTACCATTTGAAGAATTGCTTTCTAATGGAACTAAAATTCAAACATATAAATTATAATATAAAATATTAATATCAAATATTTTCATGTAAAAATATCATTAACATTTTCATTGACAGTTAAGAAACTTACCAGTCTTGTCGCTATCAACTTTTTCTGGGGAAGATGATCTAGGTCCCCATATTCTCACTGTGCAATCATCTGATACAGACGCCATCATTTGATGATATACAGGATTCCATGAAACACAGTTTACTGTTCTACTATGTCCTGTTAGAATTGCTATAGGTAATTCCCTTTTGATATGCCACACATACACTTTAGTATCTATAATAAAATTTAATACAATTGTAGGATTGTATATATAATATCAAAGTGACATTATAAATAAAATATCTTTATTAAATAATTCACCTTCACTGCCGGATGCAATGAAATCTTGATTGACACCACCAAAACAACTATGGATTGTAAAGTGTCCTTGAGTAACACCTTGAAAACGTCTTACTAAACATCTATCTTGTAAGTCCCAAAGATGTACACCTTGATTGGCTACATTAAGAAGCGCAAGTCGATCTGCTTTATTTACACTAAAGGACATCAAAGGATGATCTTCTTGTAATCTATAATATCAAATTCAAATGTTATTCAATATATGTTCATATTGTACTATTCATAATAAAATTATGATTTTACATTGTAAAGTCACACAATTCATCAAAATTATATCCCCGAATTCGATGATGCGAATCAGCAGCAAGAACCGTTTTCCCATCATTTTTACACCATAAACATTTTACTCTAACTCCTTCCCATGATTCTGAGACATTACCTTCTATATCCTAAAATTTTATGTTCAAATATTTAATGTATTATTTTTTTCATTAGATTGATGAAATATAATATGTTAAGAATTAATTGATGTTACAAATTGATAAAACTGTCCACGAAGTCCTCCCGCTACAAATTTACGTGAATCAGGATACCAAGCACAAGCCGTAAGTGAATCATCGGTACTTTGAGTTACTGTTGCCCGTAGTTCATAATCAGGTGGGTCAATACTCCACAGCCAAAGCTCTGGACAATCCTCAGGTCCACAAGCAATTAAGAGACTGCTATCAGGGCTCCAAGCAATTAGTGCCACTCCATAAGTATGACCTTCTAATGTTTTTCTATGAGTTACTCTTAATGTTTCCTATTTTTAATAAAAAAGAATCGTTGTATTTATCAAATACAAGCTTATTATTCCGCTATATTTAATGATATACTTACTGGATCAACATCCCAAATAATTACAGTCATATCCTTAGAACCTGTAGCTAGCTTACGACCATCAGGAGAAAATTTACAATACCACACTTCATCACAATGATTATTGAGCACCTGTATAGTATGGCACGGGAACTGTTCTTTGCTACAGCTGTGGTCCACAAGCAATGAGACATTTTCTAAACTTGTCTAATTTACAACAAATATATAATTATAATTAATAATACACTACATTAATAATACATTACATTAATAATAAAACCAGACAAATATTATACATATCAAACAAATATTATACAAATTTAAACATGTTTTTTATTTGTTTCTAGAAATATAATTTAAGGAGATAGCAAATAGTACCTGAGTATGTGTTACATGGTATGTACACTGTTGATTTTGCATTTCCACAGCTTGACACAAAAGAGAATGAAGGCGACGTGGTGGTAACATAATGGAGGGTGGCAGATATTTCTGTAGTCTGTCCATTAAAGCAGCCCTCGAGACTGCACCTTTGCCATCCCAGCCTGCTCGTGTCTGTTAACAAGTGTCTATTTGCTAGTGATCAAATTTTCAGTAACAGGTTAGTTTCAGAATATTCCATACAAAATTCAATCTTTGAAAGTTCATTAGTATACAATCAATTAGCAATAAATTATATAATACATACTTTACTATATATATCTTTGAAATAGAATGTTACTAGTGAAATACATATTATTATATATAATACCTGTAATTCATCACGTCCACTGCACATCATAAATGCAGACAATTGGTGAACACGACCTGTATTATGTCCTAAAGGTGTGAGTTCATTACGTAAAACATGCAATGCTTCCAATACTAATCCTTCTTCCAAGTATTCTAAATATTTTTGTTCTAGTAATAAGAATTTCATTTCCTATAAATGGAAAGTATCAATGGAATATATGTGTACTCAATTATAGATTTTAAATTTGGAGATATTTACTACTAGACTTTGATTTGCTCCATTTAGAAATGTTTTAAGTTCACTAAGGTCATGTTCTGCCTTCGTCCAGTCTCCATCCATAACATGTTGTCTAAATTTTGCAGCAGCTGGATGATCTAGACGACAACCTGACTCTTGCATGAGAAGATCTGCCGTGCGACTGAAAAAGATATTTCATATTGTCATTTAATATAGTAAAAGACTGGTTAATTATTTAATTTCTACTTTTACCTAGTTTCATATAAGTCGTAGCTATAATTTTTTCAACATATTGCTATATAACGTAAACATAATAACAAAATAACAATAATGATGTTATTAATAATAGCAATGACGTATTACAGATATACAACATATGAATACATAATGTACATGATTCTTTTTTAATGCCTACATTATATAGCAAATATAACTTGCAGATACTGCTGACTATATTTCAAAGTTCTATAATTAGCTTTCTCCCACCACAGAGTATGCAGTCCAGATAGGTTGTGATACAATACTTCAGATAAATGTGTACATACAAAGAAAACTTAACAAAGAAAACCTTCAAGAACAGTTATCAAAAAGGAAGAAATTCACGAAGGTTGAATTAAACTGCTTGATAGTCAATTAATAGCAGATACATTACGTAGACTGCTTTTTAAATTTTAGTCGTAACACATAAAAATATATATTTTGATTTTTTAAAAGTATTCTTTATCACAAGAGTTTGCGAATACAGAAACCAAATTAAGAGATACATACTTGAGTCCAACTGTCTTCAAATGTTGTCCAATGAGTCTGACAATATCTTGATTGGTTTTGTCCATTATTTTCGGCGGTCCCAAATTTTGATTTGTTTCTCCATTAACACCATTGATGTCACTATCCGATTCTGGTATCATGTTGCCATTTGCATGAGGTCCGCCAGAGTCAGCTGTTGAACCATTCTGCTGTAGCCCGGAGGAAATGCCACCGTTTGAAGTCTGCTGTTGCATTACGCTGTCATGCACAGGGAAATATTACCCTTGATGGCAATAGTAGTCCGCAATATTAACAAGCATGTGTACTAATCGGTACATTCTATCTTGACTTAAATGTCCCTTGTTTACTTTTTTTTTTATTGTTTTTTTTTTTCTATCATAAGAACTTTAAAATGCTATGTTTGTGTACAAAAAATCTATGATTATTCGATGAAAGGATTTCAATAAATAAGAAAACCGCTTGATAGACAGCACATATGAAAGGAATCCGACGTCGATACGTCTTGAGATTCTGCAAGGAAGAAGATACACGTGAGAGCGTCATAACGAAGGGGGTAAGCCCCTTCGTGTGTTGATTACGCGCTCGCGATGATCTAGGGCCCTGATTGCGTTACCGATAGTTTTCCATCTCAGGATCGGTGTGGTGCTCGTCCGCTGGTCGTAGGGTAGTCGGGAGAGAACTACGAGACCTTTTGCACGGTGGCGGAGCGAGTCCACCGTCGTCTGACTCGCTGCTCGAGGCCAGGCTTATGCGCGTACCGCCCCGTTTTTCACACGATTATTGTCCCTAAGATCGTTGGTGGGGCTGGGGCTGGAGCATGCACGCAGCCACGGTTGCGTTGCACGGAAAACTCGTAGCCTCCCCTCTTTTTTTTCTACTTCTTTTCCCGACTAATCTGTATACCGTTTACCCCGTCGGACCTGCTGACCGACGATCAGAAAACGAAGAAAAACAGATTTCTTGCACGCCTGCCAAAACGGATACGAACAATGACTGCTACACAGCTGATACTTGTTTAGATCGTCGTTTACGTCATACTGTGATCTTTGCAGATAGTTCCGCTGACTATGGCGCCCGCTATGTCCGCTCAGAAACGTTGCTTTTCTGAACTTCTAAAAGCCCTTTTGCTTTGAATTTTCACTATAAGATGGTAGCACTCACCTGCTGAAATATTACATAGCGGGAAATTTGATTTCCTTTTACACGCTTTAATTGTGTACTCTCGTATAAAGAAATAAGCAAATCAATCATTTGGTATTGCTTTATTAAATCTTTGATTTTTTTTATTCATTATTATCGCTCAAATTATCACACAAATTATTTCAGTAATATAAATCGTTTTGGTATAAAATTAATATTTATTATATAAACAAGTCTATTATTTATTATTATAAAAAAGTGTATTACGATATATTATAGATGTATAATACTATAAAAAAAAAAACGATGGTGTATAATTTTAACATATTGAGATTTACTCTATTTTAACAATATCTGGAATAAAAAAATATATTTTTTATATATAAATGTTGTTAAATATATCGATATCAAATATTTCCAATTCAATTGGCCAATAATTACTTTAAAATAAAAGGTTTATCAGTCAAATAATTCGATATAAAATATCGAAAAATAGATTCGATATTTGAAAAACAGATTCGTATCGTAATCTCGTAACGGATTTTCATAATGAATTATATGCATGTAAAAATGGATGTTTCGAAATTGAAAACATATAATTCATCATATTATCGATAAGTTTCAAGCAATTTATATAATTCGTGTAAGAGGGGCTTCGTGGGGTAGAAGTTGATTCGACTGTGTTAGGTTAGTCGATTATGGGAAGTCGACGTGTGCCGCTAGTCAGTCAGTCGTCGTCGGTCGCCGGCGCAGTACGTTGTGTTGGTGCTTTATCGAGCCTTGTAAGTTTTGTTTTACAGAACTGTGCTCTAAATTTCTACAAGCTTGCACATGTAACAATCATCAATTATAAGAATTGGCGAATTCTTTGCGAACAAGAATGCCATTCGTGGTAACGTCAGAATGCTTTTTTCCGCTGTTCGATTAACGTGCGAGAGAGGGAAAGAGGAATTCGTTTCACCCGCGTCGAAGTTCACGTGAGATCATTGAATCTCGTGTAAACGGCGGCAAACGTGCGATCTGTGTTGTGTTGTGCATTTTATAGTATCCTTACGTAAAAAGTGTTTATTCATTACGATCACCTGTTACGCGTCCAAACCTTCTGGGTCTCCAGGGCCTCCTGTGTGTTACGTTGGATTAACCGGATTATGTGCATCATCGGGATGTTCTTTTTGCTGACATAAATCATTGGAAGCTAGGAACGAAAAAAGAGGTAATTTTTTCACATCTTCTTGTTTCGTACTCGTGTGATCAAACGTTTCATAGTTTTCGATCACAGTGGAGTTTCATATTGAAATGTTTCGTCATGTTTTTTTTTTTTCAAATGTCTGTTGTTCGCAACTATTGGTCCAAATGACCAGACGCCATTTTTTGAAAACGCGGGTACGATAAAAGTAGAATATATTTATACATTTGTACATACGTGTGTTTATAGAACACATATAATTTTTCGATGCGTATTCTTTGCTTATTCATTAATGAAATATATTATATCTTGCATTAATGATTTCTATATAATATCATATTATGCCATCATTGCTGTAAGAAATTTTTATGTTTCAAAAATTCTTTCCATGTGTAAGCAGTAGTACAAGATATTGCGATCATTATATATATTTTTCGTTGATCAAATAATTCATTTCTCTGAAATTGAATATTGGAGCAACTTTTGCGAATACTTTGCGATGCCTTTTGTGCTCATTCCGATGAAACTTACTTTCATTATTCCTCACAATTGGTCAAAAATGTCGACCTAATTTAGGTTAGGGATCATAGCTTTAGGAATTTTAAAAGTTTTCATTACTTGCAATGTTTATTCGATCAAATTTGGAAAAAATCGGGGCAGTAACTTAAAAAGTGACCGGTTCGAATACTAAAGGCGCACACGCACGTGATTATTTGCCGGTAAAAAATTTCCTATAGCGGACGTATTTTTAAATACATGTAGCGAGTCCATGTATGCACATTTCGATGACCACCGTACGACGGCACGTCGCCGAGTGGAATGAGCGGCACAATTGTAGTGCGACGAAGAAGGTTTCCGAGTGCCGACAATGCGACGAGACTGGAGAAGGGAAAGGTGCGTTGCAACTAGTGATGGCCACTCGATTGTTTCCAAAGCAGATTTTAGAGTAACATGACATAAAAAATTTTAACCATCTGAGCAATATTACTGAAATATCAAAAACTGGAATTATAATTTTAGAATGTTTACAATTCGATACGATCGTAATTCGCAATTAAAGCGAAACAATTATAATTCCTAAGACGATGAATGAAGCATGAAGCTTGATCGATATTGCTAGATTATATTTGTTCCGTCAAACTGATCGTTTCAACGTACCTAGTTAAGAACAATAGGGAAGGATTCCTTATTGAAAAAGTAGAGTTTATCATTTTGATTCTTGAAAAATTTAAAACAATAAGAAGGCGGCTATAACATTTGTATTGTATTTATTTTGGAAGAGAAAGTTTCGTACTTGAAAATGCTTATTAATGTTTATTAATTAATGTATTGTGGATTCTGGTGAATGTTTCATTTCGAATAATATTTGAAGTGCTTGGAAACGTTTCGAACCCATCGCTAGTTGCGGGATGGGAAGATGTTGTCCGTGGAGAAGGGGCACATTCCACTGCGGATGCGCATGCGCACATTCTGACTTGCGGCACCCGCGCATTCGACCGCGTGTAGCCAGTGTTGTTGAGGTTAACTTCTTTTGGTTTATATCTGAAAAAAAAATTAATCTCAATGCGGGACGTGAACCGCATCTGTGCGTACCTTCGAAAATTAGGTAAGCAATCTACGTATTTTTCATTAATAATTTTCACGAAACATGAACGTTCTACGTTTCTTCGCGCGGAGTATAATATTACAAGTCTTCGCCATTCGCCGTGCATTCATTGTAAGTGAAAAATGGAGTGCTTTTTCATTTCAATATTTCCAAAATTTTTTCTCATATTTATAAATTAATTTAATATTAAAAACAATACATTGACGCGTGAATTTTAATTAAAATCTTTTAGTAGAATGCGTCATGATTCTTTTATATCTTCAAAACTATCGATCATTTTTCTTGTTCTTTTTTTATTTATTTATTTATTTTTTTTTTTATTTAACATCACTTTCGAACAGAATTTCCGTAATTTCGAGTTTGTATGTTTCTTATGCTGTGTATACACGTAATTAGAGAATGTTCATCCTTTTGATGATTGTTGGATTTTTGGACAACACCGCGCACAATCGTGATAGTAGAGAAAAGTCTGATCATAGGCACAAAACGGTTCTTCAACTCGCGGCGCTCTTTTCAACTTTGGCTCGTCCGTGTTGAATGTTAATACGTAGGAAACGGTAGCCGTGACTATCACCATGCATTATACTTGAAAGTAGTTTAAACGCAATAAAACATTCGTCATTCTCGTAAGAGATTGCTGGTACCGGTTGTAGAAATACGAGATGCTTAATATCATCAAAAACTGTACAATTTCAATTACGATTCCTGTTAAAATAGAGATTTTAAGATTCCATAGATGGTATGATTTTTAATTTACAAATACATCGACCAATTGTAAATTATATCTCATCAGCGTTTGCATCTCATCGTGCAATTGCAATTATGAATTTGATCGAACTATGGAATTTTCCAAAATTCCACGAATCCTTTAAATTTAGATTATTCTGAATTTATAAATCCGCTGGCATCAAATCTGACAGAAATCTCCGCGATAAAACGACTGATTGTAATCAACAATGTTTACAGCGGTCAGTTCGTCGAATCGTTATTAACGTTTCAACGAATTATATTATATTCTGCGTCGCATCGTCGTTTATTTCGTACGCTTGATAGAAGGGAAATGTATTTCTTCTTTCGTTTAACGCAAGAATGCGGGTCGCGGTATGCGCGGTCGAGTATTCACGATATCGTAATTTACCATGCATATATTATACATACGTGTGGTGGAAACCGCGTTGTATAGTTTTGTACGTCTCGTACCCCTCGCTTCTTGTTGCCTTGTGCCTTTTGTATGTTTGTCCTACGTAAATATCGGCTGTGCAAAATACTTTTCGAGGCTACGTTGGAGGCCGTTGTGTGCCAGGGCAAATAATATCCATCTCTTTAGCCGACATTTGAGAGGTCGTCCAAACATCCTCCTACACCAAAGCTGCTGCAACTATTCCAAGTATTCAGAGGCTCGAAATTCGAATTTGTATTGAAATTCGAAGAACGTATTTCATTGAATTCAGCTGTTTTTGTTATCTTGAAAAGAAATATTCTGTTGCGCCTTCACTCGAAGAGATAGATTCTATTTTTCTTAATATTATACCTATTCGATCTTCCTAATTATTTAAATAGTTACGACAGGTTGTATTTATAACTTCTTGTCATTGATGCCATCAGAATCTCCGTATATAAATTACTTTGGAGTATTATACACATGCGAGATGTTGTGGCAACATTCTACTTTTGAGGAACAGAATTTCAAATTAATTAAACTTAACTTTGGTTCACGAAGAAAAATACCTGTGTCACGTGGTGGTTTGGGCATACCACTGTGTGCGAGATTAACTATACGATACCCCAGAATCGTAATGAATGATATCGCAATCTTGTCAGGCTAGCTCTTCACACGTGATTGCTAGTATCTTTTTTTGGACGATTCTCTGGGCCATTTTCGATGAGATGCATAGATCGTGACCTACAATTCAAATATAACAAAATTGCATTGGAGGTTTTAGCTTTTGAGAAAATCGAGATTGATTCACATATACGTACTTATTTTTTTTAGTATGGAAGTATGGCTCCCAATGTGTGCGACTCACATCTTTGTATATGTATATGTATCGATACGAATATGAATCGATTCAAAAAAGCAGAAAAATGACCAGAATCGTTTTCAGACTATGAAAATGATTCGACAGTTCTACACGTGTCTTTCGAAATGTGAAAAAAAAAACTGCCCGAACATTCTTTCTCATTTGTTCTCGTTTTTCTGTTTTTTCCCCACCGTAATAACGTTTCCGTCCGAAGTGGCGTATCTCGTGGAAGTATCATCTCGATTTTACGAGCAGAGGCTGGCCTGGAATCCATCATTTCTCTAGGATCCACTTAAAGTTCCAATCCGAACGATGGGTTTCCTGGAAACGGTGTGTACAGTAACCGCGTCCGTGATTCCACCGACATATTTTCACTTCTTCCGATTCCATTCTGCCCGAAAGAAAGTAATGGCCACGACGCTGATGGTAGAGTCCACCGGTGGAGAACACAGGAGAAATTCTTCGCCTTGGAAAAAGTTAGCGCGCGTCCATCGAGATCGTGAATTTCTTTAGAACACCGTGGAACAATAGTGAATCGTGTCGCGTTGGTGAATCTCCTCGCGAAAGGAAAAATCGAGCGATTCCTTTTATTCTTTTTTTTTCCCTTTTCGTTGGTCTCTCGGTTCTTTTCTTTTTCTTTTTGTCTTTACGATTATTGAACGAACGGCACGGGCAGGCCAAACGCACGCACCGAAAGCAGCCGAGAATTCCGAGCCATTTTTCTCGAGGAAATCACAAAGAATGTGGTCGAAGGCGGAACGCGCAGGTGCTCCTGGTTCCCTCCTCTCTTTCTCCACGGTTCAGATAGATTCCGCTTCATTCCTTTGGTTCCCTTTCTTCCACTCCTCTCTCTCTCTCTCTCTTTTTCCCTGTTTATCTTTCTCCCTCTCCAGTCCACAATCTTCTTCCCAACTGTAAAAATTGTCTAACGCAGGTCTAAATATTCGGAGGATACCGTGGGGTGATTATAATTCTTGGGCTGAGGTTACCTCGAACGGAGGAATGCCGAGGGGCGGCTAAGACAAAGCACCATCTCCAGCTTCGCCCTTTATCTCTTCACCACTGGAGATTAGTATCTATAGTCGGACGACAGATGGTGGTCGGTAGCTACACAGTCCAGATTCTATATAAAGTCTGGAACCAGCGGACAGAACTTCTTATTCCTCTTTTTCTCTTTTTTTCCTTCTTTCCTTTCCCTTTCTTCGTCGCTTCTTCGCCTGTCTAGCTACCTTGTGCGCGGTTGGCTGCCTTTCTCTCGATATTCTTTTCTTCTCCCTTGTTTTCACGCTTAATGATAATTGATCTTTGAATGTACGTGTACCAACGATCGGATCTGTTCGATCGAACGTAACAATTGGCAATGCACACTATTCATTAATTAGTACATCCAAGTCATTTCCGTGTCAAATTTCGCTACCACGTAGCAGCAGCGCTTTAAAATTTCCGATCTGTACTGATCTATAAAAATTCGTTACTCTGAAAAAGCGAAGCGTGGGAAATAACATTCTTCCTTGGGAAAATGTATCAAAGTACACACAGTAAATGCTTTGTAGTCACTTTGTAGTACAGAGAAACGAGTCTCTCTCTCGTTGTCTAACATTCCTTCGCGATGCCGAAGTACGTTAAACGAGCGAATGTGTTTTCACGTACCCCGAAAAAAAAAAAAAAAAAAAAAAAAAAGAAAAAACGGTAGAGAAAAGGAAGAGAAAAAAGAGAAGGAAGTTGGGCCCGAAAATTTATGAGACACCGCCGTGAGCTATTATTGCTCAATAAGACGCTTAAATATCTGATAACAGTACCGGTAATCAGTGTTCCGAAGGGATCGGAAATCGGGGCGGTGTACTCGGCCGGGTTTGGCCGCGCGAGACATGCTAGAATCGAGCGGACGAGTATCACGGTATGCCGTGCTAACGGCTTTTGCGAATTTTCGGCACGGGACAGCTGATGTATTCCGGCTTAATACATGCTTTCGTACTCTCGTAACGGCAGTAGTTTCGGGAGTTTGGGGCCAGCTCGATGGAAACGTAATCACTAAGGAGAATATTGGCCGGGCCAATCGGCCTGGCCAACCTCCTTTTTTTTTTTCTCTCGTATATAAACCCCATTCTCGAGAAATTCGCGATGGCTGTTAGGTATATATACGCGCGCGCATCGGGATGTCCGCGATTATCATAATTATATCCTGATGCGATGAGTCATACCTCACGTCGGGTGTATTGCTCGTAACGCATGAACCAAGAAAAAGAATGGAGAATGCGGATCGTTTCGCGATCCGAACGTTGCTTTTGAATCGCTCTTGCATGAAAACTTGTACGATCGGTTCTTTCGTCCTTTTGTTGGCTAGACATGGTGATCACGAACGTTACACTGGTGTAGTTACTGTTGCTTAATATTGGAACATTTATTATATAGAATACAGTTTCGTAGAAATTGGATGCTTTTCGTTGCTTCAAATTTCATCAGAAATTTGTTGCAATCTCATTCATTTTAACGTGTTGCGATGTAGGATAATAATAAAATTGAACTATTACATTTGATAGATTTAGTTGAACTCGATTAATTTAGCTCGATTTATAATATATTAGAATTATGACACTGACCGTAGGTTGAGTTAAGCTTAAATAATGACTTAAATATCTTTATCAGTAACTATATAAATATCAGAAGCAATATCGTTCTGCAGACAATGACAAATGGACAGTTGAGATCATTCACTACGATCCATTTCGATTTCTCATTGAAATCGTTGTACACGTGTAGACGACGAAACAGTTTCGTACTTGAAGTTAAAAATGGATCTTATCTGACGCGACAGGGCTAGATTCGTTTCGGAAATTTGTTTATCGAGAGCAAAGAATGTGGTAGCTGTTTGAATTAGAACGAAAAGATCAAGTGGATGAACAATGGCGTTCTAAAAATGATTCCACGTCGATAAGAAGAATTTCATGAAACGAGGCAAAATTCATGGAACTATTCTCGGAATAAGTAAAGAAAATAAAAATTCGACGTGTGTAAATAATCACGTGGATTCCTTTCGCTTCGAATTTGCTTTGAGATATTGACATGTTGCGAAAACCATGGAATTAGAGTCGAAAGAAGATGGCAAACATTGGGGTATTATCATTAATTTACGAGCTTTGTTAGCAATTTGCCTAAAAGAAAAAAAAAAAAACATATAGACTGTCGTGATTCATTTTTCGTTGTTTGATCTGTAATGACGATTTCCAAAATTCTTGTTGGAACGAGTAGATATTTGACAAACGGAAACCGGATAAACCTTGTATAATTCTTGTCTGCACTTTATATCTTTTTCTTACATTTTCTCACAAATGTTACATATATATTGAAACGATCTTTTAGGAAAATCGTAATACTAATACTGCACAGGTGGTTCACGAAAGTATTTGAACAGCGTATAATTTTTACGTGGCACGTCACCAATACCATGTACGTTTTGTAACAATCAACGATTCGATCGTTCGAGATTCACGATGAAATGTAAAACAGCATTACACGTAGTACGTTCTCTATACTCACGGAGTAGGATTTACAGATGGCCGTGTTGGACCTGCACAATCCTCGTGCACGATCCATAATGCATCGATGAGCACCGCCTGTGCCTGATCACAATTTATAATTTATTGCCAAGTTACAAAGCATCTCTCGTAGCTTCTTTTTTTCTTTTTTCTTCTTTTTCTTTTCTTCCTCTTTTTCTCTCTAGCCTTGCCGAGCACGTTGATTGTTGTTTCGAAGTCTGGTAGTTAGCAGCTCCTCTCTCGCGGAGCATGCCGTGGAATTCCGTTGATTTAAATGGCGCCCAAGGTAACCGCTTCGATTGAATTTACGTCCGTGGCTTTCCTCCGCGCGTCTTGTTATTTACGTGCGAATATTATGGACGTTGAATTCCTTCGCGAGCCTCGTTTCCAGCCTGATCGAGATAAGCATCGTTCTTTTCATCGTTTAAGGATAGATATGAGGCTAGGTGTACTCGCGAAGGTATTCCAACACCTGCTGCGTGTACGGGAATTTTATGAAATTTATATGTATTATACGTGCGATAAGACAGTGGGTTATATCGATTATATTGCAAGTTATTTACTGAAAATATAAATTTAATAGAAAATCAATATGTAATAAAGAAGCAATACGTGTACACGGAGTATCAGTACGTTTTATATATGGAGTTAAAAAATTTTGACGAATGACATGAACCACTGTATGTATCTTTATATCTACGTATTCTTGGAAATGATTTGCAATCAATAAGGGTTTTCTAATGTTTCATGGTTGTTCTAAATATGCAACAGAACTCGAACGGTTCATACGATTGGAGTTTGTTAATTATTTATAATCTTTCTATTATTTATAATCTTTCGTTTATATAGTAAGAATTCGTGTCCAGATAAGTGGATTCAATTGGTCAGAGATTGTTCAATTTTTCGAATGTTAATTAAGATTTCATTTCTAAATATGGAGCTTCTCACTGCTGTTTCATTTCTCGATACATTTGCCATGCACGGATGAAATATTTATTTATTTAATAAATAATTTATTTCTATTTAAGAATAATATTATTTAAGAATAATTTAAGAATAAATATTTATTTATTTATTTCTATTAAATTGACTTAGAATTGTTAGACGCTCGAGTTCTGACAAAGAGTTGAATTTGAGTTGAGCTGAAATTTTCACGTGAAGAAGAAATCTTCTTTCTTTTTAAGCCAAAAATCTTCTGGTATTGAAAATTTTTTGCTGCGTAAGTCTTTTCGAGTAGCCATCATATTCAGCATACCTGAACCCTACTTGAAAACACGCACGGGTAAATTGTGATTTATGCTTATCCTACAGTTCGAAAGTATATCAGACACTTATTTATGTACATTTGACGTAAGACGTAATTTCATTACAAAATTTGTAACTTCAATAAAATTTACATATGTAGAACTAGAAATCAATCGCAGTAAGCAAATTGCTTGCAATTCATTCTCCCGCATTATCATTACAAAAAGATGTTTCACCTCGGGCATTTTCTATATTTTTGCATATTTTGTGTATTCTATGAATATTTGCACGCTTAAATTTTTTTCCCGTAAAA
Organism: Tetragonula carbonaria; assembly: GCA_032399595.1. Classification (NCBI taxonomy): domain Eukaryota; kingdom Metazoa; phylum Arthropoda; class Insecta; order Hymenoptera; family Apidae; genus Tetragonula; species Tetragonula carbonaria. Next base: position 10,147,759 of record JAUCRC010000002.1, read on the forward strand.
ATGCGTAAAAACTCGCAAGTCTACTTACAAGCGATAGCTTGTGTGCGAACACTTTCCTCTTCGTTGTCGAGTAATTTACATAATCGAAAAATTACGTCGGATGATAATTTCATCGGTACACGGTGCCCGATCGTGGATAAAATCCATTCGAAGTCACACACCGGATGCCGGAGCTGATTTTGCCTTCGAGGAATCTTGCGGAGTATCGCCAGTCCAATATTTTTCGATACCCGCATGGTGTCCGTTCCACTATATAGCGTTTCGCTGTTTCGTCGCGCGTATTTCCATTTCGCATAAATATCGAACTGCCGGAGTGTAAAAAAAAGAAAAAAAAAGAAAAAATTAGCGCTTTCGTGCGGCAACGAAACGTGTTCGTTCGAATATATTTCGCAGAAAGTTCACGCGAAAATATAATTGGACGTGCACGAGCGAAATAACTTACAAGTTCTCGCCCCTCCCCCCCTCGTTCCTCTCTTTTTCTCGCCAGCCATTCTTTGATAAGAACGATTTCTCAGAAATCCCATCGCGCGGGCATCTCTCAATTTATGTGGTACCATCATTGATATTCCGTCGAGGAGCACGATCCCTCTCCTCGGGTGAAGTTAGGGGAGAACGTGCCATAGGAAAGGAATTTATGCGAAGGGCTTGCGGTGTTCCGACCTTCACGGTCACGTTGCTTCAGCCGGACCTCAAACCGCACGAAGGTTATCCCGAACAATTCCACGCCTGTTGTCTCCGACTCGCAAGGACCGGGTCACATACAGAATAGAACGAACACTATTGTGAACTGCGGCTCGGAGCACGCGCGCGTGCGCGGCGATTTTTATCGCGGACCGCGCCAATACAAAAATTCCAACCGGCTATTTAAAGCTGCTATTCCCATTGTTGGAAGTGCTTCTTTCTTTTATTCTTTCTTCGTCCTTCTTCCTTCACTCTTTCTCGTTCTTTTCCTTTCTTTTCTTTTTTTTCCCCCTTTTACTTTTCCCGCTCGACGTATTGGTACTTCGCGATGGCGTTGAACTGACAACGAATTATTGTCGTGCGTTGAATGTCTCGTTCGTCAGTCGGACATTTTCATAATCGTTGATCGAGAAATTAACTAAAGATAAAGTCAATCTCAGTTGTGTCAATCGATTTATTGCAACATAAAAATTTTGCTTTCCTAAGTAAAGTATCGATTAATTACGATTCTTTCATTTCGGCCCTATGACTTTGGGGAGTAATAATCATTATTGTGGATGTTCGTATGTGTTCGTGGAAATTTTTTAAAATCAAAGAATGACGATAATATTTGAAGAGATTTGACTGGTGAAATAAAATCTTCATGTAGGTGCGTTTGGCAAAAATGAATATTTCGTAAAAGTTGTTCAATAGATAAAACAGTATTCTACTTAGATCGCATTCTATTAGATAGGTTAATAATGGTATGAAATTTGCATAAACGTATATTATAAATAGACCGCTTTATGTTAGCAGAAAGATAATAAATAAAGTAAAAAAAAAAAAATAGAAAAAGATAAATGTACTAGGTACTTTGATACATAACTTTCAAGTTACGCAGCGTAACTTAGATTGTTGCGGTTTTTACGCTTGGTTCTTTGCAAGGTGTTGTTTTAGAGTACGATAAGTATTCATGACGTAAAAAGGAATTTGGGTTGAGGAGATACGGGTGCGTTTTTATGGAGATTACTTTGTTTGCAATTTATTGGTCTAAGATACTTTCCAAGTTATTTAGAATGCGTGATTTTTTAAAAAATAAATCTGTCTGAAAGTCACACAGTCATAATAGTTACGTAATTATATTAAGTTTTTAGGAACATATTACTTTTACAACAAAAACGTAAATTATTCTTTAAGACAGACACGATTTCTTTTAATCACATCTCAGCATTACATTATTAAATAAACCTGACAATAAAAGTTAAAAATTCCAGTCCACAAAATTCTCACCATAAAAGATCCTATTGTTATCATGGAACCGCATGGCTATATTTTCATTTATTCTCGTACGAGCTAAGAAACTGTTAATCTCTGTGAATGACGAGTGCAGAAATGGGAACTTTTCGTTCCCATTTGTTGCTTAAATTAAATTTTTTTGTGGAAAATGAAACATGTTTGTATATATATTAGACACTTTAGAATATTTCGAGACTAGACACGACTAGTTCAGTTGCTATCAATTAATTATTATTAAGTTGAACAATAAAATTATTGATTTTTCAAAAAAAAAAAGAACAAGTGTTATTTGGTTATAATTTAAAAACACATACTTTGACGAGTATAATCGTCGTTCTAGCAACACAATTCACCGAACACACACTTTCAAAAGCGGCACCGTAGCCGCGTAAAGGGTTAACGAGAATAGAAAGACTTCGGTTCGAGAACCGAACGATTTCAACCCCCGTCCGATTATAATTTCAGATCGATTCGTACATCAATGAGCGGACATAAATCGCTTTTACCGTAAACAGTGAACAATGGACATCGCGATAAAAATATCCCTGGTGAAGCCCTCGGAGGCAGAGTGGTCCGTTGCTCGCGCACTCTGTACAGACACACACACACACACACACACACATACATACGAAGCAGAGGTATCTCCTCTTTCTGAAGGAAGGTACATACTCGTCTTTCTCGCGGTAGAAATGGCAAGGAACGCGAGAACTACTCGTTATGCATCTGAGTAGCGTGGATAGGGGAGGGCCGTGGACGATCGGGCCTCGGAATCGTCGTGGATTCTGTTTCTTCGTTCTGCTCTCGACGGAGGAAAGAAACCCGCTGGCAAACCCGATCGTGGCTCGAACGGGTGTGAATGCCCGTACGTGCCAGAAACGAATAATGAAGCCGCGGTACGATCCACGATAAAACCTGATGCCGTTGGAACGCCACTCACGTACGAATCCTTTACCTTGTACCCGATTTGCGAGCGAGCTGGTCAACATTGCCGTGTCTACGAGCCAGGTTGCCCCGTGGCTCCGATCGTTTCTGCTCCCACCTTGCTTGCACATACATATCGTGTGTCTCCTCCGTACAGACCACAGCCACGGATTGTGAACTTTCACGTTTCTATACAGGGTGTTCCGGTACTTTCCGCTTGGGTATGAAGGAAGGAATTTTACGTGACGTGGTGATTGGTCGAAGGTTTGTTAGCAAGTTATCATACGGTGTACTAGATACAGATATCAGTGTGTTTCGTATGTAGAGTGGGAAAAGAATTTTATCTACAGGGTTGTTTGTATGCTAGGTTTCGGAAGAAACCATGAGGCTTCGACGAGCGAGAATCGAGAGTTCGAGAGCTGAAACATTGTCGAGAATTTCCTTTTTATCTTGCTCGATATCTGTACGTACGATATTTGCTGTGGCAAGAAAGGTGTGACATACAGGTCTGGTATTTTTTTTGAGACTCTCGACTTTTATCAAGTCGTGCGCGCAACTTCAGGATTATAGAGAGTAAAGTGAACGGGCAATGTAATCCCTGTTGCTGCTTTTAAATTCTGCGAAACGGATCTTTCACTTTTGGACGATACAGGGAAATGATTTCTTGCGATTTTCCTAAACTTGAGTAATCTTTCATCGTATCGTTAAACTTATCACGTGTATCTTTATTTTTGTACATCGTAAATTTCATTTCATTTGTCCTATTATAGTCCTATTGTAATTCTTTTATAATTCGTTTGCTATAGTTCTTTTCATTCACGAGTAAGCAAAAATTGGGATTAGGTGTTTAGATATTGGATCTAGAAGTCCTAGAATTCCAGATGCTCCAAAGTCATGCATGCTTCATGCTTTGTGCATTGACTGTAATATTGAGAGCACGAAGATTTCCAGAACGAGTTAATACATGCTAATCCAATTACATTCTCGTTTCTTTCCCGTACTTGTTCACCAGATATGGTTCATAAGGCGTTAAAATAGCGTTGAAATTAACTAACTAACGTTCTCAAGTTCGTCTGACGAACGCGAGAAATGAATATTCACGAGCCACTCAAACGGTCGACAGAAACGATGCAACGGATTCGCCAAAATTTGCTACAATTTTTAGTAGAATGAAACCTGTTATTACTTATTCGTTGGCCATTCAAATTATCTGACATTGAGTAAAGTTATTTAATGTATCTTATCTGTCACTTAGAAATTGAACGTTTCATTTTCCTTCATTTAATTACGAATACTTGTCCAGTCATTATTTTGTAATAGTCTGTACAGTATGGCATTACTCCAACAAATTTGATTTTATTTATTCAATCACTGTTCGATCAAGTGAACTCTTGCTGCTTGAATCCATTTGTCTTTGAACTTGAATTCCTACGAATAAAAGAATCCACTGTGAAAGTGGAATCTTACATCACATAAATGACATGATAATATATTACGTAACAAAAAAAAATCACAAATAGAATCTTCTGTTACGCAAATTTCAATCGTACGGAACACTTGTCCCGCATCAAGTCCGTGACACACGTGAAATAGAATTCCACTCTGTTACTCGGACTTTAACTGAGCTTCAACAATGCAAACCTGAAAATGCAGAAAAATGTTCGACAGGGAAAAAGTCGAACCAAGGAGGCCGGTGACTCGTCGCTATTTTTTCAATTGTTCGCGTTCGTGGTCGCGCGTGAAACGAGTCGAATAAATTTTTACACAGCACGCGGCGTCTCGTTACGTTGCTTTCTCCGCGGCTTTCTTAAAAATATCTTCGTCCTTCTCCTCCTGCCCCTCTCGCCCGATACATGGAATTCGAGCATCCGGCGATACCGGATCGGCGTTCCACCGTGGGCCGATACAGGCCTGTCTTCGAATTCAGCCAGCGTAGATCGGCCACGTTCGCGATGTCCACCCACGTAGCGGCCGGTAGAAGAGGAGGAAGTTTGTTACGCGGGTCTCTCCCGCCCCGCTCCTCGAGAAGAAAAAAAAAAAAGAAAAAAATTCATTGCCCCTCGCGCCGTTTTCCACGGCAACGCGAGTTTATTAACGGCGCGGTTCAGCCGCCCTATGGGGTCGCGAGTTATACGACGGAATTTATACGTACTTAAACGCGCTATTATCGTCCTTTGCACGATCGCGTGGGCGCGCGTGACAGTAACTGCTGGACTTCGCGGGAGGACGTAACGCACGACGTAACGCATTCGAAAGTCCACGCCAAGTCTCTCTCTCTCTCCCCCGAGAGGAGTCCACTTCTCCTCGGACTTTATTCTTCTTTTCTGTCTTTTTTTTTTCTTTTTTTTTTCTCTTTTGTTTGGCCCGCGTCTCTCGCGAAAAGCTCGCGTGCATCTCGATAAACCTAACGAGATTCCAGAAGAATTCAGAGTGCCTGGCCGTGGTTAATGGCCGGGGTTAATACGTACCTTGAATATCTTGCTCGGAACATCGTGCAACGCTCGGAATGTAAATTTCGATAATGTCAGAGATGGGATCGTCGATCGGACTATTCGATCGATCGTTTATCTTCGATATCTTCTCTCTGATATATTCCATCCTTGCTACCTTATTGCGTTGTTGTATAGTTTTTTTTTTCAGCGAGATTAGATTAACAACGGCGCGCACGTGTCTTACTTATTCAACGTAACGACGTTGTTTCTCGTTTTATTTTCGTTGTTGGCATAACGAAGACACACTGCGTTGCTACGTGTTAGCTGTTATTCGAATAAGTACAACTGAGACAGAAGTTTCGTCGCGGTCTTGTCTCACGATTTTCCGTTCGATGCGATCGATTCGAAGCTATTCGATGTTGTTGCATTTTCAAGAGGATTTTTCTCGACTTTTGATTTTTCTCGATTTTTTTTTTTTTTCTTTGGTGGATCTCGCGGGCAGATAAAGATCGGACACGATCTTTTAAATCGTGCCCGATTATCGAATAATGCGGGGAATGTTTCGGATGACGCCGGCTGTAAAATGCATGAAATATTCATGAGTGATATTCGTAACATCCTCTGCCGAGTATCGAGAAACTTGGTTAGCCGGAGCCGGTGAAAGTAGACGTAGAGAGGGGCCGGCGTGCCGTTCTACACGCGTACACGTACGTTTTAAAATAATAATAATGCGATACACGGTGTCAATGCACCGTGGAAACACTTTTCTCGGTTGCGTGTGCTCCACGTAGGAAATCAACGTGAACGCGTAAACGCGTCTTCTCTCATTCATGAACTCTCATTCCGCTCTCGTTCCCCTCCGTCGAAATCGAAGCACAATCGTGACGAAACGATCAAATTTCCACAATAATTCCAACGAGTGATCTCGAACGAGCAATTTCTAGTGAGTAATTGTAACTTGTAATTTGTTTAATATATTTGAAACGATGTCTTCGTTTCTTGGTTTTTAAAGTAAGCGTGCTGCGTCTATACAGATGCAGATACACACGCGCGTACATTTGTAGATTACATTTTGAGAGAAGTGGTCTTTCTTCTCGGCGAAATTTTCTTTCAAGATCCAGGGTCTTTCGCGGTGTTAATCCGAACCTGGATACAGGGTGCAGTATGCACTCGGAATGCAGCTCTCAAAGTGGGCTGCTCTTGGCTATCGGCGTGCATCGTGGAACTTGGCTACCTGGTGAAAGTACCTCCACCTTCGTAGCGGTCTGCGTGCGTGTACGTCGAATGCGTGTACAAGAATTGCGCGTACACGTTTCATTCTGGCTCGCGTATGTACGTGCGCGAGCACGAGGTGAGATACTGCCAGATAGCGTGGCACGTAGTGTCAATGTACTCCATTGTGTCATCCGTCACGGACTGTGAGATAACGTGGTTTCCGTAGCGATGGCTATGACCCGACCTATCGTTTCGAGGAAGAGGAACAATCGTTGTACGAATCGGTGAAAAAAAAAGAAAAAAAGAACAATCCTCCAACGATCGTATCGTCTTGTAATATTCACTTTTGAATACCGTATTCACAGTTCTTAATCGAAATTCTGATTGATCGCCTGATAGAAGATGAAAGTAGGTAAAGAGGTGAAACTCTCGCTCATGTTTGTGGATAGTTAAAAATAGACTACTAAAAAAATCGAACGTACAATCTTCGATGGACTGGATTCAAGAAAAAAATCGAACTGTTCTATCAAAATTCTGGTGGGATTGATAGTAAACGGAGTTGAGAGGAAAACCTTCTAATGAACTAATTTCTTTCAAGATATCATTCAAAACGATACTAAACGCATCTCGAAAGATCCTTTGCTTTCTCCGAGTACCACTCTAGAAGCTTAGTAGTTCCACTTTGGAACGTATCTATTTATCTATTAATACCTAATTAAATTTCTACAAATCCGCGAGCGTACGTTGCAGTCGACGAATTACACGCAAGCTAGTCGAGCCTCGATGAATATCACATTCCTGTCCGAGTTTCGCCGAGGGATCGCGACGCCCTGGGGAAACTGTGTACGCCGTAGATTCCACGTGAGAGTCCACGTGAATCTAGGAAACGAACCGTTTCCCCCGGTTCCGACATCTTTCACCCGAGCTGACCGATCAATGCGCGCGATATACACCGCGGTAGGTGTCTATGGTCTAATTAACACGGCGGCATGCTCGAAGGTGCGATTATCTCGGCCTCGTTCGTCCGACGGTCAGAGATCGGTTATATCTATCTGTCAATTTATCTGCTTAACGCACGTGTACCAACGCGAGTAACAACGCCCACGCGTAGTACCACCTTTCTTCCCCGTAAGTAACGTACGCGTACGCGCGAGGCGCAACTTACACGCCCGGCCAGGCATAATAATCGAGGCATAACTCTCTCATACTTGGTTACTTTACGCGACAAGCGAGTGCCATTACTGGCCTGGACTTATGCAACGAGAGGCTTACGCCGTGCGTGTGCGCCTTACCGGCGCGACGTGACGATCTTTAGTTATCTCCGCGCATTCCTCTTGTTTTCTAGGCGTGGATGCAAACCACCTCGCTCTCCGCAGGCTCCCCGCAGAGACTCTTTTGTTCCATTATTTATCGCCGGTAACGCCGGCGTGCAGCTTATTGGCGCCATTACTTTGCAATTAGCGTTCGTTAACGTTGCGCGTTAAAGGGATGTATCTACCATTTTGTTTATACAGGTTCGGGCCGGTTGATTAACTTGTTCGTCGGATGTAATGGACGTTTGCCGTCCGCTGCCACTTATGGAATCCTCCCGTTTGTTTGCAGAACCGTTTCACGAAGCTTCTGTAACTCGACGTTCTTTTTCCCCTCTTTTTTTCCCTTTTACTTTTTCTTCCCTTCCGTTTTCGATTAACGTCGTTCGGCAAACTTCTTGAAGTCTTCTATCTTTCGCGGCGACACGGTTCTCGACGTTTTAAATTTCAACGTGTCTCCTGTGACGAGGGAAGCTGCGTTCCCGTTTCGAGTCTTTTGATTCGTTCACTGTCCATCTTTGACAGACTACCAGGTGAAAGGAAAAAGAAAGGAACTGTATTAGAAGAATTTGTCAACTCCAGAGATACGTAACGAATTTTCTCAGTACAATTTGTAACTATTAAAAAAAAAAAAAAAAATACACGTTCAATCCGAAAGTCGAAGAAAAAGACAATTTTGATAAGATTAATGGACGCTCTGAGTTTGAAGAAAATAGAAACTGCGAAGAAACATGAATGTCGGTGAATGAAGGAGAGAAGAATAGCAGTTGAACGGGGGTAATGAGGGATGCTAGAGGGACGGACGAGAGTACGTTCGACCGAAAGGACATAATATCTATGTGGCAAAGCGACCACGGAGCGACTCCAGAGCTCCAGGAATTTGGTCCTCGGATCGGATTGACCTGCGTGCCTGTGGCTTCTTCCTCGCACTGTCGTCTTCTGGCTCATTTTTTTCTGTTTCCTGTATGTGTGTGTGTGTGTGTGTGTGTGTGTGTGTGTGTGTGTGTGTGTGTGTATATATATATATATATATATATATCTGTTATTAAACGTGAATGGCACGAACGTCGTTACACGTTCACCGTCATGGCCGCCGTATCCGGGAACTATTAAACTAACAACGGCCTCACCTGCGGCCGACTGGCCTAAAAATAGTCGATGGTCCTGCCGTGTAATTACGATATAATGAGAGGATGTAGTCCGGGCGATTTAATTCGACTCTCTTCTCAATCGACATAGGCATACTTCAGATCGGTACACGAGATCCCTCGGTAGGTTCGTTTAGATCGTAACTTGAACTTTATAACGAAAATCGATTCGGTTCTCCGAAACCTGCATCGCGCATCTACGAAGAGAAAAGCTTCACAATACAAACTCCATTGAAGCTTTTCACGGTCGTTTGAAGTTTTCGACTGACTTATTCACGCTTAACTGCATGTCCGAGTAGTTGGTTCACGTCTATTTACGGTGAATGTTGTCAAATTGTTGTCTGAGAAACGCTCGTTTAACATGTTTTCTGCCAAGTCGAATGATACACCGACGAGAAGTAGAATATTCACGAGGAATTCAAAATTCGAAATTCCATTTGATGTATAGATATGCAAGCAGGGAGGGAGGAAAATTGCAATATCTCCCCCCCCCCCTCGTAACAGTCTCAACAGTACTATCAAGAAGACATTGTTTACATTATTTTGATCTATTATCATTCCATGGTTCGCTCGTCGATGGAACTCGTAAAAATCGTATCATCGTAAAAATTTTCGACTCGGCTCCACACGTCACACATATTGTATCATAAAAATGTCAGCTCGATTCGAAAACGTACACACGCAACGCGAATGCCACGAGTTAGCCCCTCGGTCATTGTCTCGTCGGGATTCCTCTCGCGGAATGAAATACGGTTATCGTTCCGTCATGCCGCCCGCTGAAGAAGTTCCACTCGTTTAACCGTACGAAACGTAAATTTTCAAGTGAGCAGCTCCGGCCTGTAGGCTCTAAAGTACCGTCGTGTCTACGTGTCGGCCAGCTCTGTATAATTAAGACGCACTTAAGCCGCGTTCGTTAATTTCGCTATTCGACGTACATTAAGCCGGTTAATTGAAGTATTACATCCTCGGAATGCGGCGCCGTGCGCGCGTGTATATCTGGCCGCGTTAATTGCCTGCGATAAAATTCGTTTTTCCGCGACCGAGCTGAAAACCTGATTCGAAGAGCCGGGGGGAAGGTGTACTCGTTGCCTGGTCAATTTGATACGCGGAACATCGCGCGTATTTTATGTCGCGCGGAGCGTTTCAACGACGAATGGCCCCATCCGCTTTGAAGCGTACGATCCTCGTGCGAGTGCATTAGGCTCGCGCGATGGTACCAGCTGGTTGTCGGCTGGGCACAGATTACGCGAGTCCATTTGCGCATCGCGAGCTGAACGCGACGCTGTACTAAATTCCTGGTGACGCGTCCCAGGTCCCTAAGCGTACGTGGCGTAGATACGGCCCCCGTGGAAAATGGATGAAGTAACCAGGCTTTCACGCCTTCTTGTTGCCTTACCATATCTTTGATTCACGTGGCTGTGTGTCCTCTCCATTAGGGGCACGATATAGGCGAACGCGATACAAAGAATGCCTGCATGACATTAGTCGCAACCAAAATCACTTGTCAGTTCTTTGTAATGTGCGTAGATCTTTCTCGATGCTGGGATTATCAGAAATGTCCTCGTCTGGACGATTCGTCTTCGTAGTTCTTATCTTTTTGTAGAAAGATTTACGTATTCTTGGATTGGGACAATTATAAGTAGAAGTTTTGGTGAAGAATAGAATAATTATGACGACAGTATTACTACCGAATTGTAATTCTCATATCATGAAAAATTTCTGAAAGATAATCGAGTCAACGTGTTAACTACATTAATAAGACCAACACTGGAATATACAGAATGGCCACTGAAGAACTGAAGGGTTTTCAATCTTTGCATTTGTGAGCAGGAAAATGATGATCATTTGAGGGATGTTGTTTTTCACACATAATACTGAAAAAAATGCATTAATTATATTTCCAAATAAAATAATAGAAAATTTAAAAAAACATGTATTTGTGTAAAAGTTATTTTTGTTTAATATCATTCAGTCTTTCAGTGGCCACCCGGTACTCATAAACTACACATCTACTTATATTTCATATTAAAGGACAATTTGTCAAGGAAACTTGAATTTTTCTGTATGGTAAAAAATCGGCTGATATCAACGTCTTTGCGCAAGGAATATCTGTTCTTCGTCTTCCCACGTAAACAGCGTTTAAACAGTTTTTAACGAGCAATCTGTGTGTTCGCGTGCATTCGCACCATTAAGGAGATTCGACCGTTGCCCTTTCATTTTTCCCCCCTGCCCCCCTCCCCCCAATGTTTTTAAATATTTATCCAACGTTAATTGCGTTAGGGTATAGGGTTTCAATAAATTTGGAAAGATGTTAATATATTTCTTCTCGAGCGTAAATTCCTCGCTCAAGGCTGCGTTGAATTCCTCCAAGTAATTACACATCGTTCGGGTAATTATATCTATCTTTCTTATATCACTTTGATTTGTATTACACTTCTTGCATTACACTTCTCCTTTTTTTTTTTCTCGTAAGTTTGCCATTTTATTATCTATTATGCTCGATTTCGTTGAAACCAAGAAAATTGTTATTCCACCGTGTCATTATAAATGGTAAATAAATCAGTGATATTGTTCGATTCGACAGATTTATATTTCTATCGTCGGTATGTACGATCTTGATCTATGTGCGATATATTGCACATGCATGAGCGTGTCGTAAATGTGACCGATTACAGTAACAGTTATCGGCTTATTAGCATTATCGTAGGTTTAACGATATTTTATATCGTGATGTCGTGTCGTTGGTTCGTCCTTGATATACATCTATAAAATTTTCCTGCATGCTGATAAAATTCAAGACTTTTTAATGTTCCCTTTGTTCACTTAAAAATGACATTTTCTTTCTTCTCTCTTTTAAAAATCACCGAACATGCACACGTTAGACAGCAATCTCTTTCTCACGGTGCAGCATTTATTATATACTTTATATAAGAAACGTTGACTATTAATATTAAAATGGACGTGTTTCAATCTTTTAATATTAAACTTCAACTTTAGATTATGAACTATAAATTTTACCAAATTGGTGGAATCGAAACTGTCCATTCGTCCAAATGATTAATGAGAACAATAGTTCATAGCTAATTGCAACAAATAATCCAGTTCACGTTGAAACATAATTATTGCACAAGATTATTATCTGATTGATACAATTTAACACTCAATAAATGCACTAACGAATTTCTAATATTTTACTCCAAATTTTTCACGTTTGTTTGATTTTACCTATCAATTACAAATAAAATTGATTTGTTTGATTTATAAAGCATAAATACAATTTCAATTAAAGTCGCGCGATCGGATTCATTTCTCGCGAGATGTAAGCGAGATGTCAGCGAAAGTATAATTGCAGCATTATACTTATCGTACGAATTATAAGCATTGCGAAATTTCTCACTGGAGACGTTTCTCACACCGAGGTGTTTCACCGAGCTGGTTATTCATTTTCATGTGTGGGCAATTAGCATTTTATACGCGCGTTCAAACACGCGCGGTTACACATTCACACGCACGGTACCGTTAAACAATAACATCTTTGACTTCATTGCGCATTCTTTTCGCTTCTATAATTGTAAAATACTTACGTTTATTGCACGGCCGTATAAAATGCCCCTAGTTTGAGTTATGGTGGTATTCTTTGGCTTTGTGTATCGCCAGCTTGACTGCCTGACATTTAAATAACGCGCGCTCGGAAGTCATTAGTCGCTGTCTCTTTTATCTCAAACATGAATCTACCAATATCCCATGTAATAATAAAGGAATTTTCAATATCCAAGCATGAAATATATTCCTCTTCAAAAAAAAAAAGAAAAAGAAAAAAAATCCTCTTCAAATCGATTTTCCTGTATTATTTTTCGAATTTAGATGACTTATTGTTAGTTGTAACTTTGTAGACACAAATCTCAAATTTGGACGAAAGTACAATTATGGACGTTCAAATATTCCGTAGAGTACATTTTCAAATGAGTCGTGTGAATTTACTTGAAATAAATACATCTATGAATCTCCCGAAATGTAACCACGCTTCCTCGCCACGATATTCCTCGTCACGAATTTCGATATTTCCCCGACATAGCGATAGTATTTTCCTACGTTTCTTACATATGTGAAGAAAAACGCAGTCTGATGGAATACGAATGAGGCTCGGCGTGGTGATCGTGTGACAAGCAGCGTGGCGCGATTGGTACACGAAATTCTTCGGACGCGGAGATTTCTTCGAGAAACCCGGCTTTGCGTGTACGTTTCGCGAACGATCTTACATAATACGTCTTATATACTCGTCTGGCACGATCGAATCGAATGGTCTACTCGAATGGAATGGAATGGAATGGAATCGCTTGGAATGGGGTCACTCACTCTCGACTGTAAGCCATTCGATCAGCCGTGTCTCTACGGAAAGGATTCTGTAAATGTTCCTAAAGAACGAGGGGAAAGAAAAGAAAGAAAATGAAAAAAAACGAGAAACGGGGGAAAAAAAAATCTCTATAATCGTTCGGTGAATTGTATCATTCGATTCGTTCGCTACGCTCAGTTTCTCGTACTAACGATTATACACACGTTATTAAATGCCAGGTGATCGTTACGAGCGATTCATGCAAATGTTCACTCTTAATTCTGACGTGTAATCTCCCCTTCGCGAATAACAAACAAATCATCGAGCCTGGTTGAACGGGCTGGAAAAATTAACTCTCGCGTGCGGTGAAAGAACATTGAAATAAAATTCGATGTAGCTTGTTTTTAGTTTTCTTTCGATTTCGCTTTCTTATTCACTCCCAATCTATATCTTGCTACATTACACGTATATTGTACAACAAATTTTCTAATTGACACAATTTATATAGGTTAGAATTTATTTATATCGTTACGTGTAAATAAATTTCTCTTACCATATCGTATGCAAAATGGATGAAATTTTCATTCGTGTGTATTACATTAAATTACGTTAAACGACGATGTTATCGTACGTCATTGTACACAAGGAGGTAAGGACGATGCTATCGTTTCAACCAATAAAAATGGAAATGGATTACCACTTTAAGTATGAAATGAAACAGAAATTTTACACAACCATTCCGGTGACTTTATTCGTATAATATAGTTCCTCTGATTCGTTCTTCACGAAACAGAATTATCCTTAACCTATAATCGGATTCTATTTAGCCTGCGTTTCGAACGTATCTAACAATCAAATAAATGGTACTCCACTCGTTGCACAACCAATGCACGCTTTCATCGGTCACGAGCGTGGCGCGATTTTTTTCAAACCGTATTCCGACAGCCGTTTTTTGAAAGAATTGAAAGAAAAGAGGCGGTGTTATCACAGCGGTGGGACAGGCAGGACGTTGCTGCTTGCAAATAGAGAAAGAAAGAAACGTACGCGCGAGCTTGTTACGTACGTCTCGATGATAAATCAGCGTTTCCTGCGTTACGGTGCATCGCGGTGCATCCAGAGCTGCGTGCACGTGTGAATAGTATGGTCAGTCGGTTCAGTCGCGTGATATCACGTGAATCGTGTTCACGGAGATCTACTTGAACGTACGATGACAGTAAACGTCGCGCCGTTACGGGTGGATCGGCGCAGACGCGCGCGAGTGAAACACCGTCGCTAAACCCGGTAGTGTATCGGGGACTCTGACTTGCACGTAATCGCGTAAATCTGAACGATTTGAAAAATCAGGTTTCGAGCGACAGACATCCGGTGCGTATGCATGTGTGTTTTTTCTTTTTTTTTTTAAGTGTGTCGCTGCTGGATAGCGAGAGGGCGATTTCCAAGAGGGCGTTCTTGAATTCTCGCTTCGAATTTCTCGTTGTGCAGTCACGAGAAATTCGAAGATGATAAGAAGTGATGTACTTCAGTAAAATGATACTAGAGTTATTAGTAAATTAATTCGTACAATAAAGTTGCTTTAATCTTGAAAGATAGTCTTTAATATCTTTTGGGGTTATAATGTACTAAATCACTAAAGTTCAAGATGCTTAATCATCTTTTACTTTGTCATTCTTTCTGTCGTTAAAGTAAAATCGAGTTAAAAATTTCCAAGATGATTCAGTGACATTAGCTAAAAATTACGATGATTCGTAATTAAGAGTTGTTCGTCGTCGTTATATTTATCAGTCGATCGCTGAAAGTTTCATGCAACCCTTAATTCTCAATGTACGAACGTCGATTGGCGCTACTTCAAACGAAAAAAAAAAAAATATCGGCTTTCCTCGCGTTTATTTTACGAACGTATATCGAGCGAACGTACTGGCGCTGCCAACGAATACGCGGCTTAAAGTTCGGTTTGTGGTATCCAAACAAATTGACGGACAAAATGAAGCGTACGTTTGACGCTGATTTATCGCGCCATTGTGCGAACGTCGAACGCGTCGGACGTTGCATGACGTCGTAACTTGTTCTATGCGGAGCGCGTATCTAAGGCGCGTACGCATTGATCATTGAATCGCGAATCACGGGCCGAAAGCGCAAAAACTTCCTCCACGAGGAAGATTATAAATCGAACGGACCGGCTGGAAAAAGTAAATCGACCGAGTGAAACATAAAGGGAAACACGCCGGGCAGAGTAAGCGCGCGTGTGTCTGATGAGTTCATCCTGCGTGCTTTTCTCTGCTGAGAACTCTGTTGTCAGTGGGCCTGGCGTTTTCTTTGCGTACATACATACAGGAAGGATGACGGGAACGATGTATCTTATCGTGACGAGCTGAGAATTTATTATTCTACGAGTTACCGGAACTTTGGTTCCACGTCTGTCACGATTTTTCTTCTTCTATTATCGATCGATGAATTATCGAGAATAAAGGGATCTTTGATTTCGTAGAGTCATGGTTACAGAGTTTTTATTAATACAGGATGGACGAAGAGAACGACGAATCTTAACGTGATGAGCTGAGAATTTATTATCCTAGGAGTTACCGGAACTTTGGTTCCACGTTTGTCACGATTCTTTTTTTTTTTATTCTTCTTTTTTCGATCGATGAATTATCGAGACTAAAGGGATCTTTGATTTCGTAGAGTCATGGTTACAGAATTTTTATTAATACAAGAAGGACGAAGGGAACGACGAATCTTATCGTGACGAGCTAGGAATTTGTTATTCCAGGAGGTATTGAGAATAATTGGGAAACGTTTGTCATAATTCTTTTTTTTTTCAATTTTACTGATAAATTATCGAGAATAAAAGGATCTTTAATCTTTCGTAGAGTTATATTTACATAAATTTTATTAATACAGGAAGGACGAAGAGAACGACGAATCTTAACGTGACGAGCTGAGAATTTATTATCCTAGGAGTTACCGGAACTTTGGTTCCACGTTTGTCACGATTCTTTTTCTTTTATTCTTCTTTTTTCGATCGATGAATTATCGTGAATAAAAGGATTTTTAATGTTTCGTAGAGTTATATTTACATAAATTTTATTAATACAGGAAGGACGAAGAGAACTTTATCGATGAATCTTATCGTGACGAGCTGAGAATTTATTATTCTACAAGGCATTCGGAGTAACCGGAACTTTGATTGGATTCTTTCTTTTTCTTCGATCATTTTATCGATGAATTATCGAAGATAGAGAGTCGAAGAATCATTGATATTTACAGAGCGTGCTATATGTATATTGCAATGTAATTTTTGTTAACGTAAATTGAAAGTTTATTCGACACATTCAGGATAGATTCTGTTTATGGTTTTGTAAAATGGCTCACTTAACCCGAAGTTAGTTTATCTAATTAAATTTGTTGTTGCACGTATGTAGTATTAGAAAGAGATCATTAAATTTGAAGGAAGCTAATCATTAAAAAGCTGTAGTTTTTATATTTTTCCTCTAACATACAAGGAGCAAATTTATTTATCTAAAATACAGTGTAAAGAATGAACTTAGTTTTAATGTTAGGATTCATTATATCTTCCAAGAAACGCAACAATGATTTAATGTCATTTAACAAATTCTTTCTCGTCACGAACAAGACGCTTTGCAAGCTGATTTTTGCAACCTTCGTTCCTTTTTACTTTGAAATTTCTCGTCCCTTAATGAAAAGACACGCGAGACACATTTCATCCGAACCATCGCACGAACATGAAAACACTTCGTTCGATTCAGCTTCAATTCAATAATACCGCAAGGTATTTTTCTAAAATGGCATACAAAAAAAAAAAGGGCATCATTTCAGGGCATCTGCAGCATTTTGCAACAATGATTCTCTTTCGCGCGCCAGAAGCGACATACACTTACATTTTATATTTTTGATTTTCCATTTAATTTTACGATTAAAGCCGAATATTCCCGAAATGCGGGTAAATGGAAAAACAATTCAATCGACGCAAGTGTAAATATAGCAATGCAATTGGGAGTGTCGCGGAGTTGGGAGCACGTGAACTTCCGTTCAATGTGTAATTAGGATAAAAAAACACACGCGAGACTGCATATGTGTTAACTTTGCTGATTGTAATTTATCGCGTCTGACGTTTCGTTCTCTTTTTGGCATTTCTTCCCGTTTGATCCTGGAGTACACGATCGAAAGATCATTTTGAACATGGCGTGTTTTCGCTGAGCGTGTTATAAATACGTGTATAAACGCGCGTTACGTCATAGGATCGAATGGGGGGGAAAAAAGAAGGAAGTGTCGGGAATCGCCGCAGGTGATCGTCGCCTCGAGAACGCGACGAGAGAAAATTGCGCAACAGACGAGTTTTCATTCTCTGAAACGTGCGTCAAACGTTTCCACGCGTACGCAATAATAGCGATTTTACCGATACATTTTTCCCCCCAGCTCGATCCTGAGTTATGTTTAAATCTCGGGAATGTTTAAACGCTATCGCTGCGTTTAAACGAGTCGCTCGGTATAACGATACTGATCAACTCTGATAAATTAAAAAGCACACTCATGGAGTATAAAAATTACTTTGTATATTTTACTCTACTTACCAAAGTTTTCTTCGTCGTATACAATTCCTCGTGTAATCTGCAAGTCCGTTTGATTGATAATCTTGAAATTGTGCAGAGCATACGTGCGAGCGTACTTCTTAAACTCCTTGAGGTTCTTCGAGTTCGAGAAACGCGTACGCGAACGTCAATGATTTTCGCGAGCATTTTATAATTGTTAACATTAGCATCCCTTTGAGCCAGCGGCAGCAGGTTTGACCAGTTCGACTATCTAGAACTCATCACACTTTCGTTCTCGTTTTCTCTTTTCTCTCTTCTCGTTTCTTTCGTTTTTTTCTTTTCGCGTCTCTTCTCCTCTTGAGTCGCGTCTGGCAGTCGACTTAAGCTCGAGAAAATCGTCGAAATAGTCGATTAAGCTTTCAGACGAAGCGGAGAAGGGCATTTCGAACGAAAATTAAGGTATATACCGGCAGGAGTGGGAGATGAAAGGGTTGCGTAGCGCGGAAGCACGCCATTATATTCACATTATAATCCCATCAGGGGACTCCTCTGCCTAACTGGACAGCTACGAATAATAATACGACGTACACGCCTCTCTGCCTTCCATTCTACGTCTATCCGACCGTCCTCGGCTTTTCTTCGTTCCACTGGCTCGCCCTATCCTTTGCCACCATCGTTATTAATCTCGTATTGAAATGAAATTTCACAGTCCTTGTAGGAAATGTGCCCGGCCGCGGCGCATGCGATGAATTTAATTCCATGAAACGACCGTTTAAGAGCTCCCCCTCGCCGAAATAAATACAACGTACGTTCACGTGGCGATTAATTTTTCTCTTCGTCTCGTCGCTTGACGGTGGATATTAATCTTCTCTTTCGATAAAACGTGAATTTACGCTCTGTCAGCGTGTTACGAACAAGCAATGTTTCTTCAAGCGAAATTCTATCGCGTCATATTAATATTAGCAATCAAAATCAAAATCAGTTTTATCCGTAGATAAAGTTTTATCAGTAGGATTTCAATCCGCTGTATAATCTAACAGAGAGCTAAAAAAAATCGGTAACAGTAAAAATCGGTAAAAGTAATCGGCAATAATCTAACAGAGGCAATAAAAAATCGGTTTTGTCGCACATTGCCAGAGGCCTAACCGTAGTGGTAACAATCTTATAAAGCCTCTTCCAAGAACAATTTTCAATAGCAATTAACAGTTACAGTTTGATACACAAGGCATATCAGAAAACAATAGCAATATACAATATATCCATTGTAAATAGTCTTTCATAAGTCTCGTTACGATTAAGAGTCAAGGATCTCACGGAGAGTCTGCCTGAGAATGGGAGAAAGTTCGTTGATGGAATTTATTGTTCCGAATTCTCAATCAACGAGCATCAACCATCGCACAAAGCACTCTCCGAAGTATGTAAAAACGCGATCGGCACGTCGCGAGAAGAGTTTTTCTGACAATCGTTCGTCGTGTCACAGTTTCATTTCATATTCGAAAGTATCAGCAATCTTATCATTCTCCGCCATTTCAACGAAACGTGGGGAAATTTGTCGCTTTGTTTGATATTAATCTGCGACAAAACATTTCGTTTAACGTTAGAACTATCGACTAAGATAGAATATTTGTAGCGAGATACGAGAAGAAGCTTCAAGCTTCTATTAATATGTTTCGTTAAAAACCACACACAAATTGGTCGTTTCGACCATTTTGGTAATTCTAGCGCCAGCCGCGTTATTTCCGCTCGCAGTAGACAAGAGCAGTAAAACTGAAAATAGTAGCAAGAAAAGTACATCCACGTAAACCCACGGGCGAGATGGGGGAACGATATTTTACGAAAGGATTTCGAACGTATTTCATGAAATACGTCGGGTTTGCAACGGTGCAGCTCTGCAGAGCTCGGAGCGAGCGTGTCCGGCGGCCGGCATCGAAATTCCACTTATCCGTTTATCCGATCCGAAATCGCAGGCAATGAGGGGTAAAGCAGCGGAGGGCCGGCGAGTTTGCCTTCCGTTTCCCTTGTCATCGTGACTCTGTCGGCGCGCGAGGGAACGCGCGACGTGGTGAAAGCCACGACGGCGATAACCTACTCCAGTGCGGCTGCAGCCCGGTTGCAGCAGCTGCCTGCCTCGCAAAACGGTGGAATCCCAGTTACGCGCTCTCGTACTGAGGAGGAGGAACGTCTCTTGCCAATCCTGAGAGACTGGCCGAGTGTGTGTGTGTGTGTAGAACGCGCTCTTTCGCGCGGATATACCAGCGCACGCGGTCGTTCGCGGTGGTTTTACTTCCGCTGCAGGCACACGCGGTTCATCCCGCCGGAAGAGGAGGAGGGAGAAAGAGAAAGAACAGAGAGATAGAATAACGATAGAGAGAAGCTGGAGTGAAACGAGTATGTGGAGATAGAATGGAACGGTGGAAACGATGATTACAACACGACCGAGAGAAAGCAGCGGATGAAAGAGAAAAGAAAGAGCGAAAGAGAGGAACGACGGAGACGCGACTCTCATCCCCGCGCGCGCAACTACCCCTACTTTCGTTGCCTCACCGTTGCTTCACCTTCTCTCTCTTTCGACGTTACATCTCCCTCGGTTCTCCACAGACCTTCCTCGTCTTTCTTCTCCTCTTCTCCTCTCGTTCGCGGCCCTTCCTTCTCGGACGCAGAAAAAGCCCGTTCCTCGCCTCTCTGTCTCTCTTTCTCTCTCTCTTTCGTTCTGTGTTCGACCAATTCCTCGTATTATACCAGGTTGCGGTGTGGAATGCGGGCGTCCTTCGTTCGCTTCGAGCAGCGTCCAACCGATGAGCCCCGCTAGCGTTATCCTTCGCCGGTCCTTCGCATGCGCTCCTTAGGGCTTGGTAAAATTAACCTGGAATACTCGGCCGAGACGCCCGCCTTGCTCTCCTCTCTCTCTTTCTCTCTCTCTCTCTTTTTTTTCGTTTTCTCTTTCTTTCTTTCTTTCTTTCTGCCTCAGATTCGTTAAACTCGCTCACACGCGGCTTGCAATCACATGCCATTCCGCACGGAGCCACGTACACGCGCGCACACAGCGGCGCACTGTGTTGAGCAGCAACCGAGCGCGTAACAGAGCCACGGTGTGTACCGAGACAGCGATCGGCATACTTGGCACACCGGCCGTTTCACGACGGCTTATTGACGATGAAATTAAGGCGATTTGTCGAAGTAGAGCGGTTTTATTGGCGGCTCGCGATCCCTTTAGATCTTCTTCTTCTCGGATAGCAAGGAAACGAGCGCGAATGGTGGCGTTCCTCTTGGTGCACGCCGCGAGCCGATTTATTTTTCTACACGCGCGTGTAGCGCTCGCAGTGGCTGCTTCGACTGATGAAATCCGTGCACGCCGCTTCTGTCATTATTCCCAATAATTTCCAACAGTTAATGACAGTCTGCGGAATATTTTTTTTCTTTTTTGCACGCGTGAAAAATTGTCGTTTGGGGACGTTGTTGCGGAAAGCAGCGTGCAATCTGCTCGCGTCTGCGAAACCGGTGTCACGGTTCGTAAAGCGATCCGAAACTAGCGATCTCGCTTCGTTCATCTTATCCGAATGCGAGCGCAATACATTTTGTTTCTTCCTCTTCGAATTTTTTTTTTCTTTCTTTTTTCTTCGTTCATTTTTCGCGTACAGGCGCGCGCCTGCGCGCTTTTACGTTCGATTCCTGGTATCTGGCGCGGAATCGGAGCCTCTCTCGCGCAGGTAGAATACCATAATTTAAAGGCTTATTTGTTGTGTTGTTGCAGGTGCAATCTGTGTGAAGCCGGAGGCGGAGGATTCGGAGAACGGGAGAATCTAGGTAAGAGTTGTTTTGTAGAATTCCAAGGGTAAGAATGCGGCTCCGAATGTATCTGAATCGTGTTCTCGGTCACGTTCGAAACTGATTGATTATTTTCGAAGCGAAAAAGATCGAATCACCCGTCGAGATGATTTGTTGATCGAATTGGTGAAAGTTACCGGTTATTGTATGCAACATTCTTCTTTTTTTTTTTTTCTTTTTCTTTTTTGCTCCGGAGGAATGCGAGTATTTTCTTGCTTGAAGACAGAAAATAATAACAGATTGATTGTTTCTTTTTTTTTTTTTCGAGCCGCGCAAAAGATATACTTAGAAAGATCGATACTCAAAGTGTTGAATGAAAGAATGAGAATCAGCATCTATCGTAACACTTGCAATTTATTGCTTTAAGTTATTATGGCATTTAGGTCTAAGACCTATATGTTTTGTTTTACACATTTCTGAATCCTTCGCGAAAATGATTTCTTCCTCGCGATAGCTACTGTTTGTATTAACAGAATGACCAGGGTAATTGAACAATTGAAAAATGTATAGGAGGAACGTATATGAGATTCATAGTGGTGCAAATCAGACCGGTTAATTTCATGTTAATTTTCATGAAACAATGCGTGAGAAGTTATAAGAACGTCTCGTAGAGAATGAAGTTATGACATATAGTTAATTGTGAAATTCAAAAATCAGAATGCGCTGACTGAAATTCGAATTTTTTAAAACACGATTTTAAATCAAAATCAAAATAACTATATGTTTCAATGAAATTGAAATAATTTTGAACAAAGGCGTTTCAATTGCTCCGGGCACATACACGAAGAGGATGTACATCTATAATTACTACGTGTAATAGCTATGTATCTTATATGATATCGTTAAATGTATGCGATTCATGTGGCGCCACGGAGATTTATACGAGATTATAAAGTCGGAATAACTTTAGTAACGTACGGTCCCGGTGCAGAAACGAAACAATGCATCAGCACACACAATGAGAGATACCCCGTCTTGATCCCCATTGTTAATAAAAAGGTCAAGTTCGAGCACGGAAAGTGATTGGCGCCAACTTTAGAGAAACTTACCGCGCCGGGACGCGGTATTTCCTTGTTTTCCCTCCCTCGAAAACGCGTCCACGATCGTTTCGTCTTTTTTCCACGATCGCTTCCTACGTGAATGATCCGAAGAAACGAAGATGGCGTTACGCACGAAACGTCAATCATTCATTTAATGATACTTACTCGCCTGTCTTTATCAAAGCACGCAGCGCGAGTTAATATACCGTTTCCGAATAAAGATAGGAGAGAACGCGTTCGATTCTCGGCGCGTTTAACACACGCTCGAGGGTTACATCACGTGCGTAATGCCTCTAGGAACGGAATCGCAATTTTACATCCAAACGAACAGGTTTTATTCCTTATCGCGAATAACGTGAATAATTGAAATGGTATGAATCATACATCCGTTCGTTCGGATTCAGATCAACGAACCGGCTCGTCGCTCGCCGATCGGGGAAAATTGTACGGACGAAGACACATTTCTTGCTTTCGCGTGATCCGTTCCGTACCGCTTGATCGATGGTATCTGTAATAAGGGTACGTGGAATACGAGCAGTATTCGAGTTCTCCTCGATATTAAACGATCGGTTGGCTTCGCGTGGCCGATCATTTTGTCTCCTTGTTTCCATCCAGCGTGCACGGCGTGCAAAGTTTAGCTTTCAATTACGATCAAGCCTGCGCGTCTGTGTGCGCGCGTAGCTGTTCATGAGCGAGATGCGCGTTGCTGCGCCGTGTATGCCCCCCTCCCCCCCCCGAATGCCTCGTTAATTCCACGTACGCAAAGTGCAGGTGCGTACGAAATTGAGAAACTGTACTTACGCAATTAACCGATGCCTTCTTGAAAACCGAGCAACCGAAAAAGGTCTAACACGAGTCCTCGTCAGTTGTTTCGTTTCATTTCGTTTCGTTTCGTTTCGTTACCTGTCGAGCGCTCACTCGCGAGATGGAAAGAACATTTTTCAACACGGCAACACCTCATATGAATTCGCTCTTTTTCTCTGTTCGTTAATTGCGTACGCGACGCGTGGTTTCTCAGGCTCGAAAGTAACCTCTCATTCTTTCTTTCAATCTCGTCTTTTTTTCATGCAACCTGTGCAATGTTGCTGTGGTCATTATCATCGATTGAATCGCGCATTAGGGGGATAACGATGGGATAACAATATTCTCTCTCCACTTGGTCTGCATGTGCATATTCATGAATCTCTATGCTCCATGCGGCAATTACCGCGGGTTGATTTACTTTGTTACTTCATTGTTAAGGTAATGTCGCGGAATAAGCGCGGTCATTAAATGTTTAATAATCGTTAGCAGTATAGATCGATGACCGCTGATGACATGTAGGTCGCATATTCTTAAGTCAATTATGTGGCATTAACGAAAGATCAACTAGCTATGCGTAATTACTAATACGCGCACGTATTGCTTGCATCATTTCTCTTCAATTGTTCGATAATCCATTCGTGGAAAAATCATCTCGCAGACCTCATTTGTGAATCAAATCCGTGTTAAGTCAAAAAAAGAAAAAAAGAAATAGCGCTGCAACCATTCAAAGAACGAGAGTAAGCAAATTGTCACGCGTAGCTGCACGTGTATTCATATACAGTCAAGTCTCCTATAACGCGATTAATTCGTACCGCGTTACATGGAAACCGTGTTGTAAGAAAATCAGAATTAATTGAAATCAGGAAATGCGTTCTATGGTAACCGCGTTCTGAGAAACATAGAAACAAGACGAATCAGATTAATTTATACCGCGTTATAAGAAACTCAGAATTAATACAAATTGAACGAATTCGTACGGCGTTATATGGAATCTCAGAAATAAATAAATTGTACATAAATCAGACCTATGGAAAAACTGCATTCTCAGAGTATCAAGTTGTGATTGATACGGTTAATAAGTAAAATTTTACAATAGAAATGGCAATGAATATATGTAGATTTTTACATATTTGAATTTAGGTTTATTGAGTGTAATGCATAGTTCATATAATAAAATTATAAACTAAAAAGAAAATTGTTTCCAACAAAGAAGACTTAGATTGTATTATTCATCATCACTGTCAAATACTTGCAGTCTAACCCTTTTTTTTTCTAATTGGCCGAAAATCCTCCTCACTTTGCAAACCTATATGGATAATTATTTTTTCCAGGTAAATAATACAGCAATTAAAAAATCTTACCTAGATGTTCTCTAATGTTCCACAATTCCAATAACGTAAATTAAACAAGTCAAAAGAACTTTATTACACATACGTCTGAACACATTTAAAGGCAATCTTCGAATAAATTAAAAGAGAGCAATGCATTATTGTTCGCTCATTCCCTGATAACTGGAATTGACAAATTCCGGGAATACCCCATAAATAATCAACTACATAGAAAAATTTAACACGTCGATTAATTGCTGCCATAGATAAATTTTTAAGTCGTTTGAGTTGTCGTTGGAACGTTCTTGTACGAAAAACGCGTTATAAGGAGACCGCGTTATGGGAGAGCTGTCGCAATTTTCGCTCCGCGTTATATGGAAATCGCGTTATAGGAGACTTGACTGTACACACACACACACACACACACACACACACACACACGCGTGAAGATGTCTCGTCCTCGATGAAAAATACTATTCAGCATAAGTTTCGCAAGGAATGGCATGCATCTCTCAGTTCGGTGCATTCGTGTAAAGGAGAATACGTGTACGTACATATATATTGTGAGTATTGCGTACAGCGCTCGTGCGTTTCTTAGCGCGCGCTCCTCGTCTGAATGGGCGAGTATGAAGTTTATTATAATGGCGTTATGTGCATTATACCACGTTGCTCGTTAGGAACGTATGCACGGTACGAGGAAATACGGGACGGCAGTACGTACGCCCGGATTGGAAACTATGCACGACTCCGGTTCGGTCGAGGTCGAAAAAAATGCCCGGTGGCTATCTCTGCCGCGTTTACCGCACACCTACACACGGCGATTTTCTGTACAATGTGCAATGGTCGCCGAGATCGGCCAGTGTTTCCCTCCGATATCGTCCTTATAATTGAGAAATTTATCTCAGCTATTCGAAACAAGAAGGCGACGCGCACCTCCCGCGCGTTCGCAATTAACAGTTTTTAGTCGACATTTTGTAATTAGTTTGTAGCTAGGCGAGTATCGGTCCATGCTACCCACGATAGTAGTTGCATTACAAAAAAATTTTTCGATAGTATTATCATTCTGTTTTACATTGTTCGTTGAGAATTACGATCGAGGCTAGTAGTGAAATAAAATTAATGGAGTTGCTGTGATCTTCAGCCTCCAATGATACCGGTTAACACTACTGTTATATAACGTGGCGAGATTTCCGTGGCATGTTTAGTGACTGTCAAAGAATGTATTATAATAATCATCAATTATCAATCAGTCATTTAATGTTTCTATCTTACTGATCGTTTCTTTGTACACGGTAGAGATTCACGCTTCGCAAATTCGTGATAGAATTTTTTCGGCTTCTGGTGAAACTTACTATTGAAAATAACCCGATCGTTGTAGTGTTAAGAGTTCGTAGCAACAATAGATCAAAACAACTAATAACTTTCTGACAGATAGGCGAATGTACGAAAATATGTTACAAAAAAGAATATTTCAAGAAACTTTTCAAAGCAAAAATTAAATTTTCTTCTCTGGTTGGTAATACGAGAAACCACCGAACATTTTTTTTTCGTTTTCTTTCTTTGTTCCTGTAATATGTCGCTGTTTCCGTTTCAATAACGGTATGTCTTTCGTTCCGTATGTTCGATGTGTTCGGCGCACCGAAATCCAAATTGAAATAATTAAAACGCACTGCAACTCGCCTGGCTCGGCTGATGGTTGCAGCAGGCAATGGCAATTAAAATGGAACGGGAACATAATACGTACGGAACGCGAATTCGCGTGTAATCCATCATTCGTGTATTCTACGTGCTGAGAGAAAAGACTCGTTTCGCCGGTGGAATGCGCGGCATTATAATGAGAACGCGGCCGCGCAACCGCGGCGCAACTCGATTATTTCGTTTAATTACAGGGAACATTAGACAAGTCGCATCCGCGGCGTTACACGCTCCTCTGAGAGATCTGTGAAAAAAAAAGAAAGAAAGAAAGAAAGAGAAACAACAAGTATCGCGACTCTATTGTTCACCTACCCATGTTACCATATGCAACTACGTAATTATTCGTACATATCTCTCATAATTATTCGAATTTACACTCAACGGAGACTTCCTTTGATCATATTATAAAGGTAAATAAATGGCCATCGCATTCTCGCGGGCAGCATGCACGATCATTAGATTTTAATTAATAGCAGTTCAATTGTGGTTCCTTCTGGTTCTTACACCGTATAAAATATTAATGATAATTTATTCGTCGATTTATTGATTAAAGTGGATGCCACTCGACGGACGAAGAGATGTCGTATTTTTATACGAAATAATTGAATAACTCGATAGATGAATAAGGAACGCGTTATCAATGTCTTTTCAACATTCTATTCAAGAGAACGTGTTTTTCTATTTGAAAATCAAAGTCGAGCGAAATGAAACACGTTTCAGCGTTTTATCGACAATGCGTTGAATTAAAAAAATTTCTCTCTGTAAGAAATATTTTGCAACTTATCCGTGCCCTTCGTCCGTTACTTTCATTTCGAATGTAAATTTGACATAGATACCGCTTCCCATTGGGATGTTACACGCAATCCTGTAATTTCGTTAGGATTCTCGGTATAATATCTTTAAACTTCCGTTGTTTTTATCTCAATCTTTGTCGGGGTAGATTATCAGAGCCTGAGCTTCGTTCGACTCAAGGAGAAAAAGAGAAGAGAGAAAAAATGGGGGGAGGGAGGAATTAACTGAATTCTTTACGAGCTCAACTGGCGGAAATTTCTAACTTTACGGCAGAAAATACCAGTCGTTCCTTTTTATTCACAGGCGTAACACGTAGAATATTGTTGTTCACCGGATGATGATGGTCGTAGTGCAAAGACTTTTTTTCTCGTGAAAATAATGGCGGCTGTCTCTTTCGCGTGCGATTCGACTAACGTTTGCCGCGTATTGCAACATTTGCCATTTTTAGTTAGGCTAAACTAAAGGTCTCTTACGTTAGACTTACGTTAAATATTGAACATTGTAACTGAAAATCGAGGATAATTGGTTCGGAATCTTATTTTTTCCTTAGTTATTTGAAATGGTTAGCGAAGAGAAACTTAGGGAATTCTTGCATACCTGTGTTGAGATCAAGCATGAGATAATTTCCAATACTAACATATTCACTTCTCGAACCGGATTTTCACTGCCCGTGCTGTAATATAAAATCTCTCTTCCATATCGCGAAAGCTTTACACGCTTGGTTTGAATCATGAATTTAAATCGTTTGTCAAAACTTCTTTTAAATTCCGTACGTTTCCACTCTGTTACGTTTCTCCTTTTTTCTTTTTTTCTTCTAAATTTTTGTCTCTTAGACTCGCTCTTGTTTCAACAAGCAAAAACACTTTTCATATGTTGAGAAAATTGAAATACGTACGAGGAGTACTTTGACATTATCTTCGAACTTTGGGCATTTTTCGACGATAGAAAAATAAATCGAAGCAAGCAACTGACTGAACTTGACAACAAGATTGATTTACTACGTTCTATTATTTGAATTGCAGTATAGATATTTTTACTTTTAGCGAAAGTGTAACAACGCTGTCGTCCGATCTGTCCATTGTCCACGGAAGATTAATGTTAGATCTTGATGGTTTTAGCGAGAGAGAGGAGGTGAGGATAGAGTCAATCATTTATGCAGTATTTATTTATACAATATATTTCATCACACAGCGAGTGCAACATTCGTGTTCAAACTGCCACGACCAGACTGTCCATTTTTCAGTTCTCTATCGATTACAAAACGAATTAACATCGCCGACGTTCTTCAGACGCGTGATAATTCATACAGTAAATACACACATAAATCGATCTAAAGCGTAACATAAATA
The DNA here is from genome assembly GCA_032399595.1 of Tetragonula carbonaria. Classification (NCBI taxonomy): domain Eukaryota; kingdom Metazoa; phylum Arthropoda; class Insecta; order Hymenoptera; family Apidae; genus Tetragonula; species Tetragonula carbonaria. The sequence continues at coordinate 10,176,454 of JAUCRC010000002.1, forward strand.
TAAAAGATTCAACACGGTTCGTAATTTCTTTGAAAATTAGATGCTCTTAGATGCATCTTGAAGTTCACTTGGAACGTTTCTCTTTTTCTTCTTTCGGAACAGAAAGCGCGTCGAGAACTTGCATTGAACTTTTCTCGTCTATCTCTAAAGTGCTATAAATTACGTTATTACGTATTGTGTTAAATGCTCGCGACTCTCGACCGAGATTTTTTTTTTCTTACATCCAAGTCATTTTTACTGTTTTACTGCTCTTGCACAATCCACGCACTGTTTCGTCCGTGTTAAATTAACGAACAAGCAAAGCTCGAGAGATGCGCGGAATTGCGTAACGCAATTACTGCGAACGAAAGGAGACAGTGCGGTGATTGCTCAACAACAAGTGGATGGCGACAGCCATAAAGGCTCCATTTCAAAAGTTCAACGAAAGTCAAGTGTTGCGCATATCCAGAAGATAGAAAGAGACTATTATAGCCGTGTATCCAGCAATCGTGCTGGACACTTTACAAATTGTTTGCGAATCTCTTGATCGGTCGTTGAAAACCTGTGCACAGAAATCATCGTTCGTGAATCATTAATTAATATGAATTGTCAATTAACTACCAAAATATATCAAAATACAGGTTACGTAAATGAAATATAAATTCCGTGTAATTTAAATATTTGATAAATGTTTTGTGCTTTATGCAACGTAAATCTTTGAAGCAACACGAGAGTGTCTCGTTTTCACAATAACAGCCGAAAACAAATGAAAAGTGTATCACATGGAGAGAATAAAAATTATAAGCACCTGATCGAAAGGTAGGTACGTATGCGAAAATAAATACACATGTCGCAGTTACAACTTCGAAAAAAGTATGAATCGCAATTTATCGTAAGGGAAGGAACATGAAAAATTACATTTCGAAAACGGAAGAAATAGATTTGCTTACGATGCTTCAGAGGCGCATCTCATAGGTAACCTGCGGCTAAGGGTTAAGAACTGGCCTTATCAATGCGACAGGCGCTCATAAACAACCCGTTTGTTTGCCAACGTTTGTTTAGTGGAAGTGGTTGACAAATGTTTGTCACGCATGCTAGGCCATTAACATTTCAAAAAGCTCACAAACATTTGCAAGCGTTCTACGTGACCACGTACGTCGAACACTACTACGTGGCTTTAGCAGTCGAAACGAAGCTCGAGGTGGTCCACTCGCGGTCTCTCTCTCTCTCTCTCTCTCTCTCTCTTTCTTTCCTCTCTCCTCTCGGTGCGGCGTTATTTTCTTACGTAAGCGTTGCACAGTGCACGGGTCGTTGCTTCGTTCTGTATGTCACCGTGTGCCGCGCACGGCAACACTAGTCTGACGGCATTCCATCGTGATTTGCGAACGTTTCGGTAAACGTTCAACACACCCGTGGTTCAAGCGGTGTTTACGTCTGCTCCTTACGTTGCAGAGGAGGAGGAGAAGAAGAAGAAGTTGGATGCCTCGTGGCGATAATCGGAATTCCGAAAGGAAACCGAGCGCGCGTGTATGCGTAATATCGGCCACGATTTCGTCGAATCCTCGATCTTCCAGATATTTTTTTTCCAAATAAATGGTACCCTGTTCTTCGTCGTCGAGATGAAAAGTTGAAACGTTTTGTTCAGCACTTTTTTTTTATTCTTCAAGATAGAATAGCTTCCTCGATTGAATCTTTGTTCTGATTGATTACATGGTTGCTGAGGTACAAACGATATACTGATAGAAAATCATCGATATATTCGGTTAGATGCACGCGTACATACATTGCAGCGGTTTGCGAAAATATTCTTATGGCGAAAAATTTTGTTTATCTAATAAAAGATCAATGTACTGTCTTGTAATTTCTATACATAATGTATTCGTAAGTAATTTTCGTGAGCGACTCTATGATAACGATAAATCTCGTTCGTATATTATTCATGTAACATACACAATGTGGAACGTGAAAGTTTCCTATGGTTAGTACATTGCACATTATACACATGTATAGTTAGTTCTAAGGTTTTTAAGCAATTTTTAAATTTGCTCCAATTTTCAGAAGTAACACTTACAAACTAGCAGTGTGTGAATTGTCAAAGCAGAGATTTCATATTTTAGATGTATTATCTTTCTCTGTGATATTTACTATAATTCCATTTTGGTTGGTCATTGGTTGGAAGTGCAAGACCTTCGACCATATAATTTCCTTTCTCTTTCTCCTTTTTTCTTTTTTTCAAATAACAGAATTACCCGATGCTTCTACGTGAACATCATTCTAACTGATTTACGCGACACGTGTGTTATTCCAGGGATTTGGACTCTGCTCCGGTTGTTTTTAGGTTAAGGCCAATTACGAGAATTCCTCGAGCCGTGACGCGTCCGCTCATGGCAAATAAACGATCGATAATAAGTTCTGTTTCCTTTTACGAGGAGGCATTTAATTTCTCACAGAAATTCGTAGAAATGCCAGATGCGATAATAACTAGAGACACTGTATAGAATGATGAAACACAGTGTTATTAAAGATCAATTATTTGTTTGAGAATTGCGTCACTTAAAATTGTATTAACAGCGGTAATCTTTGCAGGATGACACACGTGATAAAATGACGCGGATTTTCGCTCGAAAAATTCAAAGAATTCCTTTGTTTTCCAAAGGAAATTCCAGTTTTCTTACATTCTATAGTATTCTTATCTGCCGGAAGATATGAAGAATGCTATAATTATATTAAGCGACACGTTGTTCTTCCAGAGCATCAAATTTAGAGCAAACACTCGTTTGACGTACATTTCTGCAAAAATTTACTATAAATATTGTCCAAGCATGGCAGTCTAGATATAAGTTATAAAAATTCGAAGAATACGCAATTATTTTACAATTGCGGTAATCGAAATCCAGGTATCCCGCTGGGATCATAAAAAGACTCCGTTCCACTTCATTTCAGAATTACATCTAAATACACTTTTAATACTGCTTCTAAGAACAATGTCAAAAATAAAACGTTTATTTACTTAATGAGTCCATTATTTCTTTCGAAATCGTCATGTTTTCAGATACTCCGATACTTTTTCGAGCAGCATATGCGTGTAAAGACATTCGTTTCTAGATGATATGCCGCGTTCATATTCTTCACGTGAATTAACGTACCCGTTCAGTTGCCATTTAGATGTTGTCTAATTTGTCCAAATTTTTCGATTCCTTTCTCCTACGAAGACTCGACGCGAAAAGTTCTGGCTCCAGATCACGGATTTCTTCGCCCAGAATTAGATTCGTGATCCAACTGGAAATCCATCCCACCGCGAAACTGATCACGCTTCCCAGTGGGCAATACCACATGTATGAAATGCGGTACAAATAGAAGTATGAATCATCGTCACTTTGCCTGCAACAGAGGAGCCGTGATCACAATTGATCACCTCTTAGAAAACAATTATGCTAAACCGTGCTACGTGGAATACGTGTTAATCCCGCGATCGAGGAAAACGATTCAGCGATTTGATGTAACAGGTGTAGCAGGTGTATAGCGTTGGAGTTTATTCCATTCATATGACGTTGTGACATTTTTAAAATACATCACCCGTAAGCGCAGCGCATGATTTACGTGCATAAATTGCAAGTATTTTTAGAAATAAGTGTAAACAGTCTGTTTGCGACTATCGTGATGATTGATCTTTTCTGAATATTAATATTGAATGCTTGATCGTATTAACTTGCTACTAGCTTCCCGGAAAGTAGACCGTCGATGAAACATTTCGTCGAAGAGTTATACACTTGCGGGAAATTTAATGTGTGCCGAGCGGAATAAAGTTTCGAGGAATTTATACAAAAATTCATATGCTGAACTACAAGAAAAAGAAAAAAAGAAATCTGAAATGATATGAAAATCAAGAGGCAGTCGTGTGCGTGATCGTGAAAAAGAAAGAAAAAGAAAAAAAAAAAAAGCGCGCGCGAAACGCGTGGAGAGACTGAAAATATGCGTGGTCAATGAATAGCAGGCGAATTCCTCACTGGTATTCGAAATGCAAATTCGACGATTTCTCGTGATCGTAATATGCATCGGCGTAGCCGCAGCCCGAGCCGTTGACGTTCACTTTGTTTGGAATCGGTGGCTTCGGCTGGCCGAAACCGATCCATAAAGAGAAAACGAGGCTAGTCAATAGGCCGACGATGGCTCCTCTCTGGTTTCCCAACCGCGTGAACATGCCCAGTGTGAACATGCCGAACACAGGGCCACCGACCACGCCGAAAATCGTTAAAGCAGCCTGAAGAAGCCCGCCAAGAAATTGACCCATAAATGCCAATCCTATGCAAGCGATGCCAACTATAACAGCCAGAATCTTGCTGACAATGATGGATCCGGTTGCCGTAATCTCTTTGTCCCTGAAATAATGTTAATTATCCTTATAATTAATATTAATATAATAAATATATATAATAAAATAATATATGTATATATAAATTATATATATATATATATATATATATATATATATATATGCTGGTGTGGCGGATCGAACATATATATATCACATGCGTGTCTCGCTGAATAATTGGAGTGTTGAGAAATAAGTAATGGTATTTTAATCAAGGGAAATAAATTAAGACGTGTTCTAATTTCTAATCTAGGTAAGAATCAATTCCGCAATTATTCAGGCCCCGTTGCATAATTGAATGAACATCATCGGCGAGGTTTCAGAAGTTTAATTACATAGTTGATAAATAAACTAGCGTATGAATAACTGCGTTCAGAAAGCTTCATGACAATGTAAGTGAATTTTTCTCGCGAATTTTTCTCGCAAAATTATAAAATCAAAGTAAAATTTGCAGCCTGCGACGAATTGCAGACTTTGCCCGTTTAAGAGAGTCTCTTCGAAAATTCGAAACGAGTTTCAAGTTAGTTAAACATTTTCAAATGGCGCGCAATATTGACTAGACAATACAAATAGATGAGAATTTTCGGGGAAAAGAATTTCCAGCGAGTGAATTCGACTAATTTTTCCTGGTTACGGGGGAGCAAGTTTTTGCAAAAAAGAGAGCGAAAGATTTATATTTCACCGTAAATTCCCATATGCGCAAAACTTTTCACGAAAAAAAAAGAAAAAAAGAAAAAAAGAAACGAAATCTCCTCGATTCTCGTCGCGGCTGTTTGTGCGACTCGTATGTAACGTTCGAGCGATACGCTGGATACTTGAATAAATAAGTTTCAGTTTCGTTGAGCCGAGACAGCCTCACCGAAGTTTGTACACGGGTTTGATAAAATCCTCGAGTATAACGGCGGCCAGGGAATTCACCGTGGCGGAGATGGTGCTGAGTCCAGCGCTGAAGATGCCAGCAATAAAAAGTCCCGGCACACCTGGATACGCGGAGAGCATGTCCATCACGTAAAGCGGCATTAATTGATCGTACGAGTTGATCCTTCCTGTCTGAAGAGGATCGCAGTCGCGATACTGCGCGTATATGGCCAAACCGGCGAGGCACAGGCTCAAGGACATCAGCGAGGACAACGGCCAGCTCCACCAAATGGCAGTTTGCGCGTCTCTCGCGTTTCTGAAAGCACCGGATCGCCATGATTTTGCACGGGCGATTATTATTAAACGGAATATTGGCGGCGTGGCGGCAGACAAGCGACGACTTATCGAACGATCGCTACCGGCGGTATGCAGCATGCGAGATGCGTAGCTCAGATAGAGTCCGCCAGGGAATTCCTCCGTCTTTCTGTCGTCGTGTCACGGAGAAGAAGAAGAAGAAGAAGAAGAAAAAGAAGAAGAAAAAGAGAATCACGACGATGCTACACGCCATGTGAGATGAGCGCGATGCTCTCTCTCGGATCGGAGTGCGCGATATTCTAGAGCTATCTGGAAATTTTACATAAGTCGGCGAATAATGACAATGAGTTGATTCGTCGAACGTTAATTTACGAGTCGATCGATGAAAGATCGTTCCTCGTTTTTAGCAGTTTTCGTTGTATGATGTATGGAAACGGAGTCAGTGGAACAGTTGAAGTTTCTTATGTTTGTTGCTGATCAATTTTGAACACTTCAACTGCCGATGTTTAGAGAACAATTGTCGATAGCAATCAAAGGAATCAAAGTGAAAGATGTGTGAACATTTTACAAAAGGAGCAATTCCCCAAAATAAATCGTACCGATCTATTAGCTGGTTTTGTTTTAATCTTCTAGTTAGCTCTATCAAACGAGGATATTAAAGCCAATTCGAGTCTCTCCCGAACACGCTAGACGAAACGACTCAACTATAATTATTGTAAGATAAAAAATATGAAATGAAATAACCACGATACATTAACACACGAGTACAAGTGGTGGAAACGAAATTTCGCAAAACGTCAAAATTTTCGAAACGTCAAAGAGCAAATAAGATGACGAAAGAGTTCACTTTCTAATAAAAGAAAAAGACAAAAACAAAAACAAGAAAAAAAAAGAACCGTTTCTATCTTAATACAAAATTGCCGTGCAGAAATTTATTCACCAAGTTGGAACACTCGGTTGGAGCAACGTTGAAGTTACATAAATTCGCAACATCTCCGTCGGCATGAAATTTTTCACATTTAGAGGCACGTCGGCGAAGACGTTTAATTATGGAATGCCGATGGACGTGTGTAATCCGCGATATCGTTGGCCACCACGCACGCAACTTCGTGTAGAAAGTCGCCCGTGTAGCGAGGCGCATACTCACTTGATGGTTAACATTCTCTGAACTTGAACTTGGTTGGTGCCGTACAAGGAGAGGTAGGTGAAGAAACCGCCAAATGTCAAGCTCCACCAGGTGTGTCGCACCGTTGGGTCCATTGAAATGCTGAATGAATGCACATACCATTGTCAGTATCGATGCCTGGCTGGATTCCTCGTAAAATAAATGTTTCATGTACAGGACGGTATTTGAAAGTGTGTTAACTGCATCACGTTCATCGCGATAGAACCGCGAGAAGAGAAAATCGATTTATCCGGTTGCTAGCTCGCCCCGTTGTACTCTCGCGTTCTACAACGTAACGGTTTTGCATTATAATGACGATTAAAGAAGCATGCTCTGATTATTTCGGCGCACCGGACAATACGCAAAGCGCGATGATATCGCAATATGTTCTGTTCGAGCAACAAATTTTCACCGAGATTTCAGATCGGTAACTCTTCGGACGGAAATAATCTTCGTGTTTATTTATTTGACAAGTAGAAAATTGAAATCAACAGTCTCTTCACAGACGGTGGACGATCTCTAGGTGTGATTTCTAGCTGTCATAAATACTGCATGAAAATGAAGTTTCTTCAGACGTACGATGTACTCTCAATCAGTACGCTTACGATTGACATCGGTGGATATCGTCGATTATAAGAAAAATCAAATTATATTATTGAAGTGTACGTTGAAGATTAACGATGAGCTGTAACTCATGCACGCGAATGTATAGGGTGGGTCAAAAATCATTTCCTACTAAAATAAATTTCTGAAATTTTTAAAAAAATCACGAACATAAATTCAATTCGAAGCTAATGGAATTAATTTCTTCTTTGTGTTTTATTGAAAAAGAAGTATGTAGGAAGGAACTTTTGGCCCGCCCTGTGTACATTTAAACGTGCTTAAGTTTCCCCGGATAAGACAGATTCACATGCAATTAATTGTCGTGATCGATCGGTATGGTGTGGCATTTCTTTGCCAGATTGGCGCATTGCTGCATCAAGAGTGAATAATAATATTCGATCGTTCACCTGTCGAATTCTATCCGCGATCCTTCGCGAGCGATTTCCCATATCTGATCGAGACCGCCGGCGTTCACGGCTGCTGTGGCGATCACCAAGATCACAGCTATCAGCATTAACAGGCCTTGAAACACGTCGGTGATGAGGACCGCCTTGATGCCGCCGATCGTCGAATAAAACGTGCAGATTAATCCCATACCGATTACGCTCGCGGCTGTCGAGATGCCTGTGGTTGCTTCCAAAGCAAGCGCGGGCGCGTACAGTACCACGCCGCTGTACAAAAGTAGCTGAAGCATAAAAGCGAAGCTTCCCGCCATCCTCGCCGCCTTGCCGAAACGTTTGTGCAAGTACTAGAAGGCATAAAAAAAAAAGAAAATTATATTATTCGATACGACTGGTCGTTGAGTCACTGTCGATGAAAGAAGAAAAAAGGAAAAGAGTTATAATAAATTAATACCTGGAATTTGATGTTTCTAAACATTTTTTCTGCCAGCGCGGAATTGGAGTTAAATTATTTCTTTCTTTCATGTGTTTCAAATGAGACGTTATTTAAAAAAAAACGAGCAATAATGATTTAATTCAAGAATATGAAGTAATGAATGAATGAGAATCAAAGCACGAATCGACTCTCATGCTATTGCATTTTAAGCAATTGAATTGTTGTTATTGAAATTAAAATTCATCGCACGATAAGTTTAATTGTAAAAAAGAAAAAATTAAAAAAGGTCAATTTATATGGAACAATAAAGTATTTAAGTGCCGCCATTAAGAAACACCAAACTCTTCATTTTGGCATTTAATTTTAGCGTTACGTCACAAAAATTCGCGGTATTTAATCTTACGTTGTGATCTCACGCTCTCTCGTTGAATCGGAAATTCCGAAATTCCAAAGAGTTAATTCCGAATTGTTAATTAAACGCGGGATAGACGTGTTTCATAAATTCTGCGTGCTTGTTGCCTCGTTCGCGTTTCAGTCATTCGCGTCGTGGAAATCTCTGCGTTCCGTGCATTCCGATGCACAACAGCTAATTTTCGAACGACGACGCATCGCTTGTTCGGTGGAAATCTGTTTGTTAAATTCCTGTGTTGCTCCGTGTACAATACCGAGCTTCATCTCGCGCGTGTTATTACGATTCTCTCATACATGTTTCATTACAATTCTTTATCTATATTCAGTAATACAGGGTGATTCACGATAACTTGCACACCTGTAATATGACCCTTTTAAATTATGCGTTTAATGGAAAATTGTTTAATGCGAAAAAGTTGTATGATTTTTAAGGGAGGCAAAATATGGCGTATTATGGCGTATTTATGTGTACGTCGAGGTGTGTTTCGAAATTTCATCTTTTAATTGGAACATATATATATATATATATATATTTTTTTTTTTTCTATCGTAAATCGAAAGAATATTAAATTCCAAATAAAAAAGATATTAAACTACGTTGGTACAGTTTGCTGAATAGTTTTTGCAGCAAGCGTTAATGAAAGTTCTTTAGAAAATGTATTATTTACGGACGAAGCAACATTTATTTTGAGCATCAAATAATCTCCATTGAATGAGGATTAGTTAAACGTGTAATTTAAAAGTTATTTCAGGTGTGCATGTTACGTGAATTACCCTGTATATCTGTGTCATTCTTAGTCACGTCTTTGAACAATGTACATCTTATTGTAATTAAGATTCTATTGAGACTGACTGACTGCACTCACGTAGCGCGAAAGTTTGTATGCAACACTGTTTTAACGACTCCTAATCCCTTTCTAATTATCTGATTGAGAGAATCTTTTCTGTTGAACTTACCTCAAAAGCACTGGCATTTCCAAGCTTGAAGAACAGCGGCATGTACAAGTAAGCAACGAACGGAGTAGCAATTCCGTAAGAAATATTGATCACTGCGTACTGGGTACCATACACGTAGGTTTCTGAACTCACTCCCAATAAACTAACCGCAGATAGATACGAAACCATTAAACCAATTGCGACCGGTGCCACTCGCATCGATCTGTCCGCCATGAAGTACTCCTGTGAAGTTATTACATTATTTTTACCAAATTTTTGAGTTCTATTAATACGAATAGAGGTAAGCAAGAAAAAATGTATGGGATATTAAAAACAATCGTTGAACCACCGGCAATTAAAACGTAAAATTTCTGTCAGAGATGTCGAAGTAAAAAATGTAGGAAGTTTTATATACACAGGCTTTTATCTAGACATTTTATGAAACATCGTTTAAATCTTTATCGTTTAAATCGTTTAAACATACACAAATGTTTTACATCTGTAAAATCAAAAAGAATTGATCATTTTAGCCATTTTGGTAGTTCTAGTGTTATAAATTATATTCGTAAAAGAAAAAATAATTTTTAGAATTCACTATTATTATTAAAATAATAATTTAGAAAAATAAGAATTTTTAGAAAACAAGAAATTACGAATTGGTTATTTTGATCATTTTGGTAGTACCAGTGTTAAATTCAATTCATGAAAATAAGAAGTTTTAGAATTCATTATTGTTCGCAAAAATAAGAATTTTAAAAAACAAAAAAAAAGAGAAGAAAAATAAGAAGTAGGCGAAATAAATTTAGTAGAAAGTGTAGAAAATTTAAAGTGGAAAATGAAAGATAAAATATATTCTACTCTTACTCATGCATATCATAACCTGATAATACATGAAGTTCTCTAGTGTGAAAATCTTTAAAAATACACAAATGCTTTACATCTGTAAAATCAACAAAAATTACGAATTGATCATTTTGACCATTTTGGTAGTACCAGTGTTAAATTCAATTCATAAAAATAAGAAGTTTTAGAATTCATTATTGTTCGTAAAAATAAGAATTTAAAGAAAACAAAAAAAAAAAAAAGAAGTAGGCGAAATAAATTTAGTAGAAAGTGTAGAAAATTTAAAGTGGAGAATGAAAGATAAGATATATTCTACTCTTACTCATGCATATCATAACCTGATAATACATAAAGTTCTCTACTGTGTAATTCGCAAAATTGTTACAGGGAAAAATTATCGAACGAAGATTGAACTTACCTCCGTCGATCTCTGTTTCCCTCCGGTGAGCCAATAGTACACACCGATTCCCGAACTGATCAGCATCGTCACGACGATCACCGCGTAATCCGCAGCTACCAGGCTAGCCATGTTTCACTTTTTTCGTCTCAAGTCAAGAATTTGACGTGCAGACTAATTCTTGTCGGCGACTCGATCGCGTCGACAATGTATGTATTTAGTCGACGTGTCGTTTGTGTCGTTCAGCCAGCTTAATCATCGCTCGCTTCGACACATTTAACACTCGTGTCATTTACGTAATGATTCGAACGCCATTTGTCCGCTGATCGTCGATCAAGATATCTCTTCCTCTTCTTTTTTTTATTCCCGCTGAATTTCGATGGACGTCTGATGAATGTTATTGAAGAGCCGTTGTTAGTATCCTTGGATTTTAATTTCGATCACTCGATATCACTCCGTTGTAGCTTTCTTTCATTTGTACAATTTACACTCGTAACGCTCGTTTATGTTTCGGCAAGCAAACGAGAATGTTTGTATCATTTCTTTAAACTCGATTTCCTTCAGAATTAAGGATTTAAGTTCCTGTGAAACGATATTATTCTCTATTTTTCTCTATTTTTATTACACTTGGACTCACTCATTCTTCAGACGTTCATACGTTTATGCGTTAAAAAAATATCAAGACTTGCGTCATATAAACTAAACATCACTTGTTTCTTCGTGTATTATGTTCTTATTTAGTTATATCTGGAACGCTTAAAAAATATGAACGTCAAACACTGTTCGTTAAAATATATCAATAATTATAATTTTTAATCGTCACGATTAGCGAAGAACACTTAGTATTACATATTTTTTTTTCCGCACATGTAGATTTAGTGCTGGATCTCGGGATATTTGCTGTCGCAGAGAGCACTCGTTACTCGAGTTGGATTTTATCGATGTCTAGAATTAAACTCGCTACGAGCGTCAGAGTCGCCCGGCAACTAAACAACTTATGGTTGCGTGAAACGATCGGAGTATTCAAGATTAATTCGCCGATAAGAGAGATACGCGCGATAAATTGAAGAAAGGAAATATCATTTTTTTTTTAATCGCTGAATTTCAGTTAATAGTCAGTTACATCCAGTTAAGCTCTATAATTAGTGACGTTTGTCGCGAATTGACGATCGTAAAATGTTAAAAAAAAAAAAATAATATTAAATGCTATATAAATATTTTCAAGATGACTCACGTTTTACTGCATGTCGCGCAGTTATTATGCGTGTACAAAGGCAATGTAACGTTAGAGAAATAACATTGTGTGTATCTCGAGATCGAGAAAAATTTGCTCTTTCTTATCTTTTAATTTCGTTTCGCGATTCTAAATGATGAAAAACTGATAACTATTAACTATTCTAATCTAAACACTGAGCCACGTTTCGAGATAATTTGCAGGAGTCAATACACGTTTAAATGCCAGCTTTCTTTCATAACTATGTATTGGATTTCTCCAATTGATCGATATCCATTTCTTTCAATTGGCACATGTCAACTTATCGTTATATATCTCACACAATCGAATTGTACACACGAATCAAAGTGACTCAAGTTTTGTCATATTACTATATACAATCTATGCTCTGCTATTTTACAGTCAGTGGTTTTAAAACTTTTATTCTTTTGTCAATCAATTTACGGAAAATTTTTCGACCATTCTCCGATATATATATATATATATATATACAAGGTGGGCCAAAAATCATTTCCCGCTAAAACAAATCCGTAATTTTTTTTACTTTTTAACCCCTTGACATACAACAACGTCGTGCGTTTCCTAAAGGATTGTTGAATTATTAATTTGCTTCTTCTTAATTTTTTATTAATTTCGTTTATAAGCATTGTGTTTATAACATTTCAGGCAGTATAAATATAAGAGTATAAAAATTATCTTTGTTAGGTTTACGCAAAGAATATAGAAATTATTACCTCTGTTGAATTCCCTCAGATGGAAAATAAATATTACTTTTCGATCGTGTCGAATTTCATTTAATTCATACGTCAACGGGTTAATTTACTTTTCTCTTTCAACATTCGAGAGAAATAATTTTTTAAAACGTAACGAGTAATCGTGTTTAACTCAAAATCAATGAAATCAATGAATTTTCCCCTTATATTTTGATGTTTTCGTTGGAAAAAAAAAAAAAATAAACTTTTGACCCATAGATATTATTATCGAGCTTCTTTTCTAACGTAAAGAGTCACACTTGCGCGCAAGTGTCGCTGTTACAAATAGACAGTTGCGCTGCAAACCATAATGATTGCAGTTGTAAAGTATTAAGCGAATATCAAGTGAAAGACTGTAGATATCGGATCTCGTATAGGGCCGTGACAGTGTTTACGGTACTGGCGACAAGCGTTTCCTATCCGCGCTATCATAGAATACGCGTTGTTTGCACGACAAGCGCTTTTTATGCGCAAGCCACGTTTTATGCACGCGGCTATACAAACCTACGCGCTCAACGTGCGCACACGCACTTCCGCGTTCCCCCGCGATCCTACCTGAGAGAGCGGGTGTCTCTTACGATTATCGTCGAAATAAATTCCACGGGTAACCTATGGGCTTTCTTCTTCCTCCTCCTCTTCCTCGTCGTCGTCGTCGTCGTCTTTTTTCGCGATTTCGCTTCCCTGTTCGCATTGGATTAGAACGAACGACACGCTGGAAACAGAAGAAAAGAGGCAGGGATATGTGTCGCGCGTTTGTAAAATGTTTGTGCGTACAGGATGGCAAGAAAAGTTTGTCCGTGGCTAATCATGGATGAATTTTAGACCTTCGATTTGACGGAGATGCATGTAAAGAACCTGCCGCAAAATTGATTTTGACCTTGCATTTCAAAGTAAAATTTCTTTCTTTCTTTTTTTTTTTTGTTTTTGCACTGTATTCTAGTCATCGCGGAGGTAAAACTTTTTCCAAGGAATCACGGGTCACAACGTAATAGTTCTCTTTGAAAAATGGCGAAAAAGTTTCTTAATCATTGAACACTGCGGACGCGTTCGTTCTAACAGCGACTTTATGGTTTCTGGACGTGGATGTCTATATTACGTAATGTTTATACTTCGAATAATGTGAACTGTTAGTTTTATCATTTGATTATTTGCACTCACACTGATGCTACAACTATGATAAATCAAATGTTAGCGAAGCCTAATACAGAAATTACATAAAATAGACATCCATTCGTTCAGAATCATAAAGTCGCTGTTAGAACGCACGCCTCCGCAGTGTTCAATGATTAAGAAACTTTTTTCAAAAAGAACTATTACGTTGCGACCTATGGTTTTACCTCTGTGATGAGTACAATACAAAGAAAAAAAAAAAGAAAATTTTGACCTGATAGATAGACATAGAATTCTTTCCACCCTGTACCTGTTGAATTGATAAATAAGGATCAATATCGCGACGAACGATTTGCCTCGATTGTTCTCGTATGTGACAGTTTTATGTTCAACGTTCTAAAAACTATCGTTGGATGAAAGCTCATGCTGTGCTATCGTTGTAATATTAATTGCAATATAAACTCATGGTATTATTTAATTTATATAATAATAATACAAGGTAGAAATGCTGGCTGGTTCGTCAAGGTTAATTAGATTGATAATGACAGTTGCAAGGAGTAATTTGAACTTGTCTTACTGAATAATTTGTCTGCACATTGACGATCCTACGGTGGGCGACTGTTAGCGCCAGCTTGTCGTCACGAGTTGCTCGTATAACGCGTTAACGTGCGTAGAACGTACAATGCTTGACAATTACACGAAGTCCGATGGGCTATTGTTGTCTCAGATAAGAATCACCAAGAATCAGGTCATTTTGATCTAGTATCAAGCTGAGCTTAACCGACACGAAGCATGGTTCAAAATAAATAGTTTAATCCTTTTCAATGCTGATATCGACTCCGCGAGTTTTGTCTTATTTTAATGCTTTGAACGTCGTTTGCATATTTGAATATTCCAGCTTTTCTTACGGATGCCTTGTTTTTACAAAAAAGCAGTGTGTCCATTATTTTACACGTTCGTACGATAATGCTTTGTAGTTCTAGACGATATTTGAAAAAAATTATTAATAATAATAATTAATAATAATAATTAATAATAATAATAATTAATAATAAGGTGCAAAAGAAAGAAGGATCAAGAGGAACCCTTTTCGGATTTGTAAAGATTAAAAATAATTTTTAATGTTATATATGTGTGTGTGTATTTGATCTGAAAAATTGAAACATGACACACGTTTTGAAAATGACAAAACAATTTTAATATATTTGAAATGTGTTCTAGAATTTTGTACGTTATTATTATATTTAAGGATATCCGAATAAAACACGTACATCTACCAGCGCTGTAAATTTAATTTGTCACAATTAAATTTTTTAGACAGATATGTGCATGTGAATTTGTGAAGAAAATCACAAAGAACAGAAAAGATATATCCAATGTATGTCAGTGCTGTACGAGAATCCATTACACAGTGAAAAGTTCGCTTTATGAAACGCCGAGAGTCTCGAAATGAAAGTCTGCATCGTCTTGCACGAAAAGATCATTCCACCACTTTAAAAGCAATCTCAGTCACGGACAGTCGCATACACTCGCTCATTATTATTCTCTCGAGCACTTCGTTCAAGCTATCGCACTACGTAACAATATTTATCCACGTAGCTCGTGTTGCAGTGTGTGTACGACTCGTGCATTTTCTCCGTTTGAACGAAACGACGAAATACGTCGTCGACCGAACTTGAACACGAATGAGATAAATTGCCATTATCGTCGCCGCCGTGCCAAGAAGATAAAGAATGATCGAACCATTTCGGCAAATATTCATTCCGCGACGGTGTTTTATTGGTCATGGACGAGGTGCGCCCGTGCCGTGCGCATTCTTTCGTCCCGTCAGAAGCGTCAGTAACGCGGATCTACGATTGGAACGGCGGGCAGCCCGTGTGTGCAACAACAACACAGCAACACATTAATCCCGCGTTGTCGCGATAATAATAAATTTTCCTCATCGAGCCGTCATTTAAGTGGGAATTATTTTGCAATTAGGAACAGGTTGTTCCGCGGATCGAATCGATTCAACGATCTAATCAACGGGCTTCCCCCTTCCCTCCTCCTCCCCCCTCGCGGCCGCGCTGCAATTTGCCGCTAGGATTTATTCATAAAACGCGTCGATTTACTCGCGAACGCGTAAAAGAGGCATTCCACCGCTGCTTAACGAGAATGCTAAACCGCAAGGGCAGGAGATCAGGGACTTTACTGGAATGTGCAGCGAACTGCATGCACGCATGATGCATTCGTCGATCCGTGGGTGGAGGGGAACGAGTGAGAGAGAGAGAGAGAAAGATATAGGAGCGTAGGACGAATACACTCGACTTTCGATGCATTTTTTGAACGACGATTCATTGGCCTGGCTCTATTTTATGTATCATCGTGTGAATTTCTGATTAGAAACTTTTGCCAGACGTTGTTTAGTTATGTTTTTGGATATTTTCTTTGATTCACTGTAACGTGCAACTTGCAATGTGTTGTCTTTTACGAGTGTCTTTCTTTTCAGAGGGATGTTCTACGGATCTCTCTTGCGAGAAAATAAAACGATTTCGTTGATTTGGTTGAGTTTAAGGTATGAACACACGAAAATCATATATCAATCGTTTGCGGATGAATTTTTCGTGTAAAAAATATTTTTTACGGCTCTCAATGTCGAATAATGCTATCATTACCAGTCGAGAAATATCCTTGCGAATTTGCTAACAAATTTAATCAAATGGACAAACATAAACTAATCGTTCAATTACCCTATTCGGAAAGTATAAAAAAAAAATATGTGAAAAGTCTATATCCTGTAACTTGTAAATTCGCTAATATCAGTCACTAACGAATCGTCAGAAAAGCTCAGAAAAAAATTTTCACGCGAAACTTTAATTCATCACACGCAGAAGGAAACAAGGAAAGAAAGTGGAAGAGAAACGATGAATTAGAGTTTACACTAGCGGTATTTCAGTGTGTTATATTTTCGTTAGTATGATCGGGTTCGAACAGAAATCTGTGTACGCACGAGCATATCGCAATGAATCGTTGGATAAACGCAGGTAACGGTCCGGTTAGAAAACGATCCTGGATAGATCGGATCCACGTAGCGGATAGAAAGGAACGATCGATCGGCTAATCCCATCGATATGTGACGATTATGGCTGGTTGATGATTATTTCCTGCAACGTGTTATTCAGAGATTACCGGGATACTGAAATTCGATGTCTTGCGAGAGCACGTTTCGCGAATATTGTGATCTGGAAGAACGCGATATTTAATAGACACACGTTATATTAAGGCACGAAAGAGAAAACTACATAGAAATAAAATGAGGATTTTAATGTCAATATAAATTATAATGTCAATATATTAATAATGTCAATTATATTGTATATATTACAAACTATACTTATATGTTACAAACTATACATATACATATATATTACGTAACTATACATATATATTACAAACTATATACTTACAAATTATAATGTCAATATATTACAATAATGTCATAAATTAATGTCAATATAAATATAAGTAAATGAAATAATGTCTTTTCTTTTTCTTCTTTTTTTTAATAAAACTTAGTTTATTACGAAATGAGGAGGACGTAGATTTGTTTAATTTAAAGATCTGAGTTAATAGAGCTATTATAGATTTTATAATGAAAGTAAGATAGAATAGTAAAATAATATTTCTTTATAACTATAATGTAAAGTAATATAGACAAGTATATAAATTTATTTAAAAAATTTCAAGCTTCATAGCTATCATAGGCAATTAATAGAACTCTCGTAGATTTTATATTTTATGATAAAGCGTAATTTTTATCCGTTTCTGATTCATAGGCAACTTAAACCCGTTTTTCATTCCCGTTCTGTAACTTGCAAAACTGACATAATTTATAACGATTTCACGATTATTCCGTTGCAACGTGTTATGTACAAGTGATTGATATTGTACATTGAGCATTTTCTTTTTTTTAATTCTAACGTATAGAATATTCAAGCACTACCATTGGATCGATTGCTACGCAATCAGCATACAACTCAAGTCCCCTCAAGAGTTGACACATTCACTCTCACTCGCCTAACCGGAAATTCGTGAAATTCTGCACATTTCACGGGCGCCGGCAACCATATGAATTCAACATTTGCATTTGCAAACGTGCACGAACACACTTGGGATTCTACCCAATTTCCAGTGTAATTTTTGCCAACAAACTTTCCATTTTTTGAAAATTCTTAAATTTAATGCAAATATGTTCACATCGACGCGTATCCCATTTCAAATTATGTATACCAGGGATATCGCATCGACAGACTTATCTGACAGGAAATTGTTGCCCCTCTTTTTTTTCTTTTTCGAACAAGAACACTGAATTTTAATAACAGTATATATTACTTAAAATCAAGTTTTTAAAACAAACGTCGTTCTTGACGTTCAATCGTTTGAAAAAAAAAGAGCTCTTAAGACAATTTCACACGACAGAGAAGAAATATTTTAGTATACGTATATATCTGTTTATATTTCAGATATGCAAAATGACATCTAATCTCAATTTCTGTTTCATTGTCATCTACTTACGTTTGCTCAATTCAGATAAATAATTATCTAAAATTTTTAACTAGTTATTAATTTTCTCAAGCATATCTCCAACATTTAATTTAATTAATATGTAAATTAGACACAGAACCAACTCTGAGTTGAGTATTTATAGTCGATTTATTCGGAAGAATAATTCAAATACGTATAAGCAAGACGTGGATCAAAAGTAACCAGTAATCTGAATAATTTATTGTATATTATTCCGAATACAGGAGATAACTCTACAGTTGACTGAATTAAACTTGGATTCCGTCTAAACTGTCTATCTATATATATAAAATTGTAAATCTATTTGTCAGAGTTAATATTATTCTGAACAAATAAATTGCTGAAATTGACTGTATCGTCATTTTGATATCAAATTATCATTTGGTACCAAATTCAAAACCGGGGGCTCAAAAATGCCTCAGTTTTACGTCACTTTTATTTTTAACTCTTTTATAAAATATGGTAAACTTGAAGTTTAGTAAAGTAAAGTATACTGAAGTTACTTAACTTGAAGTTTAATATACTTAAAGTAGAGTATACTTAAGTATACTAAAAGTAACTTATTAAAATATACTAAAAGTATACTAAAGTAACTTAGTTAAGTATTTAAATATACTAGAAGTAGCTTATTAAAGTAGTATACTTGAAGTAAAAGTATATTAAAGCAACTTACTTAAGTACTTAAGTATATTAAAGTAACTTATTAGTATACTAAAAGTAGTAAGTATACTAAAGTAGTAAAAGTATATTAAAGTAACTTACTTAAGTACTTAAGTATACTAAAGTAACTTATTAAAGTAGTATACTTGGAGTAAAAGTATGTTAAAGTACTTAAGTATACTAAAAGTAATTTATTAAAGTAGTATACTTGAAGTAAAAGTATGTTAAAGTAACTTACTTAAGTATACTAAAAGTAACTTATTAAAGTAGTATACTTGAAGTAAAAGTATACTAAAGTAGTATACTTGAATTAAATTTAACGTTTGCTATATTTAAGTATACTAAAGTAATATACTTGAATTAAACTTAACGTTTGCTATATTTAAGTTTAAAGCTACATAAAGTTTAAGCTTCAGTATTTCTAGGATTAAATCCAGTCCTTTTCGAAGTTCTACTTCGAGGGAGTATCCAAGTCTCGTACCCTCGGATAGGTGGGTTGTTAGGTAATTAGATTTGTACGCGCTAAAAAGGACAAGAGGTGGCGAGAGTGTGCAAAACACGGTTACTCATGCCGGTGGAATGTAGTTCACATTGTTTATATACCACCTCCTACGTGCATGCACGTCGTACTTCGTCGAACGATAAAACCAGTCGCTCCCGTCCCGTGGATATCGCTCTTGTCTTTCACGCGTGTGCGCACGCTCGCTCGATCGAACGCCACTTTCATCCCTGCCGATCCGCAGGATGAATCCTCTTCGCCCTGTTTTCGAATTCGCCGCGAGTGCACGCGCGGTGACCGATTCGAAATGGAAGAAAAACCATCGATCCAGCGTTCGAACATGTTCTTCCACGTGATCGAGATCTGCATGCTGATGTGGGAGGAACGAGCTAATTGCCGGAGATCGGTACCGGTACAAAGGTCGCCGGCGTTGTTTGTAAAACATCCTAAATCGTTTGACGAGGCGGTGGTAAAGAGACTGGTAACGCGGATCATTTGTCCGTTTTGTTTCTGATTTCTTTGCTTACTTCGTTCTACAGCGACATTCGCTAGTGAGTTTTTAATTTTAATCAGCTTTCTGGATAGTTGTTGCACCGTTTGATTTATTTATAAGCGATGTGTCTAAATGTTTTTTTTTTCATTTACGATTCTTTCGAAAGTAATTTGAATCGTTTTGCTGTTCTTCAAATTTTTGTCGATTTTAATCTCATCCGTCACACGCTGCTACATGCATCGTGACATTGACTAGCTTCTGAAAGGAATTCTCACCAGAGGTCGACAAGTTGACATGACGCTGCAGTAACGTCGTCGTAGTGATATGTAATTAAATCTTACGTGAGAACGATAATTAACGCGATACAACCAATTCCATGAAAATCGTTCCACAAAAAACAACATCTTCTCGATCTACTTGTCTTACTTGTTCTACAATTTCTCTCTCAACATCGAACATTAACACCGGAACTATCGACGATCAAAGCATAAAATTTCCATCCAGAGACATTGAAGACAAAAGAAACTTCATAATGCAACGAAGTGCGTGCAAGTTTCCATTCATACATTTCACGAAAAATCATTTAAAATCTTCAAAAATACACTCTGTTTGTATGTCTATAAGATGTTCAACAAAAATTACAAGTTGATTATTTTGACCAGTTTGGTGGTTCTAAGAGAAAGTGGTGTTAAAACATTATCTCACAGGTCTTTCACCGTGGCCACGAATAACGATTCGCAGTGAACATGCGAGGGATTCATCCCCTATCCGACGCTCGAAACCTCTTAAGAGCTATCTACAGCCATCCAGAAATTTGCAAGCGTGGCCGTGCAAAAGCTTGACTATCCATGATTTTCCATCGATGTGATCGGGGTACATCGGGATCGCCTCCGAGAGGAGAATATTACAGAAACGGATTAAACAGCAATAAAACGCACTGGCTATTGGAGTCCAAGAGAACCAAAGACTGATCGTGAGAAGGGCAGAAGGCGACAGAGGAAGAAAGAGGGATGGCAGAGAGGGGTGAGAGAGAGAGAGAGAAAAGGATCTCGGAACAGTGGGCTTTAGGGAGAGAGAAAAGAAGGGACCGGGTTTTATAATGGCGCGGCAGTTATACCGGTAAGCGAGTAAATGCATCAAACCGAGAGGGCACCTGAGAAAGAGAAATATAGACAACTCTGCAAGCCACGAGTGTATGTATGTATGTACAAGGGATAGGGGAGAAAGGGGTGGAGAGTGAAGAGGGTGGAAGGGAAGGAGGAAGAGGATCGAGGAAAAAGAGACAGAACGTGGAGCTCCTCGGGGTGTGGGCGGATTGCGCGCGTCTCTCGGTAATGGATTCCATCGATCATCATCCCTCCGCGGGTAGATGGTTTCTCCTCCTTTCTGCTCTCTCGCGGATCGTCCATTAGTCAATTTCGTCGATTACCGTGGCGACTTCGTCGAATCATGGGACCACTCCGAAATAACCATGCCGAGAAAAAGAAAGAGAGAAGAAACGCCGCTACGATATGGCGAAAGTCGCTTCACGACGCAGACTCGGTGTAACAATAGAGTAGCGTTGAACAATACTGCGAATTCCGTTTTTAGGAGCGTTTATTGAGAGAAACTTGTTATGGCTTTTGAAATTTGTTGTGGAAATTTTTATTGCAGTCGTTTCGCTAGGGTGTTTGTAAAAAGACGTACGTTGCTAGGATAGTGCGTGATTTCTTTTTATCTTTTGCCCTTGGAGATTGATAGGTCCTCTGGAGAAACCTGTCCAGAACATGGAAATCTGAATTGTGGTTTCTTATGCTTCAACGATTACTCTTCTTTATTTCGAACACCGATTTCGTGTTCAACGTGTTATTAAAATTTGTTGCTTGATGATTGAAAAGGGAAGCACAACATACGTCAGGTTTTTCAAAATTAGATAATAGATAAAAAAATTCTGTAAAAAAACGAAAAAAAAGACTGAAGTCGATGCGTTTGAAGAAAAAGAAAACAGTGAGAATATTTAATTCCAAAAGCAAGTAAATCGCGACGAATTAATTTTAACAGAGCAATTACGACAAAACAGAAATGCGAATACCGTACAGGAAAGTGGCAAAATTCCCGAAGGATTTCCACCCAGCGTGAAACAGAGTTCGTGACAATGTAATAATGTTTCGGTGAGCTCCTCGTATAACATACGTAATCGCGATGGAATGCCTTTGGAGGGAGGTTCCGTGGAAATCGAAACAATTAATCGGTTCCAGAGGGCTTGAAATTCCACGGTGGATCTGATGCCTTCCGCGTTGCATCTTTTTCTTTCCTTCTCTTTTCTTTTCTTTTCTTTTCTTTTCTTTTTTTTTTTCTTTTCTTTTCTTTTGGAGGACTTATTGTCCGACCGATTTATGAGCGGCTGCCTGGCTCGGCGCGAGCGCCGATTCCATCCCATTCCTCCATCCACGCGACTGTTCTGGCCTCTTGTTCCACGGAGATGAAAATGGAGTAATGCCGGGAGCGATTCTGTGATTTACCGTGGACCAACATTCAGGAAGGGATTCAGCACACATATTGCGAACCGTGTGCAGAGGCTTTCCTCCTCCTCCTCTTCATCTTCTTCATCTTCTTTTTCTTCTTCGTTTTCTTTCTGCCGTTCCTGCCGGCTGGAATCTCTGGAAATGCCACTGTGATTTGTGCGACCGGTTACCGTTTCCATTTGCATATCCCTTCGGCTCTTTCGTACATTGTTATCTTCGTTGCCACGTGATTCTCTGCTCTAATAGCCTGACGTGAAGTAATCCCAGTAGTCGTCTTCTCTATTTTCGTGAAACATTATCGAGCATCTGTTTGGTCATCCTACCCTGCCCACCTTAAAATCTGGGTACTCTTTTTCATGGTTTCTTTCCTTTCTCCCGGTTTATGTTTCGAATTTATGGCTTCTTGGATAGTTTAAATAAATATCTTTTATCTCGAGCGTATATAGAGTCTAGAAAAGAATATATAGACTGAAGCTAATACAATTGTAACAATTATGTTTCGTCATTTGTTGCGCGTATTTTTAAGCCCTTGGCCGTGAACAGTTAATTTACGTCCTATAAAAACCAGCTACATCCATTCGCGAGACCGTTACAAAAATGAACGTGCAATCTTCATTAAATTCGCCAACCAGAAGATAAATCCCAGTTGTCGTGACGAATTAAGTAAAAGAACAAAATGACACGAAAGAAATTTCTTCGTTACGGCTGAAAATTAAAAATTCGTCCCTGAATAGGTTTAAAAAAAAGGATTTAGTAATTTAGTAATTTTCTAAACAACAAGAAAAATATTTACCCGAGTTTATTTAACGGGTGTTAAGTTCTCTGCTTTATTCACGCTGTTCGATACATCCAGTGTTCGATGCGTGCTAAATTTGTAAGCTCGAGGCCTGAATGGAAACGTTCAACTGTCGATCGACCAGTAATCGACACGGTACTTAACACTTTACCGACCGTGTATTAGCGGTGAATAGATAGTCGATTAATAGGTTAGCGGTCGGTAAAGTGTTAAAATACGTTAGTTAGCCGGTTAATAGGCTACTTGTCGATAAAGTGTTAAAATATGTTAGCCGATTAATAGGCTGCTTGTCGGTAAAGTATTAAAATATGTTAGCCGATTAATAGGCTACCGGTCGGTAAAGTGTTAACTTCGGTGTTGAGTTCTACTCAGCCTGTGTAAATTCCCAGTCCCAAGGAAGAACGCACGGGCATTTTCTATGCATTTCTTTGAATAATATTATCTCTCTTTTCGCTTGATTTGATTGCAGTGAGGACGCTGGGCGTAGCGGCGACGAAATGAAGCATGCAGCATGCGTGGTAGCGGTGTCACGGCTGCGCGGTCCTGCCAACAACCCCTGGTGTCCGCCAGCCGCTATCTCGCCGTTCAAGTCCTTCCTGGTGATCCTCTTTACTTCGTCGTTGAGGTGAGCACACGAGAGTTCAATTATTATAACCCTTTGCACTCGGTTGTCGCTGCTGCGGCGACATTGTAAGATAAACATATAGCTCGGCTGTCGCCGCAGAAGCGACATCGTAAGATAAACTACTAACTCTGTTGTCTTCGAAAAGAAACATTGTTCTTCTAACGAGTGAACACTTGCGATACTTGTCCTGACAAGCCAAGGATGCATATTTTTCTTTTTAATTATATCGTATTAATGAAACATATTTTTAAAAATGTATTGACGTTTCCTTTTTTTTAATGACAAAGCAAGATTTTCAATATTCCACAGAGGCTGTGTAAATAGTCTGGAGTAGCTGGTAGCCGATAGTAAAAATCGACTCGGCGTGTTGCTGATAGGTTATATTAAATATTGTTCGGAGCGCAAAGGGTTAAACGGGCAAAACGAATAATTCGGCCGAGGCGAATAATTCATGACGACAATGCATATTCAGAGAATATGCGTTGTGTACACAACCGTTTTCATCCTCCGTTCCGTTATATATGGTAATCCCCTTGAGTCTATTGAATCCTCTAACGAGGAACAATCACGTTTTACGCTTGAGCGGGAGCACGTTTCACGATGATTCGATGGTGGCGACATTGTAATTTTTTTCGGCGATATCTGCTCGTCTCACG
Organism: Tetragonula carbonaria; assembly: GCA_032399595.1. Classification (NCBI taxonomy): domain Eukaryota; kingdom Metazoa; phylum Arthropoda; class Insecta; order Hymenoptera; family Apidae; genus Tetragonula; species Tetragonula carbonaria. The sequence goes on from JAUCRC010000002.1 coordinate 10,201,062, forward strand.
CGATGGAAAAGAACGATAGATTTTTATTTCGTATTTCTCAAGAGCGAGGGGAAGGGGGGGGGTTTATGGATTATTATCAATTCTTCCGTTTTGAATTATTTATAATGGCGCGCAGGGTGCTCGTTAGGCTTTTCACCATTTTATTCGCGAGTTTTATTAACGGGTTTTATAAACTGAAAATGAGGCAGGAATAGGCTGTATAAATATGTATTAGTACTCGTAAATGCTTTGTTCGAAAATCATAATGAGGATGTATAATGATATGACGCGTAACGATAATCACAGGCAGTGAACTTGAGATAAAGGCAATTTTCCTATTATATTTTACGAAGCGTTATATATATATATATTTCCACTGTGAAACGGAACGAGGTCGTTTATCCTCGCGAGCAATTTTTTTTTTTTACAAAAGTTACTGATTCGGGTTAGAAAGTTAGCAGTCAGAAGTTAACACTTTACCGACCGGTAGCCTATCAATCGGCTAATATATTTTAACACTTTACCAACCGGTAGCCTATTAATCGGCTAACTAACATATTTTAACACTTTACCGACTGGTAGCCAATTAATCAGCTAACTATTCACCGCTAATACACGGTCGGTAAAGTGTTAAAATGTTAAAGAGAGAATAATCTGAATGGAAACTTTTCTTTTGTTTCGAGCAGTTTAACTTTCCAACATATTCCCGTGTGTATATAATTTCTAGCAAGTAAATTCCTGGTTTTACAGAATATTTTAATTCAATCTACTGTAAGATAGAATATCATTTAATATTTTGAATATATTAACCTCTTGATCGCCGTAGTCTTTTTAAAGACCGCACGTTAGATCGCCGCGTATTTTAAAGACCGCGTATATGTTAGCCGCGTTTATATTCAGTTTTTAAAAAATGTACTTCTACTAATAAATAAATGATTTAAATATTTTTTACTTACATAATTAGTAAGCCACAGTCAATTAGGATATAATTTGCACAAAAAGAAGACACTTGATTTTCACTAGGCTTGCCACACAATAGATCAAATACTAAATATTAAAAAGATTAAAAAAGTTATATGCACGTTTGTTAAATTCGAAATATTATAATATTATAGTCTAAAAAATGCAAATATATACTATACACAATAAAATTAATATTTATCTTGGGTGTGGAATTTTACAGTTTTCGCACGCGAATGTTTGTTTCTTGCCTTTCTTTCGAAGCAGCTTTCGAATATATCCAAAATTAAGGAAGAATATATATATTTTTCGATTTTTTTAGTGTTAGAAAATGATTCTAGATGTCGCCATTAAGAAATCGAAATTAATTTCGCTTTTATTCAGGGTACAGGGACTGGCGCGCACGGCGATCAAGTGGTTAAATATATATATATATATATATATATATATATATATATATATATATATAATATTTATAAAATATTTAAAATGTCTGTTAAGAATTAATAGTTTGGCAATAATAACGTTGTAAAATAAAACAATTGATAATAATACTATTAAATTAATTCAAATGTTATGCCATTCATATTTGATAATAATATTATCACCGATTTATTTCATTTTACAAAATTACATTTTACATTTGTCAAATATTAATTTTCATCGACGCACACATTTATTTTTTTCTTATACGCCATTATTCGAATAACGTCGTCAGTAAAGCGGAAATATACGGTATAGAACATGGCCGCGAAATGCCAGAGTTTATCGGAACATGTGCATCGCGATGTCGGGGGCACGCCCGGATTTTCTAATCGCGGAATGCGATTAGTTACATCCGCGACCTGCGTGGGCGTGCGAGTGTGCGGAATAACCGATGCGAGGAGAAACCCCGCGGTATAGTACAGTCGATATATTACAGGCGTGCGAAGGTACATGCACCTGCCTTGTCCTTCCTAACAGTCATTTACAACCGGCGAGCTTCAGGAGCGAAGAGGAACGCCCGGCACTACGTAGAATGTCTAATTGAAAAAAAGTTCCTGGCTCGGTTACTTCGTAACCGCGTGGCGCAGCAGCATGTACCAGGATGCTTCGGAATTATGGGTTAATCAGGAAGGAAAATGGTGTTGGGGTATAACGAGGGGAACAGCTTCTGTTCAGTGAATGCAGGGTAGCGTACATTAACAAGCCCTTTGACAAGGAAATACGTACCGAATCTCGATGAAATTTGGCGTGAATGCGAGCTTTCAGAAAAATGTTTCTCTTGTCACCAATGGTCGATGGGTTGAAAACTAACATCAAAATTCGGGTTGCGAAACATATTATTTTGTCAAGTAATCTCGAGGATTATTGAAAATATATTAAATAATAAACGATAGTTTAACAATAAATATATTGAAAAAAACCGTATGTTTCATAAGTTGTTCCAAGCAAATGTTATAAACAAATTTTCTTGAACATTTGTTTATGAATTTAGATACTATATATTCAACAAATTACAGATAAAATCTTGATTTTTGCATTATAGAAGAATTCATTATTTTCAAATATCAACGTAAGACACATATACACGTATGTAGAATGTATAAAATATATTAACCTTTATCACACTTCAGCCGGAAGTGATACAACCTCAAAATGTAAACTAGACTTCGCATATCGAAACGTTATTAAGAAATGATCTTTCTACAACTCGATACACCTCTTCGCGCTAGCACTCTTTTCTTCTCTTTTTTTTGTCTCGGTAGAACGCGTGCCTTCGTAAATTTTTCAACGCTAGTGGAAAATTGAGTGACCTCGTCTGGGGGCGTGCATTTGTAAGAATATACGCGCGATTCATCATCGTTCCGAGAGAGCTGTGATTGCAATTAAAAGAGTTGTTGCCGATTAAATCTGCCGGGATAAAGGCTCGTTTGATGGCGTGTTTTACTTAACGATTCGTAAGATACACGATTATATTCGCGGCGTTTTAGCAGCCGACGTGACTGACGATAATTATGTGTAAGTTTCATTTTTACACATATCGTGTTTTCCCTTTTGTCGCCGTCATTGATCGTCGCTTATCGAATTGACACCCAAAAAACTTCATCGCATCAATTTGAATTTCATTTTAGAATTTTAACACGCTAGAACGATGTTTCTTTTTCTTAATGTTTTTATTACATACAATTTATTATGCATAATGCAATATACGATGTTTTTTTTTTATATACAATACATTTTATCATGGTAATAAATATGCGTCGTTTAATCTAAATTAATTCTTAATTAAATTCTTAATAAATTAATTCTCAGTCTAGCGTATCCATCTCTCGTTGATAATTTAATATACAAAATTCCGAAAAGGCGAAAGAAATCGTCAATTTTGTATAAGTTCGCACGTGTTTCAGTACTTATCACAAAGCTGAAGTACTATAAAAATCTCAATGATATATTTATGCTATATATATTTCAATATATATTTCGGTCCGAAATACTAATCTGCGAAGTCGTATTTTAAATTTATATCGTTACTTGCTGATTTACCCCGAGTAAATGTTAAATGTGGTTTTTGCATAATATATAGCATGCAACTCTATCGATTAGATTATTCACGTTTGCCGCATAGTTGCAAGAACGAACGTTTGGCTTGGCCACTTTTTACACGGGACGAACACCGGACTTCATTGATTAAGCCCTGACCGTGGGACGTTTTATAAGAGATCGGACATTTCCTAATGGCGCTTCTGTAACGAGCTCATTAGCGCGAGTCTGTGTTTTTCGCGAATGAGGAGGAAGCCAACCTTGTTTGCGTTTGCCGTCTCCTCTGCGCCGCACTTCCCATGAAACTATGTGAAAATAGTATCTTGCCGATTTCTTTCTTCCTTTTTCTTTCTTTTTTCTTTTTTTTTTTTCTTTTTTTTTGCTTCACTTTATGAGGCCACTTCCTTCCACGTGTTTCTCTGCTTCTCTCTTTTTTTTTTTTCTTGCGCGCGCGTGCTTGAAATATAAGAGTCCTTTTAATTGCTTTAATTACACGTTTGTTTACCACTGTTTTTTCCAACGCGAATGTATTGCAATTTTTATGATTACCATTTTCGCGAGTAAAATTCTCTTTTATTTCTGTAACTAAAACTATTTCTATTCATACTCGTGACAGTAGTAACAATACGTACAAGCATACGTTCTTGAAATACGTGAATTAATGGAAAGGCAGGATAATTATGAATTACAAGATTTATATGATTATAAATTTTAAAAACTAAATATTACTATGTTGCGATATTTTTGCAATAGCTCCAGAAGAGAAGAGTAAAATTCATCCTAGATCTGTTCATTTGCAATTCTAGAACGGAATCTACGTTTTCTCTCGAAAACAGGCGACTGTCCAGTTTTATCCATACACATTTCCAACTTGTTATTCTCAATAAGCTCCAAGAACTCGATAAACTTCTTCCCCCGCAAGACTTTTCAATCACGATCAATTTCTCAACTCAGGGTGTCAAGGAATTTACAATTCTTTCGCAACGATTTCAACTCTCCAAACCTAACGATTTCACAGTCGAAGACTCTTCTCGTTTCGAGAATACCGACCGAAAATTATTTTAAATCCACTTACGAACACTTGAGAGAGAGAGAGAGAGAGAGAGAGAGTTTTACTCTGTTTCTAGAGCTTTGGCACTCGCGCAGAAGCGCGGCGATGGCAAAACGACGACGGTTTCAATGGCAAGGTTTCCTCAACGATGTCGATTTGCCGGTTCGAAGCTGTTATTCGTTAGACGAACCATCCACACACACACACACACACACACACACACACACACACACACAGATAGATAGATAGATAGATAGATAGATAGAGAGATAGAGAGAGAGAGAGAGAGAGAGCTTCACTCTGTTTCTAGAGCTTTGGCACTCGCGCATAAGCGCGGCGATGGCAAAACGACGACGGTTTCAATGGCAAGGTTTCCTCAACGATGTCGATTTGCCGGTTCGAAGTTGTTGCGTCGTTAGACGAACCATCCACACACACACACACACACACACACACACACACACACACACACACACAGATAGATAGATAGATAGATAGATAGATAGATAGAGAGAGAGAGAGAGAGAGAGTACACGCGGTTACGGGTAGGCCGGCAGCGTTCTAGCGCATCTTCTCACACGATAGCATCTCCCTAATTATAGCCAGGCTCGTTTGTAACGACGAATTTGAATTCCCGGTTGCCGAGGAAATTCCTCGTTCTGCCTGCGTGGCCCCGCGTCGGAGGTCTGCTGCGAAATCAACGATTCTAGGCCTCGTTACGCCGATCAACTGAAAGTTCACTCGCGTGCGTGTGTTAATCTTCTCGCGATCCGACCGAATGTTTCTTTCTCGTGGACAATGGCTGGCTTCCTCGCGAAGAGACTTGGCTTGACTCCTGTTGAGATGGAAATTACGGTAATTTGATGTGCACTATATTTTGTGTAAACATTGTTCGATGAAATTACAAAATTCTCACGTATTTTCACGGGATGGAAATTTCTGAATTTGGAAAAAAATTCAGGCTTCGCCTGCTTCAAATGCGAGTATACGTTCTGTCGACTTCTTACTCGGAATCTTATGTTTCTCAAAAGAGTCGGCGTGTCACTTAGAGCAGCGGCACAATTCGTTTCGAATTCATGCCGCTCGCTTAAAATCTCTTTCGCTTGCAAAACTTTTTACGATTGCGTTTCGATTGTATTACTTGCATAATAAAATCAATTCAATTGGAAGTATGCGAGAACAACATAGATAGAGACCACTATTCTAATAAGTATCTGTATCTCTATTTTTTTGCTACTTTTTTTTTTCTTTTTTTGGCTTAATAGTTGTGTACAAGTTGAAATTCGTTGTCGCGACTATGTATCATTCTTTATATGCAAAATGTTGTGCATCACTGATATAGAGTATTTTTTTTCTATAATTAATTATCTTTCTTCCATAATATACGATTTGAAATAATGCGTTTCATTGTTATTTCGAGTTGAAATCGAGTTGAATTTGGTGTGAAGACGTTTGCTCCGGTATGATATGAAAAAATGAAATTACGAATAATAACTTGTGAATTGAACGCAAAATTGAATAGCTAAAGGATTAGTAAAAGGCAAAGTTGATACGTTTAGAAATAATTTTAATACGTTTAGAATTAATTTTAACAATAAGCAAGTCTTGTTCAAGTGAAATGGCATGCTTCTGAATGTACATGAACGCGTGAATAAAATTACTTGTTTTACTGCTGTGTACCTACTATTAATTGCAGGTTGAGAGATCCTGAGCTGAAATTTTTAGAGCTGAGCTATTAAGCGGTACTTAATTTATAGGAATGTAAAGCTGAAAGCTAGCTTCGAGAATTCAGTAGGATTGCAACATGAGATTTCTTTCTTAAGCAGTGCTTCTTAACTTTGTGCTTCAAAAAATTTTCTTGCAATGGAAATATTAACCCTTTGCGGTCGTATTAAGTTTATACATAGGTGTCATGCTGGTCGGAATTAATTTTCGTTCGAACGAACAGTGATACATAATATGCAAGATTACGAAGGGAAAACAAAATTTATTAATTCCTTTTAAACTTTAGATATATGTGACGCGATAATATGTTTCAATTTTATGTAAAAATTATATTCTTATATTTCTCCATCGTGTGGTATCTTTCGAACCAGTCTCCAATATGAAGCCCTGGTTTTCGAGAACATGTGTCGCAAAAATAATTAGTTTTCCGTCTCAATTTTTCTGTTTGAACATACAGAACAATCTTTACTCTTTACATCTTCACAGTGCCGCAATAATATGTAGTTTGCCATTAAGCGTTTCCTCTTTATCCGAGGACGATGGTCTTCCTGATTTTGAAAATGATGGTCTTCCGTCGCGAAAATCACCTACGAGTTGTTCCACCAATTTCCGGACAAACATAAAATGTGATATAGGTGTCTTGTTTTCTCTTCTAGCTGACATCTTGTATAAGGTGTAGCTATTGATCGCGCATATCTCTAATCCCCAGAAAAAAATTCTTCTCCACCACTTAGATGACTTTCTCATAAAACAATATGAACTTGCATATTGCAGAATCACTGGTATAAATATTTTCGAAACAACCGTTATCACTTTCCATATCAAAGTTAGTGTTCAAAGAGTCAAAATAAAATTTGTCATCGCTACTTTCAATTTCACGGTACACTTCTTTTGGTAACTTTCTTTTTGCCATTTTAGAGTATTATTTTTAAAATATTTTAAGAAGCGAAAATGCCTAATTACACTGAAACACAATTTGTAAAATATTATTTCGAATATCTCCGAAGCTTGTCGACTTAATATAATATAAAATCAGTATGGTTTGTTGTGGTGGCTGAGAGCAGACATACGACCGCAAAGGGTTAAATCCGAGATATGCATAAGAGATTAAAACTGATGTTTGCATTATCAAAGATATAAGGGATAAATTAACAAATCTGATCGAACATTCTGCCACTCAAACTATATCAAACATCGTATAAAAATTCGTCTAACAATGATATCTACTGCAAATTTTCTTATTAAAATGTTTCGATTCTGTTGAATATTCATATAAATAGTGTGCCTGATTTCGTAAAAAAGTGTAATAGAACAGCGTAAGTGATTCACTGGGAAAACGAATGGAAATAATCATAAGCGCGCGACGATGGAGAAAGAACAAGAAAAGAACGAACGCTGGTTTCTTTTTTTTCGCGTGCAACGTAATTAACTTGTTAGCTAAGGAAGACGGGTTAGGTCGTTATCTCTAGCTTGTAATTCGAACGCAAGTAATTTCCCTGCAGTAATTTCTTCGACGACGGGAAACGAAAGAAAAGGTGAAATATTTCTCCGCGCGATTTGAAGTGTTCACGTGCTCGTTCGAATTGTCACAAAAACACGCGTTCGAATTAAAACGTTTCATTCTTCTCTGTGCTTATTTACATTCTTACAATAAAAATATACTCTTTTCTTGAGAACAGAATATACTGAATTATACCTGCGTTATTAAACAGTGTTTCACGATGAATTATTTATCTCGACCATTTTCCAAGAGTAAACGTTGCAACAAGAAAATTTGTTAGCACTAGCGACTCGTGCAAAGTTTAATATAATATCAGTATAAAATGCAAAGTATGGCGTAATGTCAGTATAAAATAATATGTAAAAAAAAATATGAAATATCTAAGATATAATACACATTGTAATAGATGTTATAACATCTAATATATTAAGATATTAATATATTTATTGCTAAAAACAGATATTGCTGTATTTATAGAATATAATAATTTATAGATATTATCATTACATTATGTCTGGACTCTATTTTTTTAATTATACTCATATAAATATACGAATATAAATATCTCTAATCTACTCATTTCCATCGATACATAATGTTTCGCTAACAACAGTAACAGTAATTCAGTCGAACAGCCTGATAAATAAAAACGTATGAAATATCTAAAGCGATGATATACGTGATATATATCTGAACAATCCTAGATTTCATTTTTTTCAAGCAGAAGTATGCCCGCCAAGTCCACCCATAATTTATAATATTAGTTTACACGAGCGAGAAGATCGCGATAAGTGGGACAAATAATTCGAGCAACGTAAATCTTTCACCTCGGAGGAAGAAAGATCCGGAGATATTTCGTCAATCTCGCGGATCTATCCCGCGGTCGCCGTCTTTCCACGGACGAAATCGTGAAACGCTGGCCCCCCGATAGGATCGACCGTAAATCTGAGCCGACAGGCTGTTTCCGAGGATATTTTATGGTGGCCCGTAGAGATTTGGTGCGGACAAGATCGGCGCCGGAATGCGCCGAGCGACTCGAAATATTCGATACCGGGCGATAAATTGTTCCTCTGGCCTCGGCGCGTGCATTCCACCGCACCGAGCGTTTATGAGGCACCGTTTCCTTCCCGAGGCGGTGTTTAAAATGTTGCAATTGTAATAACATTTCCGCGCACCGGTTTCACCGGCCATGTTTCTCTTCCCTTTCTCGGCTACATTTCTCTTCCGTTGCGCACAGTCCATTCGAAGATACTTGTACAAAAATCGTGGTGTGGGATTTATATTTCGGAAGGATTTATATTTCGACAATTACAAGGTATCAAAATGTTTTTTTTTTTTTGATACCAAGTTTTATTTCATTTAAGAGTTAATACATAACAGTTCCAATCTATAACGTAATTTAATAAACAATAAGCACGCTCGTAAAAATGTCAGTAATATATTTAACTAGAATATAGGTTATGTCATAACAAGCTAGATGGCAATTTATCAAACTTGAAGAAAAATGACATTATTTATGGGTACCCCCTATATATAATAAAACTGCGCATTTTTATATGTTTCAAAATTATTCAAAATTATTATTCTACGATGCACGCAAATACACGTAATACGCAAATATTCGAGGCATAGAGTTAATACAGTTCCAATCTATAACATAATTTAATAAACAATAAGCACGCTCGTAAAAATGTCAGTAATATATTTAACTAGAATTAGTTATTATTAGTTAGTTAAATTATTGTCGCTAGATGGCAATTTATCAAACTTGAAGAAAAATGACATTATTTATGGGTACCCCCTATATGTAATAAAACTGCGCATTTTTGTTCAAAATTATTCAAAATTATTATTCTACGATGCACGCAAATACACGTAATACGCAAATATTCGAGGCATAGAGTTAATACAGTTCCAATCTATAACATAATTTAATAAACAATAAGCACGCTCATAAAAATGTCAGTAATATATTTAACTAGAATATAGGTTATGTTATAACAAGTTAAATTATTGTCGCTAGATGGCAATTTATCAAACTTGAAGAAAAATGACATTATTTATGGGTACCCCCTATATGTAATAAAACTGCGCATTTTTATATGTTTCAAAATTATTCAAAATTATTATTCTACGATGCACGCAAACACATGTAATACGCAAATATTCGAGGCATTGAATATTTATATTCAGTTTACTCATGTTATATTCAATGAGTAATATATATTATTCATATATATCAGTTATATATGTCTGTATTATATTATATCCAAAATACAATACTTATAACAGTTTTTATCCAGGCTCCATTTTTTCGGTCGTCTTCGTAAAAATACAAAATTGCACGAATATCCGTAATACAGTTATAAATCATAATCAGCACTTTGATTATTTTTGGATTTTTATCCGTTGCCACCAAAGTTTCGTTTTGAATACAATGATTCTAAACAAAAACGATCGAAATTGCTTTAAATTAATTTCATCGTGTGTAACTCAGTTGTCCAGTTTTATTATTTGAATACATAATAATTTCATTGTCAATTATTATTGCATCAGTCATACTGGTTATTACTCAATTCCGTTTCTCTTTTATTCACCACTTTATATATTGTCCAGATTTTTCTGTCCGTTTATTCATCAACCTGTGGAAGATCACGCTCCTCCGCTGTAGCGGATCCTCAACCGGTTTCCGTGGAGCTGGATGGCTCGCGTTACATCAGATAACTTTCTAATCGTGTAAAATAATATAATATCTTTCATTGTATGCATCGAGAATTCTTTCGCTGCAATTAAAACGAGCAAAACGAGAAGATGAAGCGTCATGGATGGTACATAAACGTCCCAGATAATGCGTAATGAGTAATAAATAGTACCGCGTAAAGTACATACCGGCATAATGTTATTCAATTAATCACAAATTTCCCTTCGACGAATCTCGTAACAGCCGTAATTTTCTTTTTCTTCCAAACATAACTGAAGAGACCTGCAACGAGGAGTCAATTTGGCAAACCGATAAGAAAAGCAATTAAAAATGAGGTATTGTTTCAAATACACAGTGTTGAATTTACAATCGATACTTTCATTAATAAACTTTTCCTCGGAGTCAATCAGGTGAAAGATCGCTGTTTTTTTTTGAATGAAATAGAATATAAAAAAAAGTGGAGAACTATCTCCTTCGGTCCATTCAATTTTCCATTTTCTATCCTCTATTTTCCAATAAATTCGTGCATCAAAAATCACTTCAAGTGATTTTCAATTTGATCCTTCTCGTTCCACTGGTCTCTTCCACTGTGGAAATGCGTTACAAAAGCGCGAATCGTATAAAATTGACCGTCGTTCGTCATTCGTACAGCACTTCAGCCGAGAATCGGTGATCGCTAAAGAGATCATTCTGATTCAAACGATCACGTTTGTCGTCTGCCGGAGTGAAGAGAAAAGAAAAAGAAACGCGAAGAGAGAAAAGGAGAACAATCATCTCGTAAATACGACACCGAAAACGTCTCGGACTCGACTCACAAGCTATAAAAGCTGGCGTGATTTCAATACGCGTTCCCGCGATGCTGAGCATTCGCAATTTATGCAAATCGCGACGACAGCGAATCCGTCGATGCTTTGTCTCGCGAACGAGGGAAGGATCAGGTCCTGGATCAGCGTCCATTCAGTTTGAATGCCACCGAGGACCGATGATGTCACGGGGGTACAGTAGGAAGCGAGGTTACGCCAGGTGCGATTTGAATATCTGTAGGTGTATTCTCTCTCTCTCTCTCTCTTAAGTGTCTCTTAAGTTGCCTGTTTTTTTTCTTCTCATATCTTTGACGTGTCTATCTTTATATTTTTCTGTCAATCTGTCTCTCTTTCTATTTCTATTTTGTCACTGTCTATTTCTATTTGTCTATCTGTTTGTCTTTCTCTGTCTATCTTTGTCACATCTCTATTTGTCTGTCGTTCTTTCTCAGTCTATCGTATTTCCCTTGATTTATGCATTCGGTTCTGCCTGCCTGTCTGTCTGTCTGTCTGTCTTCTCTTTACCTATTTCTGACTTTGTTTATCTATCTTTTCCAGTTATCACGTCTGTTACACTCTGCCTGACTCTCTTTGTCTTCGTCTGTCTGTCTCGGTCTATTATATCTTTATTGTTTGCTCTAGCTGTCTCTCTTTTTTCATTTCACTCGACTTGTCTCTGTCTGTCTTTGTTTAACTGTATTTCCCAGTCATCATCACGTCTGTTTTAATTTACATATCTGTCCCTTCTTGTCTTCATCCCTTCGTCTGTTTGCTTCTTCTTTTCATATCTGTCTGTCTCGTCTGTTCTTACCCTATATTTCTCTATATTTTCCTATATTTCCTATTGCGTCTGTGTATGTGTGTGTCTATCTATCATTTTTTTGTCTTCATCTTTCCGTCTATTTTCTCTGTTCTCTTCTTCTCTCCATGTGTCTGTCTATCTGATTATTTGTCTCTCTTTTTTACTTCACTTGACTTGTCTCTGTCTGTCTTTGTTTAACTGTATTTCGCAGTCATCATCACGTCTGTTTTAATTTACATATCTGTCCCTTCTTGTCTTCATCCCTTCGTCTGTTTGCTTCTTCTTTTCATGTCTGTCTGTCTCGTCTGTTCTTGCCCTATATTTCTCTATATTTCTCTATATTTTCCTATATTTCCTATATTGCGTCTGTGTGTGTGTGTGTGTGTGTGTGTGTGTGTGTGTGTGTGTGTGTGTCTATCTATCATTTTTTGTCTTCATCTCTCCGTCTATTTTCTTTCTTCTCTCCATGTGTCTGTCTATCTGATTATCTGTCTGTATCTCTTTTCGTACACGTGCGCCTCTCTGTGTATTTCGTGCGACAACGTTGCACTGACACGTGTTTTCCAGTTATCACGTCTACTTTAATCTCGTCTCTACCCCTTCCATCTGTTTATTTCTTCCTCTTCCCGTATACGTTTGTCTCTATCTTCTCCTACGTACGCGTCTCTCTGTGCATTTCGTGGGGCAACCTCGCATTTACATGATGAGTTTTTTTTTCCAGTATCATGTCTACTTTAACCCTTGTGCGCCGCACAAGCGACACCACATTTCTATTTCACTAGGTCGAATGTCGCCGCAAAGGCGACAGAAAATAATTTCGTTATCTATTACACTACGGAAGGTATACATGGGAGGTCTATTTTCAGCTGAGGACTGAGCGAATCTTTTCTTACCGCGGCAATCGATAATCGGTCTGACGTTCTTCCTCGCTTCCCGCGCGTCTTCCCGCGCGATAGAATTCGCGAATCTGAAATTGAATTCTCCGCGATGCCTTAAACGGGAGATTCCTTCTATTTCAAATTGATAAAAATATTTGAACGGTGGTTTCTTCTCGTAATAAACTCGTTTGATCCTTCTTCTTCTTCTTTTTTTTTCTTCTTCTTTCGAATGATGGAACTAAAGAATGATTATTTAAATCGTCAAAATTCGAATCTATCGTCGATCGGATTTAGTGTCGCTTGTTTAAAATGAAAATTCACAAACTCGTTTTTCAAATAAAAATGTTTAAACTCGTTAACGGCAAACGGGAATGTTAAACCATTCGAAAGTTCACAATTAATGTTTCAATTAGTTTCCTCGGTCCATCGAGAACCAAGCAGGAATTCATCACGCTAACTACAGATACTCCGGTTTCTTGAAATTTCATAAAGTTGCAGAATCTAAGAAAAAAGAAGAAGAAAAAAAGAAAAATAAAAATGAAAAAGAAAATTAAGTCTCACTGATAAAGACTCAAAGATTTGACAATATAAATTGTTCCGAAGAATGATACGTTAGTCAAGGATTATTCGCTCGTTTCATCGCGCAGAACGAATGAAACGGCGCGTGATTCGAGCATGACTGGCAGAAATGCCTCTGAGAGTTACTTGTTCGTTCATACGTGGCAACTTGCATAATTCGCTCGCGTGAATCCGACCCGGGGAAATATTTAAGAAGCTCTCTCGTTAAGTTGCGTGCTTCGTGCGTTCGCGCGAAGGCAGACGCAGGAGGAAAAGCGCCGCGATTCGCGTGAATTCCGGTATGTTTCGAAGCGTTAAAACATGGTCGGACAGATTCCAGCATGTTTCCTTCGTGCACGTTTCGAACAGAGTTACAAACGAAACGTAATTGGCTGCCTCTGAGGAAAGAATCGCGGCAATCGAGACTCCATTCGTCGTTAGATAAGAAAGATCCGCCTCGCTCAGATGATCTTATTCGCCTGAAAAATTTGTTTTCCGCGATGTTTCGTATTTTCTTTTTGTTTTTTTTTTTATAGATTTAATGAAATTCCTCCGTGGAGATTATCAATCAGTGGTGGGAATAGACGGTGAGAAATTAAACGCATACATCATGCGGATTACCCCTCCGGCATAATTGGAAATTCTTGCGCGTTCCTGCCCAACTTTGATAGAACGTGCGTTTGTTAACTCGTTAATTATTCGAGGATTATTTACCGTGTTATAATATGACTGAATAACTGCAGTCTGAGTTGAGACATTTCATTTAATTTTAATTTTCTCGATTTTGATTAAAAGATGTTTTAATACTCGCGGTAGCATCAATTACAGATTGGATGATATATATTACATATATTTTGATTTCAAATTTTATCCCCAAAAGTATACGAGTCGACGTTAATAAAAGTTTTATTATTACATTAATGATGTTATTAATGATGATATAAACCTGAATAACACAGTCTGAGTTGAGATGTTTCGTTCGGTTTCAATTTTAATTAAAGATATTTTAATATTTTTAATATCGTAGCATCAATTACAGATTGGGTTTTATATATATATATATATATATATATATATTTATACATTTTTAATTTCAAATTTTACTCCCTTAAATAATAATAATAAGTCCATATTAATAAAAGTCGTATTATTAATTCGAATTTCTCGTAAATCCTTGGAAATCATAAAAATAAAGTCTGAAACGCAAAAATTACTTTGCTTACTTGATCAATTGCAATTGAAAAGAAGACAACACGAATAATCTTCTGAATGAACCGCCAGAAATGTTAAAAAATTTTCTTTGACATTGTTGACGATAGCAATAACACGTTCAGAAATCTCTTTGACGTTCCACATAATCATCATCTTCCGTTTAAACGAAACGTAAAAACAAATTATGTATGAAATGAAAACAATTCGGTTGACTTTATTTCTGTTTTTCGATGCAAACACACGACAAGCCTGTGATTTACAGTCAGAAAATGAAATTTAAAATAATTGAACACGTTAAAAGGAACATTGCTCGCGTTTCATTGGTCATTGTCTTCTTCATCGTCGTCGTCATTTCAAGAAGAATTTCGAAAAGTAAATCTTATTATCGTTGCGTTCGATGTGCAACAAGCATGTGCAACAAACGACGAACTGTTCGCGAATGTCAATGAACGTTTGCCCATTTGCAGTCTGCTCTGGCGATAGATTAAGATGTTGCTCAGTTCGTTACGATCGAAAGGATAATTCTCAGCATAAATCTTCTTTGTCTCTGCGAAACCACCGACGACGACGTATGTTGATGCGTTATCGCGTTTTATGTATTACACGTACGTTAGTATTGACGTGTATCACTGCCACTCTGATCACGTTCCAATATACGTTCTTTGGCGGACGTGTATAGCTATCGACACGACGAGAGGTTGTAACGAGTCTGGTATGTGGTACGCTTTCACCGTTTGCAATATTCATACATCCACGCATTGTTATTACACGCTACGCGTGCTGCAGAATGCCAGCGTGCATGTTGCACGAGCCCCGAGTGATAAAACCACTGACCGATGATGACTTTTTTTCGAAATCCAATCGCCGCCGCTGCCGTCGGCATTCAACCGTGAAAACATGCCCAACTTCTTCGATTAAGCGCCGACGTTCGCTTCGCCAGAGAGCGGATTTAAAATCGTTGAAAACGATTCGGACTGGATGTTCGAAGTTTCACAGGGTTTCTCGTGTTGCCAGAATCTCTCGGATTTATCATTCCTTCGTGTTGAGGAGGATTTTTCTGCATTTGTGGGAAATTTGAAGATGTAAAAATGTAGGAAATGTATATATATTATGTGTATACACACACACACACACACACACACACACACACACACACACACACACACACACACACACACATTTCCTACATATGTATATATATATATAAATATTTAATATATTAAAATTTAATATTAATATTACGTATTAATATTTAATATATTAAAATTTAATATTAATATTATATATTAATATTTAATATATTAAAATTTAATATTTAATATATATATTATATATATATACGTATATATAGCATATATAACATATAATATACATATATATAATATATATATAAAATATTAAATTTTAATATATTAAATATTAATGTACAGTGGCTGTCGAAACTTCCCAGTCAAGGAAATGGAACTCCATCATTAAAATGAAGAGTTCCTGAAAATAAAAAAATTTGTTTTGCACAATCTCGGGAAAAATTTTTACGAGAAGGATTTTTCATTTTACTTTATTGTAATTCAGATTGAAAATTTCTGACAACCGTTGCGTAATTAATATTTCAATATATTTAACGTATAATATTTAGTATAATATTTAGTAGACGAGGCAAATTTTCATTTTCGTTTAGTCATGTCCGTAGGAATATAAAAATGCGCAAAAAATTCGCAATTTAGTAACACTTTAAACATTTTAAATACTACTGCGAATACTTTTAATACTTAAATATTTTATTTGAATCTGTTAAAAGTCTCTAAAACTCTAAGACTAGATATTTAAATCTGCTAAAAGCTCCAACACTCTAATTATTACATCCTTAGTATGTCAAATTCTTGCTCTATCGTATCCTCTTTTCCTTTCCTCTAGATCAGTGATGGCGAACCTGATTCGATGACCCGCGCAGGCTTTTTAAATGACCCACGCGTTGATTTTTATAAAGAATTTTAAGAATTATTTTCGCGAATCCCTCTTTTCAAAAAAATGATAAGAAATATGAAGTGTCTAATTAGAGTTTAAAAATGAGTAATAAGCGCATGTTTGTAGTTTGTAGAGTGTTTTAGATTTGATTATGTATAGATTTTGCTAGATAAAGTGTTGTTTGGTAGGCTGAGTTGATAAAGTCTTGAAAATAATAAAACGAAGCTCAAGAATGAATAGAAGCGTTTAAAAAGTAGAATTAATACACAAACATTATGCCCCATTCTCAGAATTGGTAGCTTTGCTGGTCATATGTATAAAAGAATTTCAATTATTTCTCGAACCCCTCTTTTCAAAAAAATGTTAAGAAAATTACAAAGTCGTAAAACAAAGAGGAAACGTAAACTTTTTAGAGGGTTATAAAAGTGAGAACCAAAAACCCTCCTCTTTTCCAAGTGACGCCACTGACTTAATGACCCACGAGCTAGTACTAAAAAAACAAAATAATGAACAAAATTTGACCTACTTCGCAAAAAGGTTCGCCGTCGCTGCTCTAGATGAGGGGTCATCGGACTACTTGAATTTGCGTGAAATTTGTATATGTGCACACTAGGTCTGATGTAACTATCTTTTTGCTAACGTCGCTTTCTTTGATAACTTTTTTTTACTAAATAAATATGTCGGTTGTCCTTGTTTTTTGTGCATTGCATGCCACTCACCCACGATTGAACACGGAATGCTGAACTTAGTTTAGCGATTATGCGGCCCGCGCTCGTCATTTTGTCAGCTACGTGGCCCGCTGTGAAAAAAGTTCGGTGACCCCGGTGCTCTAGATCAAGATACGTATGATGTCGACGTAATTCACCACGATGTGGTGACGAGTCCACCTCGAAACGTAATCATTTTGTGCACAATCGCCTGTGTAAATTCGTAATTACATAAAGGGGCCGATGTCGGACAAGGGTTCCGAGTGCGATACAATCTCATTACGCGTGCTCTATTACCAGTCACGTGCGTTACGACGACGTCTCCTCGATGGAGGGAGGCCTTTCCATTTTGTAGCCGACGTTACAAGCGTCGACTGCTCGCACGGCAGATTCTCTCGATCCGACAATTGTTCCTTTACTCGAAATCACGTTCATGGATAATCGCTGTTATTCGCAGGATTTTATTCATTCAGATCGTACGAAGCGTAAGATGCATTCGCGCTAGGTTTGTCTGAATACCTAAACGAATTCAATTGGTATATCGTCCGTTAACAGTGCTTTCACATGATTACAACGATACGATATTGCGAAAATGAAATATTTAAATATTTGAATTTTACACTAATTCGATGCTTCGAAGTATGTCGAGGAAATTTTGCAGAATAAAAATAAATGTTTGCGTGTTTGAAAATCGTGGCAAAAGTTCGAATGATCCCGGTGTGCAATATAAGCCACAGAACTACTTTAACACTGGAACTACCAAAATGGTCAAAACGATCAATTTATAATTTTTGTTGGATATTATCTTACAGAAACATTATTTTATGAAGAAACAGTGCATTTTTAGATGCTTAAATGTTTTTTTCGTAAAGTGTATAAATAAAAGCTCGTATTGCAAAGTTCTTAATTTTTTTTTTATTATAATCTTTTTTTTTTATTATATTCTTTTTATATTTTTTATTATATTACATATTTTTTATATTATTTTTTTTATTATAATCTTTTCTTTTTATTACAACATTTCTGGTAGAAATTTTAAGGACCATCGTTTTACGTTTTAGTGTATAATACCGGATCAATCCTCTCTTTCTCTTTGTCTCCGTATTTGTCTCTCATTCTTCAAACGTAATTCATTTGTGTTGGTCGTTGATTTCAGGCGAAGTCGAGAGTGAAGGAGGTATACGCGCAAACATGCATGCTTCTCGGCCAGCAGGGCATGCGAGACTGCGAACTGTTCGGCCTGGCAATACTGTCCGGTGAGTATAAACGGGCCACGAATCCTTTTTCCCTCTTCTCTTCTACCTTCTTCTGTTCATATTCTTCGCTCGCGCTCTCGTTTCCGTTGTTCCATCGTTTAACAGGCAAAATGCGGTCAGACGGGCCCGGTGAGCATCGTGAATGACTTGCGGGGTAGCTGTGTCCGCCTCGAATTACGGCGCGCCTCCTTTTCAGCCTCCTTCGCAGCAGATCGAATTACCGATGCTCACGCGAGTCATTAGGTGTTGCGTTTCGCGGTGTTGGGAACCGTCGCGGACCGTTTTTCCCGAATCACGATCCAACAACCTCCCATCGTCACCGTCGTTGAACTTCTCCGCCGTTCGCGAACTATTTCCACGCTCGTGCTCATTTTCCTCGTTTGTGAGCCAATCAGAGTGATTCCGATGACTGAATGATTTGCGATACAATTGTGAATGTCGGAATATCGGAATAAACGAATATCCGTAGAAATATGTGCATCACGGAAGTCAGACGTGGCCGAACGATCACTCCCTGGCCAATTTCACATTATTCGGATAATATAATTAACATTCAACGCAAGAAAGAGACCTTATTTTCACAAATAACTCACTCATCGCGAGGGAATTGTCAATTCTCTCGGCAAGAGATACTCGTGACAGTGTATCGTGTATTGTACATTGAATTTAACTTCCTGTGAAGTCAGGAGGCTCTACATTCACGTTTCGTAAAATATCGTATTCGATCAGTAAAAAGGAAAAGAGAAGGAAAAATATTACACAATTTTCATTTTAGTTGAAACAATATATATATATATATAATTATAATTTATATATATATATAAAATTATATATATATATAATTTTATATATATATAAATTGTATATATATATCTATATAATTTTTCGTCTCGAGCGAATCTACGTCTGCCACGCCGCGATGGAATTGAAGAACCCAATTCAGCCCGAAAAATGAAAGGATAATGGCGCGATAAGGATACTTTCACTAGTCGTTCGATCAGATCTCTCCGCGATGCTCTATCCATCCAGAGAATCCAAAAGCCCGTCCCGACGGAGATTCACTCGGCCGAGTGAGGAGAAAGTGTCCTAGACATTGTTCATTCTGCTAGTTATTTAGCGAACTAGGCGAAAATGAGCGGAATTAAGAAGAAGAGTACTTTTCTTTCAGCATCGTTTGTGACAGGATATTTTTTCCCGTTCAGATTGTACAATTCGTACAAAAGTGCAACGTGTGTTGGTCGTTTCCAAGAAAAATTGCACCATCAATTAGAAGATTCTCATTTCAAGTAAAGACGAGAGCATGATCACGTTCAAATCCCTATCTTCTCACAATGTCCACTAATTCAAACCAGAAAATGTAGGTTATGATTGGTATAAAAATATTCCTTCATCATATAATATTTCTTATTTCCACGCATAAATTCTTTCTATTCTAGAGCCATAGATCAATGAGAAATACCATGTTAAACCATTTCATTTTCGCACAGGAATTTACTTCCAAATTCGCCAAGAAATTCTCAATTCTCTTTAACGTTTACCCGCTGGGATATTTGAACTGGCGGATGCGTATAAAAAGTGTCATATCATTTATCATTATCATTTATTATAGAAGTTTTATGAATATTATTTTAACACTATAACGATCGAATGAACCGTCGATACGACTGATTTCAGACCTTCTGTTTTTTTTTTTTTTTTTTTTTACAAAAGGACACGGATATTCTTGTGAAAATTAACATTAGTTTCTGTTTGGACAAAAACATAATTGTACGAATCTATCTGTTTTAATAATTATTTCAATCATAATGTAGAATATTTTGATACGATTTTAGTGCCGATAGATATTTTTATTTATTCATTCATTTATATCAATATCATTGTTAACCAAGCAGAGTCAAGTACGTACGCACATGACGCCCGCCCGTAAAAGTGTTAAAAAGAGGGATCCTCATTTACGAATCTTTTGACCGATAGAGAATAGCAGGACTTAATACCAAGAGAGGCAAAGAGAGTCCTCGCCGGGTAGTCCGTTGACTAATCTTGAGATCTTTCTGCATAGCCGTGGTCTTCTTGCTCTCCCTCACTCTCTCCCCCGATCCTTGTACTCCGTCCCTTCCCTCCACCATACTCGAATATACTCAGCTCTGTCGTTACCCTCTCGCTCTTATACTCTCTTGCCTTTCCACCAGTCATGACAAGCCGGTCCGACTGGTACCCCCTCCATCACCGGCCCCGGACCCTTCTTGGGCCTCGCAAGGGCCCTGCGGGATCCCTCCCTCCTACATTCCAACAGGGCCCCATCACGGCGAGCCTGAGCCTGCTGGCGGGTTTTGAGGCGCGCGAGCCATGCCACGACAGGAAAAAAATGCATCTGAAAAACCAAAACAAGTAGAAAAAGGTGGCTCACACCCCTGCATGCGTGCGTCGGTTTGCGTGAACGTTGGCCAGGCCCGGTACCGAGGACCTCTTTCCCTTCTTTCTCTTCTTTCTCTTTCCTTACCGTTTTCTCCCCGATCTTTTGCCTCTCCTCGTCTGCTCCACAGCCTCCGTACGCCTCTTCTCTCGTCTCTTTACTCTTCTACGCTCTACGTGCGCGTACGTGCGCGAACTGCTGCCTGCACGGTTCTTTTCTTCCCTCTTTTTTCCATTTTCTTTTTTTTTTTCCTTTTTTTTTTTTTTTTTTGATTTCATTTAATTCTTCCGCGACTTCGCGTTTCCTTTTCTATCGGCACGTCCACGCTTTTCTGACTGCGTGTTTCCCTTCCTAGGTAAATTTCAGCGACTAGTTTTCTTCTTCGTCGTACACTTTTTTCGACTCGTGCGCATGTTTTTCCAGTGATAAAAATTAATAGAAGAACACTTCGGCGTCTTTTGATATATTTCAATTTTTCTTTCTCTTTCAGATAAATTATTTGTTACAAGCAAGTGTATTAATTGTAGCGTACCTAGTAAAACCTGTACCTAGTAAAATCATGAAATTATAAATATTTATGTAGAATCGGTTAATTCGAAATTCGATTTGTCGCTAAATAATATTTAAACGAAACGAAATACATACATGTACCAGTTTCTTGTAGAATGTTATTTTTTAAGAAGCTGGAAAATTCAACAGGAGTTGCTTCTGTTTTCCTTTTGACACAATTTTCAACGACGTTTCTTTAGCTTCTGTTTCCCTGTCTTCTTCTTCTTCTTTTTCTTCTTCTTCTTGTTCCTATCCCCCTGTTTCCCTCGATTTACATTCTGCTAATATATCAATGCTCTTGCAGCTCTATCTTCCTTCTAAAACAATCGTCAACGATATTCCTCCAAATATTGATCTTTGCAATTTTATGCTGTATAAGCTTGTCTCTTACGTTCATGGACGTATCTTATGTTCAAAAAGCGACTTGACTACTTCTTTCTTAGCGACATCAAACTTGCTACCGTGTTTGCTCATACTTCATCTTCTTTCTGCTTCCTCTTGTTTCTCTTCTTCCAGTTTCTCCGTCTTCCTCTTCTGTTGCCACCGCTGTTACTTCTTCTTCTTCTTCTTCTTCTTCTTCTTCTTCTTCTTCGTTTTCGTTCGTGCGATTTGTGCGCCTTTTTCTGCTACTTCGTCTTCGATCTTCTCTTCTGCCCCTGCCATTTCTTCTTCTCCTTCTTCTTCTTCTTCTTCTTCTTCTTGTCCCTTCTGGTCCCCGACCTCCCATGCCTGTGGCGGTAAAATGACACGGACCAATCGCTGCTGCAATTTTGTAATCACCACTGTCTGGTCTTGGGACGCTTCTTACTAAAAATAGATATCGAGAAAGATCGCTGCGGGCGAGCGAAGCGCGACCAGTCGCCGAAAAGTTCTTTGATTACAACCCCTTCTGCTTGGCGAACGTGACCGAGCAACGCGACCAAGATTCTTTCAAGCGTAGCCAAGGTCTTGCCAACGTTCTTCCCCAACGTTTTATGATTTTTCTTTGCCTCATTATCAAGGAATTTGACCGTGTGCATGCCTGAAATAAATATTTCGTTACGAAATTCTTTGGTTACGATTTCCCAGCTTGAGATCAACATGGTCGAGCAAAGGTTCTTGGAAGAAGATTCTTGCCAAGAAGATGTTTCTTGCGTATCAAAACCTCTGCAATAGTTTCCTATATAGTTCAGCGTTATAGTTTTTCTTCTGTTTCTATTAGAGTATATCATTGAACTATGTGGTTTACAGTTCGTTAAAAAGAAAAAATGTAATCGAACATTTCGTACATCCTTCGAAAGATTCGTGGCATTTAAACGGAGGTCATAGGTAGGTCTCTTACCATTTTCAAAATTTACCAACGTCTCTTTTCACAGTTTTTTTCTTTTTTTTGTTCACAATTTCACCATTCTAGATCTTTTGTAATTCTGCGAATTTCATAATCAAGTTCTAATTCCATAGTCTCGCGACGTTGAAACGTATCCCTCGAAGAACTGTTCTTGGTCCGCGGAGATCGCGACGTCGCGAGCGGTCAATATACGAAATATACGAAAGGTCAAATTTTTTGGGCGTCAACGTGCGGTACGTGTGCGTGGCCGAGGGTCGGGCAGAGCGTGTGTGTTGTCGGCAACACACGGGAGAAAAAAGGAACGTTCGAAAAGGGACATGAAAGTGCACGAGGGCTCCTAAGAGGGAGGAGAAAACCACCGATTCGCCTGGCGAATCGAACAAAGACGAAGCTAACGGATGCCGAAACGAAAGAAAAGCAACATGGAACGAAAAAGAAAGACTCGCCTCCCTTTACGTATTTTATATATATATATATATATATATATATATATATATATATATATATAAATCAAAGAAAGAACAAAGAGGACGCGATAAATGAAAGAGATAATAAGTCAGATATATAGCTTTGCTATCGCGAAAGAAACAGAAAAAGAAAGAGAGAGAGAGAGAGTGATAAAAAATGAAGGAGGAACGCAAAGGGGGATAAAAGAAAAGGAAAGAATCCCCCAAAAAAAGAAGAAGAAGAAAAAGAGAAGGAGGATGAGACTGAGAAGGTGGAAGAAGAGTGACAGAGAGGAAGGGGGGGCAGTGAAGGGAAGGAGCGAGAGGGGGAGAGAAAGAATGAGCCCGGGTAAGACGGTAGCTCGGTGATTTGTATAGGGCCTCTCGTATTCCACCTCCCGCCCAAGCGTCTCCGCCGCACGGCGACTCGGGACCCAGGAATGTGGAAGGAGGACTCCGAGGACAGGAATCGTCGACGCTGGCGCGCGCGCGCGAGCTGAACAGCTTGCCGGTGCGCGGGGTAGCGCGAGTGGAAGCGAGTGGAAGACAGCGCGCGGCAGAGTGAAAGAGAGGATGGAAGAAGGAGAATGGAGGGGACAAGGGCCAGACGCGGAGGACCCGGCAAAAGAGGGATTCAGAAGCGGAAGGGCAGAGGAGGGTGTAGGAGGGGTGGGGTATGGGGGGGCCTGCGCAGCGGAGAGAATGGGCCTTAGCAGGTCCGTTGGATATATACCTCGATGAAGCTAAGGCTGCGTCACAACAGGGCTTCAACTTCTTTCCTTCCCCTCCATTACACATGCCGATCTTTCTCCTTCGCCGATCTCCTCTCGTAAGCAGCACCTCCTGTGCACCATTTGCCGAACGTTAGCGGACCCCCTTTTTACTCGTCCCTTTTCCTTTTTATCCTTCGCGTTCCTTCGTTTTCGTTCTGTTTCTTTCCTCCTTTCCTCTTTCTTCCTTTTTTCGAATTCTTTCGCATCTGCTTTTCCTTTTTCTTTCTTTTCAAGATAAGATTCTTTTCCTTTTTTCTCCTCCCCCCTCCCCCCTGCCCTCCGCGATTCTGTTCCATCTATCATATGTTACATATGTGTATCGCCCTCTGGTTCTTCCTCGTGGAGTTTCGCAGTAATCGTATAAACAGTCGTAGAGCGGATCGATAGTAAGATCGTACCGATCGATTCACAAGAAAAAAGAAAAAAAAGAAAAAAAAAGACAGAAAGAAAGGAAAAGAAAGGAGAAAAATTCCATCGGCGAGGAATGCTCGTCGGTGTTCTCCGCCCCTCTCGTCTCTTTCCTGGCCATCCTTCCATCTTTGTTGAGCTTCTTTTTTTTTGCGTTTCCACCTCGTGGACCCTGGGCTCTTCCTTTCTCGCCATTTACCTTTCTCTCTCTCTCTCTCTCTCTTTTTCTCTCTCTCTGTTTCGTCCGCGTTCTCCCTTTCTGGCACTCGTGGTCGTAACAACGGGGACACGTGTCCACGAAGCGAAGCCTCTCACATGAATGGGTCATTCATAAGATGTAATGGCGTTTTATAAATTAAAACGCGTCGTCGTTTGATTTATATTACGCGATCGCTAATGAAGCCCCGTGCATGTTGAACGCCACGGGGGTGGGGGATACGGTAGGGGAGGCAGCGACACGACAAGGTAAGAGGGACGAATGAAGAAGGAACACCGAACACCCATCCAGGAAAGCTCGTCCATGTTGCGCCGGCAGTTTTAGAGTTCTCCACGATATATCGGTTAACCAGTCAACATCCTCGGTGAAGATGGGACCAAGTACTTCACAAATAGGCTCCGATCTTCTCAGACAGGATTTCCTTCAACCTTCAACGTCAGCGTCTTCGCGTTTGACGCGTTAACGATTTTTCACCGAGCAAAGCACGTTTCTTTTTTTTTTTTCTTTTTTTTGCATCCGATTTTCAAATCAATCGCGTTCGCGTCGAAACGAGCTTGCTGCCAATATTTTGTCGATCGTGTATCTAACGTCTGACACACGTGTATATAGTTCGAAGTATAGACAATTTTTTCATTTTTCTTCTACCCTTTTCGCTGGCTCATCACACTGAAAGTCGAACTGGACTTGATCGCATTCCTATTCCTAAAGCTAAGTTTCTCTCCCACCTATTCTTGATTTCATCCCCTTTCGATCGACATCGAATCGGCTACCAATCAGTTGCGTCCTTCAGCTCTTTTCACTTTTTCGCCCCCTTCGTCAATTTCACCCTTTCTCCCTGTGCTTTATTTCATTTCTTCGTCGTTTTCTTTTTCTTCTTTTTCGTCTTTCCTGACTACTTTCTTCCAAACAATCTATCTCTCTTTCTCTCTCGATCTTTCGTCTCGTTTCGACTTTCCGTTCGGCTGCCGAAAGGCACACCGGTGCCCGTTCTCACTCGTGGCGTGTTTTGTTCGTCGGAATAATTTGATCGGGATGAAATATGCGATGAGCTCCAGATAGTGGCCTCCGGTGGAGGAGTGGTGCCCTGGTGTTGGTGGCGCTGCTCTTGGTACATCGTTCGCTTCTCTCTCTCTCTCTCTCTCTCTCTATCTATCTATCTATCTATCTTCTCTTCTGATGCTAGTGGAAGCAACATTTTATCCCCCTCGGTCCGCGTTCAACGGAACTCCATCTATCTTCCGTAATGCAGCGCCGAGGCCCGCGCTTCGTTAACGGCCACGAACGGTGTGTAATAACGTTCTGGAAACTCTGGACACGATTTTGGTCCAGAGTGTTGCGTATCCGAGGCTATCTTCTGTCTCTCGGAGCTATCTTTTGGACGTGCAGTTTTCGCGCGACGAACAGCATTCAGAAGTTCTAATTTCAAAAGGTGGAACTTCTTCTTCGTTTCTTTATCGTGCAATGCAGTACATATTTTACTTGTGTTAGGGTGTTAATTGTGCGTCTTTCTGTCGAATTGTTGGTTTCCCGATTAATATTTATTAAGTGTAAACTTCTAAGCGGAATGCACACGAGTTACGAAAGCAATTTCTGAAGCATAAATTACCTAATTTTTTTCTAAAGACAAATTTCTTTCCTTTCTCTTAACAGTGTATGAATATACTGAGAGTGTTTCCTATATCTTTGCACGTTGCATGCATTTCATATCCTTTTTTCCATTTATTCACTGATTAAATATCGTCGATCATTTCCCCAGATTATCACGGTAATGATTTGTACAATTGTACATACAGTTCTATCACAATGGATCACCGGTTCATGTAGCACATTTTTGTCGAAAGATGACGATGGAATGCCACTCGTCGGGGCTGTCCATCGAAACTCATCTTTAGTTATAATCGTCGCGAAGAATGAAAGAAGAGAAAAAAGGAAATGAAAGGAGCTCGTCTATCAGATCCAAAAAAAAAAAAAAAAAAAAAAAGAAGAACAGTATTCCCCTAAAGAGTCACGTAGAATATATAAATCTTTATCGCGTAAGGGAAACGATCCATCAAACGGATACCTTATAAATCACACATCCGTGCATTCCTTTAAAATTCCTCACACATTCGTATCTCCAAGGTTGAAAGAAAGAGAGGAGAAGAAGAAGAAGAAGAGAAAGAAGAAAAAAGACACATAGTTTCAATGCGATTATGTATGACGAAAGAGCGTACAATGGGCATCTCGATCTGAATGATGATCGCTCGCGTCGTAGCGAGCGTGTTTTATTCTTTGGAAATGGGAACGAAGTAGATGAACGCGAGACTCGTAACGATCATTTCGTACATCGTCGAGGGATCTGTTGGCTAATAGTTCCGCGAAGCCATTTTCCTGTGCTTCAAGGCGAGTATCTTTTTTTTTCTTTTTTCAAGTACACGTTTCTGTCAACGATTTATCATGCTTTATCGTGTCTTAATTAAATTGTTACATTTGCTCGAGCGCTGTGACGATGCACGGCGATCGATCGTTGAATTAGCAAGTATCGCGGTGATCTATCTTTTCGTAACGATAATTAATCACAATCGACTCGAGTAAAGGGGAGAAAGAAACAGCAGCATATATGTAGTACATTATAGATGATACGATTTAAAGAATCTCTTTCGAAACAAAGAAATGGAATTTGAAAAATTTCCTTTGAATCGTCAATTCAAATATAATAAATCTTTCTTTCAAGTTCGCGTTTGAATGAATGAGTTTGATTGGCAGGTTTCCATTTCAATCGGATTTAAACCTAACTGAAAAGTAACCTACTTAAAATTTATCGTTTAGGCGATCCATTCCATTTGCTTAATGTTCCCAGTTATTTATCAATATTAATAATTCTAGCGTCCATTCAGGAGGCGAGTATCGCCAATCTTGTAAAGCATAGATCAATTCCCAAGTACTACTACTGGACTTATCAGATCATTGCTGATTTCCATTCACTTCCTTTCGTATATTATTTTCTATTTCTATTTCTATTTATTTATCACTTTATATTTTTATTTCTAATTTTTTCGTACATTTTCAGTATCACAATGCCAGAACAACTTGCTCCAATCTTTACTAGACACGATAACGCTAACAATAACGAAGATTTCTGAGATCTATAGTGTAATCAAGTGTTGAGCTCTACCTATTGTCTCACTGTATATAGCAACATCTGCCAAGTTCTCTGTCAGAAATCGCGAGATCGAGACTTGGCGCGAAATCTCATCGGAGAATACTATAACGAAGAGAACCTCTCGGGAACTCTCTCTCTCTCTCTCTCTCTCTCTCTCTCTCGGGCAAAGCGAAAAGAAATTAAGGAAGTGATCGATGGAAAAGAGCGTTCGACCTTGCTCGTGTTGCAAAAGGATTCGCGCGTGAACGCGCGCGCTTTACGACAAGAAAGAAAGGAAAAAAAGAAAAAAAGAAAAAAGAAAAAAAGAGAGAAGAACCGCGAAGGCAACGATCCCCATAAACCCGTCGGTTTCCCAGAAAGAAACAATGTTCCCTCTCCTCTCCTCGTGGTGCAGCAATGCGCCGTAACCGTAATTACAGCCGTAATCACCCCTGATTGCCGAGAGAAGGCCCCGGTCTCCTCTCTGGTTTCGCACTCGCTATCTTTTACACGACGAGAGCAGAGCAACTCACTTCCACGATGTGGCTTGTACACGTTTCTGGCCTGTCCGACGAAACGCCCGGCCCTTTTTCATGGAATCTGGATCCATGTCAGTTGATTCGCTCATCTAGGACGAAACGATTCGACGGTTTCTATTTTCGGTTGTGGAAAATCAGGCTCGAGCGCGCGGACCGATTGTACGTATGCGATGAATTGCACGGGAATTTGAAGATGTAAACGTAGGCTAGGAATATATTTTTTTTTTTATTTAATGCGTTTAACGAGATAGCTGTGGATCCATTCTTTTAATTAGGTTAAGTTTATTGCATAACTATCCTCTGGTATACCGATGAGATCAAACGTATCGTATAGCGTGCTGATATTCGAAACAATTAGAAGATTGTTTTTGCACACGCTGTTGTCGCGTGTACTAATTCTTTATAATTCCGAAGTCAATTTTTACTGTCATATGAACGATGTGTTCAGCCTGTGATAATTTACAGTAGTTTAATGATAATATATATATTAACACGTAACTTTTTTAAATAATGCAATGAAATTATTTATAGTAGACTTAAGTTTCTTAACTTTTCTAGAGCCACCGATGGCTAAAGCGTAAGGATTGTATCGAAGGAATTGGAAGTGCAAAATGAACGAAGCAAAGTTTGTAATATTATGTACAATAAAAGACACAAGTCAACTGATTGAAATCTGCAAGTATTTGATCGCAATGCCGCGTTATTTTTCGACGAAAGAGAAAATAGGTACGAAGAAAAGGTAAAAGAAATTACTGTCGATCAAAATAACGCGAACAACCTGCGTTAATCAAAGAAAGATAAACGAATTTATATCATTGTATTAGATAATGATATCGTAAAAATTCCACCAAAAATCCTCGTCGTTGTATAATTGAGAAACTATCTCTCTGAATAACTGCAATAACGCGTACCTGTGTGAAAGAAGTTGTACAACAAATGTGTTACCCTTGAAATATGTCTCACGGACCACTTGATCTTCAATGAACCGATAGACTCGCCTCAATGCCGTTTTCTATCCCCTCGGCCGATAAGCGACAGCTCTAGCAACGTGTCTCGGATGTACAGTCATTCATCCGCGAAAGAATGCAGTCCCATTTCCCCGACGATTAGCCGTACGTGTCACGGTATCTCGCGGTGTCATCGCGTTTCCATCGCGAACGTTAGATCTCCCCTGCTTCTCTGTTGGACTTTACGCGAACAACGCGGGACAACGTTTTTCCCTCGCGACTCTCTCTCTCGAGGGTCGTAAAAAAGTCAGAAAGTATATAGTTGCCTGTGCTCGTTCTGGGCGTGGCGGTCGACAGAGAAAGAAAGAGAAAGATGGAAAGGAGAAAGGCAGGGAAAAATAGCGAAGAGGAAAAAGAAAGACAGAGGGAGAGGGAGAAAGGAAAGGAATGGGTTCGAAGACAAACGAAAAGGAGGATGAAAAGCGAAGCGGGACGAGAAGAGAAAGATAGAACGACGTAAGATCTTGCTTGGTTCCCTCCGTGACTGGGGCGGGTGGGAGAGGGGGAATCTCTAGTGGGATAAGCTGGACCCCATGGGCCCCGATAGTTGGTTACACGATGGCCAGGGTTAGCCCTTGGGCAACATTCCCCGGTAATGGTCGGGTTATACCTCGGGTAACACAGGTGCCCTCGGCTACGGAGGGAGAGATCGCACAACGAAAGAACTCCGGAGCTGACTTACGACTTTCTCGAACGCCGCGATACGTCCATCTATCTCCTGGCTCGACGATTCCGGTGCCAATTCCGGGGAATGCTAGGCAGTCGCCCCTCCTTTGGCAAGGAAGAGGAAGAAGGAAGGCGAAACAGGCAGCAGTGAGGGATGGGGGGTTATTCGCGTTTTATGGGTTACCGTGTTTGCTGGAGAGAGACAGATTATTTTTGTGAAAATTTGCTTCCAGAGTGTTAACCCTTCGCTGTTGAAACGTTCTGGACGTCGTGTTTCGATCGAACAAGTCTACTCTCTCTCTCTCTCTCTCTCTCTGTTGTGATTTCTACAGGAGTATTTAAGTATTCAACGTCAATTTCTTGCACTTTCTGTACAATCGTTGGAGACAATCGAAGGAGAGAGAAGGAGGAAACATCGCGCCAAACGAGTGTTTGGTCAATGAATTTCACCGCCAGTGTCGATAAATGTCGGTCAAAGAAAAATGGAGAAGAGGGAATGGCTTTTTATCAATAGACAGTCTCGAAAGAGGCTTACGTCGAACGACAGTAATTTGAGGTACACATTTTTCGTGGGTTTCGCACCGCCTCACAATGCCCGGCGCAAAACTTTTCTTTTTAATGACGCTGCTGACTCTCTCTTGCCAGCCGCAAGAAATACGATGTTCTGACCTTCTTAGGTCGCCACCCCCAGCCTTCTTCTCCCGTCTGCCTTAACCTTCCTCTTCTCTTCCTTCATCATTCTTTCCTTCTTCGTCCTTCGCCTTATTCTTCTTCCTCTTTTTTTTTTCTTCTCGATGTTTTACCCGTCTATTCTCCTTCTTCCTATTGCTCTTCCTCTTCTTCTTCTTCTTCCTATTGCTCTTCCTCTTCTTCTTCTTCTTCCTATTGCTCTTCCTCCTCTTCTTCTTCTTCTGGTGGCCGAGAGAAGGCAGCAGAAAGGAAGAGACCAAGTCGGCCAAGAGATGGTCTCGGGCTGGGCCTCTTCACCGCGGAGGAGAGTGCATTACATCCCCCCGGCTCCTTCTTCTTTCATCCTTGGCCGGCTCCACCGCGGAATGTGGCTCGATCCGCTCGTTCGTGTCTGAAAGGCAGCATGCCACACGTGGCACCGGACGTCGACGAGGTGGACGGCTCAGTGTATCTCGGGCAAATCGAAATATGCTAAATACAGGGTGTCCCGAGAATCCTCGCAGTCCTACTTGCTTCGCTCTGTACAACCTGAGAGAGAGAGAGAGAGAGAAAGAGAGAGAAGGAAAGACGTTAACAAACGAGAAAGAAAAGAAAAAATATAAAGAGCCAAATGAAAGAAAGAGAGAGCAGGGTGCATGTGTGCGTATGTGTCTGTGTGTATGTATGCTTGGCGAAGTGGGTAGAACGAGAAAGATGGTGAAAGAGTATGAGACGAGGAAGGGGCGAGCGAAGAAGGGAAAAAGGGGGAGAAGGCGAAGGAGAAAGAGCCGAGAGAAGAATCGAGGCGCGGCTGTTCGAACACGAACGACACCGGACCGGCTTCACGACTGGAGTTTTATTGAGGAGCAGATGTTTGAAACGTAACCTATAATGATTCCACACTATATATGTGCGTAATATACATATATACATATACATATATATACACACACATATATATACATATATACATAAATACATATATACATAAATACACACACACACACACACACACACACACACACGTATGTATGTATGTATGTATGTATGTATGTATGTATGTATGTATGTATGTATATATATACGAAACGTTACCTTGGCTGTGTATACGATCCTCGTATATACGGTTTTGCCAATGAAGCAGCGTCACGATAACATATTTTATTGCGGCTCCGCCGATAATGGTAGCCGGGATGAACAGTTTCGGTCACTGACATCATCCGGGCATCTTTTATAGGTCGCGGCGAGGTTTATGCGTTCCGTGAAAACTGTTTCGTGACGCTTCTGTGAAACGGTAACATCTCGCCGGCCGATTGTTGCGGCGAATTACACGTTGGAAACTGCTGGACGGTCGTCGACGGGGTCCCGGTTGTCGCGCGCGACAACATCAGGCTCGCTCGTTTTCGTCTCGTTTCCCGAGTTTAGGTTATATTTACCGGTTAAATCGCGCGCGTCAATCGATACCTCTGACGAGATCGATCATCGTTCGGTCGTGTTTTCCAGAAATGGGATTTATTAGAAAGAAAATTATGATAACTCCAGCGGATGAGATTGGAGAGTATTTCGAAAATGAAAGAAAGACATTTTTTTTTAGAGAGAGATTTATTAACACCAGAACTACCACACCAGTCAAAATGACTGGTTTATACAATTTTATTTTAAAATTTCTATTTCATGTTACAATTTTTTCCCCGCAACGATGCAATGACTTTTACAGTGATAATTAAAGAAATAATATAATGAATTTTATTTTATTTTTATTTATTAGACATCAAAATAATTTTGGTAGAAATAACTTCGTCTTAACTGTCGGTAGTTCTAGTGTTAAAGAGGAAGTGATAATTCAGACGACATTGGAGAACACTCTGAAGAAAAGTGGCTGTGTTGAATTACGCTCATCAAATAATTATTGGATGATGTGAGGATATATTTGATATTTTAAAATGAAGTTAGGATGTTAGGAAGTTTAATAAATGTTAATTCTTATATCCTCCTGCGAGCACTGTTACATCATTTTCTCATTCGTTTTGTTCGATACATGATACATAATTATTGCTATATATAACAGTGTTCAACAATTTCACAGCAGTATTCTATAATTTTTCCTAGACTCTATCGTTTTGCAGAAAACTTCTCAATGAACGAACAGCAACGAACGAACTAGACTATAGCTATCGAGCACTTGTACTAGAGAAACGGAGCGATGTATGGAAAAGTTTAAAGTGCAGTACTAAAAATCATTCAGAGCTCTAAAAATCCACTGTATATGTGAAATTATCAATTTTTCATTTTCTCAGTTAGTCTACCAATAGTATTTTACTCTATCAAATATCTCCAAGAGAAAGGAGTAAAATAAATTGTTAATTTTGCAGCATTTAAATTTCAAAAGCGATAGATCAAGTATTTGACAATACGTGCCTCGTCTCGCTGCTGTTCGAAAACACCTGATGACCTGACCTGTATCATTCTGAACTGAAATTTGATTTGCTTGTCTCCGCCGGTTGGTAATATACGATGAGACGACACTTATGGCGACACTTTCCGCTCGGTAGCGTAAACAAACGTACGATGGTGGCGTGCAAAGGAGTTTTCCCCTGCTGAGTTGCAGGTCGAGTCGAGATCGAGTTCCAGTTCGGAAAGCGCGTCGTGTTGTCGCGCCATGAGGGTCTGCGAGCCGAGTGTCTGGCCCCATGTGGGCAGGACAGGTTTGGGGGCCCTCTCATTCACGAACATCTTCTCGCCGACAAGCTCTTTCATTGTTTCGTTCGTTTAGGGGTATCGGCATTTCGGACCATCAGCCGTGCAAAAAGTCGAGCGAGGAGAATGGGTCTCCGGGCTCCACGCCAACGACCATATCGGGGCACCGTGGACGCGTATGTGCGGCCCTTGTACGGGCCCATTTGGCCCGACCCAAGTCCACGAATGTCGCGGGCCCCGAGCCCGGTACTTCTCTACCGGCCAGACGCGTATTTGCTCCGCGTATTATAATAAACGAACACCGATCGCTACCGATAAAATTAATTTGTCAGACGGACCTGCTGCTGGTCCGCTTTTGCCGCCACAAAAGTGTGGCAGTTTCAGAAACTTTGACAACCGTTATTTAAATACGTTACCGTTATATAATTTTCAAAGGATTTTGCTTTATTTCATTTATTTCATTTGTAGAGGAAGGTTGAAAGCTGCTTTTGTTTCGCTTTTGTGGCGACATTGTGTTTCCATGATCTTGTCGGGGGGCATGGCATAGTTTACAGAGGGTGTTTTCAAGGGGCGAAAAACTACGTTGAAAAGAAATTTTCAATGACGAAGCTTGAAAATTTATTTAACTTGAATTTAATCATGGTGCTATCTAATGATTTTTCTAAATTGTGGTAGTAGGATTTACGGTGAAGAAATCCTTGGGATTGATTCATTAACAAAGTGAGATTTTTGTATGATTGATACTTAATTATCGAGAGAGAGAGAGAGAAATTTCGAACGTCTACACGCAAGTACAATATGAATTTTTCATCTAACAAAAAAATCTTCTTTAAAATGGTTCAAATATTTCAAAAGCAATTCAAAAATATCTTTTTCAACAAATCACGAGCGCATGACTGATGCACGAGAATAGCCTATTAATCATTATTTTTCAATGTTTCAGACGGCGAGTATCTCTTCGTCGATCCCGAGAATAAATTAAGCAAATACGCGCCGAAAAACTGGCGGAGTTCTCATACATACGTAAGTACTTGAATTTTCACGATTATAACATCGTTAAAAATATTTGCACGATTCTTAATGAACAACACCTATTAAAATTAATTTCTGGAAATAAGATTCTCAAAATAAAAAAAAAAAGATCATACGTCGAAGTCATGTTTCTTACTTTGGAGGATATAATCCTTCAGAATTAATGGATTAAACGTATTATTGCATCGTAATACAGCGCAAGGATAGGAAACGTGAATTATATGATAACGTGATTGAAGCTTGACCGAGGTCTGTTGTATAATGCATACTTCAGGAATTCACAAGTTTAGATGATTCAGACGTGTATTGGACGTATAGTCGACTAAATCTGATACGTTCCAGCATTATGTGCAAGCATGTGCAAATGAGACAGGTTCCTCGATACGTGAGAAAAGAGTCTGTTTTCGAGTGTTATTTAATTGATAAATTCAGTCGGTAATGTTAGATTAATAAAATTGTTAATTTCATTTCGTTTATAGAGATTGGTAATAAAATTAAATCGAACGAACGATCGAGTGATTTAATCTCAAGTTATTATTGTCTGATAATACTAGCACTGTTACATAATTCGACTCTCCAGTGTATATGGAATTCTTTTTTTTTTTTGTACGAGTTGTTATTTTTAAAATTTTTTAATTACGAAATGGATGATTTTTTTTTTTTTAATAAAAATGCTTCAGATGTTAATATAATTATTACAATAGACACAATTATTGTAATAAAATGCACAATGCTTTCGGCTTTTAATAAGTAGCTAAAATAACAAATTTACAATTTGATGAGATTCTACAGGAATATAGTGACTGTTAACATCTAATTATTAATTCGTGTTCTTTGATAAAATTCACTATTAGATGCTACCATCTGACAGTTTGAAATATGCTCACGTTACTCCTTTATCAACGAAACATATTTTCGCATATTCAAAAAAAAAAAAAAAAAAAAAAAAAAAAAAAAAAAAAAAAAAAAAAAAAGAGAGAGAAGGAATAGAATCAAAAAAATCATCGTTCAAGTAAAATACCATCGGCTTCATC
This sequence comes from Tetragonula carbonaria, assembly GCA_032399595.1. NCBI lineage: Eukaryota > Metazoa > Arthropoda > Insecta > Hymenoptera > Apidae > Tetragonula > Tetragonula carbonaria. Next base: position 10,236,581 of record JAUCRC010000002.1, read on the forward strand.
AATCACCAGGGACCGTGATCGCGAAGATGCAAAACCGTGAACGTCCCCTAAACTACCGAGTGCAAACAAGAATATTTAATTTCCGCGTTACACACGAAGAAATTTACGAAGCAATGAATCCTCGGCCGGACGATAATCGTTAATTCTCATTCAACGTGCCTAAATAATCTTCAACGATTTACACGATCCTCTCCTTCGAAGGAAATAAAATTAAAAAAAAAAAATACGCACACACACAAACACACACCTGTACGTAGATGCATCGATAACGTCGATGTCGATCGTTTCTGAAAGAAGAAGAAGAACGAAGAAGAAAAGAGGAGGTGATTCTGATTTCTTCTTCGTTTTCGTTTCTCTTTTTTCATTTTCTTTCGTACGAAAGCAGACGAAACCTCGGAATATCACGGTAATTTCTGAATTTATGTTACGCAACCAGCGATGCACAAAACGTGTGGATTATACACGTATATAGCGCATATATTTATACATCTATATATATAATATATATATATATATATATATATATATATATATATATACACACACACACACACACACACACACACACACATATACGCGACTGGAGACGAGAAGAGAAGTCGCTGGAACGGTACGTCTCGCTGCGAGGAATCGAGAAAAAGACGATTTAAGAGCAAAAGAAGCGAGCACGCTCGCGGCGAATGGGGATGGGCGCGCGTAGAAGGCCCCTCGCTTCGGTCAAATTAGCATTTCCATCCGCGGGTGCACGATGGCGGCTGTGGTTTTGCCCCGAGGGTAGCGCTAAACGAGCGTACAACGGCAGTCCACTTCAAGACGAGTAGCTTCGCAATATACCCCGGCAACTCGTCGTCGCCACCACGGATCATGCGGTGTGTCTTTTGCTTCCACCACCACCATTGCCAGCCCTCTGCCATTCCAACTGTCTCTTCATTGCTCTCTAATGATATCTTCGACGTTTCAAGTGCACTTGATCGCGATGTGAGTCAAGTACACTTGCCAAAAGTTGTCCTTCCATCGCTGTTTATTGCTAATAGCTTTTTTGCGTAGGTTTATACTTAACATTCCGCGTTCGTACGATCTCCATAAACTTTTGTGAAACTGAATTCCTTTGCTCTGGACTAATATATGAATGTACATTTGATTATGAAATTATTGTATATTCTGCGCGTGCTTTTCGCTCTCGGTGTTTGTTTCTCGAATTTCGTGCAATCAGTTGCCGCGGGAATGAATAAAAATTGGTAAAAATTAACAATGTACGAGCCTGATAATCACCAGTCAGAAGTCGATGTAAAACAATGTAGGGATATAATTTAGATGATTTGTTATATTAAATAATGAAGAAAACGGAAACAAAACAACAAATGATAAATACAAGATAGACAACTGAAGCAACAATAATTCGAATAAACTTAAACGACACGATTAATATACAACACAAATCACTCTTTTGACCACACTCTCTCTGCTGACTCGCACGACTTTCTTCTTTTTGAAAAGAAAACCGCTCAGTGCCAACGCTGTGCCTCTCGCGTCGCATTCATACTTTTCATTCACGCATCTTCAGCAATCACAGGCCATCTGTTAAAAGTAAAAATAACTAAATATATAACTATACGCAATAATAAGAAAAAAAAGAAAAAGAAAAAGAAGAGGAGCACTATAGATATCCGAAAGTTATGAAACAAATAAAGAAGGGCCATTTTCAATATTCAGATCTTCACTCGATCGTTTCCCTCAATCGGATGTCCTTCGATCGCGTGGCAGTCGTCTTCGTTCTTTTCTTCCGTTTCGAAACAATCCGGACGATTTCAACGGAGGATAAGTCTGTCGGCCCATTCGTTCAGAACCGCAGGAATTTGTCAACAAGCGTGCAACGCGTTCGATCGGCGAACAGCAGGGAGTTGACCGGTGGAAATTACGGATCGAAGGGTTCTCTCGAGCGAGAGCTTCACCCAGAGAGAATGAGAGAGAATGAGAGAGAGAGAGAGAGAGAGAGAGACAAAAAGGGAGAGAAGGAAACAGAGAGTGCCGCCTCGTGCGATATCTTCGTATCTGCTCGGAGCGGTGGGACCCCCGTTTCGCTAATGACGGTCCAGACCAATAACCAATAAATACTGGCCCGGTAAAACCGGGCTACCGGACTACGTGCTTATCTCGAAGGAACATCGGCTGCGAGGATTTTCTGTAGCCGTGCTCGGAGAGGTCCTCGGCTATTAAAACTGGGCTCCTCCCCTATCGCCGCTTTCTACATTCCAACCTTTATACCCGTGACTATGTATTACACACACACACGCACACACACGCACGCACACACACACATCCCTTCCTGCGATCAAGGAATGGTATTTTAAACGAAATTTTCAGGTAGACGCTAGGTAGAAGGCACTATGATTGACAAGTGTGTAATATGCGTCTCCTTCTCTTTTTCTTTTTTTCTTCGATCTGAAATTTTTACGCTTGATTGATTTTTCTATTTTTACTCTTTCTTTCTTTTTATTGTTGTTGCGACACGACACACGGTTACGACGAAGAAATTGCGAAGAGTCATGGATCTGAATAGTAGTATATCTGTCCTGAAGAATTCTCCGCATTTCACAGTATTGAACGTAGAAAGGATTTTTTCAATTTTTTTTTTTTTTTAAGGGGCGTTATCGTCGAGTTGTACACGATTCACGTTGTATCGTAAAATTTATTCGAATCGACGACTTTGAGATTAAGCAATTGCTTCGATTTTATATGCAATTTGTACTTAACTTATTGATCCTCAATTTAGAATCTCGAGTTTTCGAATTTTTCGAATTGCACGAGACCACGATTTTCTTTTCACTTTCAACTCTCGAGACCGCCAGGGCTTTCTTTCCAAAATTTGCCCACTTTGACGTGTTTCATGGAAAAAGAAAGAAAGAAAGAAGAAAAAAGGAGATATTGTTTTGAAATAGAAGGCGAGAGCAAGTGATACATGGCGTCGGTTACTAATGGGGAAGATTTATCGGTGCGTGTGTACACGCGTTATATACAGTGAAACACGGTGTAGAAATACTTACGAGCGGGCGATTACCATTCTTCCTGAGATCGCGATGGCTCGCACAAAGTGGCAACGTGCCAGGCGCCGAGTAACGGCAGTAGTCGACATCAACAATACGTTCCGCAGAAGCCATTCTAACCGCGTTAGATGCAACTATATAATCAATTTCATGGTGTTTGCTTCTCGGTTTTATCCAACCTGTTTCCAAGTTGCTCGTTCGTCTCCGTCATTAGCAGAAAATTGCAGTTTCGATGCATACGAGCGTATCTTGCGACGACGAATCACCTCGTTCTGTATGTTACTCGATTGTTTTTCCATGTTTTCCGCGCTTTCCATTGCGAAGAAATTAATCCATTGATCCGTGGAGGCAATCCGTGACGTTTCATTTGTGTGATTTGGCTCGACTTTCTTCCAGATAGTTCGCACCTAGTTGAATTTCATTTGATTTATGTTGATTGGTTCTGAAAGCCGGGATTTGCAGAAATTTGTCATTGAAGACAAAACAATAATTTATTGCACTGTGTGAATATAGTAGAAATTTATCCGAACCATATTAATGGTGAACGTACGAACTCGTAATTGATTATTATATATTTCTTATTGTTCAAAAAAAAAAAAGTAAGAACAGGGTACAAAAAGAAAAACCGGTGAATCTTGGCGAGTTCGGATAAACAAAGTTCTATTATACTTTAGTTTTTACAATTTTTTACAATTTAGTTTCTATAATGGGATTATGGAAGACGTAATGATGCAACGACAAAAAGATGGACGAATTTTTAGAGTTTTCTTTGGTAACTCCAATATTAAAAAAGGATATAAATTATCAATGATATAAATTGGTCGAAGAGATTCGCAAACGAAATGAATTAATTTCTCGACTGTCTTTCAATTGTACTATTCAATTGTATTATTTTCTATTATTATGACAGAATATTTCTCTCTGATTGTGAGAAATCTTTTGCATTGACCTCTTCTTAATTTTAATACGTGTTTTATAATTTGATAAATAGATTCTTAATTTAGTCAAAATAATCGTGAGGGTAAAAATCAAATTTCAAGGGGAAGGAATTATAGGAAACGAAAACAAGGCAAAAAAAAAAAAAAAAAAAAGAAAGAATAGATAAAATTTCCTTCGTGTAAAAATACTCACGGTCTAATCACAATTCTAATACTTCCAAAATAAAAGAGAAAGACGATATTAGAAATAAAAAAAAAAAGTCAAATTCTCCGGTGGACAAAGAGATATCGCGGCCCAATAATCAACCTGAATCAACCACACCTGCTAGAGCTTCAATGTCGTCCGCGTTACTTGGTAGTTGATATTACTCGTACAAGACGAGCCTGTTGTAGTGATCAGTCTCTATCGTGCGTATATGCAAATCCTCCGGTGTGTTTGTCCTGGACTCTCGATTTTAGCGACGACTGTACCCGCGGGCCATCCAGCACACGCTGTGTGCCTCGACACGTAGTAAGTAGAGATGGGATCGAGTGCCTCACAAGCAGATTTGAACTTTCGATCGTTGGATTCAAACCCTTTACAAGTATTTCCAATGTTACTTTCAGCTTGTGGAGCATGTTTCTTCATTGTATAAATATTCCTCGGTATAAATACGCCTGAGGTTATATAGTAAATCTCACCTTTTATGTGCGCACATGTGAGAATTGAAAAGAAAGAGATCTCATTTAAAACGAGTCATACACATATATGTATGAATAAAAAGTGATATTAATTTCATGTTTGGGCTTCTTGAAAAGTTTGACGACTTTAATTATATTGTTGACTTATTTACTATTAATTATATTATTATTTATTATTTATTATATTGTGTACTTTAATAATACCAAGATTTAGGCATTGTTTGTGAAAGTTTCTTACAAACATCGAAGTATTTACATATTTTATATATGTATATATAATATGTTTTGTATTGTAAATAATATACATACGTATGTGTTATATTGTACATTAGATGTGTGGTTCATTCACGCTTGTAAAGCGAACACATTCATTTCATTGCACTTTTACATTTATTTTTAATTGTATAATTAAATATAATTAATAATATAATATAATTATATAATTAATTATATCCATACATACATTCATTTTAAATTTATATTCATATAAATTGCTTGTACAAACGGACGTGTAATCAGTGAAACTGATTTTTGCTTTTAAATGAATGTACAACACTCGAGACTCACGAGACGAAGCTCAGGCATCAGAACTTCAACTCGGATGATTATAAGTATGATATTTGGACTTGATCCCATTCCTAGTAGTACGTGGTAGAAGCAACCAATCAAAGGACGGAATGACGAAGAGGAAAGGCGAAAGAAAATCGAAAGACCGAACAGACCTGGAACAGAAGTGGGAAGACGAAGAGAGATAGATAAAGAGAGAGAGAGAGAGAGAGAGAGAGAGAGAGGCACACACCGAGGAGAGAGGTGGATTAATATTTATGGTTGGTAAAATATGCGGATGGAGCCGACGGTATAATTTGCTACGATTTGACCGGAGGGTCTAGGTCTAGACACAACCGAGAGAAACCCTTCTCGGTTTAATTTTCGGCTACCGAATTTGGAGCGGGCTTCGTTATTGGTACCTGTCTCCCCTCGTTCTGTTCTACGCCTCTTTCGTCCTTCCTTTCTTCTCGTCTTCGTCCTCTGTCGTCCTCCATCTTTTCTTCTTCTCTTTTTTCCCCCTCTTCGTCGTTTCTCTTTTTCTTTCCCTCCTCATTTTCTTTTTTTTTCTTCTTCTTCTTCTCTCGGTCGCTCGTTCTTCTTTACCTTCATTCAGGTCTGTCTCTATCCGATGATCTATCGGCCAGCAGCAGCAGCACCACCACCACCATCGCCACCATCGCTATCTGAAAAAAAGCAAAGACGTATCGGGACGCGCCTGCGGTGATCTCCATCGGTGAAACCCACGAAATTCATTCGATTGTTGAATTTCAATGGAGCACCGTTATGATGGATCGAATAGCTGGTGGGTGTGGGTGAAAGGAAATTAGAAGCGGATCGATGGTGGTTCGTTGTATAACGAAGCGTGGTTTCCTCGTCTCGCCGGGGACGGGGAACAGGCTACCGATTTATGTACGGATATTTTTGCTTCTACTGCGAGCTCGCGTCGGAATTTTCGTCATTTTTGAAAAAAAAAATAGCTTAGATGTTCACTCGTTCTTGGATATTGCTGGAATTGTATATAGTTTGTTCGAGTTTTTTTTTTTGAGAATTTCTTTCCAGAGAATTTCTAGAGAATTATAGTATCAGCTACTTCGAAAATTATTCAGGTTACTTCACAGATGTGAACAAAGATAATTGTGTATAAATATGTATACGATTAATGTAAACGTAATGTAATTATACGTAATATACATATATATGAATATACAATTAATATACATAATCGATTACACTCTTATAAAAATATTCTAGATTAATCTAATATGTATCAGTTTATTTCAGTGAAATGAATATAGTCAATTTTATACGACTAAATCAAGACATAATAAGCCGTCAGAATTTAAATAAATAAATAAATAAATAAATAGTGCACACGTTCGAACGTAATTTAATGCAAATTGTATATAAAACATAAATAGCAACAGAAGCAAAAAAAAAAAAATTAACCAATCAGAAACACGTTCCGACATATCAACGTCGTACGAAAATTGCCGAACAGTTGCGCAAGAAGGAAAGAAAAAGAAAAAAGAAAAGGAGGACAGTGATTCCTGTCAGTTATGCCGAATTTATTGGATTTGTCTCGCTATATCGGTCTCTCGAATCTCGCGGCCTCTCGAGTTTTACTGACCGAAAGCGAGGGAGATCCACGGTCGTATTTAATCCCGATTCTCGATGGAACAGGCTGCGGTGGCTACCGTGCTTGAAAACGCGTGGGCCGGAAGGCGCGCGTGGGCACATTCACGGTTTGGTGGTTTCCGCCCACGTGGTGGCCGGCGGTTTTTCTCTCCTCGTCAAAGTTAAGCTTGTTCCCTTAGCTGTAAAACGCGTTCGATCGCCATTATTTTAAAAATATTTAACATACGTGTGTAAATATTAAACATCTCACGGAAATGTTCGAACGCTCGTTGTAGAACACTTTTTAATTATTCTTGTCGTAGAAATTTTTAATGAATATTTTATAATACACACACACACACACACACACACACACACATACATGTATTTATATATAAATTTTTTTTGAAATTTCATTAGTACTGTGGCGAGACACACGACACGCGTTGATTGTGTATATATCGATTGTATATGAGACCAATTCGAAAATGTTTCATCCCGTTATGCGTACTCAATATTTTACATTTCATATTCCACATTCCACATCTCGTATTCTAATGTCCCATTATCCCATTAGATAGTGTTCTGCATTCCGTATCTTGTATCTCTTTCACTAATTTTGTCAGTCAAACTGTAAGAAAGAGGCTCACGAAAGCTATCTAATTCCCCCCCAGAAAAGTGTAAAATTTAAGCCACAAAAGATCATCAACCGGAAATTTATCATCCGGAGTTTTGCTAATGAATTAATTACGAAATATTACTTTTCCTATCAATTGATACTCTTTAACTTGAACACGTAATAGGCAAAAGTGACAGAAGGGGGACTGCGAATCAGTGTAACTTAAATTAATCGGCCAACTATTAGGATTGCCATGAAAGTTTTTCTTTCCGACGTGTCATTTCATTCATTTTCGCTGGAAACAAATTACATCGTATCGCCATGTGTAAAAACTAAAATCCTCAATTTACTCTTGTTCAATTTTTAATTGAAACATCTGATTAAAGGATGATTAAAGGATATTAACAGATTAATAACAAGTACCGGAACCTCTATTGTGAATAAGAATCAAGCTTCTGACATTCGCGAGCGAACTCTTCGGGACAGAATAAATCACGAGGATTTGGTGCCGAAGATTTATGCCGCGGTTTATGCGATCCGATTGAACGCGATTGTTCAAATTCATCGTGAACAAGACGACGTCGTGTATTATCGATTAAACGGAGTGGATAATACGAGCACAGCCGTTTGTTTAATTTAGTTGATGGACGCGTCGTGTCGCGTTACTTATTCTAGTTCGCGGTGAAAAGAATTCAATTATCAAAACAGGTCATTGTCTCGGTTACCTGCGCGGCTTTGAAGATATTGGACTTGGATTATAACTAATAGAATCTATTCCGTGTTGATTTAACGTATCGATATACGCGATTCTCTAGGATGTACGATAAGTAGAACATATTGACATAGGAATCGGAGTACATTTGCGTATTGCGGTGTGCAAGTTATTAGAGAGACTTACAATTGCTATAATGATTCGTAAAGTAGGAACAATTTTTGACGTTTAGAAGCGACATAAATTTTATAATAGAAATAGAGCTTTTATAACAGAGTTTCGTTAAATTTTGTTAATTTAAATTTCGCATGATAAATTTTACAATTTTACGATGGCGATGAATTTATAAGTTACTGAGATTGTTCGTAATTCGTTTGTAGCGAAAATTATTCAATTGTTATGTAATTGGATTTGTTTTGTGTAATGTATTGTAAATTTATTATTCAGTGAATGGAGGAACAGAATTATTACGAAAGGAATTCTACCTGGTCTATCATTCAAAATAGTTGTCCAATTAAAAGTTCATTTGCATAGTTAAACTGGTAGAGTGGAATGAGAACCGACATAAGAGCATAGAGATAGACAGACAGAGAGAGAGAGATATATAAGTGGGTATCTGTTTGATCACAAATTCCAACAAATTTGATTATTTTTACAGACAGGAGTCTACATTCTACGTAAAAACTTACCTGACAATTAATACTGATTATATCATTGATATTATCATTGACATTTGGATTAATTATTTTATTCTAGTAATTATTATTAGGAATTGGTAATCGTGAATGCTAACAAATCTAGATCACCGAGATTTACGATGCAATTTGGAGAAATAATATTTGAACAATACAGAAAATATGAATACGAAATGTACTAAATAAGTAATAAAAATACATGTGATGAAAGTCGATCTCATAACAGCTTTTGTTTTCATGATTTCCAGGGCTTAGACAGCAGCGGGAGACCAGCTTTCGTCCTCTACTTTCGCGTTCGCTACTACGTGGACACGCCGTTGCTCCTAAGGTAATACTTCCACCCAGATTTCTCAATAGGTAGTCACATTCTGCCAGTTTACATAATCGTCATAATACTATCGACGGCTATTCATGTTACTACGTTGCACAATACTGTTTCTAATACCTTCTAATTCATTCTCGCATTCAAGACACAGCGCGAGCTCAACTTCACCAGCCAGAGCCCTCGATTATTTCAATCTTTTAATATTGGAGAGCCGAATAGAGATTGAATCTAATCGTTCGTGTTTCGTAGGATTTCCAAAGCGTGGTATTGCAAAGATATTGAAATGAAATGCAAGAAATAAACGCAGTGACGAATGAAAATTGAATACAGACTGCACAAGCACGTGTACGTGTACATTGAGAAAATTAAATTTCGAAATATTTCTCGTACGAGGGAAGAACCGAAAAAAGTCAAAACCAGCAACGATCGATTTACAATTTTTAATCGGTCAAATGTGTTTTGTTTCTCAAAGTGAGAATTATATTTTCAAGATGGTAAAAATCGCTGAAAACTAACACACTAACAGGAGTTGAACGGCCATTTAATATTCAATGAGTAGAGATTCGCGAGAAAAATTTGGCGAATTGCCAAGCAGATGTTGGACTGAAATGTGTCTTTTTGAAATATTCGAATAACCCTGTTCGAGTCGAGCTACGTCACTCGAGACGCGTACGAAGGGCGAATAAAAACTCCGGTAGTCGGATCGGGGTTACATCGGCTGACAAATTATTCACTCGAAAGAGGCTGGCCACTCGTAGGAAGCTAAATTAGTCGCGGACGCTCCGGCCATCGGACAGGCCCCCCCAAATGGATTGCAGAATTAATCGAAGTAATTAGCGTTCCGCTTCAAATACTCCCCTGGTGCCACCGTACCTGGCTAAACAGCCTAAACCCACGTAGTCTACCGGCCTTCTACATCTCCCTTTTGCTCCCTTTCCTCTAGCCGCGATGTATCGCGATTACAAGGGTTCCTTTTCTTTGTCCTCGTGATCGACGAAGAGAGAGAGAGAGAGAGAGAGAGAGAGAGACGCAAAACACGGGTCAGGATCTAACGATAGGTTGAAGAGAAATAAGAAGGACGAGAGAAGTTCAGAAATTAAAAAGAAATTTAACCTTATAGCTTCGTCGGAAAGTTTTAGAACAAGTTCTACATAATGGCGACGAAATAATGATTAAATGATACTTCAATTTTCAATTTAATTTCAATTTAATTCAATTTACATCACTGGTTTCTATAGCGCTCTCGTATGAATAATTATTATTTTCGCGTTTTCAATCATATATTTCAACAATTTACTTTCGGGGAAGGTATATTTAGATTTCATGTCATTATATCGAAAGTGGTAGCGGAGTAGGTCGCAATTCTAAACGAGATAGTAATCGTGAATATTTTAATAAATCCTAATAACAATAGTCTAGAAACAATATCACGAATATTTTAATAAATTCTCTCTTTCCTCACCGCTGTTCTTCTTATTATCCTTCGACTCGTAACTAAATTCCGTGACATTACATGGCTGGAAGCATACAATTTCTTGTCGCACCCATAAAAATAGAAATTCTCTTTCGAAAAATAGTATACGTATCTCCTGCAAATTTATAAATATTCACGCGTACGGTGAAAATGGTAAAATAGTGAAAGTGAGCGTGTGCTTTTCCAAAAGTTCAGCCCTCCCTAATAACAATAGTCTAGAAACAATATCACGAATATTTTAATAAATTCTCTCTTTTCTCACCGCTGTTCTTCTTATTATCCTTCGACTCGTAACTAAATTCCGTGACATTACATGGCTGGAAGCATACAATTTCTTGTCGCACCCATAAAAATAGAAATTCTCTTTCGAAAAATAGTATACGTATCTCCTGCAAATTTATAAATATTCACGCGTACGGTGAAAATGGTAAAATAGTGAAAGTGAGCGTGTGCTTTTGTTTCCAAAAGTTCAGCCCTGCCAAGGGGTGAATTCTCAAATTTTACACTCCTTTTACACTCCTACTGTAAGAGTCATCCTCCACGGAGATGAGGAGATGGGGAGGCTGGGAGGGAAGATAGACAGGTCATAAATAAAGAATGAGAAATAATAACGGAAGGTGGGAGGGAAAATGGTGGCTCGACGCGAGGGATCTCCCTCTCCCGCGAAACGAAATCTCGACTCCCTGTCCGGTAGCTAAGTGCTACCTACTCTTGTAATTATAAATTATTACGTGACGCGTGATAGATAGACCATACGCATTAAATGAAAGCACTCGTCCCGGTAATTATACCGATCCGTATAGGTTGCTTTCTGATTTCCACCCGAAACCCGTGATTTACATCGGGCCACGCCGCATTCATCGCACGTCCACGTCGACGAGGGTTTAATTCGTAAAAGGACCGAGCAGCGTTCGCATCGAGGACGATCGAACACTCCGGTCGATCTTTCGTTAATTCTTTCCTACCTTCAATTATTTCGGCTCATTTCCTTTCCTTTTTTTCTTTTTTTTTTCTTTCTGTCAATTTTTTTTTTTTTTACTTCGAAAGCGTCGTTTCTCGGCTTGCTTTCCATTCGATTTGCGACTTGCTCGGAATTTCTAATTTGACTCTTGCTCGAGACGTTTCTTGCGTCTCGCGCGTGAAAAATCGCGCGTTATTCGCGTCGAAGATTTCTAGATTGAAATCACAGTTGTTGAACGGTTATAACGTTTTATATATCGATTTAGCGCGATTGGAGAGTTGCGAAGATTAGAAAGCATTCGAAATCTTGAAATTGCATTGTCAGGATGACGTTTTCAAGAGGAATTCTTTAATTGAAATTGTGATTAGTGAATTCGGAATATCTCACTGGGAGAAAAGAATGGATAACGTTGAACAGGATTGAAAAGTATCCTCACTTCTCATAATATGACAACATGACGATAATCGATAGTACGATAATATTTTAAAGAAAGCGATATCAACCATTAAAGACTACTGTAAAATAACATGAAATGAAAATTTCACCAGAAGCAAATTTTTATTATCGTTTCACAATTTTCTCTACTCTCTGTCTGGTATCCGAGTAACAATGAAATATTTAATCTCACTTGTTTTGCTTCGTTCATTAATCTTTCAATTCAAGAAACAGCTGTGCTGAAATTCAATCGCGAATAATTCGATTTAAGGGTCAAGAGTTCCACCGGGTGTAAAATATATTTTCCCAGAAAATCCCTTCGAAACTATCCATCGGGAGAAATTGAAAAAGCCGCGGAAAATTTTCTGAGAGAAATTCGCAGAGAGAATTGCATTTAAGAGCTAAATATAAATTTGAGACTTCGTATCCCGAAGATTTATGGGGCCAATATCGTTGCGCGTAACACGCGTAGAAAATGTATCGAACGTGACGTTGCGAACTTTCGTAGGGTTCCAGCAGTTGTTTATCATTACGTGAAACTGCATGACGACGTGTCTTTCGGCACACGTCTTCGACGAGATACCACTGGTTTCCTGAAAGCAGATCTACGACGTAATCTAGGGAGAGTCCACGCTGTCATTCACAAGCAGCAAATAGTCTTATTCGATTCATGTTTTCTGTTTGAATATACGTACTAGCGCGTTACTTGCAAAATCCTCCCCTTTATTCTTTTTTATAATATGTCCTTTCTTGCTGGGATTAATAATGCAGATGACTTGTATTCTGCATTATGTTGCTTCTAAAAGCGAACAAATATGTATATATGCGATGACTATTTTCTTCATATGACTATAGATGTCAAATGATCAATATTCGTTGTACATTGTGTATATCGCAAGGATGATGACTACAATTTAAAAACAGAACAGGGTAAGATTATCTGAGTCAATTGAACTTCAACAGCTTGAAATTGAAAAAGTCTGAAGCTTTGCACGGGTCAAATCAAATTTTTATATTATGAGACGCTATTAATCTTTAATATAATGGCGAAAAAATATGAAAATATCGTGTTTAGATTTAACAAGAAATACTCTAATGTTCTACATAGAAAATAAAAATGACGATGTTATACGCGTGTTAGAAAATTCATGTAATTCAAGCAGTCAAAGAAATATCAAGACTGGCGATTTTCTTGTTCCCCAAGTGATTAAAATTTAATGTCAAGAAACTGATTATTCTACTGTTCGAAAATTCAATTATATGCTATGAAATTTAGTCTGCTTATTTATTCTGGTGTTAGAAATTCCACTGTGTAACAATGGATATACGAAAAAAATCATGATGTCAGACGAGCACAAATATTTTAAATATACAATTAAGATTACTTCGCAATATTTTACACGAAAAAAAGAAAGAATTCAATCCTATTTATTACATATATGTACGTATGTATTTTCCAACTTTATTCCACTTGCAAAGATATACGAGAATTACTGAAATATTTGCAGAAATCACAGTATTGAATTTTCTTTCAACAACAATTCACGATCAACGTAACATCATATGTCAATATATATGCCTATTTTAACAATTTATTTTACGATGATTACCTCCTCACGTTCTGTGTGTGTTCAGATGATTATGTTTCGATAACACGTCTTCCGGTGTACCGTGAATCATGGATTTTGCAGTAGCGATATTCCCCCGTAGAGAGACACTCTGATTGCGTTACACTCGTATTCATTAGCTAATGAGAATTCCTGGATCACGTGACGTGCGTTTCAATTAAACCTCGTGAAATGAAATCACGTTTTTCGACGATTAGCTTTCGCAATCGGCGAACATAATCCTATGTTTCGTCTCACCGATTTGTTAACATTATTGGTAATCGAAATGATTGTTTTGTAACGTGTCGTATATCTAAGTTGACGACTCGAGGCCAATTGGCTCCTTATTCCTTTGTCATTACGTCGGGATGACGGATTGCCTGTCGTACGAAGTTGTTAATAACTATTTTTACACAACTACTATTGAAGGTTACACGTAACCGTGACACCGTGTTGTAATAACCTGATCGTATATTAATTTGGAAAGTTCTGCCGCAAGGTGTCTAATTTTCGTTTGTTACTTGCACATATATACACACACACACACACACACACACACACACACATATATAGGTTTCATCATGATTTGTACCAAATTTGAGAAAAGATAGAGAACGTAGTGAAAAATTGACCTCTTCAATCGGGTTTGGAGCTTTTGCTTAAATTCTGATTTAGAAACTTTGTTCATAGAATAAAATAATGAGTTTCCTTAATACCAGCTGCGTTCAACTTAAGGATCAGAGTGTTTCTTAAAAGATAAATTATCATTCAAAATAAATAACAATTTTATCTATCCGACGGCCACAAAATTTTTTAATTGAACTTTGAATCATTATGAATTTTCAATTTATTCTTACGTATAAAAGAATAATATTCAGACTCTCATTTCTGTAGAAAGTGAGCCAATTAATTCGACGAATTTTCAGATTTAATTTTCTCGAAAATTAATTTCAGAGACTCAAAGAAAAAAAAAATGTATTTTTCTATTCACAAAATAATATTTTGAGTCTAGCATCTTCTTGTAATATAAATTCTCAATAATTTCATTATATCTTTAAAATGTAAACTGTCAATTATAAACGCACGACACAAATATTATAAATGCATAAATTTATAATTTTCGTATATAATTTCTTTTAAGCCTTGCGCAGCTATAATGACAGTAATATCAAAGAATTAAAATTATTAAGGCGTTTTATTCGTAATATCGCAATCAACTTACATTCTGTTAAAGATAACTGAGTCTCTGGACAATTTTGAACTGGTGTATATTTTATTATAAAATGCATATGTTACTTTTGAAATAGGCGCCCTATGAACATGCTTCATGTAACGGATAGCACAACGAAAACGCGAGAAACTATTTGCATAATTAATAATGATACTTTGTCATTTCTGTGAGTTATGCTTCTCACGATTACCAAATCGTCTTCCTCTTCGAGCGTATCGATCGTATTTTAGTGAATAATTATTCAAAGTTCTGACAGCCTCGTCGAGATAATGAATCGTACCCTGATTTGTGAATAATTAGGTTCAGTGCTTCTACGCGGATGTATCGTTCCCCCCCCCCCAATACGTTTTTTTGTCTTTCTCTTTTTATTGTATATCCATCGATCATTCTGTTTGCAAAATTCGTGTGTCGTTACGTAATTTAATCGTGTCAGAATACTTGTTACGTTATGTAAAAAGTGATTATTCGAGGCTTAAAATTGTTCGGCACATTAGTCACGAATTTTTAATATGGTAAAAAAAAAAAAGAAGAGTAATTACGCGAGTCTTTTCCAGATGTGGTTGTTATACCTTAATTAAGTAATTATTGCAAACTTTAGTTATTAATTAATTGTCAATCTTCAGTGTACGTTTTGTAAAGAATATGTTTCTACAAAATGTTTTCAATATCCAATTGACAACGAAAACATGTAAGGATGAACATTTAAAAGCACGATACAATACCGAAGAAATTTATCCAACTCAGCTTTCTTCCCTCCCCACGCACGTTTTCTTGATACGAGGCTCTTTTTAGAACCTCGCTAGACTTGTTACAGGCACTTTATATGCGAGACAGACAGTTTTTGCTCGTTTTGTTATTCAAATGGTTCCATTACACTTTGCATCGCGGCTGCTTATCCTAGAATTAGCGGAACTTCGATTATACAAAGTCAGTAGGAAGAACACATTGCCGATCTGTCGTTCCACCCTGTCAGCAAAAACTCACCCGATACAAGGTTGAGAGAGGCTAATGACGTAAAACGAAAACGAAATTAATTGTTTGATTGCTGTTTCAGCGATGAGACGACGCGCCACCATTATTACCTGCAACTGCGCGACAATGTCGTCAGGCATGGCGGCGGGGTGGAGAACCTACATCCTCACCATCCCTTACACGAGCCGTCTATCATCACGCCGTTGCTCACACTCGCCGGTCTCGCCCTACAAGCCGATCTTGGCGACTACTCCGAGGAACGTCATAGGCCACACGCAGGATCTGTGGGATACTGCAAGCCCACCGATTACCTTCCGCCACACGTAAGTTTGCCATTTTTTTTTTCCCCTCCACCGTCCTCTTATAATTCTTAACGTGGAATTTCCTGAAACGAGGCTTCCTCAAACTGTTATGCAACTGTAAGTTTTCTCGGACCGAAGAAATCGTTGACTGTATCATCTGCTGTAACATCGACTGTATCCATGAAGACAGAAAAGATGCAGTCGCAGTTTTTCGGATTGCGTCGAACACATGCAGTCGAATTATTCTTTTTTTTCAGATCGAATTGTATTATCAAATATCGTTTAGTTTTTTTTTTTTTGGATCTCTAATTCTATGGTAGATGTGCTTTGTATTTATTATGCGATACGTGGTACAATCTTCGAGTATTTTAAATAAAAATTCGTTTCACCTGATTAATATGATAACGTAGTTACATATCTTCGAATTTCCCGTAAATATTCTGGAACGAAGAAAAATTACAGTTCTCAGAACAGGAGTCCAGTTTTTTGAATTTTTAAAAATTCTAGCGCTTGATCGAAGCTTAATACTGTATATCTGAGGTACATTTTCTTAATAATTGGACTTGACGCTGTTCGTGAAATTTCGCATAATAATGAATAATTTATTTCAGAAGCCTCACTACTATCGTTTAAATTTCAAAAGAAATCGTAGAAGAAACATGCATACATGTATTTTATGTCCATTTCTCTAATTTTCGTTTTCGTGAAGTTAATCGATTTGTCAAACTCAGATCAAACGTCTGTCTACCATAACGTATCACGTTGAAAAGATCCCAATTTCCTAATTACCAATGGAAAGGAGCATCATATTTTACAGTAATCACGTTACAGTGAATTATACATTTACTAATACTGTTAGGGCCGAGTGAAACGTAAATCCTCGACACTCTATAGACTTAAGGCCCCCATAGACGTTGAAACATGCTGCGATGCAAGCACCACTGAGAAGCAAGAAATCACTGATGCAGGAATAGACTTCTAGCATTAGTTGGACAAAGAAAGTCTAACATTACTTCCACTAATATTGGAGCTGGAAGATCCGACATTTTAAAACACTTGTTTCAACTTTGGCGTCACACGAAGAACTGACGAATCGGTAGAGTAGAGGCAAACTGATATTGAAACATCATCTGATGTTTCATGAAACCTAGGAGTTGATGCATGCACCACTGAGAAGCAAGGAATCACTGATGCAGGAATAGACTTCCAGCATTAGTTGGACAAAGAAAGTCTAACATACTTCCACTAATATTGGAGCTGGAAGATCCGACATTTTAAAACACTTGTTTCAACTTTGGCGTCATACGAAGTACTGAGGAATTGGTAGAGTGGAAGCAAGCTGATTCTGAAACATCATCTGATGTTTCATGAAACCTAGGAGTTGATGCATGCACCACTGAGAAGCAAGGAATCACTGATGCAGGAATAGACTTCTAGCATTAGTTGGACAAAGAAAGTCTAACATTACTTTCACTAATATTGGAGCTGTAAGATCCGACATTTTAAAACACTTGTTTCAACTTTGGCGTCACACGAAGAACTGAAGAATCGGTAGAGTAGAGGCAAACTGATACTGAAACATCATCTGATGTTTCATGAAACCTAAGAGTTGATGCATGCATCGTAGCATGTTTCAACGTCTATGAGGGCTACGGTCTGTTTTTCTAACGATTCAACCATTGGAATGTAGGCCTATTCCAAGCGTCGATATCACGATCGTAAAGGCCGCTGGATGCCGATCTGGACAGTTTAATTCCAAACGCGTCTACGAGAGCCTCTCCTTTATTAAAGCACGCCGGTTCCGTGGCTCCAGCGGACGCGTATAACTTATTCGATTCTGATTGAAACGTAATCGACGATTGTGTTTCTATGCTAGATGTGCCTCGAGTCGAATGTGCTCGCGGTGCTCGCGGCACAGCACAGGGACAACCGAGGCTTATCGAGGGAGGAGGCTGAGCTGCAATACATCCGGGAGGCGGTGCTGCTGGAGGCGCCGCTCAACGCTCATCTTTATCGGTTGCGAAGAAACAAGAACGAGGCAGGCCCGGGACGCATACTATTGGCGATTTGCGCTCGCGGGGTGCGAGTCTACGCCGAGGAGGAAACACCGCGGGTCTTCGCCTGGAACAATATCGGCAAACTCTGCTTCGACGTTAGTCTAGTCATGTGTTTTGTCAGTTTTAGTAGTTAGAACTACAGTTTATTCTTTTCTTTTTCTTTTCTTTTCTTTTTGAATTGCTTCTAGACTTACAAAAAGATCAAAAACTTAAGGCGATTGCCTGTTTGACGAATGGTATTTTAAACCGCGAATGTACACGCGTATTTTTATAGAAGACAGATAAAGAGATATAGATTTATCACGCGTGCTAAGAACCTGTTTTTTTTTTTTTTTTATTTTACATGTGCATTGCACGTGCACTGTTCTTACAATTTATATTTATCCGATCGATTTGATTTAGATTGTCGGTTAAAACTCTTAGAATCTTAATTTATAATTCATAATTCACGCGTGCGTATATAATAGTTTATAACTGCGTACAAAGTCAACAATAATAATAAATATCGGCAGAAGATTTACATTAAAGAAGAAAATCACCATTAATAGTTTCGATTATTTTGTATTCCAATAGTTCAATTGGACTAACGCGTGTGCTACGACAAATGTGTTATTGTCAAATATATATCTTCAAATTTTGTATCGTACATGAATTACGCGACATATTTTAGAAACAAAATCGAGCTCTCGTTTTATATAACAATATTTCCAAAATTTTACACTTTTACATTTTACATGGATAAACATCCGCAGTCTAGTGAGATATGATATAACGGAGATATTTGTTGCGCTACCATTGCAGCGCAAGAAGTTCGAGATACGCGCAGTCGATCAGCCGGACAAGCTCACCCTCTACAGTGGATGCGATGATAAAAGCAAGCTGCTTCTGGGTCTCTGTCGAGATACCCATCAGTTCTCCATGGCCATAGCACCTAGAGTAAACGAGGCGATAAGGCGAGAGGAGGAAGGTCAGTTCGATTTTATTGGGATTTAAAGTTAGCGGGACTCTTCGAAGTTAGTAAACTTTACACTTTCTACCAATCTTAGTGATCAGTTTGTAGGAAGACAAATTTTCGATTTCCCAACATACACCGCTGCCATTATAACATGATTTGAGATCCGTTATATTCTTTGAGTCGTTGTAACAAAACGATTAATTACCTAATAAATCTGTCTTGTGATAAATCATCGAACGACACCTGCAATTTTGTCAAAGTCTTGTTATTGTCTGAAAATTGCGAGTTTCACGTCGAAACGTTGGCGATAAATCTCTTCGAGCCAGAAGCACCGAGATTTATTTACATCTGAAGATCGATGTTGCCTTTTTTGGATTTCACAGAGAGGAAAGTACTACGCGACTGCTACATGTATCCTGCCCGATGCAAGCTGAGTTTGACGGCACGTGGGGCGCGCGGTGACCAACGAATTTCTGTTATCTCGAGCACGTCGTCCAATACGACTTCTGGAATTGTCAGCGACCGGGTTCACAGCGAGGACGAGCCAGATACGGCGCCCGCCTCGACCGAATGTTTGCCACGTCTTACTGAGAACACTTCGTACTCCGGTGTTCAGTGCGGCGTTGTGAACGGCGCGAACGCGGACGTCGAGGATCGTTCCATGCCGTCATCGCCAGTCTCCGCCGTCGACGGTAAACTAATCTCCATTCTACAACCGTGGAATTCAACGATGATGGTATTGTAACGATAAACGCGAGGAGAATTTGTTACATTTTTTTTGTTTTTTACTTTCGAATCAACTTTTATAAACTTTTACTTGTGAGACGGATTATGGATTAAATATAAAGGTAAAAGCCCTTACGTGCTTGTGTTAACGTTGATTTTCGAATTACTAGAAATTATTACGAATAAACGATGACGTATATACATACATCCATGAAGAAATCATAAAACAAGGAATTGGTTTCCAATTTTTTTTTTTTTTTTTATTTTATCGCCAACCATTTGCCATTGAAAATGAATCAAAAAAGTCTTCTGCAGTCTATACACTGAAATGTGCAAAACGATGACAAACAAACGTATTACCTATTACATATTTTAAGAGAATATTTCGTAAGAATTGACCAACATAGTTTCCAACGTATGTATTTAATATAGATAATATACGCATATTAATGTAGGTATTTCAATCGTACAATCTTGGAGATAATCACGCAAATTTCAGAGGTCGACGGTACAGACAGCACTCCCACAACTGCTGCGTTGCGATTGGCATCGAGCGCGGCCACGGCTGCTGAGGGGTCACAATGTAGCAGCAGCTGCAGCACGGTCGTGGTTGTGAATGCACCTGCTGGTGGACCGCCGCGAATGCGGCGCACATCCGCGACTTCCAGTCTGGAACTCGGTTACTCGCATACGGCACAGAATTCAGCGGTTTCGTCGGAAACTGCTAGTTTTCCTGGCGCCATTTATGACAGATGCAAAAAAGGTGGCAAATACGCAGGTAAGTTTCGAAGGAACTAATGTACAGCTTGCGATGAAAAGGATACAATGCAATCTCAAAAAAAAAAAAGAAAATACATTATTGTTATATATATGATAAAATTATAATGAAAAGATCATTGTTGTTTCTAGATATGTGTAATTTATTTTGGTTTCATTCTACAGATCAAATTGATCTACTTCTGTGTGCATTGGAGAAGATTTAAAAGAAAAGAAACATTTAAACAAAATTTAATCGACGAATTTGTTAAGGAAGAAAGTATTCTAGAGTTTTTCTTTTGAATTTTTATTTTTGATACAAAGAAATCATATATTGAAATCATACTTTGCCTGTTTCTTTCACAGAATATTTAATTTCAACTAAACAAATTTCTATGTCTTTATTAATTATACGTAACACTGATTACATAAAAATATTTTCTTTGCAGGCACTGATATTGCAAGCGAAACTAGTGGAGTATATACTCTGAGAAGTAGCGAGATGCAGGATGAAAGAATGGCGGATTTATATTCACCAACCGGTGACGCGAACGGATCTTCCGCGGCGAGCGACGTGTGTGCCTTAAGTTCCGTCCAGTCAACGACCGACGAGGCGTCCGTAACGTCCGGTTTTTATACCATACACAGTGGCCTTAGATCCGAAACAAGCGACGTTTACACAGAAGATGTTGGCGCAGAGGATCAGGAACCAATTTACAGCGTCTGCAAAGGTGACGAAGACGTTGGCAACGTCGTGTCGACCATAACAGTAGCTCTGGATCAGCAGCTGGAAGATTCTCGATCACGTAGTAACAGCATACTCAGCGTAGGAAGCTTCAGAGGCGACGGGAGTGATCCATCCAGCGTCGGACCTCTGCTGTCAGCCAACGAACTTTCCGACTTGATAGTCGGGCGTTATCCTCCTCGGAAAACCATCAGCAATTCCATGGATTCCGATTGCGATTACGTTACCATGCCTCCACCACCTCCGCCACCAAGAACCGACAGCGACAGGCAACTTCCACCACCACCTCCTTACCCAGTGAGCATGGACTACGCAACGATAAACTCACCGCGGCCCAACATACCCGACATCGAGAGGGAACCGCCGCCTCCGCCACCGTACAACGCTAGTCGCGGCGAGTTTGTACCTCTACCACCGCGAAGAACCGATCCACCGCCACCGCCACCTTACACCTCGCCCAGAGAAAGAATTCAGATACCACCGCCTACGCCTCCGAGAAACGACGCGGTAACGCCCAGAGAACCACCACCCCCGCCGCCGTATCCCGAGGTCTCGGAGGTTACTCGACAGGAAGCAATCTCGAAGCTGTATCCAGCCACCAGCGAGGAGATCGTGTCAAGGGTGACGTCGACGAAGCTACAAACTAGCTTGGCGAACAGCATGATGAACGCCACTCTGGCTGCTTCGAAGACAACCAGCGGCAGTCAAGCGAACGTGAACGACGTTGCTACGATCGCCCCGAAACCGCCACCCAGAATTCAACCACCCACATATCCCGGTGACAAAATGAAACCCACGCCGGTCCACGCTCCCGTAGCGGCTCTTGTCGTTGGACCGAACAATTACCTGGATGTACACGCTTCACGAGGTGGTCCGGTTTTGTTGCCTTACTTAACACCACCGCCGCCCCCGCCACCCCCTCCACCACCCATGGTACATCCCAGACAACCTCCGCCGCCACCGCCCAGCTTGGCTACCGTTTACACGAGTCAAGTTGCGAGGTCGCAGATCGAACAGTACAAGCAGCAACTGTACTCAGACGTCGATTACGTGATGTTCCCTTTGAAGGATCCCGCGGTGTCGAAGCAAGAGTACATCGACGCGAAGCAGGGATCGCTTCTGGCTGCTATGGCCGCCTATCCTCCCCCGCCTTATCCCTCTTTTAACAATAAATCGTTAGTAATGTATCGTAGCACACCGTACCTTCCTGGCTCCTCGTTCTCGTCACCCACGAAATACGCTTCGAATCAAAACCTTAGTAGCAGCGACACGAGCTCTAACAATTACTTACCGCATAGTAACCTGAGCAGCCACTACGCTGCTAGTACAAGTTCACTATATAGCGGAGCTACTTGTTCGTCGGCAGGAAGTCAGAGTCTTAGACGCGAACCGCCAGCCCCAGCTCATCCGCACACGCTGCACGCGTTCTCCAGGACGAGAAGCGACGAGAACATATTGAAGTGTTTCGACTCGCCTTCCACCACCAAGCTGCAGTCACTGCCGCAGTTGAAGCATCGCCGACTTCCGCCACCTCCGCCGCCACCGCCTTACGAGATACAGGTATTTCGTTGCGACGTTGATCTCTTCTTTTTTCTCCTTGATCTACACCATAAAGAATCTTTGAATAAAAAAGACCAAGCAAGATCATTGTTGCACAGTAACATACAACGATCGTGTCAAAGTGAAAATATAATTTTTGTTAAATCATTGAGATAAGTATCTTTGAAAATTAACAATTTGCTAGAAAATCGTTAGAATGACCGCGTTTTGTAGAAATAAAACATCAGATGAAGAGTATTAGAAAATTTTTAGAATAAAATGTCTCGAGTATTTCCATGGAAATCCTTAGATTAATTTATAAATTAATAGCCATTGCAATATGATAATATAACAGATGATAAGTCTCTCTACAGGTTGTTCCAATATCTAAACACATTTATCTTCCTATTAATTCCCACAATCAAGGTTTCACTTCACAACACCATCTCCTATAACAATAATGATGAAAAAAAAACATTCTATTTGCTTGCAGAATCTCGAGAAGAATCAACCACTTCCATCCGCCTCTTCGTCGTCTTCCTCTCCGAAGAAGACGCCGAAAGCAACCGCGGTGGAGGAGTGCGAGGAAGGGAAAGAAGACGGAATGTTGGACATACGAACGCTCCGCGAGAAGAGTCGTAACCTCGACTTGCCCCTGATATCGGCGTTGTGCAACGATCGGTATCTGTTAAAACAGACGAAAGCGTTCGTGATGCCGAAACATCCCGCCGAGGCGACCTCCTCGACGTCCGCGAAAAACGGCACGAGAAGCAGCAGTGGCGGAACATCCAGCAGGAACAAGTACCCGGTCAGTGGTCTCTCCACCACGCAGATCACCAAACCTCCGAGGAAATCATCGACGAGTACTCACAAACACCCGGCCGAGGTGAAGGGCAACGCTTACAAAGTGACAAACTCGACAGGCGTGTCGGCTGTCAAGAAGGATCCAACAAGAGCGTCGCATTCGTAACAGAAAAACGGGAAGAAAATGGGAAGTGGGAGAGATAGTTTGCCGCTCTTGCAAGCTTGTTATTCAAAAGTAACCCATCGAGGACCAGAGTGTCGCAACAATTAATCTGCAATTCTTTCTCGATCATCTTCGAATCGGCTTCTCAACATTGTTGTGAATTGAAATTCTACGTTCTCTATTTCTTCTAGTCAGAGTGTAAAATTGTGCACAATTGAATGAAATTGAAATATTCATAACGTTTATGGTACGTGAACCATCGTTTGGTTATCGATGGGTTAAGTACATCGTTATACCTCGATCAAACTACATTCCACGAAACTGCGTTCAAACTGTTAACGCTCTGCCCTTGAAACATATCGGGCAGAAACGCGCGAGGAACAAGGTTGTCTCGACACCTTTAAGTGCTTAAATAGCGTTTCTACACAAACCGTGCTTCTTCAACTCAGGGTGCCATGCTATCGTTTACGATTCTACTGCTCGTCGCGAATACTCAAAGGAAAGGAAAGAAAAACGATCGTCCGACGACAGATTAGACGTTCGCGAGAGTTTGAAAGGAACCGTTGTGAAGGTGTCTGTTAACGTAATATCTCTCTTTCGTCTAATTTCGCTCTCACGATCTCTCTTTGATGCTCCTGGAAAATTGTACTTCTCCCCCTTGCAGACGAAGCTTTTTCTTCTCTTTCGTGCGTAGAGTAGTTGAAATACACACCGATGATGAAAGTGTCCGTTAACCCTCTCTCTTTTCTGTTTTTGCTCAATTAAGCGGTTAGCGTGAAAAAACACAAAAGGAAAATCGAATGCTATAGATTTCATAAATCTCAATAACGACGGGAAAACGCTGGGAAAAAAGAAACGCTCTTGCGTGTAGTTTATCCGAAACTAGGGTGACGATTTTCGTAGGTACTACTAATTACACGGATATTTTTATACGCTGAATGGAGACAGGTATAATTATCGTAAACTAGCGAGATAGTACCTTCTCTCTTTTTTTTTTTTTCTATGTTTACGAAAAGTAATATTTATTACGATCCAGATCCAGATCTGGTCTTTATTTTTTTTTTCTACTTTTTTTTCTCGTTTTAATAATTCGGATCAGTGTTCGCTTTGTGACACTATCTCTAACGATGCGTTTTTATGCATTTGCGTGTACGTTAACTGTAAGTGTAGTCGTTTATTTAGGAGAGTTTTTAAGCGTTAAGTATACTCGATGAGAGAAAGAAAAAGTAATATTGTTCCTTCCTCGGTGACTGGACATTTGCTATGGGTGAAAGGTTGAACGAATCCTTCAACGAATAATGAGAGAAAACCGCGAGAACACGTTGTTAATAGAAAACTGTCAATATACTGCACTACAGAACGCGTACTAGAAGGCAACACGTGACAATTAAAAATTGCGTAAGATTTGCGTGAAAGTGAATCTTTCAAACATTAATATCTATAGACTATATAGCGTAATGAGTAATAATTTTAGCTGTGTAAGTTGACTTATGTTTATTAATATTAGATATTAATATTACAACATGACCCATGTCTGTACATAGTATTTGCGTGAAATCATAGGACTTGTTGTAGTCGGAAACCTCATGTATGTACCACACGTCACCTCAGCTATGAATAATAAACTTTTTTTATAATGAAGGTCGTTACGAAAAAAATGCTTCGTGTTGACTTCGTGTGAAATTAAGTGAACTTTATGCTACCTTTTATCATGTAATTTACAACCATTCGTCCACGTGTACGTATTATATCTTATCTGCAATGTTTTCGGAAAGTATTCTTAACATGTAGTGGAAAATTGCTTCTAACTATATTCAACTGTTATAATTTTGTTTCAAACAAATCGTACAACAAATTTTAAGAGATGGCTACAAAGGAGAGAGTTTAACCTTTATGGCCACGGTTGATTTAGTTGAGAAAAACATCTTTGGAAGAAATGAACTCAGTATTGTAAAAGTAGAAGCTTCATATTCTAAAATGCGCCTGCTTCGATTGTTCTGTTTCGATTTTTCTTTATGAAATTATAGCAGTTTAAAGTCCATAATTTTCGGTTTCTATCAAAGATTATGAGAGGAGGTTAGTGAAGATATTTTCTCTCTCGAAAATTCACACGTCTGTTTGCGAAAAAAATTTTCCACAAAGACCACTAACGACCAGAGATTGAAGTCTCCCTGTTACAACTAAAATTCATCGTGTGAATTCGTGACTTCTTTTTTGAAACAAAATTATAATAAACTGGAAACGTCGACAATTTATTATCGTGCGGGCGGAAATTATATCAACAGCTGCAATACAGCTCATTACAGTGCTAATGGAGCATCGAGAAAAATCAGTGAAAGTAAGTAAAGTCGTAAGAACCGCTTTACATTTGCAATTACCGTCGTATGTTCGTTTCCCTACGTTTATAATTTCATTTTCTGTTCACAGATAGCGTAACAAGATCCGCTCGCTCAGTGCTAGAACAAAGTTGCATAGAACACTGTTCGATTGACTTTCTCCCTAGTTGGGAGTTCGTTGCCTTGAATAATACAAGGGGAAATAATACTTTCGATATAGTAATTCGTGACTCAAAAGCCCAGCAGGAAAATAGCTCGCCGAAGGAAGCACATGCGCAATGGTAAATGGCCACTCGCCGTGCGTTGAAAGGAGAGACGAAATCAGATAATATTTCGAACGATAACAGGAAAGTAAACGTATTACTTTGATCAATACTGCACACGCTAGTCGTGTTCGACCGCGGTATATATAAGGGTTTCAACCTTTTACTCCTTCCTCAGTTGGTAAAACGTCATTACACAATTGTGATTACGCGGAAAATTCGGATGACGTGAAGTGCCCCGAAACAATTTGGCAGCTTACTCACTTATTGAATATACTCCGTGGTGACACCGAACCCTAGTTTACGGTGAGGACTGTGTTTGTTTTTATGATTGTCTCGACAATTGTTACGTATTAACGATATCAGTTTTCATTTTTCCTGTGCGAATTAGCAACGTACGATACCTGTTTAAGTCATAACGTTAGACGAAGAGTTATCGGAGAGACGCGTGGCTCGGATTCTCTTGGATTTTCGCAGCTCATCTGTTGACAGGAGAGTTTAGTTAGATTAAAAAGAGAAAAGAAGAAGATTTCTTAGATTTTTGTAGTCGATGGAAATAGCGTCGAGTAGTTGCATCAATCGAAAATAGCGAGCCAACTAACCTAAATGATTCGCATAAATTCCCTAAACAACGTGGAAAATCTAGTGCGTCAATAATTTCATGTCGACGCTTCTTTAACCTCTTCGATTTCGAGCGAATCACATTATTAACGCTAGAACTATCTGGATTAAAGCAAAGAGTATCGAGAGTAACATCACTGTCGGAAATATTAAAGCAAAAGAAACGGAAAAAAACTTTCGAATACTTTGTAGCAGAGTACGTGAACTTTTATTTACGTGTTTCACGAAAAATCATTTAAATCTCTAAAAATATACTATCTAAAAAATTATAAATTTGTCGTTTCGAATACTTTGACAATTCCAGTGTTAATAAACTGAATTTTTGTAACGATGAATTTATATTAAGGCTGTCTATATATTTGTGCAAAAAAAGCGTTGAATGCAAAACGAGGGCAATAGAGTCAGGAATAATTATGCCACGAGAATGATTTAGTCTGATTACTTTGTACCGATAGTTCATATCTGTTAGCGTTTTGCATGTTAGTGCCTTATTCGTTTCACAGGGATTTCACATTATGAATTTAAACCTGTCAATGCTCACCAATCAAATCGTTATTGAAAGACAATATGTTTGAAGAAGAATAACATTACGTGATGTTTGCATTCCAATATAAATATAAATATAAATATAAATATTTCCAATATAAATATTTCGAGATACGTAGTTTGATCTTATAAAAACTGCAAATTGTAACAAAGCTCGTAGTTGCATTTAGAAAATTATTACTGCGGTTATTTATTTACGTTATTTTTTTCTATCAATCGGAATAAAATTTTATCAAAGTCATTGATATTTAAAGGGGAATTTAACACTACTAAAATTACCGACAATTAAAACGTAAAATTTCCGTCAGAGACATTGAAATAAAAAAAAAAAAAAAAAGAAATAAAGAAACTTCATATTACAAATATACTTTATTTGTATAGTTTACGAAAAATTATCTGAATCTTTAAAAATACGCTGTTTTACTGCTATGAAGTATCTAACAAAAATTATAAATTGGTCATTTTGACTACTTTGGTAGTTCTAGTGTTAAAGGGGAATTTCGAACGTTAGATATTTGAATCTTTGCTAATAGCAAGTGAGTTTCTAATTACCAATAAACGTTTTGTTCTAATAGTATAACATTTGAATATTAAGGTATTCGAAAGATAGAGATTCACATGAGAAAGACTCTACTATAACTTTGAGATGGTAAATCAGAAAAAATAAAATAAGACAATACCACACAATGTAAGAATGTTTAAACAATTCTCTAATGATCTCTTCTAATTCACAATTGTTTAATTTTTCAATATAGCGAGAGATTGTTGCATTAAATGATATAATCATGTAGACGGTACTTTCAAGTACATCAGTATATATATATATATATATATATATATATATATATATATATATAAAGTGTATATTCCGTTTTTTAATAATGAGTAGTGTAATAGTAAATTAATTGCGCTTTTATTTATAAAGAAAATATATCAAATCTCTCAGATTGATATATCAATCTCTTGGAACCTGTAATACTATCTATTAGATAATACTGAATTGATTTATCTATTAATATTATTATTAGATCAATGTGTCTTAAATGAATTATATTTATTTAAATAGTCTATATTTACATAGCCTATATGAAGTAAATAAAAACAATAGTTTAGACGAAGGCAACGTAATTCTTGAGTTTTCCAACAAACCAATTCTCCATTAGTGAAAGTATATATCTACTTATATACATTCACGTGTATATAATTGTGTAAATAGATTCAGCCAATCTTTTTAATTAAGGTCAAATTCATAGCATTTAAATCTCACTTTACTCTTACGTAACATATCATCTCATTCTATTGTATAAATTTAACATTAATAATTTTGCTGTAGGCATCAGTGAACTGTAATAAGCATACTCACAGTATTATAATAATATCTATGATCACATTGTTTTAAGTCTTTGGAAACGTCGGGTTAGAAACATCATTAACTTTACAATGCAGAAAGACAATCAGAAAGTTGAAAAATAATATTTGTAATAATTAATATATGTAAAGATTTGCAATTTTTATAAATATTAATAACTTTTTATGACATTTATAACTCGATGACCTATATTGAATATATATATATAGTGACAAAAAAAAAAAAGATTGATCGCATGTACTCAGATTTTAAACAAAATTACGAATAAATTTTGAGCAAATTATGATATGTTTTGTATAAATTACGTTTATCGAAGTGAATCCTATTAAAGTGATCCTTTGATTTGTTTCAATAAAAATTAGAAAACAAAGTTTAGTTCGAGTTGATTCGATCACTGTACTGTTTTGAATCACTGTACATTCTCTTATTATTCTTATCAATTGTACGGTAATTGCAAAATTGCAAAATTTTTGTAATTTTTTTCATCTTTGCATCATAATTTTCTGTTACTGCGTATTCCAATTTGTCGACAATTTGCCACTATGTTCGACAAATTTTTTTCTAATCTTTCTCCACGCCTTTCTAGAAAATCTTACAAAAAATGCAAAAAATTGTTCTTCGATCATATTTCTTCCTTCTTTGAAAGTTAGAAGTCACGACAACTACGATTTCTCATCGATTGGTACTTCTTCGTTCGTGGCAGCCGTGATTTTTGCAATTTGACGATTATCAAATGACGATTATGAAATCAATCAGTTTTACTTGAACGATTCGTCCGTCGACTTTTACCAGCCAGGCTATACTAATTTTCTCTGTCGCAAGACAGTAACTGCCTTTCCAGCGGAGAGACCTTAGAACACTTAGACGTGTTCTTAGACTCTTCATGGCAAGAGATACAATCAGAATCGATCAGTTCCATTCTGAAATTCATCCGTCAACTGTCGATCTGACGCTGGAAAAATCGAATCGAATGTCTCAGATCGAGGAAAAATTTCGCGATAATCGTGTATCGTTTACAGGATTTCAGGGATCAATTTACTATATCAACGTAATTTACTTGTCGAATATGTAGAGCAATGAACGATAAATTTTACGTATGAAATTTCACAATACAAAGATATAATTAATAATTTGCCTCTGTTTTTTTTTTTTTTTTTCTAAAGAAGCTATATCTATCTCTTGAGATGTGAACAGTTTCGATTTCAAAACATTCTCAGTCGGTTTATTAATTAATCACCATCAATTATCATTAACATTATCACCACGTTTATTAATAAACTTTTCGCTTCTTTTTTTCCGTGCCAATGTTGTCTCATCGATTGCAATATATTACGTTTTCTTCACAAAACTTATCTTGACCAAGAGAGAATTGCTCCTTAATTCAGGTAACACGTGAAATTGTATTCATAATTGTATGAAGATATGTTCAATCGTGTAATCGGCGCATCATGAGCTCATCGATAAGAGAGGAAAAAAAAGGAAGCAATACAATTTCATGATTGACATCCTTACCGTGTTTGTTTGCCAAACATGTAAATTCTGCCTGTCTGCGACAGAATGTCGGTCGAAAAATCGGTGAAAGAACTCGCGAATGTGTTTGCCCAGACATTCGTCTCCAGGAAAAGTGCGTTGACACGAGCTGAGCTGAAAATAAATGTCGTAAATCTGACTTGCAATCGAGCCTGATAAAATTTCAATTAACTTCTCGACGACGCATCTCGTATCTCGTGCGAACCATGCGTGTCTCACTCTGCGCGTGCTCACTCTCTCGTATAAAAAATATATTAAATATACTAAACGTAGATTCATCAATTCGGGTAACAGATACAATTGATGATACATTTATATTAATTGAGAATTAGAATCGTGACCGATATGCTTGATAGAAGGCTCGACGAAGTACTAACGTTGATGTTTAGTATCGCATTTGATTAGGCTTGCACGTGGAAATTTGATTGTGCAATTGAGAAATGCGCGCAACTATGCGTGAAAATCTGTGATTCGGATGATAAGTTTGGCCGTGACACTGAGAGTGCTTGAAATTGTGTGAAAATTTCGAGATGTGAAGATTTGATTCGGAACTTTGGGGATTTTGACTTGAAATCGTGAAGATCTAATTACGTCAATTAAGAATGAGCGGAACCACGTAGCGAAATTTATCTGCACGTAGAAATTTGGGAACAATGCGTGATGCCACAGGAAAATTTAAAAGATACGACGCCTCTTGTAAAAATTTAGAAATAAAATATGAAATGAAATGATATATATATATATATATATATATATATATATATATATATATATATATTACTGTCGATACAGTGGACCTCTACTATTTTTCGAATAAAAAAAATCAAAGTTACAAACACTAATAAGATGCGAAACATTTGGGAATTTACCTTTCTTTTGAGAGTCACGAATTTGAAACTTGAAGTTCCTTATTCTTCTAAGTGAAGTTGATGAAAAGGAGAACGATGTAAAATTATGCTTCCTGATCGTTTCACGATTATTTAATTGAGTTGTGATACGACGTTTTGTTTCTTACAATGATAAATGTGTTACAACGATAAATCGGTAATTTCATGCGATAATTAATGCATATCACGGCCACGTGCTTCGTTACAATTTCATTTAATTATTACCTTACGACTGGCATTTCACCAGCAATTTTCTATTAACAATCGCAATTACGTTTCTTTTTTTCTGGATGCATTACTAGAGTCTAGATACTTTCGAAATGATTCATTGTACTCATTTTATTTTCTCTTTCTTCTTTTACTTCGTGTCGTACGAGGATATTTCATAGCATTTTTTTCAATATTGTACCTGTTGATTTATCTTTAACAGAAACTTTTAATAGTTTCTCCAGACGTAATTATTGTTTTAAAGATCATGCTTGTTATTTTGCAGTTAACTTTGTAGATGGTTTTCTTTTCCATATCGTACAGCCATTATTAAAGAATTCATTATTGAAATGTGCTCGATGTTGAAGAATAATCATTGACTCAGTATTATTTAACAAATGTTGATATACTCGATTTAATTTAATATATTCCATGTCGTATAGTGCGATATATTAATATATGTAATTTACGATATAACATGAATACAGAGTATTACAAATGATATATGCACATAGTTTATAGTTTCACTGATTTTATTGATTTTTTTATTCTGTATTCTGCATTCTGATGAGGACAGCTCATGCACCTGATGAGAGATAAAATAATGGAGACAAAATTCCTTACATTAGTATTAATAACAGATTTTGCAATAAAACAAGTGTTTATAAAGAACACATTATCAGTTTCTTTATCATCTGATTAGCATCCATTTAGCATAATGTTACGAAAAGTGAATTCTTCAATCTAGAATTCTTAATTTGTTAATTCCTAAAAACAGAGTAATTCACCTGTAATTCATTCGATGTAAATTACCTATATTCAGTATAAATTTACTTATATTAAATTTCTA
Source organism: Tetragonula carbonaria (assembly GCA_032399595.1). Classification (NCBI taxonomy): domain Eukaryota; kingdom Metazoa; phylum Arthropoda; class Insecta; order Hymenoptera; family Apidae; genus Tetragonula; species Tetragonula carbonaria. The sequence goes on from JAUCRC010000002.1 coordinate 10,269,094, forward strand.
TGTCCTATAGTATTTCTTACATAAATTACGAATGAACACAGTATTGTATTGTTTAATTTAAAACATTTATTTCTAATATTCTACCACGTAAGAATGATAATTGCACTATTTTAATTTGTAATACAGTCTTTGTATGCCGCATTAGATGAGAGCTCGTAAAAGAGAAACGTATCCAAACGAGGTTTTCATAATCTGTTAACATAACATATAAGAAATAATAAAGTCTCTTTGATATGTAACGTAGAGTAACGATTATATATGCATATACATTCACACAGTGTGTTCGAGGTCAAAATTGTATTTCTATCAAGGCCGAAACACGAAAATCGTTTCGATTTTTCCTTTCACAAAATACACACAGTAACATTGAGTGTTGCGAAACGTGTGAGAGATATTTGTAAGATCGATTATAGAGATCGATACGGTGAATAGAATTCACATATAAAAATGACTATAGATTCAATGACATTTGTTTCGGTTCGTGGATTCTTTGTTAGAGCAAGAAACAGGAAGTCTGAATGAGAAACAAAGTGAAACATTTGCATGGTTGATTCATTCTAGCGTAAAATGCTATAATTAGACTGCATGTGATACGAAGATCTGTGAAACATATAGCGCTTTTGTTTCAATTATATATATATATATATATATATATATATATAAAATTTATAATATCATTATATATATATATAATTTATATAAATATATTATTTAAATTAAATACCTTAATTATTCCAAATATTCTGTTTCTCTAATTATACTGTCAGAAATATAATTTTGCAACGAAAATTTGGAATATATTTCTGAACATCATTTAGCATTTGTAATGCTGTTGTTTAATCCAATTTGCAATTACAATTTGAAAAATTTCTTCGGCAGTAAGAATTTCTCACTGTTTTTAACATCTAGAATCGATCCTAAAAAATTGTATTGCAACACGATGTACAAAATTATTCAGCACACGTCTCGAGACTTGAAAAATTAAGAAAGACAGGCCACAACTGTACGAACGTATATACACGTATTTTAATATTTGCTTACACCGATAAAGCCTTCTAACGAGAAGATGTAAAACTTTCCAGCAGTGATGTGCAAAGTTCGTCGCCCAACGGACATAACCAGAAGAAATAGCTTTTGATCACGGACCGAAAGATTGTTCCAATCCGTAAAGTAGAACGCCTCGCTCACTTTCGTGGACTGAATATGAATTTTAATCACATGCTTTCGTCTCTTTCGTACGATCGTTTGAAAAAAAAAAAAAAAAAATGTGAAAAATGCGTGCAAAAGTATCCAAGCAGACAGATATTACGAATATTCCCTTTCGAGAATCGATATTAGAGGGATCAGTTAGTTTCGTTTTAACTTTCTGTTACGTATTGTAAGAAAATACGTATTGTAAGAAATAAATACTTACTTATGCGCGTATGTGCATTCGTTTAACTCTATAATATCTGCTCGAACGAGCACACGATCGTAATTGAAGTAAAATACAGATTTGTAATTTAAAGTGAAGAAGAAAAAGAAGAAAAATTTAAAGAAGAAGAAAAAAGAAAAAAGAAGAAACTGAAGATTAATACTGACGAATGAGAAAAAAATCTGATGAAGAACCTCGAATGAGGTTCGACGATATTGCAAGCAATTTTATCATCGAGTCGAGGTGTCTGACGCAACAAAATCCGACGCTTATTCTACTTGATGGTAATAAATTAACATTCTTCAGTTTACTAAGAATCCTTTTTGCCCGAGATCATTGTAATTCCGTTAAGTGTTATTCTCCACGTCGTAAATGCGAAGATCTATCTGATCGAAGATCTTTGCACGCTACTAAAAATGATAGATACTTCGTTCGACAATTGTTCACCTATGAAGGAGTATAGATATAAGATTGACACGACTATCGAAACGTATAAACCGTAGGTCATAGTGTTCACGAAACTTCCCGATGGATTCTGAAAATTGAAAATCAGCTTGTATTAGAATCTGAGAGGAGGGGAATTCACATTTTGAATTGAAATATTGGAAATATTTGTGTCGTACAAATGGAACTTCTACGCCGATCTATAATAAAATGTGTACGCGAGTTTTCTGTCTGTGTGAAAATGTCTAAATTCAAAAATTCTAAATTGAAAACTTTTCGATTCCGTGACTGTGATTTCGCTGATTATGGGACAAGTACTGCACGACCGACAATGTAAACGATAAGTGTGATTGGATGAACATACTAGAAGCATCATGTATATGAGGACAGCCATTCTAATGCTTGTTTGCGACAGTTCCAGCAGAAGGAAAATTTGGAAGGCTGAATTGACGAAGTTCAGTGTTCTATATAAGATTTTAAATATTAATGTCAATAGATCAAAATAACAATTATTATTTAGTAACATAAATTAATATAATTATTACTAGCAATATAAATATAATTATTATTATTATTATTAGTAATATACAACTGATAAAATATTAGTTGTATATATGTATATATATATATATATATATATATATATACATATTATAAATATAAATTTTGATATATTATATATATTATAAATATTATAAATTTTGATTTATCTGAATGTTACAGGATGGAATACTTAAGTATCTTCGTTGCTTTTAGAAACATGAAGAAAAAGACAAGGGCATTATGAACGTGAGAATACTGTCCCTGTCTTTTTTTCTGTTTAATTCGACAAATTTTGCAGAATCAGCATTAAAACATCTTTAAAACTGATAGGTTTCCGACATAAATAATATTAAAATTAAATTATTTATAAAATCTCTAAAATATATAAAACATCTCCTAACTAACAGCCTTTATAGAGAATGTCGAGCTGCGTCGATTAGTGAATAAAATAATATATGATTCTATTGGGAAAAAAAAAAATGGGAGGTGAGTTTGGAATCCAAAAAATCTAATTGCATTACGGGCCTCTCGTTACTGAATAACAACTTTTATTAATAACTTTTACTGAATTAATAACTTAATTAGTAACTTTTATAATAACTTAATCGATAACTTTTATTAACAAAGTTAATAACTCACATCTCTAGAAACAACGGAGATATTCAGGTCTTATTTATGCGTGTCTCATCCTGAACTTCTTATATATTTCCTTCAATTATATTTACCTACTTTTGTTTTCGAGGTACATTTATTCAGTTCGAAGTTCAATTTCATTTCATTTCACTGATTAACTGTTCATATTTAAGCGTATTAGAAGTGGAAACAGTGAATCAGACATCGACATAAAATGCTCGAATACTCACGTTATCAGTTTTATATGCGTGGCCACGGATTCTTCAATCACGCTGTCCAAATGAACATTTACATTCGTGGTGATATTTCGTAGGCGATGCGATAATATTGAGAATTTACCACAGATGTGCAACACCAGATTAACTAATATACTGATGGCGCTTATATGGCCTAACGCTATGAACAAGAGTGGCAACTGGTACAGATACATGATAACGAAGTTCTGAAAGTCGTTCCGATAATCGAGGAAAACATGAACACGAAAAGGCAATTTATAGTCGCTCGATGATCCGTTATCATGCCCTGAAATATAACATCACATGGACGAAATTGTTCCTTTTTCCTTTTACAATCATTTGCATTCGCTGTTTCATTCAATTATTACACAAGTAGATGCATAGGATGTCGATCACGTGTGTAACCAGCGATACAATCGAGAAGGAGATAATTATACATGGGAGAAGTAAATCGTAAAGAAAGATTTAACACACTTGAAGTGATATTTTTTGAATAAATTAAACTCCAGTCATATTTTTCGACTGTCTTCTCTTTTTTTTTTGCATCTAAAGATCACCTTCTATCCGATTGTGTCATCAGCTACGTGTTTCGTTAGTATACTCCCGAATATCATTTCATTTCTCTCATTCCTCTCAAGTGTATCTTTATGTATACGACAATGTCGTTACGAAACGAAACCATTGTTGATTCTTTTTTTTTTTTTCATCACGGTACTCGTAACGATTAAGTGAAATACCTGAACGAGAATTCAACAGATGCAGCATAGGTGTGAGATACCAGAGAACTGCTATCACGGAAGTTATTGTAACAGCGTATCTACCAAACTTGTCCGAAATCTTGTGATACGCGAAGTACAAGCGCATCTCATCCAATGTTTCGAACTTGTTCGTAGCTATTTCTTGCTTCACAGTGGCGATCGCCCGTTCGATCAGTTTGTTGAATCGTATTAGAAATAGAAAGATATAGGTAGCCGTGGCCACCGTCGTGTCTATTATGTTCTCCACCATTGATTCGAGATCGCCAAACACCTCGATCAGGTCCATGTACATTATGACCATGTGTACACTGAGATAGGTCATGTACAAGACGAATTTCGTGTACCTTTTTCTCAAGGGCCACGCGTCGCATATCCCGAAGACGCGCTCGTTCAATAAGAACACGTCTTTCACTTGTTCGTTTATGTATTCCTGTGACACGTGTGAATGTTAGAATTTAATTCTGCATGCTGGAATATCAGACGAAATAACAACGACAGTTGTATTTGATAGCGACAAGATAAGAGTAATGATTACAATGTTGTAATTTTGTTGGGAACAATTCCGTCGACATGTGCAAAAATCTATAGTAATAACGTTAATGGTAATAAGAATGGCGTTTAGATTTAGTTGTTCGTGACTTTTAGATCACTGAAATATCAAACGAAATAGTAACGATGATGACAATTGCATTTCATAGTAATGACGATAAGTTACTACAACAATATTTAATTTAATATTGATTTAATTGGACGCAATTATTTAATAATGACGCACGAAAATTTAAGATTAATAAATTTGCAAAGGTTACTAAATTACTACGAATAAAAAAAAAATATATATATATATACAATAATGTTATACAATTACACAATATATATACAATATACAAAATATATGTATACAAATTATACAACAACAATTATAAATTGTATATATACAAATTATATAATATATATATATATATATATATATATATATATATATGATGCATTATATGTATAAAAATGTTTTTATGTATTGAAAGGCATTATCGTTACTACTATTATTGCTACTATTTCATGTTAGAATATAATAGAAATATGAAATAATATATCGTATTAATCATAATACAAACAGTTCTATTGAAATTTCGTTAAATGTATTAGATGCAAAATATAGAATAAGTCGAAAATATTACAATGCTATAAATAATATTCGCGCTAATAATAATAATAAACGTTTTCGCGCTAATTTTAAATAATATTTCCTACGATGATGAATTTCCAAAATCATTGGTTAATCATCTAAAATCAACTAAATCTTTCAATCAAAGCCTAACCCTCGCGTTGTGACACGATATTTCTTTGAAATTAAATATAATCTTCACAAAAAAAAAAGCCATATCGTGCATCACTATACGTGTATGACATTCCCTCTAACAATGATTGAAACACTTCAACCTCGTTCTAAAATCACTTGGAAGTGATGAACGATGTGAACGAACGATACGAACGAAAAATTGACAGAAACGATATACAAAAATGTACAGATCACGAGAGTCTTACGTTCATCGCAGCACTTTTGTTGTTCAATCGAGCTGTGGTCTTCATTATCTGCCGACTACCGTTATCTATACTGCATCCGATGCCAGTGATCGATCAACGATTATTTCTATGGAAAATTGATGGTCAGCTACATCACATTTCACTCAATTATTATCTTACAACTGTTCGGATGATTCCTTTCTTACTCAATTATTGTAATTCAAGCTTATTATTAGCAATTTATTGACGTTAGTTTTTCAAACTTGCGTCTTTAGTCCTGGCCGTAGCGATTAAATTAAATTAAAAACGCGCTTACTCTCGCTGGAGTAAAGCAATTATAAATGGACGTGATGTTTTACAATGAAATACGTAGAAATAGGGAAAAGCGATAAATGGCAAGCAATTTGGTGAGTGGCACTGCGCTTTCACTATGTTTTGTCGCGAAACGTTTTGTTGAAATTGAGCTATTAGAGCAGAGACAAGCGGCGGGATAGGAAAATTGGATTTCTTCAAATTAGTTTCAGCGTCGCTCGAGCCTCGTGGAAAGGCAGAGCGGATGGAGAAAACTTTCCCTGAAATGGAATGGAAAGATGTCGAGCGAGTTTGATTAAAATTGATTCTGCTACACCGAGCATTGTGACGTGTTACACGAAAAGGCAGTACACGTGTGACGAACGTACGATAACGTATGAAATTTGCTATGCCTCTGAGTCATGTGTACAAAAAAAAAAAAAAAATTACTCTAATCTTACTGTTAGTGTTTCAAAAGAAACAACATTTTTGAGTAAGTACAAATATAAATGATTTCTTTAAATAAATAAAAATATTTTATTCGCGACATCAATACGTTCACTGTTAATCCGTATATCAGACGGTGATACATGGTGTTGATTCATACAAAATCTTTTGATTCATGTGCACGACCAATGAAGTGTTTGTACGAATGAGAGTCGAACGTGTACGCGAAATGAAATTAATATAATTTTATAAATAATGAGATTAATACAAAGAAATCATATTTATTTACACTTGTGAATGTGCAGTACAGGACTAAAAGTGTTAATAAGATAGTACAGGACTGAAAGTGTTAATATTTTCAATTGAAAATTATAATTATAATTAAAGCTTCGATCGAACAATGAATATTGAACGATTCACTATTCGTGTTCTTTGAAAAATTGTTTAAAAAGATTTCACCGAAAGAGAGGACGTTTTGCTTCTAACAAAAATAGAAAAGAAATCCTTGGATAAGTATAAAATATTTGTGCATGAACTTCGAGTATTGGGAAAACGAAATATTCAATTACGTGTCTCTATTAGACATTTCATTCGATAACTCGAATCGTCGGTATTTTTCCATTACTCTTTCCGTTTCAAAAGACCAGGCGAATTTTTTTTTCTTTCGAACGATTAACTGGAATTAAAATTAATCGCGATCGGGTCAAGAATCAATTGAAAGAAAATTTCTCGGCACGTTTGACTGACCTTTCATGTACTAAATGAGCAATCAAGGTCCCAGCTGTTGCCTCGTTGTCGCGCAGCTTCCTCATTTCTATCAACCACGTTACCATTCTCAGTATACACTTTGTTCTTTGAGCTTCAACGGCGAGGAAAAGGCATGTTACGAATCCGCAACGTGACGCACGCAATCAGTTAGGCCAAGCGAACGTTGAGCTCTTGGATTCATGTGAAGAATTTGTTCAATGACGAACGTTTCAGCTACTGATTCGTTTCTGTTTTACTATTTTCATGTAAAAAGTTTTTTTTTTTTTAATTTAAACTAAGAAAAAAGAAGACGAAGAATCAGTGGTTGAGATGTTTTCTTCTTTTGGACGTTTCAAAGAAATTTCAAACTTTAGAATATATATTCTGCAATGCGTTTTTTTTTTCAGTAAATATAGCTGTAAAAAATTCAATTTAGAGTAAACTTAAAGATCTTTTATATAGGAATTTTCGTTCAAAGATACAGAAGATAAATCTAACTTGGGAAATTTTAGAACTCAGCTGAGAAATTTGGAGTGCTTGTTTCCTTTCTCTTAGAAAAAGGATGAACAGTATCCATAAAATGTGTGATACGAGACGAATAAAGAAAATTTTTCAAGTAACAGACAGTTAAATTTGGCGCTAGTCTGTGGATTAACGAACCAGTTTCGACCAATTTTTTTTCTCGTTACAATTCAAATCTATTTTTCTGTGATTCTATCGCAGATACATTGTGGTAATTCCTCGGCGAACAGTTCGCTGATAACATTCATTATTTGATATGTAAATCATTCAGAAGCATTGATCAACTTTATTCTCTATCCTCATATTCAACAATTACTTGATCGTTTGATTTTTCTTTTTTCGAGAAAACAAGTAACAAACTATAGCGTGCAGGGCAAAATTTTAGTAGCGACAGCTTTAACGAGTCGCAGCTGATTAAAGGAACAAGTGAATGAGACGTGTTTAAACTGACAGTTCAATCTACAATTAAGTTAATGTGTATACAAGTCAGTGAAATATGAATGTATGAAAAATATTACAAACAGTATGTGAGTAGTGATATTTACAAATCTCGATTGGACCCAAGTGAGTTTTTATCAAGTATAAATTTTATGGAATCGACTTTGCGTAATAAATGCACGAACGTGTGAATTCAGCTATTCAGAATAAATTGAGAGGAAATTTCGCGGAAAATCGCTCTGGAGACGGAAGTGAGAAATTATCTTTTTTCGAGTGAAGGATTCAACAATCTTGAATACATAGTCTATGATACACACACGTGTACTGATAAGTGAGAAGAATTAGTGATGATGCAAGAATTTTCTGTATGATATACGGCCCTGTAATCATATACGAACATACACACACACGAGCACACATGATGCAAAAAAACAAATGGCAATGGAGCCGTCGAAACAGATGACGAAAATTTGTCTCTTCTTTTCATCTTCTCTGTTTCTTCATATTTTATACTAAATTCTCTCCGTTTCTTTGAAACTGATAATAATTTTTGAATCAGTCATCTCTTTCTTTGAGACAGCATCCAGGTAAATAAATATAATTCGATAGATACACTTAATAAATTGCAGAAATAAATTATATCAACTAAATATTATACATGTGTTGTTAACGTATACCCGATTGTAAGAATAATATACGAATAATTGACAATTTTTTTTCTTTTGCAATTTAATTTAAAAATTCGCGGTCTAAATATTGTTTCGAATTGTTATCTTTGGTAAATGATAGAGTTTTTCTCATGGCAAATAAGTTGCTTTTGCTAGTGTTCTAGAATCGATAGACTGATGATACGAATTGTTAGTTCTTCAAGGCTTCAGACAAATAAACTCACTGCTTCGATCGACCATTCATTCATAGAAGAATCACAAATTCCGAATAAAATTTCTTCTTCAGGTGCGTCGTATTTTTCATAGATCGAAAATTGAATTACGTTGAATCGATAAAAAAGGAAATGACCAGTATTCAGACAAATTCAGAAAATTAAGCATTCGCATCGAGACCTCTTTAGATTGTCAATGGCGGATGATTCAGTCTCCAGTCATCCGAGAAACGAAGATTATATTGTATTATATTGTCTTCGTTTTTCTTACTATTTTTTGTGTCATTTCTGTAATCGTATTGCATATTGCTTTTTAAATGGTATTGCCTCGTGATACGAGTACTCGCGATAAACGACGAGGAAAGCAAACCAGTTCCAAAAATCAGTGTACGCGCTTGTTCTCGCTTGTAAATCATATGAAACAGTGGCAAGCTCACAGTTGCAAGTGCATTTTCTTTGCGTAAGATTACACGTTATTGTCCTCTATTATTAATCTCGAAAGATCTTGACTTTTTTTATTTTCGCCGTTCTATAAATTTACTCTGCGATCGATGAAATTTGTGCTGTGTAGATATTGTTGTTAAACAACGTCGGCGAAATGTTGAAAGTCGGAGAGAGATTATTTTTATCGAATGTTGCGAAACAAATGTGAAGAATGGGCCGGACTCAATCGTATTAAAATTCTGCAAATATTTAATCTTTTCATTCGTTCGGGTGGTTCTAGAATATTTGACAGAATTTTTCTTTTCTGCAGAAAATAAGATTTTCAACAGAAAGAATGAAAATAGAAGTTGATAGCAAGGTTTGACCTTTAAAATTATAAATTCTTAGTTTCGCGACGCAACATTTCAATGATCAAAGGATACTCGATTATCTTACAACTATAAATGCCGATTTCGTTCTTTTTTATCTCATTGGCAGTAAAAGTAATTAAAAGTAAGATACGACGCGCATGATAGATTTAACTAAAATACGAGATTTGCCTACGAGTCAGTTACTTAAATGCGTTTACTTGTTCAATTAGATTTTATGTCTCAGACGTATTCTGGCATATTTTTTTAAACATTTTCTCTCTGTCTTTTTAATCGCAGAAGAAAGTTAGGAAGAAACAAATAGTACGAGATAAGGCATAATTTTATATGATTTTAATAGACATTTGACAAAAAAACAATGAGTATATTGTAATATTCATTTTGAAATAGACGGCGAATTAGTAATTAATAAAAAACTTATTACGAATTACGAATTCTCGTACATATATGTATATACATACACATTAGTATTACATGGACAAGTATTTCAAATGTTTTACAATTTTATCATTTTCAAATACTTTAAACACAATATTTCATGAATATCAAATACTTTGCACAGCCAGAAAATAACTGCATGTAAGAGCTGATAATATGTTAGCGACGAATAACAATGTCTATATCAATATTAATATTATGTTAACGATATTTATATACATATTAATCATATCACTACAATTAATCATTTCAGGCAATGAGATAGAAACGGTATTGCGGAATTTCTATAAAATACTGATCAAAATACTGAGATGATCAAGAACGGTTACACATGCGAAAATGGATAAAGATCAGAGGAAAGAAGTGAAAAATCCGCGCCAAAATGCCAACGTATTGTCCATTCTTACTTTTTGGTAAGACACCTCCCGTAACACGTTATATTCTTTTCATCGTTCGCTGTTAACACTTTAATGGCCGCTCGCACAACACGTGTGGTGATGCTACCGCCGAAGGTCATTGCCCGGAATTGTTAAATCTGTTGTATTAAATATGTTGTTACTGTTGTTGTTGTTGTTTTTTTTTTGTTTTATGTGTATGTTCGCAGATGTTGAATTATTTCGTGAATTTGCATAAAGTTTTTTTTTTTAAATTAATTCTTCAAAAATATTGCCGACCCCCTGGCGACGTTTGGACTGGCGTAGACGTGCGGCCATTAAAGTGTTAATTCTCGCCGATTTTCGTATTGAAATTCTCGTATTCACTTGCGTGTTAATATCGATTGTCTAACTGACTAAATAGGTGGACCCTGAAGCTGTTGATTGTCGGCTACAAGAAAGAACTGGAAGAGGAAGACTTGTATTCGCCGTTACGTGAAGACAGGAGCAGCTACCTGGGCCAGCAAATCGTGGCAAACTGGGAGAACGAGGTGAAACGATGCGAGAAGAAGAAAGACAAATTGAAGCCAAGCTTGTTTAGGGTATTCTACAAATGCTTCGGTAAAACAGTCATGCTCACTGGACTAGGCTTATTCGTTCTAGAATTCGTTATACGGTACGGTTACATATACAACAGTTTAATGGTAATTCTAATAATCAACGTGCAAATCTATGTAATCAGATGCTTGTGTACATTGTGTATTAGCATCAGATCGAAGAGAATAGTCTTTCACGACTTAAGTGCATGTATTATAATAAATTCATTATATTTTTCAACGTTGTGCACGCAGAAATTTCTGGCAATTTGTTATTTACTTCTTGGAAGATAAATAACAAAAAAGAAAACATTTCCACTAAGAATATAGAGAATAAAAAAGAGAATAATACGATGTTGCTGCACGTTGTTATCTCGAATTTAAGAATTTGTCAGTAGAGATGCAAGAGAATTCTTTATTTATTAACGGAACATATTTATTGAGAACGATGCATTTTGTCAGGAAAATTTTATTCCACACTTTTTACTTACTTTTACACGTCGAATGAAAATATTACGTTTACAATTAGTTTGAAATTCGAGCGTAAGTGATAAATTTTCAAACTTGATTCTCTCAGTTACGAAGTCTCAAGTCAGAAAATTGTATTCTGTATATTTTCCTTAGTCCTTCGTGAAGAATTGCGTCGTGTCCACCTTTGACACGTTATTCGAGCGAAATTTAGTTATACGACGTTAATTCATAGTCAAGAAGTTCACAAAGCAACAAAGAACATCATAGACATAGACCTCGTGTATAGAAATTTTATTACTTGCTTGAATCCTGAATTTCTGACGCTAGTTTGACAAAAAAGTGGTTTCATTGAACGATCGACTTTGGTCGATTTCAAGCGATTTCTACTGGAGAACGAAGCGGAGAAATATTTTCCAAACGCGAAGTGAAAAAAACCTGTCTGACCAGAAATTTCTCCGAGCTGTTATTATATTCATTGAAAAATTCACCAAGCGAAGGGTGAGAAAGTTGAAGTAACATTGAAGAAAAAGATGAAAAAGAAACAGACAAAAAAAAAAAAGGAAAAGGAGAAGAAAAGAAAAACGGGAGAGAAATAAATCTTATTTTTCTCGTTTTTTTCAGCATCGCGAATCCGTTCTTCCTCGCAGGATTGCTACGTTATTTCTCAGGAAACAGACAGGACAGGGGTTCTAATATATACTATTACGCCACGGGATTCTGTCTTTTGCCTTTCGTAGACGCTCTGATTATCCATTGGGCCTTACAGACGCTCACGCACGTGGGAATGAAAGTTCGGGTGGCTTCTTGCGCTTTGATTTACAGAAAGATACTTAAACTGTGTAATTCCGTCTTTGAAAATGAAACATCTGCTGGACAGGTACGGAATATGTTGTCAATCGCACTTTGTTGCATAATTTTAGTTTCGTTTCTCCGCTGTCGCATGTTCCACTGTTTCATCCTCTGTCTTCAGATGGTGAACTTTTTAAGCAACGACGTTAATAGGCTCGATTACTTTGTCTTTAGTATTCATTATTTATGGATTGGTCCGCTTCAAATTGTTGTAATAGCGTATCTCACATATCGCGAGATTGGACTCGGCGCGATCATAGGAATGACAACGTTTCTATTGTGTATTCCGTTACAGAGTAAGTAATCAAAAGATGTTGTAAGTATGTTGTAAGACAATCGTTTAGCCTCAATTGCTCAAGAAAAGTTTGAGACAGCCTACACTTTGTACATTATTCTCGAGGAATGATAACGTTACAATTATTTTTGACAATAATATAGTTGTTTTCGAGTATTTGTAATTTAAAGAATAATAATATATTATTATATACAAAGAATAATAGTATTCTTTATAGAATTTCTTATGATATATATAAAATATATAATATATATATATATAATATTATAAATATTATATATAAAATATTCATTTCTTTGAAGAAGTGATTATTTCGTCCTAAAATAATCCCAAATTATATCATATTTGATATTTTTAGTGTATTTTGGAAAGAAGGTGTCGCGTTTGACACTCGGATCGGCTCAAAAGACTGATGACAGGCTGAGATTGATGAATCAGATCATTGCCGGTGTAGAGATCATTAAAATGTACGTTTGGGAAGTGCCGTACTCGCTGCTTGTCGAAAAGGCTAGACGGTAAGAAAACACATAATTCGTATTCAGCGGGTTTCGTAAATGTCAGCAAACTGCTACATACACTATTTTCAGGAAAGAAGTGAACGTGATAAAAAAGTATTCGATCATTGAACAATTTGGCTTAACATTCGACATCTACGTTCCGCGAGTTAGTTTATTTATCGCCATATTAACATACGTTTTAACCGGAAACAATATCAATGCTGAGAAAGTGTTTATGATGTCAGCATTCTGCACTATTTTAGGAAGTTCTATGACCATTGGTTTCGCTTTAAGTAAGTTACTTTCTGATATTAAGTGTATACTATACTTAGCTATACTATTCTAATTCAGTCTTTAGTATCGTGATTTGTTTGTTTTCATCCACGCAAACATTTCTATTCATTTTTTTGTTTAAAAAATAAATAGAAGGAGGATCTTGGGATCTTTTGCAGAAATAAGCAAAAGATTCCTAAGAGTTTCTCATATAAATAGAAATCATTGCTCGATTGTATTCAATGTTACATAGATCATTTATCATAAATAAGTGATTATATTCGCAATATGGGGCAGACAGAAAATATCAATCAACAGTTAAAATAAAATCCTTTTCGTCGATGGGACAGGGCTTTGAATTGGAATTGAAAAATTGCTGTCGCTGGGATTCATATTGAAAACTGAATTGAAATGTTTCAAAACTTGGATGAAATTGGAGAGAAAAATAGTTGCGATTTGTAAAAGAAGAGTACACAATACAGTGCGCAATGTGTCAACGACGCTAATTAAGATTGAACAATTAATCACTTGTTAAATAATCGCGTGAATTCTAAATTTTTCGTGCAAAGAAACTAATAAACGTAATTACAACTGAGCAAATATTGCGCAGGTGTTCATCAACTGGCAGAAGCGTTGGTGTCTGTCAAACGACTGGAGATATTCATGATGTACCCTGAAGTATCCACGTCACAGAAAATTCAGACCGAACAGGCCACGCAATCTGTTCCTATTTACTTGAAAGACGTCACTGCCAAGTGGGACGAGTCCAGAGACAGCGACACGTTGCAAAATATCAGCTTAAAAGTAGAAGCCGGCAGTTTTATAGCGGTGATCGGTCAGATCGGCTCCGGAAAGAGCAGCTTGTTGCAAATGATACTTCGCGAACTGTCGTTGAAAGAGGGGATCCTAGAGACCAGCGGGAGAATAAGCTTCGCCGACCAACGACCGTGGATATTCGCTTCCTCCATCAGGCAGAACATTCTCTTTGGCCATCCGATGAACGAGGCTCGTTACAACGAGGTGATCCGCGTCTGTCAGTTGACGCGCGATATCGACTTGTTCACGCATAAAGACAGAACCATGGTCGGCGAGAGGGGGATCAATTTAAGCGGCGGTCAACGAGCACGGATCAACTTGGCCCGAGCGTTGTATACCGACGCCGATATTTATCTCTTGGACGATCCTTTGTCAGCGGTCGACACGCACGTCGGCAGTCGTATCGTGGACGAATGCATATGCGGCTTCCTCAAGGAGAAGACCAGGATCCTGGTCACCCACCAGATACAGTACCTGAAGGCTGCTGATCAGATAATCGTTATGAACAACGGTAGCATCCAAGCGAGAGGCAGCTTCGAAGAGTTGCAAAGCATGAACCTAGACTTCATGAAGATCTTCCAAGAGCTCGAGGATAAGAAAGAGTCTAACGAGGCTAAAGTGAACAAGGAGAAGAGGCGAACGATGGACGAGACGAAGAAAGAAGAGGACGCGGTCAAGGAAGAGGAACCTGTCGACGTGGCGGAAACCAGATCGAGGGGCAGAATGTCCAGCAAGGTTTTCCTTGCCTATTGCAAAGCGAGTAGAAACGTGTTTCTGCTTTTCCTGATGGCGTTGCTGTTTGTGCTGAGTCAATCGATGGCCAACGGCAGCGACTTTCTCCTCACATTTTGGGTGAACACAGAAATGATGTCGTGGGTGGCGAGTGAAAATGGCACGATGGATTTTCAATGGAAAGGATCGCTGTCTCGCCAGAGTATCATTTATTTTTATAGCGGTATAACCGTGTCTATCGTCAGTACCTATATTATACAAACGTTCGTGTACTACACGGTCTGCATGCGGGCCTCGAAGAATCTTCACACGCTGATGTTCCGTAGTATCGTACGAGCTGTGATGTACTTTTACAACACGAATCCTGCTGGTCGGATACTGAACAGGTAAACACTTATGTGTTAACGACGCTTACAACTATCGTAAGTAGTGCGCAAGTAGTTGGACATTTAGTGCAAGTCGATTAAAAGATTAATATTTTTCGTAATGTTTTCAACGGACAAATGTCTCTTTATATATGTAATTATTCTTGTGATAATTGGACTCGGATGATCCACTAATTGAACTTCATCGAACATTGTTCGCCATCTGTATTTATTTGTAACGAGCACTTGACACTTTGTGACATTTACAAAGACTTACAGATCTTAACTAAGAACAATTATCTCAATCGCTCTAATGTTCCAATATATATATTTATTTTGTTATTTCTATAAGTATTATTTCTTGTCTTCACATCTTTGACAGATTTATTTGTTTGTATCTTAATAGATATCTTCTCAGAATCTAAGATTGCAATATTTAAATCCAACATCAACATTGCACGTGAATGGCTGAAATAATATGAAAAATCAAAATCAGATCAAGAAATCTCGTTTGAGTTACATACAGCGTCCGAAATACTTACGAACACTATGCTATTCGAGGAACGAATTATTATACTATTGAAGGAATCGATATTGATAATATCGTTTCTGTTTTAAGGTTTTCCAAAGACATCGGTATCATCGACAAGAAACTGCCTTTTACCATGTTCGATGTTATCGTAATGTTCTTAAGCTTCACGGGAACGATAGTGATCCTTACCACGGTGAATGCGTGGCTGTTGATACCAACAAGCTTCATCATCGTTCTTTTCTATTACATTAGAGTCGTGTACATTACAACTAGTCGCGCTGTCAAACGAATGGAGGGTACAAGTAAGTAATATCACGCGGTTGCAACGATCGATTAATTTCGCGAACATTTTCGCAAGTTTCCAATATTATCGGCGACAATTCGGCGATTAACAGGAATAATTTTCAGCTCGTTCGCCGGTGTTCGACCACGTGGGCGCAACGCTGCAAGGTCTAGCGACAATCAGAGCGTTCAAAGCCGAGAAGATAGTGACGGAGGACTTCGACAACCGTCAGGATCTTCACACGTCAACGTGGTTCATATTCGTTTCGCTTTCACGAGCTTTCGGCCTCTACATCGAGATATTCTGCTTGGTCTACGTGGCGGTGATTGTGATCATGTTTTTGGTGTTCGACGATCTCGCCATCGCCGGCGACATTGGCCTGGTAATCACGCAAGTGACCGGTGTCATTGGAATATTGCAATGGGGCATGAGACAGACCGGTGAACTGGAGAATCAAATGACGTCTATCGAAAGGGTGTTGGAGTACAGTAACTTGGAGGAGGAACCGTTTCTCGACAGTATACCGGAGAAGAAACCGCCGGAAGAATGGCCCACGAAAGGTCTCGTCGAGTTCAAAAACGTTCGATTGAAGTACGGGCCTAAGAGTGCTTACGCTTTGAACGGCATCACTTTCATGATTATGCCCAAGGAGAAAGTGGGAGTTGTCGGGAGGACCGGTGCTGGCAAAACGTCTTTAATTAGCGCTCTCTTCCGGCTAGCGTACATAGAAGGGGAAATTATCATCGATGGTATAGCCACTGACAAAATTGCGTTGCACGACTTCCGTTCGAAGATCAGTATTATACCTCAGGAACCAGTTTTGTTCGGTGGCAGCCTACGACGCAACCTGGATCCTTTCGAGGAATATTCCGACAATGTTTTATGGGCAGCATTGCAGGAAGTAGAGTTGAAAGAGACGATCGCTGAAATGGCGGCCGGCTTGAACAGCAAAGTGTCGGAGGAAGGGTCGAATTTTAGCGTCGGTCAACGTCAATTGTTGTGCCTTGTCCGAGCGCTCGTCAGAAATAACAAGATCATGGTACTCGACGAGGCCACTGCTAACGTTGATCCGCAAACCGATTCACTGATTCAACAGACCGTCAGGAAGAAATTTATGGATTGCACTGTAATCACCATAGCGCATAGGTTAAATACCATAATGGACAGTGATAAGATACTTGTGATGGACCAGGGTTGCCTAGTAGTAATTATACTGTTGGATTATTTAGAAAATTTAGAACGAACGGACTGCTGCAACAAAGAGGCAGTTTCATTTTTTACCCCTCCCTCCCTCCCTCAAAAAAAAAAAAAAAAAGAGAAAAGAAATAGAGAAAACGTTACGTTTCACTTGGAGGTGGCTCCAAGTCAAGGTTCGTCAACTTCACGAACTTTAATTAATGAATTTATAACATATGTGAAAAAGAGTTTCTAATTTTCAATTGCTTTCCTATTGGTTTATTAGAACTACGCGACAGTGAATTTGCTGCCTCGTTCTTGCTGCAAACTTTCCAACTGATTGTCACTATTACGTTTGAGAAAATTTACTTAGATTATCTAGTTAGTTAGATTTACTTCACACTGTTATTAATTAATTCTTTTTAGGAATACGATCATCCGTACGTGTTATTGCAAAAGAAAGGACATTTTTACAGTATGGTGCAACAAACGGGGGCTGCGATGGCGAATACACTGTCAGAAGTGGCAAAGGACGTAAGTGATTATGCAGAGAAAAAGTACAGAAGGGAATTTAACACTATGTATATTCGTGTTTCAGTGCTTCTATAAGAACAACGAAGCGTCATCTTGATAATGGCCCAAAACTTAGAAAACGTCCTAGTTGCACGCTGTTCCAAAGAAAGTCTTTTTCTACGTCTAATTTATATTTTACTATTCCAAACTGAACGTCTAACTTTCTCAAGTGCACTGGGTGTGTTCGACGATAAAAATTCTGAAAGTACGGTGGCTTACACAGATTATTACGTACCTATTGTTTAGTCTATATATGAAGTAATGACGATCTTTTGTATCGAAAGTATAATTTCAATAAAATTTCACAAGAATACCTCTTCGTTATTTTAACGTTATTTAAACAATGGTGGATTCTTGTCGTTAAAAATATATATGCGTACTTCAAAAAGTTTAAAGAACTTCAAGTAGCATCAAAAGACGAAAGAAAATGGAAAAAAAGAAGAAGTCTTTCCCTCGTAGTAAGCCCTGTTTAGTTGGACAAATTTCTCACCTTCCTCTCCCCGAAAGGATCGGATTAAGAGAATTTTCGTCTCGAACGCATCACTTTACTTTGACCAACACACTCCCGTCCTAACTCGAAAAGATCTGCCGAAGCTTCCTGTCTAGAATTCGAAGAAAGACGACGAGAGGCTAATAGCGTATAATGCTAGAAACACTTTCTGCCCAATGTCCAGGGACTTTCCTCAGAGCATGAGAGTCACTGAGGACTCCGACGGTGGCTCCGCAACGTTACTCGAGGGAACTTCCTGATGTAGTTAGATGTAGTGGTCGTATATAAAGTGACTATCTGCGGAAACGAGTACTAGCGAGAAAGAGAAAGTGACGCTCAACTCGACAGAGGCGAACACTTCAAATCTATAATTTTTTCTTTCTTTTTCTTTTTTTTTTTTTTTTTTTTTATTAATCTCGCTATCGTGTTACATTTGGAAGATATAAAATCAAATTGAAATTAATCTGACAACATGTTTTCCCTTTTATTTTCGAACATTAATATCCACATCAAAATCGTAAGTTTCGTTTGAAAGTAAAAATTTTCAATACATCGAATACGTTACAGACAATGAACATTGCATCTCCTCTTGGTATATTGCGAAATTTGTACCATGGTGTTCAAGTTTCCGAATGTACATTTTAGACACAGAATCACACAGTAACATAGTGACATACAAAATTCGTGTATGAGGGAACACACGAACGCGTCGTGATGTCGAGCAAGAATACAAAAAATGACTACCGTTTGCGTGTCAGCACCATTTGAATATACGCATCGATAAAATATCACTCGATTAGTACCAAAAAACGATTGCGTGTGTGTGTGTAAAACAAGTGAAAAGTTCACACGTTGCGAACGAAAGTTCGTTCACGCGTGATAAAATTCATTTGTATAAAAAATATTTGGCTATGTTCTCGATCGATCGGTAAATTTAGAAAATCGTACCCCCGAAAATGACACGAATAAATTCCTTGTACTCTGTTGAAATACGAAAAACACCATCGACCGTCACACAGTGAGTCCGCGTTCACGACTGTCGCGTGAATAATAATTAATCGATACCGCCGAGCATCTTCGGCTTTATTATCAAAATGATTAAAAGACATACAAAATAGCGAAGTAATCTCTCTCATCCTATGATGACACGTCGATCATTAAAATGAACACAGGCAAACGTGAAATGATCTGTCTTTCCTTGGAATGTGAAATGCGCGATTGTTTTTCTTCTTTTTTTTTCGTTGTGCTTCGTCGTTATTAACCAACGAGATTAAAATAGTTAACAATACGTAGAATTTGATTTTAATCGTGAGCTTTTGATTTCATGTTCAAGCACATTTTACCCGTGTACGTGTGTGTGTGTGTTTGTGTGTGTGTTTGTGTAAAATCGTTGGAATTGCACAAACCTTCTTTTTTACTTCTTTTTACACCGAGTCTATTTCTTTCTTTCTCTCTGTTCTCTTATCTCTTTTTTTCTTTGTTACGCCGTTCTCCTTTTTGTGGTTCCTAATTGATTTACTATTAATAGGAACTTTTACATCTAAACGTTCGTTGTACAACGTTCGCAACGTCAACGATATTTCTCGAACAAAATATCACAAATTTATGCTGAACAATTTAATCAAAGGTGTCGAAATCTTTATATATATACATATACATATATATATATATATATACATATACATATATATATATATATATATATATATATATATATATACACACACACACATATACATATACACATATACATATATATGTATAAAATGAATGTCGCGTAGATTTTTCAATTTCATAACAGATCTTCATTTATCGAGCTTTATAACGAAAGCCTCTCCCGGAGGTATGATAAGTTCCTTGAAGTACACGTCTTTGTTTAATCTGTACGATGGACCGACTATGACGTAACCGCCGTAATAGAGGAAGGATAGATCCTTCGTTTGTGTCTGATTGCCTAAATTCGCTAAGAAGACGTAAGAATTCCGTCGTGGATACCATCTTTCTATTACAATCATCTCGTCGTCTGCATACCTGTGAAGAAAAAAATGACTTCATTCGAGTAATTGTTATAACACTCTAGCGAATAACTTCGTCAAAAAAAAAAAAAAAGAAAATTTAAGTAATATATACAGATACATTGTTTTAATATTTGCTTTGACCTCGATCAATCTATTCTTCATCTAAAAAATGAGCTTTAACACCCTTAAAGCCTGTCACATAGAATATGTCTGACTTCATTTCTATAAGGAAATAAAACTGGACACCTTTTCATGATGTGTTTGTTTTGTTTTTATTCCTGTTAATTTTTTGTGTTTTTTTAATGGATAGAATTGGTTGGCGATAACTATAATTTTATTAACTACTTTTTATTTTCCTCACAATCCCGCTTGCCCATCATCTGTGTCTCGACAAACTTAAAGGCCCCCATAGACGTTGAAACATGATGCGATGCATGCATCAACTCCTAGGTTTCGTGAAACATCAGATGATGTTTCAGAATCAGCTTGCCTCCACTCTACCGATTCTTCAGTTCTTCGTGTGACGCCAAAGTTGAAACAAGTGTTTTAAAATGTCGGATCTTCCAGCTCCAATATTAGTGAAAGTAATGTTAGGTTTATTATCACAGACTTTCTTTGTCCAACTAATGCTAGAAATCTATTCCTGCATCAGTGATTCCTTGCTTCTCAGTGGTGCATGCATCAACTCCTAGGTTTCACGAAACATCAGATGATGTTTCAGTATCAGTTTGCCTCTACTCTACCGATTCTTCAGTTCTTCGTGTGACGCCAAAGTTGAAACAAGTGTTTTAAAATGTCGGATCTTCCAGCTCCAATATTAGTGAAAGTAATGTTAGACTTTCTTTGTCCAACTAATGCTAGAAGTCTATTCCTGCATCAGTGATTCCTTGCTTCTCAGTGGTGCTTGCGTCAGTGATGCATGCACCGCAGCGCAGCATGTTTCAACGTCTATGGGGGTCTTAACACCTCATTCCTTTACAGCATCAACAACCGATGACACATTTCTCGTAAACTTATCTCTCTCCAAGTTCCTGATCGAGAGCGTGACGCGTTTTCGTTGCACATTTCGTTACATTTTTTGCCCGAACACCCCCGGTGAAACATATTCTATGTTAAAAGCAAAGTTTGTCGATAATCGAAGTTTCTACACTTCGCCCCTTTGTATCGAAATGTAAGAAACCGTAGGAATTTTAAAAGATTTGTTACGCTTGTTTTGATGATTTACCTAATATCACAGTTCGCCAGCACCTGATTCTCTTTTAGCACCGCTTTCACGTAGATAGGTGTCGTTTCCGATCTGAGAGCAGCCATCTCGGCGATCGTTCCGATCAAGCTCGATTCCAACGGTTTCGCAGATTCCGGCAGCCAAGCCGTAACACCGATCGACGCAAATTTAAAGTCGGAACCGTCGATCTCCTCCCAATACATCGGCGCCAAGTTGTGCACGTGTGCAAGATCTTTGTGATCCTCGCATTCGCAGTCCAGAATACCTATCTAAACATTAAGCAGACTTTTAGATAGTCGCTCGAGACTGTTGTCTGACGTTGTCGAACGTGTTATTTGAAAAAAAATTGATTGTCGTGTCACGAGATATTGCATTACAGGGAGAGAATTAAAAAAATTGGTACACTTTTGGGTACATAATTGTGACCAAGTGTGACAAGTAACTGTGACTTTAATAATCTTCGATACTTCGATATTACGGTAATAGTTTTGAAATTATAATTATAACCCAGTAAAAGGACCAGATTGATTAAAAACGTATTGAACGATTATAAAATTCTCTACAAATGAAAAAAGAAATGTTTTCCCTTGTAGCCTTCAATATTATACTTATCCTTAAATATAACATGTCGATGTAAATATAATAAAAATACAAATATAATATCCTTATCCTAAAAAAAAGAAAATATAATAATATACATCTCTGAATTCTTTTAGCTTCTTCTTACTAAATACATAAATTCTTCCTACGTGTTCGCAACTTATACCTCGTCTCCGTAGAATATATTCGGCGTTCCTGGAAGCATCATCCCCAACATTGTCGCAGCAATGGTGGCGTTCTTCACGCTAATGGTGGAAGCTATCCTCTTCGAGTCCACGCCACCGATCGACCAATGTACCCACGGGTAACCCGGTTTCTCGAACAGCACGCTGCCCGTGACGTCCTCGATCTGCCTCTTGATGTCCTTCGTGCCGCTCGTCAGGCGCAACGTGACGTCCACAAGGTCCATCCTCATCAGGACGGAGTTCCTCGCCGCGGCCGATTTCGCAGCGTTCAAAGCGTCCACGTGGCAAATGAGTATCCTCTCGGTGCCGAGGATCGACTTCCAGTGCCTCAGAATGCCGGCGAAGAGTTTCTCGTTCGCGTAATGCTCCAACCCCTTCAGGTAGAAGCCGTCCACTCCCCTTTGCAACCAAATTTTGATGGCCGTCGTCACGGGGTCGTTGACGTGACTCGAGGTGAACGCTTCGTGCTGCGAATCGTCGAGAGCAGGCGGTATCGAGGACAACGCCTGGCGAATCGCCTGAAGCGACATGGACGAGGACGTCGTCGACATTGACTCCTGAAGAGTCGCGGCGGCCGCCTCGGTAACGTCTCTTCTCTCGCGCACCGCTTTGTCCGTTTTATTCGGCTTCTCCGAGGGCACGGTTGTTGTCTCGTTGTGCAGGGTCTTTACGAACGGGTACAGGGGCAGATCGAGAATCAAGCTCATGTTTCGACGGTGAGTCTCGCGCACGAGCGTGGCGAAGTCGTCCAACGTTCCTAATTCTTTGCTCAGGTCTGTCAGGTTCTCGATGTTCGCGTAATACTCGGGATAGTGAGCCGCCGGGAAGATCGAGTTCAAGCGGATGCCGCGCACGCCCAGCTTTTTCAAGTAGTCCAGACGCATCGTGATGCCGCGAAGATCGCCGATCCCGTCGCCACCCTTCGAGGAATCCTGGAACGATGCGGGGAATATCTCGTAGAACACGCTGCCCTGCCACCATTGCACCGGGGGGTCACACCTGTGGCAGTGGAAACGAGTTGTTTAGACAGCGTACTATGTTTTTCAGATTAAATTAATTAACTGCCAAAAGTAGTCGTAAATGTGGTATCGTGTTTCATTCAGACGGCCGTGTGTATACCGAATGAATTAGATTGAACTACTTATTGGATTTCATGGATTACTGAAATTTGTGGCTATTATATGGAATTATTAGAGTTACGAAATCGATTTCTTTTTTTAATCATTGAAAAACTAAAACCGTCTTTTGACGTCGATTGTTAAAGGTAAGCTACATTCTGCAAGAAACATCTTCGAATTTCCCATTGATCCATCATTCGTGAATTTTCCATTGTCCATTATCCGTTAATCTTGGCTTTCTAGTTATAATACCAAACACATGCTTAGCCGTGGTAATGTCACGAAACGAAAATAAATAAATTTATTTCTTCATTTAACGAGCGAGTGAAGAAACTAACGAACAATGCAAATTTTTTTTACGAATGAAAAGCTGAATACACATTCAATGAGATTCACGATCTACGTGTGCGTTTCCAATTTAATCTCGAACGAGGAGAAAACACGACGGATTCTAACCTGTTGTTGTGTTCTCCGGCAGAAAAATCACAGCAACAATAATTTTCAAAATTTTAGTTAGAACCTGCGTTCCTCCGTTCTGCGGAAAGCACTTACTTTCTTGGCATCGTGGCGATTACGCCGATGACGAGTGCCACGCATCCGGCGAGCACCGACATCAAAGACCAGAAACAAGTCTTCCGTATGAGCGGCCAGTTCCATTTCATGAAGCGATAATCCTTCGACGGTTTCGGTACCACTAGCTGTATACCGACTAAAGGTGGCTTCCCTCCATTCTCCTGATTGTAAAACTAAACAGTTACAATTTATGTTCATAAGGACGTTACGAAGCAGCAAGCGATTAGTGACAAAGAAAGTGGGCGGGGGGAGGGGGTGGGAGGGAGAGGGGAAGGTAGCACAAAATGATCGGCGCGATTCCCTCCACCAATGGCGAAATTGACCAAACTTGAGTGATACCAGTGGTTGTTCTGGTTGGCTGTAACATTGCCATTACTACTACACATAGATTGCGGATTTTCGTGCGTCTGTAGGAAATTTTCAACTGTAAAGTTGAAAAACACAGAACACGAGAAAATATGTGAAAATTATTATATATCGTCAAAGTATGCTTTCTGTAAGACTTGGCGCTCAAGACAAGATTTTCTATCTCCATTCTTCTTTTTTTCTTTTTTTAATTTTATCTTTTAAATCGCGTTTCTCGAGAATACGAATTCGCGATGAAGATCGGTAGTTTAGTTTATCAGCACGAGTTGGCGAACTGATCGATATCGAAGTGCCATTAACAGTATCGTGGGCAACGATCTGGGTCATTCGGGAGCATTTTCAATCTAGATATCTCTCTTTGTTTCGGATCTCCGATTCACTGGGGTGCAAGTTTTCGAATTGCTATCGATGCTGAGGGGAGTGATATACATGTTCACCGTGTTGTTGGAACAATAGCACGTGGTATTGATGAACATGCGCGCACTGAAGATGCAGACCAATTTTAAAATTTTCATACTACCAACGGTGTCGATTTAAATTTTAAATTTAAAAATTTTAAATTTTAATTTTCAAGATTGTATCTGTCTCTGAAATTGCCTCTGTCAGCGAAAGTTAATGGACGCTTTGTTTATTTGATAAATCTTGCAAAGAAGCACGAAAGAAAGAATAGAAATTTTATCTTGTAATCACAATCGTACTTTGTCACTTTCCGAACAGACATATTTATTATAAATTTCGAAATTGTTCGATACTTTGAATATTCGTAGAAAAATATTTACATGACTAAAAGGTATGGAGTCTCTACAAGCTCTCAGAAATCCGTACGCAGTCTCATCGATAATAAAATCTTCAATACGCAAGTCTTCTAAAGTGACATCTATGACATTTCTGAGGACGTTGCACGTGTCGGAGTTACATAACGCCAAGGGCATTAAATTTTCTTTTGATTTTCAATCGAAGAAAAGATCAAGACGAAAAGATCAACGCGTCAAAAATCTTTCAAACTGTTGAATTTACGGAAGCAACGTGTGGAACAACATTTGTGGAATAGGATTAAACCATTGCTCATTCATCAGCGCGTATTGGCAACGAAATGTCAAATATGTTCCCTCTTTCCTCGTGGTTGAGATTTATGGAATACGGATGAATACATAGCGACAAATGTATTGCGTTAGCGGTCTTTGGCAAAGTGATCTCTCTATGTGCCAAGCTGACCAAAATGCACTGAATGCAGAAACTTTTTAGAGAAATTACGATATGAACGTAGAATTATGAAAATAGAATTCTAATTGAAATAAATAGATTTTAATATATTCATTCACCAGCTCGATATGTCGCGTATTCAGCGACCAACGAAAGTGATTTCAAATCTGAACAAAGTAAAAATAGATTCGCCTGCAAATCATAATAGTTTTAATATTTACGATACGGTTTCTTAATATGCTAGCGACTAATAAAAGTGGTTTAAATATATACAATATTTTCCGAGAAATATTGCATGATCTATGTGCACTGTACAACACGCGGATAAAACGTCATTTATCATCTACGATAGAGTTTCTGCTTGCCTAGAACTTGCGCACAACGTCATAAAAGATTTAATATGAACTGTCAGATTATATAAAAAAGGATAAGCGCGTGTATTTATATAAAGAATAAGTCAATAAACGAGACACGCCGTGTAAATCTCAGATTAAATGAAACGTGAAGAGAGGATAGATATAAAACTGGTGAACTTGAATGAGAAAAAAAAAAATCTATGATAAATAGGGTAACTTCCCTTTAGTATGAAAGACGCGATATCGATCATTGTATTCAGAAGAGAAGAGCGTCAGTTTTCCGTATCACTTGAAGGCGCATTAAAAGAGTTTGCAGTTTCTGTTAATTACGTTCTCAAAGATTTTCCTTATATTCACGAGGAATTTTAAGATCGACACCTTTCTAAATGCACGAATTTCTTTCTGTCTTCATTCATTTATATCTTGTTCTGGTAATTCTTTTTGTTTTTAGTATCTTAGTATTGATAGTATTGCGGAAATTAAATTTTTGTCGAATAACACAGCGAAGCAAGGAATTTTTAAATCTTGCAAATAATCTTTGTAATGGTTGCATTTGTTAAATAATATAATGAATCTTTGTGAAAATCGTTCTTTCTGCAACATGTTATTAAAAGAAATATTATTTTCTGAAGAGATAAAATTTTAAGCACGCATTCAGAAGGCAGTTACTTATAAAAAGATATGAGGAATTTAGAAAATTTTACAATAAATTTACAATTAATTTTTTGTCTCTGAAAAACAAATATGCAAGATTTTCTTTAGGTATGCATAGCAATTCATTAATGATGTGAAAACTTGCGATATAATCTCTGTTGATGTACGATGAAACTAGAATGCGGATGTTTAAGCAGATGCATATTTTGTTCTTGTACTTTCTCGCGCGCATTTGCATATTATTCGTGCATACTTGCACATTTTTCATGAATATCTGCATATTTGCAAATGCAAAAGGCATGTAAGATATATGCAAACATGCAAAGTACTCGAACAATAGTCGAATACACGCGAAAAATAGTAAATAATAAATATTTACGAAAAACTGGTCAAATATTTGCATACTTCTCATATGCTTTTTGCATACTTCAAGTCCGCAGTTTAGACACACATGAGTGACACATAAGTGAATAACCTACTGATAATATACTCGCAAGATTCTTATCACTAATAATCACGGATCTGATGTATGAAAAAAAACTTATTAATCATGAGACAATACGAATGGGATATATATATATATATATATATATATATATATATACACATATATATATATACACACATTGACGCGTATCAAAAATAAATATACGAGACGCGTAGATGCAACTGAACTTGACATAATTTGAACAAAGATAGAACAGGTGATCGGCCGTGGCGAAAACAAAGCGTGAATTAGCGAACAAATAACAGTCGTCAAAGTTTCATCAACCCAGCAGTCGGAAAAAAATTTCCTGTTAGAGATTCGTACATACTTTGCACGTTAAAGTTGACAGCAAGCCACACGCTTTCTTTTTTTTGTCAAAATCTTTTATTAGCGTGTCTACGGTATCCGCGTTATTCGTAACGAGTATACAAAGGAATTTAGCGGTTTACCACCACACTGTGCACATCCATAAATATGCAAAAAGCGTAATAGCACAGACGGTCCGCAATACGTATGTGTATATTGCGGTAATATAATTAACCCTGTGTTGGCTCGACGTCGTATTTCATCACATTCATCTTTCCGTATATCACTGAGCACGTGAGGTTCTCACGACAGTTCCTTTTATGTAACGAACCTGTCGCTTCCCTGTGGTTTGAAAGTATTCGAAAATATCAGCAAGTATCAACACGATATACGTATAAAAGAACTGGCAAGATGAATATTGAAGGAGAGACATTCGTCGAACCGTCAAAGGGGTTAGAAAGAAAGAGAAAAACAGTGTGGATAATTATATTTCTGTACAGAGGATTATCATTCAATGGTATGGTGGAACAAATACAGCGACAGATGTTAAAATCTAGCCATTGCACGTGTAGTTAATAATTTCTGTGCATTTTTGAATAAGAAACGGATCGTTTGTCGTTCATCTCTGCAAATTGCTTCAATTAAAGTTCAAGCGAAATCGTTCGGTCGAAGGACATTTTAAAAAGTGATGACAACTCCATTGATAAAT
The DNA here is from genome assembly GCA_032399595.1 of Tetragonula carbonaria. Taxonomy (NCBI): domain Eukaryota; kingdom Metazoa; phylum Arthropoda; class Insecta; order Hymenoptera; family Apidae; genus Tetragonula; species Tetragonula carbonaria. Next base: position 10,297,343 of record JAUCRC010000002.1, read on the forward strand.
AACAAAAGTTGAATATTCGAGGTTCAATTAAACGATTTGTAATAAAATACAAACTCTGAGTAGATTTAAGATCCAACTTCGAATTAAAATCCGAAGATATTGCAACATTTGTATTGTAAATGCAAATTTCCAAATAATACAATTCTTAAATTATATATATATATATATATATATATTATATATATATATATATATTAATACAATATATATATATAATATTAATACAATATGATTATATATTATATATATTAATATTAATAATAATTTATATATATATATTAGTACAATATTTATATATAATATTAATACAATATGATTATATATTATATATATTAATATTAATAATAATTTATATATATATTACAATACAATATGATTATATATTATATATATATTAATATTAATAATAATATATATATATATTAATACAATATATATTATATTGTATTTATATATTATATTATAACATATTATATATTATATTATAACATTATATTTTAACACAGATTATATATTATATTATATATTATATTATAACATATTATATTTTAACACAGCGTGATATACTTTCTTGAAGTAATTCTCAATTCGCCGAAATAAACCACGTCGAAACAGCCATTTTTGGTGTATCGTTTTATTAACATTTAGAACTGAAACAATTGGCAGCCAACGTCTAACGATCTCTGTGCTTGTGCACACTTCGCCGTATATATGTACATATGCCACCAGGTTTATTTCGCGATGCAGCGTTCGATTTCCCAGCTGCAAGGAATCACTCGCGCAACTTAACAGCAATCTTTCGTCGAGTGCTTGCTTACCAGAGCTTGGGCATCGGGCGCCAGATGCTGATAGGCTGTGTTCAGCTGTGTCAAGAGCTGTGCACAAACGGGCCCGTTTGTGTCACTGCTGCTTCCGCTGGTCGTCGACTCCACCATCGGGTCCCGCGAGCTTGGTTCTGTAATTAATACAACGAACACACTTGAAATAATCGTTCGCGCGATCGCGATATCGAAATGGAGAAGCCGCTCCCTTGGGGCGGCACTCTTGAGTTTCGTAACTGTTAACGCTCGGAATGCTTGGATCGTCGACCATTGTGTATTCGTGGACAAGGCACTGTCAGTGGACGTCGTGGCACGCGTCGATCCCCGACGGTTGTTACCGCCAGACTTCATTGAGATTAATTCGTCGCTTCAATTGAAACCGGATCCCGTTAAGGCATTTGATTGTCGGCTTAAGTGCCGTGCATATAAACGCGACGCCATTACATAAGGTGGTACTCGAGAGTGACGGACGTATGTAATGTAAGTGAGCGAGTACTCACGCGATTCGCGTTGCTACGATAGTATGGGCGAGTGCTGGTCGACGATTTTCTTCTTGCGATCTCATTGCGATCGAACTGCCTGATGAATGTGCAGTCATTTTTGTGCAGAATTGGAAGGAAAAGAACGTTACGCAATTTGCGGAGGAAAAGGCGATCATTGTGAAAAAGTGTTAGAAGAAGATTGGTGTCCGTGGTTTTACGGTAGTCGTCAATCACTTTGCGCATTTGCGATTGTATTTCGTATTTTTGATCAGTTGCGAATTATCTAGCAGCCTCGCAATTTTGTACTTTTGAATTTTAATTTTTTTCTTCTTTTTTTATTTTCATTTAGCGCGAAGTTACAGTAGAAATGTAATATTCTGTTGAATGGCAAGACCTAATAAACACAAACAGGTGGAGCAGTAACTGCATTACAAAGTATTATCGAGTTGAGGTATTAGCGACTTTACCGAAGCTGTAAAAAGTTATATCCGTTTAGCACGAATAGATTTTTTTCTAGCGGATACTCCCCGTGGTTACGTAATATCGTGAGTTATGCTTTTCGTTACTAAGTAAGAATTACGACGGACAGTGCGTACTTACATATAGATGACTATAGTTACAATTAAAATGATGAAAACCAAGTGGTGGAAATAATAACAATGAAATAATATGACAACGAGAAAATTACATCTATCTTATGGAAGTTAAAATTAAATCTAATCTCTATAAACTACCACAGAGAGACAACACAAGAACCACAAAACAATTATAAGCAGTTCCATTACACTAGTTACACACACATAAGCAAACTAACGAATCGATAGAACGAGACTGACATGTTACTCGTACGATGCTGCGACGAAGATTGGCTTTAGACAACGAGTAAAAAAAAAGAGAGAGAAAAAAAAGAAAAAGTGTACAGGCATAGAGAAATGAGTATACAAATAAACGCGCGTGACATGAAAAATGATCCTCATCAAAAATGATTGTTAAATTACTTAGACTTTCTCTGATGCTATCCTGTAATTGTTGGAAAAAATAAAAATTAAACCCCCCATTTCGTATCTACACGAATTGGGCTTCAAATTTTGAAAAGTGAAATAAATGCGACGCTTGGAGGAAGTCTGTTCTAAATTCGATACCCTGGACTGGGGGACAACACTCTCCCTAAATTTTATTACCAAAATACCTACCACCCACGTGCTTCGCAACCATTTTTTTTAGTGCGAGAAAACGCAATGTATTTGTTTTATTTTCATTTCTATCTAACACAAGCAGCTTGCTCTTATATCACTTAAAATACTAAAAGCTAAGTTCCGAGATTGTCAAGAGGTTGTGATTCTTTCAATTTTATTGATTTTGAATGTCATTCCTTATAAATATGCACAAGTTATTCGCAAAATATTTTAAAATAATATTCATCATACTATAGACTATAAAACAAACTTTTTTTAATTCGTACGTAATATATACAATATTACGTGTTGATTATTTTTTTTTTTATAAAAATAAGTCTGTTTGAGTGGAAAATGAAAGACAGCAGAAGGCACAGAAAATTAAATTATAAAATTTACCCATTTCAGTTAATATTAACGATCTATGATAAACAGTAGAATTTCCAGTCATTCTTCTTTTTCATCTTTCTTTCTTTTTCTCTCGTTACATATCGGACTTTAATATATTGACGAGTTCTCACTTCTCATACATTTGTTCAAATATTGCGCATAATAAAGACCGCAAGTGTACCTTTTAATAAATTATGACGTGATCGTGCCTGGACCCAAATTTGTGTAAAGAGTGCGCGATAAAACTTACGTGTATTCTCTTAAAATAAACTCTCTTCGCAACCATCTAGAAATCAGCGGTTCTTCTTTCGTAATTTAATGTTAATTCATCGTTTGTCAAATTTCAAGCCAAGTACGTTAATCGTTTCATCCTTTGAAAATTAACGTGTATAAAAGTAAGCAATCATCTTTCATTCTTTATGACTTAAAAATCCACGATACATCCACAGACATTTCACCTTCGTTGCGACGCTGACAAACATTAATTACAGCAACTGAATAAAACGACATTTAACGTTAATGTCTGTTAACAATTAAAACATGCAGAGAAATTAAAAGGAAAACAATCGTTTACCAAGCAGTCAAGGCAACTGCCAGATACAGTAACGACAATGTTACCAGTGTTACAAGAGATTGCAAACTCGATAAAGAGGACAATGTAAAGAAACGTATTACGATTAATATTGTCAACCGTATATAATAACGTATATATCAACTGAAAGTGTGCCAACTACCAAATGAAACCTACCATCGTTCAGCGTTCTGCACGAGCTGTTCACTATATTCATGAACTCGTTAAGCCCGTCCTCTTTATTAATGTTTTCGAGCGTCGGCGGCTGAATCGATTCCACGGGATTTCCTTCCGCGGAAACGAAGATCTTGTCGTCTTCCAAGGCATTGTTCGGTTGCGTGGCCGGTGGACTAGGTGTTAATAGTGGACAATCCGACGCCTCTTCATCCTATGTAAAACGACACGCGTCCGATCTGCATTATATCATTTTCCTTTCCAACATATATTCCGTTTTAATCTTTTTTACTTTTTTCTTTCTTTCTTTGTTTTTTTTTTTTTTTTGGTTTCTTTGCTATTCGCATATACACGCCCTTTCAGAAAAAGAAACGAAACAGCAAAAGATCAAATCATACGAGATACCAGACGAGCGATAAAAGTATAAAAGAATTTCAGACAACTTTGTTTCCAAATGGGAAATAGTGAGTTTCGCGATGTTTAAACGAGCTGTGTTTTCTTTACGTGTCGATAACTTTATAGTTTTATTGGTATTATTTTCATTACTATTTTACTATAGGAATATCGATCGTGTTTATTAACAAGTCGCTCGCTTCTTAAATTATTATTTTCTTTTTTTAACATTGGTTTCTCAAGATCAATTTTATATTTCAATTGTTTTTAGAATCTTGCTATTATCTTCGGTTAATTTGTAAGTATACATCTTGTAGTATAATATAAATGATGTCCAGGATCACCTGGATGAATAAACGATGAGCTCGTAATAAAGACTAGTCGCGAAAGAACATGGCGGATCATTGAAAATATCTAATAGTGTCATACGTTTTCAAAGTTCTTATTAAATTAGTCAAATTTAATGCAGCGTTAGAACTCAATATGTATCTATTGTTCGTTTTATTACTCCTATCGCTTATCTGAAATCAAATGTTAGCGTCCAAGCGCATTACCTATCGTGTATAAAAGAGAAAAAGACTAAAATAAATCGGTATCACAGTATAAACATTATATACATTTTTAAAGCAAAGCTGCGTGAACTTATGTTATCGAGATTATTAACATAAGCGATCAACTAAGTTCGAGTACAAATTATTAACGTAATGTCAAGTTACATCTCGGGCGTTGATGTCGAAGAAGTTAAGAAAAAAGGAGTCTTGGAAAATCATTTAAAGTTAGGGCGCTATCGGCACATGCTATTAAACGTACGGTGGATTACGTACATAACGTGGCGTTCGTGGGAGTAAAACACACAAGAAAAAAAAAAAAAAAAAAAGAACTGAAAGAACGAAAGAACAAAGCTACTTATTTCTGTTCGGAACACACCTGTTGGTCTTGATTTATAATGAGTTGCCGCGAACTCGGCGAGGACGCAAGTTCGATCGGTAAAACCCCCAAAAGACCCTCAGGCTTCTGGATATTCATCTCTGTCAACGTAGAAAAAAATCGAATTTGTTTTATCCTCTGCAGGTAATCGTCCACACCAAGGGTAAGCAAAGTTCACATGACAAACAAGTTCCAGCAAAACGTCCAAAAAAAACGACACCACGGTTTCGCTCGTCAGAAACCTTTCGTCCCCGTTCGTCGGTTCAATTTTCGATCGTTCTTACTCGATCATCGAAAATCGATCGTGTCTCGTCCTTCTCGCGCAATTTCAATCAGCGCGTGCAATTTTCACTCCTGCATTGTATACTCTCGCCAGTTCGTCTCTTCTTTAAAAATAGCGAATATCCTCAGAGTCTGAATCTAGTTGTATCAATCACGTCGGAAATAAAAAGGAATGCCAAGTGGCGGTTTTTCTTCGCTTGGATTCTCGCACCGACGGCAGAATTAACAAGCGTATATACTCGAACTGCAGTTGCACATACCGCGACGAAACGCGATCTTTATGAGGCGCAATATGCACGCCCGAACGAAACGCGATCCACGGTCGTCATATTTACGAACTGTACACGCCGCCGACTGGTAAAGTGCGACGACTATTGATCGAGAAATTCTATGAACGACGCGTTTCGCCCGAGCTCCGATTTTCTCCCCTAATCCATTAAACGGGATCGTTGAAAAGGGCTGTCCAAATGATCCTCGGGATTCGTCATTGTTCCGCTATCGCGCGCTCCTCCAGCTAGTGTGGTTTGTTATTACGTCATATAGCAAAGCGTATATCAGATCGTGTATCGTAAAAAGAAAAAAAAAAAAAAAATGAAAGAAGAATTATACGACCGTGGCGTTTCTATCAGACCTCGAACGTTTACGGCAAGATTTGCAGAATCGCAGAATTGAACGTGTGATGTGAAGAAGTGTGTGAGAAGAAAAAAAGAAAAGAAATATCGAAATCGCGTCAGAACGATTGTTATAATTAGACTGTGGATGGTTATGCATTTACGAGAAATTTTGATTTCGCGTGTAAAAAATACGCGCAACGCGCGTGAAATACGCGAATTACTCGGTATACTAACACTAACGTTGATGTTTGCTCTTGCAAGTTTGTTTTTAAGAAATTCAAGATGAGCTTGACTTCGTTACGCAGAGAAACGATGCCCATTGAGAGATTATGAGTGCTTGTGCTGTTACTAGATCCGAAGATAAAAATGTAAAAATACACATAACGCAGAGAATGTACGATAGTGAAAGCGTGTAAGCTTACAATTCAATGTGAAAAATTTTTATAAAGTGAATAATTTGCATAAACATCGCACAACCTAGTTATTACAGGCATAAACACGTATAAATACGAATGTTAGTTAATTAATTTCTCGAGCTAATGAAACGAGTGCATTTAAAAGAATCAAACGAATAAAATCGTGGAAATGTATTTAGAAATTTTTTGGCGATTTGAGGGAAAATATGTTGGATTGTTTAAACGTTTCGCGTGCGTGCGAACATTACTAGTGGATAAAGTGCATAACGAAAAATCTATCCTAATTCGAACTAGTGTAAATTTTGATGATGCAATCAAATGTGGTCGCGTGACGAATTTCAACAAGGCTGTTGATTCAAGCATTTATGCTTTCGTTGTTCGTTAAGCGTGTTTCTAAGAATAAAAGGAGTCACGCTGATTCATTGTCAATTTAGTTTGACTAATTGCAAAATAAACATTTGCACACGTGCAAGACATTCGCGTTTGCCTTTTTTTTTTATGAATACGTGATAGCAATTATAAATAAACGGCAGAGAATTTTTTACAACTGCTATGGTACAAAAAAGTGCAAAATCGTGAAGAATCGTGTTAACAATTCGAATGGGATGTTACTGTATTTTTCCAATGTTTTCACTAAACTGTGGATGCTTGTGCAAGCTCATAACTTTGAATGAATTTATGAATATAACTAGAAGAAATAGAATTTTGAAATGGAATTTTCTGTTTCATCAGTTAAAACTGACAACGAATATTTCACCTTGTACATTTATATATTGTATTTTATGCGTTTTTCTACATTTTATTGTATTATATATATTTTCCCAATGTAATTGGGGCATTATCTCTCTCCAAATATACACAATTAAATTCACCGTAAACGCATCAACATCCACATTCCAGCGATTATATAAAGCTATCGTTTCCTGTAGGAAAGAAGTGTAACTACTTGCGCAATATCTCGCACCTTTCGTCATCAATGCATTCAACAATATTTGTTACTTCATTGTCAATAGAAAAATGTGAATCTACATTATTTACTCTCTCTCTCTCTCTCTCTCTCTCAGTAGCCGATAAAAATTAGAAATTATCCAAGAAATTCGGACTCATCCAATTTACCTGTAATACGGCCGGTTATCACGTGACAAAGACGACATCGGCAGAAGACCTAAAACACATATAGAAACCGTTCCTCGAGAAACCTTCACCCCCGGGAAAGAAGCACAAAACTAACCAAGTGATTCGCTTGGCGACCGGTTGCTGACTCAATATGTTTGATACGTCACAACTATCGTTCGCTACGTGTGCGATTCTCCTACGTTACGGAAGGACCAACGAAACGCAGCAAACGACAACAGAATATCACTACCGAGGACGATGTATGTGCTTTCGGATGTTGACGACCATCCTGTAGTGCCCAGCCGTAAAGAGAATCGCGTGCCTCCGCGTAGTATATTTAGCAACACCGTTTCGTTCCGTTTAGTCCCGTGGTGTCTCGCTTTTCTGACCGAGACGTTCGCGCCCTCCTCGAGTCTGCGCTCTTGCCGATGTACGTGCAATTCACCGTATCAACTGCGACGATTAGAGGCTCAATAACCTCGGCTGTTACATCAGTTTCTATCGATTTTAACGATAATCCATGGGGCAGCAGAGTTGTTCGAAAAATTAGATTGGAATCGCATTCGAACTGCAACAATTTTATTAGACAATGAGCTAGAGGAGAAATCCAAAGGAAATAAATTTCAGAAGAGAATAAAGAGTTATATAAGAATAAAAAAAAGAGTTATCAACCTCGGAGAACTCAAGAATTAAATTAATTAATCGATCGATGTAGCGCGATGTATTTCGATGTAATTGCAATTTGTGTGAAAATAAATTGTTTAAATCGTAGAATTTCTGTAAATTGTAAAATTAAAAATTCCGAGTAAGGTTTGATAATTGAGCGATGTTCAAAATTATATTTTTCTGGCCCCTTACGGAATGTTAACATAAATACATGCAAGTTGTTAATTTTATTTCTTATCTACAGTAGTTACATGAAGATATGGGTGCAATCAAGTGTATCTAGTTTGTGAGAACAAGCTAAAGAGGGCGACACTCTGACATTTCAATGTCATTTCCAACTTTACCGACCCAATGTAAAAAAAGATCGTCACAAACGAGATCACAGTGACGATATGTTTAGACATTGCATGACTATGTATTTTTTCGGCCCACGATTTCGGGGCTTGGGATTCCGCTACTATTTTCGTGTCATATCCTGTCGTACCGATTCAGCAAGTTTTGCACCGCGAAAATCAAAAAATATGGACAGTTGCCAGATTTGTTTCGAGAATTGTTCATTGAATTGAAGAGTGGTTCATCAATGAATGTTCCTCAGTGTTATTTAAAATTTTTAACTAATAATTTATAACAATCTTGAACAACATACTTAAGAGTCTTTGAACTATTGAACGGAATAATTAAATAATGTAGAAATATTGTAGAAATATTGTAAAAATAAAATAATTTAATTGCTTCAAATGAACTGTTCAAACTGTAAAATAATGCGATGATATTTTTGATATTAACAATTTTAATTATTTACTTGTAACAATTGAATCACTGATTAAATTCCAAAATATTATTTCATAGTTTGAATAATTCATTTATAATAAATTAAATTATTTTATTTATATTACAATAGAAAAAGACAGTTGCATAATACGTATATTTCTTTCTCTCTGAAACAATAAACGAGCGAAAATTTTTATATGTAGCACGATTATTCTAAAGAGCAAATCATCGCTTGATATAATTTTTGACTACATAACTGTTCTCTACATAAACTACTATTTAATGTACATCGATGCACTTATAATTTAAAAAATAATATCACGAAAATGTAAACTCAATTTTAGCCGATAAAAAATTAATAAAATATTACACTTAACGTTACAACATATTCATGAAAGTGTAACCTTGCGACAGAAATGTAAAAACTATTAAATTATTGATTAGTATAATAGAAAAACTGTTTTTAGAAATACTAAAAAAAATTACAAATTGTTCCGGATCGCTGACGACCAAACACATTAAATTAACCTTGAGCGGTAGGAAGGCTTATTATCAATTAAATTTCGGTCGTATTTTAGAAGTTTGAAAAAAAATTATCAATTGTTCCGGATCACCGACGACCGAAGCATTAGATTAACCTTGAGCGGTAGGGAGGCTTTTTATCAATTAAACTTTCGACGCGTACACAAAGATTAAATTCTAGAAGTTTGAAAAAAAGTTATCAACTATTCCCGATCACTGACGATGGAAATATAAATTAACCTTCAGTGGTACGGAGACTCATTACCAATTGAACATCCGTCGTGTGCACATCGACCCAGCGGAGCACCAGGGACATGCGTGTGTCTTAATTTTAAGTTGCGTGCGTCTTAGCTTTAAGTCGCGTGCGTTTAGTTTTAGTTAATCTCTGTAAATTCATTGTGAACGCATTCTGCGCAAAGACACGTTTATTGAACTTGGAACGAAATTAGGAATCCCTCATCTTCTCCCTTCTTTCGTTCGTTGTTACTATTGTTACTTTGTTCATTGTACTAGGGTCGAGTCTCCAAGTCTGGTAGCCAGCGAACCGAATCGGGGCCTGCAGCCTCGTCCGAAAGGGCGAGGTGAGATTCTTGTAGTCTAGCGTCCTTTGTAATTCGATTCAGCGGTTCCACGGAACCCCACTGTTTCGTTGAGGATAGCGTTAGACTACTTGCGTCTAAATGTTTAACCTCGATTCAACACACTGACTGCGAAACTCGGAAACTCGACTCCAGTGCAACGAACAAAGTAGCAATAGCAGCAACGAACGAAAGAAGAGAGGAGATGAGGGATTCCTAATTTCGTCCCAAGTTCAATAAACGTGTCTTTGCACAGAATGCGCTGGTGTGGCTGCGAATTATTGTATGATTGTATGCATTGTATGATCGTATGCATTGTATGATCGTATGCATTTTATGTTTTGTATGATTGTATGTATGGACGGGATGTATTGTATGATGTATTGTAAGCCCCGGGGCGGGTCTCGTGCGTAGTCACCTCCTCGTGGTGAGACCTGGTAATTGATATCGTTTTACAAACGTTTAAGTTTGTAAAACGTCATCAAGCCAAGTTGTAAAACGATAAACGGTAAACTTTAATGTTCGTAAAACGATATTAAGCTAAGAGCTACGCAAATTATAGTTCAGTTTAGATCGTGAAAATTTCTGTCCTTTGTTATTTCACGATCTAAACTGGACTGTAGGAACAATTAGTTGATAAGTAAAGTATTAGACCAGCGGGGCACCGTGGAATCTCGCAGGATCGTCGCAACGTGGACAGGGTGTGTCTTAGTTTTAAGTTGTGTGCGTTTAGTTTTAGTTAATGATAAGATAGTTAAGTTAATATCTGTAAATTCACTGGGAGCGCATTCTGTACAAAACTACATTTATTTAACTCGGGACGAAATTAGGTATCCCTTCTCTCCTGTCTTCTTTCGTTCGTTGTTACTATTGTTACTGTCATTGCACTAGAGTAGAATTTCAAATCGAGGATCTGCAGCCTCGTCCGAAAGGACTAGAATTATTAGAAATATTACTAGAACTTGAAATTTCTACGATAATTAATCATTTAATTGTGACGAAACCAAACGAACTTCGCACGAATGATAAATATACCAAAGTACCACTAATTTTCCATCCTATGTATTACATATTGAAATGTGAAACGTTGTGGTTCTCTCGTGATCGGAGGATCGTTCTTCTCACGTTAAACGATTAAGTTCTCCGAAAAACATTTAACGATATTGCTTTGAAACGATCTTCGATATGGTGTTTCAAATAGAATCCAAATTCAAACAGTTGGATTTTACCAAAAATAATCGAAATCTCATTTTTCCAAACCTTATTTTCATTCTGTTCCTTCATACTCATTTCCTTTTGGTTAGAAATTTTTTATTTAAAAATCGCTTTACATTTCAAAATTTTTACGTTTAATCGGAGGAAACTGTGTTGTTCTATGTACTAACGTATATACACTATAAATTTATGAAGAAAGAAATTAAAAATATACTTTTGAAAGGCAGTGGAGAAAGCGGAATACATTCAAAAAATAGTAAAAAATGCTCCCTTTGAAACGCGCTTCGTTTCATGTCGATATCTGAGTCCGTTCGGAAGATATAGCGCTTTACATTTTACATATACGAATTAAAATTCGCGCCAGATTGTTCGCCATCTTTAATAGGCCAGACGCCCTGACCTACACTATTTCCTGGAAATCTGTCTGTCCCTGACCACTCTCACGTGCGGTAGGTCAGTGACTAAGCCCTAAAGGAGCGTGAGGGGGGAGCCAAGCGTGCGACAAGGACAGTAACAGGAACCGGCAGAAAATTAGCTTTGTCGTTATGCAATGATATCTTAGGAACCGGAAGTCGTATCGAGATGAAACGGAAAGCTTTTTAAAGGGAAAAGTTCAGCGCTTCTAAAGATATGTATTTTTGCCACAAATTATAACCAATTTTGAAATTACAGTTACATAAATTTCTAGTACTTTTAATAGATTTTGTCGTATGTTTTGCACGTTAACAAGATAATTATTGGAACTTTTGAACTAATATGGCTTAGAATAAGTATATGAATTGAAAACGTCAATTAGATTGAGGATGTTTATGCAAAATTATATTTTTGTTAGTATAATAGATTAAATATTCATTTCGCGTATTAAATGTTATAACAACAGTTCATTTTGGATATTTCGTATATTTTTGAATATTATATGTATTCTGTATACTTGTACACTTTTGCTTAGAATTTGTTATTCAAATTCATTGTACATTCGTAATGCAATAACATTTTTTTAAAGATATATATTAAAATAACTGTTTTTTCTTTCTTTTTATTTAACTAGACATTCATCAAATTTTTTTTAACGATATTCAATTATTAATTAATTATTCATTTGTTAATTATATTTATCAATCTGTTAGTTAATCGTACACTTTACAAATTTATATTTTACACATTCACGCATTTCTTTTACACACAAAAATTTATGAATTTAATTTTTGAAAAATACTGCCGCTTTGATGTGCGTTAGCAAGGTTTTCACAAACGAACAAAACGAGCAAAACAGGTTTCAAGAAAAAACGACGTGATAAATTAAACTGCGATATTAAAATATAAATTGAAGTTGAAATTGGAAATAATTATAACCAGTTTGCGGATTTTTATATGTTCTTCAATTTTATTGAATATATTTAAAAAAGACAGAACATCAGTTAACTGTTTCACGTAAATATTATAGTAACTACTCTACTTCATATATTTTATATACTGTGTGTATGTATTTTCTGTTTATTTATGCAATTCTAAATTTCGTATAATATAATATGAAAGTAGTGAAATCCAGAAAGAAACAGAAAATATTTGATCTGCAATAGATAATGATTTTACACTTCTATGCTATTAATTTTGAATCTGTATTTGTTTTGACATATATATAAATAGTAATTTGCATAGAAAATAATTATATCATAATCAAAAATCAGATTTGCAATTGATAAAATGTTATTATGATTTATGATACTTCGAGAAATGATGTTATAATAATCAATATTTTAAGTTGTAGATTTTTATAGCAAAATTATATCTCTACTAATTTATTACAATTAATATTATAATTTATATATTTTCGGAGGATAAAATTAAAACCGCAGTACATAACTCGTTTCTGCTTTTAACTTTATCAATGTATGTAATAGACTTAATTGATAAATTAATAGATAATATCTAATTTCTATATCTTTTTTAGGTAAATCGATAATAGACAATTAAATTTTAGAATTAAAATTATAATTTTACCTGTCAATTTTGGACGATATTTCTTCCTATTACAATTTCCACCTACAACTCTGATGCTTCCATAACACTATACTTTTGATGATCGAGATCGTGATTCGATAATTTAAATATCACGATACGTAATTACACAATCTATCGTTTCACCGGCGCTGCGATCTTTTTCAGCACTGAATCGATAATATCGCATGCGACAGTAAGTAGTTTAACATTGGTGATTAGAAGTAGGTGCCGAAGTGCTGTCAAGCAAATACTTGTACGTACTTTTTGTGAGCGACAGTTATTTAATACTATTATGAAAATAAAATATAAAACTATTATAAAGAATAATAACTGAGTCGAAAGATAACTTTATTTTTACATGCAAGAGTAAAAATTACTAAGAGTAAAAAACGTGCAGGTTAGTATTATCTATATTCTACATACTTTTATGTTTAAAGCAGTGGAATCAAAATAATGTTATTAGATTTATACTTGAGCATATGTAAAAAGATGTAATGAAATATTTTTAACCAATAAAATATCAAAATTCGTTGAATGTGAAAAATTACACTTGTCAAGTTGTCACGTGATGCCATGTTTTCCGACATCAGACTGATCGTTTCGCGCCAAATTTGCACGTAGCACTTTCCTATTAGTTAAAGCGATTCGTTTAAGTACTTATAGCGACGCCGAAAGCTAAATTATTTATAATATTTTATATATTTAAATACGCGTTCGATTATCGCATCTTTTTCCATATAAATTTCTATATTTCGTCATTTGTTTCATACTTACATTCACATTTTAAAATTATTTTATATTTTCATCTTTATTTCGTAGTTCAGGTTTTGAATAATGCGCGTAAAATAATTTAGCTTTCTGCGTTGCTGTAAATACTTAAACGAATCGCTTCAGCCAATAGGAAAGCGGCTAGGCGCAAATTGGCGCGAATGATCAGTCTGGTGTCGGAAAATATGGCGTCAAGTGTCTAGTTGACAGGTGTGATTTTCTTCGCTGCGTAGTACTTTCATTACTATTCTGTTGTCTTTTAGACATTACTATCAGGTTTGTTTAACTAATATCTTCTTATTTAATAATTTTTTAACTGTTGTCACAACGATAATGGAGAATTTGTCAAACTGTTTATTCCTGTCCTCCATATTATTGTGATATTACTTTTGGAATTGTGGTTTACAGAATAATTGCGATGACAAAATGGTAGTGACATATTATAGATTCATTGCATTTTGTTACATTTAAGCAAGAAATTAAAATGATTTTTATATTTTATCAATATTTCGAACGTACATTCTCTGTAATAATATCGTCACTGTATTTTTGCCTATTATTTTCATTGTTTTCGTTATGAAGTTGCGAGACATGTTCAAACTTGTTTCAAGTCAAGGCCAACTGTAGTATTTACCTATTATCACATTATCTTCTACGACATTTTAATTTCTTACCATTTTTCGAATATTTATAAAACGTGACGTAATCTACTACCAAAATATATATTTGAGTAGTTGATAATAGACATTTATAGTATAATATTTAAATTTTTCATTGATTTTAAAATATTTATCTGTTTGATAATATCAGGGAATTTCCAATGCAATTTTTTTTAATGTAGTAAATAAATGAATCGTAATATTTCACATTCTGTTACAGGTGTTTATCAATATCCATTATTTTTCAACCTCAGGAAAAAACTTTTAGCGGTGCTTAGCCAAGAATGTAAGTAATTCTATTTAAAATTTCTATAATAAATTATTATTTATATATATATAATTTTTGTTTTTCATATAATCAGTGTTCTAAGTTATATTATTTTGTATTTTCTTTAAATAGATTCTCTACATTTTCCATCAAGGATTTCGTTCTTAAGGATTGACTTTTTTCTTGGCCTTTTCAACGACAACGTTCTTCGCATCTAAGAGTAAGTCGTGTGCATTTTTGTCCCTCCGGTCACTCAATCATGTCGTAGGATGAAAGGTCCCAATCGACACGGGTGACTGGTTGTATCACGTAGATTTTTCACCGAGCATAGTGATTACGGATATATATTGTATTCGTAAGTAGTAACATTTTCTTGTCTGTATTTTGTTTATCAGCTCAGGATAGGGTCTTCTTGCATATCGCGTTTTTAAATATTAATTGTTTTACCGATATGAGTATAACATAATTGATATAAACGATAAATTGATAAATCCTCAATTGCAGTTTATATCCGCTATAATTATTTACAAAATTATATCACTCGAAGATAACATATTTATCTGAGTATACATATAATGTAAATAAATTATTTGTAACTGTTGAGATATATAACAATAATGATAATACTTGAAATATATATTTTGCAATGGAGAAGTCTGATATTCTTCGGTTTTGTTGTTATGAAAATTTCAATTATAACTGAAATGATAAAAATTAGAATGATCAGATGCTGTAATTACTGTAATTATAAGTAATATTTAATTTTCATTCTTTCATTTTAATATAATTTTACTGAAATTTATAATTGAAACATTGAAATATTGAAGTTGAATTTCATCCGTCTAAGAATGTATCAGAAAGTGCAAGAAGGCATTTCGCGACA
This sequence comes from Tetragonula carbonaria, assembly GCA_032399595.1. Lineage (NCBI taxonomy): Eukaryota > Metazoa > Arthropoda > Insecta > Hymenoptera > Apidae > Tetragonula > Tetragonula carbonaria. The sequence goes on from JAUCRC010000002.1 coordinate 10,313,035, forward strand.
GGCAGATTTCAGAATCAAAGTAAGAAATTGTGAATGCTGTTTTTGGATTTTGAAAGATGTACTTTGACGAAGGGATCGCCTGAGTATGTTTTTAATGTTTCATTTAGAATCTATTGTTACTAATTTATACTATTAGAATTTCATATTATTTATATTGAATCTCAATTCTTTTTTTTTTAATAAATATATTCATTGATGGCTTGTTATCAATATAGCATTCCAATAATTTGTTCAGTTATGAAAAAGTAAATTATGATGTAGAGATTGCAATAAATATATATTAGCCCGTTAGATACAAAACATGTTCATCATCTTTTTAGTTCAGGGTTTTCAGGTTTAACTCTTTCCATGTCCATTACCAGGATCTCATTCACGTGCTCAGGTGCTACTTGAATGGGAGAAAGGCAATAGGTATGATGATCATAATTTATAAGTTTAATCATTTCTTAGTGCGACCGATGATGCATTAGCGTATCGTGCACGACGTAATTTCCACTTTTTGTGTATGTGTGTATATGTTAGGGTGTGTTAGGAATTGCGTCGTTATTGCTATTAATGCAAGTATATATAATTTCGAAATGTTAATAAACTTAGCAATACTTTCAATATGACCACCAATATCTTGTAATTATGAATATGAGCATTATTCCGAACGATAAGTTAAAATTGTAATATATTTAATTAAAATCGACGTATATATATACATGTGTTTATTACATATTACGCAATGGTCGCTAGCGATCGTCAGTCGATTTCAGGAAAATGGTACGTAAATTAGAGCGTGAAAGTTGTGTGCGTTAAGCTTGGGTGTCGGAGGCGACGTTCTCTCTAGTGCAGGTCTGCGCCCGGGTTGTATGTGTGAGAACCACGGAATGAGTGTGTTGGTGTGCCTGTTTTGCTGTTTTTTTAAACATAGGGCAACCGGTTAGGATAGGTAGCTTATTTCTGTGCCTGTGTTTAATTATAAGTAGGGCCAGGTTGGCACAGTCTTTGGTCGCGTGTCCCCTTTTCGCGTGTCCAACCTGTTTCTAGAAATGTAATTTGATAAATCTCAGATGAAGCTGGCACGAGTGAAACATGCCTCGTCTCTCTGGTTTTGTCTACCGATTTTTCAAATTTCGCGGCCGTAATCGCGAATTAGTCTCGAGTACTCACATGTGAAAGAACAACGATCACTGTGATTGTAGTCGTCTAGTTATGTATGTTGGGATTAGCTTCCTTGATTGATCTTTTTATAAGCTATTTCTTGTTTTGCGATTAAAAACACTCGAGGCTAGATTTAAATTTCAGCGGACATTGCGTCCGAAGAGAAGAAGAGGCCCGGCAAACTGCCATAGAAGAGGGCTGCAACAAATGGCTTGTCATCCTTTGGATTGAAAATCTATTCAAAAGCATGGGAAGTCATTCTTGTTACTACTTTGTCACTATGCTCGTTTTTAGTATTATTAGTGATATGTAGTAGTAGTTATTAGTAATATGTAGTAGTAGTATTTCTTTTTTCTTTTTTTTTTTTTTTGCTGGTATATATATGCCAGTTTATCACCATGTTGGGCAAATATTTTTTTAGCGTTTCGAGAAATTATTATTACCATTATTGTTAGAGTTGCGAAATAATAATTTCGCGTCGCGAATTATAGCTACAAATAAATGATTTCGGTTTTGAATTAGAAACGGATATTTATTTCGGTTTGCATTAGAGTTACAATGATTATCGTGTTTGTTTTAGTGTTGCGATTGTTCCTGATATTTTCAATTATAAATTGTGATTTTTCAAACAGTGTTGCTCCTTCGTTTGAATAATGAATTAGAAAAATGTTGATCCTTGTGCTGTTACGATATATAAAAATAGCAATTATGGTTGAATTAGTGTTGTGATAATTTTACGTCGCGATCGTTTTAATTAATTTTCCAGCCAGCGTTTTACTGATGAATGATCGCGTTTCTCTCATTAGTGTGGCGTTTATAAAATGCTCAAAATTCTTCCACTAGATTTGTGGAAATGTATTTTTGTTCTTGGATCACCTAATGCAACTAAAAAGGTTGTACGTATATCGACAACTTCTAACACTACATAGTGTTTCATTTACTTGAATTCGAGTGTTTAAATTCGTTTTTTGTTTAGAGTTTACTTAATAAGTAATTAGAACGCCCTATATTGGAAAGGGAACTTTATTAGAAAAATGGTTGTTTCTGAGAAATCTGTGATTAAACGTTGCGATTTACAGTTCAAATTTTCGATTTCCCGTATAAATACTTAATACTTAATAATTAATATCAATTGATAGTAGTACAGAATAAACACGGTAAATCAGAAAATTAGAAAATTTGATCGCTAAAGTGCTGCTTGTTATTTCATGCGGAAATATTTGAAAAAAATTCCAATCGGCGACGAGTATGGATTTTAACGATTCGCTGCGCATCCTTCGTTCAACTTTAAACGAGCCTTTCATGGTAGAATGTTTTTCTATATTCCATGGTGCAGTCCATGCACACAGGCAGTAAGTAGTCCGGTAGTTGTATGTTTCGTTTAATATTTTACAAGTTTAATGTTTGCCATTCGATCGGATTCAATTAATGAAACGCAAAACAAACAAGCGAAGCGTTAATATTTGAAGAAGACGCGGTGTACCGTTTCGATGAGAAATGCTAAACAATTTATACTGCGATTCGTTTTGCGTCTGATAATAGTATATTTTATGCAGCAGAGGAATCGGAAATTAATCCTTTGTTAATTCGTCGTTAATCCCTTGAAATCGTAGATAGTGTGAAATTAACTGTTGCCCAATCTTTGTTATTAATCTTGAAATTGAGGCTATTTTTAACAGGCTTAAATTTTAAATTTTTGAAATACCTGCAAATATTTTACGACAACACGGATGCTTATACAAGAAGTTAATAAGAAATTAATTATTCTAGGTCTCAAAAGTGAACTTTGTACTACAATTACATATTGAAATTTCAAAAGAAATGTTAAAATTCACGAAAATTTTATTATAATTCAAGAAATTATCTCATTACTACGTATATACATGTTTCTTGAAAAATTTATTCCTGTATAAAATTAACAATATACATATTCATAAAAATTCATATACGAATTATAGAAGAAATAATATTATTTTAATAAAAAGTTTCAGTGAAGTTTTAGTACTCTCCAATTGACAATATGAATAGTAATAATTTATATGTACCTGTATCGCTGCTGAAACAAGAAACAACGAAATTCTATACTTATAAAAACTAATTACTAGTTAACTTATTTTATAAGCATTTATGTTACCGTAAAAGAGTAGATTCATATTGAAACATCCTGCTTTTGTTTAATTGACGTTCACTCGCAAATAAGAAAAATCTACATCTACGTACATAATCATAAAGAAACATTATATCACAAAATGATCGCAACAAGTGTGTTAGGAGTTTAAAAATTACCCATTAGCATTACGCCGTTCTGGAGTTATTTTGTCGACCATTATGGTTTCCCTCATTTCATTCGCCGTGGAAATAGCAATATTTAACAATTACCAATGAAAATATCATTACTTCGTACATGTTGCACCTCGAAAATGACTGTTCGATGGCCTTTGGTGGCAGCGGAACCATTTTATTAGAGTGCATTTACGAATTAAATGTGACAAAGATTATACATTTGCGCGGTTCTACGTTAGATAAAATTACTTTTTATTTGAAATCTGGGAGGGTTAATAATTGACAGTAATAATAACGCGATATTACTTTATTCCATTTATTACTTTATTGTTATTATCTATTTCACAGTGAGACAATGTTATTACACGTTGCCAATAACATTTTATGTTTGTTATACGAATTTTGAATAAACGGGACTTTATAACGTTATAGCTGTAGCTCCATTATAAAATGCAATAAACTTAAACAAACAAACAGAGCTAAATAGCTGGATAAGTTAAGGAGTTTTAGAGTACTTTTCTTTCGAGCAATTGCTCGAATATAAATTATTGTAAAAGCACAATGACGAATAATTTTTCTTTAATTTCTAAAGCGACTGCGACAACGTCTGTCGTCAAACTAGAAAATTTTAAATTGTAAATAGGATATGTTTGGAATTATAGTAGAAATACTGAATCGCGTTTGACATGATGTTCAATAACATATATTATTTTCGTCGTGCAAATATACCATTGGGAATTCAATTTCAACTAATGATTCTAATGTGTAGATTTGTTTTACTAACAATCTTCTATTATATTAGCAAGGGAATAATATAATATTTTAAATAATTTATTTGCATTCTTCAAGAAGTAAAAATAATTGAATAAAATATTACGAACGGAAATTTTCTTTTCTGTTCATAAAACAATTTTTGTATAGCTACAGTCGGTAATATTTCATCGACATATGATATGTTAATTTATAGCAGAGATGATGTATACATCTCGTCTGTGATTTATAGCGATCTATATTTATTTTGCAAATAAATTACTCATGTACAAAGCATTAAACGTATATATTATAAAAAATAATAAGTAAAATTTTTCGTCCACCATATTTTATCAACATCCTATATTGTTGACGGCAGATAAAACGTTACCTTCCTAATAAGTTCCTTTTTTCACCGCAGCGTGGGTGCCATTTAATTTTAAAATAACTAAATAACGAAATATTAACAATAATTTAGTTAAAAAATTTTTATTAGAAAACAGTTCTAAATAATATCCATTTGAAGATGTCGGTATATTGAACATCTTCCGACAAAATATCGACAAATAAAAAAAAAGACAATTTAATTATATTATAATGAACAAAGGTACTACTTTCTACTACTATAATAGTACAAGCGTACGTCCCAATTTCAGTCTGTAAAAAGCGAGGATATTGTTATAGGTTTACCAAGAAAACGTTTGACAAAGGGAATTACGAAGTAGATATACCAGCAAATAGTAAACACATGTAAAGTGATAAAAGGCTTGCATTTATGTTACGTGTGACTAACAGTCGTTCATTAAAATAAAAGTTTTACTATCAACAATCGATATTTCCACGTGAGGAAAACGTGTTTTGTATTAGATATAAGTAGAAAGAATCGAACGTAATTTTGTAAAATTTCTAATTTTTTAATTTCGATCAAAAAAAAAGGAGAAAACGAACGAGATGACGGTGCTCGTGATCTAATTATGAAACGAATTGAATTGTTGTTTATTGAGAACGAAATTGCATTCGATTACGCGAATCAAGATCGAATACAGGCAATCAGTGTCACCATGTATCTTTTTTTTTTTTCATGGTAGTCCGGTCAGAATTAAATTTACTCACGACCGTTGGTTTCAATTATCCGTGGCATAACGCTCGATTCGATCGCTTGACTTGATTCGAGCAACTTTTAATTAACACCGGACAATTTTCGTTTCGTCGGGATTTATGCTAGACGAAAATATGCGGAAATTAAGAGGACGAACAACTTAAAATCAGATTAAAACACCGACGTAACATGCCGAAGTACGAAAGAACAGATTTTGCATTTTCGTTAAAAATATCGTTTTTCATTAAAATGTACTAGATTGTTGGCTTTAAAGTGGCAGAAATCTATCACAGATTTTAAATAGCAGCAAGAAGTTAATTTTTCAAAAATGAATAAGTCTTTTATACGTCTTGGCAACATTCTATGATCCACCAATATGAAATGTGATGAACACATAAAATATTTTCATGCTATTTATGATAACGTCTTTGATTTTTCTTTTTTTTTTATTACACTTACGCATCTGTGTGGTTCGCAGAATAGTAAAGTACATTTAAATTAATGCTTTTAGCAACTTTTATCATACATTTTCCAAGTTTAAACTCATAAAAAAGTTACGCGAGTATCCTGATAATTCACGACACTAAATAATGGAGGTTCAGCAGTTTAATACGCGTGCATGTATTATAATAAATTCTTCAATATAGTTTTCAATGAATACTTTTAAGTAACATATTTAGTTAACATATTTAGTTGAGGACTATAAATAGCTTTAATTCTTGCACGACTAATAAATACAGTACAACGTAAGGTATAATTGAGTATAATTGAGATCTATTGGAATATAGAATCCTATAAATAAAAATAGAATCATCGACGCAACATTCCAATGATTTAAAAAATTATGAATAGATTATGCTTTTGAGAAATTTTAGTAAAAGTCCATACAATGCTTATAATAAACATGAAAGTGTATTCAAAATACTCGAAATAAAATACTTATTACAGTAATTTCCTGTTTAAGTTTCAAATAGAAAAGTGCTTGAAAGTATAAGTCTAATCTAATCTTGATCGATATTTTCTCAATCTCAGATACGTTATTCTTAAATGGAAGATCTATCTTCAAGGGGGTTATAGTACATTCTGAGCATAAAAATGTCGAAGTATATCGAAGTATATCTGTCTGTAGGTCGACTTGTTAATTCCAAAGTTTGGAAGTTCGGCAATCCACGTGTCAAGCTGTCAGCACGTTAAGAAATATATTTTACAAAAGGATGTTTCCATTTTCGTTGCGGTGAAAATTCCGCGAAAAAGGAACCCAGCTCGTTGTTCGTATCGGGTCGACGATACGTGTCGTTAATCAAACGAACGTCCACGGATAAAATCGTTTGGCGTCGCACAAAGGGAAACGGTCATCGTTAATTCAGTAGAAAACGATTCGACCGTCGGGTCTATATTTACTCGCGGGCTATAAGTTGTGGTCGAGTCCTTCGAAGACACGGTCTCCCCCGAATCGATACGATCATTCCCAGAAGGAGTAGAAATTCCTTGACACGTCACTCTGTCGAATCAAATATTTATACATCCCTTTATCGTTTATCTTATTTCTCGTCGGTCGGAGTCCGACTTCATCGCCGTTATCGTTGGTCGATTCTCCAAAATTCACGTTAATTGACTTCACGGCTATCTTCGTATTAGTCAAGTCTGTTGACTCGAAATTCAATTGGACTCGAGAGCTACTTGATATTACATTTACGTTCGTAGAAATCAAATTAGTTGATTTAAAAAAGCCTAGACTCGAGCATCAAGCGCGCCAAGCTAAGTGACTTGGTTAATTTTTGTCGAAAATCGATATTTAATATCACTTGCATCGAAGAAAAAGATAAATAAGTTACAGATAAGTTAATGAATTTGGATACGTTTATACCTTCTCTTTTCTCAAGCTTCTCATCATCGAAAAGTTTCAGTAAATAAAGAAACTTGTTGCGAACTTGCCAGTCTATCATGACGTCAGACGTGCAACATCAATACGTTTGACTGTCCACTAGACAGGCTTAGAAGTTCCGTAGAAACGTCGAAAGTAAAGACATTGCCGAAGAGCATTATCAAGAATCAGAATTCGTACGTGCGTTCGAAGCATAGTTAGAAGCAAACTATCAGTGGGAGGGAAATTGATGGAGTAGGCACGTTCCTTTAACTTTCGAAGGCGAAGCATAGTTGAGAAATTCCAATGGAAGCAGCTCGATACATATTTATTTATAAGACTGGCGTAGCGCGTACTGAATGGAACGATCGATCTTTCCCTCGAAGTGCATTTGATGGTTGCTCTTAATGCCTTATAACGGAATCGATATTCGTACGTAAGTACGTGTATGTAAAAGGAGTCTCTCATATCCATCCACGGAACGTTGCTTCCGCGTCTAACGCGTATACATCGCGTGAGAGCAGCGAGTTCTGCTGGATAATGTTCGATTTCCTTCCAGGAAACGAAATTATTGCCCGTAGCTTGTGCATCAACGGCTCGATGGATTCGTAATGCGATTCGCGTATAAGCTTTCGAGTAACAGAGATCATTTCGAGTGGGTTCGTCGTATATATGATACAATGTCCAGTTAAATACCAGAGTTGTTTGAGATCTCTTCCGATCTCACGTATCTACAACAATCTGTTCTCCTTTTCTGTTTTCATTGTTTTCGGAAAGCAGATGATATTTCAACGTTTAGGTTCTCAATTTTAATTGACTCGTGATTCGTAATTCCTCGCGATAAATGTTTATAATTTAAATATAATTTAAATTGTTTTTCTAAAATCTGGTAATATCTAATACAATTGACATTCATTATTCATGATTCGTATTTTTCGTAAATTGAACGAACCTTCGTGCAAATAATCATTCAGTGGAAAATAATCTGCAGGAGGGGGTTTTTTGAAAAGTATTTTACTTACGACGTAGCTTGATCATCGAAACAAACTAACGTACACTATCACGAAAGTGTTTGCTGTCGTGTAGCATCGTACCGTGCGATAATAGTTTCACATTGACGTGCATTCAGTGCGCGTTATCGGTTATAGTTCTCGAACACCTACCGACGTATGAACTTTTCATGCTTCGATTAATGATTGACGTTTAGGTAGAACGATCGACAGTATAGGCAGTTTCCGTTTCTTGAAAAATAATGTAGCAGCGACAAGACGAAAAGCAACTGAATTCTATGCGAGAAATTTGTTCTTGTAGTGCAAAAATGAAATACAGAACTGTAAAATACTTATTAATACTTAGGTAAAATAAAACTATTGTATCAACCGTGAATATCACAATTGCATCGATGAAATTCAAAACAAATTAGAAGGAAAGTAGAGATTAAAAAAATTTGTTGAAACACTTTCATTACCTATCGATGATAAATTTAAAATTCCACGACACGCTGTAATGTTACACGTATTACAACAAATCCCACCTTATTCGTTTTTTAATATCCGCAACGTCTGCAGAATTTATTCAATAAACTTTCGCTACGAACGTTTTACTCTTACGTTTCATCTCGAACTGAACATCCGTTCTCCATTCAGTTCGCTGAAATAAAAAGTGTTGCCGTCTCTGCCATCAGAAAGATTACTCGTTACTCCGATACTCCGTTCAAAATCGATCGATCCAGGTAAACGATTCACCCAGATGCCGCCGCGCTGCTCCATTTTTCTTTTGCACGCTCTTCTATTCGATTTCTCGCGTAGTCTCGCGTTTGACAAAATTAGCCGGCGCGTCGGCTGAACGCGCGTTCTCCTCGAGCGAGGCGGCGAAAGAGAGAACAAGAGAGACCAAGCGCCAGCTGACTCGTTTTCTCGCCGATAGGAATAAATACATTTCCGATATTCCCGATCGGATATCCGGCGTTATTAAGAGCGACCATTTAATAACTGCTTGATGAAAACTTGAGGAGATTCCTCGCGGAAATGTCAAGATTAATATCGGTCGATATGTATCCGGAAGCTTTCTCTACAATGCCGAAGAACAAGAGAAGAAGAAGAAGAAGAAGAAGAAGGAGGAGGAGGAGGAGGAGGAGGAGTTAAGGGTTGATAAAACGGGCGTGAGAAGAAGAACAGTATAGCGGACGAGAGAGAGAGAGAGAAAGAGAGAGAGAGAGAGGAGCAAATCGGAGGGAGAAGCCACTCAGAAAGTAATTTGCTCAATGCTTGGGCGGACAGGAGAGAGCATGTAGAAGCACGGTCGAGATACGTTTATAGATGATGAAAAAGAAGGGAAACTGCGTGGCGTGAAGGGAAGTAGAAAGATTGCCGCAGAGACAGAAAGCAGCGCGGCACGAGAAGATGGAAACGAGTGAGAGAGAAAGGCACGAAGAAGAGGAGAAAGAAGTCTTGTGTACGTGAGAACCCGGGCTTGAGAGAAAAAGAAAATCAGTGGCTGCCGCTGCTGCCGCCGCTCCTGTGCAGAGGAGAGGAGAATGCAAAATGGCTTTATAGGACGTTCCAATAAAAAACCACTCCCACGCTCCCTTTCGTCCTCCTGTTCGCCCTGTGTAACGCCTTCATTTCCAAAGTAAATGAGGACGTAGCCTCCTTTGAACGCGTCGCTGCGAAAACATAAACAGCCTCCCCGCTTGGTCGCGATAAAAGAAAAACGAATCGACGGAGGACGAGGGCTGGAAAAGCTCGTCTTCGCCTTTTCCACTTTGTCGTGCTGGCGCGGGCTTCGCCGAGAGGACGCACACAAGACGAAACGGGAACGGGAACGGGACCGTCGATAGATAAACGGCTTTCGGTTTTCAGTTCAAACGGCTCCACCTGCGCTTTCGTAACCTGGCTGTTCGTTTGTGTTTCTTTTTGTCGAACCGGGCAACGACGCGTCGTTAAGAACAGCACCGGCTCGTCGAGGGTCAAAGCGTGTTAACCGGCGTGTCCGTGTCGTCGCGACACTCTTAATCGCGACGTCGCAGTCAAGCGTCGACCTCTTCCACTTTCTCCGTTGAAACGTCCACTGTTGGTCCGAATTTGTCTCTCTTTTGCTTTTGTCAGAGGCGCTCGTCTCTGTGTCGTTTTAATTCTGGTTCTCTGGTTCAATTTCTGAACCAGAGTTGAAAAAAAATTCTCTTTTCAAGGAAACGGCAAAGTCGTGCACGAAACACCTGCGAACGGTGTAATTGGAAGAAGTCACGAGGAATATTGATTTTCCCAAAGGTACTTTCGAACGTGTTATCTACTTTGATCGAAACAACCGGGAGCACCGATAGAACAGAGAAAAGAAATCACGGGCAGATGGTGAAAGCAGACCGAAAGAAACATTTACAATCCGTTAACAAAGAGAAAAGAAGGAAAACGGTGAACGTTTAAAAATCGACAATGGTGAAAGCGTTGCGTTCGTTCCCAGACAAAGGGAGCAGCTTGCGGCTTGGAAAAGCGGTCGTGTTTGCCTGTTGCTGTTAATATTTTTACCACGCGTCATATTGTCACGCGCAACTCCTTCCTACTTCCCCCTCCTCTCATCTTTTTGTTCCTCATTTTCTCTTCTCCCTCCCCCTTCGTTTTCTTTTTTCCTTTTCTTTTCTTTTCTTCTAACTTCCGCTGAATATTAACCGTGTAAAAGTTTCAGCCCCCTTCAGCCACCCTCCCCCCGGAAGTTCAGCGTGGATTTCGCGTCAGCCGACGTAGTAGCGGTAGCTAGGCGTGCGTTGACATGCCGGCAGAACAGAATAATCTCATTACGCGGCGGAAACTTCAGTCGTGGAATAATAAGGAGATATAAATGCAAATGAAAATTATGAAAATGAGCGATTAACCAGCCATTCCAGATACAAAACTGCCGAACCGGCTTGAAACTTACGATCGACTTCGCCGTCCGCCTGTCAACCGCACCCTTGCTCCAATAACATTACCCTCCCCCCTCTCCCTTCCTCTTCCCCCCGTGTCACCTGGGTACCATGCTACCGCGTGAAATTTTTCACGATGATCATCCGAGTGGATCTTCAGTTTACCGGGGATATCAATTCATGAAGGTATACGCGGTTGCGCGCAAACTTCAGGATGACGGGCTTCTTCCTTCTTTAGGAATTTTATTTTCTGATCTGCATACGAAATGTCTGCGGACGACCAGGCTGACGAATCGATACGAGAGAGGGGGGTCGGAATGGCGATAGTTAATTGATTACAGAAATGACGTGTGAGTGATAAAGTCCCTGTAAGGAAGGAGAGAACGGAGGGTTTTGTATATCTTTACGGACAAGGATGAATTACGATCATGTTTGGGGGAAAGTTTCAGGTAATACGAAGAGAATATGTATGCTCCGAGATTTGACTTTAAAAAGGACTTTACGAGATAGTAATTCGTGATTTGATAACTAACTCGTTGCTTAATTAAGTTTCTCACATGATTTTTGGAAAATTTAATATATTTGTACTATGTATAGTACATATTTTCAATTTCTGATTTGAACATTTAATCTTCTTCCTTTGCGAACGCCTTCAAAGATACCGCATTAACGCGAGAAGTAGGTGGATTGGACGTGACCACTCCAAATCAAATCAAATACTATATATCGTAATATTTATTTAATCATTTATCAATTCTTTTGTCGCACATTGATTTCTAAAACCGAATCCTATCGCTGTTGTAATATCCTGCGATAATTGTAATGAAGTGCGAAATTATTCCAACTTGATCCATTTAAATTTACGTTCTATCAAAAAACGAGGAAATGTTTGTCCGCGTTCGAGTAGTCCCTCAAACGTTCATAACCTTTTTATTTTATCACCGCGAATCCGCTTTATCATCGCGTACAGCAACCTCGAAGATGAAACTGACAATTATGAGAACGTTGTTTTTCTATTTCTTTTTTTTTTTTCGAATCGTTCGCTGTGGAAAGGTGTCCAGAATGTTTTCACTGCGTCGATGGTAAAAAAAAAAAAAAAAAAAAAAAAAAAAAAAAAGAAAAAGAAAGCTCGCGCGGCGATTACTGTCAGTCACTTTTACTCTGGGACGCGCAATCAGGGACGGTTTTGCGACGCGCGTATCACAGACGTACAACCGCGGGAAACCATCGAGGCTGAGAGGTTCTGTCAAGTGTTCGACAAATACGCGACGTGTTTGCCGTCATCTTACGGTAAAATTTGATTACTCGTTCCCCCCCCCCCCTCTCCCTCCGCCATCCGTTGTCTGTCGTCGAGCGGTGTGTGGATTGACGTAAATCTTCTTCCTCGTATCCCTCCTTCGCTTGTGAAAATACGACAAACTTATGAAAAGTCGTGGCGTTTATCGCGGCTTTCCCGGTGTAATCTCCCTCGTCGGTGTCCACGGAGCGAAACGTAGTCGGGACGAGCGAACGATCGAACGTAAAACGTTCCCCTATTTCAAACCTTCCTTTCTTATCAGTCTTCTGGATGGATTGAAATTAACGTGTCACCAAGTGACTTCTCTTCGAGTGTTTCGAAGTGTGTCTAGTTGAATTGTTGTTGCTCTATTTGTATCGTTATTACTTTTTTTTTTATCACATCTTCGATTACTTCGATTTTTGTGTTTGTGTTGGGTCCACGCGTCATAGGGTTGTCAAAGAATCAGCTGTTCTCTCTTATTATCTCGACCAACAGTGAAACGTCTGAGCCATTGATTTGATGGAGGAGCGAAACAATGAAAAAAGTTGTATTTTAAAGTTAAAAATGTGTCGCGTAGGTTCCGTTCTCGCTATATAAATTAACATTTCTATCATTGTATTTAACTCGAAATGTTTCACGAATTGATAATGACGTAATAAAATAACATCGACGAAATAACAAAATAATTAATAATTTTTTATTCTGTAACGTGTATTGAATATTACGGCAGTTTTCACATCGAAAAAAACGATTTTCGTAAACTTTCGTTGGAAAATATCATTTGTTACAGGAGAAACCATTAGTTTTGGAAATAAGAGCGTGATACAATACACGTGACGTAAAACGAAAAGTTATTAAAAATCGATCCGGTAGGAGAATGTACGAGGTATAAAAAGTAGAATTCGATAGAAATGTCATTTTGCCATGACTCGATTGCTCACAACGTTTTCGTAGGAAAAATTGGATTTTCAATAGTTGGTAACGATGAAAGGATTTTCGTTGTTAATTTGGTTAGTAATTGTTTAATTACAATTTGATAAATTATATCGACGGAAATTTACAAGCGCGTGTCTTCTATCTTATTTTTTAATTTTTCGTTTGCTATTTTAAATACCAAATGTCAGGCATTTTCATACTTTTCAAATATATAATATTTTTTTTATCTTTATATATTATTAACACATATCTATACGTGTATATATGTATATCATTCGTTATTGCGTTCTGAAGATTGCATGATAATTACATAATTTCCACGAGTACATTACACCGAAGAATAAATCACACAATATATGAGATGTAGGATATTTCCCGAAAGTTTTATGGAAATTTTTTTTTCTTTTAACTCCTTTCAAGAATATTACCACCACGTTCGTGTATCTTTTAGCTCATATATTTTTACGTAAGCAAGCGACAATTTAATATTTCAATTGCCACGTGTACAACAGAGGTTTCATCTATCGGAATTCCTTGCACGTACATCGTCAGATATTCAGCTCGCTAATATTCAGCTGTAAATTCCAGCGTTGCTTTATGCAAAACGTCCAATTTTTCCGGTACAAAGTAGAAGCCTGGCTGACGCGTCTGGTCTGACCACGTACAAATATGACATGAAATAAATATTGACTATATCCATCATCTTACGTACGCGTCTCCCAGTTTTTTTTTTCTGTCCTATTTCTCGTGGAGAATTTTCTTCGATTAAGAAGCTTTCAAATTTTATTCTCGAAGTATGGGCCAACTTTCTAATTCTAGCCAGTAATTCTAATAAATAACTGGGCGATTAACCAAATCCGAATGTCCTTTCATTCTGATAGATTTGGTAATTGCAGTATTCGAAATTTTTAAAATTTCTCTTGCATAATATTTTATCCTATATTTTTAGCTATATTCTTTATTTTATATTATGATAATATCTTGTATACTTACGCGACTGATTAACGAGAGATTAATAGCGAAGAATGAACAGTGACATAACTAAAAGACATAACTAAAAGACATAACTAAAAGACATAACTAAAAGACATAATAAAAGAGGATACAAAAATCATTTCCATCGTATTTATATCCACGATCGTCTTACGCCGAAAATTTATACAGATATAAATTATCCGAGTATATTTTTAGTTGCAGCAAATGGAAGGGATACTTCGGCTTTTATATTTAGATAAGAAAGAGGAGAACAAGGGAGTGCACTTAACGGATAACGGCTGCGATCGTATATTTTTTCGCATAGAAATAATTTAGTCACGTACTCGTGCGCCGAGGAGGCGGTTGTTCACTTTTTCATTCGTCGCGTTGCCATACGTTGCCAACTGATTGCAAAAATTTCAGGTAGCAATTCCCATTTCTCCATTATTTATAGTCGAATTGAAGAACATAAGTCGTAAGTAGAAAGGAGAAAGAAACAAGTTATACGCAAAAATTCGCAAGTCTTTGGATATATTTGATCAAAACATTTGTTACAGGATTATTCAGATTTATAAAAGGCCAGGAGCTCTGTTACACGTTATACTTTTAATGACAAAGAGTTAAATTCACAGTGACTTTTATAACATGCGAAAGGGGAAAATAATTTCACTTTACGATTACAGTTCGACTGAAAATTTAAAAATTAACAATTGTTACAAAAATGTGCAATGTATTAATGGAATACGGTAGGGATAAAACAAAGAAAACTTAACTGTTTTCTGTTTTTCTGACATTTTTAGACCAGCTGCAAAGGTGACACAGGTGATAGTCGTGTTTTATAACACCCAGCAGCGTTGCGAGAAATTTTCACTTCGAAATTCTGGCCAGGCCCATACTACAGTTTTTTCTTTTTTTTTTTTTTTTCTTTTTTTCAGTTACCTGAAATTTCCATCAGTCGTCACTCTCCAAATACTGTTCGTTTCTATCACTTCCTTTTACCACCTTTATCCAAAAAACATTTTATAAATCTTCACCGTGCGAACCTTGCGAACGATGTATCAAACAAAGCAGAACGTGTAACATCGAATAAATGCGTTTCGATATTTTTCTATCAGAAGCGCGCGTGAAATTGGCAATATTTCTCAGAAATCATGTGATTGATAGCAAATCGACGATGTCAATAGATTTCCCTATTTTTCATGTGAAAAGTGAATTGTCGTAAAATTTTTTAGTAATTAAATACATCTTCAAATGTGCAAGTATTAATCATAAAAATTGGATAAAACGTTTAGCTTAATGAAATTCGGTAAAGAACAAAAGTCTGAAATTTTCACGAATTTCACAATTCTATCGTAATTTCATCGTGTTAATGATAAAAAAAAAAGTAAATTACTTTACTCGTGGCAATTCAATACAGAGGCGTCGCTTTTTCATTTTCACGTAATTGATTCTGTCGAATGTTTCGGCACACGATGTCCCGATTACTATAAGCATCAGCGTCATATCAGTTTAAAGGTAATTAATAGGAAACAAACTTGTTCACCGTCCCTCAATTAAACCGTGCAAGCTCAGATAGATAGACATGTGTAATATATTCCTGTAATGTACACTGCACACTGTCTTCCTTGCTGTTCAAAAGATAGATGTGCTTATATATATATATATATATATATATATATATATCACACACACACACATATATCACTCCTTGGTATGAAATTAGTAGTTTAGTTTTTTTTAACTACTAAATATTCAAAATTTTCAAAATTTTACGTTCGTTTCACTGAAATTGGAAAGTACGAGTGAATCGTAATAACAAGATCGTCAATTACATTCGTATTAATAGCGCGCGATCAATGCTACACATTTCAAAGCATCAGATGCTGAAAATACTTTCTGATCTTTTATTTTTAGATCAGTCGGAGATGAATCATTCGATCTCTCTTCTTGAGAGAGAAGTTAGGGAAGACCTGTATGGAGAAACTCTGCGAGTAAAGTGTTGCATAATTTATAGATTTCAGTACGTTCGATACACATAGGAAATTCACGATTTCTTCTAATACGTGGGAAGACCGAGGAAACTTTTCGCCCGACTCGATGCATTATTATTCATCGCTCTCTCCCTCTCTCTGATTATCCGTCGATTTTCCTTGGTGAAAAGTGTTAGTGCCTTTCGCCTGGCTGTCGCGGAGTATCGCGCGGAATTCGCGTGACGATATTTTTCGCTTCTATATTTTTTCGGTCACTTCAACACGGCGTAAATAACAAACACGCGTGAAATTGGGGGGGGGGCAGGCCGTTCTCGTTGAAAGGAACCATATAACCTTTTTCCCACCGGGAGCAGATCGATGAATGGTGCGTTGGGATTTATGGTCCGGCGTGTGTGTACGTGCGCGCGCGGCAAATTCGAAAAATTCATCAGCGAATGGCCGTAGAAAAGGGGGTTTTAATGGTTTTTGCTGGCAAAGTCCGCGGAAATCGACGGGAACCCGCCGCGAATAGCCGCGAGTCAAACCCGCTGTTTTTATCTTATTACATAACGGTGGACAGATCTTACCGGTTAATATCGACGTCACGAAAATACAAATTCCGGCTGGTTTGAGAAAATTTCGACGGATAGAACTTTTTAGCATTTACGGTTACTTTTGGTTGCAAGGAACATTGGAGGTAAATTGTGGTACTCTAGGAACGTCGTCTTGCTAATGACTTGAAACAACCCGATAAAAGGGTACGAAATCGTAGTGGCAAGGGATATTTTAATTTTTACAGATGATCTCTAAAATTGTCGCCGATGTACGGGCGTGTAAGTTTGAAGTTGAAACTTTTTGGATAAGTTTAGATGTATGAAATAATTCGAAGGGCAGCTTTATAATATTTTTTAGTTAGAAAATTTGTTTAGAAACATATACCGTCGGATTTGTAATATGATTTAATAATTAATGATACCAGTGAATTGGATGGCTTCAGCACTAGTAACCTTCGATTTGTGAAATCTTATGATAGTATTAATAATAGCTTGTGCAGGAGAACTGCGTAGTGTTTAAATATTCAAAAAATGTTTTACATGATTCGAGTACCATTCAACGACTGGGTACACGTGTAAATTTATCTTAGACCAATTTCTTTTTACCAGTCGTTTATCTCTCGTGCTACAATCA
The DNA here is from genome assembly GCA_032399595.1 of Tetragonula carbonaria. NCBI lineage: Eukaryota > Metazoa > Arthropoda > Insecta > Hymenoptera > Apidae > Tetragonula > Tetragonula carbonaria. Next base: position 10,330,423 of record JAUCRC010000002.1, read on the forward strand.
ATTTCGAAAGTACCACGGTCTGTTAGCCACGGCAGCAACGTCACGATGACGCGTTGAGATCGTAATGAGATTTGAATATCGATTTAAACCCCTTCCTTTCCACTTTCTTATCTAGCGAATAATCTTAATCATACACCTTGTTCGAATTTTATCTGATTCAGTATCCACTTCCATCATCACATCGAGCCAAAAGCTTATCAATATACTTTCGATTTTTTCGCCTACACACATAACGTATAATTGAAAAAGAAAAATAGATCTGAATTAATTTGGTCGCAAAATATACAAGAGATCGATGAAAAATATCGTTTTTGTTAGGGTTATTTTTCAAGTTACAAAACGATAGTATTTCACGATAGAAACACACTGTCTGATATGCAGTGCATCAACTGACGAATTTCTTCATCCAATTCTCAAACTCGATTCGAGAAGAAATTGAACGGGAACGAAGTTTTATTATTCTCAAAGTATATTCATCTTACTTTGCAATCTTTCATGCAATCTGTTTGAACTCACTCGCGTACGGCAATTTTAGACTTTATATATATATATATATATATATATATATATATATCTATATATATATATATCTATATATAATTATATATAATTATATATAATTATATATATATCTATATATAATTATATATATATATATATATATATATATATATAATTCCTACACAATCTCGGACAGAAATTGGTCCGTGTTGTTAGCTTTATCGAACTTGAATTCGTATCGTAGTCGAGTCTCCTCGAATTTGGCGATCGTAAAAGAAAGCTCATCGACCTGGCCGAAAACTGGCACGTGTGACCAACGAGCGCGCCGCCAGCCAGCTGAACGGATGAAAAAAAAAAAAAAGAAAAGAAAAAAGAAAGAAAAGAAAGAAAGAAGAAGAAAAAAAAACGGAGAAAAGATCGGACAGGGATCGTTTTAATCTGCGGTTAGGAGTAGCGGTAACTGCCATCTTATTGGTCTCCCATATTGGCCTCTCCGGTGCGGTGGCCACGTCTAAACCCCGGAACTCACGGGCGAAACCGGCCGATCGATCGTCCTTTGTTCATACAGGGTAGAAATCCCGGAGGATTCTCGGTCCGGCGGGAGCCAGGTTGCTTTGTTGCTCGAGCTCCGGCTCTCAATATCGCTGGAAAAATAAAGTATCGACATCTTTCTTGATATAATCTCCTGTGCTTTTCAAAGGGGAAGAGTTTTCCACTTTTATTCCCATCAGTGTATACTTACTTACCTCTGTGAAACTTAAAGCGAGTCTAACCTCACTCCTCGGTCTTTCTCTCGTCGTCGGAGCTGGATGAAAGGGAGGGCGGCAATTGAAACGCGTTTCGCGTATCCATATTGAACGTGTATGTACGGTCGAATTCTTCGTCTCTCCGCATTTTAATAAATCCAAAACAAAATGTTAACGAGTGTTGGCTTGTTCGAGTCGAAGCGACTTTTGGCACGTGTTTTCCACAAAGGGGATGACAGAATTTGAAATGATGTAGCGACCATGTTGTGAACTTTCATCCACTTTTCGAGGTAGCCTTTTTAAGGGTGATCAGTTCTTAATAAATTATTGATACTGAAGAAAGTTTTAAAAAATTGAACATTACAAATGCGTGTAGAAAAAGAAATATATATATATATTTTTTTTAATAAAATGAACATGATGAATTTACAGGCACATAAAACTTACATTCGCTTACAGTGACAGTTTTTACATATTTATTTTATATAACAATCTGTGTGGTATTTATTAACAACTTGAAATATAAAATATATTAGTAACAATTGAACACGTTCAACATCATTTAATATTTAATAATATTTTTCTTTACATAACGATACCTGACAAAATTTCCATGTAAAAGAAGCGTCTTTGCGTTTACCATTCATCGAACATACTTTGCACCCCCTTTGCGGATATTTTCAAACTCCTGACATTTTTATTTTTTTGTAAATGGTGCGTCTATGATAGTCTCCTAACTTAATCTTTGCGGTAGATCGATTTTTGGGCGTACCGTTTGATATATTGACTTCGATTTGAGTCATTGCTGCTTCTACTATTTTCATTTATATCACAAGTGGTCGGTCCACTCTGTTGCAAAAGTTAGCAACATATAATTTGCAGAGTTCGTTCTGAATTTGAAATGATGTTGAGTATTACGTTTCCCGTCGCAAAAGTGTTCATTTATAAAAGATGGCACGAACGTTCGTAAATATTTGAAATTAAACGATTTGCGAATGAAATTAGTATTCGTCGTCATTTCCTGATTCTCTGAGATTTCAAATTTCAACAAGTTCTATTGGATGGCACGTGTGACATTGATGAGGAATATTCTGTTAAATGCAATCCGGAGACTTTCGCCTTTACGGAAATCTGTACCTCGACGCGTTTTATCCATTGAAGCTAACGTGAAACGAGTCTGGAAACATCCGCCCCTCCATTTTAAACTTTATTTCGTCTCGCTGCAATCTCGTTTCGGAAAAACTCGAGTCACGTTTCGAAATCGGGATAATCTACCGTCCAAATCCTGTCCTTATTTCCAACCAGCGGCTTCTCCTTAGCGAAATTCAACGTCCGCTGTGGATGAAAGATTTAACCGATTTGCCGGGGATTCGTGCTTCAGAATTTTTGCCATTAAAGATTAAAAAAACGCTACAATAGTAGACATTTATTGTAGTGGGCAAAATTCCATTATCAAGCTTCGTGATGAATTCATTTGTTTTGTATTACGTTGCAGAGGCTTCGGTACCAAAATGAAATAAGGATTTCAATAGAATGAAAGAGGGATTCAATGTTTCTCGAGACGACGGTGATTTTTTTTTATAATTGTGTCGTTTGCGACGATTGAGAAAGAAAATTTATCTTTCAACTAAATATACATATTCGTTTAGCTTTCAATTTCGTGTCAAATTTATTCGCGAAAAGGTATAGTAAAGTATATTTAGCCGAAATTTCAGCCCAACGTTCAATTCAGTTTCAGCTTCGGCAAAATTTGTGAGACATTCACTTAACAGATCTTCATTCGCCTAGAATTGATCTAGAACACTGTCGTAATAATCAGAAGGGAAACGCTATTGCAATACAACAATAATTAACCGAAATTCCAATGCTTCTAGTTTGAACGCGGTTGGCGTTAGAAACGCTATCACCGTCATTTGGGGGATAAGCGGAATATTAAATTTTAGTGCCTGCGGGCTCACATCGAAAGCCACCAGCCGGAAGTCACTTTATCCCGGCTTCGGTCCTGCACACGGTAGCTTGATAAAGTGATTCTGATTCGATTCTGATGTTTCATTTTTGTCGATGGGGTACAATTTTCACAGTGACAAGTATCAAACGTTTGGAATCATTCCCCTTGATCCGTTGAAAAGTTTTTCTTTTTTTTCTTTCTCGACTATTAATTTTCATATTAGTTTCACGCTTGCCTCAGTTTTTTGGAGATTCTGAAAGTCCATTCATTAACGGAATGCGTTTTCGACTCGTTTAACGTCAAAACAATTAGCGAGTCGCATAATCTTCAGCGATTAACTCCATTGATGCAAGTGAATTGTAACAAGCTTAAATATACTTGTTTGTTTATATCCTTTTACTTATTTACATATTTAGTGCCTATTTTATCCTTTTTCTCTTCCCCTAATGCTTCCCATAGATTTATAGTTCCCGACCGTTCTTTTGTATATTCCCATTTTTTTTTTTCTTTTTTTCGAAAAAAAAAAGTGAATCGTCGACGAACGTGACAGTTCAACAATCCGTCAAGTCGAATCCTTCTCGATGATTCGCTTGGAATTTGCGAGAAATTTCAGTAGAAAATGATTGTCGATCTTACGGAATCTCTGCATTCGAGTGGATTTTGAAAACTCGGGGTCTCGACGGTCTGAACGGTCGTTCATTCGCGCAATCGCGAGTAATGGAGGCACAACGTGCAAATGAGCATTAACGAATCCTCGAATACGAAATTGATTATACAATTTGCTGGTAAAGTACTCACGCTAATATGCAAAGCTTTTGCGCACCGCCGATTATTTGATCGAATTCGCTCTAGCGCGTAAGCACGATTATAATCGGCCAACGTGTTAATTTGTTCGATTTAACTGCGGCAAGTATAACGTTTTGAATTGCTGTGCACGCACGTGTGTTACGTTCGACAGATCAAACGAAGCATTGCATCTGTGCGAAGAGGAGCAGCAGCAGCAGTTCTCGATTTGTTCTGAAAGTCTGCGTGTCATTAATCTGTTATCTCTCTATCGCGACTGTGATAGTAGTAGAACTTCGAGGATTTGTTTCATATTTCCTCGTCGCGTCAGTTACTTTCCAAGGGCAAATTTCGTATAATAATAATAAATTTCTCGTGTAGTAAATTTTTCATAGAAATGATAACAGCAACGATGGTTGGAAAGATTGCAACAATCTCAATGTCACGGGGAGATGAAGCGAATTTTAAATTTAAAGGGACCGAGTGATACGCGAGGCGCTTCGTTTACATTTTTCAATATCCTCGCGTTTATACGCAGAAATTTTTTCCTGAATATTTAATGCTACATTATCCAATCGCTCGGGAAATATTGCTCGCCTTGCTGAAATACATAATTCGCCGGTTATATCGTGACCGAGATGAGCTTCGCCTTTTTGTCCCTGTATAACCTTCGATTTTTTTAAAAACCCGATGAAATTTCCATCTCGCGAGCAAAGGGAAAAAACGCGCACACACAAGCACGCACACATCCACACTCACACCCACACGCAGATTCGAAAGAGAAAAAAAAAGTGAATGGCAAAAAACGTGGAAGGACGATTTTCCCCCGGAAAACGGTGTTTGTGGTGTGTGTGTGTGCGCGTGCGCGCAAAAAGCGGCAAAGAAAAGAGTGGAAGTTCGATAACAACCGGCTGTGTTCTTATTTTCCCGCGGTTCCATCGATCATCAATAATTCATCGCTTGTAATCAAATTCTCATTGAGAGCCGCCTTTTGTTTTTTTCTTTCTTTTCTTTCTTTCTTTGTTTTCCTTTTTGACCCGTCGACGAGCAGCCTCGCATGGGAATCCGTCGGTGAAATTCGTCGGACGAGAGAGAAGGAAACTTGTAAAAAGAGGGAATATAGGGTTCGTTCAGTTCGGGTGTTGGTGACGCGATACAAGCGTCGTTGAGAATTTCTCGAAACTCTCCCTTGAGGGAAGTTGGAAAAGAGAGGAGCGTGGAAAGAGGAAAAAAAGTCTAGATAGATAGAAAGATAGATAGATAGATAGATAGATAGATAGATAGATAGAGAGAAAGAGAGAGAGAAACGAAAAAAGACAAAGAGAGAGAGAGAGAGAGAAACAAACAGAGAGAAATAGAGAGGGGAGGAACTTTTCGCGCGAATGTATTCCTTGGAGGTAGCGTAATTCCGTGACCGGATATCCCGGCTTCCGGTTGGCCTTTGTGGCGAGCGCCATCGACGAATCGACCGACGTGAAGGCGAAACGCGAAAGATCCGCCCTTTGTGTCCAGAGCTTTCCACTTCATCACGGCTTCGATTCGACTTTCCTGGAGAAGAGAGAAAGAGAGAGAGAGAGAGAGAGAGAGAGAGAGAAAGGGAAATATGATTTTGCAACGACTGAGAAAGACTCGCGGAGAATTTTTTTTCTTTTTTCTCTCTTTTTTTTTTTTTTTCAGTCGAAGATCTCTTTGACGCGCAGCCTGAACTCTGAAGGAAATAATATTAAGCGGCCGGACGTGTTCTTCGCGCGCTGCTCGAGAACGACACGACATCACGATGGTTAAACGTCCGTCATAAATTGCAACCTCTCGTGCTCTTACCGCATTTTTTTCTTCTTTCTTTTCTTTTTGGTCTTGGTTTTGGTTTTTTACTACAATACGGAAAAGTGTTACTTCAAGCTGAAGTAAGCAAGGCTAATGTTTGATACGTGCAGGAATTTTAGGTGGAATTTTGTGTATAATGGCTTAGGGTTTCCTAATAAGTTGTGCGCCAGGGTGATTACGGTAATTGCAGCACATTTCGTGCTTTTATCAATGTTCTCTCAATGTGAATTACGCCATTCTTCCTGAATTTTGCCACAATTTGTTCGATCGTGTGAGTTGCTCGATAGAAATAATTTAAACACTATGCGACGAGTAGTTTTTTTTAACAATTAAAGCTAATATTTTAGACAATTCAATTACCAGAGAAGTGATATGAATTGATTTCGCTCTTAACAGTACCACGATTGATTAATTTCAGAACCATCTTTCAAGAACGAACAACGGTGTTTATGTTCGAATGACTTGGAACATTTGAAAAGCATAAAGAAGTAATAAATGATTAAAGAAATAAATATACATTTGTAAAATGAACTCTACTACGGTGGTGTAGTTTCATTTTTGCTTCAACAAGTCTCATGTGTCAATATATAAGTTAAAATCAATTTTTCGTATTTTTTTTTTTGGTCTTCAAATTTACGATTAATTTATTCGTTGAAAATACAATTGATTTCAAAACGATCCAAGGAATATAGTCCTTGAAGAATAGTCCTGAACGTAACAAATTTATTGGGTCGAAGTACACATAGCGAGCAATTAATTTATCGGTCGAAAATCGTTTGACTTTCATATTTCGTAGACCGAAATATCTTGAAATCCGCGTTGGTTCGTCGACTTACGAAACGGAATTCAGCGCGCACTTTTGCTCGAGGTGATTTTGTGACGAGGGTCGTGCGTTTGACTCGAGAAACTTCGATCGATGATCACCCTTGAAAGCGATATCAATTGTGGATAGGCAATATCCATCGTTTAATTACGTCAAGCATGATGGTACATCATAGTGTGTATCGTAAAATTTATTACCAGGCTGTGATGCTGATCTATGGTTACACCCGCCTGCTACTTGATATTCGCATATTGCACATTGTCGTTAAACGAGTGTATCGTTGGCGTGGCGGCAAACCTAATTGCCGAAACATGTGAAACGTGCGAAAACAGATGATATTTCGTTATACACGTTATACTATTGATTTAGCGAATGATGTGAAAACGTTTGAGTCGATTTTTCAGAGCCTCGTCATTGAGGAAAAGAATAATTTAAGAAATTTTCTGGAAAAAATGAACAAATTACAAGTTGTAGGTTGTTGTACACTTTCGTTTTGTGATTTTATGGTTTTCTATTAACGTGGTAAACGTTCACGATTTCATTGGGACTCTTCTATGCGATTAATTTAATCTAATTGATGGTACAAGTTCGGAGAGTTATTAATAAATATTTATATATAAAAACGAGTTGGTAATGAGGATTTCTCAGAGTTCCAGTTCTTTTTCAAAAGCTTAGTATACGCTTTACAATTTTAATCGCTCTTCGCGAGGAGAGCATGTTCTTAATAAAAAGTGATAAGAGCAAAGAGATTAAGGTTATTTGAAACTACGATCGCGTTAGATTCGCGGAACTTATAAACTAATTTTCGTGGAAAACATAATTAAAATTCTATTTCTAGATTACGTAGAGTAAAATTTTCACGGTACCGTGTTAATTTATATTGCACCCATATCGCGACCTGTTTAAATGTAGATTCTCGTTAAAAACTTTCTTACCGTGTTCCAAGCTGCGATATACCGAAACACGATACTTTAAATTTTCTATGTAATCTGCATGATAACGTGGAATTATTCGCGTTCAATTTAGAAAAATCTCTCCGTCGTTCTTCGTTTCTTATTCTCCTTCCGTATTTTCTTTTCATGCTACGTTAATTTATTCAAGTAGATATCTATCTTTCAAGTATTTTCAAATTACACACGGTATGTTATCAGCTTGAATATTTAATTTCACGAAATTTTTTAATTCCTTCCTAACTAATAATATCCCTATCCTAACTTGTAATTTCATACTGTTTTCTAAATACTGTAATATTCTTTTCTTTTTTTAAATATCGTAGCAGAATTCTATGGGGCAATTACGACGATTTTATTTTTCACGAAATATTTCGACGTTATTCCAATTGTAACATCCTTTTTCTTAAACATCGTTGCATAATGTTGTCGGGCAGTTACGAAGACTTTGTTTCAATGAACATTTTATTTTTCGTATCAATTTTTGCAGATGTTTATAGATCTATCTTCTATCATAACAGACGATTTCTCTATAAAGCGAAAGACATCAGTTTCCTTCCATAGTTACTTCCCAAATTGAGTAAAAAAATAATTCGATTAATCTAAAGGGAGCATGAGATTCGTATGCGTTGAAATTTAACGGTTCGATTGTACCGTGTTCAGTATCTCTGTAATTTGTTGATTGTATGCCGCGAATTTCTAACTGTTGGAATATTGGCTTATCTATCGTAACAATTACCGATTTCATCGACACTCGGCACATTTTTTCTGATAAGCTGCTTGTTACTGCTTGGTACTGCTTTTCAGACCCGTTCGACAGACCATTCGGCACGTTGTAACTAGCATCGACGCTTTTTATCCAGTTATAGTACAAGCCTGGTAAATTGCACGATCCAAAACTATTCGAGTCGACACGACGCAACGGGGGGGGGGGGCAACGTTATTTCGCGACTCGAAACATTCCCCTCGATAACGAGAATCATGGAATTTCCAAGGAATTTCGTCGACGTCCAATTGAATTTTTCTCTCGTTTAGTTGAATTTCTAGGGCGGAAGCACCTAGTCATCTCTGTCTATTATTTGATTAGTATAATCAGACACTTTGCTATTTATGCATTCGTAGATGATTCGAGAAGGAATGATACATAAATCGATAAATGAAAAAGAATGCAACAAATGGATTTAGTTGAACGGCCCGCGATATTTAGCAAAAATAAATCTCTTCGTTATGTATTCATTAACGTATGAAGACTATGAGAAATAAATTTATACATCGTTTCCCTTATTTTATACTTGGTAGTGAAAGGACGTATTTTAACCGTTTGCACTCGAAATGCTTTTTCCAAAAGTCAAGGTAAGCCGAGAAAAGAGTTAATAGGATTCGTGATTCTATCGATAATCAGTGAACAAATTGTACGAGAAGACCTCGACACTTGTACAAATAAGATAAACAAATTAAATCAACGACACATCTCAACTCAAGAGGAGAATCGTTGTCGATCTTAATGAAATCTGCGATTACGACTGGCATAGTAATCTAAAGTGTGGAAATTTTTCTTGTCGCTCGTTTTGTCATTACGATTGTCTGAAACGCTATTCGCGGTGGCATCAGTTATTCTTTTTTTTTTAATTTCGCGGGAGGGAATCGCGACAAATCATGCCGCGATAATCACAAAATGAGAGAGAACAAGTCAACCGCTTGTTAATTTGCCTGCTATCGGTTTCATTTTCGAAAGTTCGCGAATAGCACTCGAGAGTATAAAGGCTCTTTCGACGTAGCCTTTAGTTTGTGACGCCAGTGACGCGTTCCTCGAGAGAAGAATTTATCAGCTCCCTTTTAATTGCACTTGTTGAACTTGAAAGGGCGACTCGGAGAGAAAGTAATTTAGATTCCCGGCATGGTGATAAAACACTTTTTGTTATTCCAACGTTGGTCGAAGTTCCGATGACACGGTACGCCGTGGTTCCTCGCGCGAGCAACTTCGACGAAGAAGAACTCGAATTCTGCCGCGTCTCAGACACCTTGAAGGAGACACCCACTTCATCGTCGACTTCCGCCAGAGTACAGCCTTTCCTCCTGTAATTAGAGATGCCAAACATTGTAGACGCTACCTCCGCATAATCCTTGACGAGCTTCGGTTGTTAGCATCGGATATAAAGCCGGGGGAATTATAAGCGGTAAAGGCTTTAGCTTCAATATCTGCTCCTTCCCCTTTTCCAGCTATTATGAATTTTGACCAATTACCAGTGATTCCTTCTAAGCATTCAGGTTCGTCAACTGAAATTAAAGTAAACATTGAAAAACGTAATGATCGTTCAGAATCATCTGCCTGGTATTTAACTCGGTGATTGTATATTTGTAACTAGTACAATTAGAGAAGGTAGAAAATTCGTCGTAATAGATAATTTAAGAAATGTGTCGAACGAGTTTACTGATCACTGTAATTAGATTGTCTTTTTTTGTATCACTATGGTCTTGATATCTTTCTTGTGCCTGTATTATCTTTTTTTCTTTAAATTATTTTGTGTAAAATCGATTTTTAATTGTTAAGCCTATAGAATTTACCCGTTGTTTCTTCATTTCATTGTTGAAATAAAATCGCTCGTATCGCAGACACTTTTTCGTCGTCTTAGGTTTTCAAATTGACACGTTTTAAGGTCAACATTTCGCGGCGAGATTTTTTTTTTTTATTATTATTAGTGATTCCAAACATTCCATTGGCGTTGAAATCGAATGAATCGTGCGTGTATCAATCTACAGCGATGCTTTTTTCAATCAATTTCAATTAATAAATTAATTGCATCGCATCGGATCAGGAAAAATTTGATCTATCAGCGATGTAATATCGTGATTGGAAAAGTGGAAACGTTCGCGCTTGGCCAGAATGCTGCCATCTTTGCAATTTTCACGAAATTTTTACCACCCGTAAATGTATAATCGGATACGGAAGACTCGAACGATTCGCTGAAATTACGACGGAAACGGTATGTTTATTCGATTTTGCGAGGTTGGTGATTCCTTCGAGAGGGAATCGATGATCGCGTCGAGCAAACCGATTAATCGCTTTCGGATAAAACTGGAGTCCTGTTAGATAGGAGGCGTGCTCGTATAACAAGACAAACATTGAAATTTCCGTCAAGCCAAAAAAAGAAAAAGAAAAGAAAAAAGGCGCACGATAATCGAACGAAAGTCGTTAAGTTTCAGTGAGCATTGCAAGTTCCGCTGGTTAAATTGAGAACGGATCGAGAAAGGCGCACGTTGCATTCAGTTGGTAATTCACTAACAAGGTACGATTAAAACGAGACTGGAGCTAAAAAATCCTTCGTATTTTTTTCTTGTTTTTGGCTTATTCTCGCAAAAATAACTTGTTATAATAACCCATGTATCTTCTGCTAACGATGTCATGCCCAATCGGATTACGCGGGAATAAAAAAAGGAACGAGCGCGATGTCTTACGGGGCGAATTAAAAATAAGAGCGTAACGAAGGGACGTTAAAACGCGAAACGTTTATTTCCTGGAGCGAAACACCCCCGTGGATATTACGGGAATGTAGCTCCGCTACAGTAAGATCTCTCTTCGAATAAAAGAATAATTCTGTTAGCTCCGGGATAATTACTCTTTATGAATCATTGCTGCTTATAAATGGATTAATAAATTCTCTGAACGTTTCACGGGAGGAGGAGAGGGGCAGGGGCGCAGCTAGATTCAGGATTAATGTTTTGTTTTTAGATCTCGACAAATGTCGCTGTTCGTTCTCTTGTAATTCAGGCTTTGGCTGGATTTGGAAGTAATTACTTTCTCTTCAGATTGCTAAGACAAGAATTGAATAAATCACTCCGATTTGTTAAGTTAATTGAAAGAAATGACAAAGAAATGACAAACGGATGCCCGTGTTTGAATGAATTTTCTTTCTTTTTTTTTGACTCTTTTATATTAATTAGTTTCAGTCAAGAGGAATTTCTCGCCCCTATAAGTTTGCACGCTTAATTTATTAAAATTAATGTCACTTCATTTAAACTGAAAATTGATTTCATGCTTTATGAAAGAAAGAGTTGAGTGTTATTTTATTTATTCGTAGGAAAAAATTTTGTGTTTTTATTGTATAGTATATCTTTCAATTATGATATCTTGTTATGTAGTATCTAGATTATTATAGCAGCAACCAATGTTTATAGTATATTATTTTTAAATTATTTATTGTTTATCGTTTGATAAGGAATCGTTAGCAGACGATGATAAATATAATACAGCCGAGAAACTCGGCTGTCTAACATTCTCAGCATTTTCTCACGTTCATTTGTTTATGTTATTCCTGCAACGGTTTTTTCGTTTCCTGCAATATTGATCTTACAAAATCGAAATTATTCCAATATCTTAGCAACTTACTTATTTCGTGAAGGAAAATTCAAATAAAAAATACTTAAATTAATTAATTAAAAGGAAATAAAATGGAGCACCTTTTCGCGTTTTAAGAAATTCGACAATTTATGGTGATTAAGTAGAATATTTATAAGTGCAATTTATCAGAATTGAATAATTTTTCTGACAATCTGACGAATATTCATCATAAAATATTTACACATCAGTACTTGGTAATTTACGATTAAATAATTTTTGATTAACGTGTAATGTCTCGACAGATGAAAGTATTTTTTTTATTTCGCGACAAAGTAAGCTGTATAGAGTAGCTAAGTTAGTCGTTAGTTGCGAGATTTTTAAAAATCTTTCAAAGCATGCGGTAGCACCTCTTGTTTCAAGTCTCTTATTTCAGAGTCGATCAACGAGATCGATCGATTTATTTTAATCTGTTGCCGTTGCTCTATTTTAGCCAGAGGAATCACGGTAAATTTTTCACTTCGTCGAATCTCGAATTGTTATCCCCGCGATCAACATTCCTGCTTGATACCTTCAATCGTTGAACGCGACGAACGCCCGGAGCAACGTAATAACACCTATTACCGCTTACACGTGCCTCCTTTGTTCGACGTGGCTGGTAAGCAGCAGTCACTAGGGATGGGATCAACTGCAATATGTACTTACGAGTCCGAGACAAATTCGATATCCAAATTTCGTTCACGTCGCTCGAATACTTCAAGATATTTTCGAATATTACTTGAAAGTAAAAATGTTTCAGTTCAGGTGAAATTTATTTACCTGCCTGAATGAAATTTGAAAATCGCGCACAGAACAAAAGGATCGTGTTTCGTTCGGTCAAAAATCTCTGACGCATCCGTTTTAGAAAGCCTTTGAGGTTTTTCTCTCGTTTTATTGCAAACGATACTGTAAACTTGTGTCCACTGTTATTATTATTAAAGTCTGTTTGGAAGTATTTCTTTCATTTTCAAAAGAATTCTCAACGAAAGATTCGAAATTAGATTATTTTAGATGCTTGAAATCAGAGGTGGCTAACTGGCGGCCCTGATCGCTAGCGCTGTCCCCTCCACTGCGTTGAGAATGTCGCGGCCATACACTCGTATCAGGTACATATACGTGTACATATAAATTGTTTTCTTTATTGTAACTGCTAAAATTAAAGGATGATAGGGAAAACAGTTTGCGTGGCCTGTTGCTCAACGCAAGCATAGTAAATAGTAATTAGTGAGAACTAATTATTAACACTAGAACTACCGACAGTTAAGACGAAGTTATTTCTACCAAAATTATTTTGATCATTTTAATAAATAAAAATAAAATAAAATTCATTATATTATTTCTTTAGTTATCACTGTAAAAGTCATTGCATCATTGCGGGGAAAAAAATTGTAACATGAAATAGAAATTTTAAAATACAATTGTAAAACCAGTCATTTTGACTGGTGTGGTAGTTCTAGTGTTAAATTTCCATGGTGGGGGAACCGGCAGATTGAGCGAGTAGCTCATTCGAAGTTTTTCCCCGCCTCTGTTCGAAAGTGTCATTACAGATGATATTTATAAACGAAGGGTTAAAGGTTTGAATCGACTTGTGCGGTACTCGATCCCATCTCTAGCAGTCGCCGACGAATGCCGTGTATAATGCGGGTGTATCGCGAACGTGGAGCCGCGAACCCGAGTCTCGAGTAGAGAATAGTCTCTCTTGACAAGGGGTCGAGGGGATTGCAGGAGGCCGATGTAGAACGGGTTCGCGACACAATAAACCATTCCACGGAAGGCAAAACACAGGCCCCGGCGCCGCTATAACCGAAACCCAACGTGCTGCTTCATTATGCGGTGCGACGTGGCAAAGTGCCAGGGCCTTTGATAAAGGGGGTGGCCCACGTCCTACCAGATTCTCGCCTCCTCCACCCCCCTCTTCCTCCCTTCCACCGCCTTTCGTCGTAACACACACCGGCTCCTGTCCACCCTCTGACGCACATCCTCCGCTCGCGCGCACACCATCGGCTTGCTACTTGGCCGGCTCGGATTCTGGACGAGGAGTGGAAACCTGACGAGGGTGAGGTTCACACCTTTTGACGTATGTTTCCCGTGTCCTTTCTCCCTTCTTTTTTTTTTTTATCCGGACATCGTTCACGATCCCCTCTTGGTTTCTTAGAGGGTAGCTTTTTAAGCGGATTTCGATTTCAAACGGGATGATTGAAATTGGGGACGATTAGGAGAGGCCTTTAAGAGGCTTAAATACGGTGGATACGGTGGGATCGGATTTGCGACGTTTAAGCTAATGCGTTTGTTGTGAATTGACGCGGATTTGGGATTATAATTAGAGGAGTATATTGAAAGAAACATACAGATGTGAGGAGAATTTGCAATGATTTCTTTAAAAGGAGAAATATTTGGATACAGCGGACTAGGTTTGGGATATTTAGACTAATGTGTTTATTATTTCGGATATTCAGAGTAATTTGTTGTGAATTGCGTGTTGGGAATTGTATTGAGATTATTGGAAGAAATTTGGAGATCGAAACAAGGAAAATTTGTATATATATGGATGTACCTGAGGTATGTATATACCTTATGACGTGTGAACTGTCTCTTACAATTTATCAGACGTGTTTTCCATCGTACTTCATTTAAACTATCTCATTGTCAGTTTAACAACTCTATATACTCGAATTATAAAAGTTCTAGTTATACGTAATATTTTATAATTTCGTTAACTTCTTTGGTAATGCGATTCCATGATTATATTTAAAATATAAAATTTGAATTGTAAGTATACACTAAAAAATTACACTTGATGTAATTGAAAATTACACTCACAATAAAATTGTAAGTATACACTAAAAAATTATACGGTAAAATTTGAATTGTAAGTATACACTAAATGAAAAATTCAGAACGAGCGTGTCCCACCGTGAATGTTGAGATCTAATGAAACGCTATAAAGAAAGATCTTGATTAGCTAAAAATCGTGTAAACGTTTATAAAGCTCGTACGTACAACAATGGACGAATGACTAGATTGTTAAATAATAATATCTACGTGCAAGTAAGAAATGATCATCTTAAGGATTTTTGAATTGTAGTATATTTGGCGATTAGAAGGCGTGTTTTTTAACGAAACTGCTAAATTTTCATTGGACAGAACTTGCGATATTGTTGCGTGCGTCCAAACTGGTGACTGATTTAAACATTCTTCGTTCAATATCGCATCTTAAAGTATTAATCGTAGGAACACTAAAATTTCAGAATGCTTGGCGCATTGAAGTCTTACAGTAGGAAAATTTTCCACTTGTGTAAGTCTTTAAATTTTTCACGCGTGAAGGATATAAACAGAGATAATATAATTTTAAAAATACGTCAAGCGTTGATCAAACAAATCGAGCGATTTTTTTCAGTTGAGAAATACAAAGCAAGTACATCCCTTATGATATGAACTATCTCTTACAATTAATCAAACTTGTTTTCATTGTACTAGAGTACGTCACTTGAAGATCACTCGCTCATTGTCAGTTTAACAATTTTCTATTGATAATTGTTATTCATTGATAAACTTTATCAATTTTATCTATTGATAAATTCGAATTATAAAAGTTCTAGTTTTTTCATACTTCAAGGAATTTTTGTTACAATACGTAGATAGCTACTAGATGTTATAATCGATACGAACAGAATTGCTGTTCATTATAATGTATAATTTCATACGATTTTGTCGAACATTAAATGCTAAATTATTCATTGGAAATCACTCACGCAGTTATATATCTGTGTACAGATTTTACAATCTTGTCGAGAATGTTAATATTATCTTGTATTACGTAATAATACCAGTTTATTGTATTGAATAAATTTTAAATCTCTTCTTCTTCATAGAACGTTTAAATTATTTTTGATGATTTAATATATTTCATTGTTTCTGAGATTATCTATGTCGTCGTATTTTTTTAAAAATGAAGTTATCGTATTTTTTTTTTTTTTTTTTTTTGAAAGTAGAATACACTTTTATTTTAGTTTTGCCAATTCATTTGAATCATTGTAACGCTGTATGATCACGCTCTTTATTAATATATTTATAAATCTATTCATAAATTAAATAAATCAGAAAGGTATATTATATAGCAGTAAATTGTGTTGTTTTTTTTTTTCCTCAAGACAACGCTGTAGAAGACTCGACAGAATGCAAATTTTTGCAATCAGGGATTGCTCAAAGAATTTATCACTTGTCATATCAGAGAGATATGTAAATGATGTATCGAGGTTAAGATTGGTCAGTTTCAGTTCCTCGGTGATCCAGTTATCACCGGCGACTCGTTGGTTTAGGTTAGGTTGGTTTATTTCTGTTCAGAACTGTTCAATCGTAGTTTAAGTTTAAAGTGACGATGCATTCTATTTAATTATTCAACATTATCAAACTTTTTTAAACTCTTCGAAGCATGAACAGGTATATATATTTGGAATAGAAGATATTTCTTATTTTAATGTGTAATGATCAAGTAAAGAGGTAAAATTAGCAAATATAAGAATTAAATTTCTAAATTCGCACAAATTTGTATTAATCAATTATCTATTACCTATCTTTCATGCGATAGATTTCACAAAATTAAGGTTAGACAAAATATATCAAACTAATATTTTCTCGACGTACATAGGTTAATATTTTTGAATGTCCAGTTACATCGATTAATGCAACCAAAATAAAATCGAGTTGACTATGAAAAACTATTTACAAAGAAAGCTGTTACTGTCATATTACGACCTCTTTTGTGTTAAACAATATTTATCAATAATATTTCTTTATATCTTCAGAAACAACAGAGATATTACGTGATTCGTCTTGCATATTAAATGACTCAATGTTATTTTCATGAATTGAAATTTGACAAATAATTATAAAACTATAAGAAGGATGCTTATAATCTATACGTTGTCAATTTACTAATACTAAATGAAAAATCATTGGTCAACTGTAGTCAACAGGCTTCTGCCATTTGAAGTCGTCTGGCTTTTTTTTTTGTTTATTAAAATTGGGTAAATGTTCTGTCGTATTTTTGAATTCCAAATTAATCTTGGTCATGAATATGCTTTCAAGATACGGAGCAAGAAATGTATCAGTTTACGTATTGATAAAAAAAGAGTAATGTTTCTTGACTTTTGATACCGTGGTTATCTATGTTATTCACATATTATTTTACGTTGAATATTTAAAAACAAGTGACTTACTATTTTTTTTGTTTTCGTTGGCCTTAGGTCTTTAACGCGTCTGCAATCTCTCTGTTTCTTTAGAAATACTTTTCTACGGTCAGTTTATATAATCAATTCTAACCAAAGATAGATTATAAGATTTTAAAAAGTAATTCGGAATGAAGGAGTAACGAAAATTTATCGGTGAGGAATATTCGATGGAAAGATTTATGGTCAGAGGAAGGAAAAGGAATGGGTGATAGATTGAATAAAATGAGATTTTCGAAGAGAAGGGAAGAGAATGAAGGAGATGAAGCGCTAATGAGTTTAAAATACATAGAATACGTATAATATTAAAGAGCGAAAAAGAAATATTCAAAATTATGCACCACTAATAACACTCGAATACACTCAGTTGAAACTCGATTCACTTTTCAAATTATCTTCGAAAGTACTTTCGTTATTAGGGGGCAGAATGAAAAAAAAAAAAATAAAAGATGCGAGAACGCTTTTTGAAATATCGACATATTGACAGTGAAATTTCTTTCTTCTAAAAGAAAAAAAAAAAAAAAAAAGAAGAAGAAAAGAACAACTCGAACGACTGCGAAAAACTTTACATTTTGCCAACTTCGGACTTAAAACTTACTGGTAGCATTAATAATTTTTGCTCTTGAGAATGTCACGGCTCTACCGAGGAGGCACTCGCTTTAAAACTCGCTTCAAATATTCAAATATTCAGCGTCGTAATATTCAACGAACGTGCCCCGTTGTTGTTGGCAACGCGATATCGCGCTTGCGTCTTTGTTTCACTTTTAATCATTCAACGACAGCTCTGTCTCGTCCCATTTCGTTCTTTGCTCGTTTATTCGATTCCGTTTCCTTTCGTTCATTTCGATTTGTCAATTTTCGTCATACGATCGATCGTGCGCGCGTGACTCACGTTCGATCGAAATTTCGCGATTGAACGTTAGGTATAAATTCAACGACGACACGTAACACAGTTTCCCTGTTCTCTGCGCGAACGTATTCGCTCGCGATAAGGGCAATTTTGACTGTAACCAATGTCCACGATAATCGGCGAAATAAAGCCGGGATTAATCTTATCTTCAAGTTCGATCGTTTGTCCAAGCAACGCATTAATATGTTCGACAGCTGTAACTTCGTACAGCGTTATCGTGATATTCGTTAAATCATCCGACGCTTGCTTTTTGCTAGTTGGACTATCGATAACTGATAATGTAGCAGAGAGATTATTCAATGCGTTATGTTTAGTTAGCCGGTTTTAATTGTATGCTCGATTCGTGCGCGATTCATTTAACGAACGACAAATGTATCGTTTCGCTGCAGATTTTTTTCTTTTTTTTTGATTTCTAACTTGTAGAATTTTTTCACTAAACGTTATCTTTTTTTTTGTGAATATATTGTAATCGACTAGACTATACTCGTTATAATTGACTAGAAAGATTTTACTACGATATTTTGAAGAAAATTCTTGCGTTGGCAAATTTTTTTTTTTTAACAATTCTAAGTCTAATGTTTTTATTCGTCATTTGGTCTCAATCCATCTAGATGCTGCAATTTAATCAAATTAAAAAAAAAATCGAGACATTTGTAAGATTGCGATAAACTCAATGAATCAGTCGAGACAAGTGCTCAATTATTTATACTCTGTTGCGATCAACAGTCTTTTCGAAATTTTTCTACGATTCACTGCTCGTTGAAAATCAGTCGCGAGACGAAATACAGCGACACGCCGAAGGTTTCCAAGCCGAGATTCGTGAGAAAACCAAGGCCGTAGTAAAAACCGAAAGGTACGGTTAAATCACGAGAAATCACCTTCTATCTGAAAGTTTCTCGAGTTCCAATAGACGTATATATACGTACGTAGCCAATCGGCGAAAACTTATCTACAGAACTTCTCTCGGCGTTGACTCGAGACGCGACAGGAACACGCAGAAACTATTTTATCGCATTATCCGCGAGGAAAAACCGAACGACTTTCGACAGCGAATAAAACGGCGACATTCGGCAACATCTCTTGATCACATTTCAATTAAGAAGCTCTGAGATGCAGGCCAGTGTAGAGAATTCCTACATGCAGGGCGATTCCGCGCAAGAAAAACGAGTCGAAAAGGAAGAATAAAATTTTTTTCACTGAAGCCTTTGCTTCCGAAAAAATTGAACATTTATCAAGCATATTTGGATTTAGTTGATTTCGTACTGGACAGACGCGAATAATCGACACGAGGATGTTCTACCCACAAAAATAAGTGAAAAGTGTAGAACAAAATTTTTTCGTTCAAGGCGTTATTTTCAAGCAAAAAGACTTTGAATCTTTTTGAGTTAAAAATTGCCTTCGTACACGTGTCTAGGAATATCATTATATTCTTACTTTTGTAAATCTTGTAAAGCTTTTACAAAAAAAAAACTGTTCGATCACTTTTGGTTATCGCACGTTCCTCATTCTGTCGTATTATAAAAAATTATTCAAATTTAAAAAAATCATCATTGCAGAGAATTGGTCATTTTGGTAGTTCTAACATAATAACATAATTTGAGATCGTATTAGGAAATAATTTATCTTTTTCTTCTCCAAAAAAAAAAAAAAAATACTATTATATATTATATATTCACTGTTATAAGTGGATATTTGTTATTAATCGTTTCCTGTTTCATCACTTATTTATACTTTTTAGTCGTATTAATTAAATCAACGACATAACAGAATCTTCCCGTTGCGATAAAATCGTACAATTGCTCTGAGAAAAAAAGAGTCGATCAATTTCATTCTTGTATAGTAAAATTTACAAAGATCAGATAACCTACGATTAAGATTCACAAAAATTTCAAACGCCTAATGTAGAATTCACGAAACTTAATTATCTGTTATAAATATGAACAAAATTTCTGTTATAAATATAAAATATCTATTATAAATATAAAACACCGGCCGCATATGTTTCAATCACGTGTAATCTATATTCGCGTGCAGCATTCGAACGACGGGATTACATTGGCTGTTATCAACATATTGAATTGGAAATTCAAATGGCTCAAAAGACTGTTTCTCTATACACTTTTTTGTTTATAACGATCTTCACGAATTAACATACTATAACAATTATTCTAATTAAAGGGAACATAAATTTTATCTATTTTATTCTTTACAATCTTCGTGCAAAATGACAGATTAAATCAGAAGTGGCTAACTGGCGATCCTTGCCCCCCACTTCTCTGATTATTAGCGCTATCCCCTCCACTGTATCGATCTCTACACTGAGACCATCACGGTTATAATACTCGCAATATAGGTGTATATATATATATATATATATATATATATGTATACATACAAATTGTTTTCTTTACTGTAGCTGCTAAAGTTAAAGGAAGATAGAGAATGTAGTTTTTATGGTTCTCTGCGGAACAGATTAGAAACTAATTTTTATGGGGGAGAAACCGGAAGATTAAGCGAGCAGCTCGTGTTGCGGTCCGCGGCGAGTAAGAAGTTGTCGCCCTTGGAATAATCAAATAATAACGAAATGTAAAATCGCGAAAAATATTTGGACATTATAACGAACAAGGTATAAACGTTAATTTTTGCATTGGAAATGTACGAGTATACTCTATCTATATCTAAAATATTCGGAACGTTTCGATAACGTTTCGAATTATGTAATTTGCTCGTTAGCTAAATACTCGAGGCATTTCTCGTCATGTGTTCAGTTTGTGTGCATGAAACAAACGAAATTTGTTATTCTATTATTGAAATCTGTACGTAACTGATGTAAATACATAAATCGCGAACAACAGTATCTCCGATATCGTGATGTCCGAATATTAATGTCAGATTCACTGTACTCGTACCGACTGTCACTCGTACGTAACGTTCTCCATCCCGTGCTCTGCGAAAGAATAACTCCCCTCCGCGAACATCCACTTTCTTTGCGACTGTCGTAAAGCCGCGTCTCTCATACATAGTATAGTATAGCGAACAGGCGTATTTCGTATCGGGATATCGAGAAACGGAACGGCGAAGCGAAAGGTGGGAGGGCGGAGCAGGTAGGTAGCTAGCGTCCTCACGATAACAAAGTTTTCGTAGCTGCACGCGTATTTTTCTATCCAGCTTATACAACCTCGGAGCCGAATGTTTCGCGGAGATTACCTGTCAGGATACGTATTCCCCGTTGGAAAGATTTCCTCGAGGTATTTCGAACGAGGAAACGACGCGCGCCTTGGCGAAATGCCTCTTAAACGCGTTCGTTTGTCTTGTTTCTTTTGTCTGCCGTGTCTCTCATCCGTCGTCATTACGATCGCTTGCTTCGTTTCTGTTCGCGTTGGACAAAGAACGATGGGGGTGACTGATCGTGAGACGAGTAGCTCAGCTGAATGGCACATTCGGTATGGAGACAGATATTTCTGATTAATTTTGGGTTGAATACGTAGGTCTCGTGGTTTTCGAAATCTACGAGAGGTCGAATTTCTCACTAGACTCTTAGAGGAGGAATTTGTTTTTAGAAATTATTAGAAAATAAATAAATTTGTTTTTAAACTCTCTCCAGCGAGTACGATATTTTTCAAAGTAGGCTTTCTCTGGTTTCTTGTAAGGTAGTTAGTTTAAGTTTCAGTTGTAATTTACGATTGTAATGTCTGTTTTATGCGTGTTTTGAGCAAGTTGTATTCTCGCGAAGGTGAATGTTACACGGCACGAAGGTGCCACGTAAGAAGAAGTCCCAACGAACATCCTTCCAACTTATTAACCGTTTGAGTCCCAGGGGTCATTGGAAAAACATGGTCGAAAAACGCCGAAGAGCGCGATAGCGCTTGTCTCAATCGAGTCCGAAGAAACTCAAGCGACGCGATAGCGCCTGTTTTATTTCATTGTCGACAAATCCCAATGTGATTGTGTTTCTTTTTTTTCACGTCGCGCCGTCACGTTTATTGCAGTTGGCAAAGTGATCGAACGTATTGTTCAATAAGTGCTTTACACTGCTAATAATTGTGTGATTCAAAATGATTAGACTAGTCTGTAGCACGAAAAATGACGTAAAAAGATCTCATTTAATTTGTGTGCAATGTAAAAAAGCAGTTCATCCAATATGTTTTGATAAACACCGATGTTACAAATTATAAATGTGACTCTTGATTTAAATTGTTTGTTCATCAAGACTAAAAATATTTTCAATTTGTAATTCGTTACTTTATGAAATACATCTATATATTATTATATATGCGTACTGTAAGTTTATAAATATTTCAAGTTCAATGAAAATTATTGAGAAGATAACAATGAAGTACAAAATGTTTAATTGTATTATTTACATTGGAAAGAAATGGAGCTATGTGATGTACGTGCGTCAGTAAAGTTGAGCGCGCTATTTCGACAGTCAGTGACTGCACCGTCAGTTGTCCATAGCGCTGGAAATATACTGGGATTTTTCGACACAAAATCTGAAGAGCGCGATCGCGCTGCTTGGGACTCAAACGATTAAGATCCGATATACCGAGAAGTGCTGACCTGCAGCGGTAATAACCTTGCGAAGTTTACGAAGGGCAACCTTTAATAGAAACAAAATGCTCGCAACCATCACCCAGACACAATAGTGATACACAGCACCCACCATAAATAGTACCCTAATATAAGTTTTAGCCGTCATAAATTGTACCGTAATTTAAGTAACTTCGTTAGGTTACTACTACCGTTGCAGTTTAGGTTCAAGGTCTCCTCGGAGGTCGTGCCGAACTTACCTGATACGAAAAGGTTCAGTGAACAAAGCACTCTCGGAGATATATAAGCACACTCACCCGACATATCTAGTTTAGTTTAGTTCTATCAGTGCCTGAGTATTCTTGCCCATCAGTCCGTTTCCGCGACAGTGAACGTAAGTAAATCACATCAGATTCAAACCTCGTCACTTGTTTAATCGTGCATATTAGTCGATCACGAAAAACCTACGTCGAAGTCCAAAAAAATACAGTCCCAACTATCCTCACCAACATAACTGTTCGTAAGGAAAGCGGACTAAACGGAGACGACCTTCGTATCCGCGAATCCGCGTCTGAATAGTGAATGGAAGTATGTGTGGAGTATACACGTGCCTACACGTATGTATGATGCTACGAAGAATGTTACGAAGCGTTGATAATTAGTTTGATAGGCTGATAAGTAACGATCTGATAAAGAACGTAAGTTAGTAAAAGAACGTTAATAAGGTCAGTAGACGCTTAGCTAGTGAAAATCTATCTATATTATCGTACCGTATGAAACGTAAAAACATTCCGTCAATTATACATTATCACTAAGGCTTGATAACATGAGTTGAATATATAAGCAGAACTTGAGAATTATCGATGCATTTTGTATTTTCCAAGCAAACATGTCAGCCACGTTTTCACTGGGAACTAGCATTCTCCTTCTACTTGTGTGAGTATTTTATTTTTCTTTTATCTTTCCTTAAGGAAATTCCTTTAATTTATCATTTTGATCATTTGAACTAAACATCGTGGCGCGCGCTGTTCAGAAAATCGAACTCTTTTCAATAGAGAGGAAATTATTTATTTCGGACTATGTTACAAATGCTCAATAACCAAAGCTTGATGAAAAGGAACAGAAACTGTTTGAATAAAAATGTAGTAATTCCTTTTCAATTTTTATTCTTACTTTCCGATATTTCTCTACTGAGCGAACCGAGTTCTATTCAATTCTAAAGTCTTTGATTAATCGATGTCCCGATAATCAGTCGGTCAATTTTGATCGATAATCTGCTCGAAGCTTTTGCAAACGATCCTTTATTTTCACAATTTTTCCAACGGAGATCGCTCACTACAGTTCGTTCGGTTTTTGGAAATTTGAAGTTTCTTTAGTTCCACGAGTGGCGAACTCGTAGAAGAGTACAAAGAGAAACATTTGAGGTTTCCGCCGAACTTCGTCTTCGGTGCTGCGACAGCCGCATATCAGATAGAAGGAGCCTGGAATGTGAGCGGTAAGTCGATCGAGTTTAAAAGTCCTTGTACTCGAATCTGTTAGATTTTTCCAATATTTTTTTTTTTTTGGCTCGCGTTGAAAACACAGGCAAAGGAGAAAGTATTTGGGATCGGTTGGTCCACGAGCATCCAGATCGAATTTACAACGGTGACACGGGAGACGTTGCTGCAAACTCTTACTACCACTACAAGGAGGATGTCGCTATTTTGAAAAATCTTGGGGTAAATATAACATATTGCCGGTAGCAATGGTGTTTTTGTCTTTGCTTTCTATTGACAACTCGATTTGGGTTTAGGTGGCTCAAGTTAATTTCTTGATGCTAAAAAATACTACTCTTCTGTACGTATTAAATTGAAATATTATATTAAATTGAAATATTAGTATTCAAAATTGAAGTTTATTATTTATTGACTCTCTTTTGAATTCACCTCGATGAAGGGAAATCTTTATAGATCAAATTGAACTTAGGCTGAGACTTTGGATTTACTTAATTGGACTTTAGTTCATTATTTTTATTTATTCATCGTTCGATATGTATATATTACTTCGAAGTGCAATATATTTCAAAATTCTATAATTATTCTATAGAAAAGGAATAGATTTATAGTTTTCATTCGCGCTATAATTAGTTGAATTGATGAACGTTTCTCCATCTGTGTGTTGGCTACTGTAAACAGTAGGACATGTCTGACACGACACGGCTCATCGCTTATTCTACTTTGAAGTTACAGTTGAACCGCGTTCCTTGAACAGCGTGTCTCGCTATTTGCATATCCCAGCAGTTAATAATTTATAATTTTGTTTATTAAAGTTTCCTCGTAGTATCTAATTAGTTGTGATTTATTTATTGATTAATAAATCTGCAACGCACATGTATATTAACACTTCATAACGAATGATTTCCGTCGCATTATACTATAAAATCGATATGATTCTGCAGTTAGTTGGAATTACTATTCCTTGCAAACAAAAATTTATATCAGATATATAACAATACGCGATGAAGTAGTAACTCTTGATAGTGATTAATTATACCGATTAATTATACAAGAAATACGTGTTATGAATTAGTGGATATTACAGAAATATGAAACGAAAGAGTATTTTCCTCCTCTGAAAATATACGCGAATTTGCTTTAGCTGATTCGAGAGCTCAACTTACACGGAATTATACGTGTCAAAATGTCATCGGTGAATTTCGCGGCAACTTTGAAACGTTGACGTAACAGAGTTGCTCGAAACATATCAGAAGCAACGCGATTTAAAAAGCTTCCACCTTCGAGTTTCGGGTGGCACGTTTCAATTTTCATTAAAATTTGACACAATTGTCAGCAATATATATATATATATATACACAGCTTCGAACATTTGCACGTTTATACAACAATGAAACAGCACAAACTCCATTCCGATACACATACATTTCGAGCAATAATACAGTTGTACTAAATGTAATAATCTAAACTAATAATTTACTAACTCTATTAAAGTTCTTCTTTAACTTTTGTAAAATCATTGATTGCTAGATCTTCAGTTACTTATTTTTTCCAAGCGCTTTAGCTTACTTCGGTGTTTCTCTTTACGTCAAAAATTTTTTCACAGTTCTTCGCACAAGTTTTATGTGTCTCCCTTTATAGTTCCATTAATTCAATCAGGTTCCTAGAGATTCGGAATTCATGTATTAGTGGCTAGGTTCATCGAAATTTATGTATCAATGACTATTAGGATTATGAAGATTCACAATTTTTACGTACACATTAGTGTCAGATTCACGATGATCTGTAATTACCATATAAGTCATTGCTATGTTCGTAGAAATTCACGGCGAGACTTATGAAAATTCATGGAAGTTCTGCACAGAAATTCACGTTTCACGCATTTAATCATCATTAGACTGCCAAAGATAGATTCGTTCGCAAAGATTCTACTTCCGCAGTAATGTTCATAAATTTCAGATCACATCCTACAAATCCTAATCGTCACTAAATATCTAGAGATCCACGATCTCCGTTAGTTATCACTAAGTTCATAGATTGTTAAGACCGTTCGTTAATCACCATCGTAAAAATCCGCGATACGAACATCAAGACAATACTAGAATATAAAAAAAAAACTGAAGTGATCGTCTGCCTACTTTTCAACAGTTCAAATGGTACCGTTTCTCCGTCAGCTGGCCACGGATACTTCCGACGGGTATGCCGAACAAGATCAACGCGGATGGCGTTCAGTACTACCATAACTTAATCGATGAGCTTAAAGCGAACGGCATCGAGCCAATGTTGACTCTTTACCACTGGGACCATCCGCAGGTCCTCGAAGAAATGGGCGGTTGGCTGAACGACGCGATGGCCGACTGGTTCGGTGATTACGCGAGAATCGTGTTCCGTGAATACGGCTCGAAAGTAACGAAATTCGTCACGATAAACGAGCCGTCGGCCATTTGCAAAAATGGCTACACCCTCGGTATACACGCTCCTGGAAAACGTTTTCCTGGATTCGGCGAGTACATGTGCATACACAACGTGCTGAAATCGCACGCGGTAGCGTACAGGATCTACGACAACGAGTTCAGGTCGAAATATGGTGGCGAGGTTGGCGTTCTGGTCAACCCGTCGGCCTACATGCCCATGAATTTTGAATTTGACGCCGCTGCGGAGACCGCTTTCCAATTCAACATTGGCTGGACCATGCACCCGATCTTCTCCGAGGAAGGCGATTATCCGCCTGTAATGAAACAGTTGGTGGCTAACAGAAGCAAAGCCGAGGGTTTCACTAAATCTCGTCTGCCTGTGTTCGATGAATATTGGATCAATCTCATAAGGTATTCTTAGGAGGTGTTTTATTCTCCTTCGAATGGTGTCGGAGCGTAGGATGGGATATTTAGCAATAGTTTTCGAAGGCATTGGTAATCGACTGAAATTCGACACGTATCACGGGGAAAAATGATGGATAATGATGTTAAAATTAGTTTAAATACTTCAGTTCAGTACCATTCGAAAGTTTCATAATTAATAATTTTCAGAATATTCTAAAAGACTTTGATGTTATTAGACTCCTTTTAAACACGCAAAGAATTGAAATATTTCAACATCATTGTGTATTTATATATTTTAATGTTGTCATTGCGATTTTCATCGAAGGAATTATTTTTTAATAATGAATTCTTTATGGATGCTTGCTACTGCTCCTAGAAATTAATAGAGTAACGCGAAAATGAAATTTGACTACTTAGAAAAATTCGATGCTATTTGAAAGTTTCACAATTAATAATTTTCGAAATGACTTTGATATAATCAGACTTCTTTCAAACACAAAGAATTGAAATGTTTCAACATCATTGTGTATTGATATATTATTGTTGTCATTGCGATTTTTATCGAAGGAATTATTCTTTAATAATGAATTCTTTATGGATGCTTGCTACTGCTCCTAGAAATTAATAGAGTAACGTGAAAATGAAATTTGACACCATGTTGGACAGTGATATTGAAATTACTTCAGGTACTTAGAAAAACTCGATGCTATTTGAAAGTTTCGCAATTAATAATTTTCGAAAAGACTTTGATATTATTAGACTTCATTCAAACACACAAAGAATTGAAATGTTTCAACATCATTGTGGTATTGATATCTTACTGTTGTCATTGCTAGAATGATTTTCGTCAAAGGAAAAATTATTCTCATAAATCCTTCATGGATGCTTGCTTACTATTCCTACTTTTGGAAATTAGTAGAGTAACGTAAAAATCAATGAATAATTACATGATTGAGAGAGAGTGCGTGTACGAGTGCGTGGAAATTCTATTTTTATTAGTTAAATCGTGTTTATTGCTACATTTTTTGTTACTACAGAAATAGCACCGACTTTTTGGCTGTAAATCATTACACTTCGAGGTTAGTTGTTGATGGCACTATGGGACCAATACCATCTCACGAGCATGATCAAGGAGTGCGAGAGGTAATCGATAGTTTCTGGAAATCGTCAGCTTCTGACTGGTTGAAGGTATGCGTTTTCACATTTGGGCCTTGCGTTTGGAATTTGAATAGTTAATACAGTCATGCAGTATAGTGTTCCATACTACATATAATTGAAGAGCATGGTCGTACCAGTGACAATGAAAAATTATCGAGACTTTAAGCTGATATATATGAACTATAGCATTAGAAGATCATATAACGATGTCGATCTTGATTTCACTTTAAAGTGGAGCGAGGTCTTCACTTTAAGAGTAGTGAGGTCATTCTTTTTAAAGATGATATTTAAAGATCATTAAGAGTAGCGAGAGAGCATCGTAAAAATTTAAAACTTGCGTTGAAACATTGATAAATTGTTTTCATTTCACTTGAAGATTATAACAATCGCTTGGAACTCGCTGTACGATTTCTTTTTTTTTTACTACTTTATTGAATTTTGATTATTAGTGTTGAACGATACGACGAAGTGTTGAGATTTCTTGAAATTTTGTCGTTTAACATTCAACGTTCAACAAAATGGTGGCGAAAAAATTGTACAATAAGAGGAGATCTCAATCTTCAAACTGACGATAGATATAGTTATTAGAAAAATGTTTTTACGCACGTTACAATTTTGACATTTTTCGAGAAAAAGATATGTAACTTTCCCGCCAGTTATAAACTTCTCTTCGAAGAAAACAACTGTAGAGATTTCACGCTTCAGAACGATACTAAATGGATTGTTATACAATCTTTTTTTATGAAGTTATATCAGTTTGAAGTACCGATAATTTTCCATTGTCGTTGGTACATGATCTTCACTGTGAATTATAGGACTGATAAAAATTTACGAGAGAAAATTCGATAAGACACGACTCGAACACTCTATTAGTATCATTTGGAATCTTCTTGGTACTTATATATCGCTTTCTAACTATTCTTCATCCTATAAGAAAATCTAGAATTTTCGAAAACAGTCCCTTTCTCTTTATTCGAATTATTTGGATTGTTATGTTCTTAACACTAATAGGTAGTAGTAGTAGTATGAAAACAAATAAAAATATATTAAATATATCTTAGTAACATTAATTTTAACAATCGTAAAAATAAAAAAAATCAAAGTCACGTGTGTTAGTCTTATAATTCTTATCTCGTTAATTGTGTTCGATCGATGCAAAAATTTCCTCGCAAGTCTGATATGAATCTGACGTATTGTACAATTGGTAATTAATTGGTTATAGTGATTGCTTGTTACACGTTTCAGGTTGTACCTGAAGGTTTCCGATATATTCTCGTTCAGTTGGCGAGAAATTACGGCAACCCGCCGATATACATCACCGAGAACGGTGTATCCGATCACGGAACACTCAACGACGACGATAGAATTTACTACTATCGGGAATACTTAAAACAAATGCTTCTCGCCATTTACGAGGACGGCGTGGATGTACGAGGATACTTCTTATGGTCGCTTCTGGATAATTTCGAATGGAACGCGGGATATAGGTGAGCGATCGCGATATTACGCGATATAACAGCAAAGTGTGCAAGTTGATGACGTAAGATGTAAATTTAAAGTGTATAAACCGATGAAACCGTAAATTTAAACAAATTAGGCGGCACTGCACGTCTGTAGCAAAGGTAATGAAAGTAATTAATCTTCTATGAGTATAGTTTAATCGAAAGTCGGTTGGCTTTTGAAAAATTGGTGTGCGAAAAAGAATTAAGACGCGAGAGAGAGAGAGAGAGAAAGAAAGAGAGAGAGAGAGAGAGAGAAAGAGGGGACTAATAATATTTCAATTTCTAGTGAACGTTTTGGTATCGTCTTCGTCGACTACGAGGATCCGAATAGGCAACGTATATTGAAAAAATCGGCTGCCTGGTGGCAACAAGTGATAGCAGCTAGAAAAATTGAGACTAATTAAATCATCGTTATCAATGAAAATGAAAAGATGATAAATTTTAGACAAATTTTAGTTGCCTGGAGTAGTGTACAATTTTTACCGTGTGAATCTTTCATATAAGATTCCAGTCATTTTAATAAATTAATTTATTAAAAAATAATTCGTGAACTTCAATATGTCGTTTCCTATAGGTGAGAAATTACTCAGAGAAATTTTTCTCAGCCAACGCGCACTGGTTTCATGAAAATTTTGAATTAAATTATCCTGAATATTGAATTATTAATATTATTAACTTCCGAAAGTTATTGCGAGAACTCGTTGCGGAGAAGTGTTTCGAAAATTTTCGAGAAAAAAGATCAGTAAAACTGAACAAGCGAAATGGAAAAGTGAAGAAATTACTATGGTGTAAAATTTTTGTCCACGACCGCCTCTGAGGATTAATTACTAGATTAATCTGTTCCTTAGCCGTTCAGTTTTATTTTGAAACTCTTTCTTTCGCTTCGAAAACACGTTACGCGTTCATCCATGTTTCAACGTCGTTCATATTGAAAGATGGAATTGTCGAGGATGAGATAAGGCGTTACCGATGAAGGGCTGGAAGAAAAGAACGCGATTTGTAAATGCTCGAGTACCCACTATCTCGTTTATACAGCTTCGTATGCAGTCGTCAGCTAACGAAAAAGAAGTAGAAAGGAAAATAACAGACCGCACTGAATCTTCTGTAATTATTTTACTGCATACTGCGTGGAATTTTCACGATTCTGCTGGAAATTGTACGAGATGATCGAATGGAGCCGTGTATCGTACATGTATATGAATACGTGAATTGAAAAATTGAAATACGATGCAATAGGAATTTTTAGTTGGTACAAAAGAAAATATAAATTTTCTCATTTTTTTTTCGTTAACAAATTATTAGTTGTATTAGGGCACTTACTTGTTGCTGGAAAATGCGCAGTTTACTTTATTTATAGTTTTATGTTGTTTCAATCTTTAAGATTTGTATTAAAATTTATACCATATACCATGTTATTGATGAGTCAAGTGACTAATACGTTATTATTTATAATGTCCGGTCATTACGAATAACAATTAAAACGGTCATATAGTCCGATAAATATTGATTAATTTATCAAATCGATCAAATATTGCTACATTAGGATAAAGCTACATTAGGTTTCAGTTAGTTTCAGGCATGAATTTAATTTGTCATTATGCGTAATGATTGAGATATTATAATGTTCACATTAATCACTTAATAACGTATATACAAATATATAACATATATACAAATAATAACGTATATACAAATATATATACACGAAGATATGTGGTTATCAATTATTTTTTGTATTTTTGGTAGATGCACTGGATGAAATATCGTTAGTTGGAATGTTGGTTTAACTACTTTGGTTGTTCGTTCACGAATATAAATTTCCTTGAAGTAGGCGACAACTTTGAAATAACATATGACCAGCTATGACCTCGATGCAAAGTATCATCAACATTGAATCGATCGTCGAATGTTGAAATTGCCTGTTGTATTTTCGGTTTTCGATCTTCCCCTTTGCACGTGTAATCACCACGAACATACACACATTAAATCACTTTGTTACGATGAGAAACGGTTAGTTTGCGTAAGGCGATGCAGCAAGTAGACAATACGTCTGCTTGAATCTTCAGCGTTATTCAACTTTAACCCGAGCCGAGCTCAATACTTCCGAGACCGTGTTTTCATTCTACCTTACGTTTTACATCTTGCTACTCGCGTTTACCTTCGGAAGTCCATTCTCCCCCTTTATAAATAACATAATAGACCTCCACTTTCGTACGATCGTGATATTTCACTTGCGACCGGGGAGAAGTTTCTCTCTCTCTCTCCCTGTCTCTCTGGCTCCAGAGGAGGAGCCATGCAAACAGGGACGAAGGCGTAATGTGTGTGTACGCTCCCGTGACGTCAAAATATCGGGCGGAATAAAATCAGCCGAGCCTAAAGCCGGCTGGAGATTCTCAAGGAAATCTTTGTTCCCCAGAGTAAACACGCGTTTAATACACACAGTATATAATACACGAAAATCTGCGCGCCGGAATCCCACGCGAGGGATTAGCTATCGTTTATCCGGAACTGAGTAAATTCAGAGGGCTCAGGCTCTCGCGAGAAGTGTCGCCCGTATCCGGTTAATTTTGTTCGGGCAGAGTTAGATGATAAAAAAGAAAAAAGAAAAAAAGAAGGAATGGGCAAACACTTCGAAGATAGGCTGACGAAAACACGCGCGCCTACGAAATAAAAGAGGAATTACGCGGCGGAAGGAGGGGGAACACGTCGGAACGAACGGCTAGACAGGGGAAACGAACAGAGAGATTCTCGTGTTAAATATTCCCCGCCGTCCGTGTTAATCCTTTTTGTAACATTCGCCGGATGAGTTTCTACCCTGGGCTCTGACGATGTAAGCAACTTTGCTTTTTCGAACAACCGTGTGCGGCTCTTTTATCGCTGTTAGCCACGAAAAATTACGGTAATTGTATAGAATGGAATACACTTGATGGATTACAATGATTTTAGATCTTGAGATGGATCGTTGGGATAGTCCTACGTAATTAATTATTATATTAGGGGGCGTTGATATAGTTTTTTTTCCATTTATTTAAAAATTCACGCTGCGAAGGAAAATTGCTCTCCGTTTGTCAACTTCGGTGAGAATTGAACGTATTAAGCTAATATGAATGTTCTGAAATTGCTAAAATTGAACGTATCAAGCTAAAATTGAAAATTCACTTAAGGGTTAAAACGTTGTCGAGGTCGACACCTTCGGTAATTTCATTGATACGTTTTATCCGATTCTCAAAATCACAGATCTCGCAATCGATATTCCGCTAGATATTCCGTATCTGTATAATTTGGATAGACCGAGCCACCGGATCCGATCACTTTTTGTTCAATAATAGCAAACAACTGTCGACGATTCAGAAGAAAGTCACATTTTATTTTCACTGTGGATTCACAATTCGCGATACTGCAAAAATAAAAGAAGGAAGAAAAATAAACATAAAACTTAAGAATTCTTCGTATTCACAAACGAAAAAAAAAAAAGAAAAAAATGAAAAATATCCGACTCGCCTCGATCGATGATACGCGAACAAAAGGTATGAAATCGCTAGAATACGTGTGACCGTAACAAATCAAAGGATATCAGGAAGATTTCAAGATGTTGGAGAGATATGTAATGGTCGAAGTTCATGGCGACGACACGCGGAACAATAACGGTGCGGAACAATGGCGAAGCTTCCAGCTTCCCCCGTTTTCTTTTCTTCTTTTTCTTCTCTGTCTGTCGCTAGCCGAGTTGATTCCGATACTCTTTCGACAAATCCACAGTACTCCGCTGTTGTCGTTTGGCCGACATCGCGACTCTTAAAGGCGTTTGCTTCTATCTCGGATCGATAGGAATTCGAAAATTGTTCTGGAAATTGAGCGGGAAAAGGACAGCGCAAGTTATCAAACGCGCGGAGACAAAGGCTCGCCGCGGCGAGGTAGTTTCCGCGAGAGGAAAGTACTGGAAGAAAGAGGGAAAAGGTGGGTGGTCTTCGTTCGTTGGTTTCTGATGATCTCTCCAGCACAGCTGCGACGAATGATCTCTTTCCTGATATAATTTTACGTTATTTTTCATCGAGTTTTATTGCTAGACAGATCTTTATGCAATTCTTTGTTATTATTATTTGCGGATACAACGAAGAGAAACGAAACCAAAGTAGAAATTTGTTGAAGTATCGAATACTTTTGATACTTTATATTGTTATGATACTATGTAGTAACTTTTTTTTTTCTCCTGTGCCACTGTTGATTAGGTTTTAGCATCTTCTTCCACAGAGTAAATCCTCACCCATCCCTCCATAAGTCTCAAGAGATTTGTAAATCAAAACTCTATAACTTTTTCGTGTTTTTTTTAATTTTTTTAATTGTTTTTAATTTTTTAAGTGTTTTAAATTTTTTTTTTTAAATAAATTTTGAAACGTTAGCTGTTAAAATACATATAACGACAATATGGTTTAGGATGAAGTTGGTTGATTAAAAATACAATTAATAACACTCGAAAGAAACGAAATTACTTTCTGAACAACTCGACAATTTGATTTCTTCTTTTAAACGTTCTGGCAGATGTCAGCAGAGATGACGTAGTATGTACAATCGTTACTTCGATTTTGACTGACTGATTAATTTATTAATGAGTTCAGTAAAAATAGAGGTATCAGTAGTCAGAAATTTAGATAACAATTAGATATATGGTAATAATTAGAGATTGTTTTCATACAACTTTTACTCTTTGTTATGTATTATTTCCAGAATAGTAGAGTCCAGCTTGTCTGTCGTCAAGTCTCCGAGATTCAAATGATTCCCAACGCCGAGAGATTTTAGTTTCCTCAATTGAAACTCCTGATCGGATAATATCGGGAAACCGAGGACAGGTACCGCGTGATGAATGGTTTCTTGAGTGCTCTGCAATCCTCCTTGATACATGAACAGCTTGATGGTTGAATGACTGTGGAAGAACGAACATCGAACACGAGCACAGACGACTGGCTATTCTTTTTCTCTTCGAAAGTTCTCTCAACAGAGAGATTCGTTTTAATGCAAGAATTTAAACGAAATCGCGAATTTGACATTATTCTTGTTTTTTCAACAGCTCTTTGCAACTTGCAAACATGTAGTAGCTCGTTTGATTCATGAAGTTAATGTAGACTTTCGTCGTGATTCGAGCGTATCAATCATCAGGCTGATATTTATACAAATATTAAATATTAATAAATTTATCGAGATATTTACACATAATTTTATTAGTAGATTAGTCAGGATTAGTTGGTCTACTAATCGAGTATCCTGATCTGAGGATAAGAATATTGTCAGACTTGCGTAGCAGTTTCTTCTCGTTTTTCCACACGATTTTGCAAGGTGATTTGGCAAATACGTCGTAAAAGATTTGTTGAATGTCGTCCGGTGGTTCCTACGTAGAAGTAGATGAAACCGTCGATCGCATTGTCAACGAAATTTTTTAGATCCCGCGCACGCAAACGGGAAACGATTATTTGTTTGTATGTGAAATTGCTCCGACGTACGTCGCGAATCGTGCCAACAACAGAAGCGTTCAAACGACGAAAGAGCGATGGTGGAGCGCAGATATTTCACAGTTTTCGCAGTACGTGCGTTATTGCTAAGATTCTAGCACTATTCGGCTGATTTTCCACGCGAAAAATCTACAGAACGGAGAACACGATCCCGATGGTGTACCTCATGTTGTTTGCTACAGTGTGAGATTAGTATTGTGATCGTGTTGATATATCAGCAAGGTATTGATGCAAATAGATAACGTTTTAACGACCGTGTCAGAAGTCAGTAGAAATGATTAAAATATTTTAATATTTTACGTAGACGAAAGCAATCGGAATAAGATCACCGATCTTTTATCATACAACGTGTACGTAGATTTTATTTAAATTTCTGAATTGTTGTGTAATGAAACGATGGAAGATCAACTACTACCTGTTAACTGATGAGTTTCGAAAAATATTTTTGCGTGTCGCGTATATAAATAAATGTTATTACTATATCACGTAGGTTTTTAACTCGTCGATTAAGAATAAGAATTTTGAATAAGTTCGAAGCACCGAGTTACCTCACGTATTTGCATTAAATGATCGAAATTGCAGCTGCGATTTAATTGACTGCAAACAAATGCATCGTTGAGACTTGAAAGTTCTAGAAATTTTTTTCGCATCTTCTTCTCAAGTAATCTTAATTCAAGTTCTTAACTGGTATTATCTCTAAATAAGTAGCGAGAGGACGTGACGCGTTTGTTTGCTGTTTCTTCGAAATGTAGCAACTAAAAGCCAGCGGAAAGCAGAAATACAGGAGTTGCAAAAGTAGGTTAATTACTTGTGGAATTGCTTCGCTTAATTCGATCACGTGTATATCGTGTAATAACATTTCGTTAAAGGGATTTTCGTAGTTACGTGTCGCTATCAATGGTGAAATCACGACGGAACTATTTGTTTGTCAGACGAAAAGCCGATTTCACTCTGTGATCTTTTTAACGACAACGTAACGTCATTATCTGTATATTGCAGAGCATTAAACTAAGAACGTTACAGAATTCCTGAACATCAGCTCGATGCAAAACATTGTTAGCAATATTTCTTGTATTTCTGATTATAGATTGGAATTCTAACTCTTACTACTTGTAAAATTGTATTTCAAAAGACATTGAATTGTAATATCTCTTTCACTTATCGACGCTAATAGCTTAAGGAAATTTCCAAGTCTAAGATATCCGTAATCGAATGTTTAAAAATTTAAATAAATCGTCGAAGTAATGATAAGATGCACATGAAATCACGAACCGTATTAATATTAATATTTTTTATCGTAGCAGAAGGTCTCGTTCTAAATTCAATGATTGTGTATCACTATTCATCTTTCTGTAGCATCGTATGAAATTTCAAAAACACGCTTCTTGCTGCACACCTCGAAGCATTACAAACACGAAAGAGCATTGAAATTTTTATTTCAGGTAATAATTACAAAGTAAATCAAATTGAATTCGACATAAGAACTTTTTCTATTTTTTAATACGATTGTTACTTTATGCATAGTAAAAAGATTCTATCGATGAGACGGTGAAACTTAAATGCGACGTTAAAAAGATTCTATCGATGTGACGATGAAACTTAAATGCGACATTTCGCGGAAAAATTGACGAAAAGTTTTCAATCGAGAAATGTTAAATCGTTTTTTATATAACAGAGCTTTCCAATTGGTCGTTCAACTTTGCCAACGAATGAAGTTCAAATCCTAGAAGAAGGGCAATCGAGAGACGTTGCTCTCGTTTTTCCGACGGTTTGAAAACCGGCAGTTGCGACGCTTCTATCCACGTAACAAAAAATTGCCAAAATTTCATTACATACAAAGTGGGGTGCTCTAATAAAAATAAAAAAAACGTACGCATTTTTCCACAATTAACTTTATTCTTAACTCGTATTTATTGCTTAACATTTGCCATCTTTTCTGTACAATTTTGTTTCAGTCGAAATGCATGTTGTCTTGCTTGAAATTTCAGTTTTGTTCGACTGTGTCAGATTTCTGAGACACGCTCGTGTATTATTTTCGACTAAAATATTAATGATTCCAATATATTGCCTTCCAGTATATATTTTAAAGTATTCGGCTCTTCTTCTCCATAACAGATGACGCGTTACATATCAGTGTTAAAAATGATAGATAAACAGACGAAATAGTTTTACAAATGCAATAAACACGTTATATTTACTGATCTAACAAGGTTTCATTAATCTGAAATGATAAATTTTCAATATTATTGATACATGTTAGCCTTATCGGGCATGTAAGTATTCGTTCACATGTAGCATATTACTTTTTCTCTACATTATCGTATCTAATTCAATGTATTAGAAATGTGATCATGCTCTACGTTAAACCTGCAGATTCTGAAATAGGAACGAAATGACTACTTAACTACATATATAAAATAGCAATAGAAGGAATATCCAATACCAGTTGATACTCTAAAACTTACAACCGACATGGCGATAACGTATTAGTATTCCACAGATTGATTTATAGTTTTAGTATAATTCCGTCTGAGCGAAAATTATCGTCAGTTGATAATAATTTATAATACATTTACCCTTATTCAAAAACCTAACAACATTATGAGAGTCTAACATTAATTACATCTTCTTTTATAAGTCATAGGTCATTCAGTATCGTTGATCTTTCGGGTGACTCGAAATTCTGAAACGCTTAACTATTACTTCATCAACTGTCGCTTGTCGAGACGAAATATTTAATCGTAAACCAACGATTGACTGAGACTAAGTTGCGACTACACATGACTACAATTCAATTAATTCGTCTTTAGTTTTTGAGACGGGAAGATTTGCTTATGGAGGTAAACTGTGAGCTTGGCAATTAGGTTGAGTGTACTTGAAGCGATCACAAAAGCTACGATCGCCAAGAACACTATGATATCCAAATCGTAACGTTGATACCAAGGTTGGAAACTAATATTGGTGCGAAGATGCGACGCACCTTTCGTACGGATCACATATTCCGTCCACCAAGCGAGATTTTTCACTATATCGTATGGCGTATCTTGTATAATGTCTCGGATGTTAATTACTCTCTCTTTGTACCTGAAAACAAATACAACAATGCAGTTACGTACGTTGTTACTTTAAAGGAAATATTTCAATTTAATATAATAATTTCGCAGAAGCCTTCTGCGCGACAAACAGATGACGCATATTCTTTAAAGACAAGGAAGTTGCAGGAAATGCAGGAACTCTTAATTTAGACTCAAATATTGTTGATAGTAATTGTGATATTCTAATTCGCTACATGGTAACCTTTGCAGAGTGTATTTTGTATAACGTTGCCTAAAAAATATGAAAAAAAGCAATATGTTGTAATAATATATGCATAAATCGCCTCATTTGCTGAATTAAACATTGCATTACGCAATAAAATATTATTGAAATATTGTATAATAGTGTATAATAGAAGAATTCAAAGTTTTTGCAGTGTTGGGTATGTTCACTTTTCGCGTCGAGTGTATTTTTTTAATGATTTTACAATCACTTGGACAAGTAGTAGAAATATTGCAAGAGGGAAGACACTTGAGTTCAAAAGTTTGATATTTTTACTAATGGAGTTACTGAATTATTTATAATATACTAAGATATACTGTGGACTGTAAATTAAAGCGACAGTAAAAATTAACAGATATAAAGTAATTATGATAAGGATAAAATAATTACATTTCTCATTCAATATGTATAGTGAAATTAATAGAAATTGTTCCAAGAGCATCCACAAATCTCTAACAGTTTCAAAACCAAAAATTCAAAATCCCTCCAATTTTCAATAATTTTGCTGTAGCATCAATATTTTGATATAGCTCGATCATAATACGAACTAGTTTGCACTTACTTTCTGTTAGTTACGAGCTCGATGATACTATTCTCAAGTTCGCCTTTCGTGACGGTTTTAATTTCCAAACGTTTGCCAATACCCAGAGCTTCCATTCTGCCTACTTGATATTCTTGATCGGCGAAAATCGCGAACCCAAGAACTGGCACTCCGAAGTGGATAGCCTCGTCGCTACTCTGCCGACCACCTTGGTAAATGAACAACTTGACGTTCGGATGAACTGCAAAATAATACGATTCGTTGGATGACGTGTCATCGAAAAGCAAGATCACGATCATGAGAATGACTATACCGAGAATGCTTTGCTGAGGCAACCATTTCGCGGTGTATACATTGTCAGGTTTCCCAGGCAGATTCCCTTCATACTTCCAGACCACTCTGTAAGGCAGCATCGCGAACACATCGCGGAACACGCGTTGAATCTTCATTGGCAAAGCTGAGCTCATTGCGTTGGTACCAAGGCTGAAGTAGATAAATCCATCTTTGGCGCCGTCAACGAATTCTTGCAAGTCCTTCGACATCAATAATTGCGATTGAAAGATTGTCGTAGATTGAGAGTGTCTATTTTATTTTATAAACGAGTTCTGTTAGTTGGTTTACAGAAAGTTGATGGAAATATCAGATAGTCGAGAGATTTGTTCAGATAATTAATACTGTGAAACTTGAATTTAGAGTGATAGTTTGCAAACTTTAGTGGAGTCTTCTGTGTCTGGATTCTTTTCAAAGAAATTAAATTAAGTGGGTATGGTAATTGAAAAACTTTCTGAGAAAAGGAGTCATCTGTGTGTTCACTATATTCAGAAGTGGTGCTGTCAGGATTAATCGTGAATGATCCCTGCTTACGTTAATCCTTTGAGTGCTATCCACGCACCCGATCAAACGCTATCTCGTTACTGACGATTTCGTACTGCAAAATAAGTGTACGAATGTAACTTTGTAACGTAGGTAATACGAAAAAAATTAGAATACTAATTTACTATCTCTTCTTGTAGATCCTTTTTCCAAATGTATATACACAAAGAGGTATTTAAATTATTAATCTCTGCACTTTCGGACATCGTCATTGAACTTACTAAATATCACAAACTTCACTGTACTTTGGATAAATAAAAATTTTTTTCTCAATGTTCTGCTTTCTTTATTAATTACGTAGGATTTTGCTTGAAATTCGACTTATAACACTGCTGAACGTAGTACGTGCCATACAATCTTGTATTGCCTTATATAGATTAACAATTGACGATTGAGTAAACCCTTACCTTAGGTAGAGGTGACAATTTATCCTGTATATGGAAGGACGAAAACGAGATTATGTTAGGAAGTTGCGGTCGAGCCGGTGTTAATACGGTGGCCTGATTAATGAACAGCATACTAATGTTCTTCATGATATTTATTAACGGCGGCAGTGGGCCGAGATATTCCTCGGCCAGTTGCTGATTAACGGGCAACAGTTCGGTGTACAAGAAGTGCAAGAAACGCCAGAAGCTCACGAAATTCGATAACCTCTTCAAGAATGGTTGGTTCGAGCCTGTGTTGTCTTCCATCTCCCACGTGCTCTCGTGAGAAGGGAGAACCAATCCGCCAAGGATGTGTTCGTTCCATGCAGGTAGCTCGAACGAACTCAACCCTACGATCATGAAAAATGTGATCAGACGATTTCATGGGGTAATTGTTGTACAACGCAATTTGATAATAACAAACATATGGGTTAACGAAGATATATCAGTCAAATAGTATAACTTCATTTCTTTTAATCATATTTTTTTTGTAGTGGGTATGTTGTTACATTTTGCAATATTAAGGGAAGTAAAAATTAATTTATCAGCAAATCAGTGAAATTCTCTCAAAGTAATAGTTGTTCTGAAGAAATATATCACCCATTGGTATTTTGAATAATTTCTTCATTTAGATGTATAAACGACTCGTTTAGCAAATTATAATTGGTTGTTAAATTAGTCAGAAAATTAGTAATTCTAATTTTCAAATTGAGCTAAGATAATTCTAGAAACATTATCTACTGTTTAGATAATGTTACACTTTTTAATTAGAGGAATATCGAAGTTTTAAATATGATGTAAATTGTAAGGAACATTCAAGGTTCAAAGGTACGTAAGTCATAAAGACTTTCTACCACCTTTGAATTTTCTTTTCTGAAATATTAACTTTTTTCCGTTGCATAAGTTTCTGAATGGAATAACAGCAATTGTAAAACTATAAATAATCAGATTGTTTAATTTTTTATTATATGCAAGCATACGTTTATATTCGTTCTTGGTTTTCGAAGTGAAATGACAACAATGAAATTTTTTATATTAAACAAGTACCTATTATGGGAACGTTGAACCGATGTGCAAGACCGATGGTGGCGATCCCGTAGAGGTATTCCATCATAAGGATGTCGAATTTTGCGTCGCTGTCTGGAGCGTACACCTTTTTGAATTCCTTATTGTTGAACACGTTTTCCATGGGGTTCAAACAAATCGATCTCCAGTACTTTTCTATGATTTGCATCCATGAATCTCCGCTGAACCTCATTTTGACGAAGTTCAGTGCCTTAAACATTTTGTAAGACTGGCTGACGTCGATCTGCGTGAAATTCGGCGAGTTGATGTTCGGTATTGGATTCGTCGTGACTAGTAGAATTTCGTGACCCCGATTGTGTAGCTCCAGCCATAGTCGTCGGAACGGTATTTGATGGCTGTATGACGGTGTCGGTATGATTGCTAGGATTTTGTAGCATTCCGACTGTCCGGCGATGCACAAGACGACGCACAGAACGAGGAAGAGGGTGGTGATGTTGCGTTTCATACTTCTCGCGTTCCACTATCTCAATTGCCAGTTGCGGTTCTACTGAAAGTGGCACGAACACGTATGCTGACGATGCGGTGTCGGTTGAAAATATAATTAATAAAAGGGGTAGGCGTTATCTCTCAATTTCAGTTTCTTGCCGCTGGTAATATTACCATTATCTAATAATGTGCATTTGCTGTGTGTATTTCTTTGGACACGTGTTATTTTGCATATGTCGCTCTGATAATGCATTTGATGCATTCATATTTATGTGTTAGGTTCTTATCGTATTCAGTGATGGTTAAATTACGCAGCGGATTTTTGCGTAGTAGAGTCTCGTTTATGTATCCTCGTTTTTACGAGTCAGTTAGGATATAAGCACTCGTAATTGTTGAATTTGTCATCCGTATTTATTTTATTTTGTTATCCACACAAGTAAATGTCAGTTATTGAGTAAGCTAGTGGAGTCTGTATTATAAACCGAACTCCTCCGTTGTCTGAACGATTTTGTCCACCGACAATTTGGGATAAACGAGATTGCGCTGTATTGTAATTTTTTTTAGTGTGTTTCAATATTCAATATAATCTAGAACGATCTAGACAGATCTAGAACGATCTGTTTCTTTTCACCTAACACGCTTTCACTTCATAAAACATTGTGATAAATGTAATGAATGTATCTATGCATATTTTTCCTATGTAATTAACTTTACAATTTAGAATGTATAATTAACTTTAGTTTCGATCATATGACTTTTGCTATCTTTTTTGTACAATTGCGTTTCAGTTATTAATCATTTTGTGAGTTTTGAAATTTTGATTTTTTTCAACTGTGCCAGCGGATTTTTAATACACGTTCGTAAAGATCGGAAACTATTATTTTCGTCGACTAAATGCATTGCCAGCAATATTAACGTGTTGCGTCTAAATTCTTGAAGTATTCTGTTTTCGGTAACAGATTACATGTTACATATCTGTTTTGAGAACGATCGGTATTAAAAATTATAGATACTGGAAAAAATGAAGTACTTTTAGAAATCCATCGAATATACGTACACTATCGACTGTAAGTGTCAAGACATATCTCGTTATATTT
Organism: Tetragonula carbonaria; assembly: GCA_032399595.1. Lineage (NCBI taxonomy): Eukaryota > Metazoa > Arthropoda > Insecta > Hymenoptera > Apidae > Tetragonula > Tetragonula carbonaria. The sequence continues at coordinate 10,373,280 of JAUCRC010000002.1, forward strand.
ACTAAAATAATCTATCAAAGTTTCTTTCATCTGAAATGATTAATTCTTAATTTTATTGATACATGTTAGTCTTATCGGGCATGTAAGTATTCGTTCACTAAGTAGCAAATTACTTTTTCTCTACATTATCGTATCTCATTCAGTGTATTGGCGTAGAAATGTAATCTTGTTGTACGTTAAAACTGCAGATTCTGAAGTGAGCGCGAAATGATTAATGAACTGAATCTATATCTATATCTATATCTATATCTATGTCTATATCTGTATCTATCTACATAAAATATATCTATATATATTTAAAATAGCAATGGAAGAAATATCTAATAACCAGCTGACATTCTCAAACGTACAATCGACATTGTATGGCGACAACGTATTAGTATTCCGTAGACTGAGCTGTAGTTTTAGTGTAATTTCGTCTGAGAAGGAATCATCATCATCAGTGTATAATACTCTAATTCTCGGTTTTTTTTCTAGTACCCAAGAACGAGACAATTGTCGCTTATGTCAGTTCTGATGGTTATAGCGAAGATTAGGCCTGGATATTTGTTTTAGTCGCCTTGGCCTATGACTGAATAATATTAAAGATACGAGTGTTTGTGCGGATGAATGTGTGAGATTGTAACGAGGCGTAGATCGAGACAGTATCGAATTGCCAGTGAGTATAGACCTGGAGATAATAGTGAGATTTTTAATCTTAATCTTTTTTTTCTGACCCAAGATTGGGATTTTCATTCCTGTTAAATCTCAGTTTAATAAACTTTTAACTTTATTTAAACAACGTAGGATGAAATATTCTTTTATTTTATTCTTATAACATTGGGAACTCGTCCAAGAAGCCTACAAAATTTGGAGCACATCCGGGATTCTTACATCAGTTGATAATAATTTATAATAAATTTACACTTGTTCGAAGGACCAACGATGCTTTAGGATTCTAACATTAATCGAACTTCTTTTATAGGAGCATCGTTAATCTTTCTTTCGTCTTAGACTTGACGTTTTGAAGCGCTTAGCGGTTCTTAACTAACTCGCATAAATTCTTCATCTGTCACTCGTTGAAAAGAAATATTAATTCGCTTTCAGTTTTTGTGACGGAGAGATTTGCTTATGGAGGTAAACTATGAGCTTGGCAATTAGAATAAGCGTGCTTGAAGCGATCACGAAAGCTACGATCGTCAAGAACACTATGATGTCCCAGTCGCAATGTTGATACCAAGTTTGGAAAATCAGAGTTGAGCGAAGATAATGCACATTTTTCGTATTTATCGTACGTTCCGTCCACCAAACGAGATTTTTCACTAAATCGTAGGGTGGATTTTGTACAATGTCCCGGATGTTAATTATTCTCTCTTTGTACCTGAAAATAAATGCAACAATGCAGTTACGTACGTTGTTACTTTAAAGGAAATATTTCAATTTAATATAAAAATTTCGCAGAAGTTTCTTGCGTGACAGAGAGATGACGCATATTCTGTAAAGACAAGGAAGTTGCAGGAAATGTAGGTACGCATGATTTAGAATCAGGTATTGAAAGTAAAGTAATTGTGATATTTCACAATATATGCAATATAAAATATATTTTATATTTGTGATATTATAATTCGTTATTTGATCAACTACTGGGTGAATCGTGAGAATCTTTGCAGTGTGTATTCTGTATAACGTTGCCTGGATATGAGATATGAGAAATCAATAATACATGCATTTGTAATCGGTTGATCTGATGAATTAAATATTGTATTACGGAATAAAGTATCATTGACTCAAACAATGTATATTAGAAAAATTCAAAGTTTTCGCAGTGTAGAGTATGTTTTTTAATTTTGAGTATGTATTTTTTTAATTATTTTATAATCACTTGGTTCAGTACTAGAAATATTGCAAGCCCGAACACACTTCGAATTCAAAAGCTTTGATCATGTGATAGTCTATTGAATTATTTATAACATACTTCGATGTACTATGCATTGATAATCATAACTAAAGAGACGATGAAAATCATAAATTGATTATGGTAAGTATAAAATAATACAATTCTAGTTTAGTGTATATAGAGAAGTTAATATAAATTTCTCCAAGAAAATCCACAAATATCTAGCAGTTCCAGTGGCAAGAAATTTCAAGCCCCTGTAATTTTCCGTAATTTTACTCTAACGTCAAGCTTTTGATACAGCTCGATTACAATACGAAACTAATTTATACTTACTCCATGTTAGTTACGAGCTCGATGATACTACTCTCTAGTTCGTCTTTCGTGACGTTTCTAATTTCCAAACGTTTGCCAATGCCCAGAGCTTCCATTCTGCCTACTTGATAATCTTGATCGCCGAAAATCGCGAAGCCAAGAACTGGCACTCCGAAATGGATAGCCTCGTCGCTACTCTGCCGACCACCTTGGTAAATGAACAACTTGACGTTCGGATGAACTGCAAAATAATACGATTCGTTGGATGACGTGTCATCGAAAAGCAAGATCACGATCATGAGAATGACTATACCGAGAATGCTTTGCTGAGGCAACCATTTCGCGGTGTATACATTGTCAGGTTTCCCAGGCAGATTCCCTTCATACTTCCAGACCACTCTGTAAGGCAGCATCGCGAACACATCGCGGAACACGCGTTGAATCTTCATTGGCAAAGCTGAGCTCATTGCGTTGGTACCAAGGCTGAAGTAGATAAATCCATCTTTGGCGCCGTCAACGAATTCTTGCAAGTCCTTCGACATCAATAATTGCGATTGAAAGATTGTCGTAGATTGAGAGTGTCTGTTTTATTTTATAAACGAGTTCTGTTAGTTGGTTTACAGAAAGTTGATGGAAGTATCAGGTAGCTATGAGATGTGTTCAGATAATTAATACGGATACACTTTTCCTTGAAATTGAGTGCTGATTTGCACATTCCGGTGGAGTCATTTGCTTCTGGATTGTTATTAATGGAATTTAATTCAAAAAGTGTATAATTGAGATGCTCTCGGAAAAAAGGACTCGTGTGTTTGTTCACTATACCCGTGAAAGGAGGGGGGGGGGGAAGGACGTCAGGATTAACCGTGGTTGGATTGACCCGATCAAACGCTATTTCATTAATGACAATTTCATATTGCAAGATAATTGCAAGATAATTCTACAAATGACTCGGTAACGTAGGTTATACGAAAAAAATTCTAGAATTTTAATTTACTGCTTCCTCTTGTGGATTCTTCTTTCAAAAGATATTTAGAAATATACACAGAAGTGTTAAAAGTATTAAGATAATATCGTTGCACGATATTATCACTGAACTTATGAAATATCATGAACTTCTCTATACTTTATATCAGTAAAATTTTTTTTATCAATGTTTTGCTTTATTTATCAATTATGTATGATTTTCCTCGAAAGTCTACTTATGACACTGCGATTAGGTGCAATAGACTCATGCTTGTTGTACAGTAATCTTCACCACATATAGAATAACAATTTTGACGATTCAGTAAATCCGTACCTTAGGCAGAGGAGGCAATTTGTCCTGTATGTGGAAGGACGTAAACGAGATTGCGTTAGTAAGTTGTGGTCGAGCCGGTGTTAATACGGTGGCCTGATTAATGAACAGCATACTAGTGTTTTTCATGATATTTATTAACGGCGGCAGTGGGCCGAGATATTTCTCGGCCAGTTGCTGATTAACGGGAAACAGTTCGGTGTACAAGAAGTGCAAGAAACGCCAGAAGCTCACGAAATTCGATAACCTCTTCAAGAATGGTAAGTTCGAGCCTGTGTTGTCTTCCATCTCCCACGTGCTCTCGTGAGAAGGGAGAACCAATCCGCCGAGAATGTATTCGTTCAGTGTACTCAGCCCTGACGATGTTAATCCTACGGCCATGAAAAATGTGTTCAGACCAATTCGTAATGCAATTGTTGTTTACGTAATTGTTGTTAACCTAACATTTTCGTAATTACGAAGATAAAACGATTGATGTATTAGTTTGAAATGATATAGCTTTAATTCTCTTAACACTAGAACTACCACACCAGTCAAAATGACTGGTTTTACAATTTTATTTTAAAATTTCTATTTCATGTTACAATTTTTTCCCCGCAATGATGCAATGACTTTTACAGTGTATAACTAAAGAAATAATATAATGGATTTTATTTTATTTTTATTTATTAGAAATCAAGATAATTTTGGTCGAAATAACTTCGTCTTAACTGTCGGTAGTTCTAGTGTTAAATGTAGTTTGTTTCTCGTGAGAATGAAATTACGTATTGAAGTATTGAGGAACAATAAATAAATTGATCATCGGGTCTGAGAAATAGTCTTTCAAAATAGTCGTTGCAAAAATGATAGGGGTATGTATTATTTAAAGGTAATACATAAAAATATTATTAATAATTTATTTATGTAGATGTTCCTGGTGAAGAAGTGACTCGTTTAGCAAATTTAAATAAGACGTCAAACTAGTCTCGAAGCTAATGATTTCAAATTTCAAATTAGGCTGAAATAATTCTAAAAATATTATCTAAAGTACGAATAACATTATACTTTTTAATTAGAGGATTACCGGCGTTTTAAATGTGATGTAATTGATGAAGGGTCTTCAAATCTCGGAGACATATAAATCATGAAGACACGTATTTTTACTACCATTTAATATCTTTTTTTGAAAAATTTCTTTTTTTTTCTTTTGATGCATAAGTTTTTTAACGAAATAGTTTGTGAAGGTGAACTAATAGATAATCTGATTATTTAATTTGATAATATGATAAACGTACGTATATTTTTATATTCATACTGTACTATTGTTAATAAGCATTGTGACGAACTGTTACATTTTCGTGAGAAAGTGATCTGAGAGATTAGAGTTTACAATGTGCTATACTTTTTTTTCGTCATTCTATTCGACTTTGACAAAGACTCAAAAAAAAGTCTTAATATTCCATCGAAGTTCAGTGAAATAGCGGAAATGAAAAAAAAATCCAGATTATAAAGTAAATGGAAACATCAATCTTTAGTGTCACGGTGAATATAGAAAAATTGCGAAAAATTTCTTTTAAATTCGAAATTTTATGATTCTTGAGAAAGAAGCTGTCCTCTCTCACCCATTGCACGATGTGAAAACGAATTTACGAATAAAGCGCGCACAGCGTTGTCAAAGTAGTCAGCTTCGCTTCTTAAAACGAGGGCAAGTGAATTATTGTACGATCTTTTTCCACGAAATTGTAACGCTTTCGTATATCGACAATATTATCATCAAGTTTTGTCCGTCACTACGAAATGAATTGCAGTCGCCAATAGTCATGAAAATTTGCTAAAAAAAATACCTATTATAGGGACGTTAAACCGATGTGCAAGACCGATGATGGCTGGCCCGTATTGATATTCAGCCAAAAGGATGTCGAACTTTGCATCGCTGTCTGGAGCGTATACCTTCTTGAATTCCGTATTGTTGAACACGTATTCCGCGATATTCACACTCATGAATATCCCGCATTTTTCCGCGATTTGCAACCATGAATCTCCGTTGAACGTCAATTCGACGAAGTTTAGTGCCGTAAACAATTTGTAAGACTGGCTGACGTCGATCTGCGTGAAATTCGGCGAGTTGATGTTCGGTATGGGATTCGTCGTGACTAGCAGTATTTCGTGACCCCGATTGTGTAGCTCCAGCCATAATCTTCGGAAGGGTATCTGATGACTGTAGGACGGTGTCGGTATGATTGCTAGGATTTTGTAGCATTCCGACTGTTTGGCGATGCACAAGACGCACAAAACGAAGAAGAGAGTGGTGATATTTCGATTCATACTTCTCACGTTCCACTATCTCAATTGCCAGTTCTACTGAAAGAGGCATGAACACGTGTGCTGACGATGCGATATCGGTAGAAAATGTATTTTGGAAAAAGGATAGCCGTTATCTCTGAATTTCAGTCTACTGTTGATGACAATGCATTTTCGACTTGGACACGTCATGTTAATTGCTTTGATGTATACGTATTTGTGTAATACGTTGTTAACGTATTCAGCGATAGTTAAATTACACAGTCGTTTTTTATAGAATGGAATCTCTTTTATACGAGACGGTTAAGTTATACGCGCTTATAATTAATCAGTTTTTGTTATCTATATCTATTTTGTTTTACTACCCAGACAAGTGTAAGTGTAAGATATGGAGATAGCTTGTGGAGCCTCTATTTTCTGGACGATTTTGTCCACCGACGTGTTGCGATAAACGAGATTCCGTTATATTGTAATTTTGTTTTAGTGTCGTTTTGTGTTTGTTAAAATCTGGCACGATCTATATTTACAGAACATTTCTCCTTTGTTTCGACTCACGTAACACGCTTTTGATGTTTCGCTTCGTAAAACATTCTGATAAAATTACAAGAAATGTATCTATGCTTATTTTTCCTATGTAATTAACTTTATAATTAACAATATATAATTAACTTTAGTTTCCATCATATTTATAACTTTTGTTATCTTTTTTGTACAATTGCGTTTCAGTTATTAGTCATTCTTGTCAGATTTGAAATTTTCTTTCTTTCAACTGTGCCAGAGGATTATTAATATTTTACCGACCGGTAGCCCATTAATCGGCTACTATTTATCGCTATCGGTCGGTAAAGTGTTGACATCGTATAATAATATATATTTATATATTTTAACACTTTACCGACCGGTAGCCTATTAATCGTCTATTACTTACCGCTATCGGTCGGTAAAGTATTAAGATACGTTCGTAAAGATCGGAAATTGCTATTTTCATCGACTAAATGCATTGCCAGCAATGTTGATATGTTGCGTTTAAATTCTTGAAATATTCTGCCTTTTGTTCTCGTTGTCGATAACAGATTACACATTACATATCCGTTTTGAAAACGATCAGTATCAAAAATTGTAGATACAGGAATAAATGAAGTACTTTTACAAATGCATCAAACATATGTACACTTCGTAAGTGTCAAGACATTTTCTCGTTGTATTTACTAAAATAATCTCGAAGTATTTACTAAAATAATAGTCAAATTTTCTGGATTGATAAATTTTTATTATTATTGATACATGTTAGCCTTATCAAGCATATTAGTATTCGTTCACATGTAGCATTTTACTTTTGGTTACATTATCTCATTTAGTGTACTGACGTGGGAATGTTCATTGTTGAAACTGCAGATTCCGAAATGAGAACGAAGTAACTAATTAACTAAATAAATATCTATATATAAAATAGCAATAGATGGAACCACCTATTTCTAATAATAACTGATACTTTAAAGCTTACAATTGACATTGTATGGCGATAACGTATTAGTATTCCATAGACTGTTTTGTAGTTCTAGTGTAATTCCGTCTGAGCGAGAATCGTCATCAGTTGATGACAGTTTTTAATAAATTTACAATTTACTAATTGAAAATGCCAACGATATGAGATTCGTCGTTGTGAAAACGCTTGGCAACGATTTCTTCAGCTCACACTTTCGTCGATATGAAATATTTAAGCTACGATTGTCTGAGGCTAAGTTGTGCTACACTTAACGTTCGGTTAATTCGTCTTCAGTTTTCGAGGCGGAGAGTATGTTTGCCTGTGCAAGTAAACAATGAGCTTGGCAATTAGGTTCAGTGTACTTGAAGCGATCACGAAAGCTACGATCGTCAAGAACACTATGATATCCAAATCGTAACGTTGATACCAAGGTTGGAAACTAATATTGGTGCGAAGATGGGGTGCTCCTTTCGTACGGATCACATATTCCGTCCACCAAGCGAGATTTTTCACTATATCGTAGGGCGTATCTTGTACGATGTTTCGGATATTAATCATTCTCTCTTTGTACCTGGAAACAAATGCAACAGTGCAGTTAGAAATTGTTGCGTACGTTACTTTAAAGGAAATAATTAAATGTAATAATAATAATTAATATAATAATAAATAATAATTAAATATAATAGTTTCAGTTAAATATAGTAATTTCGCAGAAGCCTGCTGCGTGACAAAGAGATGACGCATATTCTGTAAAGGCAGAGAAGTTGCAGAAAATGCAATGACTTTTAATTCAGAATCAAATATTATCGAAAGTAACGGTCACGTTCTAAATTTAGTCTCGTGGAGGCTAAATTTCAACTACTCGAAATTGTAAAATTTGTAAACAGTGGAGTCAAGTGTTGGAAGAATTTTCAAAATTAATTTAAATAATTTAAATAAGTTAATAAGAAAATAAATTAGTAATAATTTAATTAAATAAGTTAACGAGGAAATAAATAAAGTTCTCGTTATTTATCGCTCGTTATCACTTCAAGAAGACACTCTAATGAAAATATTATTCCCTCAACCGAGTTGATCAACAACCCAGTGATACATGGATAAACATCATGACAAATGAAATATATGTAACGTTGCACATATGTATGTTATAAGATTACATATATTATCACGGATCGTTTGATAATATATTGATTAGAGTTGTATTATTGATTAGAATCATATCATTGACTCAAATGTATAACATAATAGTTAGAAAAATTCAAAGTTTTCGGAGTGCTGAATTTTTATGAGCTTAATGTGAAAATAATTCATTCTCTGCCTTTTTCATTCTTGAATTTGGCCAAGTGACAGAAACACTGACAAAAGATGCTTGAATAGTTTTAATCATTTGATATTTTTACCAATGGTGCCGATGATCTATTTATAATATGATAAACATATACTATGCATCGATAATTGCAACTAAAGCGAAAACGAACGGATATAAAGTAATTATGATAAGTATAAGAACAATTACATTTCTGGTTCAATGCATAGAAATTAATATAAATTCCTCCAATAGTATCCACCGGTTTCTAACAATTGCAAAAGCAAAAATCCCATGACCCTGTAATTTCCAGTAATTTTGCTCTATCGTCGTACACACGATGTAGCTGAATTACTAATTTCTACTTACTCTCTGTTAGTTACCAGCTCGATGATACTACTCTCAAGTTCGCCTTTCGTGACGGTTTTAATTTCCAAACGTTTGCCAATGCCCAGTGCTTCCATTCTCGCTACTTGATAATCTTGATCGGCGAAAATCGCGAAGCCAAGAACTGGCACTGCGAAGTGGATAGCCTCTTCGCTGCTCTGCAGACCACCTTGGTAAATGAACAACTTGACGTTCGGATGAGCTGCAAAATAATACGATTCGCTGGACGATTCGTCATCGAAAGGCAAAATCACGATCATGAGAATCACTATACCGAGAATGCTTTGCTGAGGCAACCATTTCGCGGTGTATACATTGTCAGGTTTCCCAGGCAGATTCTCTTCGTATTTCCAGATCACTCTGTAAGGCAGCATCGCGAACACGTCGCGGAATACGCGTTGAATCTCTGTTGGCAAAGTTGAGCTTCTAGCGTTGCTACCGAGGCTGAAGTAGATGAATCCATTTTTGGCGCCGTCTACGAATTCTTGCAAGTCCTGCGACAGCAATAGTTGCCATTGAGATTGTCTATTTTATTTTATAAACGAGCTCTGTTAGTTGGTTTACAGAAAGTTGATGGAAATATCAGATAATCGAGAGATTTGTTCAGGTAATTAATAGTGTGAAACTTGAATTTAGAGTGATAATTTGCAAACTTCAGTGGAATCTTCTGCTTCTGGATTCTTTTTAGAGAAATTAAATTAAGTGTAATAATTGAGAAGCTTTTTGAAGAAAAGGAGTCATCTGTGTGTTCACTATACCCGCAAGTGGGACCGTGGTTAATTTCTGCTTACGTGAACCCTTTGAGTGGTCGCGTACCCGATCAAACGCTATCTCATTACTGACAATTTCGTATTCTAAGATACGTGCAAGATAATTATACGGATGATTTGGCAACGTAGCTAATACGAAAAAAAGAAACTAGAATTCTAGAATTCTAATTCGCTATTTCCTTTTATGGATCGTTTTTCCAAAAGGTATTTAGTACAGATATACACACAGAGGTCTGTAAAATATTCATCGCTGCAATTTGGAAATTATCGCTGAACTTATTCAAGTATCACAAATTTCGCTGTACTTTGGATAAGTAAAAATTTTTTACTCAGTGTTCTGCTTTCTTTATTAATTATTTATGATTTTGCTCGAAAGTCTACTTATGACACTGCTAAACGTAGTACGTGTGTAATACAATCTCTACTTGCAGTAGAGAAATCTTTGCTTAGTATAGATTAACAATTTTGACGATTCAGTAAATCCGTACCTTAGGCAGAGGAGGCAATTTGTCCTGTATGTGGAAGGACGAAAACGAGATTATGTTAGTAAGTTGCGGTCGAGCCGGTGTTAATACGGTGGCCTGATTAATGAACAGCATACTAGTGTTCTTCATGATATTTATTAACGGCGGCAGTGGGCCGAGATATTTCTCGGCCAGTTGCTGATTAACGGGCAACAGTTCGGTGTACAAGAAGTGTAAGAAACGCCAGAAGCTCACGAAATTCGATAACCTCTTCAAGAACGGTAGGTTCGAGCCTATGTTGTCTTCCATCTCCCACGTGCTCTCGTGAGAAGGGAGAACCAATCCGCCAAGCATGTGTTCGTTCCATCCAGGTAGCCCCAATGAACTTAACCCTACGATCATGAAAAAATGTGAATTCAGACGAATTTTTCACGGAAACACGTAACTATTGTTACCACTTGCATAATTATTAGAAGTGAAGGGTTACGAGTGATATATATCAGTTTGAAGTGAGATAACTTCAATTCTTTTAAATGTACTTCGTTTGTAGGAGGAACGAAATTATGTATTGAAATATAGAGTATGTATAAATAAGTTGACCATCGGGTCTGAGAAATTCTCTCACTTCTAAAATTCTCTCACAGTTGTAGCAATGATAGGAAAAAGTATTAGTTAAAAATATTACATAATAATATTATTAAAAATTGGAATGAGATGTCAAACTAGTCTCAAAACTAGTGGTTCAAAATTTCAAATTAATCTAAAATAATTTTATAAATAGTAATTATACTTTTTAATTAGAGGATTACCAGCTTTTTAAATGTGATATAAATGATGAAAGGCCTTCAAAGCTCAGATTCATATAAATCATGAAGATACGTATTTTCACCACAATTTAATTGCTTTTTCTGAAAAATTTCTTTTTCTTCGTCGCGTAAATTTCTTAACGAGATAATTTATCACGGTGAAATAATAAATAATCTGATTATTTAATTTGGCAAAATGTGAACGTACGTATATGTTTATGTTTGTCCATGGTCTTCGTAACGAAATGACAACAATGAAATTAATCAGTACTGTGACGAACTGTTACATTTTTGTGAGAAAGTGATCTGGAAGGTTAGAGCTTACAATGTGCTGTACTTTTTTTTCGTCATTCTATTCGACTTTGACAAAGACTCAAAAAGACTCTTAATATTCTATCAAAGTTCAGTGAAATGGCGAGAATAGAAAAAAAAATCAAGGATTGAGAAGTAATTATAAAATAGACATCAAACTTTCATATCATGATGGATATAGTCATGAAAATAATTTTTCGTCAAAATTTGAAAGTTTACGATTTTCCTTGATTTCTTACCCGTTGCAACGCACGTGAAAATATCTAGGTGAAAAAGCGAGTTTAGCGTTTTCAAAGTGTTTTCACTCTATATGACGAGGGCAGGTGGATTATACTAAGTTTTGTTTTGTATACTAAGTTAACATAAGTTTTTGAATGAAATAACAGCAATTGTAAAACAATAAATAATCAGATTATTTAGTTTTGTAATTTGCAAGCATACTTTTATAATCGTTCTTGGTTTTCGAAGTGAAATGACAACAATGAAATTAATCAGTACCGCGACGAAGTGTTACATTTTCGTGCAAAAGTGATCTTGTAGAGTGGAACTTTCTTTTTACAGCGGTTCTCCAAAATTTGCTGTACTTGCTATTTTTTTGTTATTTTATTCAGCTTTGGCAAAAATTTGAGAAATTTTAATATTTCATCGTCGAAATGGTTGAGCAGCGAGAAAAGAAATCAAGATTTTATAAGTAATTGTAAAGCAATCGAAAACATCGACTTCAATATCATGGTGGATATATTCATGTAAAATATTTTTCGTTAGATTTGAAGTTTGACGATTTTCCTTGCTTTCTTACTCATTGGACGACGTAAAAATGTCTACAGAAATAGACTTCACTCCTTGAAACGAAGACATGGGAAAATATGGAGTATTATATCTTTTTCCACGAAGTCGTAACACTTTCGATTGTCGACGTTTCTTTTCTTGTGAAGTTTTGTCCGTCAATGTACGAATTGTGAACTCGAATGACCATGAATATATATTAAACAAGTACCTATTATGGGAATGTCGAACCGATGTGCAATACCGACGACGGCTGGCCCGTAGAGGTATTCCGTCAGAAGGATGTCGAACTTCGTGTCGCTGTCCGGAGCGTACATCTTCTTGAATTCCGTATTGTTGTACATGTTTTCCACGAAATACATGCTAAGTGACATCAGATCCTTTTCTATGATGTCTATCCACGATTCTCCGTTAAACCTCGTTCCAGCGAAGTTTATCGACGCAGTGATTTCGTACATGTGGCTGATGTCGATCTGCGTGAAATTCGGCGAGTTGATGTTCGGTATGGGATTCGTCGTGACTAGCAGCACTTCGTGTCCACGTTCGTGTAGCTCCAGCCATAATGGTCGATACGGTATTTGATGACTGTAGGACGGTGTCAGTATGGCGGCTAGAATCTTGTAACATTCCGATTGTTCGGCGATGCACAAGACGACTGACAGAACGAGGAAGAGGCTGGTGATGTTGCGTTTCATCCTCTTCGTGTTCAACTATCGCAACTGCCAGTTACGGGGTCTACTAAAAGTGTTTGTAGATACGTTTATGTAATACGTATGCTGACGATACGATATCTTGCAGAACCTATAATTTGAAAAAGGAGGTTGCCGTTATTGTTGAATTTACGATACCTTTATTATTATTACTATCTTTAATGACAGTATACATTTCTTGCTTGCATTTCTTTGATATGCGCGTCATGCATACGTCGCTTCGTCGTGTGTTTATGTAATACTGTGTATACGGATAATACGTTCTTAGCGTGTATAGTAAATTACGCTGAATTACGCAGAGGATTCCTGCATGCTTTTTGGAATCTCGTTTGTACGAATCGTTTAATTTTAGACTTCGGATATATACGCACTTATAATTGATCAATTTTTTTGTTATCCGCTTGTGTTCTATTTACTATTGAATTAACACTAAACGTCTAAACGGCATTTTACCTATACCTATCTTACCATAAGGTAATTATTTACTCATTTGACCCCTTATGAATAAACGTTGATTTCTAGAAAGAAATTCTTAATTTATTAAAGGAAATAATTCGCAACATAACTTCTGATTTCTAATAAAATAATCAAACATATATTTTTATTTAAATGAAAGAAATAATCAATTAGTTGCACTTTTTTACATATGACTGGTTTCTCCTTCATACATTTGTCCGCAGGCAAATTTTTTACAAATTATACAAGTTTGAGTGGTTTTATTACCCGTGCACAATCTTACTCGACATTTTTTTCGTGATTGGGAAATATTGCTTGGGCTGCTTGATGTTTTTTATTGTAGGTTTTCCTTTCCTTCTTCAAGAAATTCGTGATACTCTGTGACTAGTTCATCTGTTAATTGTAACAGGAAACGCTGTCTTGATATCTTTATTTCAGTTGTTTCCCGATAGAGTATCCATGCATTGATTCCAGCTAAATCCTGGATATTGAAGAATACGTGCACAGGTCATCTGTGTTTTCGCGCCATTTGGTCAACCACATCGACGCCAAATTTAGTCTTATTATAATAACTAATTGTTTCGGGTGTTCGCTTTCCATTGTTTTTGGTTTCGACGCATTTATGTCTCAAACTTAGTATCGTAACTTTTTTTTGTTGGTTTTGATTTATAAATTTCAAAATCTCATAAGGGGTCAAATGGCCCCTCGCGGTACATAAGGAATTTCTCTCGGTAAAAAATAATCTAAGAGAAAAACAGAAAGCGAGAAATTGAATATCAGATAATATACAGAATTTACAGAAAGTCAGATTAGCGAAAGAAATAACAATGATTTTGGTAGGTTTTAGTGTTAAATAAGAGTAGGATATGGAGAGAGCTTGCGGAGCCTCTGTAACCCGAACTCGTCGATTATCCGTAAATTTTTGTCGACCAACGTGTTCGCATAAACGAAGTTCTAACGTTAGTTTCGCGTTATCACTAAATTACTTTGCGTAATGTTAATTTTTTTAGCATTCGTTGTATCAATAAAATGTTTTATTGGCAAAATGAATTACGACAAAGGTCGAATAGTTTCGAGAAGCATTAATCGATATAATTATTATTTTTTAACATTCTTACATTTGAATTTCGAAGTGTTTGTAAAGTGAAATTGTATGTTTTTTTAATCGATTTAATCGAGAATTCTGCTTCACTTCGTATAAAAAAAAAGCATTTATATGACACTAAAATATAAAACTATTATTCAAAAGTCGAATTTCTGCGCTCATACTTGTTACATGTCCAGATGATGTTTCGTTTCTCACATTATCTTTTATTTTGAATCATCCAACAATTGTTTCTTCGTTTGCCAATAGTGTTGTGTTGTGTCTTATTCAATTGTTGAAAGAAATGATTTCGTAATCACACTATAATATCCAAAAATAAAGAAAATTTCTCTCTTGAAAGTGGTTCATTTATCAGGTGTGAACTCATTAAATTTTTCTTTTTGTGTTCTAAAAAAATAGTCTACGTTCGTGTATTGTCGAATAATGTAAAAATATCACTGCATTGATGTGAAACAATTCTTTAAGAATCAGTTATATAAAATTAATATCTCTCTCGAAATCATTCAACTTTTTGCCAAAAACATTTTTGGATATAATTAATTGTTTAAAAAGCAATTGTGTGTTATGTAAATTTTACATTGAATTGGATTCAAATTGGAACAAATGCTCTTCGATGATTTCGTTTAAATTTTTTCCTTATTACGCGAAAGTTAACGCGTGATTATGATCTTCGAAATTAATTAAAAAATGCATGCACGTTATCAATAAAATAATACATATCAAATATTGAGCATTAAGTGATACTTGTTCACGTGAGCATTTACAAATAATTTATGTTTTTCCTTAACTTCTCGTCGACAGTTTTCATTTTAAAAATTGGTCCAGCTTCTTTTCTATCCTATCTTTATTCTATCTTTCATAAACAATAACAGTCATCTATGAAATCTTTCTTTATTCATCTAGATCCCCATATGTCAACTATATCTTTTACTCCACAATTTTCCCCTTTCGTCGATTTTTTTAAAGTGACAGTTTTCCTCCAAAGACAAACAGATTTTCAGTTCAAATTCTCGTGTGTTGTTGCACTATAATTGTGAACAATGGAATACAATAAAAGTATATTTTTACATTTAAATGTTTCTTATCATGGACTAAAAGTTAATGTGTTATTGTTATTTGCAAAAATACGTGCATTTGCGTATCAGCAATAAGTCAGATGAGCGCCGTGCAATAACAATAAATGGTATATGTAGTTTCTTAAAGTTTGCAATTTGCAATATAAGAAATATGCGAAGATGACGTACGAGTGTTCTGATTTTGTGTTGCACGAATGAGACGTGATGTTAGTATTTATTTATTAATATATTCTCGACTGTCTCATATTTTCTGCAATTTTATAATTCCGTGTAATTTCATACGTGATCCGTCGCTTGTATTCACAGAAAATCAACGGCATAAAGATTCAAAGATTTTCGAAGAAATTTAATGAAACGTGCACCAAGAGTGAGTTAAACTCTGCTGATGTTTGCACGGTTTCCCAAAGTTTTTGGGGAAATTTGAAAAATGTACGTAATATAGAAAATGTTCAAAGTGTAGTAAGTTTCATTTCTTTCAGTTATATTTGGGAGTACACTGTTCGAAAACGGTACGCGTGAAAACGACGATTTTCAATATTTAATGATTACATAATGATTATCGTTAATTTTTTAAATTCTGAAGGAAGAGAGAGAGAGAGAGAGAGAATGAGAAGTCAATGATCAGGTAGTTTTGTTTCAGGTACGTGTGCGTATTTTTTGTTCATTTTTCGTTAGAAATGCGGATTGATGATTCGACGTCAACGAAGGCAATTGAAACTATTTTTATAATTCACGAAATCGATTTCGCGAATTCGTGGTGCAAACATCTTGTGCTTGATAGTAATTTAATTTATCTTTTTGCCCGTTAATCACGATTATAAAGCGTTCACTTTCCCTCTTCTGCGTTACTGAAGTTCACAGAGAAGAGCAATTTTTTTTTAGATCGATACTGCTACAGATAATGATATAGATAACGTAAATAATTATTTTGATAAAAATACGGATGTAATAGGAAGATTATCTAACTGTCATCGTATTGTGCAATATAGAATTATGTTTCTAACCGTGATGCAATAATACAGCGCATCTGCTATCTAATACCAGTTGTGTTTAATCAGTTGCCAAGTGATAATCTCTTGAACGATGTGAAATCTCTTTATTACACGCATGAACGTGAACGGATGACATTAGGCCTCACCAGAAACAATCACCAGATATCATTGTTGGCACTCAGTAAATAGTACATGATTTAAGAGTGATGTATATCTTCATTTTGGCAAGGTAACTCTAATTTTTAGAATCCACACAAAATGTTGGCGATCCAGCATTTATAAAATTATCAATTTAAAAAATTCATTTTCCCATTATATGATATGAAGTCAACAGATATTGATGAATAAGTATCGTGATTCGAGGCAATTCAATACGTTTGAAATCGCGATCGAAACAGAAGTCTACAAAATATTTGAAAATATTCGTTCAAAGTTATCGTCGGATATTAGAATAAAAAAAAAAAAAGAGAAAAGAAAAAAAGAAACCATAGATTGTTCAGGTGCGTGACATCGGTAGCGAAGCAGTAAACGACAGTGTGAAGGACAATTGTTTTATCTCTCGACGTCGCGAAACTAATGCCGAGTCCTGACTTACTTTCGAGATCCTGCGAACAGTGGACTGTACATACGTTGGACAAAGTTTTTGATTGTCGAATCGTGGATCGACTCCTCGAGGCTGTTCTGTAGAGCTGGCTGGCCGACGCAAGAATGTTAAATATTAAAATATTTAATGTATTGTCTTAACGTATGAGTGAAAATCAAGCGTCGATCGAAGGATTCTCTTGAAATGATTCCTGGCGCTCTCGACACAAAATACCGCGATGGAGCGTGGTAGACGCTGAGATTTCTTACTAGTATGAAAAAAAAAAAAAAAAATAAGAAAACGGGCGAGTCGTTGTCCATAGATCACAAATGTCCAAGTACATAAGAAACAAATTTCTTCGCACCGACAAGAAATCCCGAACACGATTATACCGCCTGTCTGATTCCGCGGTATAATCGTGTTTGCATAATTTTCGAATACCATTATCGTTTTCGCAACGCACTAAAAACGACGCTCGAGTTAGCACAGATACTGAGAGAGAAATGTCATAATTCCATGTTGATAAACGAAACTCGACAGACATTGTTTTATGTCTGTGTATGAGAACAATTTGTGCTTTGACAGAGGCAATGAGACGATAAGACAAGGGCATCGAGAACGATCTGAAATCATGGCCAATGCGTGATACGTAGAAGACAAGTGCACGTGTAACGTGATTACGCGACGTTGACGATTGCTTTGTCATGTTAATAGAAAATACGTAGATGCGTGACAGAAGTTCATTACGTAAGTCGAAAACGTACAAAAGGAATCGACGAGGGCGGTTTATCGAATTATTGTGAATTTGTAAAATCCTGCACAGGTGAAGGAGAAACTGAGACGGAACTGAAACAAATGTTCAACAAATTCCTGATCATACGTTCTGCTATCGCAGATAATGTGAACTGACCTGACTTTACTTTATTTAACGTCGAGTTTGTTTATTACGCGCAAAGGCGTAAAGTAAAATGTCATTGTCGTTGGAAAATTCTCTGGGTTTCTCTTAATCTTTTTATTTAATCTCTTAATCTCTTAATTTTCTTATTTTCCATCCGCTGCAAGTCGTATTATTGATTCTTTGCACTTCGACTGTCGTGTTTAAATCTAGCCAACAGCTCGGATTTTCTCTATTTATAATTTGCTGATAATTATAATGAACGTATAGTTGGTGTTGTATGGTGCGATGTGTAACAGTATAATATCTGAACGAAAGAATTTCCTGGATAATCCTAAATTAGTCAATTGAGACGCTCAATAATTCACACAACTCGGTATAATAATTCACATGAACTGGAAACTTTCCATTGCTTGAAAAAACGGTGGATATTATTTTTCCAAAAATTGAAACTATGTATCATTATGTATATCATTCGCTTTTGTATATTATACTTGTTTTAATAAATCCGCGATGCACGTTGATGATTGCTTTAAATATAAACGATATCGCATGTTAAGAAGATGTAGTCAACAAAATTTCGCGTTAAATGCCATTTGAATGATTATCTCCAATGTTATGTCATTTTATTTGAAATGATGATGTATGCTTCGCAAATAAATTGCTGACAGATGATACAAAAAAAGGTTCGAGGGTTGAAACATCGAGGATAATAGTGATTTCTCGCCGTGACAGTGTTTAAACGCTTTGAAACATCATCGATGATCTATCTCGTCAATCCTAACTGGTCATTTCCATTTTCATCTGCATTACTATTATTAACATTCTCTCGTCGCGCTCGTGAAATGAGAAAATTAACAGAGACTTAATCAATCTTCGATTGTTTTCACGCTTAAGTTGGCACTCGATTACCGTTTACACGCGACTCGAATGAACGCGAATTAAACACCGTAGCAGAAAACAAAATTCGAACGCAACAATTATATTTCAATTTATCTAGAGAACAACGATAACAAGATTGCGAATCCAGCAGTGAAATTCACGTTGTCGAGAGGAAAGTGAGAGCCAACGGTTCGGTGTTGTTCGGCCGGCGGTGGCCAGCGAGCCGTGAAACGAAAGAAAAACCGTCCATCAACGCGACAAATAGCTGTCGGTGACTATTTTTCGTTCTCCTCGGTGGTTCTCCTCGGTCACGGAGGCAGCAGACCGCCGCAGACCGGTGGTTTCGTTTCACCCCCCGCAATCGGGGAAAGTGTGAAATCCCACAACGGTTTGTCGCAATGTAACGCGAGCTGGCGAAACGATTTTCCTTCGTCGAGGCTTGTCAAGTTTCTTAACCGCTCCCCTGGTGGGGGTGGGAGGCACGCTGCTCGCCTCCCGCTTTTAAATCACCGATAATTGCCCGAGCGGCCTGGAACTCAATTTCCTCGGAAGTTGGAGAAGGAAATCAGACGGGACCGGGAGGAAACCCGGGCAGATTTCCACCGCGGGGACACGTCAACGTTGGATTCTTTTTCAGCGGAACGATCGCGGCGCAGCGTTGGCGAGTTTCTTGGCGAGTTTCTCTCGAACAATTTTCCACTGGTGTCGGTCGGCTTCGATGGAAATTGTTAAACTGCTGGAAAGTCGTTGTTGCCGGCTGGAGATTGATAAGTCGCCGGGATTTTACGGAAAAAGGATTGCCCGGTGAACTCGAGAAGGTTTTCATTCGATTTCACGTCGCTCGTTTGACGTCCTAACGTGATTTTCTTTTCTAACGCCAAAACTACCGAAGTGGTAAAAAATGTATAATTAATTATTTATAATTATCCAATACGTAATTTATTTTAATTTTCCAAAGTACAATCTAACGGGAGGGGCGTAGGGCGAGGGGGTAGCAGATTTTCAAATCGCTAAAAATACACAACATTGTAACAACAGGAGTTATCCATAAGTAATGTCGTTTTTTTCTTTCAAATTTCGTAAACATATACTTCAGAATTAAATTTACAAAAAGGGAATAGAAAGTTTGTCGGAGAGAGATGGGCGAAGATTGTGAATAACGATGTGATGTATATTTCGAATATGATTACATTATAGATTAAAACTGTATTGACTTTTTTAAATTAAATGAAATTTTGTACAGTATCAAAAAGCAACATTACTTATGGATAGTTCTATTACAACGTTGTGTTCTTAGCGATTTGAATAATCTTTGTAAAAATAAAACGAATAAAAGTTCGTGTCCTTTGTTGTGTTATAAAGTTTGCTCTTCAATTTCCAAAAAACTCTAGTTATTTCGATACAATTTTTATACTTTTTCTTAGTCGTCGGTAGTTCTAGTGTTAACAGGAAATTCTACAATTCCGAGTAGGAGGCGATTCTGCGTGAAACAATGACCTCGGAAGAAAAAATAACATTTGCTCGTCAGAGCCTTCGTTTTTGAGAGAATCGAGTTAAAAAATTTATCAAGTACGTTATGAATTTGTTACGTTATATTGTTTTATTTCTGAATTGAAGAATTCTGCTTCAAAAAATGAATTTAACACGAAAAAATTCCTAATATTAGATCAATTAATAATGATCAAGCTTTCTATCATCTATCTATCTCGTTTCTCAAATTACTTTTCATATTTGACGATGCGAATTGATAGTTCGCAGGAATAGAAATCTTGCAATTCGCAGTAGTGGATGAGAATAATTAATTAATTCGACAAACAAGAGTCGACGTATACAATCGATCTAGCCTTGGAATAATCGACGTAAATTAATCAAACAGCATGGAACTGTAGCTCGTACAATTTAACATAAGAGAAATTCCGACGCAGATTGGCACAATCGGTACAAGAATGAACATCAAAAAAAAAAAAAAAAAAAAAAAATATGAGAAATGAAAAAAAGAAAAGAAGAAAATTCTGTATACTTCATTCAGTATAAAAATTTCGATTTAAAAAAAAGAAATGGGTACAATTTATAAAAAGAAGGAAAAAAAACACGAATCAAAACGATCTCCCCGATGATACGAAGCTGCGAATGTACGAAAGCTGTTCGTAAAAGCGCGAGAACAAGATCGTCGAAAGACAAACATTTACCAGTGAATTGAATTTGATACGATTCTCTTGGCTCGACAACGTTAGACAGCTGGCCAGATTTCGCGAGTAGCTCTCGCGTATATATGTG
Source organism: Tetragonula carbonaria (assembly GCA_032399595.1). NCBI lineage: Eukaryota > Metazoa > Arthropoda > Insecta > Hymenoptera > Apidae > Tetragonula > Tetragonula carbonaria. Next base: position 10,394,335 of record JAUCRC010000002.1, read on the forward strand.
TGTGTGTGTGTGTATGTGTGTATGTATATGTATATGTATATGTATAGTCGAGGTGAACGCGAGAGATATGCAACGGATCGTCGAGTTCGTCTTGCACGATCGCGCAATACTCTGGTGGCTTGCCAAAGTAGCATCGATCTCTTCCATCTCGGCGAAGAAATTGCTTGGTTACGCGTACACCGTGAAGCGTGTCCGCAGACACACGACGCATACGTCGCGTCGACGTCGCGGTCCTGCCACGGGAAAATGGTGAATCGTACGAGTTTCGACGGTTTGCGCGACGTCGCTGTTCTTGCGACAAATCCTTCCCGAGGAATTGCCAGCGATCGGCTCGAGTGCTCGAACAACTTCGAATCTTTAGTATTTAGTATTCAGTCGGTTTCGTATTTCCAAGTGTACTGTGAATGATACTTTCCCGAAATAATTCTAGGTTTATACCTACTCTTTTCCTTGCCCCCATTATACACACACACACACACACACACACACACACACACACACACACACACACACACACACACACACACATATTGTATCGTAGTCACAGAGATATTTATCATCAGATATATGTATACGATATATATATCAGATATATATACGATACATATATTGTATCGTAGTCACAGAGATATTTATCTATCACTTTGATAATTTCTCTTTGGGATCTCTCAATGAACGATTGTAATGAACATGTGATTATAACAGAATATGAATTTTCTGCGAGCTAAATAGCTCCACAAGGGTCCGATTTATCAGTGGTGAAGTAAAATTTAGTTCGAATGAACAGGATTCACAAGTTTGTCGTTTGCTGTCACCAAAATGCGTTTGAAACGCGCACATAATGTGACAATTAATTATACGTGATTTTCAAACGTTGCGTCTGCATCCAGTGAACGAGCAAATGCGTACAATTTTGTGTACACTCATCCAGATAGTTTTACTTTCGAGCAATATTTGTAATCTATGAGACGTGGATTCGTGAAGTACATGTTGGGCTTCATCTCATTCTTAGAGACCTTGTTGATTGCCCGTCACGGTACGATGCGATAGAAATCGAAGTTCTACAGCGACGAACGAAAGTCACGGCGAGAACCAGAAAGACTAAAAATCTTCGAAGAAATAAAGGTTGCCAGTGGATTATGAATTTTCGTGCAAATTTATATGTTTGGGAATATGATCCGTCTCATCATATCAATAATTGTAAAAGATGTTATATTTTATATATTTTTCCATGTTACGTGCATCACCAACGAAATTTTATATTGAAATATTTTAACGCGTTGAATAATCGCGTTGAATCGTGAGAATTATATAAGATGTGTTTCGCAAAAACCAGGCGAAAATCTGATTATCTTGTCTCTCTGTCAGTGATAGTACAAAAAACGTTCATGACGTAACTTGAACTGGTTGAAGAGACTAATCGGATGAAAAAACTATTTTTTTTTAAAATATCATTTTTTTTAAGGTCAGTTTTTATATAGGAAGTGTGTATCTTTTTCTGTTCCGCATCACGTAGCTTATGAAAAAATATTGTGCATTCAGATACGTTTATGATATGACCTTCAAATGACCTCGGACTGAAACATTTTTAAATTAATGTAAAACTTATGTTGAGCGATAATCATGAAAGATGTTTATGGTAATTATAGTGTGTTTGAATCTAATGTTCGTTCTTCTTTGCGTATATCTTGCTAATTCATTCGACCTAGGTATTTATCTTTTTGATTGTTTTTAGAGTGGTGTCCAACCTCGATCATACGAGCTTCAGCCATTATTCCCTAAATTATTCATCCATGGCTATCCGCCATGTCATATTATATTTTTTGTTGCACTATTGTTCTCTACTCAAATCGTATACACGCACCATACGAGCGAAGGCAGAACGCTGACGTTAAATTCGACAGATCTCGCTCGAGTATTTGTCATTCCGTTATTCTATGTTTCACTAATCTCAATAAGTAGTCTGTCTATTTTTTTTTCTATACTTTGAACTAATTTTTAATGATAATAATTTGTTTGCTGTCCTTTGTGCTAATTTTTAATGATAATAATAATAATTTTTTCCCTATTCTTTTGCATTGTATAAATTGACGAGCACCATCGATCGCTAGTTAACAAACAGTGTAGTAGTGCATACACGGAGGAGTACGCGAATTATTGTCATTTATTCTCTTCATGCGGTTTTGCACTCTTATCGTAACTGCGTCCTTGTCGAATATCAGGAAACACCTCGAAATTACTTCGAAACGCGAAACTCGCTTTCTCGAAAACGTATCGGCAAGGTTATCAGCCGTTGCGATAAAAATGACAGATCCACGACGGCACTGCCAGCTGCGTGACTCTCACAAATCGATGAGAGAACAATTGGCGAACGCGACTATTTCCGACGTTTTACACGGGGCGGCATGAAATCGGTGAGTTTAAATATGCATGAAAGTTATTCTCATCGTACTTGGCATCTAAAATAAAAGAGTCTTCTTCGACTGTCACGGGAGAATTAATCGTCGAATTTCCGAAAATGATTTTGTAAAACTTCTTTAAACAAATGATGCAATTATCGTTGTGAAGAATAAATTGAGAACGATGATTATAATATCATACGATCTATTGACATTTTTAATATGCATGAAACTTATTCTCATCGTACTTGGCATCTAAGATAAGAGATTCTTCTTTGACTGTCACGGCAGAATTAATCGTCGAATTTCCGAAAACGATTTCGCAAAACTTCTTTAAACAAATGATGCAATTATCGTTGTGAAGAATAAATTGAGAACGATGATTATAATATCATACGATCTATTGACATTTTTAATATGCATGAAACTTATTCTCATCGTACTTGGCATCTAAGATAAGAGATTCTTCTTTGACTGTCACGGCAGAATTAATCGTCGAATTTCCGAAAACGATTTCGCAAAACTTCTTTAAACAAATGATGCAATTATCGTTGTGAAGAATAAATTGAGAACGATGATTATAATATCATACGATCTATTGACATTTTTAATATGCATGAAACTTATTCTCATCGTACTTGGCATCTAAGATAAGAGATTCTTCTTTGACTGTCACGGCAGAATTAATCGTCGAATTTCCGGAAACGATTTCGTAAAACTTCTTTAAATAAATGATGCAATTATCGTTGTGAAGAATAAATTGAGAACGATGATTGTGATATCATCTATCGATAGAATCTATCGACATTTTTGAACAGTTTCGAGGATCGTGTAGGTCAGTCATATGATAAATAGATAATAGATAATACTGAAGAACTAAATGGAGCGTGATATTGCAATGTTATCTGTAATATTACATTCTGACGTGATGCCTAGGTTTTTACATATTGACGTCTTATTTTACGTCGTATCAGTTTTGTAATAATTCGGCGATTATCATTATTAATCGTAACATGAAATTTTACTTTAGTTTACGTAATCTGCTGATACACTACTTATCATAGAATAGCTTTTAATAATAGAAAATTAATGTATTATTATTGTAATATACGTATTATTATTAATCTCTTGCGCTGGCAACCAGTTACCAAACTGTATACAACAAATTCGTCGCTTTCTTTTTGAACTTGTCGGTATGATATCACTAAATAGAAATTATTACTAAGAAGTAACAAATTTGTTATTTGTTTTGCCCGAGTTGTATTTAAATGTACTTAAAACTGAGAAAATGTTGAGCAATTTGAGACAAAAAAAAAAATTCTCGACGTGCGTGACACGTCATTCCAGCGTAAGAGGTTAAATTTTTAACATTAAAGTGCATTAATATACTAGTAGACACAAGAAAAGAAAAATTTAGAAGTTTTGATGGCCGATAATAACTAATAATAATAATGATCATTCTAGGAATAAAAACAAAATTTTAGGAATAAAAACGCACGAAAATTTAATAGCGCAGGTAAACACTAAATGCTTCGACATTCTAAATTCTGAATTTATGCTTTCGTACATTTTTTATTTCGCATAAGTAATAGTAAAAAAAGAAATTTATGAATATAACCTTTGTTCACTACTCTTGTTTAATGTATGTACAATTATCGTAGCTGATTAAAGTTTTATGATGATAAAGTAATTGTTGTTTAAAGTACTATGATAAAATATACATTTATGGAAATTTGAGATAGAAAAGAAAGATAACGATTATACGACCTTTATTTTCAATTATTGCAGAAAAATTATATTATATTTATAATATTACAATTCAAATGGAAAGGAACTATTGAATAGCTGCAATAGTTTCCCAAGTATAACTATTAATTTAATTTTCTAAATATTTTTTACGTTTGAATTAACGAGACGATATGAATTATTTCGATATTGACGCACATTTTTTTACGCAACGATTGCTTCACGTTTGAGAAACAATAATTTTTTAAATTCATTTTTTCCATGGCTGCATTTTTTCCTGATATTAAACACACATAAATCTCATCATCTCAAGTTATCTCTAATTGCACCATCCAAATTAAGAATTTCATACCAGCAAAGTCATCCAATTTCTTTTTCAAATTTAGATTTCAACTTGTCAAAGTCTCTCTTTGAAAATACTTCCAACATTGCACGTTCTTGTTATTTTTTTTCTATCACCTTTGTTACTTTCATCTTTTTCTCTTTTTAGATTTAAACTTCAAATTACCAATTCTTTTTTTCTTTTTTGTGTAAAACAAACACTTTCAATATTGTAGATAACGTTTTTTGCCTTTTCAAGTTTCGTACCATGTACGCGCGAACGTGTATCACAAAGCGTACACATGTGTATCTTCACGTAATATAAATTTTGTGTTAAAAGTTAACACGAAAAGTTAACAAGGGATATTTTCACGTATAGTGAATCGTTAAAATTGTTTTAATATTAATTTTGTTTAAAATTAATATAATAATATATAAAATATATATAACATATACAGGCTGCTTTCTACTTTCCTGCATAGCTTTGCCAACAGATTCCACGAGTGAAAATTTATAAGAAAAAAGAAAAGTTCATATAAATATATGCTCAAAAATTCTTTGTTTGAGCAGCTATAAGAGTAATTCCATTTCAAAGTATTAGTTTATGAACACAGGCTTGACATCTATGTCAGAAATTGAATTTATCGCATTTTGAATTTTTATCAATTATCATTATAAATTCTTTGTGGTATTATTCTTCACGCGTGTTAACTTTTGCGTGGTTAAACTTTCTGTTTCAATACTCGCCACAAAGAAAAATCCAAATGGCACTCCTCGACTTGTTTTTACGTTGATTTGGTCATTGCTGCATTTGTACTGCGTAGAACTTGTAACCATCCAACTCCACAGATTTCGTTGATTGGACAATGCCAAACGTCCCCTAAAATTTCTGTCTCCAATTTATTTTGTAGCGAATTCAACTATCAAACACAGCTTGCCTAAACTAAGAGAATTAGATAAATATTGCCGATCTTAAGTTATGTAAAAACCAAGTGAAAACTTACTACATTGTACTTAAAACTTGCTTGAAGCTTGTTAAGTATGTACTTAAGACTTAACTACACTGTGTTACTCCGAATTTTCATTAAAGTTTTTTTAACGAAGAATTTTTGTTCATACGTTCATCCTGACATATTTTTCTTATTTTTACTCGTAGAATCGACTGGCAAAATTATGCCGAAAGAAACAGGATCACCTTGTGTATAATGTATAATACGATATGACGTGATAGTTTAACATTCGGTATTAATTCCGTTTAAATTATCCGGATATTCAAAGTTTCATTGTATCGACGTCGTCGTCCAAGGGATATTAATCGTTTTCAACGGCGAGCACGCGAGCGATTTACGGAGGATCGTAATGTCACGAATGGGTGATTCTTTTGCAAGTTCATCGTTCTACTCGAGCTAGCAGTAGTCGCCTATTCGTACAGACGAGTCGTGTCTCGTGCAGTGTCAGATAGCATAATTAAGAAGAGTCCTGTTGACTCACGCGTGCCTCGACCTCGGTACCGCCTGGCACGCGGCGGTTTACACAGGCATGCAAAACCATTTTCAGTCGAAGTCACCACGTTCAACTGTAAAAGTTTCTCTTTATGCAGAACGACAGCAGCCAACGGTAAAATCCTGTCGCGTTTTTTTAATAAATTAAAAATAATCGTGCGACGATTTTGTAAGTACGAAGCTGTCGAGAAATTGTTCGACCTTCGAGAAAACAAATGTTAAAATCCTATAGCGCGTTTCTCATCATTTAAACGTAATCGAGAACAATCGTGTGATGACGATTTTCAAATGTAATTCGTCCCTTTTTAGAAATTTTTGGACCTTCGAGAAAGTAAACGGTAAAATCCTGGTGTGTTTTTAACAATTTGAAGTTTGAATCTAATTGAGAATAAAGATATATTCGCGAAATTTGCGAATATATCTTTTAACTATTGCAGGGAATTATTGAACATTTTCTACGTTTAATAGGCTTACGTTCTAATGTAAGTAATCAACATTTTATTACACAATAGCTCGGTAGTGTAATTGTTTCTCCCATATACTGCATATTGTTGACGAAGCAACAATTATTATTGACAGAAAGATGAGATGAAATTGCATTTTCATTATTACATTTCCAAGTAGCACAATGATTGCCCGAGAACGAATATTACGAATATACTTACTTCGAGATAACATGGTGCATGCTTAATTAAAGAAATGTTGCGATAGAACGGATTCCTTTAAGCTTTCTACAATTTAAATCTTATCGAAACTGTAGCAATGAATCGCGATAAAAGTAATTGGAGGATTATTATTTATCCAGTTATCGTTCGGATTTCGTCAGTTATCTGGAATGACAAGTGAGTTTTATGTGAAAATAATTGTGTTTGTTATGCAAGATTGTATCTTTCATATTAAAGAAGACTTCTCGTCCTCATTGTTTTCAATATTCAAAACAGATGTTTGATCACACAGAACGAAGATACCTTTGATAAAATGCAATAATAAATTCAATTAAATAATTCATCATGGTGTAATACGAATGAAAATAAGGATATAAACAAGGGTTTTGTTAAGTAACATTGACAGCCTCGTAGATTGAGAATTTTAAATTACACGAATATTTATATAAAAATGTTGATATTATTAATCGCTTGTTGCATTGTAGCAAGTATCCTTATTACCTACAACATAATTTATTCGGAATATTTTTTTTTCATGTTGGAATTTCCGAGTGGAATAAAATTCTTAGATAACATTTACGTCAAAGATCGTTAATAATAAAAAAAAAAAAGTACGAGTCACTGCAATTATTTGGATTTGAGAATCGAATTGAACATGCACGGAAAAATATGTGACGCAAGAAATGGCGAGTAACCTGATTTCACGTAGAATGTAGCATGCGAAAGATTGTCATTAAGCAAATGCAGACAAGTTTTTATAAACCCCATGGTCTGCAATTATTGTAATCACACATTAGAAGTTAGGTATCGTAAGATTGACAATGACATTGCACGACAGGGCAATGACAATACGGAAAATAAAATGAGATTTGAAATCATTGAGACGTAAAAGTCGAGTAATCTGAAATGGGATGGCTTTGCCGGAACTTCGTCGATTAATTTTATTTTAAATTTAAAATACGAGATCGCCGCGAAAATGATTAGCTTTTCTTTTTAAAGTAATAGAATGGAATTATCACTGCTTGGACTGAAATTAATTTTACCTTGCATAATTTATTGAACTTTTCAATTTCATTGAAATCAACTTTTCAACACATTGTTCATGTACTCGAGTAGTTAGTCAGAGATTTATTAACCACTTTAGTCTTTTTCAAAAATTACCGTTCAAATCAGGTTACTCGTCATTTCTTGCGTCACATATTTTTCCGTGCATGTTCAATGATCGGGCTTTTGTAACACTGTCAATACTTCGATAAACCATCCATCACAATTATCAGATGGCGACGGATTCGCGTTTCACGTGTTCGTGTTTTAAATTATATTAGTCGGCTAGCTGTCAGCTACGATAGTTAAAAGTACACAAAGGAAATGCATGAAACATGCGAAAACAAAATGACACAGATTGACAAAACACAGAAGATCCGATGTTTCGGAATACACGCGCGAAAACAAATTCATCTAAAAATTGACAGACGACGGTCTGCAGTAACATTGTGTGTTCGTGTGTGTGTGTGTATGCGTTACAAAAAAAACAAACGTTTCACAAACTGATGGAACGATGATGATGATAATAAATCAAGCGCTCTCTTGCACAATGACTCAGCAAGCAATGATATTAACACGTGAACAATGAATGCAAGTAGTTGTAGACTTGAATTTCGAAATTTCGTAATTCTTCGTTGAACAGCACAATTTTGCATTCAGATCAAACGAACATATTCGATAGTTTATGTATGGCATTTATTGTGATAAACGACACGAATTTTAATCAAGGTGAAAGATCTAGTCTAGATCCATCAATCACCCATTTGCAAATGGTAAACTTGTTCACAAGAAAGGATTAGTACTTATGTCAAGAGATTGTTGATGATGTCACAAGCACAGTGAATGAAATGGAATTTATCAAACATTTCGTCTGCGAATATTTATGTAAATAATTATATTTCAAACATTTTTATACACCTCGTTAAATTATTTTCGCAGGTAGAATAACCTTCTGCCGAGTCAGTTCACTCAGTCGGTAATTAACCAGTTTCCACATGTATGTATAAATATACTAAACAAATTTCCAAATTCGATTTTATCGAGAACGAGACTACCAGCTCGCTGCCGCTACCGTGTTTGATTTATTTGATTTATTCTGCACGTGAAATCGCTCCCTTGTTGATTGTATCATGATCGCTGGCATATACCCTATATACATACGAAACAGGATATGACCGAAATATCGCGTAATTAATTACGATCCAGATTGTTCCCGCTCGATACCATTTTTTCGTTCGTCTTGCAGAAACCATTCAGAATCGTTCGAAAAAATTTTCTTTGCACGTTTCATTCGAATTTTCATACACGTCGTCTTTTCAACTCTCTCTCTCTCTCTCTCGTGTACATACTTTCGTTGACTACGTTTCTTTTCTTTTTTTTTTCTCCCCTGCCTGCCAGGCAAACCGTGACGTCGCGATATCTCGCGACAGGCAATGAACGACCGACGCGAACATAACGTACGACCTTCGGAGCTTTTTCCAGAACACACACGAGTGTACGTACGGCCAACGTGGATAAACTAGAAAATATTATCCGGCCGTTATATCGTACCGGGGTTTTGTCATCTCGGGTCTCTCTCCCGTGAATCAGCGGGATTCTCCCTGTGTCCATGTAATGAACGCTGGTTACATCGCTGCTACACGCTGCCGGTCTGCATCGTCTGGTACCTCGTAACTCAAGGCGAAGCAGCATCGTCGCGTGTTACGTATTTGCTTGTTCCTGTGGAACGTTGATTTAACCACGCCGTTTTCTTTCATTCGTTCGTGCATGAAACGCTGATGGAGAATGCTTCAACCGGCGGAGGTACGCACCTCGGGGAAGAGGGGGGGGGGGAAGACAGCAAGCCCTATATTTTCTTACGTTATCACATTTCTTGCATTATCGCTGTCACGTATGACACACCGGTGACTTTGCGCCACTTTTTACTTTCGTAAGAATGATTTTAGGCCTCGAATTTGATGTTCATATCAGGGGGGGAAGTTGACAAAATTTAAACCCAATGGTGATCCGTAATAAATATTAATATTCGAGTAATTAAGTAAAATTGAATAATTCCGAATACGACGATGACAAAGAGAAACTCGTTAAAATAAATATTGAAATATCGTAAAGTACAGTGTAGTCACGCAAGGTAATTTTTCTACATCTTTAAATTCGATTCTCAATGTGATGTGAATTCACGTAGAAATCCAATCTGATCGTAAATACGTCGATTTCTGTAAATTTCACGAAACTCTAAAATCTGGATGAAAGAAATCGCGTGAATGGAAAACTCTCTTCTGAACGAGTTCGAGATCTTTTGATTCTACGATTACTCCGGTGGAAATACGTATGTAGATGTTTTTGGTTTTCTTCGAAGTTTAATATGATAGACACACATTCGATACATTGATTCGAGTCATGGATAGATGTTTTAAATCGAATTTGTAGAAGATGTATCTTGGCAAACAGAGCTGAGTAAGATCAGTGTGTGAAGTGAAATTTTTCTAAAAATACCGCGAAGTCTGTCAACCACAGAGAATAATTATCGTAAGATATATTAAATTTGCGTGTACTAAACTGGATGATAGTCTCATTAACTTTCTGTCAAAATTTTGAAGTGGGACTAGAACGAAGTAGTTTAGCCACAAGATGAACTTTAACTTCCCTATTAGATCGACAAGATAAGTTCGCAACTATCGTTGAAGTAGCTTTCACAGCTTTTCGTTGAAGTTGTTTCTTTAATTATTATTACTTCTACCGGTAGTTCCATTTCTATATAGGTAGCTCTTTGTAAACGACAAAATGAAAAAGGAACGGCAAATTTTATTTAACAGTACCGTATAATTCGCTGAACGTTTCTAATTATGTTGCGGTTCATTAATTAAATTGCAGGTCTTTGCGAGTTAAGAATTACTTGGATTATTATATTCTGAAAGTTAATTCCTTAAGTGCTCCAGGTAAATTCCAGGAGAGTACGACACGATAAAGCTCGTTTCTTTTGATTTCTCGTTGCTTTGTTATATGAACGTTTAAGCAGTTTTTCCACCAAAACAATCAATCTTGAACGAACGTACAGGAACGAATAAAGTTACCCAAAAGGAACAAACGAGAAGAAATGTAAAAGAATAAACAGAAAGATGAAAAGGAGAAATTAAATGGACGATAGAATTTTCACTTCAGATAAAATTTATTAATTTTTCCATTCGCGTATATTCTGAGTGATAATAATAAGTAAATGCAGTTATCGATATTTACTTTCTATAAATGGTCGAGAGTACGCATTCTTAGGTATTTAGATAAGGAGATAATTCTCTACATATCGTTCGATGATTTTCTAATCGATTGTTGCAATAAAGGGTCAATTAATATATATCGTCCAAACACTGATTCATATTTACCCTCTTGTTGCCTGATTGTCGATAACACATGGAAGTTACATCCACACAGCCACGACGATGCTTGTTGATTAGATCCAAAGTGATTACCATACTGCTGTTAAACGGAGTCAAAATATTGATTACAATCGATTTGCTCGATTAACCGTGCCATTAATGTTGGTCGAGTTATTTTTAACTTAATCGTAGTTCGCCAGCGTTGAAATATTTCTTATATTTACGGGAGATCTTTCGTGAAATATTCGCTATTTTTCTCGACGAATTTATCTTCTAAGAGGATCGACTGTGGATGTGTGCAACATGGATATCGGCGATAAAAATGAATCCAACGAAAGCTAATAAATCGTGATAATAACCTAACGATTTTTTATCAGGTCTCTACATCAATCTATTTCCGCAGTGCAACCTGTCTCATTAATTTGAAATATTCCACGCTTTTCGTTCATTAATTTAAGATTTTCCTCGCGCTTCCTGAGAAAATTACGCAGCGACTGCGCAATTAATCGTCCTTTTTCTTCCTTCAATTACGACACAATTTGCGTCACAATGGCGTCGCGTTCACGTTCGCCTGGAAAATAGCAGATATTTTTTTCTTTCAAATAGCTACGAAAGGAAGAAAAATGTTCAATTCGATTAGATAATCGACGCGCTTCACTACTAATCGCAAGAACGTTAACGAGTCAGCGAAGGAAATTTACGCTACGCTATAGCAAGAGTTTACGTTACTCTATCAGCGTAGATCCAAAAAGTAGACTCGGGGGGGGGGGGAAGAGAAAAAAGCATATTGCACAAAGCACTCTCGAGTGAAACGAACGAACGCTCGAGTTCTGTCACGAGTTTTCTTCTCTCTATTACCTAGGTGCTCCTTCCACGTAGCTGCCGATCCGAGAACAACGCCAGAAGATAATGCCAGAAGCAGCGGTGGAAACGGTGTCAAGTGAAGGGGGGGGGAGGGGGGAAGGGAAACGGAGAAGAAAAAGTACAGCGGTGGGAAAAAAGAAAAATTCGATTACAGGCCGCGATCGGATCAGCATCGGTGCGTTTCACGGTTGTTCGCGTTGATTCCTCTCCTCCCCCCCTCCCTTCACCCCCGCCTTTCTGGCGCGTTTCACCGCCGCGAACTTTAATGAGATACGCATGGAGGTGTGCATTATCGGATCGAGGGGCAGGAAAGTGTGCTCACGGCCGCTTTGCCTGGCGAGACGCGATTGTCGCCGTTGAAATTTTCATGCGCGACTTGCCACCCGAACCTGTGGTGTATCCGTTGCGTCTCTACAGTTGGACGGCCACACCAGGTTTTCACCAAGCTGATCGTTTCCACGTTGTCTTTCTCCTCGTTTTACCTTCCTTTCTTCTCTCGCCTCAACGTCTCGAGTCTCGTCACGGTCTTTCTCTTATGGACAAACGTATCTCGACTCTGCCTAACCTGTAGCGGTTCTCTGTAAATGTCGAAATAATAAATGTGTCAACTTGAAACTTTGTATCCGGATATCTTGCTTTTGTTTTTTTAGAATATCTCTTCGAACTTCGAATTTGTCGAGACGGGTGTATAAAAGAATTTCTCGATTATCATGATTCTAACAATTAGTATATTAGTTTGGCTAGGATTTCTGCGAAGTGTCGATAGTATCGAGCTCTCCGTGGCTGAAAATTTCTCTCCATTTTTCTGTTTTTCTTCGTCTTCGTCTTGCTTCGAAAGCAGTGATCTTTCCTCGTCTGACAGTCTGTGATCTATAAGTTCGTCCATTTCCTCAGAGATAAACTGAAATTTTGAAGAATATCAATAATGTCAAGTCCTTCTGAAAATCCTTTCTCTCCCTATCTGCCTGTCACTTCTTCGAAGGTAAATAGTCCTTAATTTTTGAAAAATATCAACAACGTCAATTTCTTCTAAAAATTCATTTTTCTCTTTTTTGTTCGTCACTTCCCCCAGAGATCCTTGATCTTTGAAAAATATCAATAATGCCAAGTTCTTCTAAAAATTCTTTTTCTCTCTTTTTTCTCGTCACTTTCTAAGAACTAAATGGTCCTTGATTTTTAAAATATCAATAACGTCAAGTTCTTTTAAAAACCTTTTTTCTCCCTTTCTACCTTTTTCAAGATAAATGATCCTTAATTTTTGAAAAATATCAACAACGTCAATTTCTTCTAAAAAATCCTTTTTCCTCCTTTCTCCTCTGTCACTTCTTCAACGGTGAACGGTCCTTGGTTTCTGAAAAGTATCAATAGCATTGAGTTCTTTTAAAAATCCTTTCTCCCCCTTTCTTTTTGTCATTTCGGTTCTTGATTTCTGAGAAATATCAATAACATCAAGTTCTTCTAAAAATTCATTTTTCTCCTTTTTGTCCGTCAGTTCTTCAAAGATAAACGGTCTTTGATCATTGAAAAATATCAATAATGTCAAGTTCTTCTAAAAATCTTTTCTCTCTTTTTTCTCGTCACTTTCTAAGAACTAAATGGTCCTTGATTTCTAAAAAAATATCAATAACGTCAAGTTCTTCTAAAAATTCATTTTTCTCCTTTTTGGCCGTCACCTCTTCCAAGATAAATGGTCCTTAATTTTTGAAAAATATCAACAACGTCAACTTCTTCTAAAAATTTTTCCTTTTTCCTCCTTTCTCCTCTGTCACTTTCTCAGAGGTGAACAGTCCTTGGTTTCTGAAAAGTATCAATAGTATAGAGTTCTTCTAAAAATATTTTCTCCTGCTTTCTGTCTGTCGTTTCCTCGTAAGTAAACGGTGGCAAGATCCAGATCCTTGGACGGAATATGAATCACGCGTCGGAATTCGGCGCTATTTGTCGGAGCGGGCGGTCGATGCTTCCGGTGCCGCGTTCGTCGAATACGCGGCGATCGAACACGCGTGGCTGTGTACACACAGTACACGCACACGAGGAATCCCGATGGAATCCCGAACGGAATAGGCTAAGAGAGCACTTGAGGATGCCTGGTCCCCTGGCAGTGAATGGCGGCACGAGTGGCGGACATTTCGGGTGCCTCGAAAGCTCATTGGTCCGCAGCTGACGTGTACAAGGAAATGGCATTTAACGGATTAAAAGCGGCCATCCAGACAGCTAACGCACACCGGTTCCCGATAACGGCTCGCTAGAGATTGCAACTCTTTTCTTTTTTTTTTTTGTCCGTCCCATCTTTTCGTTGTGTTTTTCCACTTTTATCTTTTTCTCCTATCCCCCTGCGTTTCTTTTTAAATCGTTTTTCGGTTTCTCGTCTCGTGCGTTTATTTTCTGTTTTATTTTCTTTCTTTCTTTTTTTTTTCTTCTTCTTTTTGCTCTGTCTTGTTTCGCTCGCGTATACGCGCGATCAGCCTATTGATTTCGCGTAAAGTGCCATTGCGGGCCTACGGATCTCTACGTCCCGATGGAACCGATAAGAATATCGATGATCCTCCGCTGGAAATAACGTGGAAATAAACCGGCGAGAATCATAAAATCTGTCCGATTTTTCGAGTTTGTTAACGAGAAACCCGGAAGGAAATGATGGATCACGGTGCTCGGTTAAATGGAGAACACTCCCGGGGCAGACGCAGAAAATGGCGTATCATAATTTATAAGACCACTTCGTCGTGGTTATGCCGGTTTGTTGAATTGGCGTTGCGATTAATGGTTGTTGGAGCTATGACGAAGTTTCGTGCCAGAATATTTCAACACTCGATGTTGTAATTTTCTTAGTTAATTCGTCGATTAATTATTCGTTTTCTTTCCTTTTCTTCTTTTCATCGGATATATAATGGGTGAGCAGAACTTTTTAGAGTGCCAATTTAGAATCATTCTGAGATAATTAATTTCGATGCAAACTAGAGGAATAGAATCTTTCAGCACCTTTCAGTTCAGAATTCTCTTGGTTAATTTGTGAATTAGTAATTTTGTTTCGACGAACGCATAATGAAGAACGGAATTTTTTGAGTTGGATGCAAACTTTACAACTTTACTAACTTTTCTTTTCTGGTTATTTTGTTGGTTAGTAATTTTCTTAATTGAGCATAAATACACGTATTAGTATAGTACGGAAAAGCTGGAAACATTTTCGAGTTTAGAATTAGTAATTTTTTTTTAGCTGCAAGTAAAATTAGAAGGATAAAGTTTTTCAACGCTGAAGTTCGTAACTTTCTTGGTTAATCAGTTGATCATTAATTTACTTTATGTCCTTTCTGAACTTTTTATAAGTAATAATCAAGTAGAACTTGATACTTGTACAATTTTCTTATTTAATCAGTTGATGATTAATTTACTTTGTATTCTTTCTGACTTGTTTTCTGACAATGATAATCAAATAGAACTTTAATTATATTGACGTAGGATTTTAACGTTTTATATTAATTATATTAAAGGTACAGAACGATTAATCTTGGTGAACTATTAGTTTGTAGCAACAATCTAGGAATTTTGATTCCGGCCGATGATCACAGTTCTGAACTCGACTGAAGTAAATTCAACAATGTTAGTTATTAAATAATTAAAAATACAATCAACAATAATAAAAGAGCAATAAGATTATCAATTCCTTAATTATAAATTTCCTTCCTCTTGTTCCCCTATTTCTAAAGTTACTTTCAACAGCAATTAATTGATAATCTGTGAACTGAATCTCCTATTATTTGTAAAAATATTTCCATTGCGACATTTTCTATAATTACAGATTTAT
Organism: Tetragonula carbonaria; assembly: GCA_032399595.1. Taxonomy (NCBI): domain Eukaryota; kingdom Metazoa; phylum Arthropoda; class Insecta; order Hymenoptera; family Apidae; genus Tetragonula; species Tetragonula carbonaria. Next base: position 10,410,049 of record JAUCRC010000002.1, read on the forward strand.
TGGCGCTCTGTCATCAGATAAAACGAGAAACTGATAAAAACAATCTAAAGTGAATTTCCCACGTGTCATTAATAAAATCTAACGCGTGCAAATAACTAATTTGAGTAGTTGGAAAAATTACGAAAATTCGGAAAAAACGTCGAAAATCTGTGACATTCAAGTTCGAGAGAATAAGTAGATTTAATCCTTTTTTATGCAAACAACTCTGGTAATTGAATGAAGATCATTTAAAATGCTCAAATTTCTAGGGATGAAAAACATGATTGAATCACGATACCGAAGTTTGAACTTTTATTTCTTGCATATCATGTGTGGATTTGTGGACTGCAGTTATAGTTATAAAGTAGTAATTATACTTGAAACTGTAATTAGTATAATCGATATATACGTATACTGTTCATATTTTTGAAATAATTCCTGGTAATACAACATCGTGTCATATATTGTGCCATACTACATATTGAAATATACGTAAAAGTATTACTCTGAAATAGAAAGTAAAATCGAAATATTACCCTAAAATTAGAGTTGACAGGGACAAGAAACAAAAAAATGTTAGAAGAATTCTTTCTCAAAGAAATGTTAGAAAAATGTTGTAAGAATGTTTCTTAATCCCCAAAAACATCACTCTCACGACACAAATAATAAGTGTTGTATTTTATACAACCACGATTGATATTATACCACGATGTTTCAACAAACCAAGCTAAACAACAGGGTTAACTGGCATAATGCTGTCTTCCCAATTCCTCCTCTTTCCACTACCTTGTTGGTGCTGTAACGAGTGCGTGTTTCCCTCAATTTGTGAAATTTCTCCGATCGTATAATATAATACAATTCTACCCGAGAACAGCGGCTTTTGTACGTTTAGCTGAACCCGAGGCCGAGCTGCAAAAATGCCTTCGTTGCGACGGAAAATTTGAGAAAGAGAGAGATAGAGATAGAGATAGAGAGAAAACCTGCGAAAGAAGTTGACGACTGTCGAATGTAAAATGCCGCGGGGCGTGTAAAAAAATTTAATTTACCTGGTATGTAGCTGCGTACAAAGTGTGTACACAAAGGGCGTAAAAAAACAGGACACTCCGGGCCCGGTGGCAAAGTTGATAGCTTCCAATACAGAGGAGGATCTCCCGTGTAGAACGGTCTCTCGTCGTCGTCGTCGTCAGACGGCAAAAATATTTTTCCGTGGAAAAATGCACGAAACGGGGGCGGCGACAATATCATTCCCCTCCTCCCTACGCCGGCGATACAGATGAAGAGAATAACGAATTTTCAAACGCGGTGAGATGACGTCGACGTTTGGCTTTCGTCACGCTAACGAGATTTGCGCGATCGGTTGCCATCGGGACGTTGTGTCCCGTTGCATCAGCGGATCTGTCATTAAAAGCGGATTACGATCCGGCTGTTTTTTGCGAAAACGTTCGTACATTCTCGCTCTCGGCTAATCGGCAAATTCGCTTCGGTGCGCGATTGTGGAAAGCGAATCGAACGAGCTTCGAACGATCATCGTTAGATTCGCACAACGATGGCCTCTACGATCGATAAATTATTTTGGACTTGTCGATTTCGATTTTTTCATCTTCGACGAATCGTTTGAGTATGACTTTTCATAGTCTTAATAAAGTCTCTCTCTCTCTCTGTTTTTTTTTTTTTTTTTAGACGTCAAAGATGTTTTCACTTTCGAAAGTAAATTTATAAATTAAAATTTGAGGATAAAATTCACGGTGAAGTTAAGTGAGTGTTTAACAATTAATATTAACACTTCAATAAGCACGAATACTATTATACAGTTGTTTCGATCACTTGGTCTCTGTTTTTCTTTATCTTTTTTTTTTTTTTTTTTACGTTTCAGACCACTTTACAAAGCACTTTCAAAAGATCGTTTCACAGTCGTAGTTTATATAAAATTCAACGTATTTTAACATGTAGGTATCGTTACCGTAAATATTGGAAAAAGTTGAAGAAAGATAATCGTAGGAAGTAAATTTCTTCCTTATTGTTAGTTGTAGTACTTCTTTATTAAAAAAAAGCAAATAATCTAAATAGACGAAAAAATAAACAATTCAGTCTAATAAAAATAAGCAATCTAAATAAATAAAAGTGCTACGTGAAAGCAAATGGTAAGGAAGCATGCAGCAGCGAATGACGCGAAAATCTTACACGATAGCCAAGCGAATTGTAAACGTCTTTCCAACTCTTAATGTATATTCTTAAATATTTGCAGTAGATAGTTCCAACATCCAGACACAACGTCTTAAGTAATTGAATCGTAAATTGCGATAAGTCCAACGAGATATCTAGAATCTTGTCTAATCGTCTGTGTTAGACGGAGTAGAACGTGACGATGCAACTTCTGTCGTTTAAATCTTCTTTCGCAATGTCTCGACATTTTCTAAACGTTGCTTCTCGCGAATTATTGTCGGGGCAAAAAAAAAAAAAAAAAGAAAGGAAAAACGAAAAGAAAAGTAGCGACTAGAAAGCCAGATAAACGTAGAGATTCCAACGAACGTCAACGCAGTCGAGAATTCCATACTTTGTGAAAGCACAGAAGCAATGCTGATGATTCCAGCTCGAACAGTCGGATTCGTGCAGTTTCGTAACGAAATAAACGGGTATGCAAACACCGTGGAGCCTCGTGGAGCACCGAGCGTTTGTTGTTTCGCCGACTGCATTCTCGGAAGAGCATTCGCCGAAACGAAAGTTCAAAGATCAAGGCGAGGAGAAAGGAAATTTTCGCGACGGAGCAAAATTTCGAACAAGACGGCGCGAATTGTTCTGTTTCGCGAACGGTTATCCTCTTTGCGTGAAAGAAATAATTCCTGCATGTGAAAAAATTGAGAGTCACCAGCGTCAGTAGTGTAGTGTGAGGAATTACTTTTATATTTGCGAATTTATTTTATACGAATCTAAACTAGGGAAAAATGTTTGAAATAAAATTCATTTTGTTTCGAGGAGGGAGATATTTTTTGACGGTCACAAATCTTGTCTAGTTGGACGAGTATTTCCGAGATTTCAAGGTGGTTTTCTTTTCTTTTTTTTAATGAAATATATAGCCTCTTTCATAACGAATTCAACGACCTACTATATGATGATATTCAATCAAGGTCGTTTATTGTCTTCCAAAAGTTACGTAACAAGAAATTATTGCGTTCATTTGTTCTATCTCTTCAATGTTTCAGGGTATTTCACATACGACAGATCGATGACTTCGTCATGGAAAAAAATACATAGTTAAGTTTAACAAAGGTCATCCTGAAATCTCAGAAATACGTCCACTTATGTCACACCAAGATTTGTGACCACCATGAAATATCCCTCTCGAAAGCAAGTTTTACTTGAAACATTTTTTTCTATAACGAATAGTTTCGGAGATGATTAGGACACTTTGTATATTGTTCGAAACAATTGAAGGAAGAAATTGCATGAGATAAAAATATCTGTAAATAGATACGTCAAAAAGCAACGAAATAATTTATCTAATATAAAACATTGATAGTATTGAATTAATGCTAATATTAAAAATATCATGAAATACTATACAACAATGAAATGAATTATTCTGAAAAAGAATTTCTCCTGTTCGTGAACGTCAGCAATGAAAATATAAAATAAAAACAATTGTAAAAATAAGGCAAATTGATGACTAGAAGTGGATAAGGGGCTATTAAAATTCTAAAAAAAGGGCTATTGAAATTCTAAATTTTTTATGTCTTTCTCTCATGCCTTTTATACCTTTGTTGCATCTTTTTATTATACTCTAAATTCCGGCATATTTTTTTCCATATATCAAATGTATCAATGGTTAGGTATAGAATTAGATTCACCAAGTAACCTTATCATTTGATAAGAACGATCACCTCGTTCATTCATGTTCTAGGAGTTTATCAAGTCTAGACGGCTCGTCTGACTAAACAGAGTGTCTCTCTGATCGCATATAATCAATACATCTACCTAACTATTAATCAACCCGTCAATTTTTATCAAGTTGGTTTTTTGTAAGACGACGACTCTTGTATAAAATTAATTCGTAGACGTTGCTTCGAATCGCTAACTCATCTCTAACTCTTGGAAATTTCGGTGGAATTCACGTATACCTGCTGTTACGTCCAACCTGTCGAATCACTTCTAAACAGCGGCAACGCTTTAGGTGCAAACTTTTTCAGTTCGGTTCGATCTAGTGATTAATCACCAAAATGAGCAGTGGCACTGTTCGATCGCGGTTTTCGTGTTCGAATTTCAAATGAAAATCAACCACGAAGCACGCTCGACGAAAGGGGTCGTCGAGGAGTGGGAAGACGGGGGGGGGAGGGAGGAGAAGGAAGAGGCCCGGGATGATCGCTTTTGTTCCAAGCCTTGAAATCCTATTTGAGCGCGATCCTCTTAATCCGGAATCTCTCGAAAGAGATTACAGGGATAATTTTGCCGAATCGATCTTAATCAGCTTTTCGTCTGCTTGCGAACCGATGTCGAGAAACTCGAGACGAGCCATCTAACCCCTTCTCTTCCCTCCTCCTCCCCCCCAGCGGTGCCCATCCCGTGTCAAGAGCTAGACACGTTCCTAATAAAACGTTCCGTTTCGTCGGCGTGATTCGGCGCGCGCGCAAGATCGTTCCTCTGGCAACTTCCGTTCTCCTGTTCCCTCCCCCACTCTTGGCCGCCAACCCTTCGAACCAACCTCCCCCTCCTCTTCGTTTCAACAACGATAGAAACGTACCAGAGATCGCGGAAAACTGGTTAAAAACCGGCCGGTTCCCCGATTCTCGATCTTGAAACTTTTTCGATTCAGCCTGCCGCTCAAGAATGGGAACGCGCGTAATGATAAGTTGAAAAGTCGGGTCGCGTCCACTGCGCGCTGCTGCTGTTAATGGCGGCTAATTGCCGGTTGCGATCATCGATCCTCGACTTCGTTTCGGATTGCGGTTGAAGCATTGCCGTTGGAAGACTGTAGGTATTTTTTTTTTGTGTGTAAATTTGTGGTCTTTCGAATGGGATCGAAGAGGAAGATTTGATCGGTATTTTAACAAACGAGTATAACAATGTGTATAATAACATGTATATTTATGCATTACGTACATTTCATTTCAGTTTTACTTTCGGTTTTAAATTACCAACTGATACATAATATACGTATTACGTACATATGATAATGTATAACATATATATATGTATATACGTATTACATATATTTAGTTTCAATCACCAACTGATTGGTTTACAATTTGTCGTTAATTTACAACTTTTTGTTAGTTTCAGTCAGTTACAACTTCTTGTCAGATTATTATCTTCTGTTGTGAACTAAAATTTAAAGCTTCGATAAAGATTACAGTTTTCCTCGTTCCTCTCAACTCTGTTGTGCGAACCTGTACGCACTAATTGTGTATCGTCGTACCGATCTAAAAAAAAGGGGTCCAATTTTTTGAATACAGAAAAAATTTTATTTTAGAATCATCCGATTTCTGATTACTGATTGTACGATTCTTTCTGACAACTCTTTCTGATTGCAACGTCATCCGATTGTAATTCGTAGAAGCTATCTACAAGTGTCCGAATACTCGCGCAAATCTTCTCTATCTTCAGATTAGAGCAGAGGTCACCGAACTTTTTTCACAGTGGGCCGCATAATCACTAAATTAATATCGTATAATAATATATTTATATATATTAATATACGATATTACCGGTCGGTAAAGTGTTAAAGTATATCGTATATAAATATATTATTATACGATATAAACACTTTACCGACCGATAGCGGTAAGTAATAGACGATTAATAGGCTACCGGTTGGTAAAGTGTTAAGTTCAGCATTCCGTGTTAATCATGGGTGAGTGGCGTGCAATGTACGAAAAACAAGGACAACCAACATATTTATTTACTAAAAAAGTTATCAAAGAAAGCGACGTTAGCAAAAAGATAGTTACATCAGAACTAGTGTGCACATATCCGAATTTCACGCAAATTCAAGTACCGTCGGCGGGTCAGAGTTTGGTGACTCCTGGATTAGAGTGAAAATCTCCTGTTAGATATGTGTTCCTCTGACCTTCGTCCTACTGGTCAGGACCAATAAACGTAATGTGAGAGATGCATCCCCAGGATACAGTAGTTGGGAGGTGGGAATAGCTAGAGCATCAGACTCTTAATCTGAGAGTCCAGAGTTCGAGGCCCCTGTTCGGGCGAAAGAAAAAAAAAAGACATTGTCCTTTAGGATAACAGCACGGGAGAGCTCTGTGTGTATAAAAAGCTCTCGGAGCTCTCCCAACGGTCATCGTGGAGGTTTTAGCCAGTAAAAATCCGACACTACCTGGGTCTTCTCTTAAAAGACTCAGGTGTCTTATGAAGATTTCCTCCATGAAAAAAAAAGGATGCAGTAGTTAGGAGTTAGTCCCTTAAAGTAATTGTAAGAATTACTTTATGGGACTGACTTTTGCCAGTAGTCGAAAACAATGTACCTCTCCAATCACGTGATCACGGGGAAGACACAAAGAGAGTTGTTGACCTTCTTTAATGCGTCGCGACATAGCAGAGCATAGTAGATGTTTTGAGCATGCGAACCTGCATAGAGCAATCACACTCAACTTATCCTTCAAACAAGCAAGACTAATTATTTTATATTGTATACGCACCGAACCGTAGAGACTGCTGGACCCGACACTGGTTAAATTGTAAAAAAAGAAAAAGAAAAAAAATAGTCGCGACAGTCAGTAAAATAGTCAGTCTATAACTAGTACACAACCTAGAAAATCGTCATGTAACGAAGACGCGACCACCCTAATCGTGGACTAGGCGAAACATATTTGCTGTTCAACTGACTGAGAAAACGAAGCAATTGAAACACGTGCACGCGGAGAGAGACTTTTACGCACGTTCTGTTCCAACTTGATCTGGAACAAGCAGTTAACTGACTGTCTACTCGGCTACCTCGCCCTATATTGCTCTTGCTTTCAATATATCTCAGAGGCAACGTCCACTTGCTGGAAGTGCTCTCGAGAGCGATCGGCGATCGGTTCTCTCTGAAACAAGCGGCGGATATTTTCACGACAGAAGGCGATTTTAACGCGCGTCGGCGTGAATTCGACGAGCTAAAAGAGCACAGGGACGAGCAGAGCTCGATGACGCGCGAACGATGCGTCAACAGCCATCTGGCCCGTTAATGAGAACGCGAATGGACGTGCTTCTCGCACGCAAACATCACGTGCTTTCCCCGTAAACGCTCACGCCGTGATCGAGGACACGCCAGTTTACCCAGAGCGCAACCTGACGACCTGCATTAATCGTTGTCGTCAATCAGAGGAGAGGGTTCGCCACCCTAATCCGTGGAATGCGATTAATCTCGATCAGCTCGTCCACCGTGAACGAACGGAATCGACGGTTCGCCGAAACGCAGAAATTGAGGTTGGTTTCAGGGAAACAGTCTCGCGTGCGCCGCTCGTTTTCGCGGACGACACGTCGTGGCCACGTAAAGCGTTTCAACGGATAGGAAATTCGAGTGGCGGAAATCTCGATGGGGAATGATCTCGATTCGACATCTTGTTCCGTTTCGCGAGTGTATATCTCTTTTATATTCGATTTAATGTAATGCAATGCAACGCCACTGGTAACAGGTAAATACCATTGGCGAGTGAAATATATTTGAAGAAGAATTGTAGATTACAAGTGTATCCATGGTGGATCGAGAGTGTCTGAGGATTTGAATTTAGAGCAGAATTTAAGAGTATTACGTGTTACTGTAATACTCGGTGCAAGCATGCTTGCTATCTACAGAGATAAATGTACGAAGCGTTTCTATATCTTTACGCATAAATAAATATAAAATGATAATGCTTCACGACGATAACGAATGAGAAACACGAGAAAAAACGTGCACGTGTAGTCGAGCTGTAAATTGTTGGAATCTTTTCGACTTCTTAAAGAACTTGTGTCTAAAAAAGAGACGTTGAAACGTCGAAAAAAAAATAGAGAAACTTTATAATACAATGAAATTTGTAATACCAGCTTTTATTTGTGTATTTTACGAAAAATTATTTAAATCTTTTAAAATACGTTGTTTCACATCTATAAAATATCTAACAAGATATTATTATTATAAATTGGTCATTTTGAGCATTTTGGTAGTATTAAAAGTAAACGACGTTGAAACGTGACAGATATATATATATATATATATATATATATATATATATATAGCTCAGAAAATTTTTATATAAATAAAAATGATCGAAGACTCTTCATTCTTCGTACAGAGAGATGATATAAAAAAGGAATTAATTTTGCGTAAAGTCACCGTGACTTTTTCTCCCGAGCGAGAGAATAATCCCACAAAGAGCACGCCACAGATCGTTCAACGAGGGTCGTGTTCGCGAATTCTCGGCCACGGTTCATCGTAAGATCGAATTATACACGAACCAGCGCCGGAAACGATCTCTCGGCCGACTGTCGACGTCGGTTGGACGTTAATTAAGTCGTTCATTAAGAATGAATTCTCTGTATTCGGAAGCCGGGTATTTTAATAATTGATAATATCGAGACGGCGAATCCGATCGTCCAGTGGGGATTGAACAGTATTTCCAACGTCGGGATTGAAAGTCCGTGGTTTGAAAGAGCATCGCGAATTAATACTTGATTTCGTTTTGTAGACAGTTGGTTCTACTATACTATTTGTTCGTAATATAACGATGTTCTTTTTTAATGAAGTATTTTTAATGAAATTGATGTATGCTTCGCAGAAAAACAAATTTCGTTGTTTAATATGGGCATGTTCTACGAGCAGATTTCGTGCTGTAAACAGTTGGTAGAGTTTCTACTATATTGTTTATTAATATAAGGTTTTCTTTTCAATGAAATTGATACATGTTTATTCTATATTAACAAATTCTGTTGCTTAATACGGGCAAGTACGAAACAAAACGAAGTTCCACGAGCGAATCTTAACAAATTTCGAACTTACTCGAGCTGAAATTACCCATTTTAACACGCGTGCCAATTTTTTACCAATAGAATTCAGCAGAGGTTTTCGTCTGCTTTGGATATTTTACAATACTTTCGCAGATGAAACGCATGGCGCACTGTTTTTCAACATGTTGCAGGTCACCCAGTTATTGAGCGCGGTCGCAGCGATATTTAAGACTTTCTCTTTTGACTTTCAATGAAACGGACGTTCAAAAAACTCGTTCCCTCCTCTCGCTCGCCATTTTACTGTCTGTCTTCTCCGTTAGTTTCACCGTTGATCCAATGTTTGCTTCGCGCGTTTGCGTCTCGTTACTTGTTACTACGTGTACGTACACGGCGCACTTTGATTTTATCGATCGGCCTTAATGAGACATCCTTCGTCAGCGAAATTTCAAACTCGCTGTACACCGTTCCCCTTTGCTTGGGGAACGTGGGCAACGTCGCACGTCAGGCAAAATTCCGCGACAAATGGAAAAAGAAAAGAAAAAGAAAAAAAAAAGAAAAAACACACCCGCCTCTAATGAGAGACCCGGCGTTTTACTGTCATTTGCATTTCAGATCAAATCAGGAAAACGAACCTGACCGGAATCCTCCGCCGTATTCTTATCGACTCGGACTCGCCAATTTATACGCGAGGTACAAAAAGACGCGGCAAGCGGTTTGTTGAAGTTGTTCCGACGAATTCCACAACAATAGAGACGTTGTATAAATGTTTTATGCAACGGTGGCGGTCAATTTGTAGCTGTTCTATATTGTTGCCGTTGTAGCTCTCGTTCGTAGTATTCACTCGATTAAAGCTTACAATACTTTAGGAAGTCTTTCGTTCACGTTTAACGTTAAATTAATTTGATGGTTTGTTCAATTGGCAAGTTCTTTCGCCCTCTTTGTCGCTTCGAATTCTCGTTTACTTACAACTAGGACGTTTTTGTCTCAAAACGTCTTCATCGAAATCTACACAAAACTTGTAGAAACACATATGTTCGCATGTGTTTTAGAAATACACTTATTGCTCGAATATTTCATTTTTCAATCCCTGTGCTAACAAGCTTCTTGCGTAATTAATCACGTTAGATTTGAAACGTTAATCATATTCTGTATAAAGAATTTACTGTATAAAGAGCTAACACAATCATGCAAACGCAAATGTTTTTTTTTTTTTAGAAAACAGTCGTAACTAGGCGATGGGTCAATTCATTGGCGACGTCCGAGAAATCAGTCGCGCGATAACGAAAATTTTAAGAACGATCGCTGCAAGGGAGAAAGGGGACAGGCATGGCACGCATCACGCCGCGAAATATAAATCGCAGGGGGTGGTGATCATCACGAAATTCCCGGCCGAGTGTAAATTTTCGTCCGGCCAAATAACAGTAGGCATTAGCAGGAATTTATCCACTCATTTGCACCCGGCGTAACTCATCGACGATTTAAGGGCGGTCGTTACAGCGGTTCACCCGTCCCTTCCATTGGACGCGTCGGCGAAATAAACTAAATGTAGCTTAAATAAACGAACGTGCCGCGATAAAAGCTTAGTATCAGAGGGCCAGGTCCAGCTCTCTGTAAAAGTGCGACGTCGAGCAAACGAGGGGTTGGGGGGGGGGCAAACGAGAAGTCACCATTCTCTCTCTCTCTCTTTCCCTTGATTCCGTCGAGCCGGGATCCGCGTATTTATCGCGCTCACCGTCAGATGCACAACGGCATAGACAACGACGAGCGAAGAGAAACGACCGGCGACGATATATTTTTGACACCGTCGACGCGCCCGCCACCGGCCATTTACTCGTCGCGCGTATCTCGTTCACGCCGAGCCGCCCCCTTTTCGAAAAAAGTTCACCGTGCTTTTCTCTCTCTTTCGCGACATTTACCGCGTCACACGCGGCCAGCAACGCTAATTTCGTCCCCGTTCTCGGGCGGTTTTCTTTCTTTTTTTTTTTTTTTTTATTTTCGACGCGGCCGAGACGAGCCGAGACGAGACGAGGACGAAGGATTGATTAATTTGATCGAGGTTGGAAGACCACCGATGATCAAGGTGTAAAAGTTTCATCGGGGAAATCTAAAATTACTCAAGCGCAGAAGCTTTTGTCTCTGTAGTTTGCGAATTTCTATGAAAAAATTACGAATCGATCGTTTTTTTTTGACCATTTACGTAGCCTTGTGGCTAAGTTAATTTATCTGGGCATTTATTATAGACTATTATACAGGATGGGCCAAAAATCACTTCCTACTATAATAAATCCGTAATTTTCAATTTTATTTCAAATTAATAAAATTTGTTTTTTTCTTATACTTTGATGTTTTATTGAAAAGAATAGATGGGAAGAAACTTTTAGTCCACTCTGTTTGTATCATGTCATAGTAGAACATATTGTAGATTATAATTATATTATAATAAAAATTATAACACGACAAGATAATTTTTTTCTATACCGACGACTAAAGCCTAGAATTTCCAGCAGAGACGTTAAAGTGAAAGAAATAGAAAATCCTTATAATAGATATAATAATACAGTATAATAATAGATATAATACAGTAATGGTACACAAGCTTTCATATTTACGTATTTTACGAAGGATCATTCAAGTTTCCAAAAATACACTGTTTTACATCGATAAAATACCTAACAAAAATATTCGAATGATCATTTTGACCATTTTGGTAGTGCCCTAAAATTCGCCATGCGACGTCGTATATGGCGGCAATCATCTAATTATTGCCTTTCTCTCATTTTTCTTCTCTCAGCAATGTCTTTTACCTTCCTCTCGTCCTTTCTTTTTATTTTTTGTTTTCTTCAATTGGCACTTTCTTAATAAAAGCGCTCAGCCTTGCACTAAACTGTCTTGCACGCACTGTCATCCGTACACGTTTGAAATGTTTTCCACGTTCTTCAACTTTATCTCTATCTCCCATCTAAGTTTGAGCAATTTCGCCAGATTTGAGTAATTTCTTTCCAGTCTAGCGAAACAGAGCGAAACATCCAATAGTTAACAATGAGTCGGTCGGTCGAAGATAATGCCTTCCATTACGCGGAGAGTCGTTGTTGGCCACCCTGTTACTCACAACCCCCTGAAACTAGCCAACCCTCGTGGAATGGCCCGTCTCTGGACAGCGCAAATTCGCACTTGGCAAGGGAACAGATTTTGAAAAAGACCGCGGACTCGCTAGACAGCGAAAACCGAGCAGTTACAAGCCATAATAAATCGCGCGTTATGTAGGTTAACGCCGAGCCGGGGAAGAATTATTCGGCGAATTTACGGCGAGCTTGTTGCCAAAACCACCGGCGTGAGGAAGGAGAACCGGCAGACGAAGAAGGAAGAGGGAGTGACTCGCGACGATAATGGCTCCCCTTCCCCCTCGAAAGTCCAGACGAAGAAGTTAATTTGTGAAAGAGGATTCCTTCGTGGACAAAAAGCTTGTAATCCTTGACAAAGGCTGGCCCCTCTGCTTCCCCAGGGATGGTAATCTGCAAGAAAAGGTGGAATCGCCCCTCTCTGTTTCGTGTTCGACGACGGGGACGTGTCGTCGTCGCCGTTTCAAGAATTCTTGTTTGATTTGGACTGAAACAAATTTGCTCTCCAATTTACGCGAATACATTCCGTGTGTTCTGCGAAACGTTTTGAAATTTTATCAACATTTTAAAAGACACGATTGTTACGATATCGTATCAGGTTTAGAAATTTGAAAATGCGCGAAGAAATTACGAGGTATTTAATACAAGTATATATATTGGCCTTGGCGCCAATGAGAAGAAAATGAAATTCTTCGATTATAAATTTATCCAGAAGTTCGTTTCGTGAAATATCTGGAGTTTTTGAACAACGATCGTAGAAAATGAATTTCGTCAGTTCAGTTATTTTATTGTATTATCTATATTGCTCGAAATAATTTGACGATTATAGTTGATTTGATAAACTTATGACTATATTATAGCAATCACAATATAATCAGTTTTAATCTATCGAAGTTGTTTTTACACTTTTAATTGCTCGATTTATGGAATAAATCCATTAATAATAAGAATCCAATTATTTAGAGCACTTAGCTTTGCAATATTAATGTGAATAAATTGGATATTTTCGTCGTCTGATGAAAAAAGAAGACAATTCCAACAATTTACAAAACACCATGGGTATGCACGTGGATAAATAATTGATGAGACGCCGCGTGGACATCGTCAATCATAAATGCTGATTGAATGTAATAGCGTATTGCAATGAATTTCAATAATTTGATTGTTTTTCGGAATCGAATTGATCAGTCAAGTAGAGAGAGCATCGACGATGTGTATATTCCATTGACGTCTCGGAGTGAATGAACGAAAAATTTTTTTTTTTTCTTTTTGCACTCGACGGCGAGAACAAGCGACGGATTGGATTGTTTCACAAATGGTCTAAAACTCAAATGTAAAGGTCGAAACGTCAGTTTTCCGAAATGCGCTGAGGAAATTATTAGCTGATTAAGCTGTCGGTTAATCGAGCGCCCGAGTATGGGTTATGTATTAAAATACGAAGCGCTTTTCGCATTTAAAATATAAATCAGCTACGAAGGGATCCTTGAAATTCTGACTCTCCATTATTTATTGACGGACAGCTCATTTGTATTTAGTAAAATCCACATTCGGTGGTTGTCATAACGGATTATTATAAATTTATGAATAAATGGAAGAACGGGCGAAGAAAGGTAGAATATTATTAAAAAAAAAAAGTCATCTGGCATTGACTTATGAAATGTAACATTAATGAAGTCGTGTCTTGTAATGTTACAACGAAGTACATAATATCGTAATGAAGTTCGTATAATTCACTGAATTTTCTATGATCCAATTCTTTGACCAAAATATTTAATCTCCCAGTTGTGTAAAGAACAACTATAAACTAATAACAATTAGAGCAGTGTGAACTAATAGAATGTATGAACCAGGATCGAAAGATAAATCGTTCGAAGGAAATAGTCCTCGATAGGTCAAAGTTACGCGACTTTAAGTAGAATAAGCATAAAAGCCTATTCTGTCAGACATGTGTTGGAATCTACAAAAGGAAAATGCATTATTCGTAAATGCAACTGATCGTATTTGCATAATTATCTCTGTGGGCTCGGTGATAGAATAGACCCATCGTAATCGTGAAAGGCGGCTAAATGGGAAATTTATTGCGCAATACGCAATGAATAATATGATCCTTTATTTATTCACGATTAATTTAATTTCCTTTAGTTTAAGAAATTTAAGGAATTTCATTTTTCGAGACGAGGGAATTTTTCCAGGATTTTACATCCATTTCTATTACGATTCTATTTCTAATTCAACTCGATACGTGCATTTGGTTTTCTCTTTACACGTGTCTCCGTCGTTCTGAATTATTTGTTCCTACTTCTTTGCAATCTTAATTCCTTAAAATGTGGCGTGACTTGTAATTGGATTAATTCATTCCTCCTTTCCTCTATTTATTCGCCCTCTCGCAGCCAACTTTCATTTCTTTTATTTTATTTTCTTTTTTCTTTCTTTTTTAACGCACGCGACCAGCGCTCGAAATGAAAATATATTACACGCGTCGTACGTGGATATTTCTCTTTCTGCTTCGCCTGGAATAAATATTTATGCGTTACTTAGCCTGTTCGTCGTTTAGCTCATTTTTGGTTAGCTGTTGCGCTACATAAATAAACGATGAACAGCTATTAAATTACTAGGAAGTACGAGCAATGCATTATGAATATTATACATGTTATTATAAACGTTTATGTATGAAAATATACGTGCAATTTATATTCGTGTAATTACACATTAATTTGGACGTTTTATAATGATTACTAATACAATTACAATTATTCCCTCCCCCTTAACACGTGTATAAAATCTAATACATGAAAAACTGCTTCTCTGTTATCTGAAAATTCTATTATCCGAGCGTATTTGTCTGCTTTATTGTTTCTTATTATGTTTTGATTAGTTGATTAGTGTCACTAGAAAATAGTGTATCGCACATAATTCGAACTCACAAATACGAAACTATCCATGTAAAAATTCGCGACTCGGCGTATAATTGTAAGAGTGTTGAAACCTAGCGCAAGTTGAGTTCATGACTTTAAGACACATATGTCTCAGGGATACAGATGATAATATAGGACACTATATAATAATTGTAAAATAATATCATATTGCGTATAAGTGTGAGGAAGAAAATGAAATGAATGTCAACGAGGATATATGCTAGAAGAAATGTCAACAGTGTGGATTTAATCGTTGAGCAAAATAGACAGTGCGGATTTAGTCGTCGAGTAGAATAGACTGTGGATCTGATTGTTGCATTGTTGAAAACAGCGTGGAATCACGTAAGATTGACTGAAGCGTGCAGTATAATCAATGTAGATTAACTTAATTAAAGTATACAGGGTGTTCGATGGCTCTATGATTCGGTAATTCTTCGTTAATCGGAATAAAAAACTTTTCGTTTAAGGCTTCTTTTTTCGAGAAAATTCACTTGATATATGTGCACTTGATTGTGTCTTCACTCAACGGATCTCGCTTCTGTCTCGAATTAGGTTTGCGTTTATTGCACTGGATAGGGAACGCTACAACAAAATAGAATATTGCCTTGTAATAAATTTTTGCTACTACAAAAATTGCCGGAGCTGTTGCACATTTTCTCGAATGTGTCATTCTGCTCGTCGAATGAAATTTCCATTTCCAGCGTTTCCGACATTTTCTAGTATTCAATCTGTCGGACATGAAGTTACTGATCTTTACTTTTAGAGAAGTAAGAAATTAGAAGTATCGATAACGATGAAGGGAGAAAATCGATTTCGCCTTATAGATATATATTGAATTAAATATTAAATATTTTGCATTTCACAATTTCTTGCTGGCTTGTCACTTTTGATTATGTAAACCACGAGAACTACGAGAACGTGACGCGACACAACAGTTCAAGGTTCAAACACACTTGCGAGCGTTCATTAACGTTTGGTCACGTTGCACGCACGTGTTCGAAGTGATCGAAATGCGCGGATTCCTGCCGCGCGCGGTCGAGCACATCAATTAACAAGAGTATAGTGCGTTCGCCAAGGACGAAAACCGCGAATCGAATGCGAACGACTCTTTCGACCGACGTCGGTCGGCACGATTGTTTCGCAAGTTACCGATCGAGCGTATCCGCGAAATTGCTGGCGGCAGCGGTTGGTAGCCGAGTTGGTGGTTGGCCTGATCTGCATAAATTACGCGAAAGCCGCGATACGCTTCGATAATAAATCATGGCTGTGGCGCGCGACAGAGAGTTCAGTTCGGCACCGTCGCCGCGTATGGAAACAATTTAAGATGCCTGTGTACGTACGTACGTACGTACGTACGTACATCGTGCCGATGCATATTTTAACGTTTTCACAATCGCACGTCGACGCGTCTCCCCTCGATGATTTATGATCGCCGTGACGCGGTAAAAAATCCCTACTGGCACGGCAGCCCGATCTTGTAACGGATTTAATTAAAAAGATCGCAGCGACTTGCATCGCTGGGCTTCGCCTCGGTGTAAGTCCGAGGAAAATGTTTCGTGTTTTCAGGGGTTTGCTGGTTCGTGAGGTCTGTTCAGACGTATCTGGCGCATTATTTCATCGAGACGGATGGAAACAGGATGATGGTTGCAAGTTACTTTATATCGGGTGTGTGTCGTTATTGGAGAAGATTTTTGTCGAAGCTTTGCTTTTGGGAATGTTGGGAACGAATGTTTGACTCTGATACTGTCGAGAAAGATGTACCGCGACTGTGACAAAAAACATTTTCACTGATATAAAACTTGTGTTTTTAGTAGAATTTCATTTAATTGAATAGCATTGAATCTTATATATAATTCTGTAGTATTTTTTACGTAATTGCGAAAATTTGATATCGTGAAAATGAAATGCAAAAACTTTATTTCACTTACAATAGTGTAGTAGTATTTTTACAAAACTCGGAAAATTCGATATTATGAAAATGATGCTGGAAAATAAGGAAAATGTACAATTATTTCTATAGTATATTAAATTATATGATTTACAATTATATAATGAATCATATGATTTACAATTACTATACTATATTAAATTTCATATCATTTACAATTGATAGCGTATCAAATTTCATATCACTTAGCAGTGTTTTTATGTAATTACGAAAATTTGATATTATGAAAAGAAAATGCAGGATCTAATTGATAAATAGGAGTGTGTATAAACGCTGCTTCTTGCACCTATTTTATGAGCTTAAATGCGTCATGAAATAGTTTTTAATTCGTTGTGTGTATCTTACTATCTATATATTTGAACTTCTGGTAATTTTAATGAACGCTGAAAATATCATTCGTTCATTATAAAGTTAAAAATATAGTAAAATATAATAATAATTAAAAATATAGTAAAAATATAGTATAATAAAGTTAAAATATTATTCAATGTAAAATATTATTCGTTATTAATATCATGGTGACAACGAACGATTTCCTTTGGAAATATATTCTTCGCAATGAGCGAAGATGTTCATGTGATTCTAACCCGAATCAGCTCATAAAGTCACATCGTCAACTACAAATTACATCTTTAAATTGACAAATTATCTGCCCATTGGTGCCTCGTTTATCCGAACCTGGCCGTTGCACGCTCTCCACCGGATAATGGATGATCTCTGAGCGTTGTTTGCGATAGCTGCGTCATTGTTCTCAGTTACCCCCGAAATCCTTTCGTCAGGAATTTCGACCTCGTTTTCGCAAGTTTCTTAAAAATAAATAGCATAATTTATATACAGTTCAATGTGTAATTGTTACCATTAAGTTATATATTCGTCATTATCATTTATGTGCACTATTGTCGAAAAAATTCTGCTTAAGAAAAAAAAAAAAGAAAATAACTGAATTAATTCACAACTTTCGAGCAATGATTTTTAACACAACTTGAACGAGAAACCAATAATTGTCATTACATGATAGAAGCATCAAACGTCTTCTTCTTCTTCTTCTTCGTAAGCATTGTCACGAATGACTGCAATAACGAAAGGGTTAATCCAGCAAGAAAATGTTTGTGTGTGTGTGTGACTAATGAACGCATAAATTTCTGCTCTCTGTCACGTTCGTCGTTTCTAGCGGTGGATGTTTCTATTTCAGAGAAAGAATAAAAGGGGTTGAAGGTGGTGGTCGACTGAAGGGAAAACTCGACTGGATAAATCTTCCGAGCTAATTCGTTCTCAGGGCCAGCTTGTGTAAGCGTCAGAATTCAAGTCGTTTCATCCTTCCCTCCGCGCGATCTCGGATAGAGCTTCTTCTTGCGCTCACCTCTCTCACCCTCTCTCGTTTAATCCGCTGTCTCCCATTTTTTCGCGATGACAGCGCCGTTCCGTTTTTAAATCGTTCGTGGGGCCAGTTTGCCCGTGGGAAGAGGCGAACCGGTTGGAACGTATAGAGCGGCGTGTCTTCTGCTGTTTAATTGCCTTTGAAATTGGCACAGTCCGCGATAAGGAGCTTCTGATGCCGAAGAATGGTTACAAAGTCGTAAATATTGTTGTATAGAAATTATTGTACGTAGTTATATATTTAGTTACTTTTACCCTTAATAGATGGCCTGTTTGCTGGAGATGCGCGAATGAAAAAGTATGAACGTGAGAAGCACAGCGTTGGCGTTGAGCGCTTTTCTTTTTGAAAAGAGGAAAGTCGTGCGAGTGAAAAAACAGAGAGTCAGAAGGGAGTCGAAAAAAAGAGTGTTGAATGAGTGTGGTCAAAAGAGTGATATGATTTGTGTTGTATATTAATTGTGTCGTTTGAGTTTTATTCGTTATTCGAATTATTGTTGCCTGTGTTGTCTCTATCTTGTATTTATTATTTGTTGTTTTGCTTCCGTTTGGAATTGTCTTTATTATTTAATATAGTAAATCATTTAAATTATATCACTACAATATTATGTCATCGTCAAGGCATGGCGATAGCGAGAAAATTCTTTGTTCTTTCTGATAGCAAGATATAAAGATAGTATTTGGGGAAATGATTACGTGTGGTTTATTGCCTGTTCATCGACTGTTTGTTAGTTGGCTGAAGGATGATACGTTCCTCGGAATGGAAGGAATTATGTAATTGCTCCAGCTTCTTATCTTTCGAGTTGTGTAATTTTCATTGGTATTTTCTCTTCACGAAATTTATTATAATATTTTCAGATACAGTAGATGGCAGATGTGATTTCATTTCGTTTTACACTCATACATTTTTTTGAGAACGAAAAAATGTTAAGTCATTTTCTTTTTGACGACTCGTAAATGCTGGGTGTTCGGTAATGCGTGTGTCGCAATTGCGTCGCAGTGGACTATAACATGACATGTCCAGGATAACTAACTAACTAACTGTAGCCCGAATTTGTCGATATAGCAAGAACTAACTATATCCGAATCGCAGGTGATACGCACTGACGATGAATTATGGCGAAAAGAATTAACTATAGCACATGCATATCGTACACACCGAACATATGTACACGTATGTCACGCCGTTTATACATTCTTGAGAAATTCGAAGTTTCAGAGACAAATGTACAATTCTGTTTGCATTCTACGAGGAGAATCGCCACTTTTAAAATGAAATGTAATCAATTCAATTTTATTTCAAGAGCTAGCTTGTTATCGATTCAGACTGTTCAGAAATATATTATTATACAATGTCATACATATGTGTGTGTTGCACAGAAATAGAGTTGATTGACCATTTTAACTCTCGCGACAGGCTGTAAATTGCAATCGTAGTTTTAATTTTTAAATGAAGCAAACAAATAGAAACGAGATCAGTTTAATTAATGATTGAATGATAACGCTGCTCTCTTAAGAAATAATAGCCAGAAAAGAGTGAACGATTGCTTGGAGAATACTTTCGCGCAATTTACAAATCGCCTATAAAGGATCTTCCCGTTCGCCATTAATGACATAACTTGTAACTCTTAACGACGATATAAACTCGGGCACAAGTAGAATTAATACGGTAGCCGTGCGTAGAAATTGCAAAAGGACGCGGATCTTTAGAAGAGCAGGAGGCTCTAAAAAGTCGAGGCGAACAAGTCACGAAGTTTCGAAGTTGCCGGAATAGCTTTTATGTTGGCAATCCTTAAGAAGAAATGCAATTTAAAGGTCATTCGAAAAGACTGATTTCCGTGTTCGTTTGATGTGATTTTTCAAACCTCGTTATTTCAAGATTCGTCGAACGAACTTTGTATAAGTTACACTTATGCATCATTCGTTTACTGTACTTTCATTGAAATCGCTCGCGCCCGATTACTTTCCAAAGTTCGAATATTTATTCGAGTAGAAAATTCTTCGTGCTCTTCATGTTCGTGTTAAGTTAATTTTTAAACATCGTTGCACACTTCGAACAACGTGAATCATTCCTACTTGATTCGATAAAAGAATTCATTTCACAACGACATATAGAAACGAGAACTCACTTGGAGTTTTCACGTGATAAAAAAGAAAAAAAAAATGTTTCGTGATGTTTGATTAAAGCTGACTTAAAAAAACTCGTTTACAATTAAAATTAATTAAAATATACGTACGCACGCGCATACGCAGACACACGTGAAAATATGAAAATCCCGAAAATTTACGAAATCAAGAGAACCACGTACGCCGAACGCGAACGCGTTTCATCTCCATTTTCCATTTTAATACCCCGAAATTTTTAACTACGTGTACACGGGCGCGTGTTCATCCTGTCAAAAATTTCCCCACCACGCACCGTGCAAGTTTTCAGGGCAGGTGTCGTATTTGTTTCGAAACTGGCAGAAATTTAATAGTACCACTGTGCGTGAAAGATAATGCGAGGCATTGATACATTAACAGTTGTATTTTCAACCTGCCTCTTTCATTATCCACCCTTGATAATCAATGCAATATAAAATCAAAATATAAAAAAAGAAATAAAATAAGTGAATAAATATATATATAAAAAAAAAACATTGAATGTAGAAAATATGAAAAATATCGCAAGAACTTCCAGCAAGAATGCACAATACACGGTGTACCGAGCGGTCTTTGTAGCGAGCATTGAAATATGATTCGCGAGCCACGTATACACGTTCTGAAAAATATACGGAAACGTTCAAGTACTTACGTACGTAGCCGACCGGTGTATGCGAAGTACACTGAAAAAAGCATGGTGCCGCGTACTCGAAAAAATTACGAACGCATCGGTGAATACGTAATAAAAGAGGCAAAGTCTGACGCGAGGGCGCGGCGCGGCGCGGCGCGGAGGCAAGCCTTTCACAATGGTTACCGGCGGAATCGTTTCCGGCTCTTTTGTATATTAGCTGCAATTCTACTGCCTCGCAAGATCAAACGGGTTAACCTTGCCGCGAGCAACGCGTAATCTAACTTCAAAGCGGCCGGAAGTATGCGTTTTGTTGCCAGCGTTAGTTTCTCTACGCGCCGCCGTGTATTGAAACGAGAAATATTCGAGGTTGCACGGTGAATGAGGGGCAGAGGGAGGGGGGGGGTGGTGGCGACGGAGGGGGAAGAATCCGCGAATTCGTTTTCCACGACGATAAAGGGGAAGTTCGACAAGAAACTCGCCCGTCCGTGCGTTTTCAACTCCGACAAAAGTTCCGCCGATCTGATTATGAAAGTTCGCGGAACGATTCACGCGGAAGGAAACTTCCAGACGGATGGCGAACGCAACCGGAAGCGTCGCGTAAGAATATCGCGCGCGACGCTTAATCGCTAAAGTAGCGAATTTTCTTGTTTTCGACGCTCGATTTTTAGCGAGTGTTCCTTTCTTTTTTTTTTCTTTTTTTTTTTTTTTTTTCTTTGGTTTAAGGAGTTCGATGCGTATAGTTTGTACTGGAGTATTGTAACGTGAAATGTTTAAAGCAATTGATTTATTCATTGGAGATTCAAAGAGGATAACACGTACGAGAATGAATATGTGGAAAGGAATTTTTTTTATTTTCCTTTGCGAATGTGTCTGTTTTGTACATGTAAAATATTTACATTTTCATTTCATTTTTTACCAGGTGTAAAAATTAGAACATAGGATAACAGTGGTCAATCTCGGGGATTTCGATACAGTTATCGACGATATTGAAATCAAAGGACGAATGGATTTTTAATAAATTTGTTGTACTCTCCTCGATATTAAAGTTTTAGAATTTTGAGCGAGCACTCAAAGGATACATTAGAAGTTACATTTATGTAAAAGTATACTACAAATTAAGTAATAGAAAATGAAGTAAATAAGTAAATTAATTTCGCTACGTCAATTCCAGTGCCACAGCTGCCATTTAATTCTGATTCTCTAACAAATCATGGTTTCACGTTTAATCTGACGATTATATACCTTCAACGATCGACAATTATGATTAGGTATCAAAAACCGAAGAGTATATTATAGTAATGTAAAATGAAGTGCATGATTTTGTAATTATGTAATATAACGCTATATTATTAATATTAGATTTACGTTAAATGTGATAATCTAATTATTACCTTCATTATCGTATTGCTCCAATTATTACATTAATTTATTGAATGCAACCTATTAGGTTGAATGAGTTACTTTAATTCTCGCTTGATTAATTGATAACAATATATATTTTTAAGCTCGTGTTTCGCAATAACTGTTCTCTTTATAATATTTCTCTTCCTCTGATACTAGATGATGTATCGAAGATTTATTTATATCTGTTCTTGTCTTTATTATTAACGATATATATATCACATATATGTATCAATTTCACGTTGAATGAAATTACTCGTAACTTTCTTTTGTTAGTAACTATACGTGTCTTACGCACAAATTTCTTAATCATCCCTATATTTTTCGTAACATCTTTCCTCTTACCGTGTACTATAATATACTATAATATACTGTATAATAATTTTTAAATATAAAACAGTATCATGCGAAATCATTTCAAATAGTATCGTACGAAGCGACGTCGCAAATTTTTGATATTTTCGATTATCCGTGGCAATTTCACTGAGAAATGAAAAGTTTCAGGGTGGGGGGGGATCAGAGGTACAAATCACGCGGAACGTTATCATTTGCCTTGGCCGAGTGTTAGCGTTGTTCCCTTTATTAAAGGACGCCATTCGTTTCGGCGTGGTCCGCGCAAGTAGCGATTCCGGTGATTTATTATCCTGAAGAGCGGATTCGGTTTTGCACCGGACAGAAGGTACCGTTCGCTCGACACACAACCCATTAAGTAAGTAACACGCTGGCTCGGCGGCGCAAAACGCGACGCGACTACTGCCCCGCCGCTCTATCGCAACGTATTCCCTTCTGCAACATTAACGATTGATACTTTTCACGTACAGTCGCGCGCGTAGAAAAGAAGAAAAAAAGAAAAAAAGAAAGGAAAAAAACCCGCCAGCTATGTTTTTATCAGTCGTGAGCGAGTAAACGTGGCGGTGGGCATCCGAAACTCTCTGATATCGGGGATCTAGAAATTTTCACAGTGCTGGCTGATTGATAGAGGTTCCAGCTGATCAGACGAATAATCGGTTGGATGGTATACTTTTGTCCATTTATTAAAGGGATTTTATTTGCCGATAGAGGTCTCGAAGTTTGATACAACGGCATCGAATCGACGTCTGCAATTATGACAGAGCCAATACAATTACGTATTTGGTAATAACAGATGAAATTGCTTCTTGTAATTTGCTAAATATCTACTTGCTGGTCGATTGAATTTATCAACAATTGTTTCCCGTTTACCAGTTAGAACGCACGGAATGATAAAATGAAAATGAGAATTTTAATTAATGTAATTTATTTTTAAATTCCCTGATACGAAGGTTATATTTGATTTAGTAACAATTCAGAAATAATTTTTTTTAATCTATGTTATTCTTATTTCGTCTTACTACTTCGGATGAATTCAAATTCGAAAGACTCTTTCTGACTCTGATCGCAGTTTCACAATTCTGCAAGTTTCTCGCAAACGAAACAACGATCCATCGATCGAACAACAGCAATAACAAGACCAAAAATTTCTCCCAATCTTTCAACCAACCTCTCTCTCTCTCGAACAAAAAGACTGTACTCTGTGTCTACGGTCGAAGAATTTCAATCTGCAGATGCATTCCCTCGATTTCTCCCCAAAAAGAGAAAAAGACAGGCCAAAAGAAAAACGCGTTACCTTCCTGCTGCCCTGGATGGGATCTAATTAATCGCGTGGAAATCGGCATGTCACAACGTGAAACTCGCGGCAGAACATCTGTGAACGCGCGGTTTCCTCTCTCGGGCGAGAGACTTCACGTGTCTTCGCAGCGATTAATTTACGCAGGTGAATCGCGGTCAGCAAGTAGCGCTGGTAAATGAAATATCCAGCCGAGGTGGACGTGCACCTCTTGCTTGCGTAGAAGTAACCAAGACCGAGAATCCATTGGCAATCGAATTAATAGCCTCGACCTGATCATGCAACTCGGTGCAACGTGTGGCTTGGACAGTGAATGTGAAAGTGTGTGCGTGCTATTGAACACGAGAGATCGCGTGTTTTCATGTTGGCTCTTGAAAAGAAAAGGAAGAGGAGACTTGAGAATGCTTGACAAGCCGTGTAGAATGAGCCGGACAACAACCATCATGCTGATACCACATTCTCAGATGAATGTCTATTGGTTCATATTGCAGGTTCCAAGCTTTTCTCCGTTTACGAAAGTATCGTTTATGAAATACAGGCCAATTACTTGATTATTCAAGATGCCGCCGCTGTTTGATTCGGAAACAATCGAAAGATCATTACAGTCGCTTGTTACTCATTTCAGACAGTGTATCGTAGTAGAAGAACAACACTTTGAACATCTACGATAATAAGTTAAAGAAAAGTAAATGCTGCATTGAACATTGTATGACTAAATCTTCTGGAATAATTTAATAGGATCTTATTAGCTAAGATCAGTGATCTCGAGATGAAGAGTGATAAATTTATACGTGAAACTTAAATTCTTCGGTATTCATGTCGTTTCATGTTGTTCACATGAACGTACTTTTTTACCATTTACATGATGCGATGGGAAAAGAAAAAAATAGCTCTAAGGAAGTAACGTCGATGACTTTAAAAAGTCTTTGAAAAAAAAAAACGACTTTAAAAGAAAAAAGAAAATTCTCACCAGTTATAGATTTCTCGATACTATTCACGACAGGCAGAAAATTTTTTTTGTATTGTCACAATTCGAAGAGACGTTTAAATTGACAGAAATCACTCTGTATATATTTGTAAAATTACGGATCTTGCGATTTTCGTTTCGTTGTTAAATTTCCCATCCGTTGCTGAAGAAAATTTCGCTCGTCCCGTTAATGTTGATTCAATCAACAATATTGCAAGAATATTCGGGAATTTTGTAAAATTTATAAAACCTTCGTCTTGCCAATTGCCTTCGAACTTTGAAAAAAACTTAACCAATACCTCTGGCCACGATTCGTTGCCAAACAAAAATTTCGGTTAACTGTTAATTAATCGGTCGGTGCAGCGAGAGAGAGAGAGAGAGAGAGAGAGAGAGAGCTGAGAGGATTTAAAAGGTTCGCCGCGGAAACCGCAATTAGCACTCGACAGAACAGATATCGCGGCGCAACAACGTCCGGTGCGGCGCAGACCGATAAATACCGATTATCAACGGGCGAACAGCCTCCACTGGCAGTTGGTCGGTGTTCGTTCGCTTCAATTTCAGCCCTCCTACCCTCCCTCCGGAATGAAAAAATTCCGCAGCGAGAAATATCGGCTGACGGTGGCCGCCGGTAATTTTTACGGCGATCTCGCGGCGGACCGGAAGCCTTGCCCCGGTCGGGCAAAGTTTAAGAGCCCGGCTGATTCGCCGGAGTTAACCGGAGTTTTTCGTTCTTCTTTCGAGCCGCCGGCCGTCGTGATTATTCACTTCGAGTGGCCCCGAACGAGCGTTGAATGGCCGAGCGGTGGCCGCCGATTTTTACGAGCTGGTCGAGTGCCACCGCCAACTTTTCGCGTCGTGTCGGCGAGAATCGGCATGCTCGAACACTCGAACACTTCTACGTGAAAACGATGGGAACGATGGTCGGAGTTTATTAGGTTGGCCAGAAAGTAATTGCGCTTTTTTTTTATTTTTTTCCTTTTCTTTCTTTTTTTCTTCTCTCTCTTTTTCTTTTTTCATAGGTGGACGTGTATGCGCGTATCTTCGCGGCGGCGCGCGTATTTTGAAAAGCGACGCTGACTGTAAAAACGAAGAAAGAAGAAAATAAAATGGCAGAAAGTATGTTCTATTCTAAGTCGTTGGTAATCAATCGAAGGAAATGGTCGTCATAAAAATCTTGTTAAAATGAACAGTTATTATGAAATCTCGTAATATATTTATTTAAATCTTTGTATCTTAAAAATGTAACTAGCTTCATTTTAAACTGCAAGTTCGTCGCGTTTTTAGAGAAAGGAAACACACATACACACAATCTCGTGTTAATCTAGTTAATTGTCTGTTTGGCGTCGATTTCAAAGTCGAAGAGGGATATTTTCGTCATATTTTGCTGCACTACGTCCGAAAAGTAAAAGAACGCTGTGCAAACTCGAAAAATGGCGAGGAAGCGTTCGAAATACGGCAGTGATTTGCTAAATTTCACTATTCGTGACGATGTCAAGTCGTTCTTGGAACGGTCTTTTGTTGAAAAAGATACGAACTTTTTTGAACGCGGAATTATGAAAGATGGCAAAAAATGGTCAATATATTCTCTTTCATTTGCACACGAGAAAATGCAGTTACTCTTGACAAGTCTGATATTTTATAAACTTACGGCAGTGTACTTTTACATAGAATCGATTCTGCTGAAAGCTCTGAATTTTTTGAAAAATACTGTTAATCTGCTTATCTAAGAGGGTTGAAAAGAAAATCGTAAAATAAGGGGTTAATAATTTTAAATCTATCTTTAATCTTTTCAATTCTTTTGTCAAAGAATGTGTTTCTCTGTCACATTTATCTCGCTTTCTACGAAAATTGTATGATCAAACGTTCAGTATCGCGGACTAGAATATTACATTTACATTTTCTCTAAATAATCGAAATCTTCGTAAAAAATCACTTGCCATCTTTCATATAGTAGTCAGATTAATATTTATAGCTATTAAATTAGTGACGCAGCACTAGAACTATCGAAATAATCAATTGACAATTCTTCCTAGATATTTCGCAGATTTATCACGGTGTATTTTTAGAGATTCGAATGGTCTTCCGTAAAATATATAAATAAATGTTTGTACTCTTTTCTGTGTTATAAATGTGTTTCTCATATCCTTTGTATTTTCAGTTTAAAAATACAAGCTTCACGTTTTTGGTCGTCTGCAGTTAAATGCACAATTATTTTTTCATTTGGTATATTTTTTTCAATTCGATACTTCCAATACGATTGTTTTCATAAGTTTCCAATTTTTCTTGTGTAATCGTGTAATATTTACAAAAGACAGGGAAATGTTTTAATCAAAATTTTTATTAAAGGCCAGGAGGATCTCCTGTTTCTCATTTTGCGCTAAAGGCAGCCGTTGAGTTTCCCACACCGAGGAATTTTGAAACACGATCATTCCTTGATCCCTCGCTTCGTTTAGAAATTTGAATAAAGACCTCTCACGCTGTTTTCAATTTCTTTTTCATCACTGTCGTTACGAGATCTGCCCATGCCATAAACTAGACACGTAATTATCACCAAGAAAGGCGAGTAGAAAATTAATAAAAATTCTTAAATGATCCTTTGTCCCTCAGTTTCGCGAAATTGTTAAATCGAGTGTCACAATATTGATATAATTATACTTCAATTTAAATGCTGGATATTCTTTTTCACACTCGCTGTATGCTCCTCGCTATAATTGCACTATAAAAGTCACGTGTAAAGTGATATTTCGTTTTAAAAAGTTCTGGAATTTATAAACACTGGGAAAAATTAACTCCAATCTTTCAGGATTGATACTTCCTTTTCGGTTAAAGAATTTCAATCGAAAAATTTATCTATTTGTCAAGATCGCCCTAGGAAAGTAGATACTTTAAAATCGGAGTCGTACAAAAGTCTGCAACTTGAAAATCTCTTGAAATTACTAAAATATTTACTAGAATCGAAAGAGCGCAGTCTAGATGAGCAAGAGTAAGCTTAGTTTCTAAATAAAGATATTTGAAACCTGAACTGTTCTAAAGTTTAATAAAACTTTAAACAAAGATATTCAAAAACGTTCAAACTGTTTAAAAAAGAAACGGAGAGAATAAAGTTCTCTTGAATTCTCTTAAATTAATAAAAAATCAGAAATACCTTAAAAAATATCCAATATCCAGAGTAAAAGAAGGAGTATTATTGACCCATTATTTAACGTTAATCCATACGAAAAATATCAGAATATCTGGAGCGATGGAAAAATCGACGATAAAAGAATGGAAAGAAAGAAAGACAGAGAGACAGAAAGAGAGTGCAATGGACAAAAGAGCAAGTGGTTCGATCTCTCCAGGCTCGATGTTTCAGCATGACCAGGCGTGCCGCCGTTAAAATTAGATAGCGCCGGCTCCGTTACCTCGTATCAATGAAGCGCACGCCCTCGCAGCATCGAACGGGGATATTAGTTTGCAATCAGTTCGAAACATCGTTCCGTTGTCGGGTATCCGGTATCCACCTTGGTCGAAGTTTCCCGAATCGGGCATAGACCGGCGGCTTGCACCCGACTCGGCTAGGTGTATAGGGCGACAAGAGAGTGCGAGAGATCCCGGGAGACCTTGTTAGGAGCAAGTTTAAATGCTTTCAAGGTGTCGGTGCTGACCCAGTTCGCACGTAGGGCGACATTGCTCTCGCAGACTGTACTAGAATCGCGTCGGTTTCTGTCTTCCAAGATGCTTTCGCTGCTATTTACGTGGCAGCACGGTGTCCAACGGGCAGATTTGGAAGCGCTGCGATCTCTCCACCTCCCGTGGTTTTTTGTTGCAAAAGTACGAAATTCTCGTCGAACGTTCGCGTTTGTTACTCTGAACGGTCGTCGTGCACAGTTGTTGATGCTGTATAATATGATTATACGTAATGGAATATAAATGTAAAATATTGGATATGTACAATATAAATGTAGAATCTATAGTTGTAGAATATTGAATATAGAATGTAGAATATAAAATATAAGATATCGAATACTGAATATAGAATATGAGATATCGAATATAGGATATAGAATCTATAGTTATAGAATATAGAACATAGAATATAGAACTTATAGTTATAGAATATATAACATAGAATATAGAACTTGTAGTTATAGAATATAGAATAGTTATAGTTATAGAATATAAAATAGCCATAGTTATAGAATATGGAATATACAACTTATATACTAATATGGAATTCTATAGTTATAGAATGTAGAACATAGAATATAGAACTTATAGTCATAGAATGTAGAATATAGAATATAAAATATAGAATATAGAACCTATAGTTATAAAGTCTGGAATATAGAGTTAAAAATTATAGAATATAGAATATGGAATATAGAATATGGAATATAGAATATAGAATATGGAATATAGAATGTAGAATATAGAAAATAGAATCTAAAATCTAGAATCTAGAATCTAGAATCTAGATTGAATACAGAATACAAATAGAATATAGAATGTAAAACGGAAATACAGTAAAAATGTGTAAAAGAAATGGTCTTAACTCTTCAAATACACTTTCCACGAACAATTAGTATCTCCGTCTCGCATTTTCCAACGCGTGAACATTAATTTCACGCGTTACATGGAAAATTTTCGCAGTATCAGGCCTGTAAATAACACTTGTTGCGAGCGAGCACGAGTGAATCGCAATTGGTTGGCAATTAAATTCCAAACGCGATTTGCCAACGTAGCAACGTCTATCTTTCTCGAAATACTTGCCGGGATAGTTAGAAGAGAAACCACGGCACCTGAGGGCCGCGAACGGCTCGTTATTATTAATTAAAATTCCACGTGGTAGCCCGACGCAATCGGGGAGACAAAGTTTCCGCCGTTCGATCTTCTCTGCAGTTTTTTTCCCTCTCGCTTCGAGCGCTAAGGAAAACTTCGCAGCTGATTAACAAGTTCTCGAACCGCTATCGACAAACACGAAAGTGTTCACTACTCGTTTGTCTTCTTATCGCCGTGATGAATCATTTATATTCTTCTGTTCAATCAAGCGGGATATGTTTCTATTGATTTCTTCGACGTGCTGGGAATAGGCTGCGAAGTTTTAATCAATTTTTTTTCTTTCGAGCTGAAAAAAAAAATTTCCTCTAAAAAAAAAAACTTCCAACGAGCGCGTATTTTTTTTGTTGTCAAGTAATTCAGGCTTTTGAGGATAGAAATCAGAATCGAAGTGGTACTTTAGATTTATTTCTGTCAGTAAGAATTCATGTTGTTCCACACATGTTAGAACGTTTTCAGAGAAAGAATGATTTTTCTTTCGGCAAGCGAATATTAGTATTTTAATTTGAAATTAATTAATTAATTTAAATACTAATGGAACTGTACTTAATTGTATTTAGAACTTACGCTTGGAATTTCAATAAAATATTCTTATTTATTTGAAAACTACGCAGAGAAAATTTACTTCGTCTGGAAAGTAAATTTCCAAGTAATAAAATATGATGTTCTTTACATATTCTCCATGATCAGTATATTAAGAATTGGAAATAAATCTAGAAACAATTATTTGCATAACCATTATCTTCCCTATAATTTTTCATAATCTTGTATTATCTTCAAAGTAAACAAGATATTTCCTTCTAACAACACATTCTGTCCTATATTTTATTAATTTTATACAGATACACTTTTTCCCTAGTGTTCTATATAAAATATTATCGAAATGATTGTTGCATGATACGAAACTCTTGAAAATTTAATATTGCACAGTGAAAAAGAAAATAAAGAAGGAGAACAACAAAACCAAAGATTCGCCTTTTCATTCAACACCTGAATAAATTTCAACGAATAGATCGCGTTGTTAAGCAGCTGACACTATAGAAATGCAAATCGGCAAATTAAAACTCATTTTTTCGCTCGTTCGCCACCGTTGAAGGAGAACAAGCAGTTTCCCCCGCCGCTCGTAAAATCCTTGTTGCTTCGAGGAGATTTACCTTCGCCGCTTCTGCCTAAGGATCATCATATTTCCCTGCGCGTGAAAAAGTGCCGGGCGAGATTGCGCGACGTTATCGTTCGTGAGAAAGTAATTGCTGGTGAGGGGAAGAGAAAGAGGGGCCAGAGGGTGTGGGGACAGGCTTTCAGCTCTGAGAGAGCAGAGAGAAGCAATCGGCTGAGAACAGCGTTGCGACCCTTTGTCGAGGTAACGCCTGGCTAATCAAGAGTGCATCGAGGTTTTTGTATTCGTAATCTACGGATCTCGGCTCGAGGAGCGTGGCAAGTGGATGTCACGATATCCCGATATTCAGGAAAGGAAGGAAGATGCGAAACTCAGATGTTCGATACGCGACGGGGATCGAAAAAAGAAGGAAGTTACTAATTTCAAGTAACAGCTCAGTTGCTTTATTTCTCTACGCTTACATTTTCATTTCCTACGTATTTTACAGTCTTATTTCCTGTATGAGCGTACGAATAGGGAAATGTATTTTATGGTAGATTTAATTTCATTTACTTGCAATCAGCCAGTCTTGAATTTTGTAAGTAAAAGTTTACCTTCAAATATTTTTCACCTCCTGTATTTTGTAGTACAACTAATAGCATTTACCCCTTGTTGTTCGTAATCTTTACACCCGTTACTACTGGCACTGTCTGGTGGTCACAATAGTGGGAACTTGTGAACACGAGGAAATTGAAAATTGAAAATTATATATATCTCAAAAAAACGTCATCTTGAAACAGTTAATCTTTTAAACACGATTTCTTCCGAAAGAAACATAAAGAAACGACAAAGCTCATTCATTCATTTCGAAAAATTATCTTTTCATCGTTTTCGTACGTCGATGACTTGTTCAGCAAGATCATTATTACGATTGAACGCAACAACAAACTCGTCGAAGCATCCTCGACATACAACTACGTAATATTTTCGAAAATGTGAAAGGCCGATCGGCGACGTTACCACGCGGCAAGAAGCAATTGGCTCTAATTGAGAGTAGACGGCAGTAGCTTGATATGTTCACGCAGGGGCTGCTTTTTAAACACGACCTGTTTAAGGGAGCCCTTTTGCCTGGTGAGCGCTGTTTAAACGATAACCCGATTAAAAGAGCCGGTCTGAACAACGGCATTTAATTAACAAAAGTGCTCGCCGAGAACTGCGCCGCCACCCCAATTCACCGTGGCTACCACTTCGGGGCGGGGAGGGGGAGGGGGTGGTGGTGGTGGCGTTTCACTATGAATTCTCCTATAGGCCCTCGTCATTGCCCTCTGCCACCCACCACCCGGCTTATTTTACCTTTTCTGTTCATTTTCACCGACCGCCGTGGAATAATTGCCAGAATATAGTATATATCAACGGGGTAGTCCCACTGGATTTCCCTTCTCGTCTTTCATTATTTTCCATTTCTGTTTCCATACCGCCACTGGCTGGTTCTTTCTTTTCTTTTTCTTTTTCTTTTTCTTTTTTTTTTTTTCTCTCTACGGCCAATTTCCAACATTGGTTTCTCCTAATGTCGATCGTGCAATATGAACGGTGTTTCATTGTACGATTGGTAACGAGACGCCCCGCGTTGATTAGGGTGTACCGATGATTTCAATGGACGATTGGTAACGAGACACCCCGTGTTGATTAGGCGTGCATTGATGATTTCACTATACGATTGGAAATGATCAAGGATGTATTGAACGAGGTTGTACAGAGTGGTTTAGAAAAGTCTAGGAGTAACTTTTATATTTTATATTTTTTTTAAGAAACGGAACTGAATTCACTGTGCTGAACTGTGAATTCAATAGGGGTGGCGTAATAGGAAAAGTTTTTTTTTTTTATTAAATTTTTCAATTTGACAAGGTTATTTAAAGGGAATTATTATCTTTGCTTATTATCTATCTATCTATCTATCTATCTATCTATCTATCTATCTATATATATCTATATCTATATCCATATCTATATATATTAATTATTTATCTTGCTTGTACGATTTTTTGACATCCTCTGTTTATTTCATTAATGATTTGCAAGCACTTGAAAGGGTGTGACTTTATTCAAAATAAAAATTTCTTCGATTGTACATCGAATGTTATCTTCTTTTTTCTTCAACAATTTAGACAGAAAAATTCAGATAGAAGAGATGCAATTGTTTGCCCAATATGACGATTGGATAACGAAATCGTGGTACAAGGTAACTTGGCTGAGTTAGAAACTTCGCTTTCTCCGGTCACGTACGCGAGAAGTTTCCCTCCCCCTCGTGTAACTTTTGGGTCGGCGCTTTGCTAAATTAGTAACTACATTCGCTACATTTAAGTTACATGCAATTTGATTGCTACGAAATAAAATTAAACATTTTATTTCCACTTCTTAATGATAATAATGCCGGTACATAGGTATTAATTTTGTTTGAAACTGTGTAGACGTAATAACAATAGCTGAGGATAAACATTGACCATTCCAGTCTTTGAATCGTTATTATTTTCGTAATATTCGATTATTCCATTTTCTACAAGATATTTCTTCGAATTAAGAAAATAGAAAGTACAGATTCTGTAAATTTCAGTTGCTTTATTCCTCTCTTTTATTGATAGACTTTTCCTTGTGTTCGAAAAATACATGTACTTTGGACAGTCAGATATGATAAATTCACGTGTATTTTCCACTTTATGTCTTACGTTCAGGAGAAAAAGAACCGAAAAATTTCTACGAGAACGTATCGAAAATAAATCTCTCTCTCTCTCTCTCTGTATTTAATAATTCTAATTTCGATCTACGAAATTTCTGCTCCAAACGAAACTACAGCTAGTTTTAAGGGTTCACTATGTAGGGGTGATTGATCTGATCGTGAAAAAAAAAATTGTTCAGTGATGGAAAACAACTTCTCTTCGTTGAGGACGTTTGAATTTTCATAATTTTTCGAGAAGAAAAGTATTCTTACTTTTTCACTTGCTGCATGATGTGAAAATAAATATCTTTGAATGAAACAAACTCGAGATTGTTAAAGTGGAGACTTGACTCTTTAAAATGAAATCAAGTTAATTGTTTTTTTTTTTTTCACGGAAGTATAACAGTTTAAGATATTGACAATTTTTCATCTAGCGTATGAATATTTTCGTTCTTTTTTAAAGAATTTCTCATGAATTTTGTATATTTGATTTAGACCAGAATAGCTGTTAGATGTGTTTGTGTTGTGATAGTTTAAATTATTTAAAACTTGCATTTTTAATTTATGGAGATCTGTCGTATTACCAATGAAGTGTATAATTTTTAGTTATGTAAGATTTAGAGTAAGATTTAACTAAATAATTATTACGTATAATTTTCAACAAAAATCAGAGAAATAATAGCATTTAATATAAACAATAAAGTGTTCAAAAAAGGTGGATGGGCCGCAATAGTGAGATCTGGCCAATCGATATTATTTGATATATAATTGCTAATTGCATTATTATATAGCTAAACAATTAATTATATAAGTGATACAATTATTAATTATATGATAATTAATACGAGCTGATTGGCTGCGATTTCGGTTAGATGTTTTCGTAGATGTATATACATATCTATTAGATTAATGAAAAATAAATAACATGTAATTTTGACGTATGGGTAACTAATTTGTAAGCGTATGGAAAGTATTTCATCCGAATTTGTATATATTTTATACAAAAATATTTTAGAAAGTCTGGGATCAATTATTTCTTCTACAATGATTATATCTGTAAATGAGAAGGTTGTCTCTTCTTCTCTTTATTTCTCTAATATTTTATTAGTAACTTTAAAATTTTAATTTACTGCACGAGAGAAAGAAAATCATCGTAAAACGTGGATAGAAGTATTTTATATAACTTTGACATATAGTAGAATGATTTCGGTTAGTTACTTAGCTTCAAATTTCGGTATTAAGAATTTGACGACAAAAGTCATGTTTCTGGCGCATCTTCGATCGTTTTGCTCGACGTAGTTCCCCAATTCGCCGTTATTTTAGGACAGAGAGCGCTAAAGAACCACTGATTTTTTTTTTGATATATCGGTACTTCAGTGAATGGGACACGAAATTTCATACAAAATCCTGGTCTGTGGTTCGATTGAATTCTTTATAGCTGCGGATCGTTGGGAAAAGAAACTTTCCTTTTGGCGCGTTGACGCTTCGGCAGCTCGTAAAATTCCCGAACGAGTGGCAGCAAAGTGTATTCCGCGATATGCGTGCATGCACCAGGATGCACAGACGCACACACCATTCTCGCCGTTTAATTTCGTCGACATGTAATTTGAAAGCAACTAGCTCGTTGTTTTTTTTTTTCTTTTTTTCTTTTACAAGCTCAGCAATTCAAACTGCCCCGCGTTTGCAGGTTTAAAAAGTTTAATTTCGAACGGAAGAAAGTTTACTTTTTTCGGTTTCATTCTTGAGTTTTTAATATCTGTAAATTCGTAGATTTGACATAGCTTTTGTTGAATTTTTTCCATACGTTCGGCTGGAACGAATTTTCCTTCGAATAACGTTCAACTCTGATATTTCGTAAATACAGTCAATGACTTGCAGATTCTCGTGCAAACGTATATTTTTGAAGACGCAGGACATTCTATTCCATCTATCCAATATCACAGAGAGCGCTTCATTTCGAATATTTTGTACCTCTTTTCCTACACACGTGTGACGTAAATTTCCCGTGAGATTTCGCATTATCTCCAAGATTTTCTACAAACGTACGAAAATCCGCCGTCTACTTGTAAACACGACTGTGCATTATCACACGTATATTTCCCAAGTCCCCGGAATCATTTTCCAGCCTGGTTGAAAAATAAACTAGCACTCTGCGACGTCGACTCAATCGTTCTGTTATACTTCTTAACAATTAAAAAAAAAAAAAAAAGAAAAAAAAAATCTCTCCGTAGCGAAGGGACGAGATCCCGACTGCCATTACCGTTATATAAGAACGCAATCAGGACTTTCATCGTGTTCCCTCTTTTCTTGGGGAAAAATCTGTAATAAGAATGCATTATGAATCCAGCCTAAAGAAGTCGTCGTCGGTGAAGAAGGAGGTAAGAAGCGACGGGCAACAATGAGAGAAGAGCTGGCCGGATGAAATCAAGAAACGCACTTGCACATCGATTTGTTTGCACTTCCCACCGGATCTCAGCCCCCCTCCCCCCTCCCCCCTCTGTCGTTCTCTCGATCCGCTCGATTCCATTCGACCTTTTCTCTTTGCTACTTCGAGTGGAATCCGACTGACGTAAGAATCCTACTTAAACCTCTCGTTCTCACCCTCTCTCTCTCTCTCTTTTTTTCTCTCTTTCTCTGTCGTTAGTAGGGTTGCCGCCCCTTTTCTTCTCTTCATCTGTGTACCGAGCTTTTCCCTCGTTGTTGGCGCTTCAACAACCCGCCTCACTCCCTCTCTCTCACCCTCTTTGTGTATCCGAACTTTCTTTGCCGCCTCTGTTCGACAGCTGGCAGACACTGACAGGAAATGGTGACTTAGGGAAGTCTCGCCTGACGGGAACAATCCTGGTTTTCATGCGAGAGCGAGAAATAACGCGGTTCGTTAGAACAGCACCGATGTCTATCGGATTCATCGGCGTTCGCGAGATCGATGGAAATTCTTGTTTTACTTCGTGGCACGTGTGTGTAATTGTTATCCGTGCGTCTCGCGTTGCGAGGGTGGATTTCCTCTTCTTTTCTTTTTTTTTTTTCGTTTTTCTTTTCTTTTCTCTTCCCTCGCGAACGTGTCGTTTCTTTGAACGCGGAGAAAAATAGAAACGTGCAGAGACACGAGCAGAGTTTCGTTTTACTTCGTTTTATCTCGCGTGTGTTTCCATCTCTTTTCTTTTATTTTTTTTTTCCATTAATTTCATGTTTAATTAAAGAGATAACGGAACAGAAATTTGCACGTTTTCCCCTTTTCGTCGAGCGAATCTTAGAAGAGCGTATTCTGAATAGCTCTCTTTTCATTTGTACGACGAGCGTGCGACTTTCTTTTGCTGATAAAAAAAAGGGCAAAGAAAGAAGAAAACAAAAGAGAGAAGAAAATAAAGATTCCTATTTTTCTGATCGTTTGTACTTTCTTCTCTCGCGGTGGACCTGACGTCAAATCTTTAACGTTAATAGCTCTCAAAGAGAACAGAGTGAGCAGTATTCCTTCCTGTCGAACGTGGAATTCTCTTTTTTCGCGTAATTCTGTCTTGTTAACTTAAATCCCAAACAAATACTAAATTGGATTGAAACGCAAATTTAATGAATTCACTTTTCCTTCGTTCTTTCGCGTAATTCCGTCTGCCTTTGTGCTGCAACATACGAATCTCTGTGTCTCTAGATCTAATATACAAGGTGTCCCGTTTTAATCTGTAAATGCACTTACACCTTCGTGATAATCTTACATAATTATATACTTTAAAAAGAAAAATAGTATAATTATATTTCAAACAAAATAGCAATTACCTTCCTTTCTCCTGCACGTGTCTGTCTGAAAAACAAACCAAGCGTGCCAAATTGCTACTGTCTTTCGAAAACGAAAATAAAAAAGAAGAATGCGTTTGAGACATTTTTTTAAACAACAGACAACAGTTTCGGTGATAATTGCGTTCGTAAATTAAAATGAAACGTTGGATAAAATGGAAAACAGAGAAACCTTTCCTGTTCAAAGTAATGGCGAAAAAACACACACGCTGCGAGCATGATATAAAATATACAATAAACCGCAGCGAGAAGGGCATGTCGCGACTGTTGCGACGCGAACGTTCGACAGGCGCTCGACGAAATGGCGATGCAGAACACGAAGTCGCCTTTGAAACACAGCGGCGGGTATCCTCGGGTATCTTAAATCCTGGCGGCGTGCAGAGGGATGAAAACCTGGCGAGGGTTCGCGGAAGGGAATCCTCGCGTAGCCCCCCTCATACCGGATTCCGCGCACACGGCTCACGGAAAATTACAGACGCGCGTTCTTGAACCGCCCCGTCGTCGCGCCGCGCAGATAGAATTTCACTTATCGAGGCTTCGAGCAAATATTCGCTCAACATCGAACGATGTTCGACGATGCAAGTGACAGCAGCAGGGAGGCAAAACTGGGGAAAAAGGGGGGACAGAGAGAAGGAGGACTCCCGAATCCAGACCACGTAGACCGTGCCGGTGGCACCTTGTGATTTCACGATCTTCTCCTGGCTTTTTTTTTTATGTCCAACCAGTCGTCCCCCGGAACAAACGTGGGCCGTGGCCGAGAAATCTCGGCCGGATGAGAAATGTTAAAGGGGGTTTCTTTCCTCTCGAGGGACCCGTTCTTGTCCTTTGTCCTTGTGAGGAGAAAGAGCCGAGGAACGAACGAATGTCGAAGATGGAGGAGTAGAAGGAACGAAAAGAGTAGGAGAGAGCAATCTGGAGCGTGAATCCATCGCGTTTCTCCATGATGATTACGTAATTAATTGTAATTAAGGCGCGCCGAATCCCGCGGCTATTAATTAAGTGTCCCCCATGTCGAAATGATCGCAGCCAGGGCCGTGTGTCTTTCGAATTACACCACGTGCTCTGCGCTCTCGTTTCCCTGAAGGGGCTTCTCTGTCATGAAAGAGGCAAGCTCGGAAGACTAAAAACGAGACGATCGTGTGGATTGTCTTAGTTACAGATCTCAAGGAATTTTTTTCGAGTTGTGCGATCGCGTGACTTTGTGCAGAATTTTTGTTGAACGTTATTTTGCTTTAATTGTGGTCCAAGTGGCTTCTGCTGTTCACGTTTCTTGATCGTTATTTTAACCAAATACGTTGTTGTTTGACATCCAGATATTTCTTCCAGATATAAACTTCTTTGAGGCGTTTGTGGTTAAATTTATTCAAATTTCTTCGGCGAGAGTAATTGGGTTGAGTAATTGTGAGGAACGATATGTGTTATTCTTAACTGATCATATTCCACCCGCAGCACTTGCAAATTGCCTTTGTAAATTCGTAGATTGTCATCTCGCGCGAGTGCAGAATTTTGCTTGATTAATGGTTTACTTGGTAATTTCTATCAATTATCACGGCCTATGTAAATCACGGCCGTATATTTTTATGAACTTTCGCACAATTTAAAAATATAGAACACGAGATACATCAAAGTTTACAAGTCATTCAAAGTAGAAT
This sequence comes from Tetragonula carbonaria, assembly GCA_032399595.1. Taxonomy (NCBI): domain Eukaryota; kingdom Metazoa; phylum Arthropoda; class Insecta; order Hymenoptera; family Apidae; genus Tetragonula; species Tetragonula carbonaria. The sequence goes on from JAUCRC010000002.1 coordinate 10,449,148, forward strand.
ATTCATTTTATATTTTCATTATTTATATGTTCGTGTAAGTAAAGTTTATTTATATCGTAATTCAATTAATTAATAATTAAGCATCGAAACAATGGATCTGTAATATTACGAAAGTATCGTGAATTAATAATTAATGAATCGTAATATTAATTTTATTTTGTACAACGTTATACTTTCATCGTTTCCATTACGCCCGTGAAAGGAGAAATTTGCGACTTACGATTTGAACGAAAAAGATTCTATTCCGTATACAGAATATTACCTGTCCTTTCACAATATTTTCAACTATCTCCTACATAGTCCTTACGGTGTGAAGCATTACAATATCGCGAAAAGACGCGAAGATAATTTCTATCAATGTGTCTCCGGTGTGACGTCTCCTCGAGAAGGTAAATATCAAAAATAATTACGCTCCCGTTCCGATCGATACCCGTTAAGCTCCGAGAATATTATCAAAAGAAAACAATGGAAGATCGTCTGGAAGTGAATCGAAATAGCTATCAAAAGGAGAATCCAACCGATATACCATCCCGTGGAATTCTATCAGGCGGTGTAATCCCTACCTCGTCGTAACATCGGTATCAAACGATGATACGTTTCTTTCTCGCTCGTCAGCCAACCACGATCGACGGCGCAAGTCAATATATCGATCGCGGAGAAAATGAAGAAAGAGAAAGAAAGAAACCCAGGCAAAATTGTCGCAGAAATTAGCAAAATATAGAAAAAAGAGCGAAAGGAAGACCGAAGAAGAGAACGTCAAGGAAATGAAAAAATAGAGAGAGAGAGAGACAGAGAGAGAAAAAGAACGGAATCGAACGTAAATGTTTACATTGTTAATTACTTCGGCAGTAGTTCAAACGTAGGGAACAATTATTCGTCTGCCGATTGAAATTCTGTGGTCTTAGCCGAAAGGTAATTAACTTTTAATTGAGAAAGTTCAGCGAGAACCCGTGCCTCGTCGTCGCGGTCCCGATCTCGCTTCTCTCCCGTTTCGTTTGGCCCTTTTTCCATCTTGTTCCCAGCCGTGGTGGATCGAGCTTCCTTCCTGCCACTCAACATGTCTAAACGTCCGATCCGTGACGGTTCGGAAAAGGTGAAAAGAAATCGCGTACGCTCATCGACGATGTATTTAAGCGTTCGCAGCCCTTTCGCGAAACTTTCGTGCTTTTCGTGTTTCTCGCGATATCGAGAGTATCGAGCGTCAGCAGATTTCAATGGATATATTTATTAATTGCCGACGTGTAATTAACCTGCCTTTTCACAGTCGAATAAATTAAGTATCTCGCTACCATGTTGCTCGTTCATTCGAGCTTATTTAATCCTCGATTCCAATTTTCGCACTCTGTATAATATAACATAGAGAATATAAGATGCAGATATCAATAATATCAATTTAACTAATTCTAATGTAAATTAATAGACGATTTAAACTGTTGTAGTTGACAACAATTTTCTTATTATATCTTTTCAAGTTCTCATTCTTATCGAGACTTAGCGAGTCTCCTTTCGTTTCTGTGCACGCTTTAATACCTTCGTGTTAAAGAATTACGTACTCTTTCAAAGATATATGTACCCACATATGTACTAAGAATTTCAACTGAAATCACAAGAAATTGTGTATAACTTTGAAACTAATTTTAATAAACTTGATTTTAATAAACTCACGTTTATTAGGACTATTTTTCTTGTTTCGACGAGTGCTATCTGCCCTTTATAGAAGTTATAAATACCCTTTTTTTTCTATTCATCTTCTGTATAGAAGGTGTCCCTGCATCAGTAATACAAGTGACGAACAAGTAACAAGTAGAAAATGAAGAAAAAAAATTTTTTTCGTTTGAGGTTTTATTTTCGAGCAAGTCAGGTTTTGAATATTCCCCTCGTACGGAAATAATGCACGTGTACTCGGAGAATATTCGATTTACTCGAAAACAGAGCCTCAAACGAAACTTTAACGCTCTTAAAGCCTGTGACATAGAATATGTCTGACTTCATTTCTGTAACTTTTATTTTCCTCACAATCCCGCTTGCCCATCATCTGTGTTTCGACAACCTTAGCACCTTTACAGCATAAACTTATCTCTCTCCTTAATCACGTGATCCCCAAGTTCCTGATCGAGAGCGTGACGCGTTTTCGTTGCACATTTTTTGCCCGAACATCCCCGGTAAACCATATTCTATGTTAAAAAAATTTTATTCTTCACTTTTGACTTATTTTTTTCATCTAGAATTTTCATCTTGTGCTACCGACACAGGGACACCCTGTGTACAACACCCGCAACACTCGAATAACGAAAGGATCAATGGCACAATGAACGTACGATCGTGGAAGTATAATCGCTGTATCGAGACTGTGTTCGCGAAGGTTTCTCTTCTTTTCGATAGTTATGCTCTCCTGTTCTCATCTTCATCCGAGCCGGGGCTGGTTTTCTCTTCGGTTGCCTCGCGGCATATATATTATTCAGCGAGGTTCTTGTTCTTCTCGGCTGAAACAACCGACTGGCGTTTGCGGCGCTCGCGCGCTCGGCCCTTTGGAAACGAAGGCTTAATTTATTTAAAACTCGAGATTCTTCCTGCCGGAGAGGCAGAACTTTCCCGGGGAAAACGAAGTTTATTTCCCCGAGGACGCATAGCCTGTGTACCGCGTGGCTTATAACGCTATAGAATTTGATAAAGTGCACGGGGGTGGCTGCAACGCTGTATTACCACCGGAAAAATATACACCGCTGCCCGCTTGATTTAAAATCACTTGCGCTTGCTCAAGCGTTCTACGGTGGAACCGGCTCTGGCTTGGTTTTCTTCTCGCGAGAGGTTTCGAACGTTTCGAAATCGCTCGACTCTCGTCGTACACTTCGCTTCTCTGCGTAGATTTTCATTTTTTGCGGATCGATTTGCTTTTTAGGAAACGTTGCTCGTGTTGATCACCGAGATTGGCGATTCTTCTTCGGCAATTTTCGCAGGACTTGTGATACACCAAAAACTAACGAGTAGCTTTCGGTGTTTTTCAATTTTTCAAAGTTTAAGCTACCTAAAATATCTATATATCTCTCTGCATAATTGATACCAATTGAATAATAATTAAATTAATGAGCAATTGAAGCGAATAATACTGATTGAACGATTAATATTTTATAATAATTTCGAGGAACTTGCCATTTGTATCACTTGTACGTCGTAGAATAATTGGAGCAGCAATTTTGAATTATAATTATTCTCTTTTTTTAATTCAATTCTTACATGTTCATTAATCGGTTCGTCAATCAGTTATACCACAACCATAAGAAACATCCTATTTCCTATAACAGATCGTTTAAGCGAATTTGATTTCATAATCGTCATAATCGTCAAGTTGAGATGCTTTATAGTTTCCACGGTGTTGCCGAATACATATGTAGATACACTGGAATCTTAATGTCGCATTCACAATCTTAATATCTCCGTATCGCAAATTCAGTTCGAATTATTACAAAAAAAGAAGAAAGAAAAGTAAGTCACGAGAACGTTTCTAATAACCTCTATGCTGCAGTAATTTATAATTAATGTATTATAGTACGAAGGATGTAAAACAGCCAGAAATTAGGGTCACGAGGAACAGATATGAAAAAGAAATCCATCGCAAGCTCTTAAATCGCACGAGCGACGCTTGACGCAAAGTTATATTTCTCGTCTTTGAACTATCAGCGCAACGTCATCAGCAAATCAAATCTCTGGAAACATCCCCCGACGTGTCCCGTCGATCCTCTTGAAATTTCAAAAACCAGTCCGTATTCGCCGCAAAATTACGTACTTAATCGTTCGCTGAACCCGATTCGAGGTTACCTCGAGAATAACAGCCTTCGACAAGCCGATGTCACAAAGTGTATGCGTGAAGCAACGTGTTCGAGACAAGAACGGAGCCGGTCGAATCTATTCGCAGTTAGAAATCCTGTTAGAATCCTGTTAAACCGACTGAAAATTGCGGAATCAGTCGCGTGATGGTATAAAGGAAACGATCAATTTGCGCGGCACCAGCTCGCTGAATATGCCGTCAAATTGAAATGGACGTCCAGCTGGAAACGCGGAACCGGCCACTCTACTCGGATATAGCGCGGCTGGCCACGTTTATCTTCTACGATGGAAATTTACCGGGCGCATTACCATCTTCTTCGGCCAATCTGAGCCGTATTTCTTGCAATTGGTGTAATTTACAATTTCCATGGATAAACAGGCTGACGCCGAGTCACGACAGATAGCACCGCGATCATCGACTTTAGTTGGGGGTGCTGAAAAAGTTGTTACGTACCTTTGTCCGTCCATTTTTACTCTAATCCATTGTAACTTTGTGTAAGTGTACTTTGTGTTGATTATAATTTTTCTTTTTTTGCGTGATATTAATTAATATTAATATCTGTGGCTGATGTCGATTATCATTGGACATATTTTGCTGGATTCTTGTGCGTTTGTGGAAAATTCAGAAATGCAAAAAAAAAAAAAATGCATAGATTTCACTTGTATCACGGAAGAATGATGCTTCTTATATAACGTTTAACAAATAAATTGATTTTTCTTTTTTACTTAGCTTCGTTTGCAAATTATCCAGAGTTCACGGTTCAAACTTGTGCAAACTTGTACAATGGTGATTAATTCATGTTTCATTAATAACATAAAAATTTTATTATATAATATATAAAGCTATTGGCAAATTGCATACATTTTTTGCAAATTTGTGTTTTCTCATGTGGGTGTTAAATTGGAAAGGCGGCGAGATCGAGTTATAGTTTCGCACGTTTTGCGAAATTCTATGCATTTTCTAGTACGTCTTCGAATTTCCCAGAAAACGCACGAAAATCCGCAGCTTTTCCCGTATTTCTCGTATTTATGAGATATGTGAGTAGTTTCCATTTAAAGATACGCCATTTCGAAGAAGTAGTATCGAAACACGCACGGCGATTAAATTAACAAATTACGGGAAACTTGTGTACACTTTTAGAATTATGTCGTCAATCACTTGAATATTTGATCTTATCTTGAAATTTTGTTTCGGTACACGAAGTGGTATCGATCTTCATCCATCTAGCCCAGATTTCCCAAATTTATATCGAGCGATACCGATCGTAATCTGTTCTAGGCGAGATATCCTAGATATTCTGCTCAGTTTCCAAATAATCTACCACTTTGATGTATTAGCGATCTGTATGAACTCGGCGGAAGCCTCGACAGACGGATGGGCCCGATTTCGTTTCGGAGGACAACCGGGTATAAATTACCGGCTCCTTTTCAGCTTCGATTTGTCATCGACCGAAGGAGAATCCAACAGCGATGAATTGAAATAATCAACAGCGGATTTGCATACAATGCGGACATTCGGTACCGATTCGATGTCCCCCCCCCCCCCCCCAATAAATCCACGTGAAAGGATTCTTGATTGCGCGTTCGAGCCGACCATCCGACGAAGAACGAACGCCAAAACTTTTCCATCGATCGACGAATTTCTTACTCGCGATTGTTGCTGAAATTATACGCTCAAAGAGAAGAAAAATATGCTACAACGAACATATGTGTTTGACTTGCGATATTTCGCTCGTAAGACAGTATCATTTTCAGTTGCTCTTTTTAAATCGATCTTTAATCAGAGTTTTTCCTCTGCGTTTCAACACTGTGGAATTCTATTTCTTAATATTATGGCTACGAAGCAAAATTCTACATTTCTTTTTTTCCACTGCTTCTTCTAGTAGCAAATTTAAACAAATTAACAAATGTCGTAGTTAACGTAATTAACACACGTTCTAGTTAATTATATTTAACGTGTTCTTATTCGTTCGTTGTATTCGATTTTTTTAACGCGATTATTGAGTAAATGCGTTAATAATATTCGAAGGAATAAGCCAAAGTCATTCATTTATCGAGAATGAAATTATGAAATTTGTTACTAAAATATGAAAATCGTCATGATCTTGAACGATTAATTGAATATCGAAGATCCATTGTTTCAATAGTTACGTTTCAAGCACGGCGAAAGAAAAATTTCACAGACGCGAATAAACGAAACGAAGGGGGGCAATTTACTGAAAGTGTTCAATAAACGAATACGTTCTGTCGTACGTTTAAAACGATCGAGTCGTCGCTTACCACGATAACAAATTGCCGAGGCGTCAGATGTCCCGCGATAAGATTATACGATCCCACGCTACGCTGCTATTACCGCAAGATTGTCATTACGCTAACAGAAAAGGAACGACATCGGGACAAAATATTACAGCGACGCTTCTTCCGCGACACTCTGCGATCGCGCTGCGATCATAAATCACGCTCCTTAGCCAAGATTCTTTCTTCTCTCTCTCTCTCTCTCTTTTTTTGTTTAATCCTTCCCTGTCTTTCGCGGACTGACGCGAACGAAATGGGACAAAGACGAAACTGAGAGAGAGAGAGAAAAATGAGAAAAATTATGGGAGGAGCAGAGGGGTGGAAGAAAGTGTGGCGAGCAGTTCCTGCGGTTCGGCAGCACGAACTCGTCCAGGGGAATTTTCATTAAAACACTGGCGTAACGGGGCAGGTGTATAAGTAGGCTTGGACAAATACACCCCGGCGCACGGGGCGGAAACCGTAGACAGACTGCTACTTCTTCAGGCCAGCCCCTCTAAAGCGAGAGTATTCCCTAAATCCCGACGTCTCGTAAATATTTGCCGTTACATTAGCGTCGGCGAAAGGTAAATCCCGTGTCCGACTGTAATTATATCTGCGGTCCGAGTGCGGACTCGGGGGGGGGGAGGGGGCGGAAAAGAATCGCGGGAAACCAGGGGGTGGTGTGCACTTGCCTCCCCTGGTTCAAGCGGTGTGCAAATTCGTTATTAGTCTTCGTTCAAGCACTTTGGATCTCCTTGCCGTGTATGTTTCTTTTTTTTTGCCGTCAGAGTTTGAGAGCGTAAGGGTGCAACATTCTGCAGCTATCTGCAACCCCCTGTTGAAGTGAATTTTATACGCTCGCCTTGTATATATTTTGGAACTCTAGTGAGTTAGCCGCAAGTGAATCAGCAACAAGCTGGATCTACTGGATATATATTTTTATATAATATTTTATATAATAATTTTGTTGTAATAATTTTACAAAATATTGTTGAATTATTGAATTGTTTTCTTTGGTTCCTTTTGCTCCCGTTACGTCGAAACTGAAGAGAAATACGAGGTTTATTGTGGATGTATATGGATTTACTGGATATATATTTTTATATAATATTTTATATAATAATTTTGTTGTAATAACTTTACGAAATATTGTTGAATTATTGAATTGTTTTCTTTGGTTCCTTTTGCTCTCGTTACGTCGAAACTGAAGAGAAATACGAGGTTTATTGTGGCTGTATATGGATTTACTGGATATATATTTTTATATAATATTTTATATAATAATTTTGTTGTAATAATTTTACGAAATATTGTTGAATTATTGAATTGTTTTCTTTGGTCCCCTTTGTTCCCGTTACGTCGAAACTGAAGAGAAATACAAGGGTATTTATTGTGGATGAGTTATTTCGGTAGGGATTTTCATTTCTGTCAACGCATTGAGTCACGTGAGTTCTAATCCTCTTTGCTTTTGTTACATCGAGTAGGAAGAAAGCGATTATGATATTTATTTGTAATATTATATTATGTAAGGGTAGTATATTGTGATATTGTGATATTGTGCGTAAGAGAGGAAAGTGGAAATGTTCGATTAATTTATCATATATAACTCCATATTCCAGGTAGGCTGACACAGCGACGATTCTGAGAAGTGGAATCTAATCATTAGAATTCTAACAGCTATCGTCTCTTCAGTTTGAGCTTTTTATAATTGGAACTTCGTTTATTTAGAAGTAGAGAAGATTATTAATTAATTATAACCTATTTCACATTCAAATTCTGGTATTTTTGTGATGGTGCAGTAGTTATTGATGAAACACAACGGCGAGGCAATGAGCAGGCAAAAATGAAATTTTCGAAATTTCGCTACGCGTATATGTAACTTTAAAAGTTACACGATGTAATGTATAGTTAATGAAGTTATGACCTCTCTCTCTCTCTCTCTCTCTCACACACACACGAGCAAGCGGGCAAAATGAAATTTTCAAAATGTGGACGTACGGATGTATAACTCTCAACTTGCGCGATATTGCGATTAATGAAAGTTATAACTTTACTCTGATACGCGATACGTTGTAATAATAATAAACGTCGAGCACTGTTTCACGAAGAATAACAGCGAATTCATTTACATCGGTGTGATTCTCTGATTCACAGTTTCATGTTGATACTTTATAATAATTAATAATTAAACAATTATGAACAACATTATTTTATAAAGTAGCGTTGAATCGAGCATCCATCACTGTGATTCTACCATTCGCGATTTCAAACGATATAACGAATTCATGCAATCTACTGAACGTCGAATATTGACCCAGTTCGAATAATCTTTCGTTCGATGCACGTTACTTGAATTACGATCGTTTCTGCATCGAGCGAAAGTTCGACGTTGCGGGCGAATTGAAATAAATCACCGATCAAAGGATGAGAGCGAAAAGAGTGGCGGAAAGAAACGCGGGGCTGGGTTGAAAAAAAAAAAAGGAAAGAAAAAAGAAAAACTCTCACGATCCTCGCCTGGCTGCATTGCAAAGGATACTTTATAGTCGGCGAGTGGTGGGTAGAGATTTATGGCGTTGTCTACGTGAACCGGTGGCGCCACGTTGTTGTAACACGTGTCGAATTTTCGGGGGAGGTCACAGATATCGGCGCGTTGATAACGCGCGCCGGCTGGCTCGGCAATTTTCAACAGGTCGCCGATAATGCGGCTATTTAGACCGGCACGATGTACGTGCTCGTTTTAATTTTAAATTCGACCCGGTGAAAGTTGTTAATCTATTCTAACCGCTGTACGTTCCACACGCTCTCCCCTCGAATTCTTCGCGGGTATCTTCGAATCTCTCGAATTTCCCTCATTTTTAGATTTGTAAATTTGCGAATTTCCAAATTACTAACAATGAGAGCTGCAAGTTTCCAAGTTTCTTGTATTGGTTAATTTTTGGTAGTTGTTTTGGTTATTGATGCAGTTATTTATGCAATTATTATTATTATTATTATTAATGTAATTATTTGTTCTATTGACTAAATTATTATCTATACATCTTATTCTATTTTTCATTGATTTATTCATTATTAATTTATTCGTATTGTTTAATTTTTTGGTTGTTGCTTTGGTTATTGATATAGTTATTTGTGTAATTATTGTAATTATTATTATTTAGAGCGATTTTAATGTTTGCAGTTTTTCGATATCTCCAGCGTCTTAAGATTGCTTAAAATTCGAGGCTCTTTTAATTTTCAAACCACCGCACTTGTAAATCTTCATTTAAAATTTTTCAAAATCTCCTCGAGGTTACGAATTCTTTTACAGAGTGTTCAAAACTCTTTGACTTATAAACTAGCAATTCCTTGTAGACTTTCAGATTTTTAAATCTCTGAACTTTGCATGTCTTTATTTCGAATTTTTAAAATTGTTTAAATGTGCTTACAAATCTATGATTCTTCGATTATCGAAACTTCTAAATTTGCGTATCGTTGTTTCAATCTTGCTAAACAAGTTCGCGAGTCATCTCATTGAATGAAATATTTTTAACACTCTATTTTCTTTTTATTTACAAGCTATCAATAAAAATGGAATACCATTTACACGGAACGTTTCCTTTAAATACTATTGTTCTAATAACAGAAATATATTTAAGCATTTCTTGCAAATTCGGCCTTTTACAAGATATGATCTAGCGTGCCATCAAACATATAAATTTCACGAAAAGACGATCTATAAATGATCAGTTTATCTAATCTGACGTGCGATGATTCATAGTCAGCTATATACTTCGTTGTTCATACACACGTCGCCATCGAATTGCATCGCGACGAAACGCCGAGGAAGCTTAGCTGATGCGTTATCGAACATTTTTAAAGCTCTTTGTAGACAGTTCATCGGGATGTGTGAAATATTGGGCAAATGTTTATAAGTGGTCAATAAAATCGTAATAAAAATCGTGCATTAAAAATCGTCACTTCGTAAATCAGTTTGGATTTAGTAATCCGCGAATATATTGTCCATTATACATTTCTCTGAGTAAATGCCATCTAAAAAAAAAAGAAAAAAATATTATTAAAATTCAGACAAGTATTTTTGACTTAACAATCAATCGATTGCAAATAGTTGTGAAGAGATGGTTTCAGCTCTTTTAATTTTCAAACCACCGCATTTGTAAATCTTCATTTAAAATTTTTCAAAATCTTCTCGAGGTTACGAATTCTTTCACAGAGTGTTCAAAACTCTTTGGCTTGCAATTCCTTCTAAACTTTCAGATTTTTAAATCTCTGAACTTTGCATGTCTTTATTTCGAATTTTTTAAATTATTTAAATGTGCATACTCCGAGCAAACGGTCTTCTTGCAATATCGATTGACTTCAACAATAACACCCGAATGTAAAAATTTCCCTTATCTTACTTTCGTACGTTCTCCGGTAGGAGAAGTGCTGAACAATCTGAGAGCGAGGATCTCTCCCCTTGTTTTCCTTCGTTCTAAAAATTATTTTTTAGCGCGACCACCGTGGAGAGCAAACTGCGGAAGGTGAACGAGGAGCCGCGGCATCTCGAGCGGTCGGCAAATTTGCGACGAATCTCTTATTTCGCTCGAATGCGAACTTTTTCGAATAACGTGATCGCGCGAACAACCACGCGGGGCCGGATTTCCGCGTGCAAATTTCCGCACGTTTGCACGTGTTGGGACACTGTTGAAACGAGGCGAGCAGGAGATACGTGTTGGCAAAGAATTTAAATAAATACAGACGGGCAAAATAAAATGGGGGAGGTGGGGATGGCCGAAAACGTATAGGGACGAGACAGGTGAGATTTATCGTCGAAAGAGAGCGGAGAGCGCGAGGTTTCCCTCTTTTATTAAAAATATCCTTCGCAGTCCCTTTCACGCTCGTTGACTCCGTAAATGAATTTCTGCGTCAAGAATACCAATTACGATGGCGGGGACCCAAACCGGTTCCCTGGAAACCGTACCCCGCTGGAAAGATTCCAATTTCGCGAATGGTCTGCCAAGTGCGTTAAAATCTATCGATCTGCAAATTGCAGCTAGAGCCCATATAATCTTTCCCGGTGTCGTTAGAACGACGTGACATACCACCGTCACGATGCTATTGTCTTTTTCATACGAGACGTTTCCACGGATATAATGGAGCCAAGATTCTCCTGTCCCGTTCCTCTCGCTCTCGCTCGGACACGTATGTAAATGCCATCTTTCGAGGAATTATAGCGTCGTCGATGGCAGAATCTCAGAAGGCAGAAAAAATCTATCGTTCGGTGTGGACAGATTAATCGGTCTGGATAGAAATTTCAGATGCTTGTATAGATATTTAGATAGACTCGGGGCATACATTAGATGTTTAGACAGATTATGATGTATTTACACAGGTACTTAGATATTTAGAGTGTAGATGTATTCAAAAAATGTAATATCAATGATTGGTTTGACAAATTAGAGATTTTTCTCTCTCTCTCTCTCTCTCTCTCTAACAATTGAGATTCTCTTCAACTTTACGTTACTTGGAACAATCAAATCAATTTCTAAGATGTATTTGCTAAACATCGAACCAATGTTACTATCAAACTGTGGGATTTCATGGATTTTCGTGCATCAGAAATTAATTCCAATTAAGATTGCATTTATTATACCGTATAAATATTCATACTAACTTTTTGCAGCAATTTATAACAGTGTGTTTCTATGCGTTTTTTTTTTTTATTTTCCATATTATAATCCCCTGGTCTCGTCCACGAAAGTGTGAATACTAAGCTTCTCCCAACTTTCGATTCATATCATAAAATAATATCAGCTTCTGGTCGTTCTCCGGTTCACAACGAGTAAGCGAATAAACAGAAATAAATAAAACTATCCTCTAATTTACAACGAACGAGTAAGTGAAACTATACCACGTGATAGTACCACGTGATATAGATTCGATAGCAGTTCTCCAAATCGTTCGAACGTATGAACGAATGAATAGAATTATATGAAACGTACCGCAATCGATATCAATTCGTTCAATTCGTTCTTCAGTGAACGAACAAATCAATAAATAAATAAATAAATAGACAAATAGATAAATAGATAAAACATCGTGGTAGGGGTATCAAATACATCCCTCATATGTCCGAGGTGGTGGAAAGCTCGACGAAGCCACTACGATGATTACGTCGGGCTGTCCGACGTATAAAGAGGACCGTCAGCGAGCGGGGCTCGACGAATTTTCAGCGTACTCTGCGCCTCCCCGAATTATATTATACTCATAAGTGCGGGTACCGTGCACCACCGTGGGCACGGGAACCCCGGGGACAAATATAATAAACGCCGTGCCTTGTTGACAATAATGGAAGCCGGCCAGAGGCGAATCGAAGCGGATACTAAGGGTGCATCCGTGCCACCACCACCATGCGAATTACTGTGAACGCGCGGTACGTTTAAACGACACCCTGTTGCCTGTCAGCCATTTACCCCGTATGCTAACGTCAGCGGGTTTGAAAAGCGTCTCGTCTCCAGACGAACGATACAACGGAGAGAGGGTGACCACTTTGCCGTGTTTGCCCGCGCTCGTTATTAGTTTGTTATTAATGGGAAATCTTTACAGCGAGAATTGGCTTCACAGCGAATAATAACCACTATTTTTTTTTCTTTTTTTCTTTTTTTGGGGGGGATTGTTTTTTTTACAGCGAGGGCAGGTTCTGTCCGATGCTACTGATAGCTGACAATTTTTCTTTTTTTTTTTCTATTTTTTTTTACGAGTACGATTTTTTTCAACTACATATTTGCAGCCTTGCTGCCACGTGTCAAGAAAAGTTATTAATCAAAGTTTATCTGCACCGTCTGGTACAACAAACGGCGATAGTAGAACTTTCGGGAATATTTCATTCCAGACAGCGAGAGCCAAAAGTCATTTCGATTTTTTTAAAAAAATCGGCTGCTGTGTAACATAATAATGGAAATATAGTATAATAAGAAATATAGTAATAAACAATTAGTGACACTAATAATAAATAGCAATACCATATAGCAGTAATAGTAATAATAATAATTAAGAAATATAATTTAATTAATAGAAATATAATAATCTTCTAGATCTTTTCATCAATTGCAAATGGTCGAGAATATTTTGTATTTAGATTATTGAATTCGTAATAGTATTTTCTCTGTAAAATTATTTATTCCATCTGTGTGTGAATCTTTCTCTTTTTTTTTCTCATATATAAAATACATGATACATCTGTGTAATTCTGTAAATATTGTAATCTGACGCGTTTTTGACTGGAATTTTTAATTCAACTGCAGAAATTTCTCATCAATTCACAATTAACAATGAAACAGTGGATACGATGGGGGTTTCATTGCGCTTTACTTTTGGTTCTGTTACTCGACGAGGTGTGTAAGAAGTTGGCCTACGAGAGGAATAATAGAATTAGTTCGTTACTAACGGACAGTTGCCCGCATTCACTTTACCGTTTAATTTCCTGTTCACAATTTGCCCGCGTTTGGTTTACTTACGCGCTATTTTATCATCGAGATGTAGCTGGATCTAGCGAATTGTTTCACGAATTCTGTGAAACGAAGTCCCAGCATGTTCTCTTCGTTTCAGTTTCACCTGGAATTTCTACTTTAATTTGACGATGAATGGTACCTCCGATCTTATCGATTCTAAATTCTGCAATCACGCATTACACAATCGATTTGTAATTTAATTCATGTCAAATTTGAATCAGACTTGTGCAAAATTTTTGACAAACAAAACGAGTTTCATATTACTTTATATTTATATTCTTTCAGGCTTTTCCACTTATTCGAATGTGTAATAATCGAAGGAGAAAGCGTTCGTAAATCTTTTTCGATAGAGTCTTTCTAAGTGAATAATGGTTAACCTTTGATCAATCTGGGTCTGCAAATATTACTCTTATATTTCATAAATAATATTGTCATTTATTTTCATAATTGTACAATTATTCCCGTCACTGCGGCGTCGCTTAATTAAATTAATCACTAATTAAATTAATCTTCGAAAATAGTGAATTAATAATCTGATATAAAATCTTAAAAAAAGAAAAAAACAAGCTCGACCCAATGAATTTTCTCCATTCTTTTATGTTCGATAAAGGTGTTGAATAGCCATCTACATGTACGGAAAAATTCTCTCGAAGAAGTTTCGCTCCGCGATGGTGCGAGCGTTAAGCGAAATTGCGTAGAGCGTGGACGATAAATGAAATTTCAGCCGGTTGAATGCGAATAAACGAAGCTCGACCGGCCGCGGTTCGACGGTGGGGAAAAAATCGTCTAGGGAAATTGACGATATTGCTGGAGACGTGTCTTTGCCGCGGAGAAGGTTTTGCAGAAACGTTTTCAGCTTTCCCGCATTGACCTTTCGGATTGAAACTTTTAGATTCAATTTTCGGATGCTTTTCACAAAGGCTTGTTTTCACGAAGCCTTTCGACAAAATTAGTGTGTTCGGATAACGAACGGGTTGAACGTCTACGAGAATATCGTTGTAATTGGAAAAGTTTAAATAGACTCGACTGCCATTCGTTGCAGTGCAAGATTGTTTTTTTCTTTTTTTTATTAAATTTCTCTGTTTCTTCTATTTGAACTCGGGAATATTGCATATACATTGTATATTATTTAAATATTTTATTTTAATATATTGTATATTTATTATAATAATTATAATAATTTATTATAATATATTATAATTTAATAATTTATTATAATATATTATATATTGTACATTATTTAGATATTTCGTGTGATCATGTAATACATTATTTGAGAATTTAAGTGATATTTTTGGTATGGCATAATGTAATTAATTCACATACAGCGATCGTACAATTATTACTTACTAATTAACTTTTATATAACCTCTGAATGATATATTTCTACACAACTTTAGACATTTTTGCACACTTATTATTACTAATAATTACCTAGAGTAGTATATCTTACAATTTAACCAGTCATCAACAATCGCGTTCTAAAATTTAGTTTCAGACAACTTTAGGTGACACAAATCATTCCATCATATCATATTTAAGTTATACTATTTGCGTTATTGTATTAATCGTTTCTGCCCTTGACTAAAGAAATTTCAAAGTTATCACCTGCCTCGATTGATTGCCCGAGCGCTTCGTTCGTTTCTAATCTGCTTCGCTTTTCATCGTTCGCAATCTCGGTAAAGTTAGTCGATCGAGGCAGCGGCGCGCGAGAAAGCACGAGCTGAATTACGAGGAAAGAATCGAGCCGCGGCATAAATATTAATTGCGCGTGAAATTGTGCGGATAAGGGGGATCTGGGGGATTTTCCCCCCTCCCAGGAGAAAAGCAAATCGCCCCGAGAAAAAGGAGATTTAACGTACCGTGTAAGCGACGATGTAGTTGAAAATGAATACTTTATGCGAGCGAAGTTTACGCGTTGGAAGCTGCAACTCGGAAATGCTATTGGGAATATCGCCTAGGGCCTTGGACACCCGTGACCCTAAAGTTATGCAAATTGTTCAGGACGATTGTAACCCTCTCTCGTTCACTTTGCACTTGTTCAAGTTAGGCTTAGGCTAAATTCCCGCGTTTAGCGAGATATATGAAAGATAAGCTCGACGGAGCTTTGCAATCTCTCCGCGAGACTGTCGCGAGAAGTATTTGCAAATTGAAAGAGACCCATATATTCGATATATTAAGATTATTAATGTTCACATCGATCGAATCTTTTGGACGATTTGCTTGTTTTGTGAAATAACGAACGACACGCAGGTTGCCGCGTAAGAAAAATTGATACCAGACAAACAGATAATGAATCTGAATACCAAAACCCTACGTTATCCTTTATTACGCTTTGAAATCTTATTGTCGAATGGAAATTCTAGTATCCAATCCTGAGACTCAAGCATCGGTACACTTGATACTGACATCGGGCCACGAGGATTTTTCATAGTTTCGTTTCGCTTTCCAAGGTCGAAAAATAAATATCTTCTTTCTCTTAAAAGGCTTCACTTCATTTCCCAAGGATCGGAAATAAAATTCTTCTCGCCTGTCTTAATTTTCTTTCACGTGTGATCTATCGATAGCGAGCTGTGCAACTGGATCTAGATACGCGTCGTTCAAATGTGCGAAACACACACACACACGTGTGTACATGGAATTTAAAAGAAAGATATATTATTAATCTGCCAATGTTACTATTATTACACCGCGCCTTATTTCTCCAGAAGCAACCAGAATTCCACCGGAACCCCAGCATTCGCCATCAAACAACATTACCCGCCGTTGGAACTCAAGGAACACAGCCAGAGGAAATCTCTGCGTAGACAGCAATAACAGAGCGCGTAAATAACGCGATTTACAGCGGTGGGCCGGCGCGTATGCAACATACCATCGTGGCGCATACCATCGTAACACAAGAGCCCGGGAGACAGAGCCCCATAGTCACCGGGCCGGCAGCAGATATGTACACGTCACAATTGCAGAAGCAACACATGCATTCCGTTCAACTGACGCAGGTATGCTGGTCCCGCGAGCATAAAGGCTCGGCCTAATTGTCACGCGGTAACGTTCGTGGAGTATAGCTCGATAGCTAGCTTCGTTTTCCTCCGTGTCCGATTCTCTCTCACATTGTGAGAGGCTGGCTGGCCACTCTGATGCACGCACGTGCATGCGCCAGCTCGTATATATTAGCCAGAGCGGGGCCGAGCGGGTTCCTTGGCGAGAATATACGTGTTAATGGATCCTTGCACGCTGAGTTAGGCTCATCTGGCCAAATGGACGTGCACGTTGCTTGCCAGCAACAGAGCCCTAATTACACCACCGTGGTGGGCTGCCTCGCGGCGTCGCGACCGTCACACGACTTTGGAAAGCGAGCAAACCAACATCTCCAATCGGCCGATCGGCGATAATGCTCGATCAATTTGCGGGAAACAGGCGGAGAGGAGGAGGGGGTCAACTTGACCGTAGATTACACGCGTCCTCGTCGTTGATGATCGACGAGCTAACGCCCCGCTGTCTCTCCGACGGACGCTTAGCGACATCGCGGAAGTGACGGAAGTGAAGTCACGCGGAGAACTCTCTCTGTTATTATTATCTTTCGAGAAATATGCCGCCGGTTTTTACGCACTTGCAGAGAATTTTGGACGAAGCAATTTTCCAACCAAGGTCCCGAAGTTCTTTTTTTTTTCTTCTGCTTTTAAATTGTGTTCTCAAAAATATAAATTCGCGCGAGTATCGTCTAGAGACAGTCTAGTAAATAAACGTTTTGTAGTAATATGATGCTTGATCGTGACGTATGGTATTTTTTTTTTCTTTCCAAGTCTCGGTTCGATAGCTGTAATTTTTACTTGTTCCTTTGTTCGTTGTTGATTCAATACGGATGTAGGCAGTCAGACATATTGCATTTAAGAATTAAGTGGATTGACCGCGTGACACGTATTCGTAGCATAAATGGGCATAGATTCTTTTCAGTTTCGTTTATTATTCCGTGTCATTTATTTTTATGAATTCAAACTGGATATTGCGAAAGATATATATTAAACCCTCTTTTTCACACTTAGTTGTTTCCTGCTGTGATAAATACGCAGCCACTCTTAAATTTGCAATTTATCAGCGCCAGGTATCTACGTATGACTTTTTAAATTATGAGCTTTTGAAATTTAATTTTAATTTTAGTTCATGGATACGTAACTGATATGCTTGGTGAGATTTATTGAAAATAAATAAATCTCGGACAGTTGAGTCCGTTAATGCTTCGTGTTACAGTCAAAATTTGAGAGCAATATGAGAGCATTTGGCAGACGTTCGTTTTGCAATTCACATTGCGATTCTGCGACAGATTTGTTCTCTGCATACATCAAAGTCAGTTTTAGAACAGATTGGCTGAGTTCAGCGCAGGCCGCTAATTGCAGCATTACACAAATTCGAAAATTTGCAACGTAAAGTGTAATTTCTGATTGTCGCTTGCAAGCTTTGAAAAACGAGTTTTTCTGCGAATTCTGTGATATTAATTATTCGATCGTTCCTCAAATATTCTTTCCTCAAGAGTCAACCAAGTAAAGTACCAAATATAATGCAAAATTCAAGTTTAGAAATTTTAAGTTCAAATTTCAAAGTTTCAGTTTAACAATTTTTTTAGCTGAATGGTTTAAATTTTCCTTTATATTCCGTAGTAACGCACATTGTAAATTTCGAATCTGTCACAAAAAATGGAATCACTAATTGAATCATTAATTTTCATCCACACGTCGATCAATGTCAATTACGTAGCGCCATCGACAAATCGTTCAGAAAAGCGAACAACATCCGACAAAGGAACGTTCATCTTCGATGAAATCGTTTCACGAGTAATAACAATGTGCCCATGTATTGCTTGGACATGGATTAATGCATCGATATATAAAGCGTGAAACTGCTGAATTTGAAATAACTCCACATTTGTTGTGATTCAAAAAAAAAAAAAAAAAAAAGAAAGAAAGAAAAGAAATTAAAATACAAAGCTGAAAATCATAGAAATATCTTTTCGAATCGCTGTCTTTGGACGATTGATATCACTCTACTAATCGAAGCATCTTATCAACGACGATGTACTTTGATACATGCAAAGTGAATTAATTTCGAAACATTTTTATTGCTAAGAATTTTGAAACTTCTAAAAAAGAATGGTGGTGTTTGCACTTCTGTGGCTTGCTGTATGTAGCACTCCATCAAAAGAAATTCCAACTTTTCATTTAATAATTACTTACTGAATAGAATTCACAGATTTTATCCATTCTTTTCTTTTTTTTTCTTATCAACTCAGGATAGTCCAGTACCTTGAATAATTAATACGAGATACTTCTTCAACGACGCCTTCAACGTGATTTCACGCGAAACACATCTCGTATGAAGAACTTTGCACGCATGGTAACTGGCGGAGTGACGAAGCTTACCTCCCGAACTATTTCTATTCGTCGAATACAATTCCCGATATTAGTGGAATTATGGACGATAGACGCGCGTGTTCCCCGAAATACGCGAGGACCCACTACAATGGTAGTTGGAATTATGCAGATTAAGCTGGTTCGCTTGGTGTGTGTTCAAGTGCACGGAAGCTCCTCGACAAATGTCAAGCTGGCTATGTTCTTCGGTGTACTCGGGGAGAGGCACAGAACCCCACTCGTGAAGATATCCCTCTCCGTTGTTGCGAATCCGTTCTACATCCATTGGAATTTCACCCTCGGACTGCCGACGGTTCAACGATCTGGCAAACATCGCGACGAGTTATCGTTGAGTTATATGAGTTATATTGGCACACGCGTAAAAAATATACATACGAGCCTTAGCCTTGGAAAGTAACAGTTTATCAACCCAAATTAATTGTCGATCGAGCAGTGATCTATCTTGCAATTAGTATTACAAACAATTGAAATTTGAATTTCTCCGAGTCTTCGCCAAGTGAAATTATAGAATCCAGATGATGACGCGGTAATGACAAAAATATCAAATGAATTCTTCTGGAATTTCATTGCAAGCGTCAGTATCAAACAATAGAGTACGGGGTATCGTGAATTGATTGCAAAAAGAATTCTGATTCTTCGTGGGTTGAGAAAAATGAAATGAAATACTAATCAACAGACATTAATGTAACAAGCTTTTCTCTTTGTCGAGTTCTTCTAACGTCTCTGCTTAACTAACTTTTCGTTTAGCGTCGATGGCTGCATTTTCTTTATGTTATTTATAATACATATATTTCCGTTCTTAAATTCGTCAAAAATCAATATTACATCGTTAGATTGTTAAAGAACTCGGTCTACGAAGTATTTCAAATAGTTGTTTCCACTCTCTGCTCTCTAATTACAAAGTGACATTAAAATCAGAAGATCGATCTTTCTCTCATCTGATATTTATACATTAAAAAAAATTCTAAGAATCTGACTTTTATTTGTAACTCGTTTCATTACAAACTGACATAATCAGAAATTCAATAGAAATTCCCTCACCACGTTTCTCTTGTTTGATCTTTACGTACTAAAAATTTTAAGAGCCACATTTTTATTTATAACACTTCCAATCACAAACTAACATAAAAATCGCACAATCAATAAGAACTCCCTCATCACGTTTCTCTCATTTTTATACTAAAAATTCTAAGAACCTGACTTTTATTTATAACACTTCCAAACAAATTAACATAATCAGACAATCAATAAGAACTCCCTCATCACGTTTCTCACCTCTGATTTTTATATACTATAAATTCAAAGAACCTGAATTTTATTTATAACACTTCCAAACAAATTAACATAATCAGACAATCAATAAGAACTCCCTCATCACGTTTCTCACCTCTGATTTTTATATACTATAAATTCAAAGAACCTGACTTTTATTTATAACACTTCCAATCAAATTAACATAATCAGACAATCAATAAGAACTCCCTCATCAGGTTTCTCACCTCTGACCTTTATATACTAAAAATTCTAAGAACCTGACTTTTATTTATAACACTTCCAATCACAAATTAACATAAAAGTCAGACAATCAATAAGAACTCCCTCATCACGTTTCTCACCTCTGGTCTTTATATACTAAGAGTTCCAAAAAAAAAAATCAGACTCTTTTATCTGTCTAAGGATAAAGTCCACACAACGGAAGAGACAATTATCACCTCAAACTCCGTAACGTCAACCCTGTCAATCAAAATCTGGTGTCGATAAAACTTTAAAATCAACAAATCAATAAATACTTCCCCCGGTTACGTTTCTTTCATCTGATCTTTATATACTAAAAAAAAAAAAATTCTAAGAGCCTTATTTTTATTTATAACTCTTCCAATCACAAATTAATATAAAAATCAGACAATCAATAAGAACTCTCTCATCACCTTTCCTACCTCTGATCTTTATATACTAAGAGTTCAAAAAAAGAAAAAAATCAGACTCTTTTATCTGTCTAAGGACAAAGTCCACACAACGGAAGAGACAATTATCACCTCAAACTCTGTAACGTCAACCCCGTCGATCAAGATCTGGTGCCGATAAAACTTTAAATCAGCACCGATCGAAACCGAGTTTCCGCATCGGCTTCTTGTCCCCGTGTCCAAAGTCCAAAGCAGGGAGGGTGGGAAGAGGGGGTGGTCTTACTCGGTTGGTCGTAACTCAGACAAGCCGGCCTCTATTTCTACGCAGAAGTAAGATCGACGTCGGCCGTAAGTATACCATCCAAGATAGATTAGGATTCGAGTCGTGGCGACTGTTCGTTCTCTCGCCGAGGGTTGCTCCCCTCTGCTCCTCTCTCCTCTCAAAAACGATCCCGTGCCGATCTCAAAGCCGTAATGATTAATGGAGTTAGGGATGGTGCGCGCAGTTCCGTAATACCGTGGCAACTATCGAGTCGGAATTACAGTTGAGAAACTTCGGGGTGAGTTAGGGGACCGGCGTCGTCCTGGCTCTCGGCCTCTCGGATCCACCCCTGTCTCCTTGGCTGCGCAGCTATCCGACCACGTTCCAAACTCGATTTGATTTTGATTCGACATACACTGGAAACGCATTTAATGCATGCGCTTACGTGGCGAGTACGCGTGTATCGACTAAGAATGAACATCGTCTTGGTGGATCATACCAAGACGTTCCGTTCACGGGAACGTCTTCGGCGTTGGATTCGTTAGCATTTAGAACGACTCGCTGTGTGTGTGTGTGTGTGTGTGTGTGTGTTTCAGTGTGACGTATGTCGTTCTCTAGCCCGTTAACGTTAAGGGGCGTGTATAGTGCTTTGAGGTACTACGAAGTTCGAATACTGAAAATTCAAGTACGTCTTGGAACGTCTTCTCTTTCGTTGTTTTTTTTCCCGAAATTTTTCCTTTTTTGTTTTTTGTCTACCTATAAAATTCAACAAATTGAGAATATGTAGCACTGGATATTTATATAAATTTTATGTATTTAACAATGGAGGAAAATGTACTACTTTATATTCTGTGTTTGTCTTCTTCCTTTTAGCGTATAAAAGCAAATACATGAAGTGTCTTATAACTTTGTTTTATAATTCAGCAAGTTAAGTGAAAAGAACAATCAGATGAATTATATATATTAATATGTATTTTCTCGTATCTTGTATAGAATTTTTGTCTTCTATACAAAAATTATACTATCAACTAGACTGTTAATTACTGCAATTTGGCAGTGTGTATCCAGTAGCGGGGAATTGGCTTCAAGGAGAATAGGCATCGAAGCCTATTGTATCAGACGCAATTTACAATGTAAGTTTAACTTGATTGTGTTACTGTTGACGAGTGAATATTCATATTTTGACACACTTTGAGAAACGTAATATTATTTACGGAAGAAAATTTCAATCTTGGACAGTGAAGTCAACTAGTAGAACTGATTTTTATTGCTCTGCGAATACAACGGGCATTACTTTAAAATTAAAACCAAAAAAAAAAAGATCTACGATCTACGATTAACAGGGAAATTCTTGCTAATAGGGAAATAATTATTAATTATTAATAAATCACTCATTCAATCGATCATCGTATAATTCAATTAACTATATTCGTATTAATCATCATTTTTTTTTCTGAACAGTGTTATACATATCAAACTACATTGATGATTTTCATGTCTGAAGTAAATTTAATTTAATCACACAGGGGTAAAAAGGAAATCTCTCGAGTCGCTCTTTCGCCATAATAAAATATGCTCGTTTATTCTCGCAATAAAAATGATTCATCCTCGTTGAACAACTGGTGTAAATGAATTTTTATCAGCAGACGTGTCGTTTATTCGGATCAAGCACGTCTCTTTACAGGTTCTGTAAAACCGAGTAGTCTCACGAGAAATTGACGTTCCGGCCATTTTGCTTCAGCATAAAATTTCAACCCTCCCTCCCGCTTTGCTTTTTCTTTTCGATATTGAGTAAAATTTCTCTTTCCATCGACACGACGAAAAGTCTGTTCTCCAAAGTCTTTTTACGTTCGCCAGTTAAACGAACGAGAAAGCGTTCGTGTAACGCGCTGAAACAGGTTAAAGGAAGTTAATCTCGGCGATGAAAATAATAATAATAATAATAAGAAGAAGAAGAAAAAAAGTTTCACGACCGTGCACCGTTTTATCGTTGATTTCGACATTGCCGGATTACAGCCGATCTATCAGACTAATTAGATAGCATTGGGCAGAGGATTAATTTAGATGTAGGTTTACAACTTAATCGTCCGTGAAAATACGATTACATTGGCCGATTCAATACACATAACCCATATATATCGATCATAATCAGATATCTTGCATTGCAGATATCAGAGTTTATGAAACCAGTTAATTGAAACAATAGAGCGAGTCGGAAGTATTTGAAACAGATTTCTGATCGATGCGACAGGTGTCAAGTTTTCGGCGATTAATTTGACGTGACATCGTCGTCGTTCCAAATTTTTTTACGTTCGTGTGATATTAACAGACAACGTAACGTTTATTTTACAATTGTACAGTTATTCTTCTTTCTTGCAATTAGTGTCAACCGGTACAAGAGTGAATTGTGAGGTTTGAATGGTGATTACGAGTCATCTCTATATTTTTATTAGTTTATTTATATGTAGGACCTGAAACATCGATTCGCGATTCTCTCCGATTTCACACCGTTCTAAATTTTAAATAACAAATGTACAATGATATAAAGTTTTATAAGTATTATTCGTGCAAATTTTCACTGTTCCCGAAAAGCCCGTTTGCTCGAACGTTTGACTCAAAAATTGACTGTATAATGCAGTTTGAGACTTCGTTTAAATTTCTTTACGATTTTTTGAAAAATCAGACGAGATGATTCAGTTTTCTTGTCGATAGTGCGATAACGCCTCTGTCAAAGTTAATGATTAATTATTTACTATTCTTTATTAACCGATGAAACGAAATATCAATCCACAAAGGATGTGTATTAACCTCTCAACCGCTTTTCAAAGTACGTATCTACATTATGTCGCTAGAACGACGCGATGACGATTATACTCGTCAAACGCAGAGTATGTGCAGTTGTTGTAAAATTAAACTGTAAGGTTTTTTTTTTGAAAAATCAATAATTTAATTAATAATAATTGATATTAATAAGAAAATATTTAGAAATGATGTAGAAAGGAACTAGTCTCGAACTATTCTAAAATGTTTGAAATTTACAAAATTTCTAAAATTTACGTTTTATCTTCCACCAAAAATTTAATTGAAGTAACAAGTTGTAATTACATTTCTCGCATAACGAGAATGTTCGTCAGTAGCAAGTTGTAATTAATTTTCTCGCACGACTCGTCGTTCGTAGCTAAGAGATTAACAAATATGAAATTTTCAATTTCACTCTATTGCCTGCAGATTTATCGCGTCTGACGCGATATAGAGTAAATTGTTCATCAGTAAATTGTTGTTCATTTTCGCGATGCAAATGTTTTAACGTGGGATCCTTTTCGTCGATGCGATAGAGTGACGAACGTTCTTTTGTCGTGAACGTTTCACCGCTCGATATTACGGGGAGAAAATTGCATTCGTAGCGAATTCAAAGCGACGACAAATCGTCGTGTCATTGACGGGTCGCCACAGGGTGTGGTTTTTCTAGCGGAAACCCGGTGTCGAATCCCATCGATTTGATTCAATCTCGAAGGTTGAGCCTTGAGGAGCGCGTGGACCTCTCGCTCGATCAGGAATAATTTCGTGCTCGCATCGAAATTCGCTTCAATTCCCTCTCTTCCCTCGTTTCCAAGAACGTTGAAATTTCCGCTCGAACGCTGGAGATTAATTTCATCACATGCCTACGTATGCGTTTCAACGAACGCACACGCGGCAACGTTTTACAGTTTTAAAGATTTTCGCGTCTTTTTCGAGTACTTGCGTTTGATTGAAAATTTTCTACCAATAGTATCTGCAGAGTTGCGCAATGTTATTTTTGAATATTTATAGTAATTTGCAGTAATTTATTTGAATATATATGGTAATATGTAGTAATTCGTTTATAGTGATTTATAGTACAATAAAACTCTGTTTGTACGTACTACATTCATTTGATCAACAGTTTAAACAACGTCGATTTATACGAATTCCGATGTTGGTTGAAATGACGAGTTCGCTCGAATTAATTTTATTTGCCTGCGTATACGTTTAAAGATTTTAATGTCTTCGAGTACTTGCATTTGATTGAAAATTTTTTACCAACCTTCGTTCATTTGATCGACGATCAGTTTAAACAACGTCGAAGATAAAGAAGATAGCTTCCATTGTCCCAAGTAATGAATTCTAGTTGCATGAATAATTGGGAAGTCAGATAACGAGAAGAATATTATAGACAGAAACATAATTTCCTCGTACAATTTCATTCAAGAAGCTCTTTTCTATCTTCGTTAATTCTTTATCTCGTATGTGAATGATGTATTGTTCTATATCGAAACTATATTGAACATGTGTTCATTTATTGCTCGTATGAAACGAATATGTTCATTTCATTATATTTATGAATTTATTTATTTCTTGTACACAATAATCATATTGATCTAAAAATAATGTATTATTCGTATAGCATTCATTTATTGCTCGTGCAAAATGAACACGTTCATTTCGCTACATTCACGAATTTACTTAGTCTTCGTTAGCTCTTTTCTATCTTCGTTAATTCTTTATCTCGTACACGTTGTTTCAAGGAAAGAGTCACGCACATGTCGATTCAATTCAGCTGGAGTTAAATTCTTTTTTTATTCTTTCTTGCGACTGTCATTATTCTTTCCTTTTCGTTTAATTTTTCGCGTTCTTGTTCGTTTTGCGCCAAGCCAAAGCGCCTTTCCGTTTAAACCGTTCACGATGAACAGTGGCCTCGGTTACATATTAGCTTAACGTCTGATCGGAAACTTACATGATTACTTGATACTTTGCGAGTTAAAATTGTACAAAACCGTGTACGTTTGCATGGGTTGTTTCGTCGTTGTTTATTATGAATAGACGCGTGCATTGTGTATCCAGCTGACAAAGCTGCAAGGAAACAAGATGTATCTGTTACGTGCTTTTTGCTTCGTGTTCGAAGAAAAAGCAAACGTACGTTTTTCAATACCTTCGTTTTTTTTTTTTTTTTTTTGTCTTGTATAATTTCCCTTGCGCGATACGTCTTCTGCTAATGTATAAGTCACTCTCTTTTGAAACACAAATAAGTCTAAGAGTGGAATATAATTTTATACCTCCTGCTTTATATTAAAAGAATAGACAATGAATCTTATATTGAAAATAATCATATATTACGTCTACAATCTCAGACCGAAAGGAAAAATAAAATGGAATCGAAATTCCATCGTATACATTTACTAAATGTACTGCAAGTTACACGATATTCGTTAAAACTGCGTGCAAGTAAGAAGCAACAAAAATACTCGAAACGTTACGTTGGAGTGTCACTATTTGATAACTTCGATACCTGAAACTTGAAAGCAAGTTTCACCTGTAACAATCAATCGTGCGCTAATAATCATCGCGCGATGACAATTTATTCTCGACGAAAACAAACAAAAAAAAAAAAAAGAACCGTGAAACGCCAGTAATTGGTTGCTTAAAATTTCCAAGATCCCTAAACGATAATAAGGTGATATTATTCAAAAGATATTGGCAAGTCTAGTGTCCGAGTTGACGCGATCAATCAATTGACCTGAAGAATTCACAGATACGCCCATGATACGTCGTAAATCGTAGTTTGCAAAATTAATTTACAATTGCGCGCGCTAATCGATGGCGACGACTATCTCATAAAACGATCGCGATCGCATGGTTGAATCATAGCAGCGGATTGGAGCCCACAGTGTTTGCAGACGCCGGTTCTGAATTCCGGCAATAACGGAGACGGTAATAGACGGTCGGGCATCTGTCTGAAATTGTTTTACAAATGAGTCAACTCAGCCGGCAATAAATCAATTCGACCGGCAATTTGCCGGCCACTTTCGAACCTGTCGACGGTAAAAAAATACACGGCGGCACACGACGATTTATGTATCGCGAATCGGTTTCATTCCCGCGGCCGGGAACCTCGTTACAACAACCTGTCCCGTTTGTTCGACGACTGTTATTTCTCCATTGCGGTCGTCGCTAGAGATGGAATCGAGATGTATCTCGCACGAGTAGGCTCTCGAGTTCTTTATAATCTTTCTTACGACCCCTCTTCGCAATTTTCCTTTGACTCTAACGAAATATCGCGAGTTTTTCTTGTTTGCTTCATTTTGTTAAAATGATCGTTTCTCTTGTATTTTTTTTTTTTACTACCGTCTCTTAAATGGATCCTTTCTGTGGAGTAAATAAATAAATAGACATGCACTGTAACTTAATCTGACAATTGAGACAGAAGACTATGAAACAATTGATAATGCGTATTTTGTTAGGTTTTTTTCTTCAAATTTAATAAACATTGCTAGGGACAATAATTCAACTTATTATAACTTATATTCTAGTTAAATATATTGACATTTAGTGTACTTGTTAAATCATATTCTAGATTGAAACTATATAAAATAAAATTTCTAGTTAAATATATTGACATTTAGTGTACTTGTTAAGTTATATTCTAGATTGAAACTATATAAAATGAAATTTTGTACAGTATCAAAGAAAGATTAATAGGTATGCCTAATAGTTTTTTCTTCCGAATGTTGAACTGGTCGACTATCTTTAGTGTGATTTTGTCCATTTCTTGTACTATATGTGAAGTAAATATATTCAAGCTGAATACATTCAGGTTGAATACATTCATTTATATAAAATGAATGTGCAAATTTTACAAACTTACTCGTAAGTAATACAAAATACATCCATATATGTGTACTCTTTATATATATTACTCCTAGTATTCATCTGAATGTGTATATCATGCATGTATTGTTCTATATTGAAACTATATTGAAACTATATTGAAACTATATTACTATATAACTATATAACTATATTACTATATTACTTATTGAAACTATATATTGTTCATTTATTACTCGTATGAAACGAATATTTATGAATTTATTTATTTCTTGTATATTGTATACAATCTGATCATTGTACACAATCATATTGATCTGAAAATAATGTATTACTCGTATAGTATTCATTTATTGCTCGTACAAAATGAACACGTTCATTTCGCTACATTCACGAATTTACATAGTCTTCGTGTACGACGAATGCAAATGTGAGTAACATAAAAACAGTATATGAATAATGCAAAATGAATAATATGAGACGAACGATATGAATGAATAATATAAAATACGGGAATAAAACATCAATAACGTGAAATTCTACGTGAAATAGATCGAACACGAAACAAACACGTTTCACTTCGAGAGTGGTACTCGGACGTCGTGAAACGAAACTTGGACACCGAACTTGACTCGAGGATTCGATAAGTACATATTGGACTTGATCGCAATCCTCGCAGGCCAGTCAGTCGTGACAGATTCGTGTTCAATCGACGAGCTTTCCCGCGAACGTCGAGCTTTCATCTCGCGAGTGGAACTTAGACGAGTCGAATTGGCCATCGACTGCAGAACGCAGTTCTCTCTCTCTGTCTTCCTCCTTCTCTTTCTTTCTCTGTCTCTCTTTCGGGCAAACGGCATTTGTAATTCCATCGTCCGACGAAAGTCGCGTTTCGAAAGCCCGGGCGGCTTCGCGTCGAGACGGGGCTTACAAGTCAAATATCAGAGAATTTCATTTGAATGTTACCGCCGCTTTATTCCGTTCGATTGGCGAACTTTCGCGCCGACCGAGTCGTCGTTTTCATTTGGGCGCAGTGGGCGAGGACAGAGGCGAACCGTATCTTTTCTCTCTAATTGAGAAGTTCGAAACTCGAGGGATAAGTTTCGCAAGTTCGTCTCGTTTGTTCGGCCTTTGAGTTCGAGCGATTTACAATTATGACGAATCATTACGGTTGATCGACTGCGGATATTCGTGCGAAAACGTACATCGTTGCGAAGTGTGATTGAAGAAGTACGGGGTGGGCCAAACCAGGTTTCTTCCCACCTATTTTCTTTTTTTAATTAGTATGAAATTAGTATAGCGTAGTATTATTAGTATAAAATTTAATTAGATTCTTTTTTTAAATTAATTTATTAATTTGATTAATTTTTTTCAGTAAATCAGAAAAAAACTAATTTCATTAATTTTAAATTGAAGTTCGAACATGCGTCGTTTCTTTTTGTGCACTTTAATCTGTGAAAGAAATTTTTTTTTTTAAATATATAGTAGAAAGTGATTTTTGATCCACCCTGTAGAACTCAGAACGAAATAAATATTGCACTTTCGATATGTAATTTTAAATTCTTCGCAGTCGAATGATGAACGAGACACAAAAGCAATCGCTGTGCTGTGTACGCGTGGACACAATGAAATTTCGTCGAGAAATTAACAGTTCGTATAATTAACTTTGATTATTTAATTCTGCTTCCAATTCTGCTATTTTTCTATTAAGAGTCAGTGGATGGGTACATACGACACCAACAAAGTTTTGAAAATCAATTAAGATCCGCGACGCTGGCTAGATTCAAGGAACTATTCGTGACAGTGGATAACATTCATGATAATTTCCCTGGAACTTCGGATACCTTGGAAACTTTTCAAGTTGTTCGTAATTCGAATTTGTGTCTCACTTATTCCTCGACCCTGTTGAATTTTTATTCAGAATCTGTGCACTCACGATCGGTGCATCTCTACGAATGAAATCTGAATTTGTCTTAATCTCACTCTCACCGCAACAAATTTTCAATCATTTAGAGAGAGGAGAGATCATATGTTAATGACGATGATATGAAAAGACGAAGGATTAACACGAGGGAACATGTATTGATAATTTCAGCTACGATAGAATATTTACTTCAATTTTTTTTGTCAAAACGAAGCAGAACCTTTGTTGTTAACCTTTACAATTTCCGCAAGGGAGACAGAGCAACGTAAACGCGGCACTCAGAATGTGGCTCTTCGACGTGTTGGAACACAACTCTGCCGTTGCTGACGTACTGGCAAAACGGTATACTCCAAACCATCTGCCATCCTAATCGTTGAGCTATCTTCGCGCAATAGCTGCGATAATAGAAAAGAAAAAAAAAATATATATATATATTTCGTTAGATCGTGCGTGTTTTCGAAACGAGACTCGACTCACCTGTTATTGCAGTCGAGCCTGAACAACCGGTAGCCGCAGTCGCGTGCCAGGTGCCAACTTTCTTCGATCAATCTCTTGGCAACTCCTAACTTTTGATAATCAGGGTCCACCGCTATGCTGCTCTGCTCGAACATCACGTTCTCGACGGGGAAACGTTGCCAGATTTTAGGCGCGTCCATCACGAAGGCGAAGAACT
Source organism: Tetragonula carbonaria (assembly GCA_032399595.1). Taxonomy (NCBI): domain Eukaryota; kingdom Metazoa; phylum Arthropoda; class Insecta; order Hymenoptera; family Apidae; genus Tetragonula; species Tetragonula carbonaria. The sequence goes on from JAUCRC010000002.1 coordinate 10,479,544, forward strand.
CGATGATGTCGCGTATCGGTCCGTCGTCGCAGCATCGCGACAGTTTGCACAGCTTCTTCGATTCGTTGCGACCGATCACGCAATTCAACGCGGCGCCGATTATACAGTTGTCACGATTCTCGGCGATGATCGAGTAACCGGCGCTCACTTGCTCCAGCATCATGCTCCTCCAGATTGGTGGCGCCTCTGTGCCGCTGAGACCGATGTTGATCACTACCGGTTCTTGTTTGTAATACGTCTCGCACATGAAGTCCGCCACGTTCTCGTAATCCGGGGGCAGGGCCAAACGAGTTCTGAAAAGTGGATCCTCCTGGGGAAATGTTATTGTTTAATTGTTCAATCGTTTTTTTTTTTTTTTTTTTTTTGGCAAATACACAATTTTGAAATTGGTTTGAACTCGGAGAATTTTCAGGAAGAAGTTTCGTTGTATAAAGCAAATTTTATCTCTATTTATTAAGATAACATAATTTAATTGTTTTTTTATTTACTTATTTTACCACGAAAAATACTCTGAATAGATTATTACAGTGGAAGCTTGGTTATATTTTATTAATCATGATAACATTTTTCAATACTTCGTATGACAGAAGGTTGACTGAGGGGGAAAGTATCATACAGATGAAAAATAAAGTATCATTTTCTGCAGTTTGTATAATTGAGGTTCTATGGTGATGATAATTTTCATTCTAGGAAGACTCATTTTTCTTTGCATTTGCTGTGATGAATTTAAAAATAAATATTTCTCAGTAATTATGAAAACAAAGTATTTCTATTTGTACGTATGGCCATCGCGGGATTTCAAAAAAGAAATTGGCATCGAGAAAAATCGATGGAATGTACAGTGAAAACTGTGGAATTACAAAATGTTCTTCTCTGATAGATACTTAATCTAACGAAATATAATTCACATACAAAAAGTTCGAGAGAACGAATCTGTCCCAGTTAAATTACGAAAACGTATATTTAACTTGTCAGCTAACTTATAATTTTGTATCGGAAGTGATCAGTAACTTAATTGAAAATTTTATTATTTATTATTATTTAATTTTATTGATTTTATTATTATTATTTATTATTATTCAATTTTATTGATTTTATTATTTATTATTTATTACTATTTAATACGAAAATTTAGTATTTAACATCTTCGTGCGAGGAGCAGATTGAAGATTGAACGAGAAATAAATATTTTGCAACGTTGTTCAACTTTTCAAGAATTAAAAGTAAGTGTCAACGATGTAAATGTAATTTCTATGCAGGTTATAACCGTAACCGCGGCTTCTCACGGTGAAAAAAAAAAAGGAAGTGCACTTACGCTGCATTTCACTCGCAGATTTGCCGCCGTAAAATGGAAAGTTGCCTTCCTGTTTCCAATCCCGCTGTGTCTCGAGGCTGTACGACTCAGGCATCCGAGGATGGCACTTCTATACATTTTCAAAAGCGACGTGGCCATTTCATTTCGTTCAGCGTTTCTTGCCGATGTAAAGACAACATCCTGCTCCTTCAATGGCCCATTACATCTCTCAAATTGTATCTGCTCTGTAACCGAGCACGCGGATTTACTTTTATTTCCTTTATTCGCTTGATCGTTTGACGTTTCAAATTGAACAGAACCTATATATATATATATATATATATATATATATATATTTTAATCAACGTGTTTACGCGACGGAATCCGCGCCAAAGAGACGGATTAATAACGCGATAAAATATTATCCGCAAATTAATTGGATAACAGTGGTGGAATCAACGGATTGTTTGATCGTCGTCAAAATAAACAGCGAACACGCATTGTCCAGCTAGCACTCGATAGCACTCGATGTCATGTTCACGATCATCGTCGTCGTAGTCGTCGTCGTTGTCTGTGATATGAATTATTTTTTAACATGGTGTATAACAAATTTTAACGTAATTTAAAATCGATGTGCTTGAAACGCACTTATTAATAATTACAATCGATTGTCTTTCGTTTCGTCGATTCGACACGATGTCGAGACATTGGAGTTGGTAAATTGTTATTGGCGTAATTGTCGATTCTGTGCAACTTCACTTTTATATACGTAGTTACGAGGCGATTTCAGACAGGCTATTTAGCTATTTAGCTCATAAATTTGGGAAATCCGAGCAGTTGTTTAGAAAAAATGTTAGCATAAAAACGTGAATTTGATCGTGAAGTTTCTTCGGGATCCTCTGAAGAGGATTGTGTTTGATCACTCAGCACTTACTTTGAAACCTTCGAAAATCGGAAGGATCGCGAATTTCGCAAAATCTATCATCTAACGATTTCTAACATGTTCGATATATACTTAAAAGTATTTAGATACTCGCTTATTTTCAATAGAATGCAGAATTTTGGTACGTGACAGTTCAGAAATTGACTATACCGCAGAATTTAAACTAGATTTCTTAAAATTTAGTACGTAGAACCACAAACGCGTATTCATACATCTCGCCTGTGGTAAAACTAGAAAATCAACAGGTGTTGTGAATATTATGAATACACACACACACACACACACACACTACATTAATTTTCTTAATTTAACATTTGATTCACAAATTTTTCATTCAAGTCATGGCAAGTCCAGAAATGCTTTGTCGAAGCATAGAATTTTAAAGTAAAACGCAACATATGTATAAGTACCACATTTCGTAGAAATATTGATCGTCTCACTATCAGCGAGATAAACATAAAAAGGGAATAGTCTTAAAAATAAAAGTTGATAGATTTTGTCAAGTTCAATCATTCTTTACTAGCGTGTAACTTTCGTTTCTGATTTTTTTAAATTAAAAATTGCGTTTGTCTAGCTCTTAACTGTACGAGCGCCGCGATACGCGTAATGCGCGAACTACATAAATGTACGAGAGAATCGCGTGGGCTGCGTCGGATTTTGAAAGAGCAGGTAAAACGATAACTCAAACACGACTCTATTCATTCATGGCTGTTGTACGAAATGATATGGCAGCCAGCGGACCAGCTGATTTATGTATTGCTCGCACCACGTTTCATCGCCTCCGATATACGGGTACATCACATATGTACATACATGCATACACAGGTACCTGTGCGCACGTACACGTTCACGCGTGCATACATATTCATGCAAAATTCATCTCTGTGCGCGCCACCTTTCTTCACGTGTACGTGCGCACACATGCGTACACACAAAAACTAAAAGAATTCGCAGTCGTGTGTGCACAGAGACAGGATTTATCATCTTATCTACGAGCGTGCACGTGTGTATACACTCTCGTTCAAAATTTTTTATTCTTGATATAATCAGCTTCTCTGCGATGATAGATGATAAAAATTTTCAAATTACGCGCATTTGTCATCAACAAGAATCGCAGAGATCTCAGTAAAGTGATAAAAGAAAAGAAGAAAAGAAAATTGAAAGAATTAAGTCGAGAAGAAAGAATGAAATTTGTTCGTCCTCGTTTCTTTTTCTTTTCAAGAAGACGGAGCATTTAAGCAGTTTCGATAAAATGGAATTTACGAGACGAATTTACGGAATTCGCAAGCCAAGCCTCGATTAAAAATAAAATAAATGAAAATTGTTTTTTCGACATGCTTTTTTTCATCCGTTTGAACGGCGATTACTTCGGAAACATTCGGCACAGTTACGTCTCGTAAACTCCTTGTCGCGCAAAGTGTATCCTAAGTGTTAAGATTTTTGAGACAGAGTGTACGTGTAGGCATCGCACACAAGCTCGCGCGTGAACGTGTGTGTGTAGGATAGAGGAACGCAAAGGATTGAGAAAATAGAAGTGCAGAGAAATGGTTAAATGGGTCACCGAATACTGGCTTGTTTTACGTAACTTACATGTTTCTGATTTTATTAAAGGTTGCTTTGCGAATATTCCGCTTCCGGTTGCAAAGGGCAAATGTTTGGATTTAAATGGAATCCTTTGCGAGTTTCTCCCTTCAGACAAGGGATTTGTGTTCGCGATAATTAGATCGCGCGCGCTTGCGGCAAATTTCAAAGTACGGGGATGCTAGAGAGTGTACGAAAAAAACGCGAGAAAATACGAAAATGTATGGAATTTATCTCTCTCTCTCTCTCTCTCGTCTTTAGAGGATATAAATATATGCTTTTTAGTAAAATTTACTGCGTACCTGTTCGAAATTTGAGAGGATCGAATCTCAAAATTGTAGAAATACTAGATAAGACAGTTCAGGTAACAAAGACTGATATAATTCAACAATTATACTTCTTAAATCGAACTATGCATAAAATTACGCCATGATACAATTTCAAATTAAACAATACAAGTATAAATAATGAGAACATACAAATTTAAATAGTAAACGATTTAAACAGTACAAGTTCAAATAATGAAGACTGATAATTCAACAATAATACTTGTTAAACGAACCGTTCATCATTAATCACAATTGCATTGTAGAAATGTAAAATAGCGCAATGTATTTCTCGATTTATCGCTACCTTTAAATAATCCTTCGTCCGAGTATAATAAAAAAGAATATAATAAAAAATAAAATAATTAATAATAAATAATAAAAAGGAATAATAAAAAGGAATATAATAAATAAAAATAATAATAAATAATAAAAAGGAATATAATAAATCTTAACATACAGTACTGAAATCTGTCTTATTGAAAATGAAAAGAAAGAAGAAAAATTAATATAACACATCATAATAACAATTCAAAATGATCCTCATTATCTTATGGTCTTATCATTACCATATCGTTAATACCGTTATAATCACCATTATAATTATCGTGCGTAATATAATATCTACGCGCACATAGTAACTTACAATGGCAACTACTATATCCTCAGCAACTGTTCGCGAAACGCAAAACGTTAAAAACGAGACGCTCTCAAATATGAAAAAAAGATAGGCTGCCTATCCATTTTGGAAAGAACATGCAGCTACACAAAGCCTGCAGAACACTACGTGCTTGAACAAGAGAATCTCTCTCTCTCTCCCTCTCTCTTTTTCTGTATATATACGTGTATATATACGTGTCATGCATGTACAGAGGCAGACACGCTTGCATCAATTATTTGTCTTTTATTCTCATTTCATCGGATACGCAGGAAAGATTGCAATTTATCGGCGCAACAATGCCGAGGATTATTAATATCCATTAATCAAGGGTTTCGCTGACGTGCGAAACGAGGCGATTCCCGTGCACGCGCGTAACATCGAGCCACCTTCGTGCGAAATAAAACCAGCGAGGCGAGAGGGAGGCGGTGCAAGGAGCCGAACAATACGTTCCTGATGAACCAGCGATAAACGCGGTAGTATATTTTGGATACGTTTGTTCGTCGAATCGATGACACTCGAAATGCGAAATACTCGGCATGTATGACGTATATATACGTATTATATATACGTCGAAACGTTGCTGCTCTAATCGAGTTGGAGAAAAATGAACGAAAATACACACGGTACGCGAACACAAACACGGAACAGAGAAGGAGAATTGATTTCTATTTTGACATTCACTTTTGTGAGAGAAAATTGGAGGGGTATATGTAAATGGCACAACTCGGGGAAGCATGTTTTTCAGGAGATATGGAACACTCCGGGTTTCGACCAGAATTAGGCATTGCCTCGTTTAAATTCGAAGTAATACACTTCCTACGTTGTTAATGTGAATTTCATCGCAAAATTTTAGAATTTGTTGTATTCACATTGTAAGAAGTATTTGTATACAGGAAAGTTTCATACGAATCGTGAACAGCAATATGGCCTTTTTCTACCGGAAGCGGAAGACTGGTTTTGATCATTAATTTGAATTGATGCTGTCTCTTGTTGATTGAAGAAATAACGCAATTTGAAATCATCACACTTTTTTACCTTATTAATATGCATTTCTTCGCAAAATTTTGTAATTTATTATAATTTCATATAGTGCAAGAACTATTTGTAGAATATAGTTTCACGCGAATCAGAAAAATTAACGTGGTTCCTTTCTATTGGCCAAACTAATAATAAGATTAGTAAATAAAATTTTGATTACTGTCTTTACAGTTTTTTTTTTCTTTATAGCACTCCAAAAAATTGCGTCTTTGAATTGTGTCACTTTCTTTGTGATATATTCAAGTGTGTTTGAACATTTGTTGTGGAAAATTTATGTTCGTATATTATATGTATTATGTATTATATAAATATTATGTATTATAAAATTTTATTAACATTGTATTTTTATTAACGCGTAATAATTACATCGATTATACTGCTGTCGACGAAAGACTAAGAAGATTGAATAATTGGCTTCTTAAATATTTTTGAGAACTTCTTCCGCTAAATAATTTACAATTTTAGAGAAATTTCGAAAAGTAGTTTCTGCAGGTTTTCGAATATTTTTATAAACTACTCGAAATATCATATTTTCTCATCAAATTGTTTAATTTTATGCCTAGTTCGTCACTAATTAGTAGAATGTGAAAGTACAATAAAGATATGCTGGTCAAAGACAGTGTGATTCAAGCCACGCGACTGTAAGTAGAATAAGCCACGAATCGTCTCGGGTCAGACACTCCTACAATCTAATCGGGAAATGTTTATTCGTGCATGTATTTGCATTTTACGATCGTCGTGTTAGCTCCGGGGGTAAAATAGGCCTAACGTAATCCCTGCGTGTCATAAGATGCGACTAAAAGGGAAATTCGTGTTGATTAATCGACGATTGGTTCGCAATAATTAAAGAAGTATAAGATTTGAATAATGATAATAATCCAGCGTTCAACGAGTGAAAAGTTATCTCTCCGAGAAGATGGATTCCGCCGAAAAGCATTATTAATAAAGCGCGGAACGTCAAGAGATCAAAAATTGAGAATGACGTGTGAAGTCGAAATTCACGGGAAACACGACGATAAAATGGAAAGAAACGTATAAAATATTCGCGAAATGTTCGTGTTACAGGTAAATATAAAACGTCGCGCATAGTTGGCAGAAATTTTTGAGAAAGCTCGCGGCAACACGTTTACCTGCAAACATCGCTGCAATTATCCAGATACGTTTCAATATCTAAGCAATTAATCAGGCTCGCGCGTGATCGCAATCTCTCTCAATCAGCGGCCTATCGCATTATAAATATCAATACGTTCGCCACGTACAATGAATTGAATAATCTCTGTACGCGTGAAAAACAAGAATTGAGCAAAAACGCAATTGTATTCTGGTGAAAGTTTCTCTTGAAATTCTTTATTGATTCCCTATCTCTGTCTTACTGTCTCTGGTAATTTATAATAACTGAAGGCAAAATAGAAGAGTACCCTTTTTTTCGAAACTGTCGCAACGTTGCTTTTCGTAAGAGCTTCAACATAACTACGAGCAAAGTCTGCTTGCCTGCTCGATTAACTAAAAGAAAATCTGAAATTCATTTGAACAAATACGTTTCTCTACGTTCTCTCCCTGCCGGCGTACACACTCCCTTTGCACAAACATGACAGTTTTTCAACGTCTGTGCGAACGCACACGCGCAAAGCGTATAAAAGTTAGCTTTCGTCTTCTGTTGGTCGAAGCCAAACCTTTTACCGTCGTTTCTGGCTACCCGCTTCGCGAAACCCGTGGAAGTTTTTCAAGAATCCATCGTGGCCATTGCGGGTCTCGTGAGCCTTGGTTTCACCAGCAGCTCGCGAGTCGCCCGATATTCCCTGCTCGCGCAGTTCTGCCTCGTCGAAGCCAGAATCCCGAGCGCTACCCTTATTGAACTCCCCTTCATTGGCGACGTACTTCTCTCTGTACTTTCCATGTTTCTTCGAGTGACCGCCGTGATCGTCGTTCTCGTAAAAATCGTGGTTCTTCGTGTACTCGTCTTTGTGAAAGACGTTGCGATAACCAGCCACCTTACGATCATTCTGGCCGCGATCTTTCTCCTTGTTATTACCCCCTCTTTTACTTACAGTCTGTTCTGTCTCTTCGTTTGAATCGTTCTCCCTCCCTTCGTCGTGAAGTTTCTTCTCTCCACTATTTTCCTCGCGTTGCGTTTTCTTCGTCTTCCTCGGAGTGTCATCCGTCTGGGTTTTCTCGAACGAAGAGATCTTCTGACGTTGTCTCTCGCCAGTCCGACCATCGGATTCTTGGTTTCCTGACGATCGTTGAGTATCAGTTTGTTCAATGTTCTTCGACGGCTCGATTCTGGGAACGGTTTCCGAGTCTGCGTGTCTCAGTTCCATGTGATCGACTCCGGGAGGCTTGACGCCCGTGTAGTGGGCCGGCAAGATTTCCGCGTCCGGCTCGAGAGGCATGCGAAACGTTTGGAAATGTTTGACAATCCGCGGTTCTTTTATGGGGATCAATTTCCTTTGGTAACTGATTCCAACTGGTTCGTCGTCGGTTTCTTTGGAAGGTTGAGTCGTTTCAATATCTTCAGAGATCTTCCACTTATTGGCATGCGGATTCTCAAGGTACGTGATCGTGATCGCGACGCTCGAACACGCGCACACGCATAGTACTGCGTGAACTGTGAATACTTTCATTCTCTTGGCAATGTCGCGAATATTTTTCTTTAGAACTTTAGAAGTTGTCCAATTTCTATTATAAATGTTCCAGTCTAGATACAGCGTTGTGTTTTAAAATTTTCTTTATTTTCGTTTATCTTTCAAAATTTGGAAACTCAGATCTACATTTGCAGATATCGTGTACGTGTTCAAGTGACTCTGATGTTACTCTGATTGTTCGACGAGAATTTATTCAATTCCCTTAAATTCGAACTTTCATTTCACGCACGTCATCCAAGTCTTGGTTCTTCTCCCTCGCTGACCAAACGAGATTGTCCTCGTTATTCTTCCCGAAATTTCGAGATACGGAATTAAGTTGCGTACATGCCGAAATAAAAATATAAATAAAATAAAAATAAAAATAAAAATATAAATAAATAATATTTCGAGATTTGAGAGTCGAGTTTAATATCGTGTTCCTTTCGAAGTCCCTTCGAATATCGATTCAAGGCGCGCCAGTTCGTGGAAACACTTTCGACTCTACTGTAATCGTTGTCCGATCGGCCGATTTCTTTTATACGTCACGCGGCCCGGTCGAGCGATCGACACGTTCGCCTCTCGTTCAGAATGGCTACAGGTCTCGGAATGCATCTCGGATAGAACAGGCCCTCGCCGCAGGGTTTTCGACGATTTTTATGAAATTTTCGCGCGACCTCAGGCTTCTTTCGCCAATCGTGCTTCCAAGGTCCTGTGGTCAATCTCGCTCGACTCGAGTGAAACTGAGCTGGCCTTGAGTGGATAAATAGGTGTTGGCGGGATTGGAGAAACGACAGGCTTTTGGCAAACGATTTTTCTTTGCGTTCTTTGCGTAACAATTGCGGTTTCCTCTGTGAGAATTTATTGTCTGTTCGCAGGGAATTTATACGCATGTTTGTGGATGTTTCTAGGTTAGTGGAATAAAGGGATCTATCTGTCGAAATCCTGATCGATCCTTTTTTTCTCACGGGAGATTTATACTTATATTATACTTATATTATATGTTTGAGATTTATATATGGAGATTTATACTTATATTATATGTTTGATGAAATGTACGTTGAAATTTATATCTTAATATAAAGTTCATTCTGTGCGAAATTTATTTACATAATCTGTGAAATTTTGATTCTATAATATACATTGTTTGAGTTTTTTCTTGAAGCCTATGTTTTTTACTGTACGTACGCATAAACTTTCTTTTTTATATAAATTTCATTTTTTACACGATAGTTTTGTTAATGGTTAAGACTACTGTGTCAATAAATTTATGTTGATGCTATTGTGATGGAATAAATTGTTTACATATTATATTCTCGTTTCTCGATCCTCCTTGTAAAAAAGATCGTATTTAAATTTTCTCGGAATTGATCATTTCAACTATGAATTTTTATTCTCTGATTAAAAGCAGGTAATAGCACAGTAGCATGATATAATAGTGTGAATGGTAATAATAAAATAGTAATATATAATAGCATATACATATAATAATTTAGAAATAGAAGGGATTTATCTGTCAAAATCCTGATCAATCTTTCATTTCTCACGGGAAATTTATACTTATATATTTGATGAAATAGTACATTGAAATTTATATCTTAATATAAAGTTTATTCTATACGAAATTTATTTACATAGTCTGTGAAATTTTGATTCTATAATATACATTGTTTGAGTTTTTTCTTGAAGCCTATGTTTTTTACTGTATGTACGTATAAACTTTCTTTTTTATATAAATTTCATTTTTTAAAAATATATTACTATTTCATAAAATAGTAATATATAATAGCATATACATATAACAATTTAGAAATAGAAGGGATCATAGTTATAAGACATTAGGTAAGGATCGTAATTATAAAACATCAGGAGCAAACTTTCGTGTTCCGTTATTTAATACTACGCTGTGCTTGTGTGAATTCGCAGCACCGTGAAAATTCCATTACGCGACACCCGATCTTTCTTTTCATCGCACTATTACAAGGTATGCGCTTCAATTAGACTCATCTTGTTTTGCACGTTTGGCCGTGCTCGGCTCTATCGGGCTTTTTAAAAATCGGTTTTAAAATTCCCCGGTTCGATTTTTGCGGAACCAATCAAGCAGAAACATCGAGCAGCAAATAATTGCCGCTCCGATCGCCGTTGGCTTCCTTTTCACGCTCGTCGAACGAGTTCGCGTGAAATGGAACTTCACACGAAGCAGAACTTGTCGTTATTAAAAATCTCAAATTACGCGGAATTTCAAAGTTTCGCGTTCGTCGTTCAACTTTCGCGATTGAATGATATACGTTTCACAAAGGCAACGATAATCTGTTAAATTCAAAACGCATAATTTTTATTTATTTCAGTAAGTTCAGTTTAATCTGACTTGAGTATAATGTTCGAGGTATTGCCAAAAGTATCGCCGGTAATACTCCTTTAATTTATCAAATTTAACAAATTCTCTTTTTTTTGTCAACAATTTTCCTAACACTTGTACGTCTCGTTTACGAGTTCTCTAATCAAATAATAATTCCACCAGAGAAATTCGTCGTTCTTCATAGAAATCTTTACATCCCGTGATTTTCAAGCAGCGAATTTCTGAATATTTCTGCACCTTCGTTTCTCTGAGAGAAATCTTTTATACTTTACCGATCGTTCGTGCCGATCTTAATAATGAAATATCGATGCATAATGAAACATTGTATGCATAAAATTATAAAAATATGCGAGGTATATCGGGTATGAAAGAAATCTCTACTGTTCGTAAAAATACTATTCCGTCTAATATTAATATAATGCAATAGCTGTAACGTGAAGAACGAAGGGCCACTGTTTAACGTCAAAACACAATAGGATCGTGAGTGACGATGACTAGAGAGCGCACGAGCGATCGCCTCAGACTGCCGATCTGTCAGTCTTATGGCGTTGCATTACGCGAATGCACGTATGCTCTTCTAGAATGCCCGAACAAACAGTTCGAGCAGCCGTCAATAACACGGGTGTACTTGAATTATCGAGCTCGGCCATGGAATACTCTCCGGTTCCACTCTACGATCCCTTATTCACCCGAGTCACGACGAGTCACGTGTATATATAAGGCGAAGCCGCCGATTCATGGACACGCCAGTGTGCATTACGGTTCACCGGCGATAACGCAGACCAGAGATTAGTTACGCGAGCGAATTTGATTTTTCTTTACCCTAGTGAGCCGCATAGTTCTCGCTTGGCGCGTCTACGAACGCTAGAAAGCGACTATTTCGACACCGAAAGTTTCAGATGCTCGCGGTATCGATTTCAGTTTAACAAAGGAGAATGCAATGGAAAAGTTTTTAATTTGTCGCGTGCTCCGTTAATAATATTCTTGAAATTTTCGAAACTTTCGGCAATTAATTTGAAAATTTGTTAAATTGATACAGAATTCTCCGAGTTAGCTACTCGAGCTTGAAGCATTTGAGGTCAGATATTTCGTGAAATTTGGCGATATTATAGCGACCGCTTGAACAGAGCTTGAATCACTCCGAAATGAAATTTGTGGATTCGAAGAGAGTCAATTTCTTCATTCTGTAATTTTTCAGAAGAGCTCTCAATCTCGACGCTACTTGGTAAATATTCTCTAGAGTAATAATTCAATATTCTCTAAATTTGGCGACTTCAACGGCCACTCGAAGAATGAAACCAACTGCCGGAACCATTCACCGAAACCAGCCTAAACCAGCATCTACGCGCGCGTACTGTCTCGACGTGTTACGCAAAACGCTGTTGTGCGTGTTGCTTCTGGCTCGGCAGAGCGACGCTGTTTTAACGTCGACAACGGGACGTACGACGTTGACGAAGATGATGGCGCGAGATGTGGATGGTGGTTCGAGCATCGGGTACGTGTACAATCAGCAACAGGGCCTTCCGGTTTACTACGTGCGGTACACCAATCACGGAAGTGGACGCTACTATCATGCACCGGCCGTGCAGTACGTTGCTACACCTGTTGCGCGCGCTGTTCCTGCAACAACGTTCCTACACCCCTACGTAACCGCGCTGGATGTTCCGCGCCCCAGCCACCAAGGAACTGCCAATTACTGTAACGAGCAATTGGAACAGCCGGTTGCACCTCTCGTCAACTCTCTCGCACGCGTCTCGCATTCCCACGTTGACGGGAAGATCGCCGCGACGGACGAGAAGAGCAGCGAGAAGAAAGAAACTAGACAGCGGCAAGAGAGCGTCGAAGAGGAGGATCGCGATAACGAGGAGAGTAAGGACGAGGAGGAAGAGAGCGTAGACGGTGTCGAGGATGAAGAGATTCATAGCGGATCTCACGGTGATTCGGCGGAGACGTTTGAACATGGGAATGGTCGCGAGGGAGTTGATGAATCTCCAAAGGGCGACGAAGGTTTGGCGGAGGAAGGAGGAGGAGAGAAGAACGTGAATGAAGAGTATTCGGAGAATGAGACGGAGAGAGAGAAGGGACATAAAAAGGGGAGAGAGTCGAGTGAAACGGAGGCTGGTAGCGACAACAGGAAACACGAGGAAGGTTTGTCGTTTTTTCGCGTAGGACAAATTAAATTTAGGTAAATCTGGATTGTAAGTTGAATCGCAGACGTTGAGAGGTTTCATGTTAATCGGCGATATTGAGCGAATCTGTCGCTTGATTCTGGTATTTCGTTAAGGATTGTCACGTTTCATTTATATGACTTTTAATTCATGACCTTGTGACTTTTCATTACTTGGGGTGAAGAAGTTTGATTTGGAAGTTGGAAATTGCGAATATTAAAGATTATTTAACGTTACCGGTGACATTGAATGATATTATTTGGTTCTGACGTTTCATCAAGGCTTTCGCGTAGATTTCATTCGTTTGACCTTTTAATTTATTATTTAGTTAATTTATATTATTGGACTTCATATTTATGGCTATCAACGTACAACTAGGGAAAATTTTTAGACCAAATTTGGGTCAATTTACGATTTGGATTTGGAATAAAAGGTCATTATGTATTCATAGAGATCCTGTATTTTTGAACGCCATATTGTAGAAACAAAAATAGACGTGAAACTTTTTGCAAGTACCTGAATTCTCGAGTAAATATCTCCGTTAGTAATAATACTAACCACTCTCAACGATCGGTAGCTTTATGCAACCTTTAGATTATTGAACCGTATTTTTGTCCTGGACGCTTTCACTGCTATCGGCTATTATTAACGTAACTGCTTGGGTTGCTTTATTATTTAACGCTGCACCGTTGCACGTTGTTCAATAATATTACTCATATTTTCCATCAAACTTTCAACGATTTCTATGCAATAATTTTTAATTAAAGCTACAGTAGCTTACCCCATTTAAATTTAAATTCTATATATTATGATAATATTACGTTTACATAATTTTTATTCATTTCACATATTAATATAACGTAACATGTTCATTTTTGCGCAACATTTGATTGCTTGGCCATCGATGGCTTCAGAGAGAGAAATGAAATTTTAACAACAGCAAATAGGTACAAATGATTCGGCTAAAAGAAACGAAATTAATCGATACCAATTGCATTAGAAAATGGAACGTGTCTACGTTTCCTCAATTTCGATCAAATGTCCAGGATACTACGAGAACAAAGGTGAACACGCGAAAGGACACGTCGCCCAAGTTGAAAAGCACGGTTCCCACGACGAGGCGGAGAATTTCAAAGATGGCGGCAGTTACGGACACTCGTCGTACCACAAGAAAGGGCATAAAACTAATGGTTACCACAATGTCTTTCACAAGGACGAGTACAAAAAGGTGACGGACTTCTACGACGATGACCATAAGAAAGGTCATTTCGAGGAGTACGAGGAATTCGACGAAGGTTACAAGAGCGACGAGGGTGATTTTGAAAAAGGCGGACGCCATTCGTCCGGACACGATTATCAAGATCGCGGAAAGAAAGGGAGATACGATAAAGGACGTCGTGACAAGCAGGATCAAGGTCATCGGGCTGAGAAAGGCGAGGAATCGTATTATTCGAGCCACGAGGATCACAGCGCCGAAGAGGACTCGAAGTCAGAGAGGACGCACAAGTTCCGCAAAGGAGATTATTAAAACGTTTTATTGTTTGTTGCACTTTACAAGCCACGAGTTTTCTAAGCCACGATGGCGTTTCGTCTGTATTGCGTTGCAATATTATCGAACGAATAAAATCTAATAGGACAAAGTTTCTGCAAATTAAATTAATTAATTCTTCATGTTAAATTTACAAATAATGAACTGCAATTTGCCAGTGTATTGTTTGATAAATTGGTCGAATCCACATTTCCACTTCAGTTACGTACTTCTTCAGAACTGATTTCATATTTTTACGAATTCACATTTTTGTAAGCACAATTGAAGAAATAGAAATAGAAGCATGGATTTTTGTTTTAGTCATTAAATTTTAGAGAATTTTAAAATTGGATATACTTTGGGTACTTTATAGAATTACGAGTATTTAGTACAGTCTGTGGATTTTCACGTTTTTCGATAAATGCATAAAAATCGAAATAAACAAAGTTTCACTGTGAATTACTTTTCAACAAGGATAATGTTAATTTAATTAAAATTGATTTTCCCTGTTTCTAACGAACAATTAATTACTAGTTTCTTTATATTTAAATTAAAGATAACTGATATCTAATGTTTGTCGAAAGCATTTGAAAATTGAAATTGTTCTAGTGAAAACGCTGTTACTTAATCGAATGATGCAACTAAAAAATGCGAGCCTAGAAAGTGCTATTGACCTAATCTTTTTCTTTTGAAGGGTTGCTGATCTACCGTAACATGCCTAATGCAAAAGTGTAAAGTATTGCAAAACTAGCTGCAGATTTGTCAATCCCTGAGTTTTAGATTGTAACGCTTTCCCAATATTTTGAAGGTATTCGCTTTACTAAAAAAAAAAAAGAAACAAGCTTGTCGTGTTTAATAAAATTTGTGACGAAGCAGGCTCAATCATAATTATTGGGAAATATTTGTAATAATTAACGATAATTCAATGAAGAATTTTAGAGGATAATTATGAAGAATCCAATATTTAGTATTTCAATATTTATTCCATAATATTAAACCCTTGTCTTACATCGAGCCGTACACGTAGCATAAGTTACGATTATCACAATATTTTTTCATTTAAGAGGAAAAGAAGATTTCAATTAAATTTAATTTCTTTAAATCGACCATTGATAAGTACAAGTTATGAACAACGTTTCAATGTTTCTACGCCTAATATAATGTTACAATTGTAATGAGTAACGCTTATCTGCGAATATTGGAAAGAAAATTGCAAAGCAGGGGATTAACTGATTCTATCTCTTGTTACACAAACTTCTACAAACCACAAATGTCAGACAAATAGGTAATTCCACTCAACGCGTGACTCATTGAAAAATTACATTTATTTCAATCAGATACAAAGTTCAACAAAAGTGCAACAATCAGTGTGAACCAAGTCCAAGTCGTCCTTCAATGTCCTTTCTTGAATCCCCACGACTTGTGGTCCTCGTGTCCCCCTTTCTTTCCGTGATGAGAGTGATGGCTGTGATGTTCATCGTGTCCACCTTCGCTCTTGTGCCCCTTGTGATCGTGATGATGGTGTCCTTTCTCGTGATGTCCCTTCTTCCCGTAATGATCCTCGTGATCTCCATGGTCGTGGTGGCCCTTCTTGAAATGTCCGCCCTTCTTGTGACCGTGTTCGTGATGGTGTCCGCCGTGGTCCTCGTGGTGTCCGGAATCGTGATGCTCGTCGAAGAATTCCTTGTCCTTCTTGAACTCGTCTAACTTGTGCACCTCGTGGTGTCCCTTCGTCTTGTGCCCCTTGCCATAGTGACCCTCCTCGTGAAACTTATGCCCTTTCTCGCCCTTCTCGCCCTTGTGGTGCTCGGAGTAATAACCGTCGTCGTGATGATGGCTCTTCTTGTGACCCTCGTGCTCGTCGTAGTGGCCACTGTGCTGGTCCTTGTCATGGTGGCCCTTCTCGCCTTTCTCGTGATGATGCGACGATTTGTAACCCTTGTCGCCTTTGTCACCGTGCTTGCTATGGTGGTCGGAGTGATGCTCTTCACCGCCGCCTTCCTCGTGATGATGGCCATGATGAGTGGCCGCCACGGCTAGATCATCGTCACCTCGATCGATCTCTCGCGCAACGATCGAGCCGAATTGACACACGACGTGAGCGCAGAGCAGACACACTAAGGCGAGACGAGACGAAGTCATGGCGGAGGGTGGGAGGAAGGGAGGGACACGATCGGAATTCGATCGTTGGTAAAAACGGAACGTTCGACTCGAACGCTGCGGTCGGTATGATTAAACCGGCGATCCACGCTCCGATTATATATCGAACCGGGGGGGAATAATCGATATTAAGGAAGCAGCTGGGCTGCTCTGTCGTTGGCTCTTGTCTAACCGCGTTGCGAAAGTAACGTCTCCTTAACCCGCTTAGGCTACCGGATTCGTCGATTTCGATCGAACTGCGCGCCGCCGAAACGGAACTGCTTTCGTTGCGCAACGAAAATCGCTTGCTGAAACTGTGCAGGCAACACGTGTAAATAACGTGTTCTCCTCCGTGTTTTATGGTTTTTCGAAAACCGTATTGTACACATACAGGCGACGTTGTTCTATCGAAAATTGGATTTAGGTAGTTCCGATTTTTCCCCCGCAGATTTGGAGTTGTAACTGCGCTTTGGAGTTGGAGCTGGATTATTGGACATTGGATTTGCATTAGGATATTGGAATATTAGGATTTTAGAATGTTGGGTAGAGTATTAAAATGTAATGCAGAAATAGTATTGCTGGGACGATAATAAAGACTAATTTTAACAAATTAGTTTTTG
Source organism: Tetragonula carbonaria (assembly GCA_032399595.1). Classification (NCBI taxonomy): domain Eukaryota; kingdom Metazoa; phylum Arthropoda; class Insecta; order Hymenoptera; family Apidae; genus Tetragonula; species Tetragonula carbonaria. The sequence goes on from JAUCRC010000002.1 coordinate 10,496,822, forward strand.
GAATTACGTGTATATTGTAATAAATAATAATTTTGATAATTTTAAATACGATTGTATTTAAATATTAATAATTTTGTTAGGAACAAATGAAGTTATCTTAACTACAGAGATCGTGTACAATCGTGTGCGTATAAATGCAAAAATTTTAAGTAACTTTCGTTGTTGGATCTGACAGTGAGGTAAAGGAAAATAGATAGCACTGTATTGATTGACATAATACGCTCTCGTTTTTCACCAACCGCAGAGTCCTCTTTTGCAGAATTTCTTGACACGGTTGATCTCTTTGCCTCGCGATGGACCATATCTGTTACGCGTCGGAATTGACACGTTTCCATTTCTTATTTTCACACGTTCAGTCCGGGAAAATGACAGAAATAGAAAAAAAAACAGTTTTTCGAACGTCTGACCAAATTTCTTTCTCGCGAGAAATGTTTGTTAAATTCATCGATTCTTCCCAAAACGTTGCGTTTAATATTATCACGTACCGATCGATTTTAATTTTCGAAGAGAAAATGTTTCCTTCGTTGCTTCGGTGAAAATTTGGATCAAATTCATTTCGACGACGAGAAATTCGATCGATTCGTTCGTGCTTTTTTTTTGCTCGAAGCAAACTTTTGCCCAACACTGGAATCGGGAACGAAAGCGAGAAACTATCGTTGCAGAAAGAACGGTGAACGGTGAAAACAATATTTTCATATTACCCGGCTGTTTTGTAATAAACGTTTTATCGTTATTCAGCCGTCTGCAAATTGATTGGCTTTTTGTCGGGTGTGCGCGTTGGCGATGCTTGATTTGTCCCTGTACTTTCCACGTCTCTCCAGCAAATAACATTAATTTATTTCGCGGGTAATTGCCTTATAGATGGAAAAAGCCGCCAATTGTTCCCAAACAGCGTTTGGACGAAGCGTATTCTTATCTCGCGATCGATGTCCCGTTCTTTTCGCGTCTTTATCCCGATGGAGAAAGCACACCCTGTCAAAATCATATCGACGTATAGCGATGTATTATTTCGAAAAATTTGCGACAATTTCGAGGCAAACGAAACGACGAGGAACAAATTTTAAATTTTAACTCATTACTCGCAGACAATTAATTATGATTTATTCGCCGTTGGAACTAAATGTGAAATTTGTGAAACGATAGGAACGAAGTAATTTCTCTCTTCGCGAAATTTTATTTAAATTTAGTTTGAGCGTTCGTTGTTCTTTTTCCGAAGAATTTATTTAAATTCAGGTACGCGACATTTTTCCTCCTTAACTTGATTTAATTATACAATATCCTCCTGTAAAAGATTTAGTCAACTTTTATATACGCGTCTAATCATTCTAAAAGCTAAAAAAACTTTGGATTGAAATTCCTTCAACAAAATTGTTAACTCTTTTTTTTTAAAGAGAAACCTATTTTCAATGCTACTTTTTTAATTTTCAGAGTTTTTCATTTTAAAAAAAGTCTATTTTTTAATAAATTTCTCCAAAAAAAAAAAAAAAACGACATACCGAGAGACTCGCGTCGATATATCTACGCATACTTCAATCACCAATTCCAATTCGACGGGTATTTCAAAACTCGTCGCAGAAAGGAGATTAACAGGAACGAGGAAGAAACGATCGAGTATAATCCCGATATTAAACGAATAAGGAACCGAAATGGAACGCGGCCAGCGGTCGGGCACGAACAAATAAACAAATATATTGAAATGGAATAACGAACGAACGAACAAATAAAAAAAAAAAGGAAGCAAATTTGATTTCCCGATAAAAGTTTATTTGAACAACACTCGGCGCCGGTGTACAGAAACACGGCTAGCTGTCCGAACGAACGAAAGCGATTACGTATGAAACGCGACTGTGACGGCGTAGGTATATAAGCTTTGCCTTGAAGCGACCGGATCAGTCGATAGCACTCGTTGGTCCACAAAACAGCCAACAACATGGCAAAGAGTTTGCGTTCCTGGCTGGGCTTAGCCGTGATCTGTTCGATCATCTGCTTGTCCACGGCCAGAGAGCTGAGGAGCAAGAGGGACTTGGAGATGTCAGCCAGTGGCCACCATCACGACCACCATCACGAGGAAGGTGGTGGTCACGAACATCACGGGCATCATCACGACGAGCACGGCGAGAAGGGTGAGAAAGGGTACAAACACGATCATCATCACGACAAAGGTGATCACGGCCATTACGGCAAGGAACACGACGAAGGTCACCACGAGGAACACGGTGGACACAAGAAGGGTCACCACGACGAGCACGAGGAGCACGGACACCATCACGAGCACGAGGACGCGCACAAAGGGTCAAAGTACGGGCACAAAAAGGGTCATAAGAAAGGCGAGAAGACTCACGGTTACCATCACAAGTCGCACAAGGACGAGTATCACAAGGAGCACAAGTTTTACGACGATTACCACAAGGGTGGCCATCACGAGAAGCATGGCCACCATCACGGACAACACGAGAGCAAGGAAGGTCATCACAAGAAGGGCGACCATCATCATTCCGGCCATCACGAGGACCATCACGGAAAGAAGGGTCACTTCGACAAGGGACACCACGACGAGGATCATAAAGGATTCCACGGGAAACACGGACACGACGATCACTACTCGCATCATGAGGATTATGGGAAGAAGGAGGAGCACCACGGGGGAAAGAAACACGGATACTCGAGTGGCGGTGGCGGTGGTGGTGGACATCATTGAAGAAAGCAGTAGACGCGATGAAATTTACTTGTATTTGTTGTCCCACTTGTTATCTTTTTTTTTCTTTTCTATCCAGTCGATTGCACGAAATGTGAAAGTTGTCACGTTTTGTTCTCCGATAATAAAAGAGTCCTTTTAGATTGAATGTCCTCCTTTATTCATATGTAGGAAGATAATTTACGGAGATACTTTATGATTTTATATTAATAGAGTTGAGAATTTGTTCGATCGAGTTCATTGGAAGACTGAATATAATGTCCTTCAAAACTGTCTATATTTGTGAAATTTCTTTCGATTCTTCCCTGCTCTTTTGATGTATAACGTATTATCGACCTATGAGTTGTCGACTGACAATTACTAAGAAGTGAGTTATTAGATAAACGTCTATTTCTATTCTTAGTAATTCTATTTCTGATTCTGAAATTGTCGAACTGTGATCGATCTCGTAGATATCTTGGTAATTTTTTTTTTCTTTTCTTTGAAAGAAAGGAAAGGAAATGCAATAGTAATTAAATTAATTCTGTGGAAATTGTAAGTGACGTTTCAGACAGGCACGTGCGATGCATTTAGACAAATATTTTTTAACCAACACATTATAAATTCCGTTGATAAAAAGTAACTTAAAAGAGTAGAGTATTCTAATCAAAACTACTGATGAACGAAACGTAAAATTTGTATTAGAGGAATCGAAATAGAATGATTAGGAAAAAGTTTCTATTTATATATATTTTACGAAAAATTTGTTCAAATTTCCAAAATTAGACTACTATAAATATATATGTTTTTATAAAAAAAATAACGAATTGATCATTTCGATATTCTTGTTGGATTCTCGTGTGATAAGATTTAATTAAATCTCTATCTGTATCTCTATAATATATGGTGATATAATGAAAATAATTTAAATAAATAACGAACACGTATTAGTCTGTTCCCCGATTATGTCGAATTAATACACAAAAAGAATTCGTCATCACGAGTTCCAACACGAACTCTCGATTATCATCTTACAGATTATTATCTTACAGATTTCTCTCTCTGAAAGGTAAACCCTACGCCTTTCCATTTTCTCCCTGTGTGTGTGTACCAGAGTACATAAGGATCAGAACAGAGGACTCAATAGATTTCCACGCGAACAGTTACAATGACTATACATTCCTCGTAATGCAATCACACTTCGATTGCAACTACTATGCCATAGGTAACGGAAACAATGTAAAGCAATTTAGGTCCCAGAATTAATAGCAGACGGGATTGGTCTAGATCCTTTTACAAATGGATCGATATCACGAATCAGAAATACATGTACTAATCCTCTCGATAAATCGACCCGTTGATCCTTATTTACTTATGTTTCAAATCTTACGATATTGTCGTAAGATCAAAGAGGTGACATCAAAGAAAAACGCATTTTCTTCTTTCTTTCGTTCCTTTATTTTTCTCTTTTTTGTGGTGAGTAGTGTTTCAAAATGGCTGTTTGATCAAGGAGAAAATAATTTCGAGTTTGCTCTATTATTTAATCTTGGTAAATTCCTGAGGATCCTAAATTAAAATCTAAACATTTTTGTCATTTAGTAACTAATATTAACCGAAATATCAACTAACATTAACTAACATGTAAAAATTATTTTAACATATGATTATCATTTCAAAGATCATCGTCGATATTCTTTTTCTCTCTCGTCAAAATTATTTCGTAGACAGTTATTTTGTGTCATAGATTTTGTGAATAAATATTCGTATTCTTAACGAAACAAAAGCTTTAGAAACATATACGAAGAGTTAAGTGATAGAAATTTATCGAAATTATTCTTTTAAAGAACAACATAGAGAAATCTGCTACATATATAGACAGTTCTATCAAACACTTCAGTCGCCTTGGCTACGCACCAGTCTCTTAAAACCATTTGACAAACCATATCTATATTAAACGACAAATTAGAAATCTCTATTACATATTTCGTAAATTCGGAATTACGTCATTTTTCTCGTTACGAGCACGGAGGCAAACTGGATTACAAAACATTCGAATTCAGTAGCGGTAACCCGTTAACTCTCGTAACACGTAGCAAATGTGTTTTCCAACACGGCGTCAGACCGTGGCTCCCTCTCTCTCTCTCTTTTTCTCTCTTTTCACGAACGTAGGGCGTTGGTAACGTTTTGCACGTTTTCCCAAACGGTGGCTGGGCGGTGCACATCCCCAGAAGTGTTCACCACAGGTGAAAGACATATAAAAGTTAGATTCTCGCGCATTCGCATCATATTGGCTGTAGCAGCCCAGCTAGATTGCCGTAATATCGCTGCTTTCGTCCAACACTTGCCGCGCAACAATTTTCGAACGAATTTTCCGCCGACGAATTTTCTTCGCGCTGGCTCTGTTTCTACCGACTTATATTTACTTTGCGAACGCGTTGCAAAACTGTGTGTCAGGTAAATAGAACGATAATTGAATGTATTCTGAATGTGGAATCATTTATGGCGTGTAGTAAGCTTCGTTCGACGAAACAACTTAGGTAAATGGTATTATTTGTCCACTCGTACGAACGGTACTTTTTATTTAAAAAAAAAAAAGAAGGAATTTTTTGTGCAATATATGTTAGCTTCACAGATATATTATAATGGAAAATACGAAATAAAAGTAGGAAATATCATCGTATTATGTTTTAATAGTTTACGCTTAGTTTTTCGTAATTCGTAATTAATTGTTATTATTATTCGGAGTTAAAGTTCTTGAAGTTGACAGTTAAGTTTGCTTGTATATTGCAAAAGAAAAATGAAGATTTTTGCGATAGAATTAATTTAATTTAATAAATAATAAACGTTTCCCTATTCGTGCGTGATTGTCTGACGCAATACGGCTCGACGCTTGTTCTACTTCAACTAAAGTTATATTGGACAGTGTATCTTTATATCTGTAATATTATAGTAGTTCATCGCGTTTTTTTATTAATTCTTTCGCGAGAATTAATTAAGTAAATACGAGAAATAATTGTATTTTATCAATATTTTTACTACTTCAATACCATTAATCAGCGGTATATATTTAATTAAATTTTGTACTATTACGGTAACATGTACATGTCACCATTTTCCACAAATTCATTTCAGAACAGATGCAGCAATTATCGATAGATTTTCTTCTATGAAAATGATGGAAATCATTTTTCGCTATTCCACACACACACACACACACACACACACACACACACACACACACACACTGTAAAAATCAATAATTATTCATAAGCACGAAATTTATACATCATTTCATTTCAGCATGTTCATTTCGTAATTAAATATTCGATAAGTCCACTAAATAAGTATATTAAATCATCGAACTACAGGTCATTCGATCCACTTCTGCTCCCCTCGACCTACATACGATGCAATAATCAAACCTAAAAAAGAAAGAAAGAAAAGGAGTAAAATCCTTGCCCGCGATATACGCTCGCGTATATACGAAAAATACACATGAACTTTGACCGCGAATCAATATATACTGTTCCAATGAACCGTATCGGCCAGCCTTCGGATACACATTCGCGCCCTCCCTTCGAAAATAGGAAGTTGGCCAGCAGCAGATTAAAGAAAACCGATACGTTTGCCGTACGTGGAGTTCCGTACCTATTGATACTTCTTGCTATTTTGGCGCCACGAGCATTAATTACGAGGATCTGCAGCCAGCGGCCGGCCACCTTTCGTGGCCATCGACACGAGCAAGGCGCTGGTAACGATCGTCACGCTGTTCGCCAAGAGACAAAGCTAGCGATCACGTCGATACGGGCTAGTAACGTTATCACGGACCGGACAAAGCTACCAGAGGTCACCGTGACTCGGACAAAGGTCACAGATGCACGACAATGACGATGGCGGTGGCAGACACGCGATAATCGCTACGATGATGATCACTACGGTGAATATATCACCAGAGTGAGACAGTGAGGCGAAAAATTTCGCGGAAAATGGCCATTACGAAAAAATACATACGCGTAGCGAGAGATCACGAAGCGAAGAAATCGGACGAATGTGAGGCAGTTTTTTTAAGACAAGGAGTACGATTCCGATTTTGACGAGGAAGACGACGATCGTGAAGAGATGGTGGTCACGCGAGGGCGAGAAGAATGAAGGAAATTACGGAAGGGATGAACGTCATATTTATGGTGAACACGAGGCGAGAAAAGGTCACTGCGAGAACGGTGATTATGAAAAGAGACACCATTTTCAGGGATCATAAAGGACGCAACGGCAACGAGGATCAGGATTATTATTATTGTTATTATTATTATTACAACGATTATCGCGACAGTAAAAGAGACTTTTACCACGGGAACAGTGGTCAGTGGGGATACAAGATAGGACATTAGTCTGATTTCTTTTTTTCTTTTTCTTCTTCTTCTTCTTTTTTTGCTTTTTCTGCCACGTTGCGACAGATCTGTATATTTTGTCCCGCGGGCAAACGTTAGATCGAAATATATTACGCGGTGACACTTGATTTTTTGCTGAACGTTATATATTTTTGTCTGACTGTACTATCCAAAGGATGAATCTCTGGTTGTAAGAAATTTTCAGCAATGTGCTTTCGGTTATTCTAGAAAATTTCGTAACAAATTTGCAGCAAACGTGATGATAAAATGGATTTTATTGTAGTTTATTATGTGCGTCTGCGTTACGGTTGATTTTATATTCACAATTCTGCTTTTACACACGGCTGTTATTTATGTAACATTTGTATAACGATCCTGTTAAAAAAAAAGAAGAAAAGAAAATGAAATAACGCAAATGTATGAATAATGCAAAAATATCGATGACGTGAATGTAAATAACGAATGAAAATATGAATGAAATTTTACGATCGCTGCTAAACTGCGGGTTTTTATGCATTTATGGAAAATGGGAAGGTGCAAAAATGCACCACGCACATGTAATGTGTGCGCAAAAACGCGCGAAATATGCAAAATGTAGTACACGTTACATCATTTAACAGGTAGAGCGATTTTCTACCCTGTTTTTTACCCTTTGTGATTACGTTTCGTAGAAATACAAATTTGCATAGATATCGATGGTGAAGCAGAAAATAGTAAAGAACCGAGATATCAATCATTCGCAACATTGATTCTAAATTAACGAATTGAAGTAAAAATTGCGCGCATAAAAGTTAAAACGGAATTAAATTACCGATAAACACAAGAGAAATAAATTCGAAATTTCGTGTCTAAATTCAGTTAACATAACAGGGCGAAAGAGAAAATAATAACTCAGCGTGATTATAAAATTACACTAATAATTACAAAATTAATGACCTACGTACACGAAACCGGAATATTAACTCTCGAATGCACACCAAATTGTGCAAATTTGCAAAGTGAATTTCCAAGTTTGTGTTCCGTAGAAAATTGTGCGTTCGAGAGTTCATAGTTGCCAACGTGTAAGAAGAATCGATTCGAAACGGGACTCCAGCGAAACGTTAAATCATTCAACAATGTCAATTTCACTAATGTTTTAACCAACGCGTGCAAGAGAGTGGTACACGAGACGTCTGCACGCGGTTGCCCGAAATTTCAAAACACGTCCTAATAAATTTTTCCCTCATCCACGAGAGAGAGAGAGAGAGAGAGAGAGAGAGAGAGAATATGGCGGATGGCGTAAGTGCGGACGATGCCAGGACTCCTTTGAAACGCGTCAACTTTATACACGCAACGCCAACTCGTACAAACTCGTCCATTCCATCCTCCCCCTTTTTTTCTTCGCAGCATTTTCGTTTTATGCACGCCATCGTGCATTCCACGTACCTGCGCAAGTACACACCGACATAGGTATATATATATACAAATATATGTACGCGATATACGAACCGAGGAAGAGAGAAGAGAAGACGAAGAAGGGGAAAAAAGAGAAAGAAGAGAACAGTCGCCAGGCTTCTGGCGCATTCACCGTGCCACGGGTTTGATTAACGATTCCACCCACTGCAAATGAAATTGCCGCGGCCATTTGTGGCTCTATCTAGACTGGATCCCTGGTGCGCCGGACACGGATTAACGGAGCTTTATACGCTTCTTTTAGGGCGGCGTGGATGCTGCAGCCCAGGCCGCACGATCACGCTTGCCCATTCTCGGGCCGGAGATTGCATACAAGCGAGCGGATCTACTTGAAATTCTCTGGCGTGTGACAATTCTACCACTCTCTCTCTCTCTCTCTCTCTCTCTGTGTGTGTGTGACCTCGTCCCCCCTCTCTCTCTTTCTCTCTTTCCATCACCTTCCACCCTTCCGCTTTACCAGAAACACCGAGGGGCCATTGTTTTACCCCGTGACGCACGTACGTGCGGCTGGCTTAATTAATCTAATTGGAGTGGTCGCGCGACTCGCGAAAGAAAAGGAGGAAACGGTGGTGGTTGGCTGGCTGTGCTCGTGGATGCCGTACCATGGCTGGCTGGCTGTGCACGCCACGAGGTGCGACCACGTAACACAAGCGGCGCGTTAAAGGGTCGAGAAGCGAATCCATTTCCCTCCCTCGCGTACTTTCTGATCGATCGCATAATAATCCTGTCGTTCGGCCAAATTAACGAGCACTCTCTCAAGAGCCACCGGGTCGTCGAGAGATTCGCTCGAGAGAGTCGCCTTGTCTCATTTCATCTCGTCTCGTCTCGTCTCGCCGAGAGAGCCTGTTGTCGCCGCGATACGAACAACGAGAAGAATTATCCGCGTCTCGCCGCGCCGACGAGCCACTCGTCGCACGCAGCGGCAGCGATCTCGCGGTCGCGGGACAGAATTTTCTCGTCGAGGTCGGCGTTTCTCGTTTTCAGAATTCATACGGGATTCGTATATCATATGGGATGTTTTCTTCACGTTGAACTGTTTTTTTTCTTCTTTCTTTAAATTGGAATTATAACTTGTTTCATTTAGACGATCGACGCAATGAATCGGGAAACCGAAAACTCGACCGATTTATTGGTTATTATTTCCATCTTTATTTATTCGGAGGACGTGGAAACTTTACTTTTTAATTAATACTTTTCTTTTTTCTTTTCGTGGGATTTTTAATTTCTTTTTCTTTCTTTATCTTTTCCGGATCGATTGATTCGTCTTTCCATTGGTCAAGAAATCGTCCTAGAATTGTCCTAGTAATTAACGAGGCCGAGTAGCTGAAATAATTCCTGAAGTGGGAATTCGAGTTCGAGGAATTGGATAACGAAAATTAAAAGTTACAGATAGATGATAAAATTGCAATTTGATTTCTATTTTTCTATCCTATTATCACAGAGTATGGGATTTTACTTCGTCGAATTGCCCCGTTTAATTCGCTGTCGTTACATCAGAATTTCAGAGATAAGTTTCACGCGACAAGTGAATTTAATTTTCGTACACTGATATTCTTCAAACAGGATATATCATGTTACTTATCGTCGAATTCAATCTCGTTCTATTTATTTCCTGATTTCATTTCGTGCAATTACATTCTTCGTGTCGAACTGCTTTTTTTCAAGAGTTATTCCAGGTTATTTCATATAGAAAATTGACACGTGCAGTGACTCGAGAAACTACTCCTTGAATAACGCGACAAAACTCGAAAAAAAGAAGAGAAAAACAATCGATTTCGATTGATCGCTATTTTAATTTTCACGTCGCCACCCGCAGGAAATATTCATTTCAGCGGAAGTTAGCGTCGATAAGGTTATCGAGCTGTTCATTTCGCCATTCGCAGAGTAAATAGAACAATTCGACTAAACACGGCGAACCGTTCGTTCAAATCCTATTTCAACGTGGCTGCGTTACATCAAGTTGTAACGGGGAATAGCGTAAGCTGTACAATCGGATACCAACTGCAGAACAGCTCCTTCAATCACATCGAACCGTCGTGGCTAGACGTTCAACATTTATAAACGAGCCGTGTGTTTTCAGTTCTTACCAAATGCAATCTCGTTGCGTTCTCCTCCTTCTGGCATCATTCTCTCTAAAACCCAGTTTCAACTACCCCCATTTGCAATGTAATTCCCGCACGAAGAAATGAAATATCATTTTCGTAAACGTAACTCCCGTGACGAAGTAGAAAAGTGATGTTTCATTTAAATGTAACTCGAACGAATGGCCGACGACCATACATAACTTAACTTTAAAAAAAAGCTAAGTGGGATTAATATTTCGCGATGCTCCTGCATATCGTTTAAAATTCCCTGCTTCTGGTGTGTTCTCTCTTTCACCTTCGTGCCTCTGCTTCTATTCTTCTAGAATTCTCATCGTAGTTCCCACGAGAAAATAAAATATTGACGAAATACAACAATTGTCCCTTCCACGAAGAAGTGACAATTGTTAATGTTTTAAATATTTGAAACGCCGCTTTGAAACATTTCATTAATTCGCACACACATGCACATACACGAAAACGATGTTTTTCAACCTACGTACGCTTCGTAAATCTGCGCTTTGGTCACATTTGTTTCTCACCGTGCCACGCGGACGAAGAAGAACGTCCATCGATCCGCGTTCCTCGATTTTCACCCCCTCCCGATAGCACGTCGTTGTCAAGTGTTTTCTTCCCCCTCCGACCGGGGGAAGTCGAAGAGCTTTTTCTGCCAACGGACCGGAAACAAGGAGAGCGCAACAGACTTGCCCGAAGTAAACTCGATCGCGTTCGATTAGAAGCTTTCTTCCCCACTTAACAGGACCTACGGGGGTTAGCTCCGCAAGATCGATCAACTGTACATCGGTAATTTATCTTTTCCCTTCGTCCTCGACGAAGACGTTGCACCCGCGAAATTACTACATTTAATTTCAGGTCGGTCGACGTCGTTCCTCTGCATTCTTACAGAATAGTTTTCCCCTCTCTCCTTCGTTTTCCAAAGCGAAAGCGCTTCGCCGTTGCGCGCCGCCACGAAATCTAAATTCAATCGGTTATCGGTAAAGAAGAGGCAGATGCCTGTAGATTCCCCAAGAAAATGGGAATATTTACAGCGTGTTTCGTACCGGGCGTGAGTTCAAGCGTAAATTTCACAGAGTTCGGAGTTTCCCGAAGGCGGAGGACCGGGATCTCGCGAATTTATATTCGGCGAGCGATGGAAAGGAAAATTGAATTTAATTGGCGTATCGTTTCAGTTCTTTGGATTATTATGTGATAAAGGTTTTATTTTTGTCGCGATCGAGAACATTGGAAAATTCGAACATTAGCGACAAGAAATTCGAAACTAGGTAATCTTGGAAAACGAAAATTTTGGCGATAGAGAATTTTAGAAAATTCGAACTCAAGTGAAAGAGAATTTTGGAATGTTTGCATCTCGATGGCAGGAAATTTTAGAAGATTCGAAACTAGGTAATTGAGAATCTCGGAGAACTAAAATTAAATTTTAGTAATTGAAAATTTTAGGAAATTCGAAATTAAGTAACAGAGAATTTTAGAAGAATTTAAAACTTTAATGGCAGAGAATTTCAAAAGATTCGAACTTGACAAGTTTTCGAAAATTGCTAAAGTCACGTTGATATTATTATTATCATAATTTAATTTCACACTATAATTAGTTACTGCTTGATGAAATCGCATTTAGCACCGAGAATCTTAGAACGAATTGGTGACAAATTTTCGCAGCCAAAAATCATAAAACGTGAATTCCATTTTATTTTCGAACGTTATACATATATGATTCGTATTAAATTACGAACTGGTTCACTGGAACAGAGTTCCCTGCTCAATTTATAAAACGTTAGTTAACGTGGGAACATTTTCTCCGTACTAAAAGGGCATTATCTCCATGGAGTTCTGCTTGATTTCTGTCGTTCAATTAATTTTCATTTATTACTGCGTTACGCTCTTCGTCGTGAAAATTGTTCTTTACTGTCTGCTTGCAAATTAAATTATTTTCCAGAGAAGCGTAGAAAATTGCCGAACAATTTCATTAATTATACAATGTAAAATATTTACTTGGTACAAAGCATTCTTTTTTTTTGTTGAAATTAAATTTTTATCGAATGTTTCTGACTTATTGAACTTGCGCTGAATTTTTATTATTTAAACAATAATTTTCTGCACGTGCAACCACAGCTACATTTGAATGTGCAATGGACGCGAGAGTTACAAAGAAAGCTATTAAATTTATATAGAAACAGCGGGTGTATGTAAATGTTGTGGCTGGGAAATATTAATACTGTACATTGATGTCGATCCGTGTTCATTGGCTGGTTAGTTCAATTCATAATCACTTCATTAATTAAATTTCTTTATCTTTGAAAGTATATGTTTAACGTTTACATTATTCCACATATTTAACATTGTTTATGAAGGAGAAACGATTTATTGCGATTGTTCACACACTGCTTGAACAAATTTAATTTAAATTTGCGAGAAGGATTAAAAAATAAGAATAAATTAAACGGACGATCAAAAAGAACTCGTATATTTTTAATGTAAAATTATTCGAAGTGATCGTGTAACCACCTGACTTACACTTTAATTTTTTAATTATAAGATTAGAGATAGAACAGGTCACGAGTTCTAACTAAAATTCATGAATTTTACTAACTTTCTTCTCAAATTATGATCTCTCAATCTGTATATAAAAACAATTTTTAATACATTAAAGACATATTAAAAATAACAATATTATCACAAAATACGATGCTGGATTCTTAGTAAATTCTAACAACGAACAACATCGAATTCGAGGGAAATTCTGTTCAAAACCTGAAACTGATCGGAATTTGAACAGAATTTTACTAACTTTCTTCTCAAATTATGATTTGTCAATCCGTATATAAAAACAGTTTTTAATACATTAAAGACATATTAAAAATAACAATATTATCACAAAATACGTTCCTGGATTCTTATTAAATTCTAACAGCGAACTTATTAAATTCTAACGCTGAACTCGAGGGATCCTCGAACTGATCGGAATTGCAAAGGGTATCGCTGCGTCAGGTTAAAGCGCAAAACGTATATGTTGCCCCTTCGCGACAGGGAATCCATCGTTCCCGTCAGCGTGAACGACACAGGCACGTTGAATTAGTAAACCTAACCGAGACCTTCGCGTGTCTGACTTATTAATTTCCTGGATAACGTGGGAAACGTCGCCGCCGGATAATTCGCAAAGGGATGTCGCCCGAAACGTGCGAGCGTACCCTGAAAACCGGGAACCACCGGTAACCGGTTTTGTTTTAATGAAATCGAGCCGCGAACGAGGAGCTGCTAATGGAGTTTACACCCGTGCACGCAAGTAGCGGGTAACGAGGACTTGGTATGCGAGCCGGGGACAATGAGAAGCGTTTAAATTAAAGGGAACGTGTAAATTTCGGCTGGCAGGCCCTCCGGCTGGTGAAAAGCCGCGTCGAGAATACGAAAGTATACGTAAATATACCACATGCGCGTGCATGTGTGATTCGCCAGACTTCATCGATGATCCGTCCACTGAGAGTAACATCGCATCGAGCGGCGCGAAGTGAAAATTCGCGCGCCATGATTCAATATTAGATGAGCCAATAAATTAACGTCACTTCGTTCTCTGTCGTTTGAGCAGCTTGTAATGTCAGTGTCAGTCGCATCTTTCTACGAATAATTCAGCGGACCATTGACCTTTTTGTTTCATTCAGAATTGCAGATCTTTAACACTAGAACTACTGCGAAATGACCAATTTCTAATTTTTGTCAGATATTTTGCGAACGTAAGATACAGCGTAATATTTTAAAAATTTAAATAATTTCTTTCGTAAAATGTATAAATAAAAGCTTGTACTGTTCATATTGTATTATGAAGTTTCTTCTATTTTTTTTTCTTTTTCTTTTTTTTTTTTTTTGACTTTGGTGTCTCTGATGGAAATTTTATGATTCGGTCGTTGATAATTCTAGTGTTTTAATCCTCTAAAATTAGTATCTCGCTTGTACGCGAGCGGGAGAGATTATTAATTAATAAGTATAATTATTGAGCATCCTCTATAAAATGAATATTTCGAAAATTATTATTAAAATCCACAATCCTTTTGCTGCTTTATATTATCTCACTTTCATTCGAAATTTCTCGAAAGACAAAGAACAAATTAATGCTTAAAAAATTAAATTCCTTGTTATTTAAGAGAGGAAAAGAAAAGACGAAGATTCCTTCTATCTTTATATCCAGTGAAATTTTCCTAAAACTCTCTAATGTTTTCAATTTTTGATCTTGATAGCAAATTCTTCATCAAACAGTACATTCTATGGAACGTGAATTTTAAAAGCTTGTGAATTTTAAGCGCAATACGCAAATAAAGTTTGCAAACGTGTAGCATGCAGTTTGAGTTATTTTTAATCACGCAAAAAACAGCGATACGCGCTTCCTTCTTTTTTTTTTCACTCGCTGCAGCTCTCAAATCGTTCAATTTCATTGATTTTTCAAGATAAACAATAACGCATTCGTGTTTCCATTTACAAAACCGGGATGCAACTACTCTGTTTGTTCTTGCCGGAGCTTGGAATTCAATTAAATCACGTGTCGGTAACGTGAGAAGAACAGAAATTAAAATGCACTTGCAATTTTCCGGCGATGTTACGTACGAATTTGTCCAATTTCGAAAAATCAACATTACCAGATGATTCCCATCGTTTGCTCGATGAAACTCTGTTTGAAACGTGTGAAATGCAATTTTAATAAGAATCACTGCTCACTGTTTAATTCATCAACATTCATGCACGTCGATCGATCTATCTTTCAATTTGCGATTCTTTTCGATTAATTTTGTATTGCGAATTATTCTCACTTTACTCTCTCCCTGTTACTGTGTCTCGTATTTTTTTTTTTAAATTTCAAGAAATCGAAGTATAAATTATTACTTGCTCTGCTAACAGCAGAATTACTAAAGCATAAAGATTGCATCGAAGAAATTATATAAATCGAATATGAAAAAGTTTACAATGCAAACTTTTATTCCTGCATTTTAAAATTATAAAAATTCCAAATCACTGAAAATACAACGTTGCGAATCTTTCGTATTCTTGGAAAAATGTAAATTAATCACATTGGTGTTTATGGACTCTGTCACCTTCAATATTGATTAAACGTATGAAGTATTTCATACACGAAGATTAAACAATCACGAAGTATTCAAAGGAGAAGCGAGATGAAGGAATTACCAAAAAGTGAAAATTGTCGACCGATAAGGATAATAGATGTAACGATAAAGTAATTCCGCGTTAATCGAGATAAATCTTTGATAAAACGAAGTTCGCGAGCTAGTGAAATAATAAACGGCTCGTGTAGTTGCAGTTCCTCCCTTCTTCTGCTAAAAATTGCACGATAAGACAGAACGAAAGAAAGCTTTTGA
The DNA here is from genome assembly GCA_032399595.1 of Tetragonula carbonaria. NCBI lineage: Eukaryota > Metazoa > Arthropoda > Insecta > Hymenoptera > Apidae > Tetragonula > Tetragonula carbonaria. The sequence continues at coordinate 10,512,795 of JAUCRC010000002.1, forward strand.
CGATATAAGCCGGCTAGATTAAGTACTCCGGATAAGCTTATATTCTTTGAGCGTTCGTTCTTATTATTTCGAAAGTCTGGCCGACGGATGGTACGTGCATCGAGGAAATCGCGTGATTAAAAAGCGAACTCGTTCTCTCAGAGAACAAGGTTGTACTTCGTCGATACTTCCGTTGCTAGCTCACGGTGTGATCTGAACATTTGTTTTCACTGTTATTTAAAACTATTACTTCATCTTTCAGAAATTCAGAAATTTCTTAATTGTTGCCGAATAAACAGAAAAAATACAAGCTACAACGAATCGAAAGGTTTCGTCTTTTCGACACGCTGATTATCGAAGAATTTGAAACAGCCTCTCGACTGTAGAATCTTCGAGGAATGAAATTCGTTCAAGCGAATCGACAAGCCCGATCGGCAAGTTTCCTCGTAACGCAAACCTAACCTAACCTAAAGCCAATGCGATTTCCTTAGCGATAGAATTTAATTGGCCGGCCACGTGGCTCGTTTCGCTTTAAACTCAGCGACTTTAAACAGGCCGAGAATTAAATTTTTCGAGCGTCGCACGGAACGAGCGCAGCGTGATGGAAAAGCCTTTATTGCATTACACGAAACAATTTTCCCAACGTATTGGGGACGCGCTCGCATAAATAGCGAAATTGTCCGGATTACAGGCGAAACGCGATCGCGTTTGATTAAAATCCCCGGCCGGCTGCTCGACGGGATTCACGTGCTTTTTTCTTTTTTTTTTTTTTTTTTTTTCTCGATTGCAGCACCAATTTCCCGTCGAACACATTGTTTTTCGTTCTCGTTATTACCATAGGCGCTTCCTTGCCCAAGCACACACGCGCGCGTCACCGATCGCAGCGTGCAAACGCGGCCACGTGTTCCCCGTTGCGTGACACGTTCGCCGCCTTTCGTGTAAATAAACTTTTCGAAAGGTGGTGGGATTATACGCGATAGACTGGCTGGCTAGGTAAATAGGAAGGAATCCTGATGGATGTGTAACCGTCCGTGCAAACGGTGATTCCATTAATATCAACGTGGACCAAAGAGGAATGGCGGACTGGCGACGAGACAGAGTGAGTCGAATAATCTACGTGCATACGTGTTCGAGACGAGAGAAATTATTTCGAAAGATAAAACTTTTATCCTTACATTCGTTCGTTGCAGAGTTAATATTATACGTGTTGTGAAATGTTCTTTCTTTGCAGTTTTTTTTTTTTTTAACATAAAATATGTTTTACCGGGGGTATTCGGGCAAGAAATGTAACGAAATGTTCAGGAACTTGGAGGAGGGGGGGGTGTCACGTGATTAAGGAGAGAGAAGTTTACAAGGGATGTGTCATCGGTTGTTGATGCTCCATACTAAGACTGTAAAGGAGTGAGGGTGTTAAGGTTATCGAGACACAGATGATGGGCAAGCGGGATTGCAAGGAAAATAAATGTAGTTAATAAAATTATAGATATCACCAACCAATTCTGTCCATAAAAAATTAACAGGAATAAAAATAAAGCGAACATACATGAAAGGGTGTTTTATTTCCTTACAGAAATGAAGTCAGACATATTCTATGTGACAGGCTTTAAGGGTGTTAAAGCCGCTCATTTTTTCTTCTTTTTTTTTTATCTCGATAATCCAACGTCGCTCGTTCGATATTTTTTTCTTTTTATGTTTAAAGAGGGATAAATTCATTCATTCGCCAATCGCCGTTAAGAAGATCCATACTAAGACTGTAAAGTTTCGTCACTGTTGTTATCTTGCAGTTGGAATATTCGTGTGAGTTCTTTTTTACGCTTTTACGAACTCAAAAGAAATGCCTTGACGATTTTAAAATGTATGCTATCGAATACTAAATTTTAGTACGATATAAAAAATGCATCGATAATGATTATATTAGTATAATGTAATAATATAATACTAATGTAATAGAAAGAATACGTGTTAAAATATTTGTTATTATATAATAATATAATAATATAATATTAATGTAATAGACAGAATATGTAAAATATTTGTTATTATATTTAGAAGAAAGTTAAAAAGAATATTTAGAAACGAGCCTGCACGTGAATTTCTCTAATCTATTTTTAAATACTAAATACCAAATTTTAGTACGATGTAAAATACAAATGTAAATTGCAAATATAAATTAATAATATAATATGATTTATCATATTAGCTGAATATACAATACAGTGCATACAAAATTACATGTGAAATATTCGTCATTATATTTAGAAGATAAAACGAACCTTCATACAAATTTAATTTCTCTAATTATTTTCATGAATGTATAATTATTCGTAATACATATTTCACGTTTTAATTATCGTAAAGTAACTGAAATTACACGCTGTCGGAAAGAAGCGGGAGTCTGAAATGATTCCGAGAAACATCGTCGTTGCATTAAAGCATGAATATTAAGGAGCGAATATAATCGAAGTTCGTACAAAACGCCGAGGCAATTTAGTTTTAATTGGCGAGGCCAGGCTCTCCCGCCGAGCGAGAGAAGATTTTCTTTTTCTTTTTTTCTTTTTGTTCGATTTGAACGGACGAACGATGAAAATTTCATCGAAAATTCGGCAAGAAAGGTACAGGCCGACGTTTCGGTTTGATTAATGGCGATATTATGAGACAAATATGTGCCGGCGGAGAAACTTATTTGCGGCGCACCGCAGGGAAAGTGAAAAGGGAACAACATAGCTGCGCTATGTTTTTCTCGCGTCTGCAGTTACTATGTATATATATATATATATATATATATATATATATATATATATCTGCATTTATTTACATAATATATTTACACAATGCCGGCCAGGATATAATATCGTTCAGCGATACATTATTTCACCGTCACGTTGGAAAAAACTGAAAGAACGACGGTTGCGAAATATTTCAGGTATTAAACGCCTTCAGCATAAATAACGAGTGCCGTAAATAACGATCGTTGAAAAATGCGTCTTACAACGCGTGAATTACTTTTTTATCCGGCAGCGAGAATGACTAATCTCTGCTTTTATATATATATATATATATATATATATATATATATATACACACATATATATAAAATTAGAAACAAATTTTGCAATGTATAAAAATCTTGATCGCAATTTTCTCTCTATTACCATTACAAGATTTAATTACAAGATTTTGTAGTGAATATTATAATGTGTATTTTATCATACAGTATAGCAACTTTGTATAAAATCGTATTAATTTATTGCATCTCTCTTTCTCTGTTAACAAACTTATAAGAATACGCTGGAACGCAATTGTCATACCGAGCTGTATCTCAATCATCAGTTTCACACTGTTACATCAGAACAATCGTACAATCGTGATCAAAGAAAGATTCGTATTCCTTCTTCAACATCTTGACATCGTCGCGTTCTTCAACCATTGTTTCTTCAACCTTTGTGTCCCTTATTGTATCCGTACTTCTTTCCAGAATGCTGGTCACCCTTCTTCCCGTAAGAATCGTGATGGCTGTAATGCTCGTCGTGGCCGTGTTTCCCATCGTGGCCTTTGTGTTCCTCGTCCACGTGGCCCTTGTCGTGGTGGCCCTTTTTGCCACGATGGTCCTCGTGGTAGCCGGAATGCTGGTGGCCACCCTTCTTGTGCTGTCCTTCGTTCTTCTCGTGGTGTCCGTAAAAATCGCCGTGCTTCTTGTGATGGCCACCCTTGTGATAGTCGTCGTAGAACTTGTGCTCCTTGTGATACTCGTCCTTGTGGAACTTGTTGTGATAGCCTTTCGTCTTGTGGCCCTTCTTGTGTCCCTTCTTCTCCCCGAATTTCCCACCCTTGTGCCCTTTCTCGCCTTCGCTATGCTCCCCGTACTTCTCGCGTTCGTCGTGGTGCCCCTTCTTCTGACCACCGTGTTCCTCGTGGTGACCAGAACGGTGATGCTTGTCGTGCTCGCCCTTGTCGCTCTTGTCGTGATGACGATGACTCTTGTACCCCTTCTCCCCCTTCTCGCCGTGTTCCTCGTGATAGTCCGCGCGATGACTCTGCCCTCCTCCGGACTCGTGACTCTGTCTTTGGTGTCCTTGGTGTGCCGAGGAAGCCGTGACGAGATCGCGATTCGACTCGTCAGCGTTCGAGCCTGGACTCGGGCTGACGGGAACGGGGACCACGTTTTGGACGTCTCGGCGAGCGCGAGCAGAGGTCAACTCTCGCGCGAGACATGCTCGTTGGTGCAGGAACAGGAGGACGATGATCGGCAACGCGGCGCGCAACATCTCGATCTGGCTTCGGCGCCGACCATCCGACTGATGGCCACGTCACTATCGGTCACACTTAAATATGTCCACGGTCCGATTGTTCCGTCGCCGGGGCTTCCCGGAGCGTTTCCGCCGATTCCACTTTCATTCGCTTGACCGCAAGCCTCCTCGCCGCACGGAGAGACCGCCTTCTTTCTTTCGTCTCGAGAGACTTTCTCGAGTAATGAAATTGTCCGTTATCCGTTGGTTTTTTTCTTCTTTCGGAGGGGGGGGCGGAGGGGAGATTTGGAGGAAGAAACGCGGATAGTTAGTGAGCAGGCATGATGCAATCGAGGAATTTTTTCGTTGAAAGCGGAGGAGCGATCGGAGGATAATGAACTTTGCTGTTTTTTGTATATCGGCTTTTACTAACAATGAGTCTGGTCTAGTTATGTTTTGCGAACACCAGATCAGATTGAACTTAGATAGATTGAAAATCCTGTGTGAACGAAACTGTGAAATTTCGTATTGTTGCGGAATTTTCCAGTGATTATTGAATGACAAGTGGAATTTGAATGTAGCTCCGTGAGAAATTCGATCAGTAATTTACAAAGACATTAATAAGGTAACATTAATCAAATTGAATATGTATATTAACACTCCGAATTCTCCGGAAGTTCCTTTTAATTAAAAAAATTCGACTCTGTCTTAAATCAACGCCTGCAATTTTAAACGCTTAATTGCTCAAATTCGCATTTACGCTCCTCCTTTAGAAGAAAAAACTGGCTTTCCTAATCTTTATTGCGCAGAACAATGATACATTGGCCGAAGTTGGTTAAATTTGTTCTGCCTCTGTTTCTTAATATTTTTGAATTTCGTAATCATTATTTCTCTTTATACAGACAGACATAATGGACGGAATTTTTTTTATATTTTTCCTCCTTAAACCTTGACTCGGTATTTTAATTACTTCAATGCAACTTTTTCTGATCGGCGATAAATATTTTATTCGCAATATTAAACTTTTATTTTTGTGCAATAGCACTGAACTAAAATATTTTACTCTTTCTTTTCGACTCTTACTTTAGCCACGTAGGTCGTCCGCAACACCTTGTATATACGCGGTTAGCCGGAAGTTAGTATCTTAGAGAGACATCGAGTCGTCTTTGGTAATCGGTGGAATTTTGCAAAGTCTCGCGGGATTTCGAATCGTCAGCAGAACCGGGAACAAATGGCTGAACAGTTAGCAGAACGACTCGGCGCGACTACGAACTCGGTCATCGAGCTGTGATATACGCGTCGCCGACGTCTGTAAAACTCCATAAATTGTTTTTGCCCCGGCCGGCCCGTTATAAATAACGCGCACTTCATGAATTCAGCCGCGAACACGCGCCGCGAATGATAGGATTAATGGCGATATTAGAAGGTTTATCGACGAGCTGTGACGACACGCAACGTGACGTCGGATGTGTTTTATTACGATATCGGAAGAATTATTTTGTTTTATTTATTTTCGTAATATTCCATTTCGAAAATGGAGTCGAAAAAAATCACGGCATCTGTTGTTTATTAGTTGAAATACCTTTTTCTAGTGTGTTGATATTATGTTAATACTATTACTAATATTATTCGCTATATTTGAATCCTGACTTCAATTATTCAATTACGTATAGTTTATTTATTCTTCCATACGTGATTGTTGTATATTCGTCATAAAATTATATTCAATTATTATGGCACCTCTAGACACAAGTAATTAAATTTACACTAATTTACACTAATTTTGTGTAGAGATTTCAAAATGTAAAAATGCGTGCAGAAATATGTAAAGTATCTAAACCATTTGTTATAACATGCATACATTAGGGCAAAAACAAATTTTTATTTAATTTCTATGTTTTTTTTTTTTAGCTATATTCGTAAAATTTATTCCACATTTTTCCTCCTTATTTTCGCATCGATTATTCAGTAGAATTGGCCAATAGAACACAAGTATAGTTTACAAATTGCCAAAACAGAGCATCCGAGGACGAAATTTCATTCTCCTCGACTCATTTCTACACGTATTCAAAATACACACGGAACATCCTGTACATTGTGCACATATCTTCGCGACTGCCTGACTAACTTTGGGAAAAATTCTCGGCTTCAGAAACCGAGTCGTCGCCTTTCGAATCGATCGATCGGCAAACTTGTTGTTCGAGCGCCCGGAATTTCATCGGCTTCGTTCGGTCCCAGAATTTCTAGGTTACCAAAGTTCGAGGCGAAGTTCTCGCCGAGTTGCGCTTGAGTCACCGAGACTAAAGAAAACTCCACACTCCGTGTCGTATAATTTTGTAATGTGTACTTCTCTTCCGCATAATGTATTCGTTTTCTGGCTCTTGGTATGTAAAGTAGCTGTAGGAGAAGTTGGAAGACTAATATGTGTTTTCAAGGTGATCCGTGAATTTTGCTCGCAGTGTATATGTACGGGATTTCGGTGTGCAGACATATTTAATGACGTTACGCGTGAAGTTGAAACTGGAATGGGAAATTATTTTGCCTATGAAATACATTTATATCATTTTACTTCAATATATTTCTCGAGCCATTCTTGAATAAAAATCAAACAGTAAATATTGCAACTATTTCAAAGGAAATGTCACGAAGGCAATGTTTCTATTAACCCTTTCGCTTCGACAGTCCAGTCACTGAACGGAAGCACGCGCCAGAAATATGCACGCGTGGTTTTTGTATATACGTTTTTCTAAGTCTTAAATATCAATTGTGCTTGATAAAACAATCGTTGCTCTAATATAAACACGTATAGTTTACATTTTTAATATGAAAAGACTTACACAAAATTATATTAGTTATTTTAAAAACATTACTGTTGACCAATTTACTGTTGACATATTTTTAGGTATTTACATATTTACAAGACTTTACGATTAAACGGTTAATACAATTAATAATGTAACGCAAATTTGTTAATATATTAAGCCGATCTATCCCTAATTCTTGTGAAAAAAACGTATATGAACTATCGTTTCACTGTCGAATGGATTCGATAGATTTTTCGGAATGAAACGGTAAACGATCAACAAAGAGTAGTTTTAATATGTGATTAATCCAATATATCAATGAAATCAACAAAAATGTTTCGCCGATAACGAAGAATTTATCATTGACTAGAGATGGTATTTGTATACACATTATATGGATATATCCGGCGCTCGAAGCGAAAGGCTTAATGATAATCGAAGTATGAAGCAAAATTTCATTAATCTATTCATCTGAAAGATGCATAGAGTACAATAAAACTTCTCATCGCGACGCAAGCTTCGATCAATTCAAACAGATTCAACGAAATTTCTTAACCTCTTAACGCACTCGCCCGAGTTAAGTCGGGTTTAAGAAAACGATTTTTTCCCGCGCGCCCGAGTTAACTCGTGGAACTCGTGCAGTTTTGATTTTCTATATAAATACAACCAAATATACTCGTTAGACTTTGTGCTTATTTCCTCTCACCTGAAAAAAGTTGCCACCGGTGAATCCCAGCTTTTTAATTGATGCGTTAAGAGGTTAAGCCTATCAATTAACGAACACTCTATCGTCGAAAACGTTCAGCTCCGCGATTCGTCGACGATCAAATCGGTGAAAGATGAATCGGTTGAAAGTTTTTCCCGATAGTAGATACAGAGTTTAGCTTTTCTTAGCTACTTATTCGAGTGGGGGATGACGGACGCTTCTTCTGCACCCTCGCAGCGCGTACAGCTGCAATCTCCATTGCAAATCAGCCGCGCCGAATTTGCAGTTTGAAACGGTGATCGATAGATTCGGCCTCTTTACGACCTTATTTGGCAGACTGTTCGGCTAGAGATTGGCTCCTCCGGCGTTGGCGCTGCATAATCAAGATAAAGATTGGTTACTGCCCAGCTCTCCAGCATCCGGCGGCTCCTTCGCACGGGGGCCGGGGGGAGAGCGAACCGGATACCGGAGGATCTGCCAACTTCGATTTGGACTCGGCATCGTCGTAACGGAGATTAGATTAGGTGGCGTTCCCTTTGGACCTTGCCGGATGAAGAGATTGCTTTGTAAGCAGATCCAAGGACGAGGAGCGGTTGATCGCCGCTCTTTCCAGTGTATCCAGCCCGTTCGTTTCGGAAAAGAACAGGCCGCCGACTATTAAATTAAGGCTTCAAGTGCCGCCGGTAACTCGAAAACATTTCGACTGCTTCGAGTGCTTCGGCTGCTGCTCGCTTCTGAGATTTTTTTTTTTTTTTTTTTTGAAGCTCCTCGCTGTTCTTCGTTCCTTCGTTCTCCTGCGTCAAGCGCCGATTTTAGGTTCAATTTATTAATTCAATTCGTTTCTAACTCTTTCCGAGCGAAAGCGTGTGTGTGCGCGCGCTAGCGTCGAAATCGCTAACGACGAAACGAGGTCTCCAATTTCCAGAGTGCAGGCGTAATGCATTGCTTTGATTCGAAATAATTTAATCCTTTAAAGTGGACAGTGGAGGTAAAACGAAACGGTCTGAAAGTTTGTCTCTCAACCGACGATCCTCCGCGGTGGACATTATTACACATTCGGCAAGTACCCTTGGTAGGATTCTTCTCGCGCCAATGTTATTTGTAAATTAATATCAGTTTAGAATTTCAAACGTGTCTCGAATTGTATTCGATTAGGAAATGTCGTTTTTTGTTGCTAGACTTTCGACCAGGAATTTATAAAATTTTTCACTACAGAAGTGAGCTCTCGTTTCGTCTTTTGAATTATTTATCTTGTATAATTTACTTCGGATATTTCATATAATTTTTGCCTGTCATCGTACTTCTGCATATTTAACTTTCCAATGAATACATAAAAACCCCCTATCCGCTGACAACAATAGTTTAATTATCAAAAGGACTATAAATATAATTTAACTTCATTCTTTCAAAAGAAAAAGAAATAATTTTCCTAAAAAGCAGAGAGAGAGAGAGAGAGAGAGAGAGAGCAATAAATTTGGAACGACGTTGTCTTTAATTCTCCTTCGCACCGAATTAAAACTGTTTCTGAGATTGATTATGAGGCAATGTCACTCTGTGAAAGATGGAAACCATTCCAAACAGTTTAAAAAATAATTTAACCTAAACCTTTCGAAAGAAGAAAAATAATTTTCCTGAAAAGAAGAGAGAGAGAACAATAGTTTGGAGCGACATTATCTTTAATTCTCTTTTGCATCGAATTATAATTGTTACTGGACAAAATGTGAAAGATTGAAATCTTCCCAAAGAGTTCCAAAGATGATTTAACCTTGACTTTTCGAAAGGAAAAAACGAAATAACTTTCCTAAGGTGAGTAAGGGAGCAGTACGTTTGAAACGACGTTGTCTTTAATTCTCTTTTCTATAGATTCGTTTAATTGCACCGAATTAAAGTTGTTACTGGGCTGGGAGTGCGACAGTGCCACTCTGTTGCAATCGGTTGATGGTTCGACGTAACCTCCCCTTATTCTCTTCTTTTCATCTCCAACCTCTCGCTGAAATTGCTTTACATTCAACGCCGAAGCTTCGTTGTTGATCAGCTACCATCTCCCCCCCTCTCTCTCTCTCTCTCTCCCTTTGGATCGTTTTTTTCCCCCGCCGCAACAATGCAAGCATCCTTGCGACCATTCTTCCGTTTCGATCAGTCAATTGATCGAGCTGTAGGTTACGAACAATGGACGTCCATCCATTGGACAGCTAATGAAATTGTTTTCTAATTTACGCGCACTCGACGCGCCTACAAGCCCTCTATTATGAGAAGAAGGGTAACTAACATTGACATTCGACGCGTTCGAGTTGTCCGTACCGAGGTGCGCAATGTGATTCGAATTAAGTGCACTCGAACGTGGATTGCGTGCCGGTTTGAAATCGAGTACGAACTCGAGGGCTACCGGCTTGTTTATCGGCCAGGGAAGAATCGGTCGGATTTCACGCACGCCCGTGAATTTTCGTGAAATCGTGGATCCATTTTTGGCGAGTTTCAACGCGGAGCGAAAATTGTCAAGTTTAATTAGCTTTGTCGCGAGTGGATTACTTGTTCCCGTTCTCGGAACGAGAAATATTGGTTTTCTTTCTCTTTTTCTTTTTTTTTTATTTCATTTTAATACAGTTCGATCTTACGTGTGTTTAAACAGAAAAGTTTTGTTTTGCTTGAAATACGAAACAAAAGTGAAAGTCAGAGTATCTTCTTGTTTCTTCGAGAATAATCAATAACGATAATTGCAATAATGATAATTTCTGTAATAAGTTATTAATTTACGTTGGATTAGCGTAAAATAAAAGGAACGTAGTGTTTGTCATACATTTTGTAAAGCGTTCGCTGTCGTCTTGGAATTTTTAATCGATGATCGGCGATTTTCAATCGAACGAAGCACGCAACTCGTCAATGCACTTTTTATTCTAATAACCAGTCAATCTTTATTTAATCCAAACGAATTACATCTGGTGTTTTCGCCCTCTTGAATCTGCAATCGAACCTCAATAATGATATGATTTATCAATCGAACGAAAATCGTTTATAAATCGTTGCTAGCCAGTGAAAGATTGATTTTTCCAGTAATCGAGCTCGTTTCATATTCATCGAAGTTCCCCGAAGGTGAAAAATTAACATACGAATATACAGAGGTGGACGAAAGAAAGTTTACATTTCTATGAACATGAATCATATTCGACAGGAATAATGAAGTACATCGAATGAATTACTGTTGCCAATAAACTATAACAAAACTAATAACATAATAATTGAAAATGTAATATTTAATAGATTACTAACAATGATATGCAACGAGAGAGTAAGAGATAACAAATAAATATAAAATATATTTGTGAATGAATTACTCTCGCTATGATATGATGAAAAATATATTTAATCCCCATAGTGTGAACATTTTTGTCTGCCACAGCAAATGGCCGAGCGATTATAAAAGGCTGAAAAAGTTCGAGACAAATAACAAAAAAAGTGTATACACACATTTTTATAAAACAAAGTCACATTAGATAATGAAGTGTATCTCGGAATAAATTGCTGTTGCTAATAAACTGTAAAAAACATAAAACATAATAATTGAAAATATAATATTTTACAGATTACTAAGAATTTGATGAGGTAGTCGAAGACGATAAGAATAAATAATATTATAATAATATAAAATATATTTCAGAATGAATTACTCGCTAATATGATGAAAAATATATTTAATCCCCATAGTGTGAACATTTTTGTCTGTCACAGCAAATGGCCGAGCGATTATAAAATGCTGAAAAAGTTCGAGACAAATAACAAAAAAAGTGTACACACACATTTTTATAAAACAAAGTCATATTCGATAATGAAGTGTATCTCGGAATAAATTGCTGTTGCTAATAAGCTGTAAAAAAACACAAAACATTTGATGAGGTAGTCGAAGACGATAAGAATAAATAATATTATAATTATATAAAATATATTTCAGAACGAATTACTCTCGCTAATACCGCGAGAATAATAATATTCGATGAAATATCGAACACGAACATTTTTCGTACGCCGCAGCAGTTGGCCGAGTTGTACGATAAAAGGCTGAAAAGTTTGATGAGTTAAACGAGGGATCGTCCTTGGGCGAACACACGGCGAATTGGCGGTAGCCAACGTTGATGACAGTGGAATCATCCTTTGTCACGCGCGCCGCGTTTAACAATAATTATCTCGCGCAATTAGCGAACCGATTGCCAGGCCGCGGCCGTACCGAAAGTTTCCTCGTTATAAATAATTGCAAAATCCGCCGCGAGAGAGATCCCCCTCGCGTCAAACGTTTTGCCCGCCGCGGCAACGAAGAAGAACGAGAACCGGCTCTATGCGATATCGTCGCGTGACCGGTCGTACTTTTTAACAAACCTCGTCTCTCGTTGCTTCTTCTTCTGGTTTGCAGGAAAACGTTAATGGCACGTCTGGTGTTTTGCCTAGCTGCGCCAGGCCTGAAACGCGATTTTAACTCGTTAATTGGCGTAGGGGGGAGCGAGGGAGATTAAGTTTCGCGAAACGAGCTCGTCACCCGAGTCGTTGATTTCTCGCAGATACCAAGCTATTTGTCGCTTAATTTTTAACGGAGATGAGTGGACTGAGTCAGTGTTTATAGAAATTTTTTAGTTTACAGGAAAGTGCGAATCGTCGTGATGTTGAGTCTTCCGCGTCTGTATCGTTCGTTGGTGCTTTTATTGAGACTTGACATTGTCAGTGAGATTTTCCGACTTTTCAACAAGCGGTTGACTAAAATTTTCTTGCGCGGTAAATTTGGTATTTTGAAGAAATGAGATTTTTGCAAATGAATCCTGATAATTTTGCGAGTCGTTTGATTATTTAAGTTAATTGTTTCTTCGCTCGAGACTTGAATTAGTTTCTTTTTGTTTAAAATAATTTTTCGTCGCTGAATTTCCCTCGAATTGTCATTATTTTATTTCATACGAAAAAAAGTGAGAAATTTCATTTGTACAATATTGATTATTTCTAATTGTAAGATTAGCTCGAACGTTCAGAAATTCATTTAGCAATTAGAATATATGGTATAAAGGTATCAGGAATTTTTATAATACATCAGATATTTTAACGGCAAGAAAGTTAATATTTTATATTATTTATAAGTAGACTGCGAATTATTTATGCATTCATTGAAAATTTCAAGATAACAAAATGCACACAATGCGTGCAATGTATAAAAATACGTAAAATATCAGAAGTATCGTACTCGTTATAATATTTGAAGAACGAAAACAATCCCTGTTCTCTTCAATAAAATATCACGAAGATTTAAATTGCATTTGCATAAACATCCACGATCTATAAGAGATCGTTAGACTAATAAATAAACGAGTGTCGTTCACTTTTTTTGTAATATTTTTTTGTAATATTTGTAATATACAAATATACAAATATTTCGTCGGTATTATCTCTTGGAACAATAATTCAATATCAACGTAGAAACAAAAAACTCCGTGAACTATATGAACAGGCTGACGAATGCCAGAATTAATGCAACCGCTGTCGGAGCTTTCAGAAAATATTTAGGTAACTTTTTCTCGCGAATTGAAGCCAACGTGACATCGTTCTTTTCTTTTCAGACAAATCCATTTGAAATATGTACATTTTCTGCAACGAGGATTGATTTTCTGCCAATTCTTTTCATCTGCTCTCCAGTTATTATTTCTCACTAGGCCAACGAAAATACTCTTTATCAAATTAACCTGAATCGACCCGAGAAAAAAAAGAAGAAAACAGAAAAGAAAAAGTTGGAAATTTATAGCTCGTTATTATAGCGAGAATGCATGAAACAACTTAACAGAACTTCCGGAAATAAAGCGAATTGAAACAATTATGACAGAGGGTCTATCAAAATTAGTTCGAACAAACTTCTTAGAAAATTGGCCGGTGAACTGGTCGAAGTATACTCTCGTTTAAAAGTCTCAGAATTAATTGTTCTTGTTTTCATTTTCGACAAAAATTTCACTCGTCGTACATCGCAGATTGTATACATTTCATTGCAATGAATTTAGAAGGCAATTTCAAATAGAAGTTCGCAAAAATGATAGGAAACTTGCCAAGTAGAACGCATACGATCTGTCGTGCGTATGCGTTTTTTTGATTTTCGAGCGTTTAGTTCGATTCGAGTACCGTCTTTTAAACTTGTTACTGAGCACGTGTCACTCATTATCGCGGCGGCAATTGCGTCTGAGCGAAACAGTATCTATTTTCAAATCACTGATTACCGCGCGCGTCACCTTGATAATAACGAATATCGTCGAATATACGCCGTTTCTAAGTTTAGACTCGCTCAGAAATTGTGTTACTTTGGCAAATACACACAGTTACGTACGGCTAATGTAATTACATGGCTTGACTCGTGTCGGACTCGTAACTGCTTCTCTTTTTTTTTTATTGCACGTCCACGTCAAAAGCGTATGTTGTAAATGGCCAACGTCCTCAAAGATCGATATTACTTATCACTTAACGCGATGATATAGATCTCGAGCAAATTACCATGCCAATAATGGAGCGTGGCTATAGAAACTTTAATGTAACGAGCATCGACGAACGACAACGAACGATGACCAATTGCAATTTAGATCGGCTCATCAGCGCGATACAAGCGTAATATCATTAAATTTCGTAATAACAACGCGGCAACACCTTTGCACGGCATCAAAATTACGTCGTTCGTGTTCGTTACGCGACAAACGCGAGCGCGCGATGCATTTCTGAAATAATTGGTATCGCCGCGGATACTGGCCAAGTAACAATTGGCCAGCATTGAGCAGTTCGAGCGTGACACACGCGCGCGGAAAACTCGCCCCTTAACAAGCCTGTCTGCGATCGCGCGATTACATTCAACTATATCGAGATCGATTTTCCGTAACACAAATTGGATGTGTCGTAAACAATCGGATGATTACGTACAGCGGCTCGGCGAAAGTATTCGAACGCTCGTCGCAGAGAAACTTTTCGTACGTCCAGCGTAAAAGATTTGGAAATTTCGATGACAGTGCAATGAGAGAGATAACCGTTATGATTATGAATAATACAAAATGATAATTTGATAATAATTTAGAGATGATAGCTTGAAAAAGAATGATAATAATCTGATATAGTAATTCGGAGATGTATAGAGAATTTACGAGATATTTGCTGCAAATATGCAGGGAGAAGTGAAACAAGGAGGCGATTTCTCGTGGAAAGTGTAGAATAAAATTTGTTCATCTGTCATTCAGACTTCGTTTAGGAGAAGTTTATCAAGCATCAAGGAAATTTTGAACGAAATTGTGTTCAAGATTTGTTTCCTTGATAATGAAGTTTCAATTAAAAAAACATTGTTCCATTATTTTTGCACTATTTTTGTTCAATAATTTCCTTCCTTTTGTTGATTATTATTTTCTAACACATCTGGTATTAGTCATGTTCTTAAATAAATTTTCCCGAAAACGAAGCCTCGAATGGAAAAATCTTATTCCATTCTTTCGATTTATTTTTTCACGAGGAATCATCCCATTGAATATAAAAATTTATTAATTGATAGATAATTGTTTGTGCAAATGACTTTCGCGATGTATGCTTTATGATTTTTGATAAATCTAATCTTGAAAGTCAAACTTCATTACCATTGTTCATGAAATTTCAAAACGTTTCATACCACATAGGTGATATATTCATAAAGTATACTTTGAATAACTATATTTATCAGAGAATGTTCATACTTCGAACGATCGATAATTTTATACTCGCGAGCAAAATGATGGGAGGAATGTATTCTTTTGTTTCATGGTTTCTTTTTTCATGAAAATAAATTTTTGTGTTAATACTGGTTTTCTAATATTAATTATTTAGGTTTGTACAATTACATTAATACGTGTATAATATAAAGAAACACAAATGGAGAAACATATTTACAGATATTATTATTATTATTATTATTGTTGTTATTATATATTACTACACATTTTACTTATCGAGTGAAAATCTGAAGCGGATTTAGCACATTTTCTCAATTAAGGAAACTCGATTGTTTTTCGTAATCGTTCCGATTTAATTCATCAGTTTTTAATTAATGGCGCGAATTTGAGTCGCACGAATCACGCCATGTTATACTCGTTAATTCTTTTTTTCGTCCAATTTGTGTCTTTTTTTTCGATTCGCCTGAATCTGAAAAATCTTCGATAATTGCTTTTGGAACATCGTGTTTTGCATTTGGCGTTGCAGTCTCTCGAATTTGGCTTGTACAGATATAATTGGATATGAATAGGACATGATGTGTAGATATAATTGATATATGTGCGTGAAAACTTTGATGTTTTATTGTACATTTTAATATTTTTTCATATTACTTGATAAATATCAAATGTGAGATTTTTAAATACCAATTGCTCAAGAAGATTTTTGAATTGCGGGCATTTCGAAGATTTAATCGGGTTCCTGTAAGTTTCCAAGCATAACAAATATGATCGCGAAGGTGATATTACGAATTATGAATTATCAATTTCACCGTAAATACTTAATTCTTCGCGTATTTAAAGTTCGTGAAAAACAGTCGTACGCTTGCATTATAATTGTTTATTTCTGACCGACTTTTCACGTACATGCGAAAACAAATCTACGGGCGTAGCAATTTGCAAAACGAATGCCTTGCGATTTCTGACTAATTTCAACTCCTTACGAAACAATCGTCGCACAATTCACCGTGGAATTTGTGTGAAAGATCACTTCCTATTTTCATTGTTCCGTTGTACGAAATTGTTGCCATTCGCGCGAATGAATCCCGCTCTTCCGCCCTTTGATTCCGAAAATTAGGCACTTTTACCGCATTTAACACGTCCCATGGAAGATCAGCAAACTAGACACTAGCCACGTGGCAAAGGATTTAATAGTAATGATCGTCGTTGTCATCGTGTTCGTCGCCAGTGCTTCTCGAATAGGAGCTGTGGCTTCCGTAAGAACCATGCTCTCCGTCTCTGTAGCTTTCACCGTGCTCGTAATTCGAAGATTCTGGCCCATCATCCGTATAGTGAGAGTCATCCTCGTGAGTATGGCTCCCGTTGGCTTCACCATAGTGTTCGCCGCCATCATCGCGATGATCACTCTCGTAGGTTGCATAATGGGTATCGACGATGGTGTCTAGTAAAAATTTATAAAATAATTTTATAAAATAATAGTAATAATAGTAATAGTAGTAATAGTAGTAATAACAATAGTAATAGTAATAATAATAATAATAATAATAATAATAATAATAATAATAATAATAATAATAATTAATTGTTAATATGTTATTATTATTAGTATTATTATTAATAATTAATTAATTATTAATGATTCAGAAGTGTGTTTCATTTAACTAAATTATAAATATTGCGTGTAATATTTAAACGCTTGAATATTAAAATTAATTAATTACGGATATGTTATTAAGAAATACCTTGAAATTTCATTTAAGTTACAATTAGATACGACACAATCGTGATTGTTATAGATCGCGAACTTTCGTGCATTTATAGAAAATTTAAAAGTGCGAATTACACATAGTGTGGGAAAATATGTAAAGTACTTAAAGCATAGTGCTTTCTATAACATTCGGTAAAATAATTTCCTATCCAAGTTCTGTTTTTTCCAATTATCCAAACTGATCGCACATTAGACTGCGAACTGCGTGTGTTGAATAAACTTTGTGTCTTTCTGTAGATTTTATAGATTTTATAAACTTCCTATACGTTTTCTGCTCTGCTACAAACTTTATATATCAATCGCGACTATATCTCATTACGAATTTCGAAAAGTTTCACGCAACGTAGCGTATCCATATCGAGCCACTCTAAATTAAAAATGTGACGTAAATGAAATTGCTTTTTTCAATTGAACAAATGATAAGTAGAAGATAAGATATATGTGTATATGTATTTGTGCGCGCGCACATATATATATAAATATATTACATTCAATAAATATATAACAATATATATATATTACAATAAATAAATATATTACAATATATATATTATATTACATATATATATACATTCAGATACTCGTGACCCGAAACTGAAGTAATTGTTACGAAAAAGTATATTTTGCCAATAGTAATTGAAGGATAGTCAGTAATTACAAATGATTGAATGATGCGTTTCTGTAAAGTAATTAGCAAAATGGCTGGCCGTCGTCGTTAAAATTAGGACAAAACGAGCGCATGAATGCGTTCAGTTAATATCGTTATCTCGATGGTGTAGTTTTATTGGCGATCGATATTTCAGCCACTAAGTTTACGAGGGAAAACTTGCGATCGACGTTCATTAGAGCATCCCGCGCAACTAATGGCACGGATATATCGTGCGAAAATTATTTACGGTACAAAGAAGGAGCATCCGCGAGCTCGAGATCGATTATTTTAAACTTGCCAACTATTCCGTCTAAATGGATTAAAAATATCATGCTAATAGAACTATTATTGCATTTTTTCAGTCTGTTTCTCGATCAAATATCGTTCAATAGTATTAATTTTCTGCAGAAACATACCTTTGATACCGATTAATGATCAATGTATTTTTATTAAAGCGAGTATTCGAGTGTAATTATGAATATATATATATATATATTTATTTATTTATTTATTTATTTAGAAATTTGTTTCTGTGAATTTTTATAAAAAATTAATTACAGAGCTTCGTTCATACAACTAATACAATTTTTCCCCAGATTACAAAACCGATTAATTTCTAACAAAAAAAGATATCTTTAGAGGAACGTGTCATATTTGAGTCTCGTGTACTACTTTCGTAGTAAATGCAGGGTTTTCTTTTTTTTTTACGATTACGATATCGATGAATTTTTGAATAAGAACAAAGAAACTTCAGGGGAATATTGGGATATTGGAGTCCCTTACCCCCAGTTTCATATCACAGTTTCCTTCAAAACAGAATATTAATTAATTCATTTAACACTGTAACTACCAAAATGACCAATTTATAACAGAGTAGTTTCGCAGGTCTACAATGTTGCACTTTTAGAGATTCGAATGACTTTTCTAAATATCCAAAGTTTATAATATAGCGAAGGACATTGACTTCTCTGATACGAATTTTTATGCGTTCAGTCTCGATAAAACTGGACTAGACTTCTGACTCTACTATCAAACGATAATGAAATTTTTCCCGAAATTACGATTAAGTTTTAATAAAGCGGCCTTCCGGAGGAGCAATAATTTAATTTCCTTGCCCCCATTCTGGCGAGATCGCGCGAAACAGTTAAAATTCGAAAAGCTTGCTTCTCCGGAAAGTTATGTGGCAGGTTTCGAAAGGAACTGTCTTCATCCCGTATGGTTCATCTCTATGGTTGCCACGCAATTACGTGCTCTATGTCGTATATAGTTTCTCTGTACCTGCGCCCTCGTGATCACCGGCTTTCCCAGAACGAGAGCCTTCCTCGTCGTTGTGGCTACTTTTCTTGTCAGCACGCGCTTTGCCGTAGGCGACGTGCTTCTCGAATGCGTACTTGTCGCCATCCTGCTTGTGGAAGGTGTCGAGGGTCTTATAACCGTGATTACCCTTGCTGTAGGTTGCCGTCAAGTAACCCTTCTCGCCCTCGGCGTCGCTACCGTACGTCTTGTAGTATCCACCCTCGTCTGATTTGCCTAAAACCACCGGTATTATTCTGTGCTCGTTATCGTCCACCATATCCACGTGACCACTTGAGTGGCCGTTTAGAGATCGTTCACCGTCGAATCTCCCTCATCCCGTTTATCGCGTTTCGAATTTCTCAGATTACTTCCTTCCTTTAATTTGAGAGTGGCGAGAATGGACGCAACGAATCGCAGGGAATACAAATGAAACGGATTTCGAACATTGCAATGGTTCGTATTTCTAAAATTCGTGTCAATAAGAACGTTGATGGTAATTGTATCAATCGTCGGTGTACAGTTGAATGAATTTTGTATTGTAAAATAATTTCCTCGAAAAGAATTTCGACATTCTCGTTGTGACATGATCGTTGAAAAGAATTTTTGAAATTCGTCTCGCGAGACGATCGTCGAAATTTTTATCAAGTAAAATGATTATTGAAAAAAAATTTTGAAATTCGTATCTTGAAGTGATCGTTGAAATTTCTATCGTGAAGTAATTATTTTGAAAAGAATTTTTGAAATCTGTGGTGTGAAATAATCATAGAAAAGAATATTGAAATTCGTATCGCGAGACAATCATTGAAATTTGTAATGTAAACTAATCATAGAAGAAGAATTTTCAAATTTGTATCGTAAAACAGTGTTCACGCGTTTTGTATGAATATTTTGATGTGATTCACAATCGGTGAATTTTTAATTGAAAATTTTGAAGCTACTGTATATTAGAAGCGGTTTATGTATTTTCGTAACTTTGAATTTTCCACGGGAAATATTCCTTTGTTATTATTCCAAGAAAGACTTCGAAGCATCTTAGAATTTTTACAGAAGCGTGAATAAAAAGTTCGCGCTCATTGTCGTTTTATAATTCCTATTCCTCCTACTTTAATTTCCCTGGCAACAAGTTTCAAACTTCACTCGTTAGCAGTTCTACTGTTAAACTTTGTCAAATTTGAACATTCCATAGAGAACAACATAATACCGGATACGCGTTTCTCGTGTCCTTAAGGGAATCTTTAATCATTAGAAATTTGAACAATATTGTTCGCAAAATATATAACGCTATATTATATATAAATATATAACGTTCGCATAAATACAAAACGAAAGCTAACGTTCTTTGTCGTATTCGCTCCTACTTCACTGCTACGTGTACAATTTTCAAGCTTCAAGTTCTTCAAAAATTCCACCAGAAAAATTCAATATGAGACAACATACCGGACGTGTTCCTCGCGTCATTTTTGGCGGTCTTTCGCTGTTTCCCCGGCGAGTTCCCTTCGCCGAGCAGATCCTCCACTTCCGTGGCAAAGGCCGACAATGCCGATTCGCGGGCGTTTCGGCGCGTCTCGACGCTCGCGATATCTTCGCGATCTGCAGCCTCGAGCAAACAGAGGCAACAGACGAGAAGAAGCAACGCGACGATCGGTCCACGCCACATGCTTCCGATGCTCTCTCTCTCTCTCTGTCTCTCTCTATCTCTCTGTCTCGACGAGCAACGATATGATGCCGATCGGTTTGTTGGTAAAGTTCGGCAGAGGCTGCTTTATCCGGCACCTCCCACTCGACTCTGTTTGCCGCGAGTTTTCTTCGCAAGCGGAAGGGATATATTCACGATCGCGAGTGGGATTTCGCAACCGATTTCGTCAGCCGATTTGGATTTTGCCGGCGTCGTTGCTTCACCGCTGAAATCGATCGCCGGTTTTCGATCGGCAGGAGGGAAGGATAACGAAATGGAGGAGGTTTGCAGCCAGAGTTTTTTCAGGATTAATTGAATTAGTTTCGAACTTTTTCGAATTGGAGGTTCAAATGGATGGTGAAGTGAACGATTTTCGTGATATCTTGGTGGCTTTCGTGTAAATGGATTGAAACGGCGTTTTAATGTGTATGTTTTAAAGTGAATTAATTGAAAGGTGCTTGGTTAGGGCTTGGATGAAGTACGTGTTAATTTCGTGAATCGATTGAAAAAGTGCTTCGCGCGAAGTTTCAGTAGATTTGTTCGATCGTCTGAGTTAATTTGATTCGTGTTTTTAATAATTGAAACACTCCTTGCAATTTTTTTTTATCGCAGATTTTGATCGTATAATAAAATTCCCAGAAATTTCGAATGTTATTCAAAATTGTGGTAAATTAAAAGAAGATAGACAGGCGTGTACAAATTCGGACTTGATGGATTCTTATAAAAATTATTCCAACTGATTGGTGCATTCAACGTTATTAAAATTGTTGCACTAAATAACTAGTACTATATAAAATACTAATATTAGAAACGATAGTATCGATACCATGTAAAATACTACTAAAAAACTAATACTATAAAATTCTATTAATTACATAATATAATAACGTATTATATAAAATAAATTGAAGAAATTTTTGTATAGTATATATAAAATATACTGCGTGGTACACATCATGTACTATGTAAAAATTCTATTAATATCTACTTTATATTATATTACATGATTCTATCGATTCATACGATACTCTACTTGAAGACTAAGAAAACATTTATTCTCACATGGCATCTGCGAGTTTCTCAAATGTTCGTTCAATCAGAAGTAAATAAAAACGTTCCCGCGTTTCAGTTTCACTTGAACTTGCATCCAACTCCCATCGTGCGCGGGTTCGCTATTTCAACGGCGAATTTGTCTTCGTTGACGCATTTGTCTCTCGAGCGGACGCATTAAAGAGTCGAGGAGCAACGATCGATGAACTGGACAAATCGCGAAATCGTGCCGCACGAGCGACTTCACGCTTTCCACTGGATCGCTGAAACGAAACGTTCGAGCGTCAAGATCCTATCGATCGGCTCGCAATCGAGTGACATAACGGCACTTGAGAACGTTGGCCCCGTGAAAGCGTTCCGGTTTCCTTTTTTCTTTTTTCTTCCTTTTCTTTTCTTTTCTCTTCTCTTCTTTTCTTTTCTTTTTTTTTTTTGTCTCCCGCGAGGTGTTCTTACGTGAAATCGTTTCTCGATCGGCTGCATTATCTCACGCCTGTTACGGAGACATTTCAGTTAGTCGATTGTTGCACACCGAGTACTTGTACATGCAACTTTTCTTTTTTAGCCGATTTGTCGGATCGTTGAAAATTATGCAAGCGGCGTTAAGCGGAACGAATATTCGAGACTCTTGCGAGAGATTCTATTGCGAAGGAGTATATACGACGAGTCTTGGCTGTAAAATATTATTGTCTCAACTTCTGCGTCTATTTCGTTTTTATAATATTGTTTATTTTATTACGAGACGAAATATTTCGTTTTTGTAGTAATTTTTGTAATTTCAGTAATTTTTGTTTGCTATAATGTTGTCTGGTTGTCTATGTAAATTGACATTAACATTTATTGATGATAAATTTGTCTTATTTTAATTATTCTAAGATATTACGTTGGCCAAAAAGTAATTGCATTTTTTTTGTGTATGCAAGTAAATTGTGTATGCAAGTAATTGTGTATGCACGAAAATTTTCTTAGACAATATCATCATTTTGTTGTTTTGTTTGTTTGCCATTTTTCAAGCAATTTCATGGTTTCGCGTGGAAGAAAGTTTCTTACTTTTTTTTTTTTGACAGAAAACAGTTCCAAAAACGATTTAATATCCTCGTCAGCAATGAAATTCGGCAAATTAATTTTGACACTGCACCATGTACATCAGAGAAATTTTTTTGAGTTTGCACACAGTGTGTTTTCCTCTTTCAAAATACGTGGAAAATGTTTCTTGTTGATTTATTTTGAAATTTCGACGCGAAACAAACAACTGTTAACAAAATTGTTAACAAAATCGTGCGTTTTCGTTTTCCGAAACAAGTTCGAACAGTTAGCTGTCAAATTGCACAACGAATTTGCTGTTTGAAACGAGGTTAATTACATTACAAGACATGTATATATTTATCTGTTAAAAGAGAACAAATTACTTTTTGGTCCGCTCGATATTTACAGAAATAGAAACTTTGGCTCACCGGGGACTATCGATAGAGAATTAAATAATTGAATAAAATTAAATGTTGGTCGATCTAGTAACTTGAACGTAATAACGATACTGATTAAAAATGAAAGCAACTTCCAGTTTCACTCTATAAGAGTTACTAAATTATCCATCAGCAACAGTATCAGTTAATAACAATCGTTACTGCAACGATCGGTCGGGAATATCCCCTGTATTTATTTCTATTCTTAGAACCGCGCAGAAACACGGTTACATCGATTATCCATAAAGTTACATGGATAATTCAAATCACAGCCTACGCCGAACGAAATCTACCCTAAACAACTCAACTGCCGCCAGTGTGTGCAACGTGAAAGGAAAAGAAATTATTATGCCAAAAAAGAAAAAGAAGAAGAAATAATTTCCAAACGACTCGATCGCATGATTACGAGGAATCTCCATTTGGAAACGCGCAACGAGCTCATCTCACTGCTTCGCCGGTGATTTCTTCCAGCATTGAATAAAATATCGCTGCGAGGGACCCCGATGGTTCCCATGATGGAATCTCAGTCATTCGTTTCTGGTGGAACGTGATTCTTCTCCGTCTTTATTTTAAAAAAAAGCGAAAGAGAGAGAGAGAGAGAGAGAGCGAACGAACGCGTCGTGGCGGAGGCGTCGACATAATCGAGCTTAAAGCCGCAAGCGAACGCTAAGCGGCCCGGATACCTGCCACGCCAGCTACTTTCCCATCCAGATAATCCGGCAATTTGAAAATCTCGAATGGAATGTAACTCCGCGGAACTGGATTCTCCTTCTTTCCCTATTGTCGAACGCCGGGGCTCGGCAAAGTGAGAGAGATGGGGGAGTGGGTGGGGTGGAAGGTGATGAATTAGGCCGGAAGGGAACGGAGGAAATTAACCTAATTAATTTTGGAGTTTAAACGCGATCCCGCGCGAGAACGTCGCGTCCTCTGTCTCGTTTGAAGGATTTGGAAACGTTCGGAGATATTACCAGACGTTTCCGGTCTCTCGGATTGATGCAGCCGGAAAGATGGAAGAATTCGGTGGTTTCGCAGGGTGCAGCAGGATTGGGGAGATTAAAAGAACTTTGGAATTGTAAAATGGCTCGGAATACGGAAATTTTGAAGTAGCAAACGATTTTAGTATCGTGCTAAATTTTGAAAGTTTATCCGATTAATGTTGAAATCAATGTTCGATTGATGTTCGTAAAAAAATAAATATTTGGAAGTTTATTGTACGTGAAATTTAGGTTGGTTTGAAGTATCAGGATATTTAGAGAATATTTAGATTGTCTTGTTTAAAGAGAAACAAGATGTCTGCGAACTTTTTGTTGATAAATTGAATTTTAAATATCAATCGGTTCATTTGTAAGTTCACGCGCTATAACGAGGAAATATTTGTTTGTGATTTTTAAACTTACTACGTAACAAGTAAACGATTCTTGGAGATACAATTCTTGAGGAAATATTAGAACACTATATTATAGTCTATTATAACGTATGTAGAGGTAAAAAAAAAAAAGGTACGTATAGGGTATGTGAAGTTGTTATGAAGTTATTATAGTGAAGTACAGAGAAGAACGTAATTGTACCAATGACAATGAAAAGTTGTGGATAACTTAAGCTGGTATAGCTTCGCAGAAAATGGTCATACCTATAACGATCCACTTGGTTTCATTTCAAAGCGCGAAGTTTTTGCCTCAGCAAACGTGACTTCATTTTTTCCCTCGAAGGTGATTTTACAGCGTGTAGCGTCTAGGAAAGTGGGAATACTTTTTTCTTTCTCAGAGAAATTGTCGAAACATCGGAAAATTTTTCTCATAACTAGATCCACCATAGTCTTGAACATTAAAATCTTCTCTTTGCAATAATTTCTTAAAACTCGCCGTTTAGAATTTTTCTCATTTAATCCTAATAATCAATATTCAATAAAGTGGTAAAAAAAATCGTATGATGGTAAATGGTCACGAAAACGAGTTTTTATTGTTTTTACACGTATTAGAATTTTTGCAATTTTCGGGAAAGAAGTACCTTCACTTTGCATGTAAAATCGTCATCGAAAAAAAATTCACCAATGTCAAGCTAGAGACATCACAATTTAAAATGAGAACAATCTTTTTCTACGAAATTCGTCGGTGATTTTTCATTATCATTGATTTTGCACTTCGCTATATGCATAGAGAAATGTATATAGAATCAGTTGTAGAATTATAAAGTGTACAGGAGAGTATAGAGAAATATATATTGTGTATTATTAATATATAAAATATATATTCTGGAATGACATATTGCAGAGTTGTGTTTTGAGGAAATTTTTATTTTTTATTATCCAGCCAATGCACGCCAATTCAAAGTACTGCAGCGCGTCGTATTCCTCTTATAAAGCTATCCGTGAAGTACGTTTCTACTTTGCATTAAAAGTCAATGAAACCATTTTTCTTTGTGTACTAAATAGGAATTCGACGTGCACGCAAGTCGACAGCCGGCTGTATCGATGCAGACGTTTTAATATATTCGGCGCCTCGAGTATCGACGCGTGCGTGTTGTTCCAGGTATAAGCAACCCAGCTATGATTCGCGAAGTTACGTCCATGCAAGCTTTACAATTCAATTACGAAGAAATTCATTTGTTCGTCATTGCTTTCAGACAGATTATAATCTTTGCACGAGAGAGATTTGGATTTCTGTTCCAACCCTCAAACCAAGAATGAATAGAATATTAAAGAATTTCAAAGATTTACATTTATGATCGACGTCATAGAATACTAAAGAATTGCAAAGATTTTCCAATTTTTCAATGACAAGTCAAGAGGTCAGATTGGATCTGATTGGTGCAGGTTAATACTTTTTAGTTGACAGCGTTTTTTAATTTTAACATACAAATTTTCATATTTATATCAATAGTTATAAGATACATTAGGTTGTGTAATAAATTCGTCACTCCAGATATTACATTCCAGCATGTGAAAAATATGTGTCATGGAAAATGTTATTATCTCTAGTAATACAATATACGTAATTCATCCGCGCTCAACAGACACATACGTATATAAGTAATAAATACTGTTGTAAGTGTATTATTTAATGATAAAAATAAATAGAAAACGAACGCTATAAATATTTATGTACAATATGAAACAATATGTAATTAATAATATAATGTATAATATTATACAATTACACATTATATATTGAACACAATATGAAACAATATCTAATTGATAATATAATACACAACGTGAAAATATTAAACGAATTATTTGTTACTGCAGAAGATATTGGACTTATTGACATTGGATTGTCGAGCCATTTAAGTTTATTATATATGCTATTAACTGCTGCTAATATTCATAATTCAAACTTGGAGATACGCGTTATATTATGTACAATATTTTGATAGAAAACGATACCTTCGAAATCATTTGAATTCATTTATGGAGAATAATCGATCAAATGCGGACGAACCTGATGTAACAATGATTTATCATAACCTTCCATCTGAACTAAGATATTTACAGTCTACGTGTGTGTGTGTGTGTGTGTGTGTGTGTAATTGATAATATAATATACAATATGAATATAACGATATATATATATATATATCTTGACAGGTGATTTATTACAATTTGCTTGTGGCATTAGTTGCGACGGAGTGGCGCTTAATCGTGGTTTATCAAAATTTAGATTAAGTAATTCGACGCGCGGTGGGAGTTTCGCGTTTGGACGCGGTCGCGCGACGTGGAAACTCGAGCGTAAAGCCACGACTAACCGGAATAAATCGCGGACGGCGTTTACTTTTAATTTCATTATACCGAAACGGACTTAGCGGTTTTAATAAAGAGCCCGTGAAAATTGCGACCCTTTGTTTTCGCCGCGTAACGCATTTCCCCGGACAATTCGTTCCTTTTATTCCCAGGGCCGAGCGTGCTGTTTTCTGTTTTCTTTTTTTTTTTTTTTCTTTTAAGCGTACGCCGCTCTTTGTTTTCGATTTTTCATTTTGGGATCGTTAACCGTGGCGGCTGGCTCGCTCGGTTACTTTAGAGTAATTTTGTTTTCGTGCAGCTTGATTTGTCACTTTCCGACGAATTTCTACGCGGAGATATCAAATGGGAATGCATCGACAGTATCAAACGCTGTCATTTTGTTTTTATTTTATTCATAGGTTTCTGAGAAATTTGGAGATGCAAAAATGCACGAGGCAACGGATGATAGACAGTCTGTTAATGATCGGGCATTAATTTTCAAGTTTAAAGGAGTTAGGTATCCTTTCAGAATTCGGGTGCTGCAATTAATGTCATAATGTCATAAATAAATATACAAAATTCTGATATAAAGTGTAATATGATGTAGAACCATTCGATGCAATATAGTAATTCATAACAATTTAGTATAATATATTTAATATTTGACTATCACAAAAGTTTCATACGAATCTCTTGATAATATTTACATAAATTTTTTGTATTCCCACACGTAAATCTTTATTGTGACAACAGAGATCGATACATTAAATGTTCGAATCGAAATTTCAGTCGAGACAATTTGAAATACGTTGTTTCCATATTTGTCTGATTTTTGACGACTTTCAGTCGAAATATCTTTCGAAATTTTTTCCTCTGTTCTTAAAGAAGCGAGGTAAAATGGCGTACGGAGAAGTTCAACGGACAGCTCAGAAACATAGCATGAACACGGTTGAAAGTGAAAATGTAGCTTTCACGTGTAATGGTCCAACCTTGACAGCAACTACGCTCAATGAAAATGAACACTGCGCTCGCTTAATGCACGTGGCTATGGCGTTAACGTACGCTAACGTTTCACATATCCATTATTTCGCCGTGGCACTTAACTACAATAAAGTTAATTTCTATTATAGTTATTTATAATTATATTATAGCGGGGAATTTTTTTTTTCGGTCGAATAATTTTCACAACAGAAATATTTTTAATTTGGGAATGAATGTACATATATGAGTTTTCAAAATTTTTGCAGACGTTCCTGGTTGTATCCCTATTGTTGCAAAACGATCTATTTAATTTTATTTTATTTAACCGTCTATGATATAATATTATTTTCTATATTATTATTTATAATTATATTATAGCGGGAAATTTTTTTTCTTTTTTGGTTGAATAGTTTTCACAACAGAAATAATTTTCATTTGGGAATGAATGTACATATATGAGTTTTGAAAATTTTTGCAGACGTTCCTGGTTGTATCCCTATTGTTGCAAAACGATCTATTTAATTCTATTTAACTGTCTATGATGTAATATTGTTTTCTATATTGTAGAAGAAATGGAAATTGAACATTTCCGTGCATACGCAATTATTCTAATGTTCTCAAATCTTGTACAACCAACGTACGATCATTGGTATAAATTTTCAGTTTCATTTCTCGAGATTGGCAAGAAATATTTGTCTCTGGCGCAGCGATAAAACCGTAACGTCGATTTAAAATATCACACGTCGAAGACGATATAGCGGAAACGTGTAAATCATTGGGACGTTTAATCAGAAAGTTCGGTTCAAAGTTTTTGCTTCTGTGATGCATTATAACGTAGATAATGCATGTTGCGCGTGATATACGGCGTGGACAGTGCAGGAAATCAGGATCGATACGTACGAAATTTCTAGTCATTTAAATCGTAAAGTTCTGCCGGGGGTGGAAGGGGGCTGAAGCAAGCAACACCAGTGCCGAACCAATCGCTCAGAAGAGATAGCAGCAGCAAAGCACCGAACTTTTACTTCGAGTTTCGTCTAGTATCTATCTCTGCAGCGCATAGATTCCGTTAATCCACTCCGATTGCCGATTGCCGATTTCTATGAAATTCGTACATGTTTGAATTATGAATCGCCGATAATCGCGATCAAACCGTTTCGAAACGGATAATATAATCGTTTGGCAATAAATCGTTAATTTTAATTTTCGTTCCGCGGAGTGTTTTAATAAACGTCATTAATGTAATCGCGTGGCATTACGGGCGTATAATTAAGGGCGTAGGATTAAAGCATTTCAACTTTATTCAAACGTTCGGCGGAAATTCAGGCATTAACGGATTCAAGGATCAAAGCCGGTCGATCGAGGGATAATGATTCTTTTAATTTTTAATTACACCGTGTTATTGTTCCCACGTTGCGCAGCTTGAAACAGACGAAACATTCAATCTTCTGTTTTCGTATGCTTTTACATTGATCGGTTAAGAGGATGCGCGAGGTCATTTGTTCTCCGCGAGTTTAATATCGAAAATTGCAAATATTCGTAGAAATGAATATGAATGTGTATCGTGCGAAAAATATTGCGTTCAGTATGCACGATATTTAATAAACCACCTTCTAATTGTATTTGTAAAGACACGATCGCTCTGATAATTTTAGCATTAACACAAACGATACATAATGGCAGGATTAAACATTTTAATGTTGATGTCAGATACAAGTTGAGACAATATTCAGTGGAATGTCTCGTGAAATAACGCAAAATGATGGGGACATGGATACGTTCTTTCTTCACGGAATGGAGGAGATAAATCGCGCAAGGAAATCAGCGGATACAGAGGTTCCATTCCGCTTGAATGATCTCATTTCTGGCAAGGATTCCGTAGATTTTTATCGTGGTACTCGTTGCCGCTCCTCCTAAGACGTACATCGATAATACCAGCCATTGCTGAAACGTGCGAACATCCACCTTCTTGTTCGCTGAGTCGTTTGAATCTCTTTTCAATTGCCAGGGGATTCGTCTGTTATTTCTCAGACATCGGATATTTATGCAAATTTTATTCGTTTTTACGAACACAGCGGAGGAAACAGAATCTAGACATAGATAAATTTACTTCGATTGTCTGAGTGATGATGGTACCACGAGTGCACCGAACGTTGAGATTTTACAATACGTATTTCACAGACTGATCTTTCTTTCTTCGCGTCAGTATTTAATAAGATTTAAAAAAATAATGACGCGACAAATTTTTAGCAAGAGTAGCGACGCTTGACAAGTGAAATAATTCTCAATACTAGTTACAACTCTACCTGGCTGAGACTGCCCAATAATTTTTTTGCAATGGAACTCAGTTTAGTTGATAGAATAATTTTTAGTTAATAAGTGAAACAAAATTGAATTTAATTAGGAAAATAATTTTTAGCAGTAGGTGGACATCTATTTAGAGCAAATTTTGAATCGTAATTCTACTTAAATTGCGTTTTCCTTGAATTTCGTCTGATTTAATTATAAACTTCATTTATAAAGAACATTTAATTTTGGATATTTTTTATTGTCTCTACACGCTACGTGTGCTCTGTACACTTTTGTATATCTTTTGTACACCTTTTGTATATTTAAATTTCTCACAAACGCGTAAATATCTGCAGTTTGAATATTTCATTCGCCAGACTTTGAATTTCTCTTTTCTATCATCAGTGAGATAATATATTATCGCGTTGTGATTTTGATTCTCGATTCGTGACAATTTAGTAGCAATTGGAAAGGACAGATTCAGAGATTTACGAGGACGAATTGAAATTGTTATAGCAGCAACCTCTGGAATGGTCAGGTTGAAAGCTCTTAAAGCTTAATTGGATTCTGAAGGAACTGGAGCTCGTAGCGTTTCTCCAGGTATCAATTTCACCTCGTTTTATGGGACGTCACGTGTAAAACGTTGAATATCGAGTTCAACAGTGCTTCAAGATTATTTTTTGTTCGAAATTCGAGCTTCGATCAGAAATTGGCCGTCATTTATTCATTTACTTCTACTGAATTTAATTATATTCCTGTGACATGAAACTGTACGATACATTGTTGCACAATATGTAACAGTACAGTACGATATTTACATGTACCGTGATATATAAAACTGTACGCCTTATTGTTAGGTAATATATCACAGTAAATATATATCAAAATACATAAATATATGTCAAAATACAAAATAATTAAACATTAATCAAATTGAGAAATTTGAGAAATTTTCGAAGACTGCAATTATCAGGTAGCATAAAAAATCAGAATTTTGTAAAATAATATAAACAGCCCGACTCGAAGTTTCGCGGAGTTAAGTAGGACAAGCTACGTTTGGTCAGACAAGTTTGATCAGACTATAAAGAGTTCTATTTCTATTATTCCTATAATACGTATAGCTTCCAACATTTTCTTGATACTTCGAACTTAGTTTCACAAGCTTCTCTACCGATTGATAATTACTAAATAAACATAGTTTTAACGCTCTGAGTATTTTTCATTGTTTGCACAATGGGGTCAGTGCGCGTTTACCAGATAATGAGCTATCAATTTTTCTCCTCTACTGAGAACAACAATAATCACTCGCAGCCCCATATACAGGATGAAAAGTGTACATTTTTTACCACTGTTGTGAATCACCGTTCTTCGCGATCGCGGTGGTCGTCGAAAGAAGGTGAATTGTTTCTCGCTCGGCCACAAGAGGGAAGATGGGTAGATTTGGAAAAATAGCGGAGATAGAAGGAGCACGGGATAAAAGCGTTGGGAAAGGAATCTGTACACAGTTGTTTACAACAATACGATCGAAACGGGACGAAGATGATGATTCTCGAGGGGGGAAACACTTGGTCGAATCAGTTTTCACTGCCTTTTATTATGTTGCCCCCCCCCTTCGGCCAGGCGCGAGACAATATGCTTGATTGCTGAGCTCTTCGGGGGTGGATTTCGGATTGTTTGGCGGCTGCCGTTGAAAATTCAATAAGCAAAGCGAGCGAACTACTTGAGAAATTTCACTTCGTATGAAGATTTAATGAATTTCCTAAAGTCTAAAGAGAGAGAGGTTTTCCCGGAGATTAGTTACCGAGACATCTCGCGTGAATTGTGCATCCGGATGCTCCTCGTCTCGTCTCTCTTTTTTTTGTGAAACAAACAAGGAGATATAGAAGATTTATAGATCTCTTTGTGATCTTAAAATTCTATGGTATCTTACTTGTAACTGTTGCACGATTCTTTGCCAAATTACGGCATGAAATATTCAGACGTGCAAGAATAAGGAATAATTGAACAAACGATTGAATTATCAAAATTATTTACTCTTGTCTGTGTTAGATTATTGAATATGAAATGTAGGGTTTCACAAGAACGTCGTAATTAAAAATTGCTGTTATAATATTTCCTGGATACTGTTACAATATTTATTGGATTTGAAGCTCGAAAATTGTCGAATTCGATATGACTTTTGTTTTTACATGATTTATTGTAACATGGTAGATTATGGCACCAAAACAGAATCAGATTTCACTGAATTTTTCGTTCATTCTATATCTAATGTTGGGTGTTGAAACAACCGTTCGTATCCTTCGTATTAAAAATTTAAATTAGAAGATACAAACTGATTGTCCAAAGGTTTATTAATTATCTTCTATATTTTATATATCATAATTATATTCTACATTTTATATTTCATAGCTATATCTCATATTTTATATTTATATTTCATATTTTACATTTTACAATTGCAAAATAATATTCTCACGAAATTATTGAATTCTCGAAAGATGAAATATGAATTTGATATCGTTTTCAAGAAACTAGTGCCACGAATTTGTCGCCGTCTCACTCGCGACGAATTTATATTTAAATACTTCTAACAAGCTTATTGCAAAGGACAATAGTACAACGACGAAGGAACGGTTACAAAATGTTTAACATTTAATTGAATTCGTTGTCTGTAATTAAATAAAAATCTACTCGACGTTTTCTGCTCTCGGTTGACTTTGAATCCCCTCGACCGGGGCCAGGGAAAAATTGATAAAATCTTCGAGCGACAATAACTTCGGAGTAATCAACGTTCGGAATGGAATTTCAATCGGTTAGAAAAGCAATAGACGGTAATTCGATAATCAGCTATATTAAGGTTAAATTATACGACACTCTACTCAGGCGAAGATAACGTAACATCCGAACGGAACGTTTTCGTCCCCCCTCCCTCTCTCTCTTTCTCTCTCTCCCTCTGTCGTTGATATCCGACGGAATTTTCCACCTAACGAGATGTCAGGAGATCCGGGCCCTGATTCGATTTCCCGAAGAACTCTTCTCATTCTTTGGCGAAATTCAATTTCGACCTGAATCTCGGATCCTGTCACGGAGCAACTTAGGCCGCGTTTAAACGAGAACGGCAGCTAATTAAAAACGCCCCCGAGATTTGCATTCCCTTCCCCGATCAACAGAACATCTTTCCAGGGTTTTTTTCCCCCTCGTCCCTCCCTCCGCGTAAGTAAATTCCACGGTGACGTTCCCTCGTGAAAATTCCTTTCTCGCACTGCATTCGGGCATAATTGCGCGGAAGTAACTCGAACGATTAACGCGAGCGAAGTTAATGAAATTTCAGCGAGGAATGAACAATCGCCGATGTCAGAAATTATAGACAATTTCTTTTGTGCGAGAAGTCGTGATCATTTTCTTAGAATTACATGTTCACGTAAGTGAAAGTACTACTTTACCTTAATGTAGCTGATTATCGAATTACCGTCTATTGTTTTTCTAACCGATTGAAATTCCATTCCGACGAATCCGATTTGATTACTCCCGAAGAACACGTGAACGTGAGGTTGTGCATGTAAATTTTAGAAATTTTCCATCGATCGGTTATTTCATTCGGCGCGATGCTGCGAAATTGGAAATTGAAGATATGTAATACTTGTGATTTCAATATCGAATTTGAAACGTTGTAAAAATGACACTGTAGCTGTTCGTAACACGTAATGTTCAGAGTTCAACGTGGGTGGTTGTTCCGATTTTTCACACTTTCAGTTCGGATTTCATCGGTGCCTTTTATAAGAACTGAGAATTGCCAATGTTTACAGTTGGAAGTTCGCAGTTTGAAAAAACACTTCAATTCGTGAGTATGTCTCGTTTATGAAAAAATATGAAATTTAGTGGATACTTCGAAATACTAAATACTCACGCCCTGAAGTCGATCGCAGTTTCCATTATCTCGACTTTCCTTAATCTCTAAGCACTCCTCGTCTCTTCCTAGTCTCTTTCGTCCGAAAGGAAAAGAGAGAAGAAAAAAATTGAAATTAACGGAGAAACATTACTCGACCGTTCGATCTTAATTCGCGTCGATGGATGCGTGAACGAGATTGACGAAAAAATCAGACGGGGATGAAAATTTCCCTGGTGGTGGGGTAATCGGCGACGATCCGACGAGAAGTAGGAAGAAGCAGCCGACGATGAGGAAGAAATAAACGAAGAAAGAGGGTGAAGAAGATGGCTGGTAAGTCGGAGGTGGATGGATTCTGTCTGGATTCGAGCTGATGCCATTCATCTTCGTCTCTTGAGCGAGCAACGAGCTGGTCTTGGTTCTCCCGCCCGTCTTCGGGACACGATCTTTTATCATGTTCACCAATACTTTGATCCATTGCGTTGTTTCAACCACGCTTCATTGTATACGATGCGTCAGGAAGTCGTGCGGTCGATGTTGTAAGTAGATTGCGGACTTTTATGTAAACTTACGCCTGAATACACTTGAAAGTGTACCAAGCTTGAGCAGAAATTTGTTTCTCCAAGTGAAAATGTTACAAACATGAAATTTTATGAACATCATAATACACGTATGAAAGTCACATAAATAAATTATATCATAGAATATATGAAAAATATTTAAAATATTACCATTATATAAGTATTATTCATTTTAAATATTTATACTCTGTCATGTACATTTCATTGGATTTTTAAATTTCGCACGAATAGATGAAAAATGGCGGTGAATTTCACTTACAAGTCACGATAATTCTGAAGTGAAATTAATAATTACTCATTTCAATCACTTTGGCTCGATTCTAATAATATCAGTGCCAGAATATTTCGAATTTCTGCAAAATTAAAATTGAAAGAAATATTGCGAATTTAAGTTTAAGTTAAAGATGCATTGTAAATTCAGACATTACACATCAATAAAACATCTAGAATCATATCTACAAACATTCCCCACGTATTTTGCGATAAGTACCATACGAGGAGACACTGGTTTCGACTGATTCTCGTATCTTACACTTGCAACTCGTTTCCCCTCTCGTTGACCACCGTTATCAGCCCGTTTCGGCATGTCAAACTTTCATTTGATCAATGACGAGATGAAAACTTTTTGACACGCCGCGCAGTTGATAATTGAGTTGCTCACTTTACTGCACGGCCGACGCGTCCTGGAGATTGAAAGATTAATATTGCAGCCGGGGGAGGAATGGTGTCCCTTGAATTTTGTAAAGCGCCACCAAGAAAGATGGAGTCCCGGCTTGGAATTTATTTTGATAAGAGTTCCTTTTACGGCGAGACTCGCTTTCCGAGGGGGAGTTGAGCCACCGGAAAGTGAGAAGGAAGAGATTGATTTTTCGCCGCGACGCAGAGAAGAGATTGATGACGTGATTACGAAACCTTCGGAGGCTTGATAATTTCAGATATTGAGCTCTGCAGTTTCGAGCATCGCGCTGCAATATCCATCGGCTGTATCGTTTCATTAATTTCTCAATTTTATTTTGTGAAATTTTGTGGACTGCAAGGATGTTCACATCACTTCGTACAATATGGCAATATCATTTCGAGCATTTTCTATATTTTCGAAATCATTGCAATTCTTCTCGTATTTCCTTCGTTCATTAAGTCCAACGTTACGTTAATGCAGTTTCTCTTCGATCAATTTGTATCATTAAATTATTCTCGAATATCAGAGCCGTGAAAGAAAATTCCAAGGATTCGTCATACTTAATATCCCTTCGTTTTATATCTGCCACGCGGAGTCGGCAATTTTATGAAACATATACAAGTGTAATATATACAATCGTATTTATATTTGCTGAACGCGCGAGTTTCGTCTCTTTTACTTTACGAATCACAGTGGATTCAAATACACTGCTCTGTGAAAATTAATTTTTAATTGCGTTCTTTTTTCCTCGTTTTTTTGAGAACTTTCAATTTGGAAAATCCATGGCTGCACAATAACGAAGTATTTCGCCATACCCACAGAAATCAAATTCCGAGCGAATAGCAATTTAACGAAAGAAAAGGGAAAAGAAATTCATAAAAGTCAAATCTGTCACGTAACGCGTTGGCGTCGCGAACATTAGCAATTCCGTTGGCAAGGGGAGGAGGACTTCCGATGATCGGTCAGAAGAACACCGGTATTTCCGGTAGGTTGCATCAATTGAAACCTCCTGGTCTCCCCCTCCCCCTCTCCTCTTCGACACCGTTGGCTCCATCGCGTCTTTCGCCGACGTAAACGAGATTCTTTTCCACGAGGAGGCCATTAATCACGCGCGTCTACACCGGGCTGATACATTCCAGCAGGAGAGGATTGGTTCGATTCACGGTCTCCGCGAGGAGTTTTCACTCGATCTCATTTGCCGGGGCAGTCGAGCATAACCCGCGACCCTAAACACTTTTCCAAGCGGATTCAACGGCTGCTTGCGATCGAACTTCCAACGGGAGAGCGACGTTACACGCTCGCTCCCAATCCTTACGAGCTTTCTCGAGCCTCGTCTCGATTCAGACTCTCTTCCCCGTTCCTCGTTCTTGCGTCATCCTTCCGACGCTTTCTATCACCGATAACCCAGCCATCGATTTTCCTTTCGTTAATCCGCTCTCCGTCTCTCTATCCATCTCTCGTCTCTCTGATTAGTCGTTTTTCGAAGCGATCTCTCCGTCGCGATGACTTCGCTTCCTCCTTGCCCTTGAGTGCAAAGATATCATTTGATTTTCTCTGCCTTTTTCTCCTCGCACTTGGAAAGGATCATAATGTTTCTCCGATTGGTTCGATTGATTCTAAACACAGTGACGAACAATGGGTTTCCACGCGTTGGGTCTCGACGATGCGAACGTGATGATACTTGAAGTCGTGATCATTTTATAATCGTACAAATGAAATTTAACCTCTTGATGCCGCAGTTTTTTTAGAAACCGCTCATTTCGCACGCGAATTTTGTTTCTTGCCTTTCTTTCGAAGCAGCTTTCGAATATATCCAAAATCAAGGAAGAATATATACATATTTTTCGATTCTTTTAGTGTTAGAAAATGATCTAGTGTTCTAAATGTTACTGTTAAGAAATAGAAATTAAATTTGCTTCTACTTAGCGTACAAGCATGGCGCGCACCGGTGCACGCACGGCGATCAAGTGGTTAATATTCAATATTTATTATGTAACAATGAACTGAATATATGTCATTATGTGACACAATAAGTTTGAAGTGTAAGCTGCACATCGTGATATTTAACCGACGAAATTGGCTTTCGACTATTTGGACATTCAACTAGATAGATATAATTTCATCGCGTCTAATACTTGAAAACGGCTATAAAATTTCTCTTACGGCACCTTATCGACATCAATACAATTCCCAAATCTTCAATGTTTATTTAAATTGTTCCGACAGTTAATTAACATCGTATTACCGTGACTGAGATTTCACTTTCGAAAATTTCATTTTAATTGCGATTTTCCAAGTCGCATCGCAGAACAGCAACTTTCTAGTTCTACGAAGAGAGCAACTTTCATGGCTGTACTATGTAAGTTGAAGGAGAAGTTGGCTCTTTGATCGCTTGTCGAAAGTTAACCGCGCAGGTTTTCGTTCTGCATGATACGAAAGGAATCGCGAAACCATTTCCGAAGTATCGTGCTGCTGGTCGCGAAAGCGTGATCAATATGGCGTCGTAGCGGATAAGATCTCATTTAAATCGGATCCTTTTCTCTTGAAAACTTCGTCCCCTTTTCCCTCTCTCCCCCTCTCACTCGGTCGTGACTTCGTTCCGATCTTACTCGATCGAAGCTCGTTACTTTGATGACGCTAG
Source organism: Tetragonula carbonaria (assembly GCA_032399595.1). Classification (NCBI taxonomy): domain Eukaryota; kingdom Metazoa; phylum Arthropoda; class Insecta; order Hymenoptera; family Apidae; genus Tetragonula; species Tetragonula carbonaria. The sequence continues at coordinate 10,550,868 of JAUCRC010000002.1, forward strand.
TCTTCGAAAGCTTTTGATAGCTTTTCGTTTTCTCGATAATCGTTGTTTGTTACTGTTATAGTCAGCGTAATCGCTCGATTTAGAGCGTATAAAGTATATGGACGCTATTAAGAATTAAATTCACACCTGAAAGTGACATCTTTTTATGATTGTAATGAGAAATTTGACAGTATTGGATGTACCGAAAAAAGTATTCCCACATAGTCTTTGCTTGCTATATTCAACTAAATTCATTTTTATAGCATCATGTATTTGCGATCGTGTGATGAAATATGTATATGATACTAGTAAACGCTACGAAATTTAATATCCTTTTTGATACTGACAAGATCAAAGGTGTTGTCGTTTCATTATACTATCTAATTGTAAGACAAACATAGATCTAGTGCACGTGATCAAACATAAATCAAACGTACTGTAATATCTATATAACAATATTTAGTAGTTACAAGTATAATAATATTAATGTAATGCTTATTACTTGCAAATGATTATTTATTAAAAAACACAAGAAAAAGAAAAGGAGACGAAAAATAATTTTTAGTCAACATATGATCAAATATAAATCAAACATAATGTCATATTCGTGTAATAGTACTTATTAGCTACAAATACTTATTACAAATAATCATTCATTTAAGAAACAAAAATAAAGAAAGAGAAAATAATATTTCTCAAAATACAATACTCTTCAGAAATTGATCAGACATATGATCAAACATAAGTCGAATATAATACATAATACATATGTAACAATACTTATTATTTACAGATACAGTGATACTTATTGCTTACGAATAATCATTTATTAAAAAGGCAGAAGAACAAAAAGAGATCAGAAATAATTCTCAAGATACAAGACTCTTCAGAAATTGATGAGGCATGTGATCAAACATAAGTCAAACCATAATGCAATACTTGTGTAACAGTACTTAATACTTACAAATATAATGATACTTATTATTTATGAATAATAATATATTATATAAAAGAGAAAGAGGAGGCGAAAAATCATTCTCAAGACGCAATATTCTTCAGAAATTTTGATCAGACTTGCCATATACACGCGACTAGAACACTTCGCAACCTCGTCTGACATAATGATCCTGAATCGTTCGTTTTCCAGTCACAGTCGCCGAAATCGAACGTTTTTGCTATTCAGACAAAACGGAGTTTCGCACGAATGGCCTTATCTGGATAAATACTCCATTACGGGGGACAAAAGAAGCGCGAAACGGTGGACAAGCTGCGACCAAGTCGACGCTCTTCAGCGAGCTGTTCTTTCAAGCGTTGACTCGAGAAGTTTCTAACATTTCAGCGAAGGGTACACGAGTCGGGCACAATGCCGTGGCGACTGTCTGCTAACTGCTCTGAATGTAATTGCGAAAGGGTAAATGACCGTGGAACACAGCCCTGTACCCTTTCTTTTTTCACATGAATGACCGCGTGCCTTGTTTACCGGAAGGAAGAGCTTCCAATTGTGATCAAGAGATTTCGGTGTGCATTTGCAGCGCAGCGAAGGGATAATTGATTTAGAAGACGGTGTTTCTTTCTTCCTTCTCCGCTATTGTTCCTATTCAACGCGTGAAGCATTGGCCAATTTTTGCACGTTTACGTCTGTCGTAGCTAATTCCGCTTTTGGATCGAATCTCTGGAGAATCTGTTGTTCTACCGAAGGGAAACTGACTCACCGAAGTGACGTACAAGAAGGAACTTTGAGATATAGCCTGTTTCTATGAAAGGGTGAAAACTTGGTTGGCGAAGGACATTTATAGAACCTTGAGGGCTTGTTCATTTTTGAAGAGATACTGAAAATTTCAGCGCAAAGTCACAGGGATGGATCGTAGATTCTCGTTAGACACACGGAATGTGAATTACAATTCTAATTTTATTTCGGCAAAACAGGGTGGCATCTCGAGAAAGAAGAATTTTTCAGTCACAAATGGCCCCAATGGAGTGTCAATATAACCGTGTGAAAATCAAACGAGCTTGAGTAACTGTATCAAATTACTTACGCGAGTCTTGCGTTTTAATAAAGTTCTACACTTCATTCTCGCGCTACTGAGTAATACGAAATATAATACTTAAAATATATCATTGCACATATTCTTGAATCTAATTGCTCGGTGCAGAAATTCTGGAACAAACAACGACAATGTACATTTGCACATTTTGCAATCCAGTTACAAATTGGTATCAGAACGAAACCGTTCGAAACGAAAGAGGCAAGAACGTTCTGTATAAAATCGCGCAAGAATCAAGTACAGATAGCGCAACGGAGCTTCGTTTCGTCGTCGAGAAAAATCGTCAGAGTCGAATGAATTCGTCGATGCAGCAACGCCAGACGTTTTCCTCCGATTCGAATTCATTTTGTAATGCAACCAGGCATGCTTCTACTCCTCCTCCCCTGTCCCAGGAGGGAGGTTCTAATTTCGTCGAGTGATCGCGATTAAACGGGATCATTTTTCAGCCGAAGTAATCTACGTTTCTCGAGAAGCCGAGCAGTTAGATCATTTTCCACTAATACACGAGCGATTTGTTCGCCGGTCGTGGCGATAAAAAGTCGTTTCTCAAGCGGACGCGAACGCCCGGCACTCGAGTGGACCGGATTCTTTCAAAGTGCAATCTTTTGTGCAAATGGCGGCGAAATTGAAGCTCTCGGAATAAATGGGCCGTCATCTTGCACCCTTGTCATCGTACGCTGACAATCAGATCTCAATCGCACTTGAACTGGCCCGTTTGTAACCTGTGTTTAAGCCTGTCTTTTTACCGTTCGAACGAAGTCGATCAGTGTACCATTTTGCGAAACGATCGTACGTTCTTCGGCCGATCGGGTAGAAAAGATTTGTCACGGAATTTTCTTTGAAAATTCGCGGTTTGGTACGTAGGTAATGATAATTGGTAATTTTAATATTGAGAGAAGAAAGAAATTTTTTTTCAATCGTCTTTCTGAAACCGTGTATATCAATTTCTAGCAGAACTTCTTCTAATACTTTTTTTCTACACTGCAACTTTCTCACGCAAGAAGGTAGGGAAAAATGTATCATTGCTATCAATAGTTCAACAAGGGAACACAAGAAACACTGCTTTTCAAAGGATTGATTTAAAGAAAAATTTTTTCTCCTGTTTCATCCTGTTAAGTGGCACTAACATCGAGAAAATCGAGAAAAATCAGAAAAAAGTGCGTATCATGCGAACGTATCAGAAATCCACTGAAAGATATTCGACTCTTATTCTCCGTGTCACGACCAGAAACGGAGAATACGACGACCCATTCGTTCGAGATTTCCTTCGAATCGCTCGAAACCCAGACGAAATACGTTTCGCCAGAACTTGCACTTCCTCCTGCTAGCGAGCACTCCTTATCTTCACGAGGGCCAGATGAAGCATAAAACTCGACAAAATCCCATCGATATTTACGTCTTGCTGAGCGAAGCGCCGCATCGAAGAATAGTCTTGAACGTTCGATCAGAAATCACATTAAGAGCATTAAAGATCGGCTAGCCTTCTATCAGACTTCTGGTCAGCGCCATGATCGGTAAATATCATTTTTGCAAACAGTCAGATATTGCAGGATTGTCGTCTCTAATTCTTTCTTTTTTTTTCGAAAAATTAATTTTACACTGGTTCGCGAAAATATTTATACACGTAAATATATACAGTGAAGAGCATAGCACACAACTGTACATCGGTGATAGTAAAAAATGATCGATCATTTAAACTGATATAAGTTTGTAAAGAAAGATCATACGACAATCTATTTGGTTTCATTCTAAAGCTTCTGCTTGCGCAGTCGTCAGCTCTGAGGATAGCTTTTTCTCGAAAATTGTAAAAATTCCATCGCGCGTGAGAATTGTTAAGCAATTTTTTTCGTAACCGTGATCTCGAAGACTGAAACTTCCTCTTTGCAACGAACTCTTGAAACTTGTACGATTTTTTTTTCTCGCTATTTTATCGAACTTTGAATATGAAGATTGAACGACAGAAATTCAAGAGATGTCATGACGTGAAATTCTGTTACTTTTATTTTATGTTTAGTTGTACTTGTACTGGAATACGGTATTCGAGTGACTCTAAAGCTTACCATTACATATGCTCAGTATCTTTACTGATTCGATCGATTCACCGATTGGCACGAGAGAATTGGTTGAGAATTTGTTTCGGATTAATTCTACGATTTATCACAGCACGATGATTTATTATATTGTTGTAGCATGTTGTACACATTGTTATACGAACCGATATACTTAAACTTTTTTACTTTGAGCTTGAAATTTAAAACATCGCCTGATCACATGTCACACACGAGTGTCCGAGCCGACCAGACCAGGTTCAGAGAACCCAAAATCTATCCCTCAAACGCGGCGATCTCTCCCGGCCCGGGGTTTCCATAAACCTACCCCAACATCCAACTCGAGCGCAATATCGGCTTGCGAATCTAGCGGTCACGCGATCCTCTTTCGACCGCCCACTGAAAACTTGCCTTATCGTGCCGAACGGACCGGCTCAGCGCAAGGATATCAATGCTTCGCCGCGTGTCTCGAATATCGTAGCAGGCCACCAACGTGGCCGAGGCTACGGTATTTACGAGAAGCTGTAGCTCGATCCGACTGCTGCTATCGATAACACTCTGAGGCTTTTTGCCGCGGTACAGAAGTTTGCATGGCACGCTCCACCGGTCCCGATGAAATAGAAGTCCCGGATACCCTTTTTCGTGCTTTGCCGTGACGCAGTTCCACTCACAGTATATCCGGGGTAGAACTGCATTAAGAAGTTCTGGACGCCGGCTGGCTGCTGAGAGAGCCGATATCCCTTTTCTGCTCGCCTCCTTTTGCTTCCTCTCTCTGTCCGTGTCGTCCATTTGCTTCGCCAGGTCTCTTTTCCACGAGGACTGGAACTACGGCTCTTGGTTGATGATGCTACACGCAGTTCATTGTGTATTTACAAATTTGATTCGAGATTTCGTTTCACCCCTCGGAAATGTAGATGTGTTTTACAGATTGTATTCAATTTACACGAACGCGTGTTTGTTTGAACGAGTGACAGATGAATACGTGACTCTAATGAAATGATTGTATTTATTTTGTACAGTTTATGCATTGTACGAATATGAATACACATAGATATACATTATATATTCAGATGAATACATACGCAATACGAACTCGAACAACGTGTCACTTTTCAGACACGCAATTATCTTCTGAACTAAATTCGTTATAGGAAAATTTAGTTCGAATAGAAACTTACGTTGTTGCGTTTCATTACATGCTCGCTCGAAGAGAAATAGTTTCACTTAAAAACTGTTTGAAGTCCACGTAGGCAAGATCTGTGAAAAGATAATTCAACGTAAGTTTTTATTTGTAACATCTTTTCTACGACGAATAGTTTTTTTTTTCGAATCTTGTAAGCATCGAACTAATCAGAAATACACTAGTCAGCTTGAGCGTTGCATCTAGAATGACCAGCTGCAGGTTGCAGCTCGCAAGTAGCTCGCAAGTAGCATGTTTGTAAGACTTGAAACTTTCAGAAATTAGAATTGTTTCTTGTTAAAAGAGGTGTTCAAAGATCGGATAATGATATCGTACGGTTGCATTGAGGCTCGTTTCTTTTCAGTTGTCAAACAATTCCTTTGAACGTGTAATTTTCTACAAGCTTGTCTCACACGCTTACAGAAAGTCCAAACAATTGTTCGAACCTGCTTGTGAACCTACTCGATCCCATCTCTACTCCTGGTCCCTGGTGGACGCCACATCAACGTTGGCTAGCGTAGGAAAAGAAACTTTCTTGTTGCAGTGTCGCGACTTCTTTCTCCCACTATGTCGCCAGTTCGTGGTGGAGGGGGGCGACGTGACTTGACCATGGCGTGACCGCTGAATTTCAATGCGACTATGCGGAATCCATCCGATGGTCGTCTGCGTACTCGGCTGGATATCTGTATCGATCGTTGACTAGCCTCAAAGCAATAGGCCATCCTCGCGAATGTCGATGTCGAGCGTCTTTTAAAGTGCATTCTCCTTTTTTTTTTTCTCCAGTCGTGCCATGACGATAAGTATATTCGAGACTTTGAAGGAGTTCGATTTCGTATAATGTCTGCTGTTTTAGGGATGGTGAAAACATTCGTCGTTATTCAGGTTTTATTTCTTTAATAAAAAACAGTGAGTTGTCGAATTATTACGCTGAATCATAATTGTACGTACTGATGAAGTTAGATGAAAATTATAAGATATAAGATATACGTACATCTTTCGGTAAATTCATTTATCGCAACTAATAACAACTAATTTAATCGCAAAAGACACAACTAATTTTTAATTAAATTTTGGAAATCATGTTTTTTGACATCGTCACTTTTCTAGATTTCTCCATTTATATAGTTAATCAATGTAGTTATTAAACAGCTTACGAACGACATTTTTTTAATTAAATAATACATTTTTTAATTCTCATAAGTAATACATTTTCCAATTTGTTGATCAATGTAGTTTTTTTTCTGAATGACTCATGCACGACATTTTTTTTAACAGGAACTTCCTGATCAAATATCTCTCGCACATTCTACGTACATACACCTGTTACTCGTTGAGAAATCATTATTATTATGGCAATTATTTTTCATTATTTCGGAACACCGCGTAACTCGCGATATAAACGTAAGTACGTTACAAATCACGCGTATAATTCAGAACGAAGTATAAGCATTAAATTGTTAAACACACTGTTCCAATTAATTAACGTGCCACGCGTGACATTAGCAACAGCCTTGTCACACGTTAACTTTTACATCAGCGTATCTCATTTTCGGCACGGACTATAATGCACTGTGAAAATAGCGTTCTTCGATCGCGAGACACGCGAGTGCTCATTAACCTAGAAACGTCCTAATAAATTCCCCGCGGTTTCCATTTAACTTGTCGATGATGTTTTCCATTGGCCAAGCGGTAAAAACGATTTTGATTAGCCTCGTATATCGATATAATTCCGCAAGGCGTATTAATGGCAATATATATATTTTAATGAGAAACGCTGGTCACGCCTAACTGCCAATGAAATTTACGCGCGTTTCCGTGAGTAGCGTATTTCGCTTCTGTTGAGGCGACGAAATAAAATACGAGGATCCCGATCGTCGCGGATTACGTCGGACGAACGTAAGACGACGAAATTAAGAAATTTTTGTAACAACTCGAATATTTTTATCACAAATACACGCGTTTGAAGACGACGTGATAGTTTCGTAAGTTTCCGTAAAATGTATAAATATCCGCTTTTACTAATTTCTGTGTATTTTAATCTATTTATCGAATTAGGTTAAAATGTTCGTTGAAAGGAGAACTGGGTCTTTGACAGTCACGAATCTTTGCTAGTTATTTTTTTTACGATTTATGATTATTTAAGACGTTCTTTCATTTATTTTCGACTCGTTCACAGAAGCATGAAGCATCGCGCGAAGAATATCTCAGACAGTGTGAATTTTACAACGAGTCTCCTCAAAATTTATATTTAATTCATCCGAGCCAGATTTGTTTCCAACGTTTGGCAAACTTTGCTGATTGTAATAATTATATTAGTCACGCTTCGTTACAGCGTTAATGAAAAACCCATTTCCTATGACGATAAAACACTGTTCTGACTGACTTTAAAATTCTTTAAAAATCTTAATATTAATTATTAACGAGTTTTGAAGATTTCAGTGATTCTGAAAGTTCCAACTCGAAAATAGCCTTTCTGTGCCACGACGAAGACTATATTCTCTTTCGTTTATTTCAGATCGAATTACGCGCAGATGTCTGAATTAACATTCATTAACTAAAACAATTCATAACGTCGTCGAGATCGAGTTGCAGCTGCGCGAAGTTGAACTCAATTATCATTACCTATCAGTGCTGACAAACAATAACAACTTACAAATGAACGTACTCGTCGGAGAACTTCTGCTTCAACCATGAAAAGCGCAAGGAAAGAAAAAGAGAGAGACTCTCTTTTTCACAAAGGCAAGCTAAAAGATACTCTTGGGTACAAAGAAAGAAGAAAAGAGGACGAAGAAGAAGGGAAACTCAGCCTGTGTTTCGCAGGGAATCTTTCGTTTCGTAGTGAAGTGAGATCTCTGGCTGTCTAAGCACGATAGTCTTGTTCCACCATTGAAAGGCGGCATTAACCGAGAGATGGAACAAAACTACAAACACACACACACACACATACACGAGCAAGGAAGGGGCAAAGGAGTGCTAGGCCGCTACCACTATTGCGTAGTAACAAGCTTCCGCCTCCGGCTTCTCCTCCTCGTCTCTCCACTGGAAAGTGGTTAACCTGTCAAGGATGCAGCCCTCGACCATATCGTGGTCATAAAGCTTTGGCTTAATGCCGGCCCTGTGCGTGGTTCTGCGTGTTTCGCGAATGTGATGCTCCCTCTGAATAGAGAAGAACCAAAAAGAAACAAATAGAGGAAGAGTCAGGATAGAAAACAAGAAGAATATATATAAGAACAGCAGCGCGGGGAAACGAGAAAAGTGATGTTCCGCTTGGATGAATGAACAAGAAATAAGCTTTATTCCGCGTACGTGCACCGTGTAACGTGAATTATCTTTTTCCGTGGCAGCACACACACACACACACGCGCGCGCGCGATCTTCTATGAATCCGCGAGACAGAGTTAGAAATTGTGATGGGCGTAGCTGCAGAAACCTTTTCTCTTTGAAAGTGCCGTTTGCTTATTTTTCTTGGGGAAACCTGTATCCCCCTCCCCCCTAGGTTTTGTCGTGACTTTTCACACGGAACGTTCAGCGAGTTGAAGAGTTATTAATTGAGTTACGATCGACGAGTTGCTACTAAATCTTGCTTTGTTGCTAATTACATTACTCCTTGCAGTGGCTTTATCACTTTGGTAAATATTGTTGTTATTCGCTTCGCTTGGGAGTTATTTTTTGACTTTAGCGACGCGTATCGGAGAGAAACGGAGAAATTTCATCTCTGGTGTATTTTTGTTTAGTTTGGAAATCGACAAGGATATCATTTCTGTTGCTTTCGTACGTTCGATGTTAAAAAGATGTTATTGTTTGCGATGATCGAAAAATAACATTCAGATTGAAGTAACATGTGACGGAATGAGATTTCTGATTGACGTGCATTTTAAGGAATTTATTTCGGATAGATTGAAAAAATTGGACTGTACGCCAACATACGTACGTATCTTCCAGGCTCGAATGAATCGATGAGAAATGTTAACGATATAGAACATGGAGAACATCCATATCGTATAGCGATATTTCTGCTGCGTTAAAAAGTTCAACTCATTAAGCGATAGAGTGATTTAATTATTTCGTTTAATTGTACGTTTTTGACGTAACGTGGCGTAACGTAAATTTCGCACATGAATTCTCGCATTATTGGAAAGTTTGATTAACTTTTGTAATGTCCCATGCTGAATTTCAACTTGCTAATATTTGTGCATATGCGCGTTACTAAAATGCAGAAGGGGGGAAAAAAGCACATGTATTTTCTCGATCGAGTTGAAATAATACGCTTGATTAAACACATGAAATTGTTAACACATAACAATTTCTCATTTGTCTCATAAAATTTCCATGATGAAAGTACGAAGAATACGAAGAAATCAGACAAAATCTATGCAATCATCGGTACACGTGCGCATGCAACGGTGCAATTAAATAAATAAAATTGCAAGTTGTAGACTCGTAATCTGTAGAAGTGAAATTGTACGAAATTCTATTTCCATCCGTTGATTGTTCGATTACAAAAAGAAAGTGACGTGTCCGTGACACACTTTCAATTTCAAATTACATTATAATTCTTTCTTTTTTCTGTTTTCTTCTTTTTCTCTAAAAATGCAGTAACATGCGAATGTTTGTATATTTTAGAAAATAAATTTCTGGAATGAACGAATGAAGAATTGGTTGTTTCAAGAATCTTAGAACAAGTATTATATTATATTTTTTATATTATAATAAAAATAATACAATAAACGTACATTATAAATTATATACAATATAAATTATACAATATAAAAGTATAAATTATACAGGCAATATGCAGTATATATAATACAAATTGTTGTATTTACAATTAATATAATACATACAATAAATGTGAAATGTATTTCGTATAATAAGACTCTGTCAATATATGTATTAATATATTATAATACATATATACAATATTATTAAATACAATGAATATAAAACATACTTTTTGTACAATAAAGACCTTGTTAATATATTAATATATTGTATTATATTGTATTATAAAATATGTAGGTACGACAAGTCACGACAAGTATTGAATATTAAAAAATAAGACACTTTTGAGTGTACATTTTAACAATAATATTGTAACTGGTAATTACTAAGTATCGAGAATCTACAAATTATTGCACAACGATTTCGTCTACCTGAGAACAAAACTTTATCACTGTACATTCAATATTCTTCCTAATTTTGCTGCGTTCTTTCGATCATTCTCGATCCTCTTACATTAATAAACATCTCAAGTTTAAACAAACTGAGGAGAAATCGTCATTGGTACGCACGGATTCTCATTTAACAATTTTTTTTCTTTTTTTGTTAAACAATATCTTAAAGTATCTCGTATATAACTCATTCCCACTTTCTAAAGTAAAAGCACGATCGTAACAGTGTTAGCAAACGATGGTATCATCGATCATCCATCAAACATCTCCTAAACAATCGTATTACTCCGACACGTCTGTTGTTTCCAATCGATCACGATCGCGCTAGTGAAACACGTATTTTCGACGTATCGATAATACCGCGGTTCACCTGGGAACTCTGTCCGCGATTTACAACCCTGTCTGTCCTTGTGTTTCATCGGCGTGCATTTAACCCCCTGACATAAGAATCAAATGTAATTACATTAAATATCACCAAACGGTTATATTTACTTTTCATTTTAACATTGGTTTAAAATTTCGCGAACGTAATTTTTATATTCACATACTGCGAAACATACTGTCACACAAACACAAGACTTGTAAACAAAATTAATGAAAATACGACGAAAATTTATAATTCAAAATAAAGAAATCAATAATTAATCACAAATTAATAATTAATCACAGTCCTTAGATACGTCATTGTATGCCAAGGGCTTGATATACATAATCGATAATGGCGCGAGATTCGCTCTCGTTTTCGGAGACCTGCAATCGCGATCGGCGTTATTCAAACACCGTGGCTGCCACGATGCACACGATTTCCCACTGTGCTCCGATTGATTTTTCGCTAATATCGACGAAAGGAACGGAGAATTTAATTTCACGCCGCGCCGCAGGGGCGAAACGGTCCTCTGACGAGAGAGAATATATATATATATATATATATATATATATATATATTCGAACGCGAGAGAGACCGACCTGACCCGGGTGGGGGCTTGACGCGGGTTTTCCTAAAGGAAAAATCGGACGAGCGGGGAAGGGGGGGGGAATAACAGTTGGAACAATTTTTGAGAACGTCGTACGGATTCCCTTCGTACGCCGGCTGGCGTTCTAGAGCTCTTCGAATTCGTTTGCCGCTTAAAATTACGCGGCGCGATCCGCGCGTGATTCGAGCCCGCTCCTCAGATTGGAAACCGATTCCAGCTCGGCCCGCTCTCCGTGTCCGATAATTCGACTTCGCCGTTACCGACTACGTGTTATGCCTTTCCATTCGGTGCACGCTTCGCCCGGAAACTGCAAAGAGAACAGCCGGCGAAAGGAATTTCATGCAGACGCAAGCGCGCGTTGCCTGTTCATAAGGCAGCCGACATACGCGTTACCGTTCTCCAAATCGCGCGCGATACACGCGTTTAGATAAATGCGACACAGAATCGGAATAGATAGGTTTCGCTGTGTCCATTTAATCCGACGGAAAGTGTCCGAACGATTAATCGAATCGCGCCTACATGCTCTCCGGCTGACAGATTGTCAGAATCAGAATTCTTTTGAGTTTCTTGGTAGTACTTCGTTTCGATTAGCTGGTTTTTCGGCGCTCGTTGATGGTGATTTAATAATTTACTGATTTTTACGTAGAAAGCACTTGGATATACGAGGATTGTAAATTGTGAAATTTATTAGACAAAATTGTTACAGTAACGTTGACATAGTCCTCTTGCAAACCTTCAGATACTCAGTTCGTTTCGTACTTAGCTTAATGTTTTTTTTTCTTTCGGTCGCCTAAAATCATAAAAATCGAACAACTGTTCTTAGAGACGTAAAGTTTTTTATTTTAGAAAAAATATTAAAGTGGTAGTTAATCGAAGGATATAGTTATAATGTTATAAATATAGTTATAATGAATAGAAGTGTTCAAGTGTTTAATATTACAGCTGATGCAATATAAAAAATTCAGAAACTGTCAGAAATCTGAATTTTCATTTTATTGGCACAGTTCAGTACACAGAATTCTAAAAACTCATAATTGACTTGTAACTTGCACACCTGAAATAACTTAAATTACGCGTCGAATGAAAAGTTTAATATTTCATACAACAGTTGTATAATTCTAAGGATGGCAAAATATAGCGTGCAGTAAAATCAATCTTTTGCGTGTGTGTTGAGGGGTTCCGAAATTTCCAAAATCATCTTTATTTTCATTTAACTGAACCACATATTTTTTTCATTGTAAATCAAAAGAATTGATTACCAAATAAAAAAGTATTACTACATTGTTAATTAAACATAATTGTTAAGGAGATATTTTACGATGATTTGTCTGGAGAGCAAAACTTACCATGTAAGTGAGTATTAACGAAACTTTTTTAGAGAATGTACATACATATATGCGAGAAAAAAATCTGGAGAATGACATTGGTCGCTGCATATGAAGTTTTGTAAGAATCTGTTTTGTAAAGAACAAAACTTCACACGAAACAAAAGAATAACAAATCGATTATACCAATGCCATCCTCCAGAAATTCCCCTCACGTGGTCGCATTTTCCAGTCGCGTCTGCAAATTGCTCCATCGATCACTGGACTGACAAAACACATCCTCCGATCGATTACTTTGTCTCCGTTCACTTAACGGGAAATAACACTTTTCGTGACACCTTCGAAATAATATACAAGAAAAGGAAAGACCGCCGGAGAATCGAACGGAGAATAGAAAACCGTAGCAGCGTATAAAGAAAATTCTCTGCGATACTGAGAGCTCAGGTGCGCGTGTCGGATAACCGTGACAACACACGGTTGCATTGATAACAGGCAAACTTGGTATAGTTTTAAAGAACAGTATACACACATATCGCACGATATGACCAGGATACGAACAATATTTTGTCTGATTGATGGATGAAGGAAAAATAAAATACGCAGTTAAAAATAGAATAGGAGATAAAACTGAGTTCACTTAACTTAGAATGAAACAAGAAAAAACAATTTCAAGTAATGCATTATTTCGACGGATTTATCATTGTTATTTTAGTATGGAGAAAATAACTTTATTTAGCGAGAGATTCGAATGAATTTTTCACTTCACTTTGACTCGATTATCCGAATCAGATGTAAGTGGTTGACATGCAATGACGAGAAAGTATTCGGGAATTATTGTTTGGATATAAATTTGTTCGAGTAAAGTTATTTCGTTTGATATCCAAATGTTGAATTAATCTTCAGAAATGTTATTTTGTTCAGGTAATTGAACAATTTGCAAATAATATTGCATAATTCGTATATAAATTGTATACACATTTATATGCAAATAATATTGTGTTCGAACGGAGTGCTACATAATGATAATATTTCAAGTGACATCTAGCTATGTGAGAAGACACATTATTCAGTTCGTCATTTTTGAAAAACGTCCAATCCTGGAGAATAGGTGTCTGGCCAAGCTGACCGCCAAATGAAACGTATGGGACAACGAGTCGTTGGTTGAGCGTGATGGAATTGGTAGGTCGACAGATAGCTGCGGTGGTGACGTTGTGTGTCGATGCACTATTCGTTGGATTGTCCATTGATTGCCTTCGCTTGCTATTTACACCGGTACAATTACCCAATATCGGTCGCGGCAACATCACGCGTCTGCAACTCGCAAATGGATCTTAATACATCAGAGAAATATTTCTGACATTTGCTGTTTCGACGATTCTCTCTCTCTCTCTTCTTTTTCTCTCTTTTTGTGACATGGAAATTCGACGATTTTGCCTTTCTTTTTTATTGTAGTCCCTTTCCTTTCATCGCGAATTAGAAAAAGATTCTTTCTTTTTCCTATAGAGCACGATGAAATTTAATTTGTAAAAAGAATTCGTGCAACGCTCGATGGAATAATTGTTCCATGAAAATTGTTATCGTTTGTAATAATTTCGAAGGAACATGATTTATTTAACTTGAAGGAAAAAAGCCTGTTGAATAATCTAACCAGCCAATTATAGATCTCGAAAGGATTATAGCTCGGGAAAGCCCAATGTCACTTACTTATTCAGTCATGCCATTGATTGGTCACAAATATACTTTTATTCTGCAAGAATTGAAATTTTTATTTCACAGAATCTAGCTTGATCTTCTTATTTTTTTAAATTATTTATCATTCGAATGAAAGAATCAGTTTACTTTAGCTTTGAAACAGAGTTATTTTCAGTTCAATGACAATCTAGGAAATAGCTCAGTGTTCAGAAATTAGATTCAAATATGCCTGTTGTACGATTAATGAACAGGCTCGCAAAGAAAGTTTTGATTTATTTCAGTGTACAACATTGGACAACATCTCTTTTATTCGCATTATTATTATAATTCGTAGAGCTTACTCTCTTCAGCCGAAGCAGAGTGAAATGAAGTTTAATTTATTAGCTCGAGAAAAGCTAAAGAAAAAAGAAGAGAAAAAAGAAAAGAAGATTAATCTCATTAGCTTGATAAAAGCTCGGAGTAGCTTTATTTTTGCAACTCCGGAGAAACTGAGAAAAGCTTGAAACAACTCTATTTTCTTTACTCTACTGGTAAAAAACCTGGAAAGAATTTTCTGTTTGAGTTTGAGAAGCTGTTTATGATACCTCGTAATAAGTTGCTGTTACCTTCTTGTTAATTATACCAGATGGAAAATACCTGCAGAAATCTGGTATTTTCAGACGAAGATGATGCATGGAAAATCAATGGAATTACTCTGTCTCGACGACGATCTTTGCGAGTTAACTACAAGATCGGCCGGATCGGGCTAAACTCAGTGATGAGAGAGACAACGAATTTAAACTTTCAGGATTGACCCATCACCTTACTGTAATAGATCGATGTTAACTTTGCTCGTGTTAGTTAATACAGGTTCGTTGGTTCGAAATTAACCAACAATATCGAACCTATAACGATGCTATAGAACTAGCCAAATTACTCTCAACCTGGCGAGAGCATAGTGCGTTTCATTGAAACAATTATTATACAGATCAGAAATAAATCAAATACTGAGTCATAACAAATGAATATAATGAACTACATTGTTATAGATATGGACTATATATGAATTTGCATTATTCCACGTACATTATGAATTATTCGACGTATATTAAAAATAAAATTTTTATGTAACGTATTACGCAAATTTTTTTAATAATTATATAGTACAATATCTAAGCGAGTAAATAAAATCGAAACTAACTGTGCAGTAAATTAAAACGGAGCGCGTTTCACCATGCGTTGACTTGTTCCACTTTTATACGTATTGCTTCGGTCTGACTTATTTCTCACCAAGTCTACTTGAATTCCAGTTTTAAGTCATTTGTAATCCGATTCAAGACAGGAATGTAAAATCTGATTGAATAGATATTTCCGAATTTAGAACGTTATCATCTCGTAAATGAGAATGAAATATTCAAACAGAGGAAAAATTCTCTTTCCCAATGAATAAATTATTATAGATAATAATTTATAATTTATGTAAACGCATGGTACAATAATAATAAGGATATTTCATACGAAAGTGTTTCATCTTCGTGTAAGAATTATAATATAATGAAACATAAATATAAGATAAATATATTATCATTGGGCATAAATTTTTAACGAAAATTAAACGTTGTAGCTCCGATACAATTCTTGCAACAATAATAATCTCTATCGCTATCGAAAGAAGTGGCTCAAAGCCTGAAAACCTTATTCACATCTAAAGATCAGTGTCATAGCACTGGCATGTCATAAAACGTATCAACAGAACACATCCTCGTTGCGGTATAATGTTCGTACGATGTTCGGGAGTTCGTGTCTTTTCGAGAGACAAGGGTTCGTCGTGCTCATCGGAACGGAAATTGGCGAACATCTGTTCCGTGCTCGTTACGATGTCGCAGTCGAATCTCTGTAGCTTTCGACTTTGTCGGTAACTTGAAGCGACACAAATCCTCTAATCGAGTCACGAGCAACCTGAGCGCTGAGACACTTCGGTGTCCATCGTTTCACGATGATTCCCAGTGATGATAAAAATTATCCACTGCTGCCAGAGAGGAAATATTTGCTCCGACGAATCTGCCGTTAATTTTCGCGGAGTACGTGATTTCCCGAAATGTTTTCAACTGGACCGCTCCTGCAAACCGTACCTGCAGTATTGCCACGACGTGTATCGAGTTTTTCCCTTACGCTGAACTCCTTCGCTGCGAACGCGTTTCCGCTGAAATCGGACGACTTGAAGCTCGATATACCGGGTGACAGGATTTAATCTGCAAACGGATGCGATTTCAGGTTAAATCGAACGAGTCGAAGTTCCAAGGATATTTTGTGTTTATATTTATACGTATATTTATATTTATACTATATATATAATATATATGTATTATATATATATATATATTTATATTTATACGTGTGTAACATATTTTCTGAATCGTATCGTATTTTTAATAATCAATTTTGTAAATCGAAAGATAAACAGCAACGATGTTATCGATTTCTATCGGTATTCTTGAACATTTTTAATCATTATTTCATAATAGTACTTACTTATTATATTCAATTATCGTTGCTGTTTATTTGTTATTTTTCAATTGCATAGTATCGCTCACATGATTTTATAACAATCGCTTAATTTAACAATATTCAATTGATTCGCGATGCCATTTAATTTGAATCGTCGTAACAAAGACGATCGTAACTTAATGTCAGTACATCTTTTACGAGCGAAGTTTCCAAAAAAAAAAAAGTGCGAAATTTAACTTAGTTTTTCTATTATGTGTAGTTAATATTAATTGTACGATGAAGACGAATTTTTAATGTAATTCGATAAGTTAATCAGTGCAACATTGAATTAAAATCGATTGAAGGCGACAACAATTTTATTTACTTTATTTTAATTGTTATACTGTCGACAATCTAATTTATTCGTAGCAATTGTGCATTCCTCGACATTTGTTATAAAATCCATCCATTAGAACGATTAACCTCCTTATCCGCCGGAGCAAAATTTCTTCGGTTTATCGCCAAAATATGCCACTCTGTGGTAATTCGTTGCGCCGTATTATAGGGATATTAATTCCGTACACAAGATTCGTTATCCAAAGGCACACACCATGAGAGGAAGATTTGTCTGCGGCTAACGTTCTTGCACGTCGTCGGCGGCGGCGGCGGCAACTCGCGAGGAATTGCATCTCGCCGATGTATGTATAATTGCATTGCCAAAGGAACAGTTTGTAAACCGAGGATCCCGATGCTTGTAAGGAATTCCATCTGCGAAGATAAACTTTCAACGAAGCAGAGAAGCGTGCGCGTTCGCGTTAACGGTTGTGATTTCGTTGTTCTGCCTGGATAAATTAATTATCAAATTCCATCTTGTAGACGAAACATCTGATTTATTTAAATTGCTACATTTCGCTTCGAGAGGGATTCATGAAGTTTTCTTTTCTCTTTTTTTTTTCTTTCACTAATTTCGATCGTCGTATTTTACATGTAACCATTGTTAGAAAGACGAATTAATCGATGATACACTTAAATTACACGTTTCGAAATTGTTTTATAAAATATAATCATGGTGAAAAAGACAAAATAATCGATAATACAGCGGAATTATTTTCATTAAAGGCAAACAGTCTTCTTTAAAGCTAGTATAATATTCAAATATCTAAATATATGTTTAGATCGATTTATTTCGAATGCTTTTTTAAAAAGTTATCACTGTACATACGTATATTAAATGTTAATCCATTTCATCTGCAATTGCTTTTAATCGATTTCCAATGATGGGATTTTGTCCTTTGTACGTAAAAAAGAATTTCGTGGATTGGAAATTTCATTTCTTTGTCCTGCGTGATCTACTTCACTGGTCAGTTCGTAACGGACGCATAACTAATGTCATAATAACGGCGAATTGACGTAAATAAGGAAACATGAGTTAAGAACGCGAACTGCTCATTTTTTCCATTCGTTTTAGTTACGCGTGCAGGTGGAAGCGAGTGATACCATTAAGTGCACGCAATTCAGCAATACGAGCCTGAACATACAGATGGCGTAAAAATATTCTTGGCGTCAGGCATCAACTTAGTATACGATCGAAATCTATAATTTTAACGTTTTCATTTCATTTCCACACATTCCAGAATCATTGTTATTGTACTAAAACTGTCAATGTGAATAAAATAATTAATTCGTCATTTTTTATTCGCTATTAAAATATTTCCGTGGAAATCGCAAATGTAGTGTCACTATTTAGACCAACGATAAGTATATAAATTATGAAATTTAATATAATTTAAAATTTAAGATCAAAATTAATATATTTATATTATCAGAGGTATATAAACGTATATAAACTGTTATACTATTTTGTAAAAAAAAAGTGAGCTCATTTGAAGCCTTTACTTTCAAACTGTTTTTCCATCAGTAAATGGATAAGTGAAGATACTTTTCTTATCGAAAATGCTATAAATTGCCATGATATGTAGAAATATTGAAGAATTTTTTTCACACCAATGAATTTGAAGTTTGAAGCCTCCCCTTTGTAATGATTCTAGAAAACCTGATGTACAATCTTTTTTCACCATTTTATTGAACTTCGAACGTCAGTCTTATGTGACGAAAATTCAAGAAATTGCAACATTTTCGTTGTTACATTCAAAGTTCAACAAAACTGATGAAGAAAATTCGCACAACAGTATCAAAGTATTAAGAAATCATTGTAAAAAAAAATAGGTTTCGGTTTTCAAATCGGCTGTAGATTCAGTCAGTATTTTTACATATTGTGACAATTTATAGGATTTTCGAGAAGAAAATTGCCATCTATAATACAGTTTGAAAACGTCTTAGAATAAAGTAAATGTGTTTTAAACTAAGTCCAAGTTTATCTGTATATAATTTCTTTTTACAGTGTCAAAATATATCGTATAAAAATATCTGACATGTATAATAACACAATTTTGAAGCGCACCTTCTATTTGGATATCTCTCGTGCATATTTTATGCCATCGCTCTCGGCATGAAACTATTTAGGTCAATGAAGAAAATGCATTCGATACTAATGATTAACAACCATTTTTCATTCAAAATCGCGGAGGTCAGAGGGTACAGTGTAACAATACAAGGACGCGTAACGCGTTCTCGCAAATCCTCTCGGTCTCTCGTTGGCCGCGTGTTCGCCCATTATTTTTGCCGGTACTTCCATCGATGTAATTAATCATCGGTATTATATCATCCGCAGCGGGCGGCACTCCAGCTGGGCATAATCCGTGCATGGACGTGCACGTGCAACGTCAGCCTGCTGCAAATAATATTCGGCTGCCGATACGTCTGTAGTATTTGCCCAAGGTCGTGCAAATCACAGCCAACTGGAACCGGGATGGCGTTTAAACGCCTATGCAAACGAGACGCAAGACATTCATTATGCGTGCACGCGAGCTGCCTGGCTCGGTTTAACCACGCTTTTTGCCCTCGACCAATGGAATCCTCGAATCCTCGTTCGAATTGTGAAGGAAAAACGCGTCTAGTCTGCGAGTTCGCGTATTTTATGAATATTCTTATTCATCGAAGTTTGAATTCATCAGTACTATCTCTTTTTTTCTTTTTTTTTTTTTTTTTTGGTTTTGCATTTGACTATCTTATTTTGTTTATTTTATTTATCTATTTATTTTATTTATTTGCTGATTCTATTTATTTATTTGCAACTTTCGTCAAAGATAGCTTTATTGTTGCAATTAGTGAGATAGGTTTTAAATGATTGTTAGTAGTGCATGAGCTGCTGAGAAGCTACATTGCGAGACGCAGAAAATTGATGATATTGTAGATATTGTTTTTTTAAATTTATCTTTGAATTTAAGTACCGTTACTTACGTCATGAACGAACTTGCAAAAGTAATTGTCACGTGTTCTTAAGAATTGAAAAGTAATTCTGTAGGTACTTGTGTGAAATTGATAATAAGTTGTTGACAAGAGAGTTGATCGGTTTGGTTTCTGAGTGTATACAATGACGAATAAAAGTTATATTCTTTTTTTGAATTCTCAGGGACTGTTTCAAAAAGAAACATTTTTTTCTAATTTTATCATCTTACTATACAATAAATGTTCGTAAATTCGTAACTTTTTGAAACAAAATCTTCCATTTCTATATATATCCATTTCTATATATATATATAATAAGAAATTCGGTGAAATTCGAATAACTTAGATAATATCGATAACAATTTAACAACTTAACAAACATAATATTACACTAGCAATTCGCTAGAAAGAAATATTCAAATATCCAAACTGATGAAAAATGTGAAAATAAAATGAAAATGGAGAACTTGATGTAATAAAAATATTACAAAGTTTTGTTACCAATCGCTGCGATTATTATAGATCCTCAAATCCAATAATTTATTATCAAAAGCTACTTGTCAAGTTTCAAAAGCAGTAGAACATTCTCGCAATAGAACATACAGATAAAAACGTTCAGTTATTTAGAACGCATTTTACGTTTTTCCCCAGACGTTTCTCGCGCGTGTCGCGCCGTTTTTTTCCCGGACATGGCCGCCATTATTGCTACGATTCTTCTGCGCCATTTCTCCATTGCAGCTGCTGGTTCGCGTCGAATACACGGCACAGGCATTTCCTCCTCGGCGCTGGGCTCGCACGTATATTACATGGAAAATTCATTATAGGAACAGTTCGTTGATCAGCGATGGATAGAATATTGGCAGGTACTTTCTCGCGTCAACGATTTCGTAATTACATCATACATAACGCAGCACGTTGCACGCTGCCTGAATTAGGCGAAACGAAACGCGTTTAACTTGGCAACTACCAGCACGAGCGAACAGCATGATTGAAACCGATAACCACGATAAATTGTCGACGTTTGTAACCGTTGTAACTTCGTCTGCGAAATCTATCCTCTCTCATTTTGAAGCGTGAACTGTCCAATTTGACAGTCCTGTGCTTGTTTTATTTCAAATCGCAAAAAATTCGTACGTCACGTCGACGACTGAAATTGTCTCTATGCAACGAGCTCTTGAAACTTGCTGCACGATTTTTTCCTCCATCATTTTGTTGAACTTTGAAGAGTTGAATGGATTTTTTTTCGGGTCTCTGTCGTTTAACTCTAATGTTATTCGAATTAGTTGAATGAAACAATGGAAAAAAAATCGTCTAGCAAGTTTCAAGGGAACGTAGACTTCAAAATTATTGTAGATCCAGTCATGAAAAAAACGTTTCTTAATGTTTCCAGAGACGAAGTTTTAAATTTTCGGAAATAGAATGCGAAACAGAATATTCGTATGCGTCTCAAAGTTTGATTTTTCATCTCGAGTCATATATGAAGGCATAGCGACTATGGGAATAATTAATTGAATTAACGATTAATAATTGCATGCATAATGATCCGCGGAATTAAATGCAGCGCGATTGTAGCAGTTTTTTTTTTGTGAATAGAATTATTGACGATTCGATTATTCGAGGTATTGAAGGCAATGATTAACGAATTTCGAATTCCAAATATTCGTACAATTTATCGGCCATGAGAATACAAATTTTGGGCTTTGTAGCATAATAAATTCAGTTTGGTTAGCAGGATAAATGAATTGATTGTACAATGTAGAGAATCTCTTCTTTCGTTAGCGGGAGATATTCAAATTAAAAAATATGTTTATCTTTATATTAAAACTGTCTAGAAGAAATACGTGTCAAGAATTACACTCGCTAGAAAGTGATTTTTAGAGTTTGTCTCACTGTAAAAAATTAAAAAATCTCATGCACTACTTGTTTGACACTATCTCAGGAAGTTTTTTTGTTTGAGTCCACTTAATATTTTTTTTAGTCAATAATAATGTTACTTCAACGACTTTTTAAAAGATACGTCCAAATCATGTTACATATTTTACGAATGGAATTCATTTCCTTTTATAACGAAGAATTTTAAGAGAGAGTTTCTCTTATAAAAATTATGTCTTCTGAACTTTCCCCTGTTCGCCAAATGTAAAATCAGAAAATTTTCAACTTTGATGGCTCAATTTCTTCTTTCTACGTACAGTCATTAATATATATACCGTTAATAACCTCAACTTGGAAATTAAAATATTGAACCTCCCTGATCTAAAATTCTCCGAAAACGGTATTCTCACGATTGTAAAAAAAATTTTCCTGAAAAAGCACGCTCTGTACTCTGACACGTACTAATATTTTAAACTTGAAACTAAATCGAAAATTCTCCAAGAACTACGACTGTACAAAAATTTTCTAAAAAAAAAAAAAAAAAAAGAAACAAAAAGAAAACATGCTCTGCACTCTGACACTAATGTTTCAAAAACTTGAAACTAAAATATCCCGTTCCGTTTCTTTCACAGTGTTAATAGACAATGACGAACGGATCGTAATGTTTCATCATCACGATATTTAATGCGGACTGTATGCATATTTATGACCGTCAATGTCTCACGTTTCAAGGCCTCCGGTTGTTCGTCGCGAAACGTACATACACATGTACATATTTCACTGGCATGCACGAAACGCGTCACGTGCTTTGACACGCGTGTGTCACGATACGAGGCAATGCTCAGAATTTTATCTGTTATCGGATCTCGTTAATGAGGAGCGGATAAAGTCGTGATAGGAGCCACGGTGACACGTTACACGCAACGACGAATCGATCGTTTAACGGTTACCTATGGCCGACAGAATTTCTTTTAACACGCAATCACCCTTCCCCATAGCTGTTCGCCATTCCTCCGTTCCTCTCGATAACGAATGCGATCCATGTGCAATTTAGAACGTGTGCATCGCTCGAATACCGGATATTCATTACATTTCATTCGGAGGGGGAGGGGAATGCTTCACGCTCTTTGTCGAGTGTTATGCAATTTTCGATTCGAAGCAAAGGGTCAAAATAATTCGCATTGTTTTCGCAAACAATTGCACTTTATTGGCTTTAAAAAAAGTCGAGCTTCGTGCTTCGTGTGGATTCAGTCAACTTTGAATGTTGATCAATGACGTGATGTATAGAATGACGTTACAAATTTGTGATATTGTTTTTTTGTCGAAGTCGCAGAAGTTATATCGATTTTCTTCTTTCTTTTTTTTTACTGTGTAGTAACGTGTTGTATTTTGTTACGTGTGATGTCAATTATAAGTGACAGTAATAATATTCGAAAATAATAATTATTAAATTAAGGGATTAGATTATGAGAAAAATTTTATTCACATGTTGCAATACGTATGTTAATATCTGTTACAGGAGAATGCGTCTGTTACTGTCAGACACTGTACTTTGATAGCAAAATGTTCAAACACTAGAGTAAATTCTGTCTCGATAAAATTTCATCACACGGAATAAGCAATAAAGTAAGTTTGCAAGTTTGTATATCGATATTTATAAAGGTAGATCTATCTTATTTGAAATATGCTTGATCCGGCGTTGTTAATCTTATTTTTAGTAGCTCTCAGTGATCGTCAATCATTCACTCACGTGCATTCTTACCTCAGTGACTTCCACTTCCTGTGACGCTGGTTCCTTCGCATTTACTACGTGCTACCGTTAACCATATGCTAGTCTGGTTCTTTACTAAAGATTCTGTATACCCATAAATCGACGCCGCGTTTTCATGTCTGACCCGTGATCCTGTCCTGACACTAGTGATACTATAAATCAGAACTATAAATCAAGTTTAGTGTGACTTGTAATTTTATAGATGGATTTACCAGTGTTGTTAAATGGAAAGGCGTATGATAGGTAAAAGTGATGTATATGCTGTTTTCATAATATTTCATGGGGAAAAAAGCCATGAAATATACATATGTTTCGATAGAAACTTGTAGTTCAGTAATTTTATTCCGTTCTTCGTGTTTCATGATATATGAAGATTTGTGTTAACATTAGATGACCGAGGCACAAAATTCACATTCAAAAGAACTAAAAGAAATGAAAAAAAAGTTTCTACTACGAGAATACAACTTTTTATTTGTACATTTTAAAAGATCGTTTAAATTTCCAAAATTCTCTGACATCTTTCATTGTAAATCTGAAAAATATCTACGAAAAATTGAGAACCTAGAACTAATGTTAAAAATCTAACTAATTTAATGTATACCTGGTCAGTAGTTGCTATAAGATGTAAATTTTAATATCAAAAAAAAAAAAAAAAAATTCTGAGTAGACTCATGCATAACCATTATGGAGACAATAATTTTCACAAAATTTCTTAGAAAATCATAACGAAAACATTTCCCACTTTGATCTTCTTTAATGTTATAATGTCCCCTTAATGATATTAAATTTCGCGCACAGTAAGTTTCAATTTTAAACAAAATTCAATTGGACCAAACGCAAAAATAACATTATAGAGTCCTTCGTATTTGCAAAATTTCTCAGCGGATAGTAACGAAAATAATTTCCTACCAACTCGACCTTCTTTATATATTATTTTTCTTCCCTTAGTGATATTCGTAAGTCAGATCAAATCCAAATAAATTCAATTCAACCAGAACGACATTAAAGTGACAATAACTTGCGTTTGAATTGATGGTACGAATTGGCATTGTTTGACAGGTATTATATCTCGAGGCGTGGCTGCGGCCAAGCGTAATTGATAACGAAACGACGCATAATTCAAGCTGGAGAACGGGAACACACGGCTAGAAATGCGGCGTGTGTACGCAAACACTCGGCGGTGCACCATGTTGCATATAATTTGCGAGCTAAACAGTTCGTTACGAGGCACTCATTTTCTGTGCAATACGGCGAAAATGTAAATTCGTCCGGTTTCGGTCGGCGTGGACGGAAACGCGCGCCAGGTTTTTGGCCAACGTTGCATTCCGCGAGAATGTTTCGTTTCGTTTGAAAGCCAACGCTACTACGTTATCCCGATTTGCACCTGGGGAAAAAAACGTTTCGATTTATTTCGATGAAAGAGAGAATATCAAAAATCGATCGTGATTCTACGGGTCTATTGAAAAAAAAGATTTTCCATTGTTGGTCTATTTTCTTTTTTTCTTTTCTTTTCTTTCTCGAGATTCTGAAATACTGGACGATCGCAAAGACCGTCGTTTGGAAACTAGATCGCGAATCATGGGACCGAGTGTGAAATTTAAGAATGGCAGGAAGAAATGAACTTTATATGACGTTGAACTTGTCATCTACGATGTGCTTTGTTTTTTCATAAAACGTAGACTGTGGAATGAAACAGCTATTGATAAATTTGAATACTGTACATTGATTGACGTAAGATTGCTATAAATTTGTCCGTGACATAAATCTTTGTCGTTTATAAAATATGATATATAATTTATCTATCATTACAAATTAGTAGTGATGGAAATACATTTTTTTATATAGCTTTATAATGAAGACGCAATGTATTATACATGGAACATTGAATGTTATTTGATAGGTAAGTGAAAACATTTTGATACAGTAAATTTATAGGTTCTTTTGTAGGTATTATATTTATATAACGTTATGTATAATTATTATATTAATATATTATAAGTATTTTATAAGTAATACTAAGGCATATTTAATATTTAATTTATAGATATTTTAAGGCAAATATTTGATATTTAATTTATAGACATTTTACAGTTAATATATTCATAGGTATTTTATAGCTAATGATACTAATGATTAATTCTAATGTTTAATATTTCTAAAATATTTCAGAGGATAGATTTAAATGATATTTGATGTGTGATCTGATTCATAGCGTATTGTATTAAAGAATTTCTGTCTCAGTTAATTAATAACTTACAATAGTACAACGTTGCACTCTTTCTATTGAACTGTGACAAAAGATAACCGTCCGCGGTTGTACATATACATATACATATAATATATACATAATATATATGTTGCTATATATATACATAATATGCATAATATATACATAATATGTTGGGTCCAAGGTAGTCAGCTATTAATACAGGAATCCGAGTAATTAGCCAATTAATCGATCCAGCCTGTCGTGCTATGTACACGCGACGGCTATAAGGTAATATTAATGATCCGTGAATCTCCATTTATAACGATACGGTTTAACGATGGTACCGCGTCCCTCAAATCTGACCTGGTTCAATCTTCGCGAACACCACCGGCCGAGAACGGACACTTCGGATAAATTTCGTACGTGGCTCGAATCGAGGGAAATCCCGTAAATGCAAATTCGAGTTCGTGTTTCAAGGCTGCGGGCCAATTGTCCCAAGTTCGTTCGATCTGTTACTGTCCACAAGGTCGAACAGGGGCCAATTTTACACCGTGGACGAAATTCACGTGTTCTGTTGTTAGCTCAAAACGTTGAATGAGTGAACCAATGACAGTAATCGCATTTATAGGAAATTTAATGATGAAAAAAAAAACGAACACGCTTTATGATACGCAAGATCTCCATGAATGCGAAGATATTTCATTGAATTTACTACATCGTAGCTATTAAAACTCCAAAACTTCGCTTGACGCTTCTCTCGTTTCTAGGATGAGTTTCAAAGAGTTTCTAAAAACTTCAAAAAACTTCAAAAAAAAAAAAAATTCAAATGAAAAATTGATTCATTCGCACGCTTGTTGTTGAACGAAATTAAAAAGAATTCGTTAAGAAGTGCAATTGATTGAAGTTCGACATCGTCAGTAATACGGCTGAATTCACCGGGAAACGCGGCGACGAACGCCTCGAACGGTCAACGTCGCCGACAAATCATGTGTATTAATCAAACGGTACAACAAATGAATATCTGACGCGCGGACATGGCCCGATCGCAATTCAAAAATATGAATCTATCAATGAACGTCCGATGTACGCGGCACTGACAACCCAATGGCCGGTTCCAGAACACAGCCTGTACATTTTTTACCGTGGCGAAAAGCCCTACGCGCGTACGTATGACCGCTGTTTTCCAAAACGATAACAGCCCGTTCGTCGCTCGTATAAAAAATTGTTTTCGAGATGCGGCAGTTTATTTAGCGGGTGCATTGTCACGCGTTGACACGGCCGCGGTTTTAATCCTTCGTGTGTGCTCTCTAGCCGCTGTTCCACCGATCATTCGCAACCCGTTTCGGCCAGCTCTCGTTGACAAAGGTCTCGGTTGAAGGAACACAAGCGGTCCGCCGATCCACCGAATCCTCGAAAATCCTCCATTGCGCTCGCTCCTTTCATCGAGTATAATGCCGTCGACGCATATTCCCCCTCTGCCGGTGAAAATCGTTTTTTTCTTTTTTTTTTTTACACACGATCTTGCGGCCACGCTTCTTTCCGAAATCGAAATCGATGATATATGACCCGCGTTTCGATTCTCCGTGCCCTTTTTTTGGAATTGGAATCTCCCGCCAATTCGAAAATGTATTTAATTATCCGCGGATTTAATTCTGTCGTCTTTGAATTTCGATGGGGTTCTTACTCCTTCTTCCTTGATTGGAATTGTACGAAAATGTGGAGTTGCTGAGAATCGCTGGAATAGTAGAACTTAGGAGTAATATTTAATTAAATTTACTTGAATGAAATTTTACCGATCGAATTTAAAAAAGAAAAAGAAATGACCCGCAAATTTTATCTTTTATTTTCTCAAACTTAATTTCTCAATTCGTATCGTAAGAATTATAATTGTATACATTATATTATCGTAACAACTATGATATAGTTTCTTTTTTTAATGTAATCAATAATAATAGATACTGTACAATTTGACGTACAGTTTCATGAGTAATAATGAATATCAGTGAACATCACTATTAATCCATCAGATGAAATTATTTCCAATTAATCAAAAATAACAAAAATTTACACCCGAGATTTATGTATATTTAACTGCCGTATTTCACTAAAACAATATTCGTAAGAAATATAATCATTGACGAACTTCGTTTTCTACTTCAAACGTGCGTCGTTCAACTTCAAATCTTTATTTAATTTTTTCGACACGAGTCCATCCAACTTTATTTTTCGCAACATTATTGAAGTCATTGCAAATACATGCCCCCGACGACATTACGAATTTTTTCGAAACGAAGCTGAAGGAGGTAATCGATTCGCCCAGTGGCCGTAGCGGCGCTTCCCCCCCTCCCCCTCCCGAACGAAATCACACGATCTATCGATTAGGCGTAATCTTGCTCAATTAACCCTTATCTGCAGCGCTAAACGCGAAAGCACATTTTGACGCGTTCTGTCCCCTTAATCGCGCAAAAATGCCGCGATAGGTGGGCCGATAACGCGTGGCGAAGTCGCGTATAACGCGCGCTTTTTTTTTTCCGCGTAGCGAGGCAGCTTTCAAATCGGCGCCGGCACGAAACGTGTGTCACCATTTTTTTGCTGTTCGTTTTCTGGAAATCGTATCTCACGACGCGCGTATCAGATCCTCAGCGTCTCATTATACGCGCGGTTGCATGGAGAATTCCTCGAATCCGGCGGTCTAGATTCGTTTGAATAATGAAAAGATTATTCAGAAGCGACATTACTCTCTTTCTCTCTCTCTCTCTCTTTCTCTCGCCGGATCTTCAACGTTAGCCGGATTATTTCTGTTCGATCGTGCTTCTTCAATTATTCATACGATTAAATTATTTTTGAAAATTAAATACGATGGACATTTGGATCTTATCGTTCGGGGGAAGTATGTATTATGGCTCGTGATGCTGATTCATTTTGGCCGTTTGATTCTTCGTGGATTCGTTTTCGATAACTTCTGCTATTTGTTTTCGAGATGTTTCGCGTTTCTAACGACACTGTCGAATTCCATTGCAACAAAGTATAGAATACTTATACGGCTCAAATTCTCTCTTCAGTTTCACTTCTTCTCTTTAATCGTGTTCGTAACAATATAAAATTACGTAATTTCACGCCGTCTAATTATAATTCACGCTGAAACCTGAGGTGTGATTTGAGGATCAAATTAATTAAAATATTAATTTACTGGTTAATTCCTTTACGACTTTTGATGAAGAATATGCCACACATGGACGAAATAATTCATTTTTCAGTCAATGAAATATCACGTTACGTAAGTGTATGTCTAATATCTTCATACATATTGTTGCTTTTAAATTAAAAAATTCTGCAAGCAAATGATAAATTTGGTTAGGTTGGATTTGGTTTAATGATTAAAACGTAACAAGTATTAGTGTTCTCAGAATTCTCTCGTAGACAGGTGCATTCGAGTTGAATTCTTGCACGATAATGCCAACTTACGTGGAATTCGTGCACGATAGCGAATCGATAAATATCCTATGTCGCTGTGACTATCCGAGTTGGCTGGTTGATTAATTCAATCGTAGAATAGATGATTATATAGAAAAAAAGAAACTGCTTGACAGGTAAACTTCAGCGTCTGATAATTTCATAAATCGAAGCGCATCGATTATAAAATTTCGTATAACACTGTAGGAAATTTTATAATACATCGAGACTCGGCTCGTTGAATTATAAAATGATATTTCGAAATGAAAGTAAATTGTGCAGTCTCTTTGCCTCTTCGTCCGTCGATTTTGTGCGTGAAAAACAAGTTAAATGGACATCACACGGACAGAAATATATAAAATATTTTCAAAATAGAATATTCTAACTCTTAAGGGATAAAATGAATGCAATTTCATTGCTCACCGTGTCCACGTGGAAATTAATATGCGTGAAAATTCGTCGTTTAATTACTATAAAATGCATTCGCGTCTTGTGAAAATGAATATGAGAGCAGAATGTTGATATATCCACTCTGATGCCTTAACATCGAAATGACCGGTTTAAAATTAACGAAGATTCCACTTTTCCTCGCGGGGACCATCGTGAACTTCGCCGATAACAATTTGCCGTTTCGTCATGAATAACGTAAACCGTCGACATCTCGCGTTCGTCAATCGCGCGATCGTCGCGGAACACCGAGCAAAAAGAGTCGGAGATCACGTGGGGCCACGTACACGGCAAGAAACGATCGCGATCAATCCAAGCGGTGATTGATAGAGAAAACTGGAAATCTGGAGATAGAGGCGTCAATGATCCGCAGCTATGAAGCTGTATAGGAACGTGTAAGATCGATCGTGACGGATCGTGGCGTGAAAAAGTTGTTGCGAAACTGCTCACGCCAACAGGAAGTTCTGTACGATAAAAATTCGAACTTGATTTTACATAATGTCCTGTCTTTCATCGAGCATCTTTTCAAAGCGACGATATTTCAGTCGTTTCCCCCCTCTTTTTTTGCCATTTCTTCAATTGAAATTGCGTTTATCGCGAATTGATTATTGTTAATCCTTGCCGGTTAATACTTATTTTTTTTATAATACCAGTAGTTATATCAATTACAATGTCAATATTGACATTTTACAATAGCAATTAATTCCTGTTAATTTTTCTTGTTTATTTATTATTTATTCTTCGATTATTTCATTTTTCAATTTTATAATGTATTTCATTATCTTTGCAACATAATTACACGAGTACGTAAGGCAAGAACTTAACTTTGTAATGAAAGATCTGAAAATAGCTTCATCATCTAATCCAAAGATTTTTATGCATATATTAAATCTTACCAATCATAAGTACGTGTATCCCCAACCTAGTCTTAATTTTTATAGCAATTGATACGTCGTAAACCTGAAGACATGTCGCAGTTTAATTAAGGGATTGCCGAGTTGTGTCAATATCTTGGATCTTCGCGAGTCGTGCCACAGCTGATGTCTGTGTCTGATTACCTGAACTCTTGAATTAGTTGGCTGGCTATGTATGCGTGAACATTTATCACACGAACGAGAACTAAACCACTGGACTTTTGTTGAATAAGCTGTTTCATTTCTTTCCCTTTATTTTAGACTTTTTTAATGGAGTTTTATTTAGTACCTTATATGGAGCATTAAACTTCGCTAATTAGTCTCAAAAATACAAATCTTTTTAAATTTCTCAGCTTGTTCTCAGGAACCAAGATTGTTGATATTTATAATAGAGAGTGCACGTTGAAGTCGAAGAAAAGGAAAGTAAACTTGCATGTACACCGCGATAGATATGGTGAGCATTAGCTTATCACGGCAATACCTTGCGGTTTATCACGAATCGTGCGTACATTGTGGATATAAATTTGTACAGTTGTTGCAGTTATCGTACTTGTGCATGTATATTTTATCGTATTATTATACTACCCGTTGATACTAATCGTGATTTCTATTTGATAACTTTCCCAAATATGCCAACTGCCTTTGATACAACAACGATTGCCAGTAACGAAGAATGAAAGTTAATATATTTTTCGTTTTATTTTTAAACGGTGTCTCTAAATTTGTTATATTGCATTTAAAAAGAAATTAGGAATTAAACTTTTTAGAATACAGTTGGAATTTAAAAGCGAATGTTTTTCTGCTTATACGCTCGCCAGCGTAGAATGTGTCTGACATAACACGCTTTATTCTTCTTACTCTACTTAATGTTTCTTAAGTAATTTCAACCTGGGCTGCTTCTTTATTTCATTATTCATGTTTTCGTGCTCTGTTATATAGTTAATACACATTCCACATATTGTACTCGTTAATTTATATATCCTACATTTTACAAAATGAAAACTACCAATAAAATTTATCATTGACGAATTAAATAACCGAGAATGAGATAACCTATCTCAAATCTTACTGAAATTAAAAAATTAACTGAAACTGGATTGAAAACTTTGAAATTAACGCTGAAATTGAGAAACAGCGATTGAAATGTTATTTTCCATATTTACAAAAAGATATCTAAACTAATCTATCTAATTTACCAAACGTATCTAAGTTTAGTACGAAATATCCTGAAATGAAGTAACTTTACATCTAACTGAAACTATTGTAGTGTGATTTATCAACATTTGTGTCTCAATTGAAGACTATATCATCCAAGCAAGACTATATTTTAGAAGCGTTCAGTTAAAATTTAACATTTGTTATCCATGCGCGAGGTAACAGGCGGCAAAGCAATTACGGTAGCCGTCAGCATCATCGTTTGTTTCTTCTATTTTTTTTTTCGAAAAGGACGATGCAGGGCTGCAAGATCTCGCAAAAGAGTATTTCCAACCAGTTGTCAGTGTCAAAGACGTGCACGAACTCGAGACGCCGCGTAACATACATAAGTAGCTGTCGCGATGGCACTTTGGTAAAACACCTTGTTCGCGTTAAGAGATTGTTTAGTATGCGAGGAGAGCTTCGAACAGATTAACTTAGCTCTGAGGACCGGCGCGACGACGGTGTTGGCGGGTGTTGATTTGATGTTGACGCAGCTCGCGTGACACGTGACTGTTTCAAAGTGATTTCGATATATCGTCGAATTCGTCGAGACACACTGGCTGAACAGTCTTGAACAATCTTGGACGAACAATTTCAAATTGAAGTTTAAAACGTATCGAATCGATGTTATAAATTCACGCGTTGAAGAAGGTAGAATTTGGCTCTGTTTCGTTTATTTCCCAATCCTAATTTTATTCCGAATAATTATTAATTAATATGTCGTTATAAAATTTTAAGGTAGAAAATTTATGTTTCATTATTTTTATCTTAAGATTATGTGAAATTTTGGTTTCATAAACTTGAGCGCCCAGATCGAACAGAAATCAAACAATGAAACGTACGTTTCGTATGAGACGCGATTCACCCTATATGAAGCAAATAAATCGCAATATACGTGAAGACGTGATTTGAAGTGGAAGATAAGCGGAAATATAGCAAATATTTCCACGGCAAAAGAAAAGGCGAAATAAGGCGCTGATAAAAACGTGAGGATATTTAACTTCCTTACTCTGAGCCGCTATTTTCTCAGTTTCTCCTTCAGGCACCGATCTTCATATACGTAGTATAGATCGTCGGTTGTAACATCGATCGCCTCTACTTTTCAGACACGAGTCAACTGGATAACCTTATTGACAAGTCCACTAGCAAGTCCCTGGACGAAATCCACTTCTCTTTACCTTTCCTCTTTCTCCGATCGTCTTTTCCTCGGATCGACTTCTTCCCCGCCATAAAGTTGGGTAAACCGAATGTGCAGGTAGTCGTAACAAACGCTAAAGAGGCATTGAATTGAAAATTCACCGACGGCAGTAAATTGATGCTTGGCTGTAGTTAATAATTGTGAATTATTATGAATTTTCGAAACGTAAAGAGACCTTTCGTAATTTGCTCAATCGCAAATTGCAAATCGAACAAATAACAATATTTCCTCTTCTTCGTTGATTTTATTCAGAAAAAAAGAACACGAAGATTTCCTAGAGATTTAAAATTAAATTACTCATTTTCTTCGTATGAAATGAGAAAATTATGCGAATTGTAACTGTATTATATCATACACACAATTGTGAAACTGTGGAACTATAACGTTATAAAAAAAACCACGGTACTCCTTCATGTAAAAAAAAAAAAAAAAAATTTGAGAACAATTGGCCAGAGGCAAGGGGATTGTAAATTTCATTATTTTCCAGCGATTGATCTTGCGTCGTCTGGATTTTTCATATTTTCGACGAAATGAACAAACTTCGCCGACTCGAGACGAAGAGGAGG
Organism: Tetragonula carbonaria; assembly: GCA_032399595.1. Classification (NCBI taxonomy): domain Eukaryota; kingdom Metazoa; phylum Arthropoda; class Insecta; order Hymenoptera; family Apidae; genus Tetragonula; species Tetragonula carbonaria. Next base: position 10,584,723 of record JAUCRC010000002.1, read on the forward strand.
TGAAGGTGGGAGGGGCAACTTGCTCAAACATTGTAATCGCGTGTCGTATCGGAAAGTTGTATCGGACACGGTGGATGGGTAGCGTGGGTGTGGGTTGCGCCGAACTACTTCCGCAAGTGGAATTGTTCTAAGATTCGTGTTTATACGTAAGCGCATATTCCCCTGATGAACCTTGCCTCCGGCAACATTTACCGGGCGGATCGTAAATCCTGCGGAACATGGCGGCAGTTATCAAGGAACGTGTCTATATGCAAACGGAATTGCACAAAATGGAAGCGCAGCTTGTAACTTGATTCCTCGATACGAAGCACGCGAGCAGTTCGTACAGGCAGGCGCAATAATTCAACCGATATTCAGTACATATATAATATACTAAGAAAGTAATACAGTCGTAGGACCCAGGAGTGCTCTTTTTCTTTTGGAAATATAAAAGTTGTTTATTAATAGAAATTGTTGCAATTAAATGAAGAGAGATTCGCTAAAAAAAATTGGAACCAGTTTTACCATTTCTTGTTTCAGCATTATTTTTTTTAAATTACAACGTTGCGCGTACAGCTTGGCACGGTATAAAAATTTGTTTCATATAAATGCAATTATTATTGTTTAGTATCTTGTTTAGTTAGTTTAATATTTATTTATTATGATTTTTTCTTGATTAAATAATACAATTATTTCGTTTATTCATTTTCTGTGTACAATATATTAAAATACTCCAGTTAAGGGAATTAATATCTGCTCAGAGAACGTGTACCAAAACTTTTGTTTCCTAATGTGTGTATAGACACGAGGTGAACAGGGGAGAAAAGTGCTTATATTTCCGCTACCCTTCACCCAGCCATTCCATCAACCCTCCTCTTTTCGATTCCACGGAACGATAGACCGCTCAATCGTTCATTTTAATGATACCTGGAAAAGGAGTTTGACCTTTCCAGTCACGAGCCCTCCAATTTACAATTGTTACCTCTAATGGAAATATTTATTGCCGCAGAGACTCGACCAGAGACGTCGCGTGCTATTTTCTAGCATCCTGATTGCATTAACCAGTAAATCGAGGGAAGAAAATAAACGAGAACAATTGAATTGTCTAGCTGTTAAGGAAGATTTAATATCGTTTCGTTTTATTAACTCGATCTGAAGATATTATTTACTTGATAGACGGTCAACAAAAAGAGAAAAGAGATCGTTCAAGCAAAAATTTATATACTGGATCTATCGACGACTGAAGTATAAAATTTCCATCGGAAACAGTCGAAGCGAAAGGAACAGAAAAGAAATTTGCAATTTGTTTACGAAAATCGTTTAAATCTCTAAAAAAATACATTCTTTTTTTTTTTTTACATTTTGTAAATTGGTCATTTCGACCAATTCCACTGTTAAGAATTCCCCAGAACTACACAATCTATGACGACTCATGACTGATTAGCTTTTATAGCACAAACTGATAAGGGAGAATTGGAAATCAACGTAAATTCATCCAAGCTAATGAAAATTAATTAATGTTGCAATTTCGTATAGTTCAGTCAGGAAAATCAGTGGGAATCGCTTAAACTGACTGCGATATTCAAGCGCACGACTCCTGATTTGTCCTGCCCGATTAATAAATTAATTCGTTAAGTTTCCCTAGATTTTGCCAGTCGATCGATTCACATTAGCGATTCGACGTAACCTTCTTCGTCAAGAGCCAGCCAGACAATTCTGCAATTGGCTCTCGCAGACAGAAAGTTCGGTCCTATTTTTAACACGGCGACGACGATTCGTGCCGAAAATACTTCAGCCCGAGAATTACAGGAAAAGCCATAGAGCAGCGCTCGGTAGCAACGGAGGTAAATAGTCGGTAGTTCGTGTCGCGGCAAGAAACTCGCTGGATCAGACGGCGAGGAAGCGTGGAAGGGGGGAGAGGGTGGCACGGCTACGTTTAGCGTATATTTGAATTCCCTCGAGGTGAATTCTTCTCCCTACCCTCTCCCCTCCCCCCACGGCAACGTGGAAGCAAATTTCGCCACCCCTACTCGTTGCAGCCTTCGCTCCCGCGACGTTATATCCTTTTTCTCGAAAACGAGAAATTCGTCGTCGTCGCAGGCGCGAACAAGCGTCATTTTCGTCTTCGCCGTTACTTTCGGCGAAGGGATGCGCAACGCGTTGCGTTAGAAGTAATTGAGATTAGGTCTGCTGAACGACAGACTTTGGTCTTATTGGCTCTTCTTGCCGGGATTTCGAATGTTTCATGTAAATTTGAAAATTAAATGAAATACAGATTCTTCCGAGATCGATGATAAATTTCAATTGGACAAATATGATGATGATGATTGTGCGGAATGTTTATTACGTTATACGTAGCGTGTAATTAATATTAGAACTGTCGAATATTAGTCTCTCTGACGGGACTCGGAATTTTTATTTTTATTTCTTTAATTTTATTTTTAATCTTTATCCGGGTAGATACTTTTGAAATTTTTCTTCCTTCGGCAATGGAGTTTTATTTGTAACAGTTCTCGTCGAACTGTTAGAGCTATTGGAAAGATCATTATATGCTATATAATATATCTTGTACAACATCATATTTATTTTTCTCACATTTTTATTCCGTTTCAGCGTGTATTTTATTACAGCCGTGTACAATGAAAGTCAGCAACCTGTGATTTACGATCGGTCAACAGAAAGTGCAGCGTCTGGCGAACGAATACACTTTTACTTCCGGTCGTGTGCGCTTTTAAACGCGAGAACCGCGACATTCTAGGAAGCCATGGTGGGTTAGGGGCGTACAGTGAGCGTGGCATTTAAACTTTCACGTCTAAAATAAAAGCCGAAACCATGGCCAAATGGCTGCTTGCCAAACTCTCATTGTTGGTCCAAAGGATTTTATTTACTTCGAAGCCACTTCCGATCTTGTGTCATAAGGTTGCACTCTAAGATATTTGCGCAACAGAATCACAATACGGCTGCTCGAATAAGATGTACGAAGAGTCATACTGGCTCTGTTTTAGGAAATAAGTTGTGATTTTAAATATTTCAATATCGTTCGATACATTCGTTACTTTGAGAATTTTGTATATCTTGTAAAAACCGCACATTAAATTGAAACGTATTACATCGTAATATTTAATTCTTATAGATATTGTCTGATATTAATATTTTATAAAAACATTATGTTATTTTATTTCAACAAATACTATACTAATACCACATTATAAATATATTATTTTAACAAAATTTTAGTCAGTGACTAATGAAACTATTGTTGGTTCATTTATGTGAACGTAATTTTTTAGTAGGGAAGATCAGAAACTCCAGTTTAAAGACAGGTTCAGATAAACAAAAAGAAAGAGAGACGGACAGACGGAAAGAGGGAGAAAATATTTTAATGTATGTCACAAAATCTTAAGTTTCCATCGAAATTTTCGAAACTATTTTCCTTGGCTTGCATTGAGTTGGTGTTGACTTTCCTTACACCATGCACAGCTTACTCTCGAAAACTTTCCAACGCACTTGGGCAAATCCTCTTCGATCTACGCGAGAATTCCGCAAACAACTATGTTTCCACGCCCGAACTTAATCGCCTTAATCGATCTTTCCAAGCTTACTTTAATTAAAATCGTCAACGTACAATGCATTTGGCTAGACATTAAAGCTTCCGGTGTTAATATCAAGCAAGTCCCGTTCACATTGCTATTTTTGAGATTGACGCTTAATGACTGATTTTTAGTAGTTATTTTATTTACGTCACTTTGAAATCCCTTGCACGAAATCTTTTACCACATAAACAAACAAGTTGTTGATAATATTTTTAAATATATACACACCACCCCACACAATTGTACACAAATATATACATAAACATTTTTAAATATATTGGTACTATTGCAGGAGATTGACCAGAAATTTACTATGCTGGGGACCAATTGTAAGATTTTTAAGACACCGATAATTTTTCCATCCTGAACACGGAATAATCAGTTACGAATTTAAATACTCTCGCGAGCTAACGTATACAAATATTATGTAGCATCGGAAATATAATCATAGTAATAAGTTTCTATTTTAATTTAATCATAGGTTAGTTTGTAGTTTAATTATAAGCGACACACCGCGCCAGGTAATGGAATGAAATTTACAGGCCCAAGAAGTATAAAAAGAAGATGCGTGAGATGTAACAAACAAAATCGTCAGTGAAAGAGAGTTTTTGAAAGTCGTTGCTAAAAACTCGGATAGTTAAAATCCTAATTTGCTGGCTGTGTAATTTAGTTGTATAAATCCGCGATACTGTTAATCTTAATAACTTTATATCGTGTATAATAATAAATATACGTTTTCCTATATACACGATTCTTTCTAAAAAAAAAGCCAAAAATCAAATAATTAAAAATGAACAATGACGAAAGCAGAATCGAGAAAGAGACAAGAGAACGAGAAAATGAAAAATCCAAAAAACGAGGTTTTGCATTCCCGCACTCGCACGGTGTATCGAGCATATAGCTTGACTCTGTCGGTACAAACTACTTGGTAACTACTTAGATAGTGGAGCGATGAGTCTGACGAAACTCTCGGCGAGACTACTTATAAACTTATTTCGTGGTGCGTCTTTAAAATGATATATATATCAGCAGTCAGGTAGACACGAGAAACGTGCAGCCTACGAGAACGAACAGGACATTCAACATCGCTGCATCGATTCTCCACTTCATCTGCCATCTCTTCCTCTTCGTCTGCATTTCTGCCCTGGGTAAATTAGTTTTTTTATAGTCGGACGATCCGCGAGGACGCGCCGCTCCGATACGAGACGATACGAGCCGAATCGAGCGATAATTTAGGGTATGTGTTAATGTTATCTTTTCGTGGGGCAAGTGTTAACGTTACCTTTACGATACCTTGGAGTACGTGGAACTCTTACGATACCTTAGGGTACGTGGAACTCTTACTAAATCTTGGGGTACGTGGAATTCTTACGATACCTTGGGGTACTTGTCTCCCCTCCTCTCCTCTCGTGTCGTATCGTGTTATCGTTATGTTAACGTTACCTTTCTAAGAGGGGACCTTTGTTCGGCATTCGTCCATTTTCTATTGTATTTGTTTGAGAGTTGATTAAGAGTTCATTCTTTGTACGTAACATCGCGTGGTTTTGAAGTTTCACCTGTTACACTTCTTTCATTTCCATTTTGTTCATTCGTTAGCGAAATGCAGCATTGCGCTGGTTTATTCATTTCATCGAATTGCAATAGAAACGAACTTCGTCTATATTTGTTTATATATGTATTCTTGAGACAAAGCGAAGAGATACTTGCTTTAAGAGTTTCAATATTTTAACGAAATACTCGTCGTATTATATAATCACGGAAAACAGACCCACGTGCATTTTCTGTTCGTAATCGTTCGATCGTTCATTTTTCGCGTTCAATTTTCAGCTCTGATACAAAACTCTAGTTATAGAGAATCTCAATTACTTAATTCTACACATTTTAATTGGCATCATAAATTTTTCTATTAAAAATTTTAATCACTGTATTCTGTGTACATTTCGTCTCTAAAACGATATCCACAAAAATATAAATGAAATACAATATGATATATATAATATGTAAAATTCTATCTAATATTCAAAATGACCTAACCTAAATCTAACCGTAATATTATGAACAGAATTCTAATTACAGAGTATTAGCGTTGCTTTGAATTAAATTACTTAATCCTACATTTTCTACATTTTAATTTGCACACGTTGTGAAATTTCTGTCATTATATATAGTCAAACATAAAGTCATCAATAAATCACAGATTTTTGTCTGATTATGAAAAATTGTAATCACACTGTGCTCTACCTACGTTTCATCTTTAAAACGATATTCACAAAAATATACATGTACAAATACAATGTAATATATAAAATTGTATATATAATATTCAAAATCGATGTTCCATTTTCGAAATGGACGTTTGCATAAATATAACACTTGATCTAAACCATCTTCATATAAAGTAAGATTCATCTCCATACAAGAGAACAAACTCTCGGCAATTACGTGTTTACGAAAAACCCGTGGAATCTCATCGACGATAACGATAATCACTCCTTTTGCATCCTGCGAGCAGTTTCATCGAGATGGCATACCGACACCACCACAAAGCCGACGCGTAACTATCCGAAACTGGGCGGCTTTTTAAATGGCCAGGAAAAAAAAGGAACGAAGAGAGAAAAAAACCGAAGAGCGCGAGCGTTTAATAACCATCGATACCGTGTGTGCACGCCGGGCTCGTCGTTATAATAACGAAATAAATCACGGGGGGGCAGGAAATCCCTGTAGCCGACGCGGCGATCGCCCCGGAAATCGATACACACCGTGACGTGGCGGAGACATCGCGATGTTCAATAGCGTGGCTTGGATTCCACGCTGCTCGACATTCCGCGTACGATGGCCGGTGCCACGTGTATCGGCCACATTTCACCTATGAAGAGTTTAACGAGGTTCACGCGCCCTTCCGCCCAACAGCGACTCTGTCCCTGTCGCCGCCGCTGTGAACCCCGAATGAATATGGATGAAATATGCATTACGCCGCCATTCTTCATCCGACCGGCTTAGACCGGCCAAAGGTTTCGCCCTTCACGCCCGCGTCCACACGCTCCCTTATATCCTGCAGCGTGGCAATGATTTCGTATTCATTGCACGTGGCCGTCGATCGGTTCGAAAAGGATCTCCCTCCGTTTGACGACAGTTCCAGTTCATCGTGACCAACCGCAATCCGGCTCGTCGCCGACTACGACGTAGCAGCGCAATACGTTCCGGATGTTGATTAATTAGATTGGAAACGTAAATGCACGCGACGTTGACGTTGTTTTATGCATTGGATGCTGATTGGTTATTGTTAAGGAAGGTTCTCCATGTGTATGTGTGTGTGTATGTGTGGAGAAGGAGAAGAACATTGAGAGTTCTCTTTTTACAGGATCGTGAAAATATTCGAACACTAGCGCTCGGTGTGTAAAGTTTGAGACACACCTGTCGTGAAATATTTATTACAAAATAGAAGTAACAAATTAAACTTAAACAGTAAATTGTGGATCATGTTTGAAAAATGAAATTCCCATTTCTGAATGTATCACATCATTGTCTATTTCTTTGGACTTCAGAATTATTAAATTTATACATTCAAGACAAATACTTTATCCGAAGCAGTAATTTATTACATTTGTTACAGTTTGTACACGTACGTTTCCAGGTTGGTTTCGAATATTACCACCGCACAACAGCGACAATTTTAATAAAATTTCAAGAAGTTTCCTGGAAATTTTCTACGGTTATTGTCCAAGTACTTGTCGCGAGTCGACGTACACGAGCAGACGTTTCCTCGGAGGGAATTATTCTTTTTACGTGGCAAGTGGAAAACGTGGAAAAGTATGAAGAACGTTTTGATTGATGACACGAGGCGGCCCCAAGTTCGGTACTGGTTAGAACTCGCGATAAGACGGAGGACGATTTTTTTGTTGAACAGTGGAGTATCACCGCCAGCGTTGTTGGTATTTACAGAAAGGAAGAATCGCCGGGAATCTTTTGTTGAACTGGAATCAGGTAGAAAAAGGGGCGAAGGGCAAGGAAATGGTACAGAAGAGGCAAAAGAGAAAATAGGAAGAAGAAAGAAGAAAAAAGAGGAGCAAGCAAGAGAAAGGGAAAGAAAGCATTAAATAACAGCAAGATGGCGTATAACTTATTGTCGGGAGAAAAGAAAAAAAAAGAAAGAAAAACAGAACCGTATCCAACCGCAGATATTCTTTCGCTCCATTATATTTCTCATTCTTTCACGATTCTACTCTCGCGCTTAATGCGTCTGCGTTAAAACAAAGACGAAGTCTCTCTCTCTCTCTCTTTCTCTCTTGGTTTTCTTCGCAGAACGAAAGAGGCGAAGAACTCGTGTGCAAGAGGGAAGAAGGAAAACGAGGAAAGGGAACAACGCGTCTAATAACGCTAGGTGAGAAATGAAAGGCGGCGGTAGGAAAGATTGCGCGGAGGACTCCGCAAAAGACGAAGGAGAAGAGGAAGGACAACAGGCCTGTTGTTAGCCGGTGCACGGGTGGCGGCTCGAAGCCAGCCCAGAAATTTAATTCACCTCTTTGTCGCGAGGTTATGCAGAAAATATTTCATAAAATTATACCGTATCCTCCCCCTTTGTGAGCTGCGTGACTGGATTTAGCGTACTGGGTTGCGAGCGAGGGAGAACACGAGACATTAACGTGATTACGTCGGAAGAAAGGAATGGGACGGTCTCTGAAGAAATTAGCAAAAAAGAAAAAAGAAAGAAAGAGAAAGAAAGAAAGAAAAATAAAAGAGAGAAAAGGAGAGCCCGTCCCGTGATCATACCGGGACGATCGCCGTCTCTGCAGAATACCGAAACAGATTCTTAAGATCGACAACGTCCGGAACCGATAAATCTCATTTGAATGGAAATTCCGGCCATTTTTTTAATATTCCGCCAACGTAAACCATGGATTAGGTATTTCTCTCTGGGGAATTCTCATGAGCCGCGTGTTGCCGCGCAGAATGTCATTACCTCTGGGTCTTCTGCTCCTTGTCCTTTTGAATGACGCCGCTGCGTCGCGGCAGAAGCAGAACGGAAGCCCTGTAATTCATCCTCCTCCTAAGTTTAAATAATGCAAACTTTTAATGACCTTACACCATGGCTCTTGGCTCTTGCTGCTCTTCGCCCGATGTGTAAGTGGCCGGGCTATTATTTTGCCTTCAGCCAACTGCGTTGACGAACATTTTTAGGTCGTCGCGAGGTTGATTATATATCAAAGGTTGATCATATAAGCGGACTGCCTCCCACTTTAGAAATTTTTCACGGCGGCCTGTAGTTTTCAATGTATCACTTTTAGTTGGACGTGGTGGTGGGGATTCCTCGACGGAGTTTTACGGAGTTATTATTCTTCGACGCGACTCAAACGCTTTTGTAACATCGATGCACAGCGTTTCGCGGCTTCCTCCTTTCGGGATGATAAACGATCGGGAAATCAAATCCGGCGATCGATCAATCGCCCGTGACAAAATTTCCTGAGCGTCTTTTCTTTTTTGGGGTCGCGGCGTCCTGTCGCGAGAAACGTGGCTCGCGTTTCAGAATCGATGGTGAGTTCTTTTTACCGGCGCTTTATTTCGACAAGAAATATACCCTTTCTGGTATATATCGAAGATGTTTCGAGTAAAAATCGTAGAATATATTAAAACAGATAAATCGTGCTAACGTTAGTTTTCGCTAAATGTTTCAATGAGATATGTTATGATTAAATTTTTTAGATGGAAGATGTATGTATTCTATCTTGTAACTTCTGTAACTACATTATAAAACGTATGAAATTATATGAGTCATTAAAAAAATTATACTGTATATATATTCTTATATATTCTTACATTGTACACAATGTATAAGATGTACTTCAGGCATGAAAATCATTACTGACGTTAGACGTATGTGTTTCACATGTGTGCAATTTTTGAGTGGTGTATGTAATCATGTACAGAATCATATATATACAAATGTATCGAAGATCGAGGAAAATGATTAAAGAAAATGAACAATCCCTCGATCTTTGCCTGCCACTCAAATAATCATTTATTCATCACGTAATTCTGAATTACGCGCTCAAACATCAGAAACACGAAGACATAGCAGATCTGCGTGAAACAAGACAATCAAAGAAAGAAAACAAGATTATAAAAAATAAACAACTCCCTGATCTTCGCTTGCCCGATTGAAGCAAACGTATATTCATCAAACTACATTCCCAAAAATCAGACAACATTGCAGAAATTGCACTAGTCGTTCCTCTTCTTCCTGAATTTTCAATATTAAATCAGAACGTTAGAATATTAAATTAATTCGCGAAACGGACGAGGATGCGCATCCCTTATTTTCCAGCCTCCTTCGTTTCGAACTGCACGATGCTCCGAGAAAGGGGATCAAAGCTCTTGGATATTATCCAGTCGACGATCTTGTAACGTTAGTCCGGTCACGTGACATCGACGAAAATTCTATTTCGCGCCCGATACCCGCGTCCATCGAGAGAACATCGAGTAGTTTCGGTGGTGGTTGTTGGCTAAGATCAAGCGTGAGCGTCGTTTTCACGGTCGTGCGGAATTTTTTACGAGATCGTTGAACGATACGACGCGACGTCCGTCTACTAGCCGGATAAAAGCCTTTAAATATTTAGCTAGGACTAGAAAGGATGGAGAAGAGAAAAAAAAAGAAAAAAGAAGAAGAAAGAAATAGTCGCTTAGACGATAAACTCGGTGGAGTAGCGGACTAAGGTCGACGGAAGAGGGTTGCTGGAAGAACCGTTCGGGGTCACGGATCAAACATCCGTATGCATTATACATGCCGTCCTCTTCCCTAACCCGTGCACACGCATCCATTGCCTTCGGACAGCCTATTCTCCACCTCGTCCCTCGATAATGTTTCCAATATTCGTTTTCCCTCGAGAAGACGAACGATTCAGGCTCGCGTGACGGACTTTAAAAACTGCCAGCGACGCGAGATGAAAATTCCTTTTCTTAGTGAATGCATTCTGCTTCAATTCTGTTTCTCGCCCCTTGGTCAAGGTAAACAGCTAAATTTGCAAATTCATTAATATTAGTAAATAGGATAAATTTTTGTTCAACACACCCTCAAGTATAGATGTTAAATGTCAATTTTATATCGTGACGTTTTGTAAGAGAAACGTGTCAAATTCGCACGTGAGGAAACGAATGACGATTAATATTAATATATATGTTAGTTAACACACACACACACACACACACACACACACACACATATATATATATATATATATATATATATTAATAAAATTTCCAGTAACGCGAGATCAAGATTCTCCTTTCTATTAGAGAATGCATTCTGTTTCAGCCCTCGTCTGTTAATTCCTTGATGTTGAATTTGGCGAGATGTTGAATTGATACGAATAATTATGTCGAATTGATCAAATTTGTAGTACAAACAGATAAATTTGCAGATTTATTAATATTAAACGGGATAAATTCTAAGAAAAATGTGTCAAATTCGGACAATAAGGGACGAATGATAATGTTAAGATTAATTCGTTCAATATTTGTTCAATATTAATGCATGTCATAAAATTAGTTCAATATTAACATAAGTCAGCCAACACAATAACATCAATATTACACATCGATTATATTCATTCGATATTATATTCAACGTTAATATATTGATAACATATAATTATATTATATTCGATGTTAACCGACAAAAGAATATAAATTCGTAAATTTTTCGCAGTAAAAGATATTAGCACGTACCTTCATTTTCACCAACAAGAAACCATTCAAATCAAATTCAAGCGCGTACCAACGAGTATTCGGGTGGCAGGAATTGACGAATAACGGGACGTATTAAACTCGCGTTATGCTGTTGAAAGTGGTCTTCTGGAAACTTGCGCGATAGTGGCGCAGGTTAATCGATTAATTCTGATCGCTAACTCGGAGTACGAAACCTGGTTGGTTATGCTTCGACGAACGAAAACAGTCAGTTTCTAGAACTGTATATTATAATTCACCGTGAACAAACAAATCGCGGGAATTCGTATTAGCCAACTTTTATTGCTTTTCGCAACGTTCAATTTTCTCTGCACGTTGCAATGATTGCAAAATCATTTCTATGATAATACGCGGTATATGGTGGAAAAGTATTGGTACACTGTTTATTATGACACTTGCGTGCGAATTAATAATCGTTTTTACGTTTAGTAGTACGTGAAACAGATTTCTAGGATTCTTTAATTAATTAGCGATTCTCATTAATACTCGGGCGTTAAATATTTCAGTTGTTATAATTTAAATCTAAAGAAAAAAAAAACTGTCGTAAGTTAATTTTCAAACTTGAAAACTCTATTTCTAATATATCGTTCATTTTATTGTTAGTCTGAAATGTTTTGACATTTTTCTTCTTGAAAGTGCTATAAATTGCCATGGCTTTTATTTTTCGAAAATTTCTTTTCGTGATTGAATTTATATAATAAATTTGAAGATCGAAGTCTCTCTGTTTTGAAGCCTACAATGACTCCGGAATAGCTAATTACTATAATAGATAATTACTATTTCCATTCTCCACGAACCACACCTTCGCTTACTATTTATTATCAGTCCAAGGGTGTTAGGAAACTATAGAAAAATCATTTCCATTAGAAAAAAAAAGAAACCAGCAAACCGATTTAAACCCGAGATTCTCGATCCAAATCTTGAATTAAAAAAATTTATATTCTCTGTTTAATATATATTCGCACGTAGAATCATTCCACTCGATTTTGTTAACAAATTTTTAACAAAAATCAAACGTACATTTCAGTTTTTACACAATTTAAAAATGCAATGGCATCGCGCCATTGCAAAATGTAGCGAAACATTGCAGTATATAAAAGCATAGTATTATTCAAACGGCAAAAATACTTTTGGCCATTTTTTGTTTTTTCGGGTCAAATGGCCGACGGTGGCACGAATCATGAAAATCATCGCCTCATGCAAAATGTACCGATTCTCGAAAATGCGTTCCGGAGTGTGTCTATGTAACACGGCTGGATTATCCGCGAGCAGTCGAGGCCGACGAGAGGATTGGCGATCCGTTTATTGCGTGGAATATTACACGGCATCGGACGAGGAGATTAATAATGAACGGCGACGTTGTTGCGTGTACGCGTGTACGACGATTATCGCGTTTTACAGTGGAAATCGCTCGCGAAGTGTCCGTGTAATGGTAAACATCGGATCCGATTTAATGAAGCACCGATGCTCGATCAAAGGCCGGCTCGCGGCACGCGTTTCACCGACAACGAAACGCATTTGCTCCGTGCGTTTCCTCTTGTAACCTTTTCCGTTCGTGTATCGAATCGATTCTACTTTCCCTCCCTCCCCCTTCTCTTCTTTTTTTCTTTTTTAGTTTTTTATCTTTTGCTGCTAATTTATATATTTCGTATTTGCTCGCGTTTTAAACCAATCCCTCTTTTTTTTCCCTTCTTTTTTCCTCTGGAGGGTTTCGTTTTCGAAACTGGAGGTTTGTGTCTGTTTCGCTGATGATTTTGCGATTCAAACAGAGCGGAGAGCGTTCGAAAGTTCGCGACAATTTACGTAAATTGAAAACGAGTTTAGTTCAGTTAGATTGTAGCGTGCCTTGTGCCTCGAATTTTAGAATTTCAGGCTTCAATCGTGAGCGAGATGTATTTTATTTTGTAACATTAGAACACGTTCAATTGTAATTGATTGTATTCAAAAATGAAATTTATAATTATGTATGTACGAGAAAGGTCCGCCAAACTTTTAAACAATAGTTTAGATGTTTTTAACTCTTTCTTAGTGTCGACCAACTAATTCACACTTTTTTTAACAGTCAACTTTGTAGTCTAATGTGCAGAAGAAGAATTTGCGCCGCGAGGAGTAAAACAGAATTGAGGATATTTATTATAGCGAAGGGTACGAAACCGATTTGAAAATATGCGTCGCAGCATCGCGATATATCGATTTTAGATAGAACGCGCATCATCGCGATATATCGATTTTATAATTGCCATTTCGAACTGTGGATCGTAGCTATCTCATTAAACGAAATAATTTGGCGCCATTTCTTTTCATTACAGCCATCTCGCGAATTAACGTTTAATCGACATATTTACGCGTGAAAGTTTGAATTAAAATACATTACGTGTCGCCCGGTTCCCTTTATACGCGGCTGAACCAGTTTTATCCCTGAATTAAGCCCGTAATTTTGTTCGTTAATGGGATTTACATCCCACTGTGGCCGCAGATTTCCGGCTGCGAAGTGAGACCGAAGGTAGGTACTTGATACTGATATAAATTATCCTGTAATTTTTAAATTGGCTGGACGCTACCGGCAAAAACTCGTCTGTCATGTCTGCTTGACACACAATGGGGGAAGGGGGGGAGGTGATAACGAACGTTACTTCGTAAATAATGCATTATATCGCACGTTACACTTCGCAGAAGTCTCACGAAAATTCCCCCTAATTTTCTTCCCTCTTCGCGTGATTCTTCAATTTTTCTACGGCCGTAAATTGAGAAGTTTCAAGTCGCTCGAGATACGTAGTAATTATTTATATAATTGCAAATGCTCGATAATTTTAGCTGTTGGTCAGAAATTAAAAATTCTCTTTCTCATTTTATAACGAGGCATTTTGTTCTTCGTAATTTTCTTCGATTAAGTTTCCGATTATTGTACAGTTATCTACACTATGGAGTGTTAAATATGTAACAAATAATTTGTGAAATAATTTTTTTTTAAATTATTTAATTATTTTTTTCAAATTTAAAAAGAGATTATTTAACAAATTTTTTGTTAAATAATTTAACAAATAATTTGTTAAGTAACTTTTTTTTAATTTAACAAATTCACACATAAATTAACAAAAATATCAAGAGATTCAATACACTCTCTCAAATATATTTGCAATTGATTTAAATTAACCATTTCTAGGGATGGTTATACTCACTCGCTAAAATCATATAAAATTTTCACGTATTACAGGCAACTATATTCCCAAGAAATGATCCTTTTGTACTACTCAGCGTTCACACTTTTCAAAACTGTCTGATGAAAAAAAGTATTGAAAAGATTGTGTTGCATTATTGAATCGTAATAATTTATCATCGTTGATTCTTCGTTAGATGCGTTTTAGATTTTTCTCTTTGAATTATGTCGCGGGCGAAATTATTTCCAAGTGCGAGCTGTTGTTAAAATATTGACATTAATAATATTATTTCGCCAACGAATGACACAGTATTAAAAGCACTCTCTCGTCGTAAATAAAATTTCCCCGAACGAAATTTACCTTATGATATTCAATTACGAATATAATTCAATGTATAAACGAAAGTAAAGTTTAAAGCAGCTTTTAACCCTGCGCTCGTATGCTTTTCAAAAGAGGAAACTGTAACAAATGAATGGAAGAATTGATTTACAAAAGAAATGTTGCAAACATCAAAACATGTTTACCGGAATTAAAGTTTTTATTAATTGGAAAATTTGCTTGTTATTAAAATGGATAATGATAAAGAGAAAGCTCGTGTATACGCAGACAGATACGTACAAATAGAATCAGCGAAAATTCAAATTGTATCGATGCTGTCCTTTGCGATCCAATTCCTTTTCAATTATTTTCTGCGAATTTAAATCAAATTCATTGGAACGAATAATGCACGAAAAATTCACAAAAGTGTTCAAAATTTTTATGAACGTAATAAATACAATTCAAGAAATGATTAATGTGTGTATAAAAGTTATATATAACAGAGGTTAAACAAATATTTTAGAAACTAACTATCCTTTACATTAATATATCTCGATGTACATGCGATTTAACATGAATATGAGATGACTATTTTCAACACTGTAACCATCAATCGTTACGATGACGGTAGTGGTGAGGTCATGTGACTTCTAGCGACTCGTTTTGAACATGCATATTGCTTTTCAATAATAGATATCGGTAAAACGTACGTATTGCTTTTCAATAAAAACATTATATATATGAAAACTCAATTCATAAAAATAAGATATTGCGAAAAGCTGAAATGTATCTGTTCAAGAACCACAGAACCGATATATTGCTTCTTGGATCCGAAGGCCGTTAATATTTTTTTATCCCTCAAACAGCGAGCAGAAATCGTATCCGCAAAACACTTTATTTCTTTCGACAGAGCAAATAAAACATAATTATACTCTTGCTAATCCTGAATTAACCGTGACTAATATAAAGTCATGTGAGTTTTAACAACTCGTTTAGAACATAAATATTGCTTTTCATATATATATATATATATATATATATATATATATATATATATATCGGTAAAACGTACGTATTGCTTTTCAAACAAAAAAACATTTATATATCATATATATATATATATATATATATATGAAACTATATATATAGTTTTCATATATATATCCATGAAAACTCATAAAAATGGGATACTGCGGGAAGCTGGAATGCGTCTGTTTAAGAACCACGGAAACCGATATATTGCTTCTTGAATACTAAAACCGTTAATATTTTTTATCTCCGAAACGAACGAGCAGAAATCAGAATCAAATCCGTCAAGAAACTTTCCTTTTTCCCTCGACGTTGCTCGACAGAGCAAATCAAATTCACAGCTAATCCTGAATCGCCCAATCGTGGTTGACCTTGGCAAGCCAAGCATTGAACACGCGTTCACGCGACGAATTTCGCGCCAAGCAAAGCGATAAAGCGAAAGAAACGAGAGAAAGGTGGAGGCAGTGGTGCCGACCGGTTGACCGGCAATACTCCTTTTTTTATTTTCTTTTCATTTCGCCGTACCCGCTACAGATGGCCGATGCTCGTCCGTGGAAAAAGTAATATCGTTGCAAGGAGAGGCGGAGGGGTAGGTTGCCTGGGAGCCATACGGTGTACACGGGACTCGGTGAAAATTCGATAAAACAAACTCGCTGTACAACCGGTTGGGCTTGGACTGGATGGATCCTTGGACAAGTTATCGTTCGACGGTGGCAGCCGGCTAGGCGTGGCAGCCATCAAAGTTTCGCGACGTGAAATCACCGTGGGAACGTTGTGCCGATCGAACCCGGGTAACCGTGAAATTCGCACGACAGATTTCCTCCTGAGACTCGGCCGGAAAATGTTCGGTGGATCGGGCGGCGGCTTTTCAAGATCGATAAAAACCCTCGGCCGAGCGCGATGCACGCTACGAGGATACGAGAGAGAGGAGGATGTAATATTGACTTGAAGCGACGACGACGACGCCCGGCACACGCTCGAGACACGAGATCTATCGTTCCATCCGGTTCCGCGGCAACACCGTAAACCCGTGAAATACCCGCTGTAAAGCTGCTCGCGACTCCTCTTTCGCGTTTGACGAAAGCAGCACGTGAGAAAGGGAGAACTGGCGGGATTACTCGATGAGGCTAGCGATTCTTTAAGAGTATTTGAAGGTTTTCACCCTTTGCACTTGACTGTCCCTTCTGAGGGGACTTAATCGTACTTAAATCTAGCCAACAGCTCGCACTTCCTCTTTTTATAATATGCTGATGATTGTAACGAACATGTATATACACTTGGTGTTGCACGATGCAATGTATGATGTAACATCTGAACAGACGGCTAGAGTGAAAGCTATAACAACGACGTAGGAAGAACAAAAGAATTTCAGAGGGAGAAAGTTCATCGAGTCTATTGGTACTCGATAATTCACATAATTCAGATTAATTCGCACAAAACTGGATTTCTTATTGCTTCTTGCGAATGTTCGAAAATATGGTGGAGGATATGATTTTTCCAGAGATTGGAAAATTCTTGTATGTTATACTTGTTTCAGCAAACCCGCAATGCACGATAATTACTTCAAATTTAAAAGATATCACACGTTGGAAAGATATTTGATAAATACCATCTGAATGATTATATCCAACGTTATTCATACATCATTTCATTTGAAGTGATGCTTTGTAAATATAAATTGCTGGTAAATGATACGAAAGAAGCTTGTCAAAGGCAATGGATTAATAGTGAAGTTGTTAAAATAGTTGCGTCTGATTAAAAGATGGTTTAAGTTAGCTTTGACTGTCAATATTTAGTCGGATTTCGAGTATTCGCATACTTGATGAAAAATTGTCCATACTTTACAACTTCATTGAAAAAGTTCTATTTTTATAGACTTCATTTAACAAACAATTCGATTGGCCTCGTTTTAAAGCGCCAATCCTCATTTTGACAATCTTGCGCTAGTTTTTTTTTTCAAAAATGTCGTCACTCCATGTCGCAAATGGCAAAGCAAGGATATTTTCAACAGTTTAAAGTATTCATAATTTTTAGATTTTTAGATGATCCACTGTACATCCGAAATATAAACTGTTGTACTTTCAGTTTTATTGCAATTAAGATTTTTTTAATAATATATACATATATATTAAATAAACTTGGCATTGACGATTTAACCGAAATTTGCAGATATATGTTTTTGATTTAACACGGCTTAGAGTTACTAACTAGTGAAATTTCGATGAGAAGCAGTAATGGTTCTTTAAGAGTGAAGTTCTTGTAGGATTTTATTTGGATTTTAATATCAGATTTACCAAATCTGTCGGGATTATGAGTGTAACTTTTAAAATGAAATGATTTATTTATAATAAGTACTATATTTTATGTTCACTTTTTAAAAGTAAAACTTAAATTAATACAAAGTAAATATTCGCATTCTATGTATTTTCGAAACTTAAAATTTTCCATTAGTGCGTATTAATCTGTAATTTAATGATAAGCTTCGGCTCCATTCTTTTTAGAATACTATAAATCTAAAAGCTTTCAGAAGTTTTATAGAATTAATAACACAGCTTTATTAACAATTAATTCATAATTCTTCATATATGGTATGTTTTGATATTCATGGATCGCGAGAGTGTCGTGATAAATATGCACAGGATGATAAAGTATTTTGTGTCTTAATTTCATCGAAATTGTTGGGATAGTGTGTCCCCAAAATAATTTTCCAAAAAAAAAAAAATACCGTGCACGTAATTTTTTCGACACCACTAAGATCCATTAAAATAATACGTACATATTCACAATAATCACGTAGAAGTTGTATTCTTTTTTTAAGAGCAGTCGTTGCGCAACAAAAAATGGAGATTAACTTTGAAAAACTAATAATGACACGCCCTTTCGTTTTTCATGTACGTTTTACCGCATTTAAGCGTTGCATTATTTCTCCCGTGTTCTTCATACAAATGAACTTTATTTATTCATTCATTATACAAGGTTTCGCGGAGTACCTCGCAAAGCAAAAACAAACTGCGATATTTCGCAAAATGTAATCGAGACTCCCCCCCCCCATGCAAATCGAATTATTCGAGAGCTGAAAATATGGTCGAGACGAAAGAGTCCTTAATAAGTAAATACATATTCATGTCGTGATGGTCGTTGAAGCGGATCGGCCAACTAATTACAAGTTGCTAGAGGAACCGGCCGCGATAAGACACTAGAAACTAGATGAAACTTTTGACGAATTCTATATTCATAGCATAAATAATTTATGGCTGTTCCATCACCCTCGTCAACTGATACACAAACGTATTCAAATCGTAATAAATTTTCCACCGCACTGTGGAACTTTGATCATCATCAAGCATTGAAATACTCTTTCCTTATAGTTATTGCATGGACTTGTTTCCATTTTACTTCAATTTGCATTAAATTCAAAGTTACAAGTAGACGATTTTCGTATGACGATCATTTCCCTCTAGTCCTACGATAATCTAAAATATAATGAGGAGAAAAGATGCCCAATCTGAGAGTTCAGAAGTAGATGGAACTTCGACGATATTATTTATACAGTCTACTTAAATAGTTTCTGAAAAGTTGTTGGATAATAAATAATATCCGGACCTTTTCATTCTTCCACGCTCGATACTGCGCACATTTTCATGACTGGAAAGGATAAAATCAATTTACGAAATGATTTTCTCTCTAACTATTAAATATAATATAATTCTCTCTAACTAGTTATTAAACGTAATTATTACACAAGAAATCTTCTAATATTTACATCCAATGGCGTATTTATTTTCTTGTGCTGTAACGAAGATCTGACGTAAATTTCCAACGATTTTACGATCCGACATAAAAATGATCACGCGTTTCAAAGGCGCTTAACAAATTCTGTTAATTCAATTCACCGAACTAGATTCGCCAAAAAAAAAAAAAAAAATGAGCGGCTTTAACGCCCTTAAAGCCTGTCACATAGAATATGTCTGACTTCATTTTTGTAAGGAAATAAAACTTGACACCTTTTCATGTATGTTTGCTTTATTTTTATTCCTGTTAATTTTTTATGGACAGAATTGGTTGGTGATAACTATAATTTTATTAACTACTTTTATTTTCCTCACAATAACACATCCCTTGTAAACTTATCTCTCTCCTTAATCACGTGACACCCCTCTCCTCCAAGTTCCTGATCGAGAGCGTGACGCGTTTTCGTTGCACATTTTGTTACATTTTTTCGCCCGAACATTCCCGGTAAAATATATTCTATGTTAAAAAAAGAAAAAATACACGCAGGATCACTAGCAGATTATTTTATCGATGTCGTTATCGAGATCCTGCTGGTTAACTAACTCCGTCTATAGTAGATAAGTACAACACCGAATCGATATGACAGACATACGTTCAGCGCGTCGGAATTCTTACGAGCAGGTATAAATCAGGCCGCGTATAAGCGGCACACGTTCCTTGTCGATTCTTATACAGAAAGCACGGAAGCTCCCGTCATTTGTTCCGCAAGCTCTCCTCTTAATACGTCGTTTTTTCATTTCTATCTCCGGTAAATAGGGCCCACGCCTCTTCCACATTTTCCGGAGGATGAAGCGTGTTTGCCACGGTTTCCGATTCTCGTGAAAACCATTGCAAATAGTTCGTTTAACTCTCAATTTGAGGCGAATATCAACGATGAAGATTATTCGTTCGGATCGTACGCAGAATTTTATTTCTTTAACTGTGACTAACATCATGTACGCATTCGTTTCTTTAATTAATACGCACGTATTTAGTGAAACAAAGTGGTGTGAGTTCGTATGTGATTTTATGTCCAAATTATTGTTAAATTGACAATAAAATGTTGCAATAATGCTTATATTAAAAAATACGATTACAGATTATCGCATGCAGAAATTTCATTTCGTTAACCAATGCGATATATATGATATACACACTGATTGTGAATATATGAAACAAAAATGTGTAACAAGCATGTATGTATGTGAGTTAGTTATCCATGCTATTATTAAATATCTAAATGTGAACTTTCATAACAATTTTAAAACAGAATCTCATCGAATCATTGAGAAAAATTATTTCAATTCGAAAGATATATTTTTATCTAATGAAAAATCTCTGATGAAACGCTAACGCTTATAAGAAGTCGATTCAAAAGGTTCATTGCGTACCTACTTGCGAGGTGCTCGATCCCATTGCTACTCGTAACGATTACACCGAAGTGAAATATCGTTTCGCCATCTCGTCGTAGCACAGCGGACAGTGCGCACTTCCTCCTGCGTCGTTTCCGGTTGCATCTTCCTTTCCCGTCGTGGACAACGCAACGTGCGCCAATTCCGAGAAACTCATTTTTCTCGAACCAGCCACGAGCTCGTCCGCAATCGATACACACGCGACTCTGTTCTTTCGTCGAACGGTGCTTTTTCTCTATAGAAGAAGTTGGTTGGAAGTAGCTTGTCGGGAACTAGATTCTTGGAAAATGTCCGCGCTACGAGCAGAAACTTTTCGGAAGAATCTCAAAGTCACTCGATAAATTTGTAACGATCCCGGTCGATTCCTTTGTTGTCATCGCGTTTCAAGAATTTTCGTTTTATTTGCCGCGTACGTCAGGCCATGCATCGAGCTCGAAAACTTTTTCAAAGGACTTGCTTCCTCGTTTGTTGGGTAATTTTTCAGTTCACGTCGTCGAATTTTGTGAACGCGCGCGTCATACGTTAGTGAATAGTATAATAGAAGTATAGAGAATTTGATTGTGCAGAAGGATGATTCTGCTGTTACGTTGAAAAGCGCAGTAGTGATTTCGAAAAAGCTTCTGATATCTATGAGAGAATTTTTTTTTTCATATTCACTCCTTTTCCACAGCTTTATAATTTTCCATCGAGAAAAATAATGAGATAAATTATTGTAAAATTTCTCTTCTATAGATTTCCTTAAAAAAAAAATATATATATATATATATATTGTATTTGTAATCATCGTATTCTATTTCTTGGACAATTATTGTAACATTGCATATTATATTATAGTGATTTCATCAAAGTAATATATCATAAAATTTCTTCATGCCGATTCAAATACAATTTTTATGCATCTGCTCAATATTTTAAAAAAATTATAATATTTATTACAACAATACCAGTAATAGTAATAATAACATATTAAATATAATAATAGTAATAATAACATATTAAATATTCATGATAACATATTATACATTCATCAATGTAGAATACGCGTCATAAGAAAAGTTCTTGCAAATCTGAAAAAAACTGAACTACATTTCCTCGTAAATAACTTGCGTCATGTACACACGAAGTGTATATAAATAAATTTATTAATATATTTATTACACACATTTCATTTATTATTTAAATCAATAATAAATATTATATACCTATAAATATATATTTTGCTACATACAAGTATATTTATTATATTTAATATATAAATCCACTTTACAAGAGGGCTAAAATCAAACGTGCTCCCCTTCTTTCTATCTTCTATTCTCGTTTCCTCCGAAGCTTGCCAAGCCGATGGAGAAGAGTCAAAACTTGAATAGCGATGCATCGTTTTCAGCATTCTTGCCACCTGGAAGGGGTCGACGGTGTCAAAGTCACGGCAGCGTTCACGGGACCAACGTGAGGATCGAAGATTCACGGTGACACGGAACGGGGTGAAATTGGAAGCTGAATTGTATGTAATTGACCCGGCAGGAACAAAGCTCGCTCATTAATCAATGGTGACGTAGAGCTGACGTCACGTCCCACGGGTTGGCGCAATGCAGGCGCGCTTACTGGTCCATTTATTTACCATTAACGGCTCATTAGTGCGCCAGTATTCATCTGTCTGGCCTGCATGCAACTAGCCTCGCTCTTTTCACGCGGCGCGAGTCAGCGGGCCTATTTCCCTCGCTCGAATTGCTCGGATCGCTTTCATTCACGGTCGATTCCTGGCTTGTCCCCTAGCGCTCTTTGTACCATTCGTACCTCTCATCGAGACGTCCGACTAATTCGGAATTTGTGTTGGTACTCTGTGAGAGAAATATAATAAATGGTCAATTATAGTGATATTTCTTTTTTTGCGTAGATTTAAATTTTTACGAGTAATCAAGAGATACCGACGTTATCGAAGTCACCTTTGAAACGTCTATATTCGACGTTAGAGCTATCGACGATTAAACTAGTTTCACTAGTTTAAACTACATTTTGATATTAATATATTTTACGTTACTCTGTTGTGAATCTACAGAAACGAGGAATTATGAATCAATCATATTTTTTACCATAACGAAAAAAGATGTATCAAGTATGTATGTATGTTGCTTAAAAAGGAGAAAATCATAATGGATTTAGTCGTGGAAAAAAATTTTTTTAATCTCTTCAGAAACGTTTAAATTTTGATAATACCCTCGTTTTTTCATTTTTTGAAAAAAAAACAAACTCAGTATATTATCAAAGCAGATGCATTATATTTCAAAATGAGATCAAGCAGATTGTTGCACGATTTCCTTTTACGTTTCAAGTACCGACAGTTTCTCTATTCCAAAAATATCGTAAGCTTAAAGTCGTTTAAAGCTAATCATTCAGAATTAACATCGCGAGAGACTTATGACCCATCGCGTTGCGTTTCTTTTATAAAATAGCTTCGTCCAACACTATCGTCGTATACTACCTACTTTTAATAAACTTCGGCAATGTCTTTAGCCATTATAAGGTTAGCTTCTGCAAAGATTGATCGCAACGTAAATGGAGATTCTGACAATTTAATGACTCTTCGATCTTTCATTGGCTCTATTAGTGCCATTTCGAGGAAATAAGATTCAGTTCTATTTCAAAATGCCAGATTCGTGGACAAGGATTTTGAGTTTCATTCCTCAGCAGATCCGTAGTGAATTACTGACGAGAGGTGTTATTTATAATTATAGTGAATTGATCTAAGTATCAACGAACAGATACGTTTATTGAATCGTGTATTTAGAATCGTCGATAGCTCTGCATCATTATTAGATTACGGATGTTTCTACAATCTCATATATAAAGGACAAATGTTGTAACAACACTTTCGATATTTTATAGAATTATCAAGTAGTTAATATAGTAGTTAATAGATAGTTTAATATATAAGTTTAAATCTAATTAAGTAAGTAATACGATTTTCGGTTTAAATAAACAGAAATTACTTATTAGCAATTAAACATTTTCATGTGTATTCTTGTTATTATATAATGCCGATGATTAAAGCAGAGAAATTAATGCGGATAAGAAACAGGAAAAAGCTTATGATACAATAAAAAAAACACACACACACACAAACCTCTATGCATGCATTTGGAGTAAGTTTTTAGTTTACCCAATTTTAGCTTTTTTCGCTGCACTCTCTATTTCTTTTCGTTTTGTTCCGGGTGGCTTCATGTGTTCTTTCGATCTTCCATATTAAGCAATATGAGATCTAACATTTTTTTCTGTTATTCGTGTTTTATTAAAAAAAAAAAAAAAAAAAAAAAACGTAGAACGTTAAAAGTCAAAACTGGAAAAAGCTGCGAAACTAAAAATTTACCATACTATTTCACTAAAAATCGTTTGGGTCTCCGAAAACTCTTACGCTGTTGTAAATATGTAAAATTTTCATGGCAAATCGTAAATCGGTCATTTTGTAGTTCTGATGTTTTATAAAATTCTAATAAACGTATGTTTATAACAGTCGTTTTAAACCGCGTTACTTGAACGAACATCCTTCGAACGCAATATCACTATTTACCGAATGAATAATGCAACAATCATTCTTCTTTCAAGCTGAAATATTATGAAACGAGTGAAACTATGTATTCTCTATATCTGTATTACTCACAGTGTCGAGATATCCTTCCACAGTCGTTGCAGGATTGATCTTGTCACTTGTCATTGATCTTGAAAATGACTAATTGCGACATCATTTGCTTCTTCAGCTACGTACGCTTATCTAGGCTATTCTCTTCTTTGGTCACGGATCGTCGACGAAAACGTAGGATTTCCTTTCGTCCTTCACGCTTGGCTCGAATGAAAATTTCAACGGTAGAGAAAAATCCACGTATAAAGGAAGGTGAAGCGAGAGAGAGACAGAGAGAGAGAGAGAGAAAAAAGAAAACGAGCCACGTTACCGTAAAATCGTGGCACGCTTGCCTTTCGAGTTTTATCTCGATCGTAAGAGGAGCGTGTGCGCCACGGTGTGATCCTACCTGTGAGACGTATAGAAGAGTATAAGTAACATATAATGTAACATGCAGGACGAACAACGAATGCCAGATAAACCGGAAAGGAAAGAAAGGTTAATAGATAGTAGGAGAGAAGGTAGCTCGCGGTACGTTTCCAGGACGGCAAGCGAGTTATTACTTTCCTTTATTACCGTTTCGTTCGTACGTGTATCGACTACGCACTTTATTCGACGGTCGGTACGTTCCGCTGGATTTTATTTTCTCTGAAGACCTGCAGGAGGTATGGTGTAGACTCATGGTTAACCCTTCGATACTTCGAATTTGGACTACGATGCAATGAAAATGTTTTCCCTTTAGGCCGAGTTAGCAACTTTTCTCATTTTATTAGAAATTAACGAAGAAAAGAAAATGTTCTCTGCGTATCGTTATCTTTAAAAAGTTTGTGTTAACGATAAAATGTTTCGGATGGAGAAAATAGGAAAATCACAAGAATCAATATTTGATACTTGTCATGTTGACAGATTTTAAGTATGTATATATAAAAGTTTATAAATGCCGTGTGTAACGATAATTTGATTAATTATTTTTAACGTTTGTGAGATGTGCACTTTCTGCGAAAAATCAGCGACGAAGAAAGTATTAAACAAATTCTGAGAATTCTTTTCCACGAGCAATGTAAATTAGAAAAAAAAAGATTCAATACTAAATTTTTCACTCACTGCCGTATTTGTCACATTGCGAAACGGCAATTATTAAATAATGTAATCAATGAATTCTAAGATAAAACTAATAATAATACTTTTTATTAAAATATAAGCCACGACAGCATCTTATTTTTTCAAGTCTAGACCATCAGGTACCGTATTAACTTATATAACGAATTCACCTATAAAGAATAATATAACAATGTTACAAACACTTCGAACGTATTAAAATTTCACAAAAAATATTATCACGAAAAAGTATTAAAGTAAGAGCAGATAACGAATGAAATGTGGCTTTGTTGCAACGTTGATTTTCAATGAACTAATAAAACAAATATGGTTCGTCATACAGATACGGTCAATGATGTGACCGTTATGGGCAATTGAAAGGGCAAGTATTTCAATATGAATTCAATATTATCCAAACGTACAAACTCCGTTAAACAAGAAACGATTAAGGGACATATCTCGACGTTTAATAGAAGGAAGGCAAAATCAAAGACACCGAAGTTAAAGTGGTCAGTTACGGCGGATAGCGTTGAGGAGCGATGGCGCGTTTAAGTTTCCACAGGGACTGTCTCGTCTCCGTGTAATTAAACTTCCAAGCTCTTAGGAACTAGCGTAGATCCGAGCAAACAGCACCTAGCAGTATCTGACTAACTCCTTTCCGGTGGTGAAGTCGAAGCTGCTCGTCGCTCGCTCGAATCCAATAAATACGTTTCCTCGTTACTGGCCGCCATTACTGCGCAAGTTTTCAACCAGCTGATAATAGTGAGAATTAATGGTCGTGTTTTGAACTGGCCCGAAATTCCACACATCTGTTTTTTTTTTTTCTTCGAGCACTGGACCTGTTCTATTTTAATTGAAGTGTAATTCATCGATGGATTCCTAGCTGAATTACATTGTCGTCATTACGGCAGTTTTGTTTGGACGTGGACTGATTTACGTATGACTGATTTGTAACAGCAATTAATTGAAATTTACGAAACGTTTAGATGTGATTTTAATGATATTCGAATACGTCATTGTCAGTATGTGTCAGCTAAATTTAATATATTGAATTTCTATATTAGATTGTCTTTATATGGTTTCATATTGTATGTTAGTTTTTAAATTATCAGATGTACGGCTGATAACTATGTAACTGTAATTATTACGTGAAAAACAATACAAAGTTTTTCGAAGAAAAATCTCCAACAATACCCCGTAAATGATGAAATATAAGATAAAAATCTTACACGACGACAGTCAATCATCTTAATTTTACCAAGTACCTGTACATTTCTTTCAACAAAATTTCGTAACTTACAATGATCTCAATTTTGAACTGAACGATTTCAATGATTGTATTCAATTCTATTAAACTTTTATGACATAAGTGTTTTTAAAAATACAAGTTCAAATAATGGTCTAATAATAGTAACAATAAGACGAAAATAATAGTAATCAGTCTAACAATTAGTCAAATTTGTTCGATAATAATTCTAGTGTAATCTGCTACAATATTCAATAAACGAAAGAAATCTGTAGATGTTTTCAAAAATGCAAATATGTGTCAAAATAATCAGTTGAAACATATTAATAATAGTAACAGCATTGTAATAGCAATAGCTAAATCTATTTGTCCATACTAAGTGCAATTAATTCCACAAAATATGGTTAATTTAATAGTCGAATCATAATAGTCTGTCTAATAATTAGTTAAATTTGTAAAATAGTAATAATATCACTGTAACATTTAATAAACGAAAGAAGTTTTCAAAAATGCAAATTTGTCTAAAAACAATTAGTGGAAACACTAATAATAGTGAGTGGCACTGTAACAACAGTAGCTAAATCTTATCCGTACCGAGTATAATTAATTCTACAAAATATAGTTAATTTAACAGTCGAATAATAGTAGTATGTCTAACAATTAATTGTTAAATTTCTGGTAATAATATCACTGTAATATTTAATAAACGAAAAAAGTTTTCAAAAATGCAAATTTGTGTAAAAATAATCAGTTGAAACATATTAATAATAGTGAAACAACAACAGCTAAATCTTTTCATCCGTACCGAGTTCAATGTGATTAATTTCACAAAATATGATCAATTTAAGACGATTGCAGCGCGTGCCTGCGTGCGTATGTGTGTGTCATTAGAGAGAAGGAGGGGATGCGTCGGTGCGATGTGCCGGTCCGATGAATACCGATCACGTAGGCGCGGCCCGTGCAACGGAACGCACATCCATTCCGGGTTACTGAGGAGCAACGGCCCGCCACGATAATGTCCGGATTCGTATTCCCACGTGGTGCCAGGATCATGTAGATCCGCCTGCCATTATCGGGAAATCCGCCTATCGAAAACGTGATACCCGTCTTTTGTGGCGCGTAAATCAAACCGCATACTGCCGCCGCAGGTATATTCCAGGACGCTTTTACACGTTGTCTGATCCCGTCTGCTAGACGGATTTAGCGATTCCGCCTTGACCAATTACCGTCGATATAGATGAAAACCGAGAAAGGACCTCCCAGCTGGCCCAACGAACGGATAAAAGATCGATCTCGGTTAAAACAACCGATATGTCCCTAATGTGGGAAAGAACGTTTGTAATTAAAGGAAGTCCCCTCGAAAGAGTTAAGTTGAAAAACGAGGAGAGAGTGGAAGGGATGAGAAAAGTGATTGGTAGTTGGAATGTTCCAATTTTTTTAGTTCCAATCTTTGAGCTTGAATCGGAATGTTTCGTCATCGTTATTCGTATCGCTTTCAAATTGTGCAGTTTTGCATCTCGAGTAATTAAAATGAATTTGTTTGATCATATTTTATAACCAGAAGAACAATTTTTCTTTGTCTTAAAATTCTGTGTCTCGGAGAACAAATGGTTTGAAAACGCTTTGAAAAAAACACACGGGTTTATATTGTAGAGAAAATAATTGTATTGTCACTGTTAAAATTGATGAAGAAATTTCTAACACAATTGTTACTAATTCTCGTATCTGTGTTTTAAACTTTTCTTCGTCTGTCATTGCATTGTCAATATTCTAGAAATTTTAATTAACGAAATTTAAATGTATTCTTTCTCTGTTTGAATATTTGAAATTTAACAAATATGACAAATATTTGCAGACTTTTGTGACTGACTGTACGTGTTGAATCAACGGATGAATCAATCTGAATCGTCGAAATTTCTCTCTCCACTATTTTCACGGTGATAATCGTGATTTCGATCGGCGATTTTGTGCGTTTATACTGATTGCTCTGACCGACGGCACTGTTGAAAATATTTTGTGTAGAATAGTGGAGTGGTTTTAAAGTGTATTGGATGTATTGTTGCAGTAAAAATGTTCGGCGATTGTTATTCCTTTACGTGACGAAAATTGAAATAGATTTGGTTTGCGTTCTTTTAATTCTTTTCCGACGTTTGATGGCTCTAACATAGCATTCGGGCGTAAGAAATAAATACAATGTGTATCAATAAAATACTAAATATCATTGAAATAAAATCTGCGCCATTGAACGCAGATAACTGTGCGCAAAGGATTGATAAAACATAAAAATTACGAAACATAAGACTTAGGATACTTATTGGTTTCATATTAGAAAAGAATTCTTCATACGAAATTCAACTTAATAAAAATCCAAAAATTGCTTTATGCTGTTTCATAATGCACGAAATATGTTTCAAAATCCTATATTATAAAAAAGAAAATAAATATTCAATTTTTCGTAACACAATTGATTGAATTTACAGGCTTTACATTAAATATAGGACGTGTCTGACCTAACACGGCTCAAGGTTTATTCTACTTGAAGTCGCTTAGAGTTAAACTTCCCCTGTATCTTTGTAATTACGTGTACAATTTTTATATTTCTTTTTCATACGATTAAGAAGGCCAACAATTTTCGATAGATCGACTCGAATTATTCGAAAACACTGTCATAAACTCCATCCTCCATATGGTTCTATAAATATTTTATCGGAATGGAAATTTGTCACGAACGAAACTTTTGTGCGAGTGCGTGTCTTATTCAAGAACCTTAAGAATGATTGCGTCTGGAAAAAAGGCGTGGATTGTGAAAATTTTCACAAAAGAGCATTCTGATACTGTGCTTCTACGCTTGTTTTTTAAGTAGATCACTAGGAAAGGACGAGTAATCATGTCAATATTTTAAAATTCGTTTGCAATGGTTCTCAATTTTTTTGACGCGTCGATGCATTTCGATGTGCAAATCTTGCATCAATCTCGTGCAAATTTCAACAAAGAAACGAATCGATTCTTGTTAAATTTCCAGTCTCTTCTTTGAAAGAAATTTCTGATATATAGAAATAACTTGATTAACACGCTCGTAACTGCTCGTACAAAATTACATCTTCTCTCGTGTATGTGTGTGTGTGGGCGGTTTTATCACATTATCGAAACAATAATTCAGTAATGTAGAGAAGAATTCAATAACGAAATTCAATAATAAAAAGAATATCGAGAATAAAGGTATATTGCACAAAGGAAGAGAAGAATTTTAATAATAGACCATTTAAACTGAAAATAATCTCTGAAAGGTAAAACACATATCTCGATCCTTTCGTGCTCGATATCGCATATATATATACACGTTGTATCACCTAACTAAACAATACACCTATGCACGTTTAATAAAATTGGCCTTCATTTTTTGACATATTAATAGACTACAGATTTTTACACGTTCGTGCAAAATTTGAAAGTGTATGGAGTGACACGCGAAAACATGCAAAGTATCAGAAATATGATATTCTTTATCATTTTTAATCGATGAAGTGAATTTTTATTTGAGCGTCAATGTCTTCGAAAATGTTCATGCAAATGTCAATTTGCATCGGACCATGTGATTTTTAATATTGTTAAACGTTATCGTGTGATATTACATGTTATGATCGCAGTACTAACACCGTGTAATTTTTAGCAATTTAGAAATTTCAGTAATCGGTGACTTGACTATAGCGTCGTATGATTTTTAACGCTTACTCGGTCGATGACGTTGCTGCAACGTCATGTGATTTTCAACGGTTGGCGATCGATGACGTCGCGTAATTTTCAACACAGTTCATTCAACACGATCATTGGTCAATGACGCTACAGTCACGTCGTGTGATATTCTTTTTAACAAAACTCACTGACTCCTGGTCAAAAATTACTGCCGAAAATCATCGATTTGGAAGAAAAAAGAACAAATTCCATCCTGATCGTTGCTTTAAGATTCTTCTTGATCGATACCTTCTTGATCACGCCAAACCAGAAGGTAAAAATTCCACTTCGTGCAAACGAGCGAAATAAAAATTATCGAAACGAATCATTTGACTCCTCGAAACAGAACTCCTCGAAAGGTTAATTCGCCGTCCGAACGATAAAATGATACGCATCGAGCGTTATCATCCTGTTGTGTCAGATCGCACGCGGAGCAAAGCGTATGAATAATTCGCCGATGTATCTGCCCGCGCTCTCTCGATCCTTATCGAGGATCGTTTCTGACCCAGATCGAGCATAATCGAAGTGTTACGCGCGATATCGCAAAGCCGATGGCGCGTGCACCTCCGCCCAAACGCGGAGGCAGCATCCTTTCGCGCGTAGAAGCGAACGAGGCAGTTGCCAAATCCAATCAAGCCGATAATTGACGCAGCGTCCGGCGACGCTGGCCAGGTCGGTCCGATGTTTTCCGTTTAAATAAATCAAAAGGCCGATCGGAACGAATTTAAAACGCACGGGCAAAACAAAACAAAAACAAAAAAAAAGAAGGGGAAGAAAAAATAAAATACTGGCACTGAAACGAGTAGGGGGAATGAAAGGGAGAAGCGAAACGCCGCGCGATGGTTCGACGGCATGATTGATTTAACCGTAACTTCGGTTGCATCTGGCTGGATTATCAAGAATTTAACGAACCATTGAAAAAGCTCGCCGATACCCTCTCCTGCCGCCGGCGTTATTTAATTATTCCTTCGTGTTCGGTGAATTCCGACCGAAGCGTAGCGGCGAAGGCGAGGGCGAAACCGGATGCGCACGCGAGCCGGACACGCGCGATTAACGCGTTCAGCTGGTCCCTTTGTGCCGGTTATTCGATTGCGGATCGAGGTTTTGCGAATTGTTGTTTGCAAAAGAAATGTAATATGCATGGGTGGAATGTACTGATTTTATTGCCTTCGTTTTGTTACTTCGCACGTTTTCTGTTAAGCTACCGTCTAGTTTGAATTACGGTTCAATTTGAAATTTTTATAGAAAGAAGCGTTACAGTCAGGAACACTTTCAAGTAGCTCTTCTCGTGGAACGTTAGATATTTTCAAATTTTCGAATTATGATAAAAGTCGCGCGAAGACAAGACGTTACTTTGGAACGTTTAATGAAAACTTCATTTTCACTATTCATTGAATATTCGCTCCACCGACAAAGAAAATTTTATATTTTTACATTCGGTCGTGAATATGAATTTTATTTTCACGAATGTTTATTCGTCTGTTCTCGGCGTATTTCTCGATCAAAACTATTCATGATAAATGGAACTTGAATTTCTTCGTGACACTTTTTCAAATGACATACTTTCTCTATTGAGAATTTCCGATACTATTTTTGTCATGCTGTCGCATGAACAAAAGTTAATCCATCGAATCCATAAAATTTGTCGCAACAATACTGAACACACACATTTCTCATCTGTGATCGAGGATTCATTGAACATTAAATGGTAATCGACCGTTCCTTACGTCAAATTGCAATGTTCCTTTGCCGAGAGAATCGATTCGATAGGAGAAGATCGATTTCAATGGAGAAGCTCGTTTTACCTCCAAGTTCTTTCCCCGTTTTAGATTTATAAATATTAATGGCCATGAAAATTGTATACGCACGGACGGAAGATCTCCATGAAAATGGTGGCTGCGCGCTTCCGCGAGAGATTTATGCGACGATCAGTTCGTATTCGAAACTTACGGATGCCCGTTCCTCCCACGTTTTCATTGATATTCGCCGCGATCTTGCCGCTACACAAACAGCCAGCCTTACTTGTAGCTTTCTGATCGCTAGTAAATATCTGCCGATCGTATTTTCCCGGTTGGCAAGTGGGGGACTCAAGAGGCAGTCGAGAAGCAAAGGAAAATGTTAATTCTGTTCGCCATTCACGCGGATGAATGGCGAAAGCTCTCGAGCGTTTGCACGAATGGAATTACAGTTTCGTGGTGTCCACATCTTCTCTCGTGAGCCGTGTACTTTCATTCTTTAGCAAGCTTAAAATTTTAATTCCTTAACGTCGATATGTCGTGTCTTTTATTTTACAGTTATATAGCTCGTCAGTCGGTCGATATGGAATAGTTGAACTTCACGACGGTGCGAAACCATAGTTCCTGTCTAAAGCAGAAACTTGATATCCGCATGAAAAGAATAACACTGGTATATCACTCACAGTTCTGAGGCATGAAATTAACTTGTTAAACGGACCGTTAACTGAGGAGCCTCTATAATTACGGGATATAGGAAGTTGATAAAAATAAATCAACGTCAGTCCGGTCTGTTTTACCGCTTGCGAGTGTCATACAATTTATCACTAGCAGAAATGGTACTGAAAGAAAATTTCCAAGTCGAACGAAATTTAACGGAGTAAATTTTGTTAACGCATTTAACATTTTGATTGTTAATTGACAATTGAAAGAGCGAGTTGTCATTGTCCGACCGCGGGTATTTACACAGGTATAAATTTCGTGCAAATTGCTCTCGTACTTTAAATACCAACTTAATTATATTAAATGCTAAATTGAATAGCTAAATTAAGTGCCGTGAATGTTTCGTGGAGTTTTTTAAATACTCCACGTAATTCTGAATTTGCGAAATTATTTCTGTATAATCTCCGCGTGTAATTCCGTAAATAATAAATAATAAATAATCGTAAATAATAAATAACCGTATTTTTAACCGGCAAATACGTTAGCAGCGTGCTAGTGAAAGTGTAAA
The DNA here is from genome assembly GCA_032399595.1 of Tetragonula carbonaria. Lineage (NCBI taxonomy): Eukaryota > Metazoa > Arthropoda > Insecta > Hymenoptera > Apidae > Tetragonula > Tetragonula carbonaria. The sequence continues at coordinate 10,618,376 of JAUCRC010000002.1, forward strand.
ACTTTAAAATTGAATCTCGAGCGAAAGTTCGAAGAAAGCCCGCGTTGTCTCTTTCGGGGAAAAAGTCGAAAGACAGCCAAAAGTTGGAATCTCGCGCAAGGCACGAATGTTTCAAAAAAATATTCGACCTGCAGTTTCTTTCTATCGGCAACGGTCGGAAGTTGAAGGGGTGAAAACTACATATTTTGTTAAATATCTCGAAAATTATCGAAGATACCGTTTTTGTGTAAATTGATGAAATTAATGTTTTTCGGCGACGAATTTAATGGTGTATACCGTTTGTTTAAACAATATATCAAGAAAACCGTATGTTTGATCAATTTTTCCAAGTAAATGTTCACAAAATACTCTATATTCAAGCAGAAATTACGGATAAAATGGAATTTTGATTTTTTCCGTATAAAACAATTCATTATTTTCAAACCTTTCTCGTTGGGCGTGCAAAGCACTGTGTATTATTAGAATTGTTCTCTGTTCGCAAATATGTTTTAAAATGTTAAATGTTAATTCTCGATGTAAAGCAGGAAGAGAAAGGTATAGCTAAAGGGTGAGAGAAAGGGGAAGGGAACGTGAAGGATTGCGCACAACCAGCGAAATAAGGGTTATTTCAATTGCGGCGAGCTAAACCGCCGGCAATTACCGTTAAAATTACACGATACTTACCAGGTCGCCAAAATTTTGCATTGCGGGTGGCCTCTATTATTTCGCAGCAGTGTCGTCTCTGCCGGCTACCGCGTGCCTAGGCGTCCCATTGTGAGCCGAGCGTAATGACGATCGACTCCTCGTTACCACCTGCGCAAGCCTTCTCTCTCCCTTAGGTGTACACAGGTGCACGCCAATTGGACACGCCACCGGATTTATCCGAAGCGATGCTCGCTGTTGTGAACGCGCTCCTCTTTTGTCCCTCTTTCGCCTGTCCCACTGGCCGGAGACTTCCGGTTTTTGTAATATTTACGAAGAAAGTCCAAACGTACATTTGTCACATTTTAAATATTTAAATATTTATAAAAGAGGAGGAATGTTTTCGGATACTTTATGGATTCATTCGTTAGTTAAAATAAAATTTAAAAAAAAACCTCCCTCCTTGTAAAGGGAAGAGATCGTTTACTTTCGTTCTGAAGAAATTTTGAAGTTCTCGATATTCGACGATCAGAAGTTCTAGCATATTTGCATATTTCTATTTGAATTGTTATTAAATTCCAAATTGATCGTTGTTATCATGCAAATCTGATTGTTTTGCGAAGTATTGTTATAAAATTCGCGTAACAATATATTGACAATAATTTAACAGCGTAGCGAAGTGTTTCGACGTAAGTGTTTCTTATCGTACGTACATTTCAATGCTCAATCGTTGACAATAGCGGTTTTAGCATGGCGTAAAACATAAATTAACGGAATAGTTAATATGCTTCTCATAGTCTGCGTGAACAAATACGCTTAATGTAGTCGATATTCTGCATCAGAGAATTAATGGACCGAGCATGATAATAATTCGTTCATGAATTATGACAATTAATAAAGGTGGATCGATGTCGGTTGGATATATTTACGTGGAAATTTGAATCATTGAATTCGCCTTCCCATGGAGCGGAAATATGATCAGTGAGTAATAATAATTAGTTGTACTATTACACGAGATACGATTTAGTAGAACAAATGGCGAATACAAATTGCAGATTCGATTTGTAAGGAATGATGAAGATAGTGATTTGATTCATTCACGGTCATAGCTCGGTATTATAAGTTCAAACGAATTGTAACTGAATGTATAACAATTCTCTTTTAATGTACAATAATTTCATTCCTGAATGTAGTTTAATTTTTGCTTTAAATAAATTAATCCTCCAAACTTTGTACTTCAACTTAGGCATAACTTAATTAATCATTAATAATTAATCATTATAGCGTTTTCACCGTAGGATATGAATTTTATAATATTGTACATCATCGTGAAATAATAGGCAAATAAAATAAAGAAATCAATCACTTACCTGACACATCAGATTGTGAAACGGGAGAGATGTAACGATTCATACCAAAATAAATGAATTTTACTTTGTCAAAGATAAACAATTTATAATAGCTCGTATTAAAGAGAAATGTTCAATTTCCTAAATTCTTCGAAAGCAATCTCATTTTCAAGATTTGTTACCATGTTCGACATAAAGAATAATAAGAATCGTGTAAAACGTAAAACCACGAAAGAGAAAATACTTTGATTATCGAACGAATTTCAGTAGAATGTATCGGGCCAGTTTAATGATATTGACCTTGGCTCGCGGATGATCGCCACATCCGAGGAACTCTTACTGCTGACTTTTCACAGTTTCAGTGTGTCAGCTGGCTCTTGATGAAGCAAACTGTGCACTGTTTGCGAAACTTCGACGACGGGAATCTTTAGGAGGTCAGACACTGGCCAACGAAGCCAAGACCAATACAACGCGCTCTTTTCTCTAGTCAGTAACTTTTCCTTGATTCAAACAGAAAAGGAACGAAACGAGCAACCTGTTCTGTTGTCTCCATCGAGACTGATTAGTCAACAATGATTTCGTATTCGTTATATTATAAGAAAATGTGTGCAATATCAGTAATGGTACGTATTTTTGAGAATTTTACGTGTAGAAAGAAATTTTCCATTCTTTAATTATTTGAAGAAAAAAATATATGTATAAAAATTGTATATTTTAAACTGACAGATAAAATAAGGAAGCGGCTTTAACTGCGACTTTGAGCAGGATAAACCGTATTTTAAATCTCTTTAAATTCTTTTATTTACACGCTTTACGAAAAATCTCGTATAAATCTCTGAAAATCCACGAATGTCATAAATCTACGAAAATTCCTGTGAAAAATATAACGAATATTCTGATATAGCATTTGACAAGTTTCACTGTTAAACTTCATAAAAATACAAGAGAAAAAATGAGAAAAATTCAGAGCGAAGAAGAGAGAGAGAGAGAGAGAGAAAAGAAACAGACGCCTCGCGCCTTTATTTTCAATCTTAACTAAAACTAAAATTAAAGTGAAAATCTATCCGGATTGAAATTGAGCTGGAACTGGTAACTTCAACAGATAAAATTATCAATAGGGATTTGAGACAGATCTGTTAAACAGATGAAGAATGCCCCTAAAGTGTTTCAATCCATGAAGAACAAAAATAGGTCGGACAATAGAGCGAGGCAAACAACGATGTCTGGTTTTGCCACCAGAATCTGCCCGACAGATCCAACGATTAGTGTAATCCCCGGATGGTGGTTGGACAACGGTGCACGTCGAAATATCGTTGGCCGATCGCGACGAAAGCGATCCACAAATTCGTCCCGTCCAGGCCGTCGAAACCGCAATTTTAACCAAGCGGCCGTAATTAAACGGACTAAAACTGGATAATTGATGAGGCATGTGTAGGACGAGGGTTGCGTGAGAGGTGGTGGGTGGAGGATGGACCGGTGGATCGGCAATATTGGCAATACGGTCGGATATCCGAACATAAATCGAACGAATGTACGCGTATATGTATATAAACATACACTTTATTATGATAATTTATAATTGCATTCGTATTCACAATGAATATGCGCAATAACGTATTGTAATTAGATGTATAAACTGGTCTATGGAGTAATAACCTAGACTAATCAAGTTTTGCGGCTAATTATATACGGCCCACGTGCAGACTCGATTCCACGTCGATCTTTCGTTCACCACGATCTATTAATCGTCTCCCGATTTCGAATCGATATTTGTCAATGAACCGTTTCGAGAGTGAAAGGGTCAGTTAATTTCTAACTTCTGTGCGATATCATTCTACTGCGTTTTTCTTTTTTTTCTCTTTTTTTTTCTTTTCTTGAATTATGATTCTTGATATGAAAATATTCTCGATCTCTCGTTTTAATTCCTTGGCAAATATTTGTCGAGATATAAAAATTCCAGTATGGTTAAATGTATCGTAGTTCTGTAATTTTTCCACGAACGTGAGTAACACGAAATTAAAAAAATATTAGTACGCTTCTTCGTGCTGTAAGTATCAGAGTTGAGGTATTTTATAGTGCATGTTATTCATCTACCACTCAACTGTCGCTCTTTGTGTGCATAAATAATCACGACTAGAATAATATATTGAAAGTAAAGTATATCCCCCGTTTCAATTGAAATAATATACCATTCATTTCACCACCGTATATTTCGCCAAACGTGTTTTTAATACTTTCGAAGGAGAAAGGAAAAAAAGAAAACTTGATCAGTTTGGTAATTGAACACCATTGAACTTCTCTTCAATGAAAAATAAATCTAACATTACGTCCTAGATTCTCATCGACGCGACGCGTTAAATCCTCGTTTCGAAGAAAAGGAAAGGAAAAAGAACAAGAGGAAAAGAATCCCTCTCGTTATCAAGCGTTCTTTAACCGTCGTGAAAATCGTGAAACGTCAGATCGACACGGAATTTCGTCTCCGTTCGTCTACATTATAGAGTTCCAACGATGATCGATTCTGCCGACGGAACAGTCGAACTCCGCCAATCAGAAACTTCGCCGGGAAATGAAAATGCAAGAGTAACGCGACAGCATTCGTTTTCCGCGAATCGTTTCGAACTCTGTATTCCCCCCGAAAAAAAAACTGGCTAGGAACTGAACTTGGTTTGGCGATCCGTCAACGAACCTCGAAATGCATTATCGGATTTTCTCCCCCGATTTTCGCACGTTTCACACGTCCGCGTAAGAAGCGTTGAGCCGTTTCACGAATTTTTTCCGTTTTCCCATTTACTTGTTTCCTTGTTTCCTTTTTTTTTTGTTTTTCATTACGATGAAAACAATGTTTCCCGCGAAATAAGTTCGTTCAAGTTTACTTCTAATCGTAGGCTTACGATCCTGCGTGGAAAAAAATGGAACAAAATACGTGCTGAGAACGAAAGAATGATGATTATGAGAATCACCTGCGTTCGATTCCGTAACATTGAAAAATCACGCCGATAGGTTAAGTTTCACTTTTTATTTTCGTGTTGTACTGTACACAATAAGCGACGAACAACTCTCGCCTGTTTCGCCTTTACTCGCTGAGCAATTATTGTAACAATCGGTACCGTTCTGGTAATAAAGCATTACTATATAAATACTTCTCCGTTACCTATTCGTTACGATAATAAAATAACGTTTACATCGTCGTCTCAAGGGAGTTAGCTGAATCCTTAAATTACATCGATTACCACACTGCAAACCACACTGTGTTCTCTTCACCAATGAAAAGTATCGTCGTGTCAGTTTTCGCAGAGCACTCGGACAATTCGGTGATTTCGCGCGCGTATCTTCAAACGCCGATCTCGTTTCTCGAGGATCAAGCGGATACGATATTCGCGTGAATTTCGTCGCGTGTACGCCGAGCGTTGCGTTTGCATTTCGATCGCACAAAGTGAATTATTAAATATACTCGATCGTGTTCCTTTCCCTTTAAGATTTACGTTAAGAATTATTGATGACACAATTTGTCGATACATTGACAATATTTATCTTGTAACGCATTTCGTGCACTATACAAGCTCCAATCTGGAGAAATAAATTTTTCTTCTCTCGCGTGTCATTGTAAGCTCAAATACCCGTCGTATTAATGTATCTTTTTGTGTTGTAAATTTCAGAACACGTTCGATGATAGAAAAAACGTTTAAAAACTGTAATTCCCATCTGTGAGCCGTGTTGAGAAAACCTAAACAGATCCGGCATTCATACATTTTCCGACATTGTTCCCGAGAAAGTTTTCAACTGAAATCCGATTTCGTGAAAAGGACGAGAAAAACGAAAGAAAATATGTATTAGCCCACGCAACACTCAACCGACACGATTCAACCGAAGCAACGTCGACGCTCGTGCGACAAGCACATTTAAAAAAATATTTCATCTCGATCGGATCCGACCTTCAGCGGCCATATCTGGCTACACCAGCGACTTCGCAACGAGATCGATCCCCGGAAGCGGAGTTTCGCGAGGCAAATCGCCGCTTGGCCAATGACAGTCCCCTCTGTTTCATCACCAACGTGCTCCGATTTGAAAATTCTCGACGAGAAAATAGGGGAGTTGGGGGAGGGGGGAGGATATACGGGGTTAAACAGGAAGGGGGTTCTCTGAGAGAGGAGATTGAACGTATACACGAACCAACGTAAACGTTGTCTACAGATTCACGTCACGTTTGTGCATCTTGACATCCACGAATCTTGTTTTGAAGCTTCCACATTGCACACAGCTCTCTCTCTCTCTCTCTCTCTCTCTTTGTCACGCATACACGCATTCGTTCCTTCTCTCCTTTTCACCTCTAACGCTCTCGAGAGCGGCCGATTCCGATTGAAATTTCGCGCGAGAGATCCACTCGGATTATTCATTAATCGAAACGCACAATATATTCGTAATGGAGAATGTTTTTCAATAAGCATCGCCGAACGTTTCGATGTTTTCACGAGTCTTTTTTTTCTTTTTTCTTTTTCTTTTTTTTTTCTTTTTTTTTTCGTTTCGTTTAGTATACAGCGTATATACATTGGTCTTCCATTAACGTTTTGGCAACGTTTCGACGACACGGCGTTCGTTTAAAGCGGCGATTTCACGACTTGTGTGAGCAATCCGGGCACGGGATCAACGAAAAGAACGAGAAAGATAAGAAATACGACGAACGATATCACCGCGTTATCTGCGACCTTGTCCCAACTTGAGAAACTTGAACGCGTCGACGTCGAAATGGAAAGATACATACACGAGAGAAACTCGCCGCGGTCGAGCTACCTTTTAATTGAATATATTCGTTTTCTAAAGGTGACGTATTCAAAGAACGTAGCCACGCACGATCTCTCGAGTCGTCGAGCTCCAGGATCGATTCGTTTCCCTTGCTGCTGCAAACTAGTTTTCCTTTTCCTTTCGTTTCGACTCGTCGTGCCCGGGTTCCATAAAGGTAGCTTTCAAATGAAACTCCGATTGATTGGCCACGTTGCTGACCGGCTTTAATCCAGGTCGAAAAGTATTTTCAGATCGGGTTATTTCTACCCTCTGACATTCTCCCTGGTTGAAATTTTGTTTCTTCCATTCGAGACTCGTGTGCAATGAATTTGAAATCCACTGGGTATTTTTGAATCGAATAAAATAATATCGAAAAGACAAGCGTGTCATTCCTCTTATTCAATACGTTTCATCCGTTTATAGCTAAACCGCGGATTATCATATAGAACAGATAACCAGATACCCGGTCTGTGCCGGATAAAGAAATTGAAGAAAGTTCAATTTGGAAAGACGAGTTCGAGTCCTATGTCCTCGCAATATGACCTAAATATTGCAAGAAGCGCTCGATTTCGGTTACCTTGCGTAATGTTGCGCACTTCTGTACATTCTTGCAGCTTTAATTGTCTTGCAAACACGTAAACATCCGCAGTTGAATTATTATCTCTCGTAGTTAATGAAATCTTACTAGCTACTTTATGTACAGTGAAATTGTTCTCACAAAGAAAAAAAAGAAAAAGAAATCGCGCTTTACCCGAACGTTCGAAACGTTGCCGAACAAAGCTCTTCGAAGAATGACGTACATCATTATTATCCTTTTCTCCCTCTGCCGTCGACGCACAATATTTCCATACTCGATTTTCATACAAAAGCCAAACGGCCAGAAACGCCGATACGTTCGATTAAACGCTAAATATTGGCACCGTGTAATTAAACGCGTGCGGAGAGCTACGTGTCCGGCGATTCGGGGACAAACCACGCGCAGAGAAACATTCCGAAGAAAACGATTGCAATCGGCATCGAGTTTCCAACACCAGAACAACAGAAAACTGGCTCGAAGTGACCAATAACTTTCAAACAGAAACTACGTTTTGGAAATTTGGGACTCTATATTTTTTCAGTGATTTGAAATACAAGCGACTCAGATTTCAAACGAGGAAAATTAAATCTAACTTGCGTATTTTATACAAATTTTTATACAAATTGTATTATTTTCGTTCAAAAATCAATAGGAATGATCCACGGAATGATTCCGAGAATTCAGAGAATCCTTTGATTTTTTTTTTCCTAATGGAAATTTAAAAAGAATAAGGTTCGATCAAACTCTTCGAGTTACAAAAATAAGAATCACTTATTGTTTGTTGTGTAATGAACATTTTCCTCTTTCTCTTCGTAGTTCAACTTTCACATTTCGCTCGTTCTAGTGTTAGTACGCGCCTGAAGAACAAAACTCGCTCCTTGTTAATCAGCGAACCAGCCTCTCGAACAAAGATCGAGCAATGTTATTCAACGGCGTGCACGTGTTCACCGAGGGTTTTTCTCCGATCGTGCGTCGACGTTTCCCATTTTCGTCGACGTTATTTACCTACGAAAATGCGCGCCTCTGTCTCGAAGCAGGAACGAAGTAGAGAAAGAAAAATACTCTTCGAAACGCCGCTTTCGCGAAAGGAGATCGCAGACCAGAATTTCACCCTCGCGTGCATGTAATTCTCGTTGTCGATCGATCGTGCACGAAGCTTCAACGATGCTTCCGTATACGTTCTGTCGTATGTAGTTCGCCGATCCACGTAGTCCCCGAAAAAAAGAAAGAAGAACGATCATCAAGGGGTTCTCTGGATTGAGTTTCCATTTTCTCGAAATAAATCGACTCTCGTTCGAACCGCGATTCGAACTTCGTCGCACGTTTCGAGACTTGTCTTTCTTTTTCGCGATTTTTTCTTCTTTTCTCTTTTTTTTTCTCTTTTCCTTTCTGTCGATGAGATCCCCCTCGATCGCGAGGGGAAAAATTACACGGAGAGAAAACGCGGCTACGTCGCGCGCGACGAGCACCGTTTCTCTGAGAACGTCGAAAGCACACTCCAAGTACAGCGAATAATTGATTAGAGACACCTCGATGCTACTGGTAGTAGTAACTATACAACCAACGCCGATCAATCGCTCGTCCACGTGTGAAACTATCGCGAGACTCGAATCGCCTTGTTTTCATTCGATGATGGAACTTCACTTCACTTCACTTCGTGCCGCCTGAAGATAGATCGTGCACGTGGTAAACTGATGGATGTATTTACAACTCACCGGTTTCTGAGACGAAAACGCGGATTGTTGAATCGTTCCTCGTTGCATCCGTGGTTTCTAGATGTCGAATACGTATCAATCCATTCGGCTGGGTCCATTCGGCCAGTTTTATTACCGAAGGTGGGAAATTATATCAGAAATTTCTTGCAAAGATTCACGTGAAGAAAGGAGAAAGAATTATATTAACTATGATGCTCATATTAAACATAGAATTCGAAACATATCAAATAAATAAGAAAAATAATTTGTATTGACATGTAATAATAATAATAAAACGCCAATGCAAGAAAGAGAAGAACCAAAAAAAAAAAGAATACAAAATTGAACCTGAAATGGATCCAGAATTCAGAATTCTCGAACTTCTCATCCATCTCGCGATCTTCCATCGATCGTGACCGTGCACGAAGCAGACGAAAACGTCACGACACGTCTCTCAATTCCGTTTTCTTTCTTCTCCTTTCGTCCGTTTCCAAGTTTTCCAAGAACCCAAGAACTACGCGACGAAAAGGAGCTTAGAGCCTGCGACTCGAGGAGCCAGAGGGAACGCGTCCCGAGTAGGCAGAAACTCGCGGAGCTGTCGGCGTTCGAGGCGAGAGGACGAGAAACAGTTAGACAGAAGGTCAGTTAGTCGAAAAGCCTGGCGAGCTAGAGCGTCTCCAACAGGTTCTGAACGAGGAGCGCGGGAGCGGTCACACGTGCCTTTCCCTTTCTCGACTGTCTACAGGTACGTACGTTGCAACGGGGCGCTCGCTCCAGCTGTTCCGACTTGTTGCTGTCCTGCTCCAGCTGCACTGACACGCTGGCGACACGCGGTGTCGAACAGCCGCCCTCCTGCAACAGACAATTCGACATGTTTGAAGGGGCAGCCCTGACGTTTACCGCCTCGTCGAGTGTACACGCGTCGGAACACGCGTTTCAAGGGACCACCCTCTCGCATTCGCTCTCGATTGTCGATCGTAGCTAAGCAACCCTCGCCTGGCCGATCGACGCCTCTGACTTTTCGTTGCATCTCGCTGCGACTAACAAGTCAGTTGGTTACGGAATATAATTCTGTTTGCACGAAAGTAGTTCGCACAATTTGCATACAAAATTGAATATTACTGTAAAGAAAAATGGTAGTATATGAGATTCACGTTGTAGGAAGAACATGAAACAAACACGAAGAATCCTCGGATCTTCGTTCGCTATAAGTGAAGGTTCTTTACAACTGAAATTTTCGCTACATACTAATTCCATTGTGAGCCAACGTTAACTGTAAATTATATATGACAATACTAAATCAAATCTGAACACAGGCAACTAAGCGTAACTTTTGTAGTTTTAAATAGTAGGCTGAGTTCATAATAAGCAAGTATTACTTATGTAAATTATTATAATTTATTACATAAATATTATAATTCATTATATATGTATACAATTCTGTTTGTAACAAAGTACCAGAATCAGAAATTCAACCTTCTAGAAAATGCGAGATCTCTAGAAGGAATAAGGGTGTTACCTGAAGACTATAAATGACATTCGGAAGTAACGATGGGAATCAATTCAATTCTATGCGAGATACTCTTTTAATAAAATGTCGAATTTATATTGAAATTTTTTACACTATTTTTTGTATGGACCAATAACGATAAAATATTGTTGATAATTTAGACTACTGTAAGTTCCATTTGGTTCTCATTTTAAAGTAAAAAGCTACTGCTTTCACAGTCCGTGAGTTCGTTCTTTTCGAGGATTGCAAAGCGGATGATGATACTTTCTTCCTCGAAAATTGTAAAAATCGTCTGTAGAAAGATTAAAAAATGTTCTTAATTCACAATATTTTTAAAGACTGAAATTTTCTCTTTACAATGAGTTCTTAAAATTTGCTGTACGATTTTTTTTTCAATCATTTTATTGAACTTGGAACATTAGAATTAAATGACAAGTTAAATAGAATGGTTAAACGAGTTAATATCAGTTAAAATTGTCGATAATTTTTCATTGTCATTGGTACAGTTATGCTTCTCACTGTACATATAATTTGTCACACAATTTTGAATAAAATCACGTTTCTCTGATGAAAGATAAAATTAAGTTATTAAAGATACTTGATGGATATTCTAGAGTTCTGGATGGTAATATAGGTTTGAAAGTTATATTAATAACAATAATTTATTCGTTGTTCTCGTCAAATAGATCCATTATAGAAAATTATCTCTTGTCATTTGTCTTTCGAATTTTCTTCTGTCCATTATTGTATAATTGTATTTAACACTAGAATGGTCGAAATGATCAATTTATAATTTCCCTTAGAAATTTTATAGACAGAAAGCAGCGTACTAATAGAGATTTTTCGTAAGATGTATAAATCGAAGCATGTGCAATTTCTTACGAAGCTTTTCTATCTATGGAAATTTTATGCTTTAATCGACGATAGTTCCAGCGTTAATTTCGAGGCCAATAATGCATGAATGAAGTTCATACATTATACGGAACAAAATTGATCAAGTGCACAAACGCTATTAATATCGCAGATGTTTAACAAGAAGGATGCTGGACAGGGCTACTTTCGAAAGCAGATTAATTTAAACTTTCCATGCTGTATAATGGATCCTTAGAGCCAAAAGTTAGGGTCTGGAAATTACTTTATGGACTCGGAAGACTGCATTTATGCAGGTCGTATGGGCTTGTGTCGCGATGAACGTGTGATAAACCCATGATACCCATGGACCTTGCTCCTCCGTTGACCTAAATCACCAAGTTGTTAATCTCAAGATTCTCAAGCCGAGACACTTTCAGTTCGAAAAGGATCAGATTGACATTTAACCCTTTCGCTACCGTGAACGAGGCAAAAGGGTTGATCTCAACGAGCTGCGTCTTTTGAGCGACGCGTGCAATTTTTCGCATTTAGGAGAAACTCAAAATATTCCACGACCATGGCAGATCAACCTTTGAACGTGTTACTATTTAGTTCTTTTAAAATCGCCTTTAAACTAGACGAAAACAAGTTACGAGATATCGTCAATTTCGCTCGTAAATCCAAATTTCTCTCCTGCGTGTTGGTCGTTTGTCATTAATTTGACACGAGATATTGCAGTAATTATTAATTAATTGCTGCAATTTAAGGAAATTAATTTCGACGAAAAATCCCCCATCGCTCCGCGCGCTGCATCGTCGATAATTATCAACCATACACGCTCTTCAGAAGCTATTGTACCATCGAATTGATCAACTCCGCTCTTCATGGAGCTGTCAATATTTCGCGTAATAGATAATACTGCACGTTTCGAATAATGCTACGAAATAGCTACGAACTATCGAAATTAAGAACAAGCTATGTGATATTCGTAAATTACGGAATCGGAATCGATAGAGGACGTTGAAAATGTAAAGAGAATGTAACGAACAGAAAGGGACAAGAAACTATGACAGGATAGGAAAAAAGAAAAAAAAGAAGGGCAGAGAGAGAGAGAGAGACATCAATTCGAGATCGGCAAGTTTCTACGGAGTTAAATCGTTAACGACTGGAACGGAGCCGGTGCCGGATCGTTGGATGCCGTGAATGGGCGCTGGCGAAACGAGGAGGAAGACTGAGCGGAGCCGAATCTATTTAATTAGAATTATAGCGATACGACGTGACCGAAGAATCTCAATTAATCTCCGAAAGAGTTTAAGAGGCAACCGGGAGCGGAAGTGCGGACTGAGCTCGTGGTATTCGCTCCTCCCCTCCCACTAATTTGTTCAACTACTTTTATCGTGGCGTTTTCCACGGACGAAAAGAGAACGAAAGGAGAGAGAGAGACACTCAGCTACGTTCGAAACGTGAAATGAAGCGAACGTGAAGCGGAAAGAATGGCGGAAATATTAAAACGCGCGGATCAAAGGGAAAAGGGTCATAAAGTAGGATGAACGTCGAGCGGTCTGGAAACTTAATAGAAGTATTAATATTGTGTAGCCGTTTCCGATCGTGTCGTTCCTTCTGGTCCCGTAGCGAGTAGAGGCAATTTCAACGTTCGACGACGAAACTAATAAATTTTATTATCGAAAGTTTTACAATTTCAGTTTCCAGGGGGGAGGGGAGGCGCGGCACCGGGATTGCCAGCGAGTGATTAATTATCGCTGTAACACGATGGCGCGGCGTTGCGATGCGTCGGTAATAGTTGTTTCATTAATTTTGTGCACGCTGCTACGACCAGCTTCGACCATGTATTTCGCTGATCGGAAGAGGAGGGGCAAAACAAACGTGGCAGTCCTCGTGGATGATTTATCGTGAAGTTGCAAGTTCACACAAAAAAAAAAAAAAAAAAATGTGTAACAGGAAGGCAGTGGACTTATATATTTTCAGATAAACGAGACGTCCCTGTCTCCTATCGATCTGCCAAATTAAACGTTGCGAATTAGACGACAATCGAGCGACAAATCGGTTTGCCTAAATAATCGTGTCGCGTGTTGGTTTTATGTGCTCGAGGTATAATATTATCCTGCAATTGTGTACCGTTTAATTTGTTCGACGAATAAAATGTTCATTTGGTGAATATAGCTTGTGTCGTGTTGTGTAACATTTTTTTGTTTATCCATTTTCGTCGTGCGTTGTCTTAACAGTAAGAGCATTATCGTTTCTTCGCGTTCCTTATTTTTCCTGTAACTTTTTCTGATAAAGCTTTTAAGAAGCTTTGTGCACTCTCGTATATTATCTTTAGCCGCAGATACATCAGACACTATGTATGTGTAAGAAAAGGATGTGTAAATTCGTTGTTTATAAGATTGTTGAAATATTATCGAGTTGTAATTCTTATAATTGTGTACATGGTGGCGAATAAAAGAAGATTTGAAAGTTAAAATGTACAATGCACAATATGTTTCATAAAAAGCGGTAGTTACATATAATACACGCTAGAATAGTTTCCAGACAACGATTAATTTCTAATTATAGAAAACTTCTTTTTGTTCGTTATTCTATCGAGAGTGGAAGGCAGAGGGGGTGGTTTCTCGTAAACAAAAAAAAAATAAATAAAGAATTTAAAAGATTTTGTCAAAATTTCACTTTCGAAAACATTGATTTTAAAATAACCATCATTATATACAATTTCATAAATTCATGATAACGTAATTTATATGATGGTTCAATTTTAAGATTTACGTACAGAGGTATTCGTACACACGATGTTTTAAGCTGTTTGTGAAACAAAATCGAATCGTCGATCAAGTTGGTGTAATTTTTAATCAATCGCGAGTTTTCTATACATCATGCAGCAGATGGAAAAGCAAAAGATACTTAATAAATACGAAGAACGCCAAACGCCTTTGAGAAATCATTAAAAAATTCTTTTCACAACTCGATCTGTCATAATCTTGATGATTCAATCAGAATCTATCAGAATCTTTACTCTAATGTTCAAAGTTCGACGAAACGGCGAGAAAAAATCGTACAGCAAGTTTTAAGAGATTGTTGTAAAGAGGAGATCATCGTAAATTCAACTGTGAAAAAAAATTTTTTTCTTTTTTGCAATACTTTCAGAAGCATTTGAATTTCTACAATTTTCGAAAAGGAAAGTATCCTTGCTTTCTCACTTGCCACATGAGAGATAATCTTAGAAAAAGATTATATTTGAGAAAGAGTGACGTAAATTTGTCAATGTGGAGAGTACTTCGTACTTTAAAATGACTAGACAATCGTGTTGCACGATTTATTGTTTCATACGAGTTTAAAATGTAAATAATTTTTCATCGAGCATGCGAGTACTTTCGTACTCGCTAGCAATTCTTTAATACTCAATTTCGCACGATATTCACCACGTACGTTATTCAAATAGAAATAAAAATGACTGACCGACAAGCAGATATTTCCTTGATGTTGATGCGCTCGACGACGAGATTCACTTTGCAGCTGCCACGCGCGTATATAAAGATCCCCGCGATATACGAGGCCGCCCCGTTTCGCTCGTAACATCAGGTGCCATCTGAAACGTAAATATGCAAAACATGTATCAAGCTGTTGCAAATACGATCAAATTTAAAACGAGTCTCTTCAACTACCACGATAAACATTCATCTCAGCGCATTATTTACGAGATCATGGCATTTCCTCCATTTGCGGATTTTATCAACCAGTTACGCCGTGTGCGGAGATGAAAATGGCGAGTTTCTTTCAATTAGAGAGAAAAGATCGCTTGACATCTGTATTCCGCAAATTTATAAATTATTCGACTCGAATCGTGCGAGAAACGTGGAACTGAATAATTAAAAACAGTAATGGAATAATTTTTGCACAATCGAAGTGCAATTCGAAAGGCTGCAAAACCGATCACTCGTGGAATTTGCAGTTATTCACCTGCAATTTCTACGTTTCCAGTATTTCGATGCCATGAAATTTTTAATACCTCTAAAGAGCGTTCAAATTTGTCCACGCTGAATGATCGCTTAGTTTCTTTCTTTCAACGAGATTTCGTTCAATTTAAATTTACGGGTTGGGATGGAGGGAAGATACAAAAAGATCAAAGATGCTTCTTTGTGTAGAAGTTGAACCGAATTTAAAAGCACTATTGCGAAAGTAAAATCGATCGTTCGTCCAGTCTGCAGCCATATTTTCCATTTGAAATGTTTCACCTACATTCTCCATATTTTAATTTTAATTGTAAAAATTTACAACACTTTTAAAGAGCATTGAAATTTGTCCACTCGTATATTAAATTTATCTGACGAACGTATAATGCATGATACATTGACCAGAACACACAACACGCACGCACACACACAGAAAGTTTATTCCATTAAATGTAACAAAAGAATATTCTGCGCGTAATGCCCCGTTCTCGACGAACTCGAAATCGCATCGTTCGCGAAATTAATATCATGCTGCGTGTCATCAGCAACGACAGTGATCGACAAAGAAATATCGATCGACGGTCTGATAATGAGAGAGAAAACATACGTTTGAGGTAGGCGCGAAATAAATTGCCAGACGATGGCAAGTCATGGCTGGCACATTCATCCGTGATGGAGCCTCTCGGCGAACGTTCACACCCACTCGATAAAATAAATTCGCAAATGACACACCCTTCTCGCGCGTCACTTCCGAGTTCATTTCTCGGCAGTTCTTTTTTTTTTCGCGGCGTGTTTACGAGGCGGAAAAGAGGGTGAATATCAAGAGTCAATAGTCCATCCCGCTTCACGGGAGAATGAGAGCGCGATCCTTTATCGTGTCGCATACTTCCCTCGCAACATTAACCTGCGAATTCTCGATATTTTCTCTCTCCCCCTCCCCCGAGAACAAACACACGTCGAACAGGGAAATGAAGATTATTTACCACGTAAAATCGAGACTACTACTAATTGTAAGTATATTTCTTGTTTCACGAAAATCACGGATGTCTACATTGTGCAGAGAAAATCTTGCGAGACACTACGAAAATCAAAGTGTCTTTACTTTATTATTATTTTTTTTTTCAATGAATTCAAAATATGTGGTCGCACTATTTCGCAACAGTTTCTCTTTTATAGCGCAAGTTTAACAAACCGACGATTGAAGCGCCAGATTTTTATTAGATATGTTAAAACGAAAAAAGAAAAGAATAGAATAGAAAAACCTTATAATAGAACAAAGGTGTGCATAAACTTTTATTCATATGTTTTACGTGGCATCGTTTAAATCGTCAAAAACACACTGTTTTATATCAAATTTTATACAAATTATGAAATTACAAATTTCGATCATTTTGATGGTCCCAAAGTTAACGCCGTTCTTTATTCTCACCACGTTTGCTACTACTTCACTCGAAAGATAAGAGAATAAACAGAAGAATGTCTTTAGATATTCCAACATTCCAGAAATTAGGGATTGATTTTGCGTCAATCTAACGTAACCGAGGCAACAAGGAAAGAGAGAGAGAGAATGAACGAAAAAGACCGGCAGAGAGGGTTTGAAAGTGTTTCGCGCTCGAGGACGCGAGTGCTTCTCTCCGGCGAGAGCGAATTAACCGGGGAATAGGCAACAATGAACAGGTACGTGGTAACGACGTGCAAAAAAAAAAAAAAAGAAAAAAAGGTGGCCGAGGGCTGGAGAGAGCAAATGACGAAGGAGGCAGAAAAGAATGGAACGGGAAAGCGCGCGTAGCCTTTTTTACTTTCTTACAGAATGGCGCGCGCGTCGTGAACAACGCGATGGTTAAAACGAAGAACCTGAAAGTTCCTAGTATCCTGGAAGGAAATTCCAGGATGAAAATTATTCAGCGAAGACCGATGAAAATTATCGCTGGCTGCCATCGTTGCGCAAACATTCCCTGAGAATCGCACAGAACGAGACGTCTCTCGAAGATTCTTCTTTGGCTTGCTGGAATTTTATAATCGCTCGGTTTCACACGGCGTCTTTCAACTCCGTTGCTTTCGATCGTTTGTATATATTATCGTGCTCGTTTAGAGGATCGCTCTAGAGGAATTGGTAAGACGGTTGGTATTTAATAGCTATAAGTGAAAATACGTTTCCTGAGCATACGACGAAATGTGTTCTAGAGCGAATGAAATTAACGAGTTCTTTTCGTTTAGAAACTACCGGCGATTAAAACGTGAAGTTTCCATCAGAGATGTTAAAGTGAAATAAAAAAAAGAAATAGAGAACTTTACGATACAGCGAGGTACACACAGGCTTTTATTTCACGAAAAATTATTTGAATCTCTAAAAATACACCGTTTGCGTCATTTTGACCATTTTGATAGTGTTAAAGCAATTCTGTTCGAAATCTTCGAATCTGTTTTTGTGGAACTTTTATAGAAGGAAGTGGGGAACACTTTCGAATAGTGTTTTCACGAAGCGTTTAATTAGAAATCCATTTTTATATTCAGATACTGTTTATCGTGCGGTGTTCAATCTCAATATATTGTAATATTGATGAGCAAGTTATCTGTTCGTCAGACAGGAAAATTTGTATTTTTATATTTCGTAAATTCTATCCTGTCTGAACATTCATCTTTTCTCGTCGGGACTCGTAATGTAACATTTGTCGAAAAAAAGTTCTATGATCCATGTTTTAAATAGTACGTGTTTTAAAAGTTCCTTAACCTTTTCGATTCCTGGTGTTGCATAGAACGACAATTTGGTATTAACTATTACTAAAAAATATTATTGAAAAATTATTAAAAAATCGATCCAATCAACGTTTTATTTGTTGAACGTTATAATTCCCAAAAGAGATCGTATATAGATATTTTTATAGACTGTGGAAAGTGATGAAAATTATTTTAAAAATTAAATAAAAGTTACCCATTAATATTATCAAATATTATATCGATTATTTTCTTAGTTTTTTTCTCTTCTGATTCGAGACGAGAGAATGAAATAAAATATAATTCTACGCGTAGATATATTATATTAAGCAAATTGCTCGACACATTGCTACACATTGTAATTTACTAAGAAAATTGTCTTTATATTATAATACATACGTATTATAAACTAATATCATTTTATTTAATTACTATAAGCCACAAACACTTCAAATTCGCTCATCAGAAAAATAAAATACATAAAATATAAGTCCAAGTATTAATATATTGCTCAATATATCACTACTAATATATCAATATAATTCATTAAACATGTATAATAATACAAAAAAAATAATATGAATTTTATATATTACATAAACGAGAGATATATCGCACCATTTGTCTACCGCAAACTAGCAACGCTACGAAGACTCGTTCGTTTGCAGCATCACGCTTATCTAGCATCGCTCCAACCCTCGTCTCACCCCATCAAACGAAACTCTCCATAGATATCCGTATCGAGAGCTGTATCGAGCATTAAAAGCTCTGTAATTCGACTTCGGATTCCCCGGGCAAAGGGGAAACTCAGAGGAACGAAAAAAGGATAAATGGAACGGTATCGATATCGCTGCCGGATTCGAGAATCACGCCGTGAGAATTCGGGATACAGCAGAAACTAGCAGGCTGCCGGCGTAGAATGGCGTAGACGAGCGATGGGTTTCGATTACGCGACACAGGAAACCAGCGTGTGTTCCCACCTCCGAATCTAGCTTAACTGTTCTCGGATAAATGCAACGACCTTGATAACGATCAGGATTATTCGACCGAATGCGTTACGAATTCTCGCAGGAGCTGCGGCACGCGTCACTTGAAAAAAAAGTATAGATTCTTTGCTGTGAATTTCGGCAGGAAATTTGCAGCGATTCACCAAAGTACACGAACATTTGAAGATACGAGAGTACACACTGGCGAGTATAATTCTGAATCACCAAATCGATCGTTAATACTATAAATTTGAAATTGTTACAACTTTGTAAAAGAGAATTATAATGATTCGTTTGATCTCATTTTAGAGCGTACAATTTTCAGCTTATTTATTTTCTCTCTCCCTCTCTCTTTTTTTAGAAGATATTTTTATTTTTTTATATTACTATATCAGGGAAAGCAGGGATATAGTTTTGACGTCGAAAATTGTAAAGGTTCAAACGACTCTAGTCTAAACTAAACTCTAGTCTAGACTAAAGTCGTTGAAAGATTCTTTCCGTAATTACATCCACCATAATATTGAAGATTGTGACTTTTTTCTTTACGACGACTCCCAAAAGGTTCGATTCTTTCTCACAATTTTATTAAACTTTACACTAGGGGCTAGAAATTTTGGAATTTCTGTCGTTTAACTGCGATGTTAAAAGTTCAATAAAACGGTGAAAAAAGAATTGAATATTTTAAAGGGAAAACTTCCATCTTCAGGATCGTGGATCAGGATCTACGAAAACATTTTTTTCAATGTTTCGACCTTTGTGTCTCAAAAATTAAATGTTAATTTCACACATAGATATTGACTTTAGTGATACTAATCTTGGATTAATGATATTAATCAAACATACATATACGATGAAATCAGGAAATGAATTTAAAAAATAAATAAATGTATAGTTTAATTTTTCGGAAACTCATACAGAAGTTACAAGGTACGTATATAACTAATATATACGAGAAATAACATAATGCTCAGGTTTATCAATTAAAAATACTTTTGCGATCTCTATTTGCAACACGTACCAAGACTAAATATTTTCCATCCATCGGCTAAAAAGATTACTCCACCAATTGAATCGACTAATAAAATCTCACGAAATCCAATCTCCTCGCATTCACCGCCATAAAAATTAGCCTCCTCCTTATTCCAGAAAAATTATCTCCCTCATTTATAGCCAATTCGAACACACACCGAGCGATAAAACGCGATTCAACAAAAACAATTTCATCGCCAGAGCCCTTTGGAGCACAGCTTGCCTCTGCTAATTCTCGCTAATGTACCATCCAGAACAATAACCTGGTTAACGAGAAACCGAATTGTTCGCTGGCTATTAAAAACGTTCTTCCCTAATACGTTACGTTCTGCATCTCTACGCGGAGTAAAATGTTTCGAAAAACCGGCAATTAAACACTCTGCGAACCCGTAGCAAAGGTCGCGAATCCCCCGATTCGATGTTTGGTCGGTCGCGAAGCGTTGAAGCGACGTGTATCTACTTCGCGTGATATCGGCGAAGTAGATCTGATGATAAAAAAAAAACACTCTGTTCCATGAATTATGAAATCGCCATTTACCGCGGGTTGTATAAAGCTTGGTTCGAGTGTGAGAGAAAAGTGAAAAGTGGCGGAGGGAGGGTTGCGCGAGAAGAAGAGACGCAGAGTTGAATGGATGAAAGAGGGCGGAGAATTTTCTCGAAAGAGGAAGAAGATAAATAATGAACGATCGGCGTGAGAAATGGAGAAAAAAATGAAGTTGTCAAGTAATGCAGCGCTGTGCAATTCTGTTCTATGAAAATATTGTGATGACTGTGACAGAAGAATTCTGATGAAAATTTCCGTCGGGATCTGTGTATTTGATTAATTTGGCAAACTTAATTTGGGATTATCGCGGTGCTATCGTAGCGATTGCGATGAGATTGTGAGGTATTTCAGACGCATAAGAAGTAGCGAAATTTATTAGATTCATTTGTGAGATTTTGTAAGAAGTATTTTACTACTTGGATTACTACAACGTGAGAAATCGTTTATCGTTTAGTTTCGAATTTTTAGAACTGAACACAAGGCAACAGCGACTCTAATAGCTCTATCAAAGTTAATAGTGATAACAATGTAATTAACATATTATTGGCTGGCGATTTTTGTGTGATTGACGCCAGTGGCCAGCTATTTTTCATACAGATAATTTTAACTGTACCAAAAACACTTTGAAAATATATAAAATATTTCCCCGATTAATAACATTCTGGTAACAAAATGTTAACACGTCTGCGTTCATTAACGTGTTAATATGCTGCACATGTGACTAGACATAAAACTTATTTATCTTCACATTATATTAAATTTTCTCATTGAGATTATACGATATTTTGTCTAAAAGTTCCAGGCGAAAATTACTTACAAAGAAATTAATAATTTCTCAAATCCATTCCTCCACGGATGCCCGTATTTATTTTTGTTTCTATTTGAAAAAAAATCAGGTACAAACACATCGTCTAATACGTCCACATACAGGGAGGAATTAATTTCACAAGAAATCCTTTGTTTCTGATCTCACTAGTTTCATCTCGATTTCATTTCAATTCCATTCAGATCGAAGAATTAATGCCACGAAATAGAAGTGTCGGTCAACGTTGCAGGGAATTTTCAATTTTGCCGAGTTTCAACGTTTTTATATCGGCCATCGAACTCGCGTGGCATTTCGAGGCCACCGATTTTTCCCCGTGTACTTGCCGTAAAGTATAGTATTTCGTAAATCAATTTTTCCAAAAATCTGCTCGCGTGAATAGATGCACGCGCGCGCGATTTCAAGCCCGACAGGCCGAAAATACAGAATCGGAGGCAGCGTCAGTAAATTCCCGATTTATCAGCTGGACGAGCGCTTAACGCAACGGTGACGACGTTATCGTTGCCCGTGGAATCATCCTCTGACGCACCAGCTATCCTCGAAATTTATACGTTCGGGAGGAGGAAAAAAATGGAGCATTCTGTTCGAAATGGTTATGTTCTTTCCACATGATTCTCTAATTGTTCTTTTTTTTCTTTCTTTCTTTTTTATCTGATTCAATCCTTTACTCTATGACCTATATCGAAGTTGGATTTATTTACAAGTCTATTTCATTTGATTTTTTTTTTTAGCCTGTGAAGGGCGTGAAATATATTTGTTTTTTTTTCTTTTTTTTTGATGTACGTGCAAAAATCACGAAACGTCTCCTATTTGTATTTAATAAAATTTGGCGTAGGTTGAATTGTATGTATTTTTGAATAAAGTTAACATATTAATGACATAAATTTGGGTATAAGGTACTATATTGAATGAATTATATTATAAAATGTACGTGTCATTCACGATAAAAATATATTCAGATTCTAGGCAATTTTCGAAAATTAATTATTGATGAACTGATCAGGATTAACTGTCATATGTTATTTGTAAAAGATTGACATTAAGCGATACTATTATGTAATTGTAATTATCAAATTTTTCTAATTATTATTTCAAGATGTGTAAGATTCGAGATAACGTTAGTAATTCCTCGTTCACTTTAGTTTTCGTGCAAGTAATAAATAAAAATCTTGGAAATATTCAGAACCTTAATTTCTTACTAATCTTCATATTACAATATTTTACAATTATATATTGCATATTATTACATAATGATATTATTGTATACAAATATACTCTGTACATCTATACGAATAATTATTGTTTATGATTTTCAAATTTGCCTCATTCCATGAATTTTGAAAAGCTTAATACGATTTACATCTCGATATTGAAATCTATCTCGAACTGGTATTTTCCTGACGAAGAGCACAGATTTTCAGGGAGTGTATGTCGAAAAAAAGAACCTGGAAAGTGAAACGAATCGAACTAATGCTCGATAATTTTCCACCGATTGGTGAAACCATTCGCGTGCACGCCAACGTAGATAATGCATCAGTCGTAATTTCGGCTGTTATGTGCATCCCATAATTTTATTTCACGCAGCGCATTAATTTAGCGTTGAAGTACTTCCCTCATTGAAATCGAACATTTCTGACTGTCTATATAAATCTATATAAATCTTTGTAACAGTGAGTTACGCTTGTAGTTGATAATAGATTTATGTTAATGTCCGATGATAAAAGATAATTCCCCGACTAATTGCAAGTTTCTATTATTGAAAAATCATTCCGATAATTCACTACAGAGTTCCAGCTTCTCGGCGATTATAAAACTCTAGACATGTCTTCTTCAAGAGAACTTCAAAGCTCCAGAAGATGGCGAAATTTTGACTGATTTTGAGGTGGTGGAAGAAGAATTGGCCAAAAGTGCGTACTGGAATTGAGACAAAATTTGAGAAGATCGAATCGGTAAGGGCTGTTTTTTCTATTGACCATGTTTTGTGATGTAGCCTCAGATTGGTAATTATTGCGACGATTCTTTGGAGGGAGGTACAGGGAATGTCTGAGCATCTCGAACGATGAACATAACAAATGATAAACTTAAAAAGCGCTTTGATTCTAATATATCTTGAAAAAGCTGACGAAAGAACACGCAAGATTCTGCTATTCTGCTGTCCTTGTCCCTAAATATTCAAAAGGTTAATGATTATGAAAAAAGATTACCATTAAAAGAGAAATTAGCGATATTCGATGGTTTCATGAATTTATTATTATTACGACATGATTTAATTCCACGGCAGGCTTAAACAATTCATTGTATCTTATTGCAACAGTTAGAAGTACAGAATCACGGAAATTTAACAATTTCATAAATCGTTACGTAAAATATCATGATAATTGTTAAGTCAACATAATTACGAAGGATGCTGTTTCGCGAAACGATGAAAGAAATCGAAATTGAAGTTTTTCTACAAAAAAGAATTTTTGTAGATCTACTATATTTCATACCTAAAAGTGGTAGGTTTTGCCATATTTAACTTTAAATATTGCAATAGACATGAAGTGGTAAAAAGATTTTATTTTAAACGTATATTTAGTCAATTATATCATATCTCTCTCTTAAATTCGTCGTTTAATTTAAAATAAATTATTCCATTTTCTTACTTAACTCCAATTAATACACGAATTTTGAACTTTGACACTTATGATTTACCACTTCGCGCATTAATTAACAAACGTGTAATTAAAAAAGGAGTTGAATATATTTAAATGAAACGGAGCTTGTACATTCAACGAAGAATTGTGCAAAACAATATTTGCATAATAAAGCAAAAGTTATATAGTACAAGCTTGAAGAAAAAATTATTTTCCACGTTATACATATTATAATACGTATATTATACATATTATAATATATTATACATATTATAATACGTATATTATACATATTATAATACGTATAATATAATTATGCATATTAAATATAATACAATTATACATATTAAAATATTTCGAAACAAAAAGAGAACAATAACTTACTTTTATATCACATAGTTACAACAAGTGGCCAAACTATTAATAATGAAAATCGTGTTTAAAATTCGATTTGTTTATTGAATCTTGACCTGCAGAATTATTTATCGTTATAGAACTTCAAAATATAGAAAATGTAGAATTTCGAAATGTATCTGGCAGCGAATGCTCATTGCTCGCGTCAGATTTTTAACCGAGCAAATTTTCAACACAAATAAATTTGCCGAGCGATTTAATTCCGCCGCTTAGATAGACGATAGCGAGTTAGTAACGGCTAAATAAATTGTTCAATGCTGTACTCTAAATCTAAAACAGTAGCCGTGCATTCGATGCGCAAATGGAATCTGGAACCAATCGACGAAAACCACCGACGATTTATGAGAAGTTAATCCGACATTCGTGCGGCCCGCTGCAAAGTGAAAACCAGCCTACCGTGCATCGAAATAAATAAACCAAAGCAAAAATCTTCAGCCAGTTTACAACAATTCAGCACGCTCGGCACTACTGCAGTTTCAATTATATATCCGAAATATCCGTTTTTAAACGTTCGCTATTAGATTGCAAATTTACTTTCATGCAAATTCATGTTTTCAGGTATAAATTATAATAATAGAACTTTGATAGAAAATTCTACAGATATATTATAGAGAGCACTATACTTTGGATATTCTGTACATTCGTTTTGGTGCAATTTCAAATTTCCTATGAATGCATAAAATTCGCAATGTATTGTAACATTGAATTATATTATTTCTAATTCATCAAAATGGTAGAAAAAAATTGTTCACGATGGGGCACAAGGATTGTTAGTTATTTATATTAAACAATGAAATTAACGTGAAAGTTAATATTAATAACATATATGTTTAGAAATAACCAAGTAAAGATTCTGTGACTTAAGTAGTATACATAGTTTTCCGTCTGTCTTCAGTAGTACATACGTTAACTAGAGTTCATTCCAACAGCGTATATTTACAGAGTATATTTAGGATGATCCTGATCCATTCAAATAATTGCACAGAGCCAACTGAGGAAACTTCCATTGCTTCAATGGCAGAATATTAGATAAAATGATATTTGAACAATAATAATTATGCAAAGCAATGATTTATAAATTAGCAGTGTAACGTTGAGAAGATCTATTGCCAAAAATTTATTACACGGAATTGCAACCGTACAATATGACCAAACTCTAATTGCGAATTAAAATACAGATTAGAATAATAAACAATGCGAGTTTTACACTTCATGAGCTAAGAAATGAACGAACAGTTAGCTGTCGGATCGACAGTTTTAACTGTATGTGCGCGAACACGAAATTGAAAATTCAACTGACATTCGATCGCGATTACTCGTCTCGGGCATCCGAGATAAAAATGGATCGTTCATCGGGACGAACAACTCTTCATCCTTTCAAACTCAACCGGCGAGAATATATCCGGCGACAGACGCATCTGTGCTCACAGACGGTCTGCTCGCCGACGTAGTAATAATAATAAAACGCGACCGAGTCCATCCTGCCTTTGGATTTATTTTTGTTTCGGGCCGTGCGGTCATGCAGCCGCTGGCGTTCCGGGAAATATTGATTCGCCGTTTAAGTGGATTGCGCTTCTGGCGGTCGCAAACGGCGACACGCCTGTAAATAAACCATAAAGCGATAAATTTGTCAAATCTTACACCGCATTTTCGACCGTTTCATTGTTCATCCCTTCACTACACTTGACTTATGAATTATTCATACCAGGATGAATAATTCAACGGAAGAAGTGCGCAACTGGCCAACGTATAACCATGAGCGCTCTCTCTCTCTCTTTCCCTTTCTCCCGTTCACGTATATAATACAAATCATCGAGCGCCAAGCGAGTCGCGCTATCAAACGATAATCTCGCTGGTAATCAGCTTCGAAAGAAAGCTTCTTCTTTTATACGTAGTAGTGTAACAGATTGTTTCTGAACGATCTGAATAACGAAAGTCCCCTCGCGTGATGATTTATCAGCTACTGATACTAATATCGGAATTTTTATTTCTATTATAGTGTTGCCTTTTTATTTACTTCTTACTAGTATCGCTACACGTTTATTAAAGTTTTGTTTCGGTATTTAGTATACGTCAGAGTAATTTAATTTTACTTCAGGATTTACTTTTGAACTTTTATAGAATTTATTAGTATCATGTAGAATATATTAGCATTACTTTGGTCGAATTTCGTTTTACTGAATTTTGATCTACATAACAGAAAAGATTCTACGTGGTATTTATATTCATTCTAGATAAAAAAAAATATTTTTTGATTCTGTTCGTTTTATTGACGTTTATCCTACCTGTCCTGTGTCAACGATTCAGTTTGTTCAGAAAGATCTCAATTACTCTGAAAGCCAGGGTCCAGGTTAAAAGAATTTTTCGAATGTATACATAAAGAACGTTTATTCGCGAAGATTGCTAAATTTGCTTTGCAGATTTATTCTGGAGTCTTTTTTTGAACGTTCGCGAAGGAAATTCATCGATGCAAGCCTCTAGAAATTTATTCCGCAGTTGGATAGCGTTTTTTCGAATGTGTACAAAAGGGCCGTCTCTCGTTCAACCTTTCTCTCCAGGTAATATCAACGTTGCGTGAAACGTATAACTAAATGTATAACAAATGTTCTTGTTCTACCTCGAAAAATATATATAAAAAAAGAAAAAATGAAATTACGTTTCTATAGTTTATCTGGAATCAGAGAGACAAATTAAGCATCTTGAAAAAAGAGCACTTTCGAGGTCTTAAAAATTGTACAACTAATTCTCAGTTAATTCTCGATTAATCCGCTCGACTGTTCACTGTTGTAGTACAGTATAGAATTTTAACAAATACACTACGCGACGATGAACTAGTGACTTGCGTTACGTCACTTCGATCAGCGTAACGTTCGTTCAGTTAAACGAATATTTCGAACGTCTCTCCGACGATAAAACGTAGCACATCAAAACCGCCGATGAATATGTAATTGCCGCGCAACGCTCCGACGAATCTTCCAAACGCATCGCGAGCATCGCGTCGGAACAATAAGTTCGTTCGAGCAATCCTGTAATCAAGCCGCGAGCTTTAATCACTCGGCAGCGAAATACGAGCATTATCCTATTATCAATACGCGGTTGGATCGTTGGAAAAAGGTGTCCGGACGGTGCACGTCGAAACACCGCGAACAAATCTGCAAAGCCTCCCTCGTCCTCCTCCTCCTCCTCGTCCGCTTCGCCAGCGTGTAACGGTCATTAAGCTGATGCTAATGAAAAAGATCTCGTAACTATCAACTGGACGCAAACTACACGCTCCGTTCCCTCTAATATAGACTCCCAACGGTAGAAAACAAAGGAGCAGAGTATTGTAATTACTCTGTTCCCCGCCTCCATCCCGCTAGAACTCACACTCGCGCGCGAGAGAGAAAGAGAGAGAGAGAGAGAGAGAGAGAGAGCCCGCACCGACGCGAGAAGCGTGTGAAACGGTTCTTCCATCGCGGTACACCGGCTGGACTACGTTGAAACGTTCGCAGCCCCTCTCTCTGTTTTGGAAAACCCTTCGCCAGCCCTCTCTCCCCCCCGCATCGCTCACACCAGGCCTTTGCGGTCTGCATGGCAGATTTATATTTGCATTTAAAATCTGCACGCTGTGGCACATCTGTCAAACGCTGCATATTGAAATCTTCGCGCGTGATGGTGACGGTGGTTCGTGGTGGTTACACACCGACAGAGCGTAGGTGTTGCCAATCTGCTGGGATTATCGCTGTCACTCCATCCGCGTGCACCGAGTCACTACCATTTTTCGCTCGTTGTTTCTCCAAAATTTCACTCCTGGCATAATAGCCTACTTCGGTCTATGGACCGGTTGGTTGACCACGCCTGTGTCACTGTAGTCTCGTCCTCGAATACTCCGAGCTAGCAATTCCTCCTCCTCCTCCTCCTCCTCCTCTTCCTCCGTCGCTCGAACGTCCGCCATTATGACAGTGATTTTTAGGTCGTGCGAAGTTCGAGCCTTTTGTGATCAGTGAGAAAGAGAGAAATTTGACTCTTTGGCTGTTTAATTGAACGAAATTGTTTATTTTGTAATATTTTGACAAATATTCTTTCTTTTCTATCGAAAATGTAACTTTTCTAATTGTATCGGTTAATTTTTCGATTCAATGAAATTAAGAAACTATCTATGCATTACAAGAAGATACATTTGAACATTTAAAGAAAATTCTTTGACGATCTTCAGTTGCTTTATCGTAAAGGTTATAGTTATTAACTGGCAAAATATGCAAGTAAAGATGAACTTTACCCTCAGAAGAAAAAGTTCAATTCCAAGTTACGTAGAGTTTAAGTAGAATGAACCTCGTATTGTGTCAGACGTATCGTCGATTGAATCTACACGAGACAGCATAACACAGGAAGGTACAATGAACTGTACTATACAAATAAAATATCATTCCGTCTCCATTTTCCTCCGCAATTCAAAAACACCAAAAACACCAATGACAAATGAATTACCCCTGTGTAATAAATAACCCGAAATACTTTTCCCAATGGTTTATCCAATCGAGTCGAATAACCAGTCTACCAAATCACGTACGCCACAAACACGTGCTCCCCTACAAATGATTCCACAAATCCAGAAGGCATATATACGGATATAACACTGTCACGATTGTCCGAGCGATCCCAAGAATTAATCACTCGCCATTCCAATCAACACTTCACTAAAACCGTGCGTATTACCACGGGATATCGGTCAGTCACACTTGGCCCGACACGACGAGGACACAACTGGCCCACCGGTGAAGTGATTAAACCGGATGGGAACCAGAGAATTTTTCGCGTCCCACCTAAATCAAACGTCTGGGCTTTCAACGTCAATAGACAACCAATAAAAACTCACTAATTGAACGACGCTCGTTCCTCCTCCTATCTTTCGTTCTCGAAAAAACGAAACCAAAAAAAAAAAAAAAGAAGAGGGCAAGGGAGAAGAAAACGAGAAACACAAAAAAAAACAGAGATGAAAAAATAAACAATATACCGCGGTGCAATCCTCTAAACTCGTTCGCTGGAAAAACTGTCCGAACCGCGCGTTGGCCATTTTTATCGATCACATCGAGATCCCATGTACCATAATTTCGGTCAGCAGGAAAGAATTGATTTCACGTGCATTCGTTCGTGCACACCACCAGGGACGCCGCCTGCAAAAACAGCGCGCGAATCGTCGCCAGGAAATTTACCGTGGCTGTTTTATGGGCGCTATTTGCCCAGCCGGGTTAGAATACGCGAGCAACGATGAATGATGTCGAGTGTCATAACTAGACTGGTGGATCTCTACACGTTTATGGGAAATTTATGTCTGCTATTGCTCCTTGTTACTGGACAACGTCTTTAGAATTTTCCGTAAAATCTTTGAACAATATCGTTGGACGTTGGAAGCTAGAATTCACTAGAATTTCAGAGTTAAAATTTGTTTAATTTTAAATTGTTGTTTTGTTTCATTGAATTCCACGATAGTGATGATTTTAACGAAACGAGATGCCTCGAATTTGTGCGACGTTACATGAATTATTATTTAAACTTTATCACATGCGTAATGAAAGTAAGAAATGGCCAACAATTGCAATCGACTAGTGTAGACGATAGTATAAGTACATGATTACTACTTAATTCTCGATTTACAATGTAAGAAATATATTGATAGAAACTGTAAAATTGCGCAGAAGTCCACAGGCTAATAATAAATCTCACTGTCCAAAAGCAAAATAATAGCTCTTGCTTTTCCACTTCTAGAATATTTCGATGAAAAATACTTCTCCGAAATACTAAATTACTAAACTGGTATTTCAGTATTTAGTATCTACTAAATACTAAATATTAAATATTCAAAGAACATATTATACAACTTCCTCGGAATGTAAACAAAAATTGCATTTGAAAATGTACGACGAGAAAACTCTCAACTGGTATCGGAGGATCATAATGATTTAGCTTTTACTTTACTAGTGAAATGTGAAATACAAATTACCAATTATTCTCAACTTTAATTACTACAGTCATCTGTATTCCAACGATATCATTTAACACAAAGAACTTACGTGAACGCATACGAACGGTCAACCGCAATCGACCGTAACTTCGCGTCGGTACAAGAGTTAAAAAAGAGCAATAGAAAGGCAGGGGAAGCTCTAGGTGAACACAAGGGATCGGTTTGCTGGCCACCCTATAATCTACGTATATACATATGTGAGAGAGAGAGGGTTGGAAAACTGGGCAAACGACACGATTGCTATCCAGGGATGAAAGTTTCGCGTCAACCTCGAGAGCCGAAGTTGCTAAGCTGTCCTAGCCATTCGTTTGCGTGGCCGAGCTGCGGCATTTTTTACCGCTGTCAAAAGAGTTCCTCCGTCGAGCTTTCATTTGCTTCTGTTAATTTACTCCCCCGAGCCGAGGCCAAACGATGATCAACGTGCCAGTAAATTTCGCGTTTACGTTCCTTTCGACTTCGGGGCGAAGTAATTTGTTTGTTTCGATGATTTGTAGTTCACTTCTAATTTGTCCTTCCTCCTCATTTCTTTTCTTTTTATTTAAGCTTGTTTCAAGATTCATACTAGTTTATATTGCAAATTGATTTTATGGCGTGAATTGCATTTTGTGTTCGGAAGAAATTGAAGCCGAGATTGAACCTTTAGACGACCGGTAATAATGAATTTTTCCATAAATCATAATGTGCATCATTGAAGATTTATTCTGACATAAATGTATAAAATTTGAAGATTTACTCAAAATTCCAAAAGGAGTTCTAAAGGTCCTCTGAAAGATAATAGTTTTATTGCTGTCGACGCATATGTTGTTGTTAATTATTGCAAATTACAAAATATTGACACAATATTATTATTTAAAATGAAATTATATTTCAGATAAAAGGAACGTACAATTTTTCTATCCAGTTATTTAATTAACGAAATTATTGACCATGCAGCGATAAACATATTAATGCCATAATGATTCAATACATACCTTATTAAAAATTAAATCATATTAATTAAATTATATTTACCATTTAAAATTAAATTATATCAATTTACATTACTGTGCCATCAAATTTGAATTCGTTTATAAGAACTATCAATTTAATCCATGTTTATTAATTAATGGACCCCTGAGACTTGTCACTCACTTAACAGTACAGCATCATGTACGATTCAATAGCATTCATACTACACTTATCATCGATTTGTACAGCTATCTACGAAAAATTAATAATACCAACAGCCATGCTAAGTGTTAAATGTTAAATACGACCTCAGTGAATATCAAGTGAATATCATTTGTATAATATATTCTATATACCTCTGTATAAATATAAAATATATATATTTGTATAAATTAATATATTCTTAGATCCAAACTTCAGTACGTGTCATGACATAAACAAAATTTTACACAACGTACGTAATGTATTCATATATTAAAAAAAAAATTCCTCTGAGCGTTCGAATACTTTCGTGAGCGACTTTCGCATGCAAATGCTCGGTAACATTTACCTGTTATACCTAGCTATATATCAAAATTCATATTGGGCGCAATTACTCACCTAGTGATGAGTTGATGAACTCTCGGCCACTGACCCCGCGACCTCAATATCCTGACCGTTCCCAGAAGCGACGATCTGTGCGACGGTGAGACCTCCATGGCTTTGAGGTAGTACTTGAGGGAGGGTAGCCATTTGCCTGAAGAGACGAACGACGATTTGGCGTGAGTACGAAGCCGTTTTACACCGGCCGGTTGTTTCCCCCATGTTGTTTCCCCTACTTTAAACTACTTTAACCCGTACTTTGGACCGTCGCAATGGGAACCGTCGGGCTTTGTCCCACTTCAGGCTATTTAGAGCTGTTTTACCGCTGTCTACTTACCATTCTGGTACAGCCACGAAGCATATTCCGCGAGATGGTCGGCACTTTTCGGTTGTAACCGGACTACGTGTCGTAGGAGAACGCCAGCGGTTGGACCGGTTGCCAATCTCGCCAGCACTAAATAGGCTGGCGTGTACGCCGGGTCCAAGGACACACATTTCTGTAGCATTCGTATACACTCCTCCGTTCGGTTCGTTTTCCTGTAGAAACGGAAACATTACGGCGTACGTTAGCTCGCTTTTATATTGTACAAGTGATGGAAGAATTCAGTACCAAATTTAGATAAGATTTTAAGGGCCAGAAAATTATAAACCTAACCTAAACCATTGAAGGTTATTATCATATTGTTAAGGAGATGTTTTCGATATTTGGGGGATATGTTTATTTTGTGTTTTATGTAAGGGAATGTTTATTTCCGATATTTCCTTTGAGAGTATTCAATTATTCCGTCGATAAAAATTATAGTTATTCGTACAATTTATGAAGCATGTAGAAAAAGATACGCGACGTTAAGTAGGATGAACCTCAAACCGTACGTTATCAGCCACGTGGGAATTGTTTGGCCGTAAATTCAATTAATTGTATTATATTTTCGTTTCTTTCGATATTACGATAATCTTCGGATTTGCAAATATTCGTCTGACAAATCTGATCTTTGTCTACTTTGAATCGCTTGTGTCGATTTTATAACGATGACCTCACATTCAGTTACCTGCGAAATTTGAAGAAAAATTTGAAGACATTATATGTACATTTGTAGAAAGATTCTGATAAAAAGAGATTCAATTAATGTAAAACTGTTTAGGAAATTTTGTTCTCACACATACATTAATCATGCAAACACAGTGATTTGTATAGTCGTTGCATACTGAGTAAAGATTTATTGGCAATTAAATTTCGGCGTGTTTCAACCGCATTAACTATGATGACAACCTATTCCAATCGTGTATGACGATCACTCTCGCGGAGTGTAACATGATTACAATCAAGATATGAATGCCTGTACACTTGCTTTTAACGCACTGCGCGCATCCGTGTACAGTGTACATCATTGTGCATTCTGCATGCTTCATCGTTCCGTGAAATGCCACTGTCCATGTCGCTAATTTCGCCTGCACTGGTTAATACAATTTTCCCTGAATGACCGGCGAAACCCAGTGAAATGATATGAACTGCTCAAAATTTTAACCTAACGATCTACTAGCGTTCGTTCCTAAATTTGATCGTCTGTGAATTTTAATTCTCTCGTAGTTGGTAATAACGAGCGATCAAAATATTTCATCATTATTCTGATCGTGCAACTTCGTACCATTACACGTACAATAAAAGAATGAAACCTAGGCTAAATATTAAAGTACGAATTACAATTACAAAACGTTGATATCATATTTTTAAACAAAGATATTCGTTTCGCTCGTTGAGTATTATAACTACATTGTGGATAAGAAATTTGGAGATGCAAAAATGTACAGAATAATGTACAGAAATATATAAAGTATTCAAAATATTAATACAATACGTAGTATCATGTATATATAGTAATATCTAATACATTACAATATTTAGTAGATAAAACAATTTCTTATCTAACTCTTACTTTTCGAATTATATTCGTGAAAATACGAATTTGCACAAATTTATGCCGAGTTTAATCACAAAATCTGGACAGATTTTATATTTATCGTATACGAAAATGTATCGGAAACGTGGATTTAGCACACTGAAACAAGAAAAACAAATTCCAAGCTTCTAGACGTCTTGTCATTGAGATTCTGACTCGTTTAAAATGATCTGCTCGAATTTGTTGGCAATCAATGCCAGTTAAACGAAGAATTCAGTTGATCGGAAGAATGATTGAAAATACAAATATTCGACTCTATCTCAGAAATAGAGTCGCATCGGGCACATCTTTCCCTTATATTAATTCGATTTGAAATCTGAAACACGTATGTCCTCATACGCAACGGTGTATATCGTATATCCCTGTATACAATCCAGTTGCCAGGTGAAAGTGGTTATCAGCGATTTGCAAACGAGCTCGTACCGTCGGATCTTCGGATTCCACGATCCGTAACACGCTTTATAAGCCGGGTAATCCGCGGCGCACGGTGCCACGGGGATTTCACGTCGGGAAATACTTTCGCGGAGGAGAGGAGAGAGTTGAAAAATTTATGGACAGTGTTTTCCACGCGAGCCGAAACAAGACGAAAATAGAGTGGAGCGGCGGCGCGGCAGCCAGCCATCCCGGAGTGAAACGAAACGAGCAATGGCGCGGCGGTGTGCACGCACGCACGCCTCTCTCTCTCTCTCTCTCTCTCGCCTCCCGACGTCAATTAAACTTTAATTTATCAAGCAGGAAGCGTTAATTAAAGTTTAATTTTGACCACGCCGCTAGAATTACCTTGCCACGCTAAATTTATCGCGTAGCATGCACTTTCGGTATACCATTGCCTCGATATACCATTAATAAAGCGGGAACCCTGTTGGATTCGGGAGATTCTTCCCGTAACTTTGTTTACTCTCCCGCGCGATGGGAGACTCCATTAGACCCTCCGGCATTTCGCGGAACGAGAATTATCTTTGATTTCGACTCGTTCCATGCTGCGTATCCTACTTCGTTTATTCTTTTTTTCTTCTTCTTTTTTTTTTTTTTTTTTTTTTTTAAGCAAACAGACGAGTTGCTTCTTCGCTTTCGAGTTTCGCAGGCTGCGTGAATGTATCTTTCAATCTGTGTGTTGCAAACGTGTTTCAACAAATTTTGAAGATCTTCTGTCAAACTCACGAGAAAGTGATTCTACCTTAGATTTTTATAAAAAAATATTTTAAAAATTTTTTATAATTAATGCGATTAATGATTTACTCTTTATTTACTTTTTGCTGTTTTAAATGTATAAATTGTGAAATTGAACGTAGTTCAAGCAAGTATTCATTAAATAAAATGGATTTAATTAGTATTCCATGAAATCAGTGAATCGATTAGTCGTTGAACTCCACTTAATTTGGTTGCTTAATCTGGAGAATTTTCTCCTGTGTAATATATACAATACAATAAAAATAATATTCTTAATCTCTGATGCAGTGTATGGCTTTTTGAATTATTTGGATTCTCGTATTATTAATGAACCATGTAAGTCATAAATAGTCGTAAATTAAATAATGATCGTCCTATTTGAAGTCGTAGAAATTGTTCAGTGTACAAATTGTCACTTATCAATTTATCGATATTATTAATTAATAAAAAGAATTCATAAAATATTGACTATATTTTCTTTTACTTATACAGGTCGAAATAGAAAATCATTCTATTATCAATTAAACGAGATCAAATTACAAAAAGGGAAATTTAACATTCACTAATTCAGAAACAAGAACTAACCACTAACTACGGAATCGAAACTGATCGACTGTATCTTTAAAAAAAAATGTACGATCAACGTCTCTATATATCTGAGAAATCCAACAATTAACTTCGATAGAAGCAATTAATTTAGATCCCACGTGACTAGTATTACCAGCTTCATCTGGCATTTCTTTCACGAAGTGATATGAAATCGGTTGTCCACTTACCTGTAGAGTTGACCAAGATTGTAATGAGCGTTCACGTGACCCGGCTGAGCGTGTATGGCGGCCAAAAAATGCTGCTCCGCTTGATCGCCGACCGTGAGCGTTCCGAGGTTGTTATGCGCACTGGCGTAGGTCGGCCACAGCCTGTAATCAAATAAACGCCGCTTATTTACAAAGTGATTAATGATCCGGAGGAACACGGCGCGTGTTCCATGCATTTAATCGTCAAGATAATTCCGTTTTGCACTCCTGCGAGCATCGTACGTGCTCGTGTAATAATCGCCGACAGAGCTGTGACGGGAATAATTTCCCATCCTTTTCCTTTTCCTTCGATCCATCCCGAAAATTGCGAGATTTCTTCCCCCAGTATCACCAGGGTAAAGTCACAATCACCATTGCAAACTGCTGTTTTGTAAGTCAATTTCCTCGGTCTCGCGATATTCGTGGAGAGCGTCGTACTGAACGATCTCGCTCGCGCAGCTTCTCGTTGGCTTCTCGTTCGCGAATGTAAACGTTCGTAGACAGACAGCGTTGAAAAATCACACGTCGCGGCATTTGACCGATCATTCTGTCTGTCGACTTATGCGACCGAACTGTTTTCGCTGAGTCTCGTGCGCTTCGTACGACACACAGAGTTTCCCACGAGACACGCCAACGACCAATCAGGTCACATTTCGATCGTGGGAGTGGAAACGTTATTCGTTAGAAGCTTACAGCGTGCAATTATTTCGACATCAATTACCGCGAATGGATCGCGGATTTCTATGCAAATTTGCATTTTTGAGAGTACGACTGGAAAACGTAACCACGGAAGAGAAATGTTTCACATGCGAAGAGCGTCGTGGAAAAAATGTACACGTTTTACGTAGCTTTTTCTAACACTCTCTGTATATTCTTTGCAATTTTGCACGTCGAGAAGTGGAAAAATGATTCGCAGGTTGTTCACTGACAATTGGGGGGGAAAAAGTAGGCTCGTGTTTGACTTTGACAGAATCAATTTCATTTCGGACGAGAGTTCGAGAATTCGCGCACACTTTTGCGCGAACAAAAGGCAAGCTCGCGGCAACCTCGAAAAGGTGAATTAGGTAATTCCTTCGCACACGGAGCGATTCACCTTTCCCCACTGGGAGGAAATTACGTTTCGCAGAAATTTCCGAAGGTTTCCTTCGTTACCGAATGCCCCATATAGTCAACTGGAAACAGATACCTGCTAATTACCGTTTAGTTAGGGGAAAGAACCGGCTGGGTTGGCGCAGGAAATTAAATGCCACGCGTTGGTTGGTTTTTCGATCACCAGGTATTTGGATTCCTTACGCTTAATAGCTCGAATTGTTGATAGACCGCTTTTAATGAAAATTTTCTCGCCATTGTTCGTGGAACTGTTGTGAATCTTCATGAAAGAAGTAATTTGAACTTTATACTTGGATTTAATGTCGCCAAACACGTATTCTTGTAGCTTTTATTTTCTAATTTTATTATCTGCATCATATGTTTCTTATAACGTAAAATAACGTAAAATATAATGTAAAATACTGTGATGAAAGTACAAAATTTTTTTAGAGTTTTCCAACAAATATAACAATAAATATATCTTAACACTAAACGTATTGGCACTTTATATTATTTATATTGCAATCGATCAAATGACCGGTTATGAGATAAATATTCTTTTACAAAAATAATATAACTAATTTAATACAGAAAACAATGCAAACAGAATAACTGTTTGGATATAAGAGAAGATTATATATTTTCATTCTCTTTATAGAGTTAAATGAACGAAAGAAGTGACAACGAGCACAACAGAATTTTAAATCAAATTTCTAAACCGGACGTTGGTATGTTTAGTGTTAATAAATGCTTGTAGAATGTATATCTCTCATCCAGATTCTAGCACTTATAAAATTATTAAACTGTCAATTAAATTTCGGCACCATTTCACGACGTGTGCTAATTTACAAGCTAACATGTAAAATCTTAATTAATTCGTGTCAACCATGCTCGTGAACTTGTATTACACAAGCTCTCAGTTTCAATACTTGCACCTCGGAATTAATCATCGATATAAACAGAAATCTGTATAAAACGACAAGTATAAAAATCTAAGGTTAAATAAATCTAAGATAAATAATCTAAGATAAATAATCGCAGTAATAAAGCGGGATAAAATCTTCCAATGTTGAACGTGTATCCACCGAGCAACGAACCTCTTCGTACTTTCTCATTCGCGAATGCAGTCAATTCGAACACGCTGTACACTTCGGAAAACACTGATTTTCAGAAAACATTTAACCACGTTGCTATGTTTAAGAGCACAATCCCGCTCTTTGATTAATTCCTGTGCTCGCGCCGACGCGCCGCCGCAAAACCTAATTTTCGAAGTAACGTAGTTAGCGAAAATGCATTACCGCGGGAACGCGTTCTGACAAAACTTCCCTAACTTTTGACGAGAAACGTGTATATATGTATATATATATATATATATATATATATATATATATATTTCCTGGCAGTGATTCTTTGCCAATATCGCGGTGAGCATTAAAGATATATACAACTGTGTGTATTTCCGCGGGCGCGGGATTTTTCAGATTTTTCAGCGGAAGCCAGCTCGCGAAACTGAATTAAACTTTCTTCCATCGAAATAAAGAATATTTCCGGCGACTAAACAATCGTCGCCGGTAGAACGCTCCGTTGTTTCTGGCTCCGTCTGGAAACGTCCACCGTTTCGCAATTATAGCGAAACGAAACTTGTACATTTTCATTCTGGATCGCTAATCTGAACTTTAATTCGTACAGAAAATTAACTGTTGCTTCTTGAACTCATTAAGGGGCGACTGGGGTTCCGTGAACGCAGTATTTCATTTGCAATTATTTTTAACGAGTTCGTCCTATTGAATTGAATTTCTTTTTTTTTTCTTTTTTTTTTTTAATAATGGAACTGAGAGAGGAAATTCCACTCGCTTGATATTCTTTCATCTGGTTGATGTCCTTTCACTTAGACTCCACAGTTATATGATATTACGACGTATTATCATATGTGTACGTCGTATAATTACTTCACATTATATTTACTTTACTTGTTGTATTATTAAAAATGATGTACATTGTCACTTTATATGTCGTTACCGATTTAATGGAATTTCTTAGTAATTACTTTGCCATTTCACACAGTTTCATAGAATATTTCCTATGAAACTGTGAATACCTCTTGATACGATTTTTCACCTAGCGCGAAGATATTCGATGGAATATCAGAACGCTGAGAAGTGCAGATATTAACGAGGTAGAAATTATATTTAGCCTCCGGTGTTAAAAGTGCATACAAAAGTGAAGCTCTGTTTCCTCCGACGACAGCCCCGACGAATTACATTATTCCAAAGGTAACTGGATTAAATAAAGTGCCTCGTTACATAACGAAACGAAATAATTATAGCGGCGTCGCAGTTGCCTACCGTTGAGGAACAGTTAATTCCTGAACGAATTAAATTTCTCCGATACGAAAGATGAAAATGTTAAATAACGAAAAACGAAAGTTCCCGTTCGTTACGATCAAACGGGGACAGTCAAGAGTCTAACGTTCATCGCAACGACCAGCTAAGTCCAGCTGGAATATTCTTTATTTCGACAGAAGAGAAAATTCAATTCAACGAATTGGCTGGGAACTGAATCGAATTTTTGCACCCGTTTTTGTCCCTCCTCTTTCCTCTTTCGTAGAAAAATGTAATATTACTCTTTAATATTCGTCTAATGAATCATTCGAATTGTAAAGATAAAGAGCGAGAATTTTACGTTCACACTTGATTCACGCTTCAACGACCGGTTGTTTCATTCGAAGCATGTACAACTGGCAATAATTTACGAGTTTCGAAGATATGACGCTTGAGTATTAATTTGGGTAAGCGTATAATATTACAAAAATACAGTGCCGGTTATTTGAGTGTTACGCGATCAAGATTTTATTGAATATTAAAATTTATATACTACTATTTATATTCTACTAGATTAAAATTTTCTCAAAAAGAAAAAAAAAGAGACGAATGCATCACGTCATGTATCACGTCACAGATCGATCAGATCACTCACACAGAATTCTTCTTGCTTGAACAGTGGGTAACCTAACCCCGTAATGTAATGTTACGTTAAAACAATGCCAGGGCTACGATACATAATTACGAAGCGAACAGAGAGAGAGAGAGAGAGAGAGAGAGAGAGAGAGGGTAACCAGTCCGAAATGAGACCCGTTTAAATCACCGGCCACCTCCCAAGATTCAAATGATTTTCCCGCAGGCTGGAAGCCGGCATGAAACTTCTGCCGCGTCTAAATTGCTTCGAAGCATGAAACTCCGTGCTTAATAAAATGTCACTCGCACCCTTTCGGCGCTGCAACCCCCGTGGCACGCAGTCAGCTACAGCGCTCGAGCTACACACGGCGAAAGTAAAATCTGCGTATCCGGGACTTCCCTTGTCTATGTGCGCTTATAGACTTCCGGCTGCGTTAACACCATTGTAATTTACGGTGTAAATTGCTTTTACTTCGCCGATCGTGTCGCGACGATTCGTTGAATTTCAAGAGAGAGAGAGAGAAAATGGGAAAATGTTGGTGAAATAAAAGGAGTGTTAGAAATTTCGATTCCGCTGTTCGACCTTTGCGGATCTATTGCGACTCAAAATATTGACGTTAAAGTGTACATAATTTTTAAATATATGGTTCTAACTTGTTCTGATATTTTGCACGATTTTTACGAAATAGAGTGTTGCAGAGAGAAAAAAGAAATTCATACTTTTGAGAAAACAATTTAAAAAAATAGAAGCTTGATAGAAAATTATCTTTATGTGCCAGATTTTATAGAAAGGATGTTTTATGTTTGTTTTTAAATATTCTAATTTCTTTTGATTGAATTTTATGATATTTTGTATATTGCACGATCTTTATGAAATAGAGTGTTGCAGAGAAAAAAAAGAAATTCATACTTTTGAAAATACAATTTAAAAAATAGAAGCTAGATAGAAAATTGTCTTTATGTGCCAGATTTTATAGAAAGGATGTTTTATATTAGTTTTTAAATATTCTAATTTCTTCTGATTGAATTTTATGATATTTTGTATATTGCACGATCTTTATGAAATAGAGTGTTGCAGAGAGAAAAAGAAATTCATACTTTTGAGAATACAATTTAAAAAATGGAAGCTAATAATGGATAGGAAATTTATATGTTTTATGTATCAGATTTTATAGAAAGATTGTTTTATGTATTATTTTTATGTTACACGCAGTTTCAAATTTTCTATACAAGTGTACGAACATTCGCAATTTAATGATAACGAAGTAGCAGAGATAATATCTAATTCTTGGAAAATAAAATATTACAGAAAAAAGAAAAATAATAAATAATATTGAAAATTGGTTTTTGTTTGTAATTTATGCAATTCTACGTTTTATCTTTAAACAGAATACATGCGAATATTTATAGAACGAGGTGGTAATTGTGTACAGATTTCATCGATTGCTGGCAGGATACAAGTGTGAAAAGTTTCTCAATTTCTATATGAAATTATTTTCGAAAACAAATACGAAGCGGAACAAACAAGAGGGGAACATGCGAAAGTTTTATTGGAACGTTGTTGTGTTCAACAAAGATCTAACTGGGTTGTTAAGGGTGGAAATAGGAGAGACCAAAATCTAATATCCCACTCGTTATAACGGAGGTATAACTTTCGTGTAGCCTTCTCGTTTTTGTTCGTACAAATACAATGGCAGCTTATATCCTTAGAAAAATTTTTCGGTATTTTCTAATCCATTTTCCTATAACTTCGGTTCACCAACCATGAAATTTACTTCCAATAAAACACGTTGAATAAATATTATTTTGAAGCTGTTTTTATTCTATTTTCTTTTTATTCAGAATCGATTACAACAGTATCGTTATTTGTAATTTTTCAGGATTTCACTTCTTACTGACTTTCTTATGATCTTTTGATTTGTAACATCGAGCCACATACATACGTTCGTAACATAATTTCTGAATTTTGTTCAAATTTAGTATCTCATTTTAAACCTTAAGATTGAAAATCGACAAATATAAATAATATGAAGGTATGAAAGAACATGAGGAAAACTAGCACAAGATTGTATTAATGAGATATCGATTTATTTGTCTCGATGGTTCATGGTGGAATTCGTTGTCATGAAACGAGTAATATTTTTATCTATTTGTATCACTTCTTTTTAAAGTGAAACACGATTACTAGATCGTGTAGTTTTGTGCAAATTTATTTATTTATAGATAACTAAATGCTAGAAATAAAACTTGATTTACCTATTCTGTTTTGGATATTTCATAGGTGTACAATGTGCATCTTCACAGAATGAACGTGCTTTTCGGAGTTAATAATATCCTTCTCACAAGTATTAGTTTATAGAAGCGGAACTGCAGCGCCCCCAATTTTTCTCGACATATAAATATATTTTATTATGTAAATATATTTGTCTATATTTTATTATATAAATATATTTGTCTGTATTCGCTCGCAATATTCAGCTTTATCATTCACAATTTCATAAAATTCTTTTGTTTTTATAAGAAATAATACAAATCCACTATATTTGCAGTATATGTATGTATTTCAAAAGTTGCAACCCCCTACAATTTCAAGCCACGAGCCACCACTGGTTACGACATATATTCTCCGATCATTCTCAAACTGCGTAATTAACTGTTATCATTAAGTAGCGTAATTTAATGAAACCAGTAATTAAATCTTACTAAAAATAAAACTTGACTTGGCTTTAAGTCAATGATTATTCAACGTCAAACCTTTCTCCATTCGCAAGATTGAAGCCTACCTAACCTCAACTACAACGCGTTTCTCTTTCTCCGTGACATCTGTAACAACAAATTGACTCGGTCAAGACGTCGCCCCCTTTGTAATATTCGATATTAAAGACACCATCGCGGTGGCGAAACACGCGGACTGTCGAATATTAGAAAGCCACTTTCGAATATTAGAAAGAGAGAATATTAGGCCGTAGAACAGAGAAGAAATAAAAAGAAAAAAACAAAAAAAACACACACATAAAAAAAAGAGCATAGTATATAGGTGCATACAGATACCAGGGCGGAGATATCCCGAGGATAGTTACTAGCTCGCAACGAGGGATTGTCTGTG
This sequence comes from Tetragonula carbonaria, assembly GCA_032399595.1. NCBI lineage: Eukaryota > Metazoa > Arthropoda > Insecta > Hymenoptera > Apidae > Tetragonula > Tetragonula carbonaria. The sequence goes on from JAUCRC010000002.1 coordinate 10,661,469, forward strand.
AGAGCTCAATAAGGGTCGGGTGAGGTCGAAGGAAACTACGGCAGATAGGATCGTCGCTCGCGGACGCGTGCGAGTTACACGTAGCGAAATGAAGAAACCGGATAAAGGGGACAAAGAAAGAAAAATCCGGCGTGAGTGGATCGGCCGAGCGTCGAAAAAGAAGCGTATAATCCAACCGGTATTCTATCGAGTCTGTGATGCATGTTCACGTTCCCGCGACGAATCCGTTTTATTCGACGCGTTCGGCGTGAATCGCGTTTTGTATTTCTTTCTTCTCTCTTTTTTCGTCCACCTATCATTTTTTTTTTGTTCCCTCCTATTCGTCCCTCTTTTCGTCCTGCTTTTTTTTTTCTCTCGTCGTTTTCGCTTGCGTTCCCGTATCGTTTCGTCCTTCGAGGAGAGTTTCATCCATACGTAAGTCGATATTCACTCCCGAACGAAATATTTCGACCCGGTAAACGCAGCACGCTTTTTTCTGCGTTTTCTTTCGTTGTTCTTTTTTTTTCTTTTTCTTTTTCAATTCTTTCGATTCTCACCCGTTGTTTGGCAAATTTCTTTCCTGTTTCGCTCTGAAGCGTCGAAGATTTATCGGTTCACGGGGATGAAACTGCACGGGCGAGGAGTGGAATTTATTAGGATCGCTGCTCGACTTCCACTTCGCGTCGTCCGCGCGATTCTACAAGTTCTCGCGTTCCGTGTTTCGGTGCGTTGTTGAATCCTTTTCGACGAGATGTTTCGTATTTTTCAGACGACCGTCGACGGACAATTTCGAAACAATCTTGTAATAGTGCAAACATATATTTAATCGTTTCTCTGAATGTAATATTAGCGGCGAATAATGTTTTTAAAAGTGGGAATTTTTAAAAAAATTCTAATTGAATAACGAACTCGGACTGCAAATTATACGATTAAATTTAGATGATCAAGCTAATAATATCAATAACATAGACATAAATACAAAATAATATAAGAGAATACAAGTAGTACGAGTCAATATAAACGAAATAAATCCTTACGCATTTATACAAACTAACATAGACGATTATTTTACTCCGTCAATTTTAATTCACGTAAAATGATCGTCGTGTTACGTGTCTCACGAGATGCAGACTACTCGTTATTTAAATTTCAATTCCTTTAAATTGTATTGAATTTAATTGAACATGTAGAAACTGCGTTTCATCCTTCCGTTATTACGGAAATTCCACTGCAATAATTTTACAAAACTTGCAAACTAAATTTAAAAAAATTTCAGAAAATAATGAAGAATGTACTGCAAAGTGATCCCTTCGCGAAGATTGAAATTGCCTTGTTAAAAGATGATGAAGGCACGAATTAAAATGAATCAAGGAAGAATGCAGAGCAGAGCAGTACAGACAACAAAGTTCACCGTGTCTCGACGACGAGCGATTTTAAAACAGCCAGATAGTTTCGTCACCTTCTCGCGATGCTTGGAAAAGAGGATTGCTTAGAAATGCAACGTTGTTCTTTCCGGCGATCGAACGCAATGTCCTGAAAATGCTCAGAAAACGAATGGTTGGAAACTGCGAGCCAAGCTGATGGAACGATCCTCGCGCGAATAGTCGCGCAGAGCGCTCGTGCGGAATTTTTACACGCTAATCGTAATGTATCGATGGCGACGGACTATGCAAGTGTCGGATACTAAACGTTAAAATGTCGGATATTGCGCTTAAAATTGCCTCTTGCATGAGACAGCACGATCAAGGTTATGAGATATCGGGAATTTGAGTAGAAAACAAGTTCCAATTTTCATTTGAATAAGAAGTTATTGGAATATCTTAAACTTTTCGGTATGAAAATATCTTTCTAGACATTTAAATGTCATGTATGACAGCAAAAATATATTCCAGAATTGATATATGTATTTAATATATCATTATAAAGTTCTACGAATTTTTGGTATCTTTTATATAGAGCTGATGATCGTGCAAGACTTTTATCAATTGCCTTTGGTAGTATTATTCAGAAACTAATCGAACTAATTCTCCGGTATTATTCAGGTACTAATCGAAGATAAATAAATCGAATAATGCTGATTCTGATAGTATTTGGAATTCGAGTTTGCCTGATCTAATTTCTCTTCGTTACAGTGAATACGAATTCGCAAGGTAATTTCAACGTTCGTTGGTGTACGAAGTTTAAGTTAAATCAATGATAAAAATTTAAGTTAAGTACACGTATCTACATAATTTGACAGATTCCTTGTTCATAAATAATAACTTGGTAACTCTGAAAATTGTTTCTTAGTTAGTACGTCGAACTAAAATGAAGGGAAATTGTTTTTAAATCCTCTGTCATAGAGGTAAGAAATAAGAAGCAAAGTTTTCAGTTATAATTAGTTAAATTTATGGAGGAAACATTTCCATATTAATATACTTTCTGCTGACACAACACGGTTCGACGCTTATTCTATTTAAAGTCGCGGAGCTCTAATTTCGTTTCTTTCTTTTGGATAATGCATCATCTGCATATTCTACCGCACAGTTATATTAATTTAATACAGTATAGTATATTAGCAATTTTAATTCAATTTAGCATAGTATAACTTATGTATAATCCTTAAATGTATAATCCCAATACATAATTCCAATATAGTACGATTTTTCTGATAATCAAATTGTCACGTAATTACATTTTTCACATAATTTAACGGGTTAATTTTTGACACGAGAAAATCTTAAAAGGATTAAAACAATATCCTCGTACACACGTTAAGAATGAATTTCACATTTCAACGTCGACAGACGTCAATAAATCAGAGGACTAAACTATGAAAAAAAAAAAATGATCACGAAAACGATTAACGTTTCATTCATACGTTTGATATTTCCACGGTATAAAGAATCGTCTGCGAAGGAGCACACGATGTCACGTTCGATACTCTTTCACGTAGCTTTGCTCCGACGAAGCGAAGGTGGACAGAAACGTTTCCCTCTCCACGGTATATATAGATACACACTCACGCGGAAGGATTGGAAGCATTAAATCTTATCTTACGAAGAAAGCGAGTATTTTTATTACTTCTTATCGTGGCTATCCCTCTTGACCACTCTCCGGAGACTGTGCCCCCCCTTTCATGCTCCTTGAAATACCGGCCGCTTCAGTTTATGAAAACTTGGAGATCTTCCGCTTTGATCGATCGGGAATTACCTCGACGTTCGGTTATTGGCGCGGATTTCAACAAGGGAATTAATTCGCATTCGGAAAAATCGAGCCAACGATGGAGAGAGGCGTGGCGACCGGCCACTCTCTCGTCAAAGGATTTCCTCGATTTTAAATAAACGCGAGTACCTTCCACAATGAGCTTAAAATAGAAACGAAATCGGTAACCGCGCTGGTGGCTCTTAAGAGCCCGGACGGGCCCGGGACGGACGCGGAAAATCGGCCGCCCGCTTGAGAGACTTTCCTTAATAAGTTCAATTAGAGGCGACTAACTACGTTTGAAGTGAAAAACCTCGGGCCAGAATACTCTTTTTCACGTTTTTTCTCCTTTCCGCCCTTTTTCACTTTCTCCATGGTAAATGATCAAACATCGTTATTGAAGGCACACTACACCTCCTCCTTCGCTCTGAAAGTCCCCTTTTCACGGAGATTTTTAGGTAATCACTTCGTATTTATGACTGTTGGATCAATATCTCTGCACACGAGAATTAATTTCAAGAGAGAAAGAGAGAGAGAGAGAGAGAGAAAATTGATTGAAAAATCCGTCTCTTCGTAAATTTGAAAAATTATTTCGCAAAAGGGAGACATGATTTTCACTTTACGGCATGAAATTAGGTTCGATGAAGAGATACTCGCTTTTCGAAAGAAACGGTCGTGAAAGGGATGAAGGATCGATCTTCTTCTAAATATCGTCTATCGACTTATGCAGATTAGGGGCAAATTACAAGATCATTCACGAAATCGGAAAAATTTTCAAACATGCATTAATTGAATTAAACTTTTCGGAATTATTATTTTTTGATCGTACGAAAAATATCGGAGATCAGACTAAGTCCGCTCTGATGGAATTCAGAAAGCAGTCGCTCGTTCCCACAAATATATTCGTTGCAAAAATAACACTTTTTTGGCTTTCCTTAATAAATATCTTTTTTGAAAACACCTTTCCTTAAGGCAACGAGCTATAAATTTTAGCAACTACTTTCGTCATTTACATGTTTATTCCTTCAAACAGCTTTCATATCATTCTTAGAAGAGTTCAATCTACTGATCGAAATAATTTAAAATAATGGCAGTTGAGACGAGTTAAAGTTAACGCTGTCAACCACGTTAATAAAATCACTAGCTATTGAACAAAGAAACTATTGACTATCGGATAAAGTCTAGTTTAAAACATTATAAAATACTAATTACACTAGTATTTTATAGTCGTATTTTTATACTAATTTAAAATACTCTAAGTATATGTAGTGTATTAATATTTACTACACTATAGTGTATTTAACATTTATACTAATTTTTTACACTAATCTAAAATACTGTATTAATATACAAGTATACAATATTCCAGTATACCAGTGTAATTAATATTTTATACTAATTTAAAAATACTGTATATTTATATATAGTGTATTAATGCTTGCTAAAGTCACACACAATACAAATATTGCTATTTTATACAATATTATAGTACACTAGCATATTTGATTAATATTTTATACTAATTTAAAATATTGTATTGCACCGATTAGGTCAATAGAAATCATAACGAAAAACAGACTAATCTTCGCCGTAGTTCGATTTTCTATCCGAATCGGCAGACGCTATCAGACGGCATTTGACTTTCGCGAGCTTTCACAAACGACCGTAAAACGAAAAGAGCCGAAGAAGTCAAACTTCTCGGGATTCCGTCGGTTAATTTAAGCTGTTCATTAAACTTCTTTGCGATGTACCCTTCACTCGAAAGATCGTCGTAGCCGAGGAGAATAACTTGAGATCGAGTTAAAGAGAAAATCAATCGACCGGCAGTTCAGCCGGTGGAGAAAGTTGGAACGTTGGTACACGCGTGCCATCGCGAGAGCCAAGAGAGAAGAAACCCGGGAAGATTTTCACGGCGGATTCTTGCTTTTCTTCCTGAGCCTTGCCGTGTAGTTTAAGAACACGAAGTTCTTTATTAAAACGATCTTTATTAATCCGCTATTAGTTTTACCCTGGCTCTGTTTGCGCTGCGTGTTGTTCGACAGTCTGCAGCTTCAAGAACTTCGATATTTTGTAACGAGAAAATTTAATATTAAAATCGAGAGAGAGAGAGAGAGAGAGAGAAAGAGGAACTTTTACAATTAGAAAACGTACAGCAGCATGGAAGTTTCAAGTACTGCAATTAACAACGATGAAGACAACGATGCGACTGTTCAAGCATAAAAGAAGATCGTGAAATTATACAAAATAAATATACACTGGTGGAAACATAACTTTGTTGTTCTCTCTTCGGTTATTATTATTAGTAAAACTTAATAACCAGAAATAGAAGAAAGATTTAAAGTCTACTTGATAAAATTATCACACGGTGGTAACTTTAAACTGAAAGAATATTTCCATTTGGGTTTCTAAAAAATGTATCATTTATCTATCCCAAATTGTGAAAAAAAGAAGTTGAAAAGGAGAAGTATAAGATCACACAAAGCTGGGAAAATTACACACAGTGCCGTGAAATATACTTTGCCTAGACTTCAATAATTAACCAAATTTAGACTCTTCCGATTTTAGGAAAATTGCACGATACTGAGAATCGTAGATATTATAGTTTCGAGTAAATGGAGCACCACGAGGTAATTAATCGTCACATGAACAATACGATTTAAAAGTCCGTATGAGGCGACACTTTCAAGTATCATCGGAATAATATAAAAGGTCAAACGACGATTGAAATTTACTCGCGGCGAGAGCAAACGACGATTGAAAACCTTTGAGGAACGAGGATCGGACGGCTGCTTCATCTTAACCCCGTCTCGCGAACTTCGAAACTGCTTACACTCGCACCGAAAATATCTCCTGGCTATCCGATTCGTCGGAAAGTTTTAATTAAAGCCGCTTTGTCAAGCGGTTCCGAGCGCACGGTCAACTCGTCTGTCGCCGTCTTTTTTTTCTTTTTTTTTCTCTTTTTTTTTTTTCTTCCGCTGATAATGGCCACGCCGACGCGCGATCTTCTCGTGAAGATCACGGCCCGTCCGCGGGCTATTTAAGAAATTACGTTCCGTTCGGCGCTTTCTTTCGTGCTCGTGTAATCAAACTTTTTTAGTCACGGCGCAAAAGTAAGCACGCGCCGAGGCCAGAGTTGGCCGACTTCGACAACGGAAACAACAACAGAAGTTGTTCGAGAACAAACGGAATACACTGCCAGAACCGTGGTCAGATACCGGGATATCAAAACTTAATACGTGATCTTTCGTATATACAGGAGATCCCGATGATGTTGCCGAGGAACGCGACGTTGAATTATCGGCGAAGCAGCTTCGAGAAGAGTTAAAACTACGGAGTTGGATAGCGAGAGTTGATGAATGCCAAGGAAGTTGGCTGCATTGGGAATACAGCGTGCGCTGTAGCGTAGCACAGTGGTTTGAAAAAAAAATATTGTAGAGATATAATTGAAATGATTTATTCTATTAAATAATAAAGAAAACGGAAACGAAACAACAAATGATAAATAAAAGATAGACAACAATAATTCGAATCAACGTAAACGACACAATTAATATACGACATAAATTACTTTTTTGACCACACTCATTTAACACTCTTTTTCGACTCTCTCTGCTGACTCGCACGACTTTCTTCTTTTTAAAAAGAAAAGCTCTCAGTGCCAACGCTATGCCATGTGTCACACCACATTCATACTTTTCATTCACGCATCTTCAGCAGACAGGCCATCTATTAAAAGTAAAAATAACTAAATGTATAACTATACACGATAATTTCGATACTACAATATTTGTAACGACGAAATGGATAATTTCACTTGACATTTTTACTGTCACAGTGTTTTACTAATTTACCGAGCTATTTCATTTTCGTATGTTAACTAGTAAATTCGATGAATAAAATTTAATTAATTGCCACTTGCTACTATTTATATATCATTACAGTTTAGTATCGTGTGTTGCACGGTGTCGTCATTTTTTGAAAACATTTCCAGACGTTGCAACTTTCGCGATCCTCCGAGCACGGGCTAAGAAAAGAAAATAATGGAAGAGCTAATTATTTGAATGAAAGACACGAAGTATGTGTGCCAAAAGCTGAGAATATGTGGATATCATTGTAACGAGGGAAGGAAGATTCGTAATCAGGAAAATGGTCTTAGCCACTCGTTTAACAACTTGAGTGACGCTGGAACATTATCACAAAGAGAAAAATAGTCGAATACGAACATTGTGTTTGTTAAATTTTAAAATGAGATGTTCGACACTGTAACATTTACAGAAAGCTAGGAAAAAATTTTTAAATTCTTAAAACTTAATGACGCGTATATTACGCGCATACATGATACACACAGAATATCCAAAATACGATACTTGAAAATATCATCATGTTAATAAACCTATTAATACATTAACTAGTAATAACGAATCCATTCACGTATTTTGTCACAATATTCAGTAGATAAAACAATTCTCTATCCGGCGTTCATCCCCTCCGAAACAACTGCAGATATTTATTCAAGTTTATATTTTTCACGAACGTAACACAGCAGCAGAAGTTCCGATCAGCCGTTAAAAATATCTTATAACGAATTCTACATTTTAAACATTTCACAGAATATTTAAAAATATAGGTTTAATGCACCCTCGGTGATTTTATGCGATTTAAAATTTGTCCAGCTACGTTCAAAATTGGCTGGGAGTTGCTGCGTGTAGAATCAAGGGTTGACGGGGATCCGTTCGTTTCGGAAATGTTTCGGAAGAGCGTGAAGAATACGCGCTATCGAAGAAGGGTGCGAAAGATAAAATGTGTCTGGACGGTCTCCGGAGAGGGTCACAGGGAAACCTCGATATTTACACGTCAGAGGATACAACCCCGGCAAAGTACCCGCAAGGGTGTCGCGTACCAGGAGTGTCTCTTTATTGGATAATAAATAACCTGTTTCATTTATAAGAAGGAGATAAAGCGTGGCGGAGAGTGTGCTCGTCGTCCCTATGTCGTACCCCCTTTCACACGGCATCGTTCACGTCGGCGTTGAATAAGCGACATCCTGTTTCTTTAATATTTACTCAGTCGCCTCGGTGTATATTTAGAATCGAGTTTACGTAAACTTTCCAGATGCTCGGGACGAATGACGGAGTCTTGAATCATTCATCCCGCCGTCTATAAGAAACGCTATAAACGCAACGAATTAAGGACGAACTACGCTCGGTTTAAAAATACACTTGGCAAAGCTTGTCGTTTAGAGAAGAATCGAACTTGACGATATCCGGAACTTCGGAACTATAGCTGGTTCTAGTAATTATTATCGTCAGTTGAAGGCAGACAAAATTAACCTGTACGCTTAGGTCGGATTTTTTTCAAGCTATTGATGATGAAGTTGGATTTATTTGTGGCAATTATTATTGTGGATGTAATCTTTCGTTTTGTTATATCCTTTGATAATGTAGTTTTTTTTTCATATCATGTAAGATGTAAAAATAATAAACAAAAAGGATGTGATTAGAAAGTGATCGTCTTGCATCAACTGATGAAATTTATTGTTGATGGAGTTCTACTCAAAGTTATTCGATTCAGCGACTTATTCAAGTAGAATAAGCTGCGTGCTGAGTCAGACATCCCTCTGAGGCCAGAATCTACAGTGAATAATATTGGAAGGATGAAAGAATCACGGCGAATTAAAAATCAAGTGAAATATTCCGGTAAATATCAAAGGTAATTGAGCAAAATCGTAATTTTGAGAAAAATTAAATTATTTTATAGATGGAAATTCATTCAGATCTCGCGATTACTTTCACTCCAGTACAGAAATATGTTCTGTATTTTATGGAATGTTGCAATCTTCAACTTGCAATATATCTTTCTACAAGTTTCATTACTTTTTTCAATTACTGCTTTCACTGATACATTGCAGATAACGCCGACTGAAGTAAATTTTCAAAACACGCAAACTAAAATCTATTCCAAGAAATTTAAAAATGTTACTTCAATGAATAATGATAAAATAAAATGAAATAAAATTGTACTTATTTATTCCGTTGATAATAGAATAATATAATAAGATAAAATATAAAATAATATAATAAGATAAAATAAAATAAAAATGTACTTATCTATTCTGATACACGAAAAGAGCATAGAGAAATATAACGAAGCAAAGATAGAAATAAAAATTCATCTGTTCTTATCGTCATCCATGCTTAACCGATTTCTACTCCTGACTTTATTTTTTGCCCTATTCTATTAGTACTCAACTTTTCTCGCGTCCTATCCCAATCGAAAAATCTCTTCTCTAATTAAAAGATTTAGAGAAAAAAAAAGTCTCCAACTAAACAAGCCATCATTCACAACTCATCGACAGATTTGTTCTCAACAAAATAGAGATCGTGATCGAAAGATTCAATAATAATCCCATCCAAAACTAACTCATCAACTTATCTTGACAAAATAAATATCAAGTCGAACTTATCTTCAGAATCTCCGAGCATAAATCGTCTCTCATTTCTCGTATCAGGGAATAAGAACAAAACACGAGTTAAACGAACTAAAAAGAAAGAGGAGACAGAAGAGACGAGTCGATGATATTTACATCGCGTTATTGCTCGCCTATCAACAACGAGCGTACAGTTGATACGCACGAGGGTGGAAAGTTCGCGCAGACGTCACGCGATCGCGATTTTTACGACGTCGCGCTTTTACGCGATATTCGAGCGACGCGGCGTAAAACGCTCCTACACGCAGCCACGTGCATAAATATAGTTATCGCACGTCGATAAATCAAGCGCGAGTAGAATCCAATCGAATACGTTGAGCCGCAATAAAAATTCCTGTTACTGTCGCGGCTCAGTTACTGAGCGAGGAGCTCAGGTGCTGGCGGGAAAGCTACTTCGCCCGCGAGATACTAATGCGTTTCGTTTTATTGTTTGTCTGACGCGCGATCGATTTAACCCCGTCCACGGAGAAAATAGCGTCGACGACTGAATGATATAGATAGAGAGAAATTCATTTTCTTTGTCTTTGTCTGCAAGCTGTTCATTGGCGGATTTATCGTTTAGTCGGAGATTTTTAATTGCCCCTGTGACAAGGCATTGGATGATCTGTTTAATAATCAAAATTATACTATCGCTTCTAAATTGTTTATACTTTGAGAAGTACATAAATTTTGAGTAACATTTTTTTAGGCGTGAACTTTCTTCATTCGATCGCGTATAGATATCTGGTATTTCTCTCTTTTTTTTTAATATTAAGTATTTTCGTTAGAGACTCTGTTATTGTTAGTGTTTTAATTACTGACAACGAAATTTACTAGATTTATTGTACAAAAGGTAGGATTTTCTTCAAACAAAAGCAGCAAACTTGTTGTTTGGTAGTAAGACAATAGAATCTCGCTAGTGATAATAGAAACTCGCTTAATGATAATAGAATCTACGAAATCGACAATGAAGTAAAAAATACTTGATACATTCGTCTGCAAACATTTCACAGTAAGCATGCAACACCATGAAACACAACTACAAAAATTAAAATAAACAGTGTAATGTATAATGAAAATTCCAGTTGTACGCTGGAAAAAAATTTCATAGTTTTCAATACAAAACCACGCATGAAGTTAGTACCTCGTGTAGATTTATCACAAGAAGACTGACCACGATTAAAAGAAAAAAAGATAGATTGAAATAATAATATGAATAATACAAATTGTGTATCATGAAATACTAAAAGTATCAATTTCTCACCAAAACTGAACGTAAAAAACGCTACAAAGGTATCTTCAGTAAAAATCATGCCACGACGAAATAACGTTCTGTGACGGGAAACTTAATTCGACCTTGCTGCAGACAGACGAGATTTCCCGCAGCTTGGAGATCTCCATAAATATTCATGACGATTAATATCAATAAATATTCGTGAAAGATGACACGGCCCCGAATTCAGCGATTCATTTACACGGAGTGAAGGGGAGAGAGGGAGAAGAGTTTAGAAGCGTTAGAACGTTAAACGCGGGATACAACGGGACATATATTGCATTAGGGATACATGAATATACAAACGAGTTTAATCACGGGCCAGGCGTGAATTGCGCCTTCGAACTTTCCGTCATATACATCGTCTATGCGTTTCGATCGTTTTGTCGTTCAGGTTGGCCACCTTGTTGCTCTGAACGATGAACGAAGAATAATTACCGGCCAAACGTATTGATCCCGTCGTTTCTCGTAAATAGAGCCGCGTGAGACGGTCATTAAGCATCAACGCGCGCACAATAAATGTATAGAGGCAATACAAGATAATAGTATGGTGTCGCGGAAACAGTGCTGCCAATTTATTCACCGGCGTTTCCGCCGGCGAACAATGCACAGCCTATAGAGGGTTCATCGCTCTTTTCTACCACGAACGACGATCGTGCTCTCGTCATTGTTCAGAAATGACAATGATCTATTTGTCCGGGGGAGGATGGTCGGGATTCTCTGTCACCGACAATAATTATTTTCTTCTGTCCGTTTCGTCGCTTTGATCATCTCGAATCGATGGCAAATTTGATCAGTTTGTTTTTTTTTTCTTTTTCAATTCGCTATTGGTTTTAAATGTGACTTTCAAAGATGATTTGGACACTTTATAATTTTTCAACACTTAAACGCATCAATTTATTTTGAGTTATAGATAATATAGGTGGGAGTAATTTTATTGAAGTTTAATTGAAATATACACTCGAGGATTAATATTTGAGGAATAATTGGAAAAGTGACTTTTTGGAATTATTTAAAATTTTTTCTGCAAGTGTGGAGACTGATCGTAAAAAGACGTACCTAATTCACTGCATTTGCATTGTAATTTAATGTGTGCAGATTTTTTTTTTTAATTTTTTAGTTTTATATTTCACTCGGACGGTAGTTCTAGTATTAAGAAGTCAGAGAGAAACAGAGAAAGAGAGAGGGAGAGAGTATTTATGTAGATATAAGTACAAGTATAAAGTACAAGGTTTAAAAGTATAAGCAACGGTGTAGAAGTATCTGTGAACACGTTTAGTTGAAATTTTAAGGTTTCCATTTAATTTCAGTATATGCACCATGTATAATTTAACTGGAACGACTTACATTTCTTTCTTTGATCGCAATTAGAAAGATAAATGGTTTCGAAAGAAGACCAAGTTCTTTATGACCATGCGTCTTTTTTCAGATAATATAATACATGCAGATTTTTACAGTCATATTATTCTTGAAAACTGGAATGGAAAATGAAGCAGAACGAACGAAATAAAATAGTTGCATTTTCATACTGCTTCACATCTTTATCTCTTCAGAAAACTCCACGACTAGAATCCTTCCGGTAGAAATGTCTGTGATATGAAAATGAAGAGAAAGTTCTTCACGATCGTATCATTTCTTCAAATTAGAAACGCAAAGAGAAACGAGAAATAATCATCTCTATTTTCTCGCCCTCCAGAACATGCGACAGTATAAATTCTTGTTCCGATACAACGAAAGAATAAAACTTTTTCATGGCTATATCTTATATTTTATACACAACCACGATATACGTATATTTCGCGTAATTGTATTGTATTGTCTTTAAAAATTGAAAAAATAGGAATGCAAATGGAATAAAATAATCGTTCTTTTTCACTGCTTCGTGTCTTCATCTTTTCTTGCTGTAACGCCACGACAGTAATTCTTCCAGTAAAAATGTTGTGACCTGACAGACGACGAAACGAACGATCCCGATAAAGCGTAAAGATACGCGAGGCGAATGTTGAAAAATCGTCGGCGTCGTTTCTTCGTCTATTTCAATATGAAATATCTGGGCGTGCAATAACCTGGCATAGAACACCATTATACCACCATAATGGGAAGCCGGATTTGCTGTACGCCCCGACAGTCCGTTCCTCGTCGCTGGTTTATCTCTGTCGCTTTCTGTCCTCCTATTCAGCTTTGTCGCTGCCTTAACTTTACGATTCGCTGCAACCATAAACTCGGTCTATCGGAAATTACGGCGGAGGATATCCTGCAAGAATCTATCGAACTACGCGCAACTGCCATCAGGGAAGTTTTCGAAACGGCCCGCGAATATTCGACATCAACGTGACGCCATATTGTTTCCTTTCATTTGCGAACTGGATTATTACCAAATTGTCAAATCGACGAACAACCGTGGAAATTCACTTTCGGGGGTCGACGACTCGAACGTGTGTACGAGTTGATGTTACACTAAAGCATGCAATTATTTATCGCACGTACAATATTTATGCAACGTGTTATATCAAATGTATTATTATTACATACATAAGCGTTATATCAAGTATTCATTATTACATGTCGAAATTTAAAAATATCTATCATCCTGGAAATTCTACGTCCGTCTTCGTTGTAAGTTTTATGGGCTAGTATATATTTTAAATATCTTAAATTTCATTGAGTAATACGATTTCATATTATCTAATTTTATTTAAATTTTATGAAATTTATTTCGAATTTTATCAAAGTAGTCGTACTATTTCGTATATTAATTTGGAACTTTTGCACGTACGTAGACGAACTTCTTAAAAGTCGATTTGATAAACTCGGTTTTTTCTGTTAGTTTTTTTAATTTTATACTTGTGTGTATAATACAAGTGCACTATTCGTATATTCAATGTTACATATGTATTTATTTGTAATAATATAATACTTTTGTAAATATAGAATACAATAATTCTACTTCTGCAATTTAAAAAGTAATAATAATATTCGTTACTATAAGTGTAAGGTATGTCTGACGCAGTACGGTTTATTCCACTTGAAGTGGAAATGTGCCAGACACCTTTTCTCGAACAATATATATTCTACTACAATAGTTAATAACGTGTAATTATTACGACTGTTTTTTCAAACAATGAAAACTATTGAATACATTAAAGGAAAATTCGAAATTAGAAAAATCATTTCCTTTATAAATATTGGAAATATTTCTTTACAATACCGTAAGATAAGGGACAATTTCACCATTAGTTAAATTCGACGAAATTTCCCGTTCTTAATAATTCTGATATTTCGTTAACATATAATCTCCGCAAGCGATTGCAGGTTCTTCAAACAAGTAAGCTTTCGTGTTTCACTTTGTATTAGAAACAGAGAAGCTTACACGCTCGTAGAAATCGAATGCGCGCAGCAATGCAACAAACCAACAAACTAAAGTACCAAAGCATACCCGCGCGAAATATTCTTCAATCGAACGAGGCGAAATTTCTTCCACGTCACTGGTCAAACACTCCGACACATTAAATTAGAAGCCGGGTGGGGGGGGGGCGAGGAGACGTTCGAAAAATACTGTCAATCGTGCTGGCCGAGCGCGAGGATCGAAACGGAAACGAAAACAGAAAAGAACGCAGAACGTTTCACGCAAGAAAAGAAGAACGTTTCTTCTTCGAGAGTGAAGGACACGAGATGAAGAACGAAGAACGACTGCGAGGAAACCGCATCGGCAGCGCACGATGGCGAGTGAAAAGCAAACTCGAGACGCTTCTTTGGCCCTAGTGGCATTCCATCGATCGTCCGCGTGTTTCTCTACGTTCGGGAAACGCTCTAAGTTTCTTATTCAAGGCACTGACAATTCTCCAGGCGACCTCGAGTCGTCCCTGCCGCGAGAAACTGAAAAACTTCGACGCACCAAGAGAACCAAGTGCAACGGGAGGGCCTTCCTCCCGTTCTCAATTATTACTGGACCGCAGAGCTCGGATCAATCTCCGGTTATTTTAAATTACTTAGCCGATGCGCCCCGTTCCCACCGGACGGAGAAACTTCGCGGAATGTCTCCTCGGGGAAATTTCCTTCGCACGATCGAAAACTAATTCGTCCTCGTCGAGTTTGGCCCTTGATGAACGTCGACCGGACGAGGGCCGACGCTGAAGATCTGTGTTGCGATTCTAAGCACTGTTTTGATTAGACTGCGAACAGATTTTATGGAGATACACGTTTCCTTGTTATTGTCTGGAGTAGGAGTTGACACTGAGTTCGATGATGTTCGAATGTGATGGTTTTGAGTAACTTTTTCCATGTAACATGTAATCGTCTCTGAGATACGAAGCATTTTTGTGTGTGTGTGTGTGTATTCGATAGTACGAGAATTAATAATTATACCCGATGGAAAGAAGGAAAATTGTATTAAATTTGCAAAAGAGAATTGCGTCGTAACGATGAGGCGATGATTGATTATTATTCATCTCCAAGCATGTGTAATTTGCAGCAGATAAAGAATCGGTTGGAAAATAGAATCTTTCCTCGAAATTCGATATTCGTCGAGCGAAAGTCAAGTTCGAAACGATCTGACTCGCGGTTGGTAATAAACTTTCTGGCAAGGGGAGAGACCCAGGTGAAATGTTCGAAATCAGGAAACGCGAACAAAAGGGGGGGAAAAATCGAAACCACAGGCCCGAAATTCTCCCCCATTGTTCCCTCGAGGACGTGATATAAAAAAAATCTCTGGGGTTCTCTGTGTTCGAGAAAAAATAATTCTCCACCGCGGTCGGCGAAGCGGAACAGAAAGCGAAAGAGGAGGAGAGAGAAAACCACCTTCGCGGCGGAATTGTTCGCGGGGAACAGAGTCGGGGAAAAAAAGCCTAGGGCTCGAAGAACCGAGGCCGAGTCGCGTCGATTTGCTGAACGAAACAAGCGTAGGAAATTGGCAGTTAGTCGAAGGTTCAATTTTTCAGAGCTAATACCAAAGCTCGGGGCTGGAGGAAGCTTGGCCGCCTATGGGAGGGGGAGGGGGAGTTGGGAGAGGAAGAGGTACGCGGCACGGACGGACAAAGAAGACTCGAAATAGAATGAATGGGACAGTCAGTCGGCTCCGGCCTAGGAAATGAGATCTACAAGCGAGTGAACCCGGACGAGCGAGAGTGTACAGTCCAGGTGCAATTTTCATCTGGCCAGCAGTCGTTCGTCGACGTTGCAGCTACTGTTCTCGCGCCTGCATCGTTTTTACTCTGTCTCTCTCTCTCTCTCTCTCTCTCTCTCTCTCTTTGATCCTTCACTTTCTCTGTTTCTCTTTACCTTTCCACCTCTTTCGCTCTGCCCCTCGTTCATCTTCACCTCGTCCTTCCTTTTTTCTTCTTTTTTTTTCTTTTTTTCAGCCGTCGACCACGTTTCGCCCGTGTTTACCGGATTGATTGCATTTTCCCGGGCAAATATTACCAGGTTAGGGTGAAACCGAAGATTAGCCAGCGAATGGGGTCGGATGTGCTGCTGGCGGCTTCGACCGATGGTTATTTTATAAATTCCGGCGAGTTTCTGCCTTTGCGAGCGCAGAAAGCCCGGGAATTTGTGAAGAATTTAGAGGCATTGTGACTTGCGTTTTGGAGTCGAAGAGGTATGTGGAGCTTTCCCGTTGTTTGTAATCGATCGAATATTGAAGCTCCATTTTTCCTATTTATTTAGATAGGCTTGTGAAAATGTACGAGTCTTTTAATCACTGTTTCTTCTCGAGTGGATTCAAAAGTAGAGTGCTAATGGATTTCTCTTTATTAAAAAATTCACAAACATTCGTAGTCTAATTATTTCATAGTGGGATAAAAATTTAGGGATGTGTCAACCTAAATTCGATCAGTGAACAAAGAGAGTTCAAGATGGATTTTATTTAAAATTCCACATTTGAGATTCCGTATTCAAGGATTAAATGCAATACACGAGTGATACGTGCACAAATTTCTTTTTCATAGTTTTCAAATTTTTCTCGCGGTGAACGACGAAAGTCCGAATGTCCGTTTCGCTCCAACATGTCACTCCAACCCGTTCCGCGAGTGAAGCGCTCGTCAAACACCATTAATCCGTCGCATTAATTCCGCATAACAGAGAGTCGACGAACCGAACAGGAAGTCAAAGCAGCCGAAATCGAATCCGGTGGCCAATAATTCCATTATCTTCGATTAATTCGCTAAACCTGATCCTTACTTCGCAGCCGAGCCTCCATTTCTAGAGGTATCCTAAACGCGAGCGACCTGCCGATCGGACACGCGTTACGGTTTCTACGTTGAAGCGTCGGTGCATTAGCCTCGCCTAAAGAAATGGGGGAAGAGAGGGCAAAGAGTGGTTTGCGGTTTGCTGAGAAAGGGACAAAAGAAAAGAGAAGAAAAAAAAGAAAGGGAATGAAAAATGCTAGAGACCGATCCAAGGGAGAGAACGAAAGAGCAGGCAGGGGTCTCGAACACGGAGCAAGCGAATGAAAGCGAAACAAAGAAGAGAGAGAGAGAGAGAGAGGAGCGTAGACGGTTGCCACTTCGTTTCTAGCCGGTCTGTGGCTAATTAATGCACTTTTGTTAGCTTCCCGCGGCCTTGGTCTACCGGTACGCCTGTATATACAGTCTGACGCACAGAAACTGCCAAGTGGTTTTAAGGAAACGACGCGATACCACGGGGAAAAGATTGCGCGAAACTTTGAACTTTGACGATTTATTCTGAAATGGCCCACGTTGTTAAAGTTGACGTCTTTTTTTGAATGAGGTTTGGACATGAAGAATGCTCATAAATGCTATTTCATGTTGCACGGTACGCAGGATGACAACGAAATAATAGATTTGTAATAAGAAAAAATAAATAAAACTTGTAAACATTCAATTTGTATTAATAGAGCATTCCAAGTATACACAATTAGGATAAATAATGAATAAAATAGATCGTAATAAGAATAAATGAAATAGAAACATTCAATTTGTATTAATTGAATATTTTAAGTCTACCTAATTATGATAGCGAGATTGTCTATCGTTAGCAATCTTACTCGAGAGTAGTGCCTAAGACTCGGTGGAAAATTCTGTCTAGAAGCTTTAATATTAGTATTGGTACCGGAATTAAATGTTATAGAATAATTAATATAGGTATTTGATTTCGTCAATATATTGATAATCATGTATAATGAAATTGTATTTTGAAACTCGTCAAATTACATAATAAATTCATCGGTTGCTCCAAATATTCTGCTGTGCCCCACTATAGTATTATAATGAACAGAAATTTATTTAATTGTCACGTTTAGCATTCTTCGGTTTTCACTCGCTAGCGACGATGACGATTCTGTCGGACGCCCTATTGTCCGAAATAATCAGCCACGCTGATCTGTCGAGGGAAAAATACCGGGCGAACAAAGAAACAGGGACGCCCATCAGAAACGCAGCGTGCTCAACTCGTAGTCGAGTCTGAAATTTCATGAATTCTCCACCCTCGAAATGGCTCCACCTCGTCTCCTCTCTCGTTCTCACCCCAGTGTTTCGCACACTGCGTGCGCGTGTTTTTCTTCTCTCGGTTCACAACCACAGTGAAGGTTCGGCTAACGAGACGGACAGACACCCGTGAAATGTTTCGCAACGACGAATGAATATCGTGCGCGCGGAAGCGATTCTTTGTGGAGGAGGATGTTGTCGAAATGCGGTCGATGGGTGCTCTGTTTGTCAAACGAGTTTGAAAAGTGGACTGGTGAAATACGGTTTGAGTGTGGATTAAAAAGAACTAGATGAATTTGATTTTCCCTTTCTTCTTTTTTCCCTTCTCCGCCCCCCCGTAGTTCCTCCTGTTGAAAGTTAATGCTTTATTGTGCGATTTATTATACGTTTTATGATTCTCATTTTCCCATCTTCCAAGCGAAATGGACGACAAGAATTGAATTTGTAAATCAATATTTATGACGTGTACTTGAATATTTCATATATATTATAGACGATTATAGCGTAGAAGTTGTATGTAATTATCTTTATCCGAATAAAAGTCAACTCGCGTATACATAGATTTTCAAATTATTGCCAATATAGTCATGTTTCTTTACCAGATTAGATTTCAAAGAATCTTAAAAGACTTTTTTGTAGTAAATTTCAAGTTCAATCATTTCGTGGCGATAGTATTGGTTTGACTATTTAAAGAAAAATACGATGATATTTTCAACTAGAAATAGATCAGAAGATTCCTATAAAAGTAGAAATTCTAGCAAACTTCACCTTTAAAGGAATGCCTTGGAATAACTTTGAATCTAAAATTATCATTTACTAAACAACCCCGACCTGAATAATATTAAGTTTAATAATATTATTGAATAATATTAAGTTTAATAATAATAGCCGGCCGAGCTAATGAAATTTCCTATCACGAAAATCCTCTGAGATTGCTAATTTCAATCTTTCACAGCCGTTTATTCGACGGCCGTCTGTCCCGACAGAAGGATGATATTCAATAAAACTCCTTTCACGTTCACAGTGTATTAAATTAGCCTCCCTAGGCGATCTTGATTGTCTGTTTTCTTTTCTTCTTTTTTTTTTTTTTTTTTTAATTAACTTCGATACACGTGACCTTTCATTAATAAACATCGTCCTCCTCGAATGACTCGCGACAGCACAAAAGAACCGTGCGAAGATTATAAAAGTGTCGGTCGATTAAAATTCTTCAGCGTCGCGAAAATTCATCCCTTCGACGCTTTTGTGAAGAGGTGGCAAACCTCCTCTGCTCTACCAAGTCCTGCTGTTCCCTCTTTCTCTCGCTCTATCACGACATCCATAGTGATGAGAGTTCTGGCCGAGCTATTCAGGAATAGAGGCCAAGCTGCATCCATTCGACGAGAGGCGACCTTTCTCACAAAGGAGGAACCGTGTATTCATGAATCCGTGATCGATCTCACTTCGTTTCGTCTTGCAGGGAACTCGATCGAGAAGTCGTTGCTCTTTGCAACGCAGCGGCGAGATCACCGGAATCGAGAACATTCGATCGAATTGCCATTAGCACGAGTGAACGGCTCTATAGTCCTGGCCGACATGATAAATCGACAAATATTATAGTGAAGTTCTCTCTAGAAATCTCTCTAGACTTCTTGATGACAGAAGATTTGACAATTATTGTTCGATACATTGTTGTCATTAGAATTTTTCGTCGACTGTTTGTTGCAAGCTGTTAGATTTGTTTATCTCAGTAAACACATTTTCCATTTCTCGATTTCTAAGAACAAACAAATTCGACTTTGTTTTCCGAATTTTTCGCATATGCGATAACTAAGTTTAGTAAAAGTTTGTTAACTATATTTCAGTGGAACGTATAGATATTGACAAAATTGCAAAAACACTGGGAGTATTTTTCAAAACGACGTATGTATTTTATTATATATTAAACATTTATTTTTAAAAACTAGCTGAAAAAACTTCTACAAATGAAACTACTAAATATAAATAAAACACATTTAACAAACATTCGTGTTTGTCTAGATAGATAGAAATTCAGGTGATATTAATCTCATTCAGATTAATTTCATTCTCATAAGAATCTCACCGTTCAACTGTACCACATTGGTGATCAACATTGGAATCGTTCGTGATTTTTAGATTAAGATAGAAAGTTCCAAATTTATAATGCATCAACTGTCATCAATCGTTCAAAAATTTTTTGTTCGATCTTACAAAGAAATACATGGATGTTAAAGGCAAAAGTGAAACAACCTTCTCGCGAACGAGAATTTCCTTCCATTCGGGTGTATTTCTTTCGCGGAACGTTTCGCGACTAAAACAACAACGACGTGCATTATATATCTGGCTTCGCAAACGGCACGATTTTATTTCGAACTTCCATTTCTGTTTTATACCATCCAGATCGCAACAAACATATTTGCCTTCTATCCTTTTTTCCTCGTTCCGCCTCGCCTCGCCTTCTGTTTACCATCCTCGTTTCTTCTCTCTTTCGCACGCGCTCGCAGCTGTACGTACACGTTGTTCTCCAATTAAAATTATTCGTTAGCCAAATATTATTCCTTCTGTTCGATCACGTTCCGCTCTTTTGAAATACCTTGTTTCGCTTTCCTTTTATCCCCGCAGCGGCGGGTTCAATCGCGGGCGCACGATGTTTGCTTTTCCACTGTTTTCCTTTTTCTCATTTTCTTCTCGGGGAAACGTATGTACACATACGTATCCCACTTTTCAAGCAGATACATTGCTGAACAGATGTATCGAATATGGGATAGCCAAGTACGCGATTAAGATTGTTATCATCGATCGCTGATGAATCAGTGATACAGGAAATTGAATACGTTACGTGATAGTATAAAATAATCTGGATTATTTTTGTTGATAATAATTTTTGAAAATTTTCTTTTAATTTTTTAAAATACTTGGGAATCATCACTCGAGTCTTTCAGATTAATATTTTTATTAATCTAGATACATTATTTGGGGATAAAAATTATTGTCGCTAAATAGTATGATTTACTGTCAGGTATTAATCTGAATATATTTTGGAATTAGTATTAGCGTATTAAATACAAAGTAATGTATATTTGATTTTTATTGCTACTTCTATACTATTTTTTATACTATGCAGTCACGACACGTGCATGCAGCAACGGAATAAAGGAAACGGGTAAAATCTAAATTGAAATATTTTTGTAATGAATGAATGGAAGAAATTGCTACGTCAAAGGTTAACGTTTCAGGTGGCAGAGTAATTGATTTGATTGGAATGATACGTTTCAATCTGTTTCAAAGTGGATGTAATATATATATATATATATATATATATATATATATATATGAAAAAAGACAAATATTCCTGTAATCGTAATTTCTACGATTTATAAAAATTACGCACGCACACTGAATCTCCACTGTTTTCGTACTATGAAAAAAATTATATAAAATTCGTAGGAATTGTAAAAAAAATTACAAACGATTAGGATCAGGACCCATAACGTATAAACTGAGAAACTAAAATCCCTGAAAAATATCATTCGACAAATTCGTCAATTTAGCAATTGTACAAAAAGCAGTTAAATAAATTCCTTGAGAAAAAGAACAAAAAAAAACAAAAAGAAGAAAAGAAAATGTGAATAATCGTGTTTCGACGAGACCTCCTGAGAATCCGATACCTATCGAATCTTCGAACCGTAACTCCGGTTGGATTTTTGCGCGAACGAGAGTACACGGGCAAGGCCGGAAGCGCAACGAATCGTGAATTTCTGAAACTGCTGCCTCGTTCCCTGTTCCTCCGCATTCAGAACCGGTAAGCAAAATTAATCCGTGTGCCAGTGTACACCGTTCACAGGCGCACTAAAATGCAGAATCCAATTAAATAATTCAAGCATGACGGCGCGATGAAGGGTCGGTTTGCAGCGTGCATCCACGCGTGCATCGTCATGTGCACCAGCGTTGAATGCACGCGAACTCGCAATGGACGAAAGAATTCCCCCGCGAACCATTTGATATCTCGACGATAACTGAGCGGTTCCGCGACCGTGACTCGTTTTTCCCTCTCGTGTATCGATTGACTGTGTATTTCGAATTCTCTGTCTGAAATTAACATTGTCGTGCTATAGTACGAGTTATGTCGTAATTGTATTGGCGACATTACGAGTTGTTTCAAATGAGAGTAGTCTTTCTTATTATACCATTACTATATGGTATAATTTTTATTAGTGTCATATTGTTCTATAAGTTGTAGTGTAGTTATTATTGATAATAGTAATTACGGTAGTAGTTCATATTATTATTATTATTATACTATAGTACAGGTAATGGTGTAGTTGTGTTAGTAATACTATAGTTGATGTCAAAGTGAAAGTAATTGTTTTCGTATTATGTAATTAATACATAGTTAGTGACAGTAATTACTGTCATACTGTCGTTGACATACAGTATGACAAGTAGTTGACTATGACATATAGTTAATATTATTAGCAATAGTAATTATTATATCATTATACTGTGAATTTTAATAGATACAGTTATTATTGATGATAGTAGTTGGTGTTATTAGCAACAGTAGTAATTACTATACTATACTGAGTTCAGTTACTATTAACGATAGTAGTTAATATTACTGGAAATAGTAATGGCAATTATCACAGTATAAATATTTATAGCTATATGGTTATAGTGATTACTATATATTGCTATATTATGCTATGTAGTACAATATAAATATTACTATATTTTGTGACAGGTACTCTACATCAGGGACACTTGATATATTTTCACATATTATATTATATTGAGCGCGCTTTTGTATTTATTTACCAATTTCTCATAAATTCTTGCAACGCAATTATAAGAAAATGTAAAATGTATTCAATGTGAAAATAGGTTAGCTAACAATGTACGGAGAAATAAAAAAAAGAACAGTT
The DNA here is from genome assembly GCA_032399595.1 of Tetragonula carbonaria. Classification (NCBI taxonomy): domain Eukaryota; kingdom Metazoa; phylum Arthropoda; class Insecta; order Hymenoptera; family Apidae; genus Tetragonula; species Tetragonula carbonaria. The sequence goes on from JAUCRC010000002.1 coordinate 10,684,731, forward strand.
AATCAAATAAATTCAATTCAACAAGCAACAAGATCACGTACTTTTTAAAACGTACATTGGCATGCCGTATCTCATAAATTATAAAATACACGTGCCGATAGTATTCAACGCCATAGCAACACAAAACTGCAGAATACTATTCGCTTAAACAACGAAGCGAAATAGAACGAATAAAAATTTGTACGGTAATGATCGGAATTAACGTAAGATCGAACTGCAAATTGGGCCGAATGTATTGCTAATTTGTATTTATTGCTAGCTGATTGATCTCGCAGAAAACACGTGCATCTGATTCAACGAAATTAATTTTCAATCATATCTGCTGATCAGTGACTCTTTCATCGGTTGTTAACAAGTGCATAATGTTATCATCCGCATTATGTCTTGTAATTGGCAGCCAATAATGGATAATGAGCCATGAAACATTTAATGATATCCCATTATGTTTGTATACAGACGTATGTACGTTCCTTTGCAATAACAGAGGCATTAGCAACGAAAGGGATAAAGAGAATCGATCGATTGCTCGCTGATAACAATTAGTCTCGTAATTATTCAAGAAACTGGATTATTAAAGAAGTTGGATTATAAAAGTAGATACTGCGATAGCTTCGAAAATAGCGTAGCAAAAACAGTGAGAGTAATTTTAAAATATATTTCGAAAATACGTTCGAAAAAGTGTGTCTTTTTCTTTATATTTAATTATGTGCCAAAAAGTTAAAATATTCGATAGAAAAAAATCACCTAAAAATAAAATCTGTGCTGAAGAGAAAGACAGATGTAATTCTATTAAAGTGAGAACGAGAAAATTTAATTCTATTGAACGGGAAGAGAATTCCAAAGAAAAATCCAATACATAACTAAAAGTTAATACCGAGATAATTGAGAAAAAGTTTAAGAAAAACATCCCTCCGTATACGTGGAGAAATAAATATTGGGTCGCATCTCAGTTACAAGTTACTACAAACACGTGATGAGTTATTTCTAGAACACAGATTTACATTAACATTTCATTTATCATTAAAAGAAAAGAAAGAAAATTAAAAGAAAAAAACTATTTCCATCGTAGTAACGTTCATTGCAAATTTAATTCTCCAATTCGAGCAAACTGCGAAAGCAATTTGTAAAGATTTTCCAGAGGAACATTACGGAGATTTGCACGAACTGCTCGAAACGTTAATTAATTTTAACAAACCGTTGCTGGCATTCACGTGTACGTTGCACAGAGGGACAAACCTGAGTACAACCCGTCGCTGTCTGAATAAATTGAAAGATTCGCAAATGCCGCGTTAACTTCGCGTCTTATTCGAACAACAGTTCGAAAAAATAACGAGGTACAAAGGTACAGATCGAAAGAGAGAGAGAGAGAGAGAAAAGAAAAAGGAAAGAAAAAAGAAACGGGGACAGACCGTGCTAATAGAAATCAACGCCAGGGAATATTTGCACAAAGAACGAGAGAACGAGGTGCGCGCGAATGTTCGACGCGGGAAGCACGGGATGGCGATGTGGCGGGGACGAAAAAGAAACAGGACGATGGCCTGGTTCCCAATAGGAAGGACGTTGGGATCGGTTCATTGAGGCGGCGACTTCAAAAGGATTCGCGCGAACAGGGAAGTGGAATTTTCATTATCGGAATAACAGTCACTGTCAGTAAACCTTTTACCGCTTTGATAAGCGTGGTCGAGCCACGCTGAAAGAGGAGAACGCGAGAAGTGAAAGAGAGAGAGAGAGAGAGAGAGAAGAAAAGAAGAAGAGACGGAGGATGGGAAAAAAAGGAGAAAACGATCCTGCGGATGTAAGCTCGCTCGCCTTGTCTTCCGCCGCGACTATCTTTGGACAGCAGACTCGTACTCCGTTGCATTAACGAGGAGACTTCTGTCTGTCTTCCCAACGACGTGTTTGCCCCGACTGGTCTTTGTTTGAGAATGATTGAAGGGAAAGGTAAATTGAAATGGAAGAACACGAGTGTGAAGCACGAGTTTTCAGTGACAGTTATGGAAAGAAGGATATCGATCGCGATGGTAACTAACGTGAACAGGAACTGCATGGATTGCGGATATCATCGATATATCGACGGTCATTCGATGTAGAGATTCTTGTATTTTATCCAATATGTAACTTCTATATTTTATTCAATATTGAATCTGAATTGTGCAATTTCAATAAAGTTTCGGGGGGAAAAAGTTAACACCTGTCTCTTTTCGCAGCTTCTCGAAACGCAGCTTTTCGTGCTTTCAAAATTATCGCACGAGAGTCTTTGTCAAACAAATTGACAATAGCATCGTGCAATTTTTTTTAGATATTTCCATTCGCTGAACTTTTATAAATATTCAGAGTTGATTTTACTCAGAGCGAAGAAAAATATCCTTTCCTCGAAAATAAAGATAATTTTACAACAGTGGTTCGAACTTGGACTCGAAATTGAAGACCTATTAATTACGGAACACCGAGTCGGAAAAACATTGAAAAGTTTCGAAATTTAATATTCGTCCGAAATGAAACAGAAGTTGTTCCCAGAAATATTTCCGGCGCGACATTTTATACGTACGAGATTTACAGAGAGAGAGAGAGAGAGAGAGAGAGAGAGAAAGCATCGCAACGTTTTTTTTTTCTTTTTCGATTTTTTGAAACCAACATAGTGGTGTATCCTTCGCGAGAGTGGGCGTATAAAAAATGTCCACCGCGGTATTAAAAATGAACCAAAACCGCGGTTTCGAAAAAAAAAGAAAAATCAATCCGTTGTAAAAATTCCTTTCGTCTGGAAGTGGTTTCGTGCGATTCGATTTGGCGCAAATAAAAGTGGCCAACCACGGACCGCAGTGAAGTTGCTTGTTGCTCCTCTGGGAGAGAGAGGGCAGAGCCCAGAGGGACAGAAGGGACGACGTCAGTCTTGTTTCTTGCGTCTCTGACGGGGAAAATTGAAAACGTTGTATGCACTGTTGCTCGAGGAGACCGCGAGAGAAGCCGTAAATTTAAGCTGATGCTAACCGTGCATGTGTTCTGTGTCTCGGAGAGACCGGTTTTCAAGAATGTCGTTTGAAAATTAAGGACCCACGGGTTGTTTAAACCTTGTTGGAAGAATTCGAACTTTGTTTTCTTTTCATTATTTTCGCTACGAAATCTGTGTACACGTCATCTGGTAGAATTAATTTGAATTTAACAGTTAAATATGAATTTGAACGCAACGCTCAAAAATGTACTCAAACGTGACCTAAAATCGATGATTACGTTTCAATGAATATTATTGGAATATGGGCAGTTTTAAATATTTAGTTTCGCAGTGTAATTTCAGAATTTCACGACTTTTATAAGAGGAAATGAATAGGACAGCAATTACTTAACACGTTTATTTATTTATATAATTGAAATTAGTACGAGACTACGTATAGAGAAGACGTTTTGTATCAGAGAAACAACTGATGAATTATTCTGAAAATGAAATCTGTTGTACGGAAAATCACAAAATGTTGTATCGACAAGCTTTCAGTCTGTATTTAATCGTGTCCTGAATAATACCACTATCTCGGCTTGTATCTTTTGTGGTTCTATGTCGATTATTATTCTGATAATCGTAGTTACATTTGGATATAATAACTCGATTGTCATTGGAAAAGGAAAAAAATTGAATATCTGGTTCGATGAATTGACAGATGAATTAAAAATAACTTTTGAAGATCAATATCTCCTCTCTTCTAATCAGATTATAATTTAGAATCTCTTAATTAAAAAGGACGTTCGAATAAACCTCGGAATTTCTGATAGATATAGATTAATTTACTTGAAAATTTGCTTTAAAATGCATTACTTTCATCTTCCAACTCTTTAATAACGTAGCACTAGCTTTTAAGTTTTATATCTCAGATATTTACTTACTATTACTAATAATAATTTGCTATAACTCAAGAGTGAAGGAAATAATTACATAATAAGGGTGAGATAATTCTCGAAATCATATGGGAGGTAGTAAATAATTGTACTTCTTTGAAAAATACAGCGACAGTGGAAGAAAAATAATCATATCCCTAGAGCTAGTCAGAAGATTTACGAAATAAGATTTCAGCTCTAACTAGTTCGCGATCTAATGCTCCAAACGCCACGAACAAACTGAAATGAATTAGTTACGCTAGATTCCAATTCTCCAAATTAATTTGTACCATGTTACCAGAGTAAAAGACATAAGGACGCAACCTTAATTTTAAGTTTCACTCGAAAGACATACTTGTAAACTAATTACCAGCCGAGACTAAATTACTGAGAAACAGCAGTTACGTTGAAACTTCCTCGCATACTATATCTACAGAACTGTCTTTCTTATCTCTTCCTTTTTTCTCCCTCTATTAAGATGTAAATCTTATTAAATTGAAAGTAATTTAGCACTTTTTTTCAATTTCGTACACGAAGTCGCTCGAACATATATAGAAACTTCTTATGAATATGGTACGTGTGTTATATAAAACATTTTGGAATTTCATTAACACTTTAATAAGACGCGACTATCATGATTCTACTGACAAAATTTGAAAGCAATTTGAAGATGTATATATGTAGAAGATGCAAAATATTAATTGAAAAAAATTATTGTATTTAAAAAAAAATGTATGAGTAACAATCTGTATTAGTGTCAATAAAATTAGTATCAGTAAAAATGAAGTATAGCTACATATAGCACACATGATGTATGCATATATATGTGTGTAAAAGTTATTCTATGGTAATTGTCCTAATACTATTGTACATATTTATGATAAGAATATAATCAGTCATTTTTGAAGTTAACACATTCATCTATTCTAAGCTCATCAAAAAAAAAAAAAAGAAAAATTGACGACATTTACAATCTATTGAATGAAACTAATATTCACAGTAACCGTATGTGTATTTTCTACTCCACGAAAGAGCTTATTCCACTTCTAAAGCTATATAACAAAAATCTGATAAATTAACGTGAACAATAGTCCTCCAAATTCCTGTCATGATAAAACAAAATCTTTCAAACTTGTGGGATGAAGAATCTATCTTAAAAATCGACGACATTTACAAACCCGTTGAACAAGATTAATATTCACAGTGTTTTTTACTCATGCACAGTGTTTTTTACTTCGCGAAAGAACTTATTCCACTTTCAGAACTAAGTACAACGAAAATTTGTCAGAAGCAATATTCATTTCACAAATTAGCTCGAAGGATAGCCCTCGAATACTCGTCGTCGCGTTGAAACCATTATAAATCTTCCAAACCCACGAAAAAGAAGCATCGCGTTAAAGGAAATCTGCGAAACTTAGGAAACTTGCGAACGGTACTTACCAAAGGGCTAGCTGGTAATGCAGGATCGCACGGTTCGGCTGCGACGTGTCTCGCAGGAAGTTGGCGAAGTTGTAATGCATCTTGGCGTTGTGGGGAAGCGACCGCAGACCCGCCCTATAAACAAGAGGATTCGAGGTCAGACACAGGGCCACCATCCCTCGACCTCGACATCGACCTCCAGCTCTTTATGCCGCCGCGATTACGTCTGATATCGTCTGTGCACGGGCCAGTTGCTTGCACGCGTGCGGATTTTCGCCATTGGCCCGCGGCGTTGTTTCACTCGGTGACGAAGAGGGCCGCGTAAATCTTCCCACGGAATTATGCTGCGATTCGAGGCGAAGTGAATATCGATCGGTGATCTCGCGCCCCCGACGAATTACGAGCTTGCCTAGCAAACGAAGCCCTGGCTAAGGGCAAATTTGCAAATTAAGGGAGGTCGAGAGCGTTGATTTTGAAAATGACACGAGTCACTTTGCTTTTAAATAAAAAATAAACAAAGAGTCTAGAGAAATTGATTCTAACTTTCGATGTGTTTTACGCTGGATACTTGTTTCCTCGGTACGGGTAATTTCGCACGTAGACGTTGATGAGTCGCCATTTTTCATCGAGCGTAGAGTGATTTATGCCACTTTCGAAATTCCGGGCTTTCATTTTCTCGTTGGTTCTCTTTTATTAGTTTGACTGTTGCTGATTTATGTTGATATAATAGGAGAATAATTATATTATAAATCATAAGTAATATAATTATAAATCATAGTTATAAATAATAAGTAAATTATTTTTTATTAATGACGTTTATGTTTGTTAATTTCGTTTATAAAATTTGTTGAGTTTGCAAATCAGCAAAGATAAGAAATTCTCTTATACGATTTTGCAACGGAGGACTAGAGTTAATTTCAATTGAATTATTATTATTATTAATAATAATTACTAATTACAAATCAATGGTAGTGAGCGAGAAATTCGATGATAAACCGAGTAAACATAGGAGTAAACATTATAAATATTGAGAATTAATTCAATTCATATGATTGACCAAATTTTTCATGTCAAACTGTCGTCATTAATAAATTGTATTACACAACAATTACGGTAACAATTTCGATAATAAATCAAGTAGAATTTCACAATGGAGATATCTATCTTTATTAAAAATATAAAATTACGCGATTCTCTGTAAATCGGTGAACATTAGCAAAATTCTCCTTTTCAGCGATCATTTTCTCATCGTACGCTCTACACGTGTATTTGAACGATCTCTTCGATACTAAATATCCTCAAATATCCAACAATTGTAACTTCAAACTCCATAAAACTGGATCATTACCGAGAAGCTTCATATTTTTACGTTTTTACAACCCTTCCAGATAATTTCTCCGCCGCGATGAAATAAACTATCGTTGCATCCCACAAAGCGCGGAGTATTTTTCCCCCTTTTCTTTCTCTTTTTCGGGAAATGCGGCGTAAAGCCACGCCCGACATTACAATTTCAAAATATTCATAAATTTCGCGGAATGTTCCGCGAATAATGATGCAGAATGGAAAACGTAACGATGCTTCGCCTGGAATTGTCGGTATGCCGAGTATACCGTAAGAAATGAAACACAACGGGTTTTCGTTTCCGATCGAGTGGACGAGAGGAAAATCAAAGTACAAAAGGAGAAGTACGATCTCGAATATTACTTTCACATGCGTAGAAAGCTCGCGTCTGTTTCTCGATCGAGTTCCATTCTATTACCGAGGCGTTCTCGTTATCAGTTGCATGTTATGACAGCTTTTGCCTGCCGGCGAAAAATAAATCGCGTTACGCGGCGAATCGAAGAATTTCTGCGTAGTCGAAGCGAAAGGAGAAACGTTGTTTTCTAATCTCACGCTGTCGAACGAATTCGAACGTTTATCTTCGTGAAATTGATAATTTGAAACAAAGATTTTCTATTAAACGCACTAAACGTATCGATACATATATTGAACGTGCAAAAGAATAACGAAAAAATTGTTAAATTAAATAAATCGTAAATTAATTATATTAAATAACGAGTAAATTAAACGCACTAAAAAATTTTCAATGAATAATATCTAAAGAAAAGTGCATAGATCAATCACGCAAGTGTCGTGATTAACAATTTTATAAATTCGATATATATCTATATGTCTATGTATTAGTGCATGTTATATCAAAAAGAAATTGTTTCATATGCAAAAACAAGCTTGATCGACAAACCTGAGAAGTGTTTCTCTCGACGTCCAGTCCCTGTTTCGCAGCACTGTTTTGTAGCATCCCAGTAGTAGAAGTAGAACGATTCCCGTCGTGATCAGACTTCTTCTGCGCGGAATGGCCGTCCAGCTGATTTGTATCCCGTAAACAACCAAAAGGATCCATCCGACACTGTGGAACATTGATTGTTCGATCAATTACATTAATCAATCGAATTTTTGAAGAATACTTCACTCTAGTTTGATATTTAAAAAAAAAATAATACAATATTCTAACAAAAGTGTTATAGGTCACATTGACAGCATTGAAATTAGGAAAATTCTACAATATTAATTAAAATATGGGGAGAATGTAAAATACAAAATAAAATTAAATAAAATTGAAAACTATAACTCGACGTGATAGTATTTGAATAAAATATCGACAGAAAATCAACGCACTGATCCAATACGTTAAATACAATGATATAATACCATTTGCGTATTATCATCCTTTCCCAAACATACGTGTTTTCTCTCACGTTTATCTCGCAAATGACAAGTAATTCTATTAATTACCTAGGCAAGTAGAGTACACGTTCCGCAACGACGAATCCAACGGTAATAAAAAGATTGGATGCGGGCAGGAACGGCAGTACCAGGAACATCCAACCAAGAAGAAGAGGCGGGTGCCTCTGTTGCTGAAAATGAAACGCAAATTGCTGCGTTAGACGTGTTGCGAAAAGCGTTCTACCCTGAGAGAGTGAAATTGCTCCGCGTTTCCCCGTGGAATGTTGCGCCAACCGCCAACCGCTTATCAAATGAACTTTCCACGAGTAAAGGCGCTAGCGCGCGACGTGACGTTTTTGCTTCGCGTGTGTGCCTCGCGAAGCATCGAAATCACGTCACGAGATCGTGTCAGCGGTGTTTTACAAGCCATAAAGATTACATATTTAACATGCTACACAATTCCCTGGTGATTTTACATTTCGAATGTTGTTTCTGGATTGAGTCTGCCTCGATACCTCGGAGTCCTGCGTTCAACGTGATATGAAAATTATTATGACGCGTCTCCGTTATTGTTTTAAATTCAAATTTCACTCCCTTGATTAAATTATGCTCATAAATTTAATGCAGCATCAAACGCGCGAAATTAATTAAACGTTTTTAATTTTAATTTCACGGTTGAATTGCTTTCGCGCGTACAATACACCTACGCCGACCGAGTATTATACCGATCGTTCGAAAATTATTAAAATGTAATTAGTGGGAAATGTGGAATATGATTTTTCTCTTACGTGGACTCGTTAATCATTTGAAGAACTACGATATACTCGTGTGAAATCTAACGTTGAAAATATCGCAGTAATTTAATTCGTGAGAAAATGATTTCGCAGATTTGAAAGATTTTTCTTCTTTTCTTTCCAAATAAATGGGCTAATATAGGCTCATTCGTGATAATAACGTAATATTTGCCTTCGATTCGATCGTCTAAATATTTGCTCGAATGCGGTAATGATTTTCAAATATTATAGAAGCAAAAGTGGGAGAAAGAAATTTTCGACGAACGAGTCGAATACAGTTTCGACTTGCCGATCCAATCGACCGTTCTTATTCACCTTGCAATTTCCAAATTCCTTCTCCCATGATTTTCGTTCTCGAAGCATGAATTTTATGCGTGACCTGAAAATCCAGCCTGTTGAGCCGTAGATAGTTCACACTTTATATTTCCAGCGAAAGGAAGGTGATAGATGGAAAATATGATATACTATGGATTGAACAAATTAATATGAACACAAAAAGATCCATGCTCCAAGAGTGGAGATTTCTCTTTTAAAAGTGATCGAGATATAATAACGAAATGATGAAGAAATTGACCAACTTCATTTTCATCAATTCCTCAATTGCGCGTTAATGACTCATTAATAACAGATAATTGAATAACTTGTAATATAATTGCAGAATAATTATAATCGGATTTAATAATTTGCTTAATAATTAATAGACTATGGATTTTCTTGCAAATTTGTATTCTTTGTGGAAGTAGTTAACTAGAATTGTAATATGGATTTCTATTAGAAATTTTATTTTTTTATTTTACTATATCTTTGACTTGAATATTCTACAAATGCGTAAAAGTTGGCAATGAAATAATTGCAAAGTGTTATGCTACTGCTATAAATTCTTACGCCATTGCGAAATATTCATTATTCGAAACGATCGCCAAGAGAAAATTTGGCGGAAACTTAGATTTTACAAGAGAATCACTCCACTAAACAATGAATAAAATACGTCATTCATCAATAAAGAAATAAATCCTAGGTTTTAAACTCGTGTACACACTTACTAGAAATATATGGTCTATTGGAAACAAGAGAAATTTAGTCAAGTTACAATAAAAAAAAAAAAAAAAAAAGTCACCAATCTAAAGTCACCAAATAAACGAAAGTATCAATTACCAGAAACTAGAAATTTTCGCGAATTCATGCGAATTTCATTTTGGAACAACAATCGCGCAATACTCGACGTACGACGGTTCGAAAACCAGACTGTTTGTACAATTGCCACCAGAGTATATAATCGACGATCATCACTAACAACGAGTATTAGTATCCAAGCTTCCCAAAGATAATGAAGAGACCAGCAGTGATCCTTTTGTGGTTTCTCTTCGTCGTTGTTTCATCCACAATTCCAAGTGGAACGTTGAACGAGCACACGGTGGCGCAAAAATTTCATTCGGAAACGTGGCCGGAACAGCATCGTGCGAGTATCGACGACGACGACAACGACGAGGAAACCATCGTCTCGAGCGTTCGACGAGAGTGGAAGAGTTCTTTGCAGGATGGACGACAGAAATCAGGCGCGAGCGAGGCTGGATTAACCCGGCGGGAAATAGGATCAGTGCAAGAGGCTTCGAGCGGAACTGATTGGGAAGGGTTGCTCCTTCGCCTCGCGGCTAGACAGGTATGCGCGCGCGCGCGCGCGCGTGTGTGTGTGTGTGTGTGTGTGTACGTTTGGACGCGCCGCGCGATGATCAAAAGCTTCTGCGACGTCCAACAGCCGGATCGTTCGATTTTTTTCCGGTTTGCCGGATTCATTGAGGAATAGATGTCTGAAGTGATGGTCGAGAAACGGAAGGCCCTCTCCTCCCCTTATTTCTTTTTAATCTCGTCTTGCCGTGACATTCGAAGTTTCATCGGTAATTTTTCATTGGTTTTCTTGAAAAGGGAGTGAAAATATTTAGATTGGAAAGAATTGCAAGAATCATTATTCGAATTGTTTTTCATCTGTATTTTTCATCTTACGTTTTTTAATGTGAACGGGGGGGGGGGTAAAGAAAGAGAAAGGGAGGGGGGAGGGTAAAGAAGATAATTAATTAATAAATAATTTAAAATAATTAATAAATAACTTTGATCAGTTAATTTTTCTTTTTTTTTATGATCGTTAGATTTTGTGAAGAAAAACCAATTATTTATATACTTAATGTAATTATTTCTCACTCTTCTATGTTATTACTCTTTTTCTTATTATCAGATAGGCTATTGTATTGTGTCATCAAAAAACATGTATATATTAATTACACGTCGTGCATCTCTGTTAATGCTAGCTTTGTTTTAATAAATTTAATAAATAATTCTATCAAATGAGAAATAGTTTGACATACTCGAAGACACGTGCATGTATAAAAATATTTTATAGTAGATGATAAATTTATCGTCCAGAAACGAATGACATTGTTTATTATTGGATTGCAGAGTTTTATTCATTTATAGCGAATTTTAAATTACTTGTGACAATTATGATACGAACCACAGTTCTCTCCATAATATTTTACAGCTAAAATAATCTTCTACCTAGTGACTCTATTTCTTTAATTATACATTCAAAAGTTTGAATTTTGTACGAACATCAGTCCAATTGTTAAATTGATTTAACTTATTAGTGTATATAATCAATGTCATTCAAACATTCCAAATATTTGATCCAAAGTTTGAAAGAAATTTCTTCGAATTTTGTCAGCCTTTGATGTTCAATTGTCACAAAAATTTCAATGCTACGCTACGAATAAAAATGACTTCTAGAATAAGAAAGAAAAAAAATTCTCCACGTTGATTTTCATTTAAATACAGGAAGTTGCTAGACGAACAGGAAATCTTCCCCCAGTAATATCCTTACTGGCGTCAAACTTCGAGAAACCCGAGTCTGTCGCTTACGAGTCGCGTCATGATCGTCGCCGAAGATCGCTAGCTGACTTTCCTATCTCGGAATACACGACAACGATGATAGATCCGAACGACGAGGATGAAATCAAAAAAATCCTGGCGAACGCCAAAGCGCAATTGAGCACCGTGAAGTCGGAAAACATGGAGAAGTTCCGAGACAAAGATTTCGGCAACGATTGGCTGTTCTTCGTGCTGCCATTCAGATCGGGCATATTCACGGAATCGTTGTTCAAATCGAGGATCAAAGGCTACGAAACGCGAGCTCAAAATTGGGATCAAGGTAAGAGCTGGATCGGCGACGCGTCATTCTCAAACACGGGACAGTTTGTAAATTACAACGAAGGCGTTGGCCTTGACTTTGAAAAGACGATCAACAAGAATTATGAATCATCACGATCGAGCGTGAACAGAGGATATTCCGGCGAATTGGCAGAAATCTCTTGGATTCTCGAGCAGAGTCAAGAAAAATACGGACCGAATTTTGACTCGAAAGTAATAGAGAAAGACGAGCCCGATAAGATTGAGAAAAAGCACGAGATGGATCCTGAATTGCGTTCGAAAGAAGTTGGAGAAAGCGATCCAGATACGACTGATGAAAATCTTGAATCACATTTGCAAGAAGGAGAGAACGATGGAAGTGGAGCTGAAGCAAAATATGAAACGGATACTGGATTACTTTTGGAAGAAGCGCCGAGAGATAGTGTGGGTACAGCTGGAGAAAAATATGGAACGAATGTTGAATTATTTTCGAACGAGACTGGAGAAAGTGATGGAAAGGATGAGATAGATTTTAAATTACTTTCGAACAAAGCTGGAAAAAGTTATTCAAGTGCAACTAATAAAAAATATGCAGCAGATCTTGAATCAGGTTTGCGAGAAGTAGGGAAAGATAGTTCAGAAGCCAGTGAAGAAAAACATGCATTCAATACTGGAATACATTTGGAAGAAGCTGGTGAAACTGAGAAACCATATGAGACAAATCCTGAATTAGATTTGAAAGAACGAGGAAATAGTAGTGCTAGTAGAACTGATGAAAAACATGAAACAAAACTTGGCAAATCACGTTTGGAAGAAATAGGTAAGGACGGTCCAAGTATAACTGAGGAAGAATATGAAATAGATCCTGGTTCACGTTTGAAAAAAGTTGTAGGAAATGGTACAACTTACGATGTTAGATCGCAAACAAAAGGAGCAAAAGTGGACGGCTCAAGTACAATTAACAAAAAGTATGAAACAAATACTGAACTGAAGACGAAGGAAGGAGAAAAAAATGTTTCTACAGTTGGAGAAGAATATGAAGCAGGTGTCGAGTTACATTTGGAAAAACTAAAAGAGAATGATTCATATACAGCTCATAATCCTAAATCGCAAACAAAAGAAGCAGAAAAGAATGTTTCTGCAGCGACTCGAAAAGAATACGAGGCAGATTTCGAATCACATTTGGGAAAAATTAAAGAAGATAGTTCGAACGGAACTTATGATTCTAAATCGCAAACAAAGAAAGCAGAAAATGATGGTCCAAATACAACTAACGAAGAATATGAAACAAATACTGAATTAAAAACGAAAGAAGCAGAAAAGAATGTTTCTACAGCGATTCGAAAAGTATACGATTCAGATGCAACTTATGGTCCCAAATCGCAAATAAAAGAAACAAGAAAGGATGATTCTGTTGTGACTGGAAAAAAATACGGAGCAAATGTTGAATCGCGTTCGAAAGAAACAGAAGACGAAGAAAAAGACAGTCCAACTACCGCAACTTACGATTCTGTATCACAAACGAGAGAAGCGAAAAAAGAAGACTCACGATCAGCTAAACAAAATCGCTCGGACGGGGGGGGATATTTAATTAAAGATGACGAGCACGGAAGTAAAAGCGAGGATTATCGCGACATGGGTGTCAGCGTTGACGTAAAAAGTGGTGAGGCATTATTCGGCGATATTTCGATCGATAACACAACGGAGGCCGTGGTGGGGAGTGATAAACCGTCGACTGCAGAACTACCTGTGAAAATACCTGAAGTACACAATAAACCGAGCGAAAATAAACGGCCTTCGAGCGATAAATCTCTTTTTATTTCGAATCCGGTTGTTTTGCCAGCGGTCGAGTCGCAGGACTCGGCAAGACACTATGGGAAAAACTACGAGGAATCGACAGCTCGTGAATCAAGCTTCGCGAGGCCAGATCAAAGCGCGGTGGACGAAAAGTTGTATAGCAACGGGACGCAAGACCGTCGCCCGTATCAAGATTTAAAGTCCACTCTGAAAGACAGTAACTTAATTGGCAACGAAACGCAATCGTATCGCGATAGAAACTTAAACGCGAACGATAAATCAGACGCGGAGAAAAGCGTTCCATCACCACATGTGAAAAACGAAACGAACGAGAACGGCGAATCGAACGTGACGAGCGAAGACAGCGGAAGAAACTCTTCTGGATTAAACATCGTGCAATTGGGTGAATTGCTAGACGTGAGAAAGCAGCTCGAGAGATGGCGAAATTTATACGAGGAGAATCGGCGAATGCTGGATCCCCGGTGGAATTCCACGCGTGTCGACGGATCCGCGACGACAGACACTCGCCGAGAGTATGATAAACAGAAGATCGCAGCTGAAACATCAGTTCTCGTCGACGCGAAACATCGCGGCCATATCGGAGAGAAATCAACGTCTAACGAGGAGATGCGCGTTGCTAGCGTGGCGCGAGCAAAATCATTGAATCTTAACGGGACGGGAGAGCGTGATGTTTTATCGAGTGGTCGCAGTGATTACGGAGTGCATTCCGACGAGGAAAATGTTAAACTCGAACGGGCGTCTTTGGACGAAGAGCAGGAAACGAAGGATTCAGGAGAGGATCTGAAGACAAACGAATTTGAATTTGATAAAGCAAATAATAGCAAATACGAGGAAGAGAATTTGAAAAATGCAGAATCTAACGTGGAGAAGGGAGGATATCCCGACGAAGGTGGTTCAAGAAAGAAGTCCGAGACAGAGAATGAAGCGAGCAGTGCAACCGAAAGGAAAATTACATTGGAAAATGTAGAGAAAGAGAAAGATTTTGAAACAAACGATTTTCAGTTTGACATAAACGTAGAGAACTCGAATAGTACAGAGTATTTCGAGAATGAAGATTCGAAGAAGAAGTCTGATACAGAGGCCGACGAAAATATCAAAGTGTACAATGTTATCGGCAAAGACGAGTCTGAAGAGAACAATAAGAAGAAGCAACACGACGCGTCAGACACGAAGGAAACAAAGTTCAAAGTGGAAAACTCGCGAGAAACGGAACTTAAATGGCAGGACGCGAATGACGGAAATAAATCGGAGTCGAACGATCCGGGAAGAAAATTGAAAGCGGAAAGTTCGGCGATCTTCGGCGATTTAAAATCAGACCTTGAATCTGAGCCGCGCGGCGCGAAAGGGAAGAAAGAATTTGAGCCGGGGGAGAATTCAGATTCAGAAAGTAGAAAAATTGTGGGAGGAAACGAGGGCAGCGACGAATTTAAAGTGGAAATGCTGAAAGAAACGGAAATAGGAAAGCCGGACGATCCGAAAGAGAAAAAATACGATCCGCCAGAAACGGAGAAAGAGAGATCCGAGTCGATGAATCCGGAGACAGAGAAATCTGAACAATCGGTTGAAAGATTCGAGTCGCAGCTTCGCGACGACGTGTTTCCGACTTTTGATGACTCTTCGGCGAGAAACGATGAAAGTATCGACGATTCTGATGCGCACAGCGCGCTCGTGACTGCTAGAAAGGAAAACACAACGTCCCAACAGGGTGTAGAATTTTCAGAAGAGAGACACAACGAGTCCGACGAGCACGTTGGGCAAATAAATGGAAATTACTCTGTCTCTGAGAGGGAGGCACGGAAGCACGCGAAATACGCAATAAATGACCACTTTGAAGGAAGAACTGCCAAGATTAAAAACGATGAAATATTTAAAGAAGACCGTTGGAACGCCAAGCACGAGGAGTCGTATGTAACTGGTGACGGGGAAGCTTCGTTTGAAGCTTCAGCCGAGGGAAATAAATCGAGGAGGCAAGAATACGAGACGACGTCTCGCGAACAATCTTTGAACGCGCACGGGGAACGTGATACGTCAGAAAATAAAGGCAAAGAAAATGAGAGAGTTACCTCGCGCGAGGATGCAAGCGCTGATGAAGCATCCGACGGTAAATATAACCTGAAAGCGAATCGCGTGGATACAAACGAAAAGACGAAGGAAAAAAGAAAATACGAAGAAGCTGACGAAACGAAGGAAATGCGACTATCGTCCGTTGAAACGGAAATAAACGAGTCGAGTGGCCGGAGTGAGAAGCGCTACGAAGAGAAATTATCGTCCAGCGAAGGAATTGCCGAAGGGGAAGACTTTGAAATGAGAGGCGATACTACGTCGGGAGACAATAACAAGAAAGGCGTAGGATCGAGTCGAACGCGCGGTAAAAACACGTCGTCGATGAAGGGAAATAACGCATTAATAAAGGGGGCGCAATTACGAGGAGATGGCGTGCCATCAAGGATAACGGTCACCGCGGAAGAGCTGGCATTTGTTAGCGGCGAAATTTACGAAAAGAGTAATGGAGCTAGTGCATCATCCGCGGGAACAAATAGCACGGGCAACGGATCGTCTAACGATCCGGGAATTCGCGAGGGAAACAACGGAACGTACCTCGCGCGTCAACTCAACAAATTACCAGAGGACGAGTCTAACGCGATAAAATTGTTCAACATCAAGAGCGATCGACCTTCCAATGGTTCCGATTTCGTTATATCTTCGAATGTAATTAACGAAACATCGCGGGACGACGAGAACAGCGAGAGAATTTTGTTAGGAAATTTAAACGGGAATCGTGCGACGAATCTATCAAGTGTCGAGCGTCTGACGAATTTTGAAGACGAATCCTCCACGACGATTGACGATGCACGCGTTAGGGAGCTGCAAGGTGAAAACAAAGCGTCTCGCTCAAACGAAACCGACACTTTCAAAGTGAGAACCGGCACAAACTCAGAGAATGACTCTGCGAACAGAACTGCTGATAAAGACGAAATCGAAATTCGTGGTTCGCTGGTGGATTTCAGCGATTTGAGTAATACAGACGTTGGTGAGTATTCTGATACAGGGAACAACAACAATAACTCGCTTGCGTCTCAGGAAATATCGATAGAACAGAACGAGATTGACAAAAATAAACCGCCGAGAATTTATATGCAAAGGGAACACGAAACAGAAAACAAAACACGTGCAGTCGAAACAGAAAAGTCTGAAATAGAAGCGACGAATGAGGTTAACTCTTTGGAGATACCGAACGAAACAGCCGATCGATCAATTGTTAAATCAGGTGAATCTGAAAGGAATGAATATGACAAATCTTTGTCGAAAGAATTGGCGAAAGAAATCGGATCGAAAACGCATAATTTCAGCAAGGACAACAACGTTGGAAGTGCACGTGATATCAATACCAAAGTTAACAAGAGTGATCACGAAGGTGTTGATTCGAACGCAAGTGGTCAAAAGTTCCTAAAGTCTGATCAAAAACGCACTGATACTACTGAAAGCAACGAAGCTCGCGGAGAAGAGAAAGGAGAATTCAGAAAAAGTGGGACACTCGCGAATGCAAAATACGAGTCCGATCCGTCAGAAATAAGAGCGAAAAGTGAACATAGTACGGCAACGAGAATGAATTCGAATACCGATGTCCAAGCGGAATTGTTAATAGAAAATCACGGAGGCATTGATCCGGTCGAAAACAGATCGAGAGAAGGCGAGACTTTTACAAACGCGAAGAATGTGCTTGATTCGTCGCCGGTTAAAGTAGAAAATGGATCCGCGAACTTAAATTCGAATATCGATCCCTCGGCTCGATTATTTATTGAAAATCAAGAAAGTATTCATCACGGTGAAAGCGACGAGATATATACGGGACGCGACAATGTTGATCCTGGTGAAAGGAATCAGAATTACTCCAAGACTGATCATGAAAGTATTGACTCTAATAAAAGCAATCAGAAACACATTGAGGAAGGGACAGTGGGATATCGAGAGACTGAAGCGCACGCGAATGCAAAGTACGCGCATGAAGAGCGTCCTTCGAACGCGTCGATACTTGATTCAAATATTAATATTTCGACGGAACTGTCGGTTGAAAATCAAAGAGGCACCGATCCCAGCGAGGACAAACGGACGCGCACAGAGAACAAAGCGAGGAATACGCTTGATAAAATATCGGCAAACTCGTACGAAAGTAAAGATGAACCTCGTGCAAAAGTGAGGGCCGATGACACATTGAAATTAAATTTAAACAACGAATTGAAATCGATTAGAACGAAGGGATCGGAGACAGTGAACAGAGAACAACACGAAGGTAAAACAGTGGCAAATGACGTAAACTTGGAACGAACGTCTGACTCATTCTCCACGCCGAGCTCTGAATTCCCCGATAATACTGCTACCTACGGCGAGCGTGATATATCATCAGTTGCGATTAATCAAGCGTCCGAGGAAGAATCGGAGAAAGAGGGAACAACGGGGGGAGGGAACGTGGCTGAGGATGGTTCGTTCAAACACGGCGATTTCAAAATGATTGGTAATTTGTCACTTGCGAGCGGCGGATCTAACGAAACGGAATGGGCCGGCACGGTGACGGATGAGAAGCTGGAAAGTGACAATCTTGGATCGACGCTTCTGAGCATCGCCAGAATGTTAACAGCGAAAAATTCCGAAGAGATTAGGAATTACTACAACGCTCGCGACGATCCTCGTTTCACGTACGATGAAATAAACAGAACCGAGGAGGAAGATTCGATAAATCCGCGGTTAAAGATCGGGCTGTCTCGAAAGATCGATATCGCGCAGAAGGAAGCCGCGACGACAGAGGAAAGTGAATCAAACGGCCTGTACGTCGATAAGGGCGAACGAGAAGCTCCGTTAACCGAAAGTGAATCGATTACGCGGCATTCGAACAGAGAGAAAGCGTTGGAAAAAGGATCTGACACAAGTATCGAGGTGACTGTGAATAAGAAGGAGAGAGAAGAGTCATCGTCGGTGAATAAAATTTCATCGTCCGACTCGAGCGATGAATCGGCGAAGGGATGGGATGGAACGTCGAGCAACTCGAGTTCGAGCGAGACTGGGCCGAGAGGAGCCGACGAAATTACGAGAAACGACGCGAAAGACTGTGACGAGCACGCGACGTCATTTGCACCGGGGCAATTAATCGACAACAACGTGCTCGAGGTGTTCCCCAGGACGGGTGCTCCGCCTGCTTTGAATACCAAAACAACCAGCGAAGCTCACTCCTCAGACGTGGGTGAAAATACAATTAAACCTCGTTTACCCGGAACAACCGCGGCACATCCTATTAATTGGACTGATAACGAACGAGCTAAACAGCCGCCGATCGAAGCTGCTTCGACGTACAAAGAAACAGCCAGTGGCGGTGAAACGCCTCGTTCGGGTGCTGCACGTCAGTCAAAATTCGACCCCGAGGAGGAATTGTTTACAGCGAATGAAAATTCAACAGATAAAGTAGAAACTGTCGATAGAGGGGAGGAGAATGCTCACGATGCCAAGAGATCAAGACACGATGAAGCGAAAACAGCATCCGAGAGCATTCCGAACGGGTTTAAGGACATTTCTGTCAAGAATGAAGCAACGGGGAACGATGAATTTGTAAATAGCATCGTGGATACGTCACTTAACGAAAGTAACTACAGGACTGACGTCGAGGTGGATGCCAAGAGACAGGGAAAAGTAGATCCCTCTCACAAGAATGATCCATTAGGCGTCCAAGAGAACGCGAATGTGGAAAATACGAATGATACGACGTTGGATCAAGAACACAATACGAATGGAGAACATTCGGAGTTAGATATTTACAGAGACTATCATAAATCAAAGACGTCGACGATTGCACACGCTGCAGAAGATAAGAATAATTTATTAAGGAATGGTGAACAAGGTGAGAGGAAAGCGGAGGATCCCGTGTTGAAGCGTCTTCTGAATCGAGAAAATCAAACTCAAAGTTCGAGCAACGAGGCGAGCGAGTCGCGTATCGATGGTGATCACTCTGGCAAGGATGACAGGCCCTTAGACGCCGGAATAAAAATCGAGCCTGACAAGTTAAATAAAGAAACATCTGAATGGAGGCCGACGCAGGAATCGCAAAGTTACGAAGATAAATTGTACGTTGCTGAACGTACGATATCGCAGACCGCGGGGGATTTGCACGGAACGTCCAAAGATGAAAGAGAAACGCAAATACAGAGAGCATTAACCAAAGCTGAAATAGCGGCAACAAGATTCTCGGGATTAAGGCAGCAGAAAGAACAGGGGACATATTCTAAAACGGAAAATAAGCACGTTTCGAGTGAGAACTATTTCGAAGATTCTGACGAACGTAACGATACTTTGAAATTGAATGTAGAAGATACAACAGCAAGTGATAGCGATCCTGACGTATCAATTAAGTCAGATAACACAACAAACGTTGATAACAGCACAGTTACGAGTGAATATGAACATTCAGCTTTAAATGATAGCTCGAGTGAGGGTTTAAAGAAAATAACTTATGATTCAGATACTGAAGATGAATCGAGAAACAGTTTGAAAAATAATACTGACCTAAAATCTAATGCTACGTATGGTGATGTTCAGAGTGAATTCAAGGAATTGACATTGAATAAATCAGAGGGAGTGACTTACGAATCAAACGGAGAAGACGAGAAGAATGATTTTGAAGTAGTATCAATTAACTCTCATAATACGTCTAATGTTACTGAAAATGACTTACAGGATCAATATCAGGAACCAACTCTAATAACAATTGACCCGTTGAATGTGACTTATAAATCGGACGCGCAAAAAGAATCAACGCTCAATTCAGAAAAAAATATTGATCCTGAAATGTCAATAGAATCGCAGTATACATCTAGCACAGTTGCGAATGATTCGTACGATAAACTAAAAGATCCAGCTTTGACTGCGAGTAACTCAGAAACAGTGACTTACAAGTCAAGTACGCGAGATGAATCAAAGCTAAATTCGAAAGGAAGAATCGACTCTGACGCATCAATCAAATCTCATACGACAAATGCTATTGAAATTGATTTACGTGATGACTCTAAGGATGTAGCTACAGTTGCAAGTAACTCAAAGAATGAGAGCCACGGATCAGAAGTAAAAGATGACTCGAGATTCAGTTCGAAGAAAGCTATCGGTACTGATGAGGTACCACTTAAATCTTATTATGCATCTAATGATACTAAAGATAATTTAAATAGTCAATTAATCGAGCCACTGAATATACCTTACGAATCGAAAGTGGAAGGACAATCAAGTCTCGACGCAAAAACAGATGCTGATATATCGATCGAATCTCCGAACACATCCGCCATTGACGAAAGTAATTTAAACAATAAATTCAAAGATCCAGCTGAAACTGGCTCGAGCAGAGAAAGTATCGAAAGACACAATTCGAAAGTGGAAAAGAACAGCGAAAATGTGATAGAAAACTCGTCAGAAGACGGAGAAACACTTTCGGTATCTGAACTTGGCGATCAACGCTCGTCATCCACGGTCTTCGAAGAACACCGCGAAGTAAATGTAAACGAAATAAACGTTTCAACGACCGAAAGCTCTACAAACGCAGCTGATACACCGCTGAACGAAAAAGAAGAAAGCACAAAGTCGGGGAAACCTTTGTTTCGTGTTTCTCCAACGATATCTCCCGACCTAGACGCTAAATTCGTAAAGAAACTGCAACCCGGTTCCGACGAGTTTGCAAAATCGCGGCAAGAAATCGCGAATAAAAGCGAGCCTGTATCTTCGGGGAAGGTTCAATCGCACTCTGACGAGAAAGAACCGGCAAGATCGGCGAAACCTTCGTCGTATAATTCGTTGAGCAAAGTTTCGGGGATCGAAGCTGCGAATGACGATTTATGCACCGTTCTCAGATCTATCTTCCTGTTTACACGCTTCCGAGATGATGCACGGGATAACGAAGTTTCGAGCACGTATGATGCATCGATCGGTGAGCCAGTATCGTCGAACGTTGCCAAAGTAAACAGCTACGAACCTGCGAGGAGTATATTTCAGGTGAGCGCGTATAAACAGAAAAATTTCGATTTTCTACGATTTATCCGAACTTGTTCTTCATTGTATTCAGTAAAAAATTAATAATCGGAATGAAAGTTTCAGCTGTTCGGGGTTGTGATTGGAACATATATTTATATGTCGTAATAAAATAAAAATGTAATCGAACGTATCGAACAAATTCAAACACTTTGTTCTTAATCTGATTGTCAAAAAAAAATGGTTTTTTAATTTCGCAGAAGGCAACTCAAGATAAAGTGGATGTTTACGTAGTGAAGCAAAATTCCGAGGGACCCGTGAAGATCGCACACGTGGAAAATATGGAACCTCTCGTTGTGACCAGTAACGAGATTTCAAGGAACCTTTACGACAAGATCGTTGATATGTTTAAGAGAAATCGGATCGAAAGTGGCTCGTCGAGTAAAACGTAATAAATGATGTTCGATACTTGGTATTACTAATTTATTATCTGATATTGAAAAATTACGAAAATGTCGATCACGTATAAATTTTGTATTTGTTGATAGTTATAGTAGGTCATTGAACATCTTCCATCAGTTAGCTAAGTAAAGCATTCAAAAATTCGATTAAGAAACGATCGTAATGAAATGGTATCGTTATGCGAATGATTAAATTATAAATATATACATACATAACTGCACTATTAATAAAAGTTACCTTGTGTGTTTTTAATTTACTATTATTAGTATCACATGATTTTTATATTGCAAATTATAACAAAATTATAGACAGCAACTGAGCCAAACTGTAGTTTCAAAACAGAGAGTAGAAAATGGAATGAAACTTCTCTCAAAATGAAATAACGTCGAACGATCAGCGACTTGGTAAGTTCTGAAGATCTTTGGACCACAAATTGTTTTATACACCGATCAATACATCGTTTTACTTCCCGTGAAAACAGAATCAAGCCTCAAAAGTCGACTCAAAACCGGAAGAAATTTAAAGCTGATTAATTCGGAAAATATTCAGAAAATCTTGAAGAACGAGCCAACAAAAATCTTTTTGCGATTATATTTTCCTTACTCTTTGCGCGTGTCGTTTCTATCAACGACGTTTTTTTCATTGAAATTAATTGATATCGTAAATATCGCAACGTCCAAACAAGAGTTAAAAACGATTTTATTACAATTACAACACAATAGCATCGATTTCAATAAGAACGATTTGCTCGTTTGCGTTCGTTAAAACACGTTTCGACTAATCGGAGTCACAGTCTGACGTGTTATTCATTTTCCCCTTTTGCTCTTTCGTACCGGAATTACCATCATCGTTCGTCAAGAGTTGCACGAAAGACGGGGAACAGAGACGATGAAACGATTACAGGGCGGGAAATGAGTAAATGCGAGGCAACAGAGGGGCCGCCGGTTGTTGTTACGTATTTCAAAGATGTGTTAGGCGCGAATCAATTTCGGGTCAGCAGTTTCGTGATCAGGGTTCTGGCTGTGTGTGCGTTCGTTATCCGTTCGAATGGGCTCAACGGGATAAACGGGAAAATTACCGTCCAACATATTTGCATATCTCCGTAAAACCGTTGTCGATTTACAACCATATTGATCCCACGAAGAACGAACATTTTACGGACACGCTTTCTGCTAAAACATTCACATTCCCCTCTCAATCCTATATATTTATAATCCTTTCACGTTCTCATTGCATATCTCTCGCATTTCCACGTAAATTCTTTCGTATTCTCGTCGATCGTAACGCTCTATCTTTGGTCAATGGTTAAAATTCATTTTCACACGAATTTTTCGAATATTTCAACGGAAAGTTTACGATTCATTGAAATCGTCACACGCGACAATTTTTTAACTGCAATACGGTGTTATTCCGCGTTGCGAATTCGAGTCCCTTCTCAACTTTATGATATTTCGAATATTTAAATTCGCTGTTTACGATTTGAATCTTTTGTTAAAAAGTCGTTCCACCCCTCCCCCCCCCCCTCCCCCGATATCATTTATCGTCAATGTTCGATCACGTTCGCGCGATATCTTTTCTCACGCGTCGTGAAAATATTCCCTTTCGTTCGAAAAAGATTAACCGAGAGCATAAATCGTACTTTGCAGCGGTGAAACACCTACACGGTGAATTTATACTTGCGAGTGAATACTTCGGAAAATGTAACACCGTTCGCGATCGGATCGGACCGGACCGGACCGCTGACCTCATTTTTCTGGGGAGGAAAAAGTCAACAATGGAACGTTTAACGATTCCCAGTGATAAAATTGTTGCTCGTACATATTTTACTCGTATTTAATATGCTGCGGTACTGGTTCCGCGCCGTACAGTGTATTTTATAAAATGCCGGCATCGCGGGTAAATTTAACACGCGGAATAAAACCGATCGTTTCTCTGCGCGTTGTACGTACCTGTATTTATTTAACTTCGTCGAACGAGTTTTACCAAAAATTTCTGGACACAAGCGAATGATAAAACGAAGATCAAAAACACTAGAGAGTTTCAATTCTAAAACAGTGATTGCGAAAGCGAATAAATTTCATAAATTCGCATCGTCCACGATGATAGAGAAATTATGAAAAGAACAATTTTCCTTCCACTACTGAGGTACATTTATATTTATATTACGAGTCAATTTTTTTCGAATTTAATCTTTATCAATTATTATTAATTCCAGCAACGTTAATTTTTATTTAAGATATAGATAAAAATCGCTTGCACGATTCTTCCCCTATTATTCACTTGCTGTGTTTGAAACACAAAGAATCGTTAATCCCGACTTTAAGCACGGGAATTAAAGATGAAAACTTCAAAAAATACTTTTAAAGAGTATATTGAATTTACATCGATCAAAAACCAATATAAATATACCGCACGCAGTTTGAAATTAATTAGTATTCTAATGTCTGAAAATTCGAAGTCACTTTCGTATTTAAAAAATAAACAGATGATAAATCGTGAATCGTTTCAACCACAAATACGACTTAAGTAACCAAGTAATATAATACAACTTAAACAACAATAGTCAAACAAACATGATTTTCCCTAAAACTGACAGAACGCTCTAAACTCGCACAACGCACGCGAACGTTGATAACGAGCGCAATAATTTTGACTCGTCGAAACGAGAACGAGAAGAGAAGAAAAAGCTGAAGCCATTTCCCACTGAAATCCATTCGTCGATCAAGAGAGAGTCCACGGCGATAACGTCCCCCGAAACGATTTTCGTATTCCAACCACGAAGCACCCAGCAGTCGATGTCTTGGCGGGAAAGTGTGTCAAAGATGCGCGCTGAATCCAGACAATACAGCATCGAGAACAATGCCGAGAGGCATTATTACAGAAACGTCCCTCAAATCGGATGTTCGGCACAAAGATTATCGCGACAACGACGAAAGAGGACAAGGCCTCGTTCCCCGAAGGAGGCATCCTCCTCCTCTTCCTCCTCCTCCTCCTCCTCCTCCTCCTCCTCTTGCTCTTCCTCCCCCAGCTGCTAGCTGGGTTCCATCAACGTCGCTCTCCAACACCAAAACGCAACGCCTCGATCGCGCCTAGTTTCTAACTGCCACTCTCTTGGCAAACAGCGACGTTGGACGTGCCGTATTACACAATGGAAAACTCGCGGGAGGGTGGAGAGTAAGACGAAGTTGAAACCACACATAGATACGGGCCTACGAGTTTCCACGAGGAGAGTGGCTCCGCTGGCTGTAGCTTAAAGAGGGTCATTACGGTGAACGCTCAACGGAGCTACGTAGTTACCGACGAATGACCTAGAAAACCCGAAAGCTGACCGTGGTTTCCTTCGATCCAGCCATATGTATTACATTCGCTCGCGTTATTCGGTGAAACTTTCTTCGCGGCTCTCGGGACTGAACTGGATCTGAACTGATCGTTGACGGGTGGAAGGACGGGCTGCGATTGAATCTAGTTCATCGGATCGATAGTGGCTGAGAATCTCTTTTAATTAGTATTGTCAAGGACTAATATTGCCACGATTGGTATATTTCTTCGGAAGACCAGCCACTGACGTGGGGAATGAATTATGGTTGATGTAGACTACTTTTATTGTGTAATAAGCCTGATGGCTCCTTGCTTGGATCAAAATGTTAGAAATCACTGATGATTAGTGCCGTTGAATACTGTTGAATACTCTGAAAAATATTGTTAATTTCTGCTATTGAATATTATTAACTTTCTCAAAGTTCTCCTTTCTAACGGGCCTTGGATTACCCTTTCCAAAAGTTTCTGAGAAGTTGTAAGAATGTGTTCAGATCCATCAAGAGATATGCGGAAAGTTTCTCATTGTCGCCTATGAGAATGACTCGAGTGGGGTAGCATTTCTGGAAACAGAAAGTCTTCTGAATCCCGTTTCACGCACAATCCTTCGATTACGCGTGTGTTTATAACACGGCAATCCCATGATGCGGAAGACCTCATCGCACTTGAGAGACTGACTAAATTTATCGGGCGCCTAGTTTAAAGAATTCTAATTTTAAGTGGTCAGATGGTTTTTTAGAAATTCCTGATTGCCACAAATATAAATTTAAAATTATAAAATTACTCATTGGTCGAACGATCGCGTCGATGATGTTGAAAATTGTCTAAACGTAGTTGGCCTTTGAAATTTCTCTTCGTCAAATTCTCATCTGCCATCTTTTCAGCTACAATTTCAGTCATAGGCCGAATCGTTCATAGAGAACATTGCGGTTCGTTGCATTCGTGGCCGAAACGTTCAACGGCGAAATGACTTCTTACGGACGATAACTGGTTGGCCATTTAACTTTGCTTGTTGTTACGTGCGCGTGGCTGGCCTGTTACTACGATGAGTGGTCCCGTTCAATTAGCTAACTTTCTTTTCGCAGACCACACGGCCAGAAAATGCGAGCCAGCGTTTCGCGCACGTGGAACCCGAGGTAGAAAGTTATTAATTTTGCTATTAATCGTCCGGGCCACGGGACCAGAGCGATGTAATTTCGTTACGCGGCCCTTCAAGTGGTATTACAGAAACAGCTGATAGCGAAACGGTCCAGTAACAGTACACGTCCATGTTCGCAAACAGCGGGCGAAAAATTGGATTCGAGCGTCGTGGAAGTTTCAGGTATAAGGGTTGCGGAAATTTTAACGAGTTCTTACGGAGATAGAGGAACAGCGAGCGACTACATTTTTATGGGGGATTATTATAGATGTATTATAAGAGGTTTGTTATATGAAAGGTACGTGATATTAAATTTTGTTGACATAGCTCGGTCGTGCACGTTCTATGCAGCTAGTAAATGTCGTGGTATTTCTTTGCAGAGATTCGTAACGTATGTATACGTTTTTAGCGTAGTTTAATATTACGAGGGGCATAAAACTTTGCGCAAGAAAATACGTTTTGCAGGAACGTGGAAAATGTTATGAATATTTTCAAATTTTCTATCTGCCAGTGAAATATCTAGTTAGTCTTGTTTCGTTATACCGTACGTTTAAAATACTTCGTTATTGCTTAATTTCATTTTTGATCAAGCTAGTTACTTCACTTGGTTACAAAAGTCTATAATACATCATCCAGAAATCATAATTTAATTTTAGTTCTTGGTATTTATTAATTTAACTTGAAAATATATATCGATATACATCTCAGTATCAATAAATTTGAATACTGAGTGATGCTAAAAAAATTCAAAATCGTTTTATGTAAATGTGGGTAGCCATTTGGACCATTTATTTTGAAAATTGTAGAAGTCAATTTTCTTTTATTTTGAAATATTGAAGTTTGCATCGATTATACATTTCTATTAAAACAAACGAATATTTTAAGTTTTAAATCATAAATTGCAGAGATCAAAAAAGAAACTTTTAAATAGGTTCTATTAGAAACATGGGTCGCACAACTTTTTCGAAAAATGTTTTCTTACATTAGAAGTCTTATTGCGAACAGATAGATAAATGTCCTTAAAAGTAAAAGTTTCAGACAGAACTTATAAATTAAAAATTTGTTCATCAATACTAAACAAGTTCCCAATATTTGTGGCACTAAATACTATTCAATGAATGTAAAAGTGATTTTTAATTAAATGTTCTAAAATAACTTGCTGTCATGGAACTTTTATTATATAGATTCTAAATCTGTTCTATCAAAACACTATTCAAAAAGTGTTCCTAAGTGTAACACTTCTAACAAAACTTCATAAAAACAGATTTTTTAGAAAAGAACTCTGTTAATTTAAAAAAGATCCCTGATAAATTGCTTAGAGTTAAAAGTATATGTATAAAAAAAAAATGGATTTGCATCACTTTCAAAGTAAATGGTCCATTCGACGTAAATTTATAAAACGTAGGGTAACTTCAGGGAGAATTAACTTCCAGAAAAAACATAATATACCTCCAATTCAGAAACAAAAAAATTCGCGCTATTTTTTGATTGAATTTTCCAGGCCGGTATATCTCACGTCACGTCATCCGTTGGTTTCAATTTGTGCAAGCCACGGTAAATTTCATTCGTCATTCGTTGCGCTTACCTCGAAGTCCGTGAAGGCTTTGTAAGTGAGGATCAGGCAGCCGCCGAAGAATAGACAGGTGGCCAGATTTCTGGTATCCGCCAACGAGGCGACCAAAGGAACCGATCCCATCTGCCAATCGTGAGACAGCGTCGCCGGGCACAGTAGTAACCAGCAGTTCAGAGCCGCCAGATAGCAGAATGTCAATAACCTGAAATCAAAAAGCGCGAGTCGATAAGCGCGTTAACGATGTCGATGTGTCTCATCGAAATCGATGCGAAAAGGAAGAACAGAACGCGAAAGAAAGGAGAAAAAGAAGACAACAAACACAAAAATCGGGTAGGTCGGATAGGGAGAGAAAAAGAGAGAGAGAGGGAGAGAGAGAGAAAATGATAGTAAAAACACGACGTTGATATTTCGCGTGAATTTCGCGAAGTAATCGCATTTCGCTGCGACTCTTGTGTCGCCGCCATGCTTCTGGCATGTACGGCTTATTACTACCCGAAAACGTCAATCACGCGTCGCTGGAGAGTGTTTGGTTGGACGTGTCAACTTCAGGCCCCTCTCGAGTGCATTAAATATCATATTTTGCGCGATTTCCCGTCTTCTCGCGTTTTTCTTTGCCGCGATGATATTTTATCTCGTCTGGGAGTTTCACAACGGAATAAATCGTTAAGTTTTTTTTTTTTTAGCAAGGTCGTGTTTTAGCAAAAAAATGTTTTCACGTTTCCACGATCTAATTTTCCTATAATTAGGTGAAACTCTTACTCTTCCAGATGACAAGAAATTTAAAGCGGTGACCCACTCTTTGGGATTACCCAGAAATTTTCAATTTATAGGACAACATTTGTTTCGAGGATTTTGTCATCGTTAGAATGCAAATATTTATGCCAATTTACATTGTATGTTTTTTATTTGTATTATAGTTTTACAGAGATTAACAGAAATTAGAATTGTTTCTCTCATTGAATATTATAATAATATTCTAGATTTTATATATTTTTATACATCTATTGCTATCTATATATATTTGGTACTTCAAATTTGTCAAATGATTTTTTATTGTAACTACAATGCATAACGTTACAATGAATAACTGCATGAGTAAGAATATATAACTATTGATTTCCCTTGTCTTTTGACAGATTAACACGTATAAACAGAATTCTACTTCATCCCGATCGTCGATTTAAATTGCATCAATTTTCGAACGCGATTATCAAGCTTTTCATTATTTCGTTTTGTTGGCAAAATGAAAGAATATCGAGAGCAGAAAATATGAATTTCATAGCTTAAGAGCTTGGAAGAATTATCCACTTAACCCAGATCCAGAACACTAGTCTCATTAAATCAAGTTATGCGTACTTTATCTTTAAACTCTCTTTGGAACACCGCACAAAGCTGAATCGATTTCAACTAATATTCAAAACGTTCTCGACGATGAATACATTAAATAGCCGCAGTTCGCAATCTCGTCGTGCCACTTAAGCAATTACCATCGATACTTGCACGACCGCTGAATTTAATCGATCCTTTATACATATCTCTATAAGTATGAATCAATGTCAAACCTGATCTAACCTCGATCTAACTTTCTCCTAAGAGGATCACAAAAATATTTGAAAGTATTTTACGTACATATCTCTCCCTTACGTGTTGTATGAAACATTTCCTACTTTTATGTCGATGAAAATATGTACACATAGTACATGTCACAAAATATGTGAATATTTATGTGTACAGATTTATTGGAGAATATTTATGATTTGGATAGATTTATTTTTCAAGATTCGTCTTCAGCGATTTAATTTTGTGCTGGAAACGGATCGTGAATCGACACTTAATTGAGAAAATTACATAAGAGTCAAAATTCTATTATTATATTGGTACCGAATTGTTTACAAGCTTCAGTTTTTACATTTCTATGAAAATAGTGATAAAAGTAGAATCTAAACAGAAATTCGTTTCATCTATCAAATTCTTTTGACAAATTCTCCACTTCCACATGTATATACTTCAAATCTCCTACACAACCATCACATAAAGATCGTCGACATTTTCGTTACGGTTCGCTATAAAATTTTATTAAAAACCATTCCATCACCACGCACGTAAAATGTTCAAACACCTTCGTGATTCACTGTGTACTCTCCCCCCCTCCTATTTACAATAACTTTCCCTTCTCCTCCTTTATTTTTCATCTCGTTCACCGCAGAGTAAATTGGTCGATACTTCGAAGAAATGGCGGATACCCGCGGCTGGCATTGTTCGACTGGCGGCGACGTTGAAGAGGTCGAACAACGCCGTTGAAGAGCCCGGGCCACGAATGCTGACGCGGGGCTTCCATTTTCCTCGCTATCAGCATCCACCGATATAATCACCGATATAATAGCCAAGGCATCCCGTGGCGAAGCATCTCAGCCATCTTCGAGGAGGCGTGGGGCCCCGGTATGTATCGTCGCGCCTACGACCGGCTTACTCGGCAAGTCTATTGTTTGACGTGTGCACCAGCAAGAGCACGCGATACGCGACTGCCACCTCTAACGCTGTGTTAAATATTCTCGCCTGTTCCCCTACGATCGTTAATTTCCCCTTTTGTACGATCTCTGATCGCTGTTACTGTGTTAAGAAGCTATTGTCGAAATCGGTAATGAGCTGTTATCGAGCGCGCGAGTCGACACGACTGTTTCAAGTTGATGTGAAAGGGTTGTACGAGTGGAATTTTGGAAAAAATTGTGCCGTGGAGAGGATATTATAGAAATATCTCGGGGGAAATATTGAGACAGCGGGCGTAATAAAAATCAGTATTTCGTATTTGATTGTAAAGGTTGTGTCGTGGAATTTGGAGTGGTTGAAGTAAAATTAGTTTCTTGTATTGTACATTGATTGAAAGAATTTTAGAGAAAATTTTAATACAACAGTTGAAGTGAAAATTAATACTTTCTACTTGAATTAGAAGCGTCTTGCCGTGAAATTTTCGAGAAAATTTTGAAGCAGAAAATATCTTATACGTATATGTGGGATTTTGTCCTTTGGAAGGATTTATGATAGCTTGTATTCGTTCTATAAAATTCATAGCTTAAGATTTTACTGCGCTAAACTAATAAAACCTTGATGAGAAATTTTATCCCGGTTCTCTTTGGAACAAGAGAATATAATATTATTCGTCAAGCACTCTTTACTATTTCATCAGTAGAATAAACAATAGTACTATTTTTAAAAATCCAAGAATTTAAAACGTGCTAGCATAGAATTCTGCATTAATTGTTTCTGCCAGGTAGACGATATTGTTATTTACACGTGTGCTATTAATTTCGAATGAACAATAATTTATAACTAAAAATACTAAAAATAAATTTCATTCTAAGCGAAATTCGGTTAGGTTATTTTTCAAATGCTGTATACCGCTAAACATTATTCCACTCAACGTGTCCCCCCATTTACACACGACACGTTCAGATAATGAGTTTCACGTATGTTGCGCTCATTTTCTAAATTTAATAATGCCACGCAGTAAGCCGGATAATGTGTACATTACATTTGTCTTTTATGACAAAGTGTATTGTACCGAAATTCCGAGGAATGTAATTATACGAACAACTGGAGAAACGGGAGAGAGTGGAGAAAGGGAAAGAGAAAAGAGAGGAAAGAAAGACAGATAGAAACAACTGGAAAATATAAATATAAAGTGGGTGCAAAGTGGCATTGTTTTCTATTTACCCGCTTGCGTGCAGCGTAAGAGCACTGTACAACATTTCCCGCTTTCGTCACATACGTATGCACGCTGGCTCAACAATAGAATGTCGCCGGATTTGTTTTAAAAGAGCCTTACTCTCTGGATTATTAACATCCTACGAGCGAGTGTTTCGCGCTGTCTTCTATTGAAAAGGTGATATTTGTGGCGCTGAAACGTAAAAAACGTGTCGCGCAACGTTCTTCACGTCGTCAGTCACGCAGTAACTGCTTGTTAATGAAATTAATTAAATGCACTGTTAATTTAATGTTAACAATGTGATATTAAACAATTATATAAAATTTCTTTATGAATGTTAATTTATTAACTCCTTTACGAACACTATATCGTGAAATTTTGCAAGATTTATTATTATATTTGGTTATTGAATTTACTCAGAGACCTGGGAATTTATTTGAAAATTTGATAAAATTCAAAGAGATTTAGTACTGCAACAATTTATTTATTGCAGCGAATTTTATTTAATAAAATCCAAAAGCAGTTACTATTGTAACAAATTTAATACTAATTTAATGTTAATGCAATATTGATACAAAGAAACTTATTATTGTTATAGTAGATTTAATAAAATTCAATAACTTTTTGACGACCGAGAATTATTCAAGAGAAATTTCATTGCCAGTATGTTCTGCAATAGATTGAACGTTAACGTTTTGTTGTTGTTCGTTTTGCTTTTCCCCTCGTGCGTGCGCAGCGTGTGTACAAAACGGAAGGAACGAACTACTTCGAAAGTATACAGAGCCTAAGTTTCTATCGCCAGGAGATGTTCCATCAAACCGGGAGTTTCATAAGTTTTCGTGTTAGTTTTTGATTTTTACTTATGAAAACTTCTAGTTTAACGTCGCGCGGTTATGCACACGGGGGCTGAAAAGTCCTCGTACGCACACGTTGTATTATAAACCTCGTTTCGCCGATGATAGAAAAAATTACGGGGAGGAAACCCGCGCGGAAGAATATGTCGGAAACTTCATTGCACGAAACGAAATTAAAATTCATAAGCTTCTCGTAATAAAATTAGGAGTTGAATTCACGGCCGAGCGCCGAGTAGTCTGATACGATACGGTTCGGCTCTCATTCTACTTGAAGCCGCGTAACATTAATACCTTGTGTCTTTATTTGTATATTCTACTAGCTAACAGCATTTCCATATAATTAAGAAAATTAAATATTTCGATAAAAGAATATTACGTTTTATCATAATATTACAACACAAAAAGATAAACTCTAACTATTATATTGTGAATTATAAATTCCTTGATTCAATGCCTCGTTTCGTATTCTCACATTTATTTGTTTCTAAATTTTCTACACCTCGTCAGTAAGTAATTTAATGAATTTGTAAAATTAATTCGTTAAATCATTTTTTATTTTAATTTATAAATTAATTTATCGAATTACTTTCTGATGAAATGAATAATAATAATTGATTAATAAATTTCTCAATCTTAGATCAAACAATCATTTTCTGGTAATTTTACGTTTATTGCAGTTGTCTTATCTATTCGAATAAGTTCTCCAAGATTGGTTAAAGTAATCCTGGAGTGAAGAAGTCAGCTCGTTAATTTTCTATTGATAGTTACTCTCAGTTTCAACAAAGGAAAGATACCGATCAGGTAACCAGCTGCAGGTTGCTCCTCGCATCGGTCAACCACTGTCTCAAGCCACATGGAGTTCGTGGGTAAATCGGATGCTGGTGGCATTATGCGCAGAGAAACAGCGACATTCCAGGACGGAGGATACGAGATACACGAGAGTCTTGAACTGCAATGCGGTATGTTCGACTTCCCGCCGAGTAAAGATGACCTTCCGACTCGACTTCCGTCACGGTAAACTGATCCCGAGTTTCGCCCGGGAACAACGTATCCTGTTGTTTGCCCCTTTTTGGACTTCACATTCCAACTAATCCTTCGAATTTTCTCTGCACGCGTTTTTCAGTTTTACATTGGAAACGTTCGTTCGCGATAACTTTTCGATCTGTGAGATGGAAAATTCGTTTCGTAATTCTAAGTCTACCACGACCTTGAAAACTGAAGTCTCTCTTTTGCAACGATCCCTCAAAAAAAAGTGACCGTACGATTTTTCTTCGCCGAGCTATCGAACTTTGAACATTAAGATCAAAAATTCAAGAAATTCTAACGTTTCGTCGTTTATCATTTATGTTGAAAGCCCGATAAAATGCCGAAGAAAAATCGCACGGCAGGTTTTACGAGTTCGTTGCCAAGAGAAAATTTCAATCTTAAATATCGTAATAGAGATATAAATAATTTTCTAACATTTTCAGAGACGTTTGAAATTCTACAATTTTCGAAGACAAAAATATTTTTATTTTCTCATTTTCGACGTAAAAACATTTTGTAAGGAAAACGAAATAGGAACGTTTTACGCTTCAGAATTAAACCAACGACATTTTTTTTTAAATTTATGAATTTCTCAACAATTACACTCTTTACTGTAGGTTTAATCTCTCCGCGATCAATACTGAAATATTTTAAACGTCACTTTATTTGCATCAAGAAACGAGGGCTCAGTCTTTCTCTCTTCAACGAGTTACCGTTAGAAATTTAGCTTCGCGTGGAATATTGTTAAAGAATGGCTGTCTTCGAGGGGTTAAGTGTAGCCAATAAATTACGGTCGTCGTTTTTTGCTAGCCAGGATCGGAGGAGAGATTTCTTCTAAAGCTCGCGGTAAATGAACGATGTGAGAAGCAAGACGAATTCAATCAGACGTCCTTGTTTTACAGATGAAGATAGATGGATACAGCTGAAATTAACTAGTTGCAGTCCGGTGGAGAGGACAGCTATTTTATAAGATTTACTTCGACGTCACGGAGAAACTGTTCTTGTCACGGAGGAAATGAACTAGATCGTTGTAATTCTGCTGTTCTTCTCGCGACAAGTTTTGTAATTACGGAACTTTTATGTGTAACGTTTCAGCGCCTTGGACCGTTAAGAAACATCTCAATAGAGCAAATGTTTTTCTTTTTTTACAGCGAGCGCAAGTTATGTACGCTAAAACTCAGAGTGAGTGTTAAAATGTCCATTAAAGGGATAGAATGTGCCACTAACGTAGCTGAAAAGTTTTTATCTACGCATAAAAATATCGTGTGTCTCGTGTTCAAGTGGTTCACCTAATAACCACGTTTACGTAAAGTATAAATTCTTTTCTTCGTCTATTTTTTGAAGAAATTTATCCATATCGATAAAACTGTGCATTCTCGATTGCAGACTTGATTTATGCGAGGTTCAATCTCTTCATGTTGCTACAAATCACTCAATCTTTTGTAAGTATTTTATTCGAAATTAATAGATTGCGGATGTTTATACATTTTCCGGGAATTCAAGACTTCAACGTGTAAGTAGAACGCGTAGAAATATACAAAATATCCAACGTAGAATAATTATTATGACGTTTAATAAACGAAAGTGAATTTAGGCTTCATTCGCTCATGCTCGTAAAGGTGCAAAATCGCGGCATATTATATAATAATCTCGTATAAAATCCAATGACGATTGAATTGTTTCATCGCCTCAACAAGAATACCGAACTTGCAAATCGGCAAAACGAATTACCATTTCTCTTCTTCATTGCCATTTCCGGGTGCTGAAAATTATCTGGAAATTCGCGATTCAAAGGAAAGTGAGATTGAAACCGCGTGAAAACCGAGGAGTTTAACCCAATGAATTCCTCACTTCGAACGTAATTACAAACTTCTATCCGTAAATGTCCTTAACAAAATGGCACTTGTCTTTCATTAAATCTCCGCGAGTCTTACAACGGACTTGCCGTTTCGCCGGTATCATCCATGCATTAAACACCGAGTAAGTTCGCTGTCGTAAACGCTTTAACAATGCGCCTGTTCTTCAAATATTACGTTCCCTCGACCTCATGCCGAACCGCACACGCCATATATTATTTACAATGGCGCGGAAGCACGATACACACGTAGGAGCAACGCGCAAAGATTTCGAAGGAACACAACCGACTGTTTACCTTGGTTAACTTCGCTACGCGTACAGGGCAGGGAAAAAGAATTTTCGGTGCAAACATCGTGCGCTCGCGAGGAAAATACAGCCAGATTATATCCCGCCCGTTCCCCTCGCCCGCCCCTTCTTCCGAGCGAAGATTAATATTTAAAGGCTGTACGATATGGAAAATGTCCGCGGCGCCAGGACGTTGCCGGATATAAATGCCGGATTCTTGTACCCACGGTGCCTCGACGATTTTCCATCGTCAAAGAATTTTATTTCACAGTCGAAATTCCTATGTGCCGTCTCTCGTGAACGCTGGTGGACTGAATACAAATTAATTAAACGACGCGGCGATCCAGAGCAGAGCGTTTTTTTTCTTTTTTTGACGCTCGTGACGAAAACAGAAATATTTTTTTCCGATCCGGTTTCAATTTTCAGATGTGCATGTCGATCTTTACGACATAATTCACAATTTAGATTTCTTGAATTATATTCCATGAAATGAAAGGTAGATCGAAATTGTTCGAAGATCGTTTCAATCGGATCAGCGATCCGATTTATCTGCTGATTGCGAAGATTTCTATATTTCTTAGATTACTTTCGAATAATCGGATTCTTCATTCTTCGAGCGCAATTATGTCCGAGTTCATCTATAAATTGTTGGAAAGTATCTTAATAACACAAAGGGTTATTTTTAGAAGTTGTTAGAAGGAGGAAATTTCATTAAAGAAATTCTTTAAGTGGGCATCTTTAATTAATTGCTTGGTGGACGAAGGATCTTTTCTTAGAACCGTGTTTCCTTGATCATGGATTCATTATATCAATGTTTCATTACGTCTAAATTTCCAGGAGATTTTTATCTCTACAGTCATTACTGTCTCGGACGAGTAATATCTCCTCCGGATCATTTTAATTGCCGAATGAAATATTCCTGAAAATTAAACGGGAATTATTAACTGGAATTTTTCCCATGAATATTAGAACACCCGCTGAAGGAGTAATCTACGTAGATATTTTACTTTTTCTTTATCTCGACTGAAATTTGGAAAACTTTGTACCGACACACAGTTTGCAGTGGCAATCTACGTGGTTCCTAACCATGAAATTTTTAATTACGACAATCTGTCACAAAATGAAATTTACAAACAGAATATTCGATAAACAAACGTTCAATGTAACTAATTTGTTATTACATATTATCACGTAGTATCGCAGAGCCAATACTTATCGAAAAATGCATTCTTAAAAATGTGCAGAGCCTGTCAAAATTATCAGATTTTCACAAACACAAAAAGTACCTGACACACAGCAAATGTCAGACAAATAGGAAAATATAAACATGATGTAATATAAAATATAAATATAATAGAACTTACTGAAATATATATTACAACGAAATGATAATCAATAAACCTTAGTATTATTCTTATAAATACTTAATATTGTTCTTATCGCTTCACATCCTTTGATCATACAGAATGGTCCAAAAGTTTCTTCCCACCTGCTGCTTCCAATAAAACTATTTAAAAGAAATACAAGAAAAAACTAATTTTAGTAATTTTGAATTAAATTTAAATTGAAACATGATTTTCTCATTGTTCTTTAAAAATTATCTCTTTCGAGCGTCGCCGAAGCGTGCTGTCTTTTTTTAATAGAAAGTGATTTCTACGCCGATCCTGTACGAAAAATTCGGTAGCAAGCAATTGTATTTCCATTGGACCTCTTCAACTTCTTACTAAGCAATGAAAATCGTCGAAAATCTTCAATTACAATTTTTCGTATTCGTGACGGAATAAAAGCACCTCTTTCCATCCTCTTTTAAACGTTCCCTAATCCTCGGATACGGTGAGCGCAACCGCGTCATCAGCATGCTAATTAATGTCTCCGGCCGGCAGCCAAAAAGAAAACGCGACGCGATGCGGGAAACGTTCGCGAGCAAAACAATGACAATAATGTATTCCGCTCAGTGGCAGGCGATCCCTCCTCCGGCCGTATCATTTTTCTCGGCGGCACTTTTATTTCGCCGACATGATTAATGGCTCCTGGACGGCTTAAGAAACGTACACTCGAG
Organism: Tetragonula carbonaria; assembly: GCA_032399595.1. Lineage (NCBI taxonomy): Eukaryota > Metazoa > Arthropoda > Insecta > Hymenoptera > Apidae > Tetragonula > Tetragonula carbonaria. Next base: position 10,722,797 of record JAUCRC010000002.1, read on the forward strand.
AGAGAGAGAGAGAGAGACGCGGGAAAGAAAGGCTGACCCGAAACGTCAAAATAATAATTCGGCGTATATATCAAGCCCATGGAGCCGGGGAGAGGACACGTACCGTCACGTGAACGAGCTGGATTTTCTTCTTGGGAACATAGGAAGGGGCGACGCGCGCGATTTTACAATTCCCTGGCCTGACGGTGCACACGCTCGCGCTCGAGCTCGCGCGTGTACGTGTACGTGTACGGGCAAGGGGTGAAGGGGGGGGCTAGGGGCCGTGATTTTTGCGAAAACTTGTACACCGGCCGGATATTGCAGCGGACGCGCCGCGAATACCCGGGGATTTATAGGCTTTTACTCGTTATTTGGAACGGATGCATATTGTTGCGTTCGTCTCGCGCGATGTATGAATCAAACGCGCTGGCCCGGCAGGGGAGAATTGGCGAGCCGACACAACAACAGGGGTGGGAAACGTACACCGTCGCCGCGATGGACGGACGCCCGACGAAATTGATTTATTTGGTCCGCCGTTCTTAATTCCTTACGCGGTAGGAGAGTTCCTCGACGAGCAACGACTGTGACAGACTTTCAAATTATCAGAAGAGACTCTAGAGAAATGATGAAAAACGTCGATGTTGTTGAGTTTTCGTCGAAAAGTGAACAAGAGAATATTTCTAATTGCGGGATCATTCGGTCATTTTAATACGTGAAATAGACTCGCTTAGGATTGAGAAACTTTTTTAAAGGTGGCATGGCAAATATATATGCGCGGTAAATAGGGTAAATATATTTATATGGAAGAGGAACAATTATGCATTATAAATTGACAGAATACAGAAAAAAGATGCATTATTTGGAAGAAAGAAGCGTATACGACTTTAGCAGTTAAGTAGAATAAGAGTCGTATATAGTCAGACATACCTCAAATTGGCCAGCGTACACGGGGAAATTTCAACTCATAAATTTACCAAAGGTATTCAAATTTTTCTTTCGATTAATGGAAGAATCAAAGAGCTTCACGATATGAGGACCAATGTATCGATTGTAACTGAAATTATAATTTTACGGGTGGGTGGAATACGGTTGAGTTTCTCGAAATACAAGGGATTTTATGTAAAACCCCTTTCTGTGTAGCTTGATAAGAAAACCGTCTCCGTTCTATATTGAATTTTCTATGCTTATCCGCAGAAAACCCCACCTTATATCCCACGGATATTAAGAGAAAAAAGAAACCAATCTCAGGTGTTTTATTTACGGAATATCCTATAAAAATCCTGCATAACGAACTCGCTGAATTTCTAAATTCCATTTTGTGCATTTTACAAAATTACCTCGTCCGTTAGTTCTATAATCTTCAGTTCCGAATATTTTCCACGATACTCAAAGCGAGAAGAGGCACGAAAGAAACGAAAATAATTTTCCAGCTGCAAGACGTTACGAAATATCGCGCGTTTTTATCGGAATAAATTCGGCAAGAACGTTGAAAACTCTCGAGGGGGAAATTATTCCTTCGAACCGAATGAACCCGTAATTTGAATTCTCATAACCTGGACAAGTGGCATTTACATTCTGGAGTAAATGTTTGGACTGGATTGATAGAAATAGAAATAAGAAACGGAGAAGAAAAAGGAAAGAAAGAATAAGCTGGCGTGCAGACGCGTGTAGATGGGTACGCGACACGCGTTCGCAGAATTTAATTTACCCGGGAGGGCTGAATTACGCGGCCGGCGAAGATTTAATTTGATAAAGTCCAGCCGGTCGTGGCGGAAAAAATTAAATTCTTTCGTAATAATTCGAACATCCGGGTTCAATTGTACGCGGCGGCGTGTTCGCAGCGCGTTCATCGCGCTTCAATTACAAAATTCCTTTCAAACCGGTTACAGGTGTCGTTAAAATGTTAAATAAAATTGAAAACACACACACACACACACACACAGTTTTATTTAATTTCGCGCGCGCGCGTTGACAGAGTTCCGCTGGCTTTGATTTAACGCGGCGCGATAAAATTTCCGTGTACACGGGCTCGGAATACGGAAAAAATTGAAATGTACAACGGATTATAAATTTCTTGAATCGAGCGAGAGAGAGAAGAAAAAAGATCCCTGGGTTTGCAGCGAGGGAAGCGGAAAGTAAAACACCGGTTTGCTGTTTCAAACAATTTTCATTCGCGCAACGTCGACTAACTACGCGGATTAAAATTCGGACCACTTTTGTGGCACAGCGTTTCACGAATTTAAAAGAAACGTACCGATTGAGAAAGAGCTGTGCATACAATACAGCATGTACGAAATAATTGTATCGGACAAGAGAAATTACTAAGTTAAATTAATAACGAAGCATTTGTTTAAACAGTATTTCCAATTTATGGAAACAAAGAATGATGAACTAGTAATGTCGCATCACTTAATTAATTCAGTATCCTCGTTAACCAGTGAAACTGAATTTCAGAGAAATGAGTGAAACAATTGTATCGGACAAAGTTAAAAACTGGCTGATATAAATCTTACTTCATAATGATTATTGTATCAGATATTTTTCAGTGACTTGCATGCACCCGAACAGATATATCGTGTCAAAATATCATTTTACGTCGCAATATTAACGCTGTAATAAATGAAATCACATTGGATACTGTAATAAAGATATATTTCTTGATTTTAAAAATACTGTTGATCTTTAGATTTCTAAATAAACCGACGAAATATCGAACAGAGTTTTAAAATTAATATAAATTATATTCCACAATGATTATTGTGTCAGGTATTTTTCAGTGACTTGCATGCACTCGAACAGATTTGCCGTGTCAAAATATCATTTGTGCAATATTGCCACTGTAATAAATGAAATTACATTGGACACTGTAACAACGATACATTTCTTAATTAAAAAAAAAAAATATCGGTCTTCAGATTTCTAACTAAACCGAAGAAATACATTCTAAAAACATTTCGTCCAATATAATCATCTCGTATCGGCTGTGACATCGGTGAGACAGTTTGATAAATCAAATAACAACACAACAACCAGACAATATCGATCGTCGAAATCTCAGTTCTCAACTCAGTTTTTTTTTTTTTTGACTTGCTTTAGCAAACGTTCATCTCACTCGAATCGCACTTCGAGCGACTTTATGAAAAATTGAGGCTGAACCGATAAAACGAAAGTTCCCGTCGAAACTGCAGGCTCGCAGAGAGCCGAGCTCTCAGTTAATCCAATTTACGCTTCGGGTATTATACTTCGTCGAGGACGAGGCTACTGAGAGTTTGGGGGAAAGTTTCGCCATTAGGGGCGACGCGCGATGCGCGATACTGCGTGCAAACTGAACGTCCGGGCTAAGAACGAACGTAACGGATGCCGACTGTCGAGACGCGGCTTTACTTATCAGTCGGCGTTTTACGGCTCCTCTTGCTTTTTCTTTTCTGTTTTTTTCTTTTTTTTTTCAAAGAACTCGCGTTGCAGGAGCGCCGTACGTTTCCTTGCTATCTTTCTGTCGTTAAACTCGATTGCCATCGAGGGAGTAAGAGCGCGGGTTCCGCGGGAAGCCGGCAGGCTCTAACAGGTAGCTTCCCGCTGGATTCGTTTGAAATTGGAATACAAATCGGCAAGCAAAACCCGGGGTAAGTATTCCCGACACGTACGCGTATTTGAGCGCGCGGCGCTCCAAGAGAGAGAGAGAGAGAGAGAGAGAGAGTTTTATAGCGGGGAAATTTGAACAACGAGCGCGATTCTGTAATAACGTTACCGAGTCGTTTTGCGACGTATTTCTATCGTTTCATAACACGTTGACTGCCAGGGTAGTTTTCAGGATCCCGAACTAAGAAGCCAATTTAATTTAATCATATTATATTATTAAAAACTCCTATTATAGTGCATAATAATCATCAAAAAGCATATAGAATGTGTATGTGTGTGTGTGTGTGTTTTTTTTTTTGAAAAACAAAGATTTTGCAAATTATCTCGTAGGTAGACTATTAGATGGCCCAAAAAATTGCATTACATATTATAGATATACATATATACACAATGCGCACAAACATTTTCATAAAGCAACTTCTTCTAAAATAAAACTTATAAAGTTTAAAGAAGCATTCGTCAACGCGTTGATCGAAGAAGAGATTCAACCAGTTTCAAAAAAAAATTAAATTGCAAGAGTTTCATTATTTACATAGTGTCCCAATCTGTCAAGAGAAGCCAGCTCTTTGCGTGGAAGATTGTTTGAAAAATTATCACAAATAAAAATATTCTTTTGCTCGTTGATTTCGAATAAACTTTGTATTATTATATTTTCTGTTCATTTATTAATCAATTTTCTGCTCATGTAAGCCAATAATGATTTTTTGTTCTCTTCCCTCAGGCTATCGATTCGTGTACAGCCTCTCTTTTAATGTACGTATTCAGTATTTGCAACGTATGTTGAACAGAAACGTAAAGCGTATGTTAATACCTCAATCTTGCGAAACAGAACCGACAACTGCCAACTTGAGTATTAAATATAATAAGGATCAGTATTGTCAAATTTTCAAACGTGAAAAATCTTCAATGCAAATATTGAGTAGATATAAAATGCAAAGTTCGACGTATCTGCGAAATTTGTCGGATAGAAACGTCTCTCGTTCTGATTCCCGATGTAAAAAGTCCTTCATCTAAATATTAAACATCTTCATACTTCGAATGTGATACGTCTGGTTTGCGCAACTGACCATTTCAAGTTATATGTACCATCCACTAGAGATTCCATCGGTGTCGCAGACCTTAATACTGGACATTCGCAACTCGTAGTGTGTAATGTAACGCTTGCAGCGTGTAATTTCGTAGAAATCGATACCAGATGTTCCATCGAATGCCAGTGAAAGCATTCTCACTTCGTACACCATTTTCATGGAAATGGTTATGAAGCACGATCTACACAGCACAAAATGGACTATATCATAGCCACGTGTAACTTATCAATGGAAGATGCAGCAGATCAGATCGGTATCGTGGATTACGTAATAGTGCAACGTAGACGAATTCTAAATACGTACGGCTTACATTTGATATTTGTATTCATTTAATTCTTGATATCATGTTCAGTCAAGAATATTTGATCGTAGCAAGTGTGAAAAAGATACGTGTTAAATAACACAGCAACCAACTTACAGTTTCATTATTTTTACGAAAAAGTAATAATATTCCTGTATTCAATATACATTCTGTGAATTTTTACACCTTAAAGGTGTGCGATATTTGCGTAATCACTGATCGATTGTGTTCAAATTGCGGATTTTTGTAGATAATTTCAAGGTACAGAAACGCACCGAACACACTCAATATTCAACACCTCTCAAAACATTTAATATATCATCTACTTCAATTTTCTTGCTTCAATTGAGCAAAGAAGTTTAATTCGGCGTCCGAAGACTTGTAACCGAAGTTCCTTGAATTAGAGGTTAACGATGAAATTTAACCTTTTGCACTCGTATTTATATTTGAAAAGGTTACTAATCAACTCGGAATTATTTTTCATATTCGATCAAAATGAAGATATTTTTCTGGAAATATATTACAAGTTAACTTGCCGTTCTAGTAGAAAAAATTTAAAATAAATATACAAATTTCATCTGCATCTCAACCTCTTGCTCAGTGAAAATCTATATAATATGTGTATGTAAATTTTGAGTTTTCAAAATTTTTTAAAAATAAATAAAACTAACTTCTAAATTGGTAGAAACACATAGGACACACAGGAATAATTGTGACACTACATCAGCTATATTTATGGTTGTGCGTGTATAATAGCGTCTAATATATATATATATATATATATATAATAACCATAAAGAAATTTGTTGTCTTTTATTTTTTTATTTTTCTTCGAAGATTTTTTTATAAATAAATGATCTCGGGAACAAAACCAATTAGCCAGAACAAAAGAGGCAAAACCTTTTATTATTTATTTATTTTATTTTATATATACGCATTTAAGCAGAAACTAAAAAAAAAACATTGTAACAAGAGTCCCTAGAATGTAATACCAATGTAAATATATGTATAATAATAAAATGTAGGATGGCGACATACGAGTGCAGAGGGTTAAAACCTCACCGTAGGACAAGGATGTTACTTTGGTTACAAGCATATTAAAGACTTCAATACCGTGTGACATTGAGTGATCTCGGATGTCTATTTCGGCAATGTATAAACTGTCGCAGTTACAAGATCCCATTCTAAGTGGAAACATTCGTCAAGTGACCCCTGTGACAGGTTGATCCTGACGCGAAATAGCCCTCGACACCAGAAGGATCCTGGAAATTGCGGGAATCCCGGCGCCAAATGTACAACCACAAACACCATCATTCTCGAGGTCTCTAAAGTGTTTAAATTTCACTTACACCGTTCTGGGAATTGGATCGCCCGCGAACATGCACATTTGAACAACGTAAAACAAGATGTTGGATAGCGGATACGGGAGCTGGTAAAATTCGAAGGTAATTTTCGGTGTAGGTAAATTTAGAAAGATATCCCACGATATCGTACGATAAAGTCGAGAAATGAAATGAAAATAGGAAGAAACGAGTCGTTTTATGAAATCTTCGTTATTTAAAATAAATCAAGCTGGCTAATTTCTGACTGAGTAGAAATAAATAATCGCGAACTACTTTATTTTAAATTCTAAAATTTAAAACCTTCGTTCAAAGCCATCATTGTGAAAGCCGAATTCGAAAATTTAGTCCCTTGACTAAATGTTACAATATTCCCCGTTCTTCTTGTGAATATACATTGCACGATTTAACTACGACGATATTATTCTTTGTAAATTCTTCGTCGATTCTCTCTCGACTGCTACGATATTCAAGTGAAACTAATTTGAATATCAAGACGCTCGATGCAGCGTTACATCATCTTTAAAATTCCCTCTCTCGCGGATGTCTTTAAGAAGTATCTCCGCGAAAGGATAAAGCTTCGCCTCATCGCGGCAAAGCACATATTTCTCCAAACAGCCGAGCGAGGCACAGCACCGTTTCGATTTGTCGAATGCGTGTGTAGAAACCGCTTAATCAGGACAGAGGCGAGCATGCGCCCGTGCGCGAACGAGGAAATAAGATGGACGTTGATCGTTTCCGACATTCCGTGTAGATCAATCACAGCGGTGGCAATTCGTGAAACCAGGTGCGAAGTGAAAACTTTAATCGACGTTCGCGTGATAAGTTCGCGCGCCTCTTTCTCGCTCGTTCTTGCACGTAAGAACTTTGATCTTCGGCCAATGTACGCTTTTGAATTCGTATACGGAAAGCAATTCCCTCCCCTCCTCTTCGCCGCCAGATTTCTGCAGCCACGACGACCACATAGACGATGCGATGATCGATTCCTCGCGTTGTATTTCTAAGCATACACTCGTGTTCGCGATCTGGTAGTAAGATTAATCGCCAGGCGAAATATATCACGTGCTTCTTTCGGACACGCGAGGCGTTTCATAGCTGTTTTTCAGTGATGAATTGTTCGCGTACACTATCGTCCAGAAGTATTTTCAGCCATTGCCAAATATCGGCTAAACTGAATATCGTGGAATTCAGATCAAATCGGGATACGTTTGTAATTGTCGAATAAATTAAGCGATACCACGATGTTAAAAATACTTAAATTTCTTTTAATGTTTCTTCAGCTTCTTTTAAGAACAGTTAATTGTAGATCTTCGTTGCAGGCTTCGATTGGAAGAAATAGTTACTGGAATACCATTGATAATCACAGTGTTAAAAATCAGATTTCGAACGATTTTTAATGGATCATTTACATTTTTTGTTTTTCGGATACTTTTATTACAAATTTATGTAATTTAAAAACGAATAAAAGAACAATGATAAGTAGGAGACGATTTAATAAAACGATAGTACTAAAACGAATAATTGTTTGATGTTGAATTATATAATTTAGGCCAAGTTAAGTTAATGAATTCAATGTCACAGGCGACTTCAAGTAGAATAAACAGTGTTGTGTCAGACATATCGTACGTAAGTAACACTTTCTCGATTTATTGCAAATATACAAGATATACATCAAACGGTTCGTTCTTATTTAACTTGGTCTCTGATTTAATTTTAAGTATGATACACAGTTAATAAACATTGTTAATTAGTAATAATTAATAATTTGTTTAAATGAAAGAACAACGAGACCAAATTAATTTTATGTGCATTTATGTTCTACCACATATATTTCTAGCTATATTCTAAACATTTACGCAGATTCTACAAAGTCTCGATCATTTATTACAAATAAAAATAGAACTTGAATGACGTAGAAATTGTTCTTCATTTCCAATTTAAATTTATTCAATGAAATTCACTTACGACTGAAGACTTCGAAAGGAACTTCGAAAATCCGAAAATCAACCAGTAACCATTTGACCAACCATCGAAACATTTATGAACGACACCATACGTTGGTAGAATCTTTTTCTCTCGTCGCGTTTCGTCTGCAACGACTGCGAGAACAAGCTTCCGAGAAGAGTTTGCATAAATTTGTGAACGCGTTTCGTTCGTTCGAAGATTCGCAGCGGGACGCAAAAACGTTAATGAAATTCTCGCGAGGAACGAAAGGAAGCACGGAATATTTTCGTTAGTTCGTGCTTCGCGCTACAATGAGTACAGGGTCGAACGAGGGGGAGGGGGAGGGGGAGGGACGGGACTGTTTCGAAGAAATAATGTGGAAAATTCGCAGAGAGATAAGAGGAATTTTACCTCCGTATGCGCCGCGAAGCACGGGGCCGGATAGTCTTGCCTTGTCGGATGAATGGAAATAGATAAATGGAGCTAAGCACAGCTACAAAGTGTCTCTTATAATAGCCGTTTCTTTTATGAGATTTCCTTCCTTGTCGCGGTAGGAAATGAACCCGCGTCGTACACGCCCTCCTCCTCCTTTCTTATGGAGAATTTTATAATCATGGATCTCTGTATATGCTCCGGTGGTTTACTTGATATTCAACCTCCACCCTCGCTGGAAATCGTATTTTGAAGTTTCAAGATCTGTTTCTATTACTCGGATTATTGCGTGAGAGAAGTTCGAAGAAACGAATTTTGTAAATTATTCTCTCTTGTAACGACGTAGTTGTGTAATTCTGTTGTTCTCACGGTACGAGGACAGGTTTCGATGCTGTAATTCAATTTCATGGAATAAATATTGTACCGTGGGATAAATTCAATAACGTGTGAGTTGAAGAAATGGCAAGGAAGTTTTATAAAAAGAAAACGATTCTAAATAAGTGTGAATAACATCTTTCCGTCTATATTCTTCGCTATACGTGTAAAATTTTTTTGAGAAAATCCAAAACATCCTACGAAACGTTACATATTTTCTTATTTTTCGTATTCTGCAGACGAACACTCAATGAAATATTATTAAAATTATTTTAAAATGCAGGTGTGTGCTCATCAAATACTGTAAATGTTGAATATTAAAATCAAAGGATGTCTTGTGCAAAAACGTGCAGTACGTAGAATTTTACCCACCGCCATTACGAAAAAAACGAATAGCCATGAGAGATTTGTGGCTGATTAACAAGCCAGGTTCCGCGTTTAACCTCAAATCGGATGTAACGATCGTTTCATCGCGTTGAACGCGTAATGAAATTCCCGCGGAGCAAAAGCTACGTGTCACTGGTCGAGGAATATCTGAAATAGGAAGTAGGTGGCCGGGAAACGACGGTGCACGGACGAGAAGAGTGACAGTACGGGAAGAAGTCCCTGTAATGGAGGTTTATTGGCAATTAATCTTGTGGACCGGATGTGCCCGCTTCGCCGGCCACGATACACTTCCGTCTCGCCTGGCTACCGGCAAACCGACGAGAGATGTATTGCATCGTCGCACGGAATCAAACGTACGTATCCTGACTCTATCGTCTCTTGGTGTTGCACCTATGTGTGTTATCGTGATCCAAGAATCAATCTATAAACGAGCTTGCACTTGGAATTTTTTGAAAGCCCAGCAGACATTGCTGTGACGTTTCGCGAACATGTTTAGAACTGTTATTTACCATTTTCTGGCGGTGTTTAGCTACGTGTATCGTCTCAAGAGCAACTTGCTATCGTAACAAACTCACGAACTTAAAGCTTTTTACGGTTTGTATTTCACGTTCAGTCTAGAAAACTAATCTCAACATCTCGAAACGCTAATTTCGACGAGCGAAGAATCTCTTTCACCGCATTTCACTAGATATTTATCTATATTGCTTATCGTCATATTTCATCATTGACAAAATGCTTTTTAACACGTTGATCGCCGAACGTAAATCGAGTGGGTTCTTTGCGGGGCTACGAATCCTTTAGGCTAAATCCAATTGTTTTCATGCTTTCTGTTAGGTTTATAACATACACCTTCTTTAATGCAAGTCTGTCAAATTAGAAGTTTCTACACATTGTTTGCATCCCTTAAATTTAGACTAGAAATTTAGAGAAATTGCAACCAATAATGTTTCCCAATATGTCACAAATAACTATTATAATATCGTAAATAATGTAATTGCGACTAGTTCAAACTAATTAAAAAATTTACTGTATTATTGTTACAATTAAATTTTGTTAATTTAAGAACGATCTACTATTAAAAAACTCTTTCTTTCCTACTAAATATCATTTACTAAACATTTCTTCTATTATCAGCTAAATATTTCCTTTATTTGCTTACTAAATACTGCCTCTTGCCCTAAGATTTAAAAAATAATGTTTTCAATGGAAACGTGACTGTCACCCTTGACAGATATGAGTAATGCAGCGATCAAAGTGTTAAAGAGCATTCGAAAATTCGTGAAAATTGTGAATTACCAATTCTTTCGTTCGAAAGTTAATCTCGAGCGTCTAGCTACGCGTAATATTCGCGCGTCTTTGCCTCGCGACGCAGACATCAAGATCGTGACGTTCGTCCCTGACGAACTGCGAGGTTGAAAACTCGGTCGAGATCTTTCGTGACCGTGCTTGCCCGGTGCATTAGGGAAATAAGACGGGAAAGAGGATTGTACCAGGTAAATGTTATCGACGACAGATCTGCCGGATTCCGCGGCAGAACGTTATTCTTACGAGCAGTTTCGCGTGGTTAAACGTCGTACCGTGACGGAAGAAATGTGTAACGACCGGTTGCGTGGAAGGTTGAGTTTAGAGAAAGAAAGAGAGAGAGGGAGAGAAACGTTTAAAACGGTCAGAACTCGGAGTTTAGATCGTGTACGTGTTCCTGGCATATTAATGAGTATCCAGGTAAATTAATTGCGACTGATGGCCGGGCGGCTGCGTGTTAGAAATTCGCGAGATGAATAAAAACTCGCTCTGATCTTACCGGACGCCTGTTTAGTAATACAAAATGGTACGTGGAGTGTGTGTTTACGAGTCGTATTTATGCAAACTATGTCGTAGGGAAATTATTTTTGGCATTTAATTTGGCTCGTTGAATAAAGTGAAATTAAGTGCGGCTGTTAGCCATTTGTTTCTATAGGAGGTAGAAATTTTCGTTTTCGTGTTGTCACACGCGAATTCCCTCGCAGAAGAACAGATTGATATTCGTATTAAAACGAATGTAAAGATATTATTTGTCAACAAATAAATTAAACGTCATAAACTTGTATAAATATCGAGCGAATTTTATGTCAACGTGACTATTGAGTTTTAACCAAAACGAAACGGATAAAATAAATCAGTGACACGAGCGAATATCTACCACAATTGATTTAACTCTTACTTTCGCTTTCAATTTAGCAAACTAGCTAGATATTCAAATTTTACGATCAACGAAAAATAAGTCTTTGTCGATGATTAACAATGAAATAATTAGTCGACATTCTGATAGGATACTAAATATTCTACACAGTTTCACGTAACATATACACTTTACGTACATTTCTGAATTAAAATGCACGAATATCCATAGTGGAAATTCCATAGTGGAATTCAGCTGGTTTATAAATCATACTCAACACCGTTTCCCGTATACCTGACAGATAGAAAACAACAGACAGATGATCGTCAATGACACGAATGATGCGGTTTTCCAATGTGAAAATTCACGATGTACAATGGTTTCACCGTGTTTGTCCCTCGAGAGCTTTAAGCATCAGCGACGTTATCGTCCCGTACGGGCTCGCCATTAGTTATTCCCCTGTTCATGCCACGGGCGAATCACGATGCTCGCGTGCACGTTCAATTAAAACGAGTCAGAAGGCGGTCGAATTAATACGAGCGCAGTCATTAACGACCAACGAAGGAAACTCTTCTCTCGAGGAGGAGAGTCGCGGCACCCTCGGCGGGGGTGTAGCGCGACACAGAGCAAAGAAGGAGGGGCGGTAAGCGGAGACCTTCGATCTGAGTCGCAGACAACGCACCTCTTCGCTTCAATCCATTTCTCTTTTCACCTTCACGAGAGGGATCGTTAGTTAAAGGGGATACTCCGGCAAGAAAGCGAAATGTAGATATTACTGATGATTAAACTGCTCAGATTAATCACGTCCAACAGCTGATAGTTTTATATTCGCACTCTTATTTCGCTGACAATGTTATCACTTTAATTCAATCATTCGACTGACAATATGTGTGCGCGCATATATGTACTTTTACGTTACCATTTTTTTTTTGTATAAAAGAAATAGTGATGCAAATAATACGACACACCATGAGTTAAGTTACTTCATTTAGTATTAATAACACGTAGTAAATTACATAACATAAATTATATAAATTACTTTAATTTAGTACCTAAATTAAACTTTATAGAACTTTCATCAAAACATAAATATAAATCATTATATAATATCATTATATACACACACACACACACACACACACACACACACACACAAGTTATATGCCAATGTTTTCACAAAAACTATTTCAAAGTGAATGAAAACGTTATCAGTGAAACGATCGTTGGTGAAATTTGAGGTATTTGTATTAAAAATCTGATCAAAGATCAAAATTCTTTTTCTGTTCATCTCCTTTCCTATATTCTATACGTGTACACATCTTCTTTTAGGTAAAATGGAATGTAGTAATAAAGCACTCAACGTAAAGAGGAATAATTAAGAATTCAAGCAACATTTAACACACTGATAGATCGCCTCTCCCTCCTACCCTTTTCCGCTGATTAAAACGTTTGAAATGTCAATAAGCGATTTACACCGTAGAATCGATACGAAGAGGATCATCCGCGTTATATTTACTGATGGCCGTTGAATGCTCTCGATACTGTATCATCGAGCAAATACGGCTTGAATAGCGTACATCCGGCTTCAATAATATTTCCAGAATTGTATTTGGAAACTTACCACGATGGACTGTGCCATCGATTCATGATCAAATGCCGGCTCATTCATCGAGTGTCAAATCAATTCGCAAGCTTTCTGTACAGAAGAGAATGAGAATGTCGCTTATGTGCAATCTTCTTTTCGACGCAATTATCTTTCCTAGAATGCAAGATACATAATAGACAGAGTTGCTAAACCACTTTTAATGATGTGAAAATCTTATTTATTTATTCATTCATTCATTTCAAGGACCAATGTCGACACTTCGTTTGCAATTTTTGTATCTTTTTCATTAACATCATTTTTTCATTCGTGAACCTCAAGAATTTGCTGATATCTTCTATCTTCCCTTTAGATTTTGCAATTTTACGAAATTTTTAGAATTCGACGTATTTTTGAGTCACTAATTAATGGACAAGGGTCACTTGACATAGATGGAGAATAGTTGTACAATTATACTAACGATAAGACAATTGTATCGTTGATAAAAGTATAATAATAATAATATCTGTAAATATTGAATTCTAGGTTCCATATTCTTCTTTTACAACCACTTTATTTCACTTTCAACGAATCAATAATTTCTGTAATCATCCAAATTTACTCGATTTTTATCAGTCTCTTACCTTAAATTCATGTATACAATGAAGTTCAAGATCCTCTCATACAACGATGCTTCTAAAGCAAAGTTTACAACGAGCCCAACAACCTGATGGTACAAGATTTATTTGCATGACTATCGCACCGTACGTACATACGCACATAACTCTCTCTCTCTCTCTCTCTCTCTGTCTCTCTCTTTCTCTCGGGTGCATAAGCTAGATAAACGCAATGCTTCGTGTCATGTGTCAAATTACGGCAGATAACACTTGCTAGACGCGGCATTGTTGTCGTTTGTATCTATCAGGACGGGCAGCGAAAGGAGTCGGCGATGGCAAGAGAAAAAAAAAAGAAAAAAAAAGAATGGTACACACCCGACTTCTTCAAACGAAGAAAAACTTGCCCAACTTCTCATCTCGTATCTCAGGAACCTTTGAAAATCCGAAAATCCGTGGATGAAAGTTTTCACGTTTGAATTGCCCGAGCTGACCAGAAAAATTCAAATCGATTCCTCGGCAGAAAGGAGAAAAAGAAAAACAAAAACAAAAAAAAAAGAAGGAAAGCAGTGACGATAAAATTACAGTGAAATTAATTTTTACGCGCGTATCTCAAATTTACAAAGTTCTCGTTTTCAATATTTACCCTACGCGCGCGCGCGTGTATGTATGTATGTATGTTCATATCCTGCGTATTTTCTCGTTTGATTTTATTTCGTTCGTTTCGCTCGTTCGTCATTTTCTGTTAACTTGCTGCGATATGTTTTTATTATATTTGACTGTTTACATATGCACATAGTATTCCCTCTTTTTTTGGAAAGCGTGGAGTTGGATTTCGAATTACATAAATTACAATGATTCAGTAATCGTAGAAATCGTAGAAATTCGTTTTGATGAATGAAAGAATCAACGTTCAGAATTATTAGATGTAAAATCTAATTTTAATATATGGAGATTACAGGTAATAAGTGCAGCTTTATTTGATAATTATACTGATTGTTAGAGAAAGGGATTATCTATACGATCCAGAAATATAAATTTTAGCTGTAGATTCAAGATGTATATTGCAATAATATCTAACGTTATATTTTCCAGAGTAGAAACTCCACTTATCCGAATTCATTAAAAATGGATTAAAATGGAGTAAGTGACAATGACAGGAAATGACAAAAATTCAATTAATTCGCATAGATTCCGTTTCAAGAAACAATAAAATTCTTTAATATTTAAAAATATCTAAAAACAAAGATATTCTTGTATTCTCCGAATGTTTCAAGTTATTATATTTTCCGAGAAATATAATAAATCTAACAATAGGTCATGCTTCTACTCCTTTAATTCTAAAATCTCTCAAGCTATGAAGAATTTCCCCGGGAAATATGACAAACCTACATTTAATACCTGTAACTTTTTATTTCCCAAATGTCTCAAATTCTTGAATTTTTCAACAAACGCGTAACTAATATCACTTGGAATGAATTTTATTTGGAAAACAAAACGTTCGAGGTATTAAATGTATCTTTGTTATATTTGTATAATATATATAACTAATAAATATATATAACTAACCGGACATGTTGCCGACACCGATAATATCCACGAAAAAATAGCAACTTCAAGCCTATTCCAAATTTACTCCAAATTTTACGTACGAAAATCTACGCGACATAAAAGTAGCCTAAATGCAAAGCCTAACAATTGTATATAAAAGAAAAAAAAAGAGTAGCGAAGAGACGATCCAAGAGAAAGCAATCACAGTCGAAGAGAAGTGGCCGCGCGGAAGAATCGGCAAAAACCGGAAACAGGCATCCGGGGGAAATCCATTTCTCGTGGATAGAGAGGAGACGCCGCCAGGAACAGAAAGCTGGGCGGAGAAGTACAAGGTGGAAGACGACAGAGGCTGCGGCGGAGCGGCAGGAGGCGAGAGAATTAGTAGGTGGTTCTCTACGCAGATAATTTGTGGCGTGCAATCCCAGCCCAGCCATCTAGGCGGATAGGTAAGGCGTAGCTGGGTACCGTTTCGTAGTAATTTACTCGGCATCCCCGGGACCACCGAACGAACGAGTGCAATCAGAAACGGGATGGGTTGATTGATCGAAGAGGGATTGTATCGTGTCGCGTAGTTTCAGACGATCCGTATGAAGTCACTGACAGTAACGACCGGTGGGAACAGCCCTTTCGTGTGCGACGAAAGTCAAAATTTCGAGAACTGGAGACTACCTTGAGACTACTCTCGAGATGCTCGATTTATACAATCCTTGCTTTCAAACGCATTGTACGTTTAATTTTAATCGAATGAGTTGCAACTAGACTGGAGATTCGAATTTCTATGAACAGAAGAACAGCAGAGACTCGTTTCATTCATTAAATATCAGTGGAGATATTTTACTCTAGACGCTTTATATATTTTTGTATATTAGTTTAGTCGGTGACTTGAAAAGAAAGTAAATCATTTCTGTATAATAATATTATGATCAATGTTAAGCAATACGTACATTGAACATGTGCCTTTACGAACAAGACGTTCGTTCTTCTACTCTTTGACCGATTGCTCTTTCAATTTTAATTTCCTATATTTTCCACGTTCACGTTTCAATGGCCCGTCAATATTCGTAAAGCAAAAAGCAATGACTCAAACGAAATACCGATGACGTTGGTCGCTCAATGAACAGACCCCAGTAGACTCTAATCTAACATCTCCTTGAAATTATTCAAATCCTTAACTATACACAGTCTATAAACCTTGAGAAACAACCTCGTCCCACGTGGAACGAAAATGTCACGAGGCGTTAAATAAACAATTGGTGGGACAAACTTTCGCCGCGGATGCGTAATTGATTTATCCCATCCACAGGCAGAACAACCCTGCTCGACGTCCCCTTTGGAGACCACCATACAGCTTTGTTTGCCGCACATACTGGGCTATGCCTGATGCGACGTTGTAATGAATGCAAGACGTCGACGTGGATGATGATGAACAGAGGTTATGCTACCAAATATTCGGCTTCGGCGCACGTCCACGGTGTATGGAATCCGTTGTTGAGGGATGTCAACGACATCCCCTGCGGTCTTCACGTCACCAGCCACTCCTGGTTCTCGTTATGGTAGAACGATGTACGCAGGTGAGGCCTCAAGGGGACCAGTTCTCGTGACATGTACTTGCAATTGCCGCAGAAAAATTCATGAACCCCGTACATAATAGCGAATCAACGTTCAGACACGTTACGTCGATCGAGTAAATTAATATCACGCTTGGTGGCACGGCGACGGTGCTTGCAACGAGCTTGGTCACGAGCATCGTTCGATGGTGTATAATTTCAAGTTTAACTTTCAACACTGTCGGTTGATCCTCTTCATCTGACCTGATGGAGAGAAATGATTCCTTGGGAATTAAATTACACAAAATTGCGTGTGCGCAGCGATATTCTGTAATTCCATGTTCGTATTTCTCTAAATAGCACAATACTAGGATTATCAATCCTCGATTTATAAAAGGGATATTATAAACGATTGTACGATTGGTTGTAGCCGTCGTATACGCAATATCCATAATCGGAATGCTAATTGTTGTAATATCGACATCAAATTGCCACGTTGAATAAAATTATAGTACCTGAAACGCCTGCCCGATAATGGAGTATTATAATCAGCATGCCTCTTTACATAATTAACCGGACCATACCGGGGTATTAAAATCAATTTCATAATACCACCACCACCCATATTTTATCGTCAATTCACTCGCGACAAAAGATCCTCGTTATCAACATCGTAAATGCGATTCGATTTGAACATACAAATGTACCTCGTACGTACAGAAATATAATATCGTAAAACGTCAGCTTCGTGGAACTTCGCCCGAAACCGACTGATCGTTGAACGATGAATAAACGCCGAGGCCGACAGTGCTTAGAATACTTATTACGGGCGAGGCTTGCGATTTAGCTGCGCGGGCGCATTTGTACATCGGTTCAGTGGAATCGCTCGCTAATATTCCTTGACACCGGAGTGCACCGGTGAGCCGTAACACGCGCCCGGAATACCTAATACCATCCACGCTCGAATTCCATACGAATTTTGTATTACACGGTATTTCTGGTGAAATATCGGTGACGTTGCTCGTAAATCGAAAATGGTAATGGGACCCCGGAGCCGCCATTATCCGGCGAACAAGAAATCCCGCAAGGCGTTAGATTTATCCTGTTCGCCGCAGTCAACGATGATACATTATTCTCGAGCGTCGTTAAGACTGCAAACCTAACCCATTATATCGTTCTGTGACGTCTCATCAGGGAGTCACCGGCGACCCTTCCCATTCGTGGAATGTCGTTTCTCCTCTTTCTCTTGCTCTCTCTCTCTCTTTCTCTCTCCTTCTTCGCGTCACTGCCACCGGCACGGTAATTGAGTACGCTGCTCGACGATACGTGAACACACTCGTGGGAACACGCACCGACGTAAAACCGAGCCCCCTTAGACGCGCGACACACGATGGTATGCGTGGAGGGTACACGCTCGAGTATTTACACTGGCAGAATCGTTGAAACGACTCGGTTACATTCCCGTGGCTTCGCAGCCGCGCGTAAAATGCGCGTTAACGGCCACCCCTTTACGCTACCACGACCCCATCGCGATGATGGGGTCGAAGCTTGAGGAACACGTTTCGTCGGCCAAGGTGGGTGGTTAGTGACTTTCACGCGGGTGAACTTCGTCTACGCGTTTTTTGTTGCAGACTTCTTGTTTCAGAGACGAAGTCCCGATTGTTTCACTTTTTTTGGTGACTCAATTCTGATTAGTATTGATAGTATTCTGTTTATCAGTATTGTATTACATTATCATCCAAATGATAAAAGACTTGCTTCATTAAATGTGGTATTCGTTCACTATGTGATGTTTTGGAAATGTATCTTTAAATTATCTAGCGAGAAATGAAAAGATAATTTTAATGTACAATGAGAAACGACACAGTTAAAACACAGAACGATAATTATAAGAATGTTGTATAACAATTATCAATCTCACCAGTCGAAAGCCTTTAAAATTCGCAATTCAGAATTATAAAACCAAAATGTGATTTATAAAACAGTTTAATAAGACTCAAACTATAAAACTGTCGTCCCTTTAAAATTTATCCACAAGCTTAACTATAAATGAAATTTATCACAATTTTTTATTTCAATTATATTCAACTTATTATTCAAATATAAAAAACGAGCATTCTCCATAACTTATCAATTACCAATTAATTAGTATATAAATATTTTTGGTGTAAATCTCTCTTCACCTGAATTCTTCGGTCGATTATTCGACATTAATTCGCAGCTCCGCACGACTGAGTACGACACGATATTACGATTCGGGCCGCGTGTAACGCAACGAAGCGAGCTTTAATATCGCGCGAAAGAGAGAGAGAGAGAGAGAGCAGCCGGAAGTATCCACGGAGGCGACATCCTCCCCAACGCAGACGTTGTCGTCGCTTCCCTCGAAAGAACGAACGACGTTCCCTTTCGTCGCGTGATCCACGGTCGTGCAGACGGTCTTCTGGCCGCATCGTAGCCTTGAATGAGAAACCTCGAACGAGACGAGAGAAGGGAGAACGCGCTGCAAAGGGGGTTCGCAACGATGCCAGTTGAGGGCCAACTAAGCGGACGTGAGTAGTCCTCGCGCGCACTAGAAACCGTAACGCCTCGTGGAAACGCGACCGCTGGATGAGTCGAGAGAAAGAGAGAGAGAGAGAGAGAGAGAGAATTGGAGACAAAGTTGTAGGCCAAGACGGCCGTAGGCGATCTTCAAACTCCGGAGCGTCTACTGTCTTTGGTCGAGGACCGGCTAATTGGATACTCTGTAGCCGACACTCGTCTCTTCCTGCGAGTCAACCTCTCCTGTTCTCTCGTTTTGTTGTCGTTGTTGCTTCAAACTCTTCCCTTTCTACCTTTTCGTCGGTGGTTTTTCTTTCTATTTTTCTGTTTCATTGCGTCGTTGCTTGTTGCAGGGCAGAAGCGTCAATCCACTCTGCGTTCGAGCGGAAAAGTTTCGCGACTAGGTCTCACGACTGATTGAAATAAATTTGAACGTTGTAGTACAAATAGTTACTTTTATCTAAGACGGTGCAAATTCTTCGCAATGCAATTAATTCGGGCGGGTAATAAAATTTTAATGTTTAAAAATTTCATTCGAGGCGCTCGTAATTTTGTTTCCTGCATTTTGCTCGCGATTGCAGCGAAGGTTTTAGCTAGTGGAGCAGGAACAGGTCGTTGAACAATTTAGAACGACGAAGGGAAGCTTTTGACGAGATTAAAGGCGTGAATCGTTGACCAAAAGGGATGTGACCTTGAATAACCAATTGACTTCGGATGTAAAGTACCATAGAAGGTGCACTGAAACGTGTGAGCATCAAGTGCGCAGGAATATGAAAATAAAAACATTGTTTCACTGCACTATAATCTGCAATGCACTGTAAACTAATCTCATCTAATTACTCCAATAAAGAAAATTATCTGCAAATTATAATTACAATTAGGAAAGGCAAAGAATTCTCTCTTCCAAATCGTAAGAACGTTTGTCACCGAGAAAAAAAAAAGCAAAATAAATCTTTATCCTCTCATTTCTAACGCAACAAATAAACTCAGTTATTTAACATCAACAGCATTAAACGCGAAACAGCAGCTGAGTATAATTCGAGTACGCGTACGCTGTGACAGAGACGAACAGTGGAAAAAAGCAGTTGGATGAAAACGGGCAAGTGCAAATCGCATAGTGCAGAGGCCGCGATTTTCAACGTGGGGGAAGGCACGCTCCAGTCGCGCGGACAATTTCGCGGGGGTCGTTCAGAGAGACGAGGCCAAAAATAAGATCTCCGCGGGCAAAGAGACCGGGCCGATCTAACGAACGCTAATTCTTTGATGTCAACGCGGCCCCGGAAAAGTGGTAAAAGCTGTTTGATATCATCTTCGCTCCTTTGTCCCGAAGTATAAAATTCACTACCGCGGGGGACTCGTTGCTGCAGAGACAGGCAGGGAATGGATGACAGAGAAAATGAGGTGAAGAGACGGAGAAAGAGCAAAAGAGAGAGAGAGAGAGAGGAAGAAAAGAAAGCAGGAACATTGCTAGGCCCTGCGGATATAACTAATTACGCGCACTCAGCGGTGTCGTCATGCTACCTTTGTTAGAAACGCTTTATCTCTGCAGCGCCGGAATTTTCAATGGCCGAGACATTTCGCGTTCGCGTGTACCCTCGAGAGCGAGAGAGAGAGAGCCCAGACAGAAATAGTCTTAATAGCTGTTACTGTTTCCGGTGCTCTTTTTTTGCCTTGAAATCAACGGCATCGTTCCTTCTCTCAATAGGTTCTTACGTTTTCTCTTTCATTCGTCTACATTAAAGATCTTTGTAGTAGCACGTTAAAACGAACAACTTCATTAATCACTGTTAATCGATTATAATTTAAAAATAATTTTGTCATTATTTTCTTTTCTTTTTGTCAGAAAGATCAAATTGAAAATAGCCTACAAACTGCTTCGCTTTGATGCCGTGGGTTTTGGTCGAGGACGATGATATAAAACGCGGCACATTATCTGGCCCAGTTCCGCCGACGCCTCAGAAATATTACGCCTTCTTCTCCAGCAGGGGCCACTCGCCATGAAATATTTCATGATATCGTAAAATCTCGTTTCTACGCTATTTTACGCGTTGCACAGACGTTCTGGCGATTTCAAGTTTGGCCTATGCACGCTTCAATGATAGTACACAGTAGTCCTCACTTAACCACTTTTCCCCCATTTAAACGTTCGTCGCTGTGCTCACCAGTTCTTGGAATTAGGACTATCTCATTCTACGCTACCTGACTGTGTCGAAAATCCTACGATACGAAGCGAGTGGTGCCGATATTTCGACACAATTTGCAGAATTCGGTCCCAACTACGCTAAAGTGGAGTCTATTATTGAGGTTTAACGCGAGTTCGGTTGTTTATATTGAAACAGGACTTCACCTTAGGGTTGCTCGATGTTTGAGGCGTATTTGTGGACACTTGACTTGACTTGTTACTGCGTATAACTATTAGGTATAACTTTTAGATTAGATATTTCCGCTCGAAAATTTTAGGACAATTATTATTTGCTTCTATATAAGAATTCGTTTAAAGCGATAGTTCTGGAAAAAATACTGCTCAACTAACTTCGAGTTGAATAACGAATGGGATCAATCGGTTTTGTTTTACTACGTCTTTCACAATCAGTATCTGACGTGTGAACTTGTTATCATTATCGATATGAAGACCATTGAAAGAAGTTTCAGTTCCATGTTTAATATGCGTATGTACTTACATACGCGAGCGTATTTACGAGTAAGTGACCTGCTTGTGTATGACAGTATGTACAGAAACGTGTCTCTCTTTAACGAGGGCTCAAAAAGAAAGTGGTGCTTGAGAAAAGAACCTTGGGAAAGTGTGAGGAGGAAGGATCACGAATGAGAGTTTATGGAGAAACTTTGAAGAGACACCAAAATCGCGGACAAATTTCTTCTTTATACTTGCTTGCAAAGAATTATTAATTATAATTACACGTAACAAGGAACACGAAAGTTCTTAGAAACTTCTTCAGAAATTCTAAGTATTTAAAAATAGAAGCTAATACTGATTGCGAAATACTTGAAAATGATTGAGAAATTTTTTTATCCATTATTTAAAATACGTATTGTAAAATAAAAAAAACTTTGTATTCGAAAAATATCAAAATATCGTATCTCCTTAATTAAAGACAAATAAGTAATATAGTATTTAAAAAGAATAAAGGTGGATTAAGTTTCGTGCCTACAGTATATTAAATCACAAATAAATATAAATAACAATAAAATTGAACTAAATATCAAAGTTAAATAAAATAATAAAATAGAACATTGAACAGAGTACTAGAATGAAATAATAGTGATGAAAAATTTCGAACTCACCAACGAATAAACACTCGTTATCCTGGTAGATGGAAAACACTCGAAAAACAAACGGATCTTAAATCAGAGATCGTTAATTACCCATAGTCGACTGTCATTCACTTCTCTCTCTCTCTCTCTCTCTCGACTCGAGTTCTTGCCAGACGAAATTTCTCGACCGAGGATGAGCGATGACAGTCCTCGAATCGAAGCATAAATTGCGCGAAAACTCGCGATACCGTGGGAGGAGGGGGAGGGTAGGGGAGAAAGCACTCGCAAGAGAAAGAAGCCCCTATGAATTCATACTCGAACTCGCGCGGCCCGAATACGAGCGTATAAAAGTGCCGTTTAAATCGTAAATTCGGTGCCGGTGCTTAAATCAACGCCGCGAGATGTTTTCCGCGAGAGCACTCACCGAGAGTCTCGATTCTTCCATTTCGGTCGTTGTGTTTCGCCTTCTCCGATGTTACATCGAAGCACTTGACTCGAACGCGACTGCGTTATCTCTCGCTACACTCGTCGTATATATGATATAATATAACATTTCTGCTTTCGTTTGCCCTTTCTCCGACAGAGTAACGTTCGAACGTTTCACTTTAAATGGCAACTTCGACCTTTCGGTTCTTAGTGATCTTTGATCTTGCTGTTAAACTTTTCATCGTTTGAACTTTTAATCATTCGCTTCGACGTTTCTAAATCCTTTAAATATTCGATTTTAATACAATTCTGATCAATTTTGGTTTTTATTGTTCAACTTGAACAACCGAGTATAGTGATTTCGGTATTTTCAAACGTTTCGTTTAAGTTTTCTAGTTGTACGATATAGTTCCGATGAAATTGACATAATTGATTGATTAATGTATTGAAAAGTAATCGAACCGCAGAATAATAATTCAACAGAGATTTTAGATAGTTGATAACACTTGAATTTCGATTTAATTACTGCAGTTACATTTCCAGAAAGATTAACCAGTGAATAAATGTCCCAACGCTCATTTACCAATGACGTATAGAAAAACGTATCGTCACTCTTTTTTGTTCATATTTCACTTTACAAAACTACTACTATATTAATATTTTAGAAAGCTATTAATCTCTCTTATTTCAAACTGTCGCACGATCTATTTCCGGAAGAGACATTTTTGCAACGAGGCAGGTTCGACTGCGGACCAAAACGACCGAGCAGGAAACGTGAAAACGAATTACGGCGTCAGTTTAAAGCAAACTTTCGCGCCGCAGCTGTTCTCCGCGTTTACACAGGCAGTTATTCGAAAATTTTAGTGATCGCGCGACGAGACGTGCGTACGCGCCACGCGCACGTACGTGCAAATTGTTCATCGTTTTCATTTTCGTGAAAAGCATCATGCTGAACGCGAACACGACAGACAGCGAAAGAACGAAGAAACATAAAAATAGAGGAGGAGATTCGAGAGAGAAGTAAAACCACGTTGCCCACCAACTAAGAATTTTGTTAAAGTGCATAAAAGCGTTTAAGACGAATCGATTTTTTCCCCTCCCATTGTATCGAATGGAAATTTACGCGCAATGATCGCTAGTGTGTGCGTAACGATCTTTCGTTTCCCTGCCGCGGATGGACCCAACGATCGCGATAAATCAATATCGTAAGAATTAATTCAGCGACCACCGATTTCTCCAACCGATCCTCGACATTTACGCAACGCCGACAAAATGGAGAAAAAAATGTCGCAACGCGATCTCCTGTTTCCTGCGATCGGATCGTTTCAGTTTGTGAATTCAATGTACGCGCTGGTCGCTATTTATTTCGAAATGCGCGTGTACGTATATATATATATATATATATATATATATATATATATATATATATATACACACACGTATGCGCGTATATATTTGTTATCGACGAAAGTTTGTTGCATTTTCGATACGGTATCTAAAATCGCGTTTCTCCCGCGAGGATTTACAGCCTTTATAATACGCGCACGTGCAAACAGCGCAGCGGGGAAAACTCGTAAAGCCGAAGGATATACTGATTCTCGTTTCACGAATCGTTTCTCTATAATCACTCGGCACGATAGCATGTTATCAAATAGAATTTTATCTCCGCGCTTTGTGTGCTTTATGTGAATTTACGAGTGTTCGTATTGTCCGCATTCTGCGCACTCGTATGTATATATGTATATATACTAAATGCGTGTAATAAAGAAACGTTTTGACACGTGCTTTCGATTGCTTCGACTGTATCGAATACAACGTTGCATTACGAATATCTTAAATATTTTACAATGATTTTAATCGTACACTTTTGAAATTGACAGATTTTATACGTATGCGTGTGTGAAATCAAAAGTCAGTAAAGAGAGAAAATTTCCTTTTGAAATTTTTAAATTTATATTCCTAAAACGAAGCGATTCGTTATAATCTTAAATTTCATAGTTACTTGCAACAATGTTGTTTATGGAGACTTTTTGGTAATTCTTTTATAAATAATTTGTAAATATTATTACTATTATATCTGAACTACTTTAGGAAATCTTCTCAACTTCATTGTATAAGTTCGCGACCAACGATAAATTATCAAAAAAAGAAAAAAAAATGAATTACTATCTCATTTCATTACAAGAAGATGACGTGGATAACAATTTAGATCATTTTTTTTTTCTTTTCGATAGCGAAAAGAAAAGATCGTTTCAAGAAAAAGAAAGATTATTTTAAAAAGCAGTCACTGGCAAGATCATCATCCATTTTTATCCTTTAATTTTTCAAGTTGTTGACAAGTCACGTTAAAACACATATCGATCCCGGTGCATTTAATTCGCAACGTGTTGCACGTTAACGAGACACCATCGAGAGATTTTCTCGAGCGAAAAAAAGAGGGGTGGCTCGCTCAACGGGAAATAAAGGCTGACACGTTGAATAGATAAATGGACGGGGAAAGTTGGAACGGCGGCGAGAAGACGAGTTTCGCGACGTTTCTCCGTAGAAACGTTGGAGCATCGAGGGGGAAATTAATCGTTCGCTACTCGTCGTGACGCTAGATCCGCGAATTTAACGCCTCGTCGAATTATCCGACCGCAAATAACGACCTGAAGCCGCCGATCGATCGTAAACCTCGTCGCACGGACGCGTCTTCTTATGCACATTCTTCGGTAATTCCTTAAATATATTCCTCCGATTATGGGAAATCTATAAATTTCGCGGTAAATGGGTCCTACAGTCTTTAAGGGAAAATTCTCAAGAGTCTTTCTCTCTCTTGAATATTAAAAATGAATGTCGTCTCAAGGAGCAAATTGAGAATTATAGCTCGGATGAGGGACGTGACGTTCTGCTGAATTTTCAACCGAAGATCTATCGGTCCTTTGTACGTTTCTGAATTTCTGATATCACGTAATATGCGTAATGCTTCTTAAACTTTTTCCTAACGATAAATTTTAACACACTAGCGGCTTCTCACGAAATTCATGAATGCGTGTTCTCAATGTTTGTATGTGTGAATGTTTTCAATGCATGAATGTTCAACAAAATAATAGTTCCATATTTGAGAAGTAACTACCGACAACGGAATTTTTCAATAATTCTCGAATCTCAAAATGGAACGAATCGATGCGAATTCATTATATAATGGTAGACATTCAACCGTCGTTAATACAGATTATAGATCAAAGCAATATTTTACACACGATATAAACTGCATTACACCGCGGATTTACACGCATTCATGGGAAATTTAAAACTTCGGACATACGCACGTGATATTTAAAAGTTAGATAAAACACCGCTCGTTACTATATTTATTGAACATTTACAAACTGAAATTTTTATTTCGATTCGATTTATTTCGAGTCGAACTCGCGAAATGAATTTGTGTAAACGTTTGCATCAGTTTAATAATCAAAGTGTTTTCTTGATTACTATTTTAAATGCTTTCCTTCGCATTTGAAAGTTACGTTAATCAAGTTCAGAAGAATCATCCAAAACACTGTGAATTAATTAGTTTTATATGCATACACATACATTTGCAAAGATATCTTCAACCGTAAAGCGGCTGTAAAAAGGAAGTTGTCCGTGAATGAAGCTAATATAAATTTTAACAAACTTCCGTGGCGATTTAAGAATGCTGCAAACTGCGATAATAACCAACGTAAAATTATTCCGAGTCTACCCCATGACGCTCGTGTACCGTGAAACAGTTATTCAAAAAGATCGTATACTTTGTCGTAAATCAAGCTTTCCTAGCCAAACGACATTAAACGTAAAAAGAAAAAAAAAAAGAAAAAGAACGTGTGAATTTTCTGGGAAACATCTGAATAATTCTTAAATCGTAACAAGTTGCACACTGAAAGGGGAGGTCGAGTAAATATTTTCTCGGATATTCCCGCGACGTATATCCATACATATATCACTTCGATTTCGACGGTATTGTAAAAGTGTCGAGAACGTGCGAACCGACGACAATAAATTTTTTCATATTTTGATATTTTGTGCTATATTTAACTACAGACATTAATGCACGCTCGCGAACATTTAACGGCAGATAAATTTTTGCGAGCTTGTATCATACTTGCGTGCTTGAAATTGAGAATAATTTGGAGAAAAGGAAGAACATTGTAACGAGAGGCGACGAATTTGGAAAAGAAAAAATCGAATATTTGCGCGAAAGTGACAACGTTTAACAGAGAATTTACTATACAATAAGATACAACAGTATCGAAGCAAACGAAATGTGATTAACACGCGAAATCCGAGAAACGTTTTTCAATTCCTTCGAAAAAAAGAAAAAAGAAAAAAGAGAAACAGTAATTCAGTAGTAATTCGGTAGTTTGTTCGAACGTGGCGCGAAATCGAGCACGGAAATCCTTGGTTAATCCTTCCTCTAACGAGTCGATCGCGCCCATAAACAGTTAATAATATCTCCAATGGCCGATTCCGATAGAAAACGGCGGACTTTCAGCTGGCGGCGTTTCATAAATTTTCGCTCCGAGTGCCGAGTGCAGTGTATTCCTTTGTATTCCACGGGTTCCGCCGAAAACGAAAATATCAATCGGCGTCCCGTTTATTTCCATTCGGGTAATACCATTTTCAGCAGCGACGCTGAGCCGCTAAAAACGGAGGGAATATCTCGCGAAAATTGACCGTCGCCTCGTGTTCGATACGGAGAAACACTTTGAAGTACTGGACATTAAGCCGGCCATATGGATTAATATTTCTCGCTGAACAACGCGTGTACAAGCGCGCGGATAAAATAGGTAGTTTTCCTCGATGCAAAGACAGATCGTTGACGTGCCTTGTAACGAAACGTGTCACACGAAATGGATACGTGATACTGTTGTAACGCAGTTCATCAACCCTCTAGATCCAACATTTGCATCTCCCACTTCAATCATCTTTTACATTTTTGTGTACACTTTTTCATGATAATTGTCGAAGATCCTTTAGATGCCACATTTGCATCCCATTTCCGTCGTCTTTCATATTTTCGTGATACTTGTCAAAACATCGCCGTACATTGAATATTCATTGTTTATCATGAATTTTGTGCATTGTATTCTGACTGTAAATATTCAGTGTAGTTGTACATTTCGAACAATTGTGCTAGTCCGATAACGAGCATTCCCTAAGAACTCTAAAGAATGATAAATCTGCATTCGGGCAATGTTTGTCTGCTAGTGCAGACTTTTCATGCAGTTGTAAGAAATTTGGATCTTTGAGGAATCACCAAGGCAATCAAAATTACTAACTTGCCATTTCATAAATCTACAACCGATGTATTTCTAGAGAACGATTTTTTTTCTTCGAAATTAAAGATTTGTTGCATTATGCGCTTTTTTTTGTGCAAGATTCAATTAAAATGCACAATTGTACTGAACCCACGTCATGCAACAATTATATAACTATATAAAATATACAAAGTATAGTAATCACTGCAACATTTACTACTTTCAACAGTTTTCTTCCTTTCTTCTCAATAAATTAAAACGTGCGTAGGTAAATATATTTTCGTCGTTATCAGATATCACTGATATCGTCACTGCTCCCTCTGTTACGCAAATACATTCGCACCTTTTAAGTATATACTTTCGCACAGATTAGTTAAGCAATGATAATTGTAACGCGACACGAGAGATAATATCGTGCAACCCGAATACATGCCGAATGCAAATTTCGATGCAAATCATAATACCGGTTGTTACGTAGAATTATGATTTAATTTACGTTTCAAAGTGTGCATAAATGTCAGCAACAATTCTACGACGGAATTGTTCGCAAATGCGAATTACGCGCGCGTCGACGAGTATTTCACGCGGTGCTTCTCTATACCCGCGTCGTTAATTACACACCGTGAAAAGAAGAAAATTTTCGTTGGAGATTCCCGATGAACCCGAGGTGACAAAACTGACTTTCCGCGAGGAAGGAATTATGATCGATGTCGTAAGGTAATTCAGGTCGTAATTCAAGAGCGAAAGTAACCAGCGGTGTATCGAAAATTATAGTTCCGTGCATGCCGCAATAAAGCTGTAATTGCTGCATCTCGCGAGAATAAGGTAACGAAATTCACATTGCCTCGGCCATTTTGTTCGACGCCATCGCTCACCCTCGAAGCACGATGCTTGCGTTCTAAATGTTTTCGCCAATCTTCTTCCGCAAGTTTCAGTCATTTTCCAGCGGCGAGATGGATGCTTCTCTTTACAGTGGCGAATAATTTTCAAGGTTTATAAAAACTATTACGTTTGAATATTTGAATATTAGGAATAAAAAAAATGGACGAGTAATTGAGATTGGTTCTCAATGATAGTATTCTAATTCATTGAAACTGATACTGAATAATGTCAGTACGAAACAACGTAAGTTTATGCGTTCCTGTTAATTTTGACAGAGAATTAATATAAGATGAATCGAAAGTGATAAGAATTATCAATGTTATATTATTATTATCTATCAATATTATTATTAATATATGATATATTATCAATATTTTTATTAATGTGTGATGAATCTGAAGTGAATATACGATACCAAATGGCAATGTTAAATTTTATTTTAATTCTGGATGGTTTTCGATTATGTTTGGAAGATGAATTACAGGAATGAAAAATATACGGCAGGTATAGTTCTCATCGATCTTCCGACGACGAAACAGAAAGATTCTAAATCTTCACGAATAGCTGAGGAATGCGATGATCAAAGATCCATGCACCTGACTGTTGAAATCAATTTTTAGTTCTCTGTGCAGAACTTTGAAAATTTTCAACACGTTGGACATGAAAAATAACGTTTTACTTCGAAACAAAATAGAAAAATAAATTGTAAAATTAGATCGACTTGCAACGTGTTAGTTTTCAGAACTATTTTTTCTGTAAAAAAGAAATATAAAATACGATTTGTCTTGCTTTCTTCCTGCATTTTTTTATTTCCGATGGTAACGTAATTTTCATTCGCCCTTAATTCTCTTAATTTTCCGGATTAATGAAGTTACCTGACTTCAAATGAATATTTCATGGGAAACGATATCAAAGGGATTGTTTGATGTAGAACAAGTGCACAAAGATTGAAGACTTGGAGGTTTGCAAACTGCAACATTTTGCAACATTTTTTTTCTCAAGTGTTTTTTCACTACCCATTGTGAACTTTCGTGGAAATTCGAAATTTGAAAGAACATTTCTGTTCCAATAAAATACCGCTCTAGTAAAACATTCGAAAAGAGAGAACATTCGAACGGAATAAAATATTTCAAACGAAGTAAATAAAAGAACGTCAGGTTACTTGGCAATTAATCGGGGCGAAATTTTAAAAATAAATTCTTTTATTCGAATCGAAACGTCGAAAGCATTCGACGAATACATCGAATACTGTACGTTACGTCAAATATTGTATATATTTCTCTTTGAAATTTTTCGGAATTTTTCTTTCGGATCTTTTATTCTTTGAAATTTTCAATGTTGATTCGAGATATCTCGAATCGACGATATATACAGTACTTGCGAAACTATATATTAAGCATCACCAAAGCACGATGAAATGGAAAATTTTTATTTAATAAGCATGTGTGGCCAATAGCCAATAAGCAATAATCGACGACTGATCCATCACTCATCGGTTCTTTTATATCATTCGTCAACGAGATTGGAACCACGTCATTGTAAAATAAAGCGACATCGACATATATTTATACATATTTATTTCAAATAGAAATAGATTCTATCAAGTGATAATTCGAAAATACTCTATATATTTAAAACAATTGATCGAATTCTTCGAAAATCTTCCAACAAAAATAATTCTTATTTAAAGTAACAGAATATTCCAATAATCTCTGATATCTGTTCAATTCATTTCGATATTTTCGAAGAAAAGATTCGTTCGTATTTGACGTTTGATCCTAGAACATTTTTACAAGACTCGTAACGATAGTTACTTTCATAGAAACAATTATCATTGGACGATGAATTGAATATGCGGACGATTTTGAAGAATATCGATCCGACCTTGCGATCTCCGTAGAAAATCGAAAAGACTGAAATAAATAAAATCGAGCAATTTTTCTGCAGCACCCAATGACCAACTAAACGAGGTATTCCTTTGATTTTTGTATTTCTTTGTTTCACAGATTTTCATTCCAAACGTAGAACAAAATTGGACATCGGCTGCCAGAAACTCTTACACGTAATTACACTTTCATTGCACAGTGCAGAAAAGTGCAGTTTCTTCGAAAATTCTTTACACTCGAGATCACGAGATTTGCGCGATGGGCGAGACACGTGTCGAAGCGTCTTCGCCTGTAAAATATGTTACGACCGCTGTTCATCGTAGCAAGCGAATCCCATCCATTCGCTGCGCCCGGCGGTGAAGTAATTTCGCAAATCTTTCTAGGTCGCGCGATATTAACGGACGGCTGGAAAACGAAATATCACGTTTTCCACGAATTTCCACTACTTGCACCGTCATCCCTGAGACACGTGTCGGCTAGCGCTCTGCCATGTGTGCCGTACATATATGAGGCCGGCAAGTGTCTAGAATCCTCCGGAGGAGAACAGAGAATCTACACGCACACGTTCTTATCTCTCATAGCATGAAAAATTTTCTCGTGGAAAATTTTTTTATGTCCCTTCTTTTGATGAATTTTTGTTATATTAACGCTTTCATCCCGAAAGATGTTTCAAATTTTAGGATACTTTTATTTTTGATATTCAGTACTTATCGTGGATTGTCGTGTATACATATTTTACAATACAATATATAATAATAATACAATATTAATGTATTAACAGATTATGTCTTACATGTATTGCATTTAATTTGGTTTTATTATGTGTATTAATACGTAATACAATATATCAATATGTCAAATTTTTATTATATAAAGTATGTTTCACATTTATTTAATTATAAATAATTTATATTGTATATTGCATATTGTATGTAACTTATAATTTATATTGTGCTATTTTTGTTTTGTACAAGTATATAGTATTGTAGTTCTAAGATTGAGACAAGAAGTATATATACATCATTTCACGATGTATTATGTTGTCTCAAAAGTTTCTTTCGCGAACAGAGTCTGATCGAAATGTTCTGCCTCAGCTTCCATATTCTCTGGATATTGTCCCATCTGACAATTATTTACTTCATTCATTTAAAAAAATTCTCTTCGTGGCAAATAAATAATATTTATTACCTTGAATAACATTGTGCTAGCAAACCGCAAAAGTTTTGAAAAGATTTTCGGCGTTGTGAGATTTTTAGAAAAATGAAGGAAGAACAGAATAAACTAGAACAGGTTAACTATAAAATATAAAATATTGTATCGATACTTATTATCTATTAATAAAACGAAATTTCGGACAACCTAATGTTATGTACTTCCTCGAGAAATAGCATGTACTTCTGTACATACATGCTAACTCACGAAAATTGAATATCAACTATTTTCTTTTCATTACTCATACACAAAATATATTAATCATAAAAATATTATAAATATAATATTTCTAAGAACATGTCAATTTCACGGTTCCAAATAAATGCTGTTAACAGAATATCCAACAAATATCGAAATAAATCATTCGTTTATTCTTCTTCATATTTCTCTCTCAATTTTTCAATTATCATTCGAGTCTAAATTTAACGAAACTATTATACGAATTGTTACCAAATCCAGACAGTACCAAAGCAATTCGTGCAAGCGAGAGTGTTGACAAGAACGACGCGAACTACTCGGACAATCGATCAAACCTTCCTTCGGAATGCAACGGCACTTTGGTGTAGAAACGTTGGAACGCGAATCTAGGTCCGAAGGTTAGCTCGGCGTAGGCTCGAATGATCGTAAATTCAACGAAACGACGGGGAACATCCGGCCAAATTATACATCTCATAAAATATTCCCGACCGGTTCCTCGAAGCAAGGCAGAAAGTATTTCGCATAATATCTCCTCGAGCCACGCGGCGGAGAACCATGGAGGACGGGAAGGAAAGAGGGTTCGATACAAACCCCTCTGTCGGGTTCGATCGGTCGCGCGGCCGCCACAGGGAAAGAGGAAACGCGAGAAGAACGAAGGAGAAGCAGAATAAATACGTCAGAGCACAGAGTTCGAAGGGAAAAGGAGGGACTGGCGGACCGCGGGTCCCGATACGCTGATACGGCGAAAGAACGACGCGAAAAGAACGGCACAATATTTCAATATGCTAAAATTATCGAGCGTTTCCTCCGGCTGTACTCCCGCTAAGTAAAACTTTCAACTCTTCGCTCTCTCTCTCTCTCTTTCTCTTTCTCTCCTCGCATCGACGGTTAACGAGGATTCCTTTAACGTGGCTGTGGATTTTCACGGATCGATTCGAAGCGATTCGCCTCGAGAGTGGGTGCACGATACAGGGAGAGCCAGCGGCTCGGAAAGTGTTTATACGATTTTATTCGCTGAATAATCGCGAATCGATGGATTTGTTTTTTCTTCTTTCTGTTCTTTTTCTCTTTTTTTTTCGTTTACGCGGCAGCGCGTAAGTCGCCGTTACGTATAGCATGGACACGGACATAATGTTGATTAAAACGTAATGAAGATCGTACGTTCAGATCGTATCAGAGTCGGTCTGTCGTTAAGAATTAATAAAACATTCGCTCGCCGATTCGAACGAGCATGAAATTCCCCTGCCGGAGCCGACACTGTATGAATTTGCTGATAACATGTGAAAAATACCCATGTGACAGGAGATCTCTCTTTCCAGTATGTTTGCACGAAAACGTACTCCGCTAATATAATTCCACTACCATAATCCGCAATACCGTTTGACAATTTCGCGTGTAGAATTGCGATCACCTCGATCGTTTTCCCCGACGTAAAAGTGACATACACGTAGAAATTCAAGCTACTTGAAAAATAGTTCCATCGTATTGTGAATGTACGGCGATTTCCAAAAATTTCAAGATTTCTACGAGAGGATGAAAAATTCTATATAGTAAATCTACTATAAACAGTATTATATTAATATGACACCGCATCAATATTAATGTTATTATCAATATTCTTGAATAAAAACATCTACACTAGTTTACGGATATTTTATGATTATCAATCATTTACACACAATCATTACACCGAAGCCAAAAATATTCGCGTGACAAAATCGACAACCAAACATGGAGAAAACAGCTAGGCACACTCAAATACACACACACACACACACATATATTACTATCACCGTGACGCTGAATTATTCCAAATACGTAACACACCGCTAGGAGAGCAGAAAGTAAAGGGTGATCCACCGGTACGTGACGTGTCTCGCTCTCTTTCGTCTCGAACACCGGCGGCGAAAAAATGCCAAAATATACGACTCGATTTTACGGTTCGACGAGCATGTCCGGCGAATCTGATTCCGAATCCGCTATCTCCCTGAAGACTGACGATATCGACTACTGGACTCGAGTAGCTTCCCGCGCCGCGAGAAAGGAATATGGTCCCGGGTGGTTTACGTGGTTTAGTCGGGGGAAAATAGAACCCGGTCCCGATGTAACGCTCCATTTCGATATCTCGATATGACGCCGCGCCGCGCCGCGCCACACTTCCTTTTGATCGTGCAACTCGCGTTCCACTGCGTTACACCGGAAACGCGTCCCGGGTTTCCTGCAACCCTGTCCGCGGAAGAATTATTGTATTATTCGAGGAACAGAAACGGCCCTCTGTTCTCGATTTCGTGCCCATTTCGTGTATATACAATGCGTCAAAGAAGTATCGGTTTTGTGTGTTTTGGTACCAAGTATGTTTCTTTTTAGTATATAAATATTACGTATTTTACTTAGAACGTTCGATCGTGCATCTAAGAAAAACTTGTGAAAATATATCGGCACTGAGTCCGTTAAGTGTGAAATAATAATTTATCATGATATTACGATCATTAAATTATAATATCAATAGAATTTGGTAATATAAGAATTTATTGTTGTTACCAAATATAATACTGCCAGTATATAATTAATAATTAATTTGGTTGAAAAGAAAGTACTAGTATTATTTCGTTCGTTACACATTGAATATTCCGTGTGTTAATAATTACTGCTTCGCCACTAATTCCACGAATGTCTTTCTAAAATTATTTCCATTAATAGTACAATCTTTCCACGCGCGGGAATCTTTCTCCGCCCGAGTGAGAAATGTTGAATTTACTCTCATCAACAAAAATGTCATACAAATCGAAGAATCGAGTTATTGTGTGCTACAAAAAAAAAGAATGTTCCAATACTTTCTTCACAAACTGTACAAGTGTGTATGCGTTTTCACGCCCTCTTCAAATCATTTCCATTAACTCTAACAATTTTTCCAATCGTTCCCCGTCAGAGTGAAGAAAAATATTGAATTTACTCTCATCAGAGAATGGCGTAGTTTATAACAAAAATATTATACGCGTAAATCAAAGAATCGAATTATTGTGTGTGTGTGTGTACTTCAAAGAAAAAGGATGTTCCAATATTTTTTTCGTAAATTGTGTATACATGTACGTGTGTATGTGTGTCATCACACGCCGGAATCACGCCGCGTGACAGTAACGAATGACCGTTCGTTCCGATAACGCGATCCCAGAGTTGATACGCAGATTGCCCGTTTTTTGGCCCCGGCTTTCTCACGGCAATGTTATAAATAGGCGTTGATACCGACCGGTAATAAATATCGCGTACGATCTCTGTCAGGTTAACGCGGCCCGGTTCAAGCGTTTCCACTGTGTTCCGGAGGATTTTCAGTGGCAGCTTTCATGAACTGAATGCGGGATTTCGATGTGACCGGTTGCTCGATATGCTGTTTGGTTTAACGATTTCACCGTGTGTGAATAATTCGGGGGGTTTAAGTCCCGCGCAAACACGTCGAAGAGCGTGACAGTCGTTTCGACGGATCTCTTCTTTTAGAAGAAGATATTTTAGAAGAACGATATTTTCTTTCTCTCTCAGTTATTGACTTTGATAAAAGATATTGAAATTATTAAATTGAATACGAATTTTTAAAATATATGTATAATTCCAGTGTAATAAGCAGAATGCTTAACATTCAAAGACACGATGTAAGAGGGAACCTACGAGTTTAAAATACGAAAGTATAATTGTGGTATTGTTATTCTAGAAATACGACGGTGTATATTTAGTATTCAAAGACTTGTTGCAGCAGAAAGCTCGTGAATCTTGATTTAAAATGTTTATGGTTATATCTGCGGTTCTACGGGGGGAAACACGTGCCGATTTCGCTTTCGAGGCATTGCCATTTGAAGTTCGTAACAACACTTCTTCTCATTAGCAACATCTATCCTTGTTTTCATAAATTTTTTCGGTACGGACACATAGATCCTACTCGATTAATGCAAATTTCTTGAAACTATGCGCATTTTTTAATTAATTTCTGAGCTGCATCAAAAATGCAGAAATATTATAATTGACGGAAATAGAGTATTTTGCATCAAATCGAACATTCGTTAACACTATTCCTACCACGACCGGTCAAATGACCGTTTTTAAAATTTCGATTAGAATTTCCTACATACAACGTAATTAAATCGACTTTAAACTTCACGACTTTTCCTTAAATATACGTATAATACATTTTTCAATATTCATTTCTTTTTTTATTGTTTATTTGTTGGGAAAAATTTGTAGTCTGTCTTACCTACCACGACCGGTCATTTGATCGGTAAAACGATTTATATCTTAATAGTAATAGTATTCTCTCAAGGACTCAATTCCAAAATTATAAAATCGTTACAAACGAAAGGCAATGCATTTGTGGCATGATTTGTGGCCGAAAAGTGCCTTCCAGGGACTGATTTACTGATTAGGCACTTCCAAGTGTTTACAGTTCTCGCTCGCCTATCAGCCTCGTGCTTATTTGCCTGATTGGTATCCGAACCTCGGATTTTCTTACACCGTCTTATCTACTATGATTGTAAAATAAATAAAAAATGCGGTGAAAACGAATAAAATGTACATTATATGTACTTCTGAATAAAAGAAACTATATTTTCATACTGTCAAATTAGCTTTTATCTTCATTCCATATTAAAAAATATAAGTTGTGCTAAAGACCTGTCATTTGATCGGTCGCGGTAGGAATAGGTATACGTGAAGTGTCGGTAGGAATAGTGTTAATTTTGTAATATGATTGTAGTAGAAGTATCGGGGGAATGGAAAGGACTGTCAAATCACGCTGTCAAATTAATAGAATAAGCTCAATAAGACGCAGAAACGTAGTCAATGTTAGTTGTGACAACAGCATTTCAGCGTTTCCTGTATCTGATGTATGGATAAATCCCATTGTGATCCAGCACTGTCATTACAAACAAGCAGAATCTGCAGTATCGGAATACCTACTATTCAAACGTTCTACTATTGGAACAGTTTGGTATCCAAACGTTCTGTTATCTGGACAGCGCATTGCCTTCGTTGCTATACTGCGAGAGCAACGCTACAAGTATCTAATTATTTTATGTAACAATGTGGACGTAGGAATGTATCATTGTTAATCGTCGAGAATTGAACGACGAGAACTCGGAGAATGACGATAAAAAAAAACTCAGAAAAATTTGCAACAATTGTACGATATCCGCAAGACGAATTTGTACATTGATTCTACACGTTTGAGAAATATTCACAGAAAGAAGGGACACGAATGACAGAGAATGACAAAATCGAGAAGGAACGAGAATATTTTTGAAAATGTCCAAGAAAAAGGAAACTGGACTTATTTCTTTTCAAAAATACTTCCTCAATCAGTTCAAAGCAACAAACTTTCACATTCGAAAGGGATCAACTGTGACTGCCATATTTTTGCAAAGGACCGACAAGGTTCTTCCTTGCGAAATTATCTTAATAATTCTTAAAAATCGCAAGTATATCCAAACGTATATTTGAAAGAAAAAGGGGAAAAAAACGAAACACCTCGACAAATGAAATGTCCCAAAGGACAATCCGCCGCCGATATAAACGCCGGGGCCAGGTTTCAAAGGTTGAGCCAAGGAAACGATCCATCGGAAATCGAAGAGCCTGGCTCTTTCAGACGGTTGCAAACACTCGCTGAATGCGCGCTCGTCTCTCGCGACTCGATCGAAAAATTCGTTCTTCTTTCCTCCCTTTTTTTTTTCTTTCTTTCTTTTCTTTTTTAAAGCTGCACGGCTCTTTGACGATGCAACCTACTGGCGGCTACTGACCTCACTTCTCTAACCTCGTGCCGGACGTAGACGAGGCAGATGTAAGCGGCTAGAAAATTGGAGGGCGAGAGTCGGTCGGTTTAACCGGGACACGACTCGCCGAGAGGACTGGTTCGTCGGCGGCAAAGAATTCGGAAGTTCGAGATATCGCGCTGGAAACGCGGGCCTAAAGAGAGGAAAAAGCCAGGGCGTTTTAACTCGAGCACTATCGTAGATTCGGGTCAGGCTGAAAGCAACGACGCGATATATAAACGATGGCCTCTATCCGAGGGAACCAGGAAACGGAGAGATATCCTTCACGGGCGAAGGATATCCTGCAGGAAACGTTAGCTCGACGTGACGTTCTACTCGCTCGAGGTGATTGCTTCATTCGCTGAAACACTTGCAGAAACTTTCAATGAACACGACGACCACCCGAGAAAAATACCCGGTAAAAAGAAATCAGTATTTCAATACGATACGACGAAAGGTATGGTCTGATAGATCTGATTAGAAGTACTTTCGAAAATAGATGGATATTCATAATGTTTTCTCGCTCAATTTTTATATACGTGTTATTAATATTTTTAGTTATTAATATTATATTATAGTTATAATATTATAGTTATTAATATTTTTTTAAATGCGTGGAAAAGTGATAAAATCACGTATTCAAAGCGTATTCAAGATCAATTGAAAGATAGTTTTAATATGGAATTAATCGATAAGATATCGAACTTTAAAAGTAGTCTATAAGTCGATAAAAGAAGACAAAATGTAACCTGGAATGAGAAGTAGTGTTGCAGCTGAAATAACAGAAATCTCAAAATTTTCCAAATACTACAACCATTTCGGATCACACATGGTCTTCGGATTTATTGTATATTCGCGGTGAGATCTGATCATCTATAACGAAACATACACGAGTTAATCCTAAACAGAAGGTTTGAAAATAATCTTTGAGAGGAATATAGAATGAGATACTCCTAAAATCGAACACTCCGATCGGATATGTGACAAACGATTGCATAACAGTTGGGTCAGAAAAATTGATCTTAAAATGAAATTAATCACAGAGAAAAACTTCCGGTATAAAAACGAGAAGATACTCACAAATAAATAAATAAATAATAAACAAACGAGATGCCCCTGAAATTGATGAAATTGTCCGATCAAACGTGCGACAAATAATCGAACGTACAGATGTGAATCGTAATGGCGATACGATCGTAGAATCAAAGATGCGAACACGTATCTGGCTGTTCGGTCATTTAGCATTTTGATTTCTGTCTGTTTACGCGATACCGCTTGCTACTTCCGGGGCTGCGCGACAACCGTATACGGTTTCCGTATGTCCGCGGCTGCTATGAGTTTTGAAACATTGTAATAGGATTCCTCGTTACGACTCATGTAACATAAAGGACTTACGCGGATACTCACCTGACGTGGAAACAGGGATGAAAAGCTGCCGGATTATCCTGCGGCGAGAACTTCGGTAGAGTGCCGTGAAGGAGTGCGAGACGTACCACCAGCAGCACACCAAACTGTGAATAAAAGGCATCCTTTAACAATCCCTCGTGTGTGTTTTAATTGTTTCGAGTATTTACTTTGCAATTCTTTCCACAACATCG
Organism: Tetragonula carbonaria; assembly: GCA_032399595.1. NCBI lineage: Eukaryota > Metazoa > Arthropoda > Insecta > Hymenoptera > Apidae > Tetragonula > Tetragonula carbonaria. The sequence goes on from JAUCRC010000002.1 coordinate 10,762,815, forward strand.
TTGATGACGAATGTTAAATATTATACAAGTATTAAATATTTAGGAAAGATAAGGTGAATCCGGGATGAATACTTTTTCGTCGTCGTGGGTTAATCTTGTAAAGACACGTAGCAACGAATTTCTGGATTTTTAATATAATGTTGCCAGCAATTCTAATAAATTCTTATAAATAGTACTGTAGACTTTAATGAAATACTTGGAAATTTTATTAACTGTGATATATAAGAAACACGATTGTTGCTATTATATCGATCTTGGAATTAATTTAAAAAAAAGTTACATATATATATATATATATATATATGTTTTAAATGTTATTATATTAATCGGGACGTGCCTTATTACTGCTAATCAAATTTCAAGATTATTCTACATCAACACACAATAAATTTGTAAAATTTTCTTACGATATGTTCACTGAAGTGAACCATAGAATACACGTCTGACCAAATACGGCTCGTTCTACTTAAAATCGCATCACATTGAACTAGACTATTCCCTTTCAATATTTTGCAATATTTTTATTTACATACGCCATTAATTAGCAACTTGTAATTTATTGATATAAAAATTTTTGAAATTCATACGCTCGAGCCATCGTTAAAAAAAATCGAACGAAACATTCCGCGCGTTTGGTAATTTAAGTCAAGTCCCCCACGAACTGCTTCACCAAGATCCACGAAATTCTAAACCGCGAATTTTCTACCTGCCGTTTACACGGCTCGAAAGATGAATGAGAGTGAAACAAAAGGGAATCCAGATTGCGGAAGAGCCTCTTACTAGCCTTTTCTGGAGGAGGCTCTCGACTTGCGGCTCAATGACTCTGCTAGAAGCATTGGAAGGTTTCATTAGCCAGCTTGGAAAACGGAAAACAAGAAAAGCCCCGGGCTAAAAATCTCACGCGGAAATACGCCATCCGACTTAGTTGCGTGCTGGCTACTTCTTAATTTTCGGCCAATGACGTTTTCGTTACGTTCGCATCCCCGCGGTTTTTGCAGTAGAACGTTTCGAACGTTTCGACATAGCAAAAATACTTGGAACGAAGTTTATACGAAAATGATGTGGAACGCTGGTTTCATCAAGAATGGTTAACGCTGAAAGTAACGAAGTACTCGAAATGATTTCTGTTAAATATTATTTAGATAGAAAACAGAGTATTTTCAGAGAATGAAATCACTTTTTTCGTAAAATGTGTGAGTAAAAGCTTGCCTAGTCCATGATATTATAAAGTTCTTCTAATTTTTTTATTTCAATGTCTCTGATGAAAATTTTATGTTTATGTTTTAACTGCCGAGTTCTAATTAAATTGAAAAATATGAAACCTATGGAAAAATATTTCAATGGTAATGTAGTTGCAGGATGTCGGATTGTCTATGATTTTCAAATAACTCTGATATCAAAATGCTTTCAAGAACACTATCTACATGTGTAATTAGTGCAAATCAATTTTCAAATATGAATTTCCAATCTCATACGTAGGATGACCTTCAAAAACAGTTGACTGTGTGTGTGTGTGTGTGTGTGTGTGTGTGTGCCTATAGCTATGTATACTTTTCGCTCAGAAATCAAAAGACAATTTTTATGCTTGTTTCAAAATTGAAAAAAAACTAAGTAACTACTAGAAGATTATTTAATATGATTCGCATAGCAAAGTGATGTCAGCGAATAACAAATACAATTCAAGATTCATAATTTCAAAAACATTGAAAGACAATTGAAAATGAAAGAGTGAAGGGAATATATGCGAACTTCTTCTACGTAGCATTAACTCACAATTGGAATCATTTTCAAAGTTTCTTAATATACAGCTTCACGCAAAGACAGATTTTTTTTCTTTTTTTTTTTGAAAAGAGAGATTAAAGACAGCACACATCCATATCTCCATCCATCGAACATCATTGCTCCAAAACATACACCAATCTTACATGCAAAAACCGATTTTCCATCGCAATACGTCACGGTATACGGGATAACATTCCGATGGGATGCCAACGGTGTAGAACAAGACGTCGTCGCCTCGGGCGTTTACGTACCGAGAACGACACACCCCGGGTTCTTTGGTCGCATTTCTGTCACGTCCGGTGCCAGTTGCCGATAGCCAGGGCCGGCCCCTGCCCAGGTCCTTCACGATGGAAATCACTCTTTACGCCTTACCCTCCACCTTCGCCACGTATCCCTCTATCAACCTTTCCTCTTTCTGTCTTCGCCAGAGTTTCCCCCATTCCATGTGCTTTCCACAGCATCGTGTTCGGCGTGTTCTTCGTATTGGATTCGAGGACGAGTGGATTCTAGAAGGGTTCTACAGCCGGACAATGTCTGCCAATCCAAGGTATTCATATTCTTCGTCGATCGGCGAAGCCACCGTTACGTACGTGCGCACTCGATACACACATCCTCCCCCTATCTCGACGTCTCGATATCGGACAACTCTCGTTCCATGGGCGCCCTGCTCTGGCCACTGATGTCTTCGTCTCGTCGAAGGAGAGGAGGGGTGGGAAAAGGCATGTCGCGCGTTACGTCGCCAAGGGGCCAGGCTTGACCCACGGCCACGAACGCCAGCAACGAGACAGAAATTCAATTTCAGTAAATATCCGATGCACGCGGAACGTCACCGGACCGCATGCCCGCCGGAATTCCCTCTTGTTAGTCTTCCGGGAATGCCCGAGGTGGTACTATAGCCTCTACCTGCACACGCCTGCGAATATATTTCTCGCGGGTGCTCGACGACCCGATACCGCTCTGTCGCGTGCTTTCATGCCGCATCGACTCGCGTCGTTTCATTTTTCGCGTGTTTTCCGCGTTTCGTACGATGGATATTCGGCGTCCGATGGTTTGATATGATCTCTCTTGCAAGAGAGAAGATAGATGTACGTACACACAGCGGAGGTGCAATTGTACGAATTGTCTTTATTGATAATGAACGTTTTAATACTTGAACGTTGCGTCGCGACAATAAAATGTGCGTGATGGATGATTTTCTGAGATATCAATATATATATATATATATATATATATATATTATTACAATATAAAATATTATTAATAAACATATAAAATATTATTACAATATATATTATACAATATATATACAATATATTATATAATATATATTATAATAACGATATTGTATATAAATATACTATAGTAACTATTATGTTATGCATTAATGTAATAATATAATTATAATTATAATAATAATATATAAAATAGTTAATGTAATAATATAATAGTATTGAACATATTTATATACAGCACATCATTATTACAATATATACATATTGCAATACAATATTGCATTATTATATTAGAATATGCTATTCAATGATTTCGATAAAGGAAGCTACAATATTAACATGTTTTATCCAACCTCGAGTCGAACTTCAATTTGACGAGAATTTTAATTAGCGAATTAAGCGAATTCTTGCTCGTCGAGTTCATTTATTTCGATGTTTTATTTCTTCCATTCATGTATGGAATCACGTAACGAGTAAAACTGTTATAGGATTGTAGGAACTCCAATAATAGCGAGCCTCCATTTATACGAATCCCTGACAAATTCATACGAAATGGAGTTCTTGATTACACGTGTAATTAATTTTCTTGCGAGAACGATCAAAGGCACGTTGCGTCGTCACGTTCCTAGATCTACTGTTTCAGGTATTCTATTTTGGAATCTGTTAATTAAGCGTTTGTGTCGGCAAACGAAAACGGTTCGCCTGCCGCGTTAAGTCAGTCAGACTAGGAATTATAATTACACGCACAGCCTCGAGATAATTCGGGACGCAGGCCTGAGATTTAAGCGGCAAACCAATTGACTAACAATAGACATAGTAATGTAGAGGCAGTCAACAACGCTTATCCCTAATGCATTGGCTCGTCGATTGTTATTGTTCTAGGAGCGTACCGTTCTAGGAGCGTTCCATTGTAACTGAAAATAAATGCTGCCCGATCGAAGCTACCCATATATCTCCACGAGTATATTGATAATTGTTGGTTTGTTGATTTCGTTGAACTAAACCAACGAAAAATTTAATAACGAACAATGTTCGAATGAACGAAATTCATTCAAACCAGAAAGGTTGTACGTATTTCTTTTTTCATCGATATAGACTACTGATATTTCAAAATATTTAAAAATTCGTTATAAACGTGTGGCAGGATTCAAGATTTTTAACGAACACTTTCCATAAAGAATCCCGAGAATATAAAGGATATTAAGAATAACAAGAAATCCAATTTTTTAAGAACATATTGTCCCAAATTTACATTTTAACTTACAAACACGTTGCACACATTTTAACTCACAAACATTTCACCAACATTTTCCAAACAACTTGTGAGAAGAGAAATTTCTAAGCAATTCATTATGAACAAGATTCAAGATACAAGTGCTCCAGAAAATTTCCATCTATGTTCCCAAGCCAGTTCCCAAAACAATATACAAACCCTGTAACACGAAATGCAACCCGAGGATGATCTAACCTCCGTAGGGCTGAACAACCCTTGAAATTCAATGTTCCTGAGAGGGAAAAGAACATGAAGTAACTGTATCGAAAAGAACATGCCTTTAGACATTGTAAGTAGCAATAGGTGGCAGAGAAAGGAGAAGGACGAAAAGCCGGTTAAATGTGTACGCGATGTCCTGCACTGGGGAGGGTTGCGATCGCATGTTTCCCTCGTTCCTTCACATAAATTAGCATAACTCGGAATACCGTTCACCCTCTACTTTCCATCAGCTCAGTAACACACGTAAGTGATGATTACGCGAAACACGAAAACGATAGAATATAAACTGTACCAAAAGAGCTAATTTTGCCCCTAATTTTGCTACGTCAGATTGCTACCTAAGTAGCTAGATTTTCGTTGATTATTCGTATCTTTGTTATATTTTTATTCTATTAGCGAGTTACAGAATCATGCAAAATAATTACCTATAACGTATATATCAACTCAGTTCGCGGTCACGTGTAAAAGTGAAACATTGAGAGCGCACTAAGCTACTAGTTATTGTCTTAATTCGCACAATTGTATTAAAAATCAGTCGAAGCGTCAATTGAAGAATTCGCGATTCTAGAGGATAATGGACGTCACGAAGTTATTCCTGAATGGTAGAGGATCCGGAGAAACTTGAGCGACGTCGAGCGAGCAATTGAGAATGCACTTTGCATGTCTTTAACGACAGCTCTCACGGAAATATCGTTTAAATTAATTCGCCACTACGAACAGTCAAACGACCGATACGATCGCTCACATTCCGTGAGGTAGGAAAATTCTGAATGGAACGTTCTTCTTTCATCAGTCGAGATAATAAAATGCGCTACCTATATTCCTTCGATTTTCAATATTCGAGTCACAGAGATACGGTATAAATAAATTTTCGGTAGCCTTCGTTTATATGATAATTTACTTGAGCGTATCATGCGTCACCAAAAGATGAATATGGCTGATGAATTAAATTTTTAAACAATTGAAGGAAAAACGTATTTCAAGAAATATATGTTAAATTTCTAGACTGTGTAGTTTCGACGATATCGTCGTCAATTTTTTGAATAGTCCAACGAACCTTTTACAGACAAAAAATGAAGAAAAAAAAAATCAATTTAAATTCCAGTAAGAAAACATTCACAAATTCAATGTCATTCTCAAAATTTCCAACGTTGAATGCTTATTCGAAACACCGGCTGGCCAATTACGAGGAATAAATCGATCATCCTTGGGGGAAAGTTTCAGAAAAAACATGTTCGTGAGAAATCAGAAGTCTGTTACAAGGCAGAGAGGAGCAACAAAACCCGAGTGGATAAATGGTGGCTCCGCGGCCATAACCGCCCTCGTTGCTACCATCTCGCTGTCTCGTATTTCATCGTAAGTCTTCGAAAGCCACGATCGCTTTACGCCACGATGAAACAGCCGAAACAGTTCCCCGTGGGTTGGCCAACGCCGGTTCGAGGCAGGCAAGTTTATCTTACGCGATCGTAAAAGTGAACTCCTCACGTCTGTATCTGCATTAACGGTCGTTAAACTTATTACTAAGCCAATGGGACGTTGCAAACATCGCGTTTCTCGGTCGAACAATAAAAACCGAAGATATCGATCGTTGAGAATTAACGACGCGGTTCCATGACCATTCGCAAACAGTGCCACGGTCTTATTGACGATCGACGTTACTTGTTTTTACGAACTAATCGAGTGTTCTACGCCTCTGTTTGTCTGCTCGGAGCGCAAAAGTGTACTTTCAGGGCACTTGTGAACAAACATTTGTTACCGTCTGTTGTGTAATGTGTTTCAAGTCTTCATTGATCCGGGAATTAACTGATCTGACAGTTTGTTTGTTCAACTATAAACAAATATTTTTCCTACTATGAACACATATGCTATAAACATATTTTTCCTAGACTCTCTCTGAAGCAAAGTCAATATTACGTGTCTACGTGTGTTATATTGCTGCTATTTTATAATAAAGATAACGTACACATATTGAAAGATTTTGTAAAAATCACAGAACATGTTTGCACTGTCAATTATATATACAGTAGAATAGTAAATCTGAATTTTTATTAAGGTTACATTAATAAATATCCAATGAAAGGATTTTCAAAAACTGCGAAACGTAAAATTACGTAATTATATGTGCACATAGAATGAATGTAGATTTAGTTCGTATGTAATCGAATATCGCTACTATGCAATGGATGCTATGGAATATCGAAATTGATAACAATGTGTACTAGGTGTATACTAGATGTACATACTCATACACATACACGAATACAACATAATATATATAATAATATAATTGTTATCATATACGAAATATAAATGAAAGATAAATGCCATATTGAATTTAAACAACAAATTATCTTTACTTTCACGCGTAATTCGCAATATGAAAGATGAATGAACTTACATACAAATTAGAGCCTTCAGTTTCATTTCGCAGACCGATACTTCAAAGAGAATCTCTTCTACGAATATTATATTTCTACAAACACAAAGATCACGTCAGACTTGCATTTCATCATTCACCTATTCACCTTCCATTATGTGAAATAGTAGTATCAAAGTTGTTATTATTCCATTGTACTAAAAACTGTTATTATACACCACGCTTAATAATATAAAAATACGAGGTAGAGCGCCGTCAAAAAATTAAGCTTTTCACATTGTTCGCGTCTCGAGTATTCAAAATACACATTCAACTAATTACCAGGCAGAACTTGCGCCGATTTACCACCACGAATCGACAATGGAACAGCGACGACCGTTGCAGGGCGGAAACAATGCGCGAAACGCGAGGCACCACGTCGGAATAATATTCCTGTTCTCGATCGAGCGTAACGAAGGAACTTCTCGGTGAATTTTCGAACCGTTCGCTCGTTCGAACAAAGCTTTGTTCTCTCTCACTTTCTCTCTCTCTCTCTCTTTCTTTCTCTCTCTCCATTGTACGCGCGGTTTCTGTAATTATTCAGAATAAGATACGCCTAATCGATTCCAATGACCTCGAAACAGGTTGTTTGTCCAGCGAATTTCACTTCTGGCTAATTTTTGCTTGTCGACGAGTCAACTCATGGAAATGAATAATTCTTCGAGAGAGCTTAAGAATTTGGATATATTTATACTTTTGAGGTGTTTGAGAATTTAATAATTTATTGGATTGGCACAAAAAGAATTAGTTGCGTTTTCTTTCTAATAGATGCGCGTATAACCAAGTTTAAAAGCGCAATTTCATTGTTTTAAAAAGAGAAAATGCACGATTGTCGTCAGTTTCAAAATGAAAAGTCAGAACGGTACATTTTGGTGTACCACCACTTCCGGAAAGGAAGGAAACGTTCTGAAAGCTCATGAAAAATTATCCGATGTGCATGGCGAAGAAACTTTCAAATTACCACAGTGTCAGAACTGTGCTAAATTTCACTACTGATGGAGGACATCAAATTCTGGGATTTCTTCTTGTCGAAGAAAAGTAAGAGCATTTCTACGAGGAATCACGAAAGATGGCGAAAAGTAATCGAATGAAATCAGTCAGTCATGTTAATAAAACTTTCGTTTCTCGTGAAAAATTCGCCTTTCGTTTGCACACAGAGAGAAAAAGAAAACCGCTCAGTTACTTCTCGGCCTTTCGAGAATTTGAGAATTCCAAAATTCATTTCCCGAGAATTTAATGGCCTGACTCGAATAAAGAATATCGATCGAAAAAACCGATGAAACGTCGCTTAACCGAGTCTGCTCGCGTTCCTCGACGGTTCTTCGAATCGCAGTACACGTTGTACTCCGTTGGTTCGCGAATAATTACCGCGAATTCTCCGAATGAGTCAGCGATAAACAACAACCGCGTAAACGGGTAACCGCGATAATTCCGTGTAAACGGTGGAATAAATTTCGCCACGAAGTGCTTGGAACCCCCCCGAACGAGTATCGATTGCAGCCGGTGGGTGTCGCGTTTCAATTTCATTATCGTCCCCGTCCTGGTACGGCCAGGAATTTCCTGAACGACGTTTCGAAGCACCGGCTGAACGAGTCCATGAAGCAAGATAAATGGATAGAGCGGCGACGTAGACCTTCCGTGATCTCTCTATTCGTACCTGTCCGACACATTGCCCACGTGGACATTGCCGGTAATACGATAACGACGCAGGCATCGAGTAAAACACGAACTCCTTCGGGGCGAAGAGGTTCGTCGAAGGGAAATCATGCGAGGCTTCCACGCACGAGTGACCGCGCGTGACACGTTAAGAGGATTCGATTCTCTTATCTGCATCGCACTCGTGGCTCGAGCAACCCGGACATTTTTGCTCGTCTTTTTTGTTCTCTTATTGTCGTCGGGCAAGCTGGTTAACTCGTTCCGTTCGACGATTATGAAATCTGATTTGAATACGCGAGTAACCGAGTTAATGGGTTTCGCCAGCTGAAAGGTTATTGTGGGCTTTCAGTACACGTTGTTTCTGCAGCAGCTGTACGTTTTTCGTTGCTAATGTCTCGTGACAATACGCTCCTTTGTTGGTTTTTTCTTTTTTTTTTTTTTTACTTTTAACGTGTACGATCAAATCTTTCAATGTATTTTTTGATTCAGTTGCAACGACAGAGGTTTCTGATGTACAGAGGTTTTGAAACAAACTTGACACTGTATATATTTTCTTTACCGAATTTAGATATATCTGAGCTTTCTGACTTGTGTATCTTGCTTTTCTTTCTTTCTTTTTTTTTTTTTTTTTTTGGTCCTCGAAATTAGAAAAATTTAAAACTCACAATTAGTCGTAAAAACATGTGACAGAGCATCATTGACGTATCATTGAACTTGATATTTCATTGGACGAACAAAAGCGTATAAAGCACTTTTTCCAATTTTTATTCTATTTATTATATTTATTATAATAAATAATGCGTGTAATTTGAAATTCTCATTAAACATTGAAGCTTTATTAAAACTGAGATTTATGAACGTAATTGTATGTTCCTTCTTACCCCTGTACCCTTAATTCTTTGATTTGTACATTTATTATTTCAATAAATCTCATCAATATGTCAATAACACTATTAATAAATTATTTCTAATAACTACCAATTCCTAGATTTCACTGTTAAATTGAAGTAAATAGCCACGATTAACGAATTAAAACTTCAGATTACAAAAAATTAATTTACTGATCTATTAATAACTATTCATCTATTAATAACTATTCATTTCTAGATCTCAGTGTTAGACTGGAATAAATAGCCACGATTAACGAATTAAAACTTCGGATTACAAAAGATTAATTTATTGATCTATTAATAACTATTTATTCCTAGACCTTACTGCTAGACTGGAATAAATAACCACGATTAACTAATTAAATCTTCGGATTACAGAAGATTAATTGTTCGGATTACAAAAGAATAATTTTCACGATATTTATTTTTGTTACTGAACTCACCGAAACAAGCAAAGCCGCGGCCCGACGAGAAAAGTGTCTCGAATCGTCGTTCCATCTGGCCTCGAAGATAGACCTGAAACAGAAAGCAGCGAATCATTCAGGTGAACATCGTCGCTAATCGTCGACAATCTTTAACCCCACCGGTTATGCTGTTATTCACTCCGAAATCGAATCAACGCCCGACTCGAAATCCTCTTCATTATTTCTCATGCTTTCTCTGCTAATCGAAGCAGGCATCTCCTATTTAGTCAAAGATTCGCCTAACTCGCGAATTTGCCCCGGTTTACGTTCCCCGGAGCGTAGTTCATTCAAATACGTCGGCCCTGCATAATCCAGTGTAAACAGTTAATCCGATTTCGCTATTTTACGGTCGAGCATCGTATCGTCTTTGTCTAACGCCGATAGCCCTTTATTAACGCAAATCTTCCGCGTGTAAATCCTATTCACCGCCGTGTATGCAAAGGAGGGCGTTGTTCGCATTCCGTATCGCGCGATTTTAATACGCTGCACTTTCAAAACGCGATTTCACTCGCGCATCGTTGTGCAATTCCGCTAGCGAGTAACACTTTTTTGCGCACGAGTTTCGTCGATTTTCAATAATTCAAAGCGAGAAGAGAAGCGCAGATACACTTTTATTCTTTTTTATTTATAATATCTTTTCATGTTTGTTTCTTTCTAATGATAATTACGACGAAACTTTTAATTCGTAATATCGTTAATTAAAATGCGGAATTTGTGAGAAACTTCGGAATTTATCTGGTACAGAAAAATATATGGAAAAATGTTTGTGTTCAATGAAAAAAGTTCTTTGTTCAAGTTCTGCATTGTTAGTTGAGTTCATAAATGCATCGATCAATTTTCCAAAGAAATGTTTGTTGAATCGTGTTTCATAATCTTCGACAGTACTTTGTCGGACGGGTAAATTTTCGGGAAACTTATCAACTAACAATAACAAAAGATTTCACATTGGGCCGCGAACTTAAATTTAAACCTAACCTGACGCGACTAACCCGGTTGAAGAGACGAATCGGATGAAAGAACTATCTTTGTTAAAATACATCTTTTAACACTTCTTTTCAAGATCATTGTCATTTTAAGACATTTTAGGAAACGCGTATTCTTTTCCTTTCCATCACGTGAAAAGAAGAAACACTTTCGAATATATTTGTGATATGACCTTCAAACGACCTTGGACTTTAACCTGTTGATCGCCGCAGTTTTTTAGAGACCGCTCATTTCGCACGCGAATTTTGTTTCTTGCCTTTTTTTCGAAGCAGCTTTCGAATATATCCAAAATCAAGGAAGAATATATACATATTGTTCGATTCTTTTAGTGTTAGAAAATGATTCTAAATGTCACTGTTGAAGAATAGAAATTAAATTCGCTTCTAGTTAGCGTACAGACATGGCGCGCACGGCGATCAAGTGGTTAAAACTGAATGAACCTGAATTAAAATTCTTTCGGAAAACGTCCAAGTTTCATAATTCCCAACGAAGCAATTCATCGCGATCATTTTGCCAGACTGGAACGCTGTTCGTTCCTTTCGCGATATCTTAACGCGGCTCGAAATATTTCCCCAACTCTTTCGATCCTCGCGAGAAGAAGGGGCTGTGACCTAAATCAGAGCTGGCTCGTATTATCCTGCCGGCGTGGAGATCCTCCACCCGCGACCGACTAAAGTTCTCGTTATGAAGGTGGGTCGCGAGGAGGAGAAGGAAGAAAGGGCGAAGAGGTCGCGTAAAGTCGCGCGAGCTACACGGAGCAGAGAGAGAGAGAGAGAGACACACACACACACACACACACACACACACACACACACAGTGTTACTTCTTATTTGAGGATTTATTGGCGCGCGTTACGTGTCGCGTTTCTAAACTGCTCGGCTGGCGTGGCGCCTTAAACGCTTACCTCTTGATTGAATGCCAGGAGCGACAGAGGTCGTAAAGAAGGTTTAGAGGCAAAACAGTAATGCCTGTTTCCTTGGCAAGCATCGACAGCGCCCCCAAGCACACGCTGCTCCACACGTAAGCCGTTTGCTGCCTGCAACACCAAAGGGAAGAAAAAAATTGAATTTCATTTGATGACCATGTTTAGCGGATAGCATCCGATTTTAACACTTTCCCGGCAAGATATTTAAAACGACATGTAGGATATATTATTTTATGTATATTTTACAAATGACCGTACAATTTTTGTTATTAATATCATATTAATTTAACTAGTTTTGGTTTTATTAATATATTACAACAATCGAACCTCTGTTTTCAAGAATTCAGTTAACACTATCCCGGCAAGATGTTTAAAACGACATGTAGGATATATTACTTTTGTGTATGTTCTACGAATGACCGTACAATTTTTGTTATTAATACTATATTAATTTAACTAGTTTTGGTTTTATTAATATACTACAACAATCGAATCTCTGTTTTCAAGAATTCAGTTAACACTTTCCTGGCGGAATATTTGAAATGATAATCGCATGCAAGAGATATAAATAATTGTGCAATTTTTGCTACTGTGCCATATCAATTTAATTAATTCTAGTTTTATTAATGTACTATAACAATCAAACCTGATTTCAGACTATCAGTTTGAATTGCTTAAAAGATACAGCTGTTCTTGAAAATTAATATTAATTCCTGTTTGAACAGAAACACGAGTGTATAAATCTACTTGTAATTTTAGTTATCGTTTAAATTATATAGTGATTTTTATGTAGAATATTTTGATACGATTGTTCTAACATTAACAAGTATTTTCATTTATTTACTTATATGAACATCATTGAACAACCAAAATCAAATATTATACACACATTTGTGACGCCTGCCGTGAAAGTGTTGAGACGGAATTGCGTAATAGGATTTTCGTAATATTTCGTGCGTTCGCCGTACGGGAAGCAACGGAAGGATGAAAAATTGTAACTTGGTGAAAAGGAATGGTGCAACGATCCACTTGGTCGCATTTGAAAGCGCGAAGACTTTCTATTCTACTTTCTATTGTAATACTGAGACTTTCATCTTTTTCGAAAATGTTCTTCCGAGTTTTGTCGTTGAAAGTTGTAGAAATTCAAACCTGTCTAAAAAAATTTTTTCGTTATTGGATGTACCATTATTTTCGAGACTGAGGATACTGAAGTTTTCTGTTTCGCGATAAGACTCCATATAACTTGCTGTACGATCTTTCTTCCTCTTTTTTTTTTCATCATTTTCATCAAATTTCAATATCAGAGTTGGATGCAGAATTCGTTTAACCTCAATATTCAAATAATAAAGCGACGATGAAAAATCTGACAGCAGGTCTTAAGGAGTCAAAGACCTTGAAGATTTCGATTTTCGAGATCATGATGGATCTAGTCGCGAAAAAAAAATTTTCCAATAGTCGGGAACGTTTGGCTACTATTTCATCGTAAAACAGAAAATCTCTCGTGATTTTCATTCCTCTGTTTCCGTCAATTTCGAATAATGATGGAATAACTCTCGCTGAAATGGTCAGCAGACAACGTGGAATTGATACACCCTTTAGTTTGCTTTGTAATGCAATATGGTTAATCACTGCGTTTCACTGTGTTATTTTAATTGTAAACGTTGCGAGTTGTTTTCAAACTCACGTATAGCAGAACCTGATATTGAGAGGCTTTGTTCATTTCTGTGTTCAGTGATTAAAAAAAAAGTTCGATCGTTTGAAAATTATTCGCACAGGTCATACAAGAATTTTATACAATTATGTAGTTTTATATGACTAACTCAAAAGAATTTGATTCATTTTAAAATCATTTCTACAGATTATAGGAGACATTTTTTTCTACAAAATTTTATTCAACTAATTTAACCGAAAGCTCTGGCCATTCAAAATTCGTTAATACTATTTCTAATTTATAAAACGTATTCATCGAAAAAAATTTTATATGATTAACTCAACAGAATTTGACTAATTTCAATTATTTAAAATCTATTGAAATCATTTCTATAATTTAACAGAACAAAGCTTCAATCATTCAGATATTCGTCGAAAGATTTCACGCGGTTAATTTAACAGAATTTGATTAATTTCAGGTCGTAAAAAGCGTTTTCCGAAAAAAAAAAAAATTTACGTAACCAATTCAATATCAAAGTTTAATTACATCAACATATTACAATTTACAAATTACGTGATTTTCAGAAAGACACGGCCCTTTGATCGACACGATTAAATTCATTAATATAATGATTGCAAGTAATTTACGTAATTACCAATTCAGCAGGCATTAGCAGAGGATACAGTGTACATGGTAATTATCAAAAATATTTACTCAACGTCCTTCCACCGTTCGGCTGTCATGTTTAACGTATAACAACCTGGCCAGCAAGCCAAGAATACACGCAATGTACAATGTACAGGAGGATTTGCGCTTTGCTTGGGCAAACAGCGCCTCAGTTGTGGCAGTAGACTAAGCTTCCGCTTACATATTTTCTCTTTTCGTATACTTTATGCGTATAAGACGACGTTTACAAGCGTGGCTGCAAACAATTTAAGACAAACGAAACAAACAAGCAAAATCCAAGCACTGGCACACCTGGTGAACTTCTTCCAGAGTTGTCAAACAAACTCGAAACAATCGAACAACTGAAGAATATAGTTTCGTCTGACGTTTTTTCGCAGTTTGGTAGATTCTATTTTTTATTTTCTCTTTTTCGAAATCTTCCGTTTCATTACCTAATTCGACGCTAGAATTTTGAACATAACGTAGAACAAAATCCATCCTGGATCACGATGGATTAAATGTCTCATCTTACTTGTCGTAGTCGCGTTCTCAGAAAGAATGAACGGCCATTCTTTCGGCAAAACACGTACATTGCCCTAGGTGTTAAACGAGCAGTAACTCGAAAATATCGCTGTATCATTTAGATGTGATATGTAGTTGCGTTAAGCAAGAAACGGGGAAAAATTGTTGCTATTTGTTTAACCTTGGATGACTATGTGCATCGCGTATCCAGAATATACGCGTGTAATATGACTTTTCTAAGTAATTTTAAATTATATTTTGTTGATTACAAACCTCAGAATATCGTATCACTTTTTTTCTACTTTTCAGACTTTTATCGATTGACAAAAAGAAGAATTTTTAATGAAGGTAATACACATGTCACATTAAACTACGTATTGTGTCATTACTGGAAATAGCTATTGTACGTGACTGACTTTGTTTTGTTAATATGTTATTTGTTTTCATAGACATTTCACCAAAAAATTAGGCCAGTATTATTTTCACTCTAAAACTCCGCAAGAGCGCAAATATGAACTTCGATTGAATTATTAAAATGACGTACGCGTTGGGAAATACACGGTACTTTCAGTCTGAAATTATTGGTACAGTTCAAAAGACGATCGAATAAGATTTGTTGGACGTTGCCACGAAATGTTCTTTTACAAACAGATCGAAAATGATTAACATTTGAAACGTTGAAGATAGAGTAGAAAGAAAATAGTTCAGTTTCCAAATAAAACTGGACTTGATAAGTAGAATGAAGTCCTGCCAAGGAAGGAAATACGTTTAATATAAAGCTATGAAAAAACGAAACGAGCGCGCAATCTGGGTTATATTCTCTTGGCCTAAAAATATTATACGAGACGAAAAAGAAACGAACTGTATTATATGACTTGTGATAAGTAAATAGTATAACTTGTGACTTATGTATCACATATTTTGCGCGAGTCCTACATATCGTAACCTATTTCATTTGTGAAGGAAGATATAATTTTTCACTCGATGTGAACAGGATGGTTTCATAATCAGAAATTTATAGCACGTCTAAAACGATACTTGATTCATTAAAAGTATTCGAAATTCATCATTTCAGCAGTCTTTTTTCTAATTTTTGCTCTCTTTCAATCTGATTAATGCAACGGAGTGCTGCGATTTATAATTATATTAATTCGTGATGGAATTAATCAATAATTATTAAAAAAAAATAATTAACGATAATAATATAAAAATTCAATTAAATTGAAATTTGTAAATATAATAGATTGATGCAACAAATCTTTCAAATAAATTATATAATAAAATTAATTTCATTTTATTGGAAATTTATTAAATCTTTTATTTAAATTTAAATTTATAGAATTTAATAATATAAAAAGAACTGCATCGTGCAACGAAATCCAAACCGTGACAGCAACAAATAAATGAATGAAAGAGCATAAATAATTGCGGCGATTATTCGAAGATTTCTCCACGCGGCTCAATTTCGTATGCGACTTTCCAGGATCGCTGTTCAAAAATTTACCTACCGCCGCTGCTTTGAAGAGCTATTCATAACCGTAAAAAAAAAAAGAGAAAGAAAAAGAAACAATCAAATTAAAAGACCACTGACGAAGTTAATAATCGCGTCTCGACTGAAACTTAACGAGGATCATTAGAACGTACAATAAACTTTGACCCATCTTTGTATCGTGGGAGCACGAGGAAGCACAATCGTATTCATTCTTTGGACCATATATTATTCAGTGCATTGTGCTGAGCCGGACGATCGTTGGAAAGTAGGTAACAATTTAAATGAAGAAAGAAGATGAACTATTTGGCGATTCTTTCTGCGTACGAAAGAAATAATGGAAACTTCTCGTAGGAGAACAGAACCGCGTTAAATTCCAATTGAACGTTCACGCTGTTTATCGATACATCTGCATGATGAATAATCGTGAAATCGTCGGTCATCATCCCATTCGACTGGTCGGCGTTTAATTCGAAACGTAACAGCGATACAAAAACCTTGACGAACTTAAACGTTCGGCAAAAATTTCATTCCGCCTGCTTTCACCGAGATAATTCCAATTTGCATTTAAATTACGTTTCTAAAGCGAACTTGTTCGCGGGAGAGGAAATATCGCGCACTCGAAGAAAAATCATTCGAATATACAAGAAAAAAAAAAAAGAAGAAAGGAAATAACGTGCACGTAGAACTTATAGAGGTGATATACGTATGATTATTAGTTTGAAGATCAGAAAATGATATCTTTACCAACGTAACAAATAGAATAAAGTCAGATCATTTGTTAGACTACGTGTGTTTGTATAAATTCATATGAACAGAAATAAAAAAAAAAAAGAAAAGAAAAGAAACAGAAAATTCGTCACAATAACGTTGTAAGGACATATTTCAGATATTTCGTAAAATTTTGTATCGTTAGTTTATTCTATGAAGATTTTGTATCTTCGAGAGTTTATTATATACAGGTCACTTTTTATATACAGATCGTTAACAAACAGAAATTTCAATTATCTTTCAAAATTCACTGCCGCATCCTGCAATTTGTAAAAGTAAATTCGTGTCGTGATCATTGAAACAGCGAATATCGAATGACTAAAACCGGGGAGAGGTTAAAAATTTCTTGTAAAATGGGAAAACAGTATACATTGCACGGTCTTGCTTCGGAGAGACAACCAGAGAGGTGGTTCAATTTCCACTCAGGCTAAATTGTTATTAAGAAAGTTCGTAACTTGTCATTTGAACGTGTCAGCAACGTCGCTCGGATGGTCGGAGTAGTAAAGTTAAAGATATATCGTCGATAACAATGGCGTCGCGAGAAACTCGCCGCTGGTTGCCTTCTATCTTTCCATTTCCTCCGTCCCTTCCGTTTTTTATCTCTCACCCGAAGAGGGCTACAGTTCCCCGAGAGAACTATTTCAACTTCTCGGAATTAAATTAGGATATCTTTGAGGCGCGCAGCCTGCCGACGCGAGAACTTCGGAGAAACGCGAAAAAAGAGAATTTTATTTTTCTAACGAGACAAGAAGCAAAGGGAGATGGGAGAGCAAAATAGAACGAAAGAGAGAGAGAGAGACGATGGTGTGCGTCGATGGTAACAGTCACGTGTTCGAGAAGTTTGGGAATATACATTTCCCTTCGCCGGGAGGGTGAAATTGAAATTCGCCTAGGTTCAGACAGATTTCTCGTTTCACCTCTCTCGTATTTCGCGGCAAATTAAACGATTATTTAAATTCCCTTTCTCGTTTACAGTTTTGTTCCCGTTCGCGGGTCGCTCTCGGTTCGCCCGTTTTTTGAGGCCCGTAGTCTCGGATCAGGATTGTTATTAAATTCGTCCGTGATATTCAGATTGAATAACCTTGATATTCGATGGTTCTCGCGTTTCGAACCTTCGGCGCATTACACTCTTGGAATTGGAAAGTCAAACATAGAAATGGAACTGGTCTAACCCATCGCGCGAATGTTCCTGATAGATTTTGTAGAAATTCACTTTAATATCGAGTTTCGTGTGTTTGTTCAGTTGTTTTTTTCTCGTGCCATGTCTAACGAGAGATGTTTGGATGTAACGAACGGCAAGGTAAATTTTTAGCGAACATTTTGTGAATAAATTTTTCAGGATCGTTAGAAAGATTTTATGCTATCAGAAGACGATCATTGCTAATATTAACAGAACAACTGAAAAATATCTAAGGAATAATTTGTACTGATGAACATGGCGTTCGTTATGCGTTATTGGAATTGAATTTTATACCGATCAGTAAAGCAATGAAGAAAAATTTTAAATTGAATCGACAAATCTTACTACGACGCATCAAAAAATTTCTAATAGATTAATTTTCGTTCAAGGATATTTTTGAAATTCATACTGAACAATAAACTTGGAATTTCATTCTAATGAAATTTTATTCCCAGTATTAATCAAAAGTGTAACAAAATAAAAATTTGAATTAAATTGATCGTTCGTTACAATGTACTATTTTTATCCCTGTAGGTCAACTTTCAGCGAATCTATATTTTTATCAAAAAAAAAAAAAAAAAAAGAAAAATTGTACAGGTAAAATGTACTACTATTAAACAGGAAATAAAGTTTCATTACATGTCGTTCCAGTGAAACTTCATTCTCAACGTTAACCAAAAATAAGATAAAAATTTGAATTAAATTGACTATTCGTTGCAACATACTCTTTTTATCTTTGAATAGAAAATCCTCGTAGATCAATTTTCATCGAATCTTTCTACCAAAGGAAATTACAAATATAGAATATCAGTATTAAATATTAAATAAAATTTCATCATATTCATTGTTCCAATGAAATTTTATTCCCAACGCTGTCAAAGAGCATGATAAAATGAAAATTTGAAAAATTTAAATTGGCCATTTGGTATTTTTTTATCCCTTCAGTGGAAGATCCTTGCAGACCAACTTTCATCGAATTTATATTTTCATCAAAAAAATTACATAGCCAGAGTGTGTCAAATACAGTTTCAAATATTAAATAAAATTTCATTGCACGTTGTTCCAGTGAAATTTTATTGCCAACACCATCCAACAGCATAATAAAATAAAAATCGAAACGAATCAACTACTCGTATTACACCGCATCATCGTTACTGTCGCATCAGCTCCAATCTACCTCTCTTTCAGTCCTTTCATCTAAAAATAAAAATCGCGTGCTTCATTCACGTTTCCAACCGGTCTATGTATACTAAAATTATCGCATTAGCGAATACACTGCGAAATCTGCGAGAGGGATCGCGCAGGACGAGGTTAACGCGACGAGGAACAAGTTCCACGAGGAGGCAAAAGCGCGAGCTATATATGATGGCAATAAAAACAGCCGGAGGACGTCCAGAGCAGAACGACGCGGCATTTCTTACAATTTACATCAAAGCTCCGTAAGTAAGATTAATGAACGGTCGTCGTAACGAGGCGGGGTGCCGAGTTCCGTGAGCAACGGAGCAAAAACAGCCCGCCGGCTCGTGTGCTCGCGCCGGAAGACGGGAGGATTACGCGCAGGAATTATTACTTATTGGATATTCAACCGGCAATTACCATCGGTGAAAAGAAGTCCGCGTCGGGGGAAACCGAGCGCCGTTTCGCCGATCGTAACTTGGAATAAAAAGCACGAACGGCCTGGCGAGATAACGATTGAAGCGGTAGAAGGTTCGTTGATCTTGCGATCTATCGGACAACGCTCCGTGTTCAACAATAACGATTCGTCAAGCCAATGATTGTAGCTGTTCGTACTTGGAACTGAAGTTGGCAAGATTGTTTAATAATCGCGAGTGATTCAAATTTTCCACCGTTTTTTTTTTCTTTTAAACATGTAGTTATCATTGAATTAAGTTATTAATTGAATTCTCATGTTGGGATTCGTGTTGGGTAATAGCGTAGGTAGACTGCGAATGTTTGTGCAATAGCATATTTTTATGAAAATTATTAAAAGAATATAACCGAAATTATCGTGTTTATTGAATATTGAATTAAATATTATATTAAATATTACATTGAATTAAATATCATATTTATTGAGTACAGAAAGTATCCGTCTTTGGATATTTTTCTCATTTTTGCACGAAGGAATGTATTTCTGCGTCTTTAAATTCTTCGCAAGTTCGTAAAGATCCGCGGTTAATTTGGTCAATTGTTACAAATCAAAATTAGATGAAAGTATTACTGCAAAGGTCAGAATCAATCGATTGACAAGAGAGTGACGTATTCAGGGCATGAATTAATTTGAACGAAGTGACTTCTACTGATTAGCTACTAAATTATTCATACATCGAACATTCTCATCGAACGTATGCAAAGAAGTTTCTTGGAATTCTCTTGAACACTCTGCAATGTTCCAGACGTTAAATATACATGCTTACACGTACTAAAGTTGTATATACATGAATAATATAGTTACGTAATACTAAATGTTAATGTCATGCAAAGTGAATGCTTCTCTCTCGTACTTGAAGAGGAACGTGAAGCATCGAGAGTGAAAGTAGACGAAAGCTGTTTCAAAATACAAATATAAAATATTTAAGCATCAATTTCCAGGTTACATTATCCGGGTCTCGTCTAGAAGTTGATACTTGATACTTCAATTTGACGAAGACGCGACAGCCGAATCTTTTTTCGCTCTGATCGCTGGGCCATAAATTTTTATGCATTTATAAAAAAAAAAAAGAAAAAAGAACATTCAAAAAATCCACAAAATATAGGATGTGTGCTGTGATATTTAGTAACAGAAACGAAATCCGTTTCGCAAATAAAAATCACAAATAAATCTGCAGAAGCTGCAACAACTAGCAACTATCGCGGCTAAAGCCTTCATAAATATTTTACTTGGAAAATTTAAAATGCAAATCGTTCGCGACGCCGCTTCGCCGAAGGATATTAAACTGTCGAAAGAGCATCGAGCAGTTACTCCGGAGAAACGTTGAACGAAATAGCGATAGTAATAGCAATAAATCGAGGAAACGAACGCCTTCGGATTCGATCGAGAATGTCTGATCAACGTAAGTCAGCGAGCCACTTAATTTCCGGGCAAGTGTGCATAAGCAGCAGCGAGAAAGAAGATCCGGTCTCGAATCGACCGGATTTAAAGGGTGGCAATTACGCGGATAAGGCCGGAGTATCGCGGCTGAAAGGACAGGATAAACCAAAGGGAAATGGAAAAACCGGCGAATGGATTGCCTTCGATTCAGCGACAACCGCTTTATCCGGCATCCAGCTGTCAATCGATCGACCCCGACGATGGCTTTACTTTTCTCTCCCAAGGTTCTTCGAAAAAACTCGCCCTCCTTTCGAAGATATTTGGCGGCTTGCGACCTTCCTCCGAGTATGGAAACGTCACGCTTCTTGAATAGTTTTTTAAAGCTTCGAGTTTTATGATTCGACGAATGAGGACGAGGTGTTTCGACGAAGAATACGGAAGATAGAAGACGTTTGTCCGTGGAGGATACAAGTTTCAAGAAACAAAGAAAGAAAATGTAAAAATTGAAAGAACGTTTGAATCTAGGTCAGTTTCATATTTTTGTAACAAAACTTGCGCATTTCTGCGTGTATATATATATTATGTTGTTTCTCGTTCAATTATTCGATGATAAATAATTCTTCTGCAACGTATAACTTATTTGAAGTGAAAATCGAATCACAATGTACGCAAAGGTATAATTGTTCATGTTGACAAAAAATCGACCTAGAAAATTTACGGTATCTAGAAGATTTACGGAAAAGTAGTAGAGCTATAGGAAAAAGCTTATTATTCGTTTGAAAATAAATTTCCGATATCGGTGTACGCGTAATCAGAATCATTAACGCTCTCACGGAAGAATTACTGCTGCAATTTCAAGAAAATTCACTGCGGTAATTACTTTTTTACATAGTCAGAAAGATACGTATACACAGAGAGAGAGAGAGAGAGAGAGAGATTCCTTTCAAGATGAACTGAAAAGCAGTCAACATCAAACGAGTCAAAAAACATTATTTTCATTAAAATTAGAATCCACCGTGAAACAGCGTTAAGAGTAATTGTTCCTTTAAAAACTCCTTTAAAAAAGAAAAGGGAGAAAATGGACGGGCACGATGATCCACTAAGCGGAACTAACTAAAAGATCCAAGGATCCCGCGTTACTGTTACGTTCGCTGAGGCTCACAGTCGAATACGTTTCAGCAATTCGACGAACGATGTCACTGGTTTCGAACAACGAACGTTTGTTCACAAACATTTCGCATTCTCCTCGTCCTCCTCGTCCTCCTCTTGCCCCCTCCATTCCAACTACTTTTTTTTTAATACAAATATTCATTCGAGATTCATACCTAAGAGCTCGAGGGTTGGCACACTGACCCGATTCGACGGCCGATTTAAACGGAGCAACCGCTTTCCCCGCCATTTGCGAGCTACGCGTCTTCGTTTCTCTCGATATACCGCGGCATTTTACCACGGCTCGCGTCGCTGTCTCGATATTTGTTTCCCTTATTCTCGTCGAAATGGTGGATGGAAAAGGGGGAGGGGGGAGAGAGAAAAAAGAGCGCGTTTGCTCGACGTCGAGAGCGCGACTATCGATTGCGACGCGAGCGCACGTTTTCCGGTTTCGTGGTCCAAACGAACCGGGTCCGTGAAAAGGTTCAAGTTTAATTACGCGACCCGACCCGCGCCCGTTGAAATTAATTTCACTGAACAGGCACCGCTGTTGCTTTCGTTGGGTAACTTCCCCACTGCGGTGTTCCCTATTCGGAAAGGAAAAAGTCAATCGCGAACGCCGGTCAGGCGCGGAAAGCGTTTTACGACGCTCGCCGGGAAGCGTAAACTACGTACGAGTGATAAATGTTAACACCGAGCTCGTCGAGTTGCATATAATCTGGGCGATGAGGTTCGTTCAGCGGTGATCTCGATTTGGAAAACCGATAGAGTGAACTGTCAGGAGTTACCGAGAACGGGGACGCAATGTTAGATTCAATTCGAATTATTAACTTAACCCTTTGCCCTCGACAAATCGTTTGCTGTATCAACTACTAGCAATTTATTCACGAAGCATTATCACGTCAAAACAATCGTTCAAATGGTATTTAAAAATTTCGTTGATTATATCTTTCCAACGTGTAATATCGTTTTCAATTTAAAGCAACCATCAATGGGTGCTAAACAAGTATAATATATATATATATATATATATATATATAAATAAAATATAGAGTTAATGATACATAGGTTTGATCCATAGAAAAATAATATCGCGCCATTTTTTCAACTTTCGTGAGAGACAATAAGAAGTCTAGTTTATGCAAATTATTCCGAATTATGTGAATTATTGAGTGTCAATTGACTCGGGACTATTTTCAGAAATTTCTTCTTTATGAAATTTTTTTTTGTTCTTCTTTAACGTTATTACAGCTTTCACTCTAGGCGTCTGTTCTGATATTATACTATTATACATTGCATCATACAACACCAAGTGTATACATGTTCACTATAACTATATCAACAAATTATAAAAAGGAGTCTGAGCTAATAGCTAGATTTAAATACGATGTGCAAAGGAAACTTTCAATATCGTGAAATATTGGATTGTAAATAAGGCATCGAAAATAGGGTTTTTATAGTGTTAAATTTAAAGGGAAGCTTGTGAAATGAATTTTCAAATAATTCATATAACATAAATGTCCGAACGTTTTTATCACTTATCAATCAAGTTCCATTCAGAAGAAAATATCGCGTTACCTCTGAATATCCCGCTACTCAGTCTAATATCTCTTCCTCTCACTATCTGACGCTAAAAATCCCTTAAAAATACCTAAAAAAAAACTAGTCAGAAGACAACCCTCAAAAAATCTTAAAAAAAAAAGAAAAAAGAAAGGGAGCTTCAACTTGAGAAGAGCACTTTAATGCACCAAAAGCGAGTGTCGGGCAAGTCAAGATCTTCCAGGCCCCCAGAGCTCCAGCGACAACGACGACGACGACGACGAGCTAGCCGTTACATCGCTTACCATGCATAAGTCCGGAATCCTCTTAGACCGACGATAAAAAGATTTCCGCGGTAAGTTCGCGGGATCGTGCTCGTAAGCACTTTATATTTTCACGTTTAAGGATCGATATAAACGACCAGCGAAGGGGAGAGGAAGAAAATTGCGGGGGATGGGGGTTGGAGAGGGATGGACGTTGTGCAGCGACCAAAACCAGCCACCAGTGCACTATAGTCGGCCGTTGGCTTCGCTATGGGGCCTCCTCCCCCGGAGTAAATTAGTTTAGTTTATAATTTCCACACACACACACACCGCCCAGCAGCTCATGAGAATGAATGGGCCGCTGTTTCGGCGTCAGACCGGCATCGTCTCGACGCTAAGCGACGCCCGACGTCGCTGACGTATGTACGTACGTACGTATGTGCGCCCACGGTAAGTTCCGTGGAGTTATGGGTGTATTATGCCTCTGACACGCTACCTTATTAGGTTACTAGCAACCTGAACGCGGGTATAAACAGAACGGAACGGAGAGAACGAGAATTGTACACGCTTCCGTTGCATTTTCGAATTTTCATGGATTGACGTCTATGAAACCGGTGTGTCCTTTTTCTTTTTTCTTTTTTTTTCATTTTGCGTCTTTTAATCTCGTTAGATCTGAGTCATCGGGCAATAATTAAGAAATAGTTAGTTGCGTGAAAGTGATAATGAAACTTTCATTTCTTGGAAAAACATATACGTAAAAAAATAAGTAGCGACGAGCAAAGCTGAACATTCCAACAATGTAACAACGTAAATAACATTTTAATGAATATTTGCATGTGGAATACAAGACAAGTATAACACATAGCGGTTTGTAGTATATTTTAGCTAAAAATTTTATCACCGCTCGTTGCATCGCTTTTTGCAAAAAAAAGAAAAAATCGTATAGCAAGGTTTACAAAGAGTTCGTTGTAAAAAAAAAATTTCAGCTTTCAAGATCACGATGGATCAAATCGTCAAAAAAATTTTTTCAATGTTTTCAGAGGTGTTTGAATTTTTATAATCTTCGAGAGTATTCTTACTTACTTTTCTATCCTACACGCTACGTGATGTAAAGACATCTATGAAAAAAAAAATGAACTTAGGGTGATTAAAATAAAAACTTTACGTTTTAAAATGAAGTTATTCAACAGTTTGAAATATCGACAATTTATATCATCATTATTTCTTCAGTCACGTTCATCGTATGTAATTTCATAAGAGGCGAAATGAACCCACGTTGTTCGAATGTTCGTAAAAATTTGAAGTTGCATAAAAATCCGCAATTTAATTATCACGTTCGGTGGGAAGCATATAAATCTTCATAATAAGTTTAATTTAATTTGGCCAGCCACGAGTAAGCAAAATATAATTATAACGAAGTAACTGCGCAGAGAGTGATGACCACTGGATAAAAGCATTTTTACATGAAATTATACTCACCCGTGATAAGCGAGAAACGACAACAAGAAGAAGATACAAGCGAGTACGTCTGCTCGTCCCACGATGCCAGTTACCTGAAACGAGAGAAGAAAATGTTAGAATCTGATAGATACAACGATCGAGAAAAATAATGTCGAGTGAAAAATTTTCTATAATAAAATGTATTCTACGAACAAGTTAACTTGATATAGTTTATTCGTGAAATATTGTCTATATCTAACAAATTGTTCCAAACCAATAAATACGAAAAATATCAGGAAATATTAATCATATAACATACTAGAATCATCTCATCTTTTCGTGATAAATGAATATTATTTAAAATTGACTATTTACTTGTGCATACAATGAAATAAAAAAAAAATTAATCAAATTGACTTTTGAGAGACAGTATATAACGACTTTAACTTTCCTACGAAACAACAAATTATAAGATCAGACAAGTGAATTACAAAACCCCATCGAAAGGGGAAAAGTATTCACTGACTAAACGCAAACTTAAATCGTTCGTTGCTTCGGATCAGTTCACCATTCGTTTCGCGATTAATACTAACAAGACAGCACAACTATCGCTCGAACGATCGCTATAACGAGGAAAGATTAATACCAAGGAGATGAAATCGATGGATTTTCCGGGCGGTAGCAACGAAGGAGAAGCGAAACGAAGGGTGGGCACAATGGACGTCCGAGCCACCGCAAAGATCCTTGAGGGTAGGCGGTGGAGTGAAATTGGATTTAGCGGTGTAAAACGAGAGCCACGGTGAAAGGCAACTTAGGGGGGCAGATCTCTTACAAGACTCAAACGATGACGAACACACCCACGTGATCCAAAGGGCCAGACGCGAATTGAAAGAGAAGAGAGCCTGGCCAAGTTATTGACAGCTCGCCACCAGTGAATAACCGTGCTTCACGGACGGTGTCGTTCCCGACCGGTGCCAAGATCCTCCAAGATCTCTCTCTCGAACGTGGACTCGTACGTGTCACTGGGATCGCTTCGAAGTCCTCTACCTCTCTTTGTTCCCAGTGTTCCTCTCTCCTTTCATTCTCCTTCGTTCGCCAGGTTGCGTCTTAGAAATTTACAGGCGCGTCGTCGATCGAATTGGTCAACTATCCCTAACGAGATATATCCACTTGCGCCAGTGTTGTTGCCAACAACTCAGTCAAACTGAGAAGCTGCAAGTCCCTTTTAATTCGTAATTCTCGAACAACAGCTTGTTAATCCTTGTTAATCCTCACGCATTCCTCCGCAAAGTGAAAGGATTAGTAGATTACAACCGGAAAAGTCGGTTGACCTTTGAACTCTTGATAATGAGAAACTGGAGTTACCAGTTAATTGCCACATCGTCTGCAGAAACTCGCGTTTCCATCGTTCGGCACGGTGCGCGGATTTTCAATTTCGGTTAATCGATAGTTGTGATTAACTTTGTTACCTGTGCGCGGCAACCTGCTTTACGTTTGCGGCGACGCTGCTCTTCGCCGATGCTAACTTGTCAGTGTTCGAGGGAAAAAATGGCCGAATGACGGGGAACGTACGAGTTTGGAATAATTTGGAAT
Source organism: Tetragonula carbonaria (assembly GCA_032399595.1). Classification (NCBI taxonomy): domain Eukaryota; kingdom Metazoa; phylum Arthropoda; class Insecta; order Hymenoptera; family Apidae; genus Tetragonula; species Tetragonula carbonaria. Next base: position 10,789,950 of record JAUCRC010000002.1, read on the forward strand.
AATTCAAGGATGTCGGTTGTGCATTTAAATTATTATTCGACACGTATGTTACATCAGTTTCATAAACTTCAACTTCCTTTTTCTCAGTTCTCAATTTTTCTAATTAATGCATATACCACGATTAATATCGTTATGGAATTATTCAAGTATCCACACAAATTCTTAATTTTCCAGACTTTTCTGAAGAACATGAACAAACATTGTAATTACCATTGTTGTATGTTGTAAGTATCATTTTCGTACATAATTAATTAGTTTCGATGTATGAAAATAACAATTGAATGTAATAAATATTAATCAAATGTCACAACTGCCTAAGTTGTTATTTCTTTTGAAATCTTGAACATGCTCCAAGATTCAAGCACTTCTGACAACTTGAGATATATATTTTTTAATACACACTTTGCACACGATTAATTTAGAAATTAAGGAATACATATTTTCCCCGAAATCTCGCAGAAAGAATCTTGCAGAGAAATTATTTTGTATTTCGCGCTTCACGTGATTCATCTCGCTTGCAGAGTCGATCTTTTTGTAGCATATCGCGCAGATTAATCGCGAAACGTTTAATTTCGTTGAGTTTCGACGCGGGTCGTCAAGCATCGAGGACTTTTTGACAACCGTTGCGTCTTTTCCCACTTGGCTGTATTAATTTCTCATTGACGCGCGGCACATTATGATTAACAACGCCACAGCCACGCGTGTGCTCACCGCGTTCGAAAAATGATTAACGTTTGTCTGGGAAATTTCGAAGTTTCCCTGATGCCATTAAATTCTCATTATTATTAACTGTCCCCGCGTACGGCAATAAATTAACGTCGCCGTTAATGAAGCACCGCTACGTACGCCTATCCGCTAATTTTATACATTTTATAGAGATGGGTTCAAGGATGCACGGAGGCAAAACCGATATAGTTGCTGATGTTATTATTAAATTCCGACTGTAATTACGACCGGTGATGGACGTTGATTAATATGACTTTCAACCATGGCCGGCTACACCAGAAAGCAATAAATCACTTTCATTTCTCCACCCCTCCTGCCTCTTTATCATTCGATGTTAAAAGAAAATGGAAAGCAGGCAACGAAGATAACGAATTCATCCGACAGGAAAGAACAATTTAATGAAACGTTAATTGCGTTCGGTAGAATTATTTCGCAGAAACGTGCCTCGATTGTTGTCAAAGTTACAGTCTAATATATGTGAAATCTATTTATATAGTATTTTCATGGGACGAGATTGAAGTTGAAGTAGTCACGAAAGTATTCGAAAGTATCTTAAAACGCAGAGTTTGCGGAATATGAACAGTCAAGTATATTTATATTGCACACTAATTTTTCATTAATTTTACATTTCATTGCACACTTATCTTCTTTCCGTACAATAATTTTATTCCATAATGACATTTCAAAATGTTCTAATGTGGAAACAAAAATATTCTGTGGCAAGTGTGTTGATAGGGTAATGTGTCTCTATATATATAAAATATATATCTGATATAATATCAATTTACGAAAATGATAATTCAAATTGTTTCGTCTAGTTTACCGACGAATCTTGGAAAATCTAATCCAACATTTAATATTACATTATACGTAATTATATAGTATCTATGATTTCTCAAACAACACCTGAAAAAATAACTTAAGAAGCAGATAGCAAGTAACGAGATTTATTCCCTGTAATTAATGAATCTTTCGCCCATCAATTAAATATTCCATCTTTCGCATAAAAAATAGTCAAGTTCTCTTATGATTAATAGGCATCTCGGTTGTTATCTCGGATCTCTTGCGGCGATACGACGTCCGGTAATCGACGTATCGCGCTTTTATGAGACATAACAGTGACCCGAGGACGCGAGATTCATCAGCAGGTAAATGGACGAGAACGAAGTCAGTGTAAGATAAACAACAAGTTGACATTTTCCGAGGGCCGTGTCCCTCGTCCTCTTATCTACCCCTATCCGCTTAGCGGGTAGCAACTCCGTGGAAAATCTCGGCTGGTGGAACAATACTCCGTCAACGTCAAGGGGATGAGAAAGGAGTCGAAAGTGGCCTGGTCGAGGACCAAGGAGCTATAAACGAAGAGTCCACTTAAGATAACAGAGATTACTCTGGCCATTTTGTGATAGATTCTTTCACGCGCCTTCAATGTCCCTCCCTCGAATTGATGGCCAGGGATAATGGTTAATTTTCGGGGAAAAAACACCAACCGACGATTATCCTAAGTGATCTGCTCTGGTCCGCGTGCTGAAATGAGGGGGAAAGAGGATTAAAATGAACGCGGCGAAATGGAGGGAATTTTTGGATCTGGCGCGAATGGAAAAGAAGAACAAAAATCATTACATTACATTAATGGACACTGGTCAGTCGTCCAGAGAATAGCAGTGGTTAAAAGCTAGTTGAAAGTGATCTTTTTTTCTCTCTCTCTCTCTGTCTCTCTCTATCTTTATTAGAAGATGATAAAAATATAACGGGGCATGTCCGCGCTCTAATAAAACCTTTGAAAATTGAATTTGATAATAATTCGATACTCTAATTCTTCAAATTAATTAATTTAATTTGATTCAAAAGATTAATTAATTTGAATAGAAAAGTCCATTGTACTACATCAATATCTGCTATGATTTGGCTATAATTGCAAGATTCTTCGGAAAATTTTAAAAATCATAAATCCTAGGGAAATCTGTTTCGACAAGTGATCTTTTTAAATTTTCTAAGTACGTAAAATACTATAATACTTTGAAACAGTTCCTAATTTTCACTCGCAATCACTAAAATTCTTTGTCATTCGACATACATATAGCGAGAATAGAGTTTGATCATTATAAATATCAACAGTCCATGTGAGAATTTTCATAACGTTAATTATGTTAAATTAAACATACGTGTCTGCGACACATCTTTATCCTTCCTTTCCGAAAAACATTCGTCCTTATTTCATCCGATCAAACGCCGCACGAACGCGAAATGGAAACACGAAAGCAACTCGATGAAATCTCAGCAAACGGGGCGTATCGCGCGATACTTAATGAATCCCCGAGTTGTCGAAGATCGCCTGATTCCCGGGCAAGTGGAGGAGGTTGAAGTAGGCGACGCGACGACGCGACGCGACGCAACGCCGAGAGGATGCGATGGTTGATACCCCCCGTTCGTTCGAGTCGGCACCAGTTTGCTCCAGTTTGTACTTAGCTCAACTCCATTACCATCTCACTCGTTCAAGAGTTCTAATTGATTATATGAGGCGGTAGTTTCCGTAGGAGTTCGCTCGTTACTCGGGGAGATGGCTTATCCGCAGCCCTTCTTCCTTCGAACGAAAGCGTGTAGCGTTCTCCTCCGTCGCTCTTTTATACCCACGTTCCCTTTCCCCTTTACTTTTCTCGCGCTTTTCTCGGTGCTAGACGCGCCTAATTAATGGGCCAACTCCGCCGGCTCGGCTCCTTTTCGTTTTCGAAAAGCGTAACGCGTTCACTTCTACGGTTCTACGCGGATCTCCGAATTCTTACGATACTTCAAGAGAATCTGTTCTGTCGTTGAATCTTGTTAAACGCGTAACGTTTGTAGGGAAACGTTTTGCTTATCCACTTCAGACGATTTCTCGGTGATTATATTCAAATAAAATTCTTCGTTTCGATAAATCTCAAGTGAATGAATCTCGATCTAGATTTGTAAATGTGTACGTAGAAATTTATATCTTAAATATTTATTACAATTCATAGGATTCGTTTTGAATAAATTTTGAATATTGGTAATATATGTATGTATATATATTGTCAATGTATGTGGAATAGATACGACTATATTAACTTGTAATCTGTAATGTTAATCTATAATGTACAATTAATATAATATGCGTGATAACGGAGGATCAACTGCGGTTAGCCATATAACATCAATATAGCCACAAATTAATTAATTCCGTCATAATGTGTAACATATCGTGTTAATAATTAACCAAATTAAGGAATGTCGTAACATACATGTTAATAACATGGCTTAGCACAATGTTCCGTCGATTAAAGAGAAATTAGTGACTCATTACATTCTTGCTTTCATGCTGATGAAAATTCCAAAAAAAAAGAAAACTCCGGAGATAAAGTTAAAAAGTATAAATTGAAATTAATAATATCGAAACGAAAATCTAGAATTTAAATTAGTGAAAATAGAGCTCGATGAAAACACAAAAGTCCAACGAGATACAGTTACAAATCGCAAAGGACTTCTGTTCATTACTTAAGAAGTTTCAAGCTTTTTTATCATCCTTTCTATCATCCGTGTAAGAAATTAGTAAAGAGAATATCATATCACAGAAGAAGAGACTCTCGAGGGATTCATTAATTCCAGACTATCCCACCGTGTGTCAGTCAAGAAGTTAACCTTTATTAGACGCTGCGACACAGTACATGATCGATATGGGAGTGTCCCTCTTATCCTTTTAAAAAATTAAAGTTCAAGTGTTCGTGATTCGGATCCTTTTCTTCACAAGCAACAAATATTACATATATTTAATGCCGCGCGTTCGTTTCATGGAGATTGTTTTTGTTCTACAATACGGACGAGACATTGAAAATGTCATTCTCGGTTTTCATTTTCACGTGTTCGATGCTTGTAACTGGCGGTTTAGACAGATGGTTAGCAACAAGAGAGAGAGAGAGAGATTTGAAAGACAGAATTTCAGATATTCAAGGTCCCCGCTTTTCAATGGCGATGCCGGAATGCAAATTTATGATGGATACGTTAAATAGACTCGAGCCGGAGGATTAACGACCGATTCTCCCGAAATTGAGAACGTATGATGGCGATGAACGTATGATCTTCACACGGAGTTCTAATACGTAGCTCCGAAGCGCATATATAGTAATCCCTACGTTGCAGTTTTAGCTGGCATTTGCACACCTCACAAAATCGCGAAATCAGAAGTCTGCGATCTATGATTTAGGTGAAGAAAATGTGTGATTATTCAGGTGTGTAATTATATCAAAAATAATATTATAGAGTACGTTATTAATGTAAAATATGAAAGTTTAATTAATTACGATTGAGGATCATATGAGTTACAATGAATTAGATACGCATATAATGGACAAAACATTCCAACTCTCTCAACACAGCAACACTGTCGACTCCACTCTCCTTTCCAACACTGACCTTTTCAGCAAGGAAAACCCTCGCTAGTCACTTTTCCTCCCCTCCCTCACATCCCTATAAACATCGATAATGCACCGATCTATCGTCCGTTCGTTGGATCTGGTTTTCGTCCGTCATTGCTTTCGCTTTTATTATCTTCTTCCTGTCCTTGGAATTCCTCATGAAATAATATTCTTATACCTATTCCTATGAAGTAAGGTTTCTTAAAACTACGACACTACAATATTAAATTATATCGAAATTAATAATTAAATATATTCACGTGTGTACATCCTCGTCAAAGATTCTTCAAAATCACCAAAAATATGTGTCTTCGAATATAACTTTTATTTTCCTGATCTCATGCCACAGTCATTCAAACTTTATAGAAATATATATAGATATAAAATTATTCTTTCCTTAAAACCATACTTCTGTATTAAATGTAATGTTTCATTACACGCATAATTTAAAAGTTATTTCAGGTGTGCATGTCACTTACGTATATATATATATATATATATAAAATTCTGGAAATTCTAAAATGAATTTACTTTGATCAAATATATTAAAAAAAAGAAAACCTTATGGACCTGAAGTTTTTATTTGAAAAAGAAAGGGTGTTTCATATTTACCGAACTAATAAGATAAAAATACAATTCTTTTTCATATTTCACGTGTCAAATCCGTCCGTAATTGCCAAATCATCCGTAATATAACATACATACATACGTACGTGCATATCATTATACAACGCATTATTACGCGTTACCAGAACACGGAAGAAAGCTTTCACACTTGCGCACTTGTTTTAACAGCCAACGGAGTTGCACTAAAGAGAAGATATTGCCACGTCGTGCAGCAACTAACACACACACACACACACAAAAGCAACGGCGGGAAGCGCGGTTACGCGTTGCGGGCAATTCGCTCCTTCAATATTACAGCGGTCTTTATTAAACCTTCATCTTCTTACAAGCTGCCAACTCCATTCTCGACTGTACCACTCGGATAACGACGTCGTTACCTTCCCCTCGAATTTCGCCCGCGAAAACTGCCACCGAAAAGGCGAACAGGGTGGAACACTCCGGTAACACCGAGGCCAATAATCCTTACCGCTACAACAGGCTTATTAAGGACGTTAGAGCGTTTATAACGCGGCGGTTTGGAACGTGACAATATCGTCTGCTTTCGTCACCCTTGCCGTTCTATACCATCTACACACTGTGACAACGAGGCCGTTAACCCCGTTTGAATTCCATGCGACACCTAGCGACCCTTGCCTGCCAACCTGCGAGGTGATCTTCGAGAAGAAACGACGCGAACTTTCCCTTTCTTTGTTTCAGCTTTCGTCTTGATTTTGTCAAACTTTCGAGTTTCTGATTACGGATTATCACATCTTTGAATGTTCGCAGTTTTTCTTCCGTATTTTCGGCGAAATTGAATTTTGTTGCAATCTAGAAATTTACACGATTATCGGCTACTGTTATTGAACAGTGACTTCTATAGATTCGTCGTCAGACTGTGACATCATTATTAAACTTTTTCTGGAGGTCACTGTTCTTTCTTCTTTATTTATTTCAGAAAATTTGTAATACGCAAATTCTCGGTTTAACATTAATTTTGCATCGGATTTTATTTATTTTGTTTTCAATATTGTACGTGCATATCTTTGTCTACCACAGATGGTGATTATTATTATGATTATTATTTCTTACAAATCTAAAAATATACCAGACTCAGTAGACTGAAACATTTGTTTTTGTTTTTTTTTTTTACAAAGTAATTATTCATTGAAACGAAAGATCTATGAAAATTGTCTAGGATACGTCTGCGACAGACGCAAGTCCTTCCGCGAGGAATAACTCGCGTTATTGCGATTTACTAATCTGTCGTCACGTTGATGCGCCTCGGAACGAGAACTGATGCAGAACTAACGCATTATGCGGAATAATTCCCATCCAGCATTTCGTACGGAGTTACGCTTGTCACCCTGTATCACAAGTTCTCCAACCGCCACGTTTCCAAGGGTTTTATACCACCGAGTTAGATCCGGGCTCGTAATATCAGATTCTCGACTCTGACTTTAACTACCCTGGATGTTTCGTTAGATTCGCTCACTTCTCGCCCTCGTTCCATTCGTTTCCAAAGGGAGGCCGAAACGATCCCATTTCCCTGACGAGCATAAATCTTCTCCCGGCGAATATTATTATCGACAATAATGCCAGGCAGTGGGAAGCATTATGCTCTCATCGATTTCATGCCACGTTGCTGCTGATGTTATCGAGAAATCGCTCGCCCCGATTGTGCACTGCATTGTGTACACAGTGGCTCGTGAAAGTATTCCAATAGTCATCACGGAAGAGGAACCTCACTATTACTAGATTCACACTTACACTAGATTACACTAGTTTAGACTATTAGTATATGTATCTGTAGCTCGCGAGTACTTTATTTTGGATATTTCAATGGGACATTGCTAATAATATATTAATTTCTTTCTGATTTTCAACAAAAAATAAATCATGGCTCGATATGATAAGAGGTGTATCTTCATGAATACACCTTGGTTTACAAAAGAGATATCTGTACAACAGATATTACACCGTGTATTAATTAATTCAGTCCAATTATGTTGAATTTCATAGCATTTAATGTTATACTTTCATGAATACGAAATGAAAGAAAAGCGAAAGTGGATGCTTCGTGAAAGTATTCCAATAGTTGTCATAGAAGAATTTCATAATCGTTACTAGATCACGTACTTAGACTGGTAAATTTGTACCGGATGTATTATATATTTGTTTCAGCCTGTGCGTTCTAACGAGTACTTCACTTTTGACATTTTAATGGAATATTTTCTGCTTTCCTAACAAAGAATAAATTACGATTCCTGCTCGAGGGTGGATATTGATACAAAGTATGCTCTTATGAGTGCTCTTTACAAAAGGGTATTTGCACTGAGTTTATTATAACACTTGAATATTAATTAATTGCGTTGAATTTCGTAGCATTTAATAACACTTTCACAGATACGCGTGTAAAAACTTCGTTAGAAGAGAAGTGAAAATATGATTCTGCTGGGAAATAAGGTGCAAATATTTTTCACTAATTTAACCAACAGATTAAAATCATAAAAACGATCGGTGCAACGCCCGGGATAAAAACTGCGGAGAAGGAGAAAAACCTATTTAAATAAGAGCACCACTGGCACTGCTCAAACATCAATAATCGCTTTGGCACCGCTAACTCCTCTAAAGGCTCGTTAAAAGCCTTTAGAGTCAACACAATCTCTTTGTCCTCGTGAAAGTTTGGCAATCGGGGTTGCGGGTAATGTCTAAAGGAACGTCGGGCCACTCTTACCGGACACAAGGACGAGCGAACCCCGAGTCTTTCCTCTATTTGTCGCCAATTACTCGTCCAAGCCTTCCTCCACCTCCTCCTACTATTCCCCGTTGAACGTTGGATCACCCCTTCACCGTTCTTTAAAGCCGTGTCGAGGAGGGAAAAGCTCGCGGCCACCGGCTCGATAGCTTTTATACTATAGAACAAAACCGTCGACGCGGTGGAATGCACGGCGGCTATCGATGCCGCCGTCACGCTGGTTCACGGGCCGAGGCACCCGCCCGACAAAGGGATTTCCGCTCGATACGTAATTCTGTCGATACCTCTTCCGGCTGTAATAATGTCGCGCGGCGAGATAGCGAACGACGACGTCCGCTCCGAAGCAATTTCCAACGACGGTGCGTTCGCCGATTTATAAGTTCGGATTTATAAGTCCGAGGGGTTTATAGGTTCTGACGCTCGAACGGTTCGCGAACGGGGGTGACGGTAATTGGTGAGCCATTGCGGTCGGTGGATCTTCTCTCGGCGGGCTTGATGACAGGAGAGGGTTTACCGGGGAGGTGGGGGGAGGGGGGAGGGGGGGAGGGGGCCGGTGGCTTTCGCCAGAGTAGAAAATTGTAACGGGTTGAGGTAATGGATTTCGTGGAGTTTCGTAGCGACGTGCTTTCCACGAGGAAAGAGGATTATTGTGTTATTGTACGGCGAGTGTATAGTTTTCGTCAGAACTTACACCGTTGGTTATAATATTAAAGAAAAACCGCGAGTAATGTCTCGTTTCTTGATACTGTGCGAAATTTCATTCCGTTCGAGAGAGTTTAATACAGCTTTGATCTGTGATATAATTTAATAAGCACACTAAATGTTAGTATATTTAACTAAAATATCAATGATATATCATAAATTAAATTACTGTCGATACAATGTTTATTAAATTTGAAAGAAAAAGGCATTAACCATGGGTACTATATATAAAGCGCGATCCAGCAAGAAGAAGTCTTTGTTCAAAATTCTAAGAATTTCAAATCTATAGAATTTCGACGAAAACTTACAAATTGATCATTTCGATCACTCTGGTAGATCTAGAGAAATAACAAGGAAATTGAAATATTAAGGTATTGAAAAATTAAAGAAACTTCTTTATGTTTCTTTAGAGACAAAGATCTATTATATAAAATTTCGATGGAAATCTGCAAATTGATAATTTCGATTGCTTTGGTACGGAAAGAAAGACGAAAGAAAATCTAAATGTTAATGTGAAAAATATTAAACATTAAGAAACAGCAAGATTTGTTTATAATGCACCATGACACGAATGTTTTTTAACTCTGTTCTTCTCAAAAAAAAAAAAAAAAAAAAAAGGAAAAGAAAAAGACAGACAGCGAAAAGTCAAATTTATACTTGTTCTTATATCGCAATATTACTTAGCATGCACACATACACACACGCGCGCGCGCTGAAAATCTTCTCGGATATCGACGAAAGAAAGTTTGCCCGGATTGTGCTGCGAAACGATTCGGGGAATAAGGTCGACGAACGATGACGACGACGACGACGACGACGACGACGACGAAGAAGAAGAAGAAGAAGAAGAAAACGCGGGAACCGACGAAAAGAAGAAAGTAGCCATTGAAAGAACGAGGAAAGCGAGATGCAGTGGCAAAGCCCTTTTCCCAAGCGGAGTTGGCAGGCCTCTTTTCTTGCAACTTGCATAAAACCATTTTCCAACCCCCAGTCAAGACCGACTTCTATGAAGTTTCTTTCTGCGGGCAACTAGTGCACCGTTTTAGACACTCGCTGCTAGACTGCCAGTGCTTTAAGTTGCAACGCTTGGCCAGTTTGCAAGAGTATCGCCGATATCTCGTGGAAATTTTCCACTATTGTCGAAGAAGAGAGACAGAGAGATAGAGAGAGAGAGAGATTCCAGAGGAATTTTCGAAAAGACGTAAAGAGAGTGCGAATCGATTATGGATATTTTCAGCCACGTGCAGTGGCGACGAACGAAACTGGATCCACGCGTAGAATTTCAACGTAAATAATATTTGATTGAGTGTCTGCGTGTAGAATACATAAAAATCAAAATATGTACGATGCGCAGGATATTTTGGCTTTTCCAAAATAAATTTTCACCAATCGTGTCACCATCGCTGTTCAATGGCAGAATATACAAACTGTATTCGCGGAGTCAGTTTTGCGCCGCTATGAATTTCAATGAAAAATTATCGATTTAGATTGTTACAACTTCGTAAAAAAAGAAATCATCGTGACGATCCGCTTGGTTTCATTCGAAAGAGTGAAAGTTTTACTTTGATTACTTTTGTATTGATTTCTTCGCAGGATATGTTAATATCTTGTAGCAAATAGATAAGTGTTCTTTTCTTTAAAAAAAAATTCAGGGGAAAAAAACAACTAAAATCCATCGTGTTCTTGAAGTTTGCCCTTTGCAACGATCCCTTAAAATTTGCTCTATGAGTATCCCTTCGACACTGTATTTTGAACTTTGAACATTAGAGTAAACGATAAAAATTCAAGAAATCCTAACGCCCTAATTCAAAATCGAATAAAATAGCAAAACAAAATCGTTAAAATACAACAAGATTTAAGATTCGTTGCAAAGAAAAAAATTTTAGTTTCCAAGAACATCATGGATCAAGTCAAGAAAGAAATTTGTTTAATGTTCGAATTTTCGAGAATAAAAGTAGTTTTATTTCCTCACTTGCTACATGATGTGAAAACATCATTAAAAAAAAAAAGAAAACTTAGAGTAGTAAAAGTAAAAGTTTTACGCTTTAAAATGAGATCATGTAGATTATAATTTGATCGATAAATTTTCATTATTATGTATTCAGTCATGCTCTTCACTATAGATAAAATATAAATAGTTATTGTAAATTGAAATTAGGTAATTTGTGAGCATAAACCATTAGCTAAAAGGAACATATTTTTTGAAGTATATTTACAGGTGTTCGAATATTTATAGCAACTTTTTATGAACATATTACGCGCGTTATACAAAACACTTCGCTTTAACGAGTAGCGAGTAGTGTGCTATGTCAGACATATTCCACGGCGAGTCTACAAATGTTTACTCGTAAATAATTTCATTATTTTATATTTTAAATAATTCAATTATTCTACTCTACGTTATATTTCATTATCTCTATTATTATATTATTCTATATTTCTTTATATTATATTATATTATATTATTACATTATTATATTATTCTATATCTACATTGTATTTAGGTCATAAGACTTCTGAACTTTTTTCTAACGTACTATTCCAATACAATATCTAATAAAAATGTCATTAACAACGTCAAATAATTGTACAAAGCCAAAATGAAAATAAATAGGCTTTTAAATGTTCCTTCGTTCATTACATCTATATCAATCGGCATCAGTCCATGACAACGAGACGTCGCAGATGTATTAAAAACGTCCGAACGCTGCACAAGATGTTCCTCAACACTCTGTCAAAATTCACCTACCGCGCAATAATTCAAATGCCGCGTGAGCTTCGTTTCATTTCAAGCCAAGTCTTCTCGTTCTCAACAAGGTAATAAATTAACCGCGACTCGCTGAAACAGTCACACGCCGGCTAGTGTATCAGTTTATGGCGACGGTTAATTAATGACCTCAATTAGTAGCCTGTTGAATGCACGGTAGCCAGCAGATTGCTAATCTTAATCGTCACCGGGCGAAATCAATTCCCTATGACGTCCAAGCGTAAATTGCGCAAAATTTTCGAGCTAGTCGTCGAGTCGAGGCTCGAGGCTCGAGGTTCGAGGGAGCTCGGAGACGTAGATCTCGCCGCGTGGCGTACGTTATCGAGCCAGAAATTGTTATCTGAATGCGGGAACAGCCAAGCAACAACTCAGCCATTTACATACGGTCGCGATAGCGCGGCTGAGTTACGCCGTCTAATGCACTCGTCGACTAATGCCCTCGCCGAGTTGCTCCAGATAGTCGCGAGCAAGCCCGCTTTTGACTCCCAAGCCGGGTTCGGCCTGGCTTCCCTATCGGCTCCTTCGGGATAAAGCGAATTTTAACGACGGTATCGAATCGCGATGCGGACAAAAAGGACGATAACGACCGCCGCGTTCCAACCTTACGGGACCGCTTTGATAGCTCGCCGCCAAAATTGAAGCCTTTCATCTCGGGATCGTGGCGAGCGGCGAAATCTACCAGTTAGCCGAATGGTATTACCTTCGCGGCGGCCACCGATTTAGAACGTTCGAGTCGTACCATTAAACCAAATATTTTCCATCTTTATAGAGCGCTGCTCTTTTATTTCGTGGCTCTGGCGGCAGAGGGGAGGGGGCAGAGGGGATGGGGACCTCTAATGTTTTCAATCGCGAAAATTGGAAGTTCACTCGGGACACGGGGCCGAACGGAAATTGAAAGGGAATCGATATTGCGAGTTCGTAACGCGAGCTGCTTTTCAGAAAATTTAGATGAATTAAACTGGTGTGGAATGAGGCGGTTTGTGTGACAGATAGGTGTCAACGATTTGAAAACTATTTAACTCTCTCGTGATAATTTTTTTCCCCCGCTAGTCAATTAATTTTAATCGAGTGTTTTAATTTTGACTGAATTTAAAAAATTTAATTCAATAATTAAGTTAAATCGTTTGACATTAATTTCGTATGATAATAAAAATTTGTTAAAGAGAGTTAAATATGTGTCATAAAAAAAAAAAGAAATGCTTCGTTGGAAAGTGAGGATACTTTTCAAAGTTTCTTTCATAAAAGCGAGCTGGCAATAAATGTAAAGGAAATTCGAAGTTAAATTAACGTTAATCCTATTAATTTTAATTATGATAGAACATTAATCATACAAAAATGAAAATTGCCGATCTCATCGTTTCACAATAAAGCACGATCTTCAATAGCTACGAGGCAAAGATCTTGGCCAATTCTTCTCACGAACAAACTATTCGATACGTTCTATTTACGAGCGTGGCGAAGCTGCCAGGAGGGAACAATTGACTAACAAGTGAGGTCACGAAAGTTGCGCGTTTACTCGAATCACGTCGATCTGGAACGTTTTTCGCGACAGTTTCGGCGCTCGTGAAACGAGTTCTTGGTCTGGTGAAAAAACCTTAAACCGCGGGTCGTTCGGAGGAAACAGCGAATTTGTCCAAAGTGTCGTTACGGATGAGTTAGCGATCCCCAAGAAAAATACTTTCTGCCCCAATTGATGGAGTTGGTGCTCGCTCGCAGTCATCTTTCGCTCCTATAAATTCCACCTATTGCTCTTCAACCATTGAATCTGGACCATTCGTGATTTCCAACGTCTTGAAAGTTTTTAATAAAGTTGAACGGTGCCGAATGATAGTTTGATCAGCAACTTCATTGACTGTAGATAATTCACGCGCATGCATGTCGAATAAGTATGGTGTATATGTTATACAATATATTAATGTAATATCGAAATGTACTACACGTTGAATTACAAGTAATACTTATTAGTAGTTTATGTTTCCTTTCTTTGGTTACAACATATGTATGTTCCTCTTTTTCGAATTTTCTTTTCATAATACAAAGGAAGTAACATGCTTCCAACGATACAGACGGAGCATCCTCTCAATCCTCAATAATTGACAATTAGTGTCTAATTAGTGTTCTCAGTAGTAATAAATAATAAGATGCAATGTATAGCAATATTTTCTTTTTACGTAAAATGTACGTGCGACTTACTAATAATTACCTAATATGATTTATGATATTGATTTGAACACGTTCGAGACGACTTTCTCATGATCTGGAGAAATAAAATTGTTCTTCTATATTTCTAATATCTGTGTCGATATAAACTCCAGAACACGCCATTACTATATGTCCCTTTATTTCAAAAAACGCGTGTGGTAATATATTTTTTCGAAATATTTAACCTCCGCGGTTCATCCTTTCAAGTGTCAATGGTTAATAAAATTTGTGTAAAAAGAATTTCAAACTCTTCGATTGTACCAGAGACATTTAAAACGATGAAAATCCCTAATCTCGACACTGTAAAACATATAAAAGCAGCGAAAACGAGTGGTCTTAATTCAATGGCATCGGGAAGATGCACGAAAGAAAGTAGAAACGAAGGAAGAACGAAGAAGCCGGATTCCCGGGCGTTATGAATCGCGCAATCAAGGCTGCAGATACTGGGGCGGGAAACTTTGGACAGCTGATGCCTGGCTGCTTCCGGTTGTTGTTAAAAGCGTTTCGCAACTTCTGTCGCGAAGTGCGAGGAGGCTTCGGATGGGTGGCGCCGGCCTTGCCACGTTCACGCGCCAGCGAACCCAGTAATTTCGACAATTACCAACCTAAAACCGGTCTGAATACCAACTGAAAATAGTTTCCCCCGAGCAAATGGCTTTCTTTCGGCTAGCCGTAATTCGGCCATTTCGTTAAGAACTTGCCAACGTTCCGTAATATTCCTCTACTTCCGATTTTCTCTCGCATTTCCCGGCGAGGATTTTTCTCTAAGAATTGAACGTATCGTAGTTCATTGCCTCGGAAGTTTCACGTCGAATTTCCGTGTCTCCTGGCTTAATAAACGAAGGGACGTTTAAAATATCGACATATTGTTCCACAATGTTGCGTGATTTCCTGTTAAATATAAAATAGAAAAATGTTCTTCTTCATGAAAGACTCCTCGAGGACGTACGAAACATCTCAGCATTGAACGTGAAAATGAGAAATCACAGGCATATCAAGAACGATTGTTTCGTGCTTCACTTTAAAGAAATAATAGAAAATAATAAAATATTCGTTAATAAAAGACTACGCTTGAGTGGAAAGAGTTACGTTAGTTTCGTTCGTAAGTTTCTTAATGTATGGAGTACCATCTTTAATGGCAAACATGACTTGCAATGACGATTACTTTCCAATTACGAGTCGACTAACCGAAGACTTTCAAACCCGACCAAGTGAAAAATCCAACGTGAAAGCACGTCGAGAACGATAATTCGGTCGGCATAATTTTATTTACGCAGCGCACGCGCGGGACTGCAGATACATGCATAATTGATCGAGAAGCATTTCCTTGTCACCAGTAAAAATTCGTCCTCGGGCTTCTTTCTTCGAGGCCCGGTTTCTGCGAGCTCGCGGAATCTTGCGGTGAAATATTCATGCTGAGACGGAGAATTCGAGATCGTTGGCGTAATCCGTGCACGACCCGCGCGCGCGCCACCCGCAATTCAAAAAAAACGAAAGATCTAACTTCGTTTTTTACGTGGACGAAAGTTTCCTCTTCTTTTTTTTTCGCAGCAGCGTTCCCTCCTTTGAATCGACATCGGGCGATGATTTCGACCAGACGAAACATGCTATCCCAGCCAGCCAGGAAAAGAATTTCCTTCGAGTAAGCCATTACCGACTGAAGAGACGCGCAGCTGTTTAAACAGAGCTGCCTCCTTCGGATTCGCGACTCGCAACTTGACAATCTTCTGTACTTTGCGTCTAGTTTTGACACGACGAGCCATCGTATCTCATTGAATTTTACGTAAAACGTGCTCCCGATATTTACCATTTTCTGGGAATAAATTTATATGAATGTCTGAATATCGATTTTTTTAAGTTTCTTATAAATTAACAAAACGATGCACCTTCGTTGTTTCTTTAATCTGAGGTTATTGTAACAATAAAGTAAGTCTGTCATTTCTTATAGTAAGTTTCTTATAGTGCTGTTAACGCAAAGCTCTGGAAATTGGAATTTAATCACGTGTTCGAACTGCTGAGGGTGTAATTCTATGTTTTGTTCAAAGAATATAATACACATAGAACATTGTTTTATGTGAAGTACAGCAACAGACGAATGAATGAAAAAATTACCGATGAATTTTATAAATACTACTCAAGGAGGTGTATGTTCAATAAAGATCTGTTTAATCATCTAAATGTCATAGCAAGTTATAACTGCAAAATTTCTCACGAATATGCGTGTATAGATTATTATAGAATCCCTTATGTGACTGATCGTGTACAAGTGCGCAAAGGTGACGTAATCATTTGCAAATACAACGGGATCGCACATTTACATCAATCCAGGCTATTAATATGAAACCTACATGTTTGTAGAATCAACCTTATTTGATTACGTATCGATTATTATGTGTTTACCGACATTATTCATCGAAACATGTACATATAGAGACGTGGATTAAAAGAAACACATCCAGATTCCAAATATTTAAGTTGAGATTGCTTTTGACGTGGAGCTGTGTCAATTGGATATTTCGCAGAATTTTGTGAATTATGATGAACTGTGATGTAGAAGTTTAATTGTGAAATTGGCACGAATGTTTTGGACGTGCCTTTTCTTCACCGTCTCTCTATCAGCAAAGCGTAACGGTATAACACGAACTGGCTGATTTTATTTGAGTAAATATTATCGTATTTGTGTACAGAAAGTTCCATTCGTTAAATTATGGGAATACGAACTTCCGGCCGGAAGTTTCCAACCTGCCTGTTTTAATAACAACCGCCTAACTTAGTTTGGTATTTCAGAGCTATTTAAAATAATAGGCAAACGAAATTAAACAATGGACTCGTTCGTAAATAGCTAAGAATAATAGTTAATTGTCTGAATTCTGACATCTTTCTCAAGCATGAAACTAGTCTTCCAAAATTAGTCTTGTCTTTTTAAGAGAATTTAGATTGATCAATATGATGAAATCATGTTAATAGATATATTGTTACGAAATATTCTGATAAATACTGTAGAATTGTATGAAATACAATTACTGAATGAAAGATCTATAGAAGTGATGAACAAAATAAAAATAGTCATCAAATATCAAAGATAATTATCAGAATCACGAGGTTATGAAATTATTTTTTCGTCTGAAGATCGCCTTCGAAAGAAGCCTCAATTGGAACTTCACTAAAATTCCATTTAATGTTAATTTCACCAACAATCTTTCATCGTTGAACAAACAATTTTCAATCGTCCGAAACTAATTTCGCTCGACAACGGAAAACAATCGGCACTCATTAGCATTATTTGCCAAAAAATAGCTTAATTCCCATGAAACGTGGAAATTTTACCATTTCGCAAAGTTCTGATCCCAGGAAAAAAAAAGAGTGACTCGAAGAGCAAAGTGCAAGCAGCGAGATAAGTGCAAACGTGAATCAACACCAGCGGCCAGATTATCTGTCCAAGATTTAAGGACGTTCGCCCCTCTTTCGATCGACCTCTTTCGTGTCCTCCACCTGAATCGAAACTGCATAGATCGCGGAATACGCGGGATTTTTTCCCCCGGAACTCTGGCCGGCCGTGAACGGAACAAACGGCCGTGGGATTCGACGTGTAAACGATGATATCACCGACTGTCCATTGTGCCCGAGCGATAATTCTTTCCGCCTGGCCGCCGAGGAGCCGAGAAACTTTCGGCTTCCGGGGCCGTCTTCTTCCCTCCATAAATCAGAGATAAATCACTTTTAAACTCACGCTGTTAACCCCAGGTCGGTCGCCGCGTTCGCCAAGCGGGCCAAAAGTCGCGAATTCCCCTTCGGGGACCAACCTCCCGCTCCACCCCTCACCACTCGCCCTGAAGAGGAATCGATGGCCAGCGAGTTAATGAATACGTCTCTGGGAAGCCCTTAATATCGGTGTCGCCAATGGTCCAAGCCACGTTCTTAATTAACATAATTCCGTAACGACCCAAATTACGCTCTCCTGCGAGCAAGAGTATCTGGGTTGCCGATGACGCAGCACCGGTATCGTTTGCGATCGCTCATTAATAATGCACGTTAAAGGAAGCTTCAATCGACCTTGTTACCGTGTTCGATACATCGGATCGTGTATAAAACGGGCGCCGCAGCAAGTTTCGCGGAAACGGCGAGACGTTTCTCTGTGACGAGCAACATTCCCTGGAATAATCGAGCGACGTTGTTTGATTTCCAAAGCATGAGAAAGCTCCTTTTACCCTAATGCTGCGTTGAACAACGATGTGGACGGATCGTGTTGTTGTCAAAGTGAACGGATGAAGAAGGGAGAGAGAGGTTCAGGAGTTTTACATTAACACTTAGCTACACTTACTATACGCTGTCCACAGATTTTATAAATTGCGTTTTATAGAAGCAGAAAAAGTATCTCCAATTCAGGACTGATTAGAAACAAAAGAAAAAAGTGGGTCGGTCATACAGCGATTTACGCTAAAACAGGGAGATCTCCTCATTTTGGTTAAGTTAGGTTGGTTAAGTGTTAGGTGCGTTGGAGACACAGTCCCTACTTAAGCGTCCAAAATCGGGGACTGTATTCTGCGAATTGTGCCGAAATATTAAACATCACTCGCTTTGCATTGTGCAAGTGTCACGTTTCACGCGGTCTTTGGCAGCTCGCACGGTAAAGAAGAGCGATATAGTCCAAATTTTAAGAAATGGAGCTTAAATGAGGAGAAGTAAGCGGATGCTAAAGTAAGGACTGCTATTATTTGAAATTCAGACTATTTTAGATATCCAGTTGCACGTCAATGTTATGCCGAAGCTTTAAGTTTAGGAAACGATATAGTGTGACATTTGTGATTTTGGATTTTTAAATTGGTAAATTGTATTGTAATTTCTGTTCTTCGCACGGGAGATATTTACGTATAAATTATGTATAATGTTTCTTTATCATACGACTCATGGCCAAGATAGTCATATAATAAAGACTAGAACATCATTTAAAGTAAATTGGAGTAAAAATACATTGAAAATATATTGAAAATGGACACAATAATTATGAGAAAAATAGTGATAATAAATGAATAATAATGATAAGTCTTCGTTGCGCTAATAACCACTAAACGCGTTGAATGTAATTGCATTCCAATTGTTATTAAATTCCTTTCATCAATCTACCCCATTCTTATCTATTTTACTAATTCTATGAGAATGACTATATTTCAATTTTACAGTCATCAATTGCAAAATAATACATCAGAGAGCAACAATTCTGATATCAATCTGTTCTGCCTCTTCATATTAACTGCAATTGAGAACAATATAGATTACAAATAAACGTAATCGACGTTAGCAGTGAAGCCAGCGCGTATGACACCTCAGTTTCTCTTCCTTTAGCAAGGAAATCGAACCAGGAACACCCTTCGTGGAATCCAATCTCGCCTCAAAGAGGCTCGTCTGTGCTCGACGTATTCTCCTGAAACTTCTGTGACTCGCAGTTTCAATTACGAGCTTCCGATCAATTAAACCGTGACAAGATATAAATTAATCGAAACAATCGAGAATCGTGACTGATACGATGTTTAATTGCAACGAGAAAAGAGTGACTGTCATTCTCTGTCTCGTAAATAGACCATCGCTGTTGCGAAACGATGAAGATTATTTAAAAGGTAAACAAACGGAAAGATCGAAGCGTCACCATAGCCTCTAATAATAATTTTTAGCAACGCAATGTCAAACATTATTCCACAATTTACACATGATTTAGATTTGCTTGAAAATCTTGGAGTAATCGCTGTACTTATTTCAAAATTGGCAAAAAAATTTAATGATACTCTGTGTAGCAAAGAATGTGCGAAAGTTTGATACATTAAAAACTAAATTGTAGGCACATGTAGCTCGAAAATACTGTTGTCTACTAAAAAGTGCCCTAAGACTTTTGAGCAAAAGATGCGAATCACGATCGCGAAATAAACTGCAAAATAATCTGAAAATCACGTATGGTATAAATTGCAAATAATCTGAATCGATAAAAATAAAAAGTGGAAAATGTTAAAAAAAAAATTAGAAATAAAGAGGCTTTTGAACGAGGGATGAAAATTACAAAATAGAATTAAATACTTTATAAAACATACATAAATTGCAAGTAAGAAATTTAAATAAAGAGTGTGCTAAGACTCTTGAGCAAGGGAAGAAAATCGCAAGATACGATCGATAATATTGCAAACAACCTGGCAATCGATAAAATTAGAAATAAACAGTGCCCCGAGAATTTCGAGCAGAAAACAAGAAAATCGCAAGATACGATGATCAAATGCTTTACGAACGGTCTATAAATCGCGAATAATCCAGATCGATAAAGTAACGTTTTTACCTTCCACAGATAGAGTCGCGGAAGGTAGCATAATAATATCGGCGGGACGAATGGTAGGGAAAGAATGGTCTGCGGAAAGTTGCCGAAGACATATGTGCTGGATAACCCACGGTTACCCTCACAGAGGTATTCGTAAATTACTTCGTTAATGCGCGTCGACCAGTGCAAGTCCTCCGTTAATTCAGAGGAACTTCCCATTATCCTTATCGAGCATTGAAATATCGTGTGGAAGTACGTACGGTTGTTCGCTAAATACGTACGGTTGTTCACGAATAAGAACGTTCGTAACAATACGCGATTACCTTGGCCAACCCGTTTCTAATGGGACGGGTGTTTTCCGTTTTCCGAACAGTTTCGCGAGAATCGCTGGGGATTAAGATGGTTAGAAGGAAATGGCCTGCTGAATCTTCAGCCATATCTCTGGAGATAAACGAACGAGGCAACGTATGGGTCATCCTGTTTGCGTTTTCTTTTTTTTCTTTTTTTTTTTTGGCTCCGCTTCCTCCCGCGTGATCCCTTTCAGACGGAGTTTCAAATTCAATGAAACGGAATTTTCTTCGCGCTGTATATCGGAAATGTAACGTCTGCAATGACGAAGTTTAGATTCCGGTCCCTTTCCTTCGTTTAATTAATAGAACATTTATTTGCACTGGTACCAAGTTAATTGACATCGTGCGTGTGGATTTCTTGCACAAAATTAACGAAACTCTACGAATCAGTGAGATCAACTTGACGATACGAAATGAATGGAATTTCACGAGTAAATTTTACAAATTCATCAAATATTGCGTTGTTCGTGTAGCACGCAATATGAAGTATTGCAATTACACCAATAAAATTATCTCTGGCATAACTAGTTTTTAAAGGAAGCAATGTGCACACAACAGATTGTAAATATTTTCCAAATAATAGAAAAAAAATATTGTAACTTAAATTTTATATACTTCTCCATATTACGCACATTCTGCACATTTCCGCGTATACAATTATTATTTTCAAATGCTACTTTTCTTACGCCTGTTCCACTTCTCTACGTGATCAAAATGATCATCGTACTAGTTACGTTATAAATATCGTTCGATCGTATTCCAAAATCAGTTCACACTCTTATGGACGTACATGTTGTATCGACGCGGCCTACTTTAAATTCGACTTCTCTTCAACCATCCCGTTCCCTCTGTCGTTTCTTCTACTACTAAAAGTTCCTTTTAACCCATGTAGCCGAGCTCTTACCGGAGACTCTCAATCGATGATGCATGGCTGTTCTAAAATTTCTTGTTGCTGCTGTCTTGGGCGACCTTCGCTGCCGAAGAGGGAAGAAATGACGACAAAAAAAAGGAAAAAAAAAGAAAGAGAAGAATAGAGACTGTTCCTCGGTCGACATTCGCGAAACCTGACGGGGAAATATTCACAAAACGATCCGTCGAGCGATATCGACGCAGTCCTGTCTAGTCCTGTAACACTTCACGGGTTAACACGACCTCTGTGCGACGTAGAACTCGCACAAAAATGATCTCGACGTTGATACAATGCAAAACAATCTGCAGCATAATGTTGTAATTTACTTCAGATCTCATTTGTTTAACTGAATTTGTACGAAAAATCCGCGACGAATATATTTCAGATATAACATTCAAACGATATAAGATCACCGATTTTATTCGCTGTTGATTACTTCTTAGATTCGGGAAAAATCGAAATTATCGATCGATACGTCGAGTTGATCTCCATTTCTGTAGCTCGGTGTGAAAATAAACGGGCCCGTGATTTCACGAATGATTTCGCGGAAACGTGTGTAACTTTCGCGGAAAGACGGGAATACGCTCGCGCGTATTCTATATACCGAGTACCAAGTTTTCTTTGAATGGAAAGGAAATCTCTGAATCACACGCTTTTGCTCACGCCACCCACTGTGATAACATTCCCGACAATTTCCAACCGTCACCGGAAACGAAACGCGTTTATTGTTTTAATCCGCGCCATTGTTTTTCACGTTTCAGCCGGAGCGCAGTTGCCAACGGTGAAGACAGAACGTTTCGGGAGAGCTTGAGAGTTTGAACAGATTCCCTTTGGATTTACTTTCAAAGCGATCTGCTTTCTCGGAGCGAAATATTTTTCCAATATTTAGAGAAGGTGCAGAAAGATCGATCTTTCCTTTTAATTTTCGTGGCTTTGATATGTGAAATGAAACGGGGCAGCAAGATTTGTCGAAGCGAGAAGAAGATCAGAGACACTATAAATTGAAAAGTTGAAACAAGATAAAGAGAAGTCTGTAGATGGTTCGAGTAGTTCTTAAGTAGAATAAGTGAGATATTCGTCGGACACTGGTGTTACTCGGCACATACAAAAAATAGTGATTTTCTTTCTGCAACAATTTTCAATTCTACTGTTTCTTTGACTTTATTATTAGCTTATTATTTTTAGTCATTTTGCACAATGTACGTTCATTGAAATGTATTTTAAATTGAAAGACGATCACGTGGAAATGCCTCTCGGTTTTAAATCGACGATTTCAACGAGAACGACATCAGAATTTATTGAACGAGAGATTATCGTAACGTTCGAGAAATTAGTTGTCAGGGAAATTTTTCCATTTTCCCATCAAGGAAAATATTTCCACAAGTCGTTTAGAATCTTATATGTCTTCCATGCGACAGAAATACGCGTAAGTAGAACACGTTGCGGAGGAAAATCGATGCATTCAATTTCACGTGCAATTTATAATACCAGAGCAAGTTGATAGCCAGAAGCAACCGCGAGGAAATCGAAGACGGGAAGAAAATTCGAGGAAAAAAGGTCAACTGGAAAGTGAATCGTACACGCGAGAGACATCTGTGAAAAAAATTAACCGTCCAGAAATCCATAAAGAGCAGACAGATGCGAGATTAATCTTTTGTCTGTTTCAAGGTAAAAAATCAATATTACATTATTTTTGGAAATACACGAAGAGAACAAATTTGGAAATACACGAGTTTAATGCACGTCGGTTCAAGTCCAAATTTCGAACTTCTCTTTATAGATTAGCGTCGTGTTTACACGCTGCGCGTACAAAGTTACGGTAAGTTGGATTAACGCTGTGCGAGGAAATGTTCTACCGCATATCCTCAGCATGAGACTAGCATTCAAAATACAATTCAATTTTAGGTTCCGTCAAGATCGATTTTCTCGCGTGATCTCCTTAAAAGATGCCATAACGAAAAGTTGTGAAAGTATTGCTTTCTTCAATCCCTATTCTCTGACGCTTTGAAGAGTAACAAAATATATAAAAATGATTTACTTATTTGTGAATATAATTTATAAATATTCCAAATTGTTGGAAACTGAGAATCATTACAGTGAGGATATTAATGTTATAAGAGCATCGTATTTCCAAAGAAATCGGAACTTGTAATTCAGAAATATTTATGAATTTTAAGTTCAGTTAATGTTCCTTTTCTTATCTCTAACTTTTGGAATTTATAATGTATCTCCTCAATCAGTACGTTGACTGTCACGCGGGATTTGCACGTTTCGACTATGGGACAAATTATTTAATTTTCCACAGGATATTATATTGCAGTAAACTACAATGAAAGCGTATTTTTCTATAATACCATCCCATTTTAATTATTTTGAAATATTTGTCATCCAGTTTTTTCTAGATTTAAAACCATACCTAGGTATACTAATACATATTAATTTTCGCTACATTGGACGTAAAACCCCACACACACACACACACACACACACACACACACACACACACAAAAAAGAAGAAGAAGAAAGCGGAGACAAGCGCAGCAAACGTTCGAAACATTCCGCGAATGTTTGTTCAGCGAACGTTTCCGTCGTGCACGTCGAAGACTCGGATGATTTAAAGCGTCGCGTCGCAGTAAATGTCGTTGAAATTTCGCGACGTAAACGAGCGTCATTTGACGCTACTTTCGATACGACCGGAGCTTAGTAGAGCAGAAAACAAGCTAATTCAAAGGCAACGACTCGACGTTCCTGTGAACGAAAACCTGGGGGGTGGGTAGAAGAGGGGCGTATGGGGAAGCTTAAAGGAAGTACCATCGATCGACGGCGTGCCGGCTTTAATAGCCAGTGTTTATCGTCAATATGAAACTTCCGAGGCGGAGGCTCCTTATACGAAAGCACGGTGCACCCGATCTCTTATGCTCTGTCAGACGCGAATCAGAGATACGGCTTTGATTGCGAACGCTGACTGAAGAGCCACCCACGTCCTGGGCAATTAGGGGAATATTTCAAGTTTCCTTCTAATCTAATTTTCCTCCGGTTATGCAAATTTAACCGGAGGGCAACCGGGTGGAGGAACGCACGCCACATTGGCGACGTTCCATCGTTGGTCAAACGTTCATGCTTTCGTAACCGTGCATGCACACCATTGTAATTACACGAGCGTAATTAAGATTAGTGAATGTATCACGGCGAATGTCGAGGGTATGATTTACTTTGGCTGCGATTTTATTGGTGTAACTGTAACTGAGCTTCTTACTCACTGTACGTAACTACTGAAGCGTTCTTCTTTCGTTCGTCGTGCCCTTGGACGATTTTCATTTCGATTATTTTTTTCCTTCGAGCAGAATTGCATCGCTGCAATCTTAAAATTACGCAGAATATAGAAAGTTATTTTCGAAATGCCTTTCACGCGAGAGCAATGAATCGTTCTATATTAGTATCGTTAGTATCTCCAAAAATCACAAATTAGGGCGTCTCTTATTCTTAGATTTCATAAACGTAACAATAGGACAGGATTACTCGGCAAGGGTCTAAAAATTTGAAATAATTACAAGAGGAACAGTTGGAAAAAAGGAAATTTGGCATAATTACAAAGAGGATGAATGCCAATATAAACTGCAAATTTCAGGTGTCGAAAATCCAATAAAATTAAAAGCCAGATTAAGTTAGAGCATATCATCAGAATCGCAAGGATCTGGTTTCACGTCTCCTGCGAAGAAACGTGCTAGCTGAAACAGAAGGCTGTGTTCCACGGATGATTCGCGGCATAATGGGTAGAAAGTTGCTTCCGCGTCGATACGTCCGACCAGTTTCCTTCCAGGTACTTTAGCAATCAATTCGCGGAGCGGAGGCAGACTGAAGGAAGGTTGACCTACATAACGGGAGCCGACAGGCGTGATAATCGATCGATCGCGGAAATTTGCGCATACCCTGAACGCGCGACGAAGTCCAGGGACGGTCGGTGACCCTTTTCATGCCCCGAGAATGCTCTCTTTCTCTCCCTCTCTCTCTCTCTCTCTTCCTCCCTTCTTCTACTCTCTCATCTCTCTTCCGTACCGGTTAATCCTTTGTTCGTCAGCGTTTACACTGGAAACAGCCGCTTCAGTGCTGTTGTACTTAATTAACACGCTACCTTTCAGCGTTCGGTCGAGAGCTTGTGATCCGGCAGCCAGAAACCGGCCGTGCTTTCACCGCTTGATCATTTCGGCAAACAGTGGACGAACCTCGCAAACTGATTCGACAAGCGTTGTCTCTATCGCGTTGTGTCACTCCCCTGTCATTCACGCACACGCGTGCGTGCGCGCGTGCGTGCGTACGTGCGTGCGCGAACGGCGACGAAATGAACGCGAAACGTCCGCGACGATCGCGATCGCGATCGAAACCAAAATCGGCGACAAAGAACCGGCTCGTGTCATTTGACGTCGCCGATAAACGCTCCGTTTGTCGACGTAAACGCGTGTCTCTCGGTGTCTTTGGGAAATGCGGCCCTTTCGATCCGATCCTCCTGCTCTGCCGGCTGTTCAACTTGATTAACGCTCGCCCTCGGCGTTGTTCGATCAAGGATTCAATCCGCCACCGGGTTTAATGATTTTGGTAAACAACGCCTACTATGACAAACAAAGGGATTCCGCGTCTGTTGTCGGAGCAGCGGCTGAATAGCAATATGATGAGGCTTACCGAGCGAATCGAACGGGACCCGGCGGAAGCTGTAATTCCGATTGGATAGCATGGAAAGCAAAATATCGCTCGCGGCATTATCAACGATCAAACCGGTCCCTTCCCGTCTTCCTTCTCTCTTCGCCCTTTCCTCTCTACCCCCTTCACGAACGAACAGAGAGTTTGCTTTTGGGATTTGTCGATTGCCCGCTGTGTCTTCCCGTCTCTGCCGTAGACCATTATGGCGCTCATGTTCAATTATGCGAACGACAGATATGGATATAGGATTCGCTTTTCGCAATTTGTAGATTTTTACTTCGCAGAGAGAAAGAGGTACTTATCTGATGGTTTTCTTTTTTTGTTGAACGATTTAATCTTTTTCTTCGTTTTTTTAAATTTTCTTCTCTATTCTTCTACTTTTCGTTCTTTCGTTTCCATCCTTGTATCGCACGTTCCTATAATATTCACTTTCGTATCACGATGTCGATGAAACATTTGTTCGTTATAAAATAAGTATTCGTGTTCGTGAAAATTCGTTTACTGTAGCTTCTGTGTGCTTCGATATTTGCCTTGTATCGTTACTCTTTAAGTTTGTCGTTGTTTCTATGATGCGTGTGATGAATACGCTGCTTAGACGCGCTTATTTCTACCAAAGTTCAAAGTAAATGCAAAATTTTACTAACTAAAATTGTCGCAGCGAGCATCATACTTTGGCTGATTATAGTTATCAACAATGGCTAATGAGTGTCAGTCATCAATTACACAATGATTATTAGACATTAGATGACTATAGTCATCGATAGTACCCAGCAAGCATCAGACTATAGTCATGTTAGTAGCGAAAACATTAAATAATCATTGCCTGCTGCGTATCTAAGGCTATTGTGTAGAGATATAATTTAAATAATATTTATTATATTAAATAACAAAAAAAACGGAAACAAAACAACAGATAATAAACACAAGACAAACAACACAAACAACAATAATTCAGATAAATTCAAACGACATAATTAATTCTTTTATACAACACAAGTGACTCTTTTAGACCACTCTCATTCGACGCTCTTTCACGACTCTGCCTGACTCTGTTTTTCACTAGCACGATTTTCCTCTTTTCAAAAAGAAAAGCGCTGTGCTTCTCACATCACGTTCATACTTTCTCGTTCTCGCATCTCCAGCAAACAGGCCACCTGTTACAAATAAAAAGAACTAAAAATATAACTACATGTTATAACAATTTCGACATTACAATTGTCACAGCGAAAGCCAGGCCTGGGAATGTCTGTCCAGTCGCTCAAGTTTTTAAGACTCAAAATATTAGAGTATGAGTGTGCGCGAAGGACGAAGGTTTCGAGGATGCAGATCATGAAGGAACCAGCGAGAATCGAGTCGTGGGAGAGTACAGATATAGAGAGTAGCAAATTGTGAGAGATCGTGTGGAAATATTATATATATCGAATTGCAAGAGTCTAATGAGAAATTAATATTTTTTATCATCTCCGTATTGGGACTTTTCAGTACCTGTTAATTCCTACATCGATAAACTTTATTTACACTCATTTTAAACCGAACAGATTAAAACTCTCTTCGTATTATTTTTTCCAACAATAATAATAATGACAACTTTCTACAGAATACACAGCAATGTTCCACACATCAAATTTTCCTACAAGTGTTCAAATACTCTCTCATTCCAAAATCCACGTGAACTCGTCTCGTTTTCAATTCTCGGCAAATATTCTCGCAACTGTACGTATTTTTTTTTTTATCGCTAATCATCTGCCTCCCCATGTTAAGAATCACGTGAGGCATAAAACAGAGGCGGCAATGTCGCCGGCAAATTTAAAACGGTAGCGATTAACCTTATCTCAAAGAGAATCGGCGCCGGGGTGGAATTCAACTCGCGGGCGCGAGTTACGCGTATATCCGATTTCTTTATCCGGGGACGTAACATCGCAATAACAACTCGGTCGACAAGGGGCTGGACGACACGCGACAGTGTGTGCACGCGCGTGATATAACACTGGAGCACATTGTGACGTAGTGTTACAATAATAATTTTATTTTCATATTTTATTTCTTTAATTAATATATCAAAAATAGGTGAATCAAAATTTAATTATTTATATAATTATTTATTAGTTTATTTAATTATATTAATTTTTACATCATTATCATTAAAATTTAATTGTTATTTATTTATAAAAAAATTTGAAATAATTAACATTTTAATGGCCGCTCACACAACGTGTGTGATGCTACCGCCGAAGGTTATTGGCCAGTACCACGCTCTCTGTGTGATGATTGATGAACGTAAACAAGTGTAGATATTGCTATTTTTTGGTTTCGCATTTCATCGCTACGTTTTTTCTTTTTTTTTTTTTGTTTTATGTGTATGTTCGCACATGTTGAATTATTTCGTGAATTTACATAAAATCTTTTTTAAATTAATTCTTCAAAAATATTGCCTGGCGACGTTTGACTGCGTAGACGTACAGCCATTAAAGTGTTAATAATAATATTTATTCGATAATAAAATTATTTAAACGGACTCGAGCATGTAATGCACGGTGCACCCTTGAGAAACAATGTGCCGCAGAGGCGGGATAATTTTTGCTCGAACAACGTGAGCTGCGTCTCACGTTAACGACGGGAAACGAACGACTGGTATCGTGCAATCTCTGCGTGAGTTTCATCCGAGCTTGACTTCCTGCGTGGCATTGCTCTGAAGGGAGTTTCGACGTTCGCGAAACATGCAAATTCGCAACGCTGCGATTGAAATTATTGCCTCGCGCGGATCTTGATGACGACAAGTGGAAAACAGAGTCGTGACTGGTGGCCGTTTTGATCAATGGCTAGCAGCTGGATTTTGAAGAAAATTTAATCATGCGTGGTGTTTCCAATTTTAAGACATTCTACTAAGACAAAGTTGTGAACAAACATCAAGTGAAAGGTGAATGCAAAGGAGGAACCTATCTGTCTGCGTGTTGCGGCAGTTCGTGAAGTAATTCAGCGTAATGGACAATTAATATTGAGCGGAACGTTAACGTTGACGGGCAATTTATTTATAATGCAACGATATCGCGCGAGACATTTCAACTCTCATTTAAAAATACAGAAATCCATTACTACAGTCGTATTTCATTCTGGCGTGATTAATAAGCAACGTTCGCTCCATAATTTTGCAATGAATTTTGCTCTCTCTCTCTCTCTCTCTCTTTACTTTTACTTGTAAATTATGCCATTACAGTTTGTTGAAAAGATTTAGAAACATTCCGAGGAGCAATATTTCACCGTACCGGGATCCTCAATTTTACTCTGATCTCAGCAAGCATAAAATTTCGAAACGAAAAGTCATCCCACCCATACTAATGAGAATATTTTCCTCGTCAAATGTGAGATATTTCCTATGATAAAAGAATAATAGTCCTAGCCAACAGCGCTTGAAATCCTGTTGAACATGATTAATCTTCCCTCTCCTCCTCTCTTTCTCCCTTATCGTATCGTTCTTAAATGTACACGCTCTGAAATAACAGATAACCGACGATAATAATGAGTACGATATCACTACCGCCCGCTTAACTAAAGCAGGCTACAAACACGACGTTGAAGTTTATTGTTGTTGCGCATCACGCGCATGATACGACGTGAAGTACAAGAGACTTCCCGCCAATTGTATCCCCCCCTCCCGCTGCACCCGATCGGCTTAAGATAAATTCGAAACTGGCGAAGATTTTGGATTAATTTCTGCGTTAATGCTCTCGAATTATTGCACGCTACGAACTTGATGATAATTAAACTGTGAACAGTTTACTTAATACCGTAATTAGGACACCGGAATCTCCTCTGATGTATGAAATTCGAGCCGAGACTTAACGCACAATGCGTTACATTGTGCGTTTTACCGATACAATTATTAAAATTACTTTCCACCATGTTTTTCAATTTGTTGTTACGCTGAAAGTTTCCACTTGGATTGAATGATTAATTAATGAAATTATTTTTAATAATCCTTCACGTTACCTCACGCAATAAGAATCTCCTTCAGACTAATGGTATTCCCCGGAGTTTTTAATTTAATAAGTTTGAAATTAGTTTTGGCAATTGATTTGCATTCAAATCGATTCTTGCTCAAATTCATTGAATTTCTTCTACAGAAATACAGGATATAACTAACCGATATTTTATGAACTCTGTATATATATATATATATATATATATATATATATATATGTATATATGTATTGTATAAATTTTCCTTTATGTGATATATTTTTGTAAACTATCCGTCACTTCATCCTCAGAAAAAAAGCTGAATACGCACAGTGTTCCTGTGATTTCGCATTTCAAGGCTTAAGAATGTGTTAGTTAGAAGCTTTCATCGTGTCCGTTTCAAACTGGGCTGTTACTTACTGCTTCAGTATGTACAGGATGAGCAGCAAACAGCAAGCCTGTCAAGGCAGCAAATCCTGGACGTAGCGATGCCACCACTAGGCTCACCCTTGTGACCAAAACGCATGCAATGGCGTGCAGGGCAATATTCGTCGCGTGATACCAGCTCGGCGTTAATCCCGACATCAAGTAGTTTAACCTGAAAATACAGAAACCAGGCTATATTAAAACGTGCTTCGATGATCACTTTGAAACAACAAATCTCGTTCAATGATTCACGTGTCATAACGTCAGTGTAATATCTCAGAAATATATTTGCCTGTCAGTGATGCGTGTGTCTGTTAATTTTATGAAATACAGTTTCAATTCATCTTCAGGCGAGTTTTGCTTTCCAAAGCTTGAAAACGTGGTAATTGTGACTATCATTGTTTCATACAATATTAATTTCATATATACATTTCATTAAATATATATCTTGGGTTCTAGATAATGGATCTTGCAATAATCACCAAAATTTTGGATACGCATATATCCAAAACTTTTTTAACTTGTAGTTTGCGACACATTCTTCGTGACAGAGATTCAGAGTGAAAATCAATCGGACGAAAAATTCCAAAATTGAAAGGTGAAACGTAGAACTGCGAGAAAATATTTGAATATATTAAAATATTTAAATATATATTTAAATAAGGAGAATTGTCAGACGGATTTTTGGAAATTTACAAAATGTAGCAAATATCTTTGTGGATATTGTGAATATAATGGTGAACAATTCAGGATGCTATTGAGCAAGATTTAATAAAATTCTCAAATAGTAGATTCGTTCCTTCAGCGCTCGCTAA
Organism: Tetragonula carbonaria; assembly: GCA_032399595.1. Taxonomy (NCBI): domain Eukaryota; kingdom Metazoa; phylum Arthropoda; class Insecta; order Hymenoptera; family Apidae; genus Tetragonula; species Tetragonula carbonaria. The sequence goes on from JAUCRC010000002.1 coordinate 10,821,583, forward strand.
TGTGACTGAAATATCGTAGCAAACGGTTAATTTTCGTGATCTAATTCGTCGATAACTAAAACCATGTAGTCTTTCTAATGAGTGTCTAAGCAAAACCAGTGAATCATAGCTACGCTGTCAAACGTTTCTTACGTTTTCATAGCCGGTTATTAACGATTCGCGACGAGTCTCGTTTAAATCTCTCAGCAACTCAAAAATTCAATTTTAATTTTTCATCAAGTTTTTTTTGTACAATCGAAAGGAAAGGAGCTTGTTAATTTTGCGACAAGGAAATTGAAAACAAAAAAGAGACAGTAGATAAAATACGTTCGTGATTAAAATTTGAAAATTTAAATTAAAAATTTTAATTTAATCACTCTGTTTCTCTCTGTCTCTCTCTGTCTGTCTCTGTCTGTCTCTCTCTTAAAAACTGTTGCAATATGTCGGTTTATTTAATGTTAGTTTGAAACGGGAAAGCTTTCGAAATTTTAATGAACGAAAGGAAATATGATTTTTAAATATTCTCGATTAGTGCAAAGTATAGATTAAAATTGGTAAATTTTCTACAATGCATAATTCAACAACAAACTGACCTCTATGATTATCAGTATTGAAATTAATTATTACATGATAAAAGTTTACTTATTAATTATCCGTTTTTCACGAGCATCGCGTATTATGAACTTCCTCAAATAATTTTTCAGGCCACTCTGCGCTACTGCCCAAAAGTTTGGGCCACTCATTAATTTCATATTCAAAAAATTAACAAGCGACGCGAACATAAATAAATAAACACAGAAATAAATGAATTTAATTCGAGAAAAAACACGATTTCATCCAAAATTCAGTGGATGCTTCAATGTTCAACCACCGGACTAGTAAAGTATAAATACTCGTTGCATAGAAATGGGAAAAAGCTTTTGCTAAAAAAGAAAGAAAAAAGAAAAAAGAACGCATGCTTCTACCTAAATATTTGACAAAAATTCTCTAAAACTATATCGTTGTGAATCCATAAAATTTCTGATAAAGGAATTCACCAATTGGCCATTTTGATAAGTCGAATTAAGCAGATAATTCGTTAATAAACACCACTATATTATTCTTCCGTGCATTTTCTACAAACCAAAGTAAATATCAGCGAGACGAGATACGTCGTAGCTTAAATAACAAAACCATGGGCGGGCGATTCGCCTGATCGTTCACGTCAATACTGGTCCTTCACGGCTCTATCAGCTGACCGGTTCGAGAAATCGAAAAACAACGGGCGCGGCCGTCTTCTCGTTTATAACTACAACGGATTCGAAGCGCAGCCGCGGCGAAGTTTTCACGGCAATCCGCTTAAGTCGACCAAGATAATCGGATTGCAGAAAACCACTCTATACATCTATTCTGTCCACTGTCCACTCATCGCAACCGGTGCACAACCGGTTTCTTCTCTGTTGGTGCTCTCCGCTTTTCTCCGCTTGTCGCACGCGCGCTTTTAATGAAACTATAAAATCTTCTAACCCTTCCCTACAGATCGTGTTACGTTTTTTTTTCTTACGGCTGTCGATCATCGAGTACTTTATTTCCCCGCGATAGACACGCTCGTCGATATTGCGCGAACACCGACTGAAAGAGCTGTGTCTGTCATCTAAGAGCTACAGAACGAATTCAAAATTCAGTGCGAACAACTCAGAGTTAGATTCTGATACGCGAGTTTTGATTGTGAAACTGAACTTCCCAGAAACTTTCAATTTCATTCGTCGAATAAGACTGTGATTGGTAACGAACTCCTTGAAAAAAAATAACTGATTTACATAAGTTAAACTAGCAAGGAATTTTTCTACAAAAAAGATTAATATTCGACGTTTCTTTTTTTCTCAAATTTCAAAATACAGTGTCACGATCGTTCTTCTTGTTCAACGAGTGTTTTTTCTTTCGCTTTATCTTGACATTAGAAAACTAACCAAAATGTTTAGAACGACTAATCTATAATTTCTCTTCTTCTAGATATTTCATAGATCGTAAACTTACTGTCTATTTTCAAAGGTTTAAATGATTTTTCGTAAAGTATATAAGTAAAAACTTGTATTACAAAGTTTTCTATTTTTTTTTTCTTTTTTTTATTTTAACGTGTCTGATGAAAATTTTACGCTTCAATCGTCGGTAAGTTCTAGTATTCATCAACTTCACGATTTATTGCAAAACTCCGATACCTTGTTACCTATTTTCAGAATTCTAAACATCTTCGAAACCTAACCTCCGTTCAATGTTTGCTCCCGTGATCCGTGCTCTCTCCAAATATCGAAGCTCGGTATTGTTTCAAGCCGTTCGATTCCAGTTATGAAGAAACTGGAAGGAAAGACGAGAAGAAGAGCTCGGCAAGGAGATGAAGATTGAAGGACGAGAGAGAGAGAGAGAGAGAGAGAGAGAGACGACGATGACGACGAAAAATAGGTGAGACAGGGCACCAGCATCGGGACGAAAACAAACACGGTGTAGTTGCTGACGCGGCCGAGTAATAATTTTGAAAGTCTGCCGACGGCGTTGTAAGTTCGACTGGTGCTGGCAAGCCTGAGATTGGCCTCGTTCCAGGTGTCAAGGATCTTGGGACACGATCGGGGGCGTAACCTGTCGTCCCCTTGGCCCCGGATCAGCCAAAGAACTCAGACGTGTCAGCCGCAAGTTCGTACGCAGATTTTACCGCGAGTTTTATGGGACGCCGATGGACGATCCTGATCCAACGTCTTGCCGCCGACGAGTGGCTCGAGATGATGTATTGCTATTGTGATCCGACGTCGAAGTTTTTCATGGAAATAAATGGCGGTTCTTATGTAACGGAATTCAGTATTGGATGGAGCGATCAGCTTTTGTATTGTAGATATTTTCGATGCACGATCGAAAAGTGAGAGTAATTTTATTGCTCGATGAGGAATTTCTAAAATATATCTGATATAATGCTTGTGAAATATAGCGAAAGTTTTGGCAGTATTCGGTAGCCAACGAATATTCATGCAATATATAAAAAAATCACGATTACTCGGTTGCAAAACAAGTACAACAACGTCGTCAGATGAAATTACGAGATTCATATTTATTTATATCATTTATTAAATCAACTTGCATAACGCACTATTTCAACGAACAAAGTATCGAATAGCCTGTGAAACTGCGTACATATAAACAGCAACGGCAAACATGCGGATGCAAGAACTGAGATCGCGAAGAGACTTTGAAAGAATATATCCCCCTCTCCCCCTTCCCCCAGATCTAAATAACCGATTCGCAGTGGTCAATCGAGCGACGGAGCTCACGACACGCCGCGACAGCCAATACTGCGGCTATATTTATGTATACGATGTTTATTAGCATATAAATCGAGGACACGTTTTTCGAGCTAACGCGGTTATTTTCCACTCGCAATGAAGGAGAGATCTAGTTGCAGATCGGGTCGGATTGCGCTTTGAACATAAAATATCATTCCATGAATAAATCTCTTTCTGGGGCGGCTCATTCTTCAGGAGGATATAACGACACACCCCGGCCTGGTGTGTATTCACAAACGGTTGCCCTCATTTCCGGCGTCCATATGTATTTAGCAAACGCGGACCGACCAACATTCCGAAACATTTCCGAGACTCGCAATCTCGTTTCACAAGGCGCGAGGATGTAGCGGCTACATCCGCGCTACGCCGAGGGTATGAAGGTTGCATATTTAGGATCTTCCTGTTTGCACTTAAAGGGTTTCCTAGCTGTGGACGCGCCTCTGCCGAGTCTGCCGAGTCTCGCTGTGTCGCACGCTTGCCTGTTCCAGATTCCCCGCTTCCTTTGCTTTGGTCTCGCTTGATTGTTTACACGGATCCCGTGTCCCCGTAGATCGCTAAATGGACCTCCACGTTGATGGGACAAATCGAGTTTACGTTGTTGGTTTAATATTTAAATATCGCCGCGAGTCCCCGCTGTATTCCGATCGCCAGCGTTCCTCTTTCCCGATCTTTGACGTTAAACGTTCCAACGGTCGACAAAAAACTTGCGAGAGAATGTTTCGTAGCATCTCCTCTGCAACTCATTTCGGATGAGTTTATTCTTCTATATATCTATTGTTATATAATGATTATGTAATTATGCAAAATTCCTTTGACACGTGTTTGGGACTTTACCTGTACTGATGGAGTGAATCAAAATTACTAGTAGAAATAATATGACCTCCAGAAAACACCAGATACGATCGGTGGTTTTCCATTTTGGTAAAAAATTCGAACATCTACGCCTTGTGCATCAACGATGAAACAAAAATATTTAAACACACAAGGAAAATATCTTTCGGCGAGGTAACTATTATCGAAATGAACCACGAACGTTACGTGCCGCGAATTAATTCTTTTTTAAATATTTGCGATATTACGTAACATTGCAAACCTGAAAGGGCAGAGAATTCCACGGATATTATTGAATTCGCTAGCAAAGGGCAATTCAATATTTGATCGGCTCAAATGGAAAGTTAAAAATCAGCATCGCCGATGTGTTGTATTACATCATGTAGCAGCAAGTTTGTTACACAGAAGCCGTATTGGTATTATGACGATTTAGTATAACGACGACCAATTGCCTCGCAGAACGATAGAACTCACGTTCGAAACGATCCATCGATTACGTCACGTGCGAGCGATTTTGTAAAACGGATCAGGTTATTACGTTATTAAATCCTGGTCCAAGTCTGATTCAATTATTGATTTCTCTTGTATCTGAAGAAACAAAAATTAGGTTTCATTGTAGAAAAAGACCTAAGAACAAGGATATTTTGCATCACGTAGACCTATAATAATGAATAGACCATTCATCTGTCAAAAATTATGAAATTGTCATTATGAGATTTTACGAATTCAGAAAAGTGTCAGAAGTTGCCAATTTTGAAACAATTCGTATTTCGGAATACAAGTTCCTAGCAACGAGAATCTCTATGATAATTTCATATTTTCACGGACGCAATCACGGATGAAATCGAAGCTTAAACGGAAAATTTTTCTCCTCCTACCAACGATAAGTATACATTTCTCGATATTTCACGTAGCTTTAAATTTCTGTTTCCTTCAATCTCCGCAGCTTTCCTAAATTAATTAAGTTCAATTGTTTTACGTATCAGCATTGGTAATTCGCATTGATATTAATTCACTGTCGGTTCAAAGTGTTGCGAATATTTTTATGACCCGATATATCCAATTTCCCAATTACCACTCGCTACCGTGACGCCGATCGCTTTAATAACTCGATCGCGCGATTAATTCAAACGCCAAAGTTGTCGATCCCATTGACGCGAGATTTCCACGACATAAATACATCGAGAAGCGCCGTCTGGCTGGAATTTAAAGAAAGCACGAATTTAAATTCCATTGGACGAACAAAAAAAAGAAGAAGAAAAAAAAATTGAGCAAATAGCCGGCAATAGAGGGTAACAATGGAGACAGAGACGGTGACAAAAGAAAGGGTGAGGAAGAGAGAGAGAGAGAGACAGAGGAAGGGTTAGCATTGCCTCTGCGAGAGAGAAATCTACTTGAACGCCATTCACGACGTAATTAGCCATTCAACCGATTCGGTCTTAAGCGCTTAATCGGCTTTGTTTCAACCTGACATCCTCTTAAACGCACGGCAAGCCAGGCCAGACTTCCGCGGTTCGTGCCACGAAGCCGTTACTTGTTGACAAACGACGTTTACATACTTTCTGCCCCGCGGAGGCGGAACCAAGCGAGCAAAGGAGAGCCAGCACAGTCGGATAGTTTTCCGTGAAATATTAAAACGTCCAGAACGCTGTTAAGAAGTTGATTAAATTACCGTGCCCGAGCCGGAAGCTCGAACGTGTTTACATCTTGACGCGGACCGGCTGAAACTCGCGCCAGCTATTGTTCTACTCGCTCTCGGAAACGTTTCGTACGCTTGATAAACAAGCCGAGTCACGCAATTTCTTTCGGCTTCGTAAATATTTTCACTGGCAAGGAGAGCGATAACGATAAAGCGATTTCGCGAGTTTTAGTTCCACAGCTTTTTTCACAAGGGCCGACGAAACTTTCGTTTTTTTTTTTTCTTTTTTTCTGGTGTGTCTCGAAATTACGGTGTTGCGCGATACTACTTGCTGTAGAAGAATTTTAGAGCATTTCAAGACTCTTTTCAGCTCGCAGTACTTTATTATATTTATATCATTCGTTCATTTGTTATGATACAGCATTTTATTGTAATTGTACAGTATTGTGTTCATATTTATACATTATTATTATTTTGTACATAAATTAGTCGTATCTCGAAGTTGAAGTTATTACTACGAAATTCGAAGTTTGTCCCATCGGAAAAGTGAAGTGTTTCAAAGTTTTGAGCCAACGTCAGCCAAAGTCACATTCTAATACTGGCTGCGGGCCCATTATAATCTGCAATGATTAACTCTATCGAATTATAGTCGTTCGAGTTATAAAATCGTAAGAAAATATTTCGTTGAACTTTCTAAATTAAAAGGTTCCAAGAAATCGTCTCATTAAATCTCCAAATTCTCCAAAATTCTTTAGAATACTAAAATTAATTTTAGCATCCACCAGAAATTTCACTGTGACATGCTGCACAACTAAAAACCGCACAGGCAAGGAAAGAGAGAATTTTAGAAGGTAGAACGACAGCAGAGTTTCTACAAAATTCGACAAATTTTTCGTTTCCCGTATCCTTTCTTTTCCTTTTTCGGCTTCCAGTAGTATGATCCGCAAATTTCATTGACACCCTTCGTTCAATCCTTGTCGCTCGTTCTCCCCGTGCCGACGTGCCCCCGTCAAATTTCAGCAGAGCGTGAAGCGAATCGCAACCGCCGACGTATCCAAAAGCAAGAATACAATATGATGAACTAAAACTGTTATTCACGAGAGACCGCAGCGAGACCTGATACTAACTGTCTGACCGCAACTACCCTCTTACTACTGGCTAACCACGACCGGTTCTATTACTACTGTTTGACCATGCTCGCCGGTTACTGTTAGTCGACCATTGCGGCCGATCGATACTTATTTCTACTCTCTTTTGTCGTGCATTAGCGCTTTGGCCCGTTCAGTCGCCGAACCGTGCACGTGTACGTATGCATGCATGCATGCATCAAAGACAAGAGAAAAGTTTCTCGCCGGACCAACCAGCCGTGATTGCTCTTGACACCTTACTTGACACCGCGCGTCATCCTGCGTCCTGTGTTTCGGTAATGAAACACGAGCGACGAGCTTTACAACGAGGCGACGAACGTGTTTTGAAAGTTTCGACAAAAAATGAGATCGGCCGCTTTCAGAGAGCCGCGTTTCGATTGATGTCAGCGGAACGGGAGAAAGAACAAGTGTTTCGAGTTTCATGGGTAATTATTTGGTAAAATATAGCATTCAATACGTACGGTATAAATATGTTTCGTGTATTGCATAAAATAATATAATGTCGACTGTGCAGCACTTCTGAAAACGTGTTATGTTTCTTTAAAGATTGATCCCAATGTGTGAACATTTTTTATAAGTAATTATTTCATAATTAATTGGTCAAGTATAGTATTCAATGTGTGCTTGCACAGTATAAATATGTTTCACACACAGTATAAATATGTTTCACAGTATAAATATGTTTCACACACTATATGAAATACAGTGTAAAATTGATTGTGCATTTCTGTAAGAACTGTTCCCGAAACGTGTCATATTCGTAAGAGTTGATCGAAATGTGTTAAATTTTATATGGAATAGTGTGAAAATTAATAATAAAGACAAGAAAGTTGCGGAAATCCGTAGAATTCTGGCCTCGGTCTCGATTCATGGAAGGACCAACTTAACAAACGATTTAATTCTTAATTAATCGCCAAGTGTTCTTAAAGTTGCAATCGAGATAATCACGCTATCTTGTCTATTATTTATGTATTATAGATGTAAATTCGTTATTAGTTTATTCATTATAGATTTACACAATTCAATTAAAACTAACATTTTCCACACGAACGGAAATACAATTGAGATCGCCTGGACATTGAGTACGCTAAGCAGTTGAAGTACAATAATTGGAATCACCTCTAATAGAGAGAGAGAAAAAAAACGAAACGCGATGGAAAGTTTCCAGTCGTTAAAATGAAATATACTGTGTACTTGGTAACCGAGTTTCAAATGAATCTTCGAGACATTAACTTCCCCGGAAACTTAGATAGGCAGAATAAAGATAGAGCTGCGAAGATCGTGTTTAGGGAGACGTGAGATTTATTTTTCCGTCTTAAAGTATTTATGGCAAAAGTTCGCTGTTCCAGTATCAGGGTAAAACCGCCGGAATGGGATTCCGTGCATGGATAGGCAAGTAGAATTACACCGCGTACGAGCAGGCACGAAAGTAGCAGCATCGGTTCGTGCCCGCAAAGGCAAGTAGAATCGGGTAGATCGTGCCTCGGCAAACAAGTAAAATTCTCCGTGAAGTTTCTATGAATGTGCGTGAAACGAAAAGTTCTGACGATACTCCGCGCAACAGATAACTTCGCCTAACATAAAATACAGATATTTCCAGAAGGCTGTCGCGGGATATCAGTTTTTTTTGTACATTCCACGAAACGTTTCCGGTATAATGTTGCAGAAGGAGTATTTGCATAGAAAAATCATGAAAGAGGAGACCGTGCTTGTTTTGTAACGAACGTGCTTGTTCCATGTGTCGAATCAGATAAGCGAAATATAGTGCGACGGAGGACAAGGAAGTGATATATGACGACGCCTGATCAGACAAAACACACGTGAATGTAACGCAAAGAGTATTCAGACGCGAGAAGACAAGATTTATTGACAAGATATGTCTACGTGTTCGAACTGTCATCGCTCTCGAACGTGATTCGAGACGCATCGTTCTTAGAATTCCTGCCGGAGTATTAAATTAATTCATTTTGAAATTATACACGAAATGAATTGTAAATGAATGACACACGTGTATAAATAAATAAATTGTATACATAATTCAAGATAAAAATCCTTTCGATATCCAACTGTTTGTTTAAAATCGAGAAAAATAATCGATGGAAAATTAAAGTATACATACAATAATGCATGAAAATATCCGAAATATAGGAACTTACAATATTCGGCAGACAACACTGCCTACGTTTTAATTATTTCTACAAAAATACGAATTTTGCATTAAAATGCGCAGAACGGTTATATATTGCAATTGACAATTTTTAATCGATACAGGTGCGTGTCTTCGTTCCAAAAGTCAATCATAACACAGACTAATAGAGAATCTTGCTCAGCAAAAAATAATTAACAGAACTCCTAAGTTCCCGAAGAGTGTCGCTCGTTCTCTTAATTTGCCCACTGTTCGAGTTTCTCTCCACGTCTCCGTCTGATTCCATCGATATCAATAATCGTAAGCAATGAACATCGAGTCACCCCTCTCTATTCTCTTATATTCACTCGACGAGAAATCGTCCTCGACCACGACACGATCGCCGGGCATTCCGATTCCGGCTAAATCGTGCGCGGAATATGGTACTACCAGCAAGAATACCGGTTACTATTCTCCGGCGGTGTTTCTGTGATTTAAGGAACCCAGCCAGTTCCCCTTGCCTCCAGTCACGTATCAACGGGAAAGTGTACGATGATATATATCGCTAGCATTCAGCGACTTCGATCTTTCTTCGGCCGCTATGAACTGCGTTTAATAGCATTTCGATGTGTCGACACGTGCTGCTTGAAGATGTTCAGAACGAACGAAAGTATCGCGATGTCGTGGATGGATGATGAATAGAAGCTTTCGATCCGTGTTACGTAAAACATTTTGAAATTTTTTTTTAACACCGTGATATATGAGATCGCGAGTGTTACTATCGAGTTTGAAAGGAATTTAAAAACATGTATAGAAATTGTAATAGATGTGATATAAATATACATTTTCGCAGAAAATTCATTATTTAAACGATCGCGATTCATTTCATCGATAAATATCAACATTCTCAACATTTATTGCATTAAGATCACCATCTATCATGTATATGAATTACGTATAGTTTGAAAGATTGGTTTCAAATTTTTGTCAAATTATATTCAAAGTAACAGTTTCACACAACACGCATATTTATAACATTAGAATACTTTCGCGAAGAATGTTTTGAAAAGTAAATCTCCCCGAATATTTGTTTGTACCGTGGATTTTCTAAAAAAATACATACCTCTTCCCTCGTTCTAATTTTCCTTCGCTTGAAAAATTAAACGATTTTAATTCGGGAAGATTACTGGAAACAAATATCGCGTTTTAAGTTCCTTGATGCTCTCCGTGGATTATCGTTCCTGTTAATTATTTTTTAATTTTCCCTTTCATATTTCCCGTTTCTCCCAACGAAGCAACTAAGGTACTCTCGCATCTTTATAACCACGTTCAACGATACAATTCGTATCGCTCTCTCTCTCTCTCTCTCTCGAAACGACTTCGTTGAACGATTCTTAATTTCTCTGCAATTTCCGAATATTCAACGGAATAGAGTGTAACACAAACAAAAGAGAGAGAGAGAGAGATCGTATCGTTTACCGTCGATGAAAGAAATCGCGTGGATAAATTCGCCAATTCGAGCCGGTTGGCTGGCAATTACACACACACACACGCACACGCACACGCACACACACATACCACGATATACCACGCACTCTTTATTCGCGGCGCTCTCACCAGACGATGAATGCGCCCTCGTTATTCCTTTGAATCGCGGGAATCGACGAAGGAACTTTCGACCATTGTTTAGAAGTCTCCGGTCTGGGCAATTAATTATGAAAAATATAAACCTTGGTGCCGAGGGAACCAAGAGGAGGGAAGAGGAGGGGGGAGGGGGTGGTGAAGCGAGCCAGAGGTTGGCAACGTGGGACAAGAACCCCGAAGAATAAAAACCCTCAACGACGGTAATAACGGAACGAAGGGGCGGTTACGAAATAAATGGCTGAGGGAAAGTAGTCGTGAATTTCATTACGGGAACAATGGGCGCTTCGTAACCCGAAAGAATTTGACGAAATTTGTCAGGCGGCGAGGAGGATCTCGTCGCGATTACGTTGATTTTAATTGAACGTCGACCACGGGATTACGCGCGCATCCGTGGAGAAATGGCTCTGAACTTGCGCGTTTGAAAATGCAAATCTAGATCTAAACTGTATGAATTCCAAAGATTCTAGCATGAACTAAATTGAACGAATTTCGGAGAAACATTGTACATGTAATATTTCGTGCAGTTATGCAAAATTACTTAAGATTTGTCAATCTACCCTGACGTTAAAACCTGTTTTTAAATCATTATTACTACATACAGCATAAATTGAAATTTGTGGTATATAATAATAATAATAATAATAATAATAATAATAATAATAATAATAATAATAATAATAATAATAATAATAATAATAATAATGATTTAAAACAGGTTTAATTTCTTTCTACTTCATAAACAGAACGATGTGTATTTTCATAAAACGTATATACATGCCCGCTCGGAAATCTTGGGACAAGTATATTTATATAATAAAAGTGGTACAATATATAATATAAATTATAAATCACGTACAATAAACAAAATATTTACAATATAGGTTACACAATGTAAAAGTATAAATTACGTGTACAATATGATGTGTTTGTACTATCTATCATACTATCAATTTAATGTATTTACAATAAATGCAATATAATTAAATACAATACATATAAAATATACTTCATATAGTGAAGACTTTGTTAATATAATATTAACATATCGTATCATATTGTATCATGAAATATGTATATACGATAAATACTGAATATTAAAAATAAAAATATCCTAAGAGTGTACATAGTATCATTAACTGCTCACAGAAAGTTGCATGAAATGTTAATTCGAAGAGAAATAAGAAAGGAGCAATAAAACCAATAATTTTCCTTACGTACATAGTTTACCATATTGTCAAAGAGATAAACGAAAATCGCAAGACAAACAACCAACTATCAACAAAACTCTGTGCAAATAAAACACTATAGATATAAATCGCGTTTTATCGGGGGACGTACCGCAAGGCATCAATTCAGGGATAATCTTGTAAAACAAGGAGAAGCCGATCCGATCAAATCAATGCAGTGCCGATCTTTGGTAAACCATCGTCGTCGGATGATCATTTCTCTTCGTTAATTTTTTTCTCTGTTCTCTCTCTCTCTCTCTCTCTCTTTTCTCCGATCATCGTCAGCCCTTTCACGTTTCAGCGTCGTTTTCGCCACCCTCTGGCGCGCGAGCCACTCGCTATCCGCTTTCACACAGCGTCCACGCATCCAGATCAGATAATACCGTGAATTACTGCCGCTTATGCGCCTTGAGTGGCGCCATATATCAACGAACGTGCTTCATTCCTTTCACAGATTGTGTATTGGAAAATATGGCGCGTCCATGTCGAACATGATGAAGAACCTTCCAACGATGGCGCGCAGAATGTTCGTACATAACACCTCATAATCATTACGCATTACCGTCGCTATCTCCGGCCTGCGATCGAAATTACAGGCCTCGAAACAGGCTCTCGCCCATTTTATTGTGTAAAACACCGCTCGAAAACTAAGTAAATAGTCGTCTGTCAAAGCTTTACTTGCTAGGAATGCTGATAAAACGAGGTAGTTATTGTATATTTGGAATGTTTGGAAGAAGATTTTGAAAAAATACCACAGCAACGTGATTATTGTGAAAATTGTCGATTTTCGTATTACTAAAGAGACGTACAAATTCAATTAATTTGTATTATATATATATAAGTAACATTAATTTGTATTATATAAATAACTGGAATGAGGAAACGATAATTAAATTAATCCAATGGAGCTCTCGTAGGTATATATTGATAAAAGATGCTAAAACACGTAGAAACAATTTTTTCCTTCACAAATATTATATCAGAGCGACATTAAGATCGAACTAAACCTCGGTTAAAAATTTATTGAATAGTAAATCCCGTTTGCAAGATTGCAAGAAACAAGTACCGCGACTTGACTTCAAAATTTCCTGCGAAAATTTTCCCCTACGGGGAATTGAATTCTCCCTTGAAAATAAAACAAAGAAGAGAAATTGGTGTATCGCTTAAGGCAACTCCGCCGACGTTCAATAACATTTCCCTGTGCCGGCAATGTTTTTCGAAAATATCTCCTCGATTTTCCCTTGCACAGTACGCCGCGTACGCGACGTCCGTCAAATTTCTGCATCAGTCTCGTCGGCCGATCGCGATTTCTGCCTTTTTTTTTTTTTTTTGTCCCCCCGTCTGAAAAATACCCTTCCGTCGGCTCTTCGAGCCAAGTATCAAAAATGAGTTTTTTTTCCCAGCCTGTCTCGAATTTTGTTCAATCAAACGGATTGAAAGTTGTGGAACGAGGAGAGAGAGAAAGAGAGAGACAGACAGCCGGACAGAAAGTACACGCTGTTGTATTTCATGCAGTGAAACTTGGACGAATCTGCTCTTGTTTTGCCTGTTTTTTCGCCCTCGTCCTCGCGGCACGATTACAGTCGCAGAAATCGGGAGGGGGGGGCGAAACGTCGGTAGAAATTACACGTCAGCCGCGTCTGCGATGCCAGCACGTAAAAACTGATCGACCGATCGAGAAATGCGAACGATTCTGCGAATCGGCGAACGGATGGTTTAAAGGGTAATTTGGAACGATGCCACTGATAAATGGTGCCGGACGTAGGCCTGATAGCGAAAATCCGACTTAAAGCTCGAGCTAGAACACACTCTCTCTCTCTCTCTTTCTCTCTCTCTCTCTCTCTCTCTCTCTCTCTCTCTCTTTGACCGTATCGAGATCCAACTGGGGAAATGCCCGGTGCTTTGGTTTCATTGCGTCCAAATTAACCCTGCGATCGAGCATGTCCTCGTGCCGTGCCTCGTTAAGGAGCGGACTGCAACCGATACAATGCTGGAAAAAGGTAACAATGTGGCAAACAACGGTAATTACACGGCTCTCGGCTATTTTACGAATTGTTTCTAGCGTCGAATGCTTGCCTACTGAGCCTCTGTTCTGTTTGTCGTCGAGTCGCGAAATGTTATTGTAATTAACTCCTAACTGATATCACCGAGGCCACAGGCGAAACATTCAATTTCGGAAATTTTTAGTACAAAGAGTTAAGTATAAAATAAGAACAATGTTAATTAAATATAAATTAATAATATTAATAAATAATAATATTAAAATATTATATGTATATATATATATATATATATATATATAATTTAATTCACGTAACTTGCACCACCTTGCACAATAACTTTTAAAATATACATCCAATGAAACATTGTTTAATACAAAAATTGTATGGTTTCAAGGGAGGCAAAGTATCAATTTTCTGCGAGTTTCGAAATTTTCAAGATCCTCTTTATTTTCTTTAATCGGAGCATGTATCTTTTTCGTCACGAGTCGAAAGAATATTAAATTCCAAGTAAAAAGGAAAAAGTATCAAACAATTTTTCATCGGACGTATAATTTAAAAGTTAAAAGTTTGAAATTGAACGTATGCAAAAACTTGACAGAGAAAATGCGAAAATTTTATTAAAACATTTTTTTGACACAGACCTTGCTTTTATTTTTGCGTGAACGTTTCGCGTAAAGTTTCGCGGCCAGTTTTTTCCGCGCACGTTCGCTCGAATGTGTTTAATTAGTTGTTGCAAGTTTCTTTAGCAAATGAGTTTCCACTACTTGCCAGAGTTTAGTTCAACGTGCAAAAGCTATTGACCTTTTTACCACTGAATTTGAATAAATATAGTCCCTAGAAGGATAGTGCAAAATCGCATTTACATATTGGGAAGTTGAATACATTGGATAAATTTTAATCGTTTCTCGATTGAATAGTCATTAAATTTCCAACAACAACTGCATTATTTCGAGAAAGCTTATTCGAAACACCGCAGAAATAACACTTTCAATTTTTATCGAATTCGGGCCGAGTATTTCGATTATTCAGAGCATTGTTGCCACTGTCCCATTCTGTAGAAGAGAGGAAAAAAAGAAAAAATGCAACCGAATCGTAACGAGAAAGTAAAACGTTGCGAGTTACCATGGCGGGATGATGAAATTACATTAATTATGCAGAACAAACCGGAGAAGAACAATCGGCGAAAAAAAAAAATTTCGCCGATGTTACGGCACGTTGAAGCACGAAGATATGAAACAGTCCTCCGCGTTTAACCCAGATACATTTTTATCGAAGAAATTACGACTCGGAAAAAAAGTGGCGCGTGTGTGAAACGTTCTTTATACTTTTTTATATCTCTTTTTTCCTTTCTTTTTTATGTCGAAACGCTCCGTTGCGTATCCACGTTAAATTCACCGTAAGTAACGAAGAATAAACGTTGAAGAAACGTCGTCGCGTTCGTCCTATCTTTTTCTCTTTTCTTTTCTTTTCTCTCTCTCTCTCTCTCTCTCTGTCCTTTCCTTTCTCTCTCTGTCTCTGTAACCGACGCACTGTATTTCGATTCAACGTGTTTCATCGATGATTCGACCGTAGTGCGATCGATTTGAAAAATCACGCCAGCACTTCCGCCAACTTGATTATTCATGCAATATTTGCTGCCAGGGAGGAGGGGGGTGGATGGGTGGGCAACGCTGTGCGCACGTACGACGTACAATTGAAAGAATGACATAAATCGGATGAAACATCGTTCATTGTGAAATAATCACAATTCGCTCCTCGCGATATCGACAGAGTTCGAGCCGTTCATTGTTTCCACGTTGAATCGGACGCATCGTTTCAATGGATTTCAATTCATAAAGAGGGACGTTATTTAAAGAGAGAGAGAGAGAGAGAGAGAGAAAGAGGGAGAAGGAAAAGAGGAGGAGAAAACCTTTGGAAAAAAAACGCTCCGTTAAACAAATGCTTGACAGTCACGCGTTTATTATTTAACCGCGACGATTATTTCATTCGAATTATTATTTCATCGTAACGAGGGAAGGACGACGCAATAACGTATGGAAACAACGATTTCCCACGGTTTCGAAATTTTAATTCGTACGTATAATTCAATCGCACGAAGCGCATGTTTTGTCACGTGAAACTGAAAAGTCTACGAGCACTTGTACGTTTACGTGTATCACACGCGAAAGAGAGAGAGAGAGAGAGAGACGCTATTAAAAGTTGAGAACGGTATCGATCGACGTTGAACGCGCTTCGAGTCGCGTGTTTAAAAAATCAACAGAGGAGAGCGGACAAAAATTCCTTTGCAACCGGCCGGTTGTTTCGCCCGGTCTTAATTATCATAAATACCTATTACGCGGGTGAATTCGCGGCGAACAAAAGGCATCGTATAAACTCTTTAACGAAGTTAAAACTAATTACACGACAATGTGTTCGACGAACGGGCACGGGCGTGAATGAGCAGGGCTCCCATTCATCCAGGGTTCCCGGGCACGGGCCAATAATTTCTCGATATTAAACGTTAACGAGCTTGTAAATTTTCTATATACTTCGCGCCAACAATCGCATCAGCGAAATATCTATTCGGGCTCGTCCGACTGCTATGATCACGGCCGCCGCGGAAACCGCGCACGCTGTCGCCGAGTTAATTCGGGTGTTCGCGCGGCGCGTTAACTATTACCAGCGGAGACGAGAAAACGCTTCAACTGGGCCGTAATTGAACGGTCAAATTACTTGATTCTGGTTATTTCGGGCTCTTTTGGAAGTCGTTTGTTCTAGCGGAAGATCGATTAGACGTAGCGCTATTAGAATTATTTTCCGATTGGTGTAACTAACGTACGTACTTTCACTTTAATATGTTATTAGATATAATGAAGTTTACATATTTCTGTTACGACATGATGAAGCTGAATTGTGATAACTGAACAATTAATGTAGTTCTCGTTTATTACTCGTTTCTAATATTAAATTGATCGTAATGAGGTTTGTTAGTACTAGTACGGAATTACTCGAACATCGCCAAACTGAACAATTACTCTTTCGAAAAACGAATGACACGCTTTCGCAAGTTTCTTTATCACAATGAGCTAGTTTTGAGGCAAATTTTAAAGATCACTTTCGAAGCTTTTGAACGATACTCAACAAACCATTGGAAATCACGCAGTGTCATGAAGATTATTATAAATGGTTGACACATTTGCACTGTACTGGTAAAAATGAAAAAATTTCGCGAGCCTAAATTTTCTAATTAATACGATGAAATTTTACACTGCTACATACAATTTTACATATTGAAAAAATATTGAATAAAGTTATTCTGACTGAATATTGAATAAAGGAAATATTCTATAAAGAAAAAAATACCATTGCTAAACTCTCCAGTAGCAAATATCATCTGCATATGTGAACCGTTTTAGATTAATAGATTTTTAATCTTCAAGTGAGATTCTTAATCTTAGTAATCTTTTAGATTAATAGATTCCTTGGCAGCAAGGAATTCTGCTTCTCAGAAATTCTAGAATTATCATGGATTTATTTGGACCATAATATAATGTGGATATATATGAGAATAAGAAGAAGAGGAAGTATGCTGACGGATCGAATAACTTAATAACTTGGAAGGTTGCACTACTCGAAGGGTTAAGTTCTAGTCCGACAAGATAGTTTTATTGGTTCTTTTATAGCTACATATTTCGTCTATTCATTCGTGCGTGTTTTTCTTCCGACATGTCTAGATAACCGTATCAGCTCGATAAATCTTTATTTGCGGTACCAGCTGTACCAACTTCTCGACAAAACTTAAAAGTCGAAAATCGTAGGACGTGTAGTAGATAACCAATCATTCGATTTTTCTGGAAGTTTTACATCGCGAATTTCTAATAGAAAATCATAAACATGTCGATGCAACGTGTTACGCATAAATACTTCTGATTCTTTTAAATTATTCAAACCAAAAATTAATATGTATCTGCTCTGTTCTTTTTGTAGAATTCAGTCACTCTGAAATTCAATACCATGTATGATTTATATCATTTATTTCACTTTGAATTTTTTGACTCTCATACTTTTGAATCTAACGATTCTTCTTCAAATAATAATATCAAAATATCTTCATTTATCGCTCAAGTATCGCCCAAATCAACAATATTCTCTCTGCGATCTTGAAATAATTCTCTCGAATGCAGTATCCTTATAAGCAACACGCTATAAGAACAATCTCGTGGAAGCAACGCAAGAGAGAAACATAAATTTCCTTATTATCCACTGTGATACAAACTTTACGACTGTACTGAAACCTGAAATTCTTCAAATATCTCAGATATCCTTCAGGTACAATCTCGAAACGATAGGAAAGAATCTAATTTACAAAATTAATTTCTGAAATTCTCCAACAATTTCACCGCGCGTAACTCCATTCACAACACATATTCGATTCACGTAATTTACATAAATAGAAAAAAAAGAAAAAAAAATCGTATCTTGGTGTACACATCAACGAGCATCGCTTACTGGTTACTCTAAAAGTGTTAATCGTAGCTCTCTTGTCACAATCAACCGTAGTGGGAGAATGAGGACAGTTAATTTTCAAAATCCTCCAACAATTTCACCACGCGTATCTATTCTCAATGCATATTCAATCAACGTAATTTCCATAAATAGCAAGAAAAAAGAAGAATCGCACCTATGTGCTCATCAATGATCATCAGCTACTCATTACTCTAAAAGTGTTAATTTCTTTTTGAAGTTATCAGACAGCTTTTATCGGCAGCAAGAGGTAAAATCCTCCAATTTCAGAATCCACGTATCTACTCTCAACGCAACTACCGACAGAAATAGCAAGAGGAAGAAAAAAAAAACGAAGAAGAATCGTACCTACGCACTCGTCGACGAGCACCAGCCACTCGCCGCGCTAAAAGCGTTAATCGTGGCTCTTTTTATCGGTGCAATCAACCGGCAGCAGCAGGAGGATGGGGAAAGTTTACGAGGGGTTGATCCGGTTTTCTCGACGAAGGAACGGCGCACAAAAGGACCGGAGGAGCTGAACAACAGATCGAGCCGCTGCTCGGGCGGCTGTTTCGCGAGAAGGAGGCGAGAAGCGCAGGATGCGCTCGTTTCGGGGAACGATCGTTACAATGGTAACGGCGCGGCGGGGTGCTGCACGAACGATACTGCGCTGAAAACGTGGCGGCTGTTCCGTGGGCTGAGATTAATTGCGTTGCCGGCTTTCCTCTTCCCCACTTCGTGCCGGCAGCATTAAACACGACGTTCGAACGATCTCGCGTTTTCCAGGGAAGAAGAAGTGCGCGATGATAACGAACAATGAGCCAGCCAGCGAAATTAGAACTCACCGGCTGCGCGTTATCCAGCCTCTTCAACTTCGTTTCTCTCGCTCTCTACCACCGTTTCCAGCCGCCGTCGCCACGCTTTCTCTTGGCTGTTTCTCCGCCGGTGTAATGGAAATTTGGTTGTTTATCGCGCGACCGTGAAAAATAAGAAAGACACGCGCGCGCAGAGGGCGAGAGAGCGTATCGCGTGGAGAAGGCGCCGCGATAAATTGAACGGAATTTACGGCACGGACGAGATTGCTTACGCTAGCTAGCTTTTGAGAACCGGCTATTCTTCGAAACCTGGGGGGGGAATGTTCGAGCTTTAATCATTCTTTCCTTGCCGCGCCGAGCGCTGGACCGCCGCGAGGGCGAGTCGTGAGGACGAAGTGAAAAGAGAACGGAAAGGGGATACGCGATGAGTTATGGTTTGTGCAAGCTTCCTCGCCGAGCTTACTTTACGCTGCTTTGTTAATTACCGGGCCACTGCGCGCAACAATTTTTCGTTTCAGTTTTTCATCATACATATTTCGCGCTTAGACGCTCTCTTTCTCTCTCGTGCATGTTGTTTGTGTTTTCGGAGAGAGAGAGAGAGAGAGAGAAAGAGAGAAAGACTGTCTACTTGTTCCTGCACTCGTCGTTACTTATACCAGTATGAAACGATTTATACAAATTGTTATTTATTTACAGAACAGAAGCAGCTAGGATAAAATGATTAATGATTCTTCTGCGTTTGGAATTTTTCTGCGAATTCATTGTCGCTCGCTCGCGTAAATTCTGATTTGCACAGATCACGCGTTATATATTTATCGACTAGGAACAACTGCGTCGACGTCTATGCGAAATAATTGATTAATGATTTAAGAATTCATAATTTATGATGACGAGCGAGCACAGAATATTTGGATTGTAATAATAATGTGATTTAATTAATTAATTTAGAGTTATTCGCGTATTAATTGTTCGCGTTTTGAAATTGGAAATTTATTTATTGTTCCCTCTCGTGAAGCACTTCCTACATTCTGTTATATTATTCTCCTACAGATACGAATAAATACCTAACAAAACAATTTACTAGCAATAATTAATTTTCTGTCAGTGTATATATAAGGTATTATGTGCAAACGTAGACAATACCAATATGAAACATTATGTCCTCCTCTATTAAATTTTTCCTCAATGAAATTCAAATTTGACTGCCAACTTCGTAGAAGTACAGTTTCATTAGAAGAATGAAGCTAATTATCGTTTGTCAGATATAACATGAATAATTTCTCTAACACAATTTTGCGTTTTTAATCTGTTTAAATTGTAAATATCTACAATAAGCTTAATTGAAGTTACCAAGTTTGCGAACTATTGTTCAAACGTTGGAAAATTTCTTTCGCGACTAAATCTACCATCATCTCTTGAAGTCATTTCTTATCTCTCGAGAAAACATTAGCAGTAAAAAGTTTCCTTTTCGAACAAGTGGCGCTATTTTTGTATTCGTACTGATCTAATCTAATTCACCAATTTCAGATTACTAAAGATAACCTTCCTACATGTGATATTTGTGGTGTAACATTCACGATCCACCATACATCAATGATCTCAAATACTCGATTGTGAGAAATAATTTCGACATCCAAGAAGATTTAAGGATCCTCAAATCTTAAACGATCCCGGAAACATCGAAAATGTGCCTCAATTATTCTCTGATCTAGTTGAATTTTTGTATAAATATAATTCCATAATTGTTACACACGTACTCTTGTAAAATAAACAATGAAATTTCTTTTATAATTATGAGTATTAAGGTTACGTAAAGGATTTCTTGAATTTTCATCGTTTAAGCCTTCCATTTTTAATAAAACGGTGGGAGAAAATCCTACGGCGAGTGTTAAAGGCTCGTTGTAAAGGATAGAGTTCAATCTTCAACATCGCGGTGAATCTAGTTTTTACAATAATTCTCGAGAATAAATCTAAAGTTGTCAATGTTCTACACTTCGAAATTAGACCAGAAGTGGAATGCTTTTACAATTCTTTTCGTCAATTTCAAATGTCGACAATGTTTCATTATTACCTGTACAGTTATGCTATTCATATGCTGTATGTGTGTGTCAGAAATAATCAGAACTGATGAAGCTGGCATCATCTCACTGGTGATATCTGCTCCCCTGCAGCTTTCAATTGATTATAGAATATCTGGGATAATCATTAAATGAGTAACAGGTACTCTCGAGTAGCCTGTTACTCGTTATTCAGTTTCCATTCGCATACGACTCAGGGTATCCGGTATGCGCTTTTGATTCGACGCTGGTTTTACAATCTAGCCCACGGTTCGTAAAGTCAAAGTGCGCCCACCCACTGCAGATTTACGAGCGCGTGCATACGCGATGCGATTCGGCTTTCTTCTTTCTATCTGTTTCTCTACGCCTTGCTCTCCTCCCCCCCTTTTTTCTGGCCTCGTTTTCTTAACTTTATGACGCCGAGTTTTATCAAGTTACAGAAGCTGTAAACTAGCAATCAGCCGGAGCGGCGAATATTCCGCATTGCGTTGTTTCTATCGCGCGTCGAGAGGAATCGGTGAAATATATATATATATATATATATATATATACACATATACACATATATACATAGATATATGTATATATATATACATACATATATATACATATATATATGCACACACACACACACACACACACACACACACACACACATATATATATATATATATATATGTACCCATACGAACCGTTCCTGAAAGAACCGCCAATAATTCGGCGACAACTTCACGATGGAAAACACTCCTACTAGCTTTCTCTTCCGTCCCGCGATCGTAACTCTTACGGCATTTTTTGCAAAGACGGGTAAGTGCTCGTTGCTTCGTCAAACGAAATGGTTGATTTATGTGCCTCGCTATACGACATACGTTGGTAGCACTGACAAGCTAGTAAAGTTGGACGCAGTGAAGTTTGATGTTTAACCTTCTGTAAGCAACTTGGTCAGTTCACTTCGTAAATTTTCTCCCGGTGAATTTTTATTTCTTTCTTCTCTTCTTTTTTCTTTTTGGTAGCCGCTTTTTTAAACGTTTTAAACGTTGACTCGAAAACTGATTGTACGGTGTAGCAGTAGAAGTTTGAGTAACGAGAATGTTCAAAAAGTTCGGAAGTTCCTAGAAAGAGAATGAAAAAATTAGACGCGGAGGAAATTGAAACGAACGGTTTTATTTTTTCCTCTGGGAAGAGATCACGACTCAAATTATTTGGTCACGAAGTCGTAAAGTCGTAATATTGTATACATAGTGAATTTTTAATTTTAATTAATTAGCCTGTCTAACAATAATCTTTAAGATTTGACGTATAGAATTATTACAATAATTGCTTAAGGCAATCTTCTTTAATCGTTAATGAAATCATACACGAGCTCTATTTCTTGTAATTTCTAGCGCAGCTATATCTGGAATGTCTCGTTTCATTCTTGGTTGATTAGCATTTGAAACCACGCATTGCCTTTTTATGCGAACTACTTTTTTTTACTTAAAAGTGTTATAAGATTCGTGTTTAAAGCAACATAAAATCTAACACCGATCTGAATGAATTCATTAAGCTGGCTATGAAAAAGCAATTAATAGGGCATTCAACCATGTTATGTCTAATTTTGAATTAATTCATTTTACGAGCTCAATTTTATACGAACGTAAGGTATATGCGTGCAACGAAATAATAGACAACAAAATACGTTGTGTATTAGATTTCACTCACAAAAATTATCAAGAGGCCAAGCTGTTTTTAAACGTAAAAGTAATTACAGCGTATTATGCCTCTATCAATGAACTCACGTATAAGGCTGTAATAAATTTTCATCGCAGCCTTTTAACGTTAGCTCGCGTGAACTACTCTCGTATCGAGAACAAATTTATGCAAACCAATTTTCAGAAACAGGCCACAGAATGCAAGACAGAAGAAAAAGCAATCTCAAAATCTGGACAAAGTTCCATATTTATTTAAATGTCCAGGAGTTTCGTAAAATCGATTACATATAATGGGACACGAGAATTTTCAGTAATTACAGAATCTTGAATTTCATCAATGTCAAGAAGATTGCAGATTATTACCGATACCTGCAAATTACACGCAAGACGTTGCGTTTTATTTTGATGACTTTTACGATATTTCCTCCTTCTTTTTTCACGGCCCTATATAAGTGGAGAAAAGTTTTTACCAAACGATAGATTAGACCATTTATAATCTTTCAACAAACGATAGATTAGACTATTTATTTGAATATACATCTAACTTCAGTCGAGTCTGAGAACTTACAAGTGCTGTCATCGCTATTACAATATCTTCACTTCAGAGAATATACTGTACAAACCAACTTGCGCTAATTATCGATCAAATCAGTCTTAGCTAACGAGTTGGAACATTGAGAAAACTCGAGTTCGAAAGTGGCAGATACGTGGCAATTAACGCGAACGAATTTCTCCTTGGTTCTCTCTCTCTCTCTCTCTCTCTCTCTTTTACGATTCTTAACTTACGAACAGCATAAATCGTCGAGACAAAGACAGCCGGAGAACAAGATAGAGAAGGAAGTGCTCGGTCTCGTGCATGCAAGCACGGGACGTGTTCGCAAAGCTCGGGAAGCTTTATCGTCCTCGAGTAATGGGTGGCTGTTTGCAAGGTGGAGGCGCGTATAAATTGCTTCGCGAGCAAGAGAACGGAGAATAAGAAAAACGAAGGACAGACAAGAAAAAAAAGAAAAAAACGAAGGAAAGTAGGGAGGATTGAAGAGGGATGGGAGTAAGGTAACTTCTCTATCCTCGCAGGATATCCAAGGATATTCAGCGACAGGGGAAATGGAAAAAAGACGTACAATTCTGCGGGAAGAATACCTTTGGGTATTTAAGAGATCAAGCGACATCTTGAACTAAACGCTTGTGCGTATTATATCACCGGTGTATCAAATATATACAGGATGTCCCAGAAGAAAACTTTGTAACAGTGTAACTATGTATTTAGTAGGTCGTTCTGAGTAAAGAAGCTCCATAAGTTTTTTACTCATTTCAAAAGATAGATTCTTTAGTCGGAGAAACATCGTGTATCTTTTTTAAAAAGATAAAAGGAAATGATTAAAGAAGGTAAAAGAAGATGAAAGAAGATTAAAAATTTAAGAAGTTTAAAATGAGGACTTCCTTCTCACGGATCTACTCGAAGTTTTAATGATTGCTGTTGTTTATTTCATTTATAATGACATTGAATATTAGTTCTTCAACTTCTCTGTCGAGAGAAAGGTCGTCGTTTTGAACCTATACGAGTAAAAAAAGACATAAAATATATGAAAAATTATTTTTCTATTCTAATTATATGAATGTGAAATTTTTTGAAATACATAAACCCATAATATATATGGTCTCTTTTTATTCAAAATGACCTATCAAACACACTAGTAAAATTATAGAATTTTTTTCTAGACTTACTTTGTATGATAAGTGTAATCAATGAGTATTATATAAACAATGTTTAGGCTTATTTTAAATACCGAGGAAAACAAAACGTGGGAAGTAATTGAAAACCTCGTGGGTTATGTCTGAACCTGCAAGTAACCTCAATAAAATCAAAACTATGTGAAACGTACCGATTTTGAATATATTAACCAATGTATCCACGATATACATGTAATATAATGTATTATAAGTACAATAATTGAACGCATTAATTAAATATAATGTATTATAAGTACAATAATTGAACGCATTAATTAAATATAATGTATTATAAGTACAATAATTGAACGCATTAATTAAATATATTTCAATATATTAATTATTCATGAACCACTACGATGTTTATCATTTTATCTCTATTTCATGTACAGGGAATCACTTGTTCCACTCAACTGTATTCTTCATGAACAACAGAAATACTACTTCCATTCAAGTGTCAAGATACTTGCAAGCACGGGGTTCAAAGTCGACGTGTATAATCCGAATACTTTGTAAATACCTACACACGACAAAACATCGTGTTTAACGAGTAGCAACTGAAACTTTTCATACTAAATTTAACTCGGTTCCTCGAGTATACATATCAAAACTTGATCCCATCGTTAACTCTAACCACCCCTCCTTGTCACTGGGACACCTAAGAGAATAGTATCTTCCAGAGAAATACATTTCCAAGCCAGATATAACGAAGCATAGAACTAGGCGATACTAGACCAGAGAGATCTTTCATCCGAGGCTAGTCCTGGACGATAAGCTCGACGTATCGGCCTTTTTCTCTTTCCTCATTCCTTCCCTAACGCTGTGCTTGTTCCACCGGGGCGGATATTGCGGAACAATGGAGAAACGTGGGAACAATGCTAAGCCTTAGCCTAGGATAGATTCGGTATAATTTTCGAGAAAAGGTCAGTCAGCGTGAATATGCTTCGAATTGTTCGCCGTTGCTGCGCGTTTGCTCGCTTGTTGCTGATTCGACGGTGTTTGAGAGACGCGCCAGTGGCGGTAGTAATTCGAGGGTGAGACGCAGGTGGTAAAATAACTTTGTTTGGTCACGAACGAAGTTCTTACACGTATTGTGTTAAGTTTGGTTGTAGGGAATATATCGTGCACCTTGTGTACACGTTTATTGTTTAATATGCAGCCGTACCCGTGAATGAGAAGACGGAGTTAAGACGAGAGACTATGGACGTTGTTGTTGTTGTTTTCATTTCAGAAACGTTGAAAATTACTGACAAAATATGTATGTATGTAAATTGGTTAGTCGGTAGAAATTCCAACGGCATGATATAGAATCTTTCATCAGCATGATAAAGTAACGTTCCCAATGTCTATATTATATTCGTAGTAAAGAAATCAATTATTGCATGGAATTATTAAATATTGGTGTTTATTAATTCTTTAAACGGACCATTGACCGACAGGCCATCTCATTAAGCTTCTAAGATCAATGATCATATTGCATATTAACATATTATTCTACTGTAAAAATTAAGTGCAATCGTTTCGTTATATTTCCAATGTCGCATAGAAGAATTTCGATATCAACGTCGATAATACCGGCTCGGTACAAGTTAAACACTGAAACTATAATTATTAGACGGAAATCGAAAGTCCAGTTGACAATGTCGGTCGACAAATACTCGAGTCCATCATTACTGCGAGCTCCTCGAACACATACATCGCAGTTTTGAATTTATTCCAAATTCCCCTGGACTTATTTACCCGTGCTGATTCCCCAATTGCCCCCGTGCAAGTGCAAAGTTTGTACAACGTGCGATGCACATGGCATCTAGACGATTGGACCGGCGAGAATTTCACGACGCGTCCCCCATCAGCAGCGAGAAGAGAAAGGAGAGACAATAAACGCGCGCTAAAAGATTTTCAATTTTTTCCACAGAGAGTTTCCAAGAGTTTCGGCCAGGTTAGTTGACCTAACTGTATTCGCGTCGATTTTAAAATTCCGAGCGGAACTTCTGGGCGAAGTGCGCTGTGTCAGCCATGGGGGAGAGAGACGTGTCGCCTCTGCCCGTCTTATTCCGCGCCAGAAACGGGCCAAGAAGCGGAAAGAAAAACAAGAGGACGAAAACGGCGCAGGAGGGGGGCGAAAAAAAATCTCCTTATTTTTCCTTATTTCACTTTCAAGGCACACCCGTCACTTGTCCTGCGGAAGTTATATTGTTACTTTCAACGGGGAAACAAGGACGGCGAGGGGAGAAGAAAGAGAAGAAGAGAGAAGCAAAGAAGGAAAATTCCACCGCAGTTTTTACGGGACCGAACGCTTAACACCGTGTGACGGAGTGTTTCCAGGGATTAACGTGTTACCCGCGCGTCCAATTTTACAGCGACGCCTCGTTCGTTGAGCCGCGGAAACAGACTAACGTAGCTGCCCGCGTTTCGGAAGTTGAAATTTTCGTTGATAAGAGCTTTGTGAAGGAATTTTCACCGGGGACTGTCTGAAATCGAGATGACAGAATGTATAATAATCATATTGTGACGGGTCGTTGACTCATTTCTGCATTTATATTAGTCTGGTATTTTAGGTCGTGCATATTTTAGGCGCGTGTATTTTCAGTCGTTTATCGATGATTTCCTTTTTGGTGTAATGTAACTTTTTATTAGACTTTTTATTAGACTATTTTATTAGATAACTTTCTCTCAATTAATATCCCATTGACCCTCAATGCTTTGGACTGACGTAAGTTGTGTAACCTTCAAACATTTTTTAATTTTCTGTGCTATAATATAATCTGGAGTTTTCCAACTAAAATTCAACGAACCTTAAAATTAATCCAATATTAGTATAATTCGAATTGTTCTAGTATCAACGAATTGAATATATTGTACATAAATATCGTAGAAGTCCGAGCTCGATCGAGTCGATAACTACGAAATTGAAACTCACTGGCAAGTGTCGTTGTAATGTAACTTTTATTAGACAATTTTCTCTCAATTAATATCCCATTGACTCGCAATGCTTTGGACTGACGTAAGTTGTTTAACCTTCAAACATTTTTTAATTTTCTGTGCTATAATATAATCTGGAGTTTTCCAACTAAAATCCAACGAACTTTAAAATTCAATATTAGTATAATTCGAATTATTTTAGTATCGATGAATTGAGCATATTGTACATAAATATCGTAGAAATCTGTGCTCGATCGATAACTACGAAATTGAAACTCACTGGCAAGTGTAAAGAGCATTATACTCGCGCAGTGGAGAACTTCGTTCGCATAGAAAAACAAGAATCGGAAAAATCCGAGGGGAAAACTGAAACGGTAAGAGAGCTCTCGGACTTTCCTGCTCGAGAGCAAACTGATTAAACAGAGACTGCTTGGAAAAAAGCATCGGCAATCGTCTTGAACGCGGCAGCAAGGGGAAGCGAAGAAGAACCGACTGGGCGAAGCGAATTCGGCGAAATAATCAGAACGTGGGAAACGAATGCTAATGTAGAGCCACGCGGTGGAACAGTATTTTCATAGTGAACGGCGAAACAACTCGGAGGATCGAAACAATTCCCAAGCTGAATGAGAAAAGTCGTGAGACTACGGCGAGACTTCTCTCATCCCCGTTTTCCTCTTTGACCTACAAAACGACAACGTTGAGATGTCGAACGCTCGACTTGCTGCCTGCAATAGTAAAAAACTTCGACTACAATCTTTCGTGCCCCTTGAAACTGCCTTCGATACAGTCCTACCGACCTTTCCTGGAAATCTCTCCTTACTCGCCCCAGGGGATAAACTTCTAAGCCCTTCGTACACCAATGAATCGTTGCCTGGTTCGCTCAATAGGTCAAAGGGTACTACGAAACGCAGGAAAGATCAAATAACAATGAACGAGTATCCGTGCAAGCAGCCGATATTCACGCAGAAACGATCAAAGATTGTGTAATCGTGCTCGAGACAGTAGACGCGCTATTTAAATAAAAGAAAGTCATCAGGAATCTTTAATCGAGAGAGTCCCGAGTGTTTTGAAGCTTGAAATGTAAATCACAGAGAAATAATAGTCTACAATCCTAATATTTGTGCGTACTAAGTGAACCGAGCGTATTGAACTGAGATATAAAATACCTCATTCGTTGTGCTTCGTTTGGGGATATACGGACAAATAAAATCAGTGATTTCAATTCAATTCGCGTATATAGGAAAGATTTCTCGAATATTTGCGTTTGATCCTTTGGCCAAATATTTGCATCTCTGCCTCCTTTTTAATTTTTTTTTATAATTCTTTTGCAATTTTTCATCTGATTACATCTTTGAAGTAGGAAATGAAATCGACCTGTTTTTCCATTAGTTAAATTTGATTAGTCGATTGACTAATGGTGAGTGTTTGTACGATATACAAATGTGCGAGAAACTTATACAAATTTCTCCCTCTGGTTCTTCACTTCTCAAAATGTTACGTAACGAACGAAAGAGAGCGTTATGAACCAAATTAAAATATTCGAAACTGACTTTGCACTACGAGTCTCGGACGAAACATCAATTGATAGTCCTCGATATTTTAACATAGAGAGATAAGTTTACGAGCGATGTGTCATCGGTTGTAGATGCTGTAAAGGAGCGAGGTGTTAAGGTCATCGAGACACAGATGCCGATAATATTGTCTGGAGATTTAAACTTAGACTTAAAATCAGACGACGGTAAAAATTTCGCTCAGTTCATGTATGACACGTTACAGCTGAAATTGATGAGCAGCGGTGACATACCAACGACAAGAGGTTGTACCACAATTGATGTACATATCTGCGAGAAACATCGTTGGCTGACCGTGTTTGAATTACACATCGTATTATAGTCATCACCAACCAATTCTGTCCATAAAAAATTAACAGGAATAAAAATAAAGCAAACATACATGAAAGGGTGTCAAGTTTTATTTCCTTACAGAAACGAAGTCAGACATATTCTATGTGACAGGCTTTAAGAGCGTTAAAGCCGCTCATTTTTTTCTATTTTTTTTTTTTTTTTTTTTGAATATCTCGAACGGAGTACCTCAGGATCGACTGGTATTGTTAACTAGACGCTCGTCTCGCGTGACTTTTTCGCCTCTCCTTCGTGAACCTTCCGGTCCAGCCGGCTATCTAGAACCGTTCTTATCACGACGTGCTCGAGAATGAGAGAGCGAAACAAGGCCAGCCTCATTATGCGAAGACTGACGAAGCCCTCTCGTCTCGAGAGTCTCGTATTGTCTCAGAACGCCCGTTCTACGAAAATATCCAACCTGTGTACCTTGGCCAAAAGCACACGACGCACCAGCTGCGTGCTGTAGACCTGCGTTTCGCCCTCTGTGAAAAAAATTTCGCGGCGCGCTGGGAGAAAATTTTGCAGGAAGAATTGTTCGAGCACTCGTCTCCTCCTCCGGGATTACCGCGTTGAAAATTTCTCAACCACCGTCCGGCTGTCCTCTCCGTGCCGTTGTTTAGAAATATCTAGTTCAAAGTCGTTGAAAAACATTGAATTATTACGGTAGAAAACTTTTTTCCCCGCTGTGTGCAGATGCATTTCATGATAAATCTATCACGTACGCGTGGAAGGAAGATTTTCTCCGCGCCGGTTTCCTTTAATCTTGAATCACGTCATTTTCATTTACCTACGTCTTCCTTTGCTTCAAGCTTAATTGAGTGTACCAACAAATGTTTGAATCAGCTAATTTCCAAGAGATCACTGTACGTTCTAGAAATTATCGAGCAAGAGATCGCAAACTTTCGAAAAGTATAAAAATCTTTTCTCCAGCTACAAATCTCTATCGCACGATATTTCAAAATCTTTCTCAACTGCAATTTTCCTTCCTCTCTGCGCATTTCTCAAAAACTGGAGCTGATCGATGTCAAGAAATAAAAAAAAAAAAAAGAAAAAAATCTTGCGAAAACGTTGCGCTTTCACGCGGTCAACGAATACCAGAAAGAAACGAGATTACCTCACCGTTCGATTTTACAAGTGTTGCCTCGAAACAGGCGCGACGAGGGGACGAGGAAAGGGGGACAAAGAAATATAGACGATAGTTTTGCGGACGAGTTACGGAGGACAGGGACGATCTCATATCGAGGGATCCTCGAGGACCTCGTCGATGGCAAATTGCCGTGTCGATACAATCCGAGGATCGATACTTCCCTCTGTCTCGGTTGTTCGCCTTCGGCGCTTTCGGTCGCTACAGTCACGGAAACCTTGTACGTTTTCGTTTCTGTAGACGACAGCCAGCGTTCGCCGCAGATGTTACGACGTTACGCGAAACGACATGCAACTCGCGGCCTCGTCCGCGAATTTGCATGTGTGAATTTCGTCGCGTCGTTTCGCTGAATATTTCAAGGGCCTGTAACAACCGGCCACGGCCAGCTTCGTCGCGTAAAAGTCCGCCGTAAACTAATGGCAAGTTACGCCGTCCATTTCGCGGTGGAACGAGTGGCAAAAGTGAAACGAACAAGGCGCACGTGGCGATTTATGCGCGCGTATGCACGAGTCACGATGCTCGGCAACATGACGTGCAACGCTGACGAGTAAACGAAACGATTATTACTTTCATAAATTGCGATGCAGCTCGCTTAATTGCCCGGCATTACGAAAACTGATGGAGGAGACGCGATGGTTATCGCGATTCGAACTTTTAATTTCTGCACTCCTCTCGCGCGTTCGAAGTTTCTTTTGTTCATTTAATCAAAGCTTTCTAATTTCTGTGGAGCTTTCTATCATTATCTATCGTGATTTTAGAGTTTTGTATTATTATCTATTATTATTTTAAAGTTTCGTAGTATATATGTAATTTATTACTAGAGATTATTGTTGGCACAAAGAAACCACAAGAGAATCTATTAGTATATTTTGTAAAATTTCACTAACAAGATTAATTTCAATTGTTTAAGAAGCTCTTGATCTTCAAATTACAGGGAAACGATTTTGTACAAATCGAAACGATCGTTCATTTTTTTTTTTTTTTTTTGAGAGAGACCATTGTATTATTATCTATTATCATTTTAGAGTTTTGTATTATATATGTGATTTATTACTATCAAGCAAAGAGAATTCTAATAATTCTAATAATTTGTAAAATTTCACTATTAAGGTTAATTTCAGTTCTCCGAGAGGAGATCCTGAATTTTTAAATCACAGGAAACTAATAATTTTGTACAGACTGAAACAAATGTTTATTTCTTTTTAATATGTGAAATAATATCAATATTAAAATAATTTAATATTTGAAACGATATGTTAAATTGTCAATACGTAATGAGATATTTTTGGACTCGGATAACGGGCAATATAAATTTGAATACGTAATTATACAAAATCGACTAGTAATGAATTCATTCGAATGCCGCCGAAATGAAACAACGTGATACATTTCGGTATTGATTACCCGTAAGTACGATAAATTTGTAAGAATCAGTTTTACAAGCTCTGCACATCGCATGCATGCATCATGCAACAATAACAATTCTCCATTGAATGATCATATACATATCTCGATTAGGTTACAGTTCGTGTTACATGATGTGAACATACGCTGACAGTATAATCGCGAGAGAAACATTTAATCGCAGAATGAGATATGACATTTTCGTGATCAAGTTGTTTGTTGTTCCCATTCAACATTTATGGTCGGTTATTTGCAACAGATTATCATTCATGCCCGTGGAAGATTTACAAAATGACTACAATTTAAACAATTGTATTAGTAGGAAAATGTCATAGAATAATTACTTGCATTATAAATGGCAATAATGCAAAGAAATTCTGCCTCGCTATTTTTTGTCGTTTCTTGGAGTAATGTTGTTCAGGTTACAAATTCAGCTGAATAAATTTTATTGGAAAGTATGAAATTTTTCATTAGGGGGAAAAGAATGAAGAAATGAAAAAAAGTGTAATTGATCTCTCAAAGCTGCTTCCACAATTATAAATGACCTTCCTTGAGCGAATTTTCGATTTGAACGTAATCTACAGAGTTGAATATGTACAGAGAAGAATATTGAAAGAAGATACGAATGTTTCTTCTATCAATTAGCTTCAAGCATGCAAGCTCTGAATGATCGACTACTCGTGAAATTTCATATAAAGATCCGGCTGTTTTATCTTCTTTTTATTATTATTAATACGCCATCGACGAACGAAAACAAAATTTCCGCATTAACAACCATACGATCGAAACGTAAAACGACACTGTACAAACGCACGAGCGCTCCTTTCATCGCTCTTGCGATTCGATTAATCCACCAACAGTTGCAACACCAACTGCGTCAGATTCTAATGGAAACAACCTGTGCCACAGACGTAGCGTCAAAACATATTCCATAAAGCGCAGCGTGCCACCGGAGCGTATCGAACGTTTTCCACCTAGCCTCTTGCATTCTTCAACTCTAGTTACATGCACATGTTTGCGCCACCGCCTCCTTACGTATTCCATTCTACGTGCCACTCTCCCGGACGTCCGCGAAATTTCCCCCCCCCCCTCCTGGACGCTCTTCCCCGCGTGCACGGTTTTTTCGAATTTTTTCTCCAACAGCTCTCCGACGAGCGTGGACGAGCGTGCGCGATAAAGGTCTCACGATGGCGTCATTACGGCGCGCGACGAGACTAAAACGTCGGACACATCGTTTCTACGTGGCTGGGAAGTTTTCGCATCGCCGACGACGTGTCCGTCCGTCCGGCACGTTTCACGGCGCTGGGCTGTCGCAGCTGCCGACGACGAAATAAGAGGATTTTCTCGTCCGGTTTTTCTCCGCGAGAGAAATACATCCATTTACCCCGTTCTACGCGCCGGTGTGTTTCCGCACACGCACGCACATCTCCATCACCGTGCGCGTACACGAGCGAATGGCGTAATTAACGATTAAAACTTTTCCGCGGCAATTTCTTCCATCACGGACGGTTGGCCGCGTTTCACGGTCGAACTAGCACGGATTTCTATCCGACGGAGTAGCTCGATTTATCGAGCTCGATTCGCGCCATTCCGTTTGTTCCTTTGAAATTCCCCTCCCCCTCCCTCCACCCCCCGCAGCTTCCTTCGTCGTGTCTTCACGCGCTTGTTCCACTTTCTCGTTTTCCTCTTTCTTACTTTCTTACTACCTTGCTTCCTTTTATTTTGCCGAAACAATCAGGCTATCCATTTCGGCCCCCCCTCTCTCCTTTTGTCCGCGTGTCGTCGTTAGCTGTCGTCGTTCGTAGCACTTGTTGCCGTTCGTCGGACGCGAGCAACCGCTCGAAACGAAAGAAAGCTGGGAGAGCTTACGGCTTTTCGATTGTTGTTTAATCGAACGCGTTGACTGGCACAGAGGAAGCAATAACTTCGAGACAGAAGTTTCGTGGATAATTTAGAAAATCGATAGATATTTTATAATGTAATCGGCAAGGATATTAACCCTTTCGCTTCGGCAGTCCAGTCCGTCACTGAACGGAAGCACGCGACAGAAATGTGTACAGTGCGCGTGGTTTCTGTAAGTCTTAAATACCAACTGTGCTTAATAAAACAATCGTTGCTCTAATATAACACGTATAGTTCACATTTTTAATATGAAGAGATACAAAACATATACAAAATTATATTAGTTATTCTAAAAACATTAGACCAATTACAGTTTATATTTACTATAGATGTATACGTTTTGTGAACTCTACGTTAGGCAATTGATATTTGTGAATTGATCTCAGTTGTAGGTAATAGACATTTTATATTTCTAATAGAAAGTTTGTTTACATCTACAATAGATCTATACGTTTTGTGAATTCTACTCTCACCGATCCGAATTTTTATGAAGAGACATATACAAAATTATATTAGTTATTCTAAAAACATTAGACCAATTACAGTTGGCATATTTTTAGGTATTTACATATTTACAAGACTACAATTTTTAATTTTTAGAGAATTAAGAATTATACCTTAAGCCGATCTATTCCTAATTTTTGTAAAAAAACGTATATGAACTATCGTTTCACTGTCGAATAGATTCGACAGATTTTTTGGAATGAAACAGTAAACGATCGTTTCGATGTCGTAACAACAAAGAATAGTTTTAATATGTGATTAATCCAACATGTCAATAAAATCAACAAAAAATGTTCTGCCTATAACGAAGAATTTATCATTGACTACAGATGGTACTTGTATACACATCATATGGATGCCGGGTATATTCGGCGCTCGTACTCACAAGTCGTCGCGCGGATGCCGGATATATCCGGCGCTCGAAGCGAAAGGGTTAATTGCTCAGAATGCCAATTTTACATGGAGAGTACAGTGAAAGTGCAAATATTTTTAATTTTTGCAATATCATCGTATTCACGTTTCCCGTCTAAATTAATTCAGATAGTTTCTAAAATTGGAGCTATAAAGCGGAAATCGGCATTTCGCTGAAGGTTTAGGTTTTCGCAACGAGGGTAGCAGAGTTTCCCCAATTTTTCGGAAATTTCACGAAGTAAAATGTAAATTACAATTTCTAAATTAAACTGAGACTAACTGGTCGCTCAAGCGATGTTTCTTTTAAAATATACGAGCAATAATTGCACACAAGCTGGTAGAATTTACACGCGTTCTTTTATTGCTCGATTAATTGATTAATTTTTCATGCAATATTACAAGCGCCGAGCACGCTTTCAAACATTTAAACGCAATCAAAATCAGCTTTCGGATCTTCTATTTTTTTTTCTCTCTTTCTTTCTTTTCACATTCTGTGAAAAGCATACAGCGAGATCCGCGGAGAAATATTTTATGCGTGACACGTGCGTACGAAGCGGGACAGTAATTCTGTACGTGATAAATAATTCCTGTATTTTTAACGACCAAAAGGAGACGTCAAGCGAAGTTTATTTATTATTTCGAGGGTAATGCTTACGGATTGAGGCAAACTTTTGTTCCGCGAATAAAGCGAATTTCGGAGTGCCGTGCAACAACGCGCAAATCCGATACACGTTCTAAGGATTGTAACATTCTGGGAATGCGCGTTGCGCAAAACAACGTACGCGTTACGTTTTAATCATTTTTTCTTTCTCTCTCTTTTTTTTACAGTTTTCGTAAATCGCGCATTTTGAATAAAAGGTGTAGCGGCAAAAAATGTCGAAAAAATTATTCGAATTTGCCCGCACGACCGGAATGTTAAAAAAAAAATAGTCTGAACAATGTAAATTCAGAATTACAAATAAAATTCCTAAACCCTCCCGTTTAATCCCGTGGGAACAAAATTTCCTCTACCTTGCGAGGAAAAAAAAATGGTTTCTTTCACTAATCATCAAAAACAGAAACTCACTTATTAGATGATTTTATGAATAAGAATCAGTTTCGTCGACAAACAAAAGCTTGAACAGAAGATCGCATAAAAATGAAAGGGTTAGACGGATTGCAACAAGATTCTTCGACAATCAAGGCAAAAAAGTAAATTCGAAAATCAAACAAACTACTGAAGATTCCATAATATTTTCCACTCAAAGAATAAAATTACAATTTTTTCCACCATTCATTTACAAGCATCGCGTCGTCCGTAACTCTTTGTTTGCAGCAACCGCTGCGAAATCCTTCGCGCGTCTAATCTCCGCCAGCAACGGTGTCAGATAACTTCTCATCTAAACGTACTACCCAGGCCAGCTATCTCGCAGTTAAAAACCCAGAACGACTTTCAAATTTCCTGCACGCCTCCCTGGCGCGCGCGCCATCTTTTTCACCATCGTTAATAATACACGCGCTTATTTAAGATCCGCGCCGCGTTATTGTTACCTGTATCAGCATCCGCTATCACCCGAGCTAGAAAATGGAAAAAGAAGCAAGAAGAGAAGAGAGGGGGAACAGAGGAAAGAAGAAAGAAAGAGAGAGAGAAAGAGAGCCAGTTGTACAGGTTGGCAACCCAGGCGGATCGATGTAAACCGGTACAATCCCCGTCGCGTGATGACGTATAAATCGTGCCGGCCGCATAATATATCTGCAGAGATCACCAATAATTTCTGTCGCGCATGAGCGCGCCGGAAATGAGAAATGCTCGCGTTAATAATTCACAGTGCGGTGAACACGTTTCACTGTGGGGTCGGCTGGTAAACTACCGGCGGGCTTCCACGCCGAGCCCTGTAATTTTAATTCACCTCGCCCCACAACGAAGAAGGACGTCTCCGAGGGACCGATCCGCGCGATCGTTCGCCGATTTCACGCGTGCACGTGCGAACGAAGAGGTACGCGGATGATGGATATTAAATACAGACCATGCACGCGTCGATGGACACGTTTGCGCGATAATTCTCACGAGATACCGACAACACCGCGATGCTGATTTCCAGCGCGTTGTAAGAGCGCTGACGATACTCTTCAGGTGAAATTGACAGATAAAAGAGTTGCGTTTCCGTACAGAGATATCGTCCGGTTGAGAGTTGAACAGAAAATTGAAAATTGAAAACGGTACTCTCTGTTCTTGTTTTTTGGCATTGAATCGATCCTTGCTGACTCCTATGTGTAATGATTACATGTGAAAATCAACACGTGACCATTATCACTGTGAAAATTATGAAAATGTCAAGTTATCGTCTGTGAAGGTTCAGTGGGATGAATTCGATATTTCCTTCTTACTTTTTTGTAAGGTAAGTCGGGGAACGATAGCCACTTTTTTTTCAAAGAATTACCACGTCTCAAATATAATCGACATCTGGGAAAAGTACACACTTGTCGCAAACGAAAAATTAAAAAATAATCATGGATTTACAAAAAGAAATGACATCTTACGCAAAATAGCATCTCATCCGCATTGTCCGAATCATAAATGTGATTTCGGTAAAAAATACATATTTTGATCTCAATTTTCAAATTATTATTCAAGTGTAAGGCCGTTTCATCCATATTAAGTATATCTCTCGGCTTGTTTAGTTTTTTTTGTTAAGAGATTTTCTCATAAGATCTGTTCTAACAATTGAAAATATGAATCAACCCGGGCACCGAGACGAAGGAACACCTTCTGATTTTCGGACACTGAGAACCTAATATCTAATCCTTACGAAATTTATGATTTATCCTCAAGTTTTCGATGAAATTAAATACCCAAATGTTGGAGACGAGAAAATGCTTACTTACTCACTTAAACGAGACCCTACATTTCACGTACGTGCATATACTATAGTATATGCAGTTCTCGATACAGCCAAATCGAGTTTCCGATTCGCGTCGTTGGACGTTCCAGAGGGAAAAGAAAACGAAAGAAACAGCGAGAGAAAGAGAGAGAGGGGGGGGGAGAAGGAAACCTATGGAAGCGGAATCGTGTGTAACGTCCATAATACTCAGAAACTCCAATAACGCGAGTACACGATTACCGATGTCGGGTGTTATCTGGGGATTAGCACTGATAATAATAGGCATGGCTGGGCTATCGCGTTTCCCAAATGGACATCCTTCAGCCAATGCTGAAGGGGGAAGGGTGGAAGAGCTCTAATTATCGATTATTACGCATACGTAGCCGCGCGCGCGATTTCGCTGAGCCTTCATAGACACACACCCTGAGCTGAGAATCGATGATAATAGGAGGGATTTGACGTGCCGTCCAAGGTCCCTGTTAATTGCCGCTCTATGTTGCCCCAACAAGCTAAATATTTAGCTGGATAATTATCGGGGGCCGCGGGTTTGTTTTCAATTATAATCGGCGTCGATCAGGAGATCTATGACTGGGTCCCTGATGCCGGATTATCAGCGTCAGTCTGTCGGACGCGCGTGCTAGGGGAAATCTTTACGATTGCCCCGACAATCCGGCGCTCGACTCGCTTCTTTGGATCGTTCGGATCGCTCGGTGTGCCCGATCAGATCAGTAGATTAACACTAAACGTACCAAGCGGGGTCAAATGACCCCTTTTCAAAATTTACTTTAAAATCATACATTTATTATTATTTCTTTCGCTAATCTGACTTTCTGTAAATTCTTATATTACCTGATTATTCAATTTCTTATTCAATTTATTATTCAGTTTCTCGCTTTCTGTTTTTCTCTCAGCTTATTTTTTACCGAGAAAAATTCTTTGCATACCTTATATACCACGAGGGGTCATTTGACTCCTTACGGAATTTACGTATTTTTCTGACTCAATTTATAAATCACCACCAACAAAAATAGTTACGATACTAAGTTTGAGGCATAAATGCGTCAAAGCCAAAAACAATGGAAAGCGAACGCCCGAAACAATTAGTTATTATAATAAGACTAAATTTGATAAGACTAAATAGATGGCTTGTGCACGTATTCTTCAATATTCAGGATTTAGCTGGAATCAATGCATGGATATATCGGGAATAAAGATATCAAGACAGCGTTTCCTGTTACAATTAGCAGATGAACTAATCACAGAGTGTCACGAATTTCTTGAAGAAGGAAAGGAAAACCTACAACAAGGAACATCAAGCAGTCCAAGCAATATCAATATTTCACGAAGAAAATGTCGAATAAGATTGTGCACTGTGTAATAAAACCACTCAAACTTGCATAATTTGCAAAAAATTTATCTGCAGAAAATGTATAAATGAGAAACCAATCATATGTAAAAAGTGCAATTAATTGATTATTTCTTTCATTTAAATAAAAATATATGTTTGATTATTTTATTACAAATCAGAAGTTATGTTGCGAATTATTTCCTTGAATAAATTCAGAATTTCTTTCTAAAAATCAACGTTTATTCATAAGGGGTCAAATGACTCCTTATGGTAAGTTAGGTATATGTAAAATTCCGATACGTTTAGTGTTAATCATTATTTACGATCTTCTCTCCGAACTTCTTGGGCGAGCATTGACTATTACAACTGTCAACGTCACGTTAGATGCAAATTCTATGTGACTTGTGTACACATACACAACTATAATAGTAACAGTATTGAATTGCACGTGATTTGTACTTTCTAAGTTTCAAATTTGGAGAGTTTAAACGTAAAATTGTAAATCGAATTGTACACTGGCACTGTGATTTTCATTTTTCTCTTCAAACGACAAGACCACAATCCGAACGTGTCTCGATATTTTAAGGCGAAAAATTGATTGCGTGCACATGGGGTGACGAATTTGAATTTGATCGATTTAGTGGATCTTTTTGTTTTGTGCCAATTAACTATGCTTGACGTAGTTAATATGAAAAATTGTATTAAATATCCAAAGTTCAGTAACCGTAATAGTTTGCATTCAAAGCGTAGCAGTTGTAATACTGTTTGTACGTAAAACAAAATTCTCTAACGAGATTCCAAATTCGAATTTCGAAGTTGTTCATCGATAAAACGCCAGAAATACAACTCATCGCTAAATTGTGTGTATTTTTATACACTTGTCGCAACATCTACCAACTATATCAAATAGCTTCCATCTTTTCAATGATATTCAATTATACAAAATTTTCTATAATATTTCAGTTATATGAAAATACGAATTCGCATATTGTACATTTTTATCTACTCTCGCGAGTAATCGCGGATCCAACCGATCGCGGCGAGCGTGTAAATTCGTCCAGAGTTATTTCGCAGCCATTTTTAACAAGCCGAGGCGCGATATTAATTGCGCTCGACTCGAAGAGAACGCGTCGGAGTTCCGTCTGTTCCAAGTTCAGTCTGTTCCAAGTTCAGTCGGCGATGTCGCTCGGAAACAGCAAGTTATTCGATCTCTCTCTCTCTCTCTCTCGCTCTCTCTCTCGCTCTCGCTCTTTCTCTCACGTGCAAGATCCGAATTCCGATATTCAACTCCTGCAATTACTTGGTACAGACGGCATCGGGTGGGACCGATTACAAGCCTTCGAACCTTGAATTCAGTGTCTGGCGAAGTTATGGCTGGAACGGCGCGCTCGCGCCGTCATAAATTTATTATCAAACGCGTTGATAAATTCGTGAAACGTTGCCCTCCCTCCTCCCTTCCCACCCCGCCCCGCGATATCGTTCTATGCAAATGGATTTCCATTCACCCGTGCTCCGATTGTTAAAGTTCGGCAACAGAAGTTGGATAATCTGTACGTTGACGTATACAATGCGGTCATTCTGAATGTACTCTCTTAATCCAGATAGCTTGTCGGGGCTTAATTAGTTTTCGATATCGGCCAACTTTAATGGATTATTATCGAGTAACGAGCATCGAACTTTTTGCATCGTGCTCGAACGAGAAGTTTGCAGAGCGAATCGATTCGAGAAAGGGAAAAAAGAACGAAATCAAAAATTCGTGGAAGATTCGCGGTGGAATTTGATAAAAAATTTCAGTGGGAATAATATTTGCGCTTTTGCAAGTATTTGAAGCGATTGAAGGTTGCAAGTGTAGATCACAGTCGCTGCAAATGCCAACAGTTGATTGACGACATGGGTATTTTTCGAATCGTTCAATGATTTGAAATCCGGCTTGACTCGAGTCGCCAGACCGTAACATATTGAGTTTGTTTTCCAGTCGAAAGCGACAGACACATCGTCTTTAACGTGTTGCGACGTTGGTGAACGGATTATCGATTGTTACTTTCACGGAATGACAATTCACTGGCATTCTGGCCACAATATGATGTGCTTGCCAAGCTACTGAGTGAATTGTTTTTCAAGAGAAATATATTAACTAATTGGCAATTAACAATTCTCCATCTCCAATTTTCCAGTTGCAACATTTTGCTAAGAAACTGAAGACATTCTTACAGAAATTGTTAATAAAATAATTAACAGTCGTCACATATATACTTCTGTCCATAAAATTAAGACACGCTTTACACGTAAGAACGAGTAAGTGAAATAAATAGAACAAAATTAAATATAGTCTGAAAAAAATGACATCGATGCTCCAACAATCATTTTGCTCAAAATGAGCAAGTGTCCGGCGACTCGTGAGTAAAATTTAAAAATTCACAAGTTTCCATAGTATCGCTCTTCTTTATCACAAATGCATAAACACTAGCAATCTGTTTGTACGTATGTCACTTCGCCTCTTTCTCTCGGCGACACCGTAAAATTGCCATGAAAGCAGCCACGCGTCACGATGAAGATAATGCACGAAACATTGCTACGTTTAAATGCTGCAACCAGTGATCGAAAAAAAAAGAGTAACAATGCCAGCGCCGTGCATTATAACATCGTCGTCCGGTGCCGATGCGTATCTTTTGTGGGCCCGGTGGCATGTGTGCTTTGACATAATCGTTTTATCTTTGCTGGCTGCGTGCACGGCGACGTTTGTGTACACGTATAATTTATTTCGCGACCACGCAGTACGTCGTTATTCCAATGTCGGTGTTTTCACCGTGATATTGTGCCAGTCAAACGATAAACGTACGCCATATTTTAATAAAACTGCTGAAGTTTGCAGGAACCCGCGAACCGAGCTGCACGAGTTTCGACAGCTTGAAAGACACTTGATTCATAATACAAGCGGTCAAACAATTTTCAGAATTATCAAAGGTTCGAAGGAAATATTTATATGTATATATGTGACTGGGCGCTTATTTATATATATAAATTATATATATATATATATATATATATATATATATATATAGTGACTGGGCGCTTTCTCTCCAGCGCTATGAAAATTTCATACTCTACGCTCGAGAGATACCGTTTGATAAAATATTTGATCGCGAAGATACCGAGGGATCGAGGGATGTAAAAATATTCGAACGTACGTTCTTTTCAGATGAAAACTTTCGATTAAAAATTTCAATAATTCAATCATTTTACATAGAATCTCCGCCGCTCTTTGGATATTTTATCATTCTTTGAGAAATATAAAACAACCATATGTGAAACTGAAGCTTCGTCGAAAGATTTAAAAGAAAAAAAAGGAAAGAAAAAACAAAAGAAGCGAAAGAGAAAGAAGAATATTCAACGAATTTAGAAAAACGAAAAATCAAATTTTCACCTGAACAAAGTATTTTCAAATTCAGAATTTATTTTTAACCAAAATTCCTTAGTCCATCGAGGACCAACACATTGACGCGACGTTTCGTTCAGGATTTTTCAATCAACTTACATTATCGAACTCTACTTTTTAATACTGAGGCCCAACGATAGAAAAGAGAATTTAAAGTTCCAGTTAAATATCTTTTCATCGTCGCGTCCTGTATATTATAAATTATTGTTCAGTTTCGAATGGATTAAAAATCACTCAACGTCGCAAAATACTTTCAAGCTCGTGCAAACAAATTACATGACCACTTCGAAGATAATTTGCATCGAGCAATTGAAGTGGTCACGAAGTTTCATCGAGCGAGGAAACTCTTCTTTCTTTCTTTCTATTTCTCTCTCTCTCTCTCTCTCTCTCTGGAAATCATCCTCTTAGGAGCCGTTCAGGGACAGTCGACAATAAAATGAGCTCTCAAGTATAACGGCGAATAATTCCGGCCGGTGCATCAGCGTTAAAAATAACAATGAAACTATTCTTAAAGGGGAAAGAGGAAGAAGAAGTCATTACGAGTGGATGGCAAGATATTGCGCCTCATTACGAATCTCTGTAAAGTCGCGATTGTCTTCTTTTGATTTTGCCTTTTCAGAAGAAAGAGGCTGCCATCCCTCCCAAAAAGAGATGTGAGTACGTTATTCAATAAATTATAATGGAGATGAAACAAAAAAAGAAAAGAAAAAAGAAGAAAAAAGAAAATAAAATCACAAACGACGGTCGTTGAATCACGATAGAGCGAACTATCGTTCATGGTCTCGAGTTGCCGAAAATCACATTTTCCATCGAATCGGTGGGACTGTCGATTTCCAGAAACGAGGGCGCACGAACTAACCGATATTGAAATATTTTACGGTCACGCGATTTCTGTGTACAGTCGGGTATACGAGTCGCGTAAAATTGAACGAGTCGCTTTCTTATGACGTGAGAGAAAATAGCGTATCGCGCAGATATTATTATGTGTTTCATTACGTTTATCAAACAAAGAAAACTTGAGAAGATTTAGCATTGATACAAAATTGAATTTCATTAAACCTTATAATACAATAAACTCTGCTTCGCCATAAAGATAAATATTAATAAATTTAATATTTCAAGTTTATCGTATGAGCAAACTTCATAAGACTTAATATCGGTGTAAAATTTTGTTGTACTAAATAAAGTATTTATCAAACTTTATAGTACAATTCCGTTTTAGGAGTCCGGAAAAATGAGAATTAATGAATTTGTTCACACGAAGCAAAGATTTAGTATCGATATAAAATTTTGCTATACCAAACGAAGCTTCTGTCAGACTTTTATTCACTTCTTCTTTATAAAAATTATAATACTTGATATTCGACTAAAAAAATTTATTGTTCCAAGCAAGTCGGTCTTATTATTTCAATTCATGATTAATCAGTCAGTCCTGAATATTACGAATAACTCGATTTATGTCTAATTAATTAATATGAACTAACTTTGAACTTGATATGACTAACGACTAATCGATTAATGCGACCAACGACTGTTGACTTATCACTTAATAAGTCTATAAGTCTGACTAAAAATGTTTAATAATTTCGATTAATTATCAATTAGTCAATCATGGAATTATCTCGGTCAATTGTTAATCA
Organism: Tetragonula carbonaria; assembly: GCA_032399595.1. NCBI lineage: Eukaryota > Metazoa > Arthropoda > Insecta > Hymenoptera > Apidae > Tetragonula > Tetragonula carbonaria. Next base: position 10,865,735 of record JAUCRC010000002.1, read on the forward strand.
ATCAATCCTGAAATGATTTCAATCGATAATTAATTCAGGATTCGGTATAAAATTTCTTGAACACTATCAATCAGAGATACTATCAAGCTTCGAAGGAAAAGCGATTGTACATAGCTAAAACACTGCCCTAATTAGCGAGATGTGGAGCATGTGATTCGTGATCAAGATTAAGAGCATCATTACCCGGCTCGCGTGTATATATATATATATATATATATAATATATATTTGAAACAAATAAATCGACAATTGCGTCAAGGTGAACGTTAGCGCGCAAGTGTTATCGCTTCAGATTTACAGAATCAAAGTTTCTTTCTACCACGCATCAACTTTTTTGAATTCGTTCGACCGCGGTCTCGTCGTTATCCTACTTTCCAAGATTTTACTTTTTAATGCAATAGTTCCAAAACTGTCGTCGAGTTCGCGTGGTGTGGCACTATTAATGAATAGGAGATAGTATCTAGGTAAGTGATTAATCATCCACGTGTCACGGTAAACGACGTAAAGAAAAAAGGCACACTCGCGACGTCGTGCAACATTTTATACGTTTGGGTGAAATTTTCAAAGAAGTTTACGAGCCACTTTCAATCGTTTGATCTGATACGTACGAGTTTTCGGAGTTTTGCGTTACAAAGCACTAATGATAGGCTACTGATTGTTATAAAATTTCTCTCGAATCGACGAATAAAGGAGAATGAAACTAGGCCACGTTTGGTAATTTATTTAGTCGAAGCTTCACGTCAAAGAGAATTTTCGTTCCTCACGTGTATAATTTATGGGCTGGCTACTATTCGCATGATGTGTACGATATGGATTTTTTTTAACAGCACCCTTTTCATTCTTCAGAAGTAATTTCTTCTGTTTGTCACGAATATTTTATAGACAACTATCGTTTCATTATTCTCAAATTTCATTTAGGTACTCGATTTCTTACTTTATCTGAATTATTTGAAGAAGTGCATGAATAGAGAAGTGCATGTAAGAAGTTACATGAATTTTGAAAGATTTAAAGTAATTTCCTCATCTTTCAGAATTAATCTTAGACCGATCGATGATCCAAGCACGCGTCTCTGTATCTCCTTTTCATATTTTCGTGTACAAAATCGCGAAGTGAAAAATATCATTATTTCTTTTAAACAGAATTTCAAATGTACTTACACACTTGCTGACTAATTAGCACTGTTCTGCCTAATGAACGTTTCACTCGTAAATTATGATTTATGTTTAAATCATGTAAGAAAACTCTAAACCGTGGAATTTTAAATTTAAAATATGTCTGAGATTGGATCAAGAAAATAACAAAATCTCATGTCTCTTCAATTTCGATATACTAAATATTGTCTAATGATCAAAGAAGTTAGCACAATGGTCATGTCGTCGCAATTTCGTCCAAGAAGTTCCATCTCCTCACTTGGTGTCGATATATTTTTATTGAAATCCCCGCGAAAAGGTACCGGCCGTAACAAAGACAGATTCGATCAAAGCTCGCGTTTCTGCAATCTCGTCGAGCGAATCGAGTCTCTCTGAAAGGTGGACCCGGGTGGGGCGGGGAGGTGGGAGAGTGAGCGCGACACGCGTTATTACCCCTTAATGGCGAGAGAGCTCGATCGCGAGAACATCGCGAACGCGTGCTGAAAAGGGTCGAGCGTGCAGAGAGAACAATCGGTACTCGAATCGGGAGGATTCTTCTCCTTCGTCCTCGTCGTTCGTTCCCTTTTCGAGATTCACCACTGAGAACGAGGCTCGATCGTACTTCTCGTGCCTTTCCTTTCGTGTAAGCATGCAGCAAGTATTCTCTCCTGTTTCTCTCTCCTCTCTTTGGTTCGCCGGTGTACATCGCTCCGGCAAAAGAAGAAATCACGCGACGTAAATGCGACCTGACCAACGTCACGCCGATTTCGTTGGCCTCGTAGCCCGGTCGCAGGCAATAAAAAGCAACGTGCAAGCATGGAAAATTGCAAGCGTCGAGTAGTTTCGTGGAACTGGGGCGATGTTTCTTTTACGGTGGTCGTTCCGTTTTACCTTTTTTTTCTACCTTTCTCCTCTCCCTTTCTTTCTTTCTTTCTCGCGAACGTGCAACATTTTCGTTCGTTAAAGATGCGCATATTCCCCGAGCGAGTTGCTCGAAGAATACGGTGCGCGGCGGATTTACACGATCCGTTGACGGGGTAATTATTCATTGGTTCGGGACTGACTGACTGATCGATTCCTGAAAATCGATCGCGTGACATGACCGGCGTACTGCTGGTGTACATATTAGTTAGTCCACCGGAGGGAGAGCTCGACGATGATAAAAGTCAACTTTGCACAATACGAAGTTGCCGTGACCGACGACGATGCACAACCGGTTGGACGTTGTTTGAAGTGGACTGTAGACCGGAAGATAATGGGCAAGTTTATCGTTTGTAGGAGAATCGAAGGAGAATCTTTTCTTAGTAAGCGCGTAACACAGCCGAAGGACCGAGAAAAGGATAACGGGAGCTTTTAAGTAGAAATCTTCGCGCTCCACTACTTGGAGTTGTTTATTTATGGACAGATCGATCACTTCTTGCACGTATGCTTTCGGTTTTCTTTATTTCTTTCAGAAGGAAAGTTGGTTACCTGCGAGGGTATATATCGAAGTGTCAATCACCGATTTTGATGAAATTTGGCAGGAATTTCTTCAAAAAAATATTTGACATCTTTTTTTTTTATTGGCAATCGTCGATGCTGAAGGAGCGAAAACTACTCTCAAAGTCGAGGACATATTTTGTCAAATATCTCGGTAATTACTGAAAATACAGTTTTTGTGTAAATTGACGAAGTTAGTGTCCTTTAACGATCAATTTAATGTCGATGTATATTATTTGTTTAAAGAACCGTGTCCTTTCGTCATTTTGCAATGGTTTTTCCGTAGTAAATGTTAATACATTTTCTTGAATATTTGTTTACGAAAAACTATATATTCTAACATAAATTACGGATAAATTAGAATCTTGATTTTTGCATTACAAAAAAATCCATTCTTTCTCGCTGGTGCAAAAGTGTTAAAAATAAATACTTCTGTATTCCTAGGAAATATGAAACAATAGAAGCAATCCGCTTTCGTAATTCGTCGATCAAACGCGAGCGGATTGTCACGTGAAAATTCCGTGTTAGACGTCATTGGATGAATTGGCGCGCTACGAGGATCTCGTAAACGATTACTCGTGCATCGACTTTCCGGTTGTTTAGTTATTAAGTTGTTCAGAATTAAGACACACTTACTCAGATAGGCTGCTCGAGCAAAAAAGAACCGCGAAGTTTCACGGTGCCTTGTTCAAATAAGCAAAAAAGTTTTAACGATCGCATGTCGTAAAATTGGCTGCTCTCGCTAAAGTGTTCCTTTCATACTCTCCCATGTTAAAGCAGAAATTCCGATGTTTCTCCCTGTCGTTACTTCGATACCATTTTCCCGCATGAGATTACTTGATTGGTAAATTGTTAATTAATCGATATTAATTGTTAATAATTAATTAAATTCTAAATTATTGTAAATTCAACGATTAATTCATGGCAAATAAGTTAATAAATGTATACGATAACCAGAATACGAATGTTCGTGCAAATTCACTAGCTACTTCGTTTCCGATACTTTACATACTTTGCAGATATGTATATATAATACAGTTGTACCTGTTTAAATTTCCTACAAGTACATTTAAATAATAAACAGTTGAAAAATGTTTTCTCTCTAGACGTAGCAGAAATCGTCTGGAATTTCATGAAATTACGTCATTTTATTTGTAAAAGATAATGAAGTAAAGTTAATTGTTGAATTCCGTTCACACAGAGTATTAAAGTTGATAAATACGCTAAATAGCTTGACAGAATGTTACACCTTTGTATATACTTATTTAATAATCTTGTTGTCGCGTATTATATCTTGGTACGTGGCTTTATATTGCAAAAGATATTGAAACGAACTTAACGAACGCAAGACGTGATAATTTTCTTCGAAGAACAACAAGATCACAGATAGCAGAAACAAACGCCAATATTCGACGAATAGATCAGACTACAGCTAGACAAATTATTGTACTCAAGGCCGTCTTTCGAGTTTTATCACTAAACGCGCGTCACAGAATTCGAACATCCGCGTAGTTATAACTTAAGCTGACGAACATTGACAGACTGTAGAGAGGGGAGAGAGAGAGAGCGAGAGAGAGAGAGAGAGATCGCAGGAATACGAGTCCATCGTGCCGAGTTACTAATTAATTATGTAAAGAGCCGAGCAACACAATTAGCTGCTGAAACTCCTCTAATTATATTATCTACGTTGGCTGGTGTGCTCGATAATATCGCGCACTGGCTCGCGTACACTATCAACGCCGTAATGAATTGCACTGTCTTATCGAGCGCGCGCAAGCACGCGCAAACACGGACCGCGCCGCAATCGTTAATAATTATTTATTATTCCCGTGACAGCGTGAAAATTTCCGAATCGACCGCCTCTTTGTTATACACGCGGCTCGCGAGCAAACGTCGCGGCCAATTAAAAAACATCGTTCCTTTCATCGACGCTCGAGCGTCTCCTTTGTCCGGAACAATTTCCGGTCGACGTTTTATAACACCTGGCCGAAACGTTTTAAACGAACAGTAATTTTAACACCCGTATTTTTGCACCGCGCGAGTGAAATCGCTGTCGGTCGTTATTATACAGGCACGAGCGTTTATTCGGACGAAATATTCGGAAGACGATTATTTAAGTAATGCGTTCTCCTGTGAAAATATTCTAAACGCTTGTAAGTAATAATAATAAGCGATAATAAGTAATATAAATAATAATAAATGAAACATTAACATTGTAACGAAAGATTATATTAGTAAAATTCGTAACACGTCTGAGAATGTACATAGAAGCTACAAGTATACATACAACATGAATTAGTATAAGAAACTTATTACGTAATAAGGTGGTTAAAGATAGTTTATTGATATAACGAATTGGAGCTGTTTAAATATATACTTGTAACTTTTGTATACATCTCTCAGTTTGTCTCAGATTTAACCAACAATTATGACCAATATTTAGTCCGACCATAGTGTTAATGAAATTTTGAAATATTCTACGTAACGCACATAATGTATTTATGAAGATTTCTCATAAATACATTAGTGTTCGAACGTTTTCAGTATGAACAATTACTCTGTATATAAAATTTAAAAGACAATGAATTTATTATTTATTGTTATAAATTTATTATCACATCGTTACGTTGTTCATTCATTGAAAATTAATTTGCAATTCATACGGTACTTGCGCGAAAAGTAAATACAACCATCAAAGAATTAATCACCGATTATGCGTGAACACACACACACACACACATGCACACTCACGGAAAATCAAACACAGGTCAGTGTGCACGCGAGCAAAGCGCATCTATCGCGACCACATAACGTCAGATTAAATTACCAACCACGGTAAAATGCTTAATGCTTTCTAATTCTTCTATTTATACGAGCTGACGTGGCAGAAAATCTAAATCATGGGCACGTTTATCGGCTTGTACATCTTGCGCCCGCGACTGTGAGTAATAGTTCGGTCCTTGGACGGAGTAATTTATTGTTACAGCGGTGTATTATGTGACGGAGGGAAAAAAGTATGGAGCCTCGGGAGAAAAGGGAAAGTCCAGCGAATAAAAGTTCTTACAAGAATCGCGTTTTATAAGAGAGTGTCCAGTATTATTTCGCAGCTCATCTTTCGATTCCGATTTGTATCATTTGTACGTCGATCTAGAATATTTCGATCTCCTTTTTTAGGTTAGTGATGCAATTAAATTGAACGTTGAGATAGATTATTGTTATAATACCTCGATCGTAAGGTATGCTCGTTTTCTAAAAATTTTTTAGAAACCGTTCTATCCTGACGATGTATGAAGATGATATGAACGCGAGACTTCGGACAATTTTCGATTTTGTCTTGATTTTTAAAACAATTCATTCGAAAGGAGAGTTTAATTAATTTTTTAATTAAAATTTCTAGTGTCATTTAGGAAATATAAATTCTTATCTATAATTATTCAAAGTTATTATGTACGAATGATATAAACTTGTACCTCTTAATATAAAAATTCACATTAAATTAAATATCGTAATATTTTTGCGTCATAGATGATCGTAATAATTTACATTAGATTACATAAAATTTATTTTGCACCCGAAAAATTTCAAAAATTTTCAAAATTTAACTATTTCATCTGAATTCTAATTCGGTTCTACATCGATTATAAAAATTTGTTCAATTATACTAATATAAGATAATATTAATATAAAAATCTGTTCGAATATAGTAAAACAAATAAAATAACAAATAAAATAGTAATGAATTCTCTGTCACGAATTGTTCAATTATCAAATTAACAACGAAAGGTGAAAAGAAAATTTTCCCAACTACGAAAATCCCAAAATTACTGCTATAGAGTTCACTCGATATTCAATCAGGCAAGAGTTGTAAAAATTTGCGCAATAACAAACGTAAATAAACGATCATTAACTCTTCAGTGCTCAAATGAGAGGAGATCGACGTTGAAAAGCTTTCCAAGCGCGGAAAGTTAATATCACGAGAGTTGCAAGGAACGATCGTGCTTAGAATCGAGCGTCAATCTTCGAATGATCGCTCGGCGGGGAACAGATGACAATTACAAATCGAGGGAACAATAACCGGAAGTTTTTAATTTCTTCTAAAACTGTACGTAAAAGCGTACGTACGTTGGCGTGCAGGTTTATTCGAAACATTCTCGGAAATATTTGCCGGTCCCTTGGGACCGCGGAATCTCATTTGCTCTATCTCTCTCGTCTATCTCTCCGCGAGTGAAGAGGAATCATGGATAAAGACACCACTCCGGTCTAAAGTACTGGAGATTATATGACCGCTGAAAAATCAGGGATTTCGAGGTTAAGCGATACGACTGCGGGAATATCGGATGCAGAGAGAGAGAAAGAGGGAAAAAAACTTCTGTGAATTTCACCCTCTCCCCCTGCGGCACGGTGAACCAGTCCGATCTATCGGGGGGATTAAACTACGCTGGCGAGTGTGTTTACCCGGCGAATGTCGAGAATGGAATCGATGAACATTAATATAACTCCTGTTTCGTCAACCTCGATTCGACGAGAAAAGGAAACGCTAAAGTTAATCAAAGATTGTCAAATACGGATCCGATCAATAGCGGAGACGCATAGATCGAATGTACATCAATGTTGCACGATCTGTTCAATTAGTATTTTTAACCGTAATTCTGGAAATATTTGGCTAGCGTTCGAGGGAGTAACGTCCTGTGTATTTTTCTGTTAATGGAATTCGGAATATTTTGGTAAAATTTCGCGAACATTTGAAATTTTTCGAAAAGTTGGAGATAGATAATGGAAAAGTTTCGCAAATAGCAGAGGATCAGGGGGAATTTTATTATCTGAATTATAAAAAAAAAAAAACGGTGTTTCGCTACTTTATGCACTATTTTTATAGAGTACTAATTTTTTTGTTCCCTTTGATACTTTAGTACTTCATTATCATTTGCAAAATAATTAAATATCGTGCTGTGAAAATTATACTTCACAGTGTCGGAAAGTATCTTCAAAAGAAATAATTTCTAGGCGTCGTAGATGAAATTTTATACTACATATTTCTTTTCTTTTAGAAGCTAATAAAATCAAGTAAAATACGACTAAGCATTTTGTTGTTGCCCAATATATATGAGATGGTTGGTTAGTTTCCCGTAACATTAAAATAATATCGAAAAAGGAAATTTCGCTAGTTTCGACAGATTCTGAAAGTAAAAATAAAATAATATAATTATAACATTTGCTATGCAATTCAATTTATCAATCTGATCTTATCAAATTTCAGACGTGCATCGGAATAACAAACTTTCAGCGCAAAAATCGGCTTTAAAGAGATCGTGAAAATTAATGATTAGAGGTGTGTCGGAAGGAGTCGGTCGGCGAATCGATACTCGCATTTATTTGGCTCATAATCATAAGCTATCGATTATTATCACTTCCTATTACTAGTTGAGAAACGCATCTGAACGGAGGGTGTTCCCATTTGATAGTTTACCGATCGCGTTACTACTTCGACTCAGAGAACTATACAGCCTCCGTTACACTCCACTTGCATTGGTAATTAGTACTGCCATCAAATTCGAGTTTCGCAAATACGATAGCCATCTTTCTCAGTAAATCATTGATTACGAGCTTGTTTGTTTTATCGCTACTGAAATAGATCTGGCTAAAACGCCGCACCGCGAATTAGACCAACAGAAACTTTAACATTCGGAATTTATTGTCATCTGCATATTATTTCTGAAAGCTTGCACGTTTCCAAACAACATTCACCAAATGATAGAGAATAACGTCTATTCAAAATTTCCTGCCGTTTCAAATAATCACTGTACTTTGAAAATCAAAAATTTTGTCCATCATGTATTTTCTTATTTTCAATGTTTAACCAAGTTTTGAAATTTATAATTTTCCGACTGCTTTAAGTAATAGATCTATACATTTGCAATCGATATTTTTATAACACCGAGATTTGTTTTTTTTTTCAACGAATCAAATGTCATGAACAAATTTTTATATTTTATACGATTTGTATTTCATAAAATTGATTAATTATTAAAGACGTAAAAGCCAGTTGTAAGATAAAGAAGAAACCAATGGACAGCTGCCAATCACCATAGATCACATGAAAGATTATCTCAAGACACAAGTTTAGGACTCCATAATCTTCCATGAAACAGACGAGATCCTCACAGTTGGAAAACTCGTCTCGAGCCTTCGTACATCGTGATCTCGAAATTGTAAAATCGAGCTTGGACCATAGTAAGATCACAAAAGACCAAAATCCATAAGACTGGCCTCAAAGGAACCATACGTTCTGTCCAGACGTCAGAAGATCCATTTCAGACGCTCTAAGTATCTAACTCTACTATTTCTTTTTTTTTTTTTTTTTGTAAACATCGAATATATTCTATATTTGTATTTTATATTTTATACTTCATATTTATTAAAAATATTACTCTACATTGTTAGATTTCGTAAATTTCTCAATAGAGTTTTATATATAATGTGCATATTATAAATTTTACAGAAAAATTATATATTATATATAACTTTATATTATGTACTATATATAACCTTGTATATAATTATAAATTATTACTTAATTATGAAATATATATATATATATATATATATATATATATATAGATTATAATTACACATTTTAAGAAGTTTTAAAATCGATATACACGAGATTTGCAAAAACATTTTCTGGCGCATTTTTCGCAGTAAATGCAGTCAATGTGCAAGTATTACAAACTCTCAGGATGTGAATATTACGGATGAAGTTTGGGTAAATCTCACGAATGAGAAAATATGTAGCATGATTAAGTATAGAATATGAATGCACTGCCAATATAAAATATCTGACTTATGCACCTATACAGTTTGTCTCGATAATTATAAATATTGACATAACAAATGTTTTATACCCAATATTTTAAAATTCTTTGGTTCAATATTTTTTATAATTTATAATTTGTAAGATTTTAAGCTACAGTTACACCAAAAAAGCATAACTTGGTAAAGTTTGATTATTAATTTGAAATTTAATTGTGTTATCGCGACTACTGACACTTCACCGTTTATTGTTTCGAATTTTTTCATTCACAAATTAAGTTTAATAGAAAAAAAAAGAAAAACAATTCAGTTTAATGGAACCTCGCCTCAAGAACTTTTAGCCGCGCAAATATTTTACGAGTACATAAACTAAATGTTCTCTGCATAAAGGAGTAAACACTCGGTTACCAACGTGAATTCCACGTCATAAAACTCCAAAATATTCATTAAAAATGCAACTCTCATTAAGGCTGCAGTAGCCATTCTTCATACTGCGTGCTACACCATATGCGATATTTGAACTAACAAAATGAAAGAGACGTACGCAGCGTTTCAATGATTCAAGCCAAGCAAACAGCTTTATTATTTTATCATATCTCGCTTTTGAACTTTATAATTAGAATGTGGATTTTTACACGTTTATGGGGCAATTTTGAAGTGCCATCTCTAAACTACCATTGTCTGTATTTTGACAACCGAAGGATGAAATTTGTAATTTGGAAAATCTTAAATTTCGAAAATTTCTGTTAATTTTCGTGTTTCTCGTATTTCGCATTGTTACACACGGGGAATTATAAATTTCGAAAGTTGATTAAATATCGGAAATACGGAGAAACACGGAAGACGTTGGTGGGTATTTTTATTTTCATAGTATGGAAATTGCAGCCCAGTAAAAATAATGATAGAGAGAACAGAACGACGTGCACGTTCACGAGCTCTCGCAAATAGATCGTTGAAACTTTGTTTTCGCGAACTGGACGAAAGTACTCGACGAACCGTTTCCACGAGAGAGAGACAGAGAGAGAGAGAGAGAGAGACTAACAAACAAATTAGTCTTTCACTTCGACACTTTTCGTGCAGTTTCTGAAAAACTCGAAGATCGTCTGAATCGCTGACCTTTGCCAATTCCACCGATTCATTTCAAAAACGACAAAGGAAAATAAAATTACTAAAGATTCTAAATTGACTTCGAATCAGTTAAACAGTCTGACATCACTGTCTCTTAAATTTTTCAATTTTCTTTTCTAAATGTGCAACAACTAACTATCGGAATCCGTAATTGAGAACATGTGCCATCCTCAGTTTTGCGTTCGACCGTTTATTCTTGTAAATTTTGTTGTTAAATGTATCGTAGCGAAAAGTATAAATTTTTCAGTGAGAATATTTCAATAATATCGATTATCAAAATCAAGGATACATCAATTAGTTTTCCCTTTGCACGCAATTGTAGAAGAGAATGAATTCCGTTTTAAATTCAAGTTGAACCAAATAGAAAGTTCACAAAGAAATATGAAAAATTTCACATTTTACTACGATTCAACTTTCTTCAATGTATCGCGGATTTTGCATTACAAAAATTTTTAATTGCTCAATTAAATTGACAAGAATTCGAGTTATTTTCATCGTACTGATTCGAAACGTGATTAGCCATGTCTCGATCGAAATTTCCTCGTCAAACATTTTCATTTCGTAAATACAGCTTTCCCGTTGTACCATAGTTAAAGCTATCCGAAAGGTTATCAGTTCAGTTTAATATAATTTCAGCTTAATCTCATTTTATTCCCGTGTTTTGGATTTCACGTACTCGATATATAATAAAATTGTCACGATATTATAGAAAATTAAATTGGAAACCATCGGCAGGCGTTTTCAAAAACCATTATTTCATCCGCCGTGACGACCGACGAGACTGACGGCGCTTCCGATTTTTCAATAGGACGAAATTATCTTTAAACGATGGTAAATTTACTCGCGGCGTGTAGAATTATATGAATGAATGTAAACTAATTGAAAATTGGAACGAGAATCGCGGGAATAAATCCAACGCGATCCTTCGTTGTTGCAGCACAATTTCTCTTTGTAACTTTACACTTCCATTATCTCGAAATATTTTAATTAACTCGCGCAGTTAAATGAATTTCTCGTGCAACTTGAACACGGGAACCACTTGTAACTTTGCAAATCCAATTGAATTTCGTCGAAATCAGAAATGCGTTTTTTTATCCCGCGCGTAAATTAATTTAGAATACTCACGATGTTAAACAAACAGTTAAACAAGCAGACTGCTTTTTCATTTGTAATCGCGAGTAAATTAGATTTTTCACATCGGCACGCGTTTATTTTAATTTCCTATAAATTTAATGTTATTATCGTTTATTAATAATGATAGAGTTTTTATTATATTGTGAATTTGTTAATATCAAAATATATTTAGATTTTATGTCATTTATGTATATTAGCGTCTGTAAATACGTAAACACATCGATTGATTTGTATCAATAGTAACATAAACATTACTGAAGTACATGTACATTTATAACAAGTCCTTGTTCCTTTTCGTAGAATAAGCATACTTAAATTTATTTGTAACTTATGATTTTGTCAATGGTGATACGATTTGAAAAGTTATTACTCGAATTAATTAGTTTTTTCATGGAATTTCTTTGATAACGACCTAAGGATACTGAATACCTTGACAAACAAATTGTTCCATGATGTTTAATTACCATACTTAAATACCAATTTTTTACCTTCCTATTAGCATTCTACATTAACTCCAATAAAATACAAAACTGTCCAGCATCTCCCTTCTTATATTAAATTATACTCCATCAGAAGAGATTGAGCCAGAAATCACTAATAATTAAATCATTCAGCGCTGAAAGAACCTATCCTAACATGCATTATACTTTAAAGCAGAGGTGGCGAACTGGCGGACCTTGCCTCCATTTTCCTGATCACTCGCGCTATCCCCTCCACTGCATCAATCTCTCCATTTTGAGAACATCGCGGCCACAATACTCGGATTAGGTATATATGTTAACGTAAATGGTTTTCATTGCTGTGGCTGGTAAAGTTAAAGGAAAATAGTTTGTACGTCCCCGTTGCGGAACAGGATTGGGAAATAATATTCATGGTGGAGGAACCGGCAGATTGAGTGAACAGCTGGTGAGAATGTCGCGGCTCACGGCGGAGATGGAGTCCACTTTGCTTTAAAGTATCATTTCATTAGAAAACTCGTTCTCAGATATCAGAAAACATTTTATTCACGTGGCAGCGAACCGCGAAATATCACTTAATCGTCGCAGCTACCTATGAGCTCACATCTCCGTCAGTGTGAACGCGGACGAGAGGCGTTTTCCAGCAAGCCAAAAAGTATATTAAATTTCGAGAAATCCGCTTGCAATGAGAAAAATTCCTGTGACGCGCGACAGTATGCCGCAGTTGCCGAATAAAGTAATTCACGATAAATCGCGTCGAGTGCGGCAATGATGTTCGTTGGTACACGGGATCTCGTTTCATTTTCCATTACGCGAAAGACGCACGAAAACGGTTTACAGTGGCGAAGACAAGAGGCGGCGAGAGTAACGATTTGTATTCGTCAGAGGGGCCACCGGCGTGCTCCGTAGAATATTACCAGCGCATGGGACGACATCGCCTCTAGCAAACTTTGCCCTCGTTATCATTCATCATATTAATAAACCAAATTCTACCCTAGCGCGAGTGTTCCACCTTCGTTGGCATTCGGTGGGCAATTGCCTGTGTCGCAAGAAATAGTCACCCGTACACACTATCTCTTTACGTGGAACGACTAGAGTCACCGTTGGCGTTGTCGACGACCGTCGTAAAATATGAAGCTCGTGTGGAAATGAAATATGCTGCGAGAGATTATATATATATAAAAATTCGATATATCTAAATGTATTAAAAATATATTTAAAATTCGATGAAATTCACGTTTGTGATACGTTCATAAAATTTCTAAAAACAAAAAATTATGAACTGCTCGTTTTAATCGTACTTGTAATTTCGACGTTGAAGTCCGTTGAATATATTACATACAATACTATTACATAAAAAAACCACATTGAAGTTGAAATTTTACATTTCGTAGCAATTTATAAGATCGAAAGTCATTGTTGTTGTCGTATCAGTGATCTTAATGAATTTCGTACTTTCATTTTATACTCTCGTTTTAACAAACGGATAATTTGCAATATTTAAAAAAAGAAAAAAAAAGAATTTAACGTAAAATTAATATCGAAGAATTTTCTTCATTTTCTCACACTTTTCGCGTGATATTAATATTAACACATCTGAAAGATGGAAATAGGTTTGTTAAAAGAAGATTTCTATATCTTAGAATACGTGTGAGAGATTTAAACGGTGGTAGCTCTAACATAATTATAACGTCGTGCAACGGTCTTACAAAGAAGTTGATAGTTGAAACTTTTAAGTGAAAACTGTGTCGTTTACTACAAAGATACTCCGAATATTCATCGCTAGCGGCTTCCTTGCGAAGTTCTTCAAGTGCTGCGCTCGTATTTAAAAGAGCTTTTGTGCAGTGATAGCGCTCGGCATGCTGCCGCTAATGGCGTATCATTTTGTGTGAATGTGGTTTGCAGAATATCCATTGTAGTAAAGAGAATCTTAGAGGTAGTTAATTACCTCTTTTCAAAAGATTTCTGCATATTTTTTCCTTTCCTTAATAAACCTGTAGAATTAATATTTCTACTTATATATATTTCACTGTATGCAGTTGAACGATCGAGATACATGATAAATTATTATTGGCGTCAGATTTTGTCACTATGGAGATTATAAATCAATTCTCTGGCTATTCTACCAATCTGTCAATCAACGTTACAGTAGAATTTTATGAATCAACTGCTGCACATTTTTACACCGTGTCGTTTATGAACATCTTTGTCATTTTTCTGATAAAATATCCGATTCATATGTAACTCAACTTAAACAATATGAAACTCGTGAAATTACAATATATATAATTTATATATTTATTTAATATTATATATTTATATATTTATTCGTCCATAAACTTCTATCGTTCTTATCACTTTAATTCGTTGAGAATGTCGTTGACAATTCACAATTAAATTTTTTAGTTTCTCAATTTTCAATTTAATTGAGTTTTATTATTAATCGCCATGAAGTAAGATCAAATTCCTTTGAATCTACGGTAATCTATAAATCATTACATCTATATAAATCTATAATAAAATTGTTCATAAATTTTAAAGTAGCTTATGAATGAAATTAAATTCGTTTTTATGATTTATATGATTATTCGTAGCTAATGATCGATGAATTTATTAATGCAACAGAAATGGATTCATTTCCAATTTCTGCCCCGAAAAAATGTTCCAAAATCGTCCAATTTTATTCCCGCTTCGAGTTAAGTGCAACTATTACACTGCACGCGCGTGAATTCATTTCGCGCCGAGTTTGAGAAATTTCCGCTATTAAAATTTGTACACACCGTAGGTTCTCAAAGTAGGTCTCATTTTAGCTCAAGCTTCCATTGTTAAGTACAAAATAAGTTTAGTTTTTCTCGCCTGCTACACGCGAGCTAAACTGGTTACACAAGTAGATTAAATTTAAACAAAGGGACTTTAATTCGTAATCTTACTACCACGAATTGGCTACTGTTTCTTCGTACTTTCGTCCTCTTTTTCGCACTCGTTCGAAATTCATTTCTATAAATGGAAATGAAAGCTTATCTCGCTCTATCGTTTCGTTCTTCCAGTTGAATTTTATTTCCTCGGGATCGACAAGTTCGTTTCCATTTTTGTTCAAATTTCTCGCGGAATTTTTCGTGCGGAAGCATTGCTCGAAAGAAATAATTTTGACGTATGTATTGTTCGTAAATAATCGAACGTTATTAATTCGTATTGCTTTATAATGCAAACAAGCAAAACTGCTTCTTGTTAAACTTCATTACATTAGATTAAAGATCATGTAAATAATCTTACACTTGGTATGAATTTATAAAAATCACAGAATCGTTAATTGAAATCAGCACAACAAGATAAAATTAGATACGAAAGAAATTATTCTCCCGCGCGTTCGTATTTGTTTCAAAATTCCACGTAGGATAACGACACGCAACGTACGGCGGAACCGGTTGAAAAACTGCACGGTTTTACAACGCGCGCGCGCGACATCTGGCGAAATTTATATAAGCGCATTAACGCGGGATTAATATGTAAACGATTATACAGGGGCTCGAGAACTTTTAATAAGTTTACGATAGTTCCCGAAGCAAATGAATAGCCGCTGCGCAGCGAGTTATCGAGGACTCCGCTGCGTTTAAACTTCCAGCGGTAGTGTGCTATACTTTCGAAATTTATAAAGCACCCTCTAATTAACCAGCAAAAGAACTTGGTCAAACACCAAGGAACATCTCGCCGATCGATTATTAATTTTTCTCTTGAAACGTCGCTTGGCAACGATTCCAACGTTACTTCTTCCACTTCTTTTCGTCTTTTTCTTTTTTTCGCCCTTCATTTGCTCGGAAAACGTTCACCATCGATTTTATTTATCGCAGTTTCATCTCGGTTACGTTTGTTGAAATTGACGTTACACTCTCGTTGCGATAGCGTGTCTTTTCTCCCTCGAGAGAGAGAGAGAGAGAGAGAGAGAGTCTCGAGGGAAAGAAGAGGTGTCTTCATTTCTTTGATGTTGGACGAAATTGATCGAAAGGCACTTTTACACCCCGCCTTTATTCCAGTCACCGATAAGTTACCCTCGGCTGCCACCCCGAGGGTTTTCGATCTTATTCATCCACTTTCGCATCTTTCGTCTACTCGTCTCCCCGCGAGAAAGTTGCGATCAGGCGACAGTCGGAGATCCAGTTTACCAGAAAATACGTCGATCTACAGGTTGTCCCATAAGTTGCAAGATCGAACCGGCAGAAAGAGATTGTCGACCTCGCTGACGTGTTATCGCGATAAATATTCCACGGATATCTATCTGCGACACTTACGCAACTCGAATCTTTCGAACCGTAGGCGCAGGGGTTGAAAGTATTATAAATTTACTTTATACAAAAATTAGGAGCCATGTCTCTGTTGAAATCTCACCAGTATCTACAGATTGGAGTGCAATACGATTTTATTCGTTATAATTTTCATGTGTAGCTACATACATAGAAAGTTCGAAACTAATACGTAGTAATAAAATTAAAATTTATAATTAAATCCAGAATTAAAATTTACATTAAATATAGAAGAGTTATTTTATTGTTTCACGAGTCCTGTAGATTTTTATTTTTGAGAGAAAAAAATTGAACGTTGTTTCACGTAAAAATGTCCCATTTTAATTGATTATATTCGTTGAGAATAAATGAGAATATTATAAATTCTCTATACTGTAAATGTTATAATTTTATACAAAAATTAGGAACAATGTCTCTCTTGCGATCTCGCGAGTAGATTGGAATGCAATGATTTTATAATCTTCGTGTATAGCTATATATAATACAGCAGAAATTTTGAACAACGAGACACGTAATAATAAAATTAAAATTTATGTTGAACTTAGAAGACTTATTTTATCGCTTTAGTGTTAGAGTTCTTTGTGTGTTTAGATTTTTACATTTTAAAGAGAATGATTGAACGCCGTTTCACATAAAAACGTCCTATTTTAATTAATTGTATTCGCTGGGAATAAATGGCTGAAAGTTGCAGGCAATTTCACGATGATCCAATGGTTTACGGCATTTCTTGCATTGAAAAGGGAGCTTCGCGCTTTTTACCGCCATTATAAAGTCGTTATAAAATCATTATAAACTCATCATAACAATATGGCTTTCAAAATCGTAAGTGTTTTTTTTTTCTTTTATTGAAACATCTTATGCCATCGAAACTAACAAGCTATTCGATCCGCTTATCATTTTTATACTCTTCTAATAATAGTAATCTCCAACGATGAAATCTGTGATCAAGGATAAAAATAGTTCAGCATTTTTTTCATATAATAATATCGAATTACAAACGTGAAAAATTACTTCTGATAAGACCATCCTGAAAAATTAATCATCAATCTGTAATCTAACTTAGATATAACACGATCATAATCACAATGAAAATAAATAACTGTCTATGTATCATTACGTCACCGTTTCGATGAAACATTATTATATTTGCATTACTTTCTAAAAACAAAAAATCTGAAATCTCTTTATTAACTTCGGTGTTAACAATAGGCTTAGCAATAATTTAGATTTCAAGTATACATCGTCGAGTTTATTTCTGTCCAACAATAGCACGAAAGCTATTGCTTCAGTTTCGTTTCCAATGGTTCGAGAATGTGCAAAATAAAAAAAAAGAGAATTTACATGTAGATAACTTATAGCGAATAGTAAAACCAGGACGAACGAGAACCATTCGTGTTTACAAAAAAAAAAAAACGAAAGAAAACGAATCACCGATCTGAAATAAAATTCTGGGAAACGAAGCTTCGTTTCAGCTAACAGCGTAGAGTCGTTCAAACAGCAACGTCGATAGAAAAATTAGCAAAAGCGACAATAAGCGAAACGATTACTCTTTCAATATCAAAGTGCTCGAATATCGACAGAATCGAATCTTGATCTGTTGCAAGTTCCGCGTAGTCATTTCATTCGATTGTTCCATTCAAATTCGTTTTCCTCAGGAACAGAGTTTTCTCGCTAAAGAAATATCATTCTACACATTTTCGATTTCTATTTGCACGTAAAATTATGTTGTTTCTAATTTTGTCACTCGTCGCTGGATAACATGAGCGCTGCCAATAAAAATAAATCCAATGAAACTAAAAGAAATAAGAATTATAGAATAGATGTTAGTTTCGTAACGAATGATTCTTTGATTTCATTTAAAATCAGAATTGTACTGTAAAAATGACTTGTGGACCACGTGGAGAAAACGTCGTTTTGTCAAGTGATGTGAGCAATGGAAGAATTATTATGAAGATCATACTTCGACGTAAATTCCTTTTAGATAGAAGACGAACTTGAAAAAAAATTTCAGTCAAATCTCACTTCGAGTGCTAAAACTTTCAGCCAATCTTTCAGCCAAAAGGTTACAAAATTCACTAGTTACAAAAGTTGCAGATTTCAACCAACTCTCTAACATCCAGTTGCAAGGATCAATGCCTCGATAAGAAATCGATTCAAAAGAAAAGAACAAAATTTTTTCGCGCCCAAAGGGCAATCAAAAAGAAATCTCATGGCGCATTACGAACGAACGCGGTGCCATCGACCGGCGGTGTAATCCCTGTTTCCTCCGGCTCCGTGTTGAGAATCATCGCGCCCGCACGCGCGACAACCCGACATCGGCGCGCGCGGAGATGTCACGATAGCTGTAATGCATGCAAACGTCGACGACAGCAAAAGTAGAATTCGTGCCGTATCTCGCTGCGACGACAGGCCACCACCGGCGAAACCACCAGCGTGGATGCGTGACGTTCTGGGCGCTCGTGGGTGTTGGATGCCAGAGTGAGAGACAGAGAGAGAGAGAGAGAGAGAGAGAGAGTGAGAAAGGGAGGAAAGAGAGGGTGACGACGTAGGAAAGCCAGAGGAGAGGGCAATTTACCGATTACCCTTAATTGAAGACGATGACTTAACGCGGCCGTATAACCACGGTCGGAAGCCAGGAATCGCAATAAACGATCTGTTCTGCAACGTCGGCACCGGCTACGTGACCCCAACGACAGCTCGATTAAACGGGGAAAAAGTATTTTACGCGAAAAAGCAGCACGTAGCTCACCGCGGCCCCTGCTATTTCCTTCCGCATTCGCCAAAGTGATTCGAACGATCGTCGCCTCTCTATTATTTCTTTCTTTCTTTTCGAATCTCTACGTACATGCCACACTGTACGTATCACCCTGGTCGTTCCTCGTCGCATCACCGGAGTTTCTGCTCGTACGTACGCACGTATGTATGTATGTACGTGTATGTATGTGTGTGTGTGTGTGTGTGTGTGTGTGTGTGTGTGTGTGTGTGTGTGTGTGTGTATATGTATGTACATCGAAGCGAAACGAATCGCGCACTCCGTATCTTCTTCCTTTCTTTCTTTCTTTCTTTCTTTCACGGCGAACGAGGAGGCGTTTGAATTTCGCCGGTGTGATTGAAGCGATCCCATCGATCCCGAGTAAATAGGATGTGTTGCTTTGTGATGGGGGGGCGTTGTCTGTTCGAGTGAGAAACTGTCTTCTCCGGATGAGTGTTGCCAGAAGAGGATTGGTAGGAGGATGATCGAGAAATAAAAAGGTGTATCTAGGTGAAACGTGTGAAATACTCCGTTAATTGCAGTCTGCTGGTTTCGCGCCAAGATGGCATCGTTATACCTTCGTGAAATTTGTTACGCATCCTCTTCCTACGAATTTTTGTTTTCCCCACCGCGAGACTATTCTTCTGTAAGTCTAGATGCTTGTCGAAGAATAACGAAGCTAATCTTTTTCAAAATGTCACACGACACTGCACGAAAATTACACAACAACAGAGTGAGATTCCAAATTGTCGTTAGAAATGTAAAATGTTTATTTCTTCGAGGTAATTGGAGATTATTTTGTAGCACATCGTATACTCTCGATTAAAAGAACAAATTCGTGTGCACGAATCGACTGTGTGACCATGATATATGATTCGGATTAATTGGAATCAATGCAATCGATGAAACACGTTTCTGAAAAGCGTTTCTTTCTTTGTGCCGAGAATTCACTTTATGCGATGCCGTATCGCGAAAACAATATTCGGCGGATGAATCGATGTGACTTTAATTTGAATCAACGAGTCGATGAAAATTGTTTGCGAGTATCGTGCCCGTGTCTCTCTTTGTATCCAAAACGTCATGTTTATATATAACTCGTGATTCAGTATGCAGCGAACTTGTGTAAAACGTAGCACGCGCGTGCGAAACCGTGAAATTTCAAAAATACAGACAGAGAGTAACAAACGCGAGATATGCAGGTGCATACGCGGACGTATCACAACAAACGTTAACATCTCGAATATCTTTTGACGTATCACTCCAAGAGAAACTTTTTCATTTGTGGATTGTATGGTTGGCAAGCTCTTTTTTTTGTTTGTTTGTTCGTTTGTTCGTTTGTTTGTTTGCTTTTTGCAACGCTGGTCTTTTTGGCGACGCTTTCAAGAATCTCTTCATTTTTTTCCTTCTTTTTTTTTTCGTCCCCTCTCGTTGTACTTTTCATTAAAAATTGCGCGACAGCTCGGTCAGAAACGCGTGTGCACCGGAACTATAGCAACTCTCGAGTTGCCTGGCTGTGCTTGCCAAAGAGACGAACGAGGGGAAGAAATCGTTCATTAACGTGTGAACTTTGTGGAATAATGTAGCATGCTGTTAAAGAAGCTTTGGTCGAACGAAACATAAAGAAAGTAACGTAAGAAAAATTCTTCTGTATTTCATTTACTAACATTTTATCTCTGTTATTGTTCGAGAAAAGTACTTTACACTCTTTGAACTCTTTGTACGTTCCTCTCCGCTTTTTCAACGCGTGTTTCATACTGCTTAATATATTGATAATAATTCAAAGAATTTTTGCAATTTTCATTATTAGCGCGTGAATAATTTCAACCATTTGCGATTCACTGTTCGTACAATCTAGAACAAACTTCGCTGCCATTTGTAGAGAGGTATAACTCCTTCAGGGAGTATTAAACTTTATTAGATATTAAATTTCGTTTTTAAAATTACCACGGATCTGGCTACCAACCATTCCAGTAAAATCAACGAACCCCAGAGAGTTAAAAAATTAATTGAGTAATTTCTAGCTTCAGTCCTGAACCTGTTGGTATATAACAGTCGGAATCTCCTTTCTCCTTAGCACCAACGTTTCACCAGTCTTTCTCAAAAAAGAAAAAAACACCAAGACTATCATTGTCTGTACTTCTGCAAAGTTTAATCTCACGTGCAATTTCATCAAAAAAAAAAAAAAAAAAATTTCATTATCTCCTCGCCCGAGTGCCTTAGCCCTTCAGATTATTTTCATCCTTTAAATTTAATTTTAATTTCGTCTCTGTTTTACTTTCATCTGCACATCCCCATACTCCCCTTCCTTCCATTTCGCATATTTTTCCCTACCGACGTTTCCAGGTTAATTAGCAAAACCGACCTGAACACCGGTGTTCCGCAAGTAATTTTAATTCGCGCCCGTTGTCCGCCATTCCCCTCCCTCCCCCCCCCTCTCACTCCCCTTCGTCACGTCGAGCGAAACAACACCGCCGACTCGCGATCGATCAACGTTTACTTTTCTCGAATTGCCGAAAGAAACGTAAACGTTGGCGGTTAAAGTCGTGCTACCTCGTCGATCAATCAATCGACGAAGCGCTCGTTAATCTTCATTATAAAAGATCGAGCTGCAATTAAGCGAATCGTTCGTTCCTCTCCCGGTATCGCGAGATCGTTTCTCCAGCAGCGAGAACCGCATCGCCAAGGTATTCCATCATACGTCTGGAAGTATAGAACAACGCCGGTAGTTGAAACACGATTTCACTGCTACTGACTCGCAACGGAATATAACGAAACGCAACACGCTGCCCGTGATTCGTTACATTCTCCTCGCCGGGGCTCTCCTCTAACGACTTTTAAAAAATTCCATCACGCGCGATGCCGAGAAACACAAGCCGAGAAACTTTCTTCAATTAAAATTCAATCTTTCATCACTCTCCACCGTCGCTTGCAGATTTAAATTACGCTTCTACGTTTAATCTATCGTCGATGACAAATGGCAATTTCGAGTTCGACTCGTTTCAATTTTCACAGTGAATGAATTTGGAATGCTCTTCTTTTTTTTCTGTTGCATCGTGTAGCGCTGCGTTTATATCTCGCTTAGTGACTCCCAGTTGATAGTTGAATATTACGTGATTATTGCTTTGAATTGACTAATCTTTGTTTGGAACACTTGTCGTGTCTGACACAGACATAAATTTACCCATTTATTTGATTCCATTAATTCCAGAACCAAGCAACAAGTCGTCATAATATGTTGTGATCTACCTTGGATAATTCCAATATCGGAGGCACGCTTTTTATCAAAATTACGATGAAACGACGACAAAGAGAATCGCAAAGGTCAACTTCCGAGCGCCCATCGCGAGGCGAAAAAATTTCTCTTTACACGAACGTGGCAAAAAAGAAAAAAACATTTTTCCAACTCCGTTTGAGTCGTTTGCATTTGTAGAATTTAAATGAGAGAAAAGCAACTGCTTCTGTTTCTCACTTCGTTTTATAATGAAAACCGAGTGAACTAAGTTAAGGGTGTAAAAGTAGTGACTTCGTTCTTTAGAATAAGCGCGGGTATAGTGTAGTACGGACGTTTTTCTTCCAAAAAAAAAAAAAAAAAGAAAAAACTACACGTCTCGAAGAATCGATAATTTCTCGGTGATCAATCTAACGATCCTTGAGTTTTCTCGAACAACGTGTATTACTACGTGGATCTGAACTTTGCCAAAATGGCGTGTTCCCGTTGCGAGGCTATCATCGCTATGGATTTACGAGCGTGCTTGCCCCTCTAATCGTCAGGGATGATGCTATAACTGAGGGGAAAAGGGAGGGGGGCATGGACCAGACGAGAGAAGATGGGGTTCAATGTTCCACGAACGCTTAAATTCGTTTAGGTTCGTTGATAATGTATGCGGTTTGGAGGGTTGTTTGCAGGTATGATGGTGTTTTAGCGATAAACGATGGTTCCGCTCCGCGTCGAGTATCGGCATGTACGTGATCATCGGCCGAAAATGATGGATCGGAAGTGTAGACAGTTAATTGCTGCTGTTTAGTCTGTCGTTTAGGGGAATTCCGTTAAACAAGCATTTTTAGGAAGATATAGGAAACGAAATAAAAGGAATGTTCAAACATTTCGAGTAACGAAAGTTCATTCTGCTTTTTAATATCGTTCGATCATTGACTAAGTTAATCACTCTAGTATAGTTTCACAATCAGAAGAACAAAGTAAATATTTGGTGAATAAATAGATCTGCATTCGGAAAGTATTGCGTAGTTTAGATACTTTATATATATATATATTAAAGTAGTGCAGAGTATTCTAAAACAATAATAGAATATTAAGTATAAATAATATTGATGACAATAGAGAATAAAAAATAGTGATAGTAGGATGATACTGAATCTACAGTTATTTACATAAAATGTAAAATGATACTAATATGATAATTAATATGACTTTACAATACAGTAGTGGAAATTATATTATAGTAGAGTAGTAGCACATAGTAGTAGGACATCACGGTAGTAGTACAATACCGAACAGCAGACAACAAACTCCATTAAACGTTAAAATTCTATCAAATCTGAGAAAAACTGGACTCAGCTGTAATTCCTAAAGTTCCCTGTCCTACGAATGCACTCAGTAGCGTAGAAATGGATAAAGTCCGTACAAACGTCGACGATTAATTGATTGAAATCAACGACCAGTTAGCGAGAACTCTCACGTGCTATTCGCGTATCCAGCCATTATCGCATGGAAAACGCGGACAGGTCTTGCGCATCCGCTAAATTCGATCCGTTAATGTAATTACGTACACTGGTTAGTCCGCGACGAGAAAAAAAGAAGAAGTCAGCCAATGGACGTGAGAGATAGAGTACGCGAGAAAGAGAGAGAGAGAGAGAGAGAGAGAGGTTGCAAAGGACAGTGTGCATCCATGTATCCACGTGAAAATCAAAGGCTCGCTTCGTGCCGCTAACACGCGCAGCCTCAATTTTCTTTTACACCTGCCGACCTATCAGCCGTTGATAATGCGAGTCACATTGAGATGCAACCAGGTTCCTAGTTTCAAGTGGCCACCCTTTGAAGCAACATGGCCGGGTATCGTGTCCACCCAGCCGTCGTGCTGCAGTCGCCGTGTTCGACATTTTTAAATGACATTGTGCCGCGGGAACGCGTGCTGCATTTAACACGAAGGAAACTCAGGAAGGAAGCGAATGCACCTTGCGTGTCACTGTCGTTTCTTCTGTAACGAGTGAACCAAGCGAATTGAAGGATAAACATTCTTTCCTTTTTATTTTTTATACAACATCGCTGCACTGTAGTTCGACGAAATTGTCGATTAAATGTCAGAGGAACGGTCGACGAGTTACAGTGGTTTGTTTAATGAATTAAACGTTTGCTCGTAACGTTCAATCACTGTTGAATGATTTTGGGTTAATCATCGGTTGGTATTATCATCGAATCATAAACGACTGCATTTAGAATCTCAAGATATTTGACTTTAATTAATATTATTGATAACGATAATATTAACTTTTTGCGATCGAGCGGTTTTTCAAGTGCGGTTCTCGCTGGATCGAACAAATTTTGTTGAAGAAAGCGATGTCATGTACTAAAACGTTAAATATATGAAGTCATTGAAAAATATTTTGTTTAATGGAATTTTAGACTTTAAAGAACAATGATAATTATTATTTTATGATACACAAACATGTTTTGTTTAATGGAATTTTAGACTTTTAAAGAACAATAATAATTATTACCTTATAATACACAAATATGTTTTGTTTAATGGAATTTTAATTTCAAAGAACAATAATAATTATTGTTTTATAATACAAAAATATGTTTTAGTTCTTGTATTTTTTCAGAATGTGAAATTTCTCGAAGCCACTTCTGTCATCACTATCACTATTATCTGAAAAATTCAAATTTACAGAGTTTCCTTTTAGTATTTCATCGTCGTAAATACGGAACACAAACTCGTCTTCACTGCTGCTAACATAATTATTGTCGATGAAATCTTCTGTTTCTTTATTTTGCGATATATCTTGGTGTTATAAAAAAACTAGCGAAACTTATTTTGATTGTAGCAAATTTAGTAAGCTTAAATCACCAATCAAATCAAGACTGTGATATTTCTATGTCATTTACTTAAGTCGTTATTTATTGCAATTCCTGTTTGAACGAAAAGCAAAAAAGTAACAGTTTATAAAGTGTACTACCCAATAGTAACAACAAAGTATCGCCAAATTGAAAAAAAACCTATTGACGGTATAGATAACGAAATTATTTTCTGTCGCCTTTGCGGCGACATTCGACCTAGTGAAATAGAAATGTGATGACGCTTGTGCGGCGACATTCGTCCGCAAAGGCTTAATAGTTTCCATCGCGTGTTATTATGGTGTAAAGACGTGTGCAAGAATGTAAAATACGTTTCGGAAGAAATGATATTTAAAAAAGTATTTGTCTTGATGACGCGAGAAACTTCAAGATCAATAAACGTCCTCTGCGAAAGTTCAGTGTCAGAAATGTTCCTCCGTCCTCCCCAGCCGAATTACAAGCGTAATCTCATCCCATTAGCAGGCTTAATGACCCAATATAAATTTAAAACAATAATTCTCCACCCAAAGCCGCGGGATCTCTGTGACTCACGCATAATCAGCATAATTCGCCTCGTTTCGGCCGGAATCGATTTTAATGCGACGCGATAACAAGTAACGGGCAGCCGGCTGGCGAAATTAACAAATAACAGGGAAACATCCAACGTGACGCG
The DNA here is from genome assembly GCA_032399595.1 of Tetragonula carbonaria. Taxonomy (NCBI): domain Eukaryota; kingdom Metazoa; phylum Arthropoda; class Insecta; order Hymenoptera; family Apidae; genus Tetragonula; species Tetragonula carbonaria. The sequence continues at coordinate 10,891,673 of JAUCRC010000002.1, forward strand.
TGAAAATCGTCGCCGTCGTTGTCGTCGCTGCCGCCGATGGAACACGAAACTACCAAATTACATTAAATAGAGAGAAGTCTTTAATCAACGGTGGAAATCCAGTCGGAACGCTCTCTGCCTCGCGAATCTCGAAGGGATTGCTTTTAGCGGCTGCCGCGAGTCCCGAATCCTGCATCCGGCAAGATGAATATAGTATTTGTCAGAACTTCTCACAATGTGTCATCGCGACGAGTCAGACAGGATCGTAATGAACGTCGTGGACGTACGCAAACACAGCGTGCAGGCAAACATCACGGGTAACAACAAGCGATTCAGTGCGAATCATTGTCTGGTTAGTGCCTTCGTTTCGTATCGAGTGAACGCAGAGTTGTCGATGCTCACTACGATTGAGTATAAATGAAGAATTTAAAGACGAGACGATCGACGGTCAAAAATCATTGTTCAGTCGTGTATCTGAATTTCGAAAACTAACATCGTCGACGTTTCATAATTATCGACTAGCAAAATTCAGTGAAGAATTTAAAGACAGGGTGAATGGTAAAATATATTCGTGTATGTTCTGAATTTCGTTGGCGTTCCATAATTATTGACTAGTAAAGTTCAGTTTATCCTCTTTTTTTTCTTCTTAATAATAAATATAACACGATCGTACACGCGTGTTTACTACACAGACCCGAGGTATTCCAGACTTCAGATGTTTGGCCGGCAGCGAATCAGTAAATTTTGTATGAAACGAAGAAGCTTTTGTTCGGTCGTGCGAAGCTTTCTTAACCGGACGTTCGATTTTACGAGAATCGACTGGATACGATGAATTTTATAGTTCGGCGGTTAAGGTACGAGGAAAGTTGCTTCCAGAAATACGGCCTTTGAGAGTTTACGTTGCCTCCTTAAATCGTACGGAAAATGCATCGAAATATTTAACGTCTTACACCGGCTTGTAAAATGCTGGATATACGACTTAATCGTATACGTATACTCCTCCCTTGGAACTATTCAAAAAATGTGTACACAGTATTGTAAATCCTTCGATACTGAATATGAAATTCCTAGCATGTTTCCTTGGGATTGTAATAAAATCAGTGTATTTTAAAAATGATCATGTATATGTACATCTTGTATGTATTTCGTTCCCAGAACTATTTGAAAAATATGCGTATAAGATAATATAATTTGTCCAAAATTGAATAACACATTCCTAGCTTAACCCTAAATGATACTAAAATTCTCGAATTCTCCGATTTAATACGCTGGTACTTGCAAACTCGCTTTTTAAAACGAACATCTGTTCGCAAAATCCGAACAATTCAACGATTGAATAAAGCTCAAAGGAGCAATCTACTGTTACAAGGGATATTTCACGGAAGTCATGCTACGCCCACTTTCTAATTAAATTCGATACCGACAGCGAAGGATCCGCTCTAACGAATCTCCGGTGGAAAACGTAACTGGTTCAATAACACGAACATCACGGAATCACTCGAAACGAAACTGATAAAACGCAACGCAATTGGCCACGGAGATTCTAACAATTATCTCGGAGGTTTCGTTTCTTAGCAACAGCAACCTTTCTCTCTAACACTCGCTCGTGAGAGGTCTCTCGTTCACACGAAACTCATGAACTTCGCAACGTCGAACGAGAACAACGTCGACGAGAGTTCCCTCGATCGAGTATCAAGCGCTCTTCGTAACGTATCAGACGCAGCAGATTTATTCGGCATACGTGCCTCTTCCGGTCTTCACGGACGATGTTATACGAAGGCAGCTGGAAATTTCGTTTCGCGGGCCGACACCGAAGAAACACGTCTCGCCGATAAATCGTATCGTGCCGCGTTAGTCTTTATCGATCGGCCGGCCGTGGCCGGTAAATCGAAACGCGTACAGCCACGTCGCCCCGTTTTATTGACACTGTTCTGGCTAATGATCGTTCACCATTTTGTACGACGAAAATAACCGTTGTACCCGGTGGCACGTCTTTTAACAACGTCGCCATGCGTCTTCCTTACAAGGGACAAATTATTATGCGCTACTTGCGGCAGGCAACGCGTACGAAACAAAGCAGGGTTTCGCGAATGTTGCAACTTGGAATATTTTATTGCCGTGTTCGCGAAGCATCGTGATACTCCGAAATATGTTGTTGCAGTTGTTGCATGTTTTTTTAAGCGTTATACACTCGGTAGAATTTGGAAGATATATCTTTGTGGAAGTTTTTCTCTTCGCTTTGTAAGGATTTTATCTCACCTGTTGATCAAAATATCATTAACTTGATTTTCCACATCGTTGTATTCACTTTTGTATTGTTATTCATTTTCGCAACAAATACGTCCCGAAATTGTATTTATAGTAGATTGTAAGACGAGTTCGGAAACTTTTAAGATTGTAACAACATTAGATTCTGTCCGAAGAAATATAGATATTCAAATATAGATAAGAATACGAAATTCCGCGATGAGTGATTTTCCTATCAATTTCTTTTCTATGATACCTCTTTTCTCTTCTTTTGACGCCTCTTAACATTACATAAAAAAATAGTATAATATAACATAATTAATACAAATGTAAGATCCAAGAAGCAAAAACAACTAGTGAGTAATAATATCAGAAAATTCTTTTCGCTGGTTTCCGCGATTTTTCATTTCACGCGATGAATGTTCCGACTCGAAACGAGCAGATTCAACCCAGAGAAATCCCAATTAGTCGAAAATTTCCTGCCGGGAAAATAAAATATTTGGCTAAATAGAATTTCCATTGCGGCAAGTATGCTTTCGAAACGTAAACTAAAAAAATAACGTTTGATCGTTTAATTTCAAACGGCCGGGCCCGTTTAATGAGAGACAATGCACACCGACCAAACAAGGGAAACACGCCCCGTTCACGGTTACGAGATTATATTTTCGGCGTGAACCTGAAATAAATTTTTTTTCAATAGGATCGCCGATTACAGCTCGGATCGGTGATTTCTGCCAATCGCGTGCACAGCCATCGAATAATAAACGCACACGCCAGAAAAACGAAGCTGCTCGTTTTGTCGCAAAGGCGTTTTCATTTTCAGTTCCGCAATTGCGCTGTTATTTCCCCCGGTTAAATAAACTGAACGTCATCGGCTCGTGCGCCGATCGAAAAAACGTGATTCGATGCGTTTGACAGTCCCCCCCCCTCTCCCCGTTTTCTGATAACGCGGCGATATTCAACTTTTCGATTGTATTTTCGAAAACCGTATTGTCTGCGCGGATACGCGTCGCCAATACGCGAATTCCATAATGCGCCAGCAGTATAAATTGGATTGTCAACGAATCGGAATATCAAACGCGAATGTTAATATTTACGCGGAATAATGCGTACGCGTGCAATACGCCGCTGTTGAAATCGTAAAAAATCGTAAATGGAGAAAGAAATTTTCGTTCGCATTAAACAAAGGTTATATTTGCTGCCGGTCGTCGTTGTTATATATTAATATTTGAATTCCGACGTGCGGTGTAATTGTTGACTCGGGAATCTGAAGTACTGTCGACTATTGCACGAAGAATTTTATTAAACTTGGAATGCGTTCGACCGAGCAATTAACAGTTCTTTGCTGGAAGTTTGAAAATTCGAAATTAAGGAATAAGAACTAAGTTTGATCGTGTCCAGGGGGCAAGCAATGGTCAGAACATTGTACATTCTTCAATTTCTTGAAGTTTCCTGAAAATTACAGAATCTAAATGGAAGACACAATGACGAAGAAACATCAGAGAATACTTGGAGTTATCCTTCCATAGTTTCCAATGTTAAAAAAGAAAGTAATAATACTCGGTTTATAAATGTTACGGGAATATCTAACAATATCGATATGATGAACAAATTTTCGAGGAAAGCTATTAATATTCCGTTTGTCATTCGTAACAGCGTAAAATAACATTATTCAGGACGAAATTATTCAATGATTCATAAAAAGAGATCCATTAAAACAGCGAATAAAAAATTCAGGGAATTCTCTGTCTCACGCTCTTCTGCCGACTTCTGCTTCAATAACGAAGTCAGAGTCATAAATGCGCGCGCGTTGCGCGCCTGAAAATATTCACGAGCAAGAACATTCGGAAATTCGTGGAAAAGAGATTAATCCATTAGAAACGGGGGAGTAAAAATTGCCGAGGATTCGCCGTATCCATTCTCTTCCGCCAAATCTATTCACGATTTAATATTAATGAAACCTTCTCGTTCTTCTTTTCCCCGTTTCCACGAATTCACTCACCCCTACATCGCGGATGATGTATTTCCCCGAGATATCGACGTTCGCGAGAAAATTGAGAATAGTCTGGAAACGGATTAATCGTCGAGCGTGCGAGTCGACGAGGCGAGCCGTCGCAGGACACTGCGAATTTGGAAAAAACTCCGTTTCGGGGGGAACATAGTCCGCGTATTTTCCAGAGAACAGAAAAATAGAATGTCTAGCAAAAAGAAAAAAAAATAATAAAAATATAACCGGCGTGAAATTTTCAGGCTCTCTCGCCACTCGCGAAACGTGTTGGCCGTTTCCGTTCGATCGCAGCCAGGTCGGATACAATTTCTGCGCATCATTCCGAAACAAAAAGATAATATTTTCGAACGTTGTTGTTTCCGTCGGCCGGCAGCGACCATTCGAGAAATATATTTTCAAAATATTCGCATCGAGCCGTCTGGCGATGTTTCGCGAGATTTCCGGTCGGTGGTGTGCTGCGTTGAGTAAATCTTGTCCGCTGAAAGTTCATCCCCTGAAAGTTCATCGGCGCGAAACTTCGCGACGCGTCGCGAACGAAACGAAAGCGCAACTGGACGTGAAAATTTTCCAGAAATCGCGCGGCGAGAACCGCGCGTTTCTCGTATATTTATAAGCACGCGCGTGTTGGTTGTTGTTGCGTGGACGAAAGTTAATTAAAGCGCCGGGAGAGAACGGAAAGAGAGAGAGAGAGAGAAAGATGAAATTTTCGCTGCGTAGAAATATCGTTCGCGTTAGACGGCGATTCGGTGAAAAAGCATTGTCATTGGCGGATAATCGCGTTGAAAAAGATATATCGATTTTCCGCAACTCTGTTTAATCAGATGTATAATGTTATTCGAGGCTGATCGGCATTCACCTGTTGTGTGAACTTCCAAAGCACCGGCAGGTTTGATTAAAGTGTAATTTATCGCCGTTTTCTTGGGTGCGCGTTTGCTTGGATTACCTTGAGAAAATTTCATTTTTCATCGGTGAATGGGCAAGTTTTAATGAGAAACCCCCAAAGGAAGATTGAACAAGTTTCTTTCTGCGCTACGACGGCCTCGTGATGCGCCATACACGTGAAATTGTTGAAGTCGTTCGTCAAAAGGATCGCGAAGGAGATGAAGAATTTTTATCGAAAGGCATGAATGATAAAAAGAACACGATGTTAATTCCTTGTCTCAGTATCTGTTCGGTTGAGAATGTTACAACAATGTGAAAGATGTATGTATGAGAAATTTTGTAACTTATTATTAATCAATATATTTGAAAGAATACAGAAACGATTAAAATTGAAAGGATATAGTTAAGTGATGTCGAAAAGTGATTGGATTCAGAAAAAAGTCATTGAATTAAAATATAAATGGAAATATAAGTAAAAAAGGAACATGATTTTATATTGTAAAAGTCATAATATAAACAAGTACTTTTCATAGTAACAGAGTGATAAATCTAAACGTTGAATTTTTAGACATGATTTTACTCAATTACACTGCTACCAACTCGCATAATAATCATGCTGCGTCATTGTACAAATAGTTGTACTATTAAATTAGCATTGGTTCGAGCACAGACTTTTCTACAGGATTAAATCAGAGGACCACGTGAAATAAAGAAAATTTTCGACTAAATTGGATTGCACGGTCAGAAACTCCGTCAAAAAGCGACGAAATTCCGAGCTAAACTTATTTCTATGAAGCAATCTCCAATCACAAAAGCAATTTCCGCTACGTTTTATATCGTTTATAAAACATTTCGGCCGAAATATCATGCAAAGAGGGCGTCGCGAAATAACAAGAAACCAAAGGCGAAAGCTTCCACAAAATTTTTTTTTTTCACGAAAGAACGTTCCGTAACGACATTTTGAATTTCGTTATTAATAGAGAGAGAGAGAGAGAGAGAAATGGGAAAAATCGATACTTTTGGGCAACGAACATGTAACATCGATAACGGCAACGGTTGAAAAAGATAAAGAAATCGATGAAAACTCGCGGAACCTCGCGGACAAAGGAAAATAACGCTGGATTCAGGTGTGACGACCATAAAAATAACAAAAGCGTGTCCACAAAAGCCGAGTACATATTGGCCTGACTAATTCGGGGAGGGGACCGTTATGTACCGCCAAAATTCCCCAGCCATTTACCTTGGTTGTACTCCTGAAACGGACGGTGATGTCCTAGCGAGGGGTATATGCGCTATTACGAATCAATCCTCCGATTATTCAACAACGTTGAATCCCTCCCACTTGGATCGTTTTCGGCCAAAAGTTAATCGTATCGCACGCGATGTCGTTCTCGAGATCGTGCCGCAAAAGAGGCTATGATCGTAAACGCGAGAAACGAGGTGTATGGAAAGCATGCGGCACAATCGAATGACTATGGCGACGCGTGGGATGCACTGACGGCGCCCTTTCTCAGTCGACAGAGTGACGGCATTCAATTTCCACGAACCAAAAGGATCAATTTGTCTCTCTCTCTCTCTCTCTTCCGTGCAAATTTCATAATATAAATTCCATTCGAATGAGCGGAAACGCGGATATTTTATTTAAAGAGACTGTTTCTCTGACGGCACGGCGGAAGTTCGCGCAGAAGGTTGCGAAAAGAATACCACTCTCGTATGTACGAGAGTGAACAGAGAGAGAGAGAGAGAGAGAGACACAAAGTGTTTCCGAATTCCAATTTCCGAATTTCGTTCGAAAATGAAAGAGGAAGGTTTGCAGAAGAATTTATACGACAGTTCTTTCTGTTTCCGAGTTCAGAAATAATTCAATTCTGGAAACATTCTGGAAATATTAACGAACCACTTGACAGACTTTCGTTCGATCGACAAGATAAATGAAAAATTGTTTATTCAATTTTCACAACGCTTCACCGACCAACCGATGTTCGACTCTACCAAGTCCTTTCGATCATTAATATTTACATTTCCTGTTGAAATGTTCGTCGATTAATCGAAACCAGCGCCACCAAAAATCAACTTATCGCGTCACTGTTTCCCTTACTTTTTTCCTCGAACGAAACCGAAAAGGATAACGCCGGTTGCGTTTGAGCGACGAGAGAGAGTGTAAAGTTCAACGAGACGAGGCTACGTGTAAAAGTAATTAGCGAAAAAAAGAAACGAAATATACCAGCTGAAAACAATTACAAAAGGAGCGACCGAGGGGAAGGTTGGAACGTAACCACGGACATTTTCCGGAGGGATTATAATAAAAGAAAGAATAGATATAATAGCGACGTGAAAGGGATTGAAAAGAGAGAAGATGGCGACGCGAGGAAGCGAGGTTGGTCAAAGAAAGAAAAAAGAGGAAGAAAGAGAGAGAAAGAAAGAGAGAAAGAGAGACGGCTGAGAAGAACGAGAGACGAGGATCAAGCTTCAGGACGAAGAAGAGGTGGTGGAAGGGCCGAAGAATAGGGGTGGGTAGAGGGCGGTTTGCACAGCGCCAATTCATCAACCACACGGCTCCATACTACGGGCAGACCAGCAGACCGCGGTGAGCCATTTCATCGTTCATCCTCATCAACAATGCTTGCTAAGAATCAGGCTGGGTGGAGCAGGCCCTGGTCACGGAAACAATTCTGCCTCCGTTGCTATACGATTTCAACGGAGTCGTATTATTTCCATCTCTGAAAGATCTTATCCTGCCGCGGAGGGAGAAAAAAGGAAAATAACTCAAGGAAAACATAGAGGGGGGAGGGAGAGAGTGAGAGAGAGAGAGAGTTATTCGTTCGACTAGGAGGGAGCCAAAGATGATCAGCGACGGCCGTCGATTACAGGCAGGGTAATTATTTCCGTTGGAACGACGAGCCAAAGGCACGGAAACGAATCGAGCAACCTCCGATTCCGGCGCACCTGGTGAAATCCGGTGAAAAGAGTACGGCCGGATACGACGTGGCTCACCCTCGATAAACGTTTTTTTTTCTTTTTCTCTCTCTCTCTTTTTCTTTTCTTCCTTTCTTCCCCTTGGACGCCGTCCTCTTGATTCTCCTTTTCGACGACTCTCGCTAGCTACCTCCAAGACCGTCTCTTCCTTCGCTCACAATGAGTCCTTTTACGTGCTCGTTGCAGCTTCCTGTTTTTGCAAACAATTTATCGTTTATACACGAATTGTATTATTATCACGGTTAATGCCATTAATAAGAGAGTGATTTGCGATCGATGTCGCTGTGTGAGAAATTCTTGTGAAATTGAAGAATTTTGTATCTGCGCAGAGTAACGCTGGAATTCTTCGCAGTAGAATGTACTCTATATGGTCAGACTTTAATACTCTATATATAGTCAGGCCATAATATATCCATCCACAACGTAATTCTTCTAATTATTAATTACAAGTTCCACTCAATTCTGCCTTAGAAATTGAGACATTGCGCAGAAATCGAATCTGATCGATCGATGTTCGAACGTTGTTGCTCGAACCCATCGCTAGCCACTTCGCCGTGATTTTTCTTTCCCTCTCTCACGATTTTTCCTAGTCAACGTCGTCGTTGTTCATTATCTTCCTTCTTCCATCAAGTTTCATCAAGACGCATGAAAATGCATATTTCAACGATCGACAACGCGGTCGGCTCTTCGGTCGCGGAAGCCCGTTGATTGAAACGGGTGACTTGCCAAAATGTCGCGCATTGTGAAGGCTGAGACGCATTGTGAGTGATATTCGGACTACGCGGCGGCGGTTTATTCTCACGGACCCAGGTCGGCGTGAAAAATGAAGCGGCGAAACCAATTCGCGCGCGTTGCTCTCCTCCTCGCTCTGCTTCGTTCCCGCTGCCTTCGCGAGAACCTTCGTGGCTGATGACAATACCTGAAACTGCAGACGAACCATCGCGCCCGCTAGACTGACTTCTCGTCCACCAGGTCTTTTTTTATTTCTTCTTCCCCATTTGGCGCATTGTTTTCGACGCTGACATTGAAAGACACATAATCTTCGCCGAGTTGTTCGGTGTTCGACATGAATGACGAATATTTCGATGATTATTTTCTACGAGTTTCTGGCGATACTCGATGGCGAGTTGTATTGCGTATTGAAGTTCTAGTTCCATTTGATGAATTTCTCTTGTTGCTTCATTTTTGTTTGCTTCATTTATGATATAGGTCTTCGTGTCATATCATATAATATAAGAAAGGGGTGGGCAATTGTTTTGGCTCGCGGGCCACTTTACGGAAGCGGAGGTTAGCGAAGGGCCGCATCTTTTAAAATGATTACATTCATTAGTTAAACTTTGCATTCAGAATGAGACATATGTATCTCGGTTCAAGGCGGATTTCTCTGACTGTCTTGGCGGGCCACAAAAAACTCTTAGTGGGCCGCTATTTGCCCACCGCCTGGTATAAGATAATGAAAGAAAATTCGATTTCGATATATATCATTGGGTATACGATTGAATTTTTGCATCGTGTGTCACGTAGTTTTCTTAATCATTTCTCGAGGCAGTCAACGATATTTTACACGTCGACTTGTGTGTGTGCAAACTTATTACAGACCCATAATACTATATCTGACCAAAGGAGTGACGTTCAGTTTTCTGCGAAAAAGTAAGCTGTTGATGAACCGTACACATATTTTTCAACCCCTACTACATATATATGTCTACCTCGCTAGTTCCTCGTATATTACACTTGCACGTGTATAAAATTCCGATCGACCAATCGTTTTCTTCATATACAGGATTAATAATCACGTCCCATGAAACAACAATTAAGACTAATTGCTTGCCTCCAATGTTCGAAGGTTTGGGACCAGATAGAAAACTATGGATTTCGATTGCCGAACGAAATTGTTTATTGACCAGTGCGTGTGTGTGAATATGTATGTATCTTAGGCTGTGGACTGACTCTGCTCTTTCTGAGGGATCGATCCTTCCGAGTCTCCTTTTGCATTTCTAAATTATTACACGACACATCAAAATGCACTCGTTTGCTTTCTTTTCCTGAAAGAAGGGAAAGGAAATCACGCATAGATGTGAGTTCTCTTGATCCGTAAGATTTTCCCCGATGATGCTGAGGAATGTTCTGTCGTAACATACTTGAGATCGAATGAAGTTTACGACAAAGCAAGGCCATTGAAATTATTGGAAACTAAGCGCCTGTCATCTACGCACGTTACGCAGATCGACGCTCGAAAATAACTTTCACTGATTCACCCCGTGGATCATAAACTCGTCTTGGACAGTTACACAACACATCCGACACACAATACCGTACCAGAAATATATCGTGGCGAACGTGCCAAATATGTTAAGAATCGCGTCTGAGAACTCGGCCGAATAAAACTCGGAGGATAAAAGTTTTTGGGTTTTAACTGGCTTCATCACGCGGACTCGCGGACCACCAGGGAAGATGAGATAGCGAGCGGTGTGCAGCTGGCGATGCTGGCGAATTCAACGAATAACCGAAAATGTCGTTACGGCGGGGAGAGGGGAGAGCGTGTGGCAGAAATGGCGGTGTGGCGATTGTTATTACAGGGCGGAGGAGAGGGGGCCACGATTATCGCGGTGCCACGATAGCTGGAATGAACGCGGAACGCACGGCCGGCCGCGCGAAATAAATTCTTTCGAACGATTTCACCCGCGACCCCCGGTTGAACGCGCGGCCGGCCACGGTGCCGGTGCCGGAACGTTATCGCGTGGCGCCGGTGCGTAATCAAAAATCACGGGGACAGCGTGAATTCTCGCCAATTGCCGGCACCGTTCGCAGCACCGGATTTAATCCGCTAATTAGACCAACGAATGCGCATCCTTTGATGGAGAACGCGAATATCGGTGACCGGTCGCGCAACCAGTCGCGTCTTCCTTCGTGTGCCGCGCCGAAAACGACGATACGGATTGATCAAACTAGTCTAGTGAACTTAATTTCGCTTTGGTTGAATGGTTTTCGTTTAACCCATTGACTGCCAGGCAAATTTAGATCGTCTTGCCCTGGGAGCCAAAATTTTAGTTTAAAGAAAACATGAAATCTTCCAATTTATAATAATACTAAATTTACAGATTTAGTATTGAAATGGCATTTACAGTGGTTTTTATTGAAAAAAACAAAAACACTACGAGATAACTCATAGCTGGTGCCACTGAATAAGATTCTGTAGCGTCATCTATTCAGTCTTACAAAACTTACCATGGAGATACCAACAAATTATTACTAGTTACTAACTTACAAACAAATAATATATATAACAGATAATATATATAACAGTAAATAAGAAATTAATAGTCATTAGTCGTCAGTAGTTATTAATCTATTAAATTCTGTATCATGTAAACATTAAATTAAATTATAAAAATTTCCTTTTGTAGTACGGTGACTTTATCATTTATCGATCATCTACAATTCCTATGCTGCCGGCTGCTTACGAGATATCATGTAGTATTTTTTTTTCAATAAAAATTGTAATAAACAAAGACATTTTCTTTTATACCAATTGTAATGAATCTAAACTTGTAGCGCAAACTACGAGATATCCCGTAGTCGACAGTTTTGGTACATACGCTTACTACGAGACATCTCGTAGTTGACAGTCAATGGGTTAATGGGAATGTGTTGAACATTGGGCAACGATTGTGAGCTCGTGAAGACAGTCGAGATAATATATGTGAAGCAAGAAGTTAGTTTGATTCTATAACTCTGAAGGTTACTTTAATCATGTAGATTTAATATTCTGACGTACGGGTAACTGATGTGAATAAGGCAAATATGAATAAGGTCTCGTGAAGACGAGACGAATGCGATGTAAAGTGCGATCTGGAAATTTCTAAGAGATTGGTTGGTTAAATTGAAGGACGTGAAATTGTGCAACGAAGTAGAATAAGAATGAAAATTACTTATCTACATTAAACGAGACCGATATTTAATCTGCTTGATAGTCGATCAACTTTATTTTCCAAAAGACAGTTCAATTTCAATATCAGATTTATGAATAGTGAACAGGATTTAGCATTCGCATTTAAAATACATTCATCGACAATGTAACTGATTTCAACAACGTTATACGTGTGAGTATGTTATCTATTATTTTCGTCGAAATAAAAGTGTACTTCGAGGATAATGAATCGTGAAAAGTTTCTTAAATAATCGATAAGAAACTGCATCCAAATGAGGCAATCAGCTAGTATTTTTGGACGAATGCAAGCGTCGAGAAAAGTTTGGCTGATACGAACGATAAATTGTATCAATATACAATTCGACTGGCCAACGAGATTTATTAGTGTATAGCTTGCAGTCTGCTTTGAAATTTCTCCGCGTCTTTCTCAGCAATTTATTATGGCAACATGGTTATTTCGAGACAATAATACAGATCGATGAACAGTATACTATTCATTCGACGTGCCATTGTTATTTAACCAAATATTAACCATTAGCAGAGACGTAAGGCGAATTGAACGCAAATATTTCTCTCGAACTCTTCTTGTTGACTCTCGAATTTCTTTTTCCCGCGGCTAATTAATTTTCGTCCGCAGAATCACGTTCCAATGGCGTATCAGTTCGAGTAAGACTCGAACGAAGTTATAAAACGGAAACTCGAAGTAGGTTACTGGATGGAACTGAAAGCATCGGACGGTGAATCGCGAACCGTGAACGAGCGAGCGTTTCGTTTCCTCGATACGGTCGAATAAACTTTAATATCATTTTGTTTGTTGAGATACAAGAGATATAATTCGCGACTGAAAGTTATATTAAAGTTTAAAGAAGGTTCGGCTCTTATTCAATTTACCATTTATGCGGGTCGTTTCATAACCGAAGACCTCTACAATCATGTAATTAATAATCAATGAAAACGAAAAATTGCGCGATACATTGCATCTAATAAACGATAGATTTATAAATAAACTGTTACGTTTAAAATTGAAATTCCAAATGAATCAACTCGATACATTACCATTGTGGAGAATGTTTACTGACACAGTCATGCGTTTTGATATATCCATTCATTGTTCTTCAATGTAATTTTATTTTATAGAATTGTCTTTCATTCCTTGCCACTACTGTTTCAAACTTTCTTTCGTCTGCGTATATCGAATGAACGTGTCTTAACTGGTATTAGCAAACAAACGCTGGTATTAGCAAACAAATGCAACAAGTATTAACAAACTCGTTGTACACCTGATATAATGAAACAAATTATCCTAACAAACTGTGCCCTAATGATTTTAATAATTTAAAAGCAACAAACAGAAATCGTCCCAAAATCGTTGCCTGAAACGCCACGAGGAAACTCTAATTAGAGAACCGACCATGTTATGAAATCCAACTGAAAGTTCTCGTCTAAATGCACATGAACGCGCGCAGGAGTAACGATACGAATCGCTGAAGGCCTACTTCGGAACGATCCCTCGGCTAACGAGCTTCTAATCGCACGTTTTAGACGAGAAGGCGAGGCCGAAGCCAAAGGCCGGCATTGAAAACCGAATTTCCAATAACCAGTGCTCGATGCAAACGTACATACAGAAAAGTACCCCGGAAGTCGGAAGGTTATAAATACCACTTCGGTCCGGCAAGCCCGTGTAGCTCGATTTTCACCAGGATCTCCGCTCCATATAATATCCGCTCCGGGATAACGATCTGGCCGCGGCTAACGACTGGCAATTTATCAAGTTTCGATGAAAACGCCACGCGCGAATATCGCATGGCCGGCACACCGTCGTCGTTTTTTGATCGATTTTGATCGACGAAGGAACAAGCCGATTTCGTCGTTCCCTCGCCCCCCTTCATCACCTTCTTTTTTACACTGCACACACTCTACGGCTATCGTGCGTGTTACTCTCGACGTAAAATTAATTTCAAAGTCCGAAATGGAATGAAAGCCAACGTCATTACGAGGCGTTGCAGAATTGAAAATTACGACGGAAACACTGACTGGCGTTTCGAGCATTTCAATAATTACTTGAATAGCGAGTTATTTTGAGAAACGTTCCGATAATGAGTTTATAGAATGTGTGTGTGTGTGTGTGTGTGTGTGTGTGTGTGTGTGTACTGAAGTTGCTTATCAATAGCGGTTAATATTAGAAGTTATTCCATCAACGTTTCTGTAGCTCGTTTGGCAGTAGAGTAAGGTGCGTATGATCAGACATTTGGTATATCGTGATGTTCTGAGAAGATTTGTACGTGTCTCAGGATTGTGAGTGACCTCTTATTGCTATTGTGCATATATTACAGAGTTTTCGAATAGAGTGTACGGTCAGACATCTTGAATCTTATGAGTCAATCCTCCATATCTTGCAATTTTTGTTGACAACACTCTTTCATTGCTATTGTCCATTATTATCTTATATATCATTGCATTTTATCATCACTTAATATTTGTCGCATTGGTAACATTTTCTCCTTTGTTCTTCATTTTCATTTGTTCGTTATGCATATCTTGTCAAAGGATATTTGTTAAACAACAACTTTTTTCTTACCGCATTGAGAACCACGTCAAATTTGAAGATGTACAGCAATACAACACAGCTCTTATTTCGTCAGATACAAAAGCCAATACGCTTGGTAATAAGCGCGAAAGTTGCACGAAACGCTTTCAATAATGAAAATCCAATCATCTCCGCTCTTCTTCCGCGAAACCTAATCAAATTTTCAAGTGTAACTGCAGAAGAATTCATCTGGCGATTTTCCCCCCCTGAAACGTGATTCAAAAATTGCACTTTGATTCGCTGATATTCTTACTTCTGTATTCTTGAAAAATAAATTGGCCGCTCGCTGAGATCTCGTTTCCGATCGACGATATTCAGCAACGTCTCGTCGGTACGAGACATCAGAAAATGAAAGAGAAAGAGAGAGAGAGAGAGAGAGAGATCTCGCAGCGAATTGAGATTTCATCGAATCATTTCGCAACTTCCGACATCTAATACTTTCGCCGCTGGCTCGATCTCTGGAACAGTGCCGCGGCGATCCATAAATCTCAGCTAGACAAAGAGATGAGTTTTGAAACACGGACGCAGAAGGAAGGGGAATGCCGTGTGCATGCCGCGTTTGTCTGCGCGTGTCAGAACGACGCGGCGCTTGATAAAAAGCCACTTGTTTTCCGAACGACGTATGAAAATCGTATCAACGCCCGAGAAACTCCACGGAACTCGGTGTTAGCAGCTCGGCGACTTTTTTTTAGCGATTTTCAACTCTGAGACTTTTTTAACTTTAGCGAGGTGAAAATGCAAAAAACAAAATAAAACAGAAGCGCAAGTATGTTCTTCGACGAAGAGCCATTCGAATCTCTGATATTGCACATTGATTTTGTAAGATTCCAGAAAAATTGCAAATTGCACAATTTTGGTTGCTCTACTTCTAGCGTGAAACAACAAAATCATCGGTCGGTTGAGAAAGGAAGTATTAAAATTTCCAATTTAACGAAGCGGTGAATTGACGAAATTTGAAACTACAAAAAATTGGTTCGGAAAAACGAAAAAAACGATGTCAATTGGTTACTGGCACAATCGATTGTTTATTAAAGGAAGAGAATATTGCTGCAAGAAGGAACTATGAGAAAATTACAAAGTTCGCTAAAAACGAAGTTCAAATGAAGAACGATGCAAAATTTACTTTGGAACTTTGGAAAACGATTGAAGAAACCATCGTCAACGTCTTAACTTATCGATGGATGCGAGGTCGACCGAAATCGCGATCACGAACGAAACCGCATTATGCAAGATCAGTCGGATTCCTAATATTTCATTATTTGCCGACGCGGTATTAGCTTATCGTGCATCATTACCGGCTTTGGTCAAATACGCCGAGCCGCGGACACGCGAATTTTCGAACAAATCGCCGTCATAAATATGATGGTAGCGAACAGTGCTATCGGTCGGCGCGTGTGCTACGCCCGTGGATAAATGTTGCAGAATATTTTGCTGTTTGAGCGGACAATATTGGCGCCGCGCGTTACAACCCGTAAGTATTCGCAGGTGCGCTATTAGTTGAGCACGCGTCAAATATTTGTCTCCGCGAGCGAGCCGCTCGTCAAAGCTGATTTGAAAGCTCGGACGTGCGTTCCTGATTTGCATCTGCGAGTTACCTGTTAAGGTTCTTTGAATATATATATATATATATATATATATATATATATATACACACATATATACGCGACAAGTAAAAAAGTAAAACCCAAACAGACACGGTTTTAACCTCTTGATCGCCGCATTTTTTAAGAACCGCGCATCAGCTTGCCGCGTATTTTCAATTTTAAGAAAAATTTTTTACTTACATACATACAATTTTTTACTTACATAATCGGTGAGCCACAATCAATTAGGATATAATTTGCACAAAAAAAAAATACTTGATTTTCACTAGGGTTGCCACACAATAGATCAAATACTAAATATTAAAAAAATTAAAAAAGTTATATGCATGTTTGTTAAATTTAAAATGTTATAAATTTATAGTATAAAAAAAATACACATATATATTATACACAATGAAACTAATATTTATTTATGGTGCGGTATGCTTCGAAGTAAATAGTTGGGCAGAATGGAATTTTACACGTTTTCGCACGCGAATTTTGTTCCTTGCCTTTCTTTCGAATAAATCCAAAATCAAGGAAGGACATATATATTTTTCGACTTTTTTAGTGATAGAAAATGATTCTACATGCCACCTACCGTTAAGAAATCGAAATTAATTTCGCTTTTATTTAGGGTATAGGGATTGGCGCGTACTGATGCGCGCACGGCGATTTCGAATGGCGCGCACCGGTGCGCGATCAAGAGGTTAAAGAAAAATGATGAGAATCTTGACGAAAGAATGTATAAGTACACTCTGAGCTCAACAATCATGGAATAATAATTTGTGAAACGAAGAATCTGTTGTAACTTTACTCAACAAAGAATTATATATACTTGAAAGTATCATTATCTACGATGAGTATTGAATATTAAAAATAAAATGTGTCCAAAGATTTGAACGATTTCGCGAAAGATTTGAAAATTGTATCATCCACAATGAAATACTGAATACTGTCCTGTCAAAAAAAAAAAGACGCAGAAATTAAAATTCTATTTTCTATTAATTCAACGTAATTAAAATTGAAACAGAAGTACGAAAATTTACTTGACTTTCAGTCACGGTTCATTCTCTATAAAGTTCTTCTCTATATTCACTTCGTCTCATCTCAGAAACGTTCCTTCGTTATTCAATGTATCTGTCACGTGTATTTATGTGAAGAAGTGAGAAGGAAGAAAACGATTAGACAATAACAAAAAATAGAGCTCATAATATGCATCCTTTTTGGCTGAACCTTCGTCGTATTTAAAAGACACATTATCTTCAGTCAAGAACTTTGTGATACTGTCACGACACGAGATAGAACGGAGAAAAGTGTCGGAGGAGGAGGAAAGACAAAAGAAAAAGAAAAAGAAGCGGTAAGTTCCTTTCAGCTTGGTGGATGACAAAAAAAGAAAAAAAAAAAAAGAAAAAAAGAAAAATAGAAAGAATCGACAATTTTCTGACGATATATCGCGCTTCCGTAAGGCCGAGAAAAAGACAAGCTACAAAGCCCATTACGTCTCGGTTCTCGTAAAAAAACGCGAGCTAAAGAGTAAAAGCGCTATACTTGGTGCTTCAGGGAACGTGAGGAACGTGTCGAAGCCTTACAGATACATCAGCAAAGAGGCGTGGCCTCTTATTTATGAAACTAACGTCGATAGAGAGATCGTACTTTGTTAGGATGATGTGATATTGATTCTTCTTTTTTAGATTAGGTTGTGTTTGCACAAGACGTTGAAGAAGTAATCCTATTAATCGAGGTCATAACAGTCATTTTGATTATTTCATTTGACAAAGTTTCAGTTAAATGATTATTTTTGGAAACTGGGAATAAAAATCACGTTCATCGAGATTAATCGAGTTCGAAGTGTGGACAAGACAATTGATTTGTAAATTTTCACGTCAACAATGAATTTTAAATTAACAATTTTGACAGTTATTCGTTGTTAAAATTTCACGAATAAACAGTCATTGAGAAAATAATATTTCAGCTAATGGTCGATTGCGTTCATCGCAGATTGCGTCTGCTGATCTCTCACTACAAAGGACAGAGATTTCTCCGTTAGATTTAGATTAGATGAGATGACATTAAAAAGATAAGAGATCTCGCTTCGTGATAGTTTCACTCCTTTACTGAAATAAACGACGTCTTCCAACATAAAGGATTTTCCCAATTTCCTGCAAATTCCCTGCGTGTGCAGAACTTCCTCAGTCTGAAAGTTAACAAAAGATAAAACTCCTAAGCCTGGAATAATTTGTACAAACTCGAAAGCTCCTTCGGAACTTTCAACTTTTAACAAGAACCACTCCTAAGGATACATCCCGCGAACATTATAAATTCCTATAAGTCGAAACCTTCTTAGATTTATGCCTCTTCGAGCATCGCTGATTCACGGCTACAACTTTACCAGTACGATACATGATTGAAAATCGAATGAAACGCTCGAAATCGTGATAGAAATATTTATAAAAAGAGAGAGAGAGAGTTACACACGCGCTTCTATCAGTTCTTCTCTTCGTCCCCAATAGGGACTGACGTGTCATAAACCCATTTAACCGAGTTACAACCATCGAATCCAGTTTTTGGCAACGTTCCGCGCAGCAAACCTACATTTCCTTCGTGTCACGATGGTCAGGAAGGTTGGGACGACAGCGTAATGCACAAAGACCGAAATATTTCGGTCACTGATTTACTGGCTGCTCGTCACCTTTTTCACACGTGGAGACCGCGTACAGAGAAATGGGCCACCGTCGACGACAGCGCGGACGGGTTAGTGACACTAAGTTCAGGCATAAATACCAGTTTATAGCTTCGTTAGTTCCTGGCCACGTAATGTAATGTATAATAATATTGTAACTTGAAAATGGTTCAGGCCGCGATATTTAATGAACATCGAGTGTAGCGAGCTAACTGATTTCCCGTACGCAAAGTTAGGCTACCGAGTGTTGTTTGACGCGATAGTTGAAAAAGTTTCTTTCAACTCTTAACTCCATCGACGTAACCACAATTCTGTTAATCGCTCCCATCCAAACGAAATCAAAGTTGTTGGTCTGTTTCGAGCAATGTTTCAAGTATTTATGGAAATAGGTACGAGGGTGATTACTCACAATAATTTTCAACATCGTTTCCTCGTTCTTTATCTTTTTTTTCTTTCTTTGAGAAGCGCGTCAGCGAATCAGCCTTGTAAAGTTACGCAACTGTAAATTTTTTCCCAAATAAACACTCTTGATCATCGTGAAACGTTCTCGATTGCAAACTCGAGTCCTCCCCCCCCCTCCACTCCACCCCTCCTCGGAACAAGCTTTTAAGCACAGTTTGTCAAAGCACTCGGACAAATTGTGTAAAGGCATAACCTCGGCCGGTAGAAGCGGCAACTTTTCGAAAAGCTTGGAAAAATTAGAGCCCCAACCAGAGACGGCAAGTGTTCTCAAGATATTCAAATATTTAAGATACCCTTTTGAACGTCGTTAAAGCTTCGTTTGCCCGGGCATTAAAGGTAGCTTCATATTTGCCGTGTCCGCGTGCGGGCAAAAAAAAAAAAAAAAAAAGAAAAAGAAAAAAAAAGAAAAGAAAAAAAAAAGAAAAGAAAAGCTCGCCGAGCGCCCAAAAAACGGGACACGAAAGTTAAAACGAGGCTGGCACGAGCGCGTCGCAGAATCTTTAACAAGGGGTAAACATCTCGAAATAAAGCCCCGCGGAAACGGCGTATTTACTTATTCGCCGGCAGTCCGCAAAGTGGCGAACAGTCCAGAGACAATGAGACGTTCAATCACCGCTTTCTTCGTCTGTGATACGCTCACCAACAACGAAATCGCAGTCATTGACACTTCGAGAATAATTTATACGCTGGACGAGTGTTTTCAGTTGAGAGGAAACACAGGTTAACTTAGGTTAGAACTTTTGACGTTTAGCGGGTATCGCAATAACAACAAATAAACAGTAATATCCAAAGCTCAAGTGTTTTATATATATATATATATATATATCTGTGATGGAAGTTAGATTTCAATTTCATCGACAAAAGATGAAATCTTGTTCACTTTTATCCGGAACGATGCTGTTGAATATTTTTCTATTTACTTGATTGTCCTTTGCTCGAGAAGTTTCACAGTGAAAAATATATCTCCGTCTTTCATTATTCGCGAATCCGTTTGTCTTTCTAAAAAGGCAAAACATTACATTGTAATAAGATTTGTCAAGGATTGACACGAATATTATAAGCTACGAAACAATTTATTAATTTATTCTAGCTCGATCAAGATGGCCATTCGTCAGGCAACTGAGGGTTCTCCTTTGTCCGCTGTATTATTCTAGTTGCAAGAGACTACACTCTTTTCGTATGAAAGGAGGAACGATCTGGCAATGTCCGGTTGCAAATGCGAGTCGCAACTGCGGTCGAGCTGGCGAGACTGTCTGAAATTTTCACGGGGCAGGATGCAGCAGCTGCCTCCTCGCAGTCGAATATCCGCGTGAAAATCCAATAGAATCCAAGATGGAAAGTCGTAAACACAATGTGTGTCCTTTCTACCTGCGCGAACGGAATGGCGAATGCATTTTTCAGTCGGGGAGGGAGCGAAACGTTCACCTTCTTGCTGGCAACTTCCGTCGAGTCCTTTTAGTCAGAACGCTCGTTTTAATGTGCACGAGCAGGAGGTTCCGGTATCCTCACCTCGGAGGCCGTCCATGTCCCACCGGAAACTCGAATACGTTTGTCCGTGGAGAGAAGAGAGAAAAAGTTGGTGCTTGAATGTTGCAGATGTGGAACAGGCCGGGTCTATTATTAATTGTTAAAAGAAAACGACCTGTTTGTTTCTTAATTTTTCATTAATTTCACTATCTATCCAAAAAAGTGTGTGAATGGCTCTCCTTTCTATCCGACGAGATGTACTTCAATTGAAAAATTGAACCGATAAATTGAATTACATGATTCGATTCTTTGTAATCGTCACGTTTAGGCACGATAGAATGAATGTTATAACGCGATTAAATTTCCAGTGACCAATAGGCGACAATAAAATTGATTATTTGTAAAACTTTGTGCAAAGTTTAGAAAACGTACGTATACATGTGTAAATGATAGATCTGTTAAGTATCATTCTACGATCATTTTGCAGTCGATGATTGTAGACGTAGTTGGACAGGATTATGGGGAATTTAATGCCAAAAAGATTTAACCAGACTCGATCAATCTAAATTTCGCATCTGTTAAATTTTCTCTT
The DNA here is from genome assembly GCA_032399595.1 of Tetragonula carbonaria. NCBI lineage: Eukaryota > Metazoa > Arthropoda > Insecta > Hymenoptera > Apidae > Tetragonula > Tetragonula carbonaria. Next base: position 10,913,070 of record JAUCRC010000002.1, read on the forward strand.
AGATTCATCGGATCCCATGAATGCTGCCCAATTGCTGGCAAATAATCCCCAGCGAAACACAAATGAATGAGAAATTATGCATGATAGTAGTGCGTTCGCGCGTATATTTGTCGATTGTAATCAGGTTTCCCATCTCAAACATAGTTAATGATTGAACGTGGATAATACCACTGAATCTAAATAAACAGTTTGAATTAAACATGCTCCTTCCTTAGAATACAATATCTCCAGCCACAGTCTGGAAAATTTTACAATTAATAATTTACAATTTGCAATTGTAAGAGAGAGGGAAACAATGTAAATATTGCCTGGAAATATGCTGATGATGTTGCATCTCTCTTTTTCTGTTTCCTTTCTTCCTTATTCCTTTCTCCTTTCTTACTCTTTTTCACTTGTTTCCTTACCTTGTTCCCTCGTTGTTTCATTTCCTTTTTCTCTCTCGTTTCTCTCCACCTTCCCATTTACTTTCATATTTCCCCTCTTTAATTTCTGATTATTCTTTCCCATCTCTCCCTTTCCCATCCTTCATCCGTTTTCATTCTCCCTGTTCTTAGGTCCTTGCTGTCCGCTCGCTTCTCCTTTTCTTCTGGATAAAATTAAGCTTTCACCTGTACGATCCGTAAGAACTCTCGTAAACTCAAGAAATATGTGCTAACACGTTTCGTGTTTATGTTAGAAATACTTGCAACTAGATATTGATGTGATTTTATCGAAAACGCGTAATAGAGTGCGTATTTAACAAACAGAGAAACACGCCAGTGATAAAAATCAAAATTATAGCTGACAAACGGGGAGTTGATTACGCCCTGGCGAATATGTATACGAATAATGAGCTTCGACAATTCAGAGCGTCGAATTATATCTCCATAAGCTAGCAATTTCCGCGAAATTTTATAAGGCTTGGTGGTCGGCGCGGGCGTGTACGTGACGAGTTTCAATCGACAATACTTCCAATTAATTTGCCGGGGAAATTCACGGACTAATTATCACGAAAATCGTCTGACGGCGCGTGCTCTCGACTTTTGCGTGCTCGAGCCAGTCTCCTCCCTCGGGAAAATTGTAATATCCTCCAGCCGCTGTTTGTCCGACTACTCTCTCTCTCTCTCTCTCTGCGTCTCCTCACGCGCAATCTTTCGGTAAAACCGACGCTACGTCTCCGCCGAAATGGGAGAATCTTGATAACAGGGATCCAGGGTTGGCGCTATACACTAGCAACAGACAAGAAAACCGGCAAGCTCTCCGCTCACGTAGCAGACAAAGTTCATCCGGAAACTGCGCTGTTGCGGCCGGAGTTAGGGATGTCCTCGGATGTTCGTTAGGGCTTGTTTTTGCTTCTTGCCCGCCGTCCACGGTCAACCGAAAGTGCCGCCCTCCGAGTTTCGACAATCTCGTTTGTCTTTTTATTGTTACACGGACGATACGCTGCCGATTACGTTTTTCTACGAATCTCTGCAGGCAGTTGCACTGTACTATGCAGTGGAAGGAAATTGGACAAATGTGACCCTTCGTTTTATTTTCTCCTGTTTCTTCTTCTTCTTCTTTTTTTGTTCTTTCCTTTTATTTCGTTTGCATCTCTAGTAGAGTTGTATATTATGTAACTCTCGCGCGAAGAGATAATTTTGTGCATCGTAGAACGGAGGATAGATGAGCATATACACTTGTAATGTAAGATTTATTCTTACAGAAAATACTCCTTTCATTTTATGCAACGTTGTACTTTCCAACCTCATTGACAAACTAGAAAGCAATAAATATATGTGTTCCAACGTGACTTTTTTAAATATCTGTTACTCAGAGTTACTCGTATCGACGTGAAATTTTTTTGTCACCAAATGTAAAAGTCATTGCTATGCTATATTACATATTTTTAAGACAAATCTATTTTTAAAGAAAAAAAAATGAAAACTTGCATTTTGAAAAATTTACTAGTGAAATTTCGCTCGGGGAGTGGACGATCCAGATTCCTTCCATAAAGGGTTAAATACTACAATATCGCTCTATAAATTTTTATAAATTTTCCATACATCCTGTGCAACATTGAATCTTTAAATTTCCCATAAATAAAAGGACAATATGCTTAAAAAAAAATCCCTCTCCTCGGGAGAGTAACTAAACTTTCAAACTGGAATCAAACCCTAAACAATTACAATTCACTTCCATTTGAAAACATGCGCGCAAATATTTTGCTCGCGATACCGGTGGCCAATTGAGTAAATCACGTCACAGCTATTTGCAAAAGGGGCAGAAATCGAAAAGAAAGGGAGAGACGAGAGTGCGAGATAGGTGGAACCCGTTAGAACAAACGGAATAGCAAGGCGACATGATTACTCGTCGGGCCCACAATGCGCAAAACACGTACGCGTTCTCTTTATCTTCTGGCGTGCAACGCCGCGACACTTAAGCCGGTTTTCCGCTTTAAACGACACGCCGAGATAAACGACCCTCCGAGAAAGCATCCCTCGCCGACGTTGCAGATCGCACGTACGATTTAATCATGCGTATTTTTGGCACGAAAACAGCGCGAACGCACCCCTGTGCATCGAGAGTGTTTTGAATATTCGGATGTACGCGGTTCACAATTATTCTCGTTTTTTTCTTTTTTTTTTTTAAATATATACAACGATTCAGGAGGATTCGAGCACCCGTGAAACAAAACCGTATAAATTCTACATAGAGGAAAAACTCAATGGCGGTAAATCATTCCCCTCTGAAATTTCGCCGATAGTAAGTTTCACACCTTTGAAAAGCGATTCATCAGTTTTTAAACAGTTTTATTGTAATTTTATTTGCATGTTAACCTGGTATTTTATTGGAATGGAATTGGATACTACGAATTTTGTCAGGGACTTTTACTTTTGATATTGGTTTCGAAATTAAATTTCGATTTAGAATTGATATTCGGTGATTTTTAAAATATTTAAAAATTGCTTAAGTTGTCCTCGTTGGTGTTAATTTTTGAAATCTCGAGATTTTTATCATTTACGTGTTTCACTCTCAATTATGTTCTTACTTACATTCATTGTGAGAATAAAAATTTAAGTTAAAAATATGTCTGACAGAATCACAGTAATTTCCAAATACTAGAATGGACAGTAATAATAAGAAAACAAACAAGAAGATGACATTATCACGACATAAAAACCTGTGCAATTTAAATATGTACTGCAAGTACCAACATATCTATTACATTAATTACATACAATTGTTATTTACAGGTACAAATAGTTAATTGCATTTGAAACAATTTTTATAGAATCGCAATGAAATCGATCGAGAAAGTTTCCAAATTCAGCGTGAAAATTCTAAAAATCTCCCGGAAAAGATCGCAAGACCGTAATTTCTAATTAATCTTTCTCCGCTTCTTAGCAGCCTTCAATCCTTCGAGCAGACTCGCTGGAGCCATTTCGATCGTTGGGCACTTGTACGATTCATTCCGATGTCTGTACGGTTCGAAAAGAGAACAATACCACGCTTCCCACGCGAGGGACTATATTTCCCATGATATACGGTACGTCCATTATAATAATAGCCCTATCCGAGGGAACTACGGCCACGGAACGATCTCTCGGAGCCCTTGCGAAGGAAGCGAAAGATAAAACTGCCGTGTAACCTGGCCGAGTGTCGAGTGTGATAGTTCGTGACGTAACTCGCGCATTTATCTCCCTTATCGCATTATCTAACCCAATTAGGTAAACGACTATTCGGATGCGTTCGTACGTTCACCACCGGCACGAAGGAAGCCGTGAACTCGCCGTTTCGATAAATCGCGCCTTAATCTAACTGTCAGGTCGAAAAAGAGCCGTAAGATCTGTGCGGCAGCCGAGGATACGGAAACAACGTGCGAGAAGGGTAGGTATCGCATTACGGTTAATTATTTCGTTAATTAATAACGGGCGAGTAACAACCGCCGGCGAAATAATAACCGGGCATCGAGAAAGTCCCTAGACCGGGTAATTTTCATTTAATTAAACGTACAGCCCTGGTTATAAATATGCAACGAGTTAACGAGTTACGCTGTTTCCTGCAAATAATCTGCTTCCTGAGAGTTCAGCTTCGATTAATTTCTGCGTAGACGCCTTCGACGAAGATCGGTAACGGTTGCAATATTCAGCGCGAGGCTAATATTTCTTTGATCAAATATTTGCGATGGTCTGCGAAGTATTAAGAACCGCGGGAACGACTGAAGAATTGTTCGTTACGTGTATTAAGTTGCAACTTTCGAATAAAATCTGAAGTATTCGCTTTATCTTTTGTCTTCTCGAATTGCGAAATGTCCCTTGAATTTATATTCTATCGGGAATATGTCTTTTCATCGAATCAGTACTAGTCTTCTCAATGGAAACTTAATCGACGAGAAAATTTCGATTTTTTTTTCTTTTTTGTTCGGAACGATCGAGATTTTGTTAAGTTTCAATTTTTTAACAAATTCTGAAATATGTGTTTGATTTTTTCTCTTTTTCGAATTGTTAAATGCTTCCTGAATTTATATATTTTATCGGAAATAGTTTTTAATTGGTAATTAATATTTTTTTCCATTGAATCCAGTGCTATTCTTTTCTCAATGGATACTCGATGTCTCGACTTACATGAGAAAATTTCGATTTCCGCGTGGAAGGATCGAGATTGTCGTGCCTAAGCTATCGAGATGTTACGCTATTCGGTATTCAAAGCAATTGAAGATAGTTTTCAAGCACCGTCGTTACTCAGCATCGTAGTCTAACGAAATTCCCCTACCGTTTCCGCTCCGGCACATTTGACTTAGCTAAGTTATAATTAGTATCATTGTTCATCAACGGTAAGCTGCTCCATTTAAGCTTTCCTTCCTATTACCGTTGCGTAAGTTAAACTCTACGTCACACGAAAACTTAATCTTCTATGATTAATGAATGTAAAGTATACGTGCCAGATAAGGATTCAATTAACAATGGTATTTATGCAGATGTCGTCGTCCATCTGATTTGTTACCATTAAAACGAATCTACTAATCTAACAAATTAATTTTTCCAACAATCTTTACCAGTCGATTGCAATCGAATTACACACGTTATATGCAATTGTGAAGGATCTTCCATCTTGAGATTCGCATGTGCTGAATTATATCCTAGTTTCTCATATTCGCTGCTGCAATTAACGTATATCTCTCCGTTCTCGAACGAGTCATTAGTGTCGAATACTAACGCGTGAAACATCCGCGCTATTAATGGAACGTTACCAGCAGCAAGTGCCAAGCAATATACATATGTATAATTGCCTGAAGAGAAAATTGTTCCTGCCAACGTCAATCGTACACCTGATGGAAGCAACACGAATGATTATTGCAATAGAACATCCAAAGAACGTCTAAAATACATTCTGAATATCGTTCATTTATATCGCGATACGTTGCATTAATTTCTTATATATCTATTCTGCGCATAGTAACTATTACATTAAAAAAATTGGCCTACGACAAGAGAAAATTAATTTCGAGTTATCATATCGTAACTCTTCTGACAACTTCTGAATATCTTTGCCTCGAATATCTTCTAGAATATCTGTTTCGACGATCGAAACGCACGTACCTTCCAACAGTTTGATTACTTTCGCGACGTCACTTCAGGATATCGTGTCTTCAAAAATTCCTTTCTTGAAACTCCACGCAATAACTAGTACAATAGATCCTTTTAATACCCGATCGAGCGTTAAAAAACAACAGATTGACGGAAATTATAATGAAAATTCCGGATTACTTGGAGCAGATGGAGGCTCGAGCGATTTTCAATAGGTCGGAAGGGGGAAGGGGGGGGGCGCGCGAATTTAATAATCTACGACGAATTATTCAAAATTGCATTAAGCGACGGACTATTAAAACGTCGAGAATTATTGCGCGGTTATTGGTCGGCCGGTTGAACAATCCTCGGGCGCAGTTTTCTCGTTTAATAGCGTTTCGGCTCCGCGCGCGCGCAAAACAAATTCGCAAAACCGATTCGCAGCGTGGCGCGGCGCAGTTGACAACGCGGCTATTTTCGCCTCGAGTTAATTAAATTGAAAACTACCTGCTAATAATTGAATCGTCCGTCAAACAAAACGGCCGTGCCCGTTCAATTGGTTTCCGAGAACTTATTCGACAATCGAAAGATCCGCTCAGTCGGAAAAAACTTCGATTCGAGGTGTCCCTTCGCGAGACTTTACTTCTGTTCTGCTCTCGCCACGACGAAACTTTCACCGTGGCTCGAAGCGGGAAATAATCATTGTAGATTACGTCCTTCCTCCGGAGAAACGAAGCGACGCGATATCTCACAATCGGCCGAGCAATTTGTTAAAACGGCCGGCCGCCCTGTCAGAGATACATAAATTCGGTTGTTTTTAAAAGCTGTCCGTTTTCCAGTTTTTCAAACCGATTTCTAATCGAATCGCTCGCTCCCGCTTTTGCCCTTTTTTTCGAAATTTATCGACGATGTTTGCCAATTTTTATTATCGACAGGACCGAGTGTTCCATCTGCTTCACCGATGTACACGAGTGTCCCATAAAATTGGTCGATCTACTTGACCGATATATATATATATACCCATCAATTTGGGTACATGTTCTGTCTATGAAATACATACTCAGGTCAAAAATATAATACACAGATCTATGTACTGACATAATTTCGTGCATTTCAATATATATCGATTCACTTATATTTTCCAGTAGATATAAGAAAAATTATTACTCAAAATCGGTGATAATTTTAAATCAGCAGATTATGACAAGTAAAACGTATCAAATTCTCATTTTCCTTGAAACGACTAAAACTCGAAATTTCGCCGACCGACTGGATAAAACTACGTCTCGTCGTACACGCCTTTAATTCTACTTTGTGTCATCTTTATACATTGCCAACTTATTTCTCGCCGAATATAAACAACATTTCGAAGCACATCAGAAAGCATTCGCTTTAAAAGTTTAAAAGTGGCTGCGAATCGGCGTCCATGCCAAAGTAAACAGCACCGGCGACTGGTCACGGGTTTGGTATCGCTGGGAGTGGTCCGGTTTTCTTTCTGCGAGCCAGAGATTTCAAGAGATAAGTTGACAAGCTACGTCGCTGCGACGCGATTCCAGTTTTTCCCAAGGCTGCGCACAAAGATAACGCGACAGCCTTTTCCTGCGAAATCGTTCCACGAATTACCGACAGCCAGAGAGCGAACAGCGTTTTTCGTTCCTCGACGAGATTCGCCGTTGACATCTACTTCCTGTTCAGAGATCTTTCGGAATTAACACCAGGAAGCAAGTTATCTCCGCGTGAAATTCATTATCACTAAAGGTTTGGAACGTCCGAGGAGGTTCAAAGCTACCATTAACGATCGAAAGTTTGCTTTGAGCGGCAAAGGCCACCGGACACAGACGACGCGAATTAATCGATGAAATTGCCGAATTTTATACAGATCAGTCGGTTCCCTCCAATAAGCGACTAATTGCGAAGCGATTATTGATTTGCCTCTGGATACCGATCGGTTAAAGCATTTTGCCCGTGTTTTGTATATTTCGTCGTCGCTGATCGATTTCTTCCTGTTTGTGTCGTTTTTGAATTTTTTTTTTTTTTTCTAAGAAAGGACGATGAAATTCTTCCTTTGGAAGAAGTTAATTGTTCGGGGAGCATTTTAATTTTGAAGATTCATTTACTCGAGAAAGGTTCTTATCACGCACTAAATTTTTGAATGCAAGTAATTTTTCTCAAGGACGGGATAAAAATTCTCATGGAACTGTGTCTTCCACATTTTCACGAAATGAATCGATCAAATAAACGCGGCAGTGGAATTTATTCTAGTTATCGTTCTTCCTATTTGTGAACGGAAAAATAGAGAACTGGTGTTTGAATTGTAAGCTGACTACCTGGATACTCACAAAGCTTTCGCTCAAACGTGACGCTCTTTAACGTCGAAACTCGTGCGTTGAAACACTCGTGAAAACACACTGATCGCGTAGTATTTCAATTTATTACAAAAGAACGATAATCCTTTTGTCTTCGTATATTAAGCGGCAAACAAATGTAAATTTAAATGGTACGATGAGCCAAGAGTTCTCAGAAACTCTTAATTAAAAAAAGAAAAAGAAGAAGAAGACTACGCAGAAATAAGAATTAATAAAAAAATAATAAATAACTAATTAATAAATAATTAATTTAAAAAAAGAAGAAAAACTACGCAGAAATTGGGACTCTTACAGAGAGTTCTTACCCTCGTACGGAACCTTGTGTCTTCTGTTGCTGAAGATTATGGCTGCTAATCGCAAACGAGCCGTAATGGGGAGGAGAGAGCAAGAGAGCAATATAGGGACGGTGTAATTTTTCATGCTCTTATATTAATGTACAGAAACTGCCGGGGCTTAGTTTGCAGATTATGGTAATGAGCCTTGGGTACCAATGTCCACGGCATCTTAACGAGTTTCTCTGCATTATAAGTTTCAAGGGGAAAGTTTCAACGTTCCATTCAGGAAGGGAGCTCGGCCCGTTTGAAACGTCGCTTACCGATGCTCTCAACGTCGCGACATTAAGAGACATTATTCCGGAACTGTCAAGCAACGAACTGCTTGAAATACTATCGTATTCTTGCCGCGCACGTAAAGTCTGCTTTGTTAAACGAGTTACTTCGATCCTCGAGGTTGCACGATTTCGACCTGCCTCTCCTCCACCTCTCCACGCCCTTCACCCGTGAAAACAGAGAAGTTCCACGAAACTTCGCGGACCCTTTGCACTTCTTCGTCTACATTTTAACGATGTTCGAAAAAGAAGAAGAAAAAAAAAAAGAAAAAGAACAGACGGAACGAGTTAGTAACAGCCGCTGCAAGTTTCATTGTTCCTAACGGTTCGAATTTACCAACTTTATTTAATTAGCGATGCATTCTAGCTGCATCTTACTTGCACCGCGAGTTCGTACATTTTCCGTCTCAGAAATTGTTCGCTTCGCATGGGCACATAATGCAATAAATTTCGAATATTTTATATATAGTTTTACGCATGCTCAACGTATTTTATACATTTTAGCGTAAATATGTCACAGACGTTCCAGTCTAATTTTTCAATACTCACGGTACGAGAGTTCCGGTCAACACGAACAGGTGTTCTCAGCAAGTATAAAAGTAGAAAAAGCTAGGCAAAGTAGAGGAAGCTGCAAACTCTCGAACAGAAGTACAGTATATACGTATTTTGCACAAATTGACATGCTGGAATCAGCAATACACATTACACCATTATACAGAACATAAAACTTCAGTTCAGTGCTTAGACCAGTATCTGCCGGTATCGCTTTAAAATATAATAGCTTGCCGATTTCACCTCAAGCACCAAGTACAACCAAGCGTAACAATCATTAGAACGTAACAATCATTAGCGCAGCGTCGATCTACGGCATCGGAAACCGCACAAAGATAAACGCAACAACAGACAGCAGCAACGGCGTGTAAAATGGCGTTCACTGCCGCGTGCTATTTCAACCAATTACGAGCATCCAATTATCGAGGCAGCAGACGAAACTGGCCATTACTCCCCGACACACGCGAAACACGCTTTCGGATATCGCGTCGCGTGCTTTTCATTCTTCGACCTAGCTTGCCCCCCTCCCCCGAGAAGCGATGTCATGCGTCATTGCCGGTTTCATTGCGACCAGGCCGCGGACGACAGGGCTTCGTGGAACGCGTCCGCACCAACATTCCTCTTTGATCGCGATTCGCGCCCGGCATTCCAATTTCGTCGTACTTTTCGTCCGCGTAGATCTGCTGAATCTGCCCGCTCGTAAATTGTTGCAGCTATGCGAATCAGCTGACCTGCTCCTGCTCCTCCTCCCTTCCCATATTTACGCTCTAAATAGCGTGTTTGTCCGCTTGTAATCTGCTCGTGCGAGACCGATCGCGACCAAGATTTCACGAGAGGATTTGCGTGATTTTGCCTCGCTCTGATGGACGTTTGCGAACTGATCTCTGGTTTCAGAATTTAGTGCTCACGTGTGTGCATTTATTGCTACTTTTTTTTTTTATAAATTTAAGGAGTAGAGAATAATTTTTCCATTTCTTACCTTTGAAGTAAGAATCTTCATGTCATACAGTGGATATTTAATTTCAATTTCAAATATGAGTAGAAGAAATTGAATGATATAGTTTGATCCGGTGAATAAGAAAAAATGAACGAGAATATAGCTTGATCTTGTTTGATACAATCAATATCCAAAATTTATATAAAATTAATCTGGTTTCTATAACTGATGGATCACATTTATACGTAGATTCAAGCAATCAAGGAAAATGTTCTTCATTCTAGAGCTCTTCTTCTCCAATTACAAAAGCATACAGAACAGTTTCCAAGATTGCCGAGAAATGAAACAATTCGTGCGTAAATTAATAAAAATTCCTCTAGGTGTAAATATTTATGCTTAGAACAATAATGTTCTCGCGACATATTTCCGAAAAACGCGTGGAAAATGTTTCCAAAATGTCGTTAACAAATTAATCTAAATGATTTCAAAGAATTTACGTTCTTTCACGGAGAGATTTTTTTTCATCGTACAGTAATACAGGAATAACTTCGATCGATTAAATCGCACGATATTAATTCACTCGTTCAGCGATAGATCTGAAAATCCCGTATGTGGCCTCGGAAAGGAAAAAGAACTTAATTGCCCGCTTTGTAATGCGAGAAGTTTGGAAGTTTCTCCCCCCCGGGCTACGACAAAGTCGTTGGCATTTGCATGAAAAAGAGGGCCGAGCTTTCGAGCAACTGGTATATAAGCTACTCCTCAAATGAATGCAAATTCTTCTTCGAAAGCCTCTCCCTATAAGAGGTCGGGGAATTTGCTTACATAAATATGGTGTTATTGTACGGGAAAGTATTGCTTCATCGTCACATTCGCGCCGCGAAATACTCTTAACTAACGTCCGAGAGTTCACCGCGCCCCCCCGGGGGTGGTATAAAATATTCATATTTAATGGTAATTTCCACGCTTCGTACCCAAACGAACTTTCCTGCCGACGAGTTAATCCCCCTTTCTGCCCCCGTTTCCTCCTCCTCCTCCTCCCCCGCTCTCGCGAAATTTGCCGAATTCAACTGCGAATCGAATGCGCCGCGAGGACGCGTAAACATCTACACATGTTCGCGAACTGTGAAACGTCGTTCGAGATTAACGACGGGGAAACAAACGCGGAACACTAACGCCGCTATGAAAATGCAAAAGTTTACAGATGTAAGGAAATTTCTTCGATATTTTACAGAAATCAACTTCGAATTTGTTCGATCGTAAATAATGGTTCGTAACACTGAGACAGCATTTTTCGTTCGTGAACGAAGTTTCTAGATAGTTGACTTGATTTGACGTATCGGAAAGTAAATTTAGACAAATCAAGAATTTCAAAGTTAAGTAATATAAGTCTGAATTGTATATATCAATTAAGTGTTAATATTAATATCCATCGAAGGAAATTTTATATTATTTCTCGTAAGTTTATTGACGAAGATTCATAGTTTCGTTAGCGCAATTGAAGAGATCTAAATAAATCTTTGGAACTGTCAGAATAAAACTTCGATAAGCTATCGGGGGGATACTTTAATAATCTAATACGAAAAAGGATCGTACAGTTAACAGTAAATGAACGAACCACCAGTAATTTAAAAATTTGTACAATACCAGCGAAAAGATAGGCGTAGCCTTGAAAATACCGGTGAGAAAAAAAGTAATTTTCCAAATTATTAGTAAAAAAAATTTTCCAAAAGCATCGGCAAATCGTTGAAACATACTTTCGTCTCCTACATCACGCTTTACAATACACACCCTTCTAAACACGAGTACACACGTGCACACGCAGAGAAATTACGCGCGATACTGAAAGTCTGCTAGAAACGAACACATGTGGGATGCAAAAAACAAAAGAAAAAAAAAATAAAAAAAATAAAAAAAATAAAAAAAGAAAGAAAGAAACAGAGAAGCATATGTGAAAGGTCGCGTGCGAGAGATTTAGCCGGAGGCCAGCGAAATAATTGATTACGCCCGGTTTTCCGGCTCAATCGATAATTGGCTGACACAGAAGGTACAAAAACAATTACCAGGCAGGATTAGGGATTGGCGTGCCGTGTGCAGAGATACAGAAGGGACTGTGGTGGTTGATGGTCGTGGTGGTGGTGGCGTGCCAAGAGATAGTAAGCACCGGTCGACTACTATGTACCGGTGTAGCCTCAATCGGATGATCGGAAACACGAGCTACAGAGCCCTATGAGGACTAAGGGTTGCAACCTTATTGGCACGCCCTGTTTCCACGCTAATTCGTCCTTCGGTTTCTCAAAACGCCGTCGGCTGCGTAACACGATCAATCCTGCGAGCACGATAGAATTTACCCGTGATCGATCCGAAATACCATCGACCGTGTGTTTCTTCCACGTGATCGAATCGTATGACTTCAACCGAGCGCGATCGGGATTTCCGATCGATCTCTGATGGTCGTTTTGTTTTCACAAATGTTTTTTGATTTTTTATTTGATAAATTGTTTCTTGGTAATTTGATTTCTAGATTTTAATTGTTGGCCATTATTGGAAAGATCACGTCGGGATGATCACGTTTAATGATTTTCACGTCTGGAATTTTAGCTTTGTAAGAAAAGACGTTTCTTTTTGCTTCGCAATCTGTTAAAATTTGGGACTTCGGGTTTTTAATTTGTCGTTTGGTTACTATCATAATTTCTCTGCATGTAAACTCAAGCGTAAATGTATAACACGTTACTGAATTTATAAACCAACGACGATACGTCGTACAGTCCATTGATCGTAAAGAGGGAATTATATGAAAGAATCAGGCGCAATTAGAACCAATAACTCGTTCCAAGGTCCAATCGTGAGCATTTCCATTTCATTAATGGTGGAATTCATAAAACTGCGAGACTCGCACGCACGAACGATATTAAATCCATCCCGAAGGAACCCAATTATAAGATGCAGAAGATCCGATAATGAATTCCCATAATTAGGACGCAGAGCCACGGAATTGCGAGAGCCTGCCTGTTTCCACTTATCCGCCGTGGAACACCATGCTCTTACTCGTATTCATTTCCCAATTTCCTGCCAGCCGGACGTTACCAAAATAACGAAGGATTTAAATTGCAAATATAGCGGTAAGGGAGGCGGCGACACTCTCGTCCGATCATCACCATCAGATTCCACCACCACAGGGTGAAAAAAATTCGACGATGGCCGTGAGGGCAAGGACGTCGAACCTTCGCCTCGAATCTTCGCTCTCTTCCTGCTCGTCCTGCGTCGACCTATGGCCTATATCATCCCGCTATCGAGCCATCGGGGAACGTAAAAAGGGCTTTCGATGACACTTCGAGCGTCCCTTTCCTCCGCCACACGGGCCGGAAGTTAGTTCGCCGATATTGGCCGAATTCGAAAACGGCCGGGGCGAGGGAAATGGATCTCCGACAAGAGGGGCTGCGCGCCAGAATCGAATCTGACGTAATCCAGCTGACCGCAACGATTTCGTCCTTCACTCCTTCGATCGAAGGCAGAGACCAGATCGCCAGAATCGAAACCCACGAGATCTACGGGTGTTTCAGTTTCATGAGCCAGAGGGAAGTGGCGGGGGGGGGGGAGCTCGCTACGATTTACGCCGGAACCGACCGGTTTTCGGTCAGTACGACCGGTAATTTATCGCTCGAAGAGCCCTGATACACCGTTTAAAGCAATTGTAATAAATCCGCCGGACGTAGCGAGCGCGCGAGCCAACGATAAAATCCGCCGGGCGAAAATCTTGATTCGTCGATCTAATCTATTTCGTGTGGATTGCTTCGTTATTGTTTCTCGGTACCGCTGCTGCTGCTGCTGCTACTCCGTTAATTTTACACGTGTCACTTTTTATCGCCGATCGGCAACTGCTGCGACTCGATGAGAGAACGCGTATTTTATATCTTGATGTTTGTTCCAATTCTATGGGATGAAACTTGCTGCTTTATGTTACCGTATGAAAATTGCTGAATTATTCAACGTTGAATGAAAATGTACGCGAGGGTTACATGTACATTCTGAAATATTGTTAATGAAGGAAATGAGTCAATTTTTATTAACGATTACACGAAGAGTTGGAGAATTGGAACACTGTGGATCTCGTCCTTCACATCAATTTTACTTGACTCCATTTGCTCACATTAGGAACCATTATGATTGAAATTCAAAGTCATTTAATTGATAATACAAAATCGAGGAAACCGGTACAACAGTTTAAAACTGAACAACGAGCAGACTGCTCAAATTAATCAAGAATATTAATGCTAGAAAAATAATTTCGTCGTATCAAACGAATACATAAAAGTAAACAAAATCTACACTGGCATTGTCTGTTCTTGGTTTTTGAAGAAACAAAAACAATTACGATTATCGACCGGTTCAAATGACGAGTATACAAAAACAAATGTGACACGGAAAATTCTCTAACTTTCTCCAACGTGTTCTCTTCGAGTCGTGAGTTCATTGAACAGAATTCACCTCACAACGAAAAAAACACTATGACACGTCGCGAAAACCGGACGTGTCCGGTGCGAAGTCCGTATTCCTCGCGAGCGATTCAACACAGTTCGAGCTAGCCGCTCACGAACGAAACAATCAGAGTAACCGGAAGCATAAGTCGAGACGTCGCAAACCTCGTAGCCGTCCAGCCGTGTTTCACTGTTTGTAGGCGTTCAGCTTCGCTAAGCTGCACAGATAACGTCGCCTCGTCCTCCGTACATTGTTCCACGAGTTTAAACAGATTACCGAGCCCGGCGCTGTTTAAACGTAAATTGCTGCTCTAACTGCGCGCCACGCAGTCGAAGAACCCACCGCAACCCCTCCGTTTCCTGTTCAATCTACGAAATTCTGGCGGAAGACGACCGACTACTCCGAGTCGAAAACTTTCGCCCCGCGATCCGCGAGATTTATTCGTTTGCTCCTTATTGAGAATATTATACGCGCGATAAGATCGGTGACTGTACGATTTCGCTGGACAGGAGCAGATCGCAAATTAAATTGAATCTTGAAGCTAGTTGTTGAAGTCGAATGAAAAACGTTCCAACGATGTAAATTAAAATTAGCGAAATTTGGCTTTTGATTCTCAATCGAAATTCTTAATACTTGAATTATTAATTTTTTGGGAAAACTTTTCAATTTAATTCAAATGGACTACATTCTCCTTTTGATTTGTTTATTAATCTAACTTTTATTTACTTACAACTAATTTATCATTATTCTTGTTCTTCAACTTATTTACGTCACTTCTCTTTTGAAATATCCAGATACACTGGGACACAGTATAATTTCGCACCATCCGTACACCTTCACGTGCATCGCCGAGAGAATTGCGTGATAAATTATCCACGGTAATGGTGGTAATTCGGATAAATTAATGTCTCGCTATTTATTTATTGAAACAAGCGCAAGGAAAACCGAGAGAACGGAAGAACAAAGAGAAAATCTGAAACGTTAATTGATAAGATTTTCGTGAACTGAGCGTAATCTCGGATTAGCCAAAATTCAGGCTCGTTTCGTGCGTTTATTTAATCGGCAACGGATTGAAACAGCTAGCTGAAATAATATTCTGACCGACGTTGGGTTTAACGTTAGACACAAGGTAGCAATCTTCCGTCTAAGATTCACTGCCCCGAAAACGAACTACAATGAATCGCGTCCTTTCTATTTCCGACTCTCGTTCGCCGGTCCGGGAAATTGGATCTTCCGCGTTTTCCACGGACCAGCGTCGTCTTTCAACGAACACTCGTCTCTGCCCGTTCGGCTACGCTCTTTGGTAACGCTGCCTAAGCTTCACCAGGCGAGTAAAATGGACTTCCTTCGTCCTGGCTTCATCGCCGAGAAAATTAAGACTAAAGGTACCTTTGACACAGAGAGTTGAAAACGGAACCGGTTTTGGAATCAAAGAAGCCTGTGGCGCGCGTTTCCGATTTCAATCGGAAATCTTTTTTAAATATACACGAGCGAGTCGATCGACGCGTAGGTTGTTCAAGAGGATGCGTTTCGAAAAAATTTTAACCTGGATTTTAACCTGGCGACTGATTTGACACTTTCATTCGTCATCGATCGTTTTAAACGAAATGATTGTTCAAATATTGACACAATTTTTATTGGTTAATTTTGATATATTTGTCCAGTTTACAGCGAATACAAATTAATAACATTATATAGGTACACGTGTAATTTACGAACCAGTCGAAATTTGAAGTATGACGTAGCATCAGTAATTGACAGAATTGAATTCAGTTGAAAAATCATAGGACAGAAGTTGGACAAAGAAGTAAAAGAGATACAGGGACGAAAGTGTACAGTTAGTTTATCTTCATCTGTCTGGAATTTAAATCTTCTCGCGAATATTTTGATTTCACAGTCATCGCGAACAATTTCGAAAATCCGCTGTGCAAATTCCAAAAGCGAAATCTAATTCGCCGTTTTCAACTTCGGCGCGCAACATTCGCGAAAATTTCGATAAGCGATCCCATCAAATTTCAAACTATATATTTCCTTTACGAAGTGTTGTTTTTCATGTAATGCAATATATCCGTCCGTAGTTTTTTTTTCCAATTTATTGTAACAGGGCAAACAAAAGCCTCGTTGTTTTGAAAAGGCCGCACGCCGAGCGTATAAACAATCAAAAAGACTTCGCGACGGGAAAATTAAAAAAAAACGCAACGACGTGCTTTATACGTTGTAATTGAAACAAAACATTCGACAGAGCGTACGTCAAGCAAACAGAAACAGAGACCCGGATTAATCTCGCGATAATCGATATCCTTCTTTCCGCGAGCAGGGAAAAAGTACATGAAAAAGGAAATCTATCGTTTTTCATAGGGCAGATTTATTTATGCGCGTTCATTTAACAATGCGTTCCATCGCGGGCTGAACGATTTATATTAATGTTTGCTACAAAGATCAATTCGTTTGCTTGCATCGACAAATAAAAAAAAAAGAAAAGGAAAAGAAACAATTTTCCCATAGCTATGATCACACGCGTCAAAAGAATCGAACGCGATTCATCGAAATGAATGAAACAAAAAACGACCACGATTAATCGAACGTATCGTTGTTCGATGTTCGGTGTTTCAACGAATGATACTCATGTTCTCTCTCTCTCTCTCTCTCTTTCTTGCGTATTTTTCTTGCTTTTTTCACAATTTTCTCGCTGTATTTCTAATACATGAAACGAGAAGGTTGATGATAACTGCGTTGTTGGATGCTCAAGAAGAGCTCGAATAATCGTTGTAATAAAGTGACGAAAAAAAAAAAATGGTGCAGCAAATTTCAAGAGATAAGCTTCAATCTTCAAGCAATTTCTCAACGTGTGATTTTTTTCTGAGACGTTCGAATTTTTATAATTTTCGAGACTAAAGGTATCCTTATTTCTCCACCCACGCGTGTGAAGATATTTTTGAAAAAACGGACTCAGGTTTGCTAAACTAGAACGTTTGAACGCTTCGAAATAAGATCGAGTGAATGACATTCTTTCAATCGGAACAAGTTACTTTCCTCATCGATATATTGGCTCAGTTACATTCGACTATAATTTTCAAATGTACCTTGACTATTGTTGCCGAGGTCAGTCTCGATCCAACAGTACGATTTATTCCGATGAGACAACAGAAGAGACAAGACAATCAGATTGCGGCTTTAACTTGCCCGGCTCTAATGGATCGGATCTCCGTGGAATTGCTTATTACCCGTTTAATACTCACCGACGACCATTTCGCAATTCTACGCACTCCCGATCGAATTCTATGCCATCCAATTACCTTTGAACTACTTTGAACTACGGTAAAAGTGCGTCTACTCTAACCGAGGCTTCCGATTCGTGAATTGGAACGAGGAAATCCCTACAACATCCCTAGGGAAAAGTATAATAGGTAGTGTGGTAATACTTTATCGGATTCACGGATCTTTCGGAGGATCTTCGTCTTTGGAATACGTGTATATCTAGTTTTTCTTCTTTTTTTCTTTTTATCGAGCTCGAAAACGTTGGAACATCTATTTTGGTGTTTCCAATTTTAGAGTTCGATTTTTATTATATATTGCGAGTAGTGGGAATTTTATAACTAGATTGTGAATTTATCGCAACTAAAAATATACGAAATAGTTGTTTACAATATAATATTTCTTATGATACGTAATGGGTGAAACGAATCTCCACTTAGATTGCATTATAAATATTTATAAAACCTACAATTAAAAACTCCAATACTAAAAATTGTTAAATAATATAGAATAAAAATATTACAAATAAAATTGAAACGAAATCAAAGTGAATTGAATATTCGTAATATTTTGGAAAGTAATGAATTTAATAAACATCGACAGTAAAGATTTCATATTGAAATCCTCCAAGAAATAGACTGCAAGTGGTTACCTTTTAATATTTAGCGTAGCAATTACATTGTATACTTAATCGTTTACAACGTACTCTTTAAACTATCGCAGTGTACATCTTACCGACGACATTTTCGATTCAAGGAGACATTTGAAGTGGTTTCGACAACGTTTGATATCGCGAGTAAGGTAATGGAAAT
This sequence comes from Tetragonula carbonaria, assembly GCA_032399595.1. Taxonomy (NCBI): domain Eukaryota; kingdom Metazoa; phylum Arthropoda; class Insecta; order Hymenoptera; family Apidae; genus Tetragonula; species Tetragonula carbonaria. Next base: position 10,931,603 of record JAUCRC010000002.1, read on the forward strand.
GTTTGGACTGTTAGAAATAGTTTGTCAGATTTTCCAGTGACATTGTTCCACGCAGAGTTGCCGACTTCACTACATTACAATGATTAATTATAATAAACATGTCTTGTTCCTGAACATGGTACAGATGATTACAAGTTGTTGGTATTTTGATCACTGAACCTTGCTCGAATTATCTACGCTGGATCATGCATGAAACTAAGTGTGATTATCTTGATACGAAAATCATTACTTTCCCAAATTCCTTTTTTCTTACACATTAAAAACAACGACAATTTAAGAAACTATTGAACGTTAAATACATAATTTATAAAGACAAAATTCTAGAATATCGGTTAGTTTATTCATCAATGTAGTTCTTTATAATTCTACAAAGCTCGATATAAAAGACGGTATCACGACACGATTAATTAATAAAAATTGATCGTATTTCCCGCTAAAATGCAGCTTTTACGCAAAACGATTATTCATAATTCAGAGAATCGTTCATACGAATTACTCGGCACTTTGTCGTAGGCAATATCATCGCAGTGATATACTCGTATGTGAAAATTAATCGAGATGGGCACTCGCGAGATGATTTTATATTTTATGCTCTGTCATTGGTGATATCACTGTTTCACTTTATTAACAGGATATTCGATACCAGGTAATTTCTAAGTGTAGAGATTGCACTGTAGTGGTATGTGTTCGCTACGATATCTTTTTACTTCATAATTTGCATTTATCCAGCATGATCCACTTTATACACAGCAGTAGATAAAACGAAATTCTGAAGATGAAAATTCATATTTCTCTGCTCACTCGTGTCGTAATATTAAATCCCAGTTTACTCTCTTTTGTATTTTTTCTTAGTTTAGAAAAGTTTCTATCGTTAAGACAAAAACACAATAATCGCAAATTGTTATGTAATTCAATGGCACAGTATAAATCTAACATTTCATTGGAAAATGAAACTAAATTACCTTTCACCATATTAACTCTCAAATAGTATATAATAATAATGAATAACAATAATGATTAACACTAAACATTTAAAATTTACGATACTATATTTTGTATTTTACCGTGATTTAACGTCATGAATATTCTATTTAAATAATATTAACGATCCATTTTGTATCTTGTATCACGATAGAAACTGCTAATAATATTAAACATTAAAAAGATGAAAACAGTAACGCGAGAATTAATCATATTCTCGTATAATATATATATATATATATATATATATATATATATACGAAAAATAATCATCGTACCATATATAACACAGCACATATCGCCAGAAGCAACGTTGTAATATCAAGGGAACAGAAAGGAAGGCAGCTCGATGAAAAAAACAACGAGAGCATAATAATAACGATAAAAAATAAAAGAGGTAAGTCGTAAGTCACGTTGAGTCATCGGTTAGCGTAATCGCGCGATCGGGCACGAATGTTCGCAAGGTCCGATCGAGAGCGTGCGAGCAGGCTCGATAATTTCTATCCCCCGCCCCCCCCCCCACCCCACCCGGTTAACGGGAGAACCGGAATTTAAACGTTATGTAAAATGGATTTACAAACGCGTATTATTTCATTATGTAATTCCTGTTGTGTCGCGTGGGCGTAGCACAACGCGGAAAATATAGCTGCGTTAATCCTATAAATTCGTAACCGACGAAACTCATCGCATCGACTAGTTGAAATTTGAATTACCATCGGTGAATATCTGTAAACGTGTTATTTTACGGTAATAGCGAGACGCGTCTACAAAAGAGGGAACCTTTCGAACCGGATCAACCGACGTTCCTGTTTATTTTCGAATTTACTTTCATTAACGGAGATCACTGATATAGGAAATCTAGATCGAAGAAATCAAATTAATGGATAAATGTGTGAGATATGAATATCGGAGGCATCTCGAGAAATTTACAGACATCCTGCTTAAAATGCTCGTTATTTGGTTTCTTTGAGTATAAAATACGTTTAGAAATATAGAAATATAGAATTACACGGAGATCAATAATGTAATAATGTAACGAAAGAAATGTACTTCCATCCAAGGAAAAAATATGAATGACACATTTAAAAAATGTAACAACCAACACTTTCTAATTGTAAGTCGATATTACCATTTCGTATGAATATTTTTTCAAACAAACCCTATGATCAAACTGAACAAAAACGTGATTAGTTAGACAAGTATTAGTTAGACAAGTAGTAGTATTAGATTTCAACCCCAAATAATATCGTTCAGTAATTTCTGTCAAATTTAGAGTGTTTCTTCGTTAGCGTGGACAACTTCAAAATTAAATAAACTAATGATACCAATTGAGAGTCAAAATTTCACTCGTGCGAAAGAAAAAAAAAAGAAATGCAATACACAATCTACATTCACAACAGATCGTAAAAGATTCTATTAAAAAAAAAAAAAAAAAGGGAGAAGAAGAAGAAGAAAACAAAAAATTAGTCACTTCGCCATTTCTGATAGGTCTGTACAGTGTTGGAAGCTATTTTGTTGCATTTTCCAATGTCTTCCAATGCCGTTGCCACGCGAACTCGGCGAGTACGAGTATTTAGCGACTCCGTGAACTCCGTGTAGAAAAGAAAGTGCAAGATTGCTGGCGAAACAGTAGCAAAGGATTCGAAGGGAGGGAAAAAGAGAAAGAGGAGGGAAAAGAGGAAAAGGGGAAAAAGGGCAACGAGTTCAAGCGAGATGAATACGGCCGGTCGCATTTTCGCGCATAAAGATTTCCGTGAAAAGCGGGCCGCTCGTTTTCAACGCTGGCAAAGCAAGATGCAAAGAACGAAGACTTCTGAGAATGCAGCTGACACCTTGAGGAGTATGACGGAGAAGAAGAGGAAAAATAAGAAGAAGAAGAAGAGAAAAAAAGTGCTCGAGACAAAGAATACGGCGGAGTAGGGAGAGACGAATACAAGTTTCAAAGGGTCTCACTGTCATTACTGTTAAGCACACAAACGGAAGAATGTCCGCGAGACGCGGGTCCGATATAGCTTTGAAGCTTTGGCCTGGTTGTGTTTCGCGAGATTGTCGCCAACAGGAATATAATCCGGTTAAATGTATCCATTTTGAATACGTAAATATAGGCAGAACGTTTGGATCGGTTGAGTCTCGTTTTGATTAGTCATGCTATTTAAATTCAAGCTACTTGAGACAGCAACTTCACTCGCGTGAACTGTTATCACGTACTTGACATATTCAATACGTTCAAGTTTCTATCCTTGTTCTCGTTGGCCGAATGAAAACTTCGAGCCGCTTGAATTGTGGCAATTTGATTAAGCTGAACCAGAGATATTGACCCTGCTATTCTTCTCACTTTTCCATTACATTGTATCTCTCTAGATCTCTCATTATGATATTCTAATATTTAAATATGTGTGTATGTGTGTGTGTGTATACATATTATACACTGAAATTAAATATATAAAAACTATTTATATTTTAATAATATATAAGAAAACCAACAAGTGTAGTGTGAGACATGGATACTAATTATTGAAGAATGAGGTCATTTGTATATTTTGTTCAAATCACCGAAAGAAGTTTGTTCCATGTTTTTTAAATATCGTAAACAATAATTTACTTCAATGAAATATTTTGTATATCCCTGTGCCATACGTGTGGTCTGTAGATTTTTTACACATGTCAATTTTCAATTTCTATAAATGCATAAATATCTGATTTTTCATTCTGTGGAATTCCAAGTTTAATGCTATAAAAATTTTCATTCGGTTTATCGAGAATGTGAAGTACTCAACAATATATCAACCTATCTTTTCTATCCCGCAGAAAACCTTGCATTTCTACTTACAAAACGAAGACATCTAAATTCTTACGTTCTACGTAAGAATATACCACTCTACATGTACTGCTTATTTTCATTCTTTGAAATCATGTTTTCTATCATTAACAGTCAAAATGACCAATTTAAAATTTTTCTTAGAAATTTTATAGTTATAAAACGGCGTGCTTTAGAGATTTAAATGATTCTTCGTAAAACATATAAATAAAGATTGCGCGATTTATCGCGTCACGAAGCTTTTCTACCTTTTTTATTTCAATATTTCTGATGGGAACTTTATGCTTCAGTTGTCGGTAGATCTAGCGTTAATTAAACAAGAAATGCATCCGTCTACGCAACAGATCAACGCATTCTATCCGACATAACGTCGACAAGAAAAAAATTTTCATCGCAAACTTCAACAAGAATACGTAACGTTGCAATAAAAGAGATTAATTATGCGAAAGATTATTCTTCAGATCTCCCATTCGTATAATGGTAGTTCGGTAACATATCGCATCACAAAGAAGGATACTGTAATTAAATTGGTTACGAACGGGTATTCAAAAAGAGAAAAAGAGAGAGACCCAAGAGAGAGAGGCAGAGAATCGCCCGAGGGCTCGATTTGAAATTGAATTCGCTGAAATAAGCGGAACCCCTTCTGTTATCGATTACGCTGGATAACGATCTGCCTCTGTGAACAGCGGACCTCTTTATACGTAAACGTGACTTTAATTCTTAGCGCATCGAGTGGAATCCGGTCTCTTCTATCCTGGCCCTTCCTCCCAGAAAAATTCCAACTTCGCAGTCCCTATGTCAAACTCGCGGTACATCGGAAAATTTCCACGAAAATTGAGAATTACACTTGACCTCGTTCCATTATGGACGGACGAAATTTTCCCGAGATATTTCGCAACGACGTTTGAACACGAGCGTTCAACAAATTTAACGTAGTCGACTACGCCAGCAGACAGGAATTATTTAACAACTAATAAGCAGGCTAGCACACTCGTGCAAATTCACGAATTAAAAAGAATGAAACGATTTTACCTGTTTCAAATGTCGCAATGTGAACACTACATTTTGGACGTTTTATATACTTCTGTGCTTTTTCTACACCTTTAAATTTCCCCGTAACGATTAGCAGTTTGCTAGCTGAAGAATGATTTGCACGATGAACTGATAAATTGCTCATTTGACATGAAAGCAGTCGTCGGACAAATAAATTGTAGTCATTAAGAGTAGAATTATTAATATTTATCATTGTCTGAAATGTGCTATACGCGATACAATGAATATAAATAGATATAATATATAATATAGGTATAATTATGCTGTCACATCAATGGAAGCTAACATTAATTCCGCTAATAGCACCTGCGTTATAATTCAAATTGGGATCATCTAAAATTCTACAGATTCGACGATTCAGTTAATAGTTCTATCATTGAAATTTTATTTAGATAAAAAGATCTTTTATTCAAGATTTAATTGATATCTTATCCCAGAATTATCTTCGACTAATCAAAAAATTATATTTACTGTAACTGTAATTAATTAACTGGCCTCAGTTTAAATACCTCGTATTATTCATATAACATATTATTTCAGATCTCAACCAACGAAAAGATTAATACAACTTAAATGTAATAAAAAAGAAAGAAACATTTATATTTTCAATTGGTCATTTAAACTCATATTCCCTTCGTTTCGCGCGTCTTCTGCAATTCCACCGAAAAAAAAAAAAATGGAAACAATGCAAACAACACCGCAAGAAGGCGCTCGGCTGAAATCACAGAGGGATAACAAGCGTGGCGTAAATTAGTCAAAGTAAAACCGTAAGAAAACGTGGAACGTCCGCGTGCACGATGCATATTCAGATCTAGACCGCGCAAAGGGGCGCGAATGCGAATTTCAACAGCGGCAGCGGCGGCGGGCATTTTATTATCACAGCGATTCGTTAATCACGCGCCTTCGTCCGTGCACGACTTCAAAACTATGAGCTAATTACGGCAACGTAATTAAGTAATTAACTATCTGCAGTAGGAGGCTGGCAAAGCGGACCGGGCTGCCTTAACTCACTCGACGAACCTGTATGCGCGTACGTATTCGTACACGGTAACAACGTTCGCGCACGCCACACCCACGCCCCCCCCATACACACACACACACACACACACACACACACGTACGCGTGGCAGCTCGTACAATTCCCAGGATTCGTCCTGCAGTCACGCAATTAAACCGTCCCATTATTCGGGGGACATCTGCGTAGGTAAATGCGCATAATTTTGCCGGTTCGAGGGACGACGATAATAATTGCGGATAAATATTCGCGATTAAGGGTGTAATTTCAGCCGGCTGGTGCCAGCTTGCCAGACAAGCGAGCGAGCGAGCCGCGCGGCGCCGAGACGAACGCGCGACACATTCTCCTCGCGTGACACGCTGATAAAAATGCAACCGCGATGGTTAATTCAGAGGCCGACGGATTTTACGACGAGTTTCAACCGCGGCCGCGGTTCCCTTGTTTTCCGCGAACTTTGGATGTTCGTTGTTGGAACTTAAATTAATACCTGCGCCCGCCGTGCCGACCGGCAGCGGTAAGCGGATTTAAATTGCGCGCCGCAGAAGGAGAAAAAGAAGAAAAAAAAATTTTTGTCCCGCCGTGTTGGAAATAAAGAAACTCGGGTTGCGTGTTTGTTCCGACCGCTTGCCCTCTTGCTCGAGTTAAACTCCGGCTTCTTTGCTCCGGGTTGAAAAAAAATTCAAAAGCTTCGAAGCTCCTTCCCGTACGAGAGAGATTACGGTTTCTTATCTCGCGACAAATGGCAATCACTCGGTCATCGTAATAATATTCGTTTCATTCACAATGTATATTTTATGCCTCGTGTAGCTCCGATCTGTGTGAATATCTTCTTCAATCCGGAAGAAGATCGTCGAGGAGTTTCATCAATTATTGTATTGTGCCGATCGCCGATTGAAATAGTAATTTCAGGAAAAAACGGCTCATCGATAACGCGGACTGCTCGATTGGCAAGACGGTTGATAAATGAAACACATTTGAAATTGATTAATTCTGTTTCGACATTTCGGATCTGTTCTCATCTTTCTGTTTCGCCTTTCATCGTCGTTGGTATTATAATATGTATATATATATATATATATATATATATATATATATAGGTATGTGATATAGCTATAGCTCGTACGATTAATGTTTCATAAACGCAAAGTGATTAACGGATACCGCAAAAGTGTCAAACATTTCTATACACCGAGTCTGATAAGTAACGAGGATGAACTCCTTGTATTTAAGAAACAACCAAAGATCGTACCACTCGATCGCAAATCATACGAGACACTCCCGTGCGAGCCAAGACTGAAAGCCAACAAAGAAAAAACACCAAGGACAAATACACTTCGACGATGCCAATGCGAATGCAAACGGCAGGATTGTTAGGTTCGAAGTGTTCGCGTACAATGGACGCATCACGCCCAATTATCCAGGCGCAAGGTTTGCCGGCGACACGTTCGCCGATTAGCCCGCAATAATTAAACCCTGATAATCAGCGTTGCTGGCGAGTAGCGTGGTCGAGGATTAGAGAACGGCGAGTGGGGGAAAGGGCGGGTTGGCAGAAAGGTGAGAGCGAGAGACACTTAATCGTTAATTAATTCGCTTGACGCCGACGCGACCGGGCGACGTTCGCCTGACGCGTCCAAGCCGGATGAAAATTATGCGTGGTCGTGCGACGACGAGGCAATAAAGTGCTCAACCAGCGGGCACCGCCTATCGTGAATATCGGTGGCCATGCGGGAAAAGTGTTCTTTAATGCATGTGCACGATCGAGCGGGACAAGTTTACAGCGCTCGCTCACGGCACGCTTCGACCACGCGAGTCATGAAACGACCGCCAGTCGTTTCCTCCTTGGCGAAACGGATCGTGGCACGAGGCGACCCTCGGTGAGACTGGTACAAGGCACGTGAGGCCGCGTGATCTATCGTCGACCTTACGGATCCGAGAAATCGAACGACACGTCCGCCACCGGTAACGAATCGCCGCCACCTTTCCGCGATTCGCGCGATTATTCAATGAGAACGGGGCCCGCAGGTATCGTGATTGCCGCAGGTATTATTACTCCAACAAATTATTTTTTAACAATTTTATTTGACTTTTTATTTGATGATGATTGCTTTGAACAAGTTAATTATTTCATTGTATTTGGCTCCTGCAAATAATTTCACAGACAGTTTCTGTATATTAACTTCGTCCTTCTGTCACGAAAATTACAAGAATAAAGTCGTACGTTGTTATTACTATTGATCATTTAAACATTCTTACATTTTCTTCTCCATTTTCTTCGTCGCTTCTAGCAACGTTCTTTCTTTAATCCAACAGTTTATCGTCGATTGGCATCGTCCGGAAGAAGCGACTCGCTTAAGTCGAGTTGAAAATCGAGAGGGTTTCAAACGAGCGAGAGGGCCGTATATTCCGGCGATTCCCCGACACGATTACCACGAATATTCTCGAATGTATGATCGTCCTATCGTATTACGACACACTTGAAAACTCTCTTTCTACGAGAGCTCTCGGCGCTGTGAATTTGAAAAACTCGGCGCACTTCAAGTCGAGGTTACGCTCGCGCTTGGAAATGCGCGGGAAAGAAAATAGGACAAAGATTCAGTAAAAGTCGAAGAAGATTAAGGACATGTCATTTTTCTGGAGCACCGTCGACGTCATTCGAAATCCTCTTCGAGAGAGAGTGAGCTTCGACACGTTCGACGATGTTTTCCTTACTTTTATGGATTCGACGATGTGCAAACAGATCGAGTTTTACAGTGACGTAATTTCCTATTAATTGATAATAATTTAATCGATTGTAATCATCTGTTAACGTTGAAATTATAAAAAATTTTTACCAGGTTCCATTCAATAAGATATTTCCCATTCAAACGCATTTGAGTTCTTCGCGAATTTGTTTCGTTGATTTATTTCTGACGTTCAGTCGCATTCTAGTTGTCGAATCTTCCTACAGTCAATCGTTCTCCTTCTAAGAAGATGTCTTCCATCGAGAACCGACGAGAATTCTCGTAGAGTACAGGATTATTGACGATCGACGGACACGCAAAGTGGTCACGCATGGAGTATTGGAATTCGACACAAAACTACCGGCAGAGATTGAGATATGCGATTGAATTTGAATTCTCGCGATTTCGTCGTTCAATGCAATGCTATCACTCTCGATCGACCATTTATTATATAACTCGAAAACAATAACGCCATTTCTCTCGATCAAGAAGCAAAAACTCACTGTCCACACGATCATTTACCATGTCGCACTGACGAATTGTCTTGAACGAAATAATGAATTTCCACGAATATTGTAGAGTTTACAAAAAATATAAATTATAAATTACAAATTCGGGAACAGGGTTAAATATGGAAATAAATAAGCTGTAATTAAAAAAAAACAAAAGAAAAACAACAGTTTAACTCGGTTACGCGATTTTAAGTGGAATAAGCGCCTACTATGTCAGACGTATACGATATTACACAATGAGTTTCAAATCTATATCTCGACTAACAATTTCAAATCGCACTTCAAATCAGTAAATGGGGAAGATATATATATATATATATACTTATATAACTAAATTTTATATAAGTATCGTTATTTAGATTTATAAATAGAAATTTAATTGAACAATATTTTAAGTCGAAATGTAATATATTTAAGAATAAATGAATTATAAAAAATTTCATTTTTGGACGATTAATTTTAAAATTAATTAGAAAGAAGATTTATATATATATATATATAAAATGAAATTTTTGGACGATTTTATGAAATATATATATATATATATATATATATATATATATATATATATATAAATCGTAATGAAAATTTCGTTTCGTTGTCGAAGAATCATTGAATTACAGCCGCGCGAAATTAAATCATACTATTACCAATCTTTTTCTTTCTACTCATTTCTCGAACATTCGCGTTAGAATAGCGAGGAATCGAAGCCGGTGCTCGATTGCCTCGCTTGCGTCGAATCCCTGCAGGCGGCTTTGGAAACGCGTCGTCAAAAATTACAGAACGCAAGCTCTTGGGGAAACAGATCCGGGCGCGGCTCGATCGAGTGTTTATACGAACGAAAAGAACATTAAAAACGCGTTTTACACTGGCTTCAAATCGATACTCGCCTCGGTTATGCCGGCTGAATCCCGAATTAGTCGCGAACGAAAATAAACGTAACGCGCTCGCTCCGCCGGGGCTTTGTTGTTTCAGCATGCTTTTTCACGAAGCTGAAATGAATTTTCGCATTATTCGCGACGCATACCGATAAGTCGAGGCACGATCGACCGATTGTATTTCCAAGTACGTCACGGCCAAGCGGCTGGACTTGGAAGAACGGGAAACAAACGATCGCCCGATCGAGCGGAACCGTCGTTTTAATATCCGCGATCGCGGAATCGCCGACGTGGACGGATCGTTTGGGATTTTAACGCCTGAAACGAATTTCAGCGAGCGTTTCGCGTTTATCGGAAATTAATTATCGTCCATCCCCGAATCGAGATTTCTATAAAGATGTTCGCGTTTCATTCGATCGTTGTTGTATACAGAGAGAGAGAGAGAGAGAGAGGTTGGAAATTGGATTATCGTTTAAAAATGGATGAAGTTCGTCAAGTTTGACGTTTCGTCGAGTCAGTTGCGTTTATTTCTCGGACAATTTTCAGTCTGTCACGGTCTGTCATCACAACTTCTTTTTTTTTTCTTATTATTTTCTTCTAATTCTATCTCTTGTTTTACAGTTTCCATAGAGTGTATGCGCGTGTGAGTGTGTTCAATTGTCGTTCAATTGGAAACGGTTTTATAGATAATCGATGCGATGGAAAAAATAATTGATTGTTGTTACAGCAACGTTTGCATGTAAATAAAAATTTATATCAGCGTTTTTACCGTACACATTTTAAGGAACAGTTAGGCAACGGAAGTTAAGGCATTTTTAGGCAAACTTATCATTTTGAAAGTCCAGAAAGATTTTGTTACCGTTTGAGGTCTTTGAAAAGAAAGTTGAAAATGTTTTAAGATACTGCTCCTGCTATAGCGCGCAATCATGGAATAAAATATTCGAGATAATCTCGATAAAAATTAAACTTGGAAAATATCGCCTAAATTGTTTGAAAAGAAATCCTGTTTCAACGAGCGAACGGAAACGAAGACGAAAATTGAATGGAAAAATTAATCAAGAAAAATTCCTCGAATTAAATATCGCGACGAATATTCGAACGGGGACAACAAAAGAGTTACGCGAAACTGACGAGGAAATTTTTCAACGCGTTTACAATTAATGCGACGCGCGCAGTCTCGCGAGAGGCTGCGACGAAATTTATTCAAAAAGCTTCGTTTGGCAGGAATCGCGCGGGAGATCACTGCGAGTCATTCGACGGAGACGGCGACTACGAAATTTTTGCGTTTTTAGTCGCAGTCCGATGAATATTCAGATAGCCAGCGGGTATCCAGAAAGTTTACTCTCTCCGCGTAGATTCGTATGGCCAAACTTTCCACGGCATCGATATTCTGTTGCGGTAAATGCAGCCGACCGGTTCGCCGGCGAAAGCATTTGCATCCAGCGGCATTTACGATTGCAAGAGCAGACGCTCGCGGCCGAAAATATATTTACAACGGAAACGCGATAGTTCGCGAGTCGTTCTCACGCCAATCATTCTCGCCGATCGATGCGTTTCACCTTCGTGCGAGACTCATTCTTTGTAAAATTACTCGTCGTTTTTGCAGTTTATTTGTACCATTTCTGATAAGTCGACCGGTATGTTTGCTCGATTCAGTTGATTTAATTCGTTTAAACGATTTCAGTTGATTCCAATTGAAACGGTTTGATTATTTCCTCGGATGAAATCGGAGTCATCAATTAGTTGTATCGTGGCGAAAGATCGTAGAAAGAAATTGGGAAACTTTGAACAGCTATAACATTAGATACTCTAAATGTACAATGGTTAAAATATTCTAAAGTGAAACCATGCTGCTGTCTCAACCTCAATCAAAAGTAAGTGCTTTTGTTGATGAATTTTACGTTCCACTTGAAAGTAGAAATTGAACTTTTTTTAACCTGTGCGAATTCCCGTTTCTCGATTAATTTTCATTTTCTCGTTTGAAGTCACTCTACTCAGAAATAACGTAACATTGTTGAGAATAATAATTACTATCTCCGCCGGACATGATAGAAATATTCACTTCCATGCAACTTTGACAAACTTCAAATACGAGATTTTCGGTTTTTCAGAAAGGTCGCTATATAATTGCGAGAAACACAGACGGCATTCGAGAAGAAAAGCACTTGGACTTGGAAGCGTACACGAGCGAGAAGAATGAAAGCCAAAATTCGAGAGATTTTCACGCTGCCATGCATTAATCATTTATCGGAAACGTATACGTAGAGAACAAACTTTTTCAATACCGGCGGCCGTTTCAATGGCACAATAATATCATTCCATCTGTCCAGGCTCCTTAACGCCAGTTTCCCCCTATTCTCTCCTCCGTCACTTTCTTTCCTCGCTCTTTCTCCTCTTCCTTTACCGCGGATTTACGGGGTTTCGCCTCGCCTCGGTTATTACATACCCCCGTGGCAAAGTTCACGAATCCAATAAACGGCTGGATACACCTCGAGAAAGACAAATGCTCGCTTCGGATTCCTCGTCACGATCAACGCCGAAAGAACGGTACTCACGTGACGCTAGCTACTCGTCGACGCTCGGACGAGGAATTTCTTTTCTCGCTTGTCGCATCGTCGTCGTCGTTGTCGTCGTCGTCGTCGTGTAAGAGGCGTCGAAACAGAGACGTACCAAATACCGAAGCTAGGAGATTCGAAAGGTCGATACTGAGAACCGCGGAATCCTCTGCTGCATTGGCTCGTGACGGTATTCGAACATTTACGATGGAAAAATTTCATTTATAAATTGCACGTTACGAAAGGAAAATTTTAATACACGTGTATTTCGTTTCGTATGTTGTGTAGAATATTTTGATACCTCGTCGGATACGAAACTATGGCTGTTGTTGTGATTTTACTGACAAAATTTGAAATGATAAGAAATAATTTCGAAAGATTCCTTTTTGCATATAACACGAGTGCCATACACGGTATGAATTTCATATTCGACCATAATAAATAAAATAATAGATTTTATTGTACAAAAAAGGTCCCTATATATATTGCAACTTGCAGCTATAATCGTGAATAGCGAACAATTCTGGAAGTTATGTCAGTATCTTCAAGTGCAGTGTGAAGCATCTCGATGACAGTAGAATAGTAAGCGTATGATCAGACAGAGTATGATTGAAATTCGATTCTTCAAGAAACGTATCACAAGTGATTATTTTACGTATCTTGTGATTTTTATTTGTAATTCTACACTGTTGTTACACCAGTTTCTAATTATAAATAGAACAAAGAATCTCGATGGTAGTAGAATAAAAAGTGTATGGTCAGGCAACCGATCTTAGAATTGATTCTTACGATTTTTATTAATAATTTTCTATATTACTGTTATACGAAGGGTTTCTTTTTACTGATGGAATAGAAAAATATCACAAACACCTTATAATTTCTAGTAATGATATACTACAGTATACGATTGTCTCTCTAAAATGAAAAATTCGTCCAGTTTCTTTCATTTCTCTTTCCACTTTGAAAAATTTCGAAAATTCCACCGAACAGAAAGCGTGAAATAACATCTTAATGGAATTTCGCCACAGGATGAACAACACGTTCGTCAGATTCCCAGTTTCCATTTTTATCGTCGCGTCCACGTTCTCCACGTTCCGATCCTTTGAAAATTCTATCCCCCCCGCGTTATATATCGCGGCCGAATCTAAACCGCAATTCGATTGTCGGCGACGTATAGAATTCGCGGCACAACTGGATTCCACCGACACGAGTTTTCTGCGTTACATATTCCGCGGACGTTTAATCAATGCCGGTGCGTCCTGTGCGAACGCGTTAAAGGGAGAATGATCGTTGTTCGGGAGAGGTGGGACAAAAGGGAACCAACCTCGACCAGGTTGTTGGGATATCGAGCCAAAGTCTCCTCGTATCCCGTGAATTTTACCGGGTGAGCGAATTACCCGAATATCGCGCCGATTCTTCCCTGCTAATTCCCAGTGTGATCGCGAGACAATAGTCATTTTTGATTGATTTATCTGAACTCGTTGAAACGGAGGTGAATGCGATTAATACTTTGTTTAATACTTTGTTTCGTTATGCGCTGATCTCTGCATATTTTTTTTTTGTTTACCTCGTATATGTTACAACATATTCATTTCCTACGAACACGTGGAATTGAAGAGTATACACGCAGACGAAATAAAAAAAAATAAAGTTTTAAATTAGTTCAACAAAACGACGTAACACTCTGAAATCTGAATCGATCTAAAATGATCGAATTACCAAGGTATTTTACCTTCGTTTGATCTAATAACAGATAAAACAGTGAAGCGAGTGAAGTTGTGCTTAGTAGCGTTTCGTGCGAGCTCAACATTGAATTACAGTGAATTTCTATTTGGAACTTCAACTGATCGCAGTTCATCAAATTGTGCTTCAATCCATCCCACGTTAATTGTTGCACACTGTTAGCTCTAGGTGTACAATTTCGAAGGGAAAGAACCAGTCGTTCAACTACAAATCTTCGTATTAATTTACGAACACGACTAGGGAGACAGAATCTAGACAGAAATTTGTATCATCCAATGCCTAGGCTACATTTGGATACATTTTGTACAATTCAGTACGTACTTTGCACACTTTGTGTATATTCTCTTTGTGCATTTCTGCACATTATCTACCTACCTTCCGCGCGTTTTTCACTCATTCGAATTTCCACTAATTGCATAAAACATCCGCAGTGTAATAACGAATTGATATACAAGCCTATAGAAATACATACTGCTCGTCGTAGCCTGAAAACTCGATTTTACTGACACCTGTATTACACGAATCGTGAAAGTTTAACCTCGAAGACACGCGCGGTACGGCGCGCTGTCTGCGCGAAACGTGCGGAGACCAGCGGTCCATCTGACCGCGATTCGAACACGTTTCGTCAGCCAAAGCGTCAGGATATTTGGAATGCTTAACAATCCCGAACGAACGAAGCGATCGATGACAACGGTGAATTCCACCGGACGATGATCCGCGGGATTAATCACCGTACAGGTGAATGAGATATCAGGTCAGGTGGACCGTGACGTAATCGAATTCGAGCGAACGTACGTGGCAAGCTGTATAATGCGATATCGCGCGTCTGAATTAGGGCTTGAAACGTAATCATTCATGCGTGTCAGTAACGCAGCGAAACGAGATTCCGGCCGGTGCGTCGGGTCAAGTAATTTAATAATAATTATTCCGTCGCATGTGCACGCGCCCAAGCGGCACGGCGAGCTTCGTTGCTCGTGACTTTGCTCGTAAATCATCGCGGGGCCATCCTGAGAAACCCATCCCTTCGGCTATCGTCTATCGTGATTTAAACGTGTATCTCTATAACGAAGGGCTAGAATATCTTCGACGTTTAATCTTCACTGCCGTGAACTTTGAAACACGACGATGAACTTGATCCAGGGTCGCAGTCGAAGTTGACCTTGACTCCAGGCCAAGTCTACCGTGAAAAGTTCCCTGACGCGGGCTGAACCTTGAGCTTGACGGGCTATCGACATCAAGCGAACCGTTCGACTATGAAATCCTTGCCGTCAAAAGAATCCAAAGAGCCAAAGCTGAATGGTGGCTGAGGGAGAACGTTCAAGTGTTACGAACGAGGAAGTCACCTAAGTGAATGCAGTTTACACGATTATGTGAACAACTATAGCTGGATAGATTTTACGAATTAACTTTTTTTTTTCTTTCAACGAGATCGTTGATTAAATTAATCATTATATAAATATATATATATGTCGCAGTTTCGTTTCACAAAATTTAACCATTACTCTTTCAAATATCAATTAACCTCTGCTCCAATTCTTGTTTCAAATTCAGTAGAATACCTCAAACGGAAAGATATAAATTCTATCTTTACCAATTACTGAACATTCGAAACGATATTTTCAACTGAATCATTATTCATTCGAAGAATGAATACATATCACATTTATTATATAAAGTTACATATCCCAATTACATTTTAGTCAACCTTCGCTCTTTCGAATATAAATTCAACCTCTGTCTGACATTTGTCCGAAAATCTAGAATTATAAACGATCCTGTTGAATTATCGAATGAGATCGAACAATTCGACTCGAGTCTTTGTCAACCGAATCACATTCGGTCACGGCGTTGCATTCCACGAAAACCGATCGACACTTTCTCAAATATATACGAATGAATCCTCGCTGCAGATCCGCTCGATAGAATATTCCATCCAGTTTTTTTTTTTTCGCAACTTGGGGCCCGCAACTTTCACGGCGTAAACCCGGCTCCGCTGACGGAAGTTAGAGAAGAGACACGTGAACCGGCTAACTTGCAAATTCCTTCGAACTGAGGGAAGCCAACCTCTCGGCTCTACAGTTTCATGGTGTGTCTTATCTCTTTTGGCGATTGACTGCGTCGTGACTGGCTGGCAAATGAAGCTCGCGCTATCTCGCAAGATACTATATCGACGTGCTCCTCAGGTAAAAAAGAGATCGATAAAAGCGATCGTTTCACCGGAGGTTCGTTCGACGCGCAGCTTTTTTCACGTGATTTCGCGAGCGTTTCGAAAGCTTACGCTTTCCATCCATAACTGCTATGCTCGCATCGGGTTTCTCGCTTTCTCTCTTTCTCTTCTTTTCGAGATAGATCAACCAGAAGGATTCGTATATATAGAGGGGGAAAGCGAACCGCAACGGCGAGCCTTGCCTCGTTACTCTTGTTTGCTGCCTCGGTTTCTGTTGGTGATAACAAGATAAAGCCGTTGCGCCGTGCATCCATCGACCAGCAAGGCGTTTTTGCGTGGCCATTCCGAAAATCCAACGACCGTTCTCTTTCTCCCTATTGACGTTAACCATACCGAAGATCGCGTTGACGTTCAAACGATTTCCAATGCGTACAATCGAATGAAACGGCAGCCGCCGAGTAACCAGCGAGTTCGGGCTCTATGATGTTTGGAAGAACACGCCACGACTCACTGATTTTCAATGTTCATCCATTACGTGCTTTTTCTCTCTCCTTTTTTTTTTAAATTGTTTCTGTTTCTCGCTTCACGGTCGAAGCAGGGTGCTTTTATTGAAAAGATCATTGGATTCTACGTTGTTCTTTTTTTTTAAATTCACGACACAGCGTTGAGTCAATTTGATTTGTAGCGAAGAGATCACTGAACCTTATGCTTCTTGAATTGATACTTCAATTTCGTTAATTTCGATGACAGCTAACGACTGATCGGCAGTGACTCTGCTATTCTCGAACAACTTTGTTTTCATCGTATTTCTTTTTTTTTTTTTCATTTATACAGTATCGTGTGTTTATTAATCGATATATAGATTCGTGAATAACGGTTACTGGGGCAACATCTTCGCCGTAATTTCTTTCATTTATGCAAACTCGCAACGTGCGAAAACATTAGCGCACGTACAGTGGAGATTTTTATGCAAAGTCACGCGATATAGAAAGATACACTCTCAACGTTGGCAAACCCTGTTGCGCGGGACCAGAGATCACGGGGAGATTACAAAGGCGCGAAAGCACGAATAGTCGGCCAATGCGTACACCGTGCCGACTTCTGCATTGCGGCTTTTTAATCGTAGAGTTGCTGTACTTTCTACCGTTCAAAATCGAGACAGAATTCCCACGAGCTTTGTTTCTAACAAGATTCGTCTTTCTCACCTTGTGAATGTTTCATTCTACAATCATAAAAGGGACTAATGCTGGAAAATTTTGAAATCAAAGATTACGTAATCTCCTTTCACACGATAACTCCTCTTCAATATTAAAAAATAATCGCAGAGTATCGAGGGTATTGAGAGAACATTGAAACCTACATAAAAACACTTGACATTCCCATTTTGTTATTTTTCTTTTTTTTTACGTTATTGTGACTCTAATAACTTCTGCTTAGTATCTGAATTTCGTGATTCAAATCCAATTCCGTATATATGCCTCCAAGTTGCGAAATTTACGAGTTGCTCCTCCCGCAATTTATAAACATCAGTCAACAACGCGTGACACAACCCGAGCGAATTTGACACGAAGGAAAAGGAATCTGTAAACAACCCTCCGTTTCCCCTAAAACAACGACCGAACCCAACGAACGAAACGGGGGGGGGAGCGCGTAACAAGCAATTTACACGGCTTTTACGATCAAAGCAACAACCCGTGGAACGTAATCGACTATCCATTACGGGAAGGGTAAACTTACTCTCGGACGATAATTCGTCACGCGGACTCCTAATGAAAACCGTCGTCTTTCCATCGTCGTGGAGAGCTGTGGACAAAGGCCAGGACAAAAGAGCCGCGCGCGCGTAACGAGTAAAAGCATTGTGGCGCTAGCTTCGCCACTCGAGATAAAACTCACCGCTCCGACAATTTTTATTCCGGCCAACACGCGCGTAACTCTCCCTCTCCCTCTCCCTCACGCCGATCCTCCTCTACGTATGATGAAACAAAGAAGGATCTCTCACGGGGAACGGTATAAGTTCCTACTTGCGGCAAATGTGATTATATCGATCGTCATTGTGCCGGGCACAAAAAGCCCCGCGCGCGGATAAATGGACGAGAACGAACGCCGCGAGAGAGAGAGAGAGAGAGAGAGAAAAGAAAGAAAATTCGCGTCCGAAGCGAGAAAGAATGCGACCGAGCTTTCGCGTTGAAATCAAGGGAGAACGATTTTTTTCTTAGATTTTCATTTTCTATTTCTTAAACTTCCGTTCTTTTTTTTCTCCTTCGTTTTCTTCAATTCTCTCTCTCCCCCCCCTTTTTCTCTCTTTTTCTCTTTTTGCCCTCGCCTCTTTTCGTGTTTGTGCCTTTCTTCGGATAAGTATAAACATTAAAATGCAAAGGACGCTCGGTTTGAACCGTGAGCGAAAGAGAAAACGAGATTTCACGAAGCTTAATGGATCTTCGCTCTTTGCGGGAACATTTGCATTTCTTGATGGTATTTCGCATTCCTATTCCACGTTCGTGTTCCCGTATGTGGTTCCCCAGTTATGAGATATGGCGCGTTATACCGTTAAATCATGTTTACCTGAACCTGTTGTTCCCTTTTTTTTTTTTTTCTTTAACCGGGGCCTTTGTTCGTGCTCTTTTTCTCGTTGTTTCTGCTTTCCTTTCTCGGTTGTTTCTGCGTTTCTTTCGGAAATACGTAACATTGCAAAGTAGTTTCCGTTAGCTGCAACGGATTTCAATTTCTGCGCAACTTCTTGCCGTTCGTGCGCGTTTCGATCGAGTCTTTGTTGCACACACAGTAACGCGTGTTTCTCGTTATAAATGTAAATAGAAGTATGCGCCTGTAGAGTAGATTGTATATTATAAAATACCATGCCGATTTCATTTTACACGGTGGTACGCGTTGCTGTGCGATATCGTTGGATTATGAATACTTGGTCGCTGATTTTCTTCGGAGCATTTGCACAAATATTCTACGTAACATCGAGTATACAGTATTCGAAATAAAAATTACAGTCCACGAGAGAAATGAGAAACTGCGAGTTCCACTGACTGTAAAAAGCAAATTTTCCACTGCAGCGTGCCGTATTGTCGTTAGATTCTACATTTCACATTCGTAACGTCGAATTTTTATAATTAGACGAGAGTATCCGCTGCGAAATGAATGATACGAAATTTAATTTAATCTGGTACGTGAATTTGATTCAATTTGATGTACAAGTGTTGCAACAATGTTGTACAATTGTGCGCGACAATACCTTTTGCAGCTGCGAGTACTGTGCGTTCGATAAAATGTTGAACGGTGATATCGAGTTTAATTCGATCATATATATAAAAGTGCGAAATCCACGACGAAGCCTATAAAATTACAGCGCAATATTTTAACGCGCGTAGAGTGGTATGCAAATTGTAACTAACTCTGACAAAAGAAGCACGTGCGTTGTAATTCTCGGATTTTAATGAAACTTTACAGGCACGTGAAGGAATTAAAACTATGACCGGTCGTTACCACTGGATACTTTATACGATGTTTAACAATGTGCATCGCCAGTTGAATGAAAAAGGATCGCGAAGCTAGAAGCGAAAAAATGAATTAATCATTTCTTCGATTTTTTTTTTCTTCGCATCATAAGTGGATCTTCAATTTTCCAATCTGCCGTTCCAACTCTGTTGAAACTAAATTAAAATAAATCTGAATAAAACGTTTTTCTACAGTTTTTCTCCCCTTCGTTAGATATCGTTGTTACTGAATAAAAACTTGGAATATATTGGAAATTTCATAAAATAAAATTTTTCAAATAGAAAATCGTCCAATACCAAAGGCATTGCGTCCTTCGAGAAGAATAGTTCGAAACTGCATAAATTGTCAAGATAATCTAATAACTCTTAACCTATTGACTGCCAGGCAAATTTAGATCGTCTTGCCCTGGGAGCCAAAATTTTATTTTAAAGAAAACATGAAATCTTCCAATTTATAATAATACTAAGTTACAGATTTAGTATTGAAATGGCATTTACAGTAATTTTTATTGAAAAAAAAAAACACTACGAGATAACTCGTAGCTGGCACCACTGAATAAGATTCCTGTGCTTACGAGATATCACGTAGTGTTTTTTATAATAAAAATTGTAATAAACAAAGACATTTTCTTTTATACCAATTGTAATCAATCTAAACTTGTAGCGCAAACTACGAGATATCCCGTAGTCAGCAGTTTTGGTACATACGCTTACTACGAGATACCTCGTAGTTGGCAGTCAATGGATTAATGTCCTCTAACAGTAGAAGAATTTCAGATCAAACGTTCGAACAAATAGAAATAAGATCAATTATTTATTCGAGTGTAAACGACCTTCTAACAACGTTCCCCGTCTTATCGCCAATAGCTAAATAAAAGATCATATCGGGAACCAATAACCTCAACTGCAAGTTGCCCAACCACCACTGTTCGATCTTCGTTTCTTATCAGAGAATCAGGGACAACTTCCCGTTCGTTTCTATTTACGAACGCGATAATCCAGCATACACTCGAAACCAAGAAACTTCTCGGCCGTTGCAAACGCGAACAAAACCTCTGTTCAATTTTCCTCTTCTGTTATTTAACCCTATTGTTTGTCGCGGCGATGGTACGCGCTACGTTGCGTTTATTTCGAAATTCAAAAATTTGCCAGAGCTGGCAAATTTCGAGAGATATGTGCTGCAATATGCTTGAAAATTTTTTCATATTCTGTTCGGTGAATTTTAATGCCTAGAAATAGGCCTAAATCGATACTGAGGAAGATGTATAATTTCGTCGAAATCGATATACGTATTTATAATGTAAGAAAATATTGATCATTGGAATGTCGATCGAAGTAAATCGGGGAAATGGCACGATTCCTAGATTAATTCACAAAATTGTGCAAAATTTCAATCGATAATCGATGATCATGCTAAACGGTAATATTTTAACTTAAACCGAACTGTTCGATATTGTGTTACCGCTGCCTGCTTCGTTATATATTATACGATACATTTATTTTAAAAAGAATTGCTGAAACCCTTCGGCAATTTGATCTTCGGCCTTTTACAGAAATAGCACGATAAAAGTTTCTAATTTTAAAAGTTTAAATTTGTATCGATCATAAATATTCGCGTAATTTTTCCATTTCATTAACAGGACAGTGACAAATTTAAAAACAAAGCTACTACGTTTCCAATGATAATAAATCTTTCAGTTTTTTTTCTTAATTAAAATTCGCCATGACGCTCAAATATTTTTATACTAAAAAACTTTTTAGTATCGATTTCCCTGAATACGAGGCTCCGAATAAAAAACTTTCATTGTTTTCAATTTATTTTTACACGGGGAAATTGCCCCATAGTCTGCTGGACTCGTTTTGTTATAAAATGATATATATCGTGCTAGGCTATATACGCACCCCGTAACGTGTAATAAACTTTAAATTATTGAATGAGATAACGACGAACAAAAAATAAAAATCACAAACGATATTGTTCTATGAAACTTATATGACTTTTTTTTCCTTTTTATGTCCTGTAATGCGTTTTATGTGTGTTCTGCAAATTCTGATGTTCAATGCAAAGAGTACTGTTAGATTATCATCGTGTGAGAAAAAAGTATTCCGTGAAAAAGAATTATTTTAATTATTTATTTTATTTTTATTATAGATTTTATTAAATTGTAGCTCGGCTTTAATCTTTTCGTTCTGAAGGCCATTATAGCGAATCCATCTGTTCGCGCGAACGGACGACCACTATAGCGAACGGACAGTCAATCGGGTGTTAAAATATTTCATTGCTTCATAAATTAACTAGAGTAAAGAATACGGCATTGCTTTCTTTCGACAAATCGGATCGTAAAATTTTTAATTACAATTTATAGTATAAATTCTAACTGTATAATTTATTGCGTTAATTCACAGCAAAGGGATTTCTTGAATGCAACCTAGTGAAACCTAGTGAAAAAATATATTATTATTGTCAGATTTCGTCAGTTTGAAATTTTGGAGTGATTGAACGTCTGCCGATAAGAATCAACTAGTAATCACGTGCATATTTAGTACACTAGAAGTGTAAATAGTTTGGAAAGTTAACTCGACCACGTGATATAACACTGTACCGGATTGCTTTGCCCCAAGAGTCACGTTATTTTATAGCTCAAAAACATAGCTGCTCGTGGTAATTCCTCGACAACTCCGGCGAAACTATTCGGTGCTCACGGGCCCCGCTGAGAAGTCAATTCGGCGAACGATCGCGATGCGAAACGATGTTGGAATAGTTCGTTTCACACGCGGCCGGATCGATTCTGGCGAATCGCGTTATCGAGCCGCGGAGTTCCCGGGAGCGAGATGCTTTCGTTTCGTCGATCAGAAATCCGCGAAAGATGGCCTTCGTGTACGAAACGCGGGTGCCGTGATCGTGGAAAACACGCGCGTCCCTGCTGCGGCCAATTGACGGCTTCGCTTCAGCGAGAAACGTTCGCCGAAACGAAAATCCCTGAGAAACGTTTCGCCGGGAGAGTTCCGCGAGAGCGCGAAAGGCACAAAGGGTCAACCAGCTTGCGCTCAGAATTTTCCGAATCGTCGGCCACGGGTTTTCATTCCTAGGCGCAACACGGGCGCTTCTGAAAAGCGGGATACATTCTACGCCTCGTCGCAAAGTTCCCTGGACAATAAAGAGATCAAAGAGATCGGAGGAAAAGACACCGAATGACAAACGTGCATCGGTATGGTGACGAGCGTAGGCGTGGCAGCTGCACGCTGAACGAACGCCGAATTGTTCGAAATCTTTGACCCGTATGTGTACAGCCGTGAGCAAAGCAGTGAAAGAGTGTAATCGGCACCCGGGGGCCTTGTGAAGAACTGTCTGAAGAACAGTAATTATAAACATATGCCAGACTCTTTTTCCGGCTACTGGCGTTTTCTGGACGCGCGTTCCAGTTGCCGCGTCAATAAGCTCGTCCCTTTCAAACGCGGAAGATTCATCAGCGGTCCAGTTTTTACCCAGAAAATTCTCGTGGATGAGTTTGAAGGGCACCTAATTGTACATTTCTCTACTTTGTTTTATGTATTTGAAATGAAGTTGGTATTGAATCTTGGTCATTCAGGGAAATGAGTATCGCGAAGTTAATATTTCACGTTTCGTACGTAATGCCGTGTTAAAGTAATGAAACGTACATCCACTACGTACAAAATTTATGCCTCGTTACGAGAAAATATCGATCACTGAAAGAAAAGATGATTGATCATGTTCTTCCACAATTCATTCAGAATATGTTTGAAACGACGTTACTAAGGTCAAACAGTATGCGCTGTATCGACTGTAATCAAGAGAAATCAACTTGCAAGAACTGTCGCTGAAAATAGAACAACCATCCTTGCGAGAATTCGCATCGAACTCGAACATTTGCCATTCACGCAGCAGGCCAGCAACATCGACACGTATCAAACCGAGCGATCGAAAACGGAACAGCCGTAAAAACCATTGCCCGTGACTCGCAACCGCAGAAACTCGCATTGTGCGGCGGAAAACAACGAAAACTTTCCAGCTATCTTCACCCTCGCATTTAACACGCCAGCGTCTGAAACGCTCGTGCAACAAAACAAGGAGTTGCTAAATCGACACATTCAAAGAAAAAAAGAAAAAAAGTGAAAAAATAAAAAAATGAAAATAAAAGGACGATCACGAAAAGAGTGATTAGAAGGCAATTAAGTCTTCGTTGCAAGGATTGTCTTGGAAAATATCATGCTTGCATTCTCATATATATTGTGTTCAATTACTCAATAGTACAATATATATTCCTCATCATACAGAAAATAATATCTTCGATTTATCGAAGACGATCAGAATCGAGAAACTACTCCTCCTCTGCTTTCACTCTCGTAGCAGACTCCGCCAAACGAAATCTCGGACGCGTTTCACATCGTGAATAAATTCTAATTGTTGTTCAACAATCACAATTTCCATTTCTGACGATTCAGTTCTAATTTTAGTTTAACGTGAATGTACAGCACGTCTCGGTCGCGAATGTTTCAAACTTACGCGAAAATAATGTAACCTAAGATGTTGAATTGTATCCTAAATGAAGACTAAGCTGAAACAACCTGTAATAATCTATGGTAACGAGCACGGGCTGTTGTACTGAATTTGGAGTATTGAAGTACTCATTTTCAACGGACGAGAATCGATCGAACGATTCGAGGGAAATCGAGAGGAGGCGTTCAGATCGAGAATCGTCGTCAAAATTAAAAAAAAAAAGAAGAGAAAATATAAAGAAAGAGAAAAAAAAGAGAAAACGATCACGGAGATAAGAACGATTAGAAGGACGGTTGTGCAAACCGACTGGGAGCGAGGCGAACGCCCGATCGTTAATATCCCGTAATCTTAAGACGAACCGTCACTGCCACGGCGCGCGTCTCTGGTCTTCCCCGTTTTAGAGCCTCGAGAATTATGGATGCGTTCTACTTCCGGCAACGCACGGAACACGGAAGCGCGATGTACACCCCCTCCCCCCTACCCCCTACCCCCCTCCCGCCGGAAAACCTAGCCCGCTTCGTTCCACCCGTTTTCCATCCGTGGAACATCAACCCCCATCCCCTCGGCACCCGTTCATCGCGGTAGTGCAGCGGCGTGAATGTACGTGGGGAGGCTAGACGTCTCGTCGAAGTTGGCAACAGCATCTGGAGCGTTAAGGCGAATGAGCGATGTGCCGGTGTCTTGCGGTATGATGGATCGCCCAATAGCCAGCCAATATGCAGTATTGCGCGCGGAGTGTGGCAAACTGGTATCCATGCATCAAATCGGCGTTAGACGGAAGCTGAGCGGTCTGCTCGCGTTTACAGGATACAGTGTAACGCGCCGATGTGTCCAGCCAGCTTCTCGTGGTCGGGTTCTTGTCACCCATCCCGTGACCATGCTGCCGCCGCAACGCCGACGACTATACTGTGCACGGCCATACACGCCGTTATACCGGACACGCGTTCGCAATTTTCCGTTCGCCGTTCGAGACCGACCGAATCGATATACGGGCACACCGAACTCTCCTTCTCCGCTCGAGAAATTGCACGACGCTACAGATGTCGCCGATGTCTATTTAGCGACGACGATATCTGTCGTATGTTACTAAAAGATAAGCTTTTCACGTGTTATTTTCTTTTTCTTTTTTTTTCTTTTTTTTTGTCATTGCGAGTAGGGAAATATGAAGTGCAGAAAAAGTGGAGAAAAAATGGTCGCATTCTTAATTCTAATGAAATACAAATTACTTGTGAAAGTATTACTTTGGAAGTAAAGAATATGTTCATTTGAAAGAAAAAACTAGAGGTCTACTGTCTATAATTACCCAAAATGAATCTATATTTACAGATAAATGAATCCTCTTTTAAAATGAAAATACGCTGATATCGAACAACTGGGGTAATTCGGTGATTACGAATGATATAGTGGACATGATTAATGACAAAAGACTGAAAAAATAATTGCGTGGAAATAGAATATGTTCGCGATAATGGCTCTCACCGCCACGTATTTTGCGAGCTACGGACTGTAAATGTCTAGACAAAAGACCCTCCAACAATGCAGCATATATTCCTCCGTCCTTAACCTACAAACTTTCATAAATAACTGGTGTACAAGCTTCCTACGTAGTACGAGTATTCTCATTAACTCCCATCATTGATAAAGTCTCTTGCTCTTCTCGAGCACCAACGAATAAAACTTGGAACTTTCGTATCAGATTCGTGTCAGATTCATCGTTAATGTCTTTTCGAAGGAAACGTGACGATATGTTAGATAGGAAATATAAGAAATTCTGCAAAAATTCACTAAAATATTTTCCAGATTGTTGGAAATTCAATTCTTCAGAAAATATTCAAAAAAAAAACCTTTCCACTGGTAGTTCATTATTTTTTAATATAATTAACTACCAGTAACCAAAATTAGAACTTTAAATGAGCCGTTCAAAAGCCAGATCGATGAAGAACTGTAGGATCGAAAAATATAGAAAAATGATACACTGTTTTAAAATTTTAAAATCTTCGGATTTACTACTACTCGCAGCATCGTCTCTACTTGATGGAATTTTAGCGTCTGAGAGGCTCAAATGAAAGATGGAACGGCGAATGAAAACAATAGGCTTGCAGTAATTGTGATGTCCGCGAAACTTCGCGAAATTGCAGCGTGAGAATCATCGATTTCACGCGATCGCGCTTCATCCGAACTTGCCAAGCAATAAAAAGAAAAAAAAAACGGGGAAAAAAGGGAAAAAGAAAGGAAGAAGAATAAGAAAAAAAACAAAAATTGCAACGTGTAATTATTCCATTCGCGATAAGCCAACGGAACGAGCATGCTTATAGCGGTTTATTTTGAGACCGCAGCTTTAATTGTGGACCAAGCGGAGTGTCTACTAATTGTAGAAACGGCGTACTGCGAATTCGTTTTAATAATACCGGCGTTGATTGCCATGCTGCTCGCGAGCCACTTGCCGAGATTTTAATCGACCTCGCGTTTCCGATCTTGCGATTATTTTTCTTTTGCTATCCTCCCTTCTTTTGTAATGGCTTTATTTCGCCGGCTACTCCTCGCGAGAAAGCGCTCCCGTTTCGAAAATAATCGTAGGTACAATATTCGTCTCGAAGATAACGCGAGACAAATTGTCACGGTGACGGGAATTATGTTACGAAAGATAGGATAAGAAACACTGATGTACAGTCTAACGTCTCTTTTGGAGAAACAGATAACGCTGGAACTTGCCTCGGTGGACCAAATGAGGGTGGCGTGTTCGCGTTAACTTTAATTAGGATAATTAGGCGTGTTCGGATACCGATAAGCATTCGGATACAGCATATCTGAATGCTTGTTAAAGAGGAAAAACACGCTCGGCGAGTTACACGCGTAACTGATCGTGTATTCTCATTAAAAGATATAAATCTCGAATTATTCTCAACGCTAGAACTGCTAATTGTAGATTTGAGACTACATATGTCGTACAAAATGAATGACAGTGAAAGGTAAAAAGAATGTTTCAAACAAAAGTTTATAAAATTCCTATAAATAAGCAAAATACGAGTTGGTTATTTTTATTACTCTAGCAGTTCTGGTATTGAAAACGGTATGACGCAAACTCGCATTAATGTGACACTATCGCAAATGTTCGCAAATATTATTAATTTCTACCGTTTTTGTCGTAAAAATGACCAATTTACGAGGGGAATTGAAAAGAGTGAAATTTCACTACGTTTTATGACTAACGAACGAAATCAATTAGAGACGAGCTCAGTAACCTTCGACACAATGGAGTTCAAGGTCGTTAAAGTAGAACAATTAAATGAACACTTTAAAAATTTTACAATATTACGATCTTTTCGTTCTCGTCGCAACGATTTTCATACGTAAAAGATCTCTCAATTGTAAACTTGACAAGTAATTCACGAGCAAAAATTACTACAAAAATCTATACAGGCCATCGTGTTACGTGTGAGGAATAATCTAAAATTTTTAATCTACCACTTACGAGAAAAACGGCCAGAAATAATAACACCGTGACAAAATTCTGCGTGTTTAAATCACGTGAATTAATGGAGGTTGGTTTGACAATAAACCGCGAGGACAAAGAGGAAAGCATTTTGGACTCACCGAAACGTCAACGTCGTCAAAGGCCTGTAGCTCTTATGGCTGTTGATGTCGTGCATAGGCGTGCCCCAGAAGTCGTCCTTCAGGATGCTGGTCCATGGGTTTTGAGCGAGTACGTCCTTGTTCCTCACCACCGCGGGTATATCGTCGTGCACGAAATCACCACCTAACGCGTTCAGGTAACAACCAACGGCGACCAAAGCGACCGTCGCGTAAATACACCATCCGGGCGGTTCGTTCCCCTCCGAGTCGTTGCAGCCGCTACGACCGGCCCTCTTGCTGTTCTGGCAACAGCAACCGTTGTTTCGTCGTCTCATGATTCACCGAACGCGAACTACCACCGACGCGCGAAAGGGGTTAAACGTTCTGCCGCGATCGTCGGCAATGATCACTGTCATGGAGGCCAGGTAAGCTCTTTCATACGCCGCTATCTACCGCGTTGATAGATCCTCGTGGTAGAACGAGTCCACCGTTCACCGTCACACGACTCGATCGCCGATCGCATCTCAAACACCTCGAAGACCGCCAACACGACATCGACATCGGTTCTTTTTCTCCGTACTATCCGTGTAGAACCGGGGCAGAGGGGACACGAAAGTGGCAAAGCTTCTCGTTACGAATCACGGATTACGTACGTTACGTTTGTTCGTTCGTTCGTACAGTGGCTCGTGGCTGTTTGCAATTAGACGAGTAATCGTTCTCTTTGAACGACCGCCACGCGATCGCAGAACGTTCGATGGAGACAGGGAGATAGAGAGCAGGCGGTGTTTTATTTTTCCTATTTTTCTAGGGAAATCCAGCGAGCATCGGTGACGCGGGCGATACTACCTGCGCTGGCTAGCGTTCCACTCTTCCATTTACTTCAGCTAGGCTAGCTTTGAGCATTCGTTGGCCTCGTGGTGAGCTTGATAAATGACTGCGGAGGTTCATTATTTATCGAGCCGGCACGTCCAATGTGTCCGCTCTAAAGAGAAACGGGTTTCGCGCGAGCTGATTGCTCTTCCACGGATAATAGTTCTCGCATGGTGGTTGAGATTGTCCCCGCGGGAGGGTGACCGGTCGCGTTCTTCCTTTTACCACCACCTTTCTCCCCACTCGCACAGCTGCAACGATTTAACAGCTCGTTACGATCACAGGTATCGAGTTACCTGACGACGCGTCGTCGCGACGTAGTACGCGAACTGGTTCGACCGATCGGTACCGGCGACCGATCGAAACAACCGACCGGTACGTGTTTCGTTCGGATCACCGCGATCACCCCGATACACTACGCTCCCCTACGCGAACAAAGAAGTGGAAACGAGCTCGCGTGCATCGGTTCCGTACGTCTCGCCTGTCGAAAAAACCGTGCACAACCCGTGGAAACGAAGTGTTCTACCCACTGTTTGTGTTTCAGCCTGGCCGTTTTTGCGGCAATTCTCTCGCGAATATCGACATCCAAGATCCTCCTTTACGGTTCTTCGCAAGCGCACTTCCGCTTCTCGTTCCGTCTTCGTAGCCTTCGTGCACTTCTTCTTCTCGCATGGACGAGCTGACGAGGCAAAAAAGACGCGTTAAAAACCGACTCGTTCTCTCATCGCGAATGCGTAATTACGTATTCCACTTGATGCCTTTGGTTCTTTGGTTTCTTGGTTTCTTCGACGAGTGCAACACTGCCGGGGAGATATCGACGCTCCGCGTTGACGAGTCGGCGAACAACGGGCACTCCTCCCTCTCCCGTTTCTTCCTTTTCAATTTCAGGCGCATCCGTTCCCACGGCCAGACGACCCTATCCTCTCTCAGCACGGGACAGCGAATCTCGCGAAATTATGGAAAACGAGCAGCGACATCGGTAACAGGCGGGTACCAGCGGGCGGCAGAGAGAGAGAACGGCTGTATGACCCAGATATACGCCATCGTGGCCGGGCTACTTCTATTGCCGCGACTTTCCTATGCATATAGATCTATACAAGCGGTGGTATCTGGCCGGAGGCGCGCACAGCACACCTCTCCAATTCCCCGCAGTGCCGCCCCTTATTCTTCTCCCTTTCTTCCTTTCTTCCTTTCTTCCTTCCTTCCTTCCTTCCTTCCTTCCTTCCTTCCTTCCTTCCTTCCTTCCTTCCTCGCTTGCTCGTTCCTCTTTGGTTTCACCTTTCACGCCTCACGAATCTTCCTCCATTCGCATCCTTTTACTTTTACGCTCCTTCCTGCCGTGACGTTTCGCCCGAAAGTCGTCGAATCTCTGGCTACGCGTTACACCGATCTGATCCGGTCTTCGTCGACCCCTCCCCTTAATAGTGCTCGAGGTTTACACTTTCTGTCCTCGACAGATCTCTCTAACGTTCGAACGGCAGTCAACAAAGCATTACCATCGCCTTTCCTCGAATTTTCTATTTTTTTTTTTTCGAGTCACAACTTACGACTCGAGTCTGTTGACATGCCTCGCAGACAGCTGCGTAGTTACAACAGGTTGAAAATGATGTCCTAATAAATACGTGTACAGTTCCACGAGACGAGTACAAATACGAGATTATAAAGTTCGTGGAAACGGATTGTTATGATGGTTCTCTGGCGAGGAGAAACTTGTTGCAAGAGGATTTGCAGATCGATGACGGACGGCACCTCACGAGCGGAACCACCGAACAGGAAACGCACTCCGCGCCATTACCGAACGAACGTCTGCCGAGAGCGAACCGATCGCGAACAACCGCGCGAGTCTCGCGTTCGTTGGCGAATTCGAGCGGGTCGTCGCGACGACGATAAGCGCAAGACTAAAGGACGACGGCATCCGCCCGGTTATATACCCGGCGCACTCTGACCTGCAAAGCCGCGCCCGCGCACAAGCCACCCCGGGGCATTTCCCTCTTGCCTTCCACGCTGTCTCTCTCCCTTTCCTCGAGGCCACCTTACGTCGCGTGCTCGCGAACCTCGCGAACCTCGTGTTTGTTTACCTGCGTCTTTTCCCCAAAATCTCGCTGTGAAACCGAGATCCCACGATCTGCTTGCTCGTACGGGAGGAGTCGAGTTGGAGTATTTCTGGTTCTGAAAGATGTGAAAATTAGAAGACAGTTAGGTAAATTGGTCAAATATCAGCAGGTTGATTGTTGGTAGTTTGGAAATTATTTTCACTGGCGAGATAGATCATAAACACTGCGATTGTTTCGAAATGTCAATTAATAAGTTGAAACGTGACGTGAGAATTTCATAGACGTTAATTCGTAAGACGATCGTTCACTTCGTGTCTAGTGATAGTAAACCAATCTAGATTTCGTCGTTTCTTCGCCAGAAAATTAAATTTTTGATATTTCAAATAACTTCTCTTTTTTTCTTTTCTTTTCTTCTCGTAAGTAATCTTCTTAAGAAACGATAACAATGTTTCTACCATATATCGAAATAATTGAATATTCGACTAAATGCGTAGTATCATTAAGAATATTTAAAGTGATTGGTTATTATACGTTCGTTATATTCACAGAACATAATTTCATTTATTCTTTTATCACTCGATTTAATGAAAATCATCTTTCACTGGATTACTTTGCACAAATATAGATCATAAAATTACATTCTTTAGGAAGACTATTTAAGGAATTAAATCCTTCGAGAAGGCTACTTAAATGATTACTCTACTAATAACATCAAAAGAAGAAATCTTATACAAAATTCATTTTTCTTCCATCTTTATTCCTTTCGAATTAACAAACTGTTGTCTTAAATTTTTATATTTTGTAGAAAGATACGAAAGATCTTCTTTGATACTGAGTGAGGTAAATGTTTTAATTTTTTAGTTACCGTTTTTAATTCTTTCAACCGTGTCATTCAAGTACCGTACCATTTATGCATATTATCTTATTGCGCCTTTCTCGCAGTAATCTGACACAGATATCTTCTTTAATTACAATTTGGAAACTTAAATTTCTCATTCCGTTTCTCACGAATCTCTTCCCTTCTTCATTTTTAAATTACGCTTTATACACGCTTGATATTGATATTATCTAATACTAATTATATCTACTAATATAAGAATAAATTTTTCTTGATCTTCTAATTTTAATTCGAATGAACTTTGTCGTTTTTCGAGGACAAAAAGGTGTAAATGATGAGTCAAGATAAAACTTTTAGAATTAACTTTGATTTGAACAGTTCACTAGATAATATATCAAGCGTATTTTCCAAATAAATTAAATCAACTGTTTGCTGAATATGTATATCGGAATTATTGTCACTATCGTTTTCCAAATTTCCATCAACTTTACAAAAACAATTATCGAAATCGAAAATGAAATAATTCGTTTATACGAGTGTGAGAAGAGTATACAACTGCGCTCACTTTGTTCATGCTTTCTCTAAATTTTACTCCAAAAATTCAACATCATAATATATTTGTATTTTATCTTAACAATTTCGCAATGCGCGTGCGATCATTCTTCGTCATTATTTTCCTAAATATACAATTTACAGCTATGTAACAAGATCTTTGCAAACATTGACATCAAAATTACTCCATATTACTCTATATTCGACAGAAATGAATAGTCAAAGCGTGTAATTATTTTTGTAACGTGTAATTATTTTGTAACGAAACGGTTTACGCGTTCTCGCAGTTATTGAAATCAAAAACAGAACTGGCCATTTACCGAGGCGACGGAAGAGTCGGAGTATGTAATCGTTCCTCGTTATTGCCTGCCTAAATGCGCACACGGGGCAGGATTACGAGGGATCAAACGGAGGAGAGCGAATCGGTGGCACTCGAACCACCACCGAACGTAATGAGGATACGAGCTAGTTACGAAGACGATGATGCGATAAAGAGCTCGCCGTCGGGTGAGCATTGCAAAGTGTTACAATAGAGACCGCGTTTCATCGCGGTTATGGAACGTTCTCGTTTCCACGACATTCCTCGTCCATCGAGAGCGGATTCGTTTCGTAGAAAACTGCCTTCGAAACGCCGTTCGAGTACGTACAAATGGCAAAAGTCGAATTACGATTACTATAAACGTTGGACGATCGTGGCCGTTATCGTGATCGACGCCGTAAAAACGATACTCGTTTGCCCGGGGCGTAAAGAAGGAACGTGGAAAAATATCGAAGAAGAAAGAACGCGCGCCAGCCAACTTTACTCACGTACACAGTTCGTCGCGAATGTATTCGAACATTTATAGGAACTTTTTATGAATGCATTACGTGTATGTTGTGTAAAACATTTCGATATTTTATCAATACTGTGATGACCTGATTGTATTGGTCAAGTTTGCAACAAATGTGAAAGATATGTCGAATTTATAAAATATCTGATAAATCACAATGTGCTTTAATGCTTAAAATCACTATTCACGTTGTATATTAGATTTGTTGCTAAATATACGTCTTCAAAAACTATAATAATCTCTGTATAGATTATCAAATTTGTAATCACTGTAGTCTTGCTAGACTGACAATGAAATTCGAAAGCGTTTTATTTTATATACGCACAACATCATAAAAAGTTCTTCCATGGTAAATGTTCGAATATTTTTGCAATTCTTCACATAAACAGGACGAGCTTGCATGACTTGTCCACTTCGAATATCTTTGAAATTCTACAAAAACAAAAAAAAGGAAAAAAATAGTACTCATGTTTTCGGAGATGTTCGCGTAAGTTATGAGACCGGTACTGTATACATGCCCACAGTATGAACTCACGAACAATACACCAGTGCCGGTTTTTCGACGCCTCACACCGTGGAAAAATAAGCTCCGATCGATCATGGAATTTCGGCCTGTCGAATCTACAACACTTTATCATCGAAACGATTTGCCGAACCAAAGCATCAACGTCGATCCGCGACGATATTGCTCGCGTCGACAGGCCAATCTTTCAATCTTGCGTACAAACGACGCGCGCGCCTAAATTAAATAACCGTGTGATTTCCCTAGTGAAAAATCGGTGAAATTAATACAACGCTACGAAATCCATTCCGTTGCAATCGAGACAATCATCATCCTTTTCCGACGAACGAGCCGACAAAGATTTTTTTCGAAATTCCAACGCGAAAGAAATCTGAAACGTCGGCCTTGCTTCCTTATAAATTATCTAAGAATAGTTGTAGCTACATGCACATTTTAGAAAAAATGATGCAACAGAATGAAACCAAAGTTAGACTTGATACAAAGTTTTATATTCCATGTGTTTACTTCTTCAAGCGTAGTAAGTGTTAAATGGCAATAGTAAGATAACAAAAATTTTAGATTTCGATGTTTAATAATATAAGATGTCTGTTCAATATCTACTCCTTTAGTATGATTCCTGTAAATCCTCCAATTGCAAATATTAAAATAAATCCAATTGATCATATAAATGAAATGTTAAATTTTAATTTTGATCCATGATAAGTAGCTAATCATCTAAATACTTTAATTCCTGTAGGAATTGCAATAATAATTATTGCTAATGTAAAATAAGCTCGTCTATCAATATCTAATCCCACAGTAAATATACGACGTGCTCAAACAATAAAACCTAAAAATCCAATTCCTAACATTGCATAAATTATTCTTAAATTCCCAAAAATTTCTTCTCTTTTTCTTCCTCTTTCGTTTACAATAATATGAGAAAATAATCCAAACCCTGGTAAAATTAAAATATAAACTTCTGGATGTCCAAAAAATCAAAATAGATGTTGATATAGAATTGGATCAAAAAATGATGTATTTCGCAAACAACGAGGGAAATTTTGTCTGTAAAAAAGGGCACGTGTTTTCATTTGAAAAAATGAACATAACAATTCTGCACATGCAATGTTCTTTGAAGCATTTGTGCAATTGCACTGAAAGAAGAGCTATTTTAAACACCTGTGCGAGCCACCCTTTACGTAATGTTAATTTCCGTTTAACGAAAAGAAAAACATACGCTGATGCGTATGTTCGTATGATGGTCTCCTTGATGGCGACTATTTAATAATGTATCCACTCGATGTTAACGTGCCAAAGGAAATGAAAGATTCTCTAGTCATCGTGGAAAGGTGTCGGAGTACGATATTATTACGATATAATTACGAATGTAATTCCGGCGGTGACGTGGGACAGGAAAGCAGAGACAGTAAGAAAAAGATGCGATAGCAATTTCAGCAAGGTTGGCTCGTGGCGACTGCCTATCTATGGCGCAGGGTGGTTTAAACTTTTCGCTCACGCAGAACGGAAGATCCGATTAGGAAGCAGATGGACAAGGAATTACCATCGCAAGTAGTCGTCGTCATTTCAAAAGCGTGATTCTGTAAAAGGATTACTAGGAGAAATCTGGATTTCTTTCGTTTTTTTTCAGATTTCCAGGATTGAAACGAACTTGACTCGATTAAGCTCGATTTATGTTTACTTTCACTTTCATGTTGTAATTTTTGGTACGACTAAATTTGCAGCTTCGTTAGAAATTACTATCAATTTCCAAGGGATTACTATCAATTAAGAATATTTACATAAGTACCTTCTTGTTTTTTAGTTTACTAACCAAATATATTTTCTAGATCTGTAATAATGGACAAATACTAATTTGCATTACACACAGTTCAATCAATAAAATTCTCATTTATTTCGAGACGAAATAAAAAGTCCTCTTTTAAAAAGCCGAACAACGCGATGGCCGTACGAAACATCGCGTACCAAGTAAAATCCCCGCGAATGATCACAGTGTTCAACGAACCAGCAACGGGGATTCATCAAAACATCGTAATGGTACGAGGTCTCTGGTGCCAGAGACAGCTCTGGTCCACCACAATGGAGAACTTTATGGACAATCAAAGGTAGAGAACATTCGGTCGGTTCAGATGAGAAGCGATGAGAGAGAGAGAGAGAGAGAGAAAGAGAAAGACAGACAGCATATATTTAATTAATGTAGTCACGAGATAGAGACATTGTATACTCGGACTGGCTATTCTTGCAGCAATTGTGTAAGTTGCTGGCACAACCTGCACGTGTATGTAAATATACACACGAACGAAATCCACAAGCACGAACTTACGCGCGCGTGTGCGTGCAAGCTGTCGAATTCGTCGCAAAACTCGTGCATTTCGTGCCATGACTCGACTATCCAGGCGAGTCGAGGAAAGTACAGTGTCCGCAATTTCCGGTAATGTTCGCGCGAGAACGCTTTGACGAGGTACCAGCGACACCGAAGCTCGTGACCGCGACATCCGATGAAAATTTACCGGTTGCCTTCTGCCATCGTATGACACCTTCTGCTCTTTTTTTCAAGGCGAGATTCCCTGCAAGCGTGGGAATCCCCCGATTATAACAATATATTGCAAGTTCTCCTTCTTTATCGTTTATCTTTTTTCCACCTTTCGTTTTACTGAGAACTTAGTTGGTTTGACAACTAACAAAAAAGGGACAATACACCTTTTAGTTCAAGGAATTCCCGAATATGGATAATTTTCAATTTCCACATTGGTTTTTTATGCACGAGCAGGAGCACATCTCTCTAATCTCTGCTAATCCTTATAGGGAATCCCATCTTGACAAATGCTTGGTTTGACAAGCTACCTAACAATGCGCCTTTTACTTCAAGAAATTCCCGAATATGGATAATTTTCATATTCCTGAGAAAGAACACATTTCGTCCATTGCATCCAATCTGTGCTTCTAGTCCTTACAGGAAGTACCATCTTCGCAGTTTAAACGCAAACGCAAGCGGAAAACGCATACGTCCTAACATCTGCGTCGAACAAACATAGGAAATCCTTCGGCCTCTCGGTTCCTTGCCAGTCATCAAGAGGCGGAGTATCGGCTTGCTTACGAGAGAAAGGCGTAGACGAACCAGCAATTTCGGGCGAAATTTCTACGATCGACGTAATCGGAACCCTGCCGAACATGCAGCAGTCGTTTTACATCGGGCTGCCCCGCTACGTCGAATCGCATCCATTGCTAGGGTGCTCGTACGCTGCGTTTGTCGATGGGATTATTGAAATTGTCCGTGGCTCCGTTAATTCTTCGGGTCACTGCCGAGAGATCAACCGAGAACATTCTCGGGGCTTTTTGGGTTTGTTACGTTTCGGTGTACGTCCCTGTGTCCGTCTGAATGTCATGGGATGAGGTAGGCTTCTTGGAAATGTTCGCCAATGTCTTGAGTATTTTTGACTCGGGATGCCGATCGCGTCACGATCGAACGATTAAGTTTTTTGACAGAGTATTTTATAATGTAAAATAATAGGCTGATTAATAACCAAGTCAACTTAACCTGTCTCGAAAGCATTTTAAACTTGCAAAATATGAAATTAATTTTTAATCCTCCGGGTCACCGCATGCTTGAAGATGGAATGTGAAGTAACAGTTGCGAAAAATTCTCAGAAAAAGATTTCACAATAATTTTTCAAATGTTATAAAATGAACACTTTAAAGTTTCGCAACTTCATTAACGTGTAATATTATACATAATGGAGATCGAATCTATAAACGTGTTAAATCACCTTTAATTCCCGACATTATTTATTACTTGTCCGTACCAATTTCCGAGAATTCTTGGTTATTTTCCAGAGAACATAAATCTGTCTGTTAAAGTAGGACGTTCCCGATATCGTTGTTCTTTCATAAAATTCACTTAAAAATGAGCAATTTATCTACCTATCTATTTAGAAGGTAACTGAATACAGGATGAAACATAATTTAATTGAACCTTAGATTGAGGTAAACAACTACGAAGGAGACGCGTGAACCATCGAGTGAGGGATGTATAAGAAAAAGTGGGATTAAAAGTTAAAGAAGGAAATTGGTTAGCAGCGACAATGAACTTTATACCTGCCAGCATACAGGTATTCAATCTTGAACCGCGCCGATCAACAACCGATCCTCAATGGATTGGATTACACGTGAAAGGCGTAGATGTAAGTTTGATGGAGGAAAGTTTCTCAAGGGAAGTGCGCTAACATCGAGGAAGGACATGGTTCCTGCGTCAGCACTGATCTTGCGACAACGAACTTCGTACCCAAACAACGAAACGGATGTTGATTAAAAGGAATTAACTCACTGGAAAGTGAGAATTTCGACTATTTTTAGAAAAAATCGACGAAAGTAAACATATTTGCTAATCTTTGGAAAATTGTAATCTAATAATTTTAAGAATACAATGTGTCTGCTCGTAACGCGTGAAAAAATCTACAACAGCAATTCATTAGTTACTCTGAAACCAATTTCACCATCCACGGATTAGAATTACAGTTATCAATTGTAAAAAGTACATTCGACAAAGAAGAACCTCGAAAGTTAAAACTTTATAAAATCTTGTCATTCTTATATAATTTATATATATATATATATGTCTACGTCGATATCTTGAACGTCATCGTAATCAAATGTAATTATCAATCTTTGTTAATTACGCAAAAAGGTACTAAAAACAATTTACGTCAGAGAAAGACAAATAGTAAGAAATCCGACTGACAAATAACTGACTGCTGAATCACGCTGTAGATTTTACTTACGTTGGCAAAGGGTTGAGAGACCCTTTGCAATTTCCCCGGAGATTACGATAACAGGTCGTACGAACGTTAAAGAGCGCATTCAACGATCCCCTATCGACGATTGTGTATCCGAAGATAAACTTCAAACAAACGCGGTGGGTCAGCGCGAGGCGTTGTCATTTTTACGCGATATGGCCACTCGTCGTGAAACGACGTTGGCATAAAGTGACACTGGCACGAAGGAACAAGTTACATTCGGGGTCGTGGCACATCGTCGATGTAATCGTCGGGCACAATCAACCGTGAGAGGGTAAGGGATCCGGGCCCGACCGTTTCGAGGCTTTGCCAGACCTCGTGTTCGAGCTTGCGAAGTGGCTTAGACCAGCGTGGCCAGACACCGAGTTAACGCAGGCTGTTCCAAGTTGCTGAGAGCTGGCCAAACACTGATACCCCGGAATTCGACCTAATAAATTCGCGTGTTTCTTGTGATTGACTTGCCATTACGGCCAGCAACCGTCGCAATCTCTGATCAGCGGCTTAACACTCGAGAGAAGGTTTGCCAACGAGGGTGAACCGCGGTAGAAGAAGGGGGGGTGGACGAAAGAGGCGAGAAGAGGGAACAAGAGGCAAGCTTTCTGACGAAAGTTTCCGCACTGGGAGAGAAGGGAAGAGAGAAGAGGGAGGGGGGCAAAGGATAAGCCGGATTAAGAATAGCCTTACGCGAATTCGTCGAATTATTTTCTCCTGGCGGAGGAATAATTACGCTTGGAAGCGTTGTCTAACTCGAACGTTAGCGCCACCGTTTCTAGAAAATCGCGTCACCGTGCAGGAAGATTCTTACCCGACGAATCGTCCGATCAAAATTGAATTCGAATAACAAATCAGCGAGGATACCTTTGTTGTAGTTGTTCACGGTTGATGATGGATTTGCGAAGACGTTTAATCTCTCTCGTTAGAGGGGATTGTTTAGGTGATATAGACGGAAGAGATATTCGGACGTACTTTTCGTTTCGAGATTGGCAGGACACTGATATTATTGGCATTTTATTGAAATTTCATTGTGTAAATTACTTTGTAACGTTTAATTTTCTGTTCCTGACGAAATGACGCGTAAATATGCGACGCGTAATGGCGTTGCATATTTATTGAGACTGCAGTTACAACGAGTTTTGTACGATATTTTTCAGATCAAAAACTGCCGAATAATTACGCAATTTAATTACAGAAGGTACTGCGCGTGATTATTCATTGCAGTTGTTTGGCATGCATTGTGGCTTCATTATTGCTTTTCGCGGACAAATTAAATCGCAAAGCCTGTGTAATGAAACTTTACGTATCAAAGCAACACTTCTACGTTCTCGTAACTTCAAACGCGTCCGAAACGAATTGCATTAAACAATAATCATACGTTGCGTTTATCTCGTTGAAGGAACTGTGAGAGCTCGTGCGAGAGAAATTTTTCAACAGTCTTCAACGGCGAAAATCTCTTTAGAACGCTGTTTCGCCAAATCCCATTGCTTCGACGAAATAAACGCAAACACGGGTATCCAAGCGAGCAGATATATTGTAACCGATGCGACGGTAGTTTACAACGAGTCGTTCGTTTTCAATCGAAAGATTTCACGAGCGGGAAGGACAGTGCACGAACGATCGAAGGGAATGGGCCGCGAAGACCGCAGCGCGTTCTTTACGACCGGCGCGCACGTCGCACGTCGCACACGCGCGATTCGAAACCGATCGAAACGGATCGAACGACACTTGTTCGTTCGCCTCGCGTTTTACATTATTTGCGCGCGGCGCGGTTTCGACAACCACACAACCGGCGCGTTTGGGCGTCGACGACAGTTGAAGCAACGCGTCGATAAATCAACCGGCGGAAAATGAGGACGGAACGAGAAGACACGACAACGCGATTTCGACGCGAATCCCGTCGGTCCACTTCTGCTGTCTCCTTGTCGGCCCGTTTTCCACCGATTATTTACGGCTTGCAATTTGGGTCGAATACCGACCGTTCGTCGGAATTCATGCTCGTTCATCATGCGAGGAAATTATTCCTAATTTAATGGAACGGTATGGTCACGCTGGCAACTCGTGCCAGCCGAAACGACGACGCGATGCGGTTAGGATTGCGGGAGAAGACGGTTCGGTCAGATGGTCTCTCGGTCAGATTCCAAACAACCCGCAAATTGTCTGTGTTTTAAAAGTGCGGTGCGAGTGTATGGGTAGAAATAAATGATTACTTTTCACGCACGTTTCTTTGATTTTGATGTATGCTTACAACAGCGTTTCTCAAGCAATGATATAAACCAGTTACCATGTGAATAATTCGTGCAACATGTACTGTAGAATTCTTCGTTTGTTGCTATTGGTGCTAAAAATTTTATCATCTGTCAGTTTAATTTCAATATTGATATGTACGATCGCTTCACGTCTGAATAACTGTGGTAAAAATCATACGTGTATTATCAAATTTCATAGAAATTGAAGCAACCAGATGAGACTGAAGAAAATATTACATTGAACAAAATATAATATCTGTACTGAATGAATTATTAGTGGTGCAGTAACAAAGTATGTGTGTAATTCACTACTTTCATCAAGAAGTAAGTACGTGGAATGTGAGAAATTTTTCGTTTTGAAATTACATTTACACGAAATGCACCGCCATCTGTGAGCCGTTACATGTAACAACTTATCCTAGAAACGTAATATTGCTGTAAATGCTGAAAAGCATTCGACACTTTTATGGTAATATTACCTTCAAGATTTACCATCACTGTTTTCATTATTATTACATTAAACAGACATAAAACACAAAACATTTACATTTTATGTTTTATACGTGCAAAGACAAAAATGACCAATGCGATTCTCAAATATCATTTACACGTGACTCTACTTACCTAGAATCGTGCAAGGACAAAAGCAAACAATTAATCATGTGTTTTCATTTATCATACGATGTTAGTTCATCATCGTACGATTCAATAACAACTAATCTTCCAAAGTATCAAATTACAAGCTAAACTATCTCTACGAATCTCTTTATCCATTTAAGACGACATAACAAATACAACTGACGCAAACACGAGAGACAAGATTGCGGTTATAATTGCTCCGAAATGGCGGAACATTATTTACAGAAGAAAAGGGGTGAATTCATAAACGCGCGACCTAATCACTCCCCCTAAATTTTGGTCTTGAAATTAGCTTCTCTATACTAAAGGAGAAGCAGTACTATCTGGCGCGCACGTGCCACTCGTAATTACCCCGTTTACCATAAGAATACACTGGGATGGAAAAATAAGATGAAAATCATTAGAAAATGATTAAAAGCGCTTCGAGCGCAAGTGCGAATATAAGAACGTAATGGATGCTAATTGCGTTTGAAATTGTTTCGTACTATCCTCTTTATTCAAATGTGAGTTGAACGTTGAGCCAAATCGTATTAAACACAGCGATAAATTATCGTTATAAAGGTACGTAATTGTGTATTTTGGAAAATTTTACGACCGATATATAGTAATAAAATAAATGCTGCAACTTCACTTTACAGTGTTTCACGATATTCTTCTCGCTCGAGTATTTAAGCATGAAATACTATGAGACGCAACAGATTACAGATCTTGTGAAAATGTAGAAAAATTGCAATGCCGAAAGCATAGTATTTGTGATATTAAATATGTTAAGAAGTTCTTCGTCAA
The DNA here is from genome assembly GCA_032399595.1 of Tetragonula carbonaria. Classification (NCBI taxonomy): domain Eukaryota; kingdom Metazoa; phylum Arthropoda; class Insecta; order Hymenoptera; family Apidae; genus Tetragonula; species Tetragonula carbonaria. Next base: position 10,973,768 of record JAUCRC010000002.1, read on the forward strand.
ACCGTGACTCTGTGATAAACATTCAGAGAACTTTCCCGCAATGAGGTTCCACAAACTACGTAGCAACGAATGTTCTTACATTTCTCACTATTCTACAATTTTTCCGAACATCTATCTCGCTGGATTGTGCAATCTTCTATGGAAAAGATAAACAAAAAACTACGGTGATACTGTTTCTCGCGTTGTTACGAAATCGTATCACCGTACGCTCGAAAATGCTGCAGATCGATAGAAATTTGGTCCTCTTCCAACAGAATTTCCACTCTATTACCGCCTCGTTCGCTGTTCTAAAATTTTCACTGCGACAAAATTCCATCGATTTCGAATAAACAAATGCTGTTCGATCGGCACTACTCTCGTCTCTTTTTCTCCCTTACTCTCTGTTTCCCTCTCTCTGTTCCTCGGACGACCGACACGGGAAAGCGTTTTTATCGGAGCGCCATTCGGGCACGAATGAAAGTCTCGCGACGAGTGTAGCACTAACATAACGTATATTTATCGCGTCAGAGTATTCCTTCGAAATATTCACTATTCCATTTCCCGAGGCCGGATGCAACTGGCCAGTTTTTCGCCGACTTTATATCAGTTGAACAAAAAGTTAACTATGATGCATCCGTAAAGCCGGAGGATGGGGATCTCTCTCTCTCTCTCTCTCTCTCTCTTTTAGTTTGTAAGCGTCACGTTCGATCGGTAGTTAATACGTCAAATAAAAATTTCTCCGCACGGATCCACGGGCGCTCGCGAATTTTTCAACGGTGACATTCGCGATATTTGCGCGCCGAATTTCCAGTTGAGTCGTTTCCAATTTGCTTTGAACTCATCGGTGCCCCTATAAAGATTGTTCGTAAGTTCGTCGCGACTGATAAAAATTCGAAAAGTTGAGAGCTTGGTTTGATTAATTTCCACCTTCTCTAGTAGAATCTGTTAACCGTGTCATTTCATCATTCTGAATAATTGTGTAATGATAGAGTCCTAAATTCAAAAGTTGGTAAAGACAAATATTGTATTATATAAGGCTTTTCTCGTAAATTACTGAAGCAATTACTGTTTGGTAGAAAGGATATTATTAAAAAGTAAATGATCTACGAGTAAGTAAAGGAATTTTTCGAGCGACCAGTTTCTTCGTTCGCGATTGATACATTCGCCAGGCACACATTGCAAGTTGCTCGAATTTTTTGCCAACAGCTACGACATAGTGCGCTTTTAACATTGATCACTTCGATGCGGCTCTTCGTTTAACGAGACGTTTTGTTTTTTCGATTCTTTTCTTTTTTTTTTCTTTTTATTGCGACATAGTAAATACTACGAAGCAAGGATTGACTTGAAACGTGATTCGAAACGAAAATTTCGTATTAACACATATCCGTCCGGCATTATTTGCACCGCCATTGACCAAGTGCCGGCATTTTTTGACACTATTTGTAGAAATGATATGCTCTATACAAAAACAATCTAACTTTCAAAAAGTTATATGTTTTTTAGTGAAATTTTGGGAAATGAAATAAAATGAATTTGTATTTATATATACATCTTTATTTTTGATTTTTTTCTTTCTGAAGTTAAATAAAAATTAAATCCACAAAAAGATTGAAATGAATTACTGAAAACATACTCGTTATTTTATTAGACTAAGTAAAATATTTTCGAAACTTTAATTTTATCAATAATTAATAATTCTTCAACGAATGGTACTGTTCGAAACATGTTCCAGTACGAAGGAGAATGTTGCAAAGTCACATACATAGCTAGTTTTACTTTTTCTGTTGTGAACTTTACAAACTTTGCAATATTATTTTTTGCAATTGCACCCTTATACGACACAACTGAAGCTGAAATCAGTTTTTTCGTAGAATTATCTCTGTTTGGTGTTATTGAATGGTGAATTGAATTATCTCTGGATATGTGTTAAAATTACGTTTTAATTTATTCGGATTTAATAAAAACAATCAATTATCTACTGCAATATACAAATGACGAATTTTCGTCATTTGGCTGCTGGTGATTGTCTGTGAAATGACGAATTTTCGTCATGCGGACGGATATGTGTTAAAATTAAATCATCTTGTAAAACAGTCGCAGACTGTTGCAGTTTTTTGCTAAATTACTTGAGAAATTGTGTCGCAGAGATAGCCGAGTCAATTACTCGTTAATAATAGTTAAATTAAATGAAAACGGAAACATTTTTGACAGAAAGAAAGAAATATCTTTAACTCCCAGGAAAGGAAAATGTAATTGCTGAAACGAAACACTTGAACAAAAATTGAATCAAGACTTGGAAAATTACTAAATAAACAGGAAGAATTGCCTAATAAATAAAACTGAACCGAACACTCTGTCCCAGACTGTTTTACCATTTACATTCACACGCACGGTACGCGAAATAAATGATCGTCTCGCGAAGCGGTGTTCGCCTTGCGCGCGAAATTTCCCACGTCGCGTCGTGTTTCGACGAGAGAGAAAGAAAATTCTTCCAACGCTCGGCGTGCACGACGAATCCAAGTCCACGAAATTTCTTTTCAGCGCGTGGCTGATGGCGGCGAGGCCGAGGTTATTGAGTGTTGGGCGAGCGATGCCCGATTTCAGGCAATCGCAAGAGCACGCTGAAATCTTTTCAGCATATCGAATGGAACTCGCGGCGCAGGGTTGAACGTAAGTGTGTTTACGTGTTGAAACATTCCGACGGCATGGAGGCGAACTTCTTGAAAGCTTCTTGCCACCGTCCAATTCGGGATTAAACTTATGTACGTACATATCTACTGGCCGCGTCCTGTAGTATCCGGAACTTAACGCGAGTTTGCAGCGCAGACTTCCGGGCTTTGTGGCTCTTTTGGGAGGCGATCCGTGAGCCAACTTGACCTGAGTTTCTCCTATGAGAGGACGATGCTTAAGTTCCGATCCGCTTTCACACCATAAACGTTTCGATAAACGCGCCACGCTCTTCGAACAACATCTTCGTTCACTGATTCACTGACTGGTTTTACTGATAAAACAACTCCGTGCCAGTCTACTCGACTTCATCTAGAGGTTCGAGAAGCTGTTACTAAACAATCGCAGAAAATTATTACGTGCGTTAACGTTCTGCAAATGGCGAACGAATTGACGCGTAATTTTAGTTAAATTTAAACGAAACTCTCGACAGCCACCGTAATAGTTTGTTTGAGATTGAATTTTACTCGAACGTCTGTGATAATGTAATTCAAGTTTCGATTCGAAGTACAATGGTATTTTGATTGCACCGTTGGCACAAAGTTTAATGTTATGAATGCCTCTATTCGTAACTCTTACGGTCACGAATACAATTTAAGACGTATCCAAATGAATATTAAAAACATTTATCTCCACGTGTATCTCGACTGATTCACATTTGCGTGCAATATTCACGATCTAAAATCCAAGCCACCGGCTCGTCGCCAATTTTACGTTTCATTCGAATTGTGGCGATTATAATTTTTGTCAGAATGCCGTCGGTTATTTTCGTTATAACGATTCACGATTATTTCTATCGCAGTAGTATAATAATATTCTCTTTCTACCCAACGTTGATTGTCATCGTAGAGACAGAAAATTATTCGTTTTGTGCGCGGATGCTTATTTTTCCAAGCACTTAGGCGAAAGGCTCTGCCTACTCAGCTGCTCTACTCGTCTCTCCTCTACTTCTTCCGCGGTGCTGCGCAAATTTCAAACAAAATCAAATCTCCGACTTTTCCGACGGGGGGAGTGCCGTCTCGAGCCGAGAGTTTCCTACGCGATTTGCATATTCCCTGCGTACGAATTCGTGGCGAACCGCCGCGCCGCGAACCCCACTGACAAAACGTTGCAACGACACCCTCGATTTACAACCCCGAGGAAACTTTATGAAGAAGTACGGCGAAGAGATTCGTTGTCAGGATCGAGAGACGGTTGTAACAACGATAATCGGGATTTATTACACAATGTATTCAACGTAGGAAGAACACGTAATAATCCCGGTTAATTATTTTATGCACAATGTTCGTGATACAACGTGTAAGTATATAACATCGCGAGGAAGATTGTAAGCTTTAGATAATTACAAGATAATTACAGGATCTAACTATAACACACTTCGCCTGATTATGTTGTTAATTAAAAAGCCGGAGCAAGACGGAATAGAAGGAAAAATATAAGATACAGCGTAGTTGGAGTAATTCAAGTATTTCGAAATCTTCTTTGTGAAGAAGATGGCTTCAATAAAATTCATGTATTTCAGAATATATCACTAACAATGAGTAATTTGAGAAATTTTCCTCATATGGATGATGAAATATAATTTCTTCTTTTATTCAGCATTTCAAGATTTGTAAGTTTAACCATCGTTGATAATTAAAGACTACATGCTCCATAAAACGTCCAGTATTCCTAACATTTCATTACGTACAATTCTCTGATATAATCTCGATGAAACATAAACGTGGCCGAAGATCAACCAAGAACTGGTCGTAAACTCGTGACTTTCGCTCTTAGAGAAGAGAGGATAAAGAACTGTAATAACGAGCAGAGCTAGATATCCGGAGTCAATTCAGTGCGAACGAACGAGCTCACGAATCATCGACTAGTCGACCAGCATAGTAATACAATTGTCGCTCGTCAGAGTCCGTGCAAATCCGAAGCTTGCCCATTCGTCGTGCGATTTCTTTTTGCGAAAGGACAACGAGAACGGTCGAATCGACCGGAATTTTAAGATATAAAACTTTCGCAATTACCGAATGTCACAGTACCCGTGAAAAGTTAGGCGAATATCTTACCAAAGTGAATTGCCACCAGTGCCATTCTATCTCCTTTCTATGTCTTCCTCGTCCGTTTCTTTGTGAATTTTATGTCGACTCTTTCAAAAATTTCATTCAATTAAGTTGAAGATTACGTGTCTTACAAATTCTTGATACGAGGAAATAACGTAAAGTAATAAAAGTTGCAAAACTTCATGCAACACCATGTAACGTATGGAGATCACAAAAAGACAAATTTTTTGCTTTTTTTTGTGGAATCAATTCGATCAATATTTCAAAAACTGCCTGTTTTTCCTAAAATCAACGGGAAAAAATATTATGTGAGGAATATATCTTTGAACGTTAGATATATTAAATTTTTAATTTCTAACGTTTCTAACATATCTAACATATTTTAAACATATCATGTGTTGAATTTTTAACATTTAATATTTCCAACGTGTCTAAATGTGATACGGTGTGAAATTCATTTTGCCATCCGTTGCTTCGAAAGATTTGTAATTTGTACATCGTTTATGTAATTCAAATAGCTACTTTTATTTTCACTTTCATCTGATGCCTTCGAAACTACACACAGTTCTATTTTTTACTAATTTTTAGTTCACGACTATAAATCACAATTCTATCTAACATTCAGTTTCCTTATACAGGCTCCGTCTCTTGCAGATACTCATTTTTTTAAAAGTACTTTTATTTTAACTTCCATCTGATACCTTCGAAACTACACATAGTTCTATTTTTTACTGTTCGCGACTATAAACCACAATACTATTTAATATTCAGTCTCTTTATGCAGGCTCCGTCTCTTACAGGTACATATTGTTTTTAGTTAGAAAGTTAGAAGAATGACTATTACGAACGAGACGAGATCGTTACCTCTATTGCCATGTTTTCACCTTTATTCCACATTTTTCTCTAGCCTTGTGATGATCCTTTTATTTTTCGACCGTGTCTCTCTTTCGTCGTCCCTTTAGCCCTTTTGTTTCTTGCATGATTCTCCTGGCCGTGTCGATTCACGGGCCAGCGAATCGAAGAGAGGAAAGTGTTGGAATGCGCAATAAAGCGGCGTGAAATTGCCAACGCGTACAATAGCAATTGAAGACACAAAGGTTTTTCTATAAATCCTCGCAGTGACATGACGCGCGACCGTCCCCGATTCGATTATCTTGTCCCGGGGTCCTTCTGATTTTTACGTTTGTTCCTTTATTGCGGATTCAACGCTATCCGTTCGCTCGACGAAATCGTTGTTCCACTCTCGCCTGTACTCCGCCTCTTCGGAAACGATTTCATCCTGCATTGTCTGTGATTTGCATTGCAGCTAATTTCTCGCGAGCATTGTTAATATTTAACCAAACGCCAATCGAAGAGAATTCTTCCTCGAAGAAATTTTTGATAATTTTTATTGGCTTTGGTGCATTGCAACGGTTTGATCTGGCTGATAAATGATCTGGCTGATAAAAAACCTCGAAATTTTTACGTGTTGACATTTTTTAAAATTCTAAAAGTCAAAGCAAAATACACTACTTTGTGTTGGCGCGGTATATTTTTGGAACGCGAAATAAAAATTGAAACATGATGAAATAATGTGAAATAAAATCCTTGGATATCACACGATAAAATTTTGCTGAAATTTTTCGGCGGAAAATTTTCACGGCAGTCTCATTGAGATAATGAAGATTGAATGTGATTTCGAATAGCGAATTCAAACGACTTTAAAAACAGAAAAAAAAGATGCATCTGGAGGAAAAAAAAAATAATGAATTAAAAGGAACAGGCGAAAATATCGGGGCGTATCGAGTTTATGCATTAACGAAATTAAAAAATTTACATCGGATGTTATTTGTACAGGTGCATATGATGAAACTAATGCGAAACGAATCTATTTCCATGAAAATATTGTTGAACGTTGCCGATTTTCGGCGAAATTAACTCATTCAATTGTAAACAGCAACAAATGAAATTGCAAATCTTCTTTTTAATTACGTTGAAAGCCACTCGGCGACGCTAACATCTAACTAGAAAACAACCGTCAGAGACGTCAGATTATGTCCTTTCATCCCGTCCAAACAAAGGATGAAAAGACTCCTCTTTATAGAGGAGGACGAGCCTTACGTCATAACATGTTTCAAAAATTTTTGAAAAATAGCGGCTCAAATGAATTGTATTTTGTGTTATCGTGAACATTCCTACAATTTCTCTGCATCTGACTTTAATGACATATAAGGATTATAAAAACTATTGAAATAAAACTGAAAAATGATGTACAATGAAATACAATGATCCGTGCTTCTTTTAGCGAGGTAATTTTCTTTCTTATTCTTCTCGTTCAACATATTTTTAAAAAGTGTGAAAACGTGTCGAGATACACGAGTATGGCAGATTCTACGAAAATTAGATACTGACCTTCTACTTTATTTGGATTGTTGAATAAATGAAATTTATGGAAATTATTTTAAACAAGAACAAAAGTTTCAAGAGAGTTGTAAGTACGTTCCATTCAGAATGAAATGGTCTTAAGACTAATTATCGAAATAACTTGTCAAGATATTTAGTTATCGTCTTTGTGTCTTGTTGTCAAGAATCTGAGTATATTGTCGATTCCACTGAAACGCTGAAAAATTGTACGCAGTAGGAAAGGCCTTTTATTTAAAACTCTGGGGTGTACTAAGAGGATATCATTGAAATTCATAAGGGATTCGTGGTACTTATTCTCGAGGACAACGTGGATTTAAGGATACAATAGTGTCTTAAACAACTGTGGTTGTAGATAATGCTTTCTTACTTCTCTTTACAGAAGAATTAAAAGCGCCACGTAATATTGTGGAAATTATGTATAATATTTATATAATACATTCCTAATACTTACATAATATTATTCGTAAATATTTACACGATACTGGGAACTTTAATATCTAATTACAATCTTTTAATGTTCATGCTGCGCAATAACTTTGATCGAATCCCCTCCAAAAGTAAATAGAATCTGATTCGTAGTACAGCTAAAGAAGATTAGTCAGCAAGTCGACTAAATATATTTTCTTAATTAGTAACATGGCACGCGTGCCAAGCTTGGCACGCAAGAGATTTTGTACAGCACCAAAAAAATTATGTAATAAACTTTAACTTTATGTAACAAACTTTTTTTAAACTTGTATTTTTTAAACTTCTAATTAACGTAGCACTAAAATGCCTTAACCCTTCACAGATTTTGCAACGATTTTATTTCGAAAATCTTTCAAAATTTGCCACCAAGTTGGCCTTGCATTCATGAATGTTTCATATGCATGCATTAAAAATTTGACTAAAAATTCAAATTTATCGTAACATTAACTTTTATATTTTAATTTTGTACTATTTCTTTATATTCAATAGATATAACACGACAATAGATATTACACGAACTTATATTATGCAATATGTTTATTTATATATAATAAATATTGGCCATAGATACTGGCACGGAAAGAAAGTTAAAATAAATTTTCATCTAAATTTCGCACAGCGATCAAATCTTATTTGCCATGCCTGAACTAGCTGCTTATGATGATTAGAAGCTTTTACCTCCATCGAATATTGCTCATTGTCAGTCAGAGAATCATATTCAACGAAACTGCGCAAGATCTCGAAATTTTTCTGTCTAGTGACTGAAATTCTTCACGACACTGTTTTCGGTTACAGATCGAATCGAAAGGGTGAGAGTGTCGCGACTGAGGAAACAATATACCTTGTCAAGGATATCAGGCAGCGCTGTGGTATTGCGGTATTATTTTGCTAGCAGGGTGAATTCACGTTTTATCACGTTTCGCCGGCTAATGCGCGGATAATTCGCTCGAGACAATGTGTATTTGGATTTAATGCAACTCATGGTATACGTATGTTTGCCATTCGATATTTGTCTCGTTGATTCGTCAGCGTGGCAGGAACATGGCGGGAAAACCGAAACTGGTTTCGGTTGTCGGCTGGTCGACAATTAGTCTGAGCGCGAAATCTTTCGACACGGGCCACAGTTACGAAATCGTAGCTAATTTCGCGGCCGCTCGAATATCCCGCCGGCTTATTGCGCCGGTCATTGTCCCGTAATTGTTTTCGCGATCATTAGATCGAAACTAAACTACGTGCCAGCGTGTGAATTTACGGCCACTTTTTTCTCCCACCATACGTGTTCGTATAAAAAAGCTTCATTTTCGGTTTGATTTATTTGTTCACCACGAGTAAACTGAGCGCTATGCAACAATTATAAATTTGCAAACAAGTTACAAGAAACTTTTGGCTGTTAGCAGATTGTTAATCAATCGGTTGTATCGGTGTAAATGAAATTTTGAAATTTACTGTGTAAATTCGTTGGTAAATTTTATGGTGTCGAATATGCGACCTGTTGTTCGAGTTGTTCGTAATTCAATTCAATTTATCGTGAAGTGATTTATACTATCTATAGGAGTATTTTTTAAATGTATAATGTCACAATCGTGATTTCAAGATATTCATTGCAAACATACACTTCATCGCTAAGGTGAAATTATTCAAACGATTATCCATTGTATTATTCATAGTGTACACTAATATACTATTCTTATATATAATATACTATTCTTGGTTGGATTTTATATTCTATGTCATTGGTTGCCTGTAGATTGACAAACTGATTTCACTACAATACTGATGGAACTTGAGAATATTTTATAAAGAAACAAGATCCTGCATCTTACATACGCAATGAAGTTTTTAAAATAATAAAAACAAAATTCAGCGACGCTCGAACATTTGATTTGAAATTAATAATGAAATAGCAATTTCACATGAAATTACATTTTGCTAAGGTTAATGTTCATCGCAATTTAATCAGATACGAATCTGTGTATTTTTTAATAGTTATACTCTAACTGTGTCATCATTATTTTATTTGAAATATTTCTGGAGAAATAACTATGAAACATCGTTCTTCATTTGAAATATTCTTGACTGGAAATCTGAATAAATATATTGGAAAGCAGATACTACGCGCAGAGTGATTGCAGCAACAAGGAATGAGACAAATTAGCTTTTCAAGATTAACTCTACGTAGTTCTACAAGATTAACGCTTACATGCGAACATTTCAGTTGCAAATAGATAACACGAAGCTACAACATTCATTGTGTATCTAATTTTAAGGTGTGCGGAATGATATCATTTCGGTTGCCATTTTATAAAAATGGCATCCAATTATCATCTGTCGCGCGCATTCTCACAACTCGTCAATCGATAAATCACCTATTTATCGATCAATTGTTACAATCGTATATAAAAGTTTTTTTCTACGAAAACAAATATGAATACCGATAATTGAGAATTGAGTACTGGTACTTTAATAATTTACAGTGATGCGCCGTTTCGTCTCGGAACGTCATTAATTCTTAACTGATTCACTTAAATTTGCAAAGAGAGAGTTGTCCTCTCGAGAAGCGTTTCTTACAATTTCATTCGAGTTAGGAGAACGTTACGCTGCTAACGTTTATCTGATTTACAGAAAGTTTAAGAGCAGCGTCACAACAAGAAAAACGTCACAGCTGGGCGAAAATATCACGCCCTCCATCAACATGAAACGAGAAGAAATTCCGTGTCTTAATTAGAAGATAGTCGATTCGAGAAAACGTTTCATCTTGGCTCGCCTTTTCATGCATTTTCACGCATTCGTGGAAAATTTGAAGATACAAATTACAGCAGAATGCGCGTAACAAAAAGTACAAGTAAAATGATTTTCTAATTTCCTGTCTATCCATTTCTGTTTCTCAGAGATATGCTATTGCGTAAAAATCCGCGGCGACTCTAGTCGTTCTATATACCTGACTTCCAGGACAGTTCAGATACTACGTGCAATTTTCGAATCGTCTTCGATAAACGCAATTAATTTTCCGCGTCAGATTCCAGAAATAATTAAATTGCCAAATCAGTTTTGCACAGCGTTGAAACAGCTTGAAACAGCGGCTTTGGCGAGACTGAAACGGAATGATACGAAGTGGCCGGAACGCAATCAAATTCCACCACACATTGTTCAGTGTATTTTCTCGTATTTTCGACTCGGTCCTCCCACAAAGCGAACGCGTCGCATACTTTGACGCCGTGGCGAGCAAAGAGGCCGAAAAACCATTAATGGTGAATGAAACGATCGCCGTTTTGTTATTAGAAACGGTGAATATCAATTATAAACTGCAATTGGCGGCAGTTAATTGGATTATATTATATTATCGTGATAATTATAGATTATAGCCGGTCGAAGTTAATTGGATTAATTCTAGTTAACAGCAGATCCTGAAATATTGAAGTTTGAATTATACTGAAGTAATTATGTGCATGAGCGTAGGTAGTGCTCCGGCGATAATAATGATTCCATTTCGCCGCATGATTATGTAGTTACTCGGGAATAAACAGGTAAAAAGACGATCTCACGAATTCGCTTCGTTCGAAACGAATTCACTTAATTTATTAACGAAACAGATGAACACGAAATGTTTGCAATTTCAATTAATATCACGTGACGAGTCCCTCTTACATGAAGTTTCAGAAAATTATTTACCACCAGCGAGATTCTGTTGATTTTTCCTCCGAAGGTTTTGCAGAAAGACGTATTGCTAAATTGAACTTGATCTTGTGGATAATTAATAATTTATTAACGTATGACGAAAGAGTTAATTGAATATTATAGCTTCCCGACATCAAGGTGTAACAAGCGCTCTAGAATAAGTGCTTCATTAATTTATTCATCATTGCAAATAAACAGTATCAAATTTAGTCTTAACGTATTCATGTAAATATGCTCTGAATAGGAGTTTATAAGGCATTTATAGTTGCTTGAACGTTGGATTTTAATAATCTCAGTTATTTTAGAAACAATCGGTATAAAGCTATTTTCTTCTCTTCTCAAGTAGAGTCAAGTATTTTCTTCTCTTCTACAACTTCTCTTCTCAGCCTCGTCATTCGACGTATCTCTGTATCTCTTGCCACGGACAACAGTGGAATTAATATCATACGTGTAAGTAAATAAAAAAATCATACACTGCTCGAACATCAAAAGTACAACGGAAGAAGAGAATGAATAATCTCGATTGACGCGACGGCGGCGTTCCGATTCATAGAATCCGGCTTTTCACGTTGCAGACGTAAGAGTAGTCACACGCGGTGAAATCAGGGGATCGTTTCGTCGCGATACGGCAAAGTCGCGAGCTCTCTCCGTAAAAATCTGCGGGAACAGGATTTGGCGGAGCAGAGAGCTCGAAGGGAACGAAGGCGGCAAAAAATAAAGGTGGCTCCGACTGCGCTCGCACGAAATTGAGTTTCACATGCGAGAAACTGAAGGAGCCCGCTGCTCCTTGTATACACGTGGCACCGAACACGTTTACAAATTTCAGTTACAGCACGTTCCTACTTGGGCATTGTTACTACCGGAGGAAACTCGTATACTCGCGAAGAGACGTAATCCTGCATATTTCGCTTGCTCGCGATCTTTCCTTTACGACTTTATTGCAACTGATAAATGTATATATATATATATATATATATATACACGCTTTGTTGCCGCGTACGTTATTAAACGAGAGTGTAGCAAATGGACGAGCATCCTGTGATTAAATTGTTCGATTGAATATCGTTTAAATATAGAGAATATTGTTACTACGCATTCCAGACTCCATTTCCAAACGGACACGCGTATGCTTGAAATGAGTTGAGATGGTAGAAGAAGCAGCAGAGAGTAATTGAAATTCAACAGGGCTCGAATTCAATCTTTTGCTTCGACCTTTTCCTTTTTTGCTTCTCTCTATTTTTTTTTCGTTCCTCTTTCTATCTACCCGCCTTTTCTTCTTTTCTCTTTCTTTGCAGTATTGTCTTAGATGAAAAGATTATTATTTAGATCTGTTTGTCAATCAAAATTTGCAATCAATCTACATACAGTTGTTTGAAGATGAATAATTGATTGAATGGGATTAAACGCGATGATACGTAGAATTCAGAAGAAAAAAGCCAACTCAACGATGAACAGTGATAACTGATATCAACGCGTCCCCACATCGCGCCTCTTTCCTTTATCAGATGACCCAGTTTGCTAACTTTCTTCCTGGCACCACTAGACGTACTTCCGTAATAGATTTACCCGGACTGAGCTGTGGAGATAGTAGCAAGCGCATCAGCGATAAGGACTTTCCTGTTTTCTATTTAGACTGTCGATATTATATGCAACTGGCAATTTATGCGTGAATACGGTGAAGCTGTACGTATAACAGATCAGTATACAGATCAGTGGAGATATTATACTGAAACTATCTCAATTGTTACAGAAAAATTTAAATATTTAAATAGAAAGAATCACGTTATTAACTAACACAAGAATATGGAAATAAGGATACTCTGTTTGAAAGAGGCGGTCTAATTTAAAATTACGCTGCTTCGAGTAGAACAAGTCACGTTGGATCAGACATGTCGTACAATCTACAGTGGCGTACGTATAATCAAGACGACGCTTGTGAATGCAAGCGTATCATGAAGAATTCAAAACACAATTCAATTGTTCTAGAAAAACTTCCACAATAATTCTTCTATAATATAAAGGATTCAAAAATACATAATATCTTGCGCAAAGAGATTCGCATAAGCCAAATATTTGGATAATATTCGGGCCTTTGATGATTACGGATATCACAAAGGCCACCGTAAATATCAAAAGCGGTTCGATCACGAAGGATCAAACGATTCAATAATCTAGGGAATTTATGATAAGTAGTGCCGAAATCCTAGTCTCTTGAGTCCATCTAAATTTCGAACTCCTCGAGCGTAGGGCTTTCAAAACCTCGAGAGTATCCCTGGATTGTATGGGACCAGCAGCAATTCAGGATTACTGTAAAATACCAGAACTCCAGTTCCTCCATAACAAAATCCATACCTTATTCAAAAGAATCGGTAAAATGTGTTGTTCGTGACTTATAAAATTCATAGTCGCGAGAATATTAAAATTCTATGTATAAAAGATTCCAACTTTTCAATTCTAGAAATTGCGAATGTTTCATCAAGATTGAACTTCGAAACGGAACCAATGAATTTTCAAATTCACAAAATATCTATAAAGGAGACTGAATATTTCGAAACCGAGAATATACTTTCGTATCGCTCGTGCGTAACGTGCCGGAATTAAAATACTAAATCGTTGCATATTGTACTCGCATGCACGCGAATTATTAGATTATCCAACGATAGGAACGAGCGGCATTGTTCGAGCGGAAACCGGTAGCGTTTCGCACGGTAGTGCTTGCATTTATCCGCAATAGCTGCAAGTGATAGAGAGGTGAGCATAACAAGAGAACGCACAAAACGTGAGAAAGTATTAAACTGTTTCGCGTGTTTGTTAATTCCGACCTGTCCTTTACACGCGTACTTGATTTCGAGAACAACGCATCGAATCACCTCATCGGTTCGGATAATTTCGTCCTATTAGTCCTCTTTATTCGTACGATCGAACAGCCGAAAAGCGTTTTGGACTTGCGAACTGCGAAACGGATCTATCAGCGAGTATTCTTCATTTCTCGTGAAGTTCGAGGACAATTTGGAATTATTACAGTCGATTGCAATTCGGAATTTTTAGAAAATTGCAATAAATCGAATGAAAAAATTTTTTGATAACTCACTTGATCGATTGGTTTCATAATTTGGTCAATTTATCTCTATTTCGAGCTACATCTAAAATGGATCCAAGCCAAGTGGATCGACTCCATTTTGTATTAATTAGTCCATCAATTTCATTCTATCCTTTATTCGTATTTAGCGAAAATAACGATCAGCTACGTAACAATGAACAGTTTAAAACAGTCTAAAACAAATAACAGAAATCGAAATACGATCTCGATGAAACAGACATATACGGAGAATTCGGTGTGCCGTTTCATACATACGTTGCCCTTCGAATTCGCTCGCAATAGCCTGTGGATATGAATCGCTCTAATACGTACTAAAATTAATATTTGTGGTAAACTGCGTCAAGGTTCCCAGCCGAAATTCAAAAATAAATATATCGTGCTGTACAAAGCACGGTAAAAAGAACGCTTAGAAAAATATTCGACTGTTGAAAATGTTTCACGAAAATCGAAAAAAAATTTAAACTGTAATCCAATTTAAACGTTTCCAAAGCATTTCTTTTTTTTTCAAACGTATGCACTGCTCAAGTATCCATCGAAAAATTCTACAAAAGAACTTCACAAGGAAATGTAATTTCCTCTGAAATTTTAAAAATCTAAAAATATTGGAACTGTGTAAATATGTTCGCGTATAAAACGATCGAAATAGAAAAGAGAGCAAGGATGAAAAACAGAAGTTTCAAGCACAAGATAAAAGAATTTATGTATTCGACTACGAAGTCTTTTATATACCTATTACCTTAAAATTGACTTCTTAAAGGATCTCTTTCTTATAAGATACAAATTTGAAATTCTTCGAGGATTCTTCCACAAAGCATTCCTCACAAAATGTTTAAAGAAAGTCTATTCTATATTTACAAGGTTCTTCCATAAATTTTATTCTTCAAAGTCGAACAATCAGTAATAGTTATTTGTATAAAATTCCATTAACATAGTAGACTACTTTACATATTTTTTTTGTGACTGAAGAAAGCCACGTCGTGATAATTTAAGTAATTGATCAGAAACGTCGGAAGCTTTCCAAAGCTTCTTCGCTCTCCTACAACGTCGGAAGTAGGATGCGCTTTCTGCCAACAAGGAACAACGCCGACGTTTTACTTACTTAAGTTTTTATTTGGATTTTTTGCAGTTTATCGTGAAGATAAACCAACAAAAGTCAAGTTGACCAAGATATTGGAGTTGAACACATGTGGAGAAGAACACATTTCGGAACATTCGAGAAGAAATATCAATCATAGAATTGGCCAAACCATCGACCAAATATGAAAGAACAAAAAAGAAAACAAAATCTGCTTTTCAATGAATATCGTAAATTTATATCTCAAGAGATAAATTTATCTAAAGAAAAACAAAAAAATTTCTAAATCCATACAATTATTTTATCTGGACGATCAAATAAATTTACACAATGTCCTACTATAAAAATTTGAATTTGTATCGCATACAATTTGAAAGATATACACGTACGTAGTATATCTTGTTCCTTGAATCATTTGAAATACATCCTAATTTGCGAACGAATGTAAATTTGTTGCCTCGTCGTTTATCGTTCGAATCATTCTTTCTTCTTTATTTTACGAGCTGGCAAGCTTGAGCATAAATCGGCGAATCGAAAGACCACGCGATCCACGGTTTTTGAAGGTGCTATCGGATTAACGGGTCGGTCGGTTCGCTGTGCCAGCGTCCAGCGTAATGCTTGGACATTCGGCTGGAAATCAGCGATTCACCGTGCACGGCCCATAAAACCCGCTGCACTTCCCATAAAAATATCTGAACCGCAAGCGCAAAAAGCTACATTGTCGTCGACAGGTTTGCACGCCGTTTTATTTCCAACGATCGCGAGTCACGCGATGTGCGAGGCATTATTCCGTGGATTAATTCCGCGTGTACATTGCACACACGCGTGAGTCGTGACTCATTAATCGTCACCCACACGCCACCTCTTCTCCTGGTCAGAAACCCGTGTTAACGTCGACAACGCGATTTTCGCGATAGTTCGTTCCGATCTTGCGTGTTAACGTGTAAATTAGCCGGAGATTTTCGGAGAATCAGGTTACACGAGATTGTTCTACAATGAGAATTCTCGAACGAGATGTTTGATCAGCAGACGATATCGAATTGGATCGAATATAAATTTCGCAAGATATTTTTACTCGCTATTTGATTAAGCAGAAACTCTCAATAATTTGTATCGTATTTGTTTCGTCCATTAAGAACCAGCACACACAATTTCTTTTTTTTTTTAATTAAGTTACATTCTCAAATTTATTAACATTTCAACGGCCAAGAATCCGCTTGAAATCTTTCTCATCGCTACTTCCTTCATCAAGATTTTACAATAGTGTGAAAAAATTCAAAATACATAATTACTGTTATTTGATCTTCAATGGGTTGATCTCCTCATCGTGGACTGTTACTCTCGCTGTTTTCAAAATTCTGAAAGTCCATGCACACGAAACGTGCTCAAATTGTACGTTGGCAATCGGGTATAACACAGATCATTTTTTACCTTACATTCTTCTACAAGCTATAGATTTTACAAAGCCTCGATAATTTCATAAATTGCCCATGGTGTAACGTTGCATCCAACGTGTATTTCTTATATATATATATATATATATATATATATATATATATATATATATATATATATATCAGCGTTTTTTCGTAGCTTAACGATGCACGAGCAGGCGAATTTCTTAGGTTGGCGAATATCGATTTGCGAAATGCGCAATGAGTTTCATGCTGTTCGTCAGCGCGGTCATGAGAGCCCTCTTAAGCGCCGCTTCAATAAAAAATTATTCCTGGGCGATACGCGAGCGATGAATGCGCAGGTAACGCGTTTTACGAATGAATGAGTCGCGTCCCATGATACAAATTCCACTCTCTGTGTATACGTATATATGACTTATTAATCCCTTTGCGGCCCAGCAAACAGGAGCTACCGCGATGCATTTTAATTAAACGCAATCTCCGCGCCGTGAAATCGACCGTTGCATGGATGAGTGATCATGAAAGCTTCGCGAAAAATAATGCAAAAGCACCGTTGAATGGAACAGCCATTCAGGGTCCGTCATAGATCGCCACGTTACCGAGGAAATTACTTTGGATACCTCCTACCTTATCTAGTCTTCAAGTTCCTTTCTTTTTCTTTTGTTTTGTTTTTCAGTTGTTCAACATCTTCTGTCAAAACAATAACTACTTTCTTATGAAATTCCTCGAAAGCCTCTTTTGATGAAAAATTTATGATGAAAGTTCGAATTAATGAAAATAATTAATTATTACATTTCATTGAATTAAAAATAAGAATATTTGTAATTATTAGATTGCGAAAAAAGATTTATGGGAAACATTAAAAAAAAAAGGATAACATGATAAAGTTATCTGAGATACAATACCCTCTGTAACACTTGTATTATGTAAAAGGACTTTCTACCGAGATTCTATTTTTTTCTTCTTTTTTACTGTATTCTCGGAAATACGGACATAAATTTTCATAAACACCAACAGTGTAATTACATTTGATTAATTACACCTTCGCCCGAAAGTCATAAGACATTTCCTATTTTTCATTTGACATACAGTACCGATTCGTGAATTTCAAATATAAACTGCCTTCGTTGTACAAAGTTAAAACGAAAGCTGTTTAAATCGGATTTCAACGACATTAATAACTCGCGTTTAGAGAATCACAGAGCCGTGGAACGTGTGAGGTTCACCCACGGAGAGAAACGTCGCAACGCCTTCGTGAACGTCGATGAACACGCGGAATAGCAACAGCGTTTGGCGAAATGTCGATTAACACTCGTCGAGCAGACGCGTTTAATTTGCGACCAGAGGCAGCGAGACATAATTCACTGGAGATGCTCGCGACGCGACGCGACCCGGAGCGAACAAGCCCGGAAAATCGAACAGGCTGAATGACAGGTGTTGGCGGCAGGTGACGAGACTAATAGGACCTTTCTTAAGGTCGAATTCAACCAGATTGGGATATGAAGCGGCAGCCATTTGAATTAAATGCTCGAGTTGCTAATAGAGAAGCTACTTACGTACGATTACATCGTTGTTCGAACAATCGACTCGACTGTCACAGATGCTCGAGTTTCTACAGCTACAATGTAGATCATAATTCAGCAATGATACTTTCGAATGAATTTTCCGAAAGACTATTTCCATTTCGATTTTTCACTTAATATTATATACAATGAATTCGCGTTTTGCTCATGAGAGAAAATCTCGATCAACGAAATGCAATAATCGTACCGCGACGACATTCGATCTGGCGTTAACAATCTTAATAAGTTTAATACGAGATTACATCGATTACACGATGAAGAAACAAAGTTCAATGTAATTTGAAAACTTACCCTTATTTAAAGAAGAATGTTCAAGAAAATAGCGTGAAGAATCAAAATTAAGATACATTTCTCCCGAAGAATATTCGAAATGAAACGTTTCAGTGTGAAAGGAGAGATTCTGAAAGCTGATCAAATTTAGCCGCGGTCATTGAAATTTTTAATTCCGAAAGTAATTATATTACACAAATATACGTCTATACCGGGAATTAGGATTGTTAGAAAAATCGATTTATGCGATTTCAAAATCAAAGTCAGCCAATAATCATAATTTCACCTTCCTGTGTCAGTTTATCGATTATTATCTACGCTTGATATTCCAAGAAATATTACTTATGATGCTCCTTATATTTCTGGCATTATCCGTTTCGATCTAAGACATCGCAACCGAAGCTTCGTATTATTTACCCAGAAACTGCTTACAAAACATTTGTACAGGACGGTTTTGAACGTTGAAAGGAACTTCATGGAGTGGTGTCTCGTAAAAACGGTTCATAAAAGTGCTGCTATCGTTGCGGAGTGCGTCTGTAACTGACGTGGAGGTCCAGTCTGCTGCAAAAATATATTTTATCCACGCCAGCGCAACGTGCTCCCACAATACATTATATTGCGTTACGTATCCTTAGACATCAAAGTGACATTTTTATTCGCATTTATCAAACAGCTCATCCCTACTGTTAGAAGCTCGAGACATTGTTTAATTAAATTCGGCGCGACGATACGATCGCGGTGATACTATTATCATATATTATAAATGAAAGTTGTTCACGATTCGACAAGGATCTTTCGGCTGACTCGAAGCTTATCAACAATACACATGCTGATTAACTTAAACTGGCGCAGTGACGCTCCACTGATCGGAAGCAAAACTGCTTTGCATACCAAAGTGACCAAAGATGATAACAAGTCAAAGCAAACAGATATCGATCGTAAGAGACTGTACTTCGTACAGTTGAATGAGATGCCCCGAGGTATACGCAATACTCACCGAATAATTCGATGCTCGCGTGCAAACAATATCGGTAACAATATTTGACACAAGCTTAAAACGATCGCAACAGCGTGATCCATGAGTTCGCGATTGATTCGTGAGTTCGTTTCTATCTTCCCTTCTGTCTGGATAATAATTTGTGAAATAGTATCGTGCTTGAAAGTTGTGTCCAATAAATATTTCAACAATCTGAAGAATGTCATAGTTCCAAAAACAAACGAATTCATCGTCTAATCTAATAGAATACGTCGAAACACGAAACACTAGACATGTAGGAAATTCTTTCCCTCGACAAAACGCTACGATGGAATGATTCGCGATGGAAGAAACGAAATCTCGCGAAATCAAACGTTACGCAAAGGACACAATAGCGGCACTCCTTGCCAACGGTGATTCCACGAGGAGAAACAGGTTTCTGACATGATAAAAAAAAAGAAGGGTGTGGGGGGAGGGGGGGCAATGGCAAGCTGGAAAAAGCGCACGACACGGGAAATAGAGAAGGCGACTGGAAGCTGAAAGGAAGATCCGGAGTGGCTGCTGGGTGTATTAAGACGAGAAAGAGAGAGACAGAGAGAGAGAGAGAGAGAGAGAGAAAAGACACGCTCTGTGTATCGCCATCGGTTTCGTTCGCCTGGAGAAACTGCGAAATTTCCCTCGATGCTTTTAACGATAAACGCGAGGCGCCCCTACCGTGAATGTTATCTCGCCACCTGTCAACCCTCATACCGCGAGCAGCGCCTTATATTCAGCCTTAACGTTGCACTTACCGGGTTATCAGATGTTACGCCTGAGACGTTAAGGCGCACAGATAATTTGCGTGCAGAAACGCGAACTGATATTCATGCCTCCGCCAAATCAGCGCGCCCAGCACGTGTCGCTGAGGCTCGATTCTTTGTACGAACGATCTTTGTCGTACGGATAACTGCGGAAGATATGGATTTATTACGGCACTCGGAGATCACACAACGAAAACGTGATAAACTTGTACTGCCCTTGTACGCTAACTTTTGTTAGACCGAACGTCTAATTTGATATCCTTTTTTCAAGATATAAACACCGTAGCTGTGTACACGATCGTGATTCTGAAGCTTGGAGAAGCTTTTTGTTAAATTTGTTTGTACATTTTTCCCAGCAACAAGAATATTTGCAATTGTACAACTTTGATCTTTAAATGTATGAAAGTGAAATATAATCAATGAGGAGAAGCGGTTAAAAGACTGTATGTAATTGAACAAAGAAATATAAAGATGGTGAAATATAAAGTAAAATAAAACTTCAATTCTGTTTGATGTTTAAGAATCTTGACTAATTATAAAAAAGATAAATTTCCGATTTTTTACGTCGTTCAGTGGCTGAGAAAAAGCGTATTTTTATCTAACTCGCGACTAGTTTCAATAATTTTTCGAACACCGAAGAAAAATGTCGTCGTTATCGTTTAATTTTTTTCAGTCTCTTCGTTTCCCTTCATATTACCACGAAAAAAAGTTTCTCGAATTCAGTGAATTCGTTCGTGTGAACGCGGTCGCATTGAGACTTCCGTGAAATTATCTTCGTTAAAGGCGAGAATTTTATGAAGTCACTGCCAGCGGCCGTCATAAATCATTCGATTACGCAAAGCAGACAGTGAATGAGAATTCATTAAAAAAAAGTCTTTCTCTTTCTTGTTTTTTTTTTTTTTTTTTAAGGCAGCGCAATCCAGGGATAAAAGGACACGTTTATACCATCGAGTGGGTGCATGCATTTTTTCGTAGATGCATTAACGCCCAGCAAATAACTTTACAAAGTAACAGCTGCGAATTCCTTTCTCGCCAAGGGTAATTAATTAATCGCACGTTCTTTTGATGTACCCATATAAATTACGTTTCCACTCGGCCGGCTCTCAGACGAGGCCGCAGAATTTTTTAATACATCGAAAATCTAATGTACCTCGAGCCCAATGTGCAATGTCACAATAGAGGAAAAAGAAGTTGAGAACGAACGGGAACTAGGTAGGATTAACGTTAGCGCGAGTTTGTTATTTTTGCATAATCTGAACTGCCCCTCGACGAAACGAGGTTGTTTGTTCGTATCTCCAGCAGCGGAAATTTGACGAACAAATATTATGAGAAGATGAACTTTTAAAGCGAACATTTTGGTTACTTTAAGCGAGAATAGGCGATGGAACTCGAGCGAATTAGTGAACTGTAAGTAGGGAAATCTCCTGTATGAAAGTTACGACGTAACTTATCACGCCATTAATCTTAAAACTAAAACCTTCTAACTCATCGCATAGCAAATGAATTTTTCAATTCCTCGAATATATTTGTTTTTAATTTCAGTGTGAAAAGTACACTGGCATTTTTCCCTCGGAAATCAACTTATGTTATTTTTCAAGAAGTTCTACATTGTATTTAAAATCCATTTAACTCCATATGACTGAAGTGAAGAAATTATTTATTAAAAAATTATTTCTCTCAGTCATTATCATTATAAATTCTCTGTATTCTCTGTGTCACAATTTTTAGATTAGAATTCTAATCAAAATCTCCAATCTTAACTAAAATATAATTATAAATCTTTTGTGGTGAAAAGTATTTAAAAAGATCATTCGTTACCCAAAGGATAATTAAACTCCGCGCGGTTTAGTTTAATTCAGACGATCAAGAGCAGATACTTCGAATGCGACATAGTATAGCTGTAAATCGCCAAGGGATGCAAGAGTTCCTCCACCCTTTCTCTCTCTCTTATCTACATTAATCTTCTCCTCCATTGGGACACAGTGCAAAAGAAAATAAGATTGATGAACAGCATAGCTTAATTAATGCGAAGCATCCGATGTTAGAGAGGTACATCGAACAACTGAGTCGAGACTGAAGTGAACAGTGGCTTGATTCATATTTAAATCTGAGAACTTAATGGCATTGTCGCCATTCATTCACCTGCCGAGCTTCGTCAGCGACACGAAGTATATTTGCATCATATTTAAATTGAGAACCACGAGAAACAAGACTCGGGAAAAATGAGAAAAATGTTCGTGTATCGTCGACCAGGTAAAACAAACGTCGGTATGTCCCTGTCGTTCATTTTTCCTGTCCTAAATACCTCGTCGTTCGCGTCGCTTCTACGATCATAATTTTACAAAACGCTTTCATGTGCAACTCAAAAACCATTTCGTACCTTTTTGCCTATACTTTTTCTACATTACGCTATTTTTTGTTTCAAAATATTCCTAGTAGTAGATTGTGCGTGACTTTCTCCGACGATTTATGAATCTTGCATTACTGTCTTATGCAATATAGTAAAGTATACATTAATTGTCCTATTAATCGTAATTGTAGACAGTTTTGTTAAAATTACTTTCAACTGTTACTTGAATTATAGTTCGCGTAACAATTTCTTCATAATCTTTCGTTTGTTATTCCAAACGTGTTTTAATTTTTCCAATTCTCACTGTGTACGTATTCCTTTTAATCGAAGAAGCGTTATAACAAGATTTCTTTCTTCAATTATAGACGAGAGAGGGAGATAACGATTGTTACTTCCTTCGCTTTGAACATTTTATATTATTTTATATTATTTTATATTATTCACAATATCATAAGAGGAAGGATTCCCTTCGCGACGTCTGTTTGAACGGAAGCGACCTATCAATTTCAGCGAGATTTCGTTTCCCTTCGCCGATTTACCGAGGCACCGCATAACCCAATAAAAAGCCGACAGAATGATACAATGTAAATATCGTTGACCTAAAACGAAAGGAAGTAATCAGTTTCTCGATGAAAACGGTGAATAGAATTACCAGATTCTACAAAAGGGAGCTACTGAAATATAAACGGGTTATGGAATACGGGCTCCAAAATCACTGGCTTCGTCCCAATAAAGATTGATCGATCTAACGATACACGTATTATTCTGCCCAACTATCGTTCTCCAGAATTCACAATGCTTCTGATTACACGACATTGTAAATCCATTCTTCCACCATTCGTCTTCTTCGTTTATCATTTGTAAATTTACATTTCCTCCGACGCGATCGTAGCATATTGCGAGATTGAATTTCATGGAAGGAAAATTTGAATTTATAGATTGATGATAATTTTTAATTCATTTCCTGAATACTACTTTTTCCATAAAATAAATCCCATAAAATAAAATCTCAACAGGTCACGTAAGAAACTCGTCGTTTAACGGTAATAGTAATAATCTTTTAAATCATCAACTTCTTCAATCGACGACTACTTAGTTTCAATTTTAAATTAACCGGATACGTTCTAATATTTAGAATATATGATACAAAATTATAAACTACTGCATTACACGGAAAATTACAGAATGACTGTTTGAATATTGAATACAATATTTTACAATAGTTTCATTGATATCATAACAATGAAGAAACGAAAAATGGATTACAGAAAGGAGAAATTTGCTAACTAATTTCGAACAAGCTAATAATGGTCACTCCTTGACTGACTCGGAACAGGCCAATTCTCTTCGTGTAGTGTAATTTACACGCAGAGATTACGAATTACAGATAAAGTTTCTTCAGTTGCTTCAATGAAGGAACAGGAACTTCTGATCCGCCCAAGCTCACACTTATTAGCCTGGACAACATAATACCGGCGTGCCAAGGCAGCGAAAACACGAATTCAGGTAGTGCATGCACGCCAGGCGATATTCGTCTCAGGAAGGGTTAACAAGAACTCGATGCCAAGAATGCAGGATACGAACGATATTCCGTAGATTCTACCAACAATTTATTTGGATTGTACACCGAGAGAAGTATGTCAGATAACTCGTATTGACATCTTGTTAACAAGAAATTATCATCGATTATCAATTTCCAATTCTTATTGTATTAGCTATTAATGCATTTTTGATTAAGGTTTTCCATAATTTTAGATTAAAGATCAAATGTTCCATCACTGAAAACACTGTATTAATGCTACCTGTCTAAATGTAATATGCATTTGGGTAAAACAAATTTTTTTCTATACTTATATACAAACAAACAGGTATGTAATTAACAAGATTCAATTAACTCCTAAATTTTCCTAATTTTGTGCACAGGTCCTTGTATCTTTTGAAATTTCGAGGTTCCATTGCAAATTTCTCAAACATTTATTTTAACGAAAGAACTATGAGAACAAGGAAGAATTGTAATTTCCACGAATGTCTACCCTTGGGCAAAAATAGAACCTGATAACCCGAAGTTCCTTTGAAATAATTCCGAACAAGTATCGGAGGAAACAGGGAGAGAATGGCCCATGAACACGTTGTACTCGCCCTCGTAGTTATGTTAATTACAGTTTAGGAGTTCGGTGTCTATTTACCCGAGACCGTGACGACAAAAAGGGGATGCGCGTAATGCCTTTCGAAGTTTGATTACGTATGTCGACGCTTCTCCAAGAGTTGCGAATTTTCGAGCGGGACCAGGTCGCGTAGTTTTATGCAATCAAGCGGCCCCAGAATCTCGCCGCTGGCGGTGAAACCGTAATTTGAACTTTTGCGCTGTTCACGCTTCAAAGCGTGTCCCGCGCGAAAACTAACTGAAAGACCCTGATTATGTTAAAAATTATCTGCTACCGTTGTCCTTGTCGTTTTTTTTTTTTTTTTTTTAGAAAATCTTGCAACGCAGCTGATACCATGAAAAGTACTCGTTATATCGGGTAGAAAAAAAATATTAATTTATAACGATATTGATAAAATACATATAATGGTACGACATGTGGTATATAATAGTAGTATAAAATGATGTCTGAATGTGCAGGTTGTACTTACTTATATTGTATTCCTATACACTATATTTATTTCACAGCCTTACTCTGTTATTATTTTATAACATTTGAATCTTTCATAATACTTTATAAAATATTTAATTATAGGCACTATAAGGTAACGATATTTGTCTTAATATAATAAATATAATCAATACTTATTTAATATATTATTGTGATATATATTATTGTAATATATATTGTTTAATATATAAATGATATGAATATAATATAAGAACAAATAATCTAGAAAAATCATTATTGAATAAAACAAATATTAGTCAAATATTAGTCGATACTTCTTGAAAGCTAAGATAAATAAAACAAAATTATTAATGTTACTCACCATTTTGTAAATCCAACGAGTGATAACTTCCTGACATCATTTACCGCTCTTGGATCTAGACTATTCCTTTAACCGCAACTAAAAATATGATGAATTCTTTTATTTATAATATTTAACAATAATTTATAGTTAAAAAATCATTTGACGTACCTCTTCAATTGCTTTCGAAAGAAATTCAAACCAATTAAATACGAACGAGACAAATAATCAACAGACGCGACAGATAACTTTAAGACGTCGAAATAACGTAATTTATGGCAAAAAACGTGAGTTTTTTCCACCAAAAGATTCATTTCGAATTGGACACTCAACAACGGTACACGCAAAAACGTTTGGCAACAGAACCGACTGTTACTCGCACATTACGTAACTCTGACGTCACCGCGTGACTTCGAGAATCGAAGCGAATCGAGAATCGAAGCGAATCGAGAATCGAAGGCAAATCCAGTCATTCGCACCGCGTCATATTATTTCGGAGACAAACGCGTATCACAAACGCGTTCAACACAAAGTGGCGATTTTAGTGACGAAAGTAAGTCGGTACGGTTGTAAATCTCAATTTTGCGTGACGTTTGTCTGGAATTCACGACTCGGCGAATTTCGTATCGAGAACACTTGACATTCGAACCAATGAAATACGAGAGAAACAAATAATCAACAGACGCGCGATGAACCGAACCTAAACCTAACCTTGAAACGTCAAAACGTAATTTGTGACAGAAAACATTTTTCCTTCGAAATATTCATTTCGAATCACGAAGAGTACGTGCAAAAATGTTTGGCAACCGACTGTTACTCGCGAGGTGTCGCGCCATCTTGCGACTTCGAGAATCGAAGCGGATCGAGAATCAAAAGCGAGTCGTTCGCGCCACGTCACGTTGCCCCGGAGACAAACGCGTATCGTTCACAGTGGACGAAAGGTTTTAGTGTCGAAAGTAAGTCGACACGGCTGTGAATCTCAATTTTGTGTGAATTTTGTGTTTCGCCCAGAATTTGCGACTCGGTAAACTTCATATCAATTCGAGAATGACGATGCGTGATAATTCTGAAATAATTTACCTGGCCGTGCCAGCCACCCGTGGGAAAGATACGAGGTCTCCGGGAAGAATCGTAGAAAATGTAAGATGCATAAATCTTATACCCTCCCCGGCTCGCAACTTCAACGAAAAAGAAGCTTTATTCTCGATACACTCGGGATTGGGAAACGGTTTTCCTTGTTTTACGTCGCCTTGTTTTCTTATCGATTGCCCGGGTTGTTGTAACGTGGACTTTGTTAAGAGTGTTGAAGCTGTTACGTAACTGCGGTCTTCCAGTCAAATCTAACCTCAACTTTCGATAATGCGGTAAGTTATTAACGTCTAACTCATATTTCGTCTAAACGAACGAATAAAAGATGTGAATTCAGACATAAATTTGATCGAATTGGACGAGCATTCTTTCGTTTGGTCTGAACGCATCGTTATACTATAGTCTTATGTTTATTATTATATCAGTGTAAGGTGTTTTTGACATCGATCCACGAAAAGCACTTATATAATATTCTGTTCGTGATATATATATACTAAAATTTACTAGCAATAATATAATATAATATAATATAACATAATCCTGAGAGTGTTTTATATTTAAATTTATTACTACGAAGTGGTAGCACTGTACAAATAAATAATTTAAATTGTTAGTACATGTTATTATTAATTTACGTAATATTTTCGTATCTTTAATTTACAAAAGCAACGTCAAGCAATACAAGTATATATATTCAATCAATATCCTTGTTTTGCGCATTATGATATATTCGACGACTCACTATGATCAAATCCAACCTAACTGAATTCGATTCACCATCGAAGAGATATTTACAAAATCAACTCGACATTTCGACGGTATTATTTTAAGGCCAGCTTCTCGATTCCTGAGTTGTCGATGGAAGAAACGACAACGAGAATGTTTCATCACTTGCACAAACTTAGAAACGGCGTTATTCTACTCGACGTTCTCGAAAGAAGGAAAAAGAGATAAAGAAGAAGCGTAAAGCGTGTCAGTCTCCTCGCGTTACCTTCATTCAAATGAAGCGCCTATTTTTCTAAGAACATGATGTCAGACGTAATACAGTTTTTCTTAAATGATTTCTCACAGTGTCGACGAATCGACAGGATTTTCTTTTCATCTACTCTCTCCACGATTGCGTAGGTATTTTTCTTTCCAACGCGCTGTATTCTGCTAGCAGGCGAGCAGACTTATACACAGTCCAAGCGAAGGGCTTGCTCATTTTCATTGGAAACGGGCGTGCTTTAAGAATTCTCCCTCGTTGAAAATAGCGACCGTGTTCTACGTTTCGTATCTGTGCTGTTTAATGGTATTACATCGAGGAATCGTATCGTCAGACACATCAGAATTCGACGTTTTCTAAAAGCATCTTTACTGCATTCGCATCACGATGTCAAAGGGTTACTTTCACGTGACTCATATGATACTTTTGATCGTGGCTTTTGAATTTAATTTATATGGCCAGATAACTTCTGTGAGTCTTCATCGATATGTTTTGAAATTTTGAAGCGATAAATCCAATAATAGATTTTAATTTTCCTCATCTCATTTCCCAACTCGTCAAATTCTGTAGTTTGATCTTCAAATTTTCCATTTAAAATCCCCCGAAAAATTCTCTGCCCATCATGCGAACGATTCTATTTTAAACCAAATTAATTTTAGAAATAATTAAATAAGTAACTCGAGCCAGAATCAATCGTACTTGAAATTACAATCAAAAGCAATTCAGCGCTAAATACTCTCGCTAATCAGTCGTATTTATCAGCAGAAATAAAATCATCGGACAGTTTTCCAATACTCTAATTGCCCTTTCGCTTCTACGGAAACGAATCAGACGGTCATGAAATATCCCGCCAGAGCAACAAACTTCACGATCGCTCCATAACTTTAACATCAGATTTAACGTCAGTATTTCGTTCACTTTTTCTTTCCTCTCTCATTTTCCGTGAGATTACGATAATCTTGAGCTTGACAACGGATAGCCTCCGTTTCTCTCCTACTCTTTTCTCGCTGTTTTTTTTTCGTCAATGGACAAATTGCGAAATGTTTCTTCGCCCCGCAATCACGAGATCAGAACGGAAATATAGCTGAAACCCCAAGTTTCTCCGGGACACCGGTCACGCGCGGCACGCTTTATTGGCCAAAAAAGAAACCGCGTGTACGTTCGCGTTTTTTTTTTTTTTTTTTCTACCAGCGGGGTGACTTATTGCACCGCCTAAAGCTGTTAAAGTCCCCTCTAATCGCCGGTCCACTGCACGAGTTTTCTCGTTTCTCTTGCTTACCCTACATCCGATAACCAACCGCGTGATTTCTCAACAAACCGAATGCTCGACACTTTTCTCGCGCCTCGCATCTCAATGCATTTTAGTTTCCCCGCTGCTTGCACTTCGCCCGCAAGAAATCAAGCTTTCTCTTCGAATTTATCGCGAAAGCAATATAAGTACTCTGGTTACTTTCTGTTTAGAATATTTGTATGCAAGCGTAATTACGACAAACTTGCTTCATAGATTATAATGCATGGGTAAATTGTTTCTACTTGAAGTTTTATATTATCTATTTTGGAATAGAGATAGGCAAACGGAGAAATAGATATTACGAAAAACGAAAAGTTAAAGAAAAGAAAAAGATAAAGTTGAAAACTATGAAACACAAAGACTTTCTTCATAATATTCTACGAGTATATTTTCATCTTGTATACAACTAGGTATGATTTATTAATTAGCGTTACACGAAAATTATACGCAACATAGAAAGCAAGTGTAATAAGTGGATTCTTTCTTATTTTATTCTTAGAATGTGCACAATATGTAAATGTCATTTCAGCAGTGTGAAATTTTTCAATTTGTTAAATAATGGGTGGATGTGGTGAATGGCTTGCTGCAAAGCTAACGTGATTAAAATATTCGCGCTCGTATGTATAATCATTAATCATATAAACAATATAGCGCGAGAGCAACCGTGCGAACGTGCAAGTATTAAGGGCAAGTATTCGTAAAGGATAAATGGGGAAGTAAAATCGCATATCGTGTATCGCGATAATACAAAGTAACCGTTGTACTAATGCCACATTAATTATGAAGGATACGTATAGGATAACGCAAGGAAATATAAAAATACAATACTCGTGAAATATGGAAACGCGAAGAGAATAATTTCTGCGCGTACGCGACCGCTAATGGAACTTACATTAAAATACGACTTCAACCTGAAAGTTGCCCGCGAACATTCTTCAGAGAGCAGCCACATAATCTAAAAACCTCCTGCACAATTTCATCTGTAGCCAGCCGCTATTAAAACCAAAAAGCACAATATAAACTGATATATGTATGTATATTCTCAAGATGAGAACTTCCATTTTGGAATGATGCCACGCACGTACGTCGAGTAAATGCAGTGTACCATTAAACGATAAGATTTAGCATCCATTTGCCTTAGAATAAGGTCTGATATCCCAGTGTTATCCGACCGCCGATTTGTAAATAAAATAAGGGGAACGTCTTTTTGCTTTCTTTTAAGTCGTTCATTAACCAAAAGGAGATCCGATCAAAGGCGCAGGAGCGAGCCTCAAGTCAATGGGCCCAACCGAGAACCGAATGAGTAATTAATCTCACCTGATCCTCCTATCTACATAAGCCCAGATTACCGACTACCTGGCGAACGAGACATCGATGAAGCTTAGTTAAACTAAGCTACTAGATAGAAACAAGACTACACTTACTCGGCCATGTTTTCAAAGTGCGTATATTAGGAGATTAAGGCAACCTGCATGGGTGATTAAAATGACGATGTATATAGACGGACCATATTGCGAAACGGACATATTGAAAGATTAAACTGCCGTTTGTGTTGATTTCGAGTAAAACTGGAGATTTTACGGAGACATGCCATAGTTGGGTGCACGCGTGTAGAAGAATTCAAATGATCTGAAGGGAATAGTATTTCTCTATTGTCGAGGTATCGGTACTTGAAAGTTTGTAAGAATCTTGAACTTCAACTTAATTTATGCATAAATATAAAACATTTCTAACCTTTGTTACACACGTGACAGAATAAATTTCAATTCAAAAATTGTTGCCTTGTTGTTAAAGCGAGTACGTAGAGAATTGATGAAATCTCTGAAACTTCATCTTGGCAGACTTCATCAAAATTCATCTTAGAATAAGACAGTACACACATATATTTGAGAAAATCGTTTCGAGTTTATAGTCGACCAATCTGATTTTTATCACTCTGTGTCTGTTATCGCGTTTCATGTGAACGACCAACAGGCGTCTCATTGCAATCAACAGTGTGTACACATCTACGATATCGCGGAGTAAAGCATCTTTTGCAAAGTTCATTCTCTATAAAAAATCGTTCGTCTATAAACGTCACGATTAGGAGAAAACGTTCCGTTCATATTTCGCAGTTGAACTCTCGTTCATACTTAATTCGTGTTCACGGACTATTTACCAATCAATCGTTGCGCTATAAATCGACGATTTCTCGCGGACAAGCACGCGATGATCAACGTGCTTGACTGGAGATTTAATAGCGTTCACGACCGATCCGTAATTCGATTGTGAGTGAGTGACGGTTTCGCTCTTAACACTAAACGTACCGGCATTTTACATATACCTATCTTACCATAAGGGGTCATTTGACCCTTTATGAATAAACGTTGATTTTTAGAAAGAAATTCTTAATTTATTAAAGGAAATAATTCGCAACATAACTTCTGATTTCTAATAAAATAATCAAACATATATTTTTATTTAAATAAAAAAAATAATCAATTAATTGCACTTTTTACATATGACTGGTTTCTTTTTCATACATTTTCCGCAGACGAATTTTTTTGAAAATTATTTTTGCAAGTTTGAGTGGTTTTATTACCCGTGCACAATCTTATTTGACATTTTCTTCGTGATTGGGAAATATTGCTCGGGCTGCTTGATGTTCCTTATTGTAGGTTTTCCTTTCCTTCTTCAAGAAATTCGTGATACTCTGTGACTAGTTCATCTGCTAATTGTAACGCTGTTTTGATATCTTTACTTCAGTTGTTTCCCGATAGAGTATCCATGTATTGATTTCAGCTAAATCCAGGATATTGAAGAATACGTACACAGGCCATTTATTGCATTTGGATTTGACACTGTGTTTTCGCGCCATTTGGTCAACCACGTCGACGCCAAATTTAGTCTTATTATAATAACTAATTGTTTCGGGTGTTCGCTTTCCATTGTTTTTGGTTTTGACGCATTTATGTCTCAAACTTAGTATCGTAACTTTTTTTGTTGGTTTTGATTTATAAATTGCCAGAAAAATACGTAAATTTCGTAAGGGGTCAAATGACCCCTCGCGGTACATAAGGTATGCAAAGAATTTTTTCTCGGTAAAAAATAAGCTAAGAGGAAAACAGAAAGCGAGAAATTGAATAATCAGGTAATATAAGAATTCACAGAAAGTCAGATTAGCGAAAGAAATAACAATGAATGTACGATTTTAAAGTAAATTTTAAAAACGGGGTCATTTGACCCCGCTTAGTACGTTTAGTATTAATATCGCTAGGCGACTGATCGAGTGTCAACGTTAGTCTAACTATCGGCAAGCCGATAGAGGCGTTTAGATGCTCCTGGTTGACGCGAAAACGGCTAACGCTATGGTTCTAGCGAACGCGTATTCCGATCAACTATCGTTTTCACCGGTAAACACGCGAAAATGAAAATAATACGCGTATCCGCTGACCATGCTCGTCAATTCGTGACACTCGCTATTGTTCGTTCTAGGCAACGCGACGTAAATTCGTCGAAGCACGTTGATTGATTCGAACGAGCTTTATCTTTTGTCGCGACTTCACGACGCGAAACGTTGCGACAGAAACGTTCAATTCACTCGAGTACTCGGAGATAGGATTATTGGAACAATTAAGCTTCAGTTGTGAAGCTTTATACGAAATAATCGAACTTGTATATTATGAGACACTGTTAGTCTTTGACACGGTGACCAAAGCGGAAAAATTGTTTTGTGCTAATTTCTTAAGAATTTTAAATTCTTATTATTATATGACTTGTACGTTTCAAAAAAAAATGTTGTCTCTGATTCAACTCAATTTCACTAATATCAGCCGCATCGCAACGCTTCGCCTTTTAAACGCTCGAAGAACCTGGCGCGAAAGCCAGGGAGAGGTCCACGCCGTAAGTACGGTGGATTTGATAACACACACGAATAGTATTAATTTGGTAACAATCCCTGGCTAACAATTTCGTGCGTCGAACTTGCTACGCCATGCGTGAAATTGCGACCGCGGGCTATCGGACAACAGGGCGCAACCCTCAAAATTTTAATTTGGCATTTCCAGTCTGCGTGCCACCGGTGGAATTCAGTTGCGCGTAAAGATCCGATGGTCGTTTGATCGTCTGACATCCGCCGCCTCTAGCCGAGGCAACAGAGGAATTTAATTTGAGAATCTGTTTTCGCGTGAACGCATCTCGTTTCCAACAGGCACGCGTGAACCTCGCACGCTTCGTTACCGACATTAACAACTACTGTAATATTAGTTTCTCTGTTAACTGAGAAACATCTAGCGTCTTTGTTCTCTTCATTAACGATCAATTTCAAGTTCTTTTCGGTCGATTTATATATCGTCAAATTTGATTCTTTAGCATCGAGGATCTTTAGCATCAAGAATGTTCTATCCTAGATTCTATTAAAAGAAATTGAAGTATATATGATAAATTGTAAATCAAGCCAAAAATATTTCATTCTTATTTCACACAACTGTCTTTACTATCCTGAAATGTAAGAAGTAGAATGAAATCAAATGTTTCAACATATCTGGAAACCTGTGAAAGGCTTCTAGACAGAATATATTTTTAGCTGAGGAAGTCTGCTCAGAAATCTCTCTTACTCTTTCGCCGCGAAAATCCCAACTAGAGAAAATGACTCGATCGAAACTCGAGACGTGACGAAAACACACGGTAGCTTAATCCACGCGTTGAACGCGTTGGCGTTCGATTTTTCTCGGTGAACAAACTCCATGTATTTACACGGCTGGCCGGTGGCGATGAAAAAAGAAAAAGGAGACTCGTTTTGCAACTCGAATGTTGCGGCGAACGATGACAAACGTTTTATGGTGCATACGTACGAACGGTTAGAAAGAATTTGATTGGAACACCGTGCCAAGGCTAGGAGCACGAGTAAACGAACGAGCGAAGTCATTGAATATTCAGGTGGACAGATGAACCGAACGGATCTATCGGTGAATATTCAAAACGTCCGCGACGGCGATAAAAGTTATTCCATGCCAGAGGAAGGCGTTCTGTCTCGGGGATCAACCGTCACCAAGATACTGATTCGACACGGTGCTGATTGCGTGATGAATTCCAGATGACTCGGTGGCGCGAAGCTTTTCAAACCGGGACGATTGATAAATAGCACGGTTGACTGATGAGAGGGGGGAGGGGAGGGGGGGAGGAATGCATCGTTCAACGGTTCGTGCTCTTGTTCCATATTCCACTCCCAGCGGAGAGGAGTATTTAATCCTCTTATACGGAGGAATAACGTGTCGATTAAACGGTTAATTGGACGTCGTGGGATTTCGTGTGATGGAACCGTACACGGGGAACAGATGCATCGCGTATTCACATGAAAATATTGTTTTCGAATTATTGAGAATTATTTGTCCGTGTATTTACATGCATGCTGCTGGGGAAGAGTTTTTGAGAAACGGGTTCATTGCGTGATATATTTTGTAATTTGTTGTAAATCACGTAAATCTATGCATATCAGAAGTTCATTATTCAATCGCGAGTAATCGGAATTGTTTGTACGACTTTCTTCTTCGAACTTTTGGAAACAATTTCATAAACCTAAAAAGTTTATGACATTTGAGGTTGAGGGCGTTCTTTATCTTACGCAAACTTCATTCTGTAGAAAAGTTCTATTTCGAAGTTCGCTCAGTTCAATTTTAAATTTGGAATAACGAATCTAATTAATCATCAATCAATTTAAAAAAAGCGAATTATACTTTTATCAACTGTATAATGTATTGAAGAGTAATGTATTCACTAATTATGGAGATAAACGACCACCAAACAAACAAAAAAAAAACAAAAAGACAAAAAAAAATAAAGAAAACAATCGAAAATTTCTCATCACAATCAAGAAAACGACGGGGACAGGGGGAATGGAGCGGAAACGTCAGAGGCAAAAGCGGCGAGGATATTTTTCCTGTTAACGGAGCGTGATCGATGCCCGGTCGAAATTTAGTGGTGCAGATCGTAGCGCGAGCCGCGTTCAACGTTCGTACAAACACCTTAAGGCCATTTCGCCATTGGCAACGGCGGGATTAGGGTGTTCGAGCCGTAAGGGAAGCCATACTCGTGGGTCGACGTAATCAACTGAATGAGCAAGTGACTCTAGAGAACCGCGTAAGCCCCGTCGCTATCTACGAGGTCGGTCCTCTCCAGTGTGGTCATCTGAATAAACCATGAGTGCTACCTTAATGACGGAATCGAAGCTACAAACGGTCGTGCCGTGCTTGAATCGCCTTTGCTGGACGACATAGGTGGCAGAGATAAATTGCGGTACGTTCTACGACGTGTTAGTCTCGAGAAAGCCGAGCTTACATCTCCAGCCTTGACTTGATGCAACGCTTAAGCGTGACTGCTTCGACTCGCGTGACACCGTGAGAATTATCGTACGTGGCGGCGGCTCGTTTCGTACGCGATGGCGTACACGGGGTCGCGATTTTCGTTGCGTATTCGGTGCGTGTTAAAGAACCGATCATTAGGGATCGTTAGAAATTTACCCCGCCGGTGATTGGGGTTACGTGAACTTGATGCTTAAGCCGACGCCATTTTATGGTCGGCAGGGAAATAATAGCGCAATTGAGCAGCCAGTGTAACCACGGAAGGTTGAAGATTGGGTTATTTCTTACCCAAGGATGAAGCGATAATTTCATTATATGGCAGGAAATTTTGAATTTGTATTTGAAATTATTGATTTGATTGCAACTAATATCGTTATAAATGTGAGATGCTTATCGCGCGTGTTCGTTGTATCAATTAGGAAAATTATATTAAAATCGAATATTATTTAATATCTTCCGTTATGAGAGAAATGATGTGATGCAAATGAAATGAGTTAAAAAGAATGAAATTATATCTGTAATCGCAATTTCATGAAGTCGTGCTATTTCGCACGGAATTTAATTACAATAGAAAATTATACTAAAACAATAAAGAAACGTTAAAATACATATATAGATGGAGTTTCTTCGGACTTCAGCAAACTACATATATCTCGTTTCCATTCAAAATACCGAGATAATTGGCTTTCCATTCGAAACAACGTGCGGAGAGATAAAATCTAAAGAACGAAAGAACTCGAACACCGAATTATTTAGATTCGATTTCTCGTCGAATCGTTTCTCTCTCCACGGGAAAACACGCGATTCTAAATTACATCGCGCCGAGGGAGCTGGCAAACAAAGCAACAACAACGGGACAAAAAACCCTCATTTAAATAGATTCTTTCGCGATGCACACACGCCAGTCCGTTCAGCCGGTTGTAATTAATTGCTGGCCGTGCGATCCTCATTAACTGCGAAAGTTCATATTGCTTAAATTACCGGCTTAATTGTCTTACACTGGTCCGCTTTGAAACATCAACGCCGGGAGTTCACTAAAGCGACGACTTGTTCGTAAACTTCCGTCCCTCCTCTCTATTCACCCCCTCGCTACGAAATAATTAAAATACTTCAATTAGTCGGTTGCTTACTTTCCTGGCTGAAGTTCGTGTCCTTCGAACCTAGAGGGGGGCGCGTTCCATAGCATCGAGAAAAACTTTTCACGAATCGATTTCTACGTCCCTATTCCCGTGAGATCGGGCCATAATTCGTTTATACGAACGAGCTTCGTTGTGTTCGGCGATTGTTCAAATATAAACGACGACGGTTCGGTTCAATACAAATCAGATCGAAAAACAGTAACTTATGACGGTGTCTGAACAACTAGTATTTTTATAAATTCGTATTAAAACGAGCTGTTGTGTGTCATTGTAACTACTGCTTATCGTTTCTTAAATACTAATGGTATATTAATCTAATTTCGCGTGCTATGTGAACGTCAATTTTGTCAGTTAACAAACGTTTTAATTTCTGTCGTAACTTTCAATGACCTTGCAAGATTCTCCCGTAAATTGATGCAGAAATGAAAATTTCTAAAATTAAACGAAACGGTATCGAGCGAATTAAAAATACGTGAATAAACAGTTAACAAATTATTGATGCGAACCATTAACAAGTTGAATGCCAAATGAATTGCGCTCGTACTTTATTGAACGAACGTTACTATAATTATATATTTATTCTGAATAATTCTATTAATTTTAATAAAGATTCAATGTGCTTCAGTTATCTCTATCATGTCGCTTAAATCATTTATTTCCCAATATATCCATGTATCTATGTGGTTCATAATTTAAAAATGCTTAAAATTGTTTGAAATGTTATTCAAAAAATTATCATCAAAAATTTATTCCATTCCCCTTATTATAGTAAAAGAAAGTTTAATCTTGTTCCACTATTATAAAATCAGTATAACGAAATATTTTATTATACAAAAATTCAATTCAGAATGAAACCGAAACCACTGCAGTAACTTTAATTTTTCTCTCCATTCTCAATAAATTTCATTGAAAATTGAAATCAATTTTACACTGAAATTTTTTTATAACTGCGACACCTAGATACATACAATTTTTTAATTCTATACCGACTCTCTGCAAATTCTCCAACCCTCCAACACTATATCAACCTCCCTGCAAATTCGAACCCTCCGACCATCGACATTTTCAAATTCATACACCCTTATATGACACCGTTGCACCTCGTGAGCAATACCAACCCCCGACTGTAGCGAGCAATACGTAACCCCCGCGTCTTTTTGCTTTCCGCGGCACGATACAATTAACCATTGTCGGTGCTGGGATTTTGCGATGGGGTTACGTTTCCCGTGGCCGTACGTTAGACTTACGGGCGCGAGCGTATATTACGGGCCAAACTCAAACATAATATCCCGGGAAGCACTCGTAACTCCATTTCACGGGGGCCACGGTGGAACTCGTACATCGGCCGCCCTGACTCGACTCGACTCGACTCGACCTACCCTCGCCCTCCCTGCCGCCGGTTCATCCCTCTTCGTCCCTCTTGGCAGCAGTTTGACAGGTGTTTAATATTACCTGAAAGTTTCGAATTGCGCTACCATACTCGTACTTGTCCGTGACGAATATACCCTGGCGTGCGGTATGTAGTCGCGGATGCATGGACAGGATTCGGTGGAAAACGGGAGGAAAAACGTAACAGGCGAGACGGTGTGTTTGATCGCGCGACCAGCGAACTCCGCGAGGGTGAATATTTTCGAGACATGCGTCACCGGTGACCCGGGATTTTCGCGCGACCGATTTAAGCCCGCCACCTTTTTCCCACCCCTCTGGAATTCTCGGTGTCGCGGTTTTTGTCGCTCGTTCAGCCGCCACCTGTCCGGATCGCCGCTTAATCCGTGAGTTATGTTCGCGCAACGAACGAAATTTTCTCGGAAATTTTTCATTAATGCCGCTATGTTGGCTTTACCGTTGTACGAGTGGATTGATAGTAGTGAAATGCATCGACTTGGAGTGAATTAAGTTATGAGGGAGAGGGAATAAATTTAGGTGAAGTTCTTGAGAGAATGAGAGAAGTAGCTGAGGTTATATTAGTTGTTGATAGTTAGCTAGAAAATTTGTAATTAGATCTACAAGTGAAGTTTTTGTAGTAGTAGTTAAGGCTGTATTGAAAAGCCGTGTAATTAGCGAAATCGATTAGATAATATGTTTACTGTAGAACTGAAAAAAATTATGGATAAATTACATCGCAATAGTTCATTTAATTTCATAGTTTATTTACGAACGTCAGTCGATTTGAAATTCAAAGTTTGTATCAAACATCCAAGTTGTATTAAAAGAATTGTTTCATCGGTTCGTGCTAATTATTATAGCCATTTCATAATTATGACAGCCGTTTCATTATAATATGGTTCGTAAAATGGATAAATATTCGAACACATTCGTGAGAACGATTCGTATTCGTGTGATGACCTTCGTTTGGAAAAAAAAGCAATTTACGTTTTGATTTCCCAGTGCTACGAAATTATCGATTCTTTCGATTGTCACGTGCACAGTTTTCATCGTATTCTTTGGAGATACAAGCGTACTAAATGCTGCTGGCGTGAAAATTTCCGTCGGTCACCATGATGAGTTCGCAGTTGTATAACGTGTTTACAAATTTACATATTTCCTCGATGTAACGGGACGAATGTAACGCAGTGGCAAATAATTTTAAAGCAAATAGAGTTGTTCTGAACCGTGTTTTCGCACAGAAAATCTACCACTGGAGAGCGAACTTTTCTCCTCACGATGAGACAGCATTCGTGTTCCGTTTTAATTCAAAAAGTAATTGCCGTGTTTGCGATTCTCTGCATTTACAAATCTCCTGTAAAATAGGAAAAGAGGAAAATAGGAAAATTGTTGCGCTACAACGAGTAATTTCTTTATTGTATATTTTTAAAAAACTCGAAGAGATTGAAATTAATTAAAAAAAAAATACGTAGATAAATACGGGAACTAGATCTCTATATGGAAATATTTATCGACAAAATATAAATATTTTTCGTAATATAAATATAAATGTCATGTTTAATATCGTTTAACGATTCGAGTGATTCCACTCGATAGAAGAATTTTCTACAGTCTCTTCAATTATTTATTGAAAAAAAACACCGTTTATGGATAGCTGTAAACAAGTATTTTTGTTTGTGCTTATAACAAATTTACGATATTTACGATATGACTACAATATATTTTCGTTGTATGGTTTAAATATATCACTCTTAAAACTTGATCACTCTTGTTGCTAGTAAAAACAATGGTATTTTATCATTACAATAATTGTAATATAACATAGATATATGTTTTATTAAAATATCTATATATCATCTTATTACTTATGCATGAAACATAAAAAAAACAGAAATCAAATTAACAAATCGACAAAAAATGTCATTGATAAAATCTTTTAATTCTACAATTTTTATAGACGTGATATTTACAAGCTTACTTTCTTTTCTTTCCTTTTTCACTCTTAAAATACGTCAGAATTTTTCGTATTGGGTCTAGCTATCTAACCAGTTAACGAACAAACTATATTAACACGTGCAAGTTACAAAATTCAGAAGAAATTGTTTGTTACATCATATCGTGGAATAAACGTATGACATTCATGCAAGATGGTGAAACTTGCATCCAAAATCTACGAGAAAACCTCTTACGAGGTTATTTACATTGTAATTGATAACAGAAGATAATTAAGCTTCTTAGTAATTGTTTAACAATTAAAATCTCGACTTTGCTTCGAGTCCGTGTGTATTCCGTGTCTTTCAAAGCTGATAACTTAAGAGAGTTTCCGTTGCCAGGTGCACGTGCATAGCTTGTTTTATTTATGAATGCAGAACACTTTGTGCCTCAAGAGTTTACTTGCTAACATAATATTAAATATAAAATTAATTACGGCAAGCTTTCGAGCAAACACTCTAAACAAATATTTCAAGTTGAATTATTGCGAAAATTGTTTCTTGTCCGTACGAGATGAAATTCTAAGGGAAACGTGTTCACAAACGAAGTATAATTTCATTAAATACACGCTCCTTGTTTAAGAAATTTATTACACGAAAGATATCATAAGTAATATTAATTTGTTGCTGTATTACAAAAAATTAGTTCAAACAGGCGTTTGAAATTTCTTGTTAGATTAAGTATTTGACTGGCTATCGTTAATGGTTAATATTAAATTTCTATCATATTGGTTAATATTGGTCAATATTGGTTAATATTGGTTAATATTGGTTAATATTGGTCAATGTTTTTTTTAATAGAAAAAATTCTGTAATCTTTTCGCGTTTGATAAGAGAAAATTCTACGGAAGAGAAATTTGATGCAGTTGTAAGGAACCATTTAAAAAATTTTACATAAAGCTGCTGAATCTCTTTTTAGATAATCTAATTTTCCTCTCAACGAGAATACGAAAGTAGAAACATCATCTCCATCGTGGAATTAAAAATTTTCAGGCATCATTACATTTCACATTCGAGTATAAATCTTTCGTTCTCAAGAAATCCCTTTCTCGCCACATCGGACAAATTCAATTAAGCACAATTTATAATTTACATACCGCAAATACATTTATTCCACAAATAATTCGCAGCGTATAAATTCAACGTATTTAAAGTAACGAATAATTCAGTAATTTGACATTTGACAAATTATAAATGTATTTAACTGGGTCGATGCGAAAGCAGTTGCATGTTAGATTATTTCGAAAACGTGTTCAGCAACTGACATATTCTCCCATATAAACTAAAAGATGATTATCTTCAGTTAGATAATTAGATGACCCATTATTTTATTATTTTATTTGACACTCTCTCGAAGCCAATCGTACGTAGCATAGTGTGCATCAAGTCGCGAAAACGCATCGTTTCTCGACGATATTTCGAAGGCTGAGATTCATCACAGCTAACACCCCAAGCTTATCCAATACAATCGACTTAACCCGAGCTCGATAGAACTTTCACGAAGTAGATTACCTTAGCTGGTGCTTGACGAGCCTCGCGCACCGTGTTCTAGACAGCACGATCTTCAAAGCGAGGTATGGAAATTCGAAATTAACATGCTATGGTCCGTCTACGAAGTTTTGTGTTCCGCAACGGTGCAACAGTTTCGATTCGTTTCGGCTAACAATCCCATCACTCACTGGTCCTTGTGTGTTCGAAATAATAAGCAGAGAATAGAAACAGCCCTTGTTGCACTCCCTGCAGCTTTCGTTCTCGCAAAATTCACTATCACTGGGCCATTTTAATAGTTAAACAACTATTAAAATTTCTAAACACCGATCGTTAAATTAAGACAGGAAAAGATTTTCATTTTTTAAGATTTCATTTTATAATATTTGTTTTTTATATTGGCTAAACAGAGTAATGTCTAAATGAATTTCGTAGTATATAATAGAGTCGTTTGTTATAGTAACGTAAGTTTTAATGCAAGTCAACTGCTTTGCGAAATGCTTTCCCTTGGCGGATCTAAATTCTGTTACGAATGTTGCAAGTTAAATCTATATCGAGCGAGTGGAAATAACTGAGCATGCATATTGAGCTCGAAACGAGGAAGCATATGTGAAAGTGTTCCAAATTTTAGACAGTAGCAACTTCTGACTTTAAAAAGTCAGTGTGGCATTGAAAGTAGAATGAAAATTAAAAATTAAAATATCCCATCAATTTTGTTTCTTCTCTCTGGTGACCATCTATTATTTTATTATTATTTAACTTGATTACTAGTCAAACATATTTTTACTGCAATAAATAGAGAATCCCGCAATATTACATGGATGCGATTAGAGATTATCGATAGAAAACAATCGATTGTTTCTTTGATAAATTTTAGCAAATGCTATCGTGACGGAAACGTCCGCTCGACGTCGAAGAATTAAAACAATGACAATATTATTATTACGAAGGTATCAGCGATGTTGAAAATATAATGAATTCAAATGAAAATATATGGATTTTGTAAACAGTATACTGAAAGAAACAACAAATAATACATTCCCTATTGATTTAACTTCATGCAACATCCTGCCGCGTTATTTTCCTGCCATTCTACGATATAATACGTTATATTACTTATCTAAATAAAAACTCTTCTTTCATTTTTTTAATTCCACTTGTTTCAATTTCAAGCATGCCCGATGGAATTTCATTGAAATTTAAGTATCCTCAGAAACTTCTCTCTTTATAGAAATACTCACGCAAGCTCATTTATGAGTCAAATGAATTCAGAAGTACTTTCCAGTAAAAAATTGAAATAAATTCCGTCGCAACACATTAACCTATTGATTAACTTGAAATTTATTCAAATCGAACTCACTCGAGGAGCAAGTCAAAGAACGGTACAACGTATTAATAATATATTACATCGAACGCAACAACTAATACATGCAACAACTAAACACTCTAAAATACACTCACAATACATTTCACAGCTCGGCAATTCACAAACTGCTAAATCAACGTACACGTACACAAGCAGAGCGTATATACAGTGCAAACTGCGCGACTGATTAATTACAGGCAGCGACGTCGCGTTCTCTTAATCTTAAAGCAACTATAATTCCTAATCACCGTCTGAAACGGTTAAAACGGTCTCTGGCTACGTTTTGCTCGCACATCCGGGCGAGCCGAGTCGGTGGGAACAAATAATTCGAGAATTGCCGCACAGAAGCATCGAGACGAGAACGGGTGGAGACGAGTGGCGACAAGGAGAGACGTGTGTGTGTGTGTGTGTGTGTGTGTGTGTGTGTGTGTGTGTGTGTGTGTGTGTGTGTGTGTGTGTGCTTCTGACGTTGCACGTCAGGCAAGTTTCGTCTTTGCCTTTAACGGCGTTCCGCGATGCATTATGCAGGGTGGCAAGACCCCCAAGAAAACGGAGAGAGACGGAGATTCTCTCGGCAAGTTCTCTGTCCTCGTCTTCCGACGATCGTCGGACTGATTCGCGTCGCCTTCGACGTTGGAGAAAGTTGTTTCGGCCCTCCGTGCTCGGAATCGGCTCGGAGGTATGCATAATGATTCAAAGTGTCGGGGCCTCGGGAGATCAAACAGGAATCCTTAATTTTCGAGTTGCCGAATGTTCGGATCTTCGAGCCAGGAGACGAGTCGAGAGGCTCTTCGCTTCTTTCGTGGAATTTTTCCCCTGTTGATTATCTCTGCGCCTTTTGAACGTTGTTTTCACGTCACGTCGAAGAAGTCCGTGTAAATTTATATATCGATCCTTGCTACGATTCTGCAAGAAATTCGTTGTTGTTGCAGATCGAATCGGACGAGTCGAAACTGCATAAAGAAACTGAAAATTTTTTTATAAATCGTGTTCAACGAGTCGAGATCATTTATAAATGACATCAGAAATTCGAAGTCCCCCTTTACTTTTTGAACGAAACAAACCTTTCGGTCGTGCATTTTTCCATGGAACGTTGCAACGACCTCTAAAATATAATTTAAAACGTCAGTGCCCCGGAAAGATAATATGACGAGTAAAATGAGTTTTTCGGGCGGCAGTGTAGCCAGTGAGTGTAATGTAACAATCACCGGAATCGTCGGAAT
The DNA here is from genome assembly GCA_032399595.1 of Tetragonula carbonaria. NCBI lineage: Eukaryota > Metazoa > Arthropoda > Insecta > Hymenoptera > Apidae > Tetragonula > Tetragonula carbonaria. The sequence continues at coordinate 11,017,891 of JAUCRC010000002.1, forward strand.
CGGGGTTATCGTCGCCTTGGCACGCGCTAAATTCTCCAATGGAATAACTTCGATCTAACTGTATGTTCGCGTATATACAGATGTTTGTGCATAAATCGAGTTGCGCGGCCGATTGGGGGAGTGTGACACGTGTCGCGTGTCACACGTGTCGCGCGTACTGCACAGCTCGGAGGCATTCGATGCAGCCTGGTGCATTGTGTGCAACGCGATCGGCGCGACAAGCTACGTGCTAGTATGCATTTTTGATCAGACGCCCGCCAAGCATGCCTGTCTCTTGCGGCTTGATTTGTCGCACGCGCGCGTTCAGTGACGATAGATTCTCACCTCAGATTAGCCTTTTATAGCTACGATCCTACCAGCCTCAATTTGAATTGCGTCAAAAGTGTTGCGTAATTAGTTGTAGCTTGAGTCGAAGTTGACTCCTCTTGGCGAGGAGTTTCTGAAAGGAGGCACCTTGGTTGCAACACGTTCAAATTTAATTTAATTCTTCTTCGCGCGCCTTACAACTGAAATTTTCAATCTCCTTTCATTTTTGGAGTCGACTACAGTGCAACAAGAAGGATTATATTACCTTTGTTACTGAAAAATTGACAATAAGTAAATTGTGGAGTTTTAGACAATTTGGTCTGTACAATTACAAAATTATGTAAAATATTTATCATATTAAATATAAATATTAATGTTAATATAAATATAATTTTATTAATATAAATATTAATAAATATTATAAGTAGAATATTTGTTGTAATGTTTACGATTCACTGTTAATACGTATCATGCTTCCTTTCCGTTGATTATAATTTTGTGCCTACAGTTGATGGTCTGAAACAAGTGCATTTTTTTTCAAAAGCTAAGAAAAAAGAAGACAGAAATGATTTGAATATTGTTTGAATGCAATAACATTCATTGCAATGCAATATAATTTGAATATTATTATTGAATAAAATAATACACAAATAAGTTCGTAAACGAAAAATGCAGTATAACCGCCATAAATTATAATTCGAACTACACGTTGTTTAGGGAAATTTTCGCGAAATGAATGATTAACACAGCTAATATTAACGCGATGTGTATTATACTTCCGGCAAACACGAGCTCTCGCTATCCGCTGAGCGTATTTCCAACAAATTGGATCGCTGCGTTTGTTTATGAAGAAGCAAATGTTTCGCTATAGCCTCGGTAAATTGTTTATTCGTTGAAGTAACCACGGTATGCGCTTTTAATTTACACAAGGCACCGCTTCCGGGGAATGTGCTCGCGCGGTTGTTGATGAATTTTCAAAAAGCGCAGCTAATTAAAATGAAATCTCGTAGACACGTGTCATCTATCAGTTACTATGTAAATTATACGTGAAACGAAAACATGATACAATACTCGTTTCATGAGAGCTTTCAAAGATTTGAAATTTCATTATAGGTGTTTTGAGCAATGCTATAATTAAACGAGGTTCGTCGATCGTTGATTAAATGGAATATTGACCCACTTTCGGGATATCCAATATATAATTGATTATTTCTCTTAGCAAATACGAATTCGAATACTCTTCCGAATTTTTTTTCCGAAAGCCGTCGCTTTTATCTGTTTAACAAAAATAAATATTTATTAAATCATTGATGCTCGATGAAAAGAAGCTTTCCATATGAATAGTATTTAATTCCAATTGATCACATTCACTTGATATAAATTGAATGCCGTTAAATATAGTATAAAATGAGTCAATGAGACATATACGGTTTTATGAAATGAAAATGGAATCGTGACATTTGTCTCTGACATTTGTCATGACGTCTGACGTGTCGAATGTGAGAAATACATATGTTGCAACGAGCCAGACGTATCATTTTACTGTCAAGGTATAGTTTAGTTGGTCGTAACTATATACTATATTCTAGAAACAGGGAGATCGATCTTATTCAAGCAAACTGAATATTCCAATCTATTAAAATCGATCGACGAATACAAGCCAAGTATAGTATGTATATCGGTGAATCTGTTTCAGACACTCGTCAAAAGTTAACAACCCTTCGGACGCGTTCCAAGTGAACAATTGCCCCAAGTAAACATTCCCCATATCAAAATATATTTGCCGTGGAAACAACGGCTTCAACACGCATTTAACGACCATATAATTACGCAGCTAACAGGTTTCAGCTTTTCGGTAATAAAACACCGGTCCGGAAACGTGTCTTATCGCGAGATCCGCTTCTGCAAACTTTGCAGCAGGGATAGTAGCAGCGTAGAACGAAACGCGAGAATCCACGAAGCCAATAAAAAACGGCGGCGGTGAGTTTAAAAGCGCGCAAAATTGACGAGCAAACGATAAGGAGAAGATTTTAAAACCAGCGACTGGCGATGATACCGATGAATCTAGAAATTATCAGATGCAGGGTGTTTCCGAAATCGTGGCGCAATCGGCCATAAAAAATAAATATAAAAAGAAAAAAGGAAGAGAAACGACCGGCCATAAGAATAAATTTTCGAGAAGATCGAATTTGAAGATTTACCAATTCCAGATTTAATATTTGAATTTAAATAAAATATTCTAGAATCTATATTCAAAGATGAATAAAATATATAGAATAAAATTCTTTCATTAGCAGCTTCATTTTGAAGAAAATAGACCGAACTATTCATGTCATGTAAATTTTTCGAACTCGATTCTCTCGAAAACGAAGCGTCATGTGGGAAAAATTTCATTCCTTTTTGAACGTGATTTATTTTTAAATGTAAAAATTACACCCCGATCGATTGTACCATGATTTCAAAAACATCCTGCACATGTGTATATTATGTACATAAATTCTCTGCAAATGTTTCACACTCTTCGCGTTCTTCTTGAAATATTTGAAACGTGCAGATGTATGTTAAGTGACTAATACACGTGCACATTCCGTCCCGATAATTATTCGTAAAGAAACGATCCTCGCCACGTGGAGGAAAGATTCGCGTGAAACAGCGATAGAAAATACGATGTTCGTCACGTAAGTCATGCAAGTTTCACAGAATGGATAAACGTGTAACTTTCAACGTGTTCTAGTCACACGTTGAAAAACATGCGCTGATCGCGCGCGCGCCACGAAGATATAAAACCACACAAAATTGTTGCTCCCCCGGTGGAAATAGTGTACGCCCCGTTTCCGGAATTTGGGACGTTTTGCAACGTTCATTATTCAGTAGCGGTCGCACTTAAACGAGACCACGTAGCCGCTGTGATGTATACGTCGCAAAGGAAATATTCGTTTTTTCACCGCCCCTATCTCGTTCCCTCTGTTTCTCCCGCTCCCGCGTGGTTGTAATCACCTGTAACGGCTCTAATAACCCGTGTTCGCGTAATGTATTATTCACACTTGATTGCGGCAAAGCGTGGAAACGTTGAAACGAATATTTGTAGACGTGCTTTCTTCCGTTGCGGCTTTAACGCGTGAGATCTGGAGGCTAGTGGAGAGCCTTTTCCAACGAATTCAGTAAATTTCCTGCAACAGAAACGAGCGACGATTTGTTTTGCTAATTTAAATGGAGCGAAAGAATAGAAGTATTAAGGAGAATATACTTTTCTTTTCGCAAGATTTCTTTTCGGAGATTGTTTCTCGTGTCACTTTCAATCTCTATATTCGCTTTTTGCATGTGAACGTATTTGGAGATTATTATCTTCGAGTTGAAATTATTACCTCGTACGAATAGTGTCAGATTTTAATCGATCGTTGCAGTAAAATTTTTTAATTGTTCTTTAATTGTTAAACAATGCTATAATAAGTAAAAAAAGAAATACGTATGGAAAAAGATGAAAGCAAACTTCACATTTTCGTGAAGTCGTACGATGTTGCGAGATCGTTTTAACGATAAATTTTTTTAAATGTGTCAAAAGTAGAGTCAGTTAGTCGGACGAGTATGATTTGATTAAAAAGAAATTATATAGATTGAAAAAAAAAATAATCAATAGAATATATTTAATAAGGACGAGGACAGATGATTCCTTTTGCGACTGATCTCTTCCTCGATAATTTTGATTAAAAAAAATTTCAGTTGCGCGTATTGAAATTTGTACGAGGCAAAGGCTGCAAGGATGAAAATACCTGGCAGTCGCGGTGAATAGCCTGTGAAATGTCGCGAGAACGATAAAATTAATTCCCGAAAGTTCGACCGCATATAAATTAAATACCCATCAAACAGCCTGTTTCGTTAAAAGCTTTTTAAATATTTTCATAAAATCGCTGACCCGTTTCAATTGCCGTCAATCACCCCTGATACGCGTTTCAGAGCAGAGCGCGCGCGTATTGTCTCTTCGAATCTGTTAATTAAATAGCGGCACGAGAGACAACTTCCGAACGAAACGTGCCGCCGAAATATTACGGATGCGATATTCTATTGTGTCACAGAGCATCTTTTGTTCGGTATGATTAGGGAAATCGAAATAAATTACCGCCCGGTTCGTTCCGCGGCATGGGATCTTCGCCGATTCCAATTAACCTTGACCTACCGAACCGAACGAAATATCACGAACAAAAGAGCTTCATTCAGTATTCTCTCTCCTTCGACGCACCGTTTTGTAAATCGTTGACTGACGATTGATTTAATTGCTAAGGAAACACGATCGAAGTTGTTGTTAATATTAATTCTTACTTTTATGAATGTAATTTAGATAAAGAAATGTAGTTGGGAAGTATACCATTATTTCATAAATATCTTGCAAAGAGTTCTAATTTTTCATTAACGTGTGAGAATTCAATTTAGAAACGAAGCTGTTCGCTCTGGTCGACGTTGTTCTTTTTGTAAATTTTTTAAATAAATTCCTTCTCAAGGAATCGAACGTTGGATGACTTTGGAATTTATAGCAGATTATTCTCGGAATTGTTTGAGATATTCTTCGTTCAAAATGGAATTAAAAAGTTCGTGCCTCGAGTTTAATGTAATTCAAGTTGTACGCTGTAGAGAAAAAAGATGAAAAATTTAAAACGAAGTCGTAGCAACTCGCCTCAGTTGTCACTAGAGAGCGAAGAATTCTCAAAAGTCCTCGTCTAACTATTTCATCCATACAAATACATCCTCTGACTCCGCTAGCACTGCGTCTACTGATGAGTCCACTAGCTGGTCTCAGGGGAAAACCTCTAGTTTTTCCTTTTTTTTATTTTTTTTTTTTTCAAGAATTCATACCTTTCGTTCTTTCGTTTCTCTTACTACAACGCCACAAGTTCAATCAGTTAAATTTCTTGCCCGTTTAAACAAAAATTTATAATTCAGAAGTAAATCCATTGGGAGACATGAAATTGTTTGAGCAAATCAGAGAAATCAAAATTTATTTTTTGTAAATTGCAATAGATATCATAAAGATAGAGTTAGCTACGTCATAATTTCAAAAATATATCAATCCTTTAATATTTCAATATTTGAATTTTAATTAGAAAAATATCTATAGTGAATTTTTTTTTCTTTTTTTTTTGAGAACTTTGATGGAAAATCATCGATGACATTTATTGTAAATGTAATGAGAAACGGATTATATTACTGTCTTAGAAAAGAATTCATTGTCTAGTATAAAATCTATTGACGAAAATCTTAGAGTTGTATGAAATAACGCACGAATTCATGTCGATGCAAAAAACGGACAACAGTTTGTAAAAAATAGTAGGTATATAACTTTTAGATTGGCTTACACATACCGTGAATTTCAGTACCATTCGGAATTTATAGAAAATTTTAGCACGTTTTTTTTTCGGAAAATCCTCAATTTCAAAACGTAGAGGAATTAAAAGTGATAATAATCCAAGCGTGGAACATAAAATAATAAAAAAAAAACTTTATAAAGTATGGAATACAAAAATTTTTATATCAGCCGAAACAATAGAAATCCCCAAAGTATTAAACTTTATATCACAAATGTAATAACCCAGAACTTTGAAATACTTCATTTGGAATTGGTATAGAATAGTTCGTAAAAGTAAAACTTTTATGTCTCGTACACGTGTTATATCGTATGTGTTGCATAAAACCATTTACCGAAATTTCATTCAATCAATTTCATTCGATTATGTCGCCAAAATTCAGAGTAAATTTAATAATAAAAAATTTAACAACACAAAATTTAATACACAGCGTGAACCGAGCTGTTCCCGTTAGATATTCAGACTTTATTAATCTGAATGAATAATTGGAGCTTTTATATACATTCTCAGATTTATTTAAAATTTTACCAATATAAATACTGAATATTATTATTATATTATTAATAAAATTTCAGATTTATTTTGTACAGCACATATCAATAAAAGATTTCTATATATTCGAGTAGTTTGTGAGTTACCATATTTATCAGTCACGCACACTGTATCAATTAAAAAAGAAATTTTTATTATTCTCCTGACTTCACAAATTATGTTAACACGCAGAACTTACGAAACTGCCAGCTTTCACACCTGTTGGCGAAGTGGAGTGAAATTGAATTGTTAGCAAACAGGCAGGTAGCCGATATTTCCCACAGTCGGACTCATGTTTTCAATCTACACTTTACAAGTTACACGCTAACGGCAGCACGAATGTCTGTGGCAGCGGTCGAACGATTGAGAACCGACGTACGAAGCGTGAACCTTGATTATTCCGCTGGTTACTTCGTGAAGTTATTCAATCACTTACGAAGCGAGATTATTCGTTCCAGTTCCATGTCTGAACAGTCTCTCTCTCTCTCTCTCTCTCCCTCGTATTGTCGTAACACTTTATACGACGTTCCATGTGTCTACAAACAGGTAGGATTACGGTTGAATAAAGATTACGGTCAAATCGATCGGTTGTTCGCTAACGTGTAGGGAAAATGGACGGGATTGTAACTTTCGATGGTACTTCAAATATTCATCACATTTCGTACCCATTTCATTTATTATAGATATTAACACTAGAACGATTAAGAGGATTAAGGGTGAGTTGAACTCGTTGAACAGGTAATACGAATTTAATATTTCGTAATATATCACAACTCGATACTTGACGATGTTACAAATTCGATACAAATTTAATATTTTGTAATAGATGTGAATGTATATATCGCTAAAATACCTCTAAAATATCTGTATTAAAGCTCAGTCTTTCTAGGGTTGAAGATTCCGACTAAAATAGCCCATATTTGTAAAACAAAAAATATCGTCTATAAAATGACTAATCTCTAATCGAAAATCCTTCGCCGCTAAAAAGACCTGGAAGGTGTAATTCTATAACAAGCTGCGACACTTTTTGCAGCAATTTTTTTTTTCACGAAACGTCACTACGCCTCGCAGGCCCTTTCATTTGTCACGAAGCGAAATCGACGTGTGAAGAAGATATCGAATCGACACGTGCCTACAATAACCGGTCGTGTATCCTTTTTAATTCCATCCGTCGACATTTGCGGGACCTGACAGTTTTAATGAATTAATTTAACCGGACAATGACAGCCATGGGAAATAACGGTTCGCGATGCGACGCCGATATATGCGCGCACGAGCGATTTGAATACAAGGGGAAGCAAATCGATTCGAACAGCGGCTAGTTGGTTGCGTGTCTCTTGACTGGGAATTGAAGTTAGAGTCGGTAGGAGGGGGAGGGAGGCGAAAGTTTTATAAAAATATAGAGACACGGCCGGTGGATTTAACGTGAGTGACGCGAGAGCTAATCGTCAATGGTGCCAGTATGACAGCAATGGGTATAAGTCTTTCACGAAACTAACAATCAACTTATTAAATAATCCAAGTGTGTCGCTAATATTCGCACCTCCGAAGTGGCCGTGATTGTAATAATGTCGAATATCAACGCAATTATATCCTTTTTCATTAACTACGCACAGCTTAAGTATAATACATATTTATGAGCAGAAAAGAGAAAACAATTAATTAATTAGTACCAGGTTTCATAGCCGAATTGGGAATTGGATACAGACTTCGTAAAGCGAAACGCATTGATTGACGGTTGATAGTTTTGAGAAGTCTTTATTAAATTCATTGGAAATTTTTTTTTTTTTTATATGTTCGGTTATCACTACGAGGGAAAGAGGGATCTTTCCGATTAAAGGCGGCGTTTGCTAGTTTTGGACGATTTAAGGATCCTGATCACGCCATCACGTTCAACTTTGCGACACTACCGGTAGGCAGAAGTGCGCGTGATGCACGGTGGCATCAAATATAATTTACTGTCGTATATCATCGTAGGGGGAAGGGAGAACTGTGACGTTAATGGTTGTCGCAGTGGTGGAGTTAATTAAATTTTATTACGAATAATATTGCGCAATATCGCGCGGATGTATATGCCGGATGTTTTAGGGATGACGCGTGGCAAAGGGTGGCAAGAATTCGGTTGCGGACGGGGTGAAATATAAAATCAGTCGCAGGGAATTATCTCGCGGTTCCATCTAGCAGACCGAACGACTATTTGACCTGTGATTAATTCGCCGCTTCGCTGTTACGTTTTACATGTCTTTGGACGCGCGACAGTACAAACAGAGCGCACTTTAAATAGAGCCGTTCGCTCGCGAGCCGAAATCACGAATTTCGCGAATGAATACGCACCATCGTTGAATCCCGTTAACGCCACGTGAATGGGCTAGACTGTAGGTGAAATGGGGCGATTATAGTTTAGAATCTACGAAATGCTTTACGCATGTGTGCGAAACGTAAATCGAAATTCGTGTCGAAGGTAGTGATTAATGATCAGATTATTAGATACTATTTTGTATCTCGAAGCTGTGGTATTTAAACTCCGAAGCGTTGGAATCCATGTACTAGAACGTTGGGATCATTGGAATTTATGTATAATTTATGTATTTCGATGTCATGAGAATCCAGAGTAGAATTGCCAAAATCAATGAAACACACGTGTGTCGATACTGTAAGTACTCGCGAGATTATAGAAGTCTGCAGGGTAGAATTTCTTGAATTGATTAATTTACACAATAGACTCAGGGCTTTGAAATCGAATTCAAACAGTATATCCCAGCAGGATAATTAACAATGTAGAATTTTTATTTACTCTGAATAAATGAAATAGCTGAAATACGTAAATACCAAAATCTGCAAGCTAAAATTTTGCACGAAACCCGAGCTTCGTATAAAACGCGAGCTCCTGCTGAAATTTATTATTTTGCAGTTTCTGGAATTTTTTTGCTAAAAAACTACACGTACACGCGTCTCACGAACATCTCTGTACTTTGGGCATTTTTAAATTTTCTCCCCCCCCCCCCCCGTAGTGGTACAACTGAAGCTTTGAACCGGTCGCTAAACCCCCTGCTACAACAGCCATTGCCTTGAGTGCACAGTTTTTACGTCGCAGCGTTGAAGGCTCTTTCGGCAATGGACGAACTGTGTTAGTCGATAGTTCATATTTCTACCGTCGAGTCCGAAATGTTGCATCTCCGTCAGATAAGCGGAGGAGTAAACGGCCCTGCGAAATGGAATCTCGTCTGGGGGCGCGTCACGCATGACAGGAGCCGCCAAACTGCTTGGTTTTGCGAGAGTCGTCCAAGCGTAACAGAAGGAAGCAAACGACTAAAGACGAAGCGTCGAGGGGAAGAATTGCTGGAATTATTTGCACATCATGTCGTCGGAGAGCTTTGCCAAAATCTCCCCGTGATCGTATACATCGATCGTTGAATCGTAAATCTGCGGGTGAAATTAAACCTTCGCTGTTTAACCGCATATTTTCTCTGTCGTTGTGTCTCAAAGGCAAGTATCTCGAAACGACGAGATGCGGTTGAGTTGCATTTTGGCGTACCATTTTTGTACGTAGATACTGACAATAACAACAATGGGGAAAATATTGCCAATACATTAGGTGAAACCATTTTTAAACGAAAATCGAAGCGAATATTTAAATAGATAAAAATAAAAGTATGGCGTGAGACCTTGATCATACATGTTCTGTCGTACTTTATATGTCACGATATTTCTTATAATTTCACGGTGTAAATGTATTTGCATCGATTGAGAATACTGCGTGAAAATTTTGTTTTAATTGAGAGAAACGATGAATTCCGAAATGATGGAATCTCCAACATTTAAATTGACAAAGAGATAAGAGTAAAACTATTTGAACGAGGAAATTCTCAGGCACGTGGCACACTTACTTCTCTTCGCGGAATGTATTCTTCAGGGAAAGTAGGAAGAAATAAGATACAATATAAATTCTCCCGAATCTTAAATTGTATCGGAAATAACTTAAAAGCCCTTCTTCTCTCCGCGCAAACATATCTTGATTTCAGCCAGCGTTTACACGTTTTCTCTTTCATGCCGTTACACACAAGGTGTTCACCTCTGCGATATCGATTTAAACATCGAAACAACGAAAAATTGTTTAAAAAATAATAGAGCAAGTGATAGAATGTTACTACTAAACGTCGGAACGTTCGAATAGCGAGAATTCCAATAACGGATTCCACTGTAAATTGATATCTGCATACGTGCGGTGAAACGGACAAATTTTATATAAATCACAGATCTTTGAGCCTCTGTTTAAACAAACTATCCGAGCAAAAGAACCATGTTTTTATATCAGACTGAGAGTTCGTAACTCCCTCCGTTAAAACGTTGCCTTCGGCCTAAATACGTCGGATTTGTCAAACTGTCGTCGACTAAAAAAAAAAACTGCAACCTACATTGAAAATTGCGCGTATTACGTTCCTCCGGTTTGTTCCATTTTTTTTACGTGCCTGTGTGTGTATCGATTCAGAGCGAGCTGCGCAGTTAGTATTTCAACTAATTATCCCCCGCTTCGTGCGCGCGTGCTTACAGAAGGGAATATTTGGACGTTCGCCGTCGGTGGGGAATTCTTTCAGAAACGGACTCGCGATTTCACGAAATTTCCATCCACGGAGCCCGATATTGTGTTTCCTCGCTTTCCAGATAAAACGCCAACACACACGACGGCACACAACGGATATTAAGAATCGATGGGCGAAACGTAATTCTGCGTAAGGTCACCGGATCGAAAATAACGTTTGGTCGGCTAGTTGCTTTTTATACTACATTAGGATTCAACCTTCGCTCGATGGCACCTGAAAAGTGTGCCGATATTGGAGTAAATTCGTCCGCGTATGCAGTCCCTCTTGCAGTTTTAATATCTTGCTTATGACTTGTGCATTGAAATACGTATTGCATAAATACGCATTGCTATGTGCCGCATTAATGTCGAACATCTGGGTCTCGACCTAGGGGAACGTTTCTCATTTTTCCACGACGGGAAATTAAATGGGAATATCGTCGAATTGTACGAGACAAGTGTAAACGAGGATCGGTATTCCGATAGCTTCGAGAATTCTTTGAAGGTCGAACGTTTTCATTTGTTATCGACTGGATAGAGATTCTATGGCAGAAGGAGCAAATCTCTAGATTTCATCGTTTGTATGTGCAATATTATCTGGGTTAATATATATATGAACAGCATAACGTTGTCAGTGGCAAGTTTTGATCGGAAGGAATAAAATTTAAAATACAGTTTGCAATTTACAATTTTCGATCTTCGTATGAATCAATACTTTGTTAAATGATGAAAAATATCTTAAAATAGATAAGACAATCGCACAACTGTTTATCAGAAATCAATATAATTGCAATATACGTGATATAATTAATATAATCATAAGAAACAAATCTAATTAATACAGTTATTTCAATGAAACAAGTCACAGCATTCGCAGATGAAGCCATACACAATTAAATATCATACATTGAATTAAGCACGGCACGTTATCGTCGATTTCCACGTGCATAAAAACGGCCAGTTCTAATTCTTCGTCGTTCAAATGCATCTATTTATTTTGAAGAACGATCGAGGAGCGAACCGCGACCATAACCGCGGGGAATGACAGTAAAAGGCGGGCAAAGAAGCGTTAAAGTCCTTAGGAAGAAGCGGACGAGACGTAATCTTAAGTAATGCGTTGCCATTCGTCAGTTGTTGAATTTTACAGTGGCGCGGCCGACAAACGGCCGACGGGACGGAGTTGCAAATCAGGAATTTGTCACGTAGAACCGCTTTTAAACGAGTGTCCTCCGCTTTCAGTAGTCGCGGGCATTTCGTCTGATAACTCCTTTAAATTTTCGTTAGCGCGCGCCACGCCGCCACACTTTCACCTCCCTCACCCCCGTAGACGACGTAAAGTAAGAAAAACGATCACACACAGCGGAGAAACACACACACACACACATCACACACACACACACACTAGACATCCTCCATTCTATTCAGCAACTCCGTACATTTATATTGCTCGTAGCAAGCAAGGTATTCTCGAACAGAGCCACGGGTATCAACCGACATCTATGAACCATCGTACGAGTGGATTTTCGCGAACGGTACGAATGTCTTTTGAATTATCCAACGGAACCCTATTGTAGCCTGTATGATGCCCCATGCTTGAAATTAAATTTATAAGCGAAATTCTCGCTGCGAGGACAGTAATCGTAAAGGATAGGGATAAAGGGAATGAAAATTGAGAACTGTTTTGCTCGAATCGAAAGTCCGAGTCTTCTTGCTCGTCGAATCATTCGAAATAATCGATACGGAACGTACAACGTTTTTGTTTACGTAAATGTTTACGTACCTGTGTCTGGTATCTTTTTTGTCGAATAAATTAACCCTTTGCGGACGAATGTCGCCGCACAAGGAGACAGAAAATCATTTCGTTATCTATACCGTCAATAGGTTTTTTTTCAATTTGGCGATACTTTGTTGTTACTATTGGGCAGTACACTTTATAAACTGTTACTATTTTGCTTTTCGTTCAAACAGGAATTGCAATAAATAACGACTTAAATGTTACGCAGACACAGAGATATCACAGTCTTGCTTTGATTGGTGACTTAAGTTTACTAAATTTGCTACAATCAAAATAAGTTTCGCTAGTTTTTTTATAACACCAAAATATGTCGCAAAATAAAGAAAAAGAAGATTTTATCGACAATAACTATGTTAGCAGCAGCGAAGACGAGTTTGTGTTCCGTATTTACGGCGATGAAATACTAAAAGGAAATTCTGTAAATTTGAATTTTGAAGATAATAGTGATAGTGATAACAAAAATGGCGAGAAATTTCACACTCTGAAAAAATACAAAAACTAAAACATATTTGTGTATTATGAAATAATAATTATTATTGTTCTTTAATAAAGTCTAAAATTCCATTGAACAAAATATTTTTCAATTAACTTCATATATTTAACGCTTTAATACGCGATGTCGCTTTCTTCAACAAAATTTGTTCAACCCAGCGAGAACCGCAAAGGGTTAATACTCGCATGTTAGTCCTTCTATCAGGATTCAGGTTCAAATGTCTTCTGAATGTAACTGTACACATGTACGCGATATCAACAGTATCCAATGTGCGACTATTTACTGCCATCATTTGTAATTAGAGATACGTATGAAAGATATCAAGAAGTCTAAATCACAAACATCATCCCTGAAGGATTAATAAATACAATTACAAATTTGATCAAAGTTTGGTGAACGAGTTTGAATATTCAGAAAAGTCGAGAGATTCTTACAATATCTCCAAACGTACGCAATATATTTCTACATGCCCAAATATTACCCACATATTCTAGTACACGAGCCATGCTTAAAAATAAATTACACCGTAATCGCTATTATCCATCCAGTTTTTTCTTATCAGGTAACAGGCAACATTCATACGAAACCGTTTCTTTCATCCCGTAATGTAGCTTGTATTTGAGTAGTAGGAAATATGCAAATACACCAGCAAATCGTGGCCAATATTAACAGATACGTATCGCGATCGGTCGGGTGCAATCCGAAAACGATAAAGCACGACACAAGCTGAACGTATCCATTCGGTACGCTCTCACTAAGGGGCGAACAATAATTACAAAGCTCGCCGGTAGTCTTGGACAACTCCGAGGAAATTCCGATACAATCTCCCAGACCGTGCACACCTAGAGCTGTTCGCTCTTTCTATTTCTTCAGCGTGGACCAGCTCTCCGACTGCGAGATAACCGGGTTCCTCCGTTGTTCGCTCGTTGCTTCGTTTTCTATTATTAAGTTTCGAAACGTAGCGAAAAGAGCCGGGTGAATGTGTTGCGGCGGCGTTGGATAACTCGAGGCAACGCTAATATTGCCGAGGATCTTGCCAAATTATCGCAATAAGTGTTGCCAATGTTGCGCCCGTGTGCGACTTCTTGCTCTGCATCGCGTTCTGATACGTTCTGCGCGGCGGAGTGAATGGTGTCGCGCAACCTGCTTCCCCCTACCGAGTGATTATCAACCCTTGCTCGGCTCTGGAGGTTAATCGAGTCACCGCGGGAAGAAATTTCGGCTTCATTGCCCTAGGAGGAACCTGCTTTTCTCCTATCGTACGCTCGCGATAAAGCCGGGACTCTGCCGGGTCTATTTTCTCTCCTCGACTACCTCCTTTCCTCTCCTTTTTGCTCTTCTCGAGTTTACAATGTCTCTGGCAACGAAACGGCGACAGGAAAGAGAAACAACTTTCTTTGGTAGAAAAAAATTTTAACCGTCATATATATATATATATATATATATATATGAAAAATCTGAAAGTTTGAATGGACTTTGTTCGTTGCTCGATTAGAGTACGATTTCTTTTCATACTGCCTCGAAGTTTTTTCCTGCAAGATTGAAGTAAAATAAGGATCTTTTTAATAGTTTGTCAGTGCGACGTAATGAGAGTGAGGAAAATGTTTCTATAAATATTATAATACTTTTGGGAACCATGAATTGTGAAATTCCTTGCGCTCTTAGTGTTTGATAATAACTTTTAGATAACGAAATGTAAAGCTCATCACGATCCCAGTAAATTATTACGCATTTGTTTATCTTCGCTCGCGGATATTCGCTTATCAGTCTTCGAATTATAAAATTGCAAAGCCAAATATTAGTCGTAAATTATTCGGCAAAGCCACTTGTATTAACACAGTTGATCAAACAGAATATTGGACTACAAAAATATTTATAATTCAGAAACTTCGACCGTTGTGAATACTAAATACGTTAATACAGTGGCTTTCGGAAATAATCAACCTGCAAAGTGTTTAATAATTATTCGCGCATACATTAAATAATAAATATATTCACATATTTAACAAACGTTAAAGACACGTTGAAATACATTTAAATAAATTATTCCCTTCGGTATTAATATTAATACATTTGCCCACAAAATTATACACTTTCCTATACATACTCGTGTATATATTATACTTTTTTTTTTATAAAAATAATCAATAATCAACTTGATGTGTGAGTTAATCAATATACACCGCACCTTATAAAATATGGTATCGCAAGAATTTAGTAATGCAAGAAGAACTGAAATGGAATTTCACTCTAGCCAAAAAGCCGTGCTTGTTTTGGCCATTATCTTGTCGTATTTCGTTCCAAGAAAAGTTTAATCATTTATCAGGGAGTCATAAAAAAAAGTTATGTGCAATTAATCAAAGAGATGACAAATCACGACCAATTTATTATTCTTTATACACACGCACACATATATATATAGTTCACTTATACGACAAATGTCTCGCATAAAGCAATTCTCAAAGCACTTCGCAAACTGAATAATTGCATCTAAAGCGTCAACAGCAACCATTACCGTGAGGCTCACTCATTCTTGTCAGCGGCAGTCAACTTTCGAATAGACAGAGCAACATTTTCCAGCTTAATGTGCCTCTTGGCTAGAATTCTTACCAAAAGCGAACCAAAGGGAACCGGGGCGAACGCTCGCATGCCATTCTGCAACGTGCGCGTAATACGCGTTGCGTCATTAGGACATAATAACTTCGTCGCAGTAGTCGCGACGACATTACCGGTGCATTAAGGTTAATTCAATATCAGCCGTTTCTCATCTTCAGCATCTTCACGGTGGCCGCCTGTGCTCGTTTCGCTAGCACGAGCTATCGAGCCTCTCCCATTTTGTCCTCCGACGACGCTGCGAGAAATAATCGAACGAGTGGAACGGGCGTTCGCGAGCGTAGCGCGCTCGTAAATGGGTGGAGTGTCAGAAAGTTTATTGAATCGGAGCCATGGTTTCCAGATTAATCCTGCGGTTCGCTGAGACGCGCCGTGCCGCGTCGCGGCAACCTGGCGTCGACGAGAATTAAAACGCTCGCGCCGCGCCGATCGCGTCGAACGATTTTCAACGATTTAATCCGATGCAACAACTCGCGGTTTTCAATTCTTCGTGGAACGATTTACTTTGCACTTTGCGAGGCAACGTTTCGATATAGATGCCGCCGCGTCGTTGGCAATTCGCGCGCCCGTGAATTTGTCACGACGGAAAGCTGATTTTTCCGTTTAATTTTGTATCCCCGCGCGTTATTCTGTATCGCTGATTCTGTATCGTTTGGAGAAATTGTGACGTTTGAGATCGGGAAGATTGGAAATTTGTTGGATCGCTAAAATCCTTGGTTTTTTTCGACGAGTAAAAGTTTGATAGACAAGATTGCAAGCATGAATTCTCTTCATTCTTGCAGCGACGTAATTGTAACGATGAAATGTGCCGTGAAAAATGCATGCTCGAACGAAGAGTGATATTCGCGCGTCGTTGTTTAAAAAATAATAAAAAAAAAAACGTCGCTGTCAAGCGTGAACAATGTTTGAGCATCCGATATTTTCGCAAGTGTATCGGATAAAAAATAACGGGTGACAAAAGTTGATGAAACAATTGAAGTTATGAAACAAAGCGTATAAAACCGAAAGTTGCTAAATTTAATTATTCCATTTGTCGATTCGCTCTGGAGATCTCATTTTTACTGCCGTTCCTCGACAACAAGATCAATGACACTAACAATGACGTTGGCGATATCTTGTATATCTCTCTCACAGTTTTACATTTCTCACTTCTTTACTCAACTCTCTTGCATTTCTCCCGATTCTTTTTTTTTTTCTTTTTAACTCGATTACTCGCTGTCCGTCATCTTTTTTCCACTATAACCATCGCGTCACTTGAGCCGTCGTCGAGGCACGATAATCACGCGTTGATCAATTTCAGCTGTTCGCGTGGCTGACTCGCGGCCGAGTATGACCACTGACGCGAGGAGTCGCGGGATAAAAATAACAGACGAGAACGGAGGACGGTGCAAGCAGCGTCAGTGACAGAAAAGTTATTGGATCGTGTCTGCGGTTTAATAGGATTGTTGCAATGGCCAGTCGAAAGCTATCAACTCACGGCGCGACGTCTCGAGGAGGCTCGAAATTAAACATCTCTTTCTCTTTCTCTCTCTCTCTCTCTCTCTTTCATTTCCTCCCTTCCTCCTTCTTTTTCCAATGTCGCGCTAGCGAACGTTTCTGCCCTCGGCGTACGGATTTCTATCAGTTTTCCGCCGCAGAGGAGCATCGATATTTTGTCTCGTACATTCTACTCTATATCTCCTCCGATAAATCCCTCGACACACATGTTTAAAACATTCTACCTCTCGGCCGGTGATCTTTTCTCTTCGCGACGCTCGCGCACGTCTTCATGACTCTTGTCATCACGCTTCGTTCGCTTTCTAATGAAAGGAAATGTTCATTCGACAGATTGGAAAAACATTGCGGGAGACTGTTACTCTCGAGTTTTAGAGACACGATCTTATTATAGAATCGAGAAAAGTTGCACGAAGCTATCAGTGACGAAAGTGTGAAATCTGTGTCAGAAAGAATTTCGCAACGAAATATCAATCATTCGTCAGTGTAGCTTGAATTATTATTTAAATTCATTTCATCTGTATTGACATAAAGTCCGTATCTTCAACATGGTTAAAAATGATTTCCTAAGACACTTAATTCTTTATCTAATTGTAAGAACGACATGTTTACGTTGATATAAGCTACACGGATATAACACTAAATTTGTCATGCTTTCTTCGCAAACTCCGTCGATATCAACAACTATTTGAATTATTGATCACTCTCACAGGTAAATACAGAACCAGCTGCCGTGGTTCTGTAACAGAGAATCTTGCTATTGCTACGACATATAATAGCTATTTCATACAGCGTTCGATATTTGCTTATAGCCGCGTAATGAAGCGTTTATGTCCAAGCTTCTCTCGCTTTTGGAAAACAAAGAAAACAGCCGCGCATGTCGCACGATCGTATTATATATAATATTTACATACAAATACATATATAGTTCATCTTACAATTCGTATTTTATACGTGTCAGAGACAGAGTACATTTATCTCTGCTGAGAAATTCACGTTCTCTTCGTTATTTTCGGCTTCGTGTTATCAAAATTCACGACTACAAGAACTCTGCAGTGACTTGAAGTTATACGAAAAACATTATAAAGAAAGTTGCGCTATAACGCAGGGCGAATGTTACTGGCGAGTTGTGATACATCATGGATCTACCTTGCAATCTCTCCTTGAGGCGAGGAATCAGGATATAGAGGTTACGTTGCTGATCCAATCTTTTAGTTCAGCTATGGCTGTGAAGGTGGTTGGATACCGGCCGTCGCAAGATCGACTCCACGATGCTACTCCTATAAATGTCGACAACGTCGTTCACAAATGACGACCTCGAACAGTATCGGGACGAAGCGCGATTCACATAATTAATACATTCGCGTGTCTGAAATCTTTTTTTGCACATTAAAGTGGAAGTGAAATATAAAAATTTAGGCGGTGCGACGTGAATTAAAAAAGTTTAAAAACATTAAATCAAACGCAAGTTTGAGAAAATTTGAGAAATAATTACTGAATGTTTCTTTTCAATTCTCTCAGTTAGAAGTAATTGATTCTTGTAAAAATTACTGGAATTAATCGGGCCGGAATAATTCCACGCACTGTCTGACAATAACTTGAAAACGCAAACGTTTCATTAGCTGCGATTAACTGCATATTTCCAAAAAGTAAGATTACGTTACGAAGATGAAGTAAATCACAAACGTGTTAAAAATAGTTTGTATGTATGCAAATGTGATCGATTTTGTCGATCGATGTCAGAGAACATTCTTAACGAATGTTCAAACTCACCGAACAACCTGTTCTGAAAAACGAGAGGCGAGCCAGAATCACCGACGCAAAGTCTAGCGGTGTCCGATGCGGCGCAAAACATCCTGTTGGTTAATAAGTCACCGCCATTGGCTTCTTCGCAGTTCTGGTTATTAATTTTCCGCATCGTGCCGAACAGGAGTTCGTTCGAGACGGGGCCGAATAACTGTAATAAACGACCGCGTTACTATATTCCGCTTCGAGACACGTTGATCCGAAAGTTTTTCATACCTCGTGCACACCCCAACCGAGAACACTAACTAACGAGTTGTCGTCGATCATCGAATGTATTTTCGGCAGTTGAATCGGTTGCTTCGTGTTGTCGTATTTTATTTTGTCCGAGAGCTGCGTCAAAAGAGATACGTTATATTGGGAATAATAAATGATGCGAATCCGATTGATGTGAACGCGAAATATCTACTGTAATTCATATAGATGTATTTCAAATTTTTTTAAATTCCAAATTGTGCGAGTCACGCGAATCACTCTGTATATCAGACGATGTGTCCGAAATTAGAAGTTCAAGCTTATTTTCACAATTGTGCATGTCGAAAAATAGATGGATGGAATATCGTTTGGTAGCCATGATTAATCGACCACGGTGCAACTTTCTACAGATTTTAACTGTCTGCGCTCGTTCGATGCGTCATTATTACGTGATATTAAACACGAGTTCGCGGTATTCGAACGTTCAACCGGAGTAGATGGATCGCGGATTTAAAGTACAAAAGCACGTGAAAAATGAATTCTCTCGGCAACGAACCAATTATTAATTGCATCCTTTTCATACCCGTTGCCCGCTTTCAACATTCGTTTCGATACGATCTTGACAATTGCAACAGCCATTAAATAGCGGCGACACGCACAGCAACAAGCGACAAGCGAGAACGTATTACCTCAACGAGACCAACGTCGTAGTCGTAATTAATTGCGTTAAAGGCAGGATGTATCACGACACTTTGGACACTATAAATGTCACCACCCTCGTAATAACGCGACGTGCCTGCTCTCACGTGAAATGCTTTCTCTAGTATCCTGCGAAACAACAACAACACCGAGTAAAAAGAAAAAACAAGAATGAAGAGATACTTGCACGTAGATATCGTTCGTAAAGAACGCGATAATTAATAGTAATTTTCGCTCGAAAATCTAAGGACACTTATTTTCTCGTATATAATAGAATCTTTCCATCGCAAAAACGTGTTTTATAACACAATTATTAATGTATTAACATATTGCAGATTCTTTATTGTGTAAAATTACCAGGTCTTTGCAAATGAAGTGACCGAATTCTTATGAAATTTCTAGTTCAGTTCGTGAAATGATGGTTCAAAGTAACCGAAATAATCAAAATGTTCTGATAATAACACATTTCAGACGAAGTTGTAATTATAGAAGTTGCAATCTTTTCTCGATCGACGAATCGATTATTCCTTCTCTTAAAGTATTTCTTTCGAACGACCAATTACGTTATGTTTGATTAGTTTCTTAATTCTTCTTCAAACTGACAGATATGAATATGAACAGTACTCTCAGTTACTAAATTCAAAATCGTGAAATCGGGCATTTCACATGCAACAGCCTGATGTCATTTCATTTTTTTTTTCAATTTTGCTACTCGTTCTGAGACTCTCGAATTATTTCTTCTCTTAAAGTATTTCCTTCGAACGACCAATTACGTTTATAATTGATTAGTCTTTTAAGTCTTCTTCAAACTGAACAGTACTCTCAGTTACTAAATTCAAGATCGTGAAATCGGCCATTTCACATGCAACAGCCTGATGTCATTTCATTTTTTTTTTTTTCAATTTTTGATACTCGTTCTGAGACTCTCGAGCAACGATATGTGTATATTAATCTTGCCTGAGGGCGCACTGCGCCGACGTTAGTATCCACTTCTCGCCGATGATACCGCCGCCGCAGAAATGCTCGACTTGGTGACCGAAAAATGTACCATTGTTCTGCAATAAGACCTGCGACAACGATTCTCTAAATGCCAAATCGACCGTGAAGATCGATCGCACGTTATACTAACCGCAAATGGATATTCCTCTATGCGGATCCTCTTCCCTCCAATAATCCTGGATTCAGCCGGTCCCGGCAATCCCGCTGACTTCGAGACGATTCTTTCTCGATAATCGGCTGTACAACATTCAAATCAGATGGATCGTTTAATGCGTTTCGCGTGATATAAATGCGCTGCGCTGCTAATGTCCGCTCGGTTAATTCCTTTGGGACACGCTCACTCTATTTCCTTCTACGTCTTCCGGTTAATTATTGTGGAAAATAATTAATTATAATTAATTATAATTAATTAATTATGTGGAAAATAGTGTTCGAACGTTTGCAATGGAGAGTTGAAGAAACTACGAGATTTTTAACTTGTATTCGAATTGATAAAATGGAGTTAATGTAAGATTTTTGTCTTTAGTAGAAAAAACAGTGTTGGGATATTTAATAGTTGACAGTTTAGTTTTTGTTTCGAATTAATAAAATATGGAGGAAGCAAGCTTTTCAGACAAACAAAGTAGAACCGAAATTAACAAAACGAATGTTAATAAATATATTGATTATCCGAGCATCATTATTGTCGTTACGGTAATGCAAAAGCAATTTTTCAAATTAAGAGTCAATAAAATACATCTAAACGATCGCATAAATCATCACAAACACCGTACATAGTAATTTATTGATTTACCGATCAATAATTTGATCAACACTTTACCATTCGACAAACGAATTCAATTCGAAACTCTAATTGCGCAACACCGAGTGTACACTAAGAATTCTAAAATACGAGTGTGTTTAATCAGAAAATAAACTTTACACGAGACATGTGCGGAAATCGCGAAGAATATCGGCGAGCCGAAGATAACCAGGAACAACAGCGCGTGCATCGTGGCCACGTTTGAGATCATCATAGGAACCGGGTGTTCCTTATAAAGCTGCAAATAATTTCTGCATAAACAATGCGTTCCGGGAATTATTGTCTCGTTCTCTCATTTATCGGGAAGGTGCTAATGCTTCGACATTAAGGCTAAAGCTACGACATTAAGGGCTGAATCGTCTCTCGTAATAAACGTGTTTTTCCGCACACGGTTAGAAAATGGCTCAAGTTATTAAGATAACGCTGAAAAACGCGTTAGCCCGTGTCGCAACATGTCATAAATTGGACGCTTTTTTCACTCTTGTGAAATTCCAGCACTTGTAATCTAACTTGTTTAATCTAATCGAATAAACATTGATACTGCATCGATGTTGCAATTGCGTTCTCTTTTTTTATTTAATTAAACAAAAAAAAAAGGCAAAGTCTCGCTTGACGAATATTCTTAAATCGATAAAATTACAATTTCGTGTTGCAAGATGTGTTCAATGTGAGATAGGAATAAAAGAACTTTCCACTATCGATGGATTCTACACGGGTCTTCAAGACGTAATGTTTACCTAATTTTTAATATTTCACTATCTTTGAACTCTGTTATTAGTTTATTAAATCTTCGTATATTCAATATAAAAGTACAAGCAGCTATTATATAAAGACATACGTAACACGTGAAAGTTTAAAAAGAAACTACTCGACGGCAAATTCTCTCGCACTTTCGACACAAAGAACACAACGAGTTACGAGAGAAAAGTTACTAACACGATCGTACATCGCCGTAGATATGAATCACTGTTTATTTTAAATCTTCATTTGTCCCGATGTCTGCGACGATTCATCGGAACACTCGTTTAAACGGAGCTACGAAGAATCGCTTTTCGATATCAATATCGCGTTGAGAGAATCGTTTTACGTATACTCTTGACGATTATTCATCGCCGGGGCTAATTGACCTGTGCAAATGTCGGGTTAATATACGAGCCGCCGTGCTGTCTCCATAAATATTTAACGCCCCTGCAATTTTATCGTTCTCACTTGTAACCCTGTTTTTCTTTCTCTTTCTCTCTCGTCACGAAGCATCGAATTAATTAACGCCAGTGGTGCGCGCGCCGGAAGCTATTATATCCCCCCAAAAATAATTTTCAGTTACACGTGACGGTGCGCGCGTTGTGTCGTGAAACGAATCGTTAACACGGGATAAACATTCGGTCTGCAAACGACAGACGGAACAGCTACTCGCGTATCTGTTGCTTTTGTGCCCCAAAGTGTCAACAGGCACCGAGTAACGCGATATTTATTATTAAATTAACATACATACTTCAAGCTGGAAATTTTGTCACGCTTGATCCTCGTGCACGCTCGAACGTGCACATAACACGATACAACGATCAACTCGAACATTCGTTGCTTCTGCTCGTCGTTCTGATGTTCTCGTTACCCATTTTCGGGAATTTAATTTCCAATTAATGAGTCAACTTAATTTTATGTAATTGCTTCGAAAAAAAAACACCGTCGTTTTGATTATCTTGTCCGTTCAACTTCCAGTTCGTTTGAAAACACGATACAACGATCAACTCGAACATTCGTTGCTTCTGCTCGTTGTTCCGATGTTCTCATTACCCATTTTCGGGAGTTTAATTTCCCATTAATGAGTCAACGATATAAGAATTCGCCACTTAATTTTATTTAATTGTTTCGAAAAAAAACACCTTCGTTTTGATTATCTTGTCCGTTCAACTTCCAGTTCGTTTAGGAAAGCATTGACGCGAATTTCCGATAGAGCTTCCATTATCATTTTCGAGAATGTTTCCATATTGTTTCACCTAAAATTTCGAACATCGCTGCGTGCAACTCCGGAAAATTACGCATCAAGAAATCGTTCGCACACAGTTGGATGTTTCAAGCTGATTCACCGTGTTCACCGTGTATATATCCTATTTATTGTTTACCATTAGTTTGTTAGAGTTTCGTTTGTTCCTGGGTGACTGATCTCTCGTACGCGGATGTAAATTTACCGCGAGTACATTTCGTAGTTAGAACGCGCAATGTTTCGGATTAATTGCAATTGAAATATTAATTACAGACTTTAACACTAGAACTGCCAAAATGGTCAGAGTGACCGATCTGTAACTTCTCTTGGAAATTTTATAGATGTAAAACACTGTATTTATATACAGAGATTTTTCGTGGAAATAAAACTATTGTACCATACTCTGTTGTATTATATAAAGTTTCGCTATATTTCTACTTTAATCTCCCTGATGAAAATTCTAACTAATCCTCCTGCCGGTTAAATACATTCTTCGGAAACTTCATCAATTCGTGAACGCGACGAAAAATATAGTTCAGTCGATGCCAGTCGAATCTTCGATACTTCGAGACTCTCGTAGCAAATTCCATCCTAACGAGTCAATGAACGCGGAGAATCAGCTTCAAGCATTTCACACGTGCTGTGAAATGTCGTCGTTTTGATGTAGTTTCCGATCGTCGTGAAAAGATGGCGAGTGAAACGCGACGTAATCAGCCTGCGTGTGTGTGTGTGTCGTTCGCGCGTGATATCGTTGGCCCGCTTGCTGGTTGCGCGATCGTACACGCGGCAGCAATTTAACCCCGCTCTCTCGATGAGCAAAAATTATCATGAACGTAACAACGTGTTGGTGTATTTCATTCGGTTGTTTGCAACTGGGACCCTCTATTCGCCCGGCCTTCGCCAGTTGGATCGGCGAAAATATTTCAGCGTGACGCGCGCGCGAATTCCGCAGCGAAATGTGCACTCGTAATCCGGCGTAGACGCGAATCCGCCATAAATTTGGATAAACGTCGTCCTCCCTCGTCCCTCACCCCCACCCCCCTCCCCACGGTCGTTGTCTGTCGTTCACCGTAATTTCAATAATCGTATCGCGACCGATACGATGTACACGTTCGACCAGCTCTTTTTACCTCTTCTTTCTCCTCTCTCTCTCTCTCTCTCTCTCCTACTTCTGCCATTTTATCGGCGATCGGCGACTGTCGCAGCTGAGTCACGAGTCGATTAAACGCTCGAACGATAAAGACAGATGCATCACTTCTCTTGCGCAATGCCGCAATCATTCGCGATGTGCATCATTAATTCGTTCGCATGCGTGGACGAATGGTGGCTTTTCGTTACTACGTGTCCACGTGTTTTGTCGTAAAGAAGGATTTATGTATCGAATGTGCTTATTAAGGGAAATGGGGGATTATTTATTAGCAAATAATAGAACAATTACAGGCAAAAGTAGATAATGGAATAGTTGTATAATTAATGTAATATAATAATACCAACGTTATGATATAACCAAATAAAAAAAAAATAGGCAACATAATTAGTACTTTCAACGTAAAACGTAATTTACCCGCGCACGACTAGTAATGACAACATCGAGGGGAAACTGTACATATGCGAAATATGGCGCAAGGTAATTGGAAAATATATACGTGTAGATCGATCCATAATTTGCATGTATGAAAGTTACGTATAAAAACCAAATTCTTGGCGTTATATAAAATTTTGCTCGGTATTTCTCGGCCGTTTATTGGCCACGGACAAAAATATATGTACATGCGTACGCATAGTTGTCAGTGAATCCCGCGAATTATAATAAACCAGAATTTCGGAAACTCCGGAATGTTTAAGGAACTCGCGCGTTCGTTTGTGTTCGTGTTAAGCTTTCCGTGCAATGCGTCGCGGTAGATTCCAAGTATCAGAAGTTGGAAATTTCAAAGAGATTACAACGAATTAACCTGGAAGTAAGTTCACGTACAAGTGAGATGCCGCGTTTGCTCGCAGCTCACACCGAACGAGTATCTTTCTGTGAAAGCTGTTATTTCTGTTGGCAACAGCCAGTGAAATAACGTGAAATAAAGTTCAATTGGATTGCCAGCTCCCGCTTCGTCTAGAAATATTTCGATATTTAAAAAGTGTGCAAAGGAATGAGTGATAATAGCTGTTCACTTGCAAAGAGGGACTTTGTTAAATTTACATATTACTTTGCATATGTGATAAAACTGCGGTGTTACGTCGAATTTATATTTTTATGATAAAAATTCAAGTAGATTCTGTATTTTCATTAAATTTTTGCTGTCTTTTTATTACAATTCTTTACGGAGACTGTATTAATACACATTACAGTTTTACTTAACATTAATAAAAATTTAGAATAGTATACAATAATTTTATGACTGATTGAAATCGTATCGTAATTTTTGATTATTTTACAGCATAATATAGAATTTATCAAATTTCATTCCTCAATTTATATCTTTTTGAGGCAATTTGGAATATTTATTTCTTTCATTGTGATGCAGCATTTTCTAAAGTGTATAACGACCATTTCTAGTATTGTCATTAGTTATTTTCCCTTTGTTTTGAAATTTTTCATTGAAACATAAATTATCGCATCATTGTACAAAGTTACAAGTAGGAAAAGGTGTGACTTATTTTTACACTTTTCATCCATATTAAGTATTAACTATCGAATGCATTACTGACTGTATAATATTCTGTATAATATACCTGGCTTAACAATACATCGACTTCACAATACCACGCTTGCGTACGTATACAGAATAATGTATTTCAATGTGGAAGCTTCGATGAAAGCACGAAGGTAAACAGAGATCTGACGGGTTCATGTTCAATCGAAATATAAATATTTAAACATCGTATTATCCAATAAAATATAAAACACGAATGAATCGACGACGAAAGAACGAACGTTATCAAAATGTCTTTGACTCGGCGGAACACGTGAAACACAAATGAGAAATGCAATGGATAGATAAATTCCGACGAAAATCCGGATCCAGTGTGGACCTGTGTGCGTATAGATCACAATTGGCACAGAATTTCGAAATCGATCTCTGGCCCGGTATTGCCAGACATTACACATCGATAGCTTTCGAACTCGGTCGAAATTTCCTCTCTGCCGCGAGTCCTGTGTTCTCACGCGACGCGTCGTGTCAGAAGGATAATAGTAACTAAATTCCGGCTGAAACAAAACTGGAACAATACGAAGTGTCGTTGCCGAAGCGGGTAGGGTTTTAGCGTAGTTAATCAAGAGCTCTCGTCCCATCAGTCGCGGGAAACGCGCTGCGTGACCATGGGCCAGGGGGTTGAAATTTAAATGGTAATTTTCAGCCGGATTACACGCTGTGGAATTATTCGTGGCTCCCCTCTCCACCCCCCCCCTCGCTCACTTTCGCATCGCCCGTAGCTAATGCCGCCTTATTTTCATTGCGTTCAGTCGGCCGTGCCATAAATAATACGCGTTACTTCCTTTGCGCGGGAGCCGCGGGAGTCACATTTATAATACACTTGAGATACGTATGCATGTACACGCCGGGCCGGCCGTATATTCGTCGCTCCGCAGCCATCATATAATTTTAACGCCACCGCCCTGGCTTTTTACGTTTACGAGAGTCGTTTGGCGTTGCATTAATTCCTGCCTCCGTTCCGCCAACGCTTCGAAACACGTGTCCGCGTTTCTGTAAGCCAGCCGCGTTTCGCTGTTCACGCCACTTATGTTGGAGAGATGTATTTACAGACGAGCTCGAGCACCTCGATTCGCGATTCGCAGTTTTCTTTCTTATTTTTTTTTTTTTAATGATCTTTGCGCGTGCGTCTAACGCGTCTGACTAACATGAGATCACGTGTCGCGACTTCCAGAAGGAGACTATAATTGAAAAACAATTCACAATTGACCTCTTGACAATTGAAAATTATTATCCTGTTACATTCGAGAATTGAACTGACGAAACGTGTTCTTATTTTTCTATATACGTGACTTTGGTATATTGCATTCGTAAGCTTGCGAGGAAAACCTTAGTGACGAAAAGTGAAACACTTCTTACGTGTCTTACATTTGTAGAAACAATTTGATATTTCCTACGAGAATTTATTTCATTAACTTCTGTGTTACGTAGTGAGTGAAGTGTATTTTAATTTAATAGCCCTCTGAGACTTTTTTCGCGTAAAGCGGTGATATAGTACTATTTTTTAACATTAGAAAAACGTTCAAAAAGTTCCAGTTTTCATTGACTTGTTTAAATTGTCGTTGGAAATTTTATTCTCCTGGTTTGTTGCAATAAATTTATTCATAGTCACAAAATGAAGAAAATGGTTAACTGAAAATAAAGTAAGGAAACAATTAAATATTTAATATACTTAAATCGAGCTACATATATCTCGAACATGTTTTTAGAAGAGTAACAGAAGAGTAACAACAAGTTAATCAACAATTAGACTCACAATTAGAAAGTTTTGCTGATGCGTTTGCGAGTGCAACATTCGAAAAACACAAACTTCTCCATTGTATCGGTATAAAGTGCGTTCATCGAATAAATCGTTTCCGTGTACATCTTTTCTCTTTGGTTTCTCTTCTTTTTTTTTCTTCCTTTTTTTTTTCATTCGCGCAAGCTTTATCACGCGTGACAAGATTTGCAAGCGTTCGCGTGTACGCGCGAGCAAGCTACGTTACAACGTAGCAAATAGAAAAAAAGGGGGTGAGGGGGGAAAAAGAAGAGAAGGAAAAATGATACGTTTTGCCAGCCGCAAATGGAACGCCATTTGTCGTCGTTTTAATTGTTTTATTTCCGGGCTGAGTTTTATTTACTGCGGAGTAATCGAAATTGCGGTCGAGTCGTAGTAAAAATTATATAGAGACCCCCCGCGCGCACGGCGAGAGAGTGGACGCTGTCGCGTCTACGTTCCAGAGTGAAATGTTGCGTGGATAAATCGTAACCGGTACGTGCGCTAGTGCAAATATTATTTTTGCGTTGCTCGTTCCACGATAGAATTCACACCAGAGATCCACACCTGCCCGCGGACGAATTAAATAGAAGCGGAAATATTGGTGAGAACGAAGCAACGATTCGCTATTCACTGATCGATCGAAATTATCGACATTATACGATGGACGTTACCATGAATTTGATAATGTTGACACTTGCGCGATTATCGCGTGGATCTTTTTGTCAATTTAAGAGTCTATTTCACGTTTTATTCGTGTTATTTTCCTTTACGTATCAGTAAGGTTCTCAATACTGCGCGATTATTTTAAGAGATAATATCAAACGTGTACTCGAGACTGTAATAGCGTATCACGATAGATGTAGATTTAGTAGAACATCGGGACTATTTCAACAATAACGTACTAAACTAGAAAGACTTGTTGATTGCTTTTCTCGCATCAAGGAAATTATCGTTGCAAAAGCGACAGTTTGAACAAGTATAAAATCATTATTTAGAAAAGAGCAACAGTACAAATCACTAACGATAAATATTTCCGATGAAGGAATTGTGCAGTTTTCCAGTAATTTATCTTTGATTACTATTTTACATTATCGTCGCGTCTATCTAGCTTGAGAAAAATATCTCGAGTTGTTTATATAATAAAAACATAGTCCTAATCCTTCGTAGTCTCATCGAGTAATCGACACAGTGTCGCAGAAACCGATATTTACTTTTCACGTTGATATTCGGGAGTATCAATTAATTCTCTCCCATTATTCACTCGTTCGCTCTGACACTTTGTCTCTCGCGAACTCTTGGTGTCCTTTCTTTCTTGATTCACGACGCCTTGTCCTAACTGCAAACGGAGAATGTAAGTTTGCGCTAACCTGCCCGTCTATTCACCAGCAAAGGACAAAGAACGAAAGGGAGGAAAGTCAAGAGAAAATTCCGTTAGGGCCAATCAACGGAGACACGTGAACAGGCCTGGTGAACTATCAGAAAGTTGAGAGAGTTTCGCGTGAACTGCACTTGCTGCTTCGCGGAAGCAAAGGCGACGAAAATTGAGAGGTGTAGCAGCAGGAGAGGAAACGTGATTAAAGTTCGTCGCGATCGCGTGATGGCGCTCGCGTGATGATGTCCGCCTGTTGGACACAACGCCGATCGATGTACGTACTACATATTTTAATGTCGATATCGAATACCGTGGTAGCTTATCAGTTCCGCAGTGGACTTGCTTGCTCCGATTTCGTAGCAGACAGTGAGTTGTTGGACTCTTGATCGGGAACCATGTTGCGGATGTTGCTGTTGCTCTTCGTGGCGCAGCACGCGCTCTGTTCCGGCCCTAGGATTATAGGCGGAGACAACGCGTCCATCAACGACTATCCGTATCAGGTGAATTGATCACGGTTTACGCGACTTTATCGCTAAATACGGGAGCAATTCTGCTTTCGAACCTCGGCGATAATCCAAGCCGGGCGTCTAATCCGGCGCTATAATATCGAAATAACGAGCCAATGCGAAATTGCCGTTTCTCTGTAATAGGTGTCTATCCACGATCGGAGGCAGCTGTTATGCGGTGGCTCTTTAATCAGCCAAAACTGGGTGTTAACGGCGGCACACTGTGTGTCAGAGTACGTGCAGATCGGGTTGTGTCGAACGATCCGACAGCTAAGTAGATAATTTATTAACAAACCGAGGATTCTCGTGCATTGTCTCGTGAGTAGTGTAAGATTGCAGGGAATTGCGCGTGATGCACGGAGAGAAGTATCGAGAGCGTGATACTCACTGTAATATATTTGCTGCGTGAAACGTATTTCAGAAATACGAATTTCCAATAAAAATTTATTCCAATTCATTTGCTGCTATTTATACCGCTTTCTGCTGTTATTTTTCAATTGAAAAGGCGATTCATGTGGTTAACTGTAATTTGTAGACTTCCTCCGTCGCAACTTAAAATTCGCCTGGGTAGTTCTTATAGCAGTAAAGAAGGCATAGTGATCGCTGAGGAACTTCAAGTGATCCTGCATTCGAATTACAACCAGAATACGAAGGATTACGATGCCGCTTTGATAAAAGTATGTTTCTGTCTCTTCTTCAGTTTCATTCAGAATTCTCTCGTAATATTATGCAACTTAATGTAATGTTATTGTACAATATTATTTAACTTGACACTTGACACTGTAGATTTAAAAAAAAATTCTAATGAATCATCTTAATCAGACAGCTTAATCGAATAGAAACATAATTCCAAGAAGATTAGCTCAGATAAGATAAATCAATTTCGTTCGTATTAATTAGATGTATTGCTGACAGATGTTTCCTTTTGCTGTTTGAAAAGTATAAGATAACATCTTTGGTAAAAAGTTTCGTTAATCTGTTCTGAATTGTAATCAGCGCAATTGGACAAGTTTCTCGAAATTTTCCCCAAATTACCATTATAAAATTTTCATCTTGTATCTTTAAGTTAGCACTTTATAGACGTATTTGGTGTATAAAACGAAACTCTAGGAACAGACGCTTTCTCCCCAATGACAGGAATTTCAAAAAAATTCAAAATTATCTTCTTTTCCCCGCGACGAATTAAATGAAATCCTATCCAACAACTGCATAATTTCGCGCAAGATCGTATTTCTCAAGAAGGCGAGCAGAAATCCGAAATCACCTTCTTGCTCGCAAGAAATTACACGTACGTGACTCTATCCAGTAGTAGCATTGAAAAAAAAATGTGGACGAGTGAGCGTCTTTCGTGTCGCCAAAATATACCCTGATTGCGATTTCGTAAATCCCACGAAAACGCAAAAAGCATTGAATACAGTATCGATATTCGTAGTTACCGCAGAGCGTGGCGACGAGCGCGAGCGTAAAACCGATCGCCTTGGCATCTTCCGCGAGCACGATACAAGGCGGAACAAAAGCAGTGGTGACAGGATGGGGCTACGTGGCGGTAAGTTCTCCGCCATCCATTTCAGCCTGTATCGTCACCGACAGCTAATGCACAGGATAAACTCGTGTTTGACACGATGGACTGATACTTCGGTCAATGGTGACGTTCGCCGAGAGACTGATTGCCTACCTGCGCGAACACGCGCAAACATTAAGGTTTGTTTGCCGATCGGTCGACAGTGTCCGCTCGTCACGGCAAATATTCGTGGTTGCGGTTCGCGCAGGTTTGCATCGCCTCGATACTGCATCGCGCTTTATATAAATGCTTTGCATACAGTAGAAATATAGTGTTCACGGTGCTGGTGACATGATAATTCGATTGTGCGTTCATGTATTTACAGCCAGGCGGTCCGACATCTGACAGACTGCAATCTTTAACGTTACCGGTCGTCGATCAGGCGACGTGCAAGAAAATTTATGGCAATCTCCTGACCAACAGCATGTTGTGCGCGGGCATTATGAATGGAGGCAAAGACGCTTGTAACGTAAGTGGTTCACAGTGTTCTTCTATTGCTCGTTTACTTTATTTGTAGATATTGCAGTAGAGTAAGATTATTTGCAGATATTTGTCGAGTGATAATAGATTTATAATAAATTTGATAGTAGATTCGTAGAATAGATTTACCAATGTTTATGCATTCATACGTTATTTTTCTCATTTTTTTCACATCTATATTCCATCGGATATCTTTCGTATAGACATAGGTTCCCATAATATTAATTGTATTTAATATAAAAATATGAATTTACATGTTGGAAATGAGTTTTATATAGAAAAATTTCTGAATGATTGTTAACATTAATTATTAGATATGATAAAGAAAAATTGTACGAATAGGCACTAGATTAAATAATTACATGAATGAATACTGGATTAAATGCATATGAATGGATTAAATAGTTTTGGAGTATCAATTTTAATTTCTATTATATAACATTCGAGTCGATTAATTTTATCATTATAAGAAATCTGAGATAAGAATTTTTCTCGAAAACTTCGATAGATAACGATTCGATAAATATAAACTCGTCGCTCTTTTAAATAAATGGCAAATAGAATACGATTATGATCGAGTGACAGCAACGATTGATTTCCGAAATATGATGTCGAGAAGTAAGATTTTTGTTTTGGAACTTTGACAAAATCTTACTTCTCGATATCATATATCGGAAATCGGTCGTTGGATCTTATATGATTATATCATCGCATTATCACAGATACAACAATTAGTTACATAAGTTCATTCTTTAATCTGGATCTTCTCTCTCCAATGAAGTTTAAATTACTAATAAAAATTTTGTCTTTACTATACAATGCGTAACAAAAAATTTCATATTTTGTTACTTTATATCTCATGTCATATTAATTTACAATAAAAAAATTTACTTCATTTTACAACGGATTGTGTCATCACACAGGATCAGGAAAAGAAACTATTTGAAAATCTGTTTGAATCTTAGGAAACTTCTTGAAAATAAAGTCTTCTCCCTTCGAAGTAAAAATATTGCTCTTAATATTTCTAAAATTAACAACAGGATATGCAACTTTCGAGAGATTCGAAATTATACAGCACCAAAAATTACTGTGTATAAAATGCTTCGTTTCGTAATTATAGATATCTTTTATCTGTACGAACATTATTAAACTTATACATTAAACGATCTGACGATTTCGAATTTGTATACAACTCTGAAGTTTCATCCGTTGTCAGACTAATACTTCAATGATATTTCAGATAATTTACTCGTAGTTTAACAACAAAGTTTCTCTTTTCATATGTTCGACTGCTTTTATCATGTTGCGGTACATGCGCAAAGCACAAATTTTGAAAGCTTTAATCACGTGTCGCAGATCGACTCTGGAGGACCATTGGTATACAACAAGGTTCAAATTGGCATCGTGTCTTGGGGCTGGTATGGCAGTTGCGCGAAACCTCAATATCCCGGCGTGTACACGCGAGTGTCTGCTATACGACAATGGATAAAGGATAAATCGCAAGTGTGAAATTAATGTCCTTCGGCGTGCACTATATTAAGGGGGAGATTTATATTCCTTCGCGAGAGGAGCATGTTATATTGCCTGAAATAGAGAAACTAGCACATACTTTCGCTCACACGTGAAAATCTCTCCATTAGATTCAAATGTATACGAATAATCTTTTCTCTCGCGTACGCAATTTTGTAAATCTTAAATCTACAAATATGGCATTAGCAAGTTACAGCTTTAAAGGAAGAGAAGTGATTCTTGATTGTTGATGAGTGATTGATTGCTGGATGTATCGGCGATGTATCAGTTTTGATATTCGATCATTTGCGTCGTCAATTCATTTTTTGATGCAATGAATTGGAATATCTGTCTTATAATTTAACGTTAATATACAACGGGAAAAGTTCGTTTACCTTATCAATATGTGCACATTTTTCATTTTGCTCTGTTAAAGGAATAAATATTTCTTGTACGATGAAAACGAAGTGTCTGACTCTTGTTCAAAATATTCGTAATTTAAAAAAATTTGTAAAACGGGAAAGGGATTGGATATTGAAATGCCTGTGATAACGACTGATTGAAATTTCGTAATTATCAATCTAGTAACTCGCTCTTACATATCGAGCAATAGTCACACGAGTGATACGAACGATACGATTTCGAACGGTTCGATGTGATTTCAATCATACGGACATGAATAGCAAGCGAAACGAAAAGAGAAAGGAAAATGAAAAAAGTTAGACGGGCTCATCAGCGAGGCTTATCTAGCAGACTTTGCCATGGATGCGGGAACATTCAATATTGAAAGGACTTCCTTCCTTTGCGAGCGTTCGCGTAATTTTGCTGCTGGTTTGCAAACACTCGAAATTTTCGCGGCCAAATTGAAAGTAAATTCGGCGAGTTCGAAAATTTACAGAATTGCAAGCAGCCGGTCGACCGTGTGATCCAAAATCTAAACTCATTCCCGAGTTTCGAAGAAACATAACGTTGCTGTTTGTCTTGTTTCCTCGGGGAAACTGAAAGGAACAGGTTTCTCGTGGTTTTGTTTCTTGTTGCATTCTTGTTTCTCCGTTCGGAGTGAACCGGGTGCGATGTTTCTCCGCGTTGCGAAAACAGGATTACGAAGGATCGAAAGTAACTTGGTTATTAATAAAGTTCGAGTTCCTAGTGATTGAAAGAGCCCAGTTGTCCGATGCAATTCGGTTTTCGACGAGCTCGAAGTGAGAAAGCAGTGTTATTAAAGAAGTCCCGTCTTATCGGATAGCTAATTCTTCAAATACTTCAACAGTCTTTGCAAATATGCGGTTGCAGTATCTTGCAATTTCTAGATTATTCTTCAATTTTATCAATATAATCGTGACAATCATATCTTAAACGTTATAATAATATCTTAAAATATTTTGTATCATGTGTACATAAAAACTGTTGAAATACTTTCACTAGCTTATATTTCCCTGAGTTTGATTCATATTTTTTTAAAGAAATAAGTGTCTCTTTTTATTCGTAATATTAATTACTAATCATATTAATGATGATTAACATGAATACTTTAGCGTTTATATATTCAGTGACTCACTTGGAAGTACCTGGACATTTATTATTTTTTTGAATACGTTATGTGTGTCAGACCAACACGCTAAAATTTCATTAACGTTTGTATTGAGATACGACTACCATGATTATTTCGAGTAAAATTTCGAATAAATTCGACACTGTACATAGAAATTACAAGATACCTATTTGTAGACACACATAAACAATCGATTGTTCATTATATCGAGGTACAATAGATAGTCTTCATTTCAAAGAAACAAAAGTATAATTATGAATACAACACGAGTTTCTTCAAGTGGGCAAAATTTTCCCATTTTCCCAAGAAAGGACTGCAACGAAACTATATTTTCCGTTTCCGGCGCAACGATCGACTTCTCGATATCCGTTAGCCGATCTGCGTAATACCGAACGATGAAATTTCTCGCTGATGCGTTTCATTACTCTCGCAGATGCATAAATTCCGCGATAGTTATGTTAGGAACTATTTTTCAACAACAATCGACCGCGCGCCGCGATTCGGCTAATTCGCTCGGGCAAGTTTCGGAAAACTTTCGAGAAGCAACGGCCAACTGGCCGTTCAAATTTCGGTTAACGCGTTTTAAAATCGCCAGCGCCCGATCCTCACGCTCGCGGGAGTTAACGCGAGAATTAAGCTTAATGGCGGAGAATGGACGAACGATTTTTCGGATGGTTACGCTTTCCGAATGGAAAGTGTGGTGCCTCGAACGAGATTACTTGATTGCACGATGGGGAACGTTGATTGCTGGAACGGTGAAACAATCATGTCAGCGTAAGAGTTTGCTGCCGACGCTAATTGTTTAAAATTTTTTTTCGTTGTGGAGAAGTTCGCGTTGAAGGAGGTTTGCATCTATCGAGCAGATTTTTACCTTTAACGCGTTGTTTCCGCCGTTTCGATTTCGATTCGACGTTTCTTCCTCCCACGTAGAAAGTTCGCTCGATTTACTCGATGAAACTATGAAATTGGCATCAAAATTTGCATCGGTATTAAGGACTGAAATGGTTATTTTTTTTTCAAAAAGAGAGAGCGTATTTCGAATCTTTCATTTCTTGTAATTAACAGAAACTTATATGTACTGTTATTAGATTTTCATTCAACTAGGAATACAAGTACATTTATACAGCATAAAAGTTTTGGCCAAAAGTTTCGGTTCATTTTTACTGTATTCAGATTTCTTGCATTGCTGTGTATTTTTTAATATGTTCATTCTCTATATTATAACTATATAGAAACACTTTGGATAAAAAAATCATACTGATACTAAAAGATCTACGTATATACGTATATACGTATTATTTCACGTATATACAGAACGTGTACCAAAACTTTTGACCATATATGACAATAAATAAGATCTACCAAAATTACTGTCTCATCTTAAAATATTATA
The DNA here is from genome assembly GCA_032399595.1 of Tetragonula carbonaria. NCBI lineage: Eukaryota > Metazoa > Arthropoda > Insecta > Hymenoptera > Apidae > Tetragonula > Tetragonula carbonaria. The sequence goes on from JAUCRC010000002.1 coordinate 11,054,375, forward strand.
CGTAAAATAATATAATCTTCGTTATACCACATTAAAGATAAGAATTTACTTTAACATAATTCGTTCGAGTACACGTCATAGCATGTTCCGAGCTGTCAATTATCGTTGGTAACGGGAGATAATTCGACACATTTTGTGGCCAATTTATTTAACCGCTTTCGTTCTTTTTCTCCTGGCAAGTGAGAATTTCATTTCTTAATATATACGGTGCCAATTAAGCGACGGATGCAGAAGCGTCTGCAGCGCCGATCAATTATCGAAGAAAGTGTTTCGCGGTCGTGTTTCTGGGACAATTAATGCTTCTTGCGTCACGAGATACGATGATCAAGCAGTTTATCACTTTCTATCGGATCGGTGCAACCGCGAGTGTTCGTTCATTTTCTTGGAAAGGCTGCGCAATTTCAAGTGTCGTCGAATGAGCCGTATCGATGAGCGCTTACGACATTATCTTAACGACGGTGGAACCGGAAACAGCAATAAAAGCCGCTCGCCGTGATCATTAATTCGACACGGTTGCCTTTGCGAAACGGTGCTGCTGTTGGTTTAGCGAAAAACCTTCAACTGTGTGAGAGTGTCCGTTAACTTTCTATCGGAGGTATTCACAGTCTGTGATAACACAATCGATTAGGAATTCGAAGCAAAAGAAAGAAATTGTGGAAGAAAGAAAAGATTTCATCATTACGTTCAGGAATGATTCGAAGAACAATGAAAATGGGTAAAATATTTGAAGAACAATGAAATAGAATTTTAGTTTGGATTTATTGATTCTTACATCGTTTCCTTTACGTATTATATGTAATTTCTTACAGGTATTATTCTAATTAGTTTAACTGTTTTACATTTAAATTTTTTCATCATTATTGAACTGCTTTTCACTAATGAGAAGAGAGGTATCTTGAACTAAAAAAGAGCATTAATTTCTGTTTACCAGTCCAAAAACTCATAGAGGTATTTGCAATATCAGCGGTACGTTTTTAAAACGAGCTTTCAGTTTTGAAACGTATTAAAAATATACCAACGGTCACCGAATTTCAACGATACTTTTCGAAAAGATAAACCCGTTTTAAATATGAGGATACATTTACAAATTTCGCTCATTACGCGACAATTTATCTTTCCCGCATTTGCAAAGTGCATCTTTTTAATGGCAATTATAAATATAAAGCATCGTTTGTCACCGAGCAACATTAATCCATTTTAACAGGCAGTTTCGCAGTTTCAAAACGAATCACCTGCGAATTAAAAGCGAGAACGTGTTTTCCGCGTTAAAAACACGTTGCAGCGCGCAAGGACGTCCAATTTATGCAAAAATCTTCTCAAGTTCAATTCGCGCTACGATGAATAAAATTTGTGCTCGGGGTAGCTGTCACAATACAACACACATTGCGGCGTGTTCGTAAATTATTCGCACGAATATCATTTATTCAAACACGCACTCTAAGTTTCTTAGAGCTGACGATTGTTTCAATCCAGAAGTTCGGATACGTACTATACCTCGTTCCTATTCTATATTCAAATGCAAATGACGTTATGATATTCCCTCGTAATTTAATTTCACAAAGCACGTTGCCACTGTTCATCTAGACTTTTCACTGCGACAAATATCTATGCAAATTCGAGAAATATAAGACAAGAAAGAATTCAAAATTAAGAATATGTTTCCGCATACTTTCTATTTGATATCAAACTTCATACTCATAACTCATAACTCATAGCAGTCGACATAATTTCTTTCAAGTTGTTTCGATCTTTAACGTAAAACTAATTCCTCTCTCAATTGCTTTCGAAGGGGAATCGTCTTCCATTTTCTTCCAATGACGATAATAATTCACTCGAGTTCGAGGAAGATAGATAGAGCGCAATTTTTAAAATAATACGCACACAGTACTCCAATAGCTCTGACACAACGTCAGAAAAATTATATTGTTCCATCAGAAACGAATCGAAAGACGAATAAATCTCAATCAAGCTGTAAAACGTTAACGATAAATTTGACAATTACGGTACTAGGGCGATGAACAAACACGCGTGCAAACCTTCAGCAGCAACCTGCAAGTTGCTCCCTCTCGTTCTCACGTTTTCTCGCCGGTAGATAGGAGGTCGTTCGTTATCGGGAATTATTAATTTTACGAGTGACTGGGACGTGCTTGAGACGTTCGGTCGGCGAGCCGTTGTATAAACGGTTTTGCAGCTTTGCACAGGTGGCTGACTCGTAACGGGCGCGCGAAAACGAGCGTCGCCATTGTACGTGCCGGCGTTGATCGGCGTCTCTTCGTTCTCGTAAGGAGAGCCCCGGATTCCAAGGGAGAGTTTATCCCGGGCCCGGTTTGCGCCGGTTCGTAAGAATCATGCCAGACTCACGGCATACTAATGCAACGAGGGCATTTACGTTCCTTCTCCCTCCTCCTCCTCCCAGCAATCGATATCCTCTCAACAACAGTCTGTCGTTCGCCTGCCGGTTTCGCCGATTTCTGCATCGCGTGCACCGAACTTGCCTAATGACTATTCGATACGTTGCTTGTATTTCGAATTTTCCCTCGGATCCCAGCGGACCGGGTAAAATCCTTAAACGAGAGTCGAATTGCTGTTGTTGCTCGCGACGTTCCAAGTCACTTGGCTCTCCGGCGTATTTATGTCGGTCGTGCAACTGTATTTCGAACGTTAACGTCGTAAATTCGTACGATAATTTTAGGTCTTTTGAGCACGTGTCTTTGCTATTTCACTGAATCAATTTCACTCGCGAGTTGAGATTTTAAAAATATCTCTCAAACGAAATGCTTCAGTTTTCTTGATTAGAAAGCGTTGCGTTAAAATCAATTTAATTCATAGTTGAGACTTTAGAAACATGGTTCGAAGATATTACAATTTGAAACGACATGTCGTTACATTGTATCGTACAGTCAAATCTCAATCGTACATTAATTTATTGTCGATATTTTGAAAACGTGCCTCGGAGAAAATACAGGTTTAGGTTTCGTAAATTATTAGAAGTAGATCTTCCAAGCTTCACTTCACGAAATAACAAAGTGTGCACGCACTGAAAATTTCCAGAACGCTATATATCACAACGTCTGGCCCATTTATCCTAATTTACACACCTTTCTTTTGCGAAAACTTCTATTAAAAACAAACACGTGAAATACTCACGGCAGAAATTATTGATTTCCTGCTGTCGTAAATAAATCGATCCACTCAAGTTTAATCGTGAAACTGTTCGCTTGCATACAAACGACTATATATGTATATATATATATTTTTTTTTAAGAAAACGATAAAAAAAAATTCGTTTAATTAGCCCGTACCAGAAGGAATGATGTTATCGCGGCGGTCACGGTTGAAATTTTATTTCAGTCTCGCCGCTTTTACGCAATCGACGCGGAATCTAGGTCGACAGTTCTGAGACATTCGTGGATCGGAAATTTTCCTCGTGTTCGGGCAAATTGATACGAACGACAATTAACCCGAATATCGAAATAAAAGAAGGGCGAGCCTGATGGCGACCAGGTAGTTCTTTAGTCAAGTTCTCGCCATGTATACGTCGCTGTTGTTATTGCAGCTCGTTCCAATCGTGATCTCGCAGACCGTTTCCATGGATCGTACGTACGACTGGCCTCCAGTTCCATAGAAAATCACTTTGAAATATTTATTACAAGACAGGAAACATTGTTAAATTTCATTTTTTTTTTTTCGTCTGCATTTAACACTTCCTTTGCTTTCGTTTCTCGAACAAGTTAGTACATTTTGGTACCGCTTTCGTAGCGTTCTAGTACAAATAGAACAAGTTAGCGCAAGAATATTTGTTCAGAATTTTCGAAAGTTTTCGTTCAGAGTAATTAATGTGAAACTGACTAGAAATTCAGAGTTTAGAATTTCTACGAATTTCAATTGGGCAGGAAGGAATGTGCAAGTACTGAGATTTAAATCGGTTAATGTTTTGTACTGCAAATTCTTCCTGTCGTCATTATTATATTATCGTTTTTTGTTCTTCCATATCGTTCGATTTCTGATCTTATTAAATCGATCGAAGCGCTCGGTATTTTCAGCGGAGTGCAATTGTCTCAATTTGCCGATTGTTCGTTAGTTTTCGATTCAAGGAAAGTCATTAAATCCCGTGGTGTAAGCCTACCGAGCAACGTTGCGTTTTAATTAGTAGTTTTTCAACGAGCATACAGGTGGAAATGCGAGTTCAACTATTGATTCTTCCAGTTGACGAGAGTCGTATTATTGGAGGCCAGCCAGCGAGTATCGACGAACATCCGTATCAGGTAAGTATTCTAAACGATCGTCCCCGCAACCAAGGAGGGAGAAGGGGGGTGGGAGAGATTAATTGGTGAAAATCCGTCGAGTGGAAACGTTTCGTTTCGCGTATTGCGCCAAAACAACCCATTAAAAATCGATGTATCCTCGTGTACACAACGATCGACGAAACTTACCTCTTCCAACCAAAAACAAAAAAGAAAGAAAGGTTCTCTGTCGAGTTCATCTTTCTTCTTCATCGTAGTATCTTGAATTTCTTTTTCTTTTTTTTTTTTTTTTTTGTTGAAAACTTGAAACTTTGACTGTTTCACGAATTTTATATATTTTTTTCTAAAGATTCGCAATAAATTGAAATATGTTGTACGCTGTAGTAGTTAATTTTTATCAAGTATTTTGTCGCGTATGTATGTTTACTTTTTATCTGACAATATGATCGGTTTAGCTGATGAAATGTATGTTGTTGTAATTCTAGAACGATATTACAAACTTATCGATGAAATTTAGGGGATTTTTTAGAGATTTGAGTAGTCTTTCGGCCAAGCCATTCCTCTCTAATTTTTTTTTGAAATTAAATTAAATAAAAAAAAAAATGACCGTTCCGAAGGTAATAAGATCGCTCGTATGACCGCCGATTTAAAGCAGTGTTATCGCGTTAAAAGAAACATCAGAAACGTCTCCCATTTGCAACTTAATTTTCAAATCCTATAAATTCTCGCAGAGACAGGGGAATAATTCAGCGTGAACGCGGATATAATTTCGTCGCGGAACGAAATCACGGTAACGAGTTCGCCAATTCGAAAACAACTACCGCTCGCTCGACCTCTCTGTATATTAGGAAAAAATATTAATCGACGTTCAACAAGCTTGATGTTTCGCCGATCGCGAATTTCACAGCCGTCTCTGGCTCGATCGTCCGCAAAATTGATACTGTCCGTAAAATTTGCAGGTGTCTCTTCAATATAACAATCGTCACGTATGCGGTGGCTCTATCATTAGCGAGAGTTGGATCGTCACGGCCGCGCATTGCGTCCAGAGGTGCGTATAGTTCTTTTCGCCAGTTTCGTTAACAAGCACCATATCGATCTCGATAACACAACAGAACGAGCGTATCTTCAAACAGAAATTCTACTCGAGCGTGCATTAATGCGCGTTAATGAGCGTTCATTTATTTTCGCTTCGGATTTCCAGCCCGTTCGTGCGATTCTTCTCGATCAAGGCGGGCACCTCCGATCTCGCTGACGACGACGCCGTAACGATCGATGCGGAAGAAATTATTATTCATGCGAAGTACGACAGAATAACCGCGGATTACGACATCGCCTTGATTCGGGTGAGTAGCAAGCACGTAGTATGTAGCAAGTATGTTTGATCGTTGAGTTTAGTAAGAATCACGCATCGTTCGATTGGAATATATGTAGGCTTGAATATTACGTAGATTCAAAGATACACTAAATTTCAAGAATGAAATTGAAGAGACGCATCTTACGACATAGGAAAATATTTGGTAGCTACTTAATAGAAACTGCTACTAAACTTTCGAACGTTTAAAAATTCCAATATCTAATCAGTGTTACTCGAATTCGTCGAACGAACGTTCTGACAATGTCTTATTGGTATTAAACTCCTTGCGACTCGAGGTCGTCACTTCTCTGAAAATCGAAACGTCGTAAAACACTCGCTGAAAGGGATTCTTTTCAAATCGAAACATTCGCGGAACCACTTTCCATTCGCTTTTCTCGCCAGCCACATTGGAAAGAACAAAAGATAGAAAGAAAGAAAGAACAAAAATTCTACGGAAACTTCGACGAGCAAAGTAAAGACACGCGACAGATTCACGCTCCGTTTCGAAACGGTCCGGAGGGAGGGAAAGAAGGAGCGATAACGGAAATCCAGGAGGTTAGGTCCAGGGCAAACCGAAGCGCCGATCGACCAAGTTTATTTATTAACAGCTCCCCGGTGGAATAAAGCGCCGAAGAATTCAATTACCGTTTCACCAATCAATTCCGCAATGCGCAGTCCCTCTCACAACCGGTTGGCACCGTTCAAACCAATTACAATTTCAGCTGGAAAAGCCGCTGGTGTACGGTCCGCGGGTGAGACCGATCCTGCTGGCACCGATAGCCGATCATTATGCGGCTGGTAGCAAGGCGATGGTCACCGGTTGGGGAGTTATGAGAAACAACGGCCCGCTGACCACACAGTTACGTAAGGTTCAAGTGCCACTCGTTTCTAGCGCACAATGCTCCCGATTGTACGTAACCAGGCCAATCACACGGCGAATGATCTGCGCCGGTTACGTAGACATCGGTGGCAAGGATTCGTGTCAGGTAATTTCATGTAACTAATTGTTCCCATCGGCGAGAGTTGTTGAAACGCATGGCGTTAATTTTGTTTTTTAACGTAGTCTGGTTAATGAATTGTTCGAATTTTTTCATCTATTTCAAGTTCTATCTCAAAGTGTGTGTCAATATACACGTTTACACGTGCTGAACGATACGTGCAATTTTTCACGAATATTCAATGTGAAATTTTTTGTGTCTCGGTCTTGATCGATGCTATGGAGGTTTTAATTCATTAATTAAACAATTCACGTGCTGTATGTACGTATATGCGTGTATTGAAAATATAAATTCTTAGCTCTTTAATAACTGTGTTAAAGTAGTATATTTTAATTCACGTTCAAATTGAAGAATAGTTTCCTTCGAATCAGACACGTGCCGTTAATTTCGTTTTAATGTAGCCATTTGATAGCATTTTGTCTCTTAAGTTACATATAATTACAGTGGGCACGTGTTGTAATAAATTAACGGATTGTTAATTGCATTCTATTTCGAAGTTTCTATTTATTTCCAGCTGATTTTTTTTCTTTCCTTTTCTTTTTTTTTTTTTTTTGGTACAGTTACTTTTCTGAATTTTGTGAATTTTCCAGTGATTAAAAGAATCCATGAAGATACAGAAATATGTAAAATATGAGTTAATTTACTGTGTTAAAGATTATCGAATGAAGGCAAAACACCGAAAGTTGGTCTTTAAGAAGTTGATCTTTACATTTGACGAATTTCTTGACATTTATGATTTCGTAAAGAAACTTTTTTACGTAAATCGAAAATGATCGAAGAAATTGTATCGAAGTACTGCAGTATTTTAATTTTTGAAAGAATACGTTCTCCTAAATGCAATTAAGCTACTATACCTCTTCGTTTTAACACAGTCACAGTCTTTCAAGCCCTTTTGACCTACATCTGCTCGTACTTCTCTCATTTTTTCTTTCTTTTCACAAATCTAATTTTTAAAGGAACGAACCATTGTTCTTTGAGAAGGCGATTCATATTTTTGATGAACCATTCTTTTAATTCAGATTTCAACATGTGTAACCTCGATGAAAGTTCCATTTTAATTTATCTTGATTAGAAAGAAAGCAAAGTTGAAAAATTGAATCAGAAAAAGTATTGGAATAATGAAGAGATCATTGAAACGTCTCGAAGAGTAATTAAACATATCAAGGACATCTTTCTCAACACATCCACATATAGTGACGGCGTTGAAATTCATGTTCTAGCTTATTTATAATAAAAGAGGAATGAAATCTAATAAATACAGATTATTGGAATTTGCCTAGTAAATATTCTAAAGATATAACATGTATATTTTATATATTTCTGCACTTCAAATTGCTTATGAATGCATAAATAGCCACAATCATTGATCCTCGTTAAATAAATTTGCTATTAGAGAAAGGATTTTTCCTTCTGATGAAAGAATGTTTTCTTTCGAACATATTTCCTCGGTGTCACGAGCAATTTCATATTTCAAAAATAATAACATACGTAGCTGTAATAGACGATGTATAATTTTCTGTATCAAATAGTATCATAATACCAACTCGAAAATTTCTCAGAATTTAAATTGGATTTCAAAAATTCACAGAATACTTGAAACACATGCAAAATATTCGAAATGTAACGCGATTGTTTACGATCATAATATTTCGAAAGTGAAGCAAATGTCTATTTAGAATTAATTTCTTTGGTCGCATTCGTTGAAGTGAAAAAGTTGCGTAAACATCATTATTTTGAAATTTTCTAATTTTTCACCGCAGAAAATGTATCGTTTTGCCAGGGTGACAGCGGCGGACCATTGGTGCAGCACGACAAACTGATTGGAATCGTATCGTGGGGCTACGGATGCGCGAGGCCATCTTATCCCGGCGTTTACACGCGCGTGACAGTTCTCCGACGCTGGATCACCGAGAAAACCGGTCTGTGAGCGTTTTTCTGTTTATCCTAGTCGCGAGCACGAAACGTTATTGAACCAGCTACGAACCAACTCGAAAATTCCTCCTGCAAACAATTCGCGTCGTCGCCATGCCTGCCTGTCTGCCACCCTCTTTGTTTGCGAACGCGTTATCACGAGCACGAGAACCAACCGCGCTTACTTTCTCGCGGCGTAATCTGATCTCGACACACACTGAAATATCCCCGCTGATTTTCTTTTCTCTAATTTTAATTACACCACGGTTTAGGATTATACCATTGGATAATAATAAATTGTGTTTCGTAGTTCGCCGTGTGGCTCGTCGCGGGATTCTTTTCAAATATTCCGCCTCTACCCGATTGTTAATACGAATATTAACGTTTCCAAAGGAAACAGACGTGAATGGCGAAAAGTTGCTTTCGCAGCGTTGCTCATCTATAGTAGCTAGATCAATGGACGTGCACGCTCGTAAATCCTAGTGTAGAAAAGTAATGATTATTCATCGAAAATTGAACGATACTTGATCCTGAATTTTCACTATGACACTTGTCGGATTTCGTGAGAAATTTTTAAAATGCGAAATTGCATAGGAAATATCCGAAGTACAGTACTTTCTGTGACTGATTTAGTATCTTAAAATAACTTTCTATCAAGTCTCTGTCCTCTTGACATTACATCTCGAAAAATACGAATTTGTACAGAAGTCTGCCGTCTAGTAGCATACGCTCGGTTAAAATTACTAATCAGTTCGATCAGCGATCGGTAACTCTTCGCAGCTCCAATTCGCGTCTTATATATTCTTGTCGTTCCATAACCTTCCTCGTTGTAACGCAGAAATTTCTCAGATCAAAAATTGCATCTTCGCGTCGCTGTTTTATTCGACAAAATGAAGAGAACGTACAATTGTACGTACGTACAATACACAGTCGAGTGATACACAGCTAAGAAAATCGCTCGCAAGGAAACAAAAGTCGAAACGCAGTTACTGGCTACGTTGTATTTCTATAAAGCTAAAGTTCCCCCCTTTCGCCACGACGTTCGACAAATTTACAAAGTGACAACAACGCTTTCACATCGCCGTCAAATACGAACGAGCGGAAAACCTCAGCCCGCCCATCGCGTTCCCTTTAAAACGCGGTCAGGCTTTAGTTCGCCGCGCGTCCCTGACAAACGTTAGCGACGTTGACGTTTGTTGTTTGGCGGGTATCAATCTCGTACATCGTGGACGCCGGAATTTGCAGAGATCCACGGTAGGTAACTGCTGACACGGGTGTACACTCCCGGATGTATCATAGTTTTACACCCTAATCCATAGGATAGAACGCCAATCAGCATCTGCCCTTCCATCAGCGGAGCACCTGGATCATCCTGCAAGCAGACGAGGGTTGGCAGTTTCAGTGATTACTTGCAACTCTTCTCCCGGTCGTTATCACGCGTTATCATTTCTCTCGATTTCCCCGTCCCCATGTGTGTGTGTGTGTGTGTGTGTGTTTTCATTTCTGAGATAAACAATCCCTCGGATGGTGCAGCAATAATATAATTATTGGATTAGACGATTGGAATATCTGTTCCGGCTCGATTGAAATAAAACGAGATCGTTTATCGTTTGACGTATTTCGAATCTGAGTTATTTTTTTTTTTTCAAGTTTCCAATTCCACTAATTTTACGTAATTCTGCTGGATTAGTTTTCCAATTTCCAATTCCATTAATTTTACGTGAAAAGTAAATGAGCTGGTAATGGATGGATACGAACTCGATTTGATCTATAAATTGAAAAGTGTGAAACGTTTGAGTTGTTTGTTACAACAGTTTGAAATATAACTGCTCTTCAATTACGTTGAAATATTCTGCTGTAACAATTTAAAATAAATATTACGAAATACGCGTCGAATAATGTACTTTGAATAGAGACGATGTCGTTGCAAAGAGAAAGGGAAAATGAAATAGCTACTGATAAAATTAGTAGTCAGTTACGAAATACAGTGTATTTCAAAAAATAAATAAATAATAATTCTCGAATACACAGTAGTATTCCAAACAAGCGAAGATCATTGTCATTTTCGAACGTGGCGACTACACTCTATCTTGCACGTTCATCTCGAATAAAAAAACACTGAAATTAGAACAAAGAAACAGATTAAAAATATCGATTAATCTTTCTCCAGTCTGGCGCGTACGTGTCCGAGCATCGACTCGCTCGAAATCGACTCGTTTATCCGTTTTCAAAAGACGCGCAGCGTTGCACAATCCCTCCGCGGGATTGTATTCTCAACGCGAGAAATATTCACGCGGAAGGGGAGAAATATTCAAGGGAGGGAGAAATAGAAGAAACTAAAAAAGAAAAAAAAAAAAAAAGAATCAAAGGGGAAAAAGATCGGAATCTATCAACGAGTGGAAAAACCGACCGAAAGGTATCGCTCTTTCTATCGCGAGTCCTTGGCGAGTTTTATTGTTATTATTATAACGACGTGGCGTGTAGGAATCTTCGAGCTTTATGACAATTTTCCATTATGCATGGTGAATAATGTTTCTATTCAGCCGACCCCGTATTCAAAACGTTGCTTATAAACGCGACGCGTCTTTTGTACCGACGAACCGTTAGCAGGACGATTCGCTCAGGAACGAAACAGCGATATCAGATATTGACTTGAACGATACTATTGATCGCGTTCGATGATTAATTAATTCCCTTGAGAAATTGCGAATATTTTTTCGTTGGACGACGGCGATTCGTTTGTTCTTATTTTATTGAAAATCTCCCAAATCTTGGAAATAGGACACTTTAGTAAATTAGTAATAAGTTCACTATTAAATTTTGTCGTATTTTCAATGTTCAAAAGATTTTCGATGCAAACACGGAGAAACGAAAGCGAAAGGAACTTCAATAAAGTATTGTTAATGATTTCGAAGATAATGAATAATTACTCCGTAAAATTTTTTAATCTTAATTTCAGTTAAAGGTTGAAGAACAGTGGAACAATGATTTATCATCAAGATCACTGAAATTATTAATTTATTAAATTACTACCAATATTGTTAAATTTGTTAATACACCAAATGGAATCATATACCGAATTAAAAATAAACAGATATAATTAACTAGTATGAATGCTACAGCATACATCGGACAAGACGCAACTTGCACTACGTAAATTACACCTAAATACCTAAAACTACGGCGATAAAGTTCAGAAAAATTCAGGAATCAATCACGAAAGGGTTCAGGAGAATTAATTTCTGCCTGTCTGCGAGTCTTTTGCAACAGTGTATCAAAAAGAGAAATAGAGCTTGCAGACGAGGGGTAATTTGCATTTCAATGACCTTCCTAAACTCTCTCCTGCACTCTCCGGCACTATGAAACTATTCGAACTTCTTAACTCATTGTCAGAACTTCAAAACCTTCAAATATGCAATTCTCAACTCCCGCGCGGAATTCACCGCTTCTTCATCGTCATCGTTCACACCGAGCCATGGTAAAAAGCGGCTCGAACGACTTTTCTTCGTCGAAACTTCGCCGAGCAATTAGCCCAGCTTCTTCCCAAATATCCACTCGATCATCTACGCCGAACAATCAACTATTTCATTTGATCCCCTAATTGCACGGTAAACAATAACCGGCCAAAACAGAGTCATCAGTCTTCCTTACCTGCCAGAGCAACCTTCAGCTTGCGAAACTTCCACATTTATGTTCCACACATGCGCGGCGAACAGCTTGGTGCCTGGTTTTTGAAAACTCGTAACCGAGTGTATTTTGTGCTATACAAGCAACACGTGGTATCTGTGTATGGATGTGTCGCGTAACTAGATCAATAAATATGAAGTGATGGAGAGTCGAAGAAATTTTTGTTTGAATTTCTGACAGAACTGAATGATTTGGAACGGTGATTTGGACAATTTTAAGCTGATAATCTTTCTACAGAAAAAGAAAAAAAAACAGAGAAAAGATACGATTGATCGATAAAAGGAATTTTTAAGATAATAAATTTTCATAGACAAAATCTTAATGTCTTTTTATAGAGAGTAACTCTAACTAGGAGATGCATCGATCAGTCTGTGAAAAAGTCGAATGCAAGTTACGTATAAATTTATCCTGAAAAATTAGTCAGCGTGGTACAAATCTCACAGTTTGCGATTTCTGTTTTGCAAAACTTGCCAATCTACGAAGAGCAATTCTCTCTATAATTGTTAAAATTATCATAGCTAAAACACTGCGAAACAGAAACAGGAAATAAAATATATATCCAAATAGAAAATGAAGCTACTTTAATTTAACACTATTCCTACCGACATTTCACGTATACCTATTCCTACCGCGACCAGTCAAATGACCGTTTTTAAAATTTCGATTAGAATTTCCTATATACAACGTAATTAAATCGACTTTAAACTTCACGACTTTTCCTCAAATATACGTATAATACATTTTTCAATATTCACTTCTTTTTTTATTGTTTATTTGTTGAGAAATATTTGTAGTCTGTCTTACCTACCACGACCGGTCATTTGACCGGTAAAACGATTGATATCTTTTTGTAATAGTATTCTCTCAAGAACTCAATTCCAAAACTATAAAGTCGTTAATAGTGTTAAAGATCCTTTAATTAAGATACTTTTCTGCATAATTTAACCCAGTTGATGCTTCCCCATTTCGAAAGACGCATGTATCCTTGAAATCGTCCAAATTCCACGCGTGTCCATCCTGTATCAAATCCAAAATTTAACTTTGTCTAATGAAATTGTTCTCCATCTTCCTCCGTCACTTGGAAACCATAGTTGTGTAGAATATCCTGGTGCACGTGTACGAACGAAGTCAAGAAGCGTATCACTGGCGCACACAGACGCAAGCGTCGAGTGGCGTCGTCACACACGACCCAGGTCGAGGGATCTCCTTGGCAGGCCCTTCAGGATGCTTAAGTGTGGCAAGGTTGTCGCGACTCGCGAATGCACACAATTCTCCCTCTTCTCTCTCTCTCTCTCTCTCTCTCTCTCTCTCTCTCTCTGATCTCCGTTTGAAACCGCGTTCTACCACTTGGACCTGGTTTCAGGCCGCGTTCTCTCATCTTCATCTTACCTGACACGTCTCCACTCCGTGGGTCATGTTACCAGCGCAAAGCATCTTCTGGAACACCGGTTCGTAACAGGGCATCGTCGCGCTGCAGATACTCTGATTCACGAGCGGCACAGCTGTCACCGTGAGCTGAGATTCCACCGGGCCCGCCTGCAAAATCGTTGATCGATCGATCAATCGCGTCGGTGATTTGGGTCAGCTAAGACACTGACTGGCGGCTGGCCAACCAGCGTGATGCGTGCGTATCGTTAATGTGCGTGGATCGGGATATTGATCGTTGCGTTGTCTGATTGATGCCGCTATATGTATACTCTTGTCCAAATTAGTCAAGTCGAGTGACTTGGAGCAAGCGATTTGGCTAATGAAAATGGCAGCGGAAACAGAAAAGGAGGATCCGAGTCGAATAGAGTGTTACCAGGATTTCTCCCGATCAAGACGTTTCGATTTAGCTTCGGTTGACAAGCTTGAAATCGATCGATTCGATTAAGCTGAAACTGATAATTCGCTCGAGGAGACTTCGCGAGAGAGGTACCTTGCAAAATTTGAGAAAGTGAAAAGAAGAAGGGATAGACGAAATTATTTCTAAAAAAGAATAATATCTCAATATATTCGGAAACTACTTTTGTTAAGTAAGAAATAAAATTCCTGAGACTGTTACATGTTGGAGAAAATGAATTTCATTCAACAATTAATTAAACAATTAATGAGTCTTCACTTCAACTTTGTCGATCAATTATAATGACTCGAAGGTGCAAATATTGTGATATTTATCTATTCTCTAAAGTCTACGAAATTCATTCCTGTTATAGTCCTTTGCATATTTTTTATTAAACGTTTTAAACCATGGAATTTTTGATGAAATAAATATCGTTCTTCTTTCATAACAGAATAAATATCGTTTGATCTATTCGCTTTCGAAAATATCGCGAAATATCGTTGGTGCGATGTTGTTCGGGCGTTAACAAAATTGAAACGCGCGTTGTTAACTGTTCCTTTATTTGGCAATTGAAAATTGGCCATCATAAAAAGTGTATACATTTGTTTTCCAGCGTGTCAGGTAGATATCGTAACAGGGCCAAAATGGAATCAGATATTGAGATGAAAGTGAATATTTAGTGAACGTGTTCGCGTTTTAATGATCGCACGATGCCACAGAAAGATAATCAGTATCGGGCATAAAATGAACGTTTTAAATCGTTTGCTACGCGTTTTCCATCGCGATGTTGAAAATGCAGCACATTTTCGGTCGCATTTCATTCAGTTATCTGTAGAAATATTTGTTATCGAATGAAATTAAAAATATTGCCAGATAATTAATAAATAATCTTGTTAGATTTGTCAGATTTTTTTCAACATGACTAAGGATTTACTTTACCGGAAACATCATGAATAGCACTTAAAGTCATCTACATTTTTATAAATTGAACTCTCCTTATTCATTGATTGATACGTTTCGTTATTCTCTGTAAAAAATATCTAAGCAAATATTGGCTAGTTTAAGAAATCTTAATTTTTATTAATTTATCTTAATTTTAATAAACTCTATCAAATTTTGAATCAATCAATCTTCCATCTAAATGTTTTTTTTTTTAATAGACAATAAAAAAATGCATCGATCAGTGTATAAAAGATTAAAAAATAAATGTGATTTCAAAATGGTATCATTTCCGGCCTGTATAATAATATATCAAAGTTCATAAAATTGAAAATACAACTGAATAATTGAACGAACGACGGTGATACAATTTGTCAGATTTCTGTTAACACGAGAAAGGTATTATTTTATTAATAACATGGCAAACAGCACTTACCAAAGTGTATTTCCAGCCTGTCACGAAACACGTCGTTCCATCATCAGGC
The DNA here is from genome assembly GCA_032399595.1 of Tetragonula carbonaria. Taxonomy (NCBI): domain Eukaryota; kingdom Metazoa; phylum Arthropoda; class Insecta; order Hymenoptera; family Apidae; genus Tetragonula; species Tetragonula carbonaria. The sequence goes on from JAUCRC010000002.1 coordinate 11,069,815, forward strand.
TTGTAGTCTTCCTTTTCCGGAAGTCCTATCGGCAACAATTTTTCGCCGAATTGCACAGGAATTTTCAGCTATGCTCCAGAAAAATATTTCGATAAATTAAAACCATTCCACTCGGTATAACTCATTCTTCACATTTCAACCATCATCTCGAGAATTGACATCGTGACCATCATTGACGTATATCATGTTCAACTTCCCACTAATACATCATCGCGAGACGTTTATTGAATTTTTCACGCGTTCATCGAAGCGCGTTCGTGTTTTCGAGTTTCTCATTTCTCTCTTCACACAACAGGTTCATATTTCTGTATTTGTGTCTACTCGTAGACGACAGCTATTGCCATTTTAAATTGTCGAAACTACGTATCAAAGAATGAAATGAAAATAAATCGATTTCACTTGAATTACATTTAATAACGCCACAACTGAACTTAAAAAAAGTAACGAAGTAAATGTCTATACTGAGAACGTTTAAAATTTAAATAGCTCATGTCCGATCATAAGCAAGATTATTCACCTTGACCATATTTAATTCTACTAAATTCCTACTTGTAACAACAATGAAATCAAATCGTTATTTTCGTCGAAACTCGAGAAATTGATTGAAAATAGGATAAAGTATGCCAAAGGGCACGATTCGAAATTCTGACGAAATAATTTGTCTTCCGTTCGACGAAAATCGAGATAACGAGTCGAGAGTTGTTTCGTACCTTAATAAGCGCGATGTCATTCAGCAGTATGAATTTATCAAAATCTTCGTGCACGACAATGCTGGCCACTTCCAATTCATCTCCGCTGACAGAAAGCGTGGACGTGCGTGCTCGCACAGTCACCGTGGACGGTTCCGAGCTGCGATCAATTACCTTCCGTTACTCGCTGGCTTGTTCGCGCAGATACGCGATTTGTATAGAACAGCGAGGAATTCCTCGTGGACGATACTCACCGAAAAACGCAGGACGCCGCGGTTATTACCCATGATTCGTGCACCAATGCTCCGCTACACACGTGTACACCGTATTTCTCAATAGAGACCTGTGTTACACGACCAGCCAAACGATCACCATAATATTCACCGTATTTTTTTAGTTTCGAAACTGTTCGAAATTGCGAAGTAGATTTAACCCTTTAACTTCCTTAATCCTTTACTTATCGACTTACTGCGGATTATCGATCGATCGTCATCATCTACCTCGATGTAAGCTCGATTCATATAAATCTTTCTCGAGAATTTCTTTGGAATCTTCAGTTTAAAATTTGAAATCGCGAAGTGAAGTTCAACGCGTCTGAAGATCATCTTCTTCGATTTGAAATTGAAATTTTTTTTTAAAGTTTTCAATTTAAAATTTTTTCGCGAAGTGAATTTAACGAGACTTTAAGACCTAGGACCTTGTTCACTTATTGATTTATTATTTCCTCCGACTTGAAATCTTGCAGCGAACAATTGTTACAAAATAAGTCATTTTGCAATGAGAAAATATAATAATGAATGAAACAATATTTTCAAAATATGTATAACTTTCAAATTAGAATTACTATTACTATTACTCGAATTACTAAATTTGTGTCCTGTTTGGTCTGAATACTTACGACCCTACTACTGAAAAGATTTTATGATGTTGTGTAATGGCAAGAGACGTACAAATACTGTAATATTTGTTAGAAAATGTTTAGTATATATTAAATAAGACGTAAATTCTAATTTTATCAAATTGACCTTGTACGAGTGTAGATAGCCACCAGTATAAGTATAATTAATATTTTTACTTACGTGATAAGGGTATTCCGTAATACTCGCATACTTGATGTTATCGGACGCAATAACTGCACAGAAAACATAAAATTCTGTTTGTGAAATTGTCTATAGAATGAGTAAATATCGTCGAATAAGTTTCTTAATTCCAAAATATTTCTCTTTCATTCGTACTTCGTAACATTTCGTTTTAAAGTCACGTTCTAATATCATCATTAGTTTCTAGTAGCGAAGAATATAAAAAAAGAAACGAATCTAAATTAAATACGATGAATTCTATATTTTTGTGAAAACAATTTTAAAAATGGCACCGAGGCATAGATTCGTTTCACATTAAATATTACAGCACTGGGTTACTGTATTTGAATATTTTATATATTTTCGTGCATCCTGTGTACAATTTCGAGCTTCTGAACTTCCACGAATGCATAGAAATTCACAGTCTAGCTATTCACTTGAAACGGATGCTAAAACAGTCATTCGAGACTAAAACTGTCAAGTTGTAAAAATTTGACAATACTCCAATTACATTTATAGCCGTCCCCAGTTCATGCACAGTCCAACGACGTCACTTTTAATAAAACGTGCCGTTCCCAAGAAGAAAACGGTACCAAATGAAACCGCCGATGTCACTTCTCAGAGTTAATAGAACTTACCGTTCCCAAGAAGAATACAGAATAAAATCAGTGATGTTATAACCATTTTAACGTCGATCGATGAGAAGCAACGAGTAACTGGTTGAATTATTGAAAGTGGAACCAGGTCAAAAGTTTGTCGATACTCACGTGGGGGGCCAAATATTTCGGCGATAAACGGACGTTATCGATCATTATCCGCTGTCGTGGTATCGCGTCGTCGCTCGGACTTCAAAGGAATCCACTTCACGTATCTCGATAAATTCGGCGGATGAAACGAAAGAGGAGAAAGAGAAAAAAAGAAAGGAAGAAACGAAACGTTCGCAGATTCCCGGTAAAAAAAAGAGTTTCGCCGACGCGTTCGACCGTACAAGCGTGATCGCGATTAGCGATAACGTATCGAGACTCGAGATAATGGAACAATCGTGTCAAGATTAGTCACATATCCAATTTGGAGCAATTTGCAACTAATCGATCGGACTCACTTGATAAAACGTATTTCTTGTATACATCGCGTGTGTACTTTGTGCGCTGTCGAGTGTCCGATCGCACGCATTTTATATCGTTTTATATCGTTTTATATCGATGTCTAAACCTTGTGCGAGAGTTTTCGACGCATTTTCTTATCGAGATATGAGAGTTTGAATGAAACGAAATATCGAAGGCCGTCAAGTACCAGAAACATTATGTTAGATAAAGCGTACACCGTCTAGTATTTTTTCTCTTTAATCAGACGTTTATAATCAGATTTTCTAATTGCAGTCTCTTTCTTTCTCTTTCCCTAATTTCATTAAAAAAAATACTTTACTGGGTATATATAGCTGAAAGAATTACATTGGTCTCCAACTTTGAACAACAGATTTTTAATGAATATCTGTAATAATGATTAGACTGAAGGAAATTTATGAAAAATTTTAAAATACTTATAATATATACTTATAATACAAAAAAAATATATAGTTGATATCTATTTAAACTTGAAATTATTACCTACTTAAAGTTGAAAATTCACAGTCTCCATTTTAATTTAATTTAATTTTCTGTAATTTTCTAATAAAGTTTTGTATAATAGTAATAATTCAGATAAATTTATAATTACAAATAATAGTTTCCAGCTAAAATTACTAAACAACGAATATACTATTGAGTAGCAAGGAAGAGAGGGAAAGAGAGAGAGAGAGAGTAGAGACATTTCAAAGAATTTCAACGCGAGAGCAGATCACGATAACAGTGATCTTGATCGAACTGTCCAACTGGATAAACTATCGGAGAAAGTTTGTGGTGCTCTAGGGATCAAAGGTAGCCAAACGTAAAAAGCATTTCGCGGTTAAACAAACTATTTCATCCGTCAATCTTTTATTCCCTTGACGATCGAACGTCAATATTTTATTCCCTTTTTGCGAGATGATTGCTGTCTTTCTACGATTACAACGACATACCCAAAGAAAAAGAACGTTCGTGTGAATCTATCTATCGCCATTCTATTTTTCAATTTTCTTTTGCAATATGAACGGTATTGTAAGAAAACACACACACACACACACACACAAAAAGTAAAAGAAAGTATATTGAATTTAAATAAAATTTATGTATCTTTCAAAGTACTTTAATTGTGTATTAAAATTCTGACAAGGGATCCAAATTAACTGATTCAATTTTTTGCATTTTGCATTCGTTTCTTGCATTTAAGAGCTAATGAGCCAGTTGCAGTATTATCTTTGAAAAGATTACTGTCGTTCGCCTTTCTCCTAATTCATTTTCAAAACGAAAGATCACCAACCTTAAGCTCCACAACCAACGCTGTTCCATCGCTTATAGAATCCTCTTCAAACGATCTAAGTCTATGTATCTATTGTGGCACTTTCACCAAATTTAAAATTGCATGAACGAATCGGACTGATAACAAAACTGATTAAAAATTGGTATCTATCTTATTAAAATCTATCTTGTTAAAATTCAATGCACATGTGATGTTGTTCCTCAGATCAATCTCTTAATTATTCACGAAGTATCGAAGCACCAATCACACTTCAATAAGACACTGCACTACATTTCGTAGCACTGGATTAAACTAGTATTCTGAATATTAAATCTGACATTCTGGATATTTAAGTAACTTCAAATTTTTTTTATTTTTAAATGCAATTACACTACAATGCTATTATACTACTAGTACCATTTGAATTACAAGTTAAGATTAGATATTTGTTTCTTAAACTCCGCTGTTAGTCTTGATCCAGGATCGTAGATTAGCGACGTTCGAGTAAACGCCGGGGTATTTCGGTTGGGCGCAACCACGGCCCCAGGAGACGATGCCATAAAGGGTTCCAGACGATGTTAGGGGTCCACCAGAGTCACCTTGGCAAGAATCCTTTCCACCAGCGGTGTAACCGGCGCATATCATTCTGTCGGTGACGGTGTTCATTGACTGATAAACTTGTTGGCACGTTGACTTGCTCACGATCGGTACCGATACTCTCATCAAATTCGGTGACACCGATCCACCTTCCTGCGGCGATTAATAAGAGAGATTCGTAATTACAATGACTTTGATTCTTTTTTTTCTTAAATTTCGAAATGATTTCGTTCGTAGTGGTTCAACTATTTCTATTTGCCACAGACATGTGAGTTCTTTTTTCAAAAATCAGATTATTAAGGACGTTTCGAGCAATTTATGAACAGCTTGAAATATTTTCTTTCGTCACGTTTCGAAATATAAAATAAAATGGTCCACCGATTTACCCTGATCGCACCCCAACCAGTCACGTTCACGAGTGTGTCAGGTGAAAGTTCCCTGTTCGCCAGGCTTATAGGTTGCACGTTCTGGTTAAAGCTGATTGTACCATCAATCTGAATCACAATTTTCATAGCATTAAATCAGGCAATTCTGTCCCTGGGCTGGACTAAACAATCAAAACATTTGGCTGAAAGTGCTAGTATCCGACTTTCGTAAGATTTTTACGCTTTAAACTAAACTGAATTATTCAAATAAATTGGACAATTTAATCGCGAATAAGTATTTTCAATTAATAATATATATATAGCAGCGATATTAATTGATCGCAGTTGATCAAAAGACATGAAATACGTTCGATGCTTCATGACAATTAATATCAACATCTCGTTCTCGATTATTTTTCAACTATCGTTATATGTTTCTCACTTTCCACTTATTATTCTACGACACTGCCTCGTGCAAATTTTTAATTCTAAATTACTACAAACTAAAGAAAAATTGCTACTAATCATTATTAATTAACAACAGACATTTTTTTACGAACGTAGACAGAGATATTCTAAATAAAAATCTATTGCGTGTCACTAAGTGTCACAAGTGCCTCGCTTTGCTATATATTTATTATATTCGCTCTATATATATATATATAAATGTTTCAAGAGTGCATAGCCATCCACGGCACTGGTCATCGGATAATTTTAAAATTTAAAGAAAATTTAAAAATCAAGTAAATAACGAATAATTTCGCGAAACGGTGCGCGACGCGAATCTATAGTTTAGCAATTACAACAATAATCTATTATCTTCGCTCTCGGTCTACAATTATCCTATTATAATCTGTTTCTTAACAGATTGTAATTCGTCTACGTACCTCCAAAAGGGCAATGTCGAAATCGATGGTTCGTGAATTGTAACTAGAGTGACGAATGATCCGTTTCACGCGGTAAGCAGTGCCCCGGTTTTTGTCAGTGTTGCCAACTCGTATGGTGTACAAGCTCGGGGACGATCTGTAATTGATAGAACGTCAAAGTACCAGCGATCACAGTGTTCCCTCTGTGCATGCAGCGGAATGTTTCCTGTTTGTTTACCAAAATATGCGCACACACGGCGTTTAACGATCTTATTGTTATTGCATAACGGCCGACAATCGGGATGGAATGCGAGCCGCAAAGCCGATTTAATATCGCGATATAGCTTTCATAATTATCGCCGTGATGAGCCGTGGTGAACATTCCGCGATGCGCGCGGGAATACTCGGATCATACGTACGAGCGTGTCATGATACTTCATCTCTCCGGTGTTGGCCAGATTCAATTATATTGGCAACGGTCAAGTAAAAGTAGCATTGAGCTAATTGCTACGATTAATACCGCGTAATACAATGAAATTGCAACATCACCCTGTGGTCAAGCGATTTTCATCGCTCATCCTGTAATACTTTTGTTCGTGTATCGAAGCGAAAAAAAGATCTTTGAATCTCGTCGTAGCTGACCGTTGTGTTTTTAGCTTCGAATTCTGGTATCGTAGAGTTATAGATAGAATTATATATACATTCTACGTTCTGTATATGTCCATATTCTATGTTCCATTCGAAATTGTGCGATCGTACATGTGACAATTGAGTTGAATTTACTTTGAATCCTATGAATTTACTTGAATCATAATTGTGCAAAATGCGTTGAACCGCATTTCGTTTAGTATCTGATTTCAATTTCTACTCCGTGTTTTATGCGGAATAAATGGATTCATCAAGTGTAAGACAAAGAAGACAGAAGTTAACAAATCGGATAACAATAAAGAATACAAAATCTGTCATTGAAACACTTGTAGAACAAATGTAGAACAAAATTTTAATATGCCATGACCACGCAATTTCATTCCTTTTTGAAGAAAAAAAACACACACACACACAAAAAAACGAACAGAGTTGAAAATTTGAAAATTCTAGAAACAACGACGACTAATTAATTTCATCGCCGGTAATAACTTCAAACATCTGGATTTCATTTCAACGAACTATTTCCTTTTCTCTTCGCGGGATATTCCTACAGTGTGTCCCGTGCACAGAATCTCTCAAACAAAATACCTTCCGCAATAAACGGCCATCGTGTTAATTAATTTTATCATCGCGCGCGCGTGGAATATCGATTCTAACGGCATAAGCCGGCAGATTAACGCGCCAAGGTTATATTCAATTAAAGTTCGTTGAGCGCAATTAAAGTCGAGATTGCTACGCTTCGGCCCGAAGGATCCATACCTGGCCTCTGCCGCCAAATGTAAAACAGACGTTTATTCACGGTTGCTTAGCGTACGCGTTACCGGTTTAACTTCACGTATTCGTGTTATTACCCCACGCAATGTGCTGCAGTGACGGCCCATTTGCTGCTAATGATTGAACCACCGCAAATGTGCGAGCTTGTTTGCAAACTCAGTTGATACGGGTGCTGGCTTATATCGGCCTGGATTCCTCCGACGATTTGTGAGTCCGGTAGCAGGCGAACATCCCTAAGCGCAGAGCCTGCGAAATCGTCGAATCGAAAGTGTTAAAGTATCGCTTGCGTCACGGTGTAACATACTGGTGAAAAATACGACGTTGGTTTCAATGTCGCTACAAGATTCAACAAAAGAATTTTAATTGAACAATACGTCTGTGGGAAGTCAACTGACAAGTTGATGAAGTCTCGTAGAATGATTAAAATATTTTTGTTGTTTAAGACGAGCAAGATTTTGGGAATTTTCGAAGAGGAACACGCACATTTAGCGTTCCAGAATTTCGAGTGAAAACGACGATTTCGATGACATCGAATTTTTTAAAACTGTACGCCTGTGAAAAATAAGAAACTGGACTTGTGTTATTTTTTTTCCTTATTGGAGTCTTCGTATAGATCAATTAATTATTTGTATATTGCAACAACGTCGCAAATATTTTAAATTCGTAACACGAATGCTTTTAAAATTTCAATCCCATGACCTCGTTCTATTTCACCCTTTAGACTTGTCAAAAGCAATAACAAAATCACTTCGAATATATCAATCCAACATTCCAATTCATCCCCCTCTATTATACTCGCGATACATTGCAAGCACTTATTGTATCTAATTGCGCCGTGATGAACCAAAAAAAAAAAGAAAAAAAGAACTAAAAATCTTCAACACTTTTCATAAAATATCGTAAAAACTTTCAAAATATCAGTCCAATTTCCCGACAAAAATTTACTCCTTTCTATTGCACTCTCGATGAAATTGCTATCGATCTAGCTATCACAGTGAAAAAAAAAAATGCAGAGGAAGAAATAATGTATTCGTATGTTATGAGAGAATTAAGGGAGACAATGGAGATCCCTTTGCTCTCGCACTCACCGAGGCTCTCGGCCACGAGGACAGTAAGTAGAACTGTTCGGAACATCTTGCGTTGGTAAGAAAATGAAACGATTCGATGATTGCGCATGGAGAGAACGGGCTTTTATACAGAAAACTCGCTACTCTGATTCAGCAGAAAATCCTTATCTGACAACAATGCAAGTGGCGTGTGGTGCAGGCAATAAGTAATATCGTAAAAGGGAAAGGGAGGCGACAAGGGGGACAGCGGAGGGTCGCATAGGAGAATCTATGCCTTTCTCGCAGACGCGATTGCAAACGATATCGCGAGATAAAAGTCGTGTCACGGTATGGGGAGAGAAACGATAGAATTTTGAATGAACACGCACTCGCTGCTCGATAAGGGATTTTCAATGATCTTCGCTCTTCTCTATCCACGTTCTCCTCCCGTTCTCCGATTACAATAGAGCTCGATCTCGCAACGAGCTTTCGCAACAGAAATTCGCCATCGCTGATCTTTTTTCCGCTGTTAGGTTGAAATCTCTTTAAGAATCGAGTTTTTCACAATTTTCCATGTTTCGCGTTGCAAACGTGAATTACAGAGACGTAGACGGATGAATTTTTATACAAATTCATATGTTGCAACGTAAACGAAAGTTGTTGACAGCTATTGTCGGGTCGTTAGAGAACTCAATTGAATTCCATTGCAAATCCATCTGTCATGGAGAATATGAAATGCGAAATAAAATGAAGTACTGTAAATTTTGATAATTTAACGAGAATTGTTATAGTCACTCAACGACATTACTTGAGAGTTAAATAATGATGTTTGGATATTTTGTACATTTTTGCATCTTTAAATTTCCCATAACTGCATGAATCTTCTCATTGTAGCAATATTAACCTTTGCACTCGAACTTTTTCTCGGCTAAAGCTTTCAGCAGCTCGGACTTTTTGGCTTTATCTAGCTATGTAATATATCAGTTATTTGAAGGCAAAAATTGTATGTAAAATTAAACAGGCAATATATTTTCAAATTTATTTTAAAATTATTGCTATTTTGTTATTATACTTTTGTTTTTTTCTTCAAAATCATAGCTTAATCGTATAAAACAAGCATTTTCTAAACCACTTTCATATTCGTCCATAGTAAATTCATCATCGCTGCTGTCTTGAAGCAACACTTTTTCCATCACATTTTTAGCCATAGTGAATAATAAATTTTTTTGTTTTACCGGTTAAATCTACGATTAAATACTGAAATCAATGACAGATGAAACAAAACCACATGCAACAAAAGTTTAACTGTAAATTCAAACAGTTTGACGTTCAGTGCACAATATTGTTAGTGTGCCTGAGAGGCACACTTCGAATACAACAACACCAAATTTTGGCAGTGCCTGTGAGGAGTACTTCGAGTGCAAAAGGTTAATAAGAAAAATATTTTCATGTGGAATGAAGTACTCACAAGGATTTTAATATCCCAATCTTTCGTCTTCTTACATGTAAAATATTCGTATATTGATTTAGAAAATGTGTTTTTTTAATATGCAAAATTTTATAATACATTTATAATACAATATATGTGATATTATTTACTGCTGTCACAGCACGGATAATAACATTTTGTCGTTTATTAAAAATTCGCGTTTTACTTCAAACGTGAAGTCTATCCCGCTTGCGAATTAAATTCAAGATTACCGTATCTCAAGAAATTGTGTCGGAATTTTAAAATGCTTCACAAAATCTCGAATCCTCTATTCTTTATTCTTTATCCATCATTTCATTGTTTTATATTTAATAACGAACCAGCGTTCGACATATGGCGTCGACATCTCGACAATTCCTTTTTCCTCCCCCAGTAATTGTCGTAAATCATCGTCATCGTCGTCGCTCCGTTGGCCAGGATTTATCTAAATTTGCAATTGACACGGTGACTATCCTCACGGCATATTATCAGCGACCGGGGACCGATTACCCGCGCAGCGATCGATCGTTAGAATTTGAAGGCTAATTGCGCACGTTGATTTACACATTTTGTCAGCAAATATATGGATCGCCAGCGATTGTCCTGCGATTAAACATCCTGCAGCCGGGCACTATTGTCGCGCACATTCCATGGAATAAAGCGCAACACCACGAACGGAGAGAAAGGGAGGGGGGGGGGTATTAGCTTGTAGCGATTCTAAAAGTCAATCGCAGTAATCTGTTTCCCACCGAAGGCTTTGTCATCGAATCCGAATCGCGCGCAATCAAAATTAGTTCTTCTCTCTTTTTTTTTCCTCTCGTCTTTCACTTTTTCGCATTCATTCGATGAAACGATTTTATCGCGAGACGTCGTCGTTGATTTCGACATTCTTCTCACCCGAATCACAACAATACTCGGCGCAATTTCCTCGCTAAAGAGATCCTCTGCCTTTCTTAACCCCTCCGTCCATCTGTTTTTACGAGTATTAAAGCTTCGTTGGAATTTCGTTACTAAGATTCTTAAGACCTTGCCATTTATTTCGTATCTGCGATTTCATCTAACGTCTTTGCGCCGTATTTTCTCTTTGTCTTTCAACGGTAGCTACTACGCTACCAAACATGATTATCGTTCATTGCGTTACCAAGGGTGTGCCGTGTATAATACGGTCCACCAGATTCGATTACTATAATAGTATCCAACGCTAGGAACAAAATACGTAGCTCGGAACACGTGGACCACCGTTGCTCGCGTGCCCTATCCTTTCACGCGTGGGAACGTGAATTTTCCAGAAGCTGCGTTAATCAATGAAAGTCCCCACGTGCACGCGTGACAAAGAGACGGCGAGATACACGCGTTTCGCTACAACGTGAACAGCTATTGCTGACCAATTAGTTCGGTATCTGTTTCTCTTAATCCCCGATACAAATTAATCATCAGCTTAATCATTTAATAATTTCGCTGACGTATTTTTTTTCTCTCTTCATTTGGTTTTTTTTTCCTTTTTTCTTTTTCGTCACACTGCCGCGCATCGAGAGAAAAAGAATTCGTTAATGTTATCGCGGCAATTTACTGCTTCAATTCCCCACGATGCATCGATCCGCAGATATATCTGATTTATCTGGTAAAAATCAGTAGCGATCGATAAGCGACAAAATCCACGGCTAAATATTTAGGACAGTTTCGAACTGAGAGATAAGATTCCCTCCTTTTTTATTTTTCTTTTCTTTTTTTCTTTAATCGAGGATTACAGCGGATCGATCGGCTCGCGGGATAGCTTTCACGTGCCGTTGTTATCTCGTTAACCAGTTAACCAGACGCTCGAGAGGAGGAAGATTAGGAAAATTGGTTCGCGTCTCGATCATGAGATCCGTACGATCTTCGAATTCCATTGCGCTGGCTCGATTAATTTCCCTGGCTCTTCCACCGGCTGCTGGAACTTTTAAATCCCGCGCGGAAGACAGGTGAAAGACGCGTGAAGACAACTAGCGAGAGACGAATCGGGCACGAGTTTCGTAGCATTTCTTTGGTAGCAAAGATTCCATCGATATCGTCCGGTTCATTGCTAATTAATTAGTTTTCGATCCGAGCGACTTTCAATACCCGTCCCATCGACTCTTTCTCTCCTCTCTCTCTCTCTCTCTCTTTTTTCTTCGCCCCGATATCCCCGCTTATTCCGCGGCAGAACTTCTCTAATAGAAATTCTTGCTGCAATTATTTCACGGGTGGAACGAGTTGAAAGCCGGACTTACGATCGAGCGGAACGTGGTCGCGCGCGATTCCCTGGATAACGGAGAAGAGAAGAAATGAGAGGGATGTTCCTCGTCTTGGTCGAAGGGAACTCTTTCGAACGTTCGCGTTGAAAGTCGAAGAAGCGTCGTGCTAGGAAACGTTCTTAGTCGCTTCTTCACCGCGGTTGTTTTTTCGAACGCGCTCTAAGCCAGTTGTTGAATCGGCGGATGCCTAGATTTTGGGGGGAGGGGGAGGGGCACCCTCTACTTCTGACAGTGATTTAATCTGTTGAACGGGACTCTGTCTTAACTGGGGAGTTCTGCAATCACGGGATTGAATGAAAGTCGAGTAAAAAGAAACCGATGTCAGCCGGAATGGATTTGATTCTTGCAAATGAGAATTAACACGCTGATCGTCGTTTGTCGGCGACGACATGATTAAAACGACACGTTGAAAGAAACGATTAGGTAGCAAAAATTGTATTTTATTATGTCGTACTACTTGTAGAATTAGTTTAATCTATCAACGGGATCATGCTTTGATTAGAAGTTCCTCGATCGTGAAAGAACATTTTACTTCTTGGAAATCTTGGTATAATTTATCTTTGACAGATATGAAGTTAAATGTATAAGAAGGAGATTGCTAAATAGTAAAGTAATCTCTTATAATCCTTATAGTAATCCTTTATTAAAAGTTTCTTTATTTCAAGTAACAATATTTATTTGTAACGATGCGCTGTTAATTATTTTATCGAAATACAGAAAAGTTAAAGTACAAAGATTATCTATAATCACTTAAGAAACTGGTATTTCCGACATGGTACACGTCAGTTACGATCAATCAAAATGATTAACGAAATACTTAATCCTATCGTCTTCTTTGAATCATTTTTAACCAAATCATACTTCTCCATAGGTGATAAACAAAATACTTAATCCTACTACCTTCTTTGAATTATTTACAATGAAATCATGTTTCTCCATACTTGATCAACATAGTTAATCCTACCATCTTCTTTGAATCATTTTCAACCAAATCATATTTCTCTGTAGTTAATCAATAAAATACTTAATTTTTCTACCACCTATTTTGAATCATTTTTAATCAAATCATACTTCTCCATAATTAGTCAACAAAATACTTAATTCTTCTATCACTTTTTTCTTAATCGTTCCTAGTCAAATCATACTTCGCCATAGTTGATCAACAAAATACTCAATTCTTTTGCCACTTTCTTTTTTAATTATTTTCAACCAAATTATACACTTCTCCATAGTTGATAAACAAAAAATTTAATCCTACTACCTTGTCTGAATCATTTTCAACCAAGTCATGTTTCTCCATAGTTGATAAACAAAATACTTGAATTATTTACAATCAAATCATGTTTTTCCATGCTTGATCAACATAATCTTACCATCTTCTTTAAATCATTTTCAACCAAATCATATTTCTCTATAGTTAACCAATAAAATACTTCTACCACCTTTTTTGAATCATTTTTAATCAAATCATACTTCTCCATAGTTGATCAACAAAATGCTCAATTCTTTTGCAAACACTTTTTTTTAAATCTTTTTCAACCAAATCATACACTTCTCCATAGTTGATAAACAAAACGCTTAACTACTACTACTCACCTACTACCTTGTCTGAATCATTTTCAACCAAGTCATGTTTCTCCATAGTTAGAAAATTTCCCGAACTCGATGGAAATAAGAAAGAAATGCTTCTTTACACCTTAGATTTCTTCAAACGAAAAACATTAAAAATGTCCTTTCTTCGGCGATGCTCTCTCAATGCTCAGTTCGCAATCGCGTGTAGAACTTGGAAAGCAAACCGCTTGCACGGAGAACCCAGTAAATAAATATTTCCGTAGGCAAGCAGAAATATATGCAACATCCCGCAGCAATATCTTTAAAGGTAGCCAGTGTACCAGGTCAAACGTTGCGCAATACCGAGGGATATGCGGGAGCACGCGACAGCAGGCACCGCTGTCTACTTATACGCCATATTTCGAGGATTGTTACGACGAGGGTAAAAGAGTAGCACGACAGGCTGCGCGCTCGCCGACATCGACCTCGCCACCGGGCGATTAACATATAAATCAAATCTCCGCCGTTGCGACCCGACCGGCGAAACCTCGACCCGAGCCACCCTTTTCATCCGTGCCTACCCTTTCGCTGGATTCCGCTGATCCTGGCGTAAGATACGTGTCCCTGGCAGCCTGTGCTCGTACTCCGGATCACTGAGAGGAACTTTCGTCTCCTCGGTTTTCGTTGACAAGCCGAAACTCGTCGCCGATACAAGCCACCGATCGGCCAGAACTCGAAAGGCTCGATGCCCTGATTGAATATGTCACGGCAGAGGAGAATCTTGCCCGCCGCCCTTGTCAAGAATCGACGAGACTTTCGCGACGAAACTTCCAGCAACTTGCTCGCCGCTCCGTGGTGTGTGCGGGAGAAGGGGAAAGCTCCGTGAGATGTTCGAGCAAGCGTGATTCAGTTTTGGTCTGGCCTCTTTTAGTTGCCGAGTGAGAGAGAGCTTGATTTTTCGAAATGTCGAGTTTGTATGAAAGAAGTATGAAAGTCCAGGGTAGGTAGAGTGCTTTATCGATTGAAAGTGAATCGGTTGCTATTTGGATGTTAAATCTTGTTTCTTTTTTTCTTTTTTTTTTTTTTTTGGATATGATGATGGTTTTAAAAATTACTCTTGATGGCTTGATGGGAAAGAAATCTGGATAGATTTATTTTTTGAAAATAAATGACAAATCAATAATGTTTTCCGCAGGAAAACGAATAATATTTAGCTATAATTTAATTCAGTTAATTTAATTACTTGAGTTAGTTAGTTTAGTTAGTTAATATAACTCAGTCACTTATAATTTAGTTACTATATTAATTTAACTTCATTAATATTTGTTTGTACAATAATTTGCCGTGAAATAAATAGTTCATAATATTATATAACATCCGCTGATTATAAATAAGAGCTCAGTACGTTCAGACAAGTAGATCCAACGACAATAAAAATACATTTAATTAAGGACTGATTGAAACTTGCCTCAAGCGCAATATAAACCGTACAAACCGAGATCTATTGTACTATTTTTTTAAACATTCAAAAAAAATATACGTAATAACTCTCTCAGGCGTGGCGCAGACTTCGTAATCGATATTAGTATCGACGAGATCGCCGAGATCGAGTGGGCAGAGGTATTGGTACAGCAGCGTCGTCAAAATTTTCCGATAGCTAGAAGCGAAAGCTCCGTCGACAAAGAGATTGCCAGCGTAATTTGAACGGAAGGAAGGGGACGCTGCTGGCTGGCAGTTCGTTTCGTTTTCGTGGCAAGATGTGTGACCAAGGCGGCAGATCGCCGTAAGTCTGCCGTGAAAGGACTAACGAGTGCCATCCTGAAAGAATTCTTCGACCAACCACCGCTACTTTCTTCCTCTCGAGTTTCCTGCGTCTTCCTTCCTCCGCTGGCCTCGCGTTTTCCACTTCCTGTTTCTTCTCTCGCCTGGCGTTTAAACTTTGTCCTTCTTCGTCCTGTTCGCTGTTTGCTCATCTTTGATACCCGTTCCTCCGACTGTTCTCGCACGTCGATTTTCTTGCACCGACGATAGCCAACGTTGAAGATTTCGTGATTACTAGGAAGGAGCTACGCGATTTTTCGACGCCGTCGTTTCAACGCTGATTGTCGAAAATTTTCGAGGATTCGAGACCAAAGCTAGAAAGTACTGTAGGAAAGTATGTGAAATTTGTATCGAATAAATTGAAATTGAAAGAGTAGAAGGAAATTTATAATCTTATGTTATAATCTTATGTTGTAATTTATAATCTTATTTGTTTCCATCTTATGTTATAATCTTATGTTATAATTTATAATCTTATTTGTTTCGACCTTGTGTTATAATCTTACGTTATAATTTATAATCTTATTTGTTTCCATGTTTTTACGAAAGATTCTAGTTTGTCGTTCTGCTACTTTTGACATTAAGTCGAAATATATATATTTTTTTTTCTTTCTTGTGCTCTCTTATGCTAAGGAAAACATAACTTGACGAATTGGACTGATGACCACGTAATATGAATCGAGTAAAGTCAAAATTCACTTTCTATTATGTGTCTGTTATATTCAAATATATTCTCATACATACTATGTAAACGTGACTCAAACCAGTTTACTCTGGTACGATTATTCCACACATGAATTTGTACCAAAGTCTAGTTCAAACTCCGTTCATACGAATTCCATTTATTTCAACGAAATTTTAGTTTTCGATTTTAGCATTCGATTATACTACACGAAATCACGCAAAATCCACGGATATTTAGCAGTAAAACCCAGCAAACTCCGCTTGCGCGAACTGTTCAAATAAAAATGTTATTCATATGCATATATGAATTTTTTCCTTACGTATGTACCTAAAAACGACACACTTACACAAGCACCTGCACTTTCGTCAAAAAGTACATACACTTTAAAGTGGTAATTTTGTTGCAACATTTTCCACTGTGTGAATATTTCAATATACGTAATCCCTCGAATAATCAACAACTTAAACACAACTACATTCCTGTTCAAACTTCGTAATCAACGCGTTATTCGCAAGTTATTTTGCGAATTTCTGAGTAACCACGTTTTCACAAGGGAGTAAGCACGTGCAGACATAAATTTATACAATTTGATCGCTGTATTCAGAACCAGTGGTTCCCAACCTTTTTTCGACAGTACCTCGCCTAAGCGTCTCTAAAATCCTGATGCTCCACACCTGTAACACATAACTCTTGTTATTCGAAAAATGAATTTCTGACGTGGAGGAAGCCACTAAAAGACAATTAACTTAACGAGGTCAAACCAACCTTCGAAAGAACTTGACATCCAAATTGGAAAGTTAAATTTTCATTTAAAGAAATGCAAAAAATTCTTCCTCATCCTCGAATTGCTCCCCCCCCCTTTTTCCATCCTCGCCTGGAAAATCAAATTGGCCCCCCTGTAGAACCCTGACGTTGGGAACCACGGATTTAGATGGAAACTCGCTCTTCCAGCTGCAGCTCTTTCTGCCACGATAGAAGCGTAACGCTGCAGATTCACGTAAACAGGCTAAACATATCGAGATATATCGGATACATAATTGGCTTGCAGCATTGTTGCAAAGTCTTCGAAGGCACAAGGATTACCGTAAACCTGATTGCGCGGCAGCTTTGTGCGGCAATTTGGATTTTCCACTCTTATCCACTGGTACCCGCGCTTCTGTACCTCTCTTCGAGTCTGCACGCCTCTCGACTACGCGATACTTCCTCCAGCGTCGTACAGACCGAACTTCCTTCCTTATTAAACTGTCCAATAAATTGAATAACGAAACGCTGCCGCGCACACCTGAAACGGGAAAGCACGCCCGGATCCCTGTAACTTCAGGAGACGCGTAATTTCAATTTTCTTGGATTGACGGATTAAAGCTACGGGAACAGAAGGAAGAATTCGATTTCGAATAACGGCACACACCGGTTAATTCGTAATCCAATTGGTTAGGCGTTCTTATTGTTGTCGAATAGATGGCCGCGAGCAGTCGTTGATCGATGAGCCAATAACCAAACGCGATTTTTAAAAAAAAGGCCTTTTACTTTTCTGTGTGATTCGGAACTTGTGACTCCGTTTCATTCATTAAGAACCAAGGAATGTATTATTACAAATGCATTATGTATGTATTATAAATGCTTACATAAGTATCAATAAGAATTTATATCGATGATAAGCAAATTCTTCGGAATTTCACTTGGTCTCGACGTTTAAAAAAAAAAGAAGCAGTATCTGATAATATAAATTGTCGATTGAAAACAACATTGGCTCTTAATGATCATTATTATTTAAAATTTCGTTCACTTAGGACAATAGATACACAGAGAGATGTATAATGTTCGCGTTATATTGTATCATACAGGATTGATTTCATGAAATTCGTGCTATCAAACCTCTCGCAGTTTTATATAGTTTTTATAAATTTCGTAATAGTATTACAACAACAAAATATAATATTTTTGTAATAATATATTAAACCAGATAACAGCTGGATCATCAAACTGATCTAATTATATTTATGAAATTGGAGGGACTTCTCCAGCGTCATTTTTAGAATCTCGCCTCTACCGCATATCATGGAAAATAATTTAACAATTTCTCTGAAACACTTTTATCGTCGCGAGTTTATCGCGCACTTTATACATTAAATTCAGTCACCGTAGGCATTACGACTTTACATATGCTTAAGACTAAATAAACACGTACAGCTGCACGCTGGGCGGCGCAGCTTGTTGCTGAAGTTTAAACAGAGTTTAAGGTTCAAACTCTTATTTTGCGGTGCATCTGTTCCACGCTGCAGCTGCAGTAATTTATTACGTCGCAAACTCGTGTCTCCGACCGCATACTATTTCCCCTTACACGTATAAACGCGCCCGAACGCCTAAAGCCCGTAACACGTAAACATCATAAAACTGCAGCACGCAAGGTAACAGAAACAAAAGAAAAGAAGAGAGAATAAGAATAAGTCTGAGTCACTGACACGGTTGATAATCCTCAAAAATGTAATTTTTAACTAATTTGCGTTTGGCTTGCTAAAACTTCAGGCATTTGATTTTAACCTGTTGTTTTATTATTCTTCGCGATCAGTAACACAATTAAATCGAATTGAAATATTCTGAAATTTATTTCTTATGAAAGCTCGAAGCTTATTCTGCTGGATACGAGGAGAGAGAGCTCCTTTCGAGTAAAACGCGAGAAATATACGCGACTCGCGTTCACGAAGTTACCGAGGAGAGATTCTCTTAATATCATAAACAATCTAGCAAGAACTTCACGGTGACTGACTTTTGTCACTGAAACACTTGTGCACATCGAACGGTACAATCACCATGACTCTGAAGCTTCGGTGACATCAGTTTCAACAGCGAGTAGTAGAGCAAAAAGAGAAAACAAAAAAGAAAGAAGAAGAAATAAAAAACAGAACGTACCGAACGCACGCTTA
The DNA here is from genome assembly GCA_032399595.1 of Tetragonula carbonaria. NCBI lineage: Eukaryota > Metazoa > Arthropoda > Insecta > Hymenoptera > Apidae > Tetragonula > Tetragonula carbonaria. Next base: position 11,088,977 of record JAUCRC010000002.1, read on the forward strand.
TTTCGTCTATTTATAAAAGTGAGGAAATTCTTTCTCGCGCGGTGAGCCTGGCGATACGGAAATTACAGAGACGAAGCAATAAATCAAAAGGACGGAAAGACACGGTGGGGGGAGAGAAGAAGGGGGAGGGAGGGAAGTGGAAACGCAGAAGGGCGAAAAAATAAAGGAGAGCGTGGAACGTGTCGCCCGTAGGTGAAAGAAGTTGCGTCAAGGGAAATAGTAAGTTTACGGGTGGCGTGTTCGCAGAAGCGGACGAGAAGTTCCGGGAAAACAATGACGAAATAAAACGCCGTAACGTATGTACACCGGGTTGCACGAGAGGCGGCTCGGATCGTTCTTCCTTCTCGTTCTCGCGCCCATGCGACGTTTCCCAACGCGCGTTCGTCCCCGCTTTTATGCACTACGTACGGCCCCGGAATGTTAGCAGCGACAGCGCGCTATACCGGCTATAGAAATTGTAAGTAAAATTCAGCGACAGTGCACGAGGGTAGAATGGCTGAAAAGATGCGAAAGTCAAGTTTCGAGGGCGGTGGAGGGGGATAATTCGTAACTAAAAATACCCCTTCGAATTGAGTTTCCGTGACGGGGCAAGCGTGCGCCGCCTTTCCGTTCACTGTCAAACTGTCAAACGATGAATGCCTTCCTTCTTTCCCTTTGTTCACGCCGTGTGTGTGTGTGTGTGTCTGCTCGAATTTCGCTCGTTCAATTTGATTATTGTTCGGATGAAATATCTGCACGTCGTGAGAAATATTTTGACAGGTATGTTTCGGTCGTAGCGATAGATGAATTTATTCCGAAATTTGATTATCGTTCAAGGGTGTGCCATCTTCGAGACACACGCGAAATGCCCTCTGACACGACTTGTCAGCTTCGGTGAACAGTGAAAAATAAATTTTGTTGTCAATTTGATTGGTTCTATGGACAAATTAGCTTAACGAAACGGCGTGAAATGTGGCTGTTTTCGTTCGCAAGCTCTTGTGTCAAAATTAAAATTTATTATTCGATTTAATTAATCGTCCGGATAGATCGTCTCGAAGACACGTTGTTTAAATTTTCTTTTCTCGCCAATCGTGCGATGAATTATAAATTTCTTCGATTAATTCTCGATAGAATTCGAAGATATACACGAGTTGATATTAACCTGTTGCGTAATAAACACGTTGTTCTCCGATAAGATTCTAAAACCATTCGTTATCTTACGACCAAGTCCTCTTCTTGCAATTACAATTATAAACCTAGCTAAAAACAAACAGAGACAGCTTGAACGTTCGATTGGTGGTAAAAGGGTTACCTTGTCGACCTCGGCGACGTCTCAATGCAATTGTTAACTTATTTACACCGTGGATGATTAAAGCGGGTGGAGTACAATGCAGCCTATAGCGCGGTGCGCTGAAACAATACGTTGTACCGTAAGTACAACGCCCTTCGTTATATCTGGCCTCGAGCAATCAGCTTTCACATTTCTGTCTCGTATATTGTCCCTCGTGCGCGGCACGTACTTGCTGAATTTTTCTGAAATTTGTCACGTTACTTAATTACACACAACAGCCGCAAATTTTTCTCACGAATCCACTAATTCGCCAGTTACGAATCTCAAGGATCCACTGACTTTGCCAGTTACGAACGAAATAGTAAAGGAGGCTGTAAGATGTAATTTAAATTATTTAATAGTCTATTTAATAGAAATTATTTAATTTCAGTAGACTGTAGATTTTTGTCCGTTTATGAGAAATTTAAAAGAGGGAAAATTTATCAAATTTTGTGCAGCATCCATTGTAATAATTTAGTCTTTCTTACGTTCTATTCCTTCATTCCATTTTTTACAAAATCGCGTTATTATTAATTAGTAGCCATTTGCGCAATTTCATAAATGGACTCCGACGTATTTTGACGTTCCTTTGATATGCGGGGCGAGTTTGTTGTTCGCGTAGGAAAACAATTAATCTGTGTAATCTGTCGCTCGTAATCCACTGTTCGCTCCGTCAGGGAATTCCAGTTGCAATCGAAATTAGTCACACTTTTCATTAGTCAGTCTCTTGTCAATCACATTTTACAATTTGCTTCTGCAATAAAACAAGTCGGGACATCGTGATTTCAACATTTTTTTACAAACAAGATCTGAACACGTGCACGTTCATTCAGCACGCTGTTTCCGCCTGAAATGTTCTTTTCCTTTAAAATATTTTCTTATCTGGAATGTAGATCTACGCGGAGAAACGTGAAGCTGTGTTATTTTTTGTTAAAAAAGTAAAAGACGAGGTAGTAGATATTTTCATCGTTTTTAAATCAAATAAAAAAAAGGTAGGTAGTAAGATCTTCGTATAGATATTTTTCAGTAAATGATACACGTTTCAGATGGAAAGAAGCAGCGCCTAATGCTGTTGTTAGGAATCCAGTATTCCGTATTTTATTAAAGCTGGGAGCGACGAGCCGTTTTTCCCATCTGGAAAGAACATTTGCCGGTAGTTTCTCTCTTCACGTCTTGTAAAGATTCTCACGCACAACGAAGAAAGAAGGCGCGGTAAAATCGATGAAATCGTACATAAATGACGGAGACAGAGTCCTCCTCGTGAACGTCGATTTACTCGAATGTTAACAATTTAACGCGCTCCTGTCATACGAATTTCTTCCGAAGAAACTCCTCTTCTATCGTCATCATTCCCTATCCTTTAGATAGAAAATATTTAATTCAACACTTTATATTTAATAATAATTTCTACCTGTTCGAAGGTATTCTCGCGTGATTAATTCGCGGGTAATTTCAGAACATTTCGCGTTTTGAACAGAAATTCGCCACGTTGGAGAAGAATTCTTCTTTTCATCCTATATAAAGAGCTATATAAAATCTGCAGAATACGTAAGATTCGTCGAGTCAAATTTCTCACTCTCGCGAGGATGCAAATTTTGATTGATCGCGCCGACGACGCCCGGTCGGTCGAAATGAATTTTAATGGCAAAGCCGCAAGGGCACGATGATTTCGTCCGGCGGTAGTTCCAGAATTCTCTTTACACCGGAACGAGAGGATATTGGAACGAGGAATAACACACGTAACTACGGAATTCCTGGTAGCTCGGTCGCATAACGGAATTTCTGCTCTTTCCCGCAAACCGGACCGTCGTAACGACCAGGTAAACTTTTAATACGAAATTCCTCACGCGACGACGAGACACGCACGGAATTCTTGGCCAACGCAAATGGACACGGAATTATCTTGGCTTGATGCGACAACCGCCAGTTGTAATTAAAATTAAAAACGGCTGCGTGCGATGAGCCCCCGTCTTAAGACGGATTAAACGCGCTTTAAGCACGAATCGAGGAATTTAAGTAGAGGACGAGATAGAGAGAGGATTGGACGCCTACGACGAACAATGCCTGAAAGCTTCGTGCCTGTCTGTCTCTTTTCTTTTTTCTTTTTTTAATTTCATTCGAACTTTTTGTCCGCGAGCAAGTGGAAATTAACAAGAACAACTCGAGCGAACTCCTTTAAAAGGAGTTTGTTACGAGATTGGCACGAATGAATTTACTGATCTTAAAACTACGAAAAATTGGTGGCGGAAAGGAAAGAAAATTTCTTGAAAATAATAAGTAAATTATAATTTATTAATATTACATAATAATAATAAATGTTAATAAATTACATAATAAGTTAATAATAAAAAATAAATAATATTTCTTGAAAATTTTTTATTACGGAGTAATTAGTGACAATTTTGAATTTAATTTCGTTACACTTTGTTAGAATTTCGTAAATATTCTGCTAGAGTTTCATCCTTCTTCGTTGAAATGGGAACTAGTTTCGTGAGTAGCGTTACTTGAAATTTTTCTCAATTTTCTGAAACTTCTCTTGCGAATACTAATGTCTGCGTCATTAAATGACATACTTCTGACAAGATTTGTGAATAACTACTGTGAGATATTATTTTTATTTTGTTCTTAAAACCTGTAGATAACTACACTGTCTTTCAACTATCGAGGAACTGCTCTTGAAAAATTTAGAATAAAACTAAACCGGATTAAACTTCGTAAAGTATAGAAGAAACAAGCTCGTTAAATCGACGAAAGATTCGATGCACGTGAATCTCGTATCACAATCAATAAGTCTCTGACGCAGAGTACCATTTGTCTGAGCGTAAATTTGACTATCATAAACAGGAAATACATTTCTCTCTCTCTCTCTCTCTCTCTCTTTCTTTTAGACAGTATCTTCGCGGTGTATAAAGAGTTAATGTCCTAACTTAAGTAGTTAGTGCCTTGAGGTAGTCAACAGAACGGTCGTTAGCCAAATATATACGCAGAGACCTGAATAATTTCCGCGTTTAAACTTTACGTACCACGGAATTTAGACTTTTATGGCCGCTTTGATATTTTATATGAGTTAACCAGTACATTTTTTGGTGTATTCCTTGAAACGCTGTTTAAAAACTGATTTGTACGAAGGCAAATATAATATTTATTGCTACGTCGCGTACTATCGTAGTTTATAGCCGAATTTAAACAGGGAACGTTGTTTCTGGAAGGACGAGCTTTGCCAGAACAAGATCATCTTATTCCATGCTCCACTTTATTTTAGAACGACCAGACGAACCAAATTGCATTCGTCTATAATCCATAGTCTAGATATTATTCATAGATAGATATTACGCCAGTTGCACAGTTATGCATTAAACAGTATAGAAATATTTCCACACACAAACTCACTATTTCGTGATAAGATGTGATCGTACGGATACAGTCCAAATAACTCGAAAATACGTGGATACTTATTTTCTGATAGAATGTAATTTACCTGCTTGTAAAATCATAAATGGAAATATTCTTTGTCAGTGGAATATTATGGCATGTAAAATAATACATGGCAATAAAATAATATAGTAAAATGTAATAAAATTTAAAAGTTATAGTGCTGTATATAGATGATATTTATGGCATATATTATGTTCTGATTTATGTACATTCGTACACTCTTTAACTCGAGTTTAACCAGACCGAGTTTAATAATATAGGAACATGGAGGTTCCCAGAGGTGAATATGCGATCCATCAAGCTCCAAATGTCCTCAGAAATAAGCGGATCTCATGAATTAGACTGCAAGTTGGATACGTTTTCATTGAAACGTTTGAAAACAACACGAACCGAAAATGGCGTAAGTTTCCAATTTCGAAACATAAATATAAATACTTTGAACCTTCGTTAAAAAAAGAAGTGACTATATTATTGATGTATTCAAAATAGATTCAAAAGTATCTCGCCGGATATTTTTAACAAACGTAACAAGACCTTTTCAACAAAGATGTTCAAAAAAGTGAATCACGGCGAAAGTATAGTTCTAATTGCGATCCAATTTAATCTGCTGATCCTACTAAAAAAAAGAAATTCCCAAATAACTCCCGTATCGTACGTTCTCTTAATTATGAAAATACCCTCGAAACTGTCTGGCTTCTCTCGTCAGCGATTTCACAACGTGCCCCCACGAGTGAAATTCAGCCGAACGACCACGTGTAATAACGCCGGCCGGCGAACGAGAAGAACATTAGAGAAACGAACTGAACAGACCTAATGACGAGCTTATTGTTAAAATGCAAGAGGTCTGCAAGGTGTTATCAATAGGCGGGGGCCGGGCAATTCCCGTTGGAATTACTCTATGCGCCGTATATACCGCACTCTATTTCCGAGTACAAGGCCTTTGGGAGGTAACCAGCAGGTTGACCCGAGGCTCACGGAACCGGATGGCTAGCCGCGAGCCAGGGCTCGCATCCGGCCAACCAGCCAGCTAGCCAGCTAGCCTCTCCCCCCTCTCACTCACTCTCGATAAGCTTCGAGTTACTGAACTTACACGGTCCGCTTTTCTATTACTAGCTGCCAAATGAATTTCAACCGGCCGTGACCAGGCTGGTACACCTGTAATTACCACCACCTATCCTACCACGAGCACGCGAATCGATGGTAAACGGTGCGCACCAGTCCCTGCTTCGTTCGATTTCGGCGAACATCTGCGGCCGCCATTCGATTTCGGTTTTTTCTTTTCCCGTTCTTTTCGGAATTTTTTCGCCTCGTTGTACTCGGATCGAATCGGATCGGATCGGATGCAGTGGAATTTCGATTCCAGGCGCCCCGTGTTCCACGTTTCGTAAAATTACGAATTTATTAGGATTTATTGGTGGTGGGGGGCCAGGTAGCTGTTTTTTAGTTTCATTGAAGCAACAAATTGCAGGGGATTGCATGGTAAAGGTTTAACACGGATTTATACTTGATAGCATAGTAGATGATTGGAATTAATTTATGAATTTACCGGGTCCGGGTAGCTGTTTTTATGTTTGATTAAAGGAACAAATTGTAGGGGATATGGATGAGCTTGATGTGAATTTATACTACAGCATGTAGACGTTGGAAATTTTTGTATATTTATAGGAAATTTTAACTGTAAATATATATATATATATATATATATATATATATATATGAAACGCATAAACGTTGAATATATTGAACAACAATTGTAATAAAATTACAAATAATTAGAATAATTGTAGTGACAGCACAGACTAATTGTTGTAATTTGATATTGAAAATACTGCGTAACATGAAAAATTATATTTCAATCTATATTTCTATCATTTAGACGAGATGGAGAAACTGATACTGTCAACGATCGAGCAAATTAATGGGCAATAGAAGCATCGAACGATAATTAACAAACTGTTGGTTCGAAACGAAAGTCTAAATGGAACATTTGAATGAGCACAGCGATCATCGAAGATCATTATTTTCATTCGAAAATTCCTCCTCGCGAATTGTAACTCTTAATTGTAGCGAAAATGAGCACGGAAACGTAACGTTCATTTATTTATTTGCAATGTTATATACGTCGACGTATCGACTGCATTGCCATTCTCAAACACGTTAAAAACAAGAAATTCAATTTTGACTAATGTATAATTTCGTTCACAATTCAAAAATGAGAATTAATACAGTGTATGTGGAAAACCAGAATTAATAGATAACACAGATAGATAGATAGAATTAATATTTAGAGAGAAAGCATAGATTATTCATACAGGAACTTTATAGTCATAATTATCATCAATAATTATTATCAAACTTCTACAGACGCATTCATTGCATTCGTTTATGAAGTTTCCTCGTGTAACTTTGCTTTAAATACATAGAGGAAATGAAGTTTAAATTTCACGCAATATTTTAAATTTTCATTTTAAAAATAGGCGTTCATTATAAACATGTTAACAACAAAAATACGTAGTACAAAATTAGTAATATCACTATTAGTTGTATTGGTTCCATTTTTATAACTACTAATAGCAGTAAATTACTTCTTTAGGTACAACTTCTTACATCTTCTTATTCTTCTAACTTAATAATGAATTTACTTAAGACTAGCCGTTCTATTATCAAAACAATTAAAACTTTCCCGTAATAATTTACCTCGCTTCGTTCCCCTGGAATTTCGATGAAATTTCAGCTGTCATTGAAAAGAAAAAAAAACAAAAACGAAAGATGGCGCAATATCGAGAACAATTCGGCAAGAAAGAAACGACCGCGTAATGGTATTTTCGCGCGGTGTGTCGCAGCGCCGGATACATCGCATGCAATTATCTCCCTTCGGCTGGCGAGGTAATCAGAACCGCGGTAATTACCACGCTCAGTAATACCGCGAGTTGCGAGTCGGAGGTCGGGGACCGTAAAATGGGTTGGTTCGCGCGAAGACAAGCAAGAAGCAAGTGAAGAGGCAAAGAAACGCGCCGCGCTAAGCTAAAAAGTCTACGTTTCGATCTAAACAACGAAACGAGAAAATTCAACGTGAAATGTTATGAACATGACACTCTGAATTCGTCGATTTCAAGTTGGAGATACAACATTGTAGCGATTAGCGTCGATGTGAATCTTTTCACGCGTGTGACAATCTCAAAGCGTGACATTAAGTGATTTTCAACGGATCAACGTGAGTTCGCTTAAAACGTAGAAAAAGTTCATTAAGCTTCTTTATAACGATTTCAGTGAGAACGTTTGATCTACGAATATCTAATGTTCGCACAAGCTTCTTGGGAATTCTTTCACACGCTCATCTATCCACGGATCTGTAGATCACCGTTTTCGTAACGTGTCCATTGGACAGTGAACTTGGTGGCCGTTCGAAATTCGAACGCAAACAAATAAAACAGAAGGATACGCGGTTTCACAAAACCATTTCGATCAAAACTATCACGGTCTTTTAAACGCAACATGAACTTGAATTGAAACTAAATGAAACATTAAATATTATCGTCGATTAAACGTCGGTGCTTCGCTGATAAACTGTACAAAAACGATTCGAAAATGATAATACTCGCGCGTTGCGTGAAACGAAAAAGAAAAGGAAAGAAAAAAAAGAAAAAGAAAGGAGAAAACAGACTGGACGGGCGTAAATCTTTCGTTTTTAATTGTTTCTCGGGCGAGCGTTGTCGGGGCTGATTTTCAACGTCTGGCTGAAAAGCAAGCGAACGCCGAAAACGGCCGGTGTTATCGGATTCCGTTGAAAGGGTAATCCTGGCGATCGCCGCCTGCATTTGGCACGACTCTTGCAAACATATTTACTCGTGACTCGTAATTTGCATTTTAATTACTCATTGCCAGGACAAATATTGCGGGCATCGTTGTGTGGCGGCGAGTAGGTTTCACTCGGACCGCGTCATCTCCGCTCGCGGCCAACCCACGGAAACAACAATTTCCAACCTGGCCATCCCTCTATGGAATCCGGTTCGAACGCACGTCCAAAAGACACTCGTCGCGTCGCGCTCGAGCGTTGCCGGTCGAGAGTGTTGCTTTAATTCCATTACGCGGATCGATTCGCTTCTGCATTGTCGCGTTACGTTCAGTCCAACGTTGGCTTTTAATAAGCACACTGCGATTAAAAAACTTTACATTTTCAGCCGGTCATTATAATGTCGACAAGTTATTATTTATTAGTATATCATTAACAGTTTCAAAGTTGTACCTCTATTTTGAACTTGCGTTACTGATTTATTTAAAATGTGTCGATTTAGATTGGTTGAACTCGTTTTTGCTCGTACGATTGTTTGACTCGATAAAAAAAAAAAAGAAATCATTTGACTAGTAAAATATATATTACATCAAACACCACGAGCTATCACAATTTCTAATGACAGTCCATCGCGAACGTCTATCGACACCGTGAACATTAGCGTCACGATAAACATTATCTCTGAACTTAATAACCTATCGAACTGTCCAAGCAGTCGAAGCTTATCCGACAAGTATACCGGCGGCGTAACAACGACGTTCCATTGTCAGAGTAGTTCATACCATTAACTACAGTTGCCCCCGGAAGCTGCACTTGCACACCGATCATTCGATTGCACAATTCACTTACGTAAATTCGCCTCTAAACGTATTAAACAACGAGAACGAACGATCCACTTGAACGATCCGCTCTGCGTATCGATATCGACGTTGAGACTATCGAGAGTTGCTCCAAGAGTTTCAATTTACGAAATGCATTATCATAAAGCAAAAGTGAGCGAAATTCTTTTTTTCTTTTTTTTCTTTTTCTTTCTTTCTTTTTTTTTTTTTTTTTTTTTTTTTGAAAATCGATTCGAGGCGAATATCGTTTGGTTTTGGGGACCAGCTGGTGGCACGTTCGCCGAGCTGAAAGGAGGTCGTTCGTTCCGGTACGATTTCGCTGACTCGATTATCTATCGAAGGGTTGGAGGTAGGGGGGAGGGGAGAAGGGGGAGAGAGCACGCTTTTTTGCATGCACAGAGAGAGGTTCTGCGCGAAACACAGATTTTTACAACGGGAACGTGAACGTTGCGCCGTGAACAAAAATCCCGTCTGCTGTCTGCTCCGACGACGATGGACGAAAGAATATACACGCTCAAAGTGGAATTTTCGTTTCTCTTTTTGCGAGAGAGGGCACGATAGAACGCGACCAAGACGCCGTCTGAGTGATCAGCCGTAAAACTCGAGACATGACGACGGGTTCTCGCATGAGTTGCTTCGAAATTGCGCAAATAAAATTGCTCTCTCTCTCTCTCTCTGTGTCCGTGAGAATTCACTTTCGGGCTTCTCCCCGAAATAAAATTGTCTAGCGACCGTTCGTGCGAATTCTCCTTTCTGCACGCGAATTATTATTACGTTTTTTCGTTCTCTGATCGCGCTTTCACGTAGAAACGATAATGGATATTGAAAGGATCATATTTGTCGTTTTCCTGAATTTAGATCTGGATGAAATACTGTATGTTATTTTCTAGTCTTCGTTTGTTACAAATTAATTTACATGTAAGTCTGAAAGAGTTAAATCGTACTTTGTAGCGTTCGTCGAACTCTTGCAAGTGAACACTTCTGATAACTCATTATTATCATTATTTTTGTTTTATTCTTTATCTCTATTCGTTTAATAGATTTTTTGACCACATGATTTCCTTTCTTACTCACCTATGGCAATTATACAGTGCCCTAGAAATATATTAGAACGTATCCTAATTTTTTTCAGTGAATCTGATAAAATTTCTTTTTATCAGATTCCACTTCTATAATCGTATAAAAATGTTACTAATAATACGAAATTTAATGTGCCAGAACTATCGACAATTAATGTATAAAATTTCCCTTAAAGATACGGAAAAAAAAATAGAAAAGCTTTGTAATAGAAAACAGAAGCTTTTATTCATACTCCACGAAAGAATCACTTGAATCTCCAAAAATACACAATTTTCTCTTTCCAAGAAAAATTATAAATCGATGATTCCAACCATTTCAATAGTTCTAGTGTTAACATATAACATATAACGAGCTTTTTACCAATTTCACTCGTTACAAGAATATTAAAGAACACATTTATGCAACGCAAGCAACGCAGTTATTCCAAAACAAATTACAGATTTTGTTCCTCAAATTAGGTAACGATCCTCAATCTTGCGGGCCGACGCAAGATTATAATTCCAGAGCCCCGAATCGTTGTCCTTTTCATTAAATCAGCGCGATGTTATGCAAACCAGGGAGCCCAAGGGGCTTCTTAAAGCAGAATTAACTGGGAGAGAGCGAGAGAGAGAGAGAAAGCTCGTTCCTGGAGAATTTCCGGTATTATGCGCAAACGTATGCGTCATTCTGACAAATCATAGGACATGGCCGATAAGGTCGAGGCACGGCTGGCCGCGTAACACGGACAGAGGTAACCTTACGACCGATATTAATCGATCGAGCCGACTGTCGGGCCACTAAGGCTAGCGGCGCATAATTCAGGGAGGCTGCCGACCACTTTAGAAATTAGCCGCATAGTCCATCGAGTTACCTACCATCGACGATCCCGTTGGAATCGTGTGCATCGCCTCGAACATTTCCAACCGTGTACCAGGTTGCCTGTGCACGTGTGTGTGTGTGTGTGTGTGTGCGTACGTACGTGTGTGTACATATTCAACAAGGAAATCGTGGCACGTGCAATTCCACGTGGTGCACTTGCAGCAGCTATCCGTACAATCGTGTTTGAAACCGTAGGAAAGGCGATGCGAATTTGGAGAACGAGGAAACAGAATAAAGGGGAGAAGTAGGTAGGGATCGCTGCCTCTGGGAGAAACGTTGAATTCACATCGAGATAAGAAACAAAACGCATAAACAAAATTAGGGAAGAGAGAAGGCCGTTGAAGAGCGCAGCAGAGAAGAATTAAAATAAAGGAAAATGTAATCCATTTTGACGGGAAAACATGAGGATGAAGGTGGAAATGGAGAAATCGAAAGAAGAAACAGATTATACTTGTCAAAGACCCAGATCACGCCGAAGATCATCCTCTTGTAACATCCTGGGGATTTCCCTAAAATCGATTGCTTTCCCTCGTTGTAGATTAGTTGTCAAGCAATTTTAGATACAGTAGAGATCCAAAATTTACTCGAACGAATACCTGAGCGAACGAATTTCGATCAAACGAACGAGAAAAATCCAATCACGTGAACTCCAGCTACACCTACGTTCGTCTGTTCGTCTCACATGGACGTTCGACTACGTGTTGTAAAATGGAAGAGATCGAAGGCTCGTCCGATGCGCCCTGAACGCAACGCTTGAAAATCGAGGGTAGGCAAGAACAGGAACGAGCTTCGTCCAGCCGAAGAATCTCCGACTCACTCGTCTAGACACTGGTGGGCGGCTGTTCGTCATCCGCTCAGTCTGCTCCGACCGCGTCCTTTTCTTTCCCCTGCTTTCGAGTGTCAAATATTTGCGAAGCCCGGGGCTCGGCACGATCGTTCTCGAGATTACACGGGAATGCGGGTGATCAAAAGTTCGTCGTCGACGTGTAGAAACCGGCAAGGAGAGGAGAAGGGACGAGAGGAGAAGCCTGTTGGCTAGGGTAGGAGGAACGGTTGATAGGTGAACGGGCGTGGGGGAGGGGGAGAGGATAAGGGGGCGGAAACGACGGCGGTGGATGTGCGGTAGAGCGCGCGGATCGGCCTTCGGGGGCTGTGGAAGACGGCCTCCCGATGCCTGCAGCAGCAGAATCGTTTTGTAATTGATAGGAGTGTTTGTTCGCGTTTGTAAATACCATTCCATTAGTGCTGCCGCGAGCATGAACTACATGAACTTCGTTGCACGCCCAAGTTTCCAGGCTCCTTCGGCTGCCGACCGGAAGTGAGAGAAATTGAGAGGCTCGATTGTTCTCTCGCCACTCCTTCTCTGTCGCTGTTGTGTATATATACCTGTTGTTCGAATCGTTCACACTCTCTCTCTCTCTTTCTCTCTCTCTCTCTCTCTTGTTCATTTTCGACCTTTTCTACTCTTGCTCTTTTATACTTCATTCGTTCTTGATATTCGTGCCGACTTACTACCAGCTGCGTGTCACGTCGCGTCGTATCTCGATCGTTTCCACTTGATTTGATTCCTCCTTCGTACAAATTTTGTACCACTTACTGCCTTCCTTTATTTTCTCTTTACTCTCTCTCTTTCTCTCTCTTTTATTTGTTGCTTCATTTTATCCCGCAACTATTTCAACTCATTCGTTTCGAATTTCTAGAAGCTTCTAATATTTGAAGGTGCAGAAACATACTGAACAAGTACGTCTGACATTCATGCATTTGCGTGACGCTTATAAGAAATTCCACGTTACAAATAGAAATAGAAATCGCTAAACGAAGAAAGAAAGAAAAAACGAGGCGATCGAGTGAGTGAACATAGTAGAAGAGAACTACTGAAAGCTAGAGAGAAACAAAAAGAAAGTAAAGAGAGTAGGAATGGTCGAGACTAATTTCGATTAAAATCGATTGAAAGACAAATACCAAGGCGGAACGGAGCGAACGGAGAAGCGATGATCCCTTAAATTATTAGGTAAGACGGCAGCCACACCACCGGATCCCGCAATCGCTTTAACCGCATCGCCGATCGACCGATCACGGTTTCACATCGTGAGCTCGCTTTCGAGTGCGCTCAAACGGACTCTACGCGCTCTCTGCGTTTGAAGGCTGCGAGTTTCACGACGATGGAACATCAATTTGTGATTCGTTGGTGAAATATTAATGCATAAAATTGGAGATTTATTTCGATGTCAGAGGTGACACGAGGGAATATGTTTGAGCTGTAGAATGCAGATTTCTCGAAAGCCCTTTCGAACCGTAAAAACTTTATTTATTAATTTACTGATGATGAATTTTGTTGGAAATCTGATTAAACCATCACTTGTATAAATAGACATTTTATTTTTGACAATTAAATTTTGACAGATCGAAAGAGAGTGCATGAATGAATTGACATTGAAGATAGATTTGAATAGTAAGTAGTATGATCATTTATGGGTAGGCTATACTACACACTACAGACCGTACTACTAGCTATTCCGAATAATACAGTAGCAAGTAGTATTATCATTTATAATCAGGCATTTCGATTTTCTTTGATAATTGAAAGTTTTTGTAGTTTTTGATGAACATTTCATTTCTAAATCAAATGAAAACAAACATACAAAAAATGTAACAAAAGGCGATTAACAAAAGGCGATTAACAAAAGGCGATTAACAAAAGGCGAAGGAAAAGTACAAAACATTGTCACTCAATAACTATAACATAGATGTCTATATAAACGTCTACGTGCAAGTAAATTTCAAAATATATTTTTCATCGAAAAAAAAACAGTAGTCAAACAAACGTCTGAATACAGCGAACGTTTTTTCCAAAATGATATTTCAACTAATTGATCCAATTAAATGCACGACGACGCAATCCGAGTGGTGTCGCGAACCGGTTCTTATCACCGAGAGACGAAAGAAACTGCGTCTCGCACCGATCTTCGCTAATTTCCCTCCGTGGTTCCATAAAACCAACGACACCGGTTCTTCCGTGGATCATTAAACATCGCTCTGGGCCTCGCCTCGTCTCGGAAAGTTGGCAGTTAATGGACTCTGGCTGCGAACACTGAGGCGAATATCCCGATCACGCGACTGATAGTCTCACGGCGGTTCGTGAAACTCGGATTAGAGCGTTTCGAAGTTCGAGGTCGTGGCAAAGTGGGAAGTTTCGCGTCGCGAGCACGTCGCCGCCACGGCGAAAATTTCGCGAAAGACGTTCGTCACGGATGACATTGAATGGTTTCTCAGACATTCCTCGCGTCTCGTCGCTGATGTTCGCTCCGTCTGACCGAATCCGAACGACGAAGCGAACGAGGAGGGTATTGTGCCCGCCGCGCCGTTTCTCTTCTCTTTTCTATTCTTCGGCCTCAACGAGCTCTCGCTACCACTCGGTGTGCTCAACAATTGGAATTCTCGAACGTTGGACAAGACGTTGCGGAGGTATTATTCAACAGCCTTGGCGAGATCTTAGTACGTTTCAAAGGGAGCCTTCGAGAATCGTGAGCGATTCCTGAAGACTCCAACGTTGGTCCAAATTGTTTTGGCGTATTGTTGTGACTTATTAGAGGGGCTTTACGTGGCAAATGTTGTAGAAAATACTACACACACTGTATTTTTTTTTCTTTTCTTTTCGCATCACGCAATTATATTTTATATTTTGAAGTTTCTAAAGATTCTTCGTATTAGTTGAAACAGTCTCATGCAAGTGTCGAAGAATCAGGTATTTAGGTTAGGCCTCTTGATTCAAAATAATTTTATTTACAAGTGTCAATGAATATGTAAGGAAGGTCAATATCGATTCACGTGTCTCTTTTTCATTTGTTTGTGATAAAAAAGAAAAAAAAGTTTCTTTCCCTCTTTTATTAACACAACATACGATATCGGTAAATACGTTCGATATAAGTGTTAAAATATTGTTTCATCGAGTTTGAAAATATGTCGTAAATACGTTCGTAGATCTCTCGTGGCGATAAAAAGAGGCAAAAAGTTCGGAAAGTGTTTTTTTTTCCCATCACCCCCAGCCGGAAAACGAGAAGACTGGAAGCGAATAGTCATCAGGCTCGTATTTTTCAGCCTTTTCGGAAAACATTCCACGCGTCGCTGCCAGCAGTATTCCATTTTAATTGGATCCTTTTTTCCTTCGTTCGGCTCGAACGGATACAAATTTGCATCGCGGCGAAATTAAATTCGTTGACAGAATTGTTTGTGCACGCAGATCATGCTTTCCTTTCATCGCGGCACAACTTTTCGACGAATTTCGCGCGCCTCCCCGACGAAATAACGAATTCCACCAAGTCTCACGGAAACTCGGATCCGAATAGATTGAAACGCTCGTCATAGGGAATCGATCGCTTTTATTTCGCGGGCTCCGCTTATTTTAAGCTGCGTCCATTCTTTCTCCATCCAGTCGCGCGGCTAATTTCACCGAATAGCATTTGCCAACATTTTCCAGTGAGAATATATATGCGTAAGAATATTCCTTTCTATCGTGCGACGATTCACTTTGCTTGGATTCGATTTCAATGAAATCGTGCGTTACGAATATCTGTCCGCTTGTGGAGACGAAGAAATATTTGACTTCAACACTTAGAATCATCAAACAAGTGTTCAAAATGACCAATTTATAATTTTCTATGGGAATTTTACATATTCACGACAGTGTATTTTTATACACATACTCGAGTGATTTTTAATAGAATGTATTAACAGAAGCCCGTGTTCTTTATTGTATTATTAATTTTTTCCTGTGCCTTGCACTTTAATTTCTTTGCTATAAATATTATATTCTAATTAAATGATGTTTAAAACACTGAACAATTTTTCTTTTAATTAAATTCACTTTGGTCTTGAAGATTGAAGCTTTACAACGAGCTCTTGAAACTTGTATACGATTTTTCATCTTTTTACCAATTTTTATCCAACTTTTTGAATATTAAACGATAAAAATTCAAGAAATCCTATAAATTTCATTCTGCAAAACTGATGTTCAAAGTACAATAAAACAGTGGAAAGACATTGTAACAAAAGTTTCGAGGGAAGTCTTCAATCTTCGCAGTAGATTTAATTACAATAAAATGTTTCCAGTGCTTTTAGAAATGTTTGAATTTTTTCCCGAGAAAAGAACTATCCTTATTTGCCCACCGTTGTGCAATTCAACTAGATTATCGTCTAAAAAGTCAGTCGTTTTAAACTACTTTCCGCTACTATTGTCGATTCCGAATTCGCTTAATACTCTTTACATTTGAGATCACTCGATTACATATTGTAATCTGTACTGTTTTACATAACTACGTTTACCCTTGCAACAAATATTCTCGAGGGAATTAGAAAGAATTCCTACTGATTTTGAGACGAGCACAACAAGTATAACGATCACGTACATCAAGATTATATACACACGGTAGATACGATCTTCACATCGCCGTGTATGATTGCTCGTCTAATTTGAATCGCAGGAAATTCTTCTATATCGGCCAGAGAATAAATTCGGATGGTCAGTGTTTCGGGAAGACGAAACACGTTGCCAAGGGTGCAACACAATTGGCCGCGTAATCGGTGGCTTTCTCATCTCATCGCGGTACATCTTTTAACGCTAATCTGGAAAGTGGTCTTTTCAACCGTTGGCAATAATAGCCTTTGTTCGTACGGCGGAATCAACGGCGACAGAAACGGCGGCATTCAGCCGTTCCGGCGAAGAATATGCCCGTCTGGATTTCCAGAATTTTTCCTCGCAGACTCAAAGGGCGACGTCGACGTCGCCAGAATCGTTTGGTCGATCAATTCGTCGCCGGCAACGAAACGGCTCTCAAACGGAACGTCGGATCTTCCGTTTCCGATGAAAATTACGCGCACGATGGACCGAGTTTCCTACCTCTCCTCCTTCTCCATCCGGCATTTCTCGCTGACAAATGGAACTGATCTATTTAATCGTGCTAAACATTGCCCCTTTGAACGTAGCCGCCTCGTTCATCCGCCATTCGCCACTTACGAACGCCAAAATTTCCGTCATGGAATATTTGAGGATTTTTATTTGAGTTTTTCCTACGCTGTTCCTACCGGTTGCATGCGCGTATAATTATATAATTTAGAACGTAATGTTTTATGTATATATAATTATACACATAATTTTGTAACGCGATTTTGATTGAAAATTCCGCTGAGTGTTTTCTTTCTCTTCGGCGAACACAGTGTTGGTTAAAAATTAAATTAATTATCTTGTGTCTCTATTTCACACGTATGTTCTATGTCTTCATGTATATTTCAATTGAAAACTACCATTAATATGTTGTTTCTTTTCGGCGAATATAGTGTTGGTTATAGGGGCGAATTATTCGAAGCTACTCAAAAAAAAAAAATTAAATTGATTCTCCTGTATCTCTATCAAATAGGCACGCCATTCTTTCTCCTATATCGACCTATATAATTCCATAACGATCGTCATGAAAGAACAATCTCACAGTAACGACGATGAGCAAAGAACACGATAATGCAGATTCCATTCGCACTTCGGTGAGACTTGCCAACCGAAATAGCGTGCAAACAGGTAAAAAACCACGGGTCTAACATTATCCGCGACTCGAAATTGCCGTGGCACATTACGTTATCGTTAGCCGGAAGCCGTGCAAGCTTGGCCCCGCGTGGACACGCCTCCGGCGAAGTTCTAATGGGCCGCGATTTATCGCTGTGGATCCGTAGATGCTCCGCGGATTATCCGTGCAATTTGTTCTGCCTGCTCGCCCCCGAATTCGCCAAGTTTCGCGCGAGTCCTCTCCGAATTTCGATCGAAACGAACGCACGCACGCACGTACGTGCACGTCATCAGCGAAACATTCCCGGCTAATTGAAAACGAACCTATCCCGTCGTCGTTAGATTGCACGAGATTAGCGAAGATTATTCAAAATTAGACGGAATTAGTCTGCTGCTGGAACGACATCTTCCATGCCAGAAACTCGCGACGTCTTCTCTTCGTGTTCTCGTGTTCCTTCCGTATCAGCCAGCCCGCGAAACAGACATCGATCCCGCGGGACCAGTCGCGAGACAAGCGACAAGCGACGAAACGGAAGCGCGTGTGCTGGCGCGCCAGGCGAGCATCGCGACCGGTTGCGAAGCGGTATTGCAAGTCGAAATTGCACAAAGCGGCGAAAACCGTGATGGAAACAACGGGGACACGAAGCTCGGGATCCGGCGTAGTCGCAGTCGATTTTGCGTTATCGAAGTCGGCGGATCGACCGTCGCATCGATTCAACAACGATGAATGTCGCCGATTGTTCTGCGAACGTACACGCGATTACTGGCTCGCTAAATCTTAATCGGTCGGCTTGATTCGCGCGCAACGCGAGCGCTTAAATATTGAAGATGAATGGAACTGGTACGTTTTTATTGCCGTTATTAGGAGTCTATTGTACGGATGTATAAATTGATTTCTTTTTCTCATTCCTTTTTTTTTTTTTAATTTGTAATCTGCACCTTAGATTGCGCGAGAAATCGTTAAGCTGAAAAATCAAATCGTCGCAAATGTACGATATAACGTATAATATGGTAATATAAAATGTAAAAAAATTTTTTTTTCCTTATTTATTCCTCTTTTAATTCGAGAATTCTTGATATTAAAAATGAAGCGGTCGATTGGTCAATTCGGTCGATAATTCTGAACATATAACTTCTATAATAGTTTCTATTCGTCTTAATTATATTCGCGCCTGTTCAAGTTCATCCCATCCCCTACTATTTTCTCAATTGCTATACGAGTTATTGTGACAACACGCATTAATATTATACTAATTATTTATAAAATCAAAATATCTTCAATATAAATGTTTGCAAAAGTAAAATATCTATATGAATAGATAAATTATAAATATTTATGAATAATTATTATTAAATGGATTTTGATGTTTATCCTTCGGTGAATATTTCAAAAATCATGTTTCTGGCGTATTCACTACTTGATCAATTTCGATTTTACTTGATGTAATTACTCAACTCACTGTCGTTTAAGCGTAGAGTGCGCTGAAAAGCACTGATTTTTTTTAGTATGTCGGTATTTCAGAGCATGGGACACGAAATCCCATAAGATGCTTGGTCTGGTGACACTACGAGGCAAAAATTATTGACGCTATAATGATCAGTAATATCACTCTAGCGATCACGCGATTCTCAGGGAAAAATTTATTTATATAAATTTTCGAAAAAAGCCCAAAAAGAATCCAACATACAACGATAAATCTCCCCGCACGGCAGTGACAAATTTTTCATTTAATTATCTTATTTGACCAAAAAATTATGAAACTAGTGAACATCAACTTACTAATATTGTTATACACGTTCACAACACGTTCGTTGTAAATCATCATACACGTGTATAAATTATAAACATAAATGAAAGCGAAATATCTTTTTTGCGTATGATGAAAAGGTGCCGCGTGTTGATTTAAATGAAATTCCGCCACTATCACGTGGGAATGCGAGATGCACGTAACGGTACTTAATAATCACAACGGAATCGATTATATCAATTCGACCGCAGTACCTCGGCGAGATACGTTTAATGCGGAGTTTAGTTACAGCAAACTACCGTCATCCCGCGTTCGTGTCGTTCAATATTGGCATGGAACAAAATCGGATTACCCAGCATTATGACAATTTCCTCGAGAATAGCCTGATACCGCAACGTGTTCCTATTTGTCTCGTTGCAAGAATTGAAACTGAAATGTCTTGCATCTCTCTCCGGCAGATTGTATGTATTTGCTGTATAGCTCCTCGTTATAGTGTAGTACCTATGTAGCTGCCTAGCTCACTTCGAAAACGAGTGCTTCGATTAGATAAGTCTAAATGCGATAGTAAAAATGGTAGAAGAAAAGGATTAACCATCGGATTAGTCCGACGGAGATAAAATTGAAAAGTAAATCGAAAAAAAAAAGCGATCACGTAGTTAATAGTTGTACATATAAATCGTGCGCTTAAAGGAAATGCTGTGGATTAAGGAACAAATGATAAAGTAATCATAAATTACTGTTGGCCACAGCTGACAAGCAAAGTTAAATAAATAAAAGATCGGTATTGTATAATCTATTTTCTATCTAATGCGATAAGTGTGTCGATTACATTGCAAGTGTTAAAAATTATTGAATTTTTCGGATCACTGGCTTAAAATCTTGGACTTTGAAAGATCTATGTATTATCTGTATAATATCTGTCTAATTACTCTGTCTCTCTATATATATAATTAATTTATTAATTTTCCACAATTTTTTGTAACTGTCGCTCAAGTTTTTTACATCACCCTATCAATTTTCTATTTGATCATTGTCTTCAGTTTTTAGATCACTGTGTGTTCCAATCTAATTCTAGTAACTGACTGACGCGTCCCGGCATTTCTTCCACCCAACCTCGAAATGCCTCGATTATATTTGCAAGCTCCATTCGACTGGAGACGAACGAATCCGAGGTAGACAAGTACTCCAAGACTAGGCATTCCAAGTTTAGCCAAATGGCTGTCTATAGAAAAAAAAAAAAATGAAAACGCTTGTCTGTAGAAAAAATTCAACTGAATTGCTCCGCGATATATTGTTTTCGTCGCTTGGAAAACAATAAAGTGACATTGCGTCGACTGTTCATCACCCTCGGAGCCACCATAGACGCAAGAGACGCGATACCCACCCGTATCGATATCCGTAGACATTCCTCGCGTTTCGATAAGCGCAGTCTCACGACGACGTACCCGTGCAGAAAGAAGCGGAGAAAAAAAAAGTGTAATAAAGCACATTCTTCGGAAAGTTTACATACCACGTTGACTGAAAACAATTGCTCCCTGAAACCAATATACCGGCCGATTACAAAGTTTCCGCACACGAAGTTACGCTCGCGTTGGTGAGCGTTGAAGTTTGCTAGTTACCACCGGGAAAATAACCCGCGTACCACCGCTCGACACCGTGTATTTAATTGCTTGTCCTTTTCCCAGCCGCCATTCTAATTTCCCAACTAGGCGAGAAGAATTACTCGCTAGCGCGCGTTTGCCAAGCACGGATTAAATTCTGCGAAAATTAGCGGATGTTAACTCGCGAACATGTTACTTGTTTCTGTTTTTCTCTCTCGTTCTCTCTCTCTCTCTTTCTCTCTTTCTCCGCTTGGCGTTCCAACTTCGATATTTTTGTAGACTAAAATGGCATAGTGTTAGCAGTATACGATACGTTGCATGCAATTATTTGCTACGACGTGTTCAAGAATAATACTCTTAATTGCTTTGAATTTAGTATACAGTGATTGTCAAGTAGTTTCGAATTGAAAATGTATTACTCGTATTGCTTTATTTGAGACTCACGCATTAATGAAATTTAGCAGAAATTTTTGCGACATATCGTTTCATAATATTTATTGCAATTCGCAAGATGCAACACGTATTATACTTACGCGAATGATCCTTATCTCTGGAAATCTTTTACAAGTTTCAAGTCATACCTTGCAGCCCCTAAAACTATGGTGTTATTTGTTAAAATTAACAATTAAAATGTATCGTAATATGTGAACGACATGCTTCGCATTTTTCGGCGAACAAAATGATCATTCGCCGAAAAATACAAGTTAAAAAAAGATATCGTTATTCCACTTGAACTTGAAACATCCTCTCGAAATTTTCGATAACGAATTTTGATCATTACTCTGCTACTTCTACAACTGTGCTCGGTGAAGGAAAAAGAGACTCGTTCTTGTTTTAATGGTCAGTTGAAAGGAACATCTCGCATCCGTACTTCGTACTGATTTTATTGTGCCTCACCGTTTAACAGTAATCATCTCGTGTTACAATCATTTTGGCGGTTTACACGTATCCGTAAAAACATTATAATGTACAATAACTCTGTGCCGTAAAATGTTCCATAAGATTACACAAAACGGTTTTACACCAGTGACGTATCGTTTGAGCAATTGTTATTGCTGTTGGAACGAGACAGCGGGGCGGAAGGGGGCAGGGGAATAGGATTCGAAAAACGCGTGAACGCGAAAAGTTCTATCAAAATCTCTCTCTCTCTCTCTCTCTTTCTCTGTATAATCCTCTCGCCTCGGGGGGGGGGGGGGGGAACTTGGGATAGAAACGATAATTCGATAACGTCTAAAGTGTTGCGTACTAATTGTAAGTGGTGGCAGTAATGTATAGTCATTGGGATAAAAAGATTTCTCGCTGCGCTTTCTCGTTCGCCGCGTTATCGCGGCCGTTCGAATGGAAGCGTCGAGCTCGTTTGTGTTTTCCATGCATGTGAATTTCTATGTATTCTTTTTGATCAGAGATGCGTGCACGACTGCGTCGGTGGTTCAAACGGTCGCCGCTGCGTTGGTAATTCGAATGGTCGCAGCTATGGTCGTTAGTATTTTTATTTAGTATTATAATTCAAAAATGAAGGCCGATGCCCTCGACTTCCATTAACGTCGCCCGCTCACGAGTTCCGAGCAATTTTGTTTCCTTCGATCGTAAAGAAACCTTTTAAACAGTGTAGCCCCGAGACTACAGAATCAGACGAACTGTTGCGTGTGTGAATTATAGGGCAATAATTTCTTTTATGTTTCGTGTCGTTGAAGTCATCCTTGCAACAAACGAGGAGGCAGCTCCGACATTTTCACCGTCAAATGGTATTTATTTCAATAAATATGAGAGAGACACAAGCCCAAAGTTTGTTTAAAAGTGCAAAAATTCATATCGTTTTATAACACGTTTCAAAAAGTGAATTTACTTTCATTGATTCCGAGTTGGTTCTTGTTGATTATATCGGACGTAATCAAATTATTCGAGAGCGGAACTGTCTCTTTATTGCGGCAACTTTCACAATTATTAATATTCTAATATTTAACATTTTACTTTGTATAAAAAGTTGAATGTGTGTGTGTGTGTGTGTGTGTGTGTGTGTGTGTGTGTGTGTACGTCTTGCGTATCTGACACCAGAAGAGCAGGATGCCTCGAGAATAAACAGATTAATTACTTTCTAAATCGTTCACATCGTGTATTCTTCGTTATTTTATCACACTATCAAAGGATTGGTTAAAGAAGAGATTCGTCAATGACGATCTCATCGTGATTACATCGAGAGACATGTATAACAATTTCACCAGTAGCTTTTTTACAATCTATCTTGTGTGATATTAAAAATCGATCATTTTCGAGACTCAAACTGCCGACAGCACGGAACATTTGAACGATAAAAGGTAAAAAGAAGATTGACGGAACGAGTCAATTTCAGCGGTATTACAGAGGAGTTGCACATCAAAAGTCGTCAAATTTAAAGTTGAGAACAAGCGAATGCTATTTCTATGTTACTCAATCTTTATTTATAGATTTTTACGAACAATCAATGGAGACGTTTCGACACAATAAAATTACAAAATATATAAAAAGTACATCCACAATACTCTGAACGATCTTCGTATGAGTCATCGATAATGTTTCTACGAAACGCGATTTTCGTCGAATAAAAGTAAAGATCTTTTTTTTTTATTTCGGAACTGGATGAAAAGTCAACGTAAAAAAGAAATATGAACTGATACGAAATCTTAAGAAGAAAAAAGAAAAAAAACACACTCTCTTTCCAACAAACATCTTACGATTTTATCAGATGCCACAAACTTGACGCATTGACACTTGGACGCGTTCAAATTCGACATACAGGGTGTCTCAGTTTCTATGAAAATAAGCCAAAGAACAACATTTCCTCATTAAAGTCTTTGCTTTCGAGAAGAAGTCGAGTTAATGAATTTGTCAAGCACGTTTGAATTTCGCTAATCCCGCACTGGGCGGAAGCGAGTAATTGACGTAAAGATATTCTACGTGCAAAGGTAAATGAAAAATATCGAAAAATAAAATCTCTTCTTTTTATATAAGGCATCGTTTCCAAGAAAACAGACTTTAACGATCTATATAACGCCGTGCAACTTTGACGTCACACACCGATACATCAATATAGTTTTTTGAGTCTAGTTTCATTGTACACACCTCGTATACACCCTGTACACAAAATATCGAGTCTATCAGTTTCTGCTAGGTTAATTGCACTCGTTGCCAAGCCAGTCCCGTTTCCTTTTCCCAGCAATATCGCGTATCCTATAAATACAAGTATAACGAGACATAGCGCTCCATGATTTTTCGAACGCGCACTCGAAAAGCCACTGTCTCTCTCTCTCTCTCTCTCTCTCTCTCCCTCCCTCCCTTTCTCCGTTTTCAACCGAGATCGATGCCTCCGACTTAAAGCTCTTAAATCACAGACAACTAACGAGGTACGTTCGCCTAAGTTCCACGGTCTCGTTTCTCTGTTCGCGCAGCGTGCAGTACGTGCCGCGAAACTCACCGGCAGATATTTATTCCGTGATCCCGCATGGCAGTCTCTGATGACTGCCGGCGAATCCGTGAGTGGAAGCAGCAAACGAGCTTAGTTTCGTTTAGGGCGAACCGATGAACCGGAAGCACCGGAGAAGAAACACCGCTACCCTCTCGGCGCTGATCACTCCGGCTGCTTGATTGGCCAAGCCTGCATCTCCACACGCGAGCTTCTTTCTTCCTGTTTTTCCTTCGTTCCTTTCTCATTTTTCTTCTTGGAGGATATATTTTTTTCTTTTTTTCCTCTTTTTTTTTCTTTTTGTTGCTTGACACACATACAGACAGGGAACATTTGCAGTGAGACAGTGATATAGACAAACAGACTGCCAGACATTTTTATGCATTTGAAAATGTGAAATTGAAAGGTTTCGGGGATTTGAAAAACTTTGGAGCGTGTTGGAGTTTCGAAGTAAATAATAACGGTCCTTGAATAATAATAATGCAATCTAAATAACGACGATCCTTCGAGAACGAGGTCGGATGAAGATGATTTCGATTCTTTTGATAATTTTCGGTTGGTAATTAGACGGATTTAATAATTATTTCTCTTGCTTTAAATGGTGACAGTAAGTGCTACTAATCACAATGTTGATTTCGTTTATATATAATTAGGAAATTTAGTATTGTTGAAATCATTTCTATCAAGGGTTGCACAGACGTCGTCCCTGAAGGAATGATAAACCTGTAAACAGTACTTATCAACAATCCTTAAACAAATAAATATCTTATTTACGATCCTATCTTAAAATGTCGAAACTGTAATTGATTATATTTAAACTTGGAACTTGTAATCACAATATTCTTATTTGCATGAATTTTTGAAGTGTACTGAAACATTTATTCCATCTAAGAAACGAAGAATGGCTCCATACTTCCGAGCAACGTTAAAAATTATATTCGAGGTAAATCATGCATCGTGACAATTAGTTCGGTGAAACGAATTTCTATTTAGCCTACGTTCGCAAATATGTATACTTGCATAAACGTCCACAGTCTAGTGACAGATTCATAGTCTATTGTATATTTAGGACAAACATCTTAGGCCCTGATTTAGCGCACTCGTAAAACATGTCAAACATATATTTCAGTCTGGTTCGTAATATAACGCAAGATCAATCTGCACGTGATCCGAGATTGTTTCATTTGTACGATGATCAGAAGAAGTTAACGACACGATCGAGCCACGAACTTGATGTTTGACTTGTTACACCTTGTACAGGCTGCATCGAAGTATTCTCCTGAAAGGTGAAAGACAACACGAATCTCGATTTCTCTCGAGTTTTAGACGATACACGTACGCGTGATATGTCACCGATTTACCGGGACGGATATTAGCGGATTAATGGCCGGTGAAGAATATCGAGCGGGAACGAGGAAAATGCCATCTGAAAACGAAAAGCTTAATACCGTATGCATGACACAGAGCTATAGTTCCCCTCAAATGTGTGAAAATACCACGCAGATCTAACTTTGGTTGGATAGATCGATGATCTTGGTAGCTTGTTGCCTGAGTAAAAACTAAAGTATTAAAATAATTACTAACTGCAAGTATCAGATGTATCAAAAACGTGGAGTTCAATGTTAACTGCCTTTCCTGGAATTTTCACGTCTCAATCTCGCTTTAATTTCGATCGAGAAAAAGGTGTTCAGTGTTTGTGAGTAGATTTTCAGCGTGCCGTTCAAACGAGAAATCGTACGTATTAATAGCTACACCGCACTGTATTTATATTTGTGAGAAATTTAAAAGTACGAAAATGTGGAGAATTCGGAAAGATGTATAAAATATGCAAAATATGATATTTGTTTAGTAGATAAACCAATTTTTCTAGCTCGCGTAAAAATACTAATTTTCATAAATATTCATCGCGTCTATCAATAGTTATTCTCTTACACCTTTTTAAAGTAAGGATTCTTCCAAAAAGTAACTCAAAGGACGCTGCAGAGTTAAGCATGAATCGTTCGATTACTGATAAACTCACGAATGAAAGTAGGTTACTTTCCTCGAGATTACGCCAGTGTACCATTTGGAGATTAATAAACGCGAGGTTTAATAGACTGGACTCACGTATGAGTTCATTAAGCTCTTTGCAAACAGGGAACGTTGGACAGAAGATGATAATTGATCGAATAATTGATCGTTTTGTCGATAATGACTGAATGTTAACCTCGCCTTAATCTGTTAAGGCGAGTCTCTAACGTACAAATAACGCGTAAAATTCCTCGGGATAGCAGAAAAGATCGAGATATATTCGATCGATAAAGTCGCTTTTGAATAACGGCCATTAGCCGGCACATTAAGTAAAACCATCATTTCCAAGACGACGAACCTCAAGCGACTGAGACTCCACATTTTTCCCCGTGAAAAGTTGAAGAAGGCCATCAAACTCGTCGTACAATGGATGGATCAATTGCTGGACCCTGTCGCGCATGATCGAATATCGTTAGTGTTATAAAACTCTACGAATCAAATTTGATGATACAAGAAATTATCGAGTTATCGATCATACGATCATTCTGCCTGATGGAAAATTTCAAAATTGGAATAGATTGGAACAGATTCGGTAATGACGGAATTACCGATCGTTCGGCTATTCAACGTGATGCAAAATTCAAAAACAGTAAAAAAAAAAATAGGAGTCTAACTTATAAAATTACCAGAACTAAGAAAGGAAATCCAAGAAGTACAATAAATGGAATACAGATTTACCAAAAATCATTCGACTATTCCGTTCGATTACGGATAGAATTACAAAATTACAAAATTTTGCAAAAAAGAGAAGATTTATTATCTATGGCTCGTGGATCGAAGATGTTTACCAATATTATCAATTAAACAATCGTGAAAGAGGGATGCAAGGTGGAATTGAACTACGCGAATCGGATATTCGCGTAGACAATCATGCTTGAAAACCTTCGTCTCCTAACGTTTAACACTAAAACCGATCGATGAACATTGATCGTTCGAAGTAAATTCGCGATACGATACGATACGGTACGAAATACAAAATATATGTAGAAAACGATCTGGTCTCGGTTGCAGTGAAAAATAGAGCAGCCGATCGATACGTTCGAAATTGAATCGTCGACGAGAGCGACGCGTTCGACGAAATCGGAAGTTCGCCCGTTACGAGAACTTAAACTTTGTGTGGCAGAACGATTATAGCCCAGGATCGTCCTTGAGACGAGGACGTGTAAAAACTGATCTCGACTCCGAGATATATATATATATATATATATATATATATATATCCGATGAGAGCCTCGCGCGACGAATAGAAAGGACGGCGATCAAGATCTCGCCAATGGGAAATCAGCGAAATCTTCGGCGAACTTTTCGTCAGTGTGGGTTCTTCATCATCTTCAACGGGTCGCGCATGTAACGGGCGAAAACTTCCTTCTTAAACGTCTCGAAGTGCTTCCTGTTGGCACTGTTTTGCCGTTCGCGCCAAGCTGGCCTTGTCTTCCTCGTCTGCAGACCCCAGTGGCCCGTGAACACCGGAGAGAGAACCTTGAATTGGTAGCCGGCCACGTACATCTCGTACACCTGCGCACAGAAGGATGATCGTTCTTTAAAACGTGACGCACCGGCTGTGTAGCGTTTTGTCGTAGCGTTGTCACTGAGAGAGCCCTTGAGGATTGAAGTTTCGAAGAATTTTGCGAAGATTCAGAACTTTTATCAGAGATTTCGGACTTTGCAAGCTGGCGCGTACGTACACGTATTATCAAAGTCGAGGTTTTCGGGTATGCAGTATCACATCGAAGTATGTAGGAAAGTTTTATGTGTCGCACGTTAATTTGGTTAGCAACCAAGAGATCATTAGTAATAAGATATGATTATGACGTTATGATTACATTGATAAAATTCGTAACTAATCTAAAACTCTATATAGAAGATGACACTTACTGTACGATAATGTATATGCTTCGAAGAATTTTGTGAAGATTCAGAACTTTTATCAAAGATTTCCGACTTTGCAAGTTAGTATATGTGTATACGTATCAAAGTCGAGGTTTTTGGGAATGCAGTATCACATCGAAGTATGTAGGAAAGTTTTATGAACGTGATATGTGTCGCACGTTAATTTGGTTAGCAACCAAGAGATCATTAGTAATACGATATGATCATGATGTTATGATTACATTGATGAAATTCGTAACTAATCTAAAAATATATGTAGAAGGTGACACTTACTGTCACTTACTTACGATAATGTGTATGTTTCGAAGAATTTTGTGAAGATTTAGAACTTTTATCAGAGATTTCGGACTTTGCAAGTTGGTATATATATGTATACGTATCAAAGTCGAAAGATTTCTGGGTGTCACGTCGGAGTGTTTGACAAGTTACCACGGCAAAGTTTTACGAACGTAATATGTGTGTCACATAATGTTAATTTCGTTAAAAACAAGATCATTAGTAATGAGATACGACTGTCATGATTATATTGGTGAAATTTGTAACTAATCTAAAAATATTGATGAAATAACATTTATTGTACGATGTGTATTGTATAAAAGACATATATACTGCAAAATGAATTAGTACATGATATGAATCATTAGCTTGCATTAAATAAATAATAAATAAATAAATCAGAAAAAGATTCTTCTAAATATTGAAACTTACTAACGTGATGGATAATGAATTCAATGAATTTTCGCAACAAATATCTCACAGCTTTTTATATCTTGCTACCTAATTATGATAATGACATTTCATCACAGTGCCAACGAATTTTACATTAAGCATAATCATCGGATGTTTGCAAGAATGTTCAAATACTTTTGTGAGTGGAAATACTGAAATGAAACGCTTTTACAAACTGCATTCTTTCGAAAGAGATATTCCACAATATTTCACAAGCACCAACAACTGGATTCGTCAGAATTTCAAAAATAGTGAACATACGGCATCGAAATTCGTAAGTGATACGCGAAAGCTGATCAAAGCCGCAGGGCTGATTTAGAATAGTCGCATGGAATAATCTTTTGTTACACGCATTTGAAATTCAATTTTAGTATGGTTATATTTCAAGATAAAATGGAGGGGAAAAAACGTATTCCGCGTAAAAAATATTGAAATGTATACGATAGAAGGATGTATCCATGCGGGAAAAGGCCGCAAGATTCGAATTTACATTTCTCGTTTGCTCAACGTGGCAACTGGGTTATCAAAACCATCGATAAAGATAATAAATACACCGCTTAATTAATTGAAATCTATTTGAAACGAAGCATAAAGGATGATAATAAAAAATTAGCAAATTTTGACTTCCTCGTCACCGTAACAAACTGTAAAAAGATCAGTTACTTTATACAAGTAACGAGAAATCCATATATTCAAAGGAAAAAAAAAACACGTTCGTTTAGTACAAGAACAGTAGCAAAAACTAACGAATTTGATTTAGTTCTTTGAAGCATAAAATGCAGTGACAAAAAATCAACAAATTCGGATTTTCTTGTTCTTGTTACGTTTACACGAGTTTCAAAAAGCTTGTTCTATGAACTCACTTTACAAATAGAGAAGACAATAAATATTTCTATCAAAATTTCTACAAATACTTCCTTGCACATACAAAATTCCCAAAATCAGTAGAATGCTCGAATTGTTGCACAGCTTCGCTGCTGTCGTAAAGCAAACATACCAAAACGTTGTATTTTCATTTTCACGCTGTTCGCGTTTTGCAATCTCCTCCTCGGGAACTGAGAAAGCCTTTTCACGCCTGCCGCGCGCACGTGTAACGGGAGGAAATTCTCCGATACGCAACGCGCGCGAAACTATGTACGTAAAATCGTGTTGCGTTTCCCTCGACGCGTTCCGCGAGTTTAGACTTAGGGGTGAAAAAAAAGAAAAAAAAAGAAAAAAAAAAGCCAAAAAAGGAAAGAAGTGGCATCAGGTATCGCTGGAACAGCGACATTGCCACGGGAAACACGATGTTTCCGACGGGTTACAGCAACGTGAACAG
This sequence comes from Tetragonula carbonaria, assembly GCA_032399595.1. NCBI lineage: Eukaryota > Metazoa > Arthropoda > Insecta > Hymenoptera > Apidae > Tetragonula > Tetragonula carbonaria. The sequence continues at coordinate 11,119,639 of JAUCRC010000002.1, forward strand.
CAAGAAGGAAGAGGATTGCCACGCGGCTGGCAATCTCGCTCCCCGGTCCGCCAACTGAGACAGGTCAGACAGACCTAACAGACGGGATCCGGCATTTCTGTTCTCCAGTATGGATGCGTCTTCGTGAATAATCATACGTAACAATAGCGAGTCGTACATGACAGCAGCACGTGAAGCTGGTAGACACGTTGTGATTACCAAGACGGAAATGACAGTATGGCTGTTTCGACGTTTGATTCGTAATTGTGGGAAAGTTATAGCTGTGACGAACGTCGCGAGCCGACGAAATTACACTACTGTCACCGTATGTACGTATGCAAAGTGGTTTCCAATGATAGAATGTAATTTCTGCGAATCGGTCGACTGGAATATACTTCTCTGGAAGCGTGTGTAATCTCTGTTTCTTTGTCTCTGTCTCGCGGTGTATATCCTTCGAAAATGATCGCAATCGTAAGCATGAGTAATACAGTTAAGACTTGAATTTATTGACTGGTTGATTATCGGAGTATCGACGGGAAATTTGAAGTTGATAAAATAATTGCTAGGTAACGATAGCAATTGTAAGAAATTATTGTATAACGTTTGTTAAAAAGAAAAATGGTTATCTCTGTTGCCAATATTAATGTTTGTAACATTGGAAACGAAATTACTTGATCGCTCAAACTGTCATTGCTCGGATAACTTATATTTTTCTTGTTAAAAACAAGTTAAAAATAAGATGGAAGAATCCAGAACGTAGTAATATTCAAAATTATATAATTATATACAAAGTCCTATATCTTCAAGTTCCAAACTGTGTTTTTCCTAAATAAACAGCCAAGTTAATAACAAACATCTTCTACCACGGATCTCGACCAATTTCAATGAAAGGGGATAAAGTTTAAAAGAACAAATTTCCGGAAGGAGAACGTAATGAGATTCATTAGACCGTAGACGATGTGGAAACGTTCGTAATTAATGTAGAGAAACGCAGAATTTGCGAAGCGGAAACGCGCCAATAACGCCTCTGACGACATCCAAAGTAATTGATAGACGGCGTGTAATCTTCAGTTCACTGTTTCGGAGACGACCGGTGAATAATTATATGTACGGAGCGCCAGGATGACATAGTGCTACGGTTTCCGGGATGAGTATTGTATTAATCACACCGACTTCGATCTTAAGAACAGGGAAACGTCACCAAACGTTTAATCAACCGAACGTAATTTCATCGATGCGTCTTCACGCGCGATTGAATTTTATATCGGATGATTGACAATGATTTACGCGTGAAACTTAAGCAAGATGCGATCAGAGATGTGGAAATTGAAGGAACTGAACAAACTGAAACGTATTTAATACGCGACGAGATAAAATTAAATATTTCGTATTCTTTAATTTAATTTTCTTTCCATTTTTTCAAAAAAACGTGGAGGTTCGGAATAAATTCGAAGAAAATGTGGAATATTTGTGAATATTATATACACGTTTATACTTGGGCCAAATAAACATTTATTAAATATTTCGTATTCTTTAATTTAATTTTCTTTCTTCTTTTTTTTCACAAAATGTGGAGGTTCGGAGTAAATTGGAAGAAAATTGTGAAATATTTGTGAATATTATATACACGTTTATACTTGGGCCAAATAAATATTTATTAAATATTTCGTATTCTTTAATTTAATTTTCTTTCTTCTTCTTTTTCAAAAAAAACGTGGAGGTTCGGAATAAATTCGAAGAAATTGTAGAATATTTGTGAATAATATATACACGTTTGGGCCAAATTTTGAAAATTTGCTCAACAAATAAAGGTATAATTTCAACAACAAGGAAGAATGAAACAGTTTTAAACAAGAATTTATACATCTGTCTCCTCTTGATTTAAACGAGGTGTGAACTTGACGAAATTGCCACGAGAACTTTTAAAAAGTGAATTTGAAAAATCTAACGAACACAAAGAGTCGTAAAAAATGACACTTTCAATGGCAGACAATGGTCAAGGTAAATTAATTACGCTCGAACGTCACATTTGACGCAGACACTTGATTAGTAAAACTGAATTGCTCGCGTAGTGCGCATTGGACAAAATTATTCGTCTTAATTAATCAGTGGATGAGAATTAATTCCCTTTATAGCATTGCCCGCGGGACACATTCTTGCGGCCGCATTGTAAAACATTTCTGGCTCTTGCAACACAAGCTACTCATGGCGCACCTGTTTGTCCGGAGTTCCGAGATACATTAAACAACATAACGAGTTGACGTATCGCCCTAATTACCGGCTCTCGACACTTTGGCCGAAGAATCGCATTTTCGCGTCGCGAGAGTTTCAAATAATCGCGCACGGACACAACGCGCCGAGGAAGGTTTCAAGTTAATCTTTATTAGCCGGAAGTGAACAGCTCGATTCTTGTTTCTCACGCGGAATGTTTAGGAGGGGAAAAAAAAGGAAATGAGTAAAATTTACGAGATAACAATCCATAAGAATTATACAGAAAGTACCTAACAGAAATTCAATTACTATTTTTATATTAACAGGAATATGGAATATGGAATATGGAATATAAGATGCAGACTGTAGAACTAATTTTTGATTCGTATAATTTCCTTTTTTTAGAATAATTTCAAATTTTACCTTGTAGAATACTAAAAATGTATTATTATTTCATAATTCAATCTGAACTTGAAAGACAAGGTAATTCTTTCTAGCAGCTCGATTTTATTGTACTAATGTCATTTCAATGAATATTAAAAATATATTATTTCATTAACTGTCATGCTTCAATCTGTAAACTTGAAAGATAAATACTTATTTCTATTCCCAATGCAGAATGTACTCTTGCGATTATACACTATGTATGGTAAAAATACGATTTCCTTTGCGTATATGAAGCAAATAACTCATTTCCACCCTCTCGCGTAGCGCAACCAACAAAGCTTTGAATATTCGAAATTGCGGCTAGAACAACCCACTAAAACTTTTGAAAAGCAAACGGAATTATTCGAGGAATTTAACATATCTCCTCTCAGTGCGTACTCCACGTAGCAGCCTAATTCGAACGATATTCGACCACCGTATTAATGTAAATTTACGCAATTTCCGTGGAACGCACATAACCGACAATTCTTTCACACGATTACTAAGGCCATTGAGAGCTTCATCCAGTTTTATTTCTTTCGTATTACGAAGAGGAAAAAGCGTTGGTTTGTCTTCTCATACCACATACGGATTATCTTGATTATTTATAGATATTTACACAACGACCCAACCGAGCGCGTGAGTTACGCGCAACATTATAAAGCGGAAGACCGTAAAATTATTTCCAGTCCGAGGAGAAAGAACCATGGACGACGAAACGAAGAAAATTCCTTACTGCTGCGCTTCCGCTCCCGAGTATTAGGAACTTGATTTCTGCGTTTTTGCTTTCTGAGTATTAGAAGTAACAGCCGATGCCTCTAGTTTTCCAAAAATTGCGGCAGACGATGAAGATGCTTGAACGCGAGCGAATTTATTTCGAAGAAAATGGAATTTATGCTTTTCCCTGTATATATTCTGCCATATTTCACCACAACTTTATACCTGGACATTTTTTAATTTAATTCACCTGCGTACACTGCGTAGCTGCGACCAGAGGCTACCGAGACCCAAACCATTTCATTGTTGTGAAACAAGAATAACTTTGAATTTTCATATATTTTACAGTTACATTAAATCAGCCTTCTTTAAATTCCCCAATAACCCCAAAAACATCTGCCATTCACTTTAATAATCCGTAGGTACACCGTAGGTATTTTCTTAGATGTCACATCAGCTCATCAAGATTTTCCATCACGTTCGCCCAAATTAATTATACATTCGCCCGGGGCCCATAATGGTTCGATATATCCAGTTTTTCAATTAACTCGGTTCCATCAACGGTTTATATCTCCTTAAGAGAGTTTACCGACAGAAATCCCCGCATTAAAATCTCACGCAGAGATCAGAGCCCATCCATCTAGCGTCGAACCGGACGAAATGGAAGGGTTTTGCAATCCGCCATGGTGGTGGCGGTGGTTTTATCCATCGGCACACCTTCCGCCCCCCCGCAGGCTCGCTAATGTCAGTGGGAAATGTAAGATAAGTGTAGACACGTTACCGGGTGCCGCCTTATTCGCCAGGATTTATACCGACGCGACGTGCGATCGCATAAAACTCAATTACCAGATTCACCTCGCCGGTTTCACTTGCTCTTCGGTTTTAGTTCGCACCTCCCCACCTCCCTGCTCCCCCCCCCCGTCCTCTTTTGCCACTTTACTATCCTGCTGAAAAATTATGCACCGCTGTTTACCAAACTTTCCCGGTCCCGTGAATGCATCGTCACGTATGACCCTAATGCGTGTGGCCCTCTACCACAGGTTAAGGTGTGTTCACAGAGGGAAAGTCTCTCGTCATTTTGAAAAAGGCGACCAACGTTTAGCGCTCGAGCTTGAGTACGTGCTCGCGGATCGACCGAATAGAATAACGGTTAAACGATTTTTCCAGCAGCTATGTTACAAATTCGTACGTTGGATTTCGGTGGCTTATCGTCTAGATATTTCTGGAATTTCACTCAATAAAATGTCGAATTTCATGTTCTTCCGTTTGGTGGTAGTTTCGTACAATCAGGCACCTCATACGTACACGTGTATTCCTCATCTAAGTGTAGACAGATAATAATATTTTACCTTTCCTTCTTTTTTTCTTTATATGTGTAATTATCCTCGTAGCAGAAATATTGGATTTTTGATTATCGTTCAAAACGTTACTTAACGTGACGTCTTGTATACGTATTATACAATACGCATCTTTCGTAATTATCAAGTCCTGGAGAATGAAGCGTCGAACACTACAAACTGAACGTTAATTCCTCTTGAAACGACGTCAAATGTATTTTAAATCGTCCACGTATTTCCTTCGTTAAATATTAACGTCGTGGATATTTACCTACAAGTATTTTTTCTCTCTTGTCGCATAGAAATCCCGAAGGATCGAATTTAATCATCGGACGTCGCCATTGTTGTTTCCGTTTGAACGACCGACGGCAGCACAATCCTCCCGAAGATAATGTCTTTATCCCATCGTTAAATTTAATCACTCAAATTCTAGGAACGAATAAAGTGTGTCAGGCGGTTGCATGACGTGCCACGATCGTAATGGTCCGCTGCGGCAGCGGTGGCTTCCGTCGATGCTGAAGCGTGAAATTAACCCAAACACATTTCCCCGAGGGGTACACGCGATGCAAAGCAATTCACGTTCGGTTCTATTTCCTTTATATTTCATCTGTGACAAACGAAATCCTATCTCTTGTCAACGATTGACCAACAATCAATAAACTCGATATCGTTCGTTCGACGATCGTGATCTTCCAACGTCTTGCTCTTCAAATTTTTCTTTTCTTTTCTTTTCTTTTTTTTTTTTCCTTTCGAAATCAAATTTTTATATCATTTTTCGAGATGAGATATCATTAATGACACCCGTGATGTGTATTAATTGATCGTTGCATGATAAACGGTGATAAGTGAATTCATTGCTGTCATTGTCGCATGGCTATATAATTAGAACAGATCACACTCTGTAACAGACGAGAATAACAAGGTTAGGAATTCAATGTACTTGCAAACAACGATTTATATATCGAAATTAATGAACATCATACGGCGACGATGATAATAAGTTGGTTGTTTTCCATGGACGGAACTAATTGCTAGACAGGAACTGTTCGGATCTATTGAACGCGATAATTGAGGTACATTCGCTGTACAAACATAATAGAATGTCCATCAAATCTATTTTAGTTTATAACACATAATGCAGTTGCTTCGCAGACAAAAATATAGCATATTGAAATTGACCTTTTCGTTAATAAATCTGCCAATAACGAGAAGCGATTGTACACGAATTCCATTATAATTGCTCGGGAAGAATCAATAATTATCGAGCACAATGAATCTTTTGTTACAGATACGCCGGGTCTCTGATAATTGCGTCGAAGAACAACGGCGTCGAGGAAACTTTCATTAAACTTCAATTTTTACGAGCACCTTTGTCATCCGCGTCTTTTCTTCGTCTGAAAATACTCTCCTGGTACGGTTTATTGAGTTAATTGCAACATATCGATACCAGCCACCATTCAACGGGCAATTTTATCGAACCAATAAGCGGCAGGAGGCAAAAGAAAAAAAGAGAAAGACACTAAAGAGAGAATGAACGAACGAAGACTGAAAAAAACAATTTGTCTGAAAGCAACGAATCAACCCAATAAACTTTTAATCCTTTGCGGTCACATGACTAACCACTAGAACAAAAAAGTCATTCTATAAATCGTTCATTGTACAAAGATAAAAGAAGAAAGGAAATCGCGAACAATTTGTCGACGATCATTGTCGAGAATTTTCAAAAGCAGAAAGATAATGAAGAGAGAGGGAGGCTTAATGGTACGTACGTTCGACTGCCGCGAAAAAATAAAGATATGTATTCCAAAAATTACAATAAAAATTCAATAAATCGAAGACCAAAGCTTCGCGTTGGAAAAGTATTTTAAAAGACACACTGTAGACGATGGACAGGGTACGAAATTATCCCATAAAATCAAACACGGGAGGAAGCAATAAATCTTTCTTTATTACTCATAATCTCACGTCGTGTTACACGTTCGATAAAGATTAATTTCGATCAGCGTGATGTCTGTACAAAAGTTAAATGCAATCGCAAGAGCTCGTTAATCATTTTCGGGCAAACTTTCAGATAGATTAGAGATAGAACAAGAAACAAAAGGGGGGAAAAGAAGAAGAAGAAGAAGAAGAAAGCACCGTGTATTGAGGAAACAGCGTTCGATCAGCGTTCGTGGAAATAGGCATTTTGTTTCGTTTTCAATGAACTCGAATCGTCGAATCGCGCCATTCAAGCAGGCCTGCTTCCTGATTGACGACTCGCGTCGCGGTAATCGCTCAGTCGACGAGCACGAACGAACCAGGTGAGGCCCGGACCGGCTATCATCTTTCCCTTTGAATTGTCTGTCGCTACCTGCACGCGGTCTGCCTGTTCCACGGACACGCTCGCGTGCCACCGAATCAATTTTCGTTGCCGATCGAAAGTCAATCTTCGAAATGAACGTCGAAAGGTCAATATTGAAACTCGAGAAACTCTATCTGGAAATTCATTGAGACGACGAGACGTCGTTGTTGCGACAGTTACGCGCAATATTTCGGAAGAATAAAAGAGACAAGAAAAAACAGATGCAGCAAGCGAGGATGTTCCGTTCGCGCGTATCGTCGAGACAGGAGTCGCCGGGTAAAATACTTCGTTGTTGGATTTTCATTTTTCGCAAAGGCGAATGGATAACGGGTGGCTTTTGGGTAGGAAGCTCGATCCATTGTTGGCAACGCGATTTTTCATTTGTTGTGTAAATTTGAGAGATGTGGTGCTTTCCGTCACAAATTTTTTATCGGTCTGCTGAAGGTGACGTAAAAATCGGAATATTTGTTGGTCACAGTTTCATTTAATTAAGTCGTATCATTTTTTTTTTTTGTATTATATAAATCATATTATATCTATATGATTATATGACTATATCATACGATTATGTAAATCATATTATATTTGTATTACATTTGCAATTAATTGATTCGTATCTGTAATTAATTCTTTCAATAGCAAACGGTGTGCACGATGAATACTTTATTACAGATCCCTCAGTTCCAAGGATTATTATTCGAATTGAAAAGGAATTATACGATCACCATTAAATTGATGAAATATTAGTAATTTTCCTATCGCAAACACCGATATCGTGGAAAGTTTACCTTTTCTAGTTGTGTCTCTGTTCTAGCTACCTGTTGTGCAACAAATTTATCGATAGATTAATAAAATCTATACTAATCTTTTGTCAAGCCCTAACGTATTACGAAAAACAAGCAATAAAAAGTGACAGGCTTGTACGCTGTAACGGAGAATTATAGTCGATTCGTCGGGAGTGTAATATTCCAAGACGAAGAGAAGCCACGATCGATCCAAAGCCGTTGCGATTAGATATCCAACCGGTTCGTTCGTGACGTCGATCGTCATGCTCGATAAATACGACAATAATGAATCTCTCGAAGGTAGGTTTATCTATAGAATTGAATCACGATAGTGAATCAATCGCCTCGAACGTGTGGCACGATGTCGAAATTAAATGAGAAAGAAAGAGAGAGAGAAGGTGAGGAATTATTCAGAAGCCTAATGAAAAGAAAAAACTGCGAAAAATCGCATCGCTGAATTTCGACGATCGATTCTTATCAAAAAGTTTTTATCGAAGAAGCATGGAAAACGCAGACAAAGCATTTCAGTTTCAGGAATAATGATAAAAGAAAAGAATATATTATCTCCTTTTTGTAATCACAGTATCAAAAGACAGAATTACAATAGTTACAAATCGATCGAAGAAAGTTAAAAACAAATAAAACGATCTAACGATCTGTTCGATGTAGAAAGGTAATAAACGCCGTAATCAAATCTGCTAAAAATAAATTCTAATATAGAAGAACGAAAAGATGACCCCTCTTATATCTCGCGCACAAACAAAGAAATTACTCCGCTGATAATGTCCCTCGTATGCAAAAGAACAACGCTGGTTGCTCCTCGATGGAAACTAACAAAGCTTCGCGTGCTTAGTTAGTTTCCATTAAAAGGCTCGCATCTCGCGTCGGGAGTTCGCGTAATGTCTAATTGTCAGAACGCGCATAGTCTCGGATCGGAAAAGCCCATGGAAACCGTTTCGAATTTGCGGCCGGTTGGAAGAGTGTTGCTTTGGCCGGAGGCGGCGGGACAACGCGCGCGCCGGGCAAAAAGACGGAAAAAGAATCGACGGTGCGACGGGTTCTACGACGGATGGGAAGCAGCCAGATAGCGGGGGAGAAGTAGAAGACGAGGTACAAAACGAGGCAAATCGCGGAGCACGAAGGTCGAGGGAAACTGGTTTTGCTCGACGAAAGAATGGCGCGACAGGATTGTATTGGATCGCGGAGGCGAGGGATGAACGGGAGCGACGACGCCGACTGGGGCCTCCAACGGTACAACGAAATACAAGAGGGTAGGGAAAGCGAACGATATCCATTCTCATTCCTCCGTGGGGAGTGGATGTTGTGCGAACGAACCGCAGAGAAGACGCGAATACCAATGTACGCCGGCACGGGGAGCGTGTTACGCCTGCAACCTGCTACCACCAACTTACATTCGCGCCTGTGTACGCCTGTTTCGCGCCGTAGGTACGTGTTACCATGTACGCTACGATGTGGCCATGTAGATTTATACCCGTTTTATTGCCCGACGTATCGCTGCGGCGTACCTGCTTTTACGAATACGGGGCGAAACTGCCGTTGCCGCCCGGGTTTTCGCCGCGCGATGGAATCTCGTTATTTTCAGCCAGTGACGACCGCCGAACGGCGGCGGACGCAGAGATGTCGTTGCAAGCAAGCACACACGCGTGTCCGCGTGCGTTTTTACTCTTCTTCTTCTTCTTCTTCTTCTTCTTCTTCTTCTTCTTCTTCTTCTTCTTCTTCTTCTTCTTCTTCTTCTTGCGCCGATTTTTTGCGGTTCAGAAGCACGCGCGTGCGCTTAGGCGCGTGTATCGGATTTCATGGCTGATCGGCTGATGAAATTGCGTTGCCGAGGATACGTGACTTAAAGGCAAGAGTAAGGATGTAGCAGGGGATCGGAGTGTAGGAGAGCTTTTTTTTATGAAGAACTCGATGTGAAATTGTTGGAGAAAGGAAATCGTGTGGAAATCAGTGTGGAGTAATGGTACCGGAGAGTGGAGGATTTATCGCTCGAGATATACTACTTCTCGGGCGCCTAACCTGGGCGACCTTATTCTACTGCGACGCGAGGGAACGAGAAATATAAAATTTCGTCCGGATTTCGATTATTTTTCTTTTTTTTTTTTTTTTTTAATCGACCGAAATGCACGAACAGCTAGACGTGTTACGGATTTTTATGTTTATAGTTCGTTATAAATAAATATTTACGGCAACAATTTGATGGCACGGTGTTTTTATAAAGTTAATTTCGATACAATATAATAAACGTTTCCCTGGAAAAATGCGATACAAACATTGCGTTTTAATATATAACTCAATCCAACGTTGCAAAGTCTCATTCGAAGAATAAACAAACAACGACACGAGTGTTAAAAAACATTAGACATTCAAATCTATGAATTTTCCCAATAAGAAGAACTTATCACTGATCGATGAATATTAAGCTTTAATAAAACTATAATTTAATTAATTAATATATATATATAAAGTGTATAATTTAGTTAATTAATATATGCAAAGTATATATTTATATATATATTAATATATATACTCTAAAATTTCCTGAATCTAAGATTAACGAATGATTTGATATTCGCTTTAAAATTTGAAACATTAACGAACGATAAAAGTGCAATATGAAACGCGAATTACACATCCGAACGTTAGAACATAATCAATGTATTCTCGATATACAGTCGTTCGATTAGACAACTAGACGGTTGACGTATCAAGTTTAAATTGAATAATGCCTGTTCTGCAAAATGAGCCTCCATTGCGCGATAACGCCTGCAACGATAATATGTAATTCAATTAATGTCGTTGGCGCGTGGGATTTGCTCGTTCGAGTTTCGTACTCCCGAACTACCACGCGTGCATCTCGTGTACTCACTCGGTTTTCCTTCCGGTATTCCTTCGCTTCTCGCTAATCTTCGTTCCCTCTGTAATCCTCGTGTACCGTACTATCAACATTTTCTTTTATCTCATCGTGATTTTATATCACCCGGCTGATGCTCCAATTTATACATTTTTTTTCGAGCGTTTTTGATATCGTAAAAAGTGATAGAAATGTTATACACGTTATAGAACAAACTTTCACACTCGATACTACGTAACATTACAATTTAATAAACTAGTTAATGAATTAATTAGACAATCAATGTACTTATCTTTCGATTTTTAGTTCTGTGTCTTCCTTAGGGCACCGCAGGGAAAAAATGTAAGAGTTTCTTCCCGAGTTATCTGCCCTCGAGTCGAAAAAGAAATTCTGAATTTTCCTGAAATTCGCCGAGACTAGCTGCATCGAGCGAAAAAGTCACGAAATTCTAATATTCGGTGAATATCCGATCGAATCGAAATTGCGTGATTGAAGTACGTTGCAAGTGTTAATAATTCATCACATCATTCCGGAAGGAGTGGAATAAGGTGACAGGATAGATAGGAAGTGGAGGATACATACCTGAGTGTTCCTGGTATATCCGTAGCCCATAAACCTCTCGTCGTGCGCCGGGACAATATCCTTCGCCACGTAGAATGGTTCGTAAAGGAATTCGAAATTCGTCACATCGTGGCTGATGTACACCTTGCCGGTTTTTACGTTCCCGAAGTTTTTATGATTCGGTGAAGTATCTAGTATCCATCTGAACGAAAAAAAAAATATATATATATGTATATACATTATAAACATACGTACGAAGCTATCCGATTTTTATGAGGGGAATAAGAGAGAAAAAAAAAAGAAATAGAAACTAATAAAATTGCTTGCAGAATTTCAATCCTTTTGAAATCTCTGGATTTTCTCTACTCCAATCTCGCTTTTATTTCGACAAACACGAAAACTTGTGACGTTCGAAGAAAATCTCGAAACACAAAGAAACAACGGAAATTTTGATATTTCCTTCGAATTTAACAGGCTTTATAAGAAAACAAGAACCGCTAAAAAAAGAAAAAAACTAAAAGATAAAATCCCAAAACTCGACTGAAAGACTCGAGAAAGAGAGAGAGAGAGAGAGAGGGGGAGATGCTCACCTGGTGAAATTGGTGGCGAATTGATTGTGAATGAAGACCTTCTGATGGAAAGGCCTGGCCAGTCCCTTCCTCGCCAGCCTGACCAATTCCGTCTTGTTCTGGGGGAATCGGACGCGCGAGTCCAGCTCGTACGTCGGTATCACGTAGGCGCACTTATCACAGGTATCGGTCCTCAGGAACTCGTCGAGAGCGCCGGTCAAATTGAAGCTCGGCACGATGTCCACGTCCGTAAGGAACACGTATTCCGACTGGCAGTTCTTCCTCGCCAAGTTCCTCATGTGATTCTGAGGGTAGACGTTCCGTATCCGCCAGTTGGTCTGCTCGTTCGAGATCCCGTTCATCAGCTCGTTCAACGTCCCCTCCGGTTTGGCACAATCCACCACCTCCGGCAGCTCGAATTCACGCGGCTGCCTCTTCGGCGGCCTGACCCTTGGCACCGCCAAGGAGAAACTCACCCTCTCCCGCACGGGTTCGTAACACTTCCTAAGGTAGATCAGGTACTTCTGAAGAACCTCGAACTCCTCGTCGCCGGCCGCGTACAGAGCGACCGACATCGGCCCGGTCCAGTGATGGGCCGCCTGCACCACCGAGTGCAACTTCTCGATCGAGCTCTGCGTGGCCAGGCAAACGCGATACGCCTGCGACAACTCGACGAAACTGGACCCGACGAGGACGTGGTCGAACGTACGGAACATTCGACGAGCGTCCCAACGGCCCAGCTTTATGTTCAATCTTAAAACGTTCGCGTCAGCTGGCTGAGGTTGGTAATCTTGTGTAACGCAGTCCGACAGTTGCTGCTGTTGCTCGCGCTGTTGCTCTTTGATCAGGCTACCGAGGTTCCACTCGGTCACGGCGTTTGACTCCAAATCCCTGGGCACTTCGTCCGGGATGCAGGTCTCCGACTGCAGCAACAGGAAAGTCAACAGCATGTTTGAGAGAGCCAGGACGACAACGCTGGTCAGACTGAGGTTCCATGGTCGGCATCCCAACTGCATATGAAACAGAGTTTGTTAGAGTCGATAGACCGGTCGATTTCTTTGAACAGCGACGATGCAGCGTGATTCGAAGCAGCGTGCGAAAGTGAAGCAATCAGTGAAACTGAAATTCCCCGTAGGGCTATTGTCTGACGAAAGAATGAATCTCCCATCGAGATGCAATATTATGCTTATATTTTCCCATGAAAGTTTCACCGTAGAACTTCCACGTTCCATTTTTCATAAAGAGAAAAAAGAAAGATATGAAATTTAATATATTTGGATCTAAATGACGCGTTAAACGCCACGGGGACCACCGGTCAAAGATTCGGCGAATCAAAGATTAATGAAAACATATAATTCGAGTAAATGTTAACTTTTTCAATATTAGCTTCGTTACTGTAATGTGAATATTATTCGCGCATATTGTGATATATCGTATCAAAGCACAGCAAACAAAGAAAAGGTAAATCAATATAGTCTTCACAATGTGAGGATTTATTTGATATAATTTTTTGCTTTTGCACTAATTATTTTGAATTTTTTTCACATCTCCCACAAAATCGTCGCTCGATCCTGGTTTTCTTGCCATTTTTCTTTTTTTTTTTCCATTTCATCGCATAGTTCTCTCTATAAGCTTGTACGTGAAGAAATGCGATCCCTCAATTTCACTATATAGTAAAAATAAAATATCGTAAAAATTAAGTGAAAAATCAAAGAAATGCATTTCAGCGCCGTGAGGGTCACCGGTGACTCCCAGTAAAACAAATTCAATAAATAACTAATCAGTTGCAGGTAATATTTAAGAAATTCAACGTGTTAATCGGTATGTAAATGCTATAATATCTTTTCTGCGTTACTGTGGACTCTCTACGCGAGCATTACTTTTCTCTTGATTAAATATCCTCTATCAAACTTGGCTAAACTTCCCTTTGAAACGTTGAAAGTGCATTGATGTGTAATGAGAGAACAGATACTTGGGAATAGCAGAGCATAAGAAAGAAAGGAAGAAAGTGTATCGTTTACATCACGCGAAAACTAAAAGGCCGAGCGAAATATGGCTGCGATTATAACTTTCAAACTTTGTTCGACAGAGTCTCGTGGTAAAAATCATGCCACGGCTATTTCACTGCAAAACACGTACAGCGTAAGCAAGCTTTACGACAAGAAACAAAGTCTTTGGCAACAGCGTATCGGATCTGTCCAAAACAGAGTCGGCTTGCCTGTTTTATCGTTCTAATTACCGCGTCGTCGGGTTCTTGTTACCACCGGCAGAAATGCAAAAGTAAAACGTCGAATTTGAACACGGACCACTAGCGAACAAAATTTAATTCACCAAATCCCAATAATTAAATTTCTTTTCCCCTAGTTGTATATTTTTGTCGAACATCTCGTCAATTGTACATCTACAAAACGCTTTTTTTCTCTAAATTAATAACAATTTGAAATTAACGTGGTTGAAAGTCTTGAAAAAAATACATAAATGCAAAAGAGGAAAACGCGTATGAAAATACGTTGGTTAATTCTTAATTTAAGCTTTCGTAGGAATAAAAAATAAAGAAATGTATAATGAGACGTGGAATGACTTTTATAAAATGGCGTTTCAGAGGGAAGGAACAATAAAATAGAACGAACCCACAGGGACTGTAAGGTTTAATGAAGTTTTACTACACAAATAGCACCGTCCTCTTCCATGATAAGACTTCGTTAAATATTCCCTGTCTCGGAGGATTCTATTTCTACCACCGTGTGTGAAATAAAAAAAAAAAAAAACAGCTCAACTAATTACTTTGCGTGAATTTTATAAACACCACCTCGTTCGATCTATTTAAAGAAAGACGAAAATACACCATTAAACGCGAAAGTAAATTTTCAACAAGACCTGCGTTCTTATATAAATTGTCCCGTGTTACAAATATGTCATAAATATAATATAAAAAATATATAATATAAAATATAAAAATATAATATAAAAATATATATATAAATATATATATATATATATATATATATATATAACTGTGAAGTAACATCGAACAAATGAGTCAAAAACAACTCTGCTAATATTCTATCGTTACGAATTTTTCCATTAAAGAAATTAATTTTATCGTATGTTAATTTCTCGTACCGTTCTATCTCCATTTTGTTTTACAAACTCTTACCTCCCAAACTGAAACCCCACCGTAGTAGCATTCTTCTATTAATTAACAAATGAAATTCTACGCTTTTAATTATAAATGAAACTCTACGATCTCAATCGCGTAACATATGCAACATCGTCGAACGCATCTGCACCGACGATGCACCGACGTTAAATCGATTCGCTAATAATTACGTCCGCTGCCGATGGAGGAGCATTCGAGCAGGCCGTACCACGCGTGCGTACACGCATCTCGGATAATTTCCACCGCGGAAAGATTTTCGCAACCGCGTAAATGCCTGAGAAATAGAAGTCGTAGAGATGGGCGGCGGCGGTACTCGTAATAATAGCGCAATTACGGTGCTAAACGGAAGAAACAGATTGTAGGTATTGTGGGAGCAGCCACCAAAATGCACCGCGCAGAACTCCCGGCGGAATCCCAGTGAAATTTCGCTTAGAAATAGCAGTCAGAACGATAATGGATCGTACGACTTCCCACGGCCCGTTAAAACCCCGCTCATATATAAGCCATGACGCCGGGACAGGTCGAGTATTTAACGAACAAAATAGTTCGCACCTTTGGCAAGATAATCGCTGTGTTCAACGATCCCATCTTCATTCGTTATGGCGCGAAGTATGCGCTGTGCTACCGATCGTGCGCGCACTATACGATTCTACCTGTTGGCACAACATTTAACCCCTTTAACGTTTACGTCGAGTATACTCGTCATCAATGTACTCGTCATGAATGTACTCGTCATGTAGAAAAAAAAAGAATTCGCTTCTGCTATTTATTGTAAAATTTAAGTGAAAACCTATTATACGGGATTATAAGGGATTAAACGCGTTGTGTATATTTATTCCTACGATCTATTCGAGGATTATATTGTTTCCATGACAGGTTCTGATAATTCTTTTTTATATATCGTTCGATGTCCAAAATATAGCGACGTGCGTAGTTTAATATAATTAAACAATTCGGTGTACTGTTCGTCTTGCATGTCATCTACACTTTTGGATTTCATTATTAAAAGTATATATATTATTACACGTTTTGATATTTATAAATGGAGTTTTTCTACGACAAAATAATATTTTAATTATATATATGGAGGTTAACGATATGAAAAGTTTAGAAACAACAATCTCTTGTAATTGTAGGAAAGAATTTCCGTTTGAACAAGATCCTCCCGTCCTAAATAAACACAGCTTTAATTAACTGGATTGTCTAGTTAGTCAATAGGTCCCCCTCTTTTGTTTCACGTTGAAAAACTAAACAACGAATTTTATGCGAAAGTAAACCTGTAAAAACAAACAACTTTTCCGACTGTTTTTTGTGAATTCAATTCGAAAATCAAATTGAAAGTAAAAATTTTCAGAGTTCTTTTGCACTCAAGGTAAATAAAGGTAATCGTGAAAGATAAAACGGCAGATAAATGTATATTTAAAACTGAAAAAAAGAGAAAGAAATTCAAAAGTAATACGAATGAGTATGTACCATACCGTGCAGAAATAGTATAATAGTATAATCCACCTACGAAATAAAAATTAAAAATCAAGTCGGTCTGTTCTTTCTGTAACAAGAATTCTTTCTTGTCAAATAACACTATCTGCTGTTCCATAGTGTTTCAAACAATTTATTTAAATTTCCGACTTTTTCTCATCCTAAATTGTTTTACATGTATTCTATGATATTTAAAATTGCAAGCAAGTAGCATCGGATTGCTTGAACTCGACAGGCCAGTGCTACTTATTCAAATTTCACCCTATTAACCACATTAACGAAGGAAAAGTTTGTTACAAATCTTCAAAATTTCACGCGCGTTGATCCAATATTGAAAAGAAAAAGAAACATCGGACAAAGATTACAACAAAGATTCCATGTAGATATATTTCCAAAAGAATAGAAAATTATTGTCACGGACAAAAATTATCGTTATCGTAGATAATTTTAGATACGTATATGCGCGTCTATGCGTGTATGTAAAGTGTCCACGGAAATGGAGGCATTACCTTAACACTGCAAGGCAGCGTCTACTTCCGTCTACTTGTACGCGGCCCCAAGGAGAGGGGAAAATGGTGAACTCAGTTGCGTCCGCTGCAGTTGAGATTTTTACAAGCCGAAACTAACCTTCCGTACAACTGTGCACTGTACTGTAAAATGCGAGAAAATTCCTGGTACTACTACTGCCTGAACCTCGAGAGGCGTTTCCATCGCGTTTACGCAGACGTATTAACTTATTCTGACGCGACGCGGAAAAAAAGAAAGAAAGAAAGAAGAAGGAAAAACGAAGTAGAAGAAGAAGAAGGAAGAAAGACAGGCGTCTCCATATTTAGTCTAGGGTATTTATTTGCATACTGTTTGCGGGATATTCGTTTGCATACTATTATCCGTGACGAACAGCTCGACCAGGGTTTACTCGCTGTGTACGTACATATAGTATCATGGTTAAAAAAAAAAAAAAAAAAAGAAGAGAATACCACACTATCGAGTAATTAATATTTATGGAGATGCACGGAAATATTATACGTGAAAGTTTCGTTGTTCCATTTTGCCGAATAAATTCCATGTGAAAATACCATCAATTAAAATTTGTTGAAATTTATTGCCTCATCGTCGTACGAATCTTTTTCATTAGCATTGGATTTTCATGTATTGCGTATAATAAGTACATTCTTATTGATTTTTTTTTTTTTTTTTTTGATTTCAATATCACACCGTGAAAGATGTGAAACAGTGAAATGTAGAAAAAATTGTTCGAAGATAAAGTCTCAGAAAATTGCAGGAGCCAAAGTTATAATTTTCAAGACAATACAAATAGCGTTTCAATATCTTCGATATTTTAATATCTTTCAAACTTTGAAATTATGACGAGCGATATTTCTAAAGTTACGACAAGCGAGTACTTTCGCAAAGTTAGAGAAGAAACACGCATGCTCAAAAAATCATGCACGATGATTTTAAAAACTTTGGAAATGCTCCTGTATAAAAACGGTGCAAAATTTGACTGCGATCTTCGCGTTGAAAAGAAAAAAAGAAGAGGATGAAAGAAAAAGAAAGAAATATTCTGAAATTAAAAGCACGTTTAGTATTTCTACATTTTTTACAAATCGAAGAAAAAAATGTCGCGACAGATTTTCCAATTTTTTTCTGCGATCCACGATCGAACGAAATCGGAGATAAAGTAAATAAAGTCCGCGAAAGTAAATCCCGGAAGTATAACGCGATCCATCTTCGATCATGCAAATTTCAAAACACAACGATGGGAGGAAGAAACGGGAGAAAGGGCATGATTGATTATGCAAACACGTTGTTATTACTGATTCAGTGTGTTCTGGGCACCGCGTGTAACACGACTGGCAAATGTGTGCACGTTACACAGCTAACCCATTATCAAATTGTGTACTTGGGCTTTCGTTAGGTCACACACGAACCACAGTGAAGGCTTTACCGGCGCTGAATGTACGATGCAGGACGAAAGCTTGAAAGCACGATTCACTATAGCAGTTCCTCCCGTATGTTTTCGTGCGGAACTCTATCCTTCCTGTAATCGCAATTTCACCAACGTGTAACCAACGATACAGGAAACGCATCGAACGACGCCAAAGCGCAATGTCACGCATTATCGAGCTTAAAATTTTTGCCACATGATGAAACGATAGCCGCTCTATAAACGCCGATAAATCGTTTTAGAATAACGACAAACAAGATTGTACGAGCCTTCTCGCTGTCTGTGAGTGTCACGGAATTTTTGATCGAAGCTGTAAACGTTTACAAAAAAAAAGATTAATTAAATTAGATTTCCAGAATTACACCTGATAAGAATGATGTTAAAATCACCGCTTTCAAAAATATAGTAATATATTCGAAAATTAAGTCTTACACGCTTGCATATTTTAATTTGAATTAAACGACTGAAGGAAATGGAGAAAACGCGCTATACTATATATTTTTCTCTCTTTCTTTTTTTTCTAACTGCAGATTGAATGAAAGGCAAATTCGGCTGATAATTGATAATAGCCGAACATATAGAACAAATATTAATTCTGTGAAACTGAAAGCCGAATCAATTGTCCAATAATAACGAATTATTAGGATTAAAAGGAGAAACGACCATTGGCCGCAGAGAATTTCCCCTAATTTTCCGTTATATAGTCGAGCCAATTCGAGAACCCTAGGCACCTCTGTACGCGTTTCATTTCCTATGTATGTTGTCTCGCAAGCAAGTAGAAGTTAAATTTGCCCCGAACCGGCAAGTCTGACGCGTATCGCGATGATAGACGACGGCACAAAGGGGAATGATTCCGTTAATGGGAAGCACATTCACGGAAAGTTCGGTTACCCCCGTGGAAACCGAGCTCAAAGGTGCTGAATGGAAAACACGTCGAGTTTTTGCTCCTCGTTTTCCATTTACTCGTTAAGATAACAGAGACAGAAAGAGAGTGAGTGAGTGAGAGAGAGAGAGAGAGAGGGAGAGAGGGAGAGAGGGAGGGATGGGAAAGGGAGAAACGTGTTCGCAAAAAGAGCGCGTAAGTACAGAAGAACGACAAGGGAAAGGGAAAGAAGACGCGATGGAAAGTGGGAAAGGAATGAAGAAAGAGAAAAGAGTGAGAGAAGGGTACTAGAGGTGGAAGAGTTAAAGAAGCGTCGTAGGCTGCGAAAAAGAGGGGGAAACGGCTGCGAAGATCGGAGCCCGGGGATAAAGGGTAAATTCCGTCTTTCAATTTTGCTACAGTCCCATTTTACTTCTAGTTCAGTGCCTGGATGCCGGTGCCGAGCGCGATGCAACGTAACTTAACCCAGAATAAACTGAATACCATTCATTACGGTAGCACTCCCTTCGACCACCATCAACCTCATCCCTGTTCGTGCCCCCCCCTCTCTCTCTCTCTCTCTCATTCCTTTCCTGTTTCACCACGCTTCTATCTTTATCCTTCTAGCTCTCGCGTACAAACGAAGCGTCGAAGGCGGTGGCGGCGGCGCTGAAAAGCTGAGAATTGGAAATTCTTTGAAACTCCTCTCCCCCTCCTCCTCCTGCTTTCTCTCTCCCCGCTACTCCCTTCTCGTTCTTTCTTTCGCCACGGCTGCAACGACGTAGCCACTTCTATGGATTCGGCCTCTCCTCTATTCGGGTAGAGCCGGTGAAAGGGGTAGATATTGGAAAGAGATGCGGTTTGCGATAATAAACGAATTGCACCGGTTTTTTCCCTCCGCGGCACTTTTCACCGTGGGGGATAAGCAAACGTGCGTATTATCGAACTCTTGCGAAAAATACCTCGGGCTGCGGAGATAGTCTGGCGGAGATTTCACGATGGCTGGCATTGGGACGTTCGTTTCTTTGCAAAGTTTCGCGGAACGCTCGCTAGATAAAGTACAGCAATAATGGATGTACGAGACCAGAAAATATTTAATATTTCATTCATCAACTATCGTTAGAAATTCGGCACGATCGGCGACAGTCGATCGTAAACGATCGACCATAAACGCGGATATTTCTATCCACTGTTTGAAAGCTTCCGTTTTGCCAAGCTAATTGCAAATGTTCAATTCCGGATGTACAGAAAGAATCGCGAGGGAGGGGAATGGAAGGGAAAAGGAAAAAGAGAATAGTCAGCCGACCTCGATGGAATTTCAAAAACGAATTTCTTTTCATAGCTGGAGGTCAGGCATAACTGTCGTAGTCCGGAAAGCACGAAAGCCACTTTTGTCGAGTGGTGAACCGCTGCAATTAAACGACTGCCCTTCTTTCCGCTCCTCCCACCCTCTCCCGGGCCCGTTCATGTTCCTTTTAGCCTGGTTCTTCTTCCCGCTTCTTCTCTCCGCTTTCTTCATCTTCTACCTACTGCACTTCCTGCTTCCTTTCTTACGTCTTTAAGCGATAATTAGCCGGTCTTCAATTTCCCCCCTAGTGCACGTGTTTGCTTTGCATAACTACCGAGATAATTAAACAAGCTGCAGATCCTCAGATCTGCCACGAGCAGACCAACACCAGAACGGGAAGAACCGAAGGAAAAAGAAGCAGCAAGGGCTATGACAGCCCTAACTATCATCGTGGGAAGAAAAAAAACTAGTGTCTCTCCCGCGGACGATCTTTTTGCTATCTGAAAGTGTAAATCGTGTCAAGTAGACGCGGCGCGTGCTTCCTCGCCGAGTAATTAGCGAGCTTTGTCGTCCACGGAAACTAAGTATGCGGGACAGTTGACGTTCCTGCAGGAGAAGAAACAGAAAGGCGTTTAGTTATGCCTTGGTTCGATGCTCGCAAACTTGCAAAGTCGAATGTGAAATATGTACTCGCGTATGTTAAAATTGACTAAAGAAGTCGAAGGGGGAAAATGAGGAATACGTCGTCATAGTGGCGAGTACAGTGAAAGTAAAAGTTGCGTTTGCACGTGATGCGCGATTCGAGCGATCCTGATTGGCTAAAAGCTCTTAACCTCCGTTAGAAGAAGCTTAAGAGGTTAACGCTCCTCTTTACTTTCATTACCTCTCCTCTTTTTATATGACAGTCATAATAAATTTGAAGTGTCGTTTGGAAAATGTTTAATTTTCTGATCGTTATTCTGTTCGTTAAAAGATCATTAATTCATTTTCTAATCGATCGTATCTGAACCAGT
The DNA here is from genome assembly GCA_032399595.1 of Tetragonula carbonaria. Lineage (NCBI taxonomy): Eukaryota > Metazoa > Arthropoda > Insecta > Hymenoptera > Apidae > Tetragonula > Tetragonula carbonaria. The sequence continues at coordinate 11,141,187 of JAUCRC010000002.1, forward strand.
TCGAGGCACGAATTCGCACCTTACGTAGTATAGCTCTAATGAAACAAACAACCTTCCTTGAGAAATGACCAATGTAAAAATAAAGGGCTGACGTACTATTGCAGAGTGTGTGTGACAAGTGTATTTGCAAGCGCATATCACAATTTGACGGCTAAATAATTGGAAAAATACGTTCCTCGTCAGTCATGCAAAAACAAATAGCCGTACGGCTTGGCTAATGAAAAGCAAACATTATTAAACCACTGCCTACGGAAGTAATGCGTACGGAAGTAAGCGAGACGTTCTACTCTCAGTTTAAGAACAATTAAGAACAGTAACGACTTTGCGTTTTTTTTTTTTTTGAGCATTTGCACACAAAAATCCTTATGTTGATTCGTATAATGATGGCGCATATCAAACACAGGCTCTCGTACATGTATCATTTTCCAAACAATCCACGTTCAAATGTTCATATTTAAACGAGCTTCCGAGCATACAGAGGTAGCAAAATTAACGATTACACGCTTTGAAACACAGACTTAATTTAATTTTTTTAGTGCCAGTGGGCCGATATATCAACCTCAGATTATCATTCATCCAAGTGTCAAATGGCCTTCGTTCACACTTACGTCGTTATCGTCGATGCGTCATACATACATACAGATGTGTTCATTCGCTTTTTCTTTAGTCTCTCTCTGCTGTTCACTTACAATTAGTGAAAGTCGAGGCGTTCTACTGATTTCTTTCGGTTGCAATATTTGGTTTTAGCCAAATATACTAATATACTGTTACTGTAGTAATAATAAATCCATCAATGTCAGAGCAATTACAAAAGGAAAGGGCAGAAAGTTTGATGTTTGATTTATCTGAGAATTTGAGAGAAGAGAATAAATATTAAATCTTTCCTCCGGGAAATCGGCATTTTCTTCTTTATAAAGCTGCAGAAGCGCACATATCAAATCAGCCCGTGGCATTCTTCGCATGTATTGCGTACATGGGTCTAGTTCTAAAAGAGTTAAGAAGTATTTGACATTAAACTCTGAGAAACTCGTTCTTACGGGGTAACGAGGGACGTCCAATTTCAACAGATCGTATATAAAATCCAACGTGTTCATTAACGAAGTCGCGAGGGGAAAAAAAAGTATATTCGCGTTTCGTGCGAAATCCATAGACGTTCGATTAAAAACATCGTATCAATTTGGACGGGGCGGCGAACGTCTCGCTGTAAAAATAAAATGAATACAACGTGTGACGGAAGCGCGAGCCAACGCGAGTGTCGAGAAAATGATTCAGTGAGAGTGCGTGAGACACGTCAGACGAAATTCGCCGCCGCGTCGGGGGACCAAACGTGGCTGAATGTAATTCGATGTTTTTCGATTTGTACATCCGGCACGTCGACCCCCATTGAAAACGCTCGGAAACGATAAAACAATATACTCCGGTCGCGCGCTGGCCGGCCTCCCAGTTGAAAACACTTCGAAAATGTATTGAAAACACTCGAAAATGATTGAAATCAAACAAGTTACCGGGCGTACAAGAGAAATCTATCCATCGCGTCCGCATCGTGTCCGCGCGGTCCGATCGAATGAATCATTTCGGATACTCCTACCTGACGAGACACCATCTGCGAGACGAATAGATCGTACGCTCTGACTAGGGACACATCCAATGAGTCCCAACGAAAGTATTGTAACTGCGAAATGATCAATCGGTGGCGCATACCCGCCGATAAATCGGCTGGTGAATTCTGAGTTTCGACAAGCTGAAACTTCTCCCTGCTTCTCCCTCGGAAAAAAGAACGTTCGTCTTATATATGGAAATGGTAGACTTGAATATTCAGTTTAATAGAGATTTTGCGACAGATGAATTACGACAGTTTGCGAGTTGGAAACATGCCGTTGGAACGAGAGCAAGAGACGTGAAGAACGGGTTACGCGGTGAACAGTGAACAGTGCTGGGTAGAGTTTATTCGGACTACAAAACCAAATGAACTCGATAAATTCTTAGTACAGACTGAAGCGCATTGCTGTAAAATAAATGATTAAACGTTTAATATTCATCAGAATTTCATATTCCGCCTACTATTTATCCGTTATTATTATTTTTTCACGTGTTCTGAGATATTTAAGAAACGCAGATTTTTAATTGCAATTTATAATTATACGTAAATGGAATGTTTGGTTGCACGTTATAATGTTAAACAATATTTAGAAACGATCAAAATACAATCAGTGAAACAATTTATCGAATGATCACTAGTAACAGAAATGCAGTGGTACATACGTACGTATGAAGATATTTATTAATTAACTAAACCAAATATTGAGAATTAAGAAGAACAATCGCGTCTAATTTGACAGCAGGGTTTGTTTATGCTGGACGAACGATTATCACGTTGCAACCAATTATTTTTATAGAGAGTCATTAACTAAGCTGCTGTAACTATAACCTGATACGAGACTGTTGCTAGTAGAAGAAGTCACGCATTGAGTTACAAATTCCTATTCTTCTCTTCCATTTAGCTTTACCTAGCGCGTAACAATGAAGAACATCGAAATATCATATACATATATAAGAATGAGAAAATATAATGCAAATTACTACTTATGCCATTGTAGCGGCTAGCACATGCCGGAGAAAGTGAATTTCTTAACGGTAAAGTTAGGAGGATTTGCGACTCACGCGTCGACCATACTATTGAATTGCGAAGGCCAAGCCTTGTTCTTTTTGCGTAAGATAGTCGTCCGCACCCGACGATTGGCAGTAAAAAGACCGGTATAACATTCGCAAATCCTAAGTTTCTAAGGAAACCTAAATCGTAAAGCCTAAGTAAATCCTAAGTAAATCGCGTCGTAAATCCTAAGTTTCTAAGGACCTACACGCAGACCAAAAAGTCTGAGAATTACCACATGGAAGTAATTAAGTAGGGCCCAACTTCAGGTTAAGCCGAAGCTCAGTTCGCGAGTCAAAAAAACCCAAGTGTATTCAAATAAAACAGTTATACAAACGAAGAGTGCCGATTATTTGAAGACGTAACCTCCCCAACCGTACCAATCTCCCCACAGCCATCAATGCAAATCGGATCATGCCAAGACATGGACGTGATATATCTTAAATATAAAATTTCCAAAAAATTCGAATCCAATATTCAAGCGTACGACAATATAGAAATACATTGAAATAAATGTAGAGATTGAACAAAAACACGAGAATAACAAACTATCACTTGCTTTGAGTTCAATGTTTAATATTGAACGATTTTTTCTAGATTATGATTTGACTATACTTTATATTTTAATTACATTTGAAATAAATTTTAAATTATTTAAATAGACTGTATTAAAATAAAGATTGTATTAAGTAAAATAGTGTATTAAAATATGTGTATAAAATCGAAAAACTTCTTTGGGGGATTGAGAATTTATAGGATTGACAAATATACTGAATGAATAACTGAATGAATAATTGTCAGAGAAAGAAATTTTAATTGATGAATGATGACTGAGATTCGCTTCGCTCGTGCAGAGATCTCACGCCAAGTAGCAGAAAGTTTTTATTTCGTATAAAAAAGAAAATTTGTCTCTGAAAGAATGATTTATACAGCTCGTTTACTAACAGAATCTCCATCTCCGTTTCGTCCTATTTCATTCTACAAAAGCCTCTTTTCCGTGAGCATTCTCTGTTCCGGATGTTTTGTCAAGATTTTTATGCACTGAAATACGCTTTAACGAGAAATTAACAGTAAACCGTGTGTCCGTGCAAAATTCTAAATATAATTTTAAAAGAAATTTCATAAAACTGAGGCGAAAAGTTTTCTAGAAATTACGGCGTTCAGAGATAATCTCCATGTCTCTACTTATAAATCTGGGATCCTCTTGCACAATTGAATTAATTTCGAATGAATCGCGACAGGACTGTAATCTACAACTTGAAACTTGCTACTTTAACTCATATTCTTAGTTGATGAGCTATTGCATTATGCGACAGAGTGCAAAGCCGTACTGTTGGACGCAAAATTAAAGTTACACGAATTTTTCCACTTGCTCATTAATTGTAAAAACGATTACTATGCAAGAGGATCCCGATCGACAAGCAGCTTCTCATACTCATTCAATCCCACGAATTCCAATTCTCCGGATCAAATGAGCAATTCGGCTTCTGAACATGCCCGGCTGAAAATGGTATTTGCGCTTCGTTTCTACCCGTAATTATACAGCTACATCGACGATAGGCGACCATCCCGTTTGGCTGGCTGACCACAATAATTGGCAGCGGCCACGAAAGGACACACTTCGATACTTCTCATCCGTCAATTCATTAAGATCGCTTTCATACACGCCGATTCCCGCGATGATTGTTTCCTCGCCCGGAGAGGCTCAATTATAGACGCCCAACCGAATGCTTTGCGCAAACGCTTGTGTAGATAGGATGTACGCAACACATACGTACGTGTAATACGCGCGCGCGTGTGTGTGTGTAATACGCGGGTATGAAAAGAGAATGAATATGGAGATGGCGAAGACCGCGAACAGATAAAGAAGGAAATGGTCAGAATGGAAGGGAAAGAGAAAGACAGGATAATTCTCATTGTTCGGCAGTGGACGCCCTCGAGGCGTCCGCCACTTCAAAGCCATTCGGCTCTCCATAGCTCTCTCATCGAACCAGAGTCCGGCAGTTAATGAACTGCCCTTCGGCGTTGCAATGCAGCTTGCTGGTGGTACTAGTCGTCTAGGAACCGAGCCAAGTGCCGGCGAGACCCATTATCCATTTACATAAAGGGCCGCAACGAGCCAGCTAAGGGTTTACACTGCTCCCTTAACCAACCCTCTCTCCCAAGAATTTCCGGCAACTCCTGCCAGATTAATACGTAGTCTCGCGTCAGATTCCACGCTCTGGACGCGAGACCACTGCTATTTTTTTTCTCTTTTTTTTCCTTTTTGGTCCAACCTCGAACTATTCCGTCTACGAGATATTTACGATCGGCGTGTGGTCAAGTCGACACAGTCGACAGAAATCGTGTGGAATAGAGCGATAACGGTTTTTCGTTTTAAGTAATGTACGATGTATCGGTATCGGCCCGTGCAAACAAATATAACCATAAAATCGCGATGGTTATCGGTCCATAACTAGGACAACTATAACAACCATGGTAGAAAACAAACGACGTGATGTAGCTATACAGCAATAGTTACGACTGAAATTTAGAGGATTGCCATTCGATGGAGATTAGATATTTATGTGATAACAATAGCGCGGATAACGGGTGTGAATAATGACTGATTTGAGAAGTAGAAAAAAGACTTGCTCTATTTTACTTTTTAAGACAATTGAGTTGATTGAAATACAGGGTGAGCGAAAGACTCGAATTTAGATTTTAATTTGCAGCTCGTTCGTTTACTTCTTGCAAAGACGAATTATTTGTTGTATATTATGTTTCAGTATATATCTTACAATTAGATAGAATGAAATCTGATTTTTGTAAAAGTAACAGTATTTTTCTTATTATTACATCGAATTCTGCATCGAGTATTGCAAGTGCAGAGATTGCATTGCGATTGTTTCGAAAGGACTTCGAAGTGATGTTTAAAATTGCATAATCTTTATTAAAACCTAACAAGGCGCGTATTATCGAACTTTTTCTGTTCAAAGAACCTTCTAATAAATAATAAAAGAAATATAACACACATGTAAGCAAGGCAAAGTTTCATTAAAATATACCGATCAAACGAATACAATCGATTTTTCGATGGCATCGAAGCCAGTTTGAATTACATTTAGCAAGTGTCGTGAACAAACCTCTATCACGATTTGATATAGGATGGTCACGCGATATAAGAACACTATTAAACGCATGTGTCGTAACGAATCGTGACAAGATCTTAGCCTTATGGAATCAATTTAAAAAGTCTGTGTACCAGTAAGTACTTGACTTACAAAAAAAAAAAAGAAAGTAAAAACTGACTCTATTAGTTGAAAATAAAATACTTCTTAATAAAGTCAGAATAAATAGTATTAAACGTGTATTACATTGCAAAATATGCCCATACCATATGCAAAAACCTCGATATCAGAAATTTTATATCACGTTTAATTTAAAAATTTCGCACCACCCTTGAATTCTACCGTGAATGTAGCAAGTTCTCTACATGTCACGCTTCAAAAGTTTCAAAAAAGCAAAGCCCCGGCGAACCGCGGCGAACTCGAGGGTGCAATGATACCAAGCCACGTGACACAGTGGTATCGTCCACCTCGCAGTGGCGACATCTCGGACGCGAAGGTCGTTTATTCGCGAAACAACACACGACGACGTTGCTCGCGTAGAGGGTTCCGAGCACCGCGATAACGCGATCCACGTTCCACGATCATCGACCATCAACTTGCCGGCGAAAATCGTTTCGGAAAATAAGGGATCACTCGCGCCACTCACCTGAACCATTGATGTGTGTTGGCACGCGAGACAGACCTCCCCGCTTGGCGGCAGTCTGATGGTGAAATCAGTCCGTGCCAACCCCTGTCGTTGGCCTCGCGCCCCGTGCATTCAGCATCAGGCCGCGCACAAAACGCCGCGACACGCACGCACGCACGTGAGCACTGTTCACGTCACTACCACGACCACGCCCACGCGCCACCGACTTTCCCTTGTCCACGTAGACAGTTCACGTTAGTGTCACGTAACCACCACCAGGGGTGCTGGCCGCGAGTCGACGGCCGCGCGGGCGCAACCAGAGAAAATCGATTATTTCCTTTAGCTCTCTCCTGGGGGTCAATCTTAATCTGGCCGCGATAAATCTATTCGGGATGCATCGCTAATTCACGCGCATCGGCTTCTGTGCAGGCAACTCTCGGCGCCGCGACTCGCAGGCACCGTCGTTACGGACCGAGGACTATCCACTGTCGACTCGCCCTTCCTGGATGAATATCCCTGTTTAACCGAATATCTCGGCAGCCGATGACAATTTTCTCAATGACGATTTGTATCGCTCGGCAAATTTTCCCCCTGCGAAAACGGGAATATTGTCATTTTTAAAAGGGGGAGGTTGCTACGTTAAAACAAGGTTAAAAATGAAAATTATCGATTGTAATAGTTGTACGAGAAGTAACTAACATCCGAGTATAACGTTAGGAATTTTCGTACTTGATGATTTAATAATAGTAGTCGAGCGAATCTATCTCGAAACTCGGGGAGATTTATACTTATAATTCGTAGATATTCGGATCTAATAGAATCTAAATAGAATTTTCATTTTATACGAATGCTAAAAATTAATGTTGAAAAATTAATGTTGAAAAATCTGCTGATAAAATCAAGAGTCAATTTATGATTCGTTCATTGTCGAGTCCCACTTGTTTCAGCCTCAAGCATCAGACCGAATGGCGCGATCTAGCGCATTCGATTTCAATTCAATTAAGCCGAGTTAAAATTCAATTTCACCGTCGTGATACTTTCACGCGAGAATTTCGGCACAGACATTTCAAAAGGGATCCCACCACCGTGCCGTGGTTGGTATCCTTTGAATAAATGTCGGGGACGTATTCAATTTAACTTCTGTCCAACATTTAAAGCCTTAGGAAAGCCGTGGACAGCGTGTTATCGTATTTGCATGATTACCTTTCTCCTGTCCCTAAGATAACACGTTAAAACTTGAACTTGATAACAACAGTCCGCCGTGCGGAAATTAAATAGCCGCGTCAGAATCCAACTTTCCAGACTGTTACTGCCCGTTGCACGTTCAGTTTCCCCAAAAATGTTCACCCGTTCTCTCGCCGAAGTAATCAACGAACGTTCGGTCTCGAACAATGTTAAAAAAAAACGGCCGACGCTCGTCTGAAATTGAAATCTTTTCACGAATCCGATTATCTGCTCGTCGCTCGCGATATAGAACGGGCACAGTGGGGAGAAGAAAGAGATGGACAGCTCCGAGTTCTTGGTCCCGAAGACCGCTAAATTCTTTTTCCACGGATAAAAATGGTCCGTAAGGTTCGCCCGATGGAACCTTGACACAGCTTAGAATTCCTGGCTAGCCAAAGCTACCGCCAGGTAACTCGAGACGTCAAAAAGCGTTGAATAATTTCTGAATTCGCCGAGACAGCTTGTGCCGGTGGTCCCGGCCTATTCCCCGGTGTATCATACGGTCTAGTTGTCAGTATGAATAGAAAAGTGCACATAGTTATGCCTGACCAGCTGTGTAAGCGCCGCGCCACAGCCGCTAGTCCGTTCCATCAACTATGAACCCTGAGGTAACATTTAATGAATAAGTCACATAGATGGAATTACGTTTAAATATTTTATCAATCGTCTAATCTCTAGAGTGCGCGGCATTGGATTGTAATTTATTTAGGGACGTCTTGTCCGTGAAAAGTCGCGCGATGATAGCAGAAAACGATTGAAACTGCAGATTCCCGCGCGGCAAGAGATTGGGGGGAAAAACGATCGGCGACCAGCAATCAATGGTTGATTTATGTAAATGCTTTCACAACCACTTTAAACATGTTTTTAGCGAGGAAACTCGTCGGTTTCCGAATGAAAATGTAAATGGTATTCGTTCGTTGAAATAATCAATGACGCGAGTTCTTTCTACGAAGAAAATTTAACAATATATAGTTTTTGCGAATGCAAAAATTCGAGTTTAATTGTCGAGTGTGGAACACTTGACAATTAAATTCTATTTCGCATATTTTTTTTCTCCATTGAAATTAAACTTTCGATCGTTACGAGTATAAAATGTACATCGTTCGTCGTTTATTAATATTTTTAAATTTTAGATTGACGACAACTTTACCTTTACCTCGTTAAACTGCTTGCAATAGCCCACGATTCATCCTATTACCTGTATCAAAGAAAACGTTTTCACATTTATGTGAAATTTTCCAATTTCACGACGCCGTAGCCATCTTCCGTTTTATTTAAGATCCAGTTAAGAACACACTTTAAGTTCACAGCTTTTTAAACAGGCAGTAAATTATTCATGATGTTATGCTCCCTATAGTTAGGAGCGTAGTGTTTGGTTTATAATACGGTCTACCATCTCCTTCTCGTAAAGATGACGTTGCCTCAGGGACTCCAAATATGAATCTTCAATGACGTCGTACGAATTTAACGACGAACAGAAACTCGATGTTCGTTCGAATTTCTTAGATGATCTTCTTGACGATGATGTCTTGCAAACGTTATGGTTTTTCTTTGAATATCTGTCACCACTCGTATCCCTACTTTTTTGTATAGCTGATCCTTGATTCTCAATTATTGTCGAACGCATCGAGTCATCTTGCATCTGTTGCGATAAAAAAAATCATCGTTTGTATCGACAATATTAATCAATCGAGATAAGATTTGGAAAATATGTTTCACTTTAAAGAGAAACGAGTGGTAAAGTTTTATTTGAAGGTATAAAAATGGGACTGATGGAATTTTTTTTTCCTCTTAAATGCACGCTAGAATTTTTGGCGCTGGGATGCAACGGCCATTATCGATCCAGCAGATCAAATCAATAAAGATGATAAGATGGATGAAAGCATCTCAGGGAGAATCCCCTTTTTCGGACAATCGTACAAAGAGATATCAGAGAAAGGATCATTGTTGAGCGATCGCAAGAGAGTAAGAACTCTTGATTTACCTTTGCATCGACCTCTTGATCCTTCAAAGGAGGCAGCAAGCATTTTTCAGCGATAGCATCCTTCGTCTGTGGACATAGAGGAAAAGTCAGTAGTTAAAACGAGTTCAATAGTCTTCTCGCATGCTGGGCCAAAGTAAAATAAAACGAAAAGACAATAAGACACTCCGTCGAGTGTAAGAAAACAACGGAAAAGTAAAAAAAAAGATTACGAGGTGAAAAAAAATCTATTATTGTCTGCTAAGTATCAATAAACGCATCTACGCCACAAACTAAATAATACTTGTTCGGGAAAGTTTCGGCTCCAAGGGGGACATGTGTGGCCGATGTTATCCGTTGTTTCAACGTGACATTGGCCAAATGTGTTGTCGATATCCGGGAAGGGAAAAAACTGCCTTATATCACGGTCGAGGGCCTTGTCAGGCATAAAACGAAGCTCTCCCAGGCGGTCAAGGCGACTTGGAGCTACTAAGGGCCCAGGTCAATTGATGCTCGCAAATCCTCTATTGCGAGCCTGGGTCCGACCAGATGGGATTCGTACGTGGAAACTTTCCCGAACATCGGCCTGAGAAGCAGAATTCTTTTTGGCTTCGCGACGCTGCAGTTCAGCTCTCGATCGAATATTACCACCGAATGGAACCATTCCTTGATATTCAGGCGCGCGGACAATATTTTCATACAACTTTTTGACTGAAAGTAATTTCTCCTAGAATTCTAGATTACAGCAGGCTTACGTTAATGAGGACGTTAGTTTCTGAAACTATTCCCACGTCAACAAACTCGATCGTTTCGTTAAAAATTCCACGTCGCACGCCGGGGCGTAACGCCGGAAATTATTTTGAAATAGTTTCCCGGGGAAGTTGCCTGCCCCTGCGGGATTGGTATTGCGAAACGTCGCGAAACCTATTCCGAAATTCCTTTGTAAATTGTTTTGCGGTGGCCAGTACGTCGACGCAACGGCAGGACAAAGAAAGCCCCGGGCTTGCAAACATGCATAAAGAGCGTAACTCGTTGAAATTCAGACGGCGATTATCGATAAAGAGAGACAGAACAGACAGGACAGATGAGGATGCTACGAACGAGAGGGGCACTCTCGCAACGACGAAAGTAAGCAAAATCTAATTCCAACGGCGGTAGGCGAGTCACGGGACCCGGTCCCCTATCCCAGAGAGATGTAACATGGGTTTATCCACGTGTAGAGAATTTCTGTACCTTCTCTCGCCCTCGTATCCTCAATTCCTGCCCTGTCCTTGTGGTAGTTGCGGCCTGCAGCCCTCGCTTTGTGCATATAATTGGATTTAGCTTCGGATACCAGTCTCTCTACTTTGCTCACCAGCATCCACGCGCATCCAACCATTCCTTCGTCCTTTTCCCGCCCTTTCCATCCTACCTCCCTCATCGACCTCGACGTCTTATGATTAGATCTAACTCCATTTAACGGCTAAAGACTAATTTCCCATACTGTATCGCCGATGGACGATTGCACGATAAGGGGCGTGTAATTAACAAACTGCGAAACATGTTTGCACCCGCTCTACCTGCGTTTCTCTCGGTTTCCTAAACACACGAGCCGGATTATCATTGAGGAAACTTAATCTCCCTGATGAAAGTGAACGGTTAATATACTCTGGATGATCGATGCGTTTGTAATTCCGTGCGCGTACGTGCGTGTGTGTTCACGATTGTAATTACGGAATGCAATTGGGGGAAAGTTAATTTCATATCAAGAAAAAAAACTAAACAATCGCGATTCATCGCGTAATAATTACAATACTGATGCAATCAGTTAGAAATCTGAAATCTGAAATCTGAAATCTGAAATCTGAAATCTGAAATGCCCAATGACAGGAGAGGCTGCGCGACGTGAACGATCTCGTAACGAACGTAGAAACAAAACGCGAGGACCAAGGGAGGATGAAACGAACGACGAATGAACAAGGGAAAGAAAAAACAAAACAAGGAGACGCTCGCCATTGTTAACGCGAAAGTGATACGTACGTAATTAATTTCTCTTATAAATCTTCCGAGGGGACCGTTACGAGGCTTGACTTTCGCGCGCTGAACAAGTAAAACGAATCGGTTTTCGTCGCGATACCTCTTTGCGTCCTCTAATTGGCAATTAAGTATCGAGCGTAACGCGAGCAAACAGCAGACGATGTTAATTCGTCATCCTGCCACGCCTCGGCTATCCTTTTTCTACGATATTATAGCTCCAAACACGAATAGTTGGCTTTGATTTGCGTCCGCGCGGTCCGATTCGATGTTTGATTTTTTTTTTTTTTTTAACGAATTCGAAAGCGCCGAAATGAGAACAATTTTCCGTGCACGAGTCGAAAGAGATTGGTATTACCGTTTTGCAACGTTGTCGCAAATTGAAATTATGATGCGCGCGTGTGTGTGTATCGGAAATTTTCAAACTTTTGCTGCAAGCTTTTGCGTGCCGCGTAACAGTTTTTTTCTTCTTTTTTTTTTTCTTTTTTGTACAAAATAACGAAAAACTGTTCGGCGATAAAATTAATTAAATGTTTACAATTATTTACGAGCATCCTCGAGTACGAAAACACTTCGCGCTTTAATGGCCACAATGTTCGTTGCAAATTAATTTTGAGTAAAGTATGAAACATCGTTGAAACAAAACAAAGGACAACTTTTATATCTTTTTTTCCCAGTTTTTTAGACTTTTGTAGAATTTTTATTTTCACAGTGGAAAAAACGTCGCTTATCCCTACTGTTAATTCAATACAAACGTAAAGATTAAAGAAAGACCACCTGTACGTGTTTCTCGCAGGTTCAACTACGTGAGACTGTAGCCTTAAACATCAGACGCAAATTTAAACGTTTAATTATATTTTATGAAAACAGGATGTGAGAAAAAAATTATTAAAATGTAAGCAGTAAAAATAATACTCAAAGTTACGAAGTAACGAGGCAATCACAGCATTCGTTAATAAATTACATACCCTGTAACCTGCAAATTTCTAGCTTCTATCCGACGTTGTTAAATAATGTTGGAAAATGAAGTTTATAAAAATAAGGATTGACAGAATAAAGAAGTCTTAATGCTGCGGTAACAGAAAAAGATTAATAACTCTCTGTATTCTCGCTACTTTCTATTAAAGCTCTCTATGTTTCTACTCGCTGACGACTCACAACTCTCTGTCTTCATTCTACGAAGTCTCTCTCTGCTGGATTTTTTTACGACATGGATTCTCTCTGAAACTTTCGACCTCTCACACATTCACGCACACATACACAATCTATAATAATATTTTAAGCCCTAGGCCTGGGCAACTTAAAAAAAAAATATTCGCAGGCCTAGCCTTCGCTCTAAACGCTACAAATAGCGCTCCACTGGCGACAATTGTCTCGTTGTTGGCCACTAGAGAAAGGTCCGATCCCTTTCCCAGAATTCCCCATCCCACACTATACATATATCAGCCGGATTACCGGCTTGTGTAAGAGAGCATGAAAAATTTTTCTCAGACGCATCGTTCATTAAAAACGTCGCATTCGTTATTTCTCTGTGAAACTCTGTAGTTCCCCTTGACCGTAAGCTCGCGGATTTCGTCCGACGCTGTACGTCAGGATTGTGCGCATGACACGTACCTTGGTCCTGTATGCTTGCAGCAGTATCCGCTGGCGATTACGCGCACTAACTGAGTTCCCGTATGACCTTCGCCGCATCAGCCACTCTCTCTGCAACAACAAACAATCCCTGAAGCTGCAATCGCTTCGATGAAACTTTTCAAACTAAACAGACCTGAGGAGGGAGAAAGGGGGGTTGGAGGAGAGGGCTGTTCGAATGGGCGCCGGGGGCTTTATTTACTTTTTACGAAAGCTCCGCGACGGCCTCCGCCATCCCTCGGCAAGTTTCCGGTAACGGTAGCGAGCACATACACGTACAACCCCTACATCCGACGAAGCGTCTGACAACGGCACACTTCTACCCTATATACGTATAGTACCTCTTATTTCTCTCCCTCGTTCTCCTTCTCGCTCTTTTTCTCACTCTTGCTTCTCCTCCTTTCTGTCCTTCTCCTTGCCTGCTCCTCTTTCTCTCTTCTTCTTGCTGTTTCTCTCTGCTACACGCGCACAGACACGCACACATGTACACACGTACAGTCACATACAGCATCGAGCATCCGGCGCGGGTTTGCCCGTTAAAAGTGCAGTAAGATCGATCGATCGAGCTACGCCGAAAATCGTCGAGTGCCGACTCTCCCCCGGCCGAATCCAGCGAGTAAAGTAGATTATGCAAATGCTCGTCGAAAGAGAAGAACGATGCAAAAGGAACGGATAGGGAGGATGGGTGAGAGATGGTAACCAGGCCAGATAGAAGGGAAGAACAAAAGAACCGGAAGGGAAAAGGAGGAAATTGTATCTGGCGAAAGGGTCAGGTCCGACGCATCGCACGATGTTATCCTTAAAAGTTAAATAGCCAACAAACGACGTTTCAATGGACGATGTCTTCTTTTTCTCCCTTGTCGGTTTGGAGCCTCCAATACCATCACGCTACTCTCTCTCTCTCTCTCTATAGTGTGTCACTCTGGTTTTTCGTTTCTCTTGTTTACACGTCGCGCGTCATGCTCTCGTGAAACCGCAACGTTAATACACGTCGGTACAGTTAATATCACGGCAAGTTAAACCGGGCAATATTAATACAACCTTTCGGGTGTCTGTGTAATTATGGACATTATGGCGTACCTCTGCTGTCCCCTTGTTCCAGTCCGCTGACCTCCCCCGGCGTTTCATTTAAACTGTTCTCGACGGCGCGTCCACCAGGAACAAATTTATTCCCGTGTGTACTTATCTACGCCGGGGGTACCAAGTTACTCGGTAATCCCGGATAATAGCGAAAGAATGTACGACAAATGTGCGGCTGTAAGAAAGATACTCGGATAAAGTCGGTATTTTTCACCGGGAGCAAGTTGCAGCCCGAAACTTCTTTTTGTATCGCCACCGTACGTGCACCTTACTCCCGTGTAACTCCTCGTTGATCCTCCTGGCTGAGCCTTCCTTTTTACCTCGAAATGTTTAATGCAATTATGTTTGGATCGTGATCCAAATTGTTTCGGTTGTTCCGTTTTCAAAAAATTACGAGCCATGGAATAACAAACGCGAACTCGACGTATTAAAGATTGAAATCGACCCAGTTTGCGTTGGTCGGTTTAGACGATCGGTGAACGATCGATCGTCTAAATCAATTCACGTAGTTTCTCTCAACAGTTCTCTCCCCGAAGTATTATTTATCGACATCCTCGCTTGAAATTTGTACCAAGTTTGATTCACTTCGCAACTAAAGACTAAAATCATCCTCGACCTACTAAATATCCCAAGATATATCTTCCGAAACTATACTCCAGTTTAAACAGAGCTTCTCCGTAACGTTTTGCTCGTATTACAATTCCGTCGTAATTTTACGTTACAGTGCGAGTTACTATATAAATATTATTTACTTTTGCAAACAATGCAATCTTCGAAACTTCTGTTCTAACTCTTATGCTAACACGGCGTTGACAATAATTCACGTTCGCTTACATTCCATTAACGTTGCGTAAGAAGGAAATGTAACATGATGAAGTCTGATATAACACAATTACCATATTCCATGGTTGAAGTTCAAATGTTTCGTGAATATTCAAATATTCCAAGAAATCTTCGTTCCATAAATCTCTGTCAAAAAAAAAAAAAAAACGATTAAAATTCCCTAAATATAAAATTGTCAACAACGATCCAAGCGTTTTTCTCAAATAATCGTGACTGACATCTAGTTGCAACATCTATCCAGACGGATAGAAATTGCTGAAGAACCGTCGCTGAACGATCGCGTGAAATTTTGATTTCCAATCCAGTGAAATCGTCGCCGATGAAATTCTTTCGTCTTAAAAACGAGCAAGAATGCGGATACGTGTCCGCGCGAGAGAATACGCGTGACTCCATGGACCATGGGGCTGACCTCCTTCTACCTTTCCCTGTTCTTCAGCCGAGTTCCAACTCGCGGTGCTGGGAACTCTGAAAAATTTTACAGGCCGACCTCTCTTGCCTCTCGAGTATCTAGCTCAAAGGCTTCTGGAATTTACTGTGTCTCCGAGTACGTCGGCGACAACTATTTCCTCGTCGTGCGCTTGGCGACGGGCGGCTGTCGAAGCTGTACCGGCACGCCAACCAGAATGCTGTCCCGGAGGAACGGCATTGCTGCCGATTTTTTCAAAGCATTCGCCGCTCTCGCGACGCCATCCTGTTAATTCCTGTAGTAACTTTGCTCGCATTTACTTTAAAAGAGCGTTTAAGATCTGTCTAATCTGACGATGTGAAGTTTCATACACGTACAATACTATGCCAGAAGTGTTTATTGAAATTTGAATAATCAGCGAAGTTTGTAGCGTTGCAAGTGACTTTTCGTTTATCTTGAATAAATGTAACTTTAAAACTTTAACCGTGTTCTCCTGGGTTAAAACTGTATTTTTTTGACCCGTTCTTTTGCGGTAGGTCTCTGCTTGTTCCTCGTAAAACTATCTAGTCTATCACTTAATTATTCTCTCTTTCCATACTCTTCGTTCAACTTACGACTAATCCACTAGCCAGTGAAATGTCTTCGAACAAATGTTTGAAGATGAAAGTTTATTTCACTGCCAAGTTCATCAACGAACTGAGGATCTGTGCATGTCTTGCCAGAAGTTTGTTCGTAAAGGTGCCTGACCTTTTTGGAAATCCGTGTGAAATTTTTCGTGTATCGTTCGACGTATGAATTTGATGGGGCTTGCACGAAGAAAATAGAAGGCAGGAAATGATAAGGTAGTTCCGAGGAAACGACCGCATGTTTATTAGATTGAAGTTACGAAGACGGGCGACAAGCTAACTCGCTTTAGGTCTTCCGTGAAATTGTAAACTGTGATGGGTCGACGGAAGCGAAGTTTCTTCTACTTGCGCTTTCTCGGCGCAGTGCCGGCAGGTTAACTTCCGGTGGGACAAGGAAACGAGATTGCGAGATGTCTCTGTTCGAACTTCTGCTAACTCGACTTTAGCCCGAATAGCCGCGCTCATCCACGAATCATCAAAAATGCGATTCACGTTTTATGAATACGAAAATATATGTTTAGAAACGTTCCCTATAATAAAGATACATAGGAATTGAATTTTAGAATGCAAAAAAAGAATAAATAAATACAATACTTTAAATGAATAAAATAAATCTCTTCTAGTTCTTCAAGTCTGTTTTTACTCATGATGTATATGAATGTACGTAACAAGAAATAATAAAATGCGCGTAATAAATGTATTTGTATCTAATAAAAATCACAACGATCAAACAGTCCTGAGTTGTAATTAATTAACGGCAAGATTTTTCAAACAGTCTGTTGCCAACGCTAACCTCCCTTATTCTCCGATCTCGATCTCACGACGAATAAATCCCAGTTCAATTAAGTACGGTCGAAGGATATGTCAGAAGGGAACAAACGAAACACACTTACCTTCGCTTGCATCTCAATTTTATCGGGCCCAAGAGATCGATCAAGCTTCGGTATCGGCAAGGTCTTGTACTCCTCGATGGTATACGGCCTGTAGCCGAGACTCTTCTTCGATTTATCGTCAGACGTGCTGTGCTTAGCTGTGTTCGAGCTGGAGAAGATAGTGTTTGTGTCTTGGAACGTTGATCGACGCACAGTTTTAGCGGATCGATTGGCAGAGGCCAGAGGATCGGTAGATCCCTCGATTATACGTCGATAAAAACTCAGCTCGCTTTGATCGTCCCTCGGGGTCGCCAACGAACGTGTATCGTCGTCACTGAGCTCTTCTCGTTCGCTGTCTCCGCAAACCGACAAGGTGGAACCCTCCGGGGATCGAGCCTTGTATTGTGGTCTACCTGCGAACAACGAGATACTAAAGATACATCTTCCTCAGGACGTTCTTCGTCGCTATCGCTTTGAAATTGAAGTAGGAATCGCTAGTTTGTACGCGACTCGAAGCAAGGATATTCTCAAATCTTTTGATATTTAATACTTCAACAGCAATATATTTCGAAAATTATGACGAAGATCATAAAATACGTCGAATAATCGATCGATTGACAGCGCAGTGAATTTTGAAACCATGCGTTTGTGAAGGAAAATTGTAAATTAATTTACAAATATAATTATCATACGAGGACAGATCGATAGGTAACAGTAATTCATCTTAGATCGACAGTCTTTGCATTAACAAGAATCAGTCAGTATTTACAATTAAACTTAAAACAGACATTTAAAGACAATATCAAGCGGACAAATTCTTCGTGCTTCGAACTATCTCATAGCTCTTCCAGGCTAAATCCCTTCGATATTAAACTACAACAGGCCAGGGCGTAATCTCCAGGGCGTCGTAACCGTACCGCACGTACCGTGGCGCACGTAACCGTTTAAAAATAGCGATCCAGCCAAAAACAATACTTCTTCTCGCGGAAAATCGGACCTAGTGGACACGTCGCGCTTCGAATTACAAGGAAGATCCAAATAACAATAAAGCAGGAGGATGGCCGGTCCCTGGGCAAACAAACGAGAAGGGACGGTCCTGAGATGACCACCGTACGTTCTAATTCTCCGCGGACATGTACCACCAACGTCGAAAAGACATCTAATCACGACCAAGGTAAACCTTCTCCGAGGAAAATTACATCGTCCCGGTGGCGTTTCAAGCATCGCCACGTAAACGCACCCTTCCCGCCCTTCGTGTCAGCCACGAACTAAGAAGGAAGAGGAGGAGCAACATCATCTGGTTTCAGACTAACTGAATCTCCGACGATAAAGCTCCAAATAGGAGCGTGGCTTTCTCGCCTGCTGAACCTTCGGGCCGAGTACGTCTCCGAGTTTTTTGTTCGGCTTCATAGGCATCGGTACGTCCTTCGAGCAACATTTCGTCGTAGACGTCTTCGAGAAACGCTTGGCATAACTTGTATCAGCTAGTCTTTTGCTGCCACCATTTTCTTCTCGTTTCGAATCGTTTGTGCTCTGAAAAGCAAGAGAGTGAGTAGGTTTGATATATGAAATATTCATATTCATTTGCTTGATTAAACAAATCGAAGGAACTTTACTCTTCAGTGATCGATAGAAGCAAAATTGTAAATTTATAATCACCTAATATTCGTAGTAACAAGCTTTTTTTTTTTCTTCCTTTTCCTTCAATTGATGTTTTACAAACAGCACAAAGTCGTAATACAAAAATAAATAGAGCAATAAAATTGAAGTTTATAATTTATGAAATAATCGAAATGTTCCTTGTGTTGCAGCCAAGTAGAATCAGAACGGTATTTCTCATCGCGCCAGGGATCTTACGTTTCTCTTAAGGGGATCTGCGACGTTTCGTTTTCCACTGCCCGAAGACGTCGGACACCGTTGCTTGGACGCGTCTATGAGTCCCCTGTTCGCAATTATCGCATTCTTGCTGCCGGTTGTCCCCGTGTCTTTGTTGATACTCGACGTAGTTTTATTAGATCCGGTATCTGAAACATTTCCGGTGAAAAAGAAACGGAACAAAAATCAATACTCTCTGGTGAATCGATCTCGTTTTTTTCTTTTTCTGGCCGTTTCTTAGAAAAGATATCAAATATCGGGGAACTCTAACTCGTTATTATCCAGAGAAACTTAAACAATAATTAGAAATTAGTCTATCTGCAACATCAAGACTTAATAAGACGATTGGTAAGGTCAATCACGACTGTTGTCGTTCTTGCATCTTTGCGTATTTGCCTTGGATTGCCACTGATGTGAGAATGAAAATGAAACTGAATTTCTTGACTTGAATTTATTGAATATCGAGCTTGGTGGCTTGATATGCAATTCTTGCTTGGGTAAGAATGTTGAACAGAGTGAGACTAAATATGAGACTACTTGAATAATTTTTTGTAACCAAATGTATTGACTAACTATTTGTAACTAACTATTCTGAACTGATTTGATTGAACTCTAAATTTTGACTGACCAACTTTCTCTTTTATCCGGCTTTGAATTACTTCCAAAGAAGAAGTTATAGAGGGATATATACCAAGATACCAATCAGGAAGTATAGGAGAAAGTTTCCAAATTTTCCCATCGCCACCCATAAGAGTGGGGCATTTCTGAGAACGATCGTCTTAGGAAAATTATTCCGCTGCTTACACACTCCCTCGAGTACGCAGTTGTTATGACACGATGATCCCCATGGTGCGGAATATTTCGTCGCATTTAAAATTGACCCAGATGTATGGGGCGCCTTGTCTGGAGGTTCGAAGTGGCCAAAGACCTAATTTGCAACGCTGAGCTTGGGAACATCAATGCCATACGTGTTGCGTACCCTTGGCCTTAACAACGAGTATTTTAATATCGCCTATAATGATATAACTCTCGAGTAAATAGCTCTTTAATTATCAGGCGTCAATATCATAGTGATTAAATGATGCGTTGAAAATTGTAATTTTACTGATCACAGGGGTAAATACTGGAATGTTAAATGCTAAATGTTGAAATACTGTGTATGTGTTTTATTCTCCCGTTTCTTCCCAAGTTAATGACAGATCAGCAAATAAATTAATGTTCAAAATTTTACTTTGTTCTAGGTTAAATCCACCGGTGTTTCTGTATAAAAAATTCTGATTCCCTGGTGAGATTTCGTTAACATTCTCGAGGGAATCCATGGAATATACTGACATTTTGGAAACACTTTCGATCTATTTAAAAAGTATGCGAAAAGTTACATAAAAAGCTTGCGGATATAATTATATTATATCGCGATATAAGTCAAATGAGCAAATGTAAATACTTATTTGGTTACACGACTCATTTCAAGCAGTTTCTTGTGTTTTGTATAAATACCTACATATATGGTGAATCTAGCAAAAAAATTACCTAGAAATACCTAGAAATATAAAGATATTTAAATACGAAATGTAAAATGAAATGAAAAATATCATGTTTCTTTTTTCAACATTACTACCAAATGATCAAATCACGTTTCAAATTGTTTCAAAAGGGCATGCGATATTTTACGGTTTAATATATTCTGTAGAAAGTGAAAGTAGATGAATGAAAGAATAAATCAACAAACTGTACACTTATATTTGCAAAAAATAACGCTAACGACAGATAATGTACTAGATACTGTGAATATAAAACGGTAAACCAAATAAACTCTCCGCAGCCGACGCAAATATTTAAGCCGGAATATCTCAAGAACCAGAAGAAACCCCATTGAAAATTCGAATTTTGTATCAGGAGAACATGAGTACTGAGGAGGTGTCATGACAAAGCCTTCTTCTGATATAGACGATTTTCAGAAAATCTTTAAACAGAAATATCTCGAGAACTAGGAGGTATTCCTCGCTGAATGTTCGTATTTCTTACCAATAATTTACTTATTCAACTAATTATTCTTACAGTCTAGTTCATATTCCACTCTACTGGAATATGAAATAATTTTTCAACTTAAACCAGACTGTAGGTTGCGCTGATGTCGTTTTGCAAAGATTAAAGTTTGGAAAACGATATCAATTACAAAGTCTCACCACGAAGAGGTGACTACGCTCGAGTCCCGCCTTGGTCTCTCCTAATCCCATGCATTCTCCATTACATGCAAGTCTTGTCAATTCAACTTAAAGAATACCGAGTTCTACTAGGATTACATAAAATGGACACAGACGTTCGAGCTCAAACTTAAATCTAAAGCTCTAAGACGCTAGACTGAGCTTGAACTATGGAACTCTGTCGCACAACAAACAACGGTCGCACTAACAGTAGATTCATCATACAATACATACAATACGTACAATACATAAATACAAATCGCATACAATTGCAAATCAAACAAGTAACGCAATAATTCGCAGCACTATCAGCGCATTCTGTATCAGAAACACGTTTATCTAATTCGGAATGAAAGAAGAGAAATGAAGCTACTGACTTTATTCTCAACGTCGTGCTTTGCAAAAAGGGATAATGAGGATGAAAGCCGCGATTTGTCTGCAAGTTTCGCTGTCAGTATGCCAAATCGAGGTTCGAACACTTAGAGGCGAATAATGTAACCTTCAACGAGTGGAGATCCGAAGAACTGCTGAGCCGTATTACAAATGACGTTAGATTACAAGAATCTCACTTCGTTCGATTGGAGGCTGCAGTTCCCCGAATTGGCACACTGACAGCCAAAATTGCAGACTCTACTCTAGTACATTGACAGTAATGATAAAAACAGCAGTAACGATAGTAACAACGTAGAGAGAAAGGAGTAGGGAGATTCTTAATTTCGTTCTAAGTTAAATAAACGTTGGATTCTTTAGAGTTCATAAACACTAGCGAACGATGATCCGTGATGAGATTGAATTTGTACCTGAAGCCTTCGAAGAACAATCCTCGATAGAAACTACAAGTTACAGTTTTGTACGCAAGGCATAACGACCAGAAATAGCGATATACAACATCCATCATAAATAGCGTACTTCATAAGTTTTATTACCATTACGGTTAAGGGTCAAGGTCCTCTCAGAGGATGTGCACGACGTAACTGGCCAAAAAATGGGAGAAGTTTCGAAGAGATATTGTTTCGAATTACTAATCAGCGAGCTTCAACCATTGCACAAGGTACCCTCTGCAATCGACACGTCTCGACATTAGTTTTTTTCTGGACAACAATCTTATCGTGCTACAGTTTGTTCGGGAAAGTTTCTGGACGAACATATGGCACAGATGTCATCTGTTATTTTAACGTAGCTTTAAATACGTCTTAAATTGTCTATATTCAGGAAGTGAAAGTTGCGTTGTGTCATAGTCGAGGGCTTTGTTAGGCATAGAACAAAGCTCTCCCAGACTGTCAAGGGTTTATGACTCCTTGGAGCCATTCGGGGCACTTGATGCTCGCAAACCCCCTAGTTCCGATCGGATGGAGACTTTCCCGAACATCGACGAGAGAGCAGAATTCTCTTGGCTTCGCGACAGTGCGGTTCAGCTCTCCATCGCATATTACCGAAAGGAACCGTCTCTTGATGTTCAAACGCGTAAAAAAAAATATACAGTCCAGTTAAATATAACGAGCAACATACACCTCGCTAACACAGTTATTCTTGGAAAATACCACCAACAAGCATTCGATGTGAGTAAGTTTTTCTGTACAATTTCACTAGCAATCAAGCATTGTGATTCAGTGTCTTTCAATCAATCAGTCACTCATCCAAATATATCATTCGATCACTAAGGCTTCGCCGAAGTCCAACTTCAATACGTTATTCAATCTGAACTATCCTTACCCTCGTAACTGTCGTAAAGAAAGCAGACTGAACGGAAAGAAACGAACATCGTAGCCGCGAATTCGCGTCGTGACATACGGAGACTTTGAAAGTTGAACTATATCATTTTCCAGGAGTTCTTTCATTTGTTTATCTATCTCAGCCTTGTGAATAAGTAGGTAGCGATATTGTTTAGTGTGGGCCGGGATATCGTCCGTTGTGGGGATCTTATGAGTTATTACATTTGTTTTTCCTAACTTTTCCCCGGAAAGATGAAAGAGGTTGTGATGAAACGATAGAATATCATCAACCAATGTTCTTTCCAGCCAGCTCACTTCTAATACTTTAAACATTATATGTTTTATCTTATATATTTTATATATTTTTAATTAGATAATGTTTAAATAATTAGAATATTCAGAAATATTATTTAAAAATTCACTTCTAAAATTTAGTCGACGTGCACGCGACGGAAGTTTAATTGGTAATGAGCTCTTTGTACCAGTAGAGATTAATCTGATGTTTCGGTCGTCAGTAACGCGAAACAATTGATAATTTTTGTTAATATTTCGAAAAACAGTTTTTCTATTGTACTAATCAATAATTTCATAATTTTTACATTTCTATCGCAAAGTTACACTTCCACGAATTTGTTACAGTGTTAAATATAATAATTTATTAATTTTTAATAAAACCGATTAAAACTAATTTACACTTTCATGATGCTAATTTTTAAGCTACAACTGCATTGATATATGTTAAATAAAAATTATGTATGTAAAAATATTTTATTATGTAATAAAAATTTACGTAGAGAAAAATTATTTAGTCAAAAATTAAGTTAAGCAGTGATCATCGCTTCTGAATAATCGCGCAACATAAATACGTACATATATATATATATATATATATATAATGTAATTATCTTTTTCATTTGTAAATAAAATAATTAATAATATATAAAAGTATAAGGAAATTCAATGATTGATTCAGTTGTTATAAATAAATAGTTAAAATTGTTACATAATATACAAAAATATCATAGAAATATTAACTATATTTATAGTTCGAATAATTTATTTAAAACAATTAAGTTATTTTATTTCTATGGCATTTCTATATTTGATATAATTTTCACAACCTTCCTATTACGATTAAACGATTAAATTAATAATTTCATTCAATAATTCACGTCATTTGTCTTAAATACATTGTTCAAGTTGATTGTTATAAATTATT
The DNA here is from genome assembly GCA_032399595.1 of Tetragonula carbonaria. Lineage (NCBI taxonomy): Eukaryota > Metazoa > Arthropoda > Insecta > Hymenoptera > Apidae > Tetragonula > Tetragonula carbonaria. The sequence goes on from JAUCRC010000002.1 coordinate 11,165,238, forward strand.
TAGTTAAAATTTAGTAGCGCTGCAGTGCAGAAACTGCCTAAATCGATAGAATGGTAGAAAGTGTGTATGGGGTTAGGTGGTGACCTCCAAAACTTGTAACATGAAAGAACATTGGTTGTTCAGTCTATCCTAGTTAGTCAATGTCCTTTACTTGTCTTACATGGCAGCACTTATCAATTACCGTAATAAACGCCATCTATTGTGAATGTATTAAACATTTTTATGATATAAATCATAACTTCGAAACTTGAATACTTTGTCAGATACCGTGCTACGCGCTGTACGTATGCAGCTAAGTTTCTCACTTAACTTTTAAATATTTTTTTTAAGTAGTTAAAAAGAGAGGGAAATCATATCAGGTGTGTTGATCTTTCTTCGTAGCAGTAATACGTGAAAGTGAATAAATATAAGTAAAAGATTTCTTCTTTACATAAGACTAATATAATTTATTCATTTGTTTAAGAAATAACAATTGCGTTGTATGCCGCAGAGAGTGAGAAGTAAAAATATATCTTTATTAATATTCGTAGTTTCGTACAAAGGAGTATAATAGAAGACTAATATGGCTAAAAAGTTAAAAAAGAATACCACAGATGCAAAAAAAGCCGGCAAAAATAGGATCGTCAAACAAAAGAATAATCGTCAGGTAAGTTATAATAGGTTATACAACATATGTATGTAACAGTTGTATTTATACTATAATAAAAATTACAAAGCATTTGCAATTATATAAAATTATAGAACATTTGTTATATTTATCTTAGAAGAAAAAATCGACAGAAGACGATGAAAATAAACTTAAACCCGCCATTCTTAAAGATCAAAATTTGAAGTTCAAAAGTAAATCTACAAAAAATAAATTAACTAAAACTGTAAAACAAATATGCAAGAATGACAAAAAACGTGTTTATACTGACTTCTTAAATTCTGACACTATAAAAGCAGTAAATGTAAAGAACAAAAGTAGAAGTAAAGTAAGAGAACAAGTTCAAAATAAAAAAAATCAGCAACTTAATAACAAAACACTAAAACGTCAGAAACAAAATAAAAAGAATAAAATTTCTGATCAATCTAAGAGTACAATTAATGATAATGAGATTGCAAAAAAAATGAAATCTAAATGTATGAAACCTGAAACAAAAAAGAAACAAAAATTAAATGAAAAAAAAAATTTAAATAAAGTATTAAAAAAGAAATTGAAACAAAGAAATAGTAAATTTTCAATAACTTCCAAAAAGAAAAATGATGATCCTCAAGTAACCAGAAACCATAACTTAGATATCAAACATTTGCAGAAATTACTTTCTAATAAACAAAAAGAACAAAAGCAGAAAGTAAGCATGAAACCGCAATCTTTAAGACAAAGAATGATGACTAAATTAAAAGCTTCTAGATTCAGATATTTAAATGAAACTCTTTATAATAATGAAAGCTCAGAATCTAAAAAATATTTTAAAAATGATCCTGATGCATTTAAGGCATATCATGAAGGATACAAACAACAAATTGAACAATGGCCTGTAAATCCTCTTGATAATGTGATAGCTTCAATTAAAAAAATGTTAGTATATTTTTTACAGTTAAATTATTATTTAATTGTTATATCAAACATTATATGAACGAATGAATATTAATCATATCATAGGCCAAAACAATACATAATTGCTGATTTTGGATGTGGAGAAGCAAGACTTGCTGCTACAGTTCCTCATAAAGTACATTCTTTTGATTTTGTTTCTCTAAACAAAAATGTGACTGCTTGTGATATAGCACATACACCCTTATTAACAAATAGTGTTAATGTTGTTGTATTTTGTCTATCACTTATGGGAACTAATCTTAAAGATTACATTATAGAAGCAAGTAGAGTTCTTAAAAAAGGGTGAGTACAAAATAAACATAAGTAATAAAAATGGATACTAAACTTTAATGGAAGAACTTTAAAGAACATTTTTGTAAAATTCTTGTAAAAAACATTTGTTCCAGTGGTATATTGAAGATAGCTGAAGTTGAAAGTCGATTTGAACGAGTAGAGGATTTTATAAACGCAATAAATGGTTATGGTTTCAAAAATATTTGGAAAGATTTATCTCACAATTTGTTCTACTTTTTAGATTTTAAAAAAGAAGGAGACATTAGCGGTAAAAAAAATAAATTACCTTCTATTACATTAAGACCATGTTTGTATAAAAAACGTTAGGTGATAAGCAGTGGAAATATTACACATTTCATTAAAATTTTTAGTAAAATTTATTTTGTTGTATTTACTGTATTTCGTCCAATAAAAATAATTATAAAGATATGGAAAAGATGTTCCATAATGTTTTGACGTCATATCTTTTTCAAATGAAATCAATCACATTTTGGATATTTAATATATGTGCCAGCTTAAACAATGTATTATTCTTTGAATACATTGGTCTGTTTGGCACATTTATAAAAACTTTAAAATAATAAATATTGTGCCTATTTTATTCATAAATAACTTTAAAAAATGTATTATTCTTAAAATGCTTAATGCAATTTACAAAAACTTTAAGATAATATATACAAATATTATAAGTATTTGATTCATAATTAATAAAGTTTTATAGCTAAATTATAATGCACGATGTTAGATATATAAGATTATATAATGTACTATATTACAACTAAAATCCCCTTAAATTATTCATATGTATACCATTTAAAACATTTTGTGTTTCTTCCTTTAAATCTTCTAATTTTTCCACTATTTGTAACTGTAAAATAATAATAAAAATAACAACTAATATATTATTGATACAAACATAATATAAAACGTAATTTACTTTTGTAGCTGCAATAATCCGTGCTGCAGTTTTTTTATTTAGATATGTTATTTTATTTTGCAAATCCTTTGGTTGAGATTTAGCTATGTTCTAAACCCTGCGTTATACAATTGACTGTACCCTATAAAACGGAATAATATTGCAATTCAAATAAATTATTATTTTAGTTTGTAAAAAAATATTCTTACAATTTTGACTAAAGGCAAACCCATCAATGCCTCTAATTCCAGAGGACAACAATATGATAATCTTTTACTAAACATATTTAATAAATCTTTAAATGCCCAAAATTCATCCAATTCCTGGAATATTCATTCATTGAAATTTTATGAAATATTATTACACTTTATATACACTTACTTACCTGACAAAATCGAATCACAGAAGATGCAAACGATGATACAGCAGTCAAAAGATTTTGTACGATACCTCTGTTTATTTCATATTTTTCTGCTATAGCATACACTGCATGTTGAGACCACAAATCATACAATATTAGTGTTACATAAAATCTGTGAATCACTCTTGGTTCCACATCCTATTGCATGTAAAATAGCTTATAATATAAAAATAAATCTAATACAAATGAACTGATAAAAATTTAATATAAACGACTAGACACAAACCTTGGGCAGTAATCCATTGCGTATTTGACCTATATTTGCTTCATTAATTCCTAGAAGTCTAGCTGTTTTCATTTGCGTTTCTGATAAATTAATTACCTACAAATATATTATGAAAATATGGAAATATGAAAAAGTTATTGTCAACGGTAATAAATTATAACTTAAAAGTTACCACATCGTAATAAATTAATCCGTTTATTTTTATCTGAGATATTAAATCATAAGGAGTAACAAGATATAAAAGATGTAAATAATCAATAAGAATTAAATGTTCTTGAGCCTTTTTTAAATCTTGATACAATGTATATGCACACTGCATATTAATGCAAGCTTTAGCATAAAAACATATATAAAAAAAATAAATTATTAAGTAATAACTATTAGTAATAAAGTTATTTCTACCTTTCATAGCTGCACGTCCAAGACTACATAATTCTAATTCAGTTTCATTAGTAAGCTCTAATATTCTTTTTCCTTTTGTTTCTTTTGTGTCGTTAGAAGATGTATCTTGTGACGGAAAAACAACACTTTTTTTTTTATTTTCATAACACTAGCTTTTAAAAAAATCACTTAATGTTTCATTAAGGATTTGTTTTTAATATTTACACATTTAAATGTTTTTGCTGAATATTAAGTAATATCTTTTTGGCTATTTTATGTTATTCAAATTTAGTCGTCGCTATTTGTAATAACACTTAAAATTAAATTATTTATACCTCTATCTCTTTCCACGTGTTTCATGCTTAAGGAATCATCCATTTTAGATCTTAAAATTTCTGTTACCTGATTACATGAATATCAGTGATGCGAACAATAATATTTTTTTATTTATTTAGTAGACGTACATATGTAACAGAGATACATGAATATTACTTTTTCTAATTCATTATGTTTGCATATAAGTATACTTTCTCTTATATTTCCCATACCAGCCCGACCAGCTCTTCCTACCATTTGTTTGTATCTACTTAAATTTAGAAATTGGTTGCCAACGTATGGACTTCTTAATATCACCTGTAATTTTTTCCTTTCTAAAAAACAATAATTAACTACTACTTAAAAAACAAATAATGAATAAAGTACCCTTCTGGCTGGTAAATTTACTCCAGTTGCTAATGTTGATGTACAACATATTACACACAAAGTACCTGCTTTAAAAGCATCTTCTAATAATCGTCTTTCTTCAGATGTAAGACCAGAGTGATGATAAGCCACACCTACTTTTATGGTTTTATGTAAGATAGGACAAAGGCCTTCTTCACTTTTAAGAGCATTTAATAAATTTTCCTTTTCAACTTTTTTGTAATCTTCGAATGATCTATGAATTATTACATGTATAATCAATAAAATCTGTAATAACACATATGTATTTAAAATATAAAATGAAGTTCTAACTTGAATAAAATTCTACATAGTAACTGAGCAACATTTTCACAATTTTTCCGACTTGAGCAAAATATGAGACATGAATTTTCTGGAATTACATCCATTACTAAACCTCCGATTCGATCAGGATCTATCACTGCCGCGTCATTTGAATACTTTTAAAACAAATAAATAATAATTATTAATGATAATTGCATTACTTGAATTGTATTACTTTAATTATATAAAACGGTAAAACATTAACTTACCCGATAATTAATTTTTTTTACATCTGTTAATAATTCTTCCGTTTTAAAATCAAGTAACCAAATATTTTCTTCACATTTCACATATTCCTTAATTTCTACAGGACGAAAATTTCCAGTGTATAACTCCGCATTTAAGAATGTTGCTATTTCCTCTAAGTTACCTATTGTTGCACTCATTGCAACAATATGAATATTATCATTAACATATAATATTTTTGTTAAAAGAACTTCCAATGCAGCTCCTCTGCCTCCACTTTCTCCAAGAAGATGTAACTCATCAACAACTATAATACCAATTTCGTTCAAACGATTTTCTTCTATTAAGCTATTTATTAAACCTAATGCTTTCTCTATAGTACACATATATATGCTATTTTTTTTGCGACGCTTTTTTGGAGGATAAGTTCCTTTTGATGCTGCATATTCTTCCACTAAAAAATTTAATTCAAGTGCGAATGGTGTCATTGCTTGAACCTAAAAATTATAAATAAATATATACTTCTTGTAATTAATTATTATAAAAATTGTATAGTGAACATAATGTTATGCTTACTTTTTCTTGCACTATAGCAACAAATGGCAATACAAAAATTGCATTTCGTTTATTAGATATAAGTTCTTGCAACATTAATATTTCTGCAACCAATGTTTTACCTCCACTAGTAGGAAGTGCATAAATTAAATTTTTCCTGTTTTTTACTGCATCTAAATTTAAACATTCATCTTGCCATTCTAAAAGAAATAAATAACAAATATAAACATAATAGGAACAAAACTTATTAATAATGAATTAAAATTATTTTTTATAACTTAAGTACTTACGGTATAATGAATCAATACCCCTAATTTGTAAAAAAAGTTCCTTTGCTTTATTTGGTAAACCATAAAATGTATCATCGTTTACTGAATTGTTACAATGAATACTTGTACTTTGTTTAATCATTTGATTATCCAAACAACATACTTTATGTGGGATAGTACTGCTACAACTATCTGAAGTTCTTTTTATTAATTTGACATTTTGTTCCTTCTTTGGCGTATGCATCGAATCTATGATTTCTGTGGAAATTATTTTTTCAAAACAGTTCTCGTGTCTTTGTTTGTCCTATTTTGGAAAACATAATGATTGTATAAATCTAGTTGTATAAAGTTAAAATTTTTATATTTTATAATTCTATAGATGTTAAAATTATTAATAACCTGAAAGCATTCCAAAATATTATCTTTTAATTCACAAGGATCCAACTGTGTAAATGCTTTATTTAAAAATGTATTGTCCTGCCAATGACTATTTGTTTCATTAAGCATTTTTTGAGAATGAGTTACAATATTTTGTTTGGTAACTTTTGTTTGCAAATCTGTTTCATTTTCTTTGTTATTATCACATTGTGTTTCTACTCCACTTTCGTTTATTTCAAATATATCGCACATACTCCATTCACGTGCAATACTATTTAAAGTTTTTTCATATATATTAGGACTAGATGTACATATCTCATTTTCATCGTGATCTCTAATATTTAATGTTGTGTCTTTCATTGAAGAAATAGAATCATTGCTTCTTGAATTAGAAATCATTTTGTTTCATTTCCTTAGATTCTTATTTACATTTATGTAATTATAATTTAGTAATTTATATTTAGCATAATAATTGAATCAGCAATCAACAAAAATTTGTCATCAATTGCATAAATTATTATCATAAAAAATCTATTTCAAATAAAGCAAGGGCAGACTATTGCTAAAAAATATAATTTTGTATGAAACGAGAAATATTTACACACTGTCAATTATATATTTATAGAACATAAATACAATATAATAATATCTATAATATTTTATTTACAATTATTTTAGGAAATTATATTTAAAATAAGTATATAAATGTAAAATAGCTATAGTTACAATTGATTCAACAAAAGTGTTTTGGTGATAACAACTGTATCAGAATAAATTAAATTTACTCTCTTTACTTAATAACAAATGTTAGAAGTCATGTGTGAACATTAACAAGAATATATATAATTAAGAAACTACAGAAACATTTCATCTATCAACTGATGTAATCTTAACCTAATCGTAAAAAGACGTAATAAATTTTGTATCTTAACGTAAGAAAAATAAAGGAATAGAAATGAATGTTTTCGTAAAATCCTTTGTACCTGCAGTAAGTAGTAATGTGTCGATAACAATAATATCGTTATCAAATCAGGTAATTAAAGTATTTGTAATTTATAATTTAAGGTTAAACCTTTAATAAGATGTGTTTCAACAACTCGTATGAATTATAAAGATGACTTTCAAGATGTGATTCATCCAGAAAACCGAGAACCTGACATACCACTATATACCCAACGTAACGAAGAGAGTAAAGATATTAAAAAAGCTCGGTAATATAAAAACAAATTAAACATTATCGGTATTAAAATATATCTTTCATGTAATTTTATTTTTTTATGTTTCAGACTATTGTATCAATCTCGTAAACGTGGTATGTTAGAAAATGGTCTTCTTTTAAGTACATTTGCTAAGAAATACCTATCTAGCTTTAATGATAAACAACTACATTTGTATGATTGTCTTATCAATTTGCCATCCAATGATTGGGACATATTTTATTGGGCTACTGGTGCAAAACCCACTCCATCTGAATTTGACAATGAAGTTATGGATTTGCTAAAAAAACATATAAAAAATGAAGAGCGTCAAGCAAGAATAATGCAACCTGACTTATGAATATCGTAATGTACTAGTTATGAAGTACTTAATAGCTTAAATCTTTATTTTAACTTTATGAAAGAATAAAGTTATATTATAATAAAAAGTTATTTATTTAAACATCTGATATATCTTTTGTTTGTGCATAAATATGTACTATTTGTTGTAAATATAACATAGGGTTATAGATAAATGATAGATAATGTATATTTATCAAATTGTTACACAAAAAATTAGAAAAGTATCTTTCAATAATCTAACTTAATTGTTATTATTAAAAATAAATCGTTTGATTACAAAATTCTGTATACATATTTTTTAGAGATTTTTTAATTACATAATACTACTTATTTTGAGTTAAAATGGCAAAAGTGCCAACATCATATTACGGACACATTATATCCTAAGTTACAGAGAGTATCACGCTTTTTTAAATATAAATATACAATAAAAAAACAAGTATATTAATTGATCTGCATATATTTATATGGATTCTTGTTTTGACTAAGGCTCATGAGTCCCGGACCTTTATTTAAGTTATTGGTTGTATTTTTTGCTTTCATGGTTGTTTTCGTTTTTCTTTTTTGTGAACTAAAAATAAAATAAGAATTATTAAAAAGTAATATAAATTACATTACAATTATTTTAATAATCGTTTGTTAAATTTTGTGTGTGTGTGTGTGTGTATCTTACCTTGATGCTGTCCGTTTGAACTTTTTATTTGCATTTCGGTAACTATTTTTGCCTTTACGCTTTTTACCACGGACTATATTGGATTTAGTGACAAGAGTAGAGGTATCGTTATACCACAAATCATCATCATCATCGTTATTACTATCTTCTTTTTCTTCATCTAATAATGCTGTTAAAAATTGAAATTATTAATTTAGATACATTTTGCATTATTTAAAACTGTATTGTACTTATATATTAAAATTACTTAAACGTAACAGCTTTTATTTACCACATTTCTCTGCAGCATATTTTTGTGTAATATCTAATAATGCTTTCCCATATTTTTCAAAATTTGCTTTAGTTACATGTGGGATTTGCAGCATAGCTTCTTCAGTATCTGGAAACTTTTGACTCATTGCTCTAATTGCAATCATATTCATAACTGAAGATGTTGAAATATCAAGCGCTCCAGCAATTCCTTTTATTATTTCCATTAATTCTTTGTAACATCGTTCTTGTAAGTCCAGAAGTACATTATCAATTTTTTTCGCAACTGTAGACACTGTTGCTACAGCAGTAGTATTACTAGTAGATGATCTTGTAGGAATTATCACCTATATTAAGAAACATTTAAATGATCTATTCTTACATTTTGTTGTTAAAGTGAATTGTAAAATAAACTAAATTTAAGCATTTATTAGCCTACCTTTACATCTTTTGTTGTCATGAGTCCATTCGCATTTGGTCCAATTTTTACATAAGCACAAGCAATTTCATTATTTATATACATCTGCTCTTGTAAATATTCTTTGAGCACCATATGATGGAGTAAACGTTCTATGTTGCCTTTGTTCCACGATCTTCCACGACCATATAAAGGATGCTTAGTTAGACCTACATAAATATTTAATAGTAATTAATTAAAAAAATAATGTATAATAAAATACATAATAGAAAATTTCAATTTTGTTTACCTGATTCTCTTAATTTTTTGAGGTCACTTCCCTTAAATATATCTGTAAGGAGTATTAACGTAAGCTTAGAATTTCTTGATTGACTAATATCATGAACAGCTTTTATAATCTGTTTTGCATCATCTGTTGCATCTAACATGATGAAATCGTCCTAGAAATTTATAAGTTGTAAGGTATTTTACTTAACATGAGTTTTATTGTTTTAAATATACTCACTTTAATTCTACAATTATCACATGCTGTAGTTTTGTTAGCAATGCATTGTTGTCGATCAAATATTTCTCCAAAATAATTAAGTTGTTGCGCGCGGCGACAATCTGTTTTATTTTCACAAAATGATACCATTTTAAATAAGTTATCCATGTGAGTTTTTAATACATTAGGATTTGAGTTATCCAGTTCAATCATTCTTCTAATCCTATGCATATCACCATAATTGTAAAATAATATACAATCCGCATTATCTCCGTCACGTCCAGCGCGCCCACTTTCTTGATAGTAACCTTCAATAGATTTCGGAAGAGATGCATGAATTACAAATCGCACATTTGGTTTATCAATACCCATTCCAAATGCTATTGTTGCACAGACAACTTTGATCTAGAATTTATTTGTAATTAAGAAACATAATTATTTAAAAATTATACAATTATTTAATTATACTTTCATACTTCTTCTGAAATCCATCGTCCTTGAATATCACTTCTATTATTATCTGTAAGACCAGCATGATAACTACATGCTCTAATGCCATTTCTTTTCATTTGCATTGCATAATCATCACAATCTTTACGAGATAAACAATAAACAATACCGCAATCATTCTTATACTTCGTTTTTATCATAGCTATTACTTCATCTGAACAATTTTTGCCTTTTTTGGCAATTATGCTGTATCTTAAATTGGGCCTATTAAAACTTGACATAAACCTGAATAGAGTAAATTTTATTATGGAATTTTATCATAAAGAATTGAACTACATATATAAAATATACTTAAGATTAAATTACATACCATTTAGGTACAGTGAGACCTAACTGATGTAGTATATCAGTTCTAACCCTTGGTGTAGCTGTTGCAGTTAATGCAATGATTGGTACTTTAGGATAATTTTCTCTAAGACGCTTTAATTTTTTATAATCAGGCCGAAAATCATGACCCCATTGACTAACACAATGTGCTTCATCAATAACAAATCTTGTCAATAATCCCCTTTCATATAATGTAGTTAAAAGACTGCAAAATTTTTGAGATGCAGAGATCTTTTCTGGTGTTACATATAATAATTTAAGAGCTGGTTCTTTCTTTGAAAGTTCTCTATATATTCCGTCTGCTTGACTATCTGTTATTCCACCAGACATATGTGCAGCTGGAATCTATACAAAATTTGTTAAGAAATAATATGTAGGTATATATAAAATACTATTTGGAAAACGTACATCAAGAGAAGTGAGTTTATGAACTTGATCAAGAATAAGACTTTTTAATGGTGAAATTACTATGGTTACTCCACTTAATAAGAGTGCTGGCAGTTGATAACACAATGACTTTCCTCCTCCAGTTGGCATTAAAACAAAACAATCAAATCCCAAAATTGCAGCATTAATTGCTTGCAATTGGTTTGGCCTAAATGAATATAATCCAAATTTTTGTCGGAAGACCTTAAAAAATATTATATTTGATGTATAACAAAATGTAAAAAGTATTAAATTAAAAAATATTCAAAAACAAAATTTTTTACCTTTAACATTTCTCGTGAATGCGGATATGTTAATCCATCAAATTCACCACTAACACCATCATTCTTATAACTTCCAGTAAAAATACCTATTTCTAAATTTATTTTATCTTTTTTCTGTTGTTTTTCATTTTTATTATTATCAGCACTTTGCGCGGCAGCTGTTTCAAACAACACAAATTAAAACAGAAATAAAAATATATATAATACAAAATAAATTTGTAATGTAGATTTACCTGATAAACTTGAATTTATATTACAATCTTTACTCAATGCAGGAAATTGTTGAAGTTCTTGAGTTAAACTCTCAATTATGTCTTCGGAAAATGAGATATTGTCTATAATAAATAAATAATCATATACTTAGCCATATAATCATATATAAACCATATAACCATATAATCATAATCATAATAAAAATAAATAATCATATACTTAACTAATACACACACACACACACACACAAAGTATAAAATTTACCTTCTATATACGATTCATCTACTATATTCCAATCATCTTGTTTATTTTCATGTTTTAATTTTTCAGAAATTTCAAAATTTTCTTTTTTTTTCGATTTAAAACATGGACTTTTATTAATTTCTACTTTTTCTAAATCGTAAATATTATCAAAACTAATATCTGTGTTAAAGTTAGAAACTTCACTATTAGTATTAGTAACTTTGGATTTTTCTTCCTTTTCCCATATTTCTTCTATTTGTTTAGAAACTTCAGACCTAATTGTTGCTTTGACGGGTCTTTTCAATTGAAATGTACTCTTTTTTCCTTGAACTAGAGAATCATTTGATTTAGTTTGTTCAGAACCATGTAAATCTATATCTTTCTTTTGATCTTTCACTTGCGATTCGATGTTTGTTTGTAATAATTGGGGGAATTCTTTTACTGTTGACGAAGTTGTGGTTTGTGCTTTCATATAACTTGAATCTGCGTCTAATAAATTACTATTAGATGTACTGAAATCGTCACTATCTGAAATACTTATAATTGACTGCTGATTTAAAGTTTTAGGTGTTTTAATTAATGGTGAATTATTTATGCATTTATTTCTAACTTCAGGTAATTCTTCATCGGCAAGTTTTTGCTTTTCATCAGTTTTAACATGCGCCAACTTTGTCTCAACTAAACGTATTTTTGCTTTAACATGTTGATATAAAATTTTTAAATTTTTATATGTATTTACATTAAACTGTGGAAATTTTTCTAATACTGGCAATGGTATTTGATCCAATGCAGTGTAAAATTTATTAAGAATTTCTATTTGAAAATCTTTTAAATATTTACATCTATCTTCTAATTTATCTTTTGTGATCTAGAAATAATCATGTTATTTTAGGTACTTATTAATAATAATATTATTAATAATAATCATATTGATATTTACTGGTACTGAAGACATTATTGGTTTCTCTTTTGCGGATTGTATCCATGAATCCAATTGATTTCCTAAACCTAAAGGTTTTAAATCTAATTTGAAATCAGGTCCTACCCATTCTTTTGCAACTCTTTTTGAGTTTTGTTTAAAATTTGGGCTGCTATCAGAATCTGATATTATAATATTTTCTTCGTCCTTGAGTTTAGAATATTTTTTTGGAGTTCCTGGACTATTATTTTCAATTAAATTTTTTTTTTGTACTTCTGTTTGCGCATTATTGCTTCCAATAGATGTTCGCACAGACATCTCAAGTGGTTTATCTCCTTTTAAAAATGATAAACTTTGATTTAATATTTGTTCTTCACCACTACTATTGAGAATCTTGTTTTTTCTATTTAAACTTAAAATTGGTTTTATCACTATATCATCTTCACTATCTGATAAGTAATTAAGTTTAATTTTCGATTTTTGTACATTTTCGAATTTAGTAAATTTTGGCTTAATTTTTTCATTTAGTGGTTTCTCCTTTTTAGAACATTCACTGTTGTTTAAATTGTCATTTACTTTTATAGAACTTTTAATAGCACTACATGTTGAATTATTCAAGTTATTCTGAAATAAATAATTATATTAAAAAATATGTTATATTATAAAATAACATATCTTACATTTAATAAAGATATTCTTACAGAAGATGTAAATGATGTTTTATCGTTTGTTTCTAATTTTTCTGTATTAAAATCCTTAGGTTCAAAATCCTTAGATATATCCATATAATCTGGTCTTATATTTGTATTTGATGACTTAGGAGTGCTGTAAATTAAACAAATTACTTTAACTTTGAGACAATTATATCTTAAAAACTATATTAAATACTATTAGATTTCTTTCAATAAATAATTTTCATACCTAGATTGTGTAACACTTTTCTTTTTCATACGTTCGATAAATCCTTTAAATGTAGGTTGTATGTCATTTTGAGTAAGTGGAATCTTTTTCGACATTTTAATGAATATTAAAGGATTTAAATAAAACTTTTAGAACTACATATAATAAAATATCATGGTAAACGAAAGTTGTATCGTGTTTATTTAGTATGATATTTATGTACACACATAGAACATTGAATAAGAAAGTAACAGATAACAAACACAAAACGAAATATGTCTTAAAATATACATTTTTCTCAACTTTATATCTTTACATCACACATAATTCTGATTAATTTCATGAATAGATTATGCATAAATTTAAGATACTAAATTAAATAGTTAATTAAATATTTAGAGATATTTGTTTAAAAATCTTCTAATTTTTACGTATAACATTTATATCGTATGAAACGTTTGATAATTATAGTTTTATGTATTCTTTACCATGAGATTGTGTATTTTCGTGTTTTTTGTATTCATGTCATAAACGCCACTAACCATAAACGTTACTTGATTTGAAGTTAGTGGAATGAAAAAATTTTCTACATTTAAAAAAAGACGATTTATAATGCTTCGTAAACATGTATTATACTTTTACATAGCTTAATAAACTGAACATAAAAATATTTTAAAACTTTACATTTTCCGTACCAATGTAACTTTTTCTAAATATTTTTCTAATTATTTTTCTAAATATTTTTCATGATAAATTAAATTAAGCGCTATTTATATTTTGCAGTCTAATAAACGTTTTATAGCAATAATCCCTAGTTTAGGAATTAATTTAACATCTAGACTATAGTAATTTCAGATAGCTTAAATTTTGAACACGAAAATTAGTTATAGGATCTGTATATTTACATGTTGATAGTTCTTTATATCTGTAAATAAATGATAAAATATAAAATATTATTTGTTTTTTGTTAATTTTTTGTTTTGTTAATTTTTGTACAAAATATTATCACTTTCGTACAAATTATAAAATTCAATAATATTTCCTAAAGCATGTATATGTATATAAAAATATACAATTATACGTATTTGAATAAACGAAATCTCATAATAATTTTATTATTATTGAAATATCAAAATAATTGTTATGTTAATATTCGTAAGATAAGATTTTATAAATTTTGTTTCTATATAATGGTACACATATATATATATATATATATATATATATATATATATATATATATTTAACATGTTGAATGAATAATGAATAACTTCCGTAATCGTAATGGAATCATAATGAATTCAAGCCTACCCTACAGTATCTCTTGTTAACTGTGTCATTATTATCAGTATATATATACAGTGGGTGACAGAAATTGATATGAACATTTCAGTCTCAATGCAGGAGAACAATTCTACAAAGTAACTTGCCTGCATATGTATCTGATACAACTTTGATAGATAGTGTTAATTGTTATTTAATATAATACTATTAGTGTTAATGTATTATTTATTTTTAACCTACAGTCATAAAAAAATCTTAATTTCAAGTAAAATATTGATGACATTAATTTTTAATCTTTAAGTAAATACATATCAAATGTCATTTATATACATAAATGTTTGAATGTTGTCATTTATATATATAAATATTTTTAAAAAGTTTATTAGAGATAATATATAACTATGGGCGAATCATGCAAAGAACAACATCTTGACATAACAATTGATGAGAATGAAATTGTTGATGGTGCTAAAGAAATAATTAAAAAAATCAGACCAACATGGCCTTTGGACAAATTACATTTTAAGGTAAAACATTTTGTAAAATATGTTATAAGTTAGATATTCCTTTTTACATATATATGTATATGTACATATTTTATAAGAATTTAGTATTTTGTACTCACTTTTTCAATTTATTATAGCATCAAAACCTTGTTTGCTGTAAATTTTTAACTGCAATACAAGTTGTACTTAAATATTTGCAGTAAGTACTAATATAATTATATTTTTAATTTTTTAATGCAATAAAAATTTAGAATTATTAAAATGAGTGCTATGGTAATAGATAATGCTGCATAACAATCTACTAAGGAATAACATCATTTTAAAAATCATTTTAAATTAATATTGTTTTATTCCTATAGATTTTATCTGATGAGAAATCTATCAGATTTGTTATAGTTATAGATTATATATCATTGTGTTGTCAAGTGTTTACATTCTTCTGCACTAATATGTACATCTTGATTAAATCTACTCATTATTTATGATTCATTTTTAATATAACGTTAAAATAATATTTTGTAACATTGTTTTATTCTAATTATTCAGAATCATGTCAATTTTAATGAATGTGAATTTTATAATTATTAATTAACTGATATATTTTATTAAAGAAAAATAAATCAAAATATATGTTTAAATATTGTTACAATGAATTTTATTTTCAGATATTTACAGATGGAATCACAAATAAACTTATAGGAGTATGGTATTCTGAGCATTACAATGAGATGGTATTAGTTAGAGTTTATGGACATAAGACAGATTTGCTCATTAATAGAAAAGATGAAACAAGAAATATTCGAGTGAGTACAATTATTAGAAAAAATAAAAATAAAAATATATGTATTTGTATCCGATCTGATTTTTTAAACAGATATTAAACAAAGTAGGTTTTACACATTCCATTTATGCTACATTCAATAATGGTTTAGCCTATCAGTTTATTGAAGGTAATATACTTACAATAGAAACAGTCAGAAACCCTGATATATATGTATTAATTGCTAAAAGAATGGCTCAAATGCATAGACTCAAACCTGATATTGAAATGTCCAAAGAAGCTTGTATTTGGAAAAAGTTAGAAAAATTTATGGAAATTATGCCAAAAGAATTTTCAAATATTACCAAACAAGCAAGGTGATATATTGAGTAATAAAATATTATATTTATTTGTGTATCATATATGTTAATTATTATTAATTATCATTTTAGGTTTGAAAAACTCATAAAACCATTTGTTATTTTAAAGCAAGATTATGAAATATTAAAGAAGGAACTGATAAATTTGAATAACGAAATAGTGTTTGCTCATAATGATTTACTTTTGGCAAACGTACTTTATAATGAGAAGAAAAACTCAGTAACATTTATTGATTTTGAATATACAGGATATAATTATCAAGCTTTTGATATAGCTAACCATTTTGCTGAATTTGCTGGTAATTTAAATATATATTAAAATATGATGTTGTAAATATTTTTTACAGTATAATTTAATCAAAATATCTTCATTTGAGAAATACAATGCTAAATATATGATAAGAATGCAATTTACTAAGTTATAATCATATAAAATTTAATTTTAGGTATTGATAATCCTGATTATTCATTGTATCCTGAAGAACAATTACAGAAGGCATGGTTAAATATATATCTTCAGGAATATAATAATGTAAAATGTGTATTTGAAAATGAAATTAATTTACTGTATTTACAAGTAAATAAATTTGTTCTTTTATCACATTTTTTTTGGGGTTGTTGGGGACTCATACAAAGTGAACATTCAACAATTGATTTTGACTTTTTAGAGTAAGTATATATGAAATATCTATAAATTAAGCTCTCTAATCTTTATTGAAATCTACAATAGAATAAGTATTCAACTCTAATATAATATTATGCTGCTTCAGAGAAAAATTATTTTTACCTATATGATGCTTTATAGGTATGCTGCAATTAGATTTAATGAATATTTCAAATGGAAAGAAGAATATCTTAACATGAAATTATAAAATCAAATATACTTGTTATATATTATTATTGTATGCTATGGAATTAGCATTCCGATATTTTTATTGTTTTATTGTTTATTGTGAATAACATTCCTGTAGATATATTGTGATAGTTTCTTTTAATGTTACATGACAATTGAAAATTTTATGATCATAACAATGTATATAATTCTATTGTAAATTTATGTGGATAGATAATATTATACAAAACAAAAGAACTAATATATATTACATATATCTTTGTAAAATAATATATTATATAAAATATTATTTTGAAAATAACAATTATTTAAAATAAAATATTTAAAATAAAACATTGCTTATAATTCATATGTATAAATATAAGTATTTATAATAATTAATATTTTTATTGTTAACAAGTCGTTAGTCCACATCGTGTTTTGTTTTATCATTTTCTTTCATTCAAAAGCGAAATTGGAAATACAATGTTTTGAAAATCAAGCTCGAAACTACCTTAGATCCCGAATATATCTGCTAAAATTAGTTATTCGTTTCAATCAAAAGATATCTTGTTAATACTTCATAATGTTATTTAGTAAATAAATGTTTGTTTCACTGGTAACATTTGTTATTATAAAATGAAATAGAAATTATTTAACGAAAAAAATAGGATTTATATATTACGTAAATAATCTCAAATAACCTTGTATGCGTGTGTGCATATATATATATATATATATATTATGTATAGGCATTACTCTCACATACTGTTAAAATCCTATGTCATATGGTAAAGTCGGTCAATTGACTAGCAAGTATGTTTTGTCTGGGGTGATCACGTACGCATCTGCACGTACCTATAAATCTGTGTTTATTTTTAGTAGAGGCTCCGAACATTTTCAAAAATACTTGTAAATATGTGTGTTATATCCAAGAAATATAGAAATTAATTGGAATTCTTCAATATTTTTTAATATAAAAAGGTTTTTTAATATCAATCATCCAAAAATTCCGGATATTAATATTCAAAACTGTCTCTTTATATGGTGAAAACGAACTCTCAGACGTAAATACATATATATATATTCGATATAGCCACGAGCTTCGGTAATTCGTTTACTTGGCTTTGAGTGTGTAGCTTTGTCATAGCATATAAATCAACTCTCCGAACAAATCAGATAATACACGAATCCATTGTACTCAAATGTATAGATAATGTGCTTGCTTTTCTCAAATAGTAAATAATTTTTCAACGAGGTCTTCAATTAAACAAAAACAACATATTTGAAATTTAATAATAGCGCGAAACTTGCTGTTACAACAATTTATTCCTCGAGTCAAACTATTGTTTTCTATTTTCTATTGTTTTCTTTTTCTTTTTTGCAATTGCTTACGAAAGTTTCTATCTATTCTAATTGTAAAGATTGAAAGTGATCGAGAACAAAGTCCTGAAAGTTTACTTCGAACATTACGAAAAGTATCGAGTGAACTGTATAGGTATATATGAAATCCGGCATAGTGAAACAGTGTGCTGGTTTTAAAGTTTCTTTTTAAAAAAACGTCATATACTGATTGTATAAGATGCATATCACATGCAAATGTTTAAACGTGTCCATAAAGTCCAGGGGCACTGAACTGCAGAAAGTCAACATCGATGATATTGAATTGACACCCGAAGAACAAAATGATGGTTTTTTTCAGCAGGTAAAAACATTTTGTAACAATTATTACGCACTTTTGTAAAATAATCAATTTAAAAGAATTCATATTTCAATATCAATTATTTCGAAATATTTTGAATTTTAAAACTTTTTTATATAAAATATATGAAATGATAAATTCGTAATAGTTAATGCCAAGTAGATGATGACATTGTTCTAATATAATAATTTAACAACGTGATTATAATATTTTAAAATATACAGATTTTTCATTAAAAATATTTATCTATTTCTGATAGAATCTTGCATCGGTACCAGAACTCGAAGGCATTACTAAGGAACAACCGGGTTTAATGGAAATAAGAAATGTGGGATCATGGGTCGTTCACCGTTGTTATAATTGTTCAATGTACACTCATGCTGTGCATAGAGATCATGGTGCTGCATTAGTTCTTATTAATACTGATATTGTTGTAAGTATAAAATTATAACTATAAGAGAATATAAATAAATATTATGTAAAATGTATATTTTCTATTATAGACTTCACCTGAAGAAATAAATAAATTAAGGTCTGATCCAGATTATAGTTCAGTGTTTAGAATAGTAATTGCTCATAATACTTTGGATGAACTTGATTATTTTCAACAGCCTACTAAATTTTCTGGTAAATTGATATATTGATTAATTAAATTAGTGATTCAAGTATAAAATCTGAAAGAAATAAACAATAATATATTTTCTTTTTTGTCGCATGTGTGAATATTTGTCATAAATTTTAATTTATCTGTCCAGTGTCGCAGTTACCTAATAATGTACAAGTGGCTTTGGGTGGTCTCCAACAGCAGCTTGAAGAAGCTGTTCAAAGGCAATCTGCAGAAATAGAAAATAAAATTCGTGCTTTTACAACAGAACAATATCAATTGTTAGAGCAATTTCGTGAAAGAGCTCATAATGAGCATAGATTATTAAGAAGGTTTCATCTAATAATATAATCATACTGTAGAACATTTTTAGATTTTATATTTATTTATTTAGGTTTCTACATAAAATAATTATTTCAGATTAATCTGTAAAGGAGAAGAAAGATTAACTGATAATATAGAAACACCTCCTACAACACCAGATAGTTTTACAACCAGTTTAACTACCTCTACAACAAATACAGTAAACACTTCACAAATAGTATCAAATGAGACAAAAATTATTGCAAATTCTAATGTTAAATATGAAACTGGTGCTAAAAATTCTCCTAATTCCCTTGTTGTATGTTTTTTCTCATTTTAATTTATATTCATGAATAATTCTAATTATGCAATTTAATAATCGCGTATATATTTTTTAGAATGGTAATGTAGATAAGAAAGATCGAATGTATATATACACTAAAGAATCAACTAATTTTGACACAGAAGCTTTATTTCCTTTGGAAGGAATGGAAGACACTCTTAATACTGATCAAGTTCAATCTTCAGAAGAAGGATCTGATACAGATGGTAAGTTTGACTTTCAATTTATAATAAATATTAATTTATATAAGTCATTCATATACTTAGATTCAGGTCAAGATGAAGGTATTCACATGCCAAGAGGACAAAGAGGTGGCCATCCTACATTAGCCAAGTCATTACCAGTTAGTGTTCCACCTTTCCCGTCATTTGTCCGTAGAACAGTTCAGGATGAAGATGATGATCAGGTATAAATATGTGTAATATATATATATCTATTATTTACAATTATTCTTATTTTTATACTGATCAAGTTCAACTTTATAATATTTATTGAGCATTTTTTAAAGACAATATCTTTTTCTTAAGAATAAAATATTGTTACAGCTTTCAAGAGATCCGCATGATCCACATAATATTCGAGCTTCAATTAAAGCTCTAGCGAAGAGTGTTCATGGTGATACAGTATTTGGAGACTTGCCACGTCCTCGTTTCTCTACTCAAATCTGACTTTGCAATAATTTCAAAGAAAGAGAATGAATTCATCTTAAAACTTTAATATACATATAAAGTACCTATTATCCATAATTGTCTTTCAATAATTGCTACAAGATGTTGATGTAAGTACATAAAGGCAGAATAAACATAGAAAAGTACGGGAATATTGATATTTCGCGCATATTTTCAATATATTTTAGAGTAAAATATTATTTCAAATCTCTCTTAGCTTTAATATATTGAGTTTATAAAAGACAAAGATTTTCATACCTGCATATATTTGAGGCTATGTTATATAAATGTGCTATATATTTGTTACTGATCATATAACGTAAAAAGAAAAATATTTAGATTTCAAGAATCGATACAACGTGAGATTTACGATGCCATATCTAAAATAAAATCGCACTAGAAAGAAAAGAAGGGGCAAAGAAAGTTTCTTACGCATTTAGTGACTAAGCTATTAAAATAATAATTTTACAATAATAGTTATTATTTTTACAACATACTATTATCATTAAATGTAGAATAATTCATTATAGGTTGCGCTATTAATTTCAAATTACTGTCATAAATTACATTGATGTAATACTGTTTTGCTAGATTCATTTGACTCTTGATACAAATCTTTTTCCTATATATAAGAAAATTTTTTGTCAATCAGATAATATTTTTCTATAGTAACATGTAACTTGCTGCGTTTAGTTCATTTAAATTTAAGTACAGAAATTGAAAATAATCGTTTAAAATTTTTTTCTGTGTTTATTATATTATACTGTATGTTAACATGTTTGTTTTTTGATTAATTGACAATTTCATTCAATTATAAACAAAAAAAAATTTATATCATAAAAATATGTATTACGTTTCAAACATTTTTGCTATAATATACATATATATTGTTTTTATAAATACATATATGAAACACCCTTAGAACGTATATCTATGTTAATATGCAGAAATGTATGTAAGACATGCAGATAAAAAAATAAAATCATATTTACGTATGTTTTTGTATAAAGATATAATGATAAAGATTTCAATAGATATTTTTATTTTACTTTTATATTTTGAATTTTCTTCAAAACACTTGCTGTTACTTTTTTATAGATTTATATCATTAGTTTTTTAAGGTTTGTAATTTTTGTACGAGTTAATAGTATCATATGATAAGCAACAAATTACGGATTAAAAACAATTAAGTAAATTAGTACAAAACCTATGTGGCTTTTTTAATCATGTAATGCACAGTTATAAGTGAATGTTTACTGATCAATTTGTAAAATGTGAGAAATGCTCCAAAAATGTCAAAAATGTTCTATATCACGTATGAAGATTGATTAATGAAAATAAAATGTTGCTAATGAAAAATAGAGAGTGTACTATTGAATTATTACCATCGCTATTTTAGTATTATTCACACCACAAATCCTCGTATATCTCAATTTTTTAATACTTTATATACATGTACAAAAGAAGAGCGGCAAAAAGCCTGTTAAATCAACTATTTCACTGTAAATAGTTTAATATATAACTGATGTTTTAAGAGTTTGTGAGAATTGTTAATGTTTTTATCCCTTTCTAATTAAAAATAAGGAAGGTGTATGTATACTGTATAATTTTAAATAAACCACCAGAATTATAAATTTTATAATTTGTTATAATTATTTTAATTATGTAAATAATTTAATCGTAAACATAATACTGTAGTATACGGCGCATATATTTATTCAAATAAAATTGTAAATTAGTTAAAAAATTAATTAAATTTAATTTTCAATCAATGTTTGCATACGTAAATTTTTAATTACATACACATAAATTAAGTCATCAATGGGTAATGGAAGCTTTATTTTTTCCAGCAAGTTCCATTTGGGCAGCAGCTACAGATTTCATACCCTCTTGTACAGCAGTTAAATTTGCTTTCCAGGCTGCAAGTAAATCGCGCAGTTGCATCCATTGTGGTTTACCAAATGTTCTATGCATAGTACTTGAAATAAGAACTTTGCGTCCAGCTTGATCCATACGAGCTCTAACAAGTTTTGTTTTTAAAACTAAAACATAAAAGTTTATCTTTTATATGCTTTATAAATATATGTATGAAAGCACGTAGATTTAATATCTCATACAAATGTCGAATATTTCGATAACTTAATAAAAATTTAATTTTACTAAGCCAGTACTGATTCGTTAATATACCCTGGATACATTGTCTCTACATTATAAAGAAATTTAGAGATTTACGTTAATTATACAGGGTGATTTTCTTGTATGATGAAATATTCTTTTATAGTTGAATATATATTCTAATTGCACGTTATAAGCTATAGTAATATAATTAATTTAATAATTTACCATCAATAATAAAACTTTCTACTTCATTTTCATTAATTTGTAGTTCCTCCTGAATTGTATCAAACGACATTTCAGGATTTGTTTCTGCAAGTTGCATAAACGTTAATAACCTCATTTTTTTCATATTCTGTTCGTGATTTAATCCTAATAAAAAAAAACATGATTTATATTTCCAATAAATTCATATTTTGAATCTCATTAGTTCTTTACATACCAAGCTGGTGTTCTACAAATTCTTTGTGATGTTGATAAAAATCTAAGTATGCAGGTAATTTATCTTGTACAAAGACAAGAAGTAAATCATGAATGAGTTCCCCTTCTAAAAATCTTACAGGTTTTAATGCTAATAATGGATCTAGTAGGAATGTATTTGGATCTGCTAATGCAGCTAGAATGCAACGTTGTGCATCTTCTCTAGCTGCAGAAGCATTTTCTGCAGTATATGTGCCTAAGAGTTCTACCATAACAGCAGCAGCTTGTTCCCTGTTATAATAATAATAATAATAATATATATGTTGTATATAATTATATATATATATATATATATATATATATATATATATATATATATGTTGTAAGTATAATATAAATTAAGTATAATATAATATGAAATGAAACTTTATTTACCCCTGTTTACAACTCAAAAGTACTTCATGAAGTAATCGAAGTAATTTTTGCATTTGTTCATTTGATGGTGGCAGTGATGCAAACTGTTGTTTTAATTGATCTATTCCACCATATACAGCTTTTACTTGATCCACATTGCGAGCAATTTGAACTAAATGATAATAAACATGATATCTCATAGGAGAATCATCGGGAAGAGATTGAAATAACAACCATAATCTAAGGAAACATTTTGAATTAATTTTTGTATGGAAGAATTAACAATATTAACAGTATTCATATAACTTACGCTTTTAGACATACTAAACCCAGTTTATAACCAGGAGCTTTCGTTAGTTTCTCGCAAAATGCTAATATTAGATTTTCTGCCCGTTCAGTAGGAATCTAAAAAAATAATGTATAAAATTAATTTAAAGATACTAAGATATTCACACATATGTTGACGTATTACAATTCAAAAATATATAACATTTACCACAATCATAATAGATACAATATCATTTAGAACTGTTTCTATTTCACTTTCATTCCCTTCTTTGAAACAAGCTTCGCAAACACCGATAATTTTATGTAAATCATCTTCTATTCCTTTAGGAGACTTTTCTTCACTTATCTCGGCTCCTAAATTTTTAAAATATATTCTTAATTCTTGCGCCTGAAAATAAATTGTTAATTTAAAACGCAGAAATTTAATTAAAATTTGTTTGAACATAACCTATATTTTTCATGTAAGAGTTACATATATGAATGACATTTAGATTTTGTATAAAATTTCTTTCCGAATTTTAGATATTTTTATATCTTCATCGTCAATTACCTGATCTTCTAAGGGCAATTCCATAAAAATAGGAGGCACTTGCATTTTGACGAATATCACCACGTTTTCTTGTACACGATTTATCAGGGAAGATCGAGCTAGTTAAAGTTTGTTGTTTTCATGATAGCCAACTATATATATTAGGAACTTGGAAGTTTCTTTGATCGTTTACTCGCATATAACATGTACATATTTTTCTTAGTGAAAAAAATATTTAATAAAAAGAATTTTATAAAAATTCAATAAAAAGAATATATAAATATTAAAATGTAGGAGTAATGATCGGTATGTAAACAATATGGAAATATTATTTAACAACTATTCATTTTAAAAATATTTTAGTATGAAAGCGATCTATTAAGTAGAATTTGTAAATTTTTATATATATAGATTTTATAGATTAAATAGAACAGCAAGAAAGTTCAGGGTCTAATTGTAAGATAATTTATACATTAATTCATTTAATTAGTATTTTTTAATTAAAATTGAAATACTGCGCCGCGTAGTGGTGAATATGTGGAATTAATCGTTATTACTACAGACCAGACGAAGTATTACGAAAACAAAAAAATATGGACAGTGTTGCCGTACGTTCTGCTCTGAGAATTATTCATTGAATTGAAGGTGGTGGTACTTCAGCAACGAAGGAATATAACGATTTAAAATAGTGACTGATGGAAATTAGGATGAAAAATTCATTATATATTTGATTATTTACATCTACTTAAAAGTACTACAAAAAATTGATTGAAATATATTTTCACAACTTAATATAACAATTAAATACGAACTAGATATGACGTTTTTTTATTTATTTTAATGTGTAATTTCAGAATCTGAATGAATTCTGCAAACTCGATTTTATAAAAGCTTGGAAGTATCAAAGAAATGTTTCTACAAATATTCGTTTCTTATACCAAGTTAAAATTAGCTAAAGATTACAGCGCCAAACAGCGGTGAAACACGCAATACATTTCCTACGATTCTCGGATATATCGATATTTTTCATGATCGATTTTTAAGCGGGAAGGATGGCGGATGGAGACACATCTCGTCTGTAAAGAAGAAAGTATTATCCAGAAAAATCGCCTAGAAAGAATTGTCATCCAGAAGTTCTCAGGCAAAAATTTAAATCAATAATTGTTAGATTTGTGTTTGTGTTTTGAATTTTTAAGATAAAACTTGCATTTCTGACTTCAACTCAAGGTAAGATTTAACCAAATAATTGTTACATATAATTTTCAACAATTAATAAAATAATGGGATATAAATATTTAAACAGAATGTACCATGCTAAAAGTTATTTATAATTTTATACTAAAATTTAATTTCAATTCTAACCAGTACAAATATTGTAATCTTGTAATTGACTAACTCATTGTTATATACACGTATTTTATATGCTTTTACACACACATTTCTATTATAACATTTTCTACTTATTTGTTGATTCTTTAACTTAATATGCGTAATTCTTAACAATTCTACTAAATTCAACAACAATTTATTAAGGATGTACGTATTTAATAGTTAAAATAATATAAAATAAATAATTAAAATAAATAATTTTTATATCATTTTTACTGCGTAATATAGTAAAATTGTTCAGTTCTCAAAGTAAGGCATAGAAGGCCTTGAAGCTCGAAATTCAAAACAACAACACGAACACAATGTTTATGTTCGTCTTAATTATCGTGCCTGTACAAGTTCGTTCCATTCTCTATTATTTTCTCGATTGCAAGATGAGACGTATCACTGAGAGTTATTTGGCGGTCGAATTTTGTAATAACGTGTATTAGGTTCGTAACATTTTCTAATCAATCGGTGGCGTCTCTCCGATAGCGTCGCATTTTCGACACTTTTATTATCATTTCTACCTCATTAATAGTACCATTTAATTAATACGCATGTGTTTGACGATTCATTGAGCATAGATAACGAAATCGAGTAAGATTTTGAACCGTTTCGTGCTGATTTTTTTCCAATCATCGATTTCACTCTTACGGTTACCGGTACTTTGTTTCATATGATTTTTTAATAGAATTTGAAGTTGATTATCGTTTCACTTTCACATATTTGTCTTCATTTGACATATTTGTTCTAACTTTTGGTTTCTTTTTGTGCAGGTTATTCCTTGGTTTCAAAGATAGCATAGAATGCACGAACGCCACGTTCATTAATGAACAATCTGATGAACTTTCACGAAAAGTTGGTAACGTTTTAGTCATTAACGTTTGGTATATAATTCATATATATTTGAGATACAATTCGCAATACGTAATTTTGTAATTATTTAGAATACAAAGATGAAAATAGATGAGATTAAAACAATTAATATTTTATTTGGATATAGATCAGCTTAAAAGTATACATATATTGTCAAATGAATGTATATTATTGTATTAGATTATCAAATTCAAAGTTTTCATATTGTACTTATACTATATACTATACTATACTTATACTATGTACTTATATACTTTATTATACTTGCTTTTTTACATTGACACGCAATTGAAACGATTCAAAGCAAAATTTCACACGTTTTTTTTTCGTGGTATTGTTTATTAGAACTAATATCTTTAATACACATTCAAGTTTCTTTATTATGTTCTAGAAAAATAGTAGTTTATATTTTCTAAATGAACATATCCTTCACTTTCCCCTTACTAATCAGCTTTATTTTCAGAAAATTTTTTTATGACCGCGTGCAATGCGGTCAGTGTAGAATCAGTGTTTGTTGCAAAATATTTTTATATTTTTCTGAGCAAAATGGCTTTTACTAAATTTAATTATTAATTTCTTTAAATTATAATTCGTGAAGTTAGAATCAGTGAGTCCACCGGTTGGTAGTCTTTTATTTTTCTTTTTTCATGTTGTCTTATTCAATATCCGTTTTCGGTATTAGAGTGAGTGCCTCTTCAAGAGAGCAAGATCGTAAGTAGTTTTATACTATATTTCAATTTATTCAAATTTTCAAATTTAACAACAAAGTTAAATCTGATATTATATAATATTTAATGTCTGTTATAGACGATTCACAGCATACATACAACTTTTTTGCATTTTTTGGGGGAAAATTCAATGGTGGCTCTGAAGCCAAGAATGTAAGAATCTTTTATTATCTCCAACTCAAAATTTTGTTTTTAATTCTAATGTTTAATGTTATATTACAGATCTTCTATAGTTTCCACTTCCTCTAATCTTCCAAGAATTTTATGATGCTTCAAAAACTAAAAATGTAAGTGCTTTAGTATCTTGTATTTAAATTTTATTCTTTGTATTTCTTTTTCTATTAAAGTCGAATGTAAAATTATAATTATAAAATAAAAGTATTTCAAATTATTAGTCTCAATTTTTATCATTATACTAAAATTTAAATTTTCACAAATAACTGTTTGTGACTTTATGCTTTTTAAGAAATTTTTCACGGCGTTCACTTCCATTTATTTGATGAGGGCCTTCACGATAATTTTCCCTGTGCAGCATCGATGATAACTTTACATCTGTGAATAGATCGCGTAAGTCGCATGCATTTATGTTCCTCCGGTCATACAATTATGTCGTAGGATGAAAGATCCGAATCGGCACGGGTGATTGGTTGTAAAAGTAGAATTTTTGAAGAGCATAGTGACCGCAAGTATTATTTATACCTGTGAGTAAAGTAGATTGGGATAGGGCTTCTTGCATATCGCGATTTTAATAATTAGAATATAAACATTTATCATAATTATAAAATCAAAATTATAAATATTTACACAAAGATAATTTAGATAAATTATAAATATTTATAAATAATTCTTATAAAAATTGAATTGGTTTGAGCATTTCATAGTACAGAAGATGGCTATCCTCCGACTTTGTTGTAATAAAAGATGCATTTATTACTTATAATTTTACAGTTGACTTTAATAGAAAAAGAACTATTGACACTGGTATATTTTGTTATAATAACTAATAATTAATAATTTTTACAATAATTAATAATTTTCAATTTCATCTTCCATTTTATATAATAGTATTAAATGATTTAATTAATTGAGTTTTATAATTATGAAATTCAATAGAAATTGAAGTGTAATAGATAAGAATTTTATCCGTGGAAAAATGTATGAAATTGTATGTGTAAAAAAATACTTCCCGACAGACAGATTTTTGAGTGTACATGCTCATGCGATGTAAAAAATATGCACAATCTTAACTGAACCGTAGATTGCGTACTTCTTAGCTTGATACCGTTTTACAAATATTAAAGTTTATCGTTCATCGTTTTACAATTTAGCTTCATAACGTTTTATAAACTTTAATGTTTGTAAAACGATATCAATTACCAGGTCCCACCACGAGGAGGTGACTATGCACGAGACCCGCCCCGGGGCTTACAATACATCATACAATACATCCCGTCCATACATACAATCATACAAAACATAAAATGCATACGATCATACAATGCATACAATCATACAATAATTCGCAGCCACACCAGCGCATTCTGTGCAAAGACACGTTTATTGAACTTGGGACGAAATTAGGAATCCCTCATCTCCTCTCTTCTTTCGTTCGTTGCTGCTATTGCTACTTTGTTCGTTGCACTGGAGTCGAGTTTCCGAGTTTCGCAGTCAGTGCGTTGAATCGAGGTTAAACATTTAGACGCAAGTAGTCTAACGCTATCCTCAACGAAACAGTGGGGTTCCGTGGAACCGCTGAATCGAATTACGAAGGACGCTAGACTACAAGAATCTCACCTCGCCCTTTCGGACGAGGCTGCAGGCCCCGATTCGGTTCGCTGGCTACCAGACTTGGAGACTCGACCCTAGTACAATGAACAAAGTAACAATAGTAACAACGAACGAAAGAAGGAAGAAGATGAGGGATTCCTAATTTCGTCCCAAGTTCAATAAACGTGTCTTTGTACAGAATGCGTTCACAATGAATTTACAGAGATTAACTAAAACTAAACGCACGCGACTTAAAGCTAAGACGCACGCAACTTAAAATTAAGACACACGCAACTTAAAATTAAGACACACGCATGTCTCTGGTGCTCCGCTGGGTCGATGTGCACACGACGGATGTTCAATTGGTAATGAGTCTCCGTACCACTGAAGGTTAATTTATATTTCCATCGTCAGTGATCGGGAATAGTTGATAACTTTTTTTCAAACTTCTAGAATTTAATCTTTGTGTACGCGTCGAAAGTTTAATTGATAAAAAGCCTCCCTACCGCTCAAGGTTAATCTAATGCTTCGGTCGTCGGTGATCCGGAACAATTGATAATTTTTTTTCAAACTTCTAAAATACGACCGAAATTTAATTGATAATAAGCCTTCCTACCGCTCAAGGTTAATTTAATGTGTTTGGTCGTCAGCGATCCGGAACAATTTGTAATTTTTTTTAGTATTTCTAAAAACAGTTTTTCTATTATACTAATCAATAATTTAATAGTTTTTACATTTCTGTCGCAAGGTTACACTTTCATGAATATGTTGTAACGTTAAGTGTAATATTTTATTAATTTTTTATCGGCTAAAATTGAGTTTACATTTTCGTGATATTATTTTTTAAATTATAACTGCATCGATGTACATTAAATAGTAGTTTATGTGGAGAAAAATTATGTTGTCAAAAATTATATCAAGCGGTGATCGTCTCTTTAAAATAATCGCGCAACGTATAAAAATTTTTGCTCGTTTATTGTTTCAGAGAGCAAAAAATATGTGTATTATATAACAGTCTTTTCCGTTATTGTAAATAAAATAATTTAATTATTATAAACGAATTATTCAAATTATGAAATATCGTTTGGGAATTTAATCACTGATTCAATCGTTACGAGTAAATAGTTAAAATTGGTAAATGATACACGAAAATATAATCAAAATGCATTGTTTTACAGTTCGACGATTCATTTGAAACGATTCTAGACGGTGTTTAATAATTTTCATGAGTTTCATATTACGATTAAACAATTAAATTAATTATTTCATTCAGTAATTCAATGTCATTTCTTTTAACTACATCGTTCGAGATTGTCATAAATTAGTTAAAAATTTTAAATAACACTTTGAAACATTAGTGAAGAGAATTTATTCTTTAATTGTCGCAAGTAAATGATTAGAAATATTAAATATTATAATGTTAAATGTTTAAACATTTAGAATATTCAGAAATAATATTTAAAAATTCATGGTCATGCAATATGTCTATTCATATACCTCGTCAGTGATTTTGTACTATGTCGGTATTTCAGAGCATGGGATATGAAATCTCATAAGATGCTTGGTCTATTCATATAATATCTTGTTTGCTAACTTATTCTTGTCAGATTTTTATGCACTGCTTGCCTGACACACATACAGGTAACAGTTTTGCATAGAGCAAAGAAGAGCGATATTGTTCGATAAGGACAGCAATAGGAATTAGTTCTAGGATTTCACCGTTACGCGGCGCTAGCATTTCAGTGTCTACGGATCGATCGAAATTTTCATTTGTAAAAGAAATTAATTAAGAAAATTCATTTATGCACTTTTACGATTGGATCTTTCAAATTCTAAGCTTTCTTCTTATGTTCCACTTGATTTACAAATTCATGTATAAAGTTTTACACATTCGATAGATTGAAACATTCCTCGTTCGAGTAATATTTCATTTCTCATAAATTACATTCAAAATTCGAGTCGAAAATGAATTGTATCAGATTTATTCTGTTCTCAGTTAATGTTATAATATTTTTACATGGCAATACTCTAGAAATAATTATCGTTATTGATTTTTGAGAATCCTCTCAAACGAAGTGATTCATTGAAATAGATGTTCTGTATATTCGAAACAATGCAATGTTACAGCCAGTATTTTGAGGTATAATTTATCTCAGATCCATTACAAAGGCTTCATCACATTATCATTGAGATTTTGTTCTCTTAAGCAATTTATTTTCTTTATTACGAAAGCGTTATTACTTAGAAGTGAAACTCACATGTATATAGAACTGTTATTCTTTGTTATTTTTATCATTATACGATACTGGATATTTATTATATATATAAAGTAAAACATCTTTTTTTTGTGATTTACATCCAAAAGATAGACAACAGTTCAAAATATCCATAATAGAATAAAATGAGTCAGACTATTTCATTCTATCATATTTTATTTTTAGCGTGTAAATTTTATGCATGTTTGAGTGTAATATATACAGTGTGAGGATTAATAAATAGTGTATAAATCCATTATTCTAATGGAACATATATTGTAACAGATACTGTAGCGAAACTGATAACAGTTGTTTAGAATTATAAACCCCTATAGCAGTGAATGCGCGTTTAGGTCGAAGGGAGACATAGCTGATGTTTCGTTTCAACAGAATATTGTATCCGTTTCATGTAGATGTATATGTGTATATACAGTTTCTTGTGTAACATATGTGCACGTGCATACATGGAACGATACGATCTGTTATACGAGAACAATTAGTTCTGTATTTACTCTTTACTATTTAACTTTGTTCCAAAACTTTTTCTTTTCATTGTAACGTAATGATTGAACACATATTATCACTACAAAAATCGGTTACGTTTAGTTGAGAATTTACATTCTGTTGAAACTTACATGATGCTATATATGCACGTGATTTTGTTATTGATAATTACATAATATAGAATATTTATTGCAGAATATTTGAATTTCATGAAATGTAATAGATATTTTATTAAATGAGATAAGCAATATTATCGTAATGATTTCATAATAATTAATGTGTTATTATATCTTTGATCATATTACATAGATATATTAGTCCACGACTGAAAGGTCAACATAGTGACAAACGTATTGAAGAACTGTTGTATGAATAATATTTGAAACGAAGCATATTAAAAATTCAACAGTAATTTTTATGCCATATTTTGAATACAATACTTTTCCTAGGTGAAAAAAAAGACAGCAGCAAAGAAAGTGCAATAAAAAACAGAAGTAGAGAACAAAGATGAAATGCATCATATACAGAAGCAGTGATCTTTCCTAAATATTTTGATATTCTAATTCTCTTGATTCTAAAAAGTGTTCGTATTAATATGTCGTTTCTGGTATTACTCAATATTTCTTAAAAATTCAATTACAAAAGCAACGCACAAATATTTGCAATATACAATTTGCCAAAAAATTACAAACAAATGATTACTTGATCATTAGTCTTGAGAATCGTTGTTACAAAGGATTTGAGAAACCGAGAGAAAGAAATGAAAGGAAATACACGAGGAGAGGAATATGGAAAACACGTAATGGAACAGCAGGAGGGAAAAACTGTGACAGGGTGGATGGGTAGGATGTTGCACACGCAAGTATGAAGTAGAATACGGACGTTATTAACACTATGCATCATAGCATACCCGTGCTATATGGAAATATAGCGAAATTTTTTATTGCCCTAAAGATAAATCACGATGAAATGCTGAAACCTGACGCTTTACTCTGATTAAATTTCCGTACGATCAAATAACAGATCATACTTCTTTTGAAGTTTGCTAATCTTTCGTATTGTTTAAAGTTCTTAGATGTCTCGAAAAGTGTAATTATACTTCGTATAATTTATTAAATTTGAATTTCTTACAAATTTAAATTATACACAATATTCGATTTTTATTTCGAGTTAGAAAAATTTGATTTGTTCTGTATTTTATATCTTCTCCGATAGGGATCAATGATAAAATTGAATCAAATCAAAGATTCCAAGATTAGGCGATGTAAAAGTTACATTTTTTATAATTCCTACATTTTTATAACTCCTAGTTTCCAATGTCCAATGATATCAATTAGAAGTTAATTACACAATTTGTACCTGTTTACAAAATGGTGTCCAAGGGGTCGAAACAATCAATGGGATCATGTATGCATTCCATAGCAAGTCTTCAGTATCTGTAGGTATTCGTAAATATAAATCAGTGCTAGCTCCTACCTGGAATCGATTGTCGTGCCAGCGTACAATACATTTCTACCGGGTGTAACGTGTTAGCGCCTGTTAGTCTCCATTTGTACGTCCACCGAATTTCATTTCCAATTCCAATAGTCGGCAAACTCCAAAATTGATCGAGATAAGGCGGACGACTGGAGGAATCGGTGAACGACGGTGTTATAAATTTTCTAATTCGAAATGGCGCGACCTGGCGAGGCAATGATATTTGCCGGAAGAAAGATATCATTGAACCGAATGATACGAAGGAGAGAGTCTCAGTTTTAAGTACCTGGCGCGCGATGAAATCCGATTCACGACAAATTTAAATCTTCCGCATCCTCTCATGAGTAATTCATTACGCGTTGGTGAATTATAAACTTCTCTACGGGCGTAACGAATCCAACAGATATCACTGAGAGACATATTTAATTCCATTTTTGAGGGGAACAATTTTTTGCACGCCCGGATGAAATTTTCATTTCATTAAACCGGTTCCCGGTTTCTCCGGTATTTCAGCTATTTTATATTTAAATTCGGAAAAATAATTCGCTCGTTTTTTATTGTTTCTTTCCTTTTCCGTCCGAGAAATTCTATAACGTATTGGAAACTTGACCCTGGAATTAAAGTACAATCAGCATTTAGTTTTTCTGGAATGATGTTTTCTTTCAATAATGATATACGATAATATTAATAATAAATAATACATTAAAGTTTGAATGACTATACGATGAGAACGTGATAAGTTACATTTTTCATTTTTTACAGGAGAGTAGTTTCAAAATCGGTATGTTATTTATGTGTCTTAATATTTAATACTTTAGACCTTTATAGAACTTCAATGACATCTTATATCTACGTTTATCATCTTCTGCTCCTGCGATCTTCATCTATAATGCTATGCTATATTCTATATTCTACGTCTGATTGTGAGTAATATTAGAAAAACCAGTCTTCTTTTAAAAGTTATCATAGAACGTTCAACATCTATATAGGTTTGCTTCTTTCAGTTGGGCATTAGTTGACAAGAATTATTTGAAACGTCACGTTGCATTTACTGACAAGCTGGGATAAAGACAGATAAGGACAATACGATCTTTTACTGGCTTCTCGACGAGGTAAATGTAAATTTAGGTAAGTCACTCTGAAAGTTGGTATACTGAGTATATGTGGGGTATGGCAGCTTACACGACCTGCAGTGGTGGAACGTAGAACAAAACGACTTAGTTCTGATATCTAGCTCTCGACTGTGTTGCGTTATCCACTGCAGAAGTTAGCTAATTTCGCTTTAGACCGTGTCCCATGTTTGTATCTGCTTGGTCACATTAAAAGTTTCTTAGCTCTTTAAGTACTAACGTCGTTGTGCTGATTATAGATTGATAAATATTCTCTTATCTTTACAGAATTGGCTTGTGGCTTCAAGTATCGTGTGTTAAATACAAATGTTAAATAGAAGTAAAAAAAAAAAAAAAAAGAATTGGAAAATGGAAAATGTCGAGTACTTTAAATTATTGTGAAGTTAGATCTTTCGGCTATTCATTCGTTTCAATAAATTTTACACTTACACGCGCACTGCGAAACGCTCTACGGCTAGCAGAACATTTTAATTTAATCCGTACTCCAGATAGCGAGCACGTACCACTGCTGAACAAGTTATTTCGACTTTACTTAGAACTTCCTTATCTCGTCGACTTCATCACTGATAGTGACGGTGTGAATTTCTTCTTGAGATAATATTAGATTTATTTCGATTATTTATTTATTTTTCTCAAGGACGAAGTTAACTTCTATTTTCTATTGATTCTCTCAGTTTTTATTCATTGAGGACACGTTCTATTTATGTACAATAAATCAACAATTTTTATTCCGGCCAATCAACCGGACGTGCTCTAACTGAACTGATATAACAAGCTTGTTCGTGATAAATGTATTTACCAACCAATAAGATAAAGCTTCATTAACATTCTTTTTTAGCATTTATAAATTTCTTATAAATAGCATCTTCTTTATTATTTACAAATTTTTTTATTATTCACTGTGACTGAATTTCAAAGTCCGGACTATGATTCTTAGATCAAGATCTGCCCATTGGATATTTAGAGTCTCGGGTTTAGAGCTCGTGGCTTGATATTCGAAGTTAAAGGTCCGTGGCTTAGAATTAGGTTTCCAATGTCTAGCATTTAGAGTCATTGGTATTGAAGTTCCACAATCGCTCGAGGGTTTGAGTTAGGTTCCACGAGATTGTGGAGTTCGAGGTTCCATGGCCTTGAAAGCGGCATGCATATTCGTGGTAGATTCCACACGCACTTGGAGCCCACTCCGTGAATCGTGGAGCTCGATGTCGCAAGATATCAATTACACGTCAATATGATGCCATAAAGCGACGCATAAAAATCTAATTAATAATAATTTCAAAGAAAATAACACCACATTATACACTTAGTTTAGCATTTATTTAGATCTCGTACGCGACTCGTATTTTCCAGGAATTCTCGAATACAGCTCTTAATATAGCCGCATAATTTTCAAAACTTTAACTCTAATGATGATTCAAACCGGATAACTTTCTACCACTGTCGTTTACGTACAGTGATCCCAAAATTCAGTTACAACTGATTGTAAGTTCGAGGCATCGTTGAAATATGAAACAGCATTTAAATATAAAACATTCATATCGCTATCAGATACGGTTCCGTTTAAAGGATTCTGTAAAACGTTTCGAGTTAAATCTCGGCAGAAGGATGAAAATCCTAGATTTAGCAGCATCAGCAGCCTTAACACGGATTATCCATACGGCGTATCTATTATACCGTGCTTGTACCGCGACGACGATAAATGACGTTGATAATGGCGGAAGCTTGTCCCGGCTTTGATATTTATAACGGCGTGATGCCGAGCATCGCCGGCTGTCTTCGCAAATCCCAAGAACCACTCCTGGTCCCGATGTGCAAGTGTGTGTGTGTGTACGCCACGACGTACGTGCACGTATATTTTAGTTGGCTTTTTCTCGCAGACGATCGTCCGGGGACACATGTTGTCAAATATTCTAGAAGCGCCCCTGGAGCCCTGTTTCTCTTCAGGCTTGACTTTGGATTCATCTCTCGACCGCTCGTTTCCTTCCGTACCCGAAGAACTTTCGCGACAGTCATCGTCGACTACGCCGACAGCTCTTTCGACCCGGGTAAGACGTTTCGTCTGGTTAGTATATTTGAAATTCTGCGAGTCATATTTGAATTTTGCACATTAAATAACATGTTTAATATTGATCCCGGAGGACGAGATATGAGGATGGGATAAATGCATTACGTTTAATCGTTTCGTTGTTACGAACGAGATATCTCGCGTCGTAAAGTCGTTCACGAACTGCTTCAGACGAGATATTTCGTAAAAATAAATATCGTTCACGATGTGCTGCGAATGAAATAATTTGCATGTTCTTTTCTTTTTTTTTTTTTTCTTTTAATTTGGTACGTCTCATATTGGATAAAATTTGTTTATTAATACAAAGGGGATCTTGATCCCTTAATCTTAATCTTAATCTCTTTGCTGTTATGGACGAAATATTTCGTCCATAGCGTCTCATGAAGAATTTTGCGACTCGAGATCCGTAACAACAAAAAGGGTGTATAACTCGAGTAATTAAATTGACACGTGATTTTATCGATTTTATTTGGAAAGAAGATGCTACAATGGAAATAGAATAAGAAAAAAACTGGCATTAGATTTACGTTTGATATTCATTAAGAATTCTTTCTGCTTCTCAAAAGCATTGTCCGTTTAAACAATTTTTCAAAATGAGGTATCCGTTGAAGTTATGACTGCTCGAAGTACCGGCTCTTGAAGTAACGCTACGAATATCAAACAACCAGTTTGTTTCTTTTTCATAAGAACTTCTCTTTTATGAA
The DNA here is from genome assembly GCA_032399595.1 of Tetragonula carbonaria. NCBI lineage: Eukaryota > Metazoa > Arthropoda > Insecta > Hymenoptera > Apidae > Tetragonula > Tetragonula carbonaria. The sequence continues at coordinate 11,202,716 of JAUCRC010000002.1, forward strand.
CGGCACTTTGACTTCGGCTCTTGCCGTAACTCTTTTTATTACGCTCTTTTTAGCTTTTTAGAATGTATATAAATATACATTCAATGGTACGTCGAGTTTGAAGAATTGCAGCTATCAAAATGCAAAGGGATCCTAACTTTAAAGAACTTCGTAACGCGTATAATCGTAAGTTTATGTAGAACCTTTCAATCCATTTTCTCCTAAGTGGTAACTCGAACTTGTTGTTAGTAAAACAGATTTATAAAGCATTCTGCATATATCGAATTTATACTTTATTATTTTCTCGTTTAAAATTAAATAATTTACTATTCTGATATAAAAAAAAAGAAGATAGTATTTCATCTCAACTGCAAGATACAAATACGACTTTAAATTTAACTTAAACTCAATCTTCTTTTGGAAAACATTTAAATATACTTCTAAGCACCTCTTAGAATTTCTACGTATCTACAGAATTATCGATTAATTAATTTATTCATTATTTCTACGACAAAATGGAATATTTCATATATCAGGTACGAGCTCGTTTGGTTTCTCGAGATACTAACTTGAACGCCACTAGGTATGCTCAACCGAACCGTAGCGAGTGAATTTTCGATTATACCGAAGCGAACGGTACAGACATGTCTAGTCGGAACGTCAACGAGTGGTTTTGTCTTTGCGGTCGTGCTCGATATGTCGTCGCGTATCGTGCGCCATTGCGATTGACAGACGACCGCAACATCAACTCTGCGATCGCCAAACGCAAAGCTGATGGGTGTTCCTCGCGAACCTTTTGGCTCCCTCAAGTAATCCGTAAATTACGCTCTCGACGTGGCTGGATCGAGCGCGCTGTATCTCGTTTTACATTTCCGGTATCGTGTTTGTCTTTTCGTCTGCGTTTAAACGAAAGCTGCGTCACGACGCGTGGTGCGGAAACTGCCACGATAAGCTACTGCCACTACTGTGTCGTGATAGCTGGTTAACTTTGAACATCACATTTAGATACTAAATGTTAAGTAAATAAAGCACTAAATTTTTTAATAATTGAATTGAATCTAAATAACTGGATATCTTAATTTTATTTGATTAATTTCGCGAAAGTCTGTAAATGCTAAATTAAAAGAATTAGTACTAAATAAATATTAAATAAATAAGATAAATAAATAAGATAAATAAATATGATGATGTTCTTAGGATGAAATCGAGTATAAATTAGTAAATTTATATTAATCCCTTTGGGTCAATTTTGTAGCAATTTCTATCGTTAGAAATCTTCTTAAACAGGAAAATATTGAGACACATTAGATTCGCAGAGTGAATCGTGAGTTGAAAATATATTAGAATATTGCAATTTTCTATGACCACGTTCGTCTTTGTTAAAAATATACGAAAGGAGCGAAATATGAGAAAAAGAAAGAAGGAAGAGGGATAACGAACAAAAAAATAGTAGCTCCGTTGGCAAGTTAATGTAGAACATAGCAGATAAAGAGTCTACAGAAATATTTTCATAAAAGATTTTTAACATTCTCTTTATTATTCTTCGGTTGCTTTTTATTTTGACCTCTGCACGCGTAAGATATAAAAGCTTTTAACGTTTGCATTTTACATTGTGCGCCGTTCCTAATTCTGGTCTAGAGAATGTCTTCTTGAAACAGTGACGTGCTTTTGCAAATACACGTATGCGAGCACGCCAGAGACAAGTTAAAACGCTTATTGTAATATGATCTTTATTATCTTTTCACATTCTTGGTTTTTCGCTGCTGTCATCCCTTTTTGGTTTTCTCATTTTCGATTCACTGGCTCGATTTCTCTTTTTACCATGCTTCTCTATTTTTCGATATCTCGTTTTTATGTTAACGTTACTGGAGTATTATCAACGTGAATGCGCAATAATTTGATGCATCTCTGTCAAATATTTCGTTTATAATCGACGTTAAGCATGCTAGAAAGAATAAAGTTTATCTTGAGTAAAATCGTCGAGAATTTTGAAGCAATTCTTAATATTCGGTATATTATTTTTTTGAAAGAAATTTGGCAGCTCTTGTACTGATGTGTGACTTCTTCAAATCGTCATTTGCAGTTCCACGTGGATGTTACGTCAATAGAGTGAATATTTCTTCGCAGAATAGAGCGAATAAAGAGTGATAGAATAAAGCGAACAGAGGGTGAATATTCCTCTGCAATATTGCGAGAGAACGTGTTTTATTTTTACAAAAATAAATAATTTTGTATGAAATTTCGAAGTCTAGCTTTCGTCGTAATACGCAGTCTAACTCAATGCCAATTAATTTATATCAAAAACTATCGCACGAATATATTTGTATACTCGCGATTTTTACAAAAAAAAAAAAAAGAAAAGAAAAGAGAAAAATCAGCGAAACGTCGAAAAATATCAATTGCAACGCCGAAATCCGATATTTTTCATTCTCTCCCTATTCACGTTCCTTTATCGTTTGAAGAATTGGTGACGTCGGTGCATCGAGGAAATGTAACGGTTACGTTCGCTGCACCGCCATGTGTACCATGGCCGTTTTGTGTGTGAGGTCAGTTTGCACGAAATGGAAAGGAAGATCCTTGGGAGCACGGTTTGAAGCGAGAGCGAGAGACGAGTGGAATAGCTGCAGGGGTAGTGGGTAGAATGGGTAAATGATAAATATTTCAGCCAGCGGCATACTCGACGAAACGAACTCGTAACTTAGGTAGTATAGGTCAGGGTTCAGCTTAGTCGGTACCTGCTAAAACTAACCGCGTAAAATATACAATACCAGGAAGTTCAGCTTCCTACATCTCACGTTGTTCGCTTTATGAACCTCGCTTTATGAACCTCGTGTCTGAAGTCCAGTCGAATAAGAAGTTTCCAAATAACTTCTTTTGCTATCAGATAATTATTTTAATACTAACGGCAGCAATATTTATAAGCGATCTTATTAAGCAAGTGAACGATGTACTTACTGGCTATTGACAGTTGTAATGGATTCTTTTAAATTTTAATGCTAACAATAATGATTTACGATAACGATTTTATTAAATAAGCTCAACGTTAATAAAAGTTTGATGTGTTTCATTGATTAGAAACACTTTGAATACCCTTATTTCTCAGAATATTTTTAATTTTATTTATAAGCATGAACATGAATATATACTTTTAGAGAGAGAGAGAGAGAGAGAGAGAGAGAGAGAGTAATTATTTTGAATTTAACTTTGTTAATTAACTTTTTAAACAGACGGATTGAATTTAAAATATTAAAGATGTGATTTATAATTGTGATTTCAATTTGAAATATTAATTGGCAAATTCTTGTTATAGTTTATAGCTCTTTTTAGATACGTATTTCGTTTTAAACTGTGATTTAATTTAATTTTTTTAGCACTATAATAAGATAACAGAGTACATAAAGTGAAAAGGATTTTCCGAGGAAAAATTCATTTTGATGGTTAAAGTGTATTATGTGTTTGCTCCGCCAAGCTAAATGCTGTTGAGCATGCAAGCAGAATTTAGGACCTTTTTTTTTAATGTGCTAAGGTGTTTTACGTTAAAAAAATGTAGTAGTTAGTTTAGTTTGTAAAATATCTTGTTCTTGCAAAAGCTACCTCCGCTTTTGTTGTTTTTTAAAAATTATTTTAATTGCATCATTTCAATTGTACAGGATTTAGCATCATTTTTTCGTGTTCGATTTTCTTCTGATTTACTCAACAGATTTTTCGATATGGTTCTTATTGAAACAAAATTATTTCCTCAGAATAATAGAGTCACGCAACAATGTAGAAATAATAATTCTAACACATTAAACGACGATGATTGATAGTATAAGAGAATTGAGGTTACGAAGAAATTCTTGAATGAAAATAGAAATTTCTGTCGTTTTATGCTTCGAATTCAATGATTTTCAAGCGTCAAATTCGCATGAAAAATTGCTTAAAAACTGCGAAAATGTTCATTTTTTTTCGGCACGTGTCATAGAGAGTTTGTTAAAGAGAACTTTCATTTTTGCGCTTTTTCATTCGTTTGTTATCAACAAGCAAGCTGCAAGTTTATCACGCGATCCGAGATGCGGTTTTTTTTCGAGAGGAGGCGTCTAGTATCTGCGTGACACGGTTCGGAGTGCATTACTCTGATATAAATTACAGCCACGTAGCTCCACTTCCACGGGGCTTTCGTGACATTTTTACTTTTGAAGAGGCGAGATCGCGGACACGATCGAATTGTTGGTTCGTTCGTTAAATACCGAGGTGATTGTGGTTTAAATAACACTACACTTTGCCATGATCGTAAACAAAATTTCTTTGTTTCAAATTTACTTTGTTACATTTCTCGAAATTTCTCGAAATTTATCTATTACGATTAAAAATACAGATAAGTAGTCGCAGGTAAAAATAAAGCTCAACACCAGACTTTCTTGAATATCGTGGTGAAAGAGTAGCGTAGTAACTTTTTCAAATATTCTTGTTTCTTAATTAGATATTTCTTTTTAAATTAAATTTCGCGTGGCATCAGATTCTTGCGACTGGACTGAATTACCTCTGAATAATGAAAATCTTAATGCAGTTGAAATAATTACAAAAAGACGTGGAGAAATGAAGAGGGAGGAGATTGTGCGAAATATGTTTTACATCTTTGTCCAGTTATTTTTATAATTAAAGAGTAAGAGGGATTATATTTGCATTTTGCTTTTATCATCGTCGTTGATTGCTTTCCTGAAGTTTTCATGCTAAATATGAATGAACGAACGAGGAACTTTGAGAGTTATAACTCCACGAATTTCTTCCATTGTTGTTTCTTTCTTTCTTTTTTTTCTTTTCTACCATAAATCTTCTTACGTTTGGACGGTAGTTCTCAGTTTTAATTTATAATTTAGCTGTAATAAGGAAGTACAGGCATAGATTTTTGTTTTAAAGTCTGGAAAATAAATTCGACACCAAAGAACTTTTGATAACCACCCTATTAAAAGAAAACCCTATTAAAAGAAATCGACTTTGCTCAAATGTATTAAAGCTAGAGGCCATTAAAGAAATTAAACGAACCGTTGCATCTATTGAGGTATTTGTGAAAACTTTTAATAATGGATTTGATTAAAATTAGATAAGACACTATGTAAAACGACCACGGAGCGATTTTGGGAATTCTTTTAAGAAACAAATACGAGATGTATTTTAGCCGCAATACCTCATTTTTTGCAGTGGTTATTGAAAGTTTCAGTATTAATTGCAAAAAAAGTTTTTAATTCGTTGAATATCAAAAATTAAAAATCCTCGATCTATTTTGACGTATGAAACTATTTCTTCACCAGTGAAAAAAATCATTTTTATCAAACACAATAAATTCTACTGCATCGATGAAAAGATTACGCCGCATCTTTAAGTCTAACACCGTTTTTCATTTTTAGTTTTATATTAAAATATTTTTTTAAAATCACGTTAAAGAAAAATCAATAGGAGAATATGTTTAACATATGTTTCTTTCTTTGTAGTTTACTAATATCTTTCCTAATAATATAATTTCCACATATGTTTTCGAATTGGTAGTAAACTTTATCAATATAATCCTTTCTCTCGTTGCAATATTACTGAAGTCTCGAGAATACTCTATATAACATAACGCGACACATTCGTAAAAATTCCCCGTGACTCGTGACAAATGTTGGAACACATTCGTGTGTGCATACATCTTTGCTTTTTTTTTTCAGACGTGACATCCAACGATCCTCTTCTTCTCTGATATTTTTCTTTTTCCCTTCTCTCTTTTTTTTTTTCGTCGTAGTTCAACGACGAGCAGTCTGAGCCGAGATCGACGGGTTCCTATTGTGACGTCGGCTGCGCCGTTATTTTTTATTCCGTCCTGTTTTTATCTCGAGCTTTTAATTTATCGAGGGCATTGACGTGGGAGTCGGAGGAGTGTAAAATCACTCAACGTGATGCGATGCTATTACCTGAGGGGCCGTCGCTGCCTCTCGAAGAGTGAAAGCACAAAAGTGGTGATGCATACACAACGATATATCCACCGAGTATACACTCTCAGCGCAAGCCAACGGTGTTCGTTTGTCGTTGATTTCTTCGGTCGATGCCGAAGGACAAGAGTTTCCACCCATCGTGTAATCTTAGACGATGGAAAACTGAATAATTAGCCTCATCGGAGAAATATAACGGTGGATACTTTAATTGGTTTATAGTTTGTTCAGCGAAGAGAATCTTGGTTCACTTTTCGAATCGAATTTTAATGGTGTTTGTTTGTGGAATATTTTTACTTGGACTTCCAAGACGATGGAAGATGTTTTAATCAATACTCCAGAGATGAGTCGCGGCGTTCAGTTGGAAATTTCGTTTCCAATTAATCCACAGAATTTTTTAAATTTTGCAATACAAAATGTCACGGACTTGACATATTTTCCACTTGACGATTCTGTGTTTGATCTGAATTTTACGATGCTCGAAGGAACAGCGATTGTGATGATGATTTATTCCTCCTTCAAATCATGGGGATCTAGCTTTGTGACTTTGTTCCGTGAATTTTTACAAGCGTTTACGCGGCCCGTTTGAGTGCTCCAAAATATTTCTGTATCTTGGAAAGACAATATTGAATTACCTCATTTGCATTTACCGATACCGCTATCTACTTTCGCGTTCAATAAAGTGAAAAATAAAATCACTGCTCGGCAGATTTTCACGGTGGATCGTGAATTCGTATTTGATTTGCTAAATTGAATATTCACGCGAAGAGAAACAACTCGGGGAATTACTAAATATAAAATAAATATTATTATTCAGATATAAAAAGCAGCGTTGAATCTTCATCAGTCCCTTAAGCACGAGTCCCTTAATGAATATTCTGCTTTGCTAAGTAACCATAGCCATTGTTCCTTCTCTCTACACCCTTTCTTCTTTTGCGATTGCTCTTACAATTTGTTGGAAGAGAAGCGAAGGATTCGTTTACACGTAACACTGTGCGTAATTAAACTCTCTTGTGTCTCTCTACCGTCTGAAAGTTCGTTGAAAAGGTAAGCGTCTGAAAGTTTCGTTTCAGAGCTGTTTCATATCTATTCTTCTTCCCTTTTTTTTTCTTTTTTTAATAAAACAGTCCTTGTTATTCTTGCGTATACTCCTATTTTTCTTTCTCATTTGATTTTTTCGCGATTTTTCTCAATAAACATTCCACGGTACTATATTCTTTTATATAAAAAGAAACGGTTTTTTGCATCTTCAACGCACTCGCTGTTGTTGAAATTGTTTTAAAGATCGCTTTTATTTCGAACACGCTGCTTGGTTCTTTCGTGCGCTTTCTGCCGAAAGTCGCAAACTCGAGAACACAATAATTATCTAGAATCTGAGTAATACAGTTGTAATATGTACATCAATAACGGCGAATGCATCGAGTTCTGAGACAAATACAATACGCATCGCTTCTTCGCCGCCGGAATGCTTCCTGGAAAATCAGTTGCTCTAACATTTTCCAGTATTTGAACTGAAAATATTTACGAAAGATCCATGCACGATGCACGATGTTTTCCCGATGAACTTGTACAGTCGCGTTTCATTCGAAGAGTTCCTACCGACTGTTAACTTAAAACACTTTATTAAAGTGAAACGTTCGGATAGTCTCTTGCTGGTGTTGTTTCTACTTTCGTTTTTTTTTTTTTTTTTTTTTTTTTATTTATCCCCGGCGTTCAATCGAAAGTGAACAAGTGTACACTGGCAATCGCGAGGAAGGTTCATACTCGAAGCATGAACGTAATATGCAGTCGCTTGTTTGCTATTGATTTCTTTTCAAACATAAAAAAAAAAGACACTTGCATCGGAATTGTAAATATCAACCTCTCGCTCGTGCTCGGCAAAAAAAAAAAAAAAAAGAAAAATTCAGGTTGCAACGGAATGGCGTGGCTAACGTTAATATCGCGTTCCACTGACACGGAATTAACGACAACTACATCGATATTTCTTCCTGTTCAAATACTAGCATCATAAATCGTACGTTTCACGTTGAGTGGTCTCTGAAGGAAGATACGCGCGGTCCATTGAATTTATATGCATCCCTAGTCGATAGGTTGTTAATCGTATCTATGTATAATTTTCAGCATCGGCATGGAAACGTCGAGAGAAGCGTCGTGATAATATTTTCAGCGAATGGACGTTTTTCGCGGCGATCAAATAGACTTTTGAAAATTACGTGTCGATCTCGTGTCTCGCGAGTGGAAGTTCATTTTTCTCTTTCATGTTCCTTCTTCTTCTTCTTTTTTTTTTTTTTTTTTTTTTGAAAATAGGTCGCTCGAATTGAAATGAAAGGGATGTAGGAGAAGGACGGGGAACGCGAAACATCAGTCATGCATTAAAGGATGAAAGAATTTCGAGCGATTGCAGGTGCATTGTTTCGACGACAAATTTCGTTTGAGCTTCCATGTAATTAATGGCCCATCGATCATTTTAATTCTGTCTATAACTCGTTCGGAGTTGTGACACGACGATATTGAGTACTTTGATTTGTTTTCAATTCGTTTGGATTTAAGTATCGCAGAACCTGTGACAATTAAAATTTTCAACGAACTGTACTTCGATAAAAATGAATTTTATTTCAATGATACAAGAATCGTGAATAACGATTTAATGAGCTACAAAACTGTAAGCAATAAAATTGTACACGTCGATGTGTATTTGATTTTTAACGAATGTTATAACCATCGCAACTATTGAATCAGATATTGGAATTATGTCTGGGAACATCTTGTGTCTGGGATTATTTAGTATTAAAGTTCGTCCAGCTCTTTTGGCTATCAGGATTTACACGGTCCTAAGGATAATTTGATGCTAGGGATACCATAATCCCTTCTGTTCTCCAGATCTACTGAATAACTGATTAGATAATTGATTAAGTTATAGTAACTGATTCATAATAACTTTCTGGAGAAATATTTGCTCAAGCCGAATAATTTTTTTTTGTAAACAAAACACAGACGAAGACTTGCTCTTTCTCTTGTTATCGTGTGTTTCCTTTAATCTGTAAATCTGTGTTTCTCATTTAATCGGTGTGTATTTTATCCGATTCAATTTCTTTGATTCTTTCCTATAATATCTTTTATACTGTAATCGTTGGTAGTTCTAGTGTTAATAATCCCGGTATCTGTATAGCTATCAGACTGAGTGTTTCTGTGTCTCGGGGACTGGTGTTATTTCTGGAATTGCAGAGTAGATATGAATGTCTTTAGGGTCTTGGTGTCTTTGGTGTCTAGGAAATCCTGACGCCTCTAGAATACTGGGGCATCGGTGATTCTATCTTCTAATTGAGCTTGGACGTTGTACCAACCATTGTCCAGAGGATATTAGTACGCATAGCTTTGCACGAATCCGTGTATTGGTTGCTGCATGTTTTGGTACGAGTGTCTATCTCGCTTACATCTATATGAAAATTTTTATCTCAATATAAGTTTTATCCTTTTTCAATCTCGTTCTTAATCTCGTTTAATACCGCGACGAGGTAAAATTATGATGATTGAGTTAGGTTTAGAGCCAATCCGAGAACATACGTGTATAACAGTTATGAAACACCGGCTGCAATATGTAATACAACATTTTAACACAAGTGGATCTTTAATTTATTAATACAGTTGATATAGTTCAAATTACATTACAATAGTTTATTAATACAGACAGTTTAAATGTCTCGATCATTTCCGTGAAATGCACACGCTGTAAACAAGTATCTCGTACATTTCACGCACGGACTGTTCCGATTTGTTTTTCAAACCGCATGGACAATCAATAACGTAATCGCGCCTCGTTACGATGCTAATGAAATTTCAAAGCGTTTTGCATAAAGCACACAATATATTCACAGAAGGCGAACGTTTAAATACTTTCGCGAATCGCCGTGCGTGTTATTACACGCGAATAGGCATTAATTCAATACCTATGTCACGTTCGTTCGACATTTCATTCCAGTTTCATTCTTGACATTTATCACAATACACATTTGCCATTGTACAACAAAATTACACAATAAAATTTCCAAACCTGTCTGCCGGAATATTTTATATTCTCAAAACTGGCTCACGTTTCGTGCCACTGGCTCGTCTTAACCATGTCTCATATCCAACAGGGATTCCCATAGTACGAAAAACAGAACCCAGGAGACCTGTAATCGTTTACCTCTGGTCGTATCGATTGTTTTGCGGCTCGTTTTCTTTTGAAAGGTTCCCTCAGTCACGCCGAATCGCCTACTGGACCGTAAATTATCCGTTGCTCGTGTTCTAAATCGCGCCTGTCGCGGCATAAATTGATTTGCATCACTCGAGGCAGTAATTGTATCATCAGTGCTGTCATCGGCGAGAACGTGTCCGGGCCGTTTAACGATTAAAAAGGAAATGAAGAAAAGTTAAAAAACTCTGACTACGTGTGAAAGAACGGCACAACGAATTTCACGGCACAAAGGCGCGAACCATGTTATATTGCAGAATTTGCAACTATGCGGAAATTGTAAACTCGGCCATCGATATCGGGCGTGCTTGGCAGTACAATGTTATTATCGATTATCTCTCTGTTTATACGGTTTGTAATATTACGTCTCGTTATTGCGTTACGTACACGTAGTTGCATTAAGCGAATTGTTCGCTGCGAGATAAGCCTTTCACTCGCCGCTAATGAATACTCGATACACGTACGCAACGCGATTGTTACAAATATTTCTGTATCCTTTATGCTCTGTGCGACGAATGACGTATTTCAAAGGTGTAATATAGTAATGCAACAATAGCATAAATAATTACACTGCACTAAATTTTTCTCTCTACTTTGTTTCTCTTACGTCACAAACGTGCAAATAGTTTTTGTTGTATTTAAAAAAAAAAGATTAAGTTACGATTAATAATAACAAATGACAAGTCGTTCGATTGATTAAACATCGAACTTACTTTATCACTTTTTTTTAAACGTTATAAAAAAAAAAAAGACGGGTGATATGCTTCATAAAATTCACATTCACAAAGAAATGTTCCTTAACATATGATCTGACTACGTATAATAATTCGTATTGTTACGTTAATCTAATAAAGGGAGAAGATACGATTTCGCGACAATTCCGGTTGTTTCAATTATACGAGGTAGTTCGACGTGTCAAGTTGCAGGTGCTGATCGATTCCATGGGGATTCAAGTGAATTCGCAAATGGAACGAGGACGAATCGATTGACTCGACCTTGTCTGTTCGTCTGACTAACAGCCTCGAAAACGAATCAGCCAATGGACCAGATGCACATATATCTTCGTTCGAGCAAGCAGTCTCTTCAGCTACAAGGATGCATTTAGAAAAAAGAAAAAAAAAGAAGAAAGGAAAAACCAAAGTACACTCGAAATATCCCACTCCTCGTGTCCTTTCATCGAGATCGTGCCACATTAATTTTGACGATGTGAAACGATAGTTTCGTTGAACTTTGAAATTTCGTTCATTTCTCATTTTGTCGACTCGGTTTTCGAGTATTCGCGGAGACGTGCACTTAAAGCGGATCCAATGGTCCGCTTATTAAAGCACGTCGTTTCCTTCAAAGATATTCATCGGAGAAGTGGAACAAGTCAGAAACAGTATTCCTCTCGAGCAACAACCAACGATTGAAGGGTCTAGTAAAAAGAAGTGATAGCGCTGATGATAGCGCTGCAAGGCTTTTATGAAAAATAGCGCAGCAATAGAAATTTCGTAATTAAAACTTTTATTTTGCCACTCCGAAAAAAACCAAATCAAAAGTCTCCATTTCGTGGCCTCTTGCGCTGGATCCCTCGATTACTCTTTCAATCATTACATTCGCGCGTAGTTAGAACATCTGCGTATTGTCAGCGTTAAATCACTTAATTTTGAATCGAACCTCATTGCCAATCTCTGTCGCGTGAAATGCAAGATAAAATCGGATACCTTAAAGTTCTGGCGGTCTAACACGGATTTCTACGTAGTCACGTATGACCGAACGATACCGCTTAAGGGTTGATACGATTGTCCTTCGATATTCAGAAGCTTTGCTCACGCAGGTGGACCAGCGTGCCAGAGAGAAAGAAATATGCCAGCGCGGAGTGCGACGAAAAGGCGGCGATGGGGATGGAAGGGGATGGAAGAGCGAAGGGGAGAAGCGAAACGGAGCAAAGGTTGGAAGAGAGAAAAAAGGAGCGTGGAAATGAGATAGAAGCGGAGCAAGGGAAGAGGGACTGGTTAGGTCAGGGTGGGAAGGAGTAGCTGTGGAGACGGTGAGAGGGGCAGATTTGACCCTGCTTGTGCACCTGGATAGGAGGCTGTAATCAATACCACAGAAAGCGCGCGCTGCACCAGGCTCACCCCTTATCCGTTCGCCTACCGATACCTGAATAACAGCCGTGTGCAGGTTCGTAGCGGCCGCATCTCGAAACCTTTTTCCTGTTCTCTTCTTTTTTTTTTTCTTTCGTCACGCCTTTTCAAACGATGCCACCAGCGAACCGTTAGAGATGGCCTCGCGGTTTTCAACCGAGACGCGCTGGGCTGCTCTCGGCTGCACCCTTGACAAATTCTTATGAAAAATTCCTGCATTCTCGCGGGTCTCGTTATATCTACCGTGTCGATACGTCCACCTTATATACGTTGCGACTTTGAACACGCGCGTGGAGTTTCATCGTCGTAGCGTTCCGCTTTTATTCGTACGCCCGGAAGAAGAAGATCTCCTTTCTTTCGTTCGTAGAGCGAAGAAAGATTTGCTGGGATTTGTCGGTACATCGGTGAAGATCTTCGACGGTAATGGTCCGTTCGGGGCGTTGGTCCCTTCGCTCTCCCCGGGTGATGTTGTTCGAGAATGCATTGGAACACTTGTAGAAAGCTTTTCTGAATATATCGCGGCGCGTTTTGAAATTTTTTATTAACTTCGCGAAACACGAAGGAATAATCATGGCAGCGTTAGGTCAAGCCTGGACAAATCTGAAATATTTGCAAAATATTCAGCGCAGTCACCTATTATTATTAAATCTCAATTATCACTAACAATCTTTCACATATCTAAAATGTCTAAAATTGTGCGAATTCCTAGATTTCCGTAGCATCTTGTCAATGCAGTGCACAATTTATGAGTCACACTGCAGTGTTAATGAAATTTTAAGAAGTTTCGCACGAAATACGTGAAATCAAGGAAACTTTCTTCAGTTTCAGACGTTTCAAATATTTTTCCGAGTCACATCGTGTCTCGTCGCATCATCCCTAGTTTTCCTGTTTCTTTCGTCTGATTGTCCCTTCTACGAGTGGAAATTTCGATATGTTGTTTGTGCTGCTTGTTACCAGGCTGATAAAGCACCGAACACAATGCTCTGGCACGGCTGACAATAGTTAGGATTATTTTTAACCGTAGGAAATTCGAGGACAAGATGGACAGGGCGATAACGAATTTTCCACAGAAATTCTAGAGAAGTTTCCGTCTTGTGAGGAAGCCGTTCTTTCGCTCGAGGCTCAAAGACGACTGGCCGCTCTCTCATTGTCTTCCGAGACTTTTCTACCCTTCTTTGTACTCCTTTGTTCCGTGAACGTAGCAAACTGGACAAATGTTTTTTCTTTCTCTTTAGAACTTTAGTAGCTTGTGGGAACACCCGCGCGATATCGTAGGATTTTTCTTAAATGGTAAAACGGGGAAATGTAATTTGAGATATATTAATTGGACTCGTGATGTCCTTCACAGATGTCTTTCACAGTTTTATAAAAGACTTACCGTGCGCGTGGTAGTTTTTAAAGTAGAAACGAAGGAGCAAATATTCGGTGAAAAATTATTAATTGAGATATTTTGATATATAAACGTCTTAATTGACAGTAAATTTAATAAACTTTTTAATAAATTCAGTAGTAATTAAACACTGAGAAAACAAAACACGAAGAAAGAATTTTTTCGTTATCGCTACACATCGATCGAGTCGTTAAAAGTTTTGAACATTTCGAGAAATTCTTTGCACTTGGTTTGCACTAATTGATTATCTCAAGATTGAACCACCAACCAAAGAGAAATTTAAAAAACTTAAACGAACTCGATAGAGAGGAACAGATAATCGCGAAGATCGGCTAAACTGATCGGTTAAACTGCAGGTGGTCTAATTGCAAGCAGGCTTGGCTCTGATAATCGAGGGGTGGGAATGTCACATTACACGTGTAGATAATGCATCGTCCATGCAAATTCGTATGTCGCGTGTTTAACGTTTATCCTTCAGTCGGCTCGATCCAGAAGGGTTCTGACCGTTTGTCCACCTATCAACCTTTGTAATTCTGTCGACTTTAATTGGACCGTGGCCTTCGGTGGTACGATTCTTCTGTAATTTATGTGTATCGTGCGTACGAAAAATTAATTACCTCGTGACTGGATTTAAGACGTTTCTAGAAACAGTCAATGCTCAAGATATGCCCGCGGTATATGTTGAACTTTCAATTGTCAAGATCCTCAACACGACAATTTCTTTTAAAGCAATTTTATGTCCTAGTATATTTACATTAAGCTTCAGTCGATGGGAAAATTCTTTTTAAAATTATTTTAGATTGTTTCGCTACGTTTGAATTGAAGAAAGAAGAAAATCAAAACGCGATATTGAATAGAGCTCTTTTCAGACATTTGAAATAATTTATTTCAATATCTCTGAAATATTTTGTACAGAGTAGTTGGAAGGTTTCTTTCTTTCCACCATTGTGTTCCACGTATATATATTATACGTACTTACCGCTATTTTCGTTAAAGTCAACAGTCTTTTACCATGGAACGATATCTCATCGTATCTTTATTTCATGTTGTTTCACGTGAATAATGACACTTCCTCCCGTAGGACGGCGAAGGCTGGATCGCTGAAAATTTCAATATCGCATGGTACTCGCCGTCGCGAGTAAATATTAATCCTCGGGGGGGAGGGGGGGGGATGCATCGGAGAACGCCAGTGGAACTTTTTACGGTCGATAATTTATTTCTGATTATAGATACAATATACATCGTATAGGCTAGACGAAACACTTAGTAAGTATATTTTTAGCCTATCTATGAGTGGTACGGCGTGTTCTGAGAACGCAAAAAGGAGCTTTTGTCGTTAGATGTAAAACAGATGTGAAAGTTGTTCGTTTTTTTCCCATTTTCTCTTTTTCTTCTTTTTGTCTTTTTCTTTTTTTCTTCCTTTACTTTGTCCCGTGTTGATCGCCGTGCCCTAGCTTGGCAGTCGATTGGTATTAACTTAAGAATCTAAAGTACAGATGTACAAGTGAATCGAGTCACCGTCTTCGAACCGCGCCACGCTCTTCCTCTTTCACGTTTGTCCTTTCCCTTCGTTACGTTTGAACGTGAACGCTCGTGTCGATCGAGTACTCGATTAATTGAAGTAATTCGACAGTATTTACACGTTTGCACGCACACGCGCACGCACACGCACACGCACACGCACACGCACACGATCGGTTTCCCTGCTTCTCTCTTTCCCTTTTCGATTCACCCGCTCGAATGCGGCTCACGTGGAATGAACTGGCAGTCGGACGAAATTCATACAATGCGGTCGCTCTTCATTCGGTTTATTGGCTATTCAAGGGTACGTATACGAGACAGGGCCGAGCTGTCAGTGTTGTCACAGCACTGACAGGAAACTGGAATACACGTTTCAGAGGTAGCACGTGTTTCGATGTCCTCCGGACAACGAGTGCGTTGCTCCGTAAATCCCCGGCTTTGCTAATCGAAATCATTCGAAGATTCAATGGGGACAAACACGGGCACGAGCCAGAGAGGAAACAGACGCGTGTACAAACGTGATTACAGAGCGAAACGCGGATTAATGATATGCACGGGATATAACGCGAAGCGAATTCGGTGTAATAAACGGCAGCAAAAGTGCGTGGCAAATGTAAAGCAACGGGCGACAGAGACTGCGAACGGACCGAATATTTCGGAATGAACAATGTTTTACTGATGTTCGGCTGGAAACGTTTCAACCTCGACGCGGGATGAATAATTACGAATGAAATACGAGTGAAATACGGCCAGATACGTTATCGATATTCGCAGTCGATCAATCTGAATAATACGAGTCGTTCCGTAGTCAGTCATACTCGAACGGATCGATGAGGCTTATTAGTCTCATTTACACGAATTTGCAGCCCCGAGCGGCAACGACAGACACAATCGAACGAATTTTGACGAAAAAATCGTTCCTTCCTTTCGTTCGGCGAAAGCCGAGTCAACTTCAAGGAACAATTTTCACGAGCAGAATTTTTAGACGCTCGGGGTTGCGGAGAGTTCGAGCAGCCGCGTCAATGAGCACCAGCACAATATCTTTCTCCTTTCTCAGTTTTCCTACTTTTCAATTCATTCGCGTTTTTACTTCTATTTTCATTCGCGTTTCATTCGCTCTTCATCCACTTTCATCCACGCTCCTCCGCTTCCCCTTCTCCCCGTCCGTACCGACGAAACGAACAGCATCATTGAACGAATTAAGCCCGTCTCTCGCCTTCTTACCTTTCATAATCTTTCCAATCAAGCTTCTTAATTTCTCGAATAAACTTCTCTCTTAACTGCCATTCTGCCTCCGCTTACTTACGTATTCACAATTAGAAGTCTATTCGCGCCGCGGATAGGGAAGAAGCGTCGCTACGGGATTCGGGGCTTGGAAATTTCACGACTTAAATCCTTTTTCATCGCGCGATGACCCATTATTCTCTCGAAACTCGCGAAAGTTTCTCGCCGGCCCGAGTCCGGCTCGGATTCAATCCGCTCCGGCATCCACGTAGTCCCTTCTCCACGTCACTTTTATCTTTTCTTCTCTTTCTCTTTCTCTCTCCCTCTCTCTCTCTCTTTATTTCCGCTCGTTTCGACGCGTAAAACGCTCTAACGACTATTTACACGCGCCCGTTCCCCGTTCACATCGTCGTCCTTTCGCCTCCTTTTTCTCGCACGATGCGGCCGTTTGTTCGTCGCGAACGTTGCCTGCAGCTCGACAGCTGTGCCATAAATCGTAAACGCCGGTATGAAATTTAATGGCGAACGGAGACTCGCTGAACGATACTTCGATTTAATTTTCCGCCGTCGTAGAGCTAACAACTGCGAATATGAATCTTCTCTCGTTTCTTTTCAAATTGACTCGCGAAAGATCGGAGGAATCCGGACATTCTTTTTTTTTTCTTTTCAGTAATCATTTACATTTGAATCATTTACAATTGAAAATCATCGACTGACATCGAAAGTTAAGATTTACATATTCTGAATAATTTCGTATGCATTTCTGTGCTCGAGTGTTGCAACACTTGTTGCTCTCATTCGAAACACGATCTCTCACGCTTCTCATTTTTTATAAACACGTGTAAGGAAAGTAGAATTTGAACCGAGATTCGTTTTACCAATTGCAAATTGTAACGGGCAGTTCTTTGGATTCTCGAGCACAAGATGTTCTCGCGATGTCGTAAGTGATTAGTTCATCCTCTCGTGCCCGTACACTTACGCGAATTCAGCAGCACCGAGAGAAAATGCGAGAAAATATTATAAAGCAGGTAAAGGAACGTGGTCGGGGAACGAAAGCAAGGCAAACTGGCTCGTATAAACATTTTCCTTTCGTAGCCCCACGTAGCTACGTAACAAATGAAACACCGCGAGAGTGCTATGTTTTTATTCATACGATGTATCCCGTTACCAGCGCGATTTTCAAATATTTTTGACTATACCGCACCTCTGGAAACAATTGGCCGCCTTTACCTGTCGTATGATTCAGCTTTCGCGAAAGATTTACGAAAGCCACGATCACAGAGACACGCGTCTCCTTCCTTTTCTTTCCCTCTCTGCTTCTTTTCTTATCATTTTCTGCTTCTTTCTCCCTCCCCCCCCCCCCCGGAAAGAATGCTTTCACGGTGACGTATACGCGCTCACTCACACGCACACATACACACACGCGCGCGCACGAGAAGAAACGATCGGTATACACCAGGTAAATATATATATTCACAGTTCTCCCGATACGGTTCAATTGGAACGTCTCGCACACTCATTCACTCACTTTGTCCTTCATATATTTTTTCTCTTGTCTTTTTCTTTCATTTTTTTTCTCCAGTCCTTTGTATCTTTTTTACACTGACTAGGCATGATAACGTTTACAACGATAGTAATATTGCGTTTACAATTAGTTTACGGGTGTATATTTTTACGCATATCGATATAATGTGTGCAGACGTAATTCTTTTACACTCGATTTATCAAACTACCAGAGCTCTTATGTTACATGGTATCGGTGATTATATTGTGAGACGACGCGCCATTCATCACACCCATTCGACGTTGATAGGCGCTTACAGTCGCTTTCGTTTTCTCTGCATTCGCGAGAGATTATGTATCTCGCGTAATATCTTTACCATTTTCTTCTTCTTCCTATCTTCTCTGTTTCTTTTGCCTTTCCTTTATTTCTCTTCAACGATTACGAATAACAACTCGTCGTCGGTTGGTCAAAATATACATATACAGCGTATCATACAAAAACGAATCGTAGTGTAACAGCCATGCAACGTGTCGTCATCGTTAGATATTGTCCAAGCCAACTAAACAACTAAACGGTAGTTTTCATACATATTTACATCCGAGGAAGGTACACTGATCGTTGATCATCGTCGATCAATCAGACTAGTTTAGAAATTCGTCGATCAATCAGACTGGTTTGGAAACTCGGTTTCGGAATACGAATTCGGCTAAAGTGATGAAAAGGCAATCCCGTTGTCTCCTGTCTTTTCAACCCTTTCACGGATAAAACTTCTCTACCTTCATTTTTCCCCCCCTCCCCTTTTCTTTTTTTTTAATTAATCGAACATATACAAAATTTCTCTTATGTATAATAAACTTCTCTTACAGATAACGGCTACGATATTTCCTTTGAAAGTGCAACGTTCAGGGTGAATTTATCAAAACTCGTGCATACATTTTCTTTTCTATCTTAACTTCTCTTTCTCTCGTCGCGAAAGGGTCGAGAACACATCAATGCGCAGCAACGTACGATTTCAACGACGATCTGCGAAATTAGGAAGAGAGTTACACGGCCTGCCGTTGATCCTTTGCGTTTCACACGCACGCAGATAGCATACTGTCGATATCACATACTGTCGGTATCATTTCCGCTTCCGCGTTGTTTAATTTCGCAGCACGATCAATCGACGATCAATTGTCTCTCGATTTCGTACGCGCCTGATCGTAATCGCGTCGTAATCGTAATTTCCCATCTTCGTTATTTCTCAGACACTTTCCAGACACTTTACGCAATCGATCACGTTATCTCTGTTGCTCGATCGATTACACGCAATGCTATCGAATGGACGTAAATGTTGGCAACGATCCCGTGAAACGCACAGGACGCGGGTTATAGTGTGCGACAGTGGTCTGATTGGACGTTTGAAATCGCGTGGAGAATGCGAATACGATGGGGGATTTCCAATGGCGACACATTCGAAATTAGTTCTCGCTGAACGCAATTGTAAATTCGCGATAAAATAGGCTAATTACTCTGGATACCAGGTGTACACTGATGTTTGACGAATCTTCCGGTTGTTTCTCATTCGATGCACGATACGCCAACCTTATAAAACGGCATGTAGATTTCCCTTCGGTCGGTCGCGTGTCACCGTGAATACTAATTCAGCCTGCAACGACACATTTGGCACGCCGCTTCCCGTGATTTACCTATCGGAATTGCAAACCGAAATAGTGTACACGAAAAATACATCCACGGCTCTCGGTGGTAGATCGGCGAGGATGATAAATGTGTTTCTGAGCCCGGTGTAATTTGTTTCTCCTCAGCCGTGACTGATTCTCTTACCACCACTGTGCTCTCTCTCTTTTATCTTCCTTTTTTTTTCTTTTATTTATGTTTATGAATAATGCCGCGTGATATTATGCGCGTCGTGGATGAAAGAGTTTTCGAAATTGAGGCTTTGGTGAGATCGGAGAATAAGTAGTTACGGTAGATGTATGGTCGAGCGATAAGTGGTTACCGACGTTTGCGGTCAGACGTTCGAGGTTCGATAGGAGGCAACGAAGATTATCTTACAGAATGGGTCGAATTTATTAGTAGCTGCATAACGCGAACGTGGATTATTTATTGATATAATTGCAGTACTTTGTTTGTAATGTAACGATCGATCTAATATATTTCGATTTATTAAAAAGTCGTGTCAATGTGAAGTATCAAATACGAGCATTGATTATTGAAATAGATTCTTTGCAAGAGAACTTACAAATAAAATAATAATTTCATCTCATAACCATCGAAAAATCGCGTAACTGAAAAGTAAATAAAGGCATTTTGTAGACTTTTTTTTTATGGCACGAGATAAAATCATAACTCAGATGAGTGCCTTTTCACCTGAAAATCCGTAATAACATTTCCCTGAACGTTTCTCGCGTACGTCGACGAGGAAATTTATCGCGTATTACACGGTGCATGCCGATGTAAATTACGCTTCTACTCCGCGTTCAGTTCTTTTTGTCACGATTATCGAAGTTGTAAATTGAAATCTTGTTCGTTCATAAATAGCTACGCATTCCGGGCAAACGTGTACGTACAGCGAATACAGAATATGAAGATTAAATTGCTGTTCGCTTTCATTACGTGAAATTTTCACGTCGAATACGTCGATTTCTAGTCCTCGGGTTATTTACGGTTTTAATTACTTTTCGCCGTAATTTTTCTTTCAATGCACAACGTGAATGCACGCTGATATAAAGAGAACCCGTTTCTCAAATCTATTCGTCCCCTGTGAACGAATTTTTCGTACTAATCGATCGTAAGGAAAACAAAAAGAAGAAATGAAATTTATAATATAGAATTTACACGAGAAATATTTCATTCAGCTAATATCACTATCGAAATGAACATTGTTTGGCAGTCGTTTCAAAGTGATATTTTTCAAAATCCATGGTTGAAAATTGCACCATACAACGAGCGACAAGAATTTTTCGCGGAGGAAAAATAGTTCATCGATTCTGCCCATGTTCCGATAATGGAACAGAAGTTCTAGTTGTACGTTCGAAATTGCAAATTTGAAATTAATCGTCAATTAACGGGGAATGAAATTGCACACGTCCTCTGGGTATAGTTAATGCATTATCGATCTCATGCGTCGCGTCATCTGATATACCGTTCTTTGTGTCAAATATACGTAATAAGATTAAACCTTGTAATTGCTACAAGCTTTGTTGCTTGTCAAAATGGAAAATGACAATTTAAAATATTTTGCAATGATATGCTGTTACGTTGTTTTATTTATTATTTAGCACGACATGTATAATACTCCGCTTTTTTAAAGCAGCGAATTAAACGCAATTTGAAGTTACGAGTTAGAAAACAAGAATATTCTTAAGAATATACAGAGCGTTAAATAATCAACTGTTCAAGCTGTTTAAGCAAATATTTCTTAATTTATAATTATGGCAATGTAATATAAAACTATAAAACGTCTGGCACTCTGTTTAATTATTCGTTAATTTATCGGTTTAATAATTGGAGTTTGCGTTTGAAGGAACTTTAATTAATCACAAATCATCCTTAATTTTCTGCCGCAAATCTGTAGAAACGGACTTTCTAAGGAAGACACAAGCGCAGACAAACGATCATTAAATCTGTTCCGCGTTCGTTATTCCCTGTTGTACGCGACCGTGGTTTCCGTTGGTTTGCCAACACTATTTGTAATTATTTTCCAGCTAGTGTGACAAAAGGTAAAATACACACACATTTCCTTCAGCGATATCTTCGTTTCTCGAAGAATAAACGACGCGTCGAGGGTGACGTGGGAACGGTCGTTAAAGCAAGACGAATGCTATCTTTCTCTCTACGGACAGACGTTTTCTCATTTTCCTACCTTTTCTCTTCTCCATCTTTATCTACGCTCTCTTTGTACGTTGTGAGAACACATTTTTTTCGTTTTCATCCTCGCTTTTAATCTGGGTCGCTTACCCTTCGTTTTAACTTTCTTAAAGAGAGGACGAGGGAAGAAAAGGACGGAACACGAGAAAAAGAGAAACGAAGGGAAACAAAAAAAAAAAAAAAGAAAAAAAATATTCCGAAAGGAAGACAGAATATTTCAATATCGGATCTCGGGGTCACGCGAAATTGGGTCATACACGGGCGTGAATCACACGTGTCGAACAATTTCTCTTCACCATTCGGATCCGTATTTTCGATTTTCGATTTTCTCTTCTCGAAATGTCCGTCCATCCATGCACGCACGTTGCACGTAGAACGACGGTGAAAGCTTTCACGGTGGTGTTTTACGAAAACAAGCGATAACCGGTTAGCATCGCGAGACTAACGAGAAAACGATCGATAACGACCGGGCTTCGGTATTATCTTTGTTTGTCCAGGCAACTGTCCTTTCGTATTACCCGCGTATTTTTTCTTTCCTCCGCTTTTTGCCCCCTTCGAGCTTTTCCTTCGGCATTTATCCTTTTTTTTTCCAGCAGAGGTAAACGTTATTTTTAGTGTCACCGACAGCACCGACCACCGGAAATAACAATACCGAGCCGCGGAACGCGCTTTCAATATAATCTACGCCCGGTTTGCCTGGCTTCCGGCCCGTACAACCCCTGGAAATTACACGGGCGCGAAAGTTTAGACGCGTTTGTATGATACACGGTGGTTTATATAATTGTGGTGGCCTGGCCATTTCTCCGCCAGTGGCGCGGCAATGATTAAAACGTTTCGCATTCATAATTCAGACCCGTGGCGAAATCCTATGAATTTTTATTGCGACGCTGGTGAATCGAGGCGAATACTGACCGTCGCCGTTGCTGCGTCGTTAAATGAAGAAGCTCGAAACACACACACACACACACACACACACACACACACACACATTTTCCTCTTTGAACAGACACGTCTTTTCATGGTCGTCCGGTTGTTCTGATTCTCCTTTTTGCAACGTTCCTCTTTCTTTCTGTACACATGCATTACATGTGTATATGCGTGTGTGCATACATACGTGTGTTTTTTGCACGACGACGTGTACACACATACATATATATATATATATATACATATGTATTTATTTCCGAGCAGGTGGAATAACGACGTTCGTTAGGGAGTTCAACATCAAAGAGCAAATATTTTCATTGTAACTTGGAGCAAAATAGATCTAGTTCCTCAATTAAAGCGGATTTTCCGAATAATGAAAGGGAACAGCTGGAGGAAAGACGAGGGGGCTGGACGTCCACGGCAGATATTGTTTCGTATTCACGGAAACTATTCGCGATATTCGTAGAAAGGGAAACGCGGATGGAAATATCGATAAATTTCCGTTGCATGTCGGGCAAGCGTTTTATTTCAGCATCACTATTCCGCTTCTTTTCTTTTGATGCGTTCCACTTGCATCCGAGGGGGGGGGGGAAATGAGCTTTCCCCGCTATTGAATTAGCACGAAACGCAATAATGAACAGGATTCGATTACAGGCTGCAATTAAAACTTCGCCATTGAACGATATCGGAGAAACTACGAGCGAACGAAAAAATTTTCCGACGTAATGGAAATTCTATGGGAAATTTCCCGAACTTTTGCTCCAACGTTATCCTTATCCGTTGATATTGATAGATAAAAAAAAATGGTGGCAACGTTATTTTCGAGAATTTTTATAAGAATAAGATATTCTTGAAGGAGGAGTAATAGATGTTCGTTAATTTATGCCGGTTGATGTGAAATTACATCCAACGCGATGAAAGCAGAATAATAACGCCTTATCGTAACGTAATATTTTATAACACCGCGAGCTTTTGTATTACACCGTGGTGTACTTTATCGCGTCGTCCTTTTAACCATCGCAACAAAGATACAATTTCGTGGGACATAAATTTCCATAGTCATAAATTATCCCTGAACGCGGTTAACAAGCACCAAGAGTTAACGAGTTTATCCGATAGTGAAGTACGATTGCACCGAGTGAAATGGTATAGTGCTATTAATGATTTACGAGCATTTAATATTTCGTAATTTCATAAATCTTAGTCCACGGCTAGTTGTTAATTAATACCGGAATTAATTCCGCGTAGAGTACACGATACCAATGTAGAGCGTCATCAACGTACACGTGTGTATTTAATACGTATATAATGTTTTGAAAGAAATATATTTTCAACCTTTATTTTTTTCTATTCTTTTGCCAATTAAGTCGAACCATTTCAATCAATTTTTATATTTTTTTCACTTTCGTTTCAAAAGAAAGGTACATGGGAACGTAATTTCTTCAATGCGTGTGTCTCTTTAAATATCGAACGAATCAAACGATTTACTAAGAATATTGACGAATATCGAAACATTACTACACAAGTAACTCGTCTTCGCTCGCGGAAATGAAATCACTGAAAATTAAAATACTATTTTATCGTTCATAATACGAACCGTGCTACTGATAGAATTCAACTCAAAACGAAAGAGAAAACTTTAAAAGAATCATTCATTTTCAATCTCACCGCTAAGAGGAGAGAGAGAAACGAAAAGAAAAAGAGAAAAAAATTCCAAACTACTATATGTTCACGTTGAACGCGTGGAATCATTAACAACAACCCTTTAACGTTACTATTACAACGGATGAGCGATCACGGAGGAAGAGAGCAACGGTCAGGCTCGGCGATTCCGATCGGTCAGGCGTTTAATCGTCCGTAATCCGAGCGTTTCTGCGATGGCATGCCTGCGTTTGTGCACGTGTGTACGCGAATTTCTGTGGCGATACATGTGCACAGTATGCAATGCAGACGCTTCCACTCAAGGGCCGAGGGTGGAGAACCTCGGCGTGAACATTATGCGGTGCACCTCGCGTTTAGCTTGATAAATGGCGGCGAAGCAGCGGCGAATGCCGACGTTGTTGCAGCCGCCGCCATCGTCTTTGCCCTTGTTTCCTATATTTCTCCTTTTTTTCTTTACCTTTTCCTCTCTCTCTCTCTCTCTCTCTCTCTCTCTCTCTCTCCCACCTTTTAACCTTTTTTCTCTTGTCTGTTCCACGTTCTCTTTTTCTCTGACGCGTTTCTCCGTTCCTTCCTCCCTTTTGTTGTACCAAAAAACCAGTCAGATTTTTAGGAACGAACCAAAAAAAAAAAAAAAAAAAAAGAAAATTCACCGCAATCGCGCGCGGCTCGACAACACGGGTCGTGCAAGAGGCGAGAACAGGCCAAAAATCGAGCTCGAACCAGCAATCATTATTTCTCGCGAGGTGATATTCATGATATTCGCGGACGTTGTGCAAAGACGCGATTATATTCACGCAGCCAGCAGGGAAATGTTCTTACGTACAATCAACCCGCTGCATTATGGCCCGAACAAAGTTTTTTAATCGCGTTTGCTCACTGGCAGATGTTCACTCCGGTCTTCGTTCCCGAGATCCCTGGATTAAAACGTAGTTTCTGTTCATTTGTCGTTCACTCGTAGTTCTTTCTTTTCCGCTGTTTTCCCTTCGTTTTTTCTACTTACTCTCTCGTAATTCGATTCTACGTGAAGTGTACGTGGGAAAAAATACGACGAGTGTTTCACTGTTGGAAATCCAACGAGTTTCTTAAAAATATCCGGTAGGATGTAAAAATACAAAAAATGAATCGATAAAATCTGTAAGGTTGCGTGTAAGCAGTTGAAGATTTCATTAACATTATGCCACGGATATGCGATCAAATAGAGCGGAATTGATCGAAAATTTGTTAAGACTTCGTTATTCTTCGTACGTGTCTATAAACGAAATAAACTGAAATTATCGAGGTTTTAAATTACGGTGGTATAATGATATAATAGGGTAATTGCAATCGTGGAACTGATAATTTGAGCTTCCGTGAAACAAGCTTTGGTAGAAAATCGATTTGTGACGATTCAACGAGGAAACGATTGTTTTTATCGTGTCTCTTTCACCTATTAAACTGCCATTAAATTTAATGTATTCGGTTAAGAAGATATTTTGCATCGAGTTGCGTTACAAACCAACGCTACGGACGTTCTTAAGAAACGATATTTCCAATTGTTTTTGCATTTCCTTCGAATCGACGGGTGATCTGCTTCGCTTCTGTTATTGAGGCAAGAAAAATCCTACCAAAAGGTCGATATAAAAGTCGCGTATAAAAGCGTTCGAGATTTATTATCGGCTCGGATTCCATATGTGATTGTTGTACACATATTTGCGATACAATTGACGATTGTTCGGCAATTCAGTGAGACTTCAATCTGCGTGCGCGTTTTCGTTCAAAGAACGAGATGATGGATTAAAATTATCGATTCGACGTGGCAAAAAAAAAAAAAAAAAAAAGAAAGAAAAGAAAAAAAATTCAATTTTTCAAACATTCGCAATATTGTTTCGCGAATGTTCACGACTAGCGACGTTGGTATTGGTTCGTACGATTGATATGTGGATAGAGTATTGTAATCTTTCTGGAGATGCTGACATCGACGACGATGTACGATTATGGCGATGGTTATACCGCGATTATTTCGCATTGTGTTCTCTTTGAATGTCGTCGTTGTTAGCAGCGAAAGGATTGAATTTTTCCGCTGGGATATGAGTACTCTGCCGGCGCTGTAAAGATCGAATCGAATCGGATCGGATCGGAAACAAGAAAAAACCTGTAAAATCATTCGTTTTATGTGCGCTCGCGCGTTTATAGCGGAAAATATCATTCATAGGCCGTTTGCTCTAATCGAACCGTCGCGCATTTCAGAGAGGAAGAGAATTATTTTGTTAACTGGAAAGCGTTCATTTGTTGATGAAATTTGAGAGACAAGAGGCTCGAAAATTGACAATTAAAAACACGTTGATTGTCACGAATGCCTGAAAGGCTGCCGGCAACGTCGTCGTTTCGAAATTTACTCGCGTTGACAAAAGTTTCGCAATAATCCGCGAATAATTAAACATTCGCGTATACTATCCCCTCTCCCGCAAAATTCCAGGCAAATGGATTGAAATAAATTTTTATTTGCGCCACGAGGGGCAACGTTTGTTATCCGATGAATGACGCGGATTATGACGAATGCTATTATACTGAATTCTATTTCGAAGTTGAACTTTTGCTCGGCGATGATGAATAGCCAGCGATGGTAAAAAGAGCAAATTACGAAAGTTAATTCGGCCGCGTGCATCCTATTCGTTCGCGTTCTGCCAATCGATTAGACAAATACGTTCGCGTCTTATACCTTCCATCGAAGTGTTCAATTCATTTTGTTTCTTTTTATTTCTCTCGCTTCTTGGCCTGATTCGTTGCTTTTCTTCTCTCTCTCTCTCTCTCTCTCTCTCTTGTCTCGTTCTTTCTTTTCGATCTTTCTAGAAATCGAAGAGGCGTTCTTTTCTCTCTCTCTCTCTCTCTTTCTCTTTCTCTTCGAAGCAACGTAAACCGGCAACGATGAAAATTCGCAGATTCGCGAACATTACCGAGATTCGCGTTGCAATTGAGTTTGAAATAAATTGTTTGCCAGCCGAAGCTCGGCTTTGTTACGGGAGGGGGGAGGGGGAAGGAAATATTGACGCGATATCGATCTATGTTTCACGTTAGCGAGGAAAATAGAATTCATACTCTCGTTAAAATTGCATGAATATTCCGCATTATACACGATATCCTACGCGACGCTTCAATTTCCCTATGCTGAAAATTAATACGATATAAATTAAAGCGTAGATATCGAACAGTTTAATCAATTCACGAAATAAAACACCTTCTGCCGGGATTAGCCATTAAGATAATTGCATCGACCGTACAATTAGCGAATGAGATAACGTTTCAAAGATATATTGATAGAATAACAAGAATATTTAACTCTCCACTGGTAGCAACATATTCATGAGTATTGCGGATGCTCATGAGTATCAATATGCGTATTGGAGAGCTAAATATCAGTATAGGAAAAGGAGGAAGTGTAAAAACCGGATGATCGACAGCGTGAAATAAATTCTTCTTAATCATCGAATAATTCATGGTATTGAACAATTCGTGGTATTGTTAATTTGTTTTCAACCGGGCAGCAGTCATTAGTTTCGCGCAATAAGCTGACGAGATATACGGAACATACGTTCCGTTTAGCGTTTTAATAGGCGTTTAATTTCGCGGTGTATACAATGTATTCGCATTAATCGATTTGCGTGAAACGTCAGTTCCGGCCATACGATGGAACTTTGCTCGTGCACCGAGGTGGCGTGTGCCTCTGTGTGTGTGTGTGTGTGTGTGTGTGTGTGTGTGTACACGTGTGTATCGGTCGCCGAAGTAAATAAACTTATTATGATCGAGTCGTGATAGCGGCGAATTAATTGCTCGGTCGCAGTCGGGTTTCGCCAGCGTGCGTCAGTTGTGAAATTCATTCGTTACGCTTAGTCGTATACTGACTTCCGTTCTACGTAACACGTGGATCGCAATCGTGTCTCGTATATTAGAAGCACTTGTGACTGATCGGCGTTGAAAGCGACCGAGCGAGAAACAGACCACGTAAATAGATGAACGCGTTGAGAAAAAACGATCGAGCAGAGCGTTTGACGTGTTGGTGAAATGAAATTAGAAAAAAACACGTGCGAGATTGACGCTTACGTGGCTAGAATTCTATATCGAGGGGGATCCGTCTTTTTCGTTTTTGTTTCTTTTTCTAATTTTTTCAAAATCTTATTCGTCGCACGAGAGATCGCGAATCCATTGTCTCCACCGAAAGCGTATCGTGTATAAATATCGACGCGCAGTTCCGGAAGCTGTGTGAGTGGTGTTGCGCGATTTCGACGCAGCATCGAATGCTCGAGCATTTCGACTTGTTGCCTGGTAGATATCGATGTCAGTGTACATCAGTGTCGCGATACGATCGACGCGATAGAAATTACGGCCGCGCGGCAACGATTATTCACCCTTTCCGACGAATCTGATTGCCGATCGATAGCCTGCGCCATTTTCTCCCTTCGTATTTTCTCGTTCTCGCTCGCTTTGCCATTTCTCTTCCTTCCTTTCGTACACACCCTGTCAACGTGGTTGAATAATCGCGGAGGAAAGACGATCCCTTGTACTTCCGTCCCGCTTGTTCTTCCTCTGTTCCGCTGATTCTTTGTCTCTCGCCGTCTCAATTTCCTACTCCGTTCCGCAGCTGCTTCGAGCTTAATCGCTTCTCGACACTCGCTGTCACGGCAGCGTTATTCCCTTGGCGTCGAAAGCCATTACGTGTTGCGTGTTTGCGTGTTCATTCGCGATTACGATCAGTCACTTTGTCGCGTCCCGTCGAAACATTGCCGCATCGTCGCTCTCTCGACGTTGCGGTTCCTTTCGAATCGCGCGCACACGACGCGCATTGTCCGACACGTTGCATTTCCGGGGCAACTTTCGCGTTTCGCGTACACTGTGTCTCGCTTCGTCCACGCTAACGTCATCGACGTACCGGCGTCGTGGTTAGATATTGGCTGGATCACTGCACCAACGTGCAATCTCCGGTGGCACGAACACGCGTATTTTCCTCGAGGGCGCGCCGATCGATGCGGCCGATCTCGCGTCGGCAGTCTTTCGTTCACCGTTCGTTCGCGCGAAGGAGGAGAAGGAGCATCGTCTCCGCGATGAAACGGTTAGTAAAGCAGCAAACACAGACAGAGAAGGAGGGAGTAGAGTCTTGGTTGCTTGGCTTGCCCACCGTGCTGCATTGCCGCGGGATACTCTCCTGAAACAGGGGACAACACTTAAATTTTCCGAAGAAACCGGCGTGGCGTTTCAGTGCAAGTAAAATAACACACGTTGTTCGAGTATGCAGACTCGTGCCTCTTGTTTACGACACACGAAGTTTGTACGCAGGTCAAAGTCGCTAAAGTTCCAGGCTATATACTTTAATTTCATCTAGTCGAGTTAACTATAATGGCAAACTGACTTTGTCACTAAGCCAAAGCCATTGTGTTAACGTTCCTACGTTCGAATACGTTTCTCATGCATATGTATACACGGCCACACACGTGCGACCGTGTACGTTTAGCCTATATACGTTCAGTCGTTACGATTGTGCATCGCGTACAAATACGCGCCGAAGTGTGCAAACGTCGGTGTGTAAACGTGTGTTGGTGCTTTACACGGAAATTCCGTTAACCGATGCAATGAAGGGGGATTCATTAATTAAACGCGTGTGTCGAAGCCAGATCTTCTGTTCTCTGTTCTGAAACTCCGCCCCTCTCTCTCTCTCTTTCTTTCCTTTTCTTCGTTTGACGTTAATCAATTTTAAATTAATATTCCGTGAACGCTGTTCCCTTTTCTTCGTTCCCTCGTTATTAATTTGTCCGGTAAAAGAAATTCCGCGCCTTCGCGGAAACGCGGCGACGTTTATTAATTTACGTTCTCTTTAAGGATCCGATCGACGCTAATGATCCGATACCGAAAAACCGTTCGTCGACGACCAATATCGTCATTTAAATTTGATAACGAGTCGGGCAAAAAGGCGGCTTGCAATTAAGTCGAAATCGTACTCACCATTGAGTACGTGAACGGTGATCGATTTCGATTGAGCGTTGCTGGGATTACAAGTATACCGGCCAGAGTCCGTTGGCTTTGCTTCCTGCACCAACAGGAAACTCCTGGTGATGTCACCCTTTTCCGTGACCACGGACACACCGCCTCTGGTCGGGTCGTAGGTGATTATCTGCAACAAGGGGTCAAAGAGGGAGTTTTCAGTCGAGCAACGTTGAAGAATGAATCTAATGATATCCCGAAACGGGTAACACGAACATTAAAGAGGACGAACATCAGAGAGAATGAGCGTGGCAGTTATGTTCCATTTATTTGAGAATTGAAAGCTGAAACCGCTGGTCAAAGAAACGGGAAAAATTAGTTCTGGGAAATTTTATCGAGATGTTCGTTGTCGTTGCGCGAAGGATGATTCGAGGAAATAGAGAAAAAGTTTTCGCTTTTCTCTGACAGTAGGATTTATTTGCTAATCGAGAGGTAGGATAGAGGACGCGTACAGTACAAATAAGGAAATGTACATCTGGTGAATATCTGCGAAGCTAAGAGCAGTCTGGAATTTATATTTGTATAAAGCTCTTCGTTTTCTCTGTTCTTCTTCAGAGTATCTTTGAAATAAATACAACGGGACGATTTACGAAGCGTGTATCGTATCTTTAGAGAATATAGAGAATAACAGATTTTCTGTGATTGAAAGAGCTATTCCTTTAATAGACTGTTATTTACCGCATACCAATTGCGTTTCTATGATTTCAATAAAGCTTCATGTAGCAAATAATCACGTTTACTCCGTGCTTACACACCTACGTGTACACGTTTCAGCTTCGTGGAAGATTGGTTTCGTTGTTTTCCTCGGATGTGTGTAGTCAGCGAGTTTTCACAATAGCAACAATATTGCAGTTCCTTGTTACGAAGCTTCTCGGGTCGTACATTTACTCCGTTGTGCTGAAAATCTCCCGTGGCCGTCACGATTTCGCTTAGATTTCTATGTTCTTTTCCTCGAGCGTTTGTGCACATAGATTCAGAAAGGCCAACACAGAGCAACGTCCGAACGTGCACCTGGTACACCTTCCCTGGGAAACGTTCTGTTTATCCTGTGCCTGTTCCACTTGACGTTCCTCGCGAGTGTCTCTTTAACAGGGGTCGCGAGGGTCGATGCTCGCTGGTGAGACAGCTAGAAGTGGTGCCGGTGTCGTCAGAGCCGAGACGGATTTCTAAATAAATGATCTGCAGCTCTTCGGTGCGCTCCTCTTACGTGCCATCTTAAGACCGTCTTAAGGGAGGACACCTTCTGCGAAATTTCTTGAAACTTGCTTTCTCGAATATTTTTTTTTCCCCTTGCTGCCGTTGCCATCATCTTCAACGATTCTCGTAAATAAACGGTAAAAGCGTTTCGAATTCGTGCACGAGGGTTTCTCACGTGTTAATATGTTTGTCTAACGATGGTCGTGCAAACGCATGTAGAAAATTATAAATATCTCGATGCGAAACGGTTTCGAGGGATATTTGTCATTAAAGTTAGAAAGATGCCTATATTATTTCCATTTGAGAAATATTTCTGTGAATAAATTCTAATCTATATAATAGTATAATAATATAATATATAATGATACGTATATATATAATCGATATAATGTACAAAGATAGATCTTTATGTTATAACCAAAAAACATTTCCACGATATGGATAAAATCAATAAATTAGAGAATTTGTGGACGAACTAATAAGTCGCGAGATTCAAGATAACTACTACTAAATTTTTGAGTTAAATATTGAATAAATGTTAGAAATATAGACGATCCATTTTCTATTTCACGTTTGCGAATAGGTTCAAAATGCGGGTGGTTCAAAATATGATTAATCGGACGAGAAAGTTGCAAGCCACGAACGTGATAAGCCATTCTCTTCCTGCCATTCTGTTATCTAGTCCATGATATAACGCAGAATAATATGCGAAACTTTCACTAGGAAGTGCATGATTAATCCGAGCTTCGTGTATGACGAAGCTAATAACGGACGCACAACGGTTTTATCTTTTCGTTCGTGTTCGACGCGATCCCAGCATACACTCGGTCGAACTTTCGTACCAGCGAAATCTGAAATTTCGAATTACATTGACATCGTGTCACGTGAAATTATTATTTGCATTTATCGTAATTGTTTCACTGATTGTATCGTTTAACGCACTGTGTTTCGACATTTTCCGTAAATGATTTTCATACATGTATATTGCAAACAATGTTATTATATATTTCCAAATATAAATATATGTCGAATGATAGGAAATTGTTGTCGCTTTCATTCGTGCAATGGAGTCTCGGCGAGCTGAGCGCTTTAAAACGACAACCTTAAACCTCTTAAAAATTTCCTAATAATCCTCTTAGCGACAAAGTAAGCTATTAACGACACGGATGGTAAGCACTTAATTAGAAAAGTCTTGATCGTGGCCGTTAAAGCATTGCTATAAAATTCGCTTCCTAATTTTCTGTACAATGGGGTACTGCGCACCCCAATTACAGCCGACCTACCTTAAAATCAGGATCTTTCACCTTTTTTACTGCTCACCACAACCACTTACCTACCTTCGTATTGCCGCAGTTTCCCTCTACTTCAGCTTCCTGGAGGGTTGCTTTAGTATTAAATCAGCCAATCACCCTACTTTCTACCCACCCTTTTTAAAAGTCCTTGATTCTTCTCCGACTCGTGTATTTAGAATAGCACAAGATAATGAAAAATAATAGAAGAAATGTAGTCAATGCATATCTATCAAACTTTTAGTATTCTTTTTTCGTATCTTGAAAATTCCTCTCGTCGAAGAAATAATGGAACGAGGAGCAGAAGCGTGAAAAATTTCGA
Source organism: Tetragonula carbonaria (assembly GCA_032399595.1). Lineage (NCBI taxonomy): Eukaryota > Metazoa > Arthropoda > Insecta > Hymenoptera > Apidae > Tetragonula > Tetragonula carbonaria. The sequence goes on from JAUCRC010000002.1 coordinate 11,235,918, forward strand.
AAAAGAAAGGAACACGAAGCAACGTAGGTATTCGAATAATCTTCACTTTCTTAACATTAATGTAAAGAATTTTCTTTGCTTTTTGCTGTGAGATATCATTCGACGTCTTTCCTCTTCGTCGTATCGTGAGTTACGAGTACGAATTCACTATCATTAGAACGAGGAGCGCTCGAGAGGATTCGATAAGACCAAATAAAAACGATGTTGACGAGCAAGTCGAGCAAAGGGTAACGGCTGATCCGGAAAGAGCGAGGAAAATCAGAATTCCACTGTTTCTGCATTGCGGTTTACCAGATTTTCGAAATCTTCATTCGATGTCAGCGAACAGAACGGCGCAGTTCAACGAACTAGATAATTTCGCTGCATCGTCGAGCTTGTAATTTGAAGAAGTTTTAAGCGCGTGTCGAGCGACAGTTCTGCATGGAAATGGAAATGGAAGGAAACGAGAAGGGAGTCTCGTCAGCCTCATTACGCGTTCATAGGAGAAATCGGCGTCCTACAGGAATCTTCGGTGACTCGATGGGACACATCTTGGGCTCAATGGTCCATTGGAATGGTTTCCACCCAGCACGTTACTACTTTTGTCTTATCAGTCTTCTCCTACGTCTCGATAACGACTCCCTTGTCCCCAGATTCTTTCCTTCTTTCTCGGTCCCGGCGTTTCTCCCCTCGACCTTATATCGTCTCTTCTCGCCTTTCTCAAGTTCGCTTTTTTCTCCGTCCCCACCCCGATCCGATCTTAATTTATCTACTTCATTTAAATCGATAGCCTTTCAGCTTTGATTGAATCCTTCAGGATCACTCGAACGGTTCTCTTTATTACGTGAAATCGCTTTAGGACGTTGGAAACTCCTGGTTCAATTTATCGTGATGGATACTCGTGAAATTAAAATTATTCCTTTGGGCAACGACCGATCAATGAACAAAGTTTTAACATGCAATCAATCGATTGTACACATAGGCGATAGGTGTTTAATCTCTATTCTTATAATATTTCCTCTTATGTCTCTTTGACTTTTGTTTTCGAATCACAGTCAGAGAATCTACATGAAGTTGTTCGAATTTACTTTGCTTTTTAATATTCAGAATCTTTTTTCTCAGTATGAAAATGCAATTACAAACATTCTAAATTTGCCACGAGTTTCTTTAAGCAGAACACTTATTTATCGTCAACAAGCGGATCTTAAATTCAGCATGAAATGTTGCAGTACACTCGCTGAAAACGCATAAATGGCAAAAGCAAGTGGTTACCTTGTCATGACCTCCATTTTCTACAAACCCGTCTCATTTTCTGCAAAATATATTTTCCAATTCGAAGTCAGAGATATTCTTGTTTCTTGGTCCAATTGTTTCCTCATTTGTTGAGGTCGAGCAGAGATCCGCCGTTGCACCCGCAAGATTGCCTTTTATTTTGCGATTTCTCGCTAGCTTCTAGCCAATTCGTTTGGAAATGTACGTCTCGAGAGGAAGAAATAAAGTGTTTTTGAAGAGCCTGATTATCGATAGTATTTTCAATCTAAGAAATCTTTATTAGCGCTGCCGTTATACTTGTATTCTTCAAAAAATTCTCATTTTGCTTCGAGAACATTTTAAAGGTACGAGAAATACAGGAATGCTTCGAAAATTTTGTAATCACATTACACTGTTTCTTTTCTCCTTTTGAAATGAAATAAAACACAAGATATTTTTGCATTATATTTGACACAATAATTTATTGATCGACGAACTAACAAATTGGGCAAATTCAAATGTCGATTAAATTTTTAAATAAAATGAACATCGTTTCTTAATAACGCTACAAGTAAATCGTTTGAAAATTCAATTTATTAGCGCCATCACATTACAGGCGCCAGTCGCCACTGCCACCTAGCGAGACTTTATGTAACAGTGTTTAAGACGCATACACGTTGCGTTAGTTTAACGCTGGTTTATACGAAGTTCGTGCTATTGAACGTTTCTTGTTAAACTCCGGTCGAAATAACAATCGCAGGTTCATGTTCTTCGCAAACGACGGCTTATCTATGATTATAAGTATATTGTGAAAGTGCCTCGGATCTCTTTACGAGTTTAACTTGAGAATCTCTCAATTGACGAAATCTTCGCGCCATAACCTTTTTTCTATCGTTCGAACGTAACTTCGTAACTTTCTGCGTCGTGATCGCACTTAATCCGCTGTTATTTTCAACATTTTTGCGGAATCGTCTGTGCCGCGTTGTTGTGTCGCGTTTTTTTCTTTTTCTTTTTTTTCGAGAGAAAAGAGCGAAGCGAGAGAAGTTTGCGTTGCGAGCGCAGAGGCGATGAAATGTGTCGGTCTTTATTTGCCGCGATCGATAACGGGAAATAGCGCGTTTTTCGTCACGCACGAAGGTAATACGAGCTTTCCTCGTGAAGGACTGGTATGAAGCTTTTTGTAGACATCCGAGCCTGAAATTGTATCCGATAGGCAAACAGTTGTAAATAAAGCTAGCTTTCGTCGACCGCGAGGTGCGCGTCGCGTCGAAGACATGTTCGCTTGTGTTGATGTGCGTGCGTGTGAATGTGCAAATAACGTTGCTTTGAAACTGTGCTGTCGTAGAACAAACATTCTCTTCATTCGTTTTTTTCTCTTTCCTTCGGCTCCTTCTTTTTTTTCAACCCCTTTCTCCTGCCCTATGAATACTGTAAATAAATGTTGGTGATAGACAAAGAAGAAAAATCGGGGAAAACGAGACGAGTTGCTGCGTTTATCGCCGTCCTTTGTGCGCATGCGCGAAACTCCGTTTGAAACTACAGGCGGTAAGCAGTTTTCGATTTTGTTAAAATTTCCAATTGTGATATGCAAATGTTCATAAATATTTACGTTGTCGTTCAAAGGTATCAATTTTACTCACAAGTTTAAGGAAGAGAGACTTTCTAATTATCTTATTCTTTGTCCTCGTCATAGCTATGTGTGATGGAATGTTACGGCGCGAAATTTAATTTTAGAAAATTAAAATTAGTAGTGTACTGTAGTAACAAATTTACAATTTGTAATAACCTGGCTTACAATTATTAATTAATTTAGGAATTTCATGAAATTGATATATACTCTTAATGCAATTTATCAAAGTGTACTGATACTTGTGAATGATAGTATGTATTATTAACAGACTATGATAGAATTTCATTTATTGGACTGGAATTTTATAATACTTGACTGAAACTACCTATTTGAATAAAAATTCGAATTATTGGAATAATTGGATAATTCATAGATAGTGAAAAGAATAATGTGAAGTTATATTATATGAATAATTTATTGGTAGTCTTAGATAAATGAAGTTTTTATAATAAGGACCGTATATTACATAAGATACGAGAAGTTTCAGAAGAACACGGTGAATCTAGCATATATAAGTTAGAAATCGGAATCGAAGGAAGTCCTTTCCAACTTTCATTCCATTAGCCAAAGTTCCACGAAGTTAGTCACAATGAGATAATGAAACTTAAACGATTAACAAAAATCGATTTCAAAGTCCGTTTATACTTGCAATCGATGCAATTCATTCGAACAATTTCGAATGGCTTGTAATTTTGTTTCTGAGGCACTTTTATCATTTTAGGACAATACACGCGTCTTATCATTCTGACTAATTTTTCCTTGTATTTTAATTGGAATTTTTGAAAAGGTAACTCTGAATGACATTTATCAAACGATTGTTAGACTTTGAGAAATAACATTATTTAAGATTAAACTGTGGAGGATTAAAAAGAAATTACACCGACCAACGTCAGTTTGCAGTACCTGTTATTGTGAACAAATGGACGTTACAAATTCAATGTGTTTTTAAATGTGTTTTTATTTTTGTCGTCGTAATACTGTGGAAACCGATTTGGCAACATCCTTGGCCTTGCCTTTTTGGCAATCGTCCACGTTATTAAATAAGACGCGATATTGTATCTCGTTTAACTGTTCCTTAATAGGATTTCATTCAAGCAAACAAATGCTACGATCAAATCAGTTTTAGTTACGTTTCTGATAGTAAGAATTAGTACGAATATTTCCAGATCATAAATTTGGCATTCAATTACTGATCGTGTAATAAAAAGAGAATTTGTAAGGTTTCTTTGATCGATCTTTTCTCTCGTTCGTTCGAGGAGACAAAATTATTTTAAATATAGCCGATTTCCAAGTCTCGATATTTAGATTTGTAAATATATTGGTCAAAAGAAATAACGATTTCCGATAGCTGTTTTCAGATCTCTCGGTCGTCCTCTTTCGGTGACGTACCAGCCGATGTTCGCGGAAAAAGGGTTGACCCAGAAAGTCACCTAATGAAATGTAATCAGACAAATCAGTAAATATCGTTCTGCTCATATGGAATATCTACAAACGCGAAATTTAAAGCAAAGAGAAGTTGATTTCCGTCTCTTCTGGTTTTCTTCGATTTCATTATTGACTTTGAACTACAAGTAAAGTTCTCAATGAAGCACAAGTGCACAAAGAAATACGTGCTCTCGATTATTGCTGCAATTTTATTGTAAATACGAACATAATAAACAATCAGTAATTGTATTTTCCTTTGATTTCTTTATCTCGTTATTATATTATAACTATAGTGAGGATATATAGTATATATTGTGAATTTAATAAATTCACTAAGAAAGAATATGTTAAAACATTAAAAGATTAACTAGGATTCATCACTGAAGATTGGCAACAAACATGTTTTGATTTAATTTGCTGATTATATTAAATACAAGAATTAATTAGAGAGAACAAATATTATCATCAAAAATTATTTGAAACACCAGCAGTAATTAATATCGAAATACGTATTCGTAATAGCCAATAATTAACATCACACACACACACACACACACACACACACACACACACACACAATTTTACATTAAATTATATAGTAAAAATGAAATATCACATTTGGCTATTCCATCTCGAATATACAATCCTATTTCAGTGATCACCGTACAATCGTTCTAGTATTTCTCATCATAAGATCGTCCGATCATTTTTCGATTATCCCTTCTAATTAAATCGAACAAATTCTAATTAAACCAGTACTCGAGTTACCATTAATGAACATATGGCGGTTGATAGGAAAACCGGGAAAATACAGAAGAAAAAAAGATAGATGGCTGGCCAGAGAAAATAGATCAACGGTCGAAAGATACACGAGACGTCTGCTCTCGTCGCTCTCGAGTGAAAAGGCAACCAACAAATTGTTAAGTCAATTTAATTGCAACCAGTTCGGTTTTCTCTGTTTACAAACGTACATGTACATTCAGAGAGCAAGAAAGAAAGAGACAGAGAGAGAAAGAAACACGTGGAATGAATGCAGCCGAAGAATGAGTGCAGAATGAGTGCAATCCGGATGCACACGTATACCGGATGCTCGACGCAGAGAGGACAAATCTGCAGGTACACATGGCAAACCGGTAAAAAACACAGGTTCCTCCACGTTGCACGTGGCTCGAACATAGCGGCGATGTCTCGAAATTCAATCGAAATCAAAGGGATGAGATTTATTGAAGCGTAAGGGGAAACTCCGGCGAACTCCGAGGATTCCTTGCGGTTGGAAAATGTTTCGTGCCGCGAATCGATCGATTCATCTGACCTTATCATCGAGGGATTGCAATTTCGCCTTGGTTCACCTCCAGGGACGATTCGCGTTCCCTTCCTTATCGGTTTGCACCCCCTGCACGACGTGTTACGACAACTTTCCGTGAATCGTTTTCCCGCGAAACTCCCCCCTTCTCCCCTCTCCATTGCATTTAGGCGAAATCGTGACTTTGACGGCCGGTGTTTTGCCTTTTCTCTCTTTCGTGCGACTTTTTGAGATTTATGGACTTCGCGTCGAGGAATCGTAGATAAGCCGAGAAAAGTTTGGCGTTATTTTGTCGACCCGGCTAATGTTTTTCGATTTCGACTCTTATACAATCACCTGATCATCAAATTTATACTGGCATTCGAAAGCTTCAGGATCTGAGCACCGTTTTTTAATTACTTCAGCTAGATTTGGATTAGAAAATTCTATTCGTATCTTTTCTATATCAAAGATTAGATGTAATCATCTTTTTAAAATCCTCTCGTATTTAATTGGAGATGACATCATAAATCCTGATATTTATATAAATTTCTACAAATTTCTATCAATAATGACGCTGGCTAGAATCAGCTTTCCTAGTTTCCCCGTCGTTTTGCTAATTACTTCAGTCCCCATAGCCCTGTATTCAGTTCCAGTCTGGACTGCAAGCGTTAGTCACGTTCCATGGAATTCATCTTGAGGCTCGCTAGACCTGTACGTAGCCGTGCCAGGGAATCCCAAGGCTGTTGGCCAGACTTAATGGGCCTAATGGTGTTTCCCATGTGCCGTTATTAGTCGTGTCCCTACTGACAATTTAACAGTTACTAACGTCACGATTATCAAAATTTATCGGTGTTTCGTTCGCTCGAACGCTCGACGGTGCTTTATAGACCGTTTCTTTACGTTATTGCGTTCTCCGTTACATATGGGAATAGTTGGAAGGAACAACAACTTATGTTTCCACCAAAGGACTAAAAAGTCATATCTAACAATAAGTAAAAACTTTAATCGTGATCAATGCCGCGTGATTTGTGGTAATTGTTTGCCAGGAAGCAAAAATTTGCGAAAATTTTTCCTACGTTTGGAATTATATATGTGGCATGAGGGAAGTGTAAATAATACTTTACGTGGGATTTGTGTGAGAGTACGTAAGTAAAAGTAGGTACAAACTTTAAAACGTGACATAGTGCGTTAAAAGTATGTCGAGAGCTTAAGTTTCAAAGGTGTTAAAAATTATCCGTTGTACATTACAAGAAAGAATATTCGAAGTGAAACTTATTATTATTCAAAATGTAAAGACATCTACTACTCGACTGTTACAGCTGTTCAATTATTAACTTAGAAAGATATATATATATATATATATATATATATATATATATATACATAACTTTAGACATTTATTGTATTTTCTCGTTTAGAAATTTCAAAACCTTTCACAAGTGGTTTGACTTATAATAAATATAAATTACATTATATTATACTTACGAAATATTATTATTAAATTAGAAATGAACTCAGCTAAATATCCTCCATGACAGATTTGCCTTTATCGAAAATTTATTTTCTCTTAATTTTCTCTGAAGTTGGGTGTATCGATTATTCGTGGGGAAAAATCATACGGAAGCAAAGTAATCTCGAGCGAAAGATGAATGACGAATTTCAAAGGAAATTCAAAGGAACTTCATTCAGATAGAAACTCGATGCTTTCGGTAGAGTGCAGAATATGCATAGCCAAGTTTCGAGATACCAGGCAACAGCGAAACGTTCAAAAACTATCGCCATCAATTATACTCGTGCAAAGTTGATACGTATTGGCACAAACTGTCTCGATTATAAATTGCAGTTTCACGATGCTTCTCGTATTTACGCTCATGTATATTTAGGAATTTATGCGTTCACGGGTTTTGTTATTCTCTCTTATTCGAGAAAGGTTGTTAGAACGGTCTTCGAAGATCGATTTATCGATACTTACGGCGTCGTTATGATTCCAAAATATGTAGGCTGGTGGTTCCGGACTTAGAAGAACCACGCACGTCAGGTTGATCGTGCTACCTCGATTGATGTATAGATCTGGTGCACCCAGGATTTCGGTTTTTGGAACTGAAAAATAAAATGATAAAATCGTTTACAATTATACGATTTCTATATGGTCTCTCTATAGAAATGTAATGGGTACTAATTTTTAATTAACTTTAATTATTGTGTCTTCTTTTTAAAAAAGTCTAAAGAATTAAAGTCTTCTCTATTTTTCATTTAACATGTAGTTTCATACGAAAGAATAATTTTTCTTTACATCCCTTATCGCTCAAAAAAAATTCACTCAAGTAAAAGGATTCGAAAAAATACAGAGCAACGTGATTCCAAGGAAAATATAACTTGACGAAAGAATACTTTTTCAATAAATTGCTAAAGCATCAAGGCAGGAAATATCTTTTCGGTGATTCTTTTTTCATTTTTTTTAGTCCCATGATGTCTTTCATTATTTTCGATTCTTTTTGAGACTGCTACAAATTGTAATACAATATACTTGCGCAACGAAAGCAAGTTCATGCTTCTCTCTGATATTTTGTGTTACGTTCAACCATAACACTTCATGACTACCCGGGTCCCAGTGTACATCGAAAGTTGTGCTTTACATCCCAGTTTACAACTACGAGGACGCGACAAGCAGGATAAATCGCATCTTTTAATCAGTTTATCTAGCTGAAAGTAAAAACATACAAACTATCTAACTCCGACTTTATCAACGAACTTTATCCCTGACAATTTTCTCGAGCGTGTGGTCAACATTTGTTTACAGACATCAACATTTCGTTTAGTTCTATCAATTATCCAAAATCTACCAAATTCAAGAATTTTCTTTTCACAAACATAATTTGCTGTTATTATTAAAAACGAGAAAGTAACAACTTGAAACTGTTGCAAAATGTTGCAAGCAATTGCATTCATAGCGGTTTGTTCTTTCAGCGTTAATACTAAACCAACGGATCGGCTTAATTTTTTCTCATTGGTCCGAAACGAAATGAATCGTCCAAGACGTTATTTATCTCGCGTCGAGAATTGCAAACGCGATGGCGTTTATATGGTCAATTCGGCTCGCAAATTTATTTTGTATCCTTTTCCTTCGAACGGAAGAGCCGTGCGGTTGACTTGGCTGTTCGGTTCGAAAGAACACTTTGAGCTGCCTCATACAGAATATCCGCTCTCGCGTGTACCGTCAAAGAGAGAACGAGACGCGGCAAGAGTGGCCTGTGTGGCTGTGGTGGAAGCGTGACGAACACAGAGTGCAGGGTAAAAGAGAACGTAGGGAGGAAAAGAGAGAGATCGAGGAAGGAAAAAGGGGTGGATGGACCGGCAAAAGGGGTGGATATTAGCGAAAAAGGGAGAGAGCCGACGAAGATGGGTCGGGATGGAAAAAGAGTTTTGACCAGGGTGAACGAATCTTTGGTACGGTTGTGTAAAAGCGTTGCGTTGTATGTGTACAATATACATACATACATACACACATACATACATGCATACATACATACGCGCGCGGGGCGTATGTTGCCGCGGAGAAAGATAGGAAAGCTGAGGAGAGGTCACTGGGTATAGATCGATGTGAATATTTTCCGGACGGCCTCCTCTTCGAGGATTGACCGAAATAACCGGGCACCGTACTTTACGGCTTTGTGCAGCAGATGATACCAGAGACGACAGTTATGTCCCCGGCGATAACCTTTCGCCCTGCTTTCGCCGTGCCTCGATCGCTATTGCTTCTCTTTTCGATACTTTTTACCTTTTAATTTTTCCCATGTACTTGCCCTCTTCCCCCTCCCTCACAATTGTCAAAACGTTAGATATGAAAACGCTTTATATGAAACGTTACAATTGATGTGGATTGACGAAGGGTTAATTCTTCGAGGTTTAAACACTTCATTGAGGAAATTTTTGCACGAATCAATAGTAATAGAGAGATTCAGAGCAGCAGATTTGAATCATTTATGAAATATATTGGACTAAAGATACAATAAATATTTAAAGATATAATTGAAACAGTAATCTCTGAGATTTTAATATATACCTAATTTTTTCAGTTTCTTCGATATGTCTTTTAATTTCCTCGTGATCGTAGATTATATCTACGATCACGGCTGAGAGGCAATCACTATCTCGATTAAATTGAAATTATTTCTATCGCAGTAGATCTTTTCTTCTTAAACGCTCTCACACGTATGTTCCACTTGATTTACTATTCGTGGTTCACGATTCTCGCTATTCTAGAGAAGCTCTGGCATCGTTCTTCAAACATGTCACCCAGCTCGTACGTGACTCAGTAATTTCCTCTTTCTTAAATGGAGCCCTCAGTACCTAGGATGTGCTGCTTTGTTGAATTGCTCTCCGAGGTAAAGGAATCGCTCGAGATTCACTTGTAATTGCAATCGCAAGAGCATTCTCGTAGCTCTCTAAACATTTGAACGTTCGAATGTTGTTTCGTTTTCTCAATTGAGACTCACGTGATCAAGTGAACTGTTTTCAGATCTTTTTTTCTCTTGTTAGAATATTTTATGGCGTCAAGAGAGATTCTTATAATTAAATTTAACGAAAATTTAAGCTTCGATGAAGATGTTCGTAGACAAGGAATTGGGTTTAAAAATTACTCTCACGTGTAAAATGGTTCCTTCGTGTGGTCTCTTCGCGTAAGAGAAGTTTAGCAACTGACAACGAACAGTTGTTTCTATCCATTCTCTCGCTTTTGTAATTTTATATTTTGCTTAGAGATCTTTCCCAATGTTGAACTTTCACCCGATATAGCCGCGAGAGGATCGTTTATCTGGGTTATGACAAAAGCTGGGCACGTTCATCGTGATTTAAAGGGAACACCTTTGAATCGAACATTGTTCGACATTGCATGTCGTTTTTATTGCCGGGAGATTCGTTCGTTTCTTTTCTCTGCTTTGTCATCGTTTAAGCTCTCGTATCGCAAAAGGAAATCGAACCAGCACTCATACACGTTGCGCGGAAATTATTTGTATTCCGAAGATGAAACGTTCGAAAGTATTATATTTCTGTAATAATTATTTCGCGCAGCTCGCGCGAATTAATAATTACTCGTTCGGCTCCGTATGCTTTATAAATTATATGCATATTTCACAAAATTGTTCAAACACTGTGAAAAATCACATTTTATGAACTCAAGATATCGTATTTAAATATTTCATTTTTATACTTTATTAATAATCGTAATTAATAGCTACTTTAAATTGCATTTATTGTAGTTGTAACTAGATATTATTATTTTAAAAATAAAACCTAAGCAAAGCTTTGTGTCAGATATATTACAGAGAGTAACGTTATATAAAATTTCGTCACGAGAACCTTCACCACTTATTTATTTTAACATTGCCTGTAATTATAATATTTTATCAACGGTAGTAACACTAATTTTTAACAATAATGTGACCTAATAATGACTGCTGATGATTCAACTATTACAAAAATGACAAACTGACGAAAGCTCCGAACCAATCGGGACTCTCCGAAATTTCCTCGACCGTGTACAATTACTCCATTCACCCGTCTGGAATTTCTCAATTATTCCTCACTGTCGGGGGTGTGCGCTCCTCGATTCGAAAAAGTAGAAAGAGAGAGAGAGAGAGAGAGAGAGAGAGAGAGAGAGAGCAGGAAGAGAAAATTATAGATAAAGGTTTTACTACTCGGAGTCTTGCCCTCTCCCCTTCCCCGCTTTCTCGCTGGCTGATTCTCACTTTCGTCCGGTTCGGTTGATTCGTGTCCTATTTCGGCTACAGATTTTTCTCTCCTTTCATTTTTGCCCGGCGTTTCCTCCGCCGAGATCACTCGATCGAGGCTATGGCAAAAGCCGGTCAACGCCGCCTATCAGTCGATCGATATCAGGAATGTACACATATACATATCTACGCGAAACGCTTTAACGTGGGTTAACCGCAGATGAAAGCTGAACGACGCGCCGCGCCGTCCGCGCGGACTCAAATCACGTATTGGCCTTCCAATACGGTTTTGAGCCCGGTACTTTCCCGAAAGGTGTATTCCCCCCTTCCCTTCTCCTCCACCTCTTCCACCCTTCACATCCCCTTCAGATTCTAATTAGTAGCCCCGAGTGCTTTCAGCGGGGCGAACTGCACGTATAAACGGGACGTCGGATCCCCTCTGATCTGTCCCTTAACTTGTTAGAAAGCTGAAACACCCGGCGAACTTATTGGTGACCAGCAAGTTTTCCTCGCTCAAAGGAAGCTTTTCCCTTTTTTTTTTTTACAAGTTAACACGCCATTATTATTCATGGAGATTCATTAGTTTGCATGGTTTTTATCGTTCTTGTTTGAGAAACCTGATAAAGATTGATGGATAGTTGTGTGGTATCTATAATATATATCTGATGTGAAAATAATTTCAGACGAGTAGGATTAGAATGAGAAAAAGATACAGTTATATTTAAAGTAGGATGTTTATGAGTACTTGTACTTTCACCACAATCTCAACGTTGGTTATTTTTGGTAAAATTCAATTAAAAAGCTTGAGGGGAATATAAAAAATATTTGCCGTGCTGCGGATTTTTTTAAAATGTTAAAAGTCTTCTCATTCGTTCGAACAGAAGTAAAGTTAAAATACAGAAAAATTCTGCGATCACAGGTGTAATTAGATTTCCGCACGCGAATATCAAGGATTTCTTTTTGAATTGAAAATCTCGTTTGAATTTCAAGTGAACAAGAGTACGTTTTGTTTGTGCATCATTGGTATAGATCTAGTCGGGACATTAATCTCGCCGTGAATAACTGAATAATCTGCTATAATATAGCGACGTTGCAGCCAATATTGGCACGGACGAAATATGAAGCCACTCCTTTTAAGAGGGATCGTGATCGGGAAATTTTCGGCAGTGGTTTCGATACGCTTGCGACGTAAATTTTCAATATGGTCGAGGGAACATTTCGTTTTCACATAACGCGAACGTATTCAGAGGTTCTGTATTTGTAGAAGATTGCACTACCCGTAAATAATGACGAACAAGAAGATCCTAGATATTATTTTCGAGAGCACGTTAGTTATTTTTACTATAACGCGCGTATAATAAGTATATATAGTATTTCAGGATTACGAGGAGGAAATTTCGGAAATAATGTAGCTCGATATCACAAAAATAAAATGTCAATTCATCATATCGTCATTTTACATGATTTATATTCACACGATATGTATATTCGTGAAGTGAAAATGTTTTTAATGTCATGTATGAAATATTTTCAGTCGAATGTTTGGAAATGCTCTTTAAAAAAAGCAGTTGATTTTCAACGGTGAATGTAATAATGTTTCAAAGTACATTTATCGACGAATGTTCACTCGAATTTGCGCTTTTCTTTTTTTTTTTAAATGCCATCGACTTTTACAAATTCTGTTTACAAATTCCGAACGTAAAAATATCATCGTACACCTAAACGAGCAATCAAAATAACATCGAACGAATACCTAAATAATTTTAATCCAAGCGCAATGAGGTATTAACCTTCGCATCATTAAAACGAGGCAGCGTGTAGGGTCAAACGGGTAGTTGATGGTCGGGCAGGCCGATCGTTTTCACATTAATTTCGCGAAGGCAAGCACGACAGAAGAGAGGAGAGCAGGATCTCGTCGATCGTAGAATTTGAACGCTGCCCGATCGATCTATCATCGGTTTCTATATCGTTGATCCCTTCGCATCATCCTGGTGGAACGCTTTTGTACTTACGGCTGCTATTTGTTGAGGAGTCCACAAAGCGTACTTGCACGCTTCGTTGTTGACACTCGACCTAAATAAAGCATCGTTCACAATGAGACGCGATACCTATACTCTTGTCCCGTGCGAACAGGCTTTTCTGGCCATCACATGGTCGGAGAGACGAGACGCGACCAGCGACAGAGCAGCAGAACTACGGAAGAAGGAACGAGACAGGCTGATCGAATCGTAGCAATTGACGATTGTCAACCTACGGACCAGACGATAAATTGCGTTAGACGATTCTCCGGCGAATGTACATGCCAGAACGCGACCATTCGCTCGGAATAGAGGGTGATTGCCAACGAGATAGAAACTCGAGACACATGGCCGGAAAGAAAAGGAGAAGTACGACGTTTCAGGCTAAATAAGAGAGAGAATCGTGTAAAGAAAGTCGCCAGTACAATAAAATTCATATTAAAGGAAAAAGCGTAAAACACAGACACAGAGGATCTGCGGACTACTTTGTAGAACCTGCGAAATCCCTAAAGAAGGAACAAGCGTGCTATCTGAAGACTATAAATGACACTCGGAAGTAAATTGGATTCTACGCGAGCTATCATCGAACGAGTCGGACGATCAGTAACGCTTTTGAATAAACGTCGGATTGTACAAATATGTAATTGTATATAAATTGTATATTTATATATATTTTTTACAATCACGAAGAAGGCTTCCCTGCGATCGAACGTCTCGAGAATTTGCGAACCTGGCTGACGATGAGTTAATTTCAAAGTGACTTGCAGAACGTGTCTCATGTTGTCAGATCAATTGGAACGAAACTTTACTTATGTAACTTACGTAACCAAAATTTAGTCTAATTAAAGTAGTTAAAATTACGTCTAATTTTTTTCGTTGTACTTGGACTTCATGAGATATAAAGGAATTTTGTGTTACTCAATGAAGTCTTTGCTACATCGCACAATCAGTTTTCAGGCCAAATCTTTTGAAAGTTAAGTCTCAGGTTGAAAAATTAACGAGTGAAATGTCACTCAGAGTGATAAACGATCTAAGTTACCTGCGGAGGGTTGAGATTTTCACCACGAAATAATCACTTCCTGAGTCTGAACAAATATTTTACTCGTAATATCATCTTTCCCTCTTACCATCGAAATTTCAATTAATTATACTTGAAGACCAAAGTTATTAATTATAACACTCACATTTCTCAAAATAAACGCACGTAGAACGTTCGTTTTCGTTCAAAAAGATAAAAGCTTTGAAAACCATCTGCGCGTTTATTGCGAGATAAAACGTCTCTTTCATGCGATAAGATTTACAAAACAAATTCACAGAATTGATAGGAGGACACGTTTTTATATATAATTAATTTGCTGTATTAATTTCGGTCAGCGCAGAAAGGTGTACAGTGCCTTGATTTGATTTACATTACATTAATTTCGTACACGTTAAATTAATACCGTGTCCGTTTTGTTTACCAAGCGACAGGGTATTGAGAGTCGCGCTACACTTCGCAGAAATGTAAGTGAATCGTCGGCAATTAATTAAATTAATTAATTTCGTGATATCGCGCTGCGTACCTCCGTGTTTTCCGGCTTGTAAATTGCTTAGCATAATTATTGCGTTTACTTTTATTACTAACGTCATTACGATCCTGACACTGGTATCTCGTTTGATGAGTTGTTTTTCACGTTTTCGTTGTACGTAAATATTGCAATTCGTATTTTTATCGTGCGCAGGTATTCGCGATTGTTGTTTGAAACTGGTTCGTTTTCGATAAAATAATAAAGTTTTGATCAATGTTCGTTATAATAGATATTGACTTATTGACGCGATTGTTTCGCATTTTGTTGCTTTCTACAATTTATTTTTTACAATTTATATCGAAAAATACTTGTTTCTAGTATCTCTATGCGAGTGACTATATTTCTATCGTAAAAGCTTCAGTAAGATTTTATAATATATATAATAAAAATTCTTTTAAGAACAGTCATCTTTTCTTCACATTTTGTAATACCACTAACTTGTATCTTTGATCTGAATTAAAATCTATTCACACGCAAAGCTCCGCGATAAAATTCTGTGAAATTTGAAAAGAAATTGCAGCTGCACGAGTCGCACGAGTTCGTGAAACAGAATTCTCAGAAGATCGGTTGAGCACAATTCTCTCAGAGGTATGTCTAACACGAAAACTTCTGGTAGCTTTCGATGCGATTCATAGGACGAAATCGCCTCTTAAAAATCTCCTCGGTAGTATCGGTAGCATCCTCGGCGATGTGTAAGCAGGAAACACATTCGCGAGACGATTCGCGTTTTTCAATAAAATTTATTAGCCCGAGCGTATTCATGGGCATCACGGTGAATTTTTCGTTCCGAACGTTCGGAACATCTCGCCGGGAAACTCGAGTTTTCGATTTGATAAAAGTGGGTCAGCGAGATCTCGCTTGTTTCCTCTTTCGTTCTGTAGAAGGAGACGAGGACGGAACGACCGCGGTTTGGACAAAAAGGCCAGATGCAAATTGCTATTCTCCTTTCGCTCTGCTTCCGTCGACTCGAGTGGCATCGCTAAACCGACAAATCAGTTCGCGTGGTCGTGAGTTTACATTGGAGAATTGCGAACGTTCGCCTAGCGGTAAAGCGGAGCGGGTTGCACGTGAGCGAGTGGAACAGCATCGAAAAGAACGACTTCTTGTCAGCCGGTCGGTCGTGGCGCGAACGGAATGTAAACCGGACCGGTTTCCGGTTTCTCTCCTCTCCTTTTGTTTGCATTTCCGGCCTCGTGGATAAAGCGACCAAAAACCAGCGAATTTCCCCAACTTTTTCAACCATTTCCACCGAATTTCTCTGGCGTTTACGTGTACTTCTTCTTTTTGCCGCTTACCTTTAAAATTATCGCGTAGTTAATTCTCTCTCTCTCTTTTTTTTCCCTCCCCCGGTAGTTTATTTTATGTTTAACTGTTAGAGGAGAGTCGATCTCTTTTCTTTATTTTTTTATGTTTGGAGTGATTCGAAAATTTTTCCCAACGTCTTGTTACGTAGAAAATCGTTCAGATTCTACGTAAATGAATTTCACACAATGTTACAAGATACTGATCATCTCGTTATCTGCACTTTAAGTGCACGGAAAAAAAAAATTTTTTTTACCAGTGTTGAAAATTCCGCAAATCTTAAGATTCTCTTCGTCTTGACTTTCGTCGAACAATTCCTACAAGGATGAATTCTCCAGAATTTAAATTTAAATTAGAATCCGTTACACTCTTCTTTATTTTCACGGGATTGTTATACTTCTTTCATTTTTGTGGAATCGTCGCGTTCCATCGTCGTTTGGACGAACCTTTTCAACTCGTCGCGCGTGCCGCGCCATCGCGTCGCAGACTGTACACCGATTTCACGAGGGAACGCGGATTTTCATTCGGCGAGAAAGTATTCCGAAGTCAAAGATGTTTGACTCTGATAAATATTATGATTGCAAACTCGACAAACTTTTCGGTTCGCTTTGAATTCAGATAAGATCCCTCGATAGAAGAATACGCGCACAGAGAGAGAGAGAGAGAGAGAGAGGGAGAAAAAGAGAGAAAAAGAAATTTCGTTTAGGTATTGGCCTTCGTGCGAGAGCACGAAAGAGAGAGAGAGGGAGAAGGGAAGGAGAGGGGTAGTTTCGAGTCATCTCGTTGGCAAAAGCGTGGTCAAAGAACTTTCGAAACTTCTCTATGCGTCAACTTTTCCCTTTCAGGCGTGTCATTTGCACGGGTTGCGTTTCGTATTTTTCTTTTTTTTTTTTTTTTTTCTTTTTCACTCGTTACGAGAAAAAACGAACGCAGTCACAGGGAAGGAAACAAATTTCGTTTTTCCAACAAAATCGTGGCCAGAGATGGAACCGGCTCTATACGTTTCGCGATCAACCGCTGGAAAGAGTATCGATTTTGTAAAGGACCATCGTTCGATACCTCGAGCGAGCAAACGGGAATCAGTTCTGCGAACTTTGGTGGTGTAGATTTACATTTGCAATTTTTTCGCTGGTATACCTATCATTTCATTACGAGATATGAGAATGAGATTTCATTATGTCGTTATCGATGAGAAATGTTTAATCAAACTATTTCGTGTACCGAAGCTTCGAACGGAGAAGCTGTGTTTTAATTGCCGGCGAATACGTTGCAACGTTTACGATATATGTGATTTGACATTAAATCGAGATGTGAAAAAAGGTAATGCGTGAAATATTTTCAAATATCCTCGTAATTCTATGAATTTATTTTGTACAATCGGCTTGACTTTGTCGATTTTTCTCAGAATTATTTTTTACATTGTAAGTATACTGTGCAATATTATATTATGTTATATTACATATTATACGTATGTTCTTTGACGATTAGAATCGTCGTTAAATAATTTTCTTTTACGATATCAATGAGAACTCTAGCAGCTAATGATTGCACATGATAATATTTTACCTTTTAATTTTCTTAATGGCAACACGTATAACAATCCCATATAGAATTCTCCCACGTCGTGAAAATGTATTACGAATCGTGAATAAAATCACACACAAGGTATGAATAACGGAAATAGCTGAGTGAAATCGATCACGTAAAACAACTCCAGTTAGAAAATCGCCTGTAACTCTGAAACAAGGTCAGAGTAGCAACGAACACAGCGAAGGTTTATCCGAACTTTCGGTATATCCACTTCACCCGTGAGATTATGCACACGTGTTTTGAAACACCCCGTAGACTCTCGTAGAACAAGCAACAAAACGTTCCTTTCTTTTTGTCAGAAAGAGATAATTGAAAACTTTTGAAAAATCCGCAATGCGGTACCGAAAACAAGAAAGACATTGCTTATCGTTTCGCAGTTACGTTGAACGTTACGTTTCTCGATTCATTTCCAAGCATACGTTGGACACAACGTAATGTATCTTTCAACGTAATGTAACTCTGTAATGTATCTTCCAACAATTGGAGATTATGATATCGTCGGATATTTATCGTCGTTTCTTCTTAAGTAATTCTAAAATCGTTCAGAATGGTTTGCATTAAAGTTCGGCGGCCACAATTGGCTTCTATATAAATTACGAAATTCACGAGATAAGAAACAGATCTAGAATACGTGGAGAGTATTAATTCAGGAATTAATTGTATGTCTAAAGAACTATTTAGATATTGTTAAAATATTTGAGAATCATTACTCCAGTTGGAAAATTGGATTCAGATAGATCGAGACTCTAAAAACTTACACAGATGAAAAATTTATATATTCATTGTTTAGCATTAATTAATTAATTAATTACTTCATCGTATTTGATTTGAAATTTTAATCTACATTTTAATTGATCTTCCTTGAATTTTACATCCAATTCATTCGCCTGTGACATTTCTCCTGTGAGATTGGAAAGGATTGGAAAGATCAATAATTGTTAATTTATTACAATTTATTATACGTATCGTTCATAGTATCAGCTTTTTCTTTTTTGCGAATGATATTTAGAAATCATTATCTTATCTTATTCTGATTGATTAATTTTGATTAACCAACTGAACCAGTATAGTTAATTACGCCCTTACATAAAACCAGAGAGCGTTCTTATTAATGAACAGGACAAGGGTTTCCAAGAACCTTTTTCTATTGTTATCAACCGTGCAATCAATAATTCCCGAAACGAATCCCATATATTACCGGGCAGCCTATGTAACTACGGCCATTAGAACGGCGGATTGAATCGTTTCTGTAAGTTCGTACGGTTTTTATCAGCAGACCTCGGCGTCGTGTTCACTCGGTTTATCCCGTTAGCTAGCTCGCGCACGGCCATTCGTATCTCGTCCAAGTTCTTATTACTTTTTCTTGGGGAATTTATCACGTTCGTCCTGTTCTTGACTATCGTCCGCTCCGTTTCCTCCTCCTTCTCCTCCACCTCCACCTCCTTCTCCCCTTTGATCCTCGAAAACACGCAAACACAACCAGGAAATCCTGAGCCGACCAACTTTGATCTCGATATTAACTTTATTCGTCACGGACTCGTGGCTGCCGTTCCTTCTGCACACCATATCGTAAAAACGTTTCGCCGGAGAAAATATTTGCTCGTGCATTTCGGCCACCGCCGAGAGGCAAAAAGCCGCTTCTCCTTGATGCCGCAGTTCCACTCTGTAAAATTTACACGCGCGCGTGCATTCCCATCGTGCAAGGGATACGTTTCACTTCTTGCGCCATGTCTTGATGTTAAATACGTACGTACCAACGCGAGAACGACTATCGTCGATGCATGGGTACGTACGTGTGGTACGTGTCGTTTCGTTCATACGAATGTATGTTTCGTTTCACGAAATGTAGGATGAACGGATAATTAATACGCTTGGCCAGGAAATTTGATATCAACTTGTTAAGGCAACGTTTCGTTTGCAATTTCCTTTTCCCCGATGTTTCGTACCCGACGAAAGAAATTCCGACGATTTTTAGATATCGTTCCATCGGCTAGATTTTGGAAGGAAAAAAAAGATTAGTTACATTGTAAAATAAAGATTAGTCTGACGAAACTAGTCGAAACTCAATATTTTTAAGGATATACCACGTCCGATCTGTTGTGTCAGATTTTATTTTAACGTTTTCTAAACGTCGTAAGTAATCAAATTAACGTTTAAAATTAACGTTTCTGAGCGTAACTTTTATTTAGATTAGGAATTTTCATGCAAGTTCGTATTTTCACGAGAATAATGTAAAAAGTAGAAACCTAGACAGAAGTTTGTTTCGCGTATGAAATATTCTAACAAGCGTTCTATTCTCGACATTTTGCACGCGTTTTTGTATCTTTAAATTTTAAAATAACAATCCGCAGTCTACTCGAAATGTTTGGACAAAAAATATTTATGTTAATCGTACCCGCGAATTTGACAATTGAAGAGCTATCTGAGAAGTGTGCCAGACAAACTTTCGACAAAATTTATTATATTCGTGAGTTTTTTCCCCAGATAAATTAGCGAAAAGCCCACGAAAATACCTCACGAGAGAAACGACAGTGTAATTCATGAAAAGTCGCCCAACAAATCTCTGACTATCTTCCGTTCCATCAGCGTCACTCTATTTGATCGACACTGTCAATCATTAGGAATTTACAAGTTCCGTTTCCGATAATCGATATTTTCTGTCGTATTTCTCCGCGTCGGTAATTTCTTGCTGCGTCGTAAAGTAAGAGCGGGTGGAATTCCTCTCGATACTCGGCGAAAAGCTGGAGACACGATCTCCCCGGTCGTTTCACGTTCGGAAGATGATTTGGTTGTCGAGGCAGGGTTCGAACATTCGCGCTTTCAAGGCGCAACATCTCTCCCCGGTGGTCGACAGTTTTTCGCTTGGACAGCCAGAATTTTCAGCGCGACGGGACAGATCGTAGACGCTTCGCAGAGCGCGAACGATCGCGATGAAACGAAATTATACATGGCCACGTCGATATTCTCCGCAGCGTGCTGTCACGAAAACAAGTCGGCGAAAATAAGTCTCCGCTTCCGTTCTGTTAAATGCCCCTCGCTCGTTAAAAATAACATTTCGGCTTCGTCGGTTTCATTTGCATACGGTGCGACTGCCGAAGAATGGTCGATCGATCGCCCCGGAACAAAGTTACAGCAAATAAGTATGCAGGTTCGCGAGGGCGTACGAGTTCTTGCTGTACTTGACGGATCATCCCAGAATGGATTTTAACAAAGTCGCAGCAGATAAATGCACAGACAGTGTGTTTAAATGTGATCCGAAGATGTGAAATCCGAATGTGTATCTTTATACCTATAGAAGAATAAATATATATCTATAGAAGAATAAATAAATTAATACATAACAAATTCGTTATAAATATCAAAGCGATGACAAACGTTTGCTTTTGCCATTTTTACAGCTGGATTTGTTACAAAATGTATCTCTTCAAAGGAAAAAAAAAATTCCTGTAAAATTGTTTGACTCTTTAACGTTATCAAACCGCGGTCGAATAACATTTCGTGAAAAACACGGTGTCCTATTTGTACATAAATTGTCCAAAAAAAAAAAAAAAAAAATAAAACGCAGCATGGTCGGTAAAATAATCGTATTTTAACTGGTTAACACGTGTCGGGCAAAAAGCCATCGACACCCGAGCTGGCAAAAATTTTTACGAATTTTATGCTTCGCCGGATACGTCGACGCTGCCGTTTTGCTATCTCGTTTCCACGGTGTCAAAACGATACCGCGGCGGTGGAAAATAACTTCGCATTCAGGCACGTGGGAGTTATGAAGCAACGTGTCCGAAGTTTTTCTAAAGACTCGCGGATATAACGTGGGAACAAAAGTTGCTCGGACCTGTCGAGTGGACGATTTTCAAAATGAACTTTCGCCGCGTCCGGGAAATATCCCTGGAACGATGTGTCGGCTGTCCTAAATTCTCAACAACGTCCACTGGGAAAGTTAACGTACGCCATTTGCTGCTAAAAGCCTGGCCATCATTCTCCTCTGGCTCGTCGTTACTTCGCTTAGCCCTCTACGCTTAACTCTCTTTCTTCGCCCGTTACGTTTCGGCGTTCTCGCGCGTTTCTTTCTGGCTTATGGCGGTTCCCTTCTTCTCTTCCCGTGTGAGTTCGCAAGCATACGTTTCGCTCTCCGAGCGGAGCTACGACTCCAAGTAAAACGACTGCAAGTTCTCCGTGTTGGAAAACCCTTGTTCGTCAAGCGTTTCCCGACGAAACCTGAACCGCTAGGTTTTGACCTTCGTCCAGCAACGAGGATGCTTCCGAGAGGAGAAAATTAAATTGAGCTTGCGAAGGAGAAAATCCTAAATCGGGGAAAAAACCCGAGAATTATAGAACTTTGTCGTTGTTTGTGTACACGCGGCAGGACTTTTTTTTTTTAAAGATACGTTAGTACTGTTTGTTAGTTTTCAAGGTATAAAAATATCAGAAGGAACGGACTTTTTATATTTGAGTGAAAAATAATTCTTTATTTTCTCTTTCGTTCCGTAGGATTTTTCAATATAGTACATACACGTTCCTGTAATTCTACTTCATTTTATTTCTTTTATTAATATCAGCTTCAACCTGCGAATTTAATAACAAGACCGGACGAAAGACTTACATTTTCTTCAATTCTTATCAGAAAATGTTCCTTCTGGATAATAATTTTGGATAACAAGGAGGAGACACATACGTATATATACCTAGGTATTTCCAAGTGTTCGATATTTTCTCAAAATATAGTAAAGTACGGGCAAGAGGACGCGGGAGAAGAAAGTAACAAGGGATCTCTTTCCAAAGGGTTCTCTTCTCTTGAGTCAAAAACCCGCCAATGTCGCATATGGAAATAGAAGGATCTTCTATATGGCAAGAGCGGTTATATTCCAGGAAATTGAAATTTGCTCGTCCTGCTTTTATCGAATCAGGAGATTGAATGTAGCCTCGATTCTCAACGAGCCCGATGCGTAATCTTTGCTGAAAAATATACAAAGACGTCGCATTTCCACGAGACTTTCTTCCCGCAAAAATCGGTATCTACGAATAAACAACATTTTTTTAAAGATAATTATTAACACATTGTTAAAGATTTTATTCTTTGCAATATTCTTTGATGATTTTTTAATTCGTTTTATCAAAAACATTACATTATTTGACGAAGAGGATTCCCCAAATATTAATATTCCACTTAATGTTAATATTAAAAAAAAAAACTCCAACAATCTAAATTGAAATAATAAGTAACTTTCAATAATTTTTGCCGCCTGGTAAAAAGAAATCTTTAATCTAATGTGCATGAAGTGCTACCAAACGATTCTTTTGCAAATGATTGCACAATATTTATTAATATTTCTAATATTTCATATATTTATCCAATGCAACTGACATACATTTGAAACGTATTTCTGTATTTCTTCTATCCATTCTGATAATTAAATTGGTCGACGGAACATTAGCTAGCTTTTAAATGGAAATCCCTCGACCCTGATGGAGGAAAGGAACGAGATCGTTTAACTACCGATAAAGTATGTCAGATCAGTTGAATTTTTCATCTTGTTGGAAGTTTCATAAAGTTCGAAACATTCGGTGGGGAAGGGAGGGAGGGATGGGGGAAACACAGGCGAGCACTTTCTCCATTTCCCTACTCCTTTAATTCGCCCGCTTACTATCGGAGAACCGGACGATTTCATCGATCCTTCGTTTCCTCTTTGAGCACGAGGGAGGTAGCCTCGTCGAAGTGGTAATTTCAGTTTCAGATTGAAACCAGCCGCGATTTATTAAAATTATTGTGCCCCCCCACCCCGGCAAAGTTTGCGATGAATCTCCCTACCGAACTGCAAACATTCTCCAGTGTGATTTTTCAGGCGAATTTCTTCTTTCCTGTTCAAAGATACGAATATGGATTGTCTGGTAATCACAGTGCGGTTGGTAAAGGGATGAGGATCGACTATAGGATTTTTAGAATTTTTAGAATTTTTTTTCAGAATAGAAACACCTCTTCGGAATAGAACACTCGTTCCCTTGCCAAAGGGAAATAATATCGGTTGTTAAACTTTAAGATTGATATTAAATTACTGAGAAATACGTGGCAAAATTCGATGCAACATGTCCCGAAACAAAAGTACTCCAGCGACCGATGTATCCAACGGCATGTTGGCCAGACAAACAAACGGGCGAGAGAGAGAGAGAGAGAGAGAGAGAGAGAGAGAGCAAGAGTTAGGCGTTGTTAGATTTTCCCTGCGATACAAAGGGGTTCAATCAAAAGTAAAAAAAAAGTAAAAAAACGAAAAAAAAAAGGAGAAACGCTATATTGTTGGTTGGTTTGGCGCGCGGCCTTTCTCCAGTTTTAAAGCGGCGAACTTTTTGAGACCCTGCAGTTCGCGACACGTATAGAGAGGCCACTGGCTGTCGTGAAATCCCCGAAGGGCAGTTACGTGGGTGCATACCTAATCAGAGAGACGTCCTGCAGAATACTTGAAAGCCTGGGAGAGAGAGCGGAATCTCGTGATTCTTTCCGTCTCCAGTGCCAAGGCATTCGCGTATGTTTTTTTGTTGAACGCACAGGTCGCAAAGGACCGACGCGAACTATCATTCTGCGAGCGTGCTCGCCCCTTTGCTCGTCGCCGGATCCCCTTCTTCCCACAGTTTGCTAACGGAGGGAAAACGCCTTCCCTCCGTCGCAAGTATTAATTTTCCAGTCGCGGGAGCATTTCGCGATTCGTGTGCATCGGTCAGAAGTTTTCGCCCGTTGCTCGAGAAGTTTCTGAATAGGAAATTAATGATAGTACACCGTACGCGAAATGATCGCGCCAAGTTTATGATTTAGGCGAAACGATCAAGTGATTATAACGGCAATTAAGCATTCAATCAAGCAATTAAGCATTCAATCAAGCACGCGTCTGTTATAAAACAAACAACGTCGACAACGTCGTGTACAGATTAACGCGATTAAACACAGTTGTTGCGAAATCCTTTCGAATTGATATGGTCTAGGTAACATTGAAAAATGTTGGAACTTTCCAACTGATTTTTTCCTTCCTCGAGACGGTGTCGCAATTTTATTTTTTTTTTTTGCAAAGGAAAATCATCCGTAGAATAAGTGAACTTGGAAGATAATAACAAGAATCACTTTTTGAAGTTGCTCAATTTCCCGCGTATTAAGGCCTCGTCCGCGGCAGGTTTCCACGAGTTGTTCGACTAAACACAAGGCTATCTTGTGTCTCACGCTCGCAACTTGGCCGGTGTAAGACGAATTTAATATATCTGTCGATGCGGTTAAGAAAGTTTGTTCATTAGAGAGAACCCGGCGCACACTTTGTTAGTTACGCGTAAACGGAGCTCGAAACAGCCGTCTAAGAACTTTTGCAAAATTCCTCTCTATTTGACAATGGACGTCGAAGGAAGAAGCGTTCTAGCGTAAAACGTTTCCAAAGTGCGGAGGAAAAGATCGGGAACGATTGTTGGAGAGCGAGCGAGAGAGAAAGAGACAGCCAGCGAAACTTGCGAATGACTGATAAAGAGCAGTTCGTCCGCCGTTACGTCGAAAACGTTCCTTTTCTCTTTCTCACCAGCTTTGTTGCCGGCGTCTTTTAGCCAGCTGAGTTTGCAAAGGCAGGTCTTATCAGCGGACGTGCTCATCTTCTAGTCGTTAGATATTCTTCTCTGCTCATAACCGCGCCTTCCTATTCTCCTGTCTGGCTCTTCAGCCCTGTTACGTTCCTCAGGATATCTCTCGTACATAAGGCACTGAGGTACATAGTAGCGCCTTTAACACGTGTATCAGCCTGTGGCCTGTCTCTGTGAAAAATGTGACCTGAGGAAATTCGCGCGCGTTCGAACGACGATATTTATACACGAAGTTGCATATTATAACAGCAATTTGAGTAATGCCGTTTATATACAACGTCCAAGTTATTAATTTTATGTTCACTTGAACGGGCGAATATTCTCAAAAGTCACAATTTTCGCACGACTAAAGCCTAATACACGCTGAATACATGTTGAAGGAACATTGTGTATTTACTCTGGTTGGTTTGTGAATCAGTTGGTATCCATAATTCATTTTGTGAGTCATCCCATAAATAATGTCGTCGTTGGTTTTTGCATATTGAAGGGAATAAAGAACCTGCTGTTGACAATTGTTCAATGATGAATTTTTTCGCGTGTTTTTTTTTTAACTCTTTATTCTTTTGTTAAATTCAATTGAAACAAGAATCTCTTGCTATCTGACTTTTGATTTTGTAAAATTTTATGAAAAACTTTAACGGTAACATTGATTTAACAAATTTATTTTTGTATTACTTATAAATTTTAATATTCTTGAATAATTTAACCTTCACTCGGCCATTGTAGTCACGAATATTTCTTTCCTTAAATGTCACGAAAATTTTTTCTTTAAAAAGATTTTCGGCAATAATAAAACACTATAGTAGCGAAAAGAATTTTCAGTCTGTTCTTTTCTACTTCTTTGTTATAACTGAAACGAAATCGTTATAATATACGCAAACGCAATTTAGAGAGTAAACATGAAATATCAGCACGAGTCAGAATTGATTCAGACATTGCTGCGTGAGAGTTAATTTGTGTCATCTATTTGCGAAGAGAGAATCACATGCCGGTAAATTGTTCGCGTTGTGACATACGCGCACACATCTTCAGCACTAAGCATGCGCTTCACATTAATGTTATTCGACGATCTTATCATGCCAGAAATACTTCCAGTCGTATAACTGCGGCTTAATAATCGTCTCGATGTATTTCGGGCGCAGTTAGTTTCGTATTTGAGCAAAACTTGATGAAACGGTCACGAAGATGGAAATTATTAGCTTGTCTAGCAATCTCTCGACTGACAATGAAAATAAAACCTCTGGAGAAGATGCTTTTGCTACGTTGAAAATTGTCAATCAGTTTCGTTGACAGTCGTTTCACGATTTCGTAATTAGGGTTTCTGTCAAATAAATGAGAACTTGTTTCTTCTTTGAGTGACAGAACACGTTCGGGCAAAGCGACAGCGAATCTCAAGTAAAAGACAGTTCAACATTATTATTCCAGTAATTTGAGGACAATTTGGGAATCACGGTTATTGGATGAAAGTTTAATGATAAGTGTACATACTTTCTATATTCAGTGCAATGTTATTTTAGCTAATGTTATCTTCGTACTGTTTTGCATATTTTCATGAAACGGCTATTAAATTGGATGTTTTAAAATTCGTGCTTGAAATGCAAATTTTTGAAACTGTCGGATCTCAAGAAATTGAAGGAAGACGTTTCAGAAATTTACGACTTGCAAATTGAAATCGATCGAAAGCTTAATCTTGTCGTTATACAATTTTTATGGGTTGAATTATAACGGTTTGAATAATAACGCGAAATAATAAATGGGATCTAATTTTGTTATTATTCAATTTCTACGTGAGACTTCAGAGCGCATGAAATGATAAAAGCTTTATAAGATTGAAATTCAAATACTTATGACACTTCTTCGTGTCTTTCGATGTCATTTCATCTTTAAATTCGTCCATAAATGAAATCTAATTCTCTCGACATTTAAGAGTCAGATTTTTAGATGCTTCGCAAAATAATAAGAAAATAACAGGAAGCTTTGCAAGAGTTAAACTCGTATTGCAGAATATATTTATCTCGTCTTTGCCACGCAAAACCATGCATCTTAGTAGGTGACACTGTAAAATTCAATTGATTGTAACGAATGTGCATATATTGCATAGCCACCATCTACGAAGCTATCTAGAAACGTGAGCAATAGTCATCCGCGAAACGATCGAAGTTCCCCGTTGTAATTCTCAAAGTGGCAGTTCAATTTTTGCCGTTGCGGATGTCGATTTTATCGACGTCTGGTAATTAAATCTGCAAAATTGGCGGAGCAGAAACAAGAAGAAGAAAGCCGGAGCGTAGCCAGTTTTTTCATTCCATTGAACACGGGGAATCGCACGGAAGAAATTGTCGCGCCGAGAAGCTGCGAGACATCTTTGCTTTTTGCGCGATTAATCGAATTCTATCACGGAACGGGTAGCGGGAATCGCGCTTAGCTCCAATTAGGGTGGCACACCAGGACGGTTTCCGGCGACTCTCAGTGACAGAGCAATCATTGTTTTCGAAACTTTCGCCGTTCTTCCGAGTAGCACGATATATATATATATATATATATATATATATCCGCGGACTCGTCTCCCGTCTGCTCTTTCATCCCTCTTTCTTCTACTTACTTCTTTCATTCCGCCGGATTTCATCTCAACTTTCCTCGATGCTTTCCACCGTGAGCGTGAAGTCGTATTTTATACCGACCCGTTTCCCCACCAATGAACAATAACCGTGAAGGCGCCGCTTGCCAGAGGTGTTTGAGAGATCGCGAGGAGTGTCTGGAGATTGAACTCGCGAGTTCCGGTGCTCAATTATCCCCTTAGCATAGTCGGTCCTTCAGAAGTCGTCTCGAACGTCTGTTAAATGCAACGGTATTGTACGTCTGCGAGAAGATGGCAAAGGAGTGTATGAGCCCGATTGATTATTTCCATCCAATACTACGATACGCAATCGGCTGAAAATCCCATCTTTGCATTGTGATACATTTACCAAATGGGTGTTCCATTTTAATCTATAAATACAATTATCCATTCGTCACTTGAAAAACGTCGAATTTTTATAAATTTACTATTAATCAATCTATGTCTAAAATTAGTTTAGGAGATATCTTTGATGAAATCTACCCGTAAAAAACAAAAATAGTATGAATACAAGAATAATGTGCTTCTCCTTCCTCCGTCTTTCATATGATAGACTTTATAAAATTAAAGTTGAAGTATTTCCTAAAACTAATAGTTTTTCGAAATACATGGGTCAATACTTTTTCTTTTTTACAGAAATTTGCTGCGTCGACTGACGTAAAAGAGATTACATAATTATACTTAAAAAAAAAAAAATAATATATTCATACCTCTGACATGCGTTATCTAGAGACAAACTAAGTGTACCAAATTATTGCCCTCTCAGAGCAGAGAAATATGCATTTGAGATATTTTTCAATTTCGGAGATAATTGCATTAAAATGGACACCCTGTACAATTGAAAAGAAAAATAATATACGACCATTCACTGCCATCATTCAAACGTAGCTACAAAAAATATGAAAAAGTCTGAATAATCGAAATCGAACGTCGCTCCTGAGAGATAAAAAAAAAGTTATCCCTCGGTACCTACTGACCCGAGGCAACTATTATATTATATTTTGACCGAGAGGCAGTATTCAGTTTATAGGCAAGCTCGAGTTTCAAGAGCGAAACTTTCCTTACAGCGTGTGTGAGTCAGTGTGTTTTTGAGTACGCGTGTCAGGTGGATGATCCGACGAAAGGATTTGGGCAGACCATGGATTTCGATCTGGACTGACACTGCTTGTTGAGTAGACTGTTCTAATTGTTGAAATATACTGCAAGCTTAAAAACTGAATTTCATATTAAAAGGTGTTCTGATATTTATGCTTTAAATTACAGAAGCTTCAAAATTATTACAAGAATATTCATTGGTAGAAAATAACGTGATTAAAAAAAAGGTCATTTTAAAATTTATAATACGAGCGAGAATATTTCCTATTTTTGAGAGTTCTAATTTCGAACATTTTATTCCCAAGACAGACGTATTTAAAATTCCACGTTATACTTTTTTTTCTTTTTTAAGTAATCATGGACGAAGCTATCGTTCCTGTTATTTTCTTCGTAGTTGGACCAGGAACACGAATACAATCATCAAGATGCGTAGTTGAATCGTATCTTGCAATTAATTACTCTGGATTAACACTAGAACTACCGACAGTTAAGACGAAGTTATTTCTACTAAAATTAATTTGATGTCTAATAAATAAGAATAAAATAAAATTCATTATATTATTTCTTTAGTTATCACTGTAAAAGTCATTGCATCGTTGCGGGGAAAAAATTGTAACATGAAATAGAAATTTTAAAATAAAATTGTATAAACCAGTCATTTTGACTGGTATGGCAGTTCTAGTGTTAAATATGATTAAAGTAGAGTGAAAGAACGAAATTGATTATCGTGATGCTTAACTTATTCTATCTGGCAACTATCGTTTCGCAGAAAATGTAGTAGACCACGGTAATTGCGTCCCTCGACACGCTCCAAGTTATTCGGTCGATATAACAAAGCGGACTATTTCTAACTGTGGAACGTGTCGTGGAGTATCATTTGACTATCTCTATCGCGATTAAGTCCGGTGCCATCGTAATTGTTTTATAATGCTGCACCGAAGAAATTTCTAGACATCAGAATGATATATACATAATTAGGAAATAACGGAACAAAATTACAAACACACAAAATTGCGAATTCCTTTTTATTTTCCTTTTTTTTTCTCAGTGATTATGAAACTTAAAATATTCAGTAATTATATCTTAAATTTCTTAATAAAATACACAGATATGTTGTTAAAAAAACGGATTGTTACGTAGAAACAGAATGAAGATTTTTTTTGTTAAATTCTTAAAATAATATTTGGTACTACAATTTTACAAACCTTTTCAAGATTGTTTTTTCTTTTTGACAAATTGGTGGCTAACAAAAAAGAAAAAAGAAATGAAACGAAACAAAAATGGAAATTCGAGTTTTAGTGGAATTTATTTATTAAGCTTTAGGAAAAATACTCGAAAGAACGAAAAAATAATTTGGTAGAATAAAATTTAAAACTACCTACAATGTAAAACCTACTATGTATTGTAAAAACAGAGATTGTATACACTGTACCGTTGAATTTCTGTTGTTATTTTAACACATTTAGAATGAACAATTTGTCTCGTATATTTGCGATATTTATTTATTTCGTATATTTGTTTGCGCGTTAAATACTTGGAACTGTCTGAAATTCTGTTGAAATTTCGTTTGTCGCATTTTTCTAAGTTTTCTAGAAATTCATTTAATAATTTGAGATGGTTTCGAATTCGTTTCAAGAACTTTCGAGAGATATTCAATGTAATAACAAGATTGCTGGCATTTATGTAAATTTAGACTTTCATGAATACAATCAAAGAGATAGAAGTTACGTAACTATTACTTCATGGAAATGATATGGAAAATTAATTCATCCATTAAATATCGCAAGTATCGTATCTTGAAGATAGTTTACAAATGCTGTGCGAATTCTATGAATTTTTATTCTTTCAAATTTAATCTATTAGTAACAATTGGTTGTAATAAAAACATATTTTACCGATATCTGTCAGAATCTCGCGATTATTCGGGGAAATTTACTAGGATAAAATTTTATATTTTTAAAGTGATTTGTGCGTAAGTTTATCAGTTTATAATTTTTGATGTATCCATTTTGATGATATTATTAGCATAGTTCGCGAAGACGCGATGCACATTGTTATCTAAGTGGCGCGCTAATAAGAGAAACAAACCGTATTGCACCGTTGTTGTAATTTGACGAAATTACTAATTTAGCGGAAACGTGGAAACTCCAGCGTTCGTTAATTCACCCAGTGAATTGATTTATCGTTTCGGTGTTCAAGAAACAAGAATTAATTACGACAGAATTGGTGCTTTAGTTGCCTGCTCGTTCCTCGAGAAAACTTCGTTCGCGAAAAGTCGAGAGAATTTTTCGCTTCTTCATCACCGAAACAGCTCGATGAGTCTCGAGATTGAAGATCGATAGTTTCTGTCTCTCTTGTAGACAACATTCTGCCAGAGATTCCTTGGTGGAACTCATTCTTTCTTTCTTTTTTTCTTTTTTTTTATTTCAACATTAACTTAATCTGGAGTGAGAAGATGATGCAGCGCATCAAAATTCCTTTCTCGCGCAATTGGGAAACTCTTGGAACAACACATCGAACATAATATTTCTCTCCCAACGTTTTCCTCGCAACTGTCGTCGACTACGTGGATCGAATCTTTCTTGAATTTCCCGGAGAAACCGAGAATTTATAACCGTATATCTTAATAATTGTATAAATATTACTCTTTCAGGTGCACATCGTACTTTGAAAATGCTTCGAAATTCATTGCATTGTTCCTTGCTATTTTATTCGTATCTTTGAATTTTTGAAAAAAAAAAAAAATATATATATATATATATATATCGAACGTATCGTATGTTTATAGTTAAAACGTACGATGGCTCGGATATGATGATAGGGAATAATGATATTGTATTTCGAATGTAACGGAGAAATGTCGGGGTTACGGGGGAAAAGGTCGAAACGATGGTTATGTCGACAGCTTCCGCGCACAAATTAATTCCAGTTACGAAAAGAGAGAGGTTAAGGGCAGAGGATGGAGTATCACGATAATGAAAAAGCTGAACAGATTGATAGCCGGGATATTAATCGAAATTCATCAGCCGTGGAGTGAAATATCCGACAAATGTTCGCTTCGCGGATGTGCAACATTGTTACACTTGTACGTGGATTTTATTTTAAAAACACAGTAGTCGTATTCGTCACTCTAGTAATTTTCCATTGCTCATATTGCGTGTCTGAACCGTTTGCAAATGTTTCTTAACAAAAAACATGAAAAATTGCAATTATAAGTTGCTATGTATAATTTGAGGAATTTTAGGTCTTGTATTGGTTTATTATGATCTTCGAAATTTTCTTCTATACTGAGTTTCACGTTGAATTGCTGTCTATTTGCAACACTTTTCGAATCACACAGTTCACGATAAAATTTTCTCTTAGAGAGATAAAGATATGTGTAATTTTTGAATGTTCTATCTTAATTTTAGAACGTATATACGAGTCGTGTATATTGTCAGAAATTGTTTTTAGTCCAACCGTGAAACGGAACTCGCGTTCTACTTTGTTCAGTTAAATTCGACGGGTCACACGCTATTGTTGTTATAATTTTTTAAGTACCTAAACGAAGCAGCGAATAGTGTTTCTCTGTCGGGAAGTTATAAGAGAGTTAAGATAAATAAAGAAGAAAGGCTTCCGAATATTACAGCCGAATATTACAACGTCGTCGAAAATTTGTAAGCAAAAGCCTAGAGACCGTGTTTCACGGGAACGCGTTTCTTCTTATCTTTCCCCGTTTCTCGTTCCGGTATAATTTTATCAGTTGTTAGGAGCAAGTTGTAACGAACAAGCTTATTATTACGCGAGAAATGGAAACGGATGGGAAAGCTGGCTATCTAGGCGGAGATAGGGAACAACGGAGAAATATAATGTCGTAAGCAGCTCGTGTAGTGTAAATTTGATAACGGCCGACAGTTACGTGTCTCTCATCGTTCCGTTTAAAGTCGCTTTAATTCCCCGGGGAATTTAATTGTAACGTTAGTGGCGTCTCAACGGTCGGTATCAGGCATCAAGTATTCGCGGTGTTTCGCGCTGGAATTTTCCAGCGTACGAATCGGAAGCGGCCGGGATTTACGACGAATGATTTATGACAAGTATCTCTCGCGTGCTGGTGAAACAATGTCTGGCCCTTCCCTCTGCAAATGTAGCCGCGTGTCTCTCCGCGATTCAGTTAAAGTCCGATTAAACCCGCTGCGTGTTCTTCTTTTCAATAGAAGCCTATGGCAGAAATTGTGCACCGTTTTAACTCTCTCTGCGGTTGCGGATCCTTTAGAAATCACGTCTCATTTATTTCCCATACTTTAGATCGTCTGAACGTCTCTGTTTTTTCTTTTTAAATTTTCCGACAAATTATCTGGTATTTTCTTCGTCGTATTACGTACAACTATTTTTGTATATTTTATTATATGTTTATGAATAAAGAGTAGATACGATTGAAGAATTAATAGTTTCTTGAAACTGAAACGATCAATAAGTTGGCCGAAAGTAGTGAACGCATACGTAGAAAATCTCTCGGTCTTCTTTTATTCTGCGTTTGCCTAGACTCTCAGAAAATTACTTATTCATACATATAGTTCCTCGTTTTTTCATTTCAACAGCACACATATTAATATATTGTATTTTTCTACGAAGTACGTCTAAACATATACATTTTTATAGAGATTGTCTGTATTTTTGATTGCTGTAAATTTGAACGATTATTTAAAGATATTACAGACACGATATCAATTTTCACGGAGACCCCGTGTTAGAATACTTACTTTAAACAAATGAAATGACTAAACGTCCTAATATTTATGATACTGACAGTGTACAATGTACTATAAAAATTGTTTCTCGCATTATTGACCGTTTTTCAAAAATAAGTAATCGTGTTTTCGAATGCGCTGGAGAATGATATTAATGTACAACCACGAATGAGATATATACATTTCATCGATTTTACACACATCGCTGTGCAAATAGCGTGAGATGATTGGAATATCAGGGGAACAGGTTTGTCATAAAGCCCCGTTGTCACGTACATCGACGTTTATGTCTCATGTACGGTTTGTTTCGCGCGGCGTGAACACGCTCCGATGCTCTGTGTGATCGCGGGTAACTATAAAAAAAAAAAAAAAAAAAAAAATAAACGGAAGCGAAACAACGCGGTGTAAAAAGCAAACCGTACGTGTGGATCCAAAATATTTGTACACGATTCGTTGATAGAAAAATGTATTTCTTCGGTGTTCTTAAAATGTTTGAGTTTATTAAAACTTTACTTTACTTTAATGGATATACCGACAGCTTGCTTGACAATTTAGTCAAGATAGATGAATAGTTCTGTGGAGCAGCGAAAGAATAAAACGCAATGAATGAATGAAAAAAATTCACATGTAAATTCACCTTTCAAAATATGCACATAAATTTGTAAAAAATATAGGCACGCAAAACGTAGAAAATTTCTACAAACGATAAAATCTACATAAAATGTAGATATAAACTTACGGCGTCAAGAAACGTGCATGTATCGCAGAGACTTTCCCGACTGTAAAATTGATGTCTAAACCTCGCAGTAAATTGCCCCTGAAATCCAATTATTCTTTGATACGATAAGTTTCGCGAGCCCAGCATTGTGCGCGTAGATCGTCAAATTGTACGTGACACGATAATCGTTCCTGTGACTTTGGAACACGAACGTTCTCTTCTGTGTTTCATGCTGTAACGCGGGACGTTACAAATGGGTTCTTTACCAGGAAATAGAACGACGAATATCATTACGGCGTCTTTCATCGTTGCCAGTGTCAAGCAAGTTCAGAAAAGTGGAGCGACTCGCTGCGTCGGATAAACCGTTCGACCTACATATTTCAGTAGCACGTGTTTCTTTGCCTCGTCTGCAATGTTACTGAGTGCTGGCCGTCCTATTTACAAGCATACATAGGACAGGGACTAGCGTGGAGAATCTTTTGTCCAGCCGTAATTTCTCTATAAACGATATAACTGCCCTGTCCTCTTATTCTTAGTATATATTCTTAGTACAACTGGACAATTGTGATTGAAATTCACATTTGGAAAATTGTAATTCTCTTACGCGTGCCGAAGGTGGTCCTGTTAAATCGATGTGAAGCTATGAAGTAACTGATCGTTTGAATAATTTTATGATTTTTTTGCGAAGCAACTTGCACGCGTATCTTCAAATTTTACGATAAGAAATGTGAAAGGGAGTAAGTTTTCTACGAATGTTCGAATATTTCCGTTCTGAGCCTGTAACAGAATCGGCGAATCCAGCATCTCAGAAATTCTTCTTTCTCTCTAAATTAAACAGACCTTTCAACGTTTATAGATTGTTTACAGGAAAGAACTTTACGACGACGTAAATTTCGCTCCCTCCTGAAGTTACGTCGAAATTTTTTAGCATACAAATGGCTCGTCTCCCCGCCACCAATTTTGCAAGGCGCTTGTATCAAGAATCAGAAGCGGGTGATCTCGTACGAACTATGACCTTCCTATCAGCCTCATATCAAACCACTACCAAAGCCAATTGTCATCGGTAAATCCTTCGTGACGTTCTTATTTAACCCAAACCACCGTGTCCCTACATTCGATCGTTCTCGAGGAACGCGTCGCGCGCGAAATTGCTTTGATATCGTTCGAAGCGTAGCCTCATCGCGCCTAACGTCCCGTTTAGCCTATTAATCGAAATGAAAATCAGAATTCCACGGCCGGAGGGTGAGCTTGAGTCGCGAGGGCTGCGAAGAGTGAAGTTCCCGTATGTGCGATCATGCAGGGTGTATAATCGAAAATAACACTCGAAAAAGCGCTCGGAAAAAATAAAATTTTTTCATTTAACGGCTCGTCACGTATACTTGAATTTAGTTGATTTTGGACAAGAGTGAATAATTGATAGCAGAAGTTAGATACTTCGTTTCCCAGAAGTATACCAAGCGAATCCTTAACTAAACATGTTCAAGCTCTATTTTCTTCAAAAGACGAAAAAAATTTTATCCCATGTTTTTCGCTTATTTTCCTAAAATAAAACCACCTAAACAACATTTCTGTCGAAACTCAAACGTACCTGAAAAACTTCCAAATTCGATTTTTTTTCGAAGACAAAGTCTCATGAAAAAATCCTCGTGCCTTTCTTATGAATAAAAAGAAAGAGAAGAACACTATCGATCAGTCTCTCTTGTCGAATCTAAAATCAACCAAATTCAAATATATATATATATATATACTATTTTTTCAAAGAAGTCTTAATTAAAAAAAGAAAAAAATGTTATTCCTTATTTTCGATCTGCTTACTTTCGCACGTGGAATCACTCTCTCAGTGACATCAGTTACACGACACCCTGTGTGTATCTTCCTCAGACGAGTCGAGCGTGAGAGCGACGCTGTTCTCTCGAGCGGGCTCCGAATATGGGAAAGGAAGGAACGAGCGTGTACAGGGCTCTTGAAAATGTGGATAGCGACACAGAGGAAGGGCCAGGAAGCTGAGGAACCGGAAGTGTATTCGCGTACGTGTACACGGTGCTGTTCACCGGGGCGTTTTATCTTTTTGGCACGGAATATAGGTAATCGTGCCTTATATTACTCGAAGAAGCTCTCGTCGTCGGGCTGGTTTAAAGTGTTTTATCATCGTCGGACCGAGAGGGCGCTATTACCTTGCCCGTAGCGTATTCTCTAAACCCTGTTCCATCTCGATTTTTCCTGGGGGGCTGTTTTCGTCTCACGCTTCTTGCTTCTTGCGAGCGAGGCCTTTCACGGGGAGCTTTCGACGCTAAGAAGCTCACGATGAGAAATTGTCTGGCTAAGTCCTCCCATGTCGCAGTTGCTCTGCACGAGCGCGCGCCCGTGTAAATTGGCTGACACGCAACGCGTACACACGATCCTCACGAGCTCGATCGTTTTCAGATAAATGATTTTAAAGCGACAGGTAATTCTGCTGGTGATCTCCGTTCCGTGAAATTTTTGACTGATCGTCTCTGTGGGAAATTATGATAAGATGGATTGGGATCTTTTGGTTTTTTCCTTTTTTTTTTTTTTAGAGGGAATTCTTCCAAGTTGATACAGCGCATAAATTTTGATGTAGAGTAAGAAGATATAATCTCTAACTTCTTCTTGTTGCTCTTTTGGTAATACATATAAATAATCAAAATTGTTTAAATCAAGTATTGCGAGTCTCGTCTACTTTTGAAACTATCGGTTCCCAAATCAATTAAATGTTAATATTCGTGCATATGTATAATATTCATACTTTCCCTACCTCACTTATTTCCCCTGCATTGCAAGAATGTTCGCCCGTGTGTTCAATCATTCGATCGGTAATTATTTACCATCGATCCAATCGGTATAAGAAGTCGTTTCGATTCGACGATCAATTTCAGCGAGAGAGCTAATATTTGATACAACGATTGGAGTAACTATTGGCTCAAGCGTTAGAATATAGTTGCTTATTGGACCAGTTTCAATCTTCGAGAAAAGGTAAACATTACAGAAATTACTATTCCATTACTTAAAATTTCTACCAAAGTACGATACGTAAAGAAGTATTTTTTTTTTCTTCAAGTGAAACCTCTTGGTTTTTAATTAATAGGAAGCCTTCTGTTGACTGTCTCGACATTTGTAGATGAAAAATTAACGCAACAAATATTAACGCACGTATAGTCACTGTGTATAATATATTATATTTATCCGTTAAACAAATTTCTTTATTAATATTATGTGGATTTCCTTTTTTAGTTGGATTTTGTTTAAAGGATTCAATGATTGAAAGTTATTTCTTTAGGAATATATTTTTCGTTTAATAATTTTTAGACCTATTCTAACTATTTCTCAGTCATTTCGAGTTACTTTTACCGAGAGAGCGTCACGCATTTTCGTTCGGAGCTTACGCGATAACAATTTCCGTCAATAATTCCCGGTAATTAGTTGTTCCCGTGCGATAAACGCTCGTAATTTGCCTAATCATATGTAATCAAATATTCTCGCGAATGTACGAAACGAACGTCAATCATCGATTCTATCGCGGATGGTGCTGGATTCCGAGCGCTGTCGCGTTCGTTGAGAAACGCTTCGTTAGAAAGCGTCGGTTCAAACCGGTCGTAAACTTTACGTCTGTATCTTTCCCGCGTGAACGTAATATTTTTACTACCGGAGGAGAGAGAGAGAGAAAGAGAGAGCGTGCGTCTTCGATGGAAATAAAAATTGAAAGGCTCGCGCGCTTGAACGGACGAAGCGTTTTATTCGATTTATTAAAGGCAGAGTATCTACCCACGAAGATACCTCGACGTACGTACGTTTTTATCGATCGTCGGCGATCGACGAATGTCCTCGAAAATATACGACGGAGTCACGGAGAATAATAACGGTCGATAGAGAACGGAAATCGAACCGAACAGCGAACCGAGAATAGAGAAGTTTCTTTCGAACGATGGCGAGGACCATCTCGTGGATTTTCTCGGTTCGTCAATTTTCATGAGCCCTCGGGCATTATTCACGCTTCGTTAATCGGCTCTTTATGAATGTTCGATAGTTCTGTCTTGAACGCCGACGGCTGGAGACGATGGTAACCGAAAGCAAATATATTTTTCATCGAGATTTACGTAGGTGCGCGCGCCCGGCTTCGCCCGAAGAAGATCTTCCGAAATGGGATGCTTATTTTATGGAACGCTGCCGAACATGCTCGCAGATTTTCTCGCAGAGTAGACGGCAATTTAAATGGCATTATTGACACTCTTATGGCGCAGCCTTCACCGTCTCAGCAGATACTCAGACGGAACTTTTGAAAATATTCTTGGAAATCGGTTCTATTACTTCTTCCATATTTATCGCTTCGCTGATATTACCTGTCCATTTAGCGATAACGAAGCTTTTCTCATTGAAGTGGATGCGAAATTTTGTAAAATATCTCACCTTACGGTAGGTTTCTATTGCGGATTTTTTGAAATTTAATATTTTTTTTATACATATTTCTCCTCTGTTGTTCAATTCAGAAATTCCCACCACTTCGATTCTCCAGCGGTTCACTTTGCTTGTTTCAATTACTGTTATACTACTAGCTTACCAACTTATTTATATATTTCCACCGTTTCGTTATGTTATATTTATATACAATTCAAGCATTACCAGAATCTCGTTTAACTCGTTTCTTTTCATCAACTATCAGGCTACGTCTTTTTTTTTTCAGTATACTGGCAACTTTGCCAGCATCCTGTAATATCGCAAGATTTATTTCTAAAGAAATTTCCGCGCAAACAGTCGCGGAAACGAGGATTATGAATGCGTCTTCGCGCGAGGCAATTTCTTTCTCTCTCTCTCTCTCTCTCTCTCTGTCTCTCTATTTTTTTTTTTTTTTTTAAATGTACGAACTGCTGCTTTTTCTTACCGGCATGTGTACCAAGTGTGCTCGCGTGGAACCGGCGACGAGAGGCAACGTCTCTCGCGCGAGAAATTCAGCGAAGGTTTGCAAGGAAAAATTCCAGAAAATTAATCCGCAAGATGCGGTCGCCGTCTGTTGGCGAGAGACAAATTTTTTTTTTTTTTTTAGAATCGCATCTTTATCCCCATCCCCATCCCGTCTTGCTTTTCTAATTTCTTTCTTAAACGTTGAAACGCGCGTCCTTTTTTATATTGTTCGACTGTGTTTCAACCGGGAGCGAGAAAAAAAAAAAAGAAGAAGAAGAAGAAGAAAAAGAAAAAAGAAACAAATTCAGGCTGTTAAATGCATGCTCACGATGAAGCGAGTCTGCCGCGGAATATTCCACGAACTTGTTGGGAAACGTATCCCCCAGACAACAAACACGATTTTGCATATGGAAAAGCCGTGTAATTGCCGCGAACAGTTTACTAACTGAATAGATCTACTAGGATATCCCGATATTTATTCTGCTTTTTTAATCAAAGAATTTTCCTTGCACTACTATTGATTTTCGAAGGGGAACGCATCAGTCAAGCAACATTGATATCAAACAATCAAGGAAAATGGACTTGCTCCGTCGTGCCTTCTTTTCGTGCTATTTACATTGATTTCGTCCTGTATTTGTATATTTCAGTATGAATCTAGTCCGATTTCGAAAGAATCGTTTCGGCTTCTAATCGACGACTGGATCTTTGTACGTTTAATGAAGAATTTGAAGGCACGAATCAAACAAAAATGGACATAGTATAGTACAAAAAAAATGTACAAAATATTCAAAGTATAGTGATTCTTTTTTATAATATATTTGGTAGATAAAATAATTTTCTATCGAGGTTCTATACTTTTTTTTTTAGTATTTTCTTCAAAGTATCAATTGATGTTTATTGGATCACTCATCGAGTATTCAGTTTTATATTTCTGATGTTCGGTTGTCGAAATGACGCAGTGAGATTTGAAATGCTAGAATATAATGATTGATCAAAGATTCAGCTTCGTAATCGTTTGTATTTCCGAAGAAACGAACTTTTACGGTATGGTAATCGATCGTTCCAAAGTTAATGAAGAAATCGCCCGGAATAATTAGCAGAACGCATAACTCTTTCGAGTCAAGTATCGCGGCGAGGAAAATTTTCAGGAGCGGACGAAACACGGTTGTTTTACAATTACGTAATGGACGCCGATTTTTTTCTCCGCTACTGACGAATATTACATGCCCCCTCTGTCTCTTCGGACGTTCATTGTTAATAAATTATACTCTCGTTAATAAATTGTAGTTTAGGATGAAGAGGAAAACAATTTATTTCGAATTTGGTTTCATTAGTTAAATAATTGATAGGTCATTATTACGTGAAAATCGGCGTGATCCTTTAAAAATACAACAACAACAAAAAAATGAATTGTGAATGGAAAAAAAGAATACGTTGCATTTGTACGTCTGTTACCTGTTACGA
The DNA here is from genome assembly GCA_032399595.1 of Tetragonula carbonaria. Taxonomy (NCBI): domain Eukaryota; kingdom Metazoa; phylum Arthropoda; class Insecta; order Hymenoptera; family Apidae; genus Tetragonula; species Tetragonula carbonaria. The sequence continues at coordinate 11,276,835 of JAUCRC010000002.1, forward strand.
GTGAAGTTTTATAAATGCACGGTTGATTGCATTATTTTTTCCCCGATGTATTGTTACTAGCTGCGATTGTAATTGTTTCGAAATGTTCGAAAAATAATTGTCCGGGATAACCCCTCTTCAGAGGGGTAACACGCTACGTTTAACGAACAATGCGTAGCGTGTTCGTTTAAATCGTTTTATCCTATTTTTTCATAGCCTTAAAATTTTTGAACAACAGTTTCGTTGCTCGCACCGAGCCATGAACAAACCGATGTAACGTGCACCGGTGTGTTTTTAGGCAATATATTCAAAAAGAGTAAATTGTAAACCGTAGACCAAGAAATACAGGAGTTATTAACAGTAGAATCACCAACGTGATCAAAGTGATCGGTTCTTAATTCTTCTACAGAAGATTTTTTTTTTTATTTTTTTCTATTTGAATTTGTAACGTTGTAATTTTAAACGTTTCCACGTCCTTTTTGTTTTAAATATAACAACTGAAATCTTCTACCGTGTTCCTTCTGTACGTTCATTTCTCCGATACTAAAGCTTTACGCTTCAAGTCAACTTCAGTTATAATTAACACGCTACAGTAGTACAAACGTATAATAAACTGTTACATTTATTGGAAACGCAAGTCGCGTACAGCGTTATATAGCATTTGAGATTCCAATTCCTAGTAGATTCATCTACCGAACACTGCTAAAATCTTCCCACGAACTTCTCTCGGTAGTTGTGAATTCTATTGTCCAATGTATACAGAGTTTCCACTATTTTGACTCGGGGTTCAACGCTTTGTATCTTCGTAGCGATTCCACGGGATTGTTTGTTTCGCTGTTTCGTTGAATTGGCTGTTCTCGTAGTCGAACGAGGATTACCATAGGATTACAATCGCGACGTGCGGCCGCATACCAAACGACAAACTTCACGATTATCGCGTAAAAAATTCGTTGTTGCGTATCTCTCTTTCACAAAAATATCTTTTCGTATCGCTCTCGTTAAATTATCAACGATCGAACGATTCATATCCTTTTACAAGTTGCAAGTTTCAACCGGTGTTGTTTTAAAGTAAGCTTCGGATCTGCAGCTTGGAAAGCTCGAGCTATGATTCTAGCTTTCATGACGTTCGAGCTCAGCTTGTAAAGGCTAAAATTTTTGAAACTTGAAAATTCGAGTATACAATTACAATTTTACATACTTTGTAACGATATTGTCGAATGTCACGTATTACGGTATGAATCCTCAGCTCCGAAAGCTAAATCTTAAAGTTTTGAAAACTCGAATTTCGTATGACATTGGTCTCGAAAAGTCTTCAAGATTGAGTTTCGAAGCTTGCAGGACTCAAGCTTTATAAATCAGTTTCAATGTTTTCAGCAACGAGAATGACAATTAACTCATCATCTTTGATAAGAATTTATTAATAAAATATCGTAGAACAATGTTGATCGTTCAAGATCAGCAACTCGCTCGTACGTCGGTGTAAAGTTACGAAAGTTCGAAATTTGTATCAAACCGCGTGAAATGGAAAAATTTTTTAATACAGTAAAGAACGAGATTCACTTTCATCTAATCTATACAATGGAAAATCATTGAAATCTCTGAAAATGCATCGTCGTAGGTTTACGAAATTTCCACAAAAAACTCACGAATTCACTGTTTCTTGGCCACTTAACACCGTTGCGTATGAAATAGAATCACTCGTTAGAAACAATAGATATTAGCCGTCTCTGTTTTTTTTTCTCTATTTGGCGTATGATTCGTCACGCGAGAGGCGCGAAAAATCGCTAGCTGAAATTCAAACAAAGCAACGATTAATCCCGATTAAGTTAGTTTAACGCGGTGCGTAGCTCGTTCTTGGATTTGCGCGCGCGCGCACGAGAGAGAGAGAGAGAGAGAGAAACAGAGAGGGAAAGAGAGACGCGGTTATAGGTGTACGAAACGCAAGACTGGCGGAACTTGCGTTATTAAATCCAACTACACGGCACAGAATGGAGCCGGGTTTGAGCAGAAGCTCGCCGCCACACTCGTGGCAAAGCTGACTTTGCCGGCGAGGATGCGAGGCAACCTGCCAGATATCGTCTCGCCTACTTAGAGCCGAGCTCCTCGTAACTTTGCTCGTCTTCCGTGGTCTGTGTGTTGCCAGCCCACTTGCTTCCCTCGCCGAGTAGATATTACGCTCGTTCGCGTATATCTTGGACACTGTTCCTCTTTGGACCTTGTCCTGCATTCCAGAACTGGTTGTTCTTTTGGTGAGATTGCTCAATGAGCGATTACGATAATTGTTGCTTGGACTTTTACTAGTAAAATTGTACGTATCCTGTATCTTAACAGTATTTAAGCGTGATTTACGTTACTGATGATTATCATAATTTTTATGGTAGAGATAGTATTAATGTGTAGGTTTAGGATGATTTCGTCTAACAATAAGTTGGGAATGTTTGAAATTATGTTGAATATGTTGGGATTTGAATGGTTTAGAGCAGAAGTGGTGAACTGGCGGTCCTTACCCCCACTTTCCTGATCGCTAGCGCTATCCCCTCCACTGCATCGATCTCTCCACTGTGTTGAGAGTGTCGCGTTAAGTATATACGTATGCATATAAATTGTTTTCTTTACCGTAGCTGCTAAAGTTAAAGAAAGATAGAAAATGTAGTTTGTACGATCCGCTGCGAGGGGACAGAATAAACGGAGCGACAATTAATTTTTATAGTGAGAAATATATTGATTCAATATATTCATGGCTGGCCAAGGGTTAAGGATGTATCACAAAGCAGATACGAAGTTGGTTGTAGTTTTATTATTAACAAAACAATCAACGTCAGACCTTCAATAATAATATAGTTGGCGACTAGTTGAAATTGATGAAATTCTACTGGAATTTACCAATGATTCACGTATCAATCTTCCCAAGGTCCACTCAAAGTGTTGATCGTTACATCCGGTTTACAAACACACAATTTAGTTCCATCAGTCAACTGGGAATAGTTATAGTTGTAAGTAGCCTAATATTGTATTCCAATCGATCGACCTGATCTAGGTAGATTCGTGCCCTCCTAAAGGCTGGACAATTTAACCCTAAATTATGGCTCTGCATCGATCACGTTTGGCCACGTGTTCGTATCTACGTGCTAGCAACTGTATTTTGTCCACCGATTAAAATAAGCACTGGCAGAAGAGAGAGAGAGAGAGAGAGAGAGAAAGAGAGAGAACAGAAAGATAGAAAGAAACAGAAGAACATTTAACGTCGTGTCACTGATCGCGCGCGATGGAAACGTTTTTATTCATCGGTTCGCTAAACAAAGAGGAAGCGCAATCGGCGTGTCACAAACAAAGCGATGCATGCCCCGCGATTTTTCGTGCTACCGATTGCGAAAGGTGACGTCGCGTTGAAAAAAAAGGGAGAATGAAAAAAAAAAGGGGAGAAGAGAAAACAAAGGTAGGCGAGGAAAAAAATAGAACCGTGCCAGGCCGTGCAAAGATCCAACTCGGTTTGGTTCCGATGAAGTGCTATTTAGTCCGACTGCCCATTACAGACCCTCGTTCCGTTTTATAATGCAACGATATTTCCCGAACGTTGCCCGACAAATGAACTGCAATTGTCCCGTGGTCCGCGTTTTTTCATTCCTTTTGTTTTTCCCTCTCTCCCTCCCTGCCTCTTCGTTTCGTTCATTGCGATTTCGCGTCGAATCTATACAGCGTGTCCAAATGATCTTGTAATTGGGTGGGAGGGTGTGAAAGTACAGAGTGCAATTTTTTAATGTAACGTATTTGAGAAAGTCGTGTTTGAGAAAATATTCCAAGCACGCTTTTGGAATTTTTGAAGACTACTAAGTGAATAGTCGAGACAGTGTTATTGCATATATGACAGACATAAATATGTAAAAATATTTTTTCATAAGATGGGAATTGAGAATACCACGATCATTGTGTACGAACAAGAAAAAATACTCGAGTCAGTCTTTGTTTGTATCAAGACTCTTAATCTGAATGATTATTTGTTGAAATTGTTCTGATAATCGATAAATGTTGGCTCAAATCTTTAAAAAAAAAAAAAAAAAAAAAGAAAAAAACGCGGAGTCTGCAAATAGACAGTAGACCTATATCAAAGATACGCGTTGAATTTCCAACAAATGTTGGAATGAGATTCTTATCTTTTTATAAGAGGTTGAAGAAACTTTGCGATTTGGTTCACCATGTACATGGCGAACGCAGGAGCGGCTGTACCGTAGAACGATGCGGCAGTTCGTGTCAGTAATGATCGGAGATCGAGTCACGCGATCGGCAATACTTTGGCGTGCCGATGTGCACGCCGCCTTAATTATTTTTACCAGTCTTTCGTCCGGGTACGATCGGCCACAACTACTACCAAGATAATTCCCCACTTGGCGAATTAGCTTGTTCGCGGCTCGTGCTTAACGTCCATCGACCACAGAGAGCAAGGTTGTTCCGCGTTTCTCGTTAAATGGCAATCCAATTGCGTTATTATCCGTAAAATGGGATTGCCTTTCGAAAGATCGCCGGGGCACTCTTCATCGATCGCTTTTCTTCGCTCGAAATTAGTCGGGGAAAGTGGTTACGGTTATTTAAGATGGATTGCTTAGCTGGCAAGTAGGCTCGAATAAGGTCAACGAGCGTTTCACTTGCTGCTAATTTATTGTTGTCAGTAACTACCTCTCGCAGTTGTTTAAGTGAATATTATGCGATCAATATCATGATTGCACTAACCGCGATGACAAATTAGTAAGAATGTTTGTACGTACGATGAGATGAAAATTATCGTTGTCGTCACGCGAAAGCATTGTACATAATTATTTTAAATTATTTTTACACAGTTGCAATCGCATTCGATACAACGACGTGTGAAATGTGTAAAAATATTTGTGCACATACGATCGAGCGCGAATGTATCGTGCGTTTTATAATTGGTATCATTGGTATCACTGAGATACTTGTGTAGTTAAGTATAGAAGCTTGGAAAGTGTGAATTTCTCAACGCAATTCTCAATTCACTTTTTTAATTTCTCGAAGTCTACGCTTTACAAACATTCGTAGAATTCTAATTCAATTCTCGTCCCCGTAGTAGCAATAAATACCGATTGTTGGCCGCGTTACTCGATGTTAGAAAAAAAAAACCACGATCTCGGCGGTAACGTGCGCAACGGTCATATTTCGCTTAGCAGGAAAGCGATTTGAACGACGCTATCGCGCGGATGCAAATTCGTCGTGCACGCCTACCCGGCCATACTACTTACGCTGTGCATAAGCACAGATTAACCTGCCATAAAGGTGCTCGTAATTCCCTCAGACTCGCGCTCGATCGTACGTTTATTCGAACGTTTCGTCTTGCTGCCAGCACGATATTTCTGTTTCATCGTCGGATTGCAACGGGGCCGTAAAAGAAAAAGAAAATATCATTGCAACTTTATTTCACTCGAACGTTGCATAATACGACGTCGTTGAAAATTTTCGATTTAATTCGCGAGTTCGAAAACGTGAAAAATTTTGAAATACTCCGAGTCATATCTAATATTTGATTTCAATACTCGCAATGGATAAGTTGCGTAGATATTTGCAGATATTTCTTATTATACGAATTGAAGTACAACGAATAGACGAAGATTTAGAAGATTCAGATTTTTCTCTTCATTTTTGTCTGACTTTATCAGATTGGAGAAACTGAATTTAGAGATCCCATTTCAGCCTGAAAATATCGTAAAAAGTAATTTTGTACATTATATGAGACAATTGTATAAATTTCACATAAATATATAAAAAATAATTATATAAATAAAATTACATAATAATTATATATATAAAATTATATAATAATAATAATGTATATAAAAAGTAATTTTGTACATTATGTAAGACAAATTTCACGTAAATATATAAATATCTGTAATTGATTCATCACTATCAAATTCATTATCAAAACATACTCGTACAGTTTGCAACGTATATATAATTTATATTATTTCTACATAAATAATTTATCACGTGACTTTTGTTTCGGATAATTCAAATAATGCGCAAATTCCCTCCGTTTTCGTGCGTGAACATTTGCACAAACATCCGCGGTCTAATTGCGAAACAATATTTTCTACGTTGCAAAAGACTCGAGAACACAGGATATATATATATACGAAATATCGATATATATACGAAATATCGATATATATACGAAATATACGTATATTCCGATCGATGTGGAACCGCGAAAGGTGATATAAAGATCTCTAAACTGCTCTTAATCGGACACGTGCGCCGTTTCACGTTTCTATTAGCGATAAATTCGCTACCAAATCTGCCCCCTTCGCGTGGTTGTAAAATCTTGTTATTTTCGATGGGGGTAGAGGGAGGCCGACATACGCTTATCCGTAACGGATCGACGAATGCAAATTCGTGTAGTACCGCTTAATTGTTCTGTCGGTCGAAACGAGCAACGTCGAGTCGGCTAGAAAAGAGAGGAAAGGCTGACGGTACGCGTGTTCCCATCGCGCGTTTGCATTGCGCGCGTATTTTTTCAACGTTTCGCGCTTGTAAACAGAGTTCGCGAATTCGTTCGCGATGAAGTTTTCACTTCAGCCGAGCGTTGGTGTTTCCTTCGTGTTGGGGAAATGTTTCCACGATGTGGGCATTTGCGTGCCAATGTTTGTATCGTAACGCGGAATATTTGGGCATGAAAGAACGGAGAAATTACACAGGGAGGTCCCGTTGTTCAGACTTCGAAAGTCTGGCTGGCTTTTTCGTCGCGCGACGAAAGGGTGAGACGGTCGACGGAATTTGTTTTCATCCTTTCTGGAGACGAATAGGAAGTAGTTTTTGCTTGAAATTCAAGTGAAAGTAACTTCGCGAAAAGGCTTTGGCGAAGGACTCCGGATCTTGAAAGTACAGTTGACGACTGAAAGAGTCGTCGGAAAGTTTGGACAAATGCCCGATTACGAGAATCGTTTGGAATGTAACAGCGGATTGAAGAATTTCTGACTCACGTGCGCCGATGGTAGAATTATCAACGATCAAAATACGATATTTTTATCAAAGAAAGAGAAACGAATGCTTTGTAAGAGATACGGTGATACAGGAGAAGAAACAAAGTATGTACATTCAAATCTTTAAAAAATGTACCTTTGTCGATCTGGACTGTCCAAGAACAACATTCCTTCTAAAAGGTAAAACATTTTTTTAGAATGTTATATTACACAATTAGTTTTGGAAGAGTTGAGTTGTTTGATTGAAAGAAAAATAATTGAAATTAAAGCATAATTGAAATTGGGAAATAATTAAGATTAAAAGGAAAATACCTTCAATCTCTTTCCAGTTGAGAGATTTAATCTCCTTTGTTAAATATTATTTTATACATTTAACGTTGATATTTTTATATTTGTCACTATATACTATATGAGCTTCTTACAATGTGAATCCATTTGTTTCGTTAATTTCGGGTGATTTATACCGCAGTCAGCGTCCTCTGTTATATAAATAGTGACAAATGGAAAACACTTGAACTCCATTCTGTTAGAGGAAGGAAAAGAATCGATTGGACTGCCGGACCAGATTCGAACTTTGATCTGTCCTTTGCTGAGCAACTGCCGTAATCAATTGAGCTATGTAGGTCATCGACGAATTCTTTCTTTTTAAGTCCGATCCTCTCGAAATGGATGCAGAACCGGTAAGTTCCCCTCCACGTGACGTACTTCTTTCCCAGCGGAACGTTCTGTTTCAGTAATTGTAAAAGCAACGATTATACTTTCAAACGAGGATATGGGCGATTTATTTATCTCTTGGCACAAAATTTTCAGTAATCTCTCGAACAGCAATGCAACTTTGTAAGTAAAATGTAATCACTTTTGCGGTAAGTTTTCAATTTCGATTTTTTCCGCTTTTTTCCAATCTTCGCTTAACGAGAGGTGCAACGATCAAAGTAACTTTAACGATCAAAGTAACGGAATTTCGTTGAACATTTTTCCATGTGTTTGACACGAGAGATACTAAATATGAAGTCGCAACGACTTAATTATTTTTTTCTTCGTATTACAAGGCGGACAATTGGTGGCGGTGAAATGTTCCTTTTGGAAAAAGAAATGCAATCAGCAGGCCAATAAATAAATTACTATCGTTACTTTTGCATTCGAATGATGGAGCAAATATATTTTTACCGACAGAGGCAGAACAAATAGAACAGACGAAACAGAGAATTAGGATTCAATTTTCCAAGAGGTCCATCGAAATTAACAAGCACCAAGCTCCGGGAGAGATACTCGTAGTGCGTGACATTTCGGAAATAGAATCATGTAAATCATTTCGAAATCTGTTTCACTGTTAGATTATCATCGAAATCGATCGATTATCCATACACCAGTGCTGCTTGATTATAATCTAGTTTCTCGACGTTGGTGCCGGAGATACTAGGAGAATTTAACCGGAGAGACCTGGTCATGTTCGAGATAGGGTTATGACAACGCGACAGGGATCACTCTAGTTGGATTGCTAATTGCTAATAGAACTGTGAGTGAAATACGAGACAAGGACAATGTTCTGCAAACGTTTAGGGGTTCTTCGAAGTTGTCGGTTCGAGTTAATTTATGCATCTGGTGAACAAGTAGACGACAAACTTGCTGAACGTGAAGCAGACGTAAATGTAAAAAATAAAAGGAAACAGTATAATAAAATACATTGTTTTTCATCAGTGTTGTCAAATGTGAGCAAAAAAAATATAACGAAATATTTATTAGAAATTTATAATTCCGTGCTGTTGTATGTTGTGCGAGAAGATATTTCGACACAGAATCTTTTTTATTTCACGGATGCATGTTATTAACATCTGTTATTAACTGCGAAATTTCAATATTATCAACAAAAATATGTATATTCTGCTTCACTTGGTACACTCTCCTACATTCTTGTCTATAAATTACAGGATATATACTTGCTGATTTTAATCATAACGCGGTTAATGAACGTCAACCTCAGTTTGTTTATCCTCAGTATACTAACAATAGCTACGATATTGTGTACTAACAGTAAGCTATTTCGTGACTTATGAATGGCAGTGTGCGCAACAATACATTGCACCAATTACCCGCGTTACATACGTCCACACACTGGTGCATTAGTATTAGCAGCGGTGCATGCGATTTTTGCTTGAGAATTACCGTTCCAACAGCTTAGAATTAAAAGAATCGTTTAATTTCGTTGGCCCGATATTATCTCGAAATTGACAGAAATTCCAACGGCGTTTCTTTCATTGCCGCGTTAATTTTCCACGTAATTTTACGCTTACGGTGAAAAGATCAAAGAACGTGAACGCCGCTACATGCAATTCCCAAGCATTGTAATTTCCCTTTATCAACTCGCGCGCCGTCTGAACACGTTTGAACGCAGCGTGTGTTGGTAACGGTTAATTCGCGGCAGGCGGGCGCGATATCTCGTTACGCGGAATAAATTATCGAGCAAGTACGTGGAAAAGGAATGTGCGAGAGGCCCAATAAGGGGGACAGGGTTAATTAGCCACGGCGCGTCGCGCAATCCAATTTCCCCTGACGAAAGGATGAAAAGAAAGAGACCAGCTTTGGGACAAACGCTCGGTCGGGTCGTGCGACGACGAGAAGGAATCCGGGAACCGGCAACGTCCAGAAAGAAAAATGAAAAATAAATGCACCCAGGGCAACACGGTGCACCACCGAGCTTGCAATGCTTTTAACTTTCCCCATAAATTTATTTGCCCTTCTTCTTCTTTCCCTTTGTCCTCGTCTCTCTCTCTCTCTCTCTCTCTCTTTTTCTCTTCTCTCTTTCTCTTTCTCGTCTGTCTCGTCTTGTTTCGCCATTCCACGCTACGATACTCGGCGAACTTTCGTTAAGAAACACTGTTCTCTCCCTATTTCCTCTTCATTCTGTTTATCTCCTGACCATCTGTCACTATTCCGACGCTTCTCGTCCCGCTATTTTTCCACCTCTATTGACCTTCTTGTCTCGCGCCACCGGGAAGTCGCGACACTCGAATTAACCCGCGCGATTCCTCGACCTCAGTCGCTCGTCGAAAAGTTTTCAGCTGCACGAGAGACGCCGTCCGGCGTTGCCATCAACAATAAACAGAATAATATTGTCGATGCGATGAACGAGCCGGGGAAACTTGCCGGACGACTACGTAAAACGTAGACGTTCAGCTTGAAAAGTTATAGTTATTCACCGAAGGCAATAGTAGAGATAATAGAGAGATTGTCAATTTTGGCGAACTGTGATAATTAACCCTTGGCGGTCGAGCGCTTTTTCAAGTGCGGTTCTCGCTGCGTCGAACAAATTTTGTTGAAGAAAGCGATATCATGTACTAAAGCGTTAAATATACGAAGTTAATCGAAAAATATTTTGTTTAATGGAATTTTAGACTTTATCAAAGAACAATAATAATTATTTTATAATATACAAATATGTTTTGTTTAATGGAATTTTAGACTTTAAAGAACAATAATTATTATTATTTCATAATACACAAGTATGTTTTAGTTCTTGTATTTTGTTTAATGGAATTTTAGACTTTAAAGAACAATAATAATTATTATTTTATAATACACAAATATGTTTTGTTTAATGGAATTTTATTCTTTATTAAAGAATAATAATAATAATTATTTCATAATACACAAATATGTTTTAGTTCTTGTATTTTTTCAGAGCGTGAAATTCCTCGAAGCCACTTCTGTTATCATTATCACTATTATCTGAAAAATTCAAATTTACAGCATTTCCTTTTAATATTTCGTCGTCGTAAATACCGAACACAAACTCGTTTTCACTGCTGCTAACATAGTTATCGTCGATAAAATCTTTTTATTTATGCGACATATTTTGAGGTTATGAAAAACTTATTTTGATTGTAGCAAATTTAGTAAACTTAAGTTACCAATCAAAACAAGACTGTGATATCTCTATGTCTGTGTACACATTTACTCAAGTCGTTATTTATTGCAATTTCTAAAAGCGAAACGTAAAACGAAAAGCAAAAAAGTAACAGTAAAGCGTACTGCCCAATAGTAACAATAAAGTATTGTCAAATTGAAAAAAAACCTATTGACGGTATAGATAACGAAATTATTTTCTGTCGCTTTTGCGGTGATATAAGTTATTGACTAAGTTATTGAATAATTTTTACGAGAAATTTAGTTTAGATAATTCGAAATGTGTTCTAAATTAATAAATTTTCAATTGTTTGAGAAGCTAGATAATTAAAGTAACTTTGAAATTAACGATTTTTTGGAATAAGTAGCTCGATACGTTATTACAGAAGATGATGAGACGTGTTAATTAATATATGAAAAACTAATGATTCCATTTAAGACACAAGGTTGATCTTCATATCGTAATATTGTGATACGAGATAATTTATAAAAACGTCAACTCTTATCTGATTATTTGTATTATACGATGATGTAAACGACCCATTTTATAGACGATTGAAATCTTATAAAAATTTTCTACGATCGGAGGTCCCAAGTTACAGTGAAAAAGTTTTCAGTTTTTCCACGATCTTTACTGAAAAAGGAAAAGAGGAACTGCTTTGATCGCCGGTACTGGTGCAAAGTTGACGACGAGATACACGCGGCGTGCGAGACTTTTTGAATTAATGAATGCGCGTAAAATACTCCGTGAAGCCGAGACAGCGAAGTGTGCTAAAAGTTGAAAAAAAAAGAAAGGAGAAAGATCCGAAAATACCAAAAGTTCATCAAAAGTTTCGAACTTAGTGTCAGAATAATTCTGAAAGCTTCGAGTAATTAGAAAACTTGGATCTTGCGTATTTGCATGTTATATCCACTGAATAATTATTATTGATTTCTGGAACTATGAATTTAAAACAAATTCCGCCTCTATAAATTCATTAATTCTTATCTGACGTTAGAATGAAAGTTGAAGTCCTCTGATAAGAAATATCCAGTGAAGTCTATTTTCAAGTGTGGCAATTTCGTTTGATCGTATCCCTTTTTGTATCGCGACGTTTCAAATTCTTTACATTCTGATGCAAGTAATACAATATCGGATAATGGAATAATGCAGAGGTTTCAGACTATCGGAATTGAAAGACCATCCATCAAACCTAGCAGAAATCAGGCGGCGTGGTGAGAATCTGGCGATTCAGGAAACCTCGTAGGATTTATTGAATTGTTATTACACCTGCGAATTTCGCAGAATTCGATCAAATTCATCATTCGGGAATTTCGTCGAAGTCGTTAAAATTCGTCCATAAATTTCGTTAGATATGTTAGAATTCCATGGGATTCCATTCACCGACTTTCCACCGAGCTCCATGAAATCGCAGAGAACACAAGCATTTAGAGTGTATTCTCGTTGAAATTCACGTCCAATTTCAATTACGCTTCTGAGGTGATTCTTCAAAAATTGCCAAGTCGAAATTTCACTCGATTCGATCGAACAAGAAGATTTCTTCCCCATGTGTACTGGAATTTATTAGAATTATTACGAAGTCTTAATAACTTTTGATTTAGTAAAAATCATATTGCTACCTGCAGAAGTTCCGTAAATTATTATTCCGTAATTTAGTCGAATTCGACTCAACTCCATTCCATTTTGGTTCTCAGTCAACTTTTTGCGAAATCCGTGGAAAGTTTCATAATTTTTCTCGTGACTAACGGGCTTCTTTCACTGGCAACGTTGGCTGGTTCTGCTGAGTCCAGATTTCATGGCATCTTGTAAAATTCGGTCAATTCCCTATCGAATCGAGAATCCAGCGTAGTCTGCTAAATTTGTGGCTACTTCTCGGTGGAATCTGCCGAGTGTGGATGAGTTCCTGCAAAATTCGACGAGCTTCGAAACTGCTTTAATGTGATTGGGTTCCGCGGACTTTCTGCCTCATTTAGCAGATTTCAGCTGCTTCTCTCGAATGGTGCCACGCTTTTTCACGATTGTCTCCCCCCGCCCTCACCCTCTCCCGTACACTCGGCCACAGAGTGTCTCGCTGCAGCTTTAGATATCAAATAACCTCAATCTCCCCTCTGGTTTTAAAAATTGACGGCAGAAAGTATTTAGAGAGATAATTTTCTAGTTAATCTTTTAATACGAATAATGACAGATCCATGCTGATCTCGCAGGGAAATTATAACTATTCCTTTCGTTGTAACTTTTTCTGGCTCTTCAAATCTCTAGAAAAAGATTCATGCTTTAAAATTAAGTAAGAGTGAAATATGAACTCCGCTTGCTTTGTATTGTGAACGATAATTGTCAAAGTAAATTCTTGTTGTTCGCCAATGTAATTCTTGTCGTTTTGCGACTTTCGTATTGTTGCGAGTATCTACAGTAATGAACAATTTTTCATGGGATAGTTCTTTGTTCCCTCGTGAACATAAACGATTCCGTTGTACAAGTATATGCAATGATGTTTACCAGAAGTTCCAACATCGCGCAGATTACAAAAGGAGATTTCTTCACGCAGTCCACAGGGTATAATAAAAATGGAATGAGCAATTCACTCTGACCGAGATGCTCGTTTTCTATGCTCTGCGAGTTGTGAACTTGCGAGCACGCGACACTGTCATTGTGCGCAGTATACCTACGATACTGCGGTAGATTGACGCAAAAAGAAAAAAAGATTAAAAAAATTCCTTTCATCGGCGCTCTTTAGGTAAAACATTATCTACGATCCGCGAAATAAATGCATACTCTTCCATACAACTTTTTAAACGATTTTGTAAATTTGATGATTCAAAAAAAAAAAAAAAGAAAAAAAGAAAGAGATAACTCGGGCAATGACGAAGAATTAGGCAATATTCCAAAGAAATCCCCTTTTATTATTTATTTATCCAAAAATAGACAGTTCAACTCGAAGTTAATTCTGTCTTACGATTGCATTGCAATTTTTATATCCTACTATCTACAAAAAAAGAAAGAAAAAGAAAAAAAAAATTAGTCCTTCTGCACAGGAGAGAATTTAGAAACTCGTCGTAATCTATGAATCCTTTCTTTCGTAAAAGATCTTTGCTTCGCGGAGGATCCTTCGCGTAACCTTACTTTCCTCGTTCTTTCAACGTACCAGCCACTTCACAGTGTAACACAGACAGGCAACGTGTGGTTGCGTCAGGATTGAAAAGTTCGGGCTGTATCCTGCTGCGGTGGTTTCCGCGTAATTTTTAACGGCAGCCTTTGCCACGCTACTTCTTACATGACTTTTCACTTAGCCCGAAAACTAGGCGAGTTTAAAAGGAGTAGTAACGTTCTTTCCTGCAGGTCGCTTCCTGCGTTTCTTTCCATCCGTTTCTTTCCTGTTCCCCCTTTCCCCCCCGCTTTTTTCTTGTATTTCCGGCGAGTAAAACGGCGAACATGCACGAGGACAGAGGTAAAGCCTCGCCGGATTACTCGGGATCCCGTCCCGTTTCCGGTGCCCTCCGTGACTCGAGAACGTTAGCATCGAACACGTTTCGCTTCTTTCGCAACCGAGTCACGAGCCGCTCCTTCGACGTCCACGATACACCGCTCTAACGGAATAATGCGAATTCCCGTCGAATACAATACTTGTTTTTATCAAATACTTCCCCCGGCTAGATCCACTGACTTGTTCTGCGAGTGCGCGACCATTGCGCCACGCGTGCCATTTTATCACGAGGATATTTTGAATTGTATGAATTTCTGTGTCTACTGATCCAACTAATCTGAAAAATGTATATTCAGCAGAAGTTGCAAATATACATTTAATAAAAGAGCAAAATTCTCTATTCTTCCCGCTTAGTAAGAAGGATACTTAACGAATAAAAGCTTGGTTTGAATATTTGAAGCTTCTTGGGAATTCAAAACCCAATAGAGAAATTTAGAATTTAAATATACGATTATTAAAAATATTAATTTAATTATCCACGAAATTTATATTTAAAGAACCTTAATTTCTGTGAACTTTAATTGAAGAAAATTCTTTTATCTTTGATTTAAAATCAATAGAAGAAATTACCTTAGGGATAACAGCGTTATATATTTTTATAGATCATATAGAACAAAAAATGATTGCGACCTCGATGTTGAATTAAGACAAATTTTAAATGCAGGAGTTTAATGATTATGTCTGTCCGACTTTTTAAAACATCTTACATTATATGAGTTCAAGTCGACGTAAGTCAGATTGGTTTCTATCTATAAATAAATTTAAATTATTTATACGAAAGGGCTATAATATATACGTACGAATGTAGAATCGTAAAACACTACTATCGGAAAATCTAGTTTTCTTATCGTTGCTGGGGAATAAAGTGATTTTTGATCTGTCGGGACTTTCGTGACTCGCTCGTTTTCCGTGGTAACTTGTTTCGTGCGCCATTAGATGCTCCAAAGGTTTAATTATTTCAGCAACATGCTCATTACGACTTCGTTGTGTAATCAGTGGGTAGGAAAGGATATTAAAATTGATGAGAGATAGAATCGCTACACCTTCCGTTGGCTCTTTATCGCTACGTGTACGAAAATATGCCGCTGTTAAAAAGTATACCTGATTTAAGTAAATTACGAGGCATGTGAGTGGTATTCGCATATGAAATTAATCGGGATCGTGGTCCCGATGTTCACATGATACGTTGCTGTGAACAAAAATCCGAATTATCGAAGCACTGAATTATTAATTGGCGGAGATTCATTATGAGTTAATATTGGCTGTGAATTTCAGATTTATTCGCCAGTGGCATTTAACTGGCCATTAAAGTATCAATTGTTTAATCTATGACTTTATAAATGAAATCAGTGATCGTGTATGTGTCATGAATCAAATAAAATTAAACTTCAGGTTGTCAGTCATGGGGAATATTCTGACTAATATTTATTTAATATCTGGAATTTTTCTCGCAAATAAATGAGTTATCCGCAATTTACTGAAGAAATATATCTTGCATGAGTAAAAATTTTTGCCACTATTTAAAGAAATTCGAACGAATTTAATATTTCGTTAAAGAAACTAATCTAATCGATATCCGTGAAAATCAACTCATTTTCTAAATTTTCTAAACGATTGTTTGCAAGATTCTATGGAATAACAACTTTAGCAAAAGGTACATCAACCTACTAGAATTATCGCTTTTCGGTAAACAGAATCTTGGAAAGTGTCTGTCGACGAGCAATATTAGTTTGCTAGTTCCGTGTAGCATGTATTATGTAATCTACTTATGTAATCTACTTATGTACGTGTAACACACTTGACAACTATAACACCTTTAGAACGTACTAGTAAGTATCTGTCGACTATAATAATTTTGTCATGTTTTTATAGAGTTGATTAATTGGCACGTTTCGCGCTTCTCTCCTCAATTTTCTTTGAGTTTTCATGAATTTCTTTCTTAGATACCACAACGATGTTTGTTGAGAATGCATTTTACGCAAAATGAGGTTGTTAATCTACTTAAAACGACTAATTCGTAGTTTTTCGTACAAAATTTTACGAATTTATTTTTACGGTGCATTCTTAGTAATTTTAATGATTTTTTTTTTCAAATATATGCAATTGCTCACGAAAGTGTTCGAATATTTATAGAAATCGAATATTTTGCGAATATTTTGAAAATTTATTAATAGTGAGACACACGATTGTTATGATTATATCGGTCAAGTTCAAAACAAATCTAGAAATATAAGTAGAAATTACGAAACATTTCATACATGTATGTATTTCACACAAATCACAAAAATATTCAAATAATCGCAATATATTGCTTCTCATTCATTATTTTTATCTTGGACAGTCATTCACATTGTATACCATATTTTTATTAAACATATATTTGCAACAAAAAATCTTTTAAAAAACTTCTGTATGCATCTTCAGGTTACTGTTGAATTTTATCAAATTTCACAATCATGAACCATTTTAATACAGTATTAATAGAATTTTGAAATGTTCCATGTAGCACACATAATATGTACAAAAAAGTTCTTCTACAGGTGTTTGAATAAAAGTTTTATGACCTCTTCTCTATTTCTTGCACTTTCACTTTTTTGACAGAAGTTTCATAGTCCAGTCTTCAATAGTTCCAGTGTTAAAAAAATTTATCTCTCTCAACAGAGAAAGATAAAGTAAGAGAGAGAGAGAGAGAGAGAGAGAGAGAGAGAGAGCTTAATCTCGACGATATTACGCACGTTACGCTTCAGCTGTTTTTTCTTTAAAGTCTCCAGTTATTTTAATATCCATGAAGACGCAAAATAGAAAACAACGAAGAACCGTATTTTGCCTCGCGAAATTATTACATTGGGAGATGGTTTCGCAACGTATCCGAACACACGTTTACGTTGCGAAACCATCAAAAAGTCACGTGGCTAATCCCCCGTGCGCTTTCGTTACCGTATGCAAAGCTGCTTTCGTTACTTATTTACACCTGTTCGCACTTTGTCCTCAGTCATAACGAATTTCCGTCGAATTGTTCCAAACTATCGAGAAGCGTTTACAGCGTTTATTTCTTTGTTTTGTAATTCTTGAAGTACTAAACCCACGTTGCTCTTGGGTACTTGGATCTTGAATATACGCAAACTTGCTTTCCGAGTGTTCGATGGACAGTTTAAGGGATGGTGCGGAGGTTAGTTACAAAAAGTACTCGCACACCGTTGTATTAGTTGCTAATAGACGGAGTTTTACGTGAATTCATATTTTAATGAATATAAAAGAAGGATGTAGAACATTGGTATTAAATTATTTCACGTACAAGTATTATAGAGAGCATTGTATATGTACTTCGGGCATTTCGTATATTTTAATTTTGTACTTTTGTTACGCATTTCATATTTTGATTTCGTAAAATATTATTTTAAATTCGCAAATTTGAAATAACTTTCTTAAATTATGTAAAAATTCGTTCTAATAATTAATTATTAATTAAATTTTGTATCATTCTGTAGTAGTGACTATAAAAATTGAATACCATGAAAACAGTATATAAAGAACCTGATAAAAAAATTTGTTAAAAATTGTAGTGGTTTTAGAATTTTTCATTATTATTCAAATTAAATAATAGTATAAAAAAATACATAATTTAATTAAAATTATTTTTAGATGATTCCACTCATATATTAAATTTAGAATTTGTGTTTCTACGTACGGCTATGATTAGATGCAGTATCCTGATTAACGGTTACTGATAACTAATGATAACATTATATCTATATAATTATATGTATCCTACTCGTATTGGTATAATTATACTTGCACCTCGTACAATTAACGGCAATTTACAATCCATTAATTATTGTATTAGTCTGCATGAAATTACTGTGAGAAATTCTTGTGTTTCGGATATCGATCTCAAGATTTTCTACAATCGATATTCTTCCCTTTCTATTGTATGGAAATTAAAAAAATTAACTTTGATTCACTATAAGATTTGAAAAAAATTAATTTTTACTTGGATCTGTTTTCCATATCGTTAGCATGAAATCTTCTTCTCACTTCTATTATGTCAAGAAACAACAGCCTCCATTGATAAGAACGCGAAATTTAACTAATTGTTACTTTGATCTTTTACTCTGTATTCAATTTTAGTCTTGCTTGTACCATAACAGAATGTCTGTTATTTTTTTGAAAAATCCATCCATCATCTGTCTTTAAAGACAGATTTATATTCCACTCGCTATATATTACAACGAGCGCTTCAAATGATTTAATGTATTTCTGCACGTTTGTATTTGCAATTCTACTATCTTGCGTTTTCCACAAATGCGCAAATATCCGCGATCTAATTTTCAGCGTAACGTAACTATTTATTTATTCACGAGAATATTCGTGAAAGGCGCACGGGACAAAGATTGTGAACAGAGAAGGAAACCAATGTCGCTTATGTTAATACCGTAACGAGGATTAGTTTAAGTGACGTATGGAGAACGCGGACTTTTCTGTTATTGCGCCTGCAAAGTAAGATTGCTCTTTGACCCACTTCGCTGTAATTACGTTCCAGCATCTTTATGTAGTCGCTGTTCTTCAGACCAGTGTCAGTGACTTTTAACCTCTTGATCGCCGTAGTCTTTTTAAAGCTCGTCTTTTGTAGCTCGTTAGAGCTACAATCATGACTAGTGAGCCACAATCAATTAGGATATAATTTGCACGAAAAAAAAGACACTTGATTTTCACTAGGTTGTTGCCACACAATAGATCAAATACTAAATATTAAAAAGATTAAAAAAGTTATATGCACGTTTGTTAAATTTGAAATGTTGTAATATTATAGTCTAAAAAATACAAATATATACTATACACAATAAAACTAATATTTATCTTGGTTGTGGAATGCTTTGAAGCAAGTAGTTGGGCAGAGTGGAATTTTACAGTTTTCGCACGCGAATGTTTGTTTCTTGCCTTTCTTTTCGAAGCAGCTTTCGAATATATCCAAAATCAAGGAAGAATATATGTATTTTTCGATATTTTTTAGTATTAGAAAATGATTCTACATGTCACCGTTAAGAAATCAAAATTAATTTCGCTTTTATTTAGAGTACAGGGACTGGCGCGTACCGATGCGCGCACGGCGATCAAGTGGTTAAAACCTGAAAGAAACGCCGTCGCATATTGTAACCGGAACGTTTTGTCAATTGAACGAACGAATCTTGGAACAAAACGTTTTGGATTGAGCGCGTTCTCACGGTGATTCATATTTTTGTGGGTATAACTTAAAAATGTAGGGACTCGAATGCAGAAAACACTATGCTTTCTACACACTTTGTGTATTTTGTACGATTCTTTTTCATACTGCGCTGCGTTTTAAAATTCCTCGCTGACGCATAAAAATCCGCGGTGTAGCACTGTGAAAGCACTTAATGTGAAAATGTGAATGAAGTTCTTTCGTAGCGTGAAATTTTCGCTATGGTTTTGCGATTCTCGCTTTCTCGTATTCTTGCACGTTGAAATTTCTTGTAAATGCATGAAAATCCACAGTTTGGCAATAAGCATTAATAAGTACGAACGACGCTACTTTAGCCTGCGAAGTTGGAAATTATGAAATCTGTAATGCGTTCCATCAACCACAGAATTCGTTTATCAGTATCATTATAGTCTTCGTTCCCGAGTATCCCCTCAGCCGTAGTATTTCGAGCAGCAGGGGAAATAGTAAATACCCAGAAACGTTTCCGAATTCGTTCGAATGTTCACTCGTAAATCTGTTTCTGATCTGCCCGTCGATCCTATAGCATGTTCATGGTTAAAAATAGTAATTGATATCTCGCCTGAGATATCAATAGTTACGACTGTCGAATTTACGATAATGTTACAGAATTCGAAGTTCGCGAGAGAGATTATGGCGAATGTTTCCCACATGAGACCATATGAAAATCTATATATGCTTCAGGCGTTATCGAGTATAATCAAGACTTTAAATAATTCTGCGAACTTCTCGATGATAGAAACAATTGAAAACCAAACGTTTCAAGATCCATTGGTGTTAAGGCTAGTAGGCGCGTAACACTTATGACAGGGATGTGGAAAATCAAGAATTTCTAAACCATTCCATTTGATCACTTTGGAGAACTTTAATCTAGGTGTCCCATAAATTTAGCCAGTCTCAGGTGCGACGAGGTCTTCCGCACCATAGAGTAGCCATATCGTAAAAGTATATCACGTGCCTACTCGAATGGATTATGTGTGCAATTCTCAGGGCGACGATGAGTGATTTTGGAAATCTCTCCCCTATACTTTTTGATTGGTTTGACACATTTTTCGCTGTGCAACTCTTCAGAGTACATTTGAAAGCCAAGACTCGTTTTAAAGGAGGACTTTGAGAAGTTAACAGTATTTTCCAGAGTAATCAGCAGTAATTTGACAAACAGACAAAATAGTATCCATGTAGATAAAACAATACAAATTTTAATTCTACGTGGTTTGAAATAAATATAGAGAAAGTTTATTAATTTAGGAATTAACGAATACTGAAGTAGTCCGAATACGGCGATGACAAAAGATGTTAAGACTCTCACTAGATTCTCGCGCTATCACAACTCGCTACTCGTTATAATTCTCTTAAGATCTATACGCCCTCGAGATTCGCTATTCTTTCGACTCATTATCTTCTCTGTCTGAGAAATTTCACCCTCGAACTTTCGTTCTCGCACACAGACACACGACCATACTTTTATATTTTAAGTCTTAAAACTTGGGCGGCTGAAACAAACAGTCGCAAGTCTGGTTTCTTTCGCTGCGATAAATGCATGGAGCACGCAACAGACAACATATATATATATATATATTTATTTATCTATTTAAATATTTTGCATATATATATATATTTATTTATCTATTTAAATATATAATTGCGTAAGCATAGGAAGAAGTTCCGAGCAATTACCAATTTCAAATTTTTCTCTCACCTCACATTTAACAGTATCAGTAATTCTTAACATTTTGATTCAAGCAAGAATCCAGTAGAAGCTTGTTCATTATTCATCAGGCTTATTACACAATGAAGATAGTTCCCCTCAACCATAGTTATTCATTTTCTACAACAATGGATGGTTCTTCGAACCAAGATATAATAATACACGCAGAGGTACGCGATCGATACCGGTCGCGAGTGTCCTTAACAATTAGGCATTTTTCGGGAAAATTGATATTGTCACGTTATCACGTCATATATATCATAAAATTTCCAGGTCCTGTCACGGCAGAATTTTCAAAATGATCTCTCTGCGTTTCAACAATTTTCACCCCCCGTTACGTCTCGTTTCTCGCACTTTGTCGAGTCTAATGAAAGCAAATCGTCTTACGAATAGCTGAAAATCGGTCACGCGGACATTATTTCGTCCCGGCGGCGAACGAACGAGCAAGAAAGATCTTGGTGAAAGAAATTAGCTCGCGGCTCCGAAATCTGCGCCGATAATAAGCGATCCAGTTTCCCGCGGACGATTCTGTCCGACGAGCTAATTAAATGCTACCGTTTAATTTTAATTATTGCTTCGCTGAAGAACGCCAAGGTATTATGCGGGCTAATGACGAAACGTTCTGTTTGTTAAACGTTTGGCTGGGTGTTGGTGGTGATCGCGCCATCAATTATTGCGAATAAACGTTCATTTCGTCCGTTCATTAGCCGGTTACCATTCTCGAGATCGAACAGTCGGGCGTAATAGACGCTTGTTGTACGCGCGTATTCAAAGGAAACACAGTGTAAACCGCCGCGGGCCATTTCGAAAATAATTTCACGTAGATCACGCGGCGTGTGATCTCGGAAGACGAATGATACGATTGAGACGATGTTTGGACCCGTTTTGGACTCTGTCTAGTAACTATCTTGTGACGTACATTTCTTTTTCTTGATATTGCAGTCTATTTGATTTGAGTAAACTTTTTTTTTAGCGATTTTGACAGTATAGATATTTAATAGTTTAATCATTTTTATCAGTGGGTGTAGCAAGTACTTCGTGAAGAAAACTCGCGCAACATATTTTAAGAGATCGTTTCGTGAATTTCTTAGCCACTTCGAGAGCACAGGTATTTGATAGTTTTTTTTACAGTAATATAAGTAGAGTCTTAATTATGAGTGGGCGTAGCAACTGCTTCGTGAAGAAAAATCGCGCAACAAATTTTAAAAGATCGTTAGGAAGGTGAGGTTTCGATCTTCGAGAACACCGCTGGTTTTATTATGAAAAAAAAGAAAAATTTCCAGTGTTCGTGGAGGCATTGAAAGATCAAATCTGCAAAATTCAGAGTCAAGCAATTGATGGTGGTAATCTTGAAGCATCGCCGTGTGAGGGTCAAGGTATTTTCCAGGGAGGTCAGCTCTCGACGATGAGATTCTGTTTCGTTTTGCTCTGTGAATGATCAATTGAGAATTCGGTCGGATAATATTAATTAATGGGCGATGCAACGCTATAACGTGATCAAGCGACCCAATTTCCGGCGAAAAATCAATAACCAGCCAGAGAACTGAACGGCAGTTTCGATGCTGTCACGTTAGCTTGTCGAAGCGTACGACCGCGTTTATGCATTTTCGAAATAATTTCTCCATCTCAAAGCGAGCCTTCAGCCTTTCAGCGGTCGCTAACGAAGATTTAATTGCTTTTATCATTACAAAGTGGACGAGCTGTCGCGCTTTCTATTTTTCTCTCTTTCTCTCTTTCTCTCTCTCGTTTCTGTTTCTAGTTGTTTGGTTTTTTGTTCGCGTCTTTTCTTCCTTTTTTTTTTTTTAATGCCACGACGAATTAAATTCCTCTGAAAATTTATTTCGCCGGTTCTCTCTTTGATACGTTGTTCCACGCGACGAGCGTGTAATTTTCGCGAAGCGAATATTTCGCGTCCGTGCGATATTAGCAGAGGTTTCGCACGCCAGTCATCGTCCGGTATCTCGTAGCCAGTCGTTGTTGTTGTTGTTTTTTTTTTCACAGCGAGATCGCGGAATTCAGCTTGTGCATTCGATGAATTTTTTTCATAAATTTCGATCCCTCCCACCTTATCGCGCTTGGTTATCAAACACCTAGTAGAATTGTGGACAAAATATATTTCGTTCTTCGCGCTTGTTTTTTTAGTCTAGATAACGCCACTGCATACGTAGATAACATGTGAAACTAGTATTACATTAATTCATTATGAATTGTAAGGGCTGAAGCTTGATTCAACGTTTCTAAATTAAAAAAAAAAAAAAGAAAAAAAGATTTGGTTAATTTTATGAAGCAATAAAAGAGTATTTACTTGACTGGGAGATCGGTACTGATATCGACCAAATGAATAAGGATCAGACGAAGAAAATGGGGTCAAATATCATAAAAAGATATCCTTCTTCCTTCTAAATCCCACCTTCCGAACTCTAGTAATTAAAAAATTCGCTCGAGTTCCTCTTCACTTTCAAAAAGTCAGAAATATCGAATGTTTCGAACAGAGTCTTTACTTTCTCATTTTCGCTAGAAACCTGCCCGAGAGAAGAATCACAGAAGGGGAAAGATATGTATTTCGATCATACGTACGTTCAGTTAAGAACGGAAGATTCCCTTTAGGATTTCAAGTGCTAATCGCCATACATTCATTAACGTTAACTCCAATTTCCACTCGGTAGACGAAACAACGGCTCTCCATTCCTTTTAAATGGAACAAGAGTGCAAAAAGCAAGCAAGCAGGCAACGGGAGGGATAAAGAGGGGGAAAGGGGAGAGACGTGTTTTAATGATACTGCGTGAATAATGCTGCTCGGTGGCCTTATTACGGTGGCAACCGCGAGCGAAAGTAGGCGGTTAAATAAATTACGTTCGCCAAGTTGCTCTCGGGGACAAACGCGTGTCGAGCTAACGCGGAACAAGATTACAGGAGACAGTGGAATCGGCCGCGGAATTAGTTTCGTTGCCCGGTTACAACCAGCGGGAGGATTTTACGTTCTCGCGGAGACGCGTCTGTGCTGAATGGCGCTACGTGACCGAAATTCCCGATATGTTGGTTCATAAATTCTTCCACGATTATTCAGCCAAGCCCTCTCCAGCGAATACATTCGCGTGTATCCATTGAATAAAACAAGGAAATCAATGACACGTGTCTGCGAGTGATACAACCTAATTTCGATGCGACACACGGTGTCTAAATATGTTAATACTTCTGCTACTACTGACACGTACTTGAGCGACTTGAGAAAGTATTTCAGTTTCGGTGTAGAAGAACTTTTGCACAACGTCGTGGCGTTTTTCTCTCTCTTTTTTTGAAATATATGTATAAAACATTTTGGCATTGTGATGTAAAAAAGGAAATCAGTGACGCGAGCTCGCAAGTGGTATAATTTAATTTCGACGCGACGCTCTCTCACAATCTGTTGATATTTCCACTGCTACTTACATGTACAATAATTCGTGAAGGTATTTGAACATTCACCATAGAAGAATTTTTATGCATACGTTAAAAATTCTTTATATTTTTTAATTTTTTAATTTTTAATATTTTCCTTTTTATACGTGTGTAAAAATAAAATATTTTGACATTTTATTAAGACAATGGATGTTTAAGCGGAAACTTACGATTTAGAAAATCTCCAAAAATATAATATAGGAGAATGTAGCAAATGATTTGTTATAGTATTCATTTTCCATTTTTTTTTTCATTTCTGACACTGAGAGACAGCTATAATGATCACATTGACAAAATATGAAACTAATTTATAAATGTACATGTAAAAATGATATTTATTACGAACGTATACATTATAAAATAATTATTATAATTTATTTTATTATAATATTCTAGGAAAATTATTTTCGAACGATACAAAAGAGAGAAGGAAATAATAAAACACGTTGTTCTATATTCTTCTGATATAAAAAATAACTCGCTTCTCTACAAATAAATTAAAACGATATATTCTCAATCTCTACTCCATTTTGAAAATTTCCTTACACGTTGTCTAGCGTGCAGAAACGTGTTGAAACGTCTCAGAGAGACAGGGGAAAAGAAGACGAAGACGAAGTGCTGAAGTGTAAGGATTTCGCAAGAACAACTTCGAAATTTCTACCTCGCGCAAATACATTTCAGTTTTCGAGTTGCTCCAAGTTTTAAGTTACGTTATATATAATTTGTTAGCTGAGTTGGAGAGTGTAGATGCGTAGAACTGGTCAGTACGCAAAGCGGAACAAAAATACCGGGCCAGAAGTTGTAAAAGTAGAAAAACCGTGCAAATTTATAACCGCGGTATGTTTGTGACGCTCGATTGATCGCCAGTGGTTAAAATTTCAACTCAACTTCGCATATCGAGTCACGTTTCCTGTACGTACGCGTGTAATAATTATTCGTTGAAACGCATCAAGCATATTTGTAGCTGTTTACGGTTCTACGGTTTACGTCGTTAATGAGATTGTATTCTTTCATCCGGCAGAATTATATTACAGTCGAAATGATAAAATGGCTTTTCACTACATTTTCTATTCATTTATTCTGCTTTCATATACATTACAATATACATGAATTCCCAATATTTTTCGAAAGTTTATTCTATTTTTCGCGTTCGCGGTACGATGAATATATTTTTCAAAGTCGCCGCGGTTTCCACCGCGGTGTAAAAACAACGCGAACGTTTCCAATTTTTGATTCTATTTTTTCGTACGAAATACAACGAATAAGCTTCTAAATTTGCCATTTCCAAGTAATAAAAGCGAATATTTCCAGATCGACAGTCGCACTGTTTGCCGATGAAAAACCACGACAAATTAAAAAAAAAAATCTATTCGTCTTTCTAGTAGACATAAAAAAAACAATGAAACTCTTCTTTCAATTAGCATTGCAAACTCATTACGTAAATCTTAAGCAACTTTACGCGTGTCTTTTCGTTGACTTCTTTCCATACACAGGACATAATGTAGTCGAAATTCCTTTGGCAATGCCGAAAGAAAAGAAGAGCACGAGGGAAGTAAACAAACTTTCTTCGCAAAGCTTCGAAGGTTCGTTTTTCTTCGTTTTCCTGCCAATATGGCCCCACTGAACGAGTCTCTGTCTCCGTATCGTGGAAATTAATTCGGTATTTGAATCTGTACAAACGTGACAGACAGGTGAAGTCGGCATCAAATATCATTTCGTTGTTCAAACGAAGTGGCCGACCGATCCAATAAAAATAACTTGGTCGCGCATGGAAAAGCTTTTAGCTGGAAGAGCTTTTTGCTTCCACAATGTGATATAGATTTCTTTGTGCGGTGGTCAGCCACTGTGATTCGTCTCGAAGCCGGGGCATAAAGCTTTTCACGTTGAACTTCACGTTCGAAGCTGCACGCCAACCGGCCTTTTTCACGGAGGCGAATCCACCCCGACACCGGAAACAATCTTTCCGCTGGTTTCCTGTTAATTCGACGTTATTTGAACACGACGAGCTGAATTTTCAAGAGAAAGGCTAAAATATTCCCGCTCGGCACTGTTAACTTTGAAATTTCAACAGTGAGAGACGGAGAGAGAGAGAGGGAAAGAGAGGAGAAATTTGATTCGATTTTAATTTCTACGATCGCTGATTTTCTAAGAACATTAATTCGAGAGATTAATGTAGATTTTGGTTTGGATTGAAAGTTTTAAAAACTTTGAACATGATGTTAACACTGTATCGCATAGGTTTGTAAATTTCAAAGTGGAGGCGGGGTTCGATTTCAATTTCTACGATCGCTGATTTCCTGAGAACTTTAATTCGAGAGATTAACGTTGACTTCGGTTCGAAGTTTAGAAAACTATAAACACGATGTGTAACAGTGTATTGCATAGGTATGTAAATTTCAAAGTGGGATTTAATTTATGTCTGACTTGGTGTTGAAGGTTCGTGAGGTTCCTTGTTCGTGCTGCGTGCCAATATAATTTTGTTACGCAATTTTTATATCATATCGTATTCGATCGATAAAAAATTTGCGAATGGAAAAAACGAACGATCGCTCGATCGCTTTTAATCCTGCAAATTGCTCAAAATTTCTGCAGCGAGAATCGAGAAATGCATTTTTTTCGAGAGAAAAAACGTACAATTATCGATGTCACGACAATTTCGTTCCCTTTGCGCGCAATAAATAGCTCATCGAGTTATCGAGTGGAATCGTGTCGTGTAAGCTGCCCAAGGCCGTTAATAATCTTCGACTCACGCATCGACCAGTTACTTGTCGGATTTCATCGGCTAGACGGAGTCCTACCTTTTCGAGTTAACGTGATACGTCGAAGTCGACGTATATAATTCCATCGGATCGGTGAAAACTGCGGAAGTACTCGAGGATCAAAGAGAGACAGAGAAATGGGGGGAAAGAGAAGGAGAGAGAAGCTTGAAACCCGTTTATAGCCGGAGGTTTTCACTTAGTAGATTGAACTCCGGAAAGTTGTCGTCTCGAAAGCCGCTATTCCAGGACGCCGGCAGAACTGTTTCGCAAACGCGACGGGACACACTTCGCATCCGGACACGCGCACACATAGCGAAGCAAACGCAAGCAAACAGAGTGTCTCGAAGGGTGGAGAATGTTGAAATCATTTTATATCCGGCAGCGAGACCGCTTGATGACGCGCGCTTTTGAATCCGGGATCAGAAGTATTTCGTTACGAGATGGAGTTGCATAATTCATTGTTTGAATGTTTCATCAGTCGGATTACTTTTACTGCTCGCCACAATGTGCGCGCCCCATTAATTATTCATTTGACCGCGAGAATTTTTGACGAATTCGTCGCTCTTACGTCTGCGTTTATGTTTGCTCGTTGCTTTCGTCGTTAGCTGAAATAAGGTGATTCAACGACTAATTGCTTTCTAATTGATCGTGCACATGTTAGTGTCATGTTCTTTTCTTTTTTCACCAAAGAGACTTTTTGTAGTTACAGAATTAATATCTAATGAAGAGAACAAATTGGTTCTTCCCTTGATCGATCTTAACTGACAATTGGGTGTCAATGAATTGATTTATATAACTCCAACGAACTGTTACTTTTGTAACTTTTGCAGAACATTTTCTGCATGTTTTGAATGCACGTTCCTTTACTTGTTAATTGAAGCTCTACTCTGAAAGAGTATCAAATTCGATACCCGGATGGAGACTCATTTTCATGCAACGTTTACGAAGAAAGCAATTGTTGAAAACGATGATTGGTGCATCAAAAATGGCACACAGTGTAGTGATTAATCTAACGCTAATAGAGATATAGGGATATACAATTTTCACATATTTTTAAAATTCTTTACCATTTTGGATACATATAGCGTTTTAGGACAATTTGCTCAGAACTATCCTAGCGCTGAACTGGTGTTACACGTGATTCCATTAGAATAGGTATTTAAACAACAATACCGATCGTGTTATAAAATTTTGTTTCGCTACGCATAAAAAAGAAAAGTGAAATGCAAATAATCTACGTTTGTTACCATTTGTAGACAACGTCATTTTCGTTAAATTTAGGCCGCGATCGAATCAGGGAAAACAGATTTCGCATGTCCGGCGGCCACGGTAGAAACAAAAGGCAATTTATATCACCCGCCGTGAAAAGACACGGCTCATTGATAGCGGCAGATGTACCGTGAACTTTTCAAAAGAGCAACAGCCGCCTCTGGTGGTGCAGAGAGGCGGCTCTCCTCGTAGCTCTTTGTGCCCTGGTCCGTGGCATTCTTGCGCCGCTGACACTCGCCAAATGAAATTTAAGCGAATAGACGCTTATTTCATTACACGGCCATATGTTGGATCGTAATACGCGTTCCTCGCCGTCCTCGCGTCGACCACGGACAAATGAAATAATTTTCCCTTGCACGCGTTTAATCGCGGCACGAAATTTCGGTCAAAGTGTCGTGAAAGCGGAGGAGGAAAACAGCGCCTGCTGTTATACAACGTTGTTCTTTCTTGTTTCTTGGCTAACGAGATTTACATTTAACTGATCTCGAAGAAATCGAGAAGGAGATCTTTTTGTTTTATCACGGAGAATTTTTTTTTTATTGGTAATTGAAAATCTGGTTTCTAACAAACCAGGTGAACGCAAATTACACAAAAATGCTACGTACGCGTATAAATATTGTCACACGCTGTTAGACTACCGATTTTTGTAGGAAATTGAAATTGCCTGCGATAAAGAAAAGTCGCGTAATGCGCAACAATTCGTGAGGTATCTCGAGTCAAGTGTGCGTCTTTTCTTTCTTTGTTTATAGAGGAATATGTAATTGTTATATATTCATCAGTACATGTAACGTCGAATTTAATACGCTTGTTAACTTCTGAGACCTATTATTTCCGCGGTTTAGAGGAAACACTTTTTGTTTTAAGAAAAAAAATCGCAGAAATTCTTCAATTCTTCATTTATATCTTTAATTTTCCAATGCTTCACTATCTGTATTTACTAGAATGCTATTCTATCAATCGATATATATGCATTTTTTGCCGAAACCAGTAGGTCAACATGAAATGAACGGTGCTTCGAGCGTTTTTATACCATGTCCAAATAAAAAGGCTTGTCGTACTCCGGTTTTTCTGCGTCTCGCTCTTGGATATCACAGTGTCGAGAGTTTAGATCAAGGTTGTTGAGAATTTTTTCTGCTCCGCACGCTCGCTAATGGCCGTCCATTTACCATCGACTGACTGTCGTGCTTGATAGAGGAAACGAATGGTCTCCGTGCCAACGACATACTATTTAAAAATCCTCTGACCATAGGTGTGCATTTGTTCGAGATGCTCGAGGCACGATTGATTCATTCGAATTTATTTACAAACGAATTTATTCGTCCCGTATTTTAATCACGTCGAATGAATTTCACTCGATTTTTAATCGGGATTTCCTGAACGTCGGTGAATAATTAGCTCGTGCGATTGGAGCTTCCCTTTTTCGGTTAATTTCGTTTGGAAATGAGGCAAAAGAGGAGCAGAGTTTTTAACGTGATAGTTTATAATACGGATATGAAAATGATCGATGATTTTTGACTTTAGCGATTTTAGTTTAGTGCGTCAAGATATACGTGGCGCACCGAACTAAATATAGCTTTTGTTATACTTATTAATTCGTTTTACATTCTTCGGTAGTGTTTTTATATTTATCAAAAATTTGACATTATGAGGAGAAATTGCAGAAGCTGCTAAAAAATAAAATCAACATACGTGTCGACTTGAGAGTACTCAAATATGTTATTCAGATGACTTTTTTGGTTAAAAATCTCCATCGAATCAATCGACAATTACAAAAGCCTAATATCGAAGGGATTTCACGAATGACGACAAATCACGGCACTGAGTAACAGATACAAGATACAGCTGGATACAACTGATAATCCACTGAACCAAATCCTTGATGTCGCGACGAAAATGAAATTTCCCAGCCTCGGAACAGTCGGCTGAGATCAATTTGCACGATAAAAGAGAATCGAGTCTTCGCGTTGGTCGAGTCATCAGTCACGAAAATTCGTCGGAAACACCGAATGTTGTTTGCTCGATCGTTAAGCACGAGGCTACGTACGACTATTCGACTCACGTGTATCAACTTACGTGCCCTCGAAAATCACCGGTAAACAGGTCACGGTAATATCTTTCACTCTAGCAGCATCAAGTAATTCCACGGGATAATAACTCTGGCAAGCATTGGTCCGTGAAGTGGAGAAGCCGCGATGCATTTATCTCAAAATTGGATTGATTATAAGTTTGTCGTGGAGCAGCCTTCGGTTCAGCCGGTTACACGACTCCAATACGAAGGCCAGGAACTGGTTATTTCGAGGCTCATGGAACACGAGCACGGGGCCGAACGAGGGAATATGTTACGAAGCCAACTTTATCGCCGACATGTACCACTGTACGCTAGCTAGCCTGTTACATCGCCGCTCGAAAGCGGCTCATAACCGAGCCATCTATCTTTTTATGGATATCCGCTTTTTTCTACCTTCTCTACGTCCTCTTCATATTTTCATTTTGTTCCCTTTTACTCTGCTTCTCTTCTTCTTTTTTCTTCCTTCCTGCCTCTCTCCCTTTTTCTCAGAGATCGTGCACAACTCAAATTGGGAGACAGTTACGGTATAAAAATTAAATATTTTCGCGTTGAAATAATTTCGGTTGCCAACAAATACTCTGGCACGATGAAAATAATCTTTCGTCACGAATAAAAATGACTTTGGAGGATACTTTTTTTGGTTACTGGTAACTTGTACTGGTTAGAAAATGAGAGATATATTTTATATATATAAAAGAAGAAACGTATAAAATATAAAATATAAAGTATATTTTTTTATATACTTCTAAATTCTTGAATTTATCCGAAGCAAAGCACTTGTTGTAATATTTAGTAGAACAAAACGAATTTCTCATTCAGATTTTAGTTGATGAAACTACAAGTCTATCAATAATTATTATTCTTTTCTTGTTTGTCAATAACGTTATCAACGACGAGATCTTTTGGGCGAGAGAAAGTTCTTCTTTCTGCCAGAACTCTTTCGCCAAGTCCAATTTCAACTTCGCTTAATTAATTGCGAACTGGCGAGGTTTCGCTTTCATGAATAATATTTAAACTCGGCCATGGTTCTTTGGAATTGGAATTAGTTCGTCGACGCATCGCGCTGTTAATTTGGCAGATTCTTGCATACAAGAATTAAAACGTATCGATCGAGTCTTCCTTTGGCTCGTTTTGAATAAATTCTGAATGCAACGTGACACTGTAGATTGATTACATTCGTATGACGATTACGACGTATCGTGATGAAGAGCAATTTAGTTCAAACGATGATTTCTCGGAGAATTTGTCATACATTTTGAAACATTTTACGGAATGATATGGGATGATGTTTTACGTACATTAACAAATTCTTAATCTACTCTCTTTAATTGCAAAGTGATCGATTAATTCGATACCTCGTATCCACAATATTCAATAGTTCGTAATTATACTATGCAGGATATATACAACTATACCGTGTAGAATTTCCGCGAATAATGTGGAAACCACTATCAAAACTCTCGTAATTCGAGATAATGTGATGCATCATTTATCACTTATATTGTCGGCATTAGAGTATCACTGATATTGCACCAATTAAATTCTGTAATATTCACATCAAAATCATGTAACTCAACATTTATTAATTTATTAATTTCTATAAATAACTTATACGGTAATTACAATCTAGATTTACATCATTGCTATCGTAATACGGTTCAATGATTATATTGATTATAACATGATTATATTATAACATGGTTCTAGTATAATTTTATAAAATATGACGTGAAGTATATGTGTAATAATCCCTTGATTATAAGATCAATCAAAGATTACGCAGTAATCTCTTTCCGATAAAAACTTTTTTAACGAATGGATCAATCGAGAGTCGTCAATTTTCAGGTCTGGAAAAATATATAACAGTTACTAGATGAAATAGTATAAATATAAATGTCTAACTTAAAATACGTGATAATCTTCAGATTATAAAATCAATCGGTTTTAATCGAATTTTATAATTCGTGAGATGATTGACTGCGATCAGAAAATATTTTACTCTTTCAAGTGTGAGGAAATGTAACTTTTATTTGGATTAAATAATATATAAACATATTGTATTAAATTACAAATTATATTAAATAACATGTTAATATATAAATATTTTACTCTTCCATTTCATGTGTGGGAAAGATATTATTTGTAAATGTATCATCTTAATACTTCATGTCCTCACAATTAATCTTTAGATTGTCGAATCTGTCGAATCTTTTCGCAAGAAACGATCCTATTCTGGGATAGGTACTAAATATTTCGGTCTCTAATTTAATATAAAAAATTATAGAGGAATGACAGAAAATTATAGAAGAATAATATTCACAACCATCGAATGAAATTTCACTTTACTCGCCTATTGCAGCTTCCAATTTCAACTTTGATGATCGAACTTCATCCAATTCGCAATTCTTCTTTTCAAGAGTGTCGGCCAGGATGTATCGCGTTTAACAAATTGAACCGAATCGAAAGCTCTGACAACGAGAATCTGTTCTCCGCGAAATCCACTATGAATACGAAGTGGATTCGAATAGCAGTCTACTTGCGTAAGAAAAGTCGGGGTGGAATCGGAGAGCCACGACTTTTCAACTTCCCGTCTTCCGACTTTCATCGATACCATATTCCACGGGAATATTCGATGCCTTCGACGAGGGTGGTTTTATTAAGAAACAGAGATTCAAAGTTGTTGAAATTTTATTGGTCTTTTGTCTCTTCTCGGCCTTTGCCTTTTCGTTCAGAAATTTTTGTTAATCTCTTTGATTGCCGCGTAGGAGATTTTTTTTTGGTGGTAAATATTTAATCGAAGAGTAACAATGAATTTACGTATACGAAAAGATTCACAACGAAATTCGAAGAAAATTTAATGACAAGTTTTTCGCAGAACTAGCATTTTATTCTGCTATATCATTAGTTTTCATAGTTTTCTAAAATACTCCCTCTGTCCGAAAATATGGTATACATTTGAAAGAAAATTTTAGATTATCTAGAGTTTCGGAAGCAACTGGCAATACTCATTATATTGGTATTGTTTGAAAAGTTAGTTTTTTTAAGAAAAATAAAATAGTCGCCGCTGTAATTTCAAAATGGAAAATTTCAACCCAAATAACGTGAATTTACAAAGAAGAGAATGGCAAATCGAAGCAATTGACTAATGAACAACGTCATGGTATCTTGCAACAGCTATAACAGTATATGAAGAACAAAGAAAAATTAGAACACGGTGCTATTAACGAATTGATTGAATGCGTTCAAGATGCATTTAATAAATTAGAGAGAAATACTCTTGATAACGTTTTTATAACATTACAAACGTGTATGGAATCAATTATGTTGACAGGAGGGGGAAATTCCTATAAAACACCTCATATAAATAAGGTAAAATTTCGCCGTGAGGGTCGATTAGCTGAAAAATATATATGTTCAGAAGAAGCGTTCAACAAGGCTAAATCTCACTTTAACTAAATTTAGATTACACTGAAATTATTTGTATTTAGTTACATTGTGATAATAAACTGAATTTAATATTTTTTTTATACTTAAATTTAGTTTAATTTGATTTTCTTCGCAAATGTATACCATATTTTCGGACAAAAAATAATATTATTATTTCGGACAGAGAGAGTATCAAATATCTCATCGTTGAGTAAATTTTACAGTCACAATGAATACTAGTGAAATCATAGTGTATCCAAAGAGTAGTATACTCAAACAGTCAGCTAACAGAGAAATTAATCTCTTATATATTAAAAACGTAAAATCTTCTTCATTAATTGAACAATTTTGCACTGTATTATTTCTGACAAATGTCGAATTCTTCAAAAGTTCTCCTAAAATCAACACAGAATCAATCTCTCTTCTGTTGATGAAAGAAATTACAAATTTCCCGAACAAGCTAATACTTCATTTAACAATTACAAAGCGTGTTGTCAATTTTAATAAAAACAACTGTATCTTCCAAGCACGCTATAACCTGTGACACGAAATTCGTCACGATGCTCGACGAGCTTTATGCTAAATCGATATTCTGCGCATCTCGGGCGTACTTTCCCCGCATCAATATTCAATTACAATTATTAACTCGCAATCTAGCCGAGACGTTGCCGATAATCATCCGATCGTCGAAGCTTCTTTAAGCTGGATCTGCATTACCGTGGACGAGGTAAGCGAAGATAACTAATCGAGAACATGCAGGTTACCGCGTCAGGTCGATAATTAAACGACGAATGGCTTGTTTATGAAGCTGATCTGCTGATGCAGCCGTTCAGCCGTGTCCAGCCATGTGATTATCGATGACGAAGGAAAATCGCTCCTCCTCTAGCTCTCTTCTCTCTTCTCTCTTCCTTGTTCCTTT
The DNA here is from genome assembly GCA_032399595.1 of Tetragonula carbonaria. NCBI lineage: Eukaryota > Metazoa > Arthropoda > Insecta > Hymenoptera > Apidae > Tetragonula > Tetragonula carbonaria. The sequence continues at coordinate 11,312,014 of JAUCRC010000002.1, forward strand.
TTCCCTTTATCTTTTCTTTTCTTTTCTTTTCGGTTTTTACTTGATAAATGAGCTTCAGGCTGGGATAAATGAGCCATGACACACGGTTAAGAGATATAGCGATATAACGAAACGATGGTCAGAATACCGTGAACTTGTTAGTTTTTAGGTTGCATCAGGTTTCTATCCTCTCGTAGATACTGGGTGTCTCGAAGATATTCATAGGACGCGACGAAATTATTTTTTATCACACCACAGTTGTAAAATAGAGATTAACTCTGAAATTGGTTGCATGTTATATTGAGATTGATTTATCTGGTGTATCAAGTCAGTGAAATTTCGGATATTTTCGAAATTAATTGTAAAGTTCGAGTAAACCTAAAATTACAAAATGTTGAAAAATTCGTCCAGAGATATTATCAACGTCTCACCGAAAATCTTTGCAATTGAGTTTGTGCTGCGAATTACCACAATTAATTTTCGAACTTCATTAAATGAAATAAAATAAAAATTGATTTTGGGACTCTGTGCAGGAAGGAATTTTTTTTTTTTTTTTTATAGAGATTGGCTTGAGAATTCGTATAGTTTTATGTCGTTGAGGATACATCTTGCGGACTATTATAGGAAAGAAGGGTTTCGAAACGCGAAAAAGAGGATTAAGGACTTATCCGCTTTGAGGAAACAACGTTGAAAATTTACTTTATTTCATTATTGTGTTTTGCAAGGATAGAGAATTTTACTGGAATGAAATTGCATGTCAAGAAGACGAATTATGTGAGTAGAAATCAATGGAAATAGTGGGAGTATAAATAAGTTTTAATTGATGTCAAATCTTTTAGACTATCATATTAATTAATTACTTTTGAAAAACTTTTGAGAACTATGAAAAATGGTTCGTAATTATAAAATCAATTTTAGACGACAAAATATTATATTTTAGAATCTGAACATATACGTATGTAAAATGATAGTTGATGGAGTACTAAACTAAACGTATAGTATACGTAGTCTAATATTAATGAAATAACAACAAACACAGCAATTTCTCTCTTTGCTCTCCGCAATTCATGTAGAATTCTGTGTCCTCGCTGCAAATTCCGTGGATACTCTCTACTAAATGTACTCTATCAAACTCCTAAAGCATGGTCTATCTGTAAGGGCACTTCTACTACACACATGCGCGAACGCACGGATCATTCACCTACTCGTTGCTGAAATTCTACCTCTCTGAATACGAAACACAAATCAAAAGTCTAGCTTCAAATAACTGTGTTTTTCATTTGATAACCAGACTACGAACGTTGATGTAAATTTACATTTTTGCAAACACAAATTAAAGATACATGTCACAATTGTGCCTCGTTGCACATTATATATTCTCGTGCGTTTTAAATCCGCGGTTTAATGGCGAACTCAACCTGTGAAACCAAACAAATTTTACGAGCTTAAAAAAAGAAGGAAAAAAGGGTCAAAAGCCTGATCATTTCTGTACATTTAAATTTCGCTCGAGCATTCTCGGTCTAAAAATCATAAATTGAAAGGAAAGGTCGGTCTTCTACGCTTCTCTCAGGGTTGAAGGAATTTCCAAATAAACCAGTGGAACGAACTCAAAACACTGCCTTTAAAGAAAAAAAGAAAGAGAGAGAAAAATAGAAGGAGAAAAGAAGAGGTGTATCGTATATCCGGTAACAAGTTGCCCCGTGGATTTTGCGGCTTAAACGGGGACAAACTGCAACCGGCGTTCGACGAATACAAGGAATTAGTTTGACGGACAACGGCGAAGCAAATCGCTCTTGGCTCGCGGGAGTGCGTTGATTGGACATTGTTAATCGCAACTGGAGAGGATCGACGTCGACCGTTAATCATCTGTTCGACCGAGGACCTTTGCCAGCAACCCTCTCCCGACCGTGGGCTATTCGTCTCTTTATCCATTAGTACACTTTATCCCGCTGGCAGACCGGTCTCGTTCGCCTTGTTTCGGCCGCGAACGCGAATTTGCGGCGATACCGACACCCTGAAATCGCTACTTAACCCTTTCGCTTCGAGCGCCGGATATATCCGGCATCCGGGCGACGACTTGTGAGTACGAGCGCCGGATATATCCGGCATCCATATGATGTGTATACAAGTACCATCTCTAATCAATGATAAATTCTTCGTTATCGGCAGAACATTTTTTGTTGATTTTATCGATATATTGGATTAATCACATATTAAAACTACTCTTTGGTGTCACGACATCAAAACGATCGGTTTACTGTTTCATTTTGAAAAAATCTATCGAATCCATTCGACAGTGAAACGATAGTTGATATACGTGTTTTTACAAGAATTAAGAATAGATCGGCTTAATATATTAACTAATTTGCGTTACATTATTAATTGTATTAACCGTTTAATCGTAAAGTCTTGTAAATATGTAAATAACTAAAAATATGTCGACAGTAATTGGTCAACAGTAATGTTTCTAGAAATAACTAATATAATTTTGTATAAGTCTTTTCGTATTAAAAATGTGAACTATACGTGTTATATTAGAGCAACGATTGTTTTATTAAGCACAGTTGATATTTAAGACTTAGAAAAAACGTATATACAAAAACCACGCGCACTGTGCATATTTCTGGCGCGTGTTTCCGTTGACGTGACGGCACTTCGGCGGACTGGACTGCCGAAGCGAAAGGGTTAATCTCGCCAGGCTTTCACCAACGACTCGCCTTCACTCGCACTCTCTTGCAAAAAAATCGAGGGAATTTTCAAAAAAACCGGAGGGTGTAACAAAATCGAAGAGAAAAAGTGATGAAAGCTCACACCACATCGGTTTATTAACTCGCTTGATTATGTTCCTTTGGCGATGGCGAAGTGGCAGGACGTTGGTCTCGGATGATATCGGTGATTAATTTCTCTTTGAGAATTAAGGGACGTCATCGAGCGCTTTGATACTCGCGTATGTTGATTACGCTGGTCCCACGATGACGTTAGATCTCGGTTAAGTTACTGGGGTATTGTTGTTGAACAAGTTTATTTTTGGTGGAGGTTGATTCGAATGAAATTTTTCTGATAGAATGCAAACAGATAGGAATTAGGTATTCTTTTATGGATAAATACACTATTTTGAATGATCTGTCTTTTGTCATCTGTATAAAAAGACTTTAGACTCGTAGACCCATTAAGGAGTAACATTTCCAGATCTCGACGTTTTATTTACGATTTGCATTATCAACATTACAACAAGCACCAAAAATTCGCTGTATATTTTTTCATTGTTGTATCTTCCGTCTAGATTCCACGTATAATTTTGTAAAATTTGAAGCACCGTTGTAGAATATTATGATTAATTTTCAAATTTTCAATACAAGTTCAAATATTTCCATAGCGCGTAATTTTTAATTACGTCACGTATCCATTCATAACTGACTCAATGCCTTCGCTCGTATCTCCAAGCGAGATCTCAAATAATAGCGAACGTACTGGCGCGAAACGAGATCTTCTCGTCGATCGTGATTTTTTTTTATTGGCGAAACGAGACGCGTAGCGCAGCCAAGCGACGACTCCCAGTTTTGATTTTCGCAGTTTTGTAATTACGAAAGTGCGGGCCACGTTCCACCCGAAATCGATTACACTGTATCTGTAGGCTGTTACGAGAGTGGGTCGTTTGAAAATTACGCGAGTGTTTCGAGGACATCTTTTTTCATGTCGGAACATCGTACGTGAAATGTACAATATACTTCGTCCCTTTGTGTGAATTCTCTGTATCATTTTCCTCTACAGTTTTCTTTTTTTCCCCACTACAGTACGGATCGAAATTCAACGACCCGAAGTTCATCCGTTTTTTTTTCCTTCGAACGTCGAGAAAGATCACGATAGAATGGAACCTGGTTCCGTGATTATATTTCATTTGTAAAGTCATACGTATCCTTTTAGTATTGCGGATCCGACTTTGTGTCGCCAACAAGTGTTGTCCCACTTGATGGAAGATACCCTTCCTGGATTTTCGTTTGACGTTTACTGCTTTCACTTGCCTGATCATGTGCACTTTGTACTTTGATTGGCCGACTGTACGATATGTTTGTATCACTTGGTCAATAATGCACGGCTCTGTTTCATCTGTCGGACTATGTGTTTTCTGTATGTTTGCTTAGATAAACTGGTCGGCTTTCGGAGCGTGTCGGAGAATTATTTGGAACTAAAAATTCATCTACTCGGAATAAATAAGATTATCCTTAACGCATATCCGTCCGGCATTATTTGCACCGCCATTGACCAAATGCCGGCATTTTTTGACATTATTTGTAGAAACGATAAACTCTATATAAAAACAACCTAACTTTTAAAGTCATATATTTTTTAGTGCAATTTTGGGAAATGAAATAAATTGAATTTGTATTTATATATACACCTTTATTTTTGATTTTTTTTCTTTCTGAAGTTAAATAAAAATTAAATCCACAAAAAAGTTGAAATGAATTTATATTAAATACTTATATTAATATATATTTATGTTAATATATATTTATATATTTATATTAATATATATTTTTTATATTTATATTAATACTGAAAACATTATTTCAACAACTCATTATTTTATTAGACTAAGTAAATTATTTTCGAAACTTTAATTTTATCAATAATTAATAGTTCTTCAACGAATGGTACTGTTCGAAACATGTTCCAGTATGGAGGGGAATGTTGCAAAAGTCACATACGTAACTAGTTCTACTTTTTCTGTTGTGAACTTTACAAACTTTGCAATATTTTTTTTACGTTTGCACCCTTACACAACTGAAGCTGAAGTCAGTTTTTTCGTAGAATTATCTCTGTTTGGTAAAAATTACGTTTTTATTTATTCGGATTTAATAAAACAACAATCAATTATTTACTGCAATATAAAAATGACGAATTTTCGTCATTTGGCTGCTGGTGACGTGCATCTGTGAAATTACGAATTTTCGTCATGCGGACGGATATGTGTTAATAAAGACAATTTTTTTTAAAAAAATGCAATTCAACTTGGCGCAGTCTGTGCCGTTAAGATTCTTTTATTAACGTTATCGAGCAACATTTCATTTTAAACGTGCATATCTCGATTGTGGTGTGCTTTTCGCGTTTCATCTAGCTGCAAATTAAAAAGTTGCCGATATGGAGATCTTGTAAATCTTGGAGTGAAGTATCAAAACGCAAGTGACACTAAGAAACACTGAGTAACAGAGGAAACGGATTCACAAGGGACAAAGTTTCTCGATTTGATTGCGTCTAACTTCTTTTGGTCGCCCCGAGAGCAGGCGTTTGATTGAATTGCAACGCCGCGTTTGTAAGAATCTAAAGCTTTAAATTTCAAGAGCGCGTCGTTCCCATCAGCTTTTGAGCTTTTCATGAATTCCGATGCGTTTAACGTACTAATGAATGGGAATATCTCGTTTCATTCCGCTCGAACGTCGCGTCTGTGTGTTTTAAAATATTTTTATTTTCTTGTTCCATCAGATATATATATATATATAAAATATAAAAAATTAATAAATATAAAAATATAAAAAATATATATAAAAAATTAATTACATTCTCCGCTTCTAACCGAATAACATTAACTCTCAGAAATATTTGCAAAGTCGATTATAATTCCAAGTAGAATATCATATAATTCATTTCTCATTCTAAGCAGTGAAAGGAATCATGCAAAGAAACTCGAAATCTGCTTGATCTCTTATGTAGGACAATGTTGCAAACACGCAGTAAAACTTGAAACGAAAGAAGATGCAACGCTGTTACACTCGCAGACACAGTTTTGTGAATTTTATATACGCGGGCGTTGCACGCGTTTCGCCCACATATCTAAATTTACATATGTAAGCTTGTTGCAGCGCAGAAATATCGCGGAAATTTTAAATTTAAACGAGGCAGCCGCAATCCTTTCGAGAACTGGAGACAGTGCATTATCCTTAAGAAGAACGTCATACCCTTTTAAGAAAATAACATTCGCAAAAAATGATAGCATTTTATTTAAGTAGTTTAGCTTCTCGAATGTCCACGAAATTGCTTGGGACCAAATTAGACAAAGTAACGAAACTGTGTTACTTTTTTCCGATGAAAATTGAGAAATATGTTCATTTCTATACAAGTGCTTAAACATAGACTCTTGCAGAAGCCATCCTGACAAGTTTGCGAGCTAACAAAATATTAGAAAATTATTATAAACTAACTAATTCGTACAATCAGAACAGAAAATCCGTATGATTAAACACTAGTTAAATACGTTCGCACGAAATAGAAGAGAAAACCTTTGCTTCAGAAAAACGGCAAACGCGGAACGTTTGTAGAATCTACCCGCGAAGCAAATTAATGAAAGCTCGAACGAATGAAAAATGTAGCATCGTAACTCACCTTTCGAATCGACGTGTCGTCGCGCGGTTTATTTCGGCGGGCAGTTTAAAAACAGCGGGGAACAAAGTTGATCAACGGGGCGCAATAATTTCTCCGACAGCGCGGCAAACTCGTAGTTCCCAAGATATCGCGACTCGGCGCCATTTCCGCGCCGACCAAAATGTGATTTAAATTTCCTTCTACCCTCCCCTTCCCTCAACCCTGTCGTTCAATCGCCACCACCGCCGTTTCATGATTCACGCGCGAAACTTCGATTTTTGCGGGTTCGCGATTTAGCGTTGACAGCCGCGTCGCGCGGAAGTTCGCGCGATTTCGCGAATATTTTTAAAGTTTTAAAGCTTGGGTACAAAGCGAAGGGAGGGAGGAAGTCTCGTCGCGTGAATGCGGGACGATGCGGCTGAAAACCAGCGAGTTTTATTTAAAAGTGCACGGAGACGATCGAACGAGCTGGAATCGGCGAGCAGCGTGTAAACACGATCGTATATTCGCTTTATCTCGACGAACGGTTTTACGATTCTCTTTTCTTTCCCACCCCCTATCGCACGAGCATCCCCTTCTTTCGTCTCCTACGCAGCTATTTAAAATTGCTTGAGGATATATCTGAAAGATTTCCCTCCCTCGAACATCAACCTATCGAGTACAAACATCAAGCTCGTGGCAAAGCTGCTCAGTGAAGATTACGCTTGCCGATTTTGGTGGGGGGAGGGGGGGGGAGATTCTTGGTTGAAGGGAGGCAGTTGGTTGGGTTCGCTATCTTTTCTACTTTGTCAGGTTCAGATAAAAAAAATTTGTCGAAGGAGTTATTTCTATTAGTTCCTATTTCTTTTCGCTAGTTTTGTTTTTTTCTTTTTGGCGCCAGGTTCTAGGACAATGGTTTTAAAATTTAGCACGCTGCCAGTGAATCCCGTTAGCATTAACTTCGCAGGTGAAATTTCAGCTTTTCTAAAGTTTCAAATATTGTTTGTTACACTGTTGAGATGTCTCTAATTTGTAAAGATAAATTGTGTATAGCAGTTGTGCGTCTTTCAACTAATGTTATCAATCGTTTAAATGCAAACGAATCAAACATTGAATAGTAAAATTTCGTCGAGTGAAATTTCCTTTTTGAAAATTATCAACCTTTTTTACGGAAGAGTAATCTCGCCATTTTTGTCCCCACTTTCTCAAAGCGAAACTTTGCCAATTTTATCTCAAATAACTTTGCTCGGATATAAACTTTTCTCCCCCAATTATGGATATAAATTAATGTATTTTTTTCTCACGCTGGTCGTTGCAGCGTATTCACTCGCAAATATTTCACAATGAAAAATGATAAAAATTTCATGAGTTCAGCGGAGCAGATAAACGACGCGGTAGGAATCGTCGTGGTAGCTGATAGAAGGCTTGTTAGCCTAATTGTATCCTCCTTCTACCCCTTTACGCAGACGAAGAGCCAGTAGAGAGTTTTAATTGTGATCCACCGACTCGACGCGAATGCTTTGCCTGGACGTGTTCAAGCGCCGTTGCAGTTACAAACAGTTTCAGAAGCCCATCCTCTGAGAGCAAATTAACTAATGGAAATACAATCCTGCTTTTGCCACCGTCTACACTTTTCCTCTTAACGGCATACTTTTGCGTGAACGCACGCTCCGTTTCTCTCGCTCGCGTACGAAATAATTAATTGCGTTGCTGTGATTCGAGGCAAATGGAGTTTGTTACACTATGCGCTGAATATTGTTAAAAATAATTAAGTGGCAATGAAGTGATAGTGCGATGATCAGATCTGATTGAAATCTTGATTCGGTGACTACAGAATTTTGTAATCCTCTGATTAATGTTCAATTTATTATTTAACTTTATTGCCGTAACTTGAGAACGAAATTGTGTTGGTCAAAAGTAATTCATGATAATGAAGTGTTAGCGTCTGAATCGTGATGAATTGAGCTTGATTGAAATTGGATTAGGATTTCAGTGGTAGAACATTTATTTAATTTTGTTTGACATCTGTTTAATATATATTACTGTCAATGATATAATACAATGTAATAAAAATTGCAATGCAGTTCAATTTTAAACGATGTCTAGTGTGTTTTTAATCATTTCTGATTTTTTATTCTCCGTAAAGAATCTCGTATGACGGATTTACGTTCCCTTTCTCTCGTTTACGTACATACGTAACGTATTCCTGTATATTTCCCCCCGTTTTAATATACACACGTATGTACTTTAAGAAAACCATTTCGCCTGCAGTTATTTACTTCGTTTTTATTTCGTTCTGACATTTCTAATTTCTTCCTTCTAGATCCCCCTTCAATCTCGTCTCTGCTCTGGATGTCGAATGAAATTTCCAACATGATTTCAAGACTTTATTACCTCATGGTTTTAAATGTCTGTTCGCTAGAGTGCATTGTGCGAGAGAATTCGCTTATCTTCTTACAAGCTTTTAAGTTTAACAACGAATTTACTTTTTCAGACCAAATTTTATTTCATTCGAATCTTGTCCGTGTTTGTTTTTTTTCCCAGAAAGAAAAATAATACTCTAGTATATTCTTTTTAACACAATTATTGAAAATTGACTATACATAGAAGTGGTTCCAAAAGATCTATAAAAAGATGATTTCTAGAACTTCGTTGGACGATCAATCAAGATAGATGATTTTTCAAAATACACATCCATATATGAACTTCGTCTTTGATATTATTAGAAGCGCTGCTTTTATCGCTTTAGTCTCTCAAACCTTTATGAACTTGAAATTACTCATTGAACTTACTTGAACTTACTCATTGCTGCAACAGAGTGTATCATCTCGAGAGAAGAAGAAGTAGAAGAAAAAAGGAGATCGTATTCCGCCGTGGCAAGCGCAAATGACCGTTCGAAAGTAATTGTTGGCTTCGAGATAATCTCGTAAAAGTGATTAAGAATGGTCCCGTATCGGAAATTGAATTAAACCAGCGGCACCACCGTGAAATCGTGGCCGCTCTATTCCTGGCTTTATAGCTCTGCTTTCCCCTTTCGTCTCCATCGTCTCTGTTTCTTCCTTTGCCACTTCTTCTTCTTTTCTCTTCTCTTTTTTTTTCTTTTTTACTTCTCGAAGAAGGATTGTTCTCTTTGCCACCGTATCGCGAATGGAATATCGCGTTTACACGAAACGAGGCAACGCCTCGCGAGTAGCCTCCGCGAGAAAAGAGAAAAATATACACGCACGATCCTAACGACAGGGATTGAAACGCGGCTGGTTTCTCTAGCTGCGCGGAGAAATCTAATTTCCCGGAAGGCAACGCGACCGAATTCATTGCCTTTAATTATTTCGCTCGCTTCCCTCGCTCGCGGCTCCTCGTTAATTGAGGGCTATTCACTGGAAAAACACTGTGGCACACTGCGGAAACTGCAGCCGGTTTCCGTTGACGTCGGCCACTTGCGAGCTCATTACACCGACGAATGTGCCCTGCGCGAAAACACGGCATAAAACACGAACAGCTATTTAAAAACGCTTTCTGTGACGCCATCGTGATCACCCGTGATCATATTAGTTTGACGTGATTTTACGAAGTTTGGTTGTTTGTTTCTTTTTTTCTTTCTTTTGGACTATGAGATATTAAGATGCAATAAAGAGCGTAATTGAACCTACGATGAAAAATTTCCAAAATTGCCAACTCTCAGGAACTCTATGAGAAGAAACTCGTATATAACAATTCTCTTGGTATCGTTTCAAAGTCTCTAATTTAACAGTCCTGAGTTTGTACTTTTTAAATCATGTAGCCGGTGGCGATTGCAAAAATTCGACCGTCTTTAAGAAAAATAAAAAAATTTTTCATGATAGGATTCAAAGGTGAAAGCTCTCTCTCTTTCTCTTTCGAACGATCTCTCAAAATTGTACGATCTTTCTTCGCTATTTTATTCAATCTTAAATATTAGGGTTTAAACGACAAAAATTCAAGAATTCCTGATGTTTCGCCGTCTGACTCTAATATCCAATGAAATGATGAAAAAAAAAAATTGTACAGCGATGTTACAAAGAGGAAGAAAACACGATGAAAAGAAAATTTCCCAGTGCTCTTAGATGTGGAAATTCATTCATTGAAAAACGTTTATTTTCATGCGATGAATGAACTTATAGAAAAAAGTTATTTGTTCTTCTCTTTTTTTGAATCGAATATCCCGTAATTAATTAAGGAATTAATATGAAATTTCATTAATTCAGCTTCTTATTATAAATATCATAAAATATCACATCTTACGTAGCGAAATATTCGAGAATTTTTCGTTTTTGATACCGTATGAAAATATATTTAGTGCAATAAATTTATATCTTGTAAGTTGTATGAAAAGCTCTAATATGAAGAAAGTTACAAATGTTTATGATGAAACATTTTTGTCTGTCATTCTAAATTTGTTTCAATCTGGACAGGTTATTGCAAGAATTGTTAAGAATATTTCGTTGCTAATAAGATGTAAACATGCAACTTTATTTCACAAGGTGAAAAAACCAATTACATTCACCATTGAATAAATAAATAGTGTGTACATAAATTTTCAATAATTAATGTGTACATAAATTCTCAATAGTAAAAGAGAATATAATTGAATGTAACAAGTTCGGTGGTTTTAATAAATTGATTTCGATATGCTTCGATACGCTTCATCTGAAATTCTACGTATAATGGATTTACATCAAATATTTACTTGCTTTAAAAACTTTAATTAATTATCCAGTCTGACACGTATAATCCTTATCTGTGTATCTCTGTTGATTCGATCATAATGAATATAATTTGATTAATTTTCATGTAAATTGAAATGCTATTAACAACGAGGTATCCAAATTAGAGTACTCACTATGACATTTAATAAATAGGACAATTCTCTGTTGTGTTAATCAGTGAATAAAACGATTCTATCTTTCTAGTTATATTAATAAAAATATAAATTTGCATAAACATCTACAGTCTATCTCGTTGTCATGTTAAAAAATCTGAAAGAGCTTCTCGAAATTTCAAAAGCTGTCACGAATTGCGTTCGCGCAATGAATCTTTGTTGATTGATCTTAACGCTCTATGAAGGCTGTGAATGTACAAAAGTTGAACAAAATGAATGTTATTTAACTCCGTTTAATTAAAAGGATTAAATATTGCTATTTCGTATATTCATCATGCGTACTAGTACAAATAATTTTAAACGTTGCGTTACGTTTTCACACGCAAACAGCGAGACATTTTCCCAACCTGATGATTTACCGTTCGCGGAGGACTCTTTTCGATCTCTATAAAATTTGTAGCGATCGCGGGCACCGAGGGCAAAAAAAAAAAAAAAAAGAAACGAATTCGCGATCGAGAGTGTGAGGCTATTATTTATCGAAGCTCGCACGTGCCGTTAGTTCGGAAAATATCCGGGAACAATGATCCCAATTCTCGATTTTTTCTCTCTTTCTCTTTCTCTCTCTCTCTTTTCTCTCTTAATACTGCGTTCGTTATTGGTGGCGCGAAACGGAGAGAAACGAAAAAAAAAAATTGTCAATGGCGATAAACGATGGCTCATTGTCGAACCGATCGACGGCCCGTTCCATCGTGAAATCGCCTGGACGATTCGTTCCAGCGAGTAACGCGATTTTAATCTGCAAAGCGTTGGCTCGAAAAAAGTCGACGGCGTTTGCAATCGATCGACGATTGGGATCGTGGGATCGAACGGGTCACGAACACGGGTGGAAAATGAAACGAGCGCGAAGAGTAGAAGAGATGTAGAACGATCGGGGCGAGATTTTCAATTTTCTTGAAATGCCACTTGGTTCTCGAAGGAATCAATTCCGGAAGGGATATGAATTTCGAATGACGCTCGATTAATCATTGTTGAACCGTGAAACGATTCGACTCTCGATCATCGAGATCGAATAATTCCAATATTGAAGCTATGCAAATGCGTATAGTTCTCCTGTTTATGCATCAATTAGGCTGTCCGATTTTAATTTACAGAGCGATTTCGATTCTGAATTGTCAGATCGTTTTTTAGATTCTCGTATCTCTCTTCACTTTTTTGAATTGTATTCGTGTAATATTATTATTAATGTGTATTATGTTAGTATCAAGTTACGTACATTATGGTAATTGATATTTTGGTTTAGAAGCCATCGATGTTGGTCTAGAACTCGAATCATGTAATCAGTTTCATGTTCTTATAAGTTTTCTATACATATTATGCAAATGTGATTGAGTTTTGGAAACAACGATTGATAATATAATTACATTTGTATTAATGTAAACAATGAGAAACAATGTAAAACAATGAGAAACGAAATTTTTAAGGAAGACTAAGCTATTACATGGCTTTCCTTTATCATTCTTAAAAGTGCTCGAATTATCTGCATAAAACAAATCGTTATCTGATAATTCGATAAGAAAGATATTTCACACGAGTTCGATGGAACTTGTCCAACATTTATATTCTCGATTCTTTATGTCGCAAATTTTCGGTATCCTATTACCTCGTATTTCTGTACAATTAATTGCCGCTGAAAATAACTGAAATTCGAATAAAATTGTTAGTGATACATTTACGAAATTGTTTCCAATATTAAATTTCTATTGAATTTAATGAGAATGAATATTTACGAGGGACGAAGGTAAAAGGAAATATACATGGTCGAGTGTTTCACATGCATTTCTACTTTCGAAACGTTTTATCACGAAACTTTCGCATTGGCGCAGTTCCATTATGAAAACGATATGCAAGATACTCGACGATTGAACGTCCGATGGTTCTTTCGTGTTCATTAATGCTTCGATTAAACACGATTTACATTTATCGCGTACGAAACACGAGCAGGATTTCGTTAGATTTTATCGGTTTCTTTTTTTTCCTTTCCTTTTTTTTTTCTTTGTTTATACTCGACAAAAGGTTAACAAAACAATTCGACGGATCGCGCGTTTAATTCTGATTTTTATTCGATGCGCAGAAAAGCTTTCGCCGATACGATATTTACGAACTCCAGTGAAATTGACAGCCGTCCGCTGTTCGGTCCGCGCTTGTCGTTTAAATAATCGGACTGCGAATTCGCATTACCGTACCCGCGGATTCGATATTTCCGATGACTAAATATGACCGGAATATTTATCGCGATTATGCTGCGCGGATTACGACCGAAATTCGAATTTCGAAAGCGCGCGAATAAAAATGTAACTGTTGCCACGAAGAATCAACGAAAGATGAAGTTTGACCATTCAAATTTCTGGCTTTTCATCAGCTGGCTCGTCGAGTCCAGTATCAATTACAATTATTGAAAATTTGTGTATACACAAAATTTCAAATTCCATTTTCAATATCATTCAGTATGTGAAATTTCACACATTTGTCGAGTGGGTCGAGTTTAATGAAACGAAAACTTTCGTTTTAACGAAAAGTCAAATTCTTTTCTCAATTGAAGCGAAGATTCCTTCCAATTGCAATGACTGTCTTTCTTCATTTTTGGGAAATTCTGTCCAAATTGGAATCCAAATCTGATTGATTCATGGAATAATGGAGTTGTTATGTAATAAACTAAGTTGGAGTAAACTAGCGTGAGGATTTTGTGAAACGTAAAACATTAACGATTTATTATTGAGCACTGAGTACGAGCGTTATGAATTTGCACGTTTAGCGGAAAATACAGAAGTTATGCGTTTCAAAAAACATTTCATCTTTCAGAGAATAATTTTCGCAAAATTATTTTACGCGTAATGTTGAAATTTTCGATTCGTATAAGATATATGTATGCGTACTATACGTCTCCGTTTATAAACGAATAACTCATCGTAAAGCGTACACGTGTTTTTTATCAGCACTTTTTGCCATTAACATTTCATATCTCTCTTTTAGTACTTTTACATATGTAAAGAAGTATTTTTACAAATATAAAAAAAAAACATATCGCACGTGTAGCAATACATATGACAACGATGTTTATGACAGAGGAAAATGCCTACAAATATTAAAAATAGTCGGATGGTAGAACTTTTGGATTTGATAAGCTCGAACGACAGTAATTATTACAAATTGCAATCGCAAACAAATAAAGGAAATTTCAATAGATTGAAAGAATAAATGAAGTGTTCATGTGTCACCTCGATCTAAAACTACGATCGTATATTTTCCACGATTATATATTCCCTTTTCTATCTTATATGCGATCGTGTCGCGTGATCGTGTCTCGTGCTGTCATTATCGTAATCTTCATTGTCATAAACGACTAATTGGACTCGTAACTCGGTGACTCATTAAAACATCAATGAAAAAAAAAAAAAAAAGGAACACCACGGTTCTCATAAAGAAAAGCACGCGTTCTCGTTCCGATTTTCCCGGCCGAATTGTTTTTCCCGTATTTTCTTTTCATTACATGCGCGCGAGTTTGCGTGGCCGGCTGGCGACAATAAAAAGAAAGTCGCAAGTTATTTCATTCTTTCCGACGTGTGCACTTTTTATGCATTCACTCCATAAACGTCACGAGTAGGAAGGATAACGATCACAGACTCATTCTCGCAAGATCCCTTCTTCATCGTATATAATCGAACTTTAGCCGTGGTTTTCGTTTAATTAATACCGTGTGTAGATTTTAATATCGGATAAGAGTATTAATTATGCAGGCGACATAATAAAATAATAAACGAAATGTTTGTCAAATGATGTGGTAGTTCGTGTATGAAAAGAATATCACGGACGATTGAATTTGCGTAATATGTTGGTTCGTTTGTGTTTACGGTTCTCTGATTCATGATCGTAAATTGTTGTAATGTTCATTTGTTGTAATTTTCATCACGACAGACTTTATTAGACGTTCACGACGATGTTTGGGTAGATTTATTATACAATGCAATTGCATAGAATAAAGATAAAAAAAGTATAATACGATAATTTTTTATTACAGTGTTGTTCAAATGAAATTCATATTTTATTCCATAACATATCAATTTTTATCACATAGAAACGAAATATTGTTTCCTTACTACATTAATTACGATAATCTATTCCGAACTATACTTTATATTTACTCGCAGCTCTTGTCAAATGTAATTCTATTTCTCAAAAATATGGTATATTTTCTTACTTTGAGAACGTCATACATTCAGCAAAACAATGTAGAAGTCGCAGATCTGTTTATTTTGAAAGTCATAGCGAATAAAGGAATAATATTTAATTTTCGATATTAACATCGAAATAAACAAAAAAAAAAACATATCATTCCTTTTCTGTACACTTTTCTTTTAGAAAATTACTATAAAATTCAATCAAAAGCCAGTAACTCAAGTTCATTTCAAGTTAACCCTCTATTGTATTCCGTTCCCAATTGGGGACTTAAATTTCAAATGTTCTATTGTTAAAAGTAAATTACGTAGATAATTTATTGATAGTTGTTTGTCAACATTTATAATTGTTTGGTGCAAATTGTATTGTAATATATATATATATATTTGTGTTTCTATGTTAAAAAATTTTTTTTCGTAATTTTCATGCAAAGTAAGCTTATTATATGTGATAAAGACTCACACGGAGACTTTTTCTTTTTTTTTTATTTGATTGATTTTGTACCTGCACATGTATAAAGTTAAGTACAGGAACAGTCATAAAATAAAATTTTATTATTTATTTCATGGTCACGCTCATTTTTAAGTAGACTAACAGCCATATATATGTTTTTTTTCAACTCATCATAAAGATTCATGCAATGGTGGGTTAATTCCGCCCGTTATCCGTTGGACTTGCGACTAAAAAATCCAGAGGGGAAAGGGAACCACCTCGGGGGTAACAAAGCATGATACAACGAATTTCTCAATTCAATACCTCGAACACTTACTACCAACCGTATCGTGAATTCAACCGTCCGTGAACCCTAATAGCATTCCCTTCTGTGCTCGTCCGGAGGGGTTACTTTCAGCGTCACGGCGAGAACAGATACGTCGTTTGAATTCGCGACAGCGCCGCCGGTAAAGTAATTTACTGGGCGTGATTCGATGAACGTGCATAGGTGGACAGAAGGGCGACTAGTCACACAAGGGGAGACAACGAAATGTGAATTGAACAGAGACGGAGCGAGCGAGACAGAGAGAGAGAGAGAGAGAGAGAGAGAGAAACAGAGCGAGGGAGAGCGAGGGAGAGAGAAGAAGGTCAAAGGTGACGAGGTCCAGGCGTTTTTCAACCGCGAATAATGCGACAGAAATTAATTGTATCGCGATGAGAAGGCCGCACAATGGTATCGGTCGTCGAACCATTTATCACCGGGGTGTAATGGATACGCTCGGTTTATCACGGCACGCATAAAAAACGATCTTGAAAGTGTCGCGCCTATCTAGACCTTTGCACCGCGCGCTTTTCATTCACGCTCGGACATATTCACCGCGTTTAATTGTGATATATCGTTATCGCCGCGCTTTTATACACGCGCAAATTGCGCGGCGGGTGTAACACGCTCCGCTAACGAGCGATTTCATGCTGTTTTCCTCTGCTATTTCACGATTTTTATTCCGCGCGATGTTAATTTTGAATGAAATTGTAATAGTAATCTCTCTCTCGTACGTGGTTCGGTACGTCGCAGGAGGTGTTTTGAATTAGCATGTGCTACGATTTGAGGAAAGAGGCAATTAACTTTATGTACGAAGTTATAACGTAAGTGACTCTTAAGTAAAGGGGACGTGTAATCGTTTAGATCAAATCATTTTGTATCATGGGAATAAATCTGTTGGAGCTATTTTTTTTTTTTTTACGATACAACAGCTCTACTTACAGCGAGTGATTTCGAAGCAAGAGAGCGAGGGAAGTTGATTTACAAGAACTGCGATTCAAGCTTGGTAAAAAAAAAAAAAAGAAAAAAATAAAAATTCGAATTCTTAGAGACAATTAAATGATCTGCAATTAAAATGGCTAAAATGTGAGTTACATTTGAGTCGTATTTCAAAACGTTGTTAGAATTTAATTGTTGATTGTTCAACAAATGTAGGATCGCGATGTAAGAGGTTGCTAGATGTACAACTGAGAGTTTTCATTATTCGCGTTTACGAAACTGTTGTAGAATTATCTTCCCCATTTGTTACCAAAACGGATATCTAACGGAAAAATCTTATTATTTTACGAAAGAAAGTACGCCGCGAAGATCATTTCATTAAGATTGTGAAATTCACTTCAACATTCCGTTACGTCTCCCTGTTCTGGTTCTACCTTTAATTTCCTGTAAACATTATTTCCCTCTAACATGCTGTTCATTTACTTGACGTACAAATTCACAGGTCTTGGAGCATTCGAGGTCTTCGAGTCTCAGCATTCGTACGTCTCGTTTCAATACAAGTCAAGAGTCAAGAGTAAGTAACTACTCGTGAGTCGAAAGATTTAATTTCCGATAGTAATCTACAATTTTTGTATTCATGGAAGTTGCAAGAAAATAGAATGGAAGACCAAAGGTTGTATGCGCAATCTTCTTCATGCGACCTGTGTCTTGTTATAAAAGTCATTTTCCCTCCCTTGGAAGGCAACTTTGTTCTATTAACGTCATCCTCTTACCATACCTGCTAGTCTACTCACTTTACAAAGGTGATTTCTTAGCACACTATAGTCAAACTTTTCATTAATTCGGCATATTTAGTCTGTCGATCTATCTGCCCTCAAGATAATCGAATTTGCCTGATATTTGTCAAAGTTGGGTATTTAAAAAATAATACGGGGATAATTGAAATTGCCTATTGCCGAGGAGACCTCGATAATTGAAACTCCATTTGATTTTATTGTTTAATTTAAATTTAATATTAGAATCGCGAAAATTGGTTCTCGCTATATACATTGTACCGTGCGCTTAGTATAGTCATTATCACACATATACCGGTACACTTTCAATTTTTATATCATCACTGTATCACAACGACCGATTTTCTTATGCGTACTATATTTTGCACGCTCTAAACAATGCGTTACAGAATCCTTTTGCTCCGTAATATCAACAGTTCACATTTTTGCAATTTCACATAATAATGTCACAACTCGAGTAAAACAATCAATTAGCTTACACTTCTTTGTTCGTATCATCGCCAAGCTTGTCGACACAATCGTTGACTTGTATAGTATCGCAATTTGAAAAAGTTCGTCGTCGAAGTCACAATGTACGAGAATATAAAACGTGTATAAAAATTAAACATACCCTGGACAACGACGGACAAACAACAACAACATGGACTCTCCATTCAAAATCCATTTGCCGAAAAGTAGAACCACGTCCATTCGTTCCACGTTGAATGGAATCGTATCGCCGCGTTCTTCAATAACCGCATGTCCGTCGGACATGGGTCGTAGGTAGAAATGAAACAAGTATAAATAACGATAATCGGTAGCCGGATGCAGCCCCCGAGCGGAAATTGGACCGCGGATAATCGCTCTATAACAACGCCTGTGTAAATGTGATTTTCAGTTGCCGGCCAGAATTAACCCGTTTTATCGAGCGGCAGTTCGATGACAGTACCGACCGGACAGATGAACTTGAGCGTGGAGAAAATGGCCTAGCCTGTAACCGAGAGAGAGAGAGAGAGGGGCAGAGGTCGCGCGGCCAGGGGGTGCGTGGGTGGGGTGGTAGTAGAAGAGGAGGAGGGGAGTAGAGAGGTTGAACGACACCGGCGACCGCAAATAACGTGAAATATTCGAAATAATTGTCGGCGGAAATTAATTAAAATACCACGGGCCCCGAAACGCATTAATCGTTAAACAAAACAAAAGCCTGCCGCCCCCTCCCCCTCCCCCTCGCGAATACCCGAGCTTCCACCACCGTCGTTCCAGCCGTCGTTCACTGACAGTTTACATCTTCCGTTCGCCAAGTAGAATTAAAAAGTGCGGTTGACAATCGAGCCCGGTGGTCGTGTATAAATCGTCGCGTTTCTCGGTCCGACGATATTGAAATGCGTCATTGTGGATAGTGGTTGAAACGAGCGGAACGTGGTGCCAGGATAATGACTCGTTCGGATTTTCATTGTCTTTTAACCGAGGTTTTCAAGCACTGTGTCGGACGGTTGTCGAAGGTAATACGAGTACCTATGTACATACGTAACGAGGCAAAATTGTCGATACTTTAAACCGCTGTATCTTCGTGAAAGAAGATCACATGGGAATCTATTTTGATCTCATTTTTCAAAGCGTGAAGCTTCTACCTTTCCAAGTTTGTTTTTTTCCAAAGATATTTCCCATACGTCATGCAGCGGGCGAGAAATTAAGAGTACTTCTACTCTCAGAAATTGTAAAGATTCAAATATCTGTGAAAATTTATTGGAAAATTTTTCTCGCGACACGATACATTGCGATTTTGAACATTGAAATTTCCTCTTTACAACTGTACGATTTATTTTATTGAATTTTTAACACTAAGGTGAGATGACCAAATGTTGGGATTTCTTTGAATTTTTGTTGTTCGACTTTGAGGTTCAATAAAATGCTGAAAAATGATGCGTACAAGTTTTGTAATATTAATCTTCAAGACCGTGATAGATTTAATCATAAATAAATTTTCAGTGTTTTTTCACACATGTGTGAATTTTTTAGGAAACTTTTTTTAAGAAAAAAAAAACACTTTGCACAACACTACATGGTGTTAAAATATCTTGAAAAAAAAACAAATTCAGAATAGTGAAAACAGAAACTTTACATTTTAAAATGGGATGAAGTAGATTGTCGTATGATCTTTTTTTAACGAAGTTATAACAATTTAAAGTATTGACAATTTTCCACTAAAATCAATTGTGGTGTAAAACTGACTCCACGAAAACAATTTATATTTAGCGGAATAGCGATGACAATTATTGGCCACAAAATCTTTTTTGGAAAAGCAAAAATATTTCAAAAAATAATACATATTTCGTTCTTTTTTATATTCTGCATGTAAAGATTCGATAAAATTTACTAATATTAAAAATTTACTAATATTAATATTAAAAATCGATGCGTGTATTCAGTTTTGCTCATCACTGTAAAAAAAAAAATAAATTAGATTGGATTCATTTATTAGGTTTATCTGTTTATTCTACAAAAATAAAATTAAACATAGATGACAAAGAAATCGAAAATAGGAAAGAACATCATGCCTGTTACTCGGTCTGTTTTATTTATTTATTTGTTTCTTTCGTTTAATAATAAAATTTCTTTAATAATAATAACGATAATGATATGCAGAATCGATCGATCCATTCTCAAGGTAATGTCAATTTCTATTGAAGAAATACTGATAGAAAAAAAGTGATCGTTTTCTTGTTGAAGTTCAGTAGCAGAAAGGGAATTTACGTGGCATAGTATAAACTGTGAATTAACTGATTGCTATGAAAGTTAATCAACGCCGGATGGTGGATTCCGGATCAAGCAACGGATCGACAGAAAGCAGAAAGGATATCGGCGCATTGGTTCCTGGATCGCAAACAATTCGACAGCAATTAATCGAAAATACCGCGAGATTACATATGAAGCGGAGACCTATCGAGCGTTCCAGCTGTAAAGATTTTACGGTCGATCGGCGGCCGGTCGGTGGATATACGCGCGCGTGAATTCATTACGCGTTCATTACGAGTATTTATGCAAATTTGGGGATGCCTCTAATTGAGTTCTGTCGATCGGTTGCCGACAAAGCCTCGTTTCGCTTCGACTCGATTATGCGAAATGCGTACCACGCGGCCAAGGCAGTGTAAAGACAGGCTCAATCAAAGTGGAAAGGATCGTCCAAGTGTGTTTATGACTGTGGAATATGGTTAGCGTTAGCAGTGTTTGAATCGAATTGCCTTCTCTGTTGCAGTTCTGTCGTATTGTGTAATTTTCAAACGTTTCACAGTGGTAATACTTTTGTTTTTTAACTCAACTTTTTTTGTTTTTGTTCTGAAATAAATTTTGGATTAAATTCACTTGTCTGAATATGAACTATTACTACTGGAATAAAAAAAAAATCACAAATAGCAGACAGGCAATTAATTAGGATTTATATAGACTTTAGTTTTATAAACTGCTTGTCTTTCGTCAGTGTGAAAGAACCTGTAATTCAATGAATCTCTAATCTCAAAAATATCAGACGTTTTATCGTATGTAATCACAGACAAATGTTAAACACATCATCCTTATTGTGTATAATCACAAATTAATTGTTAAATATTGTTTCCAAAATTTATATTATCGTTTATGTTGGGATTAAGACAAATGTTTCAACAAATAAAACAATCTCTTTGTATTTGGTACGGTACTGGAATTTAGTATGATAGTCAACTATAATAGTTTGCTACAAGTAACTATAATGCTACAAAAATTGCTCTTTGACACGGTATCTATCAAATGTAAAGACCAATTTTTATAATGTTTTAGTTAATTACTTGACTGTTACAACATCAGTTACTTGACAAATTCCAACACAGTAATATTATAATTAATTATTTGACTCTTCTGGCACTAGTTATTTGGCAAATATATATTATATTATAGTTAGTTATTTGACTGTACCAGCACTAGTTACTTGACAAATTCCAACACTGTAATATTATAGTTAATTGTTTGACTCTTCTGGCACTAGTTATTTGGCAAATATATATTGTATTACAGTTAGTTATTTGACTGTACCAGCACTAGTTACTTGACAAATTCCAACACTGTAATATTATAGTTAGTTACTTGACTCTTCCAGCACTAGTTACTTGGCAAATTGCAACACTGTGTCAAATACATAGCTTTCGCGGCGACTAATCGCGTTTGAAACGAAATCTCCCATCAAAACCCAAAGTCGCCCATTGGTGCCTTGGAACCTGAGGCTTCCCTGTTCCCCACGAAGCCATCGGCATCTAGGAACGTTGCGGAATCCTTAGGGCTGCATTTCCGAGCCGAGGAGCTAGAACAACCTCTGCTCTTCCGACAGAGCCCTTTGTACGGCTGCGAGGAACGCGCTGTTGCTGTTAGCATCCCGATACGTCGTTAGACCTCACGATCGTGTGAATTCAAATTGCTTTTGCAGCCGCCTCCTGGGGAAAATCTCGACGGAGGGTCGAGTGCACGAAGCGGGCTATTTTCGTGCGCTTCGTGCTCGAAATCGCGGAGAGGATCGGAATCGCGAATTGATTTACACGAGGATCGTTGTCCGTCAGAAAAAAAAACGAATCGAACGAAAGAGAAAGGGTGAATTTCGGAGGGGCGCAACACGGAGGACGAAATATTTCGCGGGTGAACGCGGTTTCGGAAATCTCGAAACGATAATTGGGAATTGAAAACGCGAGGCTGTTGTTCACCGGAGGAGAGCTATTATCGGTTTTTTTCTTTTTTTCTTTCTTTACGATTTTTACATCTCCGGAGATTGTTCTTTAGAGGGATACGATTATTGGAAGTGTTATTGTCCGCTGTTGCGGAGCTTTATGCTCAAAGCGAACTCGACATGAGAGTCGTTTCGCTGATGAAAGTTTTTCGATTGTTTTAGACTTTATTGTTATACCGTCCGGACAACGAGTTTTTTTCAACGTGAAAGCCCGCTGTAGGAGGACAGATCTTTCGTGAAAAGAATTTTGTCGATGTAAATTTAAATTGAAAATATACTCGATCACACATGTGTAGATATTTTTTTTTTTATAGAAGATTAATATATTTGGCTCGATGATAATACGAATATTTTTAGAAATTCGAGAGGTTCAGGATAATTCGAAAAATTCAGCAAGTTTGATTTACAATTCTGTCATAACACTGGACAGTGTGTATCATCGAAAACCTACCGCAAATCCAGAATATTGTAGAATTTCATTTAGGAAATTTGGACAAAGACCCGAAACCTGATTATCCTAAAATAGCGATGCGAACAATCTCTATACGGAGCTTTGTTTTGTTTCAAAACAGGCAAACTTCGCTTCATTTTGCGTCACGCAAAATTCTCACGTTTACCGCGAATGATGTAAAATAGAAAATTCGAAAACAGTGGGATCGCGCTCTGTCATCGATCAAACTCGAACGATGCACAAATGTTGAAATAACATTTCACGCGGAGCAACGAGCACAAGACAATTTTCGTTCGTCGACAAAATGTTTTAATCAAACGAAGTAATTATCAACGACCGTCGTAAATCACGAAACGCGAGAAAAATGGGCGTCGCTCGATGATAAAAGGTTTCTACTCTCGCATGCAAACAACAACGATCGTTGCTGAAAACGGGTAGAAACGACAGGAACACCTGGTTGGTTACTTTCCACTCGGCAACGCCATAATTCATTCGCGTTTCGAAGTTTCGCTGGATTTCCCGTGCCAGCCAATGATCGTCACGTCCTCCAAACTTCTCCACTCTGCTGCTTGCTTCCTTCGTCGACTTACGTTTATTTTGGTTGTTCACGTTCCCTTAGGCCTTAGGATCGTGCCATTTTAGCTCCTTCAACATCAACGACTGAGTCTGATTCGTACTGAAACATCTCCATTTTTTTTTGTTAATTCTACAATTTAATAATTAACTATAATTTGCAATTAAATGACTAATAATTTAAATTTAAATAACGGTAATATTACAATTAAAAAATTTTTTTTCTCAATCTTATCGTTTCTTCAACGTAAACGTTGATAGAGAGAATAGTGTTTTTCCTGTGAAATTCTTTTGACGATGGGAATTAGAAATTCCAATTGAAGAGGGCCATTCTATAGTTAAGGATTAATTTTTCGCGTCAAATTTCAGCTACTATTTATGCAACATTACATATATTAGGTTTATAAATGTATTTAAAGTATAATATTTGTTACGATATTCCGTGAATGAAATAAACCTCATCTTTCTATCTTTCGTTGTATTCAAGAGAATTTGAATTTCCACAAATACCCGTAATCGGGTACCAATTACATCGTACCAGAATTATCATTGATTGTCTCTCCAGGTTTGCTGGATCTAATAAAATTCCGACGACCGTGACGAGCTGGAAACATCGTTATCCTCCCAAGAAAACACCACAATGTCTCGTAATTGTTGCGCAAGTATGAAAGAACCAGCGTGGTTGTTAGCAAGTTGGTTCACTCAACTCGGACTACTATCTGTTAGCTCAACCGACCGGCCAATCTTCCCGCTAAACACCGCTAAACTTTTGTCCGGTTTATTATGCAGTTGCTTTAAGCCGGAGCTCGCGTTCCTTCCTTTTTCATCCTCGATAATATCTGGCATTATGGAATTTTCCGCCGGATCTTTTCTCTGGTCAATGCGGTTGGAACGTTTCAATTTCGGCGGGGCTGGGGGAGCGGGTAGGACTCGAGTGGATGAAACTGTCTCACCGTATGGAAAAGTATTTCATCTCGCGCGCGATAAAGCCGAGGCTACTAAGTTCGAGCTACGTCCAGAATAAAAGGAAAGAGAAAGAAAGCGAGGATGGTGAAGGGGTGGGTTAAGAATCAGTTATCGTTGCGTCTTGGCGCTCCTGCTTTTCCTTCACGAAAATTATGCTGGATCTCCATGGGTTTTATGATAATATTTGTTAAGCCGCTTTTATCGCGCTGGGAACCGAGGCCCGAGGTTGATGCGTTGATCGATTCGGACGGCTGCCAACGATATCTCTGTTTTCGTGACTGTCCGCGTGTTTCTTTTCCTTCTCTCTCTCTCTCTCTCTCTCTCTCTCTTTTCTTTGTTTTACGATGTGCAACGGCGGCGGTGGCGAGCCACGCTTCGAGGACTGACAGTGAAAGGGATAAATTGCGTTGCCGCGTCTAAGTAACGAGATGCAGATTTCCAAGACACTTTTAGATGTAGCTTTATCTGCCGCGATAGAATTGTTTCTGATTACCTGAGATGGGAATATGCCGCGTCGGGAGACGCGGAGATTTTACGTATTCTTTTTTCTTTCCGAGTTTCATCTTGCGCTGCGCCGAGTATATGGATTCTTAAACCATTGTCTCTTAGCGACGTTTCCTTTATCGAAAACTTTTCAACAACGTTTCAGTTGATATTGTTTCCTGAAATTTTGTAAAATAATTTGTGTTATGTTTTATTGAAGTTTCTCAATGAAACGTGTACTGAGTACAAAACGTCATTATGTACATCATTTTTACGAAAGTTTGCACAAAAAGTGGTATTACTATATTTACCAGCACTTGGTGATTAGAAGATACATGCCGTATGCAAATAATTATTGTGAAAAACTAAGTGATCATACTTCAACATAAAAATCGACGTGCGAAATTTTTTCAATCTCAAGTTTGTTGCAAATCTGTTTCAAAGAGACGCACGACGTCGAGTGCGCGCAGATTAATTGATTTATCTCGCTGACAATAAATGCAACCATTGTAACGCATTAAGGAGTACGAGGACGCGGCCCTCGCAACGAACCACTTGGAAAAGTTTCGCGTACAATTAAACGGAATGCACAACATTAAGAACTCGCCCGTTGCCCGAGTTTCTGCCGTTTCGACGAACAATGGAAGAGAGAATCTAAACGCGCAGAACTTTCTAGCGCGTGTCTCTGCATTCGTCATTTATCATTTATGCAACTCGTGAGTCACTTGGACTAATGCAGTTTTAAAAATGGATAATTTATTTACGTATATTTCTTGGACTTGAGCTCTCTTGTTTCGTTCTGAAAAAACGTGTAATTGGCGAATTTGAGAGATTCGCAGAAAGCATTTGGCATTTGGCCCACGCTCCCTGACGAAAGGCGTTTTACATTTGACGTGTAAAATGGCACAAAGAAAGTGTGGGAACACACGGTGTTTTTGAAAAATGATACGCGTCAAACGAGGGACGAATGAATGAAATTGAATTGACAGAGAACTTTTGATTTTTCGCAATTTTTGCAGCTTATTGAATGGCTCGTTTGTAGTTTATAAACGAGGCACGTTATTATTCCCAATAAAGTCGTTTGAAAATGCAGACAAAGAGTTCGTAGAGAATTTTTGTACAGAGTGTTCCATTTAACGGACTTGCGTTTTACTCTTATACTTCAATGACACGATTTTAATAGGATTTTCATTTCAGTGGTGTAGGAATGGAAATTTTGAACGAGGGTTATCCAGTTTGATCATTAGGAGTAAAATATCGCATTGCAATCCCTCTGCTGATGGTTTTGGAACACACCATGTTATAAATGTTGCAGAAGGCGACCGACGCAAGCAGCAAGAGTTTGAGATTCGTGGAAGAAAGTAAATACAATTTAGAAGAAGAGGGTTGGAACGTAACGAACGTTCCATTACTGAATTACCCATACTGAAATGAAATATATCAGCGCGGTTTCTTACTGCTCTGTTGGTTACTCCAATGGAATAATTTAAAAATCGCTTTCTCTCTCAAAATGTGCTGAAATATGCTTCCAGACTGTTGTTCGAGACTTTTTTGTAAATTTCTTGCATACTTTTCCCTGCCTGATAAAATGAAATCTTTAGATTATTCGGATTTTCAAGTTAAAATTTTCACTCGACGCTTATATATGTAGCATCGAAATTATTGTATGTAGTTATATTTTTAGTTACTTTTACTTTTAATAGATGACCTGTTTGCTGGAGATGCTGTAGCGTCATCTATTCAGTCTTAAATTACCATGGAGATACCAACAAATTATTAGTTACTAAGTTACAAACAAATTACCGATAATATATATAACAATAAATAAGAAATTAATAGTCATTAGTCATCTGTCGTCAGTAGTAATTAATCTATTAAATTCTGTATCATGTAAACATTAAATTAAATTATAAAAATTTCCTTTTGTAGTATGGTGACTTTATTATTTATCGATCATCGTATCTACAATGCGTGAACGAAAAAAGTACGAATGTGATGTGAGAAGCACAGCGTTGGCGCTGAGCGCTTTTCTTTTTAAAAAACAGGAAAGTCGTGCGAGTGAAGCAACAGAGTCTGGAGAGAGTCGAAAAAGAGTGGTTGAATGAGTGTGGTCAAAAGAGTGATAATTTGTGTTGTATATTAATTGTGTCGTTTAAGTTTATTCGAATTATTGTTGTCTGTGTTGTTTATCTTGTATTTATTATTTGTTGTTTTGTTTCCGTTTTCTTT
Source organism: Tetragonula carbonaria (assembly GCA_032399595.1). NCBI lineage: Eukaryota > Metazoa > Arthropoda > Insecta > Hymenoptera > Apidae > Tetragonula > Tetragonula carbonaria. The sequence goes on from JAUCRC010000002.1 coordinate 11,339,314, forward strand.
ATCATTTAATACAATAAATCATTTAAATTATGCCACATACATATATTTCGTGTGTTTTTAATCTTTTTAATCGAAATGTGACGACCAAACAAACAGCCGAGGGAAATCATTCGAGAATAACGATCGCACGTGTATCGCGCGACGGGGAAATTCGAATTCGCGCGACCGATAGAGAACATGAATCTGGAAACTTTCTTCCGCGGACCAAGCCGATTTTACTTTCGAGCGTGTCTGGCTGAAACTAACGGACCGGATAGGATCACCGGTAACGACATTAGCGCACAATTATGACGACCGATCTATGAGTTTCGAAGTGCAAGAGTGAATTAACCGCATGGGTTGGCTCGGCTGGCACGCTTCCGAACTTGCCGTTACACACCCGAAACTCCGATAATTCGTGATCACCTCATTGACAATAATACACTATCTCGTTGGATTTGTGTTACGATCGATTCACTTCGTTCGGCTAATTTTCGCTTCCCTTTCGCGGGAATTAAAGTACATTACGCTAAGCTGATATTCCTCCAAGATTCGAATTTTTTTGTTCACCGACAAAGTCTTGTGTTTTATTGCTTTGTTGGTTTCTTTCGTTGCGTGGATTTTTAGATTTCCTCGAGTTCATTCAATGAATTGGTAGAAGTTTTAATTTTTCAAAAAAAAAAAAAAAGTGAAGGATAATATAATTTAATGGTTCAACTTTGAAAAGTTGAAGGTAGAAGTTTTTGTTAGAAACGTTTCTAGATTCGTAAATCCATTCGTGACTTCGCAGGTTCTTCGTGTCTAGAAGAAAGGGATGAAAATGGAAACTATGAAAAGATATTACATACACTCGGATATTCACGATTGAACGTTCGATTCGTCATGTACACGTGGCATGATCGTCTCTGTTCTGCTCTTGGCGAAGGATGTTCCCGAGTCGAGCGTTTATAATTTCGTTATTTCTCAAAGATTACTAGAAGCTTTTTTTTGTATTTATACTTCCGCTGTGTTTCCACAATCATTGTCAATATAAGCAAAAATTTTACAAAAAATTTCTTCTCGTAATTTTTTTCTAGCAGTAAAAATTAATAATCGCTTGTTTTTACTACTCCCATAATTCTAATGTTAAATCCTCAAGTATTCTGAAATTTCTAACATTTGTTTTCTTTTTCTCACGCAACTATCAATTTGATTATATTATTTTTATTATTATAAATCTCTTTAAAACCAAATCTCTTTTGCCGCATAAATCGGTACTTTTTACATTAAAATTTTAATTAAGATGCATTAATTTAAATCAGAATAAATTTCTGTTTCTTTGACGCAACACTCGAACGCCCGGACACGTCAGACGAAATTCAACATGCTGATGTCCGTATGCTAATTCCAAGTTTTCCATACCTACATGTGAGTTGCGTAAAGAGTCTTGTCAAGGCTTCAGCGAATTTTATTAATTCGAAACTCTCGACGAAACTTACGTTTCACGCCTGTGTATTTAACATAAAATGTTCGGCCGACGAAATGTGAATGGATTTGATCTCGCGTGAAAGGCACGGTTGCAAGGCGATGTGCGATCGCAGCAGGGTTACACGCACATTTCCACCGTGTACGTGAGACCAGAGCATTATGTCAATGTGAATAGCGTTGTCGCCAGTGACTCGACCGGGTAGCGTGAAAGGCAGTGTCAACGACAATCGAGCAAAAGCTCGGCTTTCGATCGGTCGGAAATAACGAGCGAAGAATCGCTGACCCTCTCCGACCATCCCAGCCAGATCTTTTTTTTCCTTCCCTCATGCAGCCTCTTTCCACCCTTCGCACGCTCGTTCGCGGCGTCCTTCCATTTTGATAATTCCACGACCACCAGGAGAGATCTCGCGGGCCTTCTGGTTTTGTAGCTCACCACGTGGAAACGTCGAGTTCTTCCTCGACGATCCTTAGGCTAGAAACCAACGGAGATAAAAATCTGCTGACAGTGGATGATGGATTCTCTCGCCGGGAGAATCTTGCTGTGATGTTCGAAGGTTTCGTGCGAGACGCGGGATTAGAGATTCGCGAAGGGGATGTCGAACGTGGCATTAAAGTACGGGGATTTGGATAAGCTGAGGTACGACGGGGGAGAAAGGCTCGGGGTGATTTTTGTACGTGGTGATAAACAACAGTTGTTCGTGTGTGTTTCAAGCTCGAAATACTTTTGCAATTGTTCTTAATGGTTTTAATGTTAATTTTAATATTGGTTTTTTTTCATTTATTATTTTTTTTTAATACTTGTTTATTTCATTTTATTATGTTTCATTTATTATTCTTTTTTATACTTTAATAATTGTTTGGTATTGTTGATAACAATTTATGTTTTTAAATTACTGAGTTTTTGGGAATTTTTAATCTATATGAATGACCACTGTATTCTATAATCCAACGATAGACATTACTTGATCTTCCTCAACTGATTCACCTTCTTCTTCGTTTTCTTCAAAACCATAGATTCTACTTTGAAATATTTTCATTAGAAATTTTACACTCCACGCGTTATTATTTCACCTTAAAGTATCTATTTCTTCAGATCATTATTTGGTTAGAAATTCGTCGAGTTTTATAATTCATACTGATACGTGCAATACTCCTCATTAATAGTTTTCCATCGTGTGATTGCTACCTAGTTGCCCACGAATGAATTGAAGTGACAGTGATAGGCAACAATCAGTCCTAATTAAAAAACAAAAGGAGAAAATAAATAAACACTCAGTTGAAAAGTTGAGACGTTTCATACGAAGAGCCACGAAAGCCAACTTTGCTTATTAGCAATTGGAACAGTCACGAAAACACGAGGCACAGTTCTCGCGTTACACAGTAAATTAATTGTACACCGTGAAGTTTATTTTTCTTTCTGGGATATCCCTTATCACGATGAACGCCGCGGAACGTATAAACAAGGCTCGTTTTCTGGTACTGATAAATTAGTGTAAGGAGAAATGTTAATGAGTTCATCGTTATAATTTATGCAGCTTGTTAAGGAGTACCTGCGATAAAGTTTTACCGATTTATATAACGTGGTTTGATAATAAATTCTTTTTGCAGATTCTCCTTCTAGCGTACACTTTCATCGTAAGATCTAATTTAAGTGCTAATTTGCGAAATATTGTATCTCGGAGCGAATATGGTTTACCTACTCTACTTACAACGTGACTCTCAGAATATCCACTTGTACCATCGACTTTCTTAAAGCGCGGAATCCAAATTATTATTCAAAAGTAACAAATCATGAAGATTTTGTTGAAAAAGTTATCTTAAGCGTAATGGTTTAAATTTGAAAACAAAACTGCATTATATTAAGAGTTATCTACAAAAAATTCTATGCTGAGCTGAATTCTTGAAATCAATATTCTTTAAAAGATCATATTACGTATCACTGTGATGCTACAAGAAAGCTACATTAAGCAAAGTTATTGAAATTTTTAAAAAAATCAGTATACTAAATAATATCGTTAAGATTCTTACTTCGAACGTCACATTGTATTGAATAAAATTTTTAAGATTCTTCAAAACTCATATTTATATTAAACAGAACCACCAGAAAATTATTAAAACAAAATCATCGAGATTCTGCAAAAAGTTACATCGTCACTATCACGGCATGCTGATTTTTAAAAAAGTCATATTACACTAAGCAGAATCGTTCAAATTCTTCAAAAAAAAAAAAAAAAAAATTAAACAGAATTGAAGACAAGTTTTGAGATTGAAAAAAAGAAATCATATTATGCCAAGTAAACCGGACTTCCTTTCGACTAGATGAATCAAAACCGCGAATATCGTCAATGCTTAACCATGAAAAGTACGTCAAGACGACGTCTGCAACGAGCCACCGCCATTTCCCAGCGTCTTTTGCACGTGTGTCGAGCGTTAGAACCACTGCAAGCGCAGTATTGAATTGAAATTCAATGGTCGGTGAATTGAAATTTTGGCCCGTGTATCAATCGAAAGGCCGAAATTGCAGAACTGGCCGCGATGCATTACCGTTTCGTTCGTTTTTCTCGAGTAGCAGGCTACCGTGTAAATCCTAATCAAACGATCCACGCCCGAAAAGCATTTTGCAGCTGTTTTCTCCCTGGCCATTCCACCGTACGCGATAACGATCACGAAAATATATCAACGGTCAATTCTCTATGTTTCTTCATTCTCCGCTCGACGTTTGTTGAAACGAGATATTTCTGGTTGAATTTCGAGTTCAGGGTTTTAGCAAAATTACAGGAGTTAGCCATATCGACTCCAGTTTTCGTGAATTTTGTAATTTCATTATTTGGGCATGAAACTAGCATTCCAGTTTGTAAAGATGATTGATTTACCTCTTAGAGGAGTTAGCCATATCGACTCTAGTTTTCGTGAATTTTGTAATTTCATTATTTGGGCATGAGACTAGCATTCGAGTTTTTGTAAAGATGATTGATTTATCTCTTACAGGAGTTAGCCATATCGACTCCTACTTATCTGTTTGAAATGTGATAAATTTCCTTATTCATCGGTTGACGGAGCTGATCGTTACGAATGGTTAATTAGATCACTTCAAAGTCGGTACTAGTAATTCACAGAACTTTGTAAATGCGATTTCTCGAAAATAGATTCACCAACGAGACGTAGAATCGACTATCTTCCTAGCAACATCCTAGCATTCGAGGCAGACTTCGCGATCGTCCAGAAAAGGAATCCTCCGGTATCCCGTGAGATCCTAATTCTGGTAATCCTCGAAATCTCAAGAAAATTCCAAAGGCGCAGAAGAATTTTCTTTTTCTTCAACGGACTGCTGTTAGCTGGTGAGCGTGTAATTTCTCTCAGCGAACGTTCGAAACCCCTCTTAATTAGCTCCGAGGGCTGGCGCTCAGGAGTATCGCGAAATCGGTTCTCGAGAGCGTCGCTTCACGGAGGCCGCTCTCGGGGAAAGAAAAAAAAAAAGAAAAATCACTGTACAATTGTAAATTTCACGTCGAATCCTCGCCGTGAATTCTGGTGAAATCTCGTTGAGTGGGAAACAATTTTAGGGATTTCCATTGGGTCTCGCCGGGGAGAGATCTGGCGCGCAATCTGGTCTAAAACTGGAAGAAGCGCAGCCGGAAGAGCGAAAGGCTTTCTCAAGGCGTGCTCGATTATAATGCCTGCTCGGAAGTATAGCGGTATTACTTCCGAGCTTTTAATATCGTTGTCTCCCTGACCCGAGCCCCCGATTCGAGTATTTTCGCCGGGGCGCGGGCGCGGGCGCTTTCCGGTCAAAATTAAAATCTGCTTTGTGCGAGCAATTTCAGCGTGTACGGCCCTCCCCGAGAGAGCGTGGCCGGGGATCTTACGAGAGATCCGCGGGCTTAACGGATAATAACGTCGTAAACTTTCGAGAAATTCGTTTCACCCTTCCACCTAGGCTTTTCTCTATTCTGCCGGTAGTAGCGGGCTTCGTTTCCTGATCGCGTCGTCTCAGTCTTCGCGTCAAAGTTCGCTCTCTTTCGGTTCCTTCGCCCCTTCGCCGAGTCGGGGGAGAGTTTTCGTTTAAGCGTTTCGTTGGTTGCAACAAGCTGCGAGTAGTTTTTAAGACAGGAGAGGGAACTTAAACTTTGGTCCACGCTCTCTCGTGCATTAATACTAATTAAGTGATGTTGCTTTGATCGTTGCGTTAATTTCGAACACGCGGGATCGTGAACGTAACGGAAGAAATCTTTGGGTGAGAGTTTGATCGCGAATTTTGAGATTCGTTTGGAGATTAAAATCGAAGCTTTGATGTTACGATCGTTTTTTTATTGACGGATATATTTCGTTCGTAATAAATAAAGAAAATATTATTATAATATTTTTTTCGCCATTGTCATGTTTTTCTTCTTTTCTTTTAAGTAAGAATTTATTCGAAAGATTTAATAATTGAATGCTGTTCTTTAAATATATTTGATTTAATAAATTTAATTGCTGAAGCATTAATAACTATTTCTTATTCGTTTGGCATCGCGTTTTATTTACTACCAGAAAAATTAATATTTAATTTTGTTTATCGTTCCGAAGATAAATTAATATAGTACAACAATAATGATAATGATAATGATAATTGTGAACGAAATACTACCTTCCAATAAAATTGGTATCAGAGTTTACGGTGTTTGAGAATCGTTTAAAGATTCTTAATATTTATATTCTGCTCGAACATCAATCTCTTTTTATTTTGATTCATTTCTCTAACTACGAATAAGTCTCAAATTGAGATTTATTTTTTATTCCATTGCTATAATAAAGTGGAGAATTTTAAAAGAGCCAATATTTAAATGTCATTATTACAATAGTCAGTTTATCAAACAAAATTATATATTATGATAAAAATTGCGAAAAATTAATTTTTATAATATAGTTGTTTCAAAAATAAAGACGTCATTACATTGTAAGACATTCGCATTAAAACCAATGAAAAAAAACCAACTTTAGTCTTTAGTCGAAATTTAATTCGTAATATTAAGAAAAATCATTGATCGAAATTTGAAAATTCTGTTGAAATAATATCGTAGAAACTTTTGAAAGTTAGAACTGCCACTGAAATGTTGTTCGGTCGAAAGTGCGACCGATGTTCGCTTTCAAAAAGGTGAACGATAGAGTTATACCATTTTATCGAAAAAAAAGGAAGGAGGGAGCTTAATTTAGAAACGGACGTGCCTCATCGCGAGAATTCACGAAGAGATAGAACGATGCGACGGAGAATGCTTAATCTCCATCGGGAATAGCAAAGTCTTCAAGAACTGTTTTCATTCCAAACTTCCGCAGTTGAATGTCAGACACTCGCCAGATTTTACTCCCAGCCTGATTCTATGTTAATACAAGATATCTTGAGTGATCGCCACGGGAAACGGAATACGGATTGAAATGGATTTTTAGTGGGATATCGAATGAAACGAACGAACCTATTTTCGTCGCGAAATACACACACACACACACACACACACACACACACACACACACACACAAAGCTAGCATAACTTTTTGATAATAAAAAGAAATCAACTTGAAAAACAGCTCCGCCACATATACACTAAAAGTTCAATATCATGTATCTCAATTGAAACGATAGATTAATCTTGATGAGATTAATCGAATAACCGATATGTCTAAACTGTAAAATTGTCATCATCTTTTCCTAATAATTCCTAAACGAATCACTATCGTTAGATACATGTAATATTTCGACATAAAATCTCTAAATATTCAAACAACCGAAAATGTCTTTCGGTAAAGATGAATTAACTCTGTTGTTAACTCTCTATTGCATTCCGTTTCCAATTGGGGACTTAAATTTCAAAGGTTGTATAGTAAATTAAGTAGATAATTTATTGGTAGTTGTTTGCCCAACATTTATAACATTTTCTAATAAAATTTTATTATTCATGAGCACACTCATTTTTAAGTAGACTAACAGCCATATATATATATTTTTCAACTCGTCATAAAAATTCATATGCAATAGAGGGTGAAGTTAAATCCAGTCGAGCGAATTGAAGCCAATATATTCATCGAGTTTGAACGTGAAACTTGGAATTCGGAAAACGAAAATATACTAACGTTAATTAAAATAGACAATTATCTCAAGAAATATTCTCCCGACTGATTGACGAAACGTACTTACATATTTTAGATTCCAACAAACAGCTGTAACTTTCCCCGCTTGTGTCGAACTTTGTAAATACCCATCTTGCAAATTTACAAGCCGCGCACGTTCAATTTGTCGACGTTGCGCTAAACAGTCGTAAGTAACCGAGTTACGGTGCGTCTGTGCGCGCAGTTTGTCCGCGCGTCGAGGCATTTCATTAATCTTCGATGTCCCCGGAAACGCGCAGCCGGCGCGTATTGTGTGCCGCGATTGCGTCCCTTAGCCGAGATACGAAGCGCAGCATAAATAGAATCCGAAGGGGGCCTTCAACAATTCATGCCGGGCTCTGTTGTACGCGACAACGTTGTCGCGTATATATATATATACATATATATATATATATATACATATACCTTGGAAATTCTCGGCATCGAGAATTGGGTGGCTGATAGGTTACAACAACCGCTTGGTAATTACCGCGGCTCGAAAACGTGACAGAAAAGCGGGAACGTTCCGCGAAACGAGGACTCGAAACCGCGCCGAGGAAAGCTGCGGGGATCGAGTTAGAGAGGCGCATCCTGCTAATTCATTTACGTAGCAAGGGGTTTCGAAATCAAACAACGTCGACGCGACGCTGCATACTCGAAATTTGATAACGATTCCGCAGCAAAACCTTTGATAACCCTGTTCGATGTCTCCGTTTGTACGGCGTGTTAGCGTTGTATTAATGGCTTGATCGCATCGAGTTATACTTCGGGTATTTCTTGAGGCTTCAGCATAGTGTTGAATTTCTTTTTTTTTTTTTTTGATTTATTGTCGGAAGAAGAAACACTTTAATTGGGATTAAGAGGCTTAATTTTGAAATTGGATTTATAGTCGTTCTTCTTTGACAGTTGTTTTGAATTGTGTGGTTTTTATAAGTTGTAAAGAGTATTTCAGGGAACATGTGTTGAAACTTTTAATATTGTTTTTTTTGAGATTACAATAATTTATCGTCGAGGAAAGATACTTTAATTGGGATTAAGAGGCTTAATTTTGAAATTGGATTTATAGTAATTCTTCTTTGACAGTTTTGAATTGTGTTGATTTGTGTTTTTTGTAATGAGTATTTTTTGAAATTGTAAAGAGTATTTCAGGGAATATGTGTTGAAACTTCTAATATTCTTTTTTTTGAATTACAATAATTTATCGTCAAAGAAGGATACTTTAATTGGGATTAAGAGGCTTAATTTTGAAATTGGACTCGGTTCTTCTTTGACAGTGATTGTTTTGAACCGTGTAGTTTTTACAAATTCCGGTATAGTAATAATTTAAATATAAATATAAATAGCAAACAGTTGCATTTAACAAGATACGTCTCAATTAAATTATTTTATTATAACTTACTTGTACTGTAAGAACGGATAATTTCTAATAAAGAAAAAAAAAGAGAAAAAAAACAACATCGTAAAACATCTCTGACTTGATTTCCAGAGACACCTGTTTCACGAATTGACTGAATTAAAAATCACTTTTACAAAATCAGTTCCCATCTCGATGTCGCAAGACGTTAAAAATGAATTCGACTAAAAAAAATCCACGTGCTACGATCCAATCGTTCGAAAGCCTGGATACTAGTTTCAATTTGAATATACGAAACGTTAATGTTGGCCTGATTTCGCGCCAGATTTCGCTAGTCCACGGCCCTGTTCCGTTCGTTCCCATTGATAATAATCTAGCAGGGCGTTATCGACTCACCGTAGAAGAGGATTTCCCTATTCGTGTTTGAAATGTGCGGGGTATCGGGGATATAGAACAGAGAGAATATAGGAAGGGTTGAGTGGAAGAAGCAAGTTTCGGCCAAGTGTTCGCTGCAAGTGGATCGGCCGCGACCAACGTGCTGCCGCTATAGAAACTTGTCAGCGGAACAAGTCAACCTAATGTCCGACCATGAACGCGCCTTGTCTGCTCGCAGATGTTACACTTTGTCACCGTCGCTTAGCTACCAGCTATTTACAAGTTGTTAACGACCGACGATCCACCGAAATTTGTCCGTTGGCTCCGTGATCGACGCGGTTCGAAGTTGCAGCAGTCGCCCGGCGACCTGAGTAAGCAAAGGATGGAAAATACGAAGGTTCGAGAAATGTTGGAGCGAATCTTCGATTATTAGGGAAGGTTCGATTTTAATTTTTTTGCTAATTTGTTACTTTCAGGTCAAATGTACTGAATTTGTAAATTGTTAAATATTATTTTAGTTGCTACTAATACTGACTGTACCAAATTAGATTAGATTAATACTGATGATAAATTTATGAGAAGCTGACTTCGTAAATGCTATAATAATTTTATTAAAATCGCTACATTAAGTGTACTAAAATTTACAAGAAAGAAAAAACTCAAATCGTAATGCACTACTAATTTGATGAAATATATTAATATTATTTCAGTTGCTACTAATATTGACTGTATCAAATTAGATACACTGATGATAAATTTATGAGAAGCTGACTTCGTAAATGCTATATTAATTTTATTAAATTCGCTACATTAAGTGTACTAAATTTACAAAAAAGAAAAAACTCAAATCGTAAGTACTGCGCTACTAATTTGATTGAATATATTAAACATAACATAACTAAATTTACAAGTAGCTAAACTTCGCTGAATTCGCTAAATCAAATGTACTGAATTCTAATGTACCAAGTACTATGTCTAGAAATGTAATAGTAATCTTATTCATCGTGCTAAAATTAATATATCAAATTCGTAGGAAGCTCTATTCGTGTCAATTTGTTGAATATATCTTAGAAAATTGAAGGAATTCAAATTCATAAATATTGTACTACTAATCTTATTCATCGTACTCAAATCGATATATACTAACATTCATAAGCCAATTCGATTCGTGCCAATTCGTTTAATACATCAGACTTAGAAATTCGAGACCAAATAATATAAACGCACGCATCAAGAACAGTATCATTGACGATTATCCCTCGTCAAATCAATGAACAATTTCTCAGGTGCTGGCGATGTTACGGGGTTTTCAAGGGTCGTAAAGTCGAAGACAGGGTGACAGAGGTGAAGTAAGTCGGCAAGAGTGGAGCGAGCAGGAAGGATATTGCAAATTTGCAGATCGCGCGAGACGTGTAGCCAGGGTAGAAGAGCGTTTATAGGCGTGCTTAAGGGCGCGCGCGATGAAATACGAGCCGACACTAGCACGCACGCGAACTGTCTGCTGAGGTGAAGTTGAGCTTAACGCGTTAATAACGGTTAGCAATGCTGGTTTATATGCGATCGTTACTTGGAAAATAGTAATTCCTCAGCGTTCAAATCGCACGTGATTTTTCCTTTCTTTTTTTTTTTTTTGGTCTCGTCGGGGTGCGTGAAAATGTATTGCAATTTCATCTATTGAATCCCACTTCTGTAATTTAAAAGATGATTCAAGTTGATAGAGTTAGTTTTGAAGAAGTTAACCATTAAATGGCGGTTTCATCCCTTAAACTTGAGTCAAAGAGACACGTATCTGTTATTTTTTTATTATTTTTCATTTACATCTACTGTTCCCTTGTAGAATAAATAAACGTAGATTTGTAACTTTCTATAATAACGCGTAACATCAAAGATATATATTCTTACAATTTTTTAGAAATTTTTTCATTTCATTCGCTTGTTGTTCTACGTTTCATCAGTCCGTCGTTACAGAAACACTGAATGACTTATCTGTGAAAATTATTGATTCGCGGATTAAAGATTGGTGTAAAGATTGGTAAATAACTGCAATTGCCTGTAAATAAAGAAAGTTCCTGTTGCAGAGTATTAAATGCAGATAAATCGAAGACGCTCGAACGACTGACTGAAAGAAAGTTCGGAATGAGAAAAGAATTTTTAGAAGAATCGGGTGGGAGCGGCGGTTGAATAAATCTCGTTTCGTTTCGCCTCAAAGTTGCGACATGAAATGCTCGGTAATTGCCATGAGAATTATCTCGCGAGTTCTCTGTGATAAAAACGAGCTCGTTATGAGAAAATCGAAGCGTTTCGGAATATTGTTGAAAGCCGTGGCTGATGAAAGTGACGGTCGAAGGAGGACGAGGAAATTAAAATCACAAAGGGAACAATTAGAGTGGGAGTAGCGCGGTGTTTCCGGGACAACAGCGTGGAAAACAGTTTCAGGAAACTGTTTGGCGAACAAAACTGGATCGCGGGAAATCGATTGTACTTGTGAACACCAATAAAAATTATCTTCTTTCCTATTCGGTCTCGGAGAACTCGAGAAAGTAGCCGAGAAAGACATTCGAAGTTTCGAACGATCGTTTAGTTCGAGAAGATAATTGCAATCTCTGAGTCGGCGGTTTTCGCTAACGAAACCAATTCGAAGAAATCGAAACGCGATTAAAGTAGCGACGCGCGATGTGGGATATTTGGAAAATTTTATTATTATTATTAATAAAGGGAAATATTACTAGAGACGATGGATTTTTTTAAAAAGAGAATTGCGAAATAAGCGACAGATGGATGATTCTTTTAGAACTTGAAACTACTTTATGATTTAACGTGATAATTTCTCTGAAAGCTGTTGCTCGAACTCTGTCATGGTTTTAAATTGTTTTTTCAATAGTTTTTCTAAATAAAATGTATCTACAAATCAACGAGCCGACAAACTTCCAAAGCAAGAATTTTCCATTTATTCCTGTCTCTACTTGTTTGCTCTGAGTGAACAAACAGCAAGCGCTTCGAAGTATTTATATTAATAGTCAATAAAAAATATCATAATAATTTAAACATATAAATTAATGAAAAAAAGTGTAGAGAAATATATTTTACAGAGCAACGAGAAATATATTTCCTTTCAAGCTTCCAAGACGGGAAGAGATCAGAAGTTCATTCATCAAAATCAAAGACAAAATATCATTGGAATCGGGAAACTCGTTCCAACAGTTATTCGAACGCCTGCTGGTAATGAAGTACGCGAAATTTTTCTGTCGGACGACTTTAAAACTACGAAAATGACAGCAATAATAGCGTGGAACGGGAACACGATTTGTATAAGCATCGAGAGATCGGCGAGGAGTGGCAATATTTGCACACTGACTTCGCTACCGGAACTTCGGAATCCATCTATCTGAAGATAGTGCCAAGCAATATTTACCCACGTGTAATCAATTTACTGATTTCCTCGCGAATTAGACCGTGGCTGAACGTGGCTGAACGTCTCGTGCGCCAATAAATAATTTTTGATTCGTCAGTCATCGAATTTTGTATAATCTCTCATCACTTGATCAGGCTGCTGCTGCTATGGTTGTGTTTCTAATTACTGCTAATGTAATAATCTACTAATATATCATGATCTAATCTACTATAATCTACTAACACTGCTACTAATTCTACTGACAGAACACTATGATAGAAAACTGATCCAATTATTAACGTTATCGCTTCCTTGCTGTGAAAGAAAGAAAGTGATCCAACTCAAAGAACGTGATTTCTTTTATTGAGAAAATCTTGTAGACATTGTTTTTCATCAATTATGAAAATTTTATTCGTCGAGCTTTATAATTTGGTAGATAAGAAGGCCATTGTGTTGCTCTTCTCGATTCATGTGACACTACATTCTATAAATAATTTTTATGATGATAATTTTATGATTACTATGAATTTTGTCTTGACTTTGCGAAGCGTGCTAATTTGAATCGCGTTGTTTTTTTAATTTTTTGTGTCACTTTATTCGTAAAAGTGCGACATGTATATAATTCTACGTTGACACAATGAATACTATTTTGATTATGTGGTTTATTAGAAATTAGCGTTTAAATAATTACGAAAGATTAAGATAATTATATAAAAGATTAAGAAAACTAGAAATGGAATATTAATATTGACTGCTATTAAGGAGACATATGTTGCATCGATTCAATTAAAATGAAGACGAGCAGCGACCAATGCGTTGAAATAAAAACTTCTTTTTAGTAAAGAAAAAAATGAACAGATGACTGTAATAGTAATAAACTCATTAAAAGCTTTGGCAATTCATCTTTTCTCGCTGTTAACAATTAGAAATACATATGACAAGACAAAATAGTGTCGCAGTATAAGATTCTATAATAGTAAGATAAAAGAGCCAACTCCATGACTTTAGCAAGCGAACAAGTTGCATATACAATGAACTTGATAATGATCAAACAATGTGTATTTCAGAAACAAACTGATAATTAACGACCGGGCAAGCATGTAAAAGAAGAATTAATCATAAAAGAAAACGTTAGCTGATGTAATTTATTAAGTATACATCAATTTTTAAAATATAAATCAATCTAATCTTACTTAATACCTAAAAATCACATCAACTAGAAACGTGTAAACTCTAAAATTAATTGCCTTTAGGAATATTTAGATATTTCCCTGATATTTTCTCACTATCAAATATCAATACCATATCCAACGAAAATCAGGTAGAAACAAATTTAATTTAATTAGCCTTCAAAAAAAAAAAAAAAAAATAAAAGAAAAAAAAAATGAAATATCAAGCATACCATGTTATGTGACTCTCCAAAATAAGAACCGCAATCAGAGCCACGCGGTCGTTTAAATTTCTATATTTTCCACGAGAGAGGTTAACAGGCGATAATTCTCACGACGTACAGCCGGCTCAACCGTAATTTCTTTGTTCATATTTTTACCTTAACACGGTCACGTAACCGGAGAACGCAATGTCGCCTCGCACTCATGGCGTTGCTAATAAAGGTTAATGAAAACACTAATAAGGATACCGACATTATTTTTCATTAGCGCGACGTTTCATTGTCGCCGTCTCTGCCCTCTCGCGAGTTTCTTATCGACGCTGCGACACAGCGTATTTCCTTTCGTTTTCTCGGACGAGGACGAAAATTTTCGACGACCAAGCTGGCGGAAACGTTAATAAAGGGACATGAGACATAGATAGATAGATAGATAGATAGATAGAGAGAGAGAGAGAGAGAGCTTGGTATCCAGGTTCACGCGGCCCGAGCTACGAGAAAGAGAGTCTCGGCGATATTAACGCGATTGTTTCGTTTGAACGAGGCTGACAACACCGAGCTACGACGAGCGTGCTTTCGCGAAAACGAATGCACAGCCGTTAATTGAAATGTAAATTCTCTCTCGGAATAATTGCATCAACGGTGAAACGGCGCGAAGGAACACGCACTCTTTGTCAAACGACACCCCCAGCCGGGAGTTGTCGTATAACAAAGTAATTCCGTTTGATCACGCGTTTCGCAGAAAGTGTCGTTTTGTTATAATTTGTTTTTAATTATTCGATCCGCGAGGACTTGTTATTATTACGTCACTCTGCACACGCAGAGAAATAGATTCGTTGACAGAAATAACGTATTGATAATCGATAGAGTGACATTCGTCTGGCAGATAAGAAAACGATTTGAAGGAGTTGCAGATTTTGCGTAAAACAATTTTCACGTTTTTCGAATCGCATTTTCAAAAATATAAATTTCGCACAAAGAGACCGCGATGTAATAGTTTGTAGATCATTTGTATTTCAAATAATTTGCAATATATATATATATATATATATATATATATATATATATATATATTTATAATTTTACTGAAGTGAAAGAATTTAATATTTTTTATTGAAATTTTAAAGACAAGAGAAATTTCCTGTTTGTGAAACAAAACAAGTCCGCAACAACGGTAGTATAACAATTCCGTAAAAGATAACGTAATCCACTGTGTGTTTTGCGCAGTACGTAAGTTGTTTCTTAAGTAGAAGCTGGAAGTTTTTGACACAGTATTACGTTTCTTGCTTCACGCAACACTTAAAGAGGTAATACTTAAAATCTCCGAGACAAAGAGCGTTCTACGTGTGAATGGCTAAACAACGTCGCTATTCTTCACCCGGTTCTTTTCCCGTTTCTTTTTTTTCTTTTTTCACTTGGTACTTGGTACTGCCGGCCATACAAATGCCGACTAAACGGAGCCGTTATTAAGAAAACTGTTTTGTTCCGAAATAAGAGCAATCGCGATCTCTTTGATTGTGTTTGAATGTGTTATTGTTCGTTGTATTTGGATAGTTCGAAAATTATCGCGTGAAAAGAAATCCATGTTTTATCGCGATTATCATAAAGAAATATTTTTCAAGGTTTTCAAGTTCACAACATTCACAACGTAACTCTGGTTTTATTCGTCTTGCCATTTCTTTCATTTTATTGCCGATTTATTCATATTTATAATTGCACGGTTTTTTTTTTCACAAAGCTACGAAATCAATGTTAAAATGTAAAATAATGAAACGATTTTACTAGAAAAATATGGAACCGTAGTGACACTAGTTGCTAGTTAATTAATTACCGAAATCTCGGTTTTCGCGCGCGTTACAAACTCTCGCTCGAACAAATAGGAAGGAATGTTCATTACCGGAAGAACAGCGACTCCGCCTCTATTTATCACCGCTAACGAAACTTTCGAAGGCTTGCTTTTATCGCCGGATTTACTCTCTACATGTTGCTACACAGGCAATTTATCGACTGTTGTTAGTAATTACGATAGAGAGGAGAGTATTAACCCGACGACTATGTCATGAGAAAGCGTCCCAGTACATAAATATTATTTTAAATAAAAAGTATCTCTCTAATTTTTCTAACTTTGTTTCAATTAAAATTCATCACATGCAATGACACTGCTAAATCACAAATGATCGTCTGATTATTTCACTATTAAATTTCATTATTATTATTATTATTTTATTTTCTATTTTATTTCATTATTTTCATCATTTATTTTATTATTATTAGAGAAAGTAGATACAATATTTCTATGTATCAATAAAAAATTTGCAAAGAACTTCAGAATGATATCAACGCTCATATCATATTTCCGAAGCAAATTTCACGTAAAAATGTATATTTAAATTACTTCAACTTTCACAACGCTAAACACTATAAAAACAATGAAACACGTTGTAGAAAGAAAATAGTGCATCATGTTCCAATCTCGATTAAATAACCACGCGTGGCTATCGAATAAGCGAAAGTTTTACGTTTTATTATTTTTTTTTTTTTTTTTTTGTGAATCGATCGATTCGAGAAGAAAGTAGAAAGAGGAAATGACAAGCGATCTTCATGTTCTCGCGCTGCTCGAGCATCCTCTCGTCGCCCACTCGCGAAAAATAGAAGAGAAAAAGTACGATATTTCCTGCGACCCTATGCTATAAAAGTTCTGGAGGGTCGAATCGACGAAGATTCGTTTGGCATGTCGAGAGATGAGTCGAATGTCCAGCGGACTCGTCTCTTTATTTCTCTCGGTCATTTCAATCAATTTATCCCCTCCCCACCCCCCTTCCATCGAGGATAAATTTTCGATTGGAACATTCAAACGATTTCGAAGTTTCTTCTGTTCTACAACACACTTCGAAACGCTTCTATTGTTTTTCTCTTTTGAGTAACTGTTACTCAACTGTCGTTACGGAAAAATTGTCAATCGAGGATAACGATTCTTCTTTTATTGTTACAATAATTTTGCTAATGTACATTTGATAACCAAGTCGAAGACTTCAAGTTAAACAGAATGTTTAAGGTAAATGTTAAAAATCCTACTCGATGTTACAAGTAGGATTGATTGTGTTTTTAATCATATTACTAATTTTTCTAATTACGACCAAAATTTTTCTCTAAATTATCGGATTTCACGCAGTTGTGAAGAGAGTTGCGTAGATCACGCGAGAGAGAGAGAGAGAGCCAAACGGAATGTTAATTTGATATTACGAATGGGATTAATTTCGCGCGAGGGCATTTTACGCGAAACGAGGACGCAGACCGGTAACCAAAATTGGAATTTTAGGTTAAAGAATGATAGATATCTTCAAGGCAAGTATGCCACGCGAGGCATCTGCTGGCTGGGCGCTAACACTTTCTCTAGATTGCAGAGCGTTGATTGTTGAACCCAGATAAGTTTCCAAGCTTTATGGGGCTGGCGCGCCGGTCAGGGGGAAGTGAAACCGATATATCGTGTGGTCATAAATTTTGAACAGTTTATGTGTTTCGAAATTATCAGTAGCCGTTTAACGATTTTCCCTTATGCGTGCGCGTGTTAGACAATTCTTTTCACATGTGGAAAAAAAACTATAGACAGTACTCTGATTTAGATAGAGTTAGAGATTTAAGAATTTAGAGATTTAAAAATAATTAAACATCCAAGTATAAATTGAAAAATTTATAATTACAAATTTATAATTACTGTTCCTTTGTAAATAAACAAAAGACGAAGAAGTTCGAGTACTGCGTCTGACTTATGATAATTAATACTACTTACGTATGTACTTTCTTGTAAATGTTGCAGAGCACATATTAATTTAATAAACGAATGCACTTGTTTTCTTAACAAGAAATACGAGTAGGAAACACTCATTCGAGTTCTTTGCCTGACTTATAATGACCTGTACTACTTATACACGTCTTTCCCGTTCAAGTCACAATGAATGGATTAGCAAATATAAACACTTATCAATGAAAATTCATACAAATTCGACAACAGAACGTATCTACGAGCAATGAAATTTAAATTTCATCAAATTTATTGAAAATGTTCTGCATTATCCGAGAGGTAGTTAAATTTCTCCGCAGTACCTACTTTGTCTATTTACATTTGAAATACTTTAAGATCAGATTGTTTGATCGAAAATTGAAAAAAAAAGAGCATTAAATCTGACGCATGTAGCGCGTAACCGGCAAGTATCAGAGGGATAAACATTTGACAGAGGAATAAATCGTGGAACGCAATCCGTTTGCACGGGAGTATAAAGGGTCGGCGCCGCGGATATAAATACCGATTAAGAAGATAGAATTAGCAACGATTAGCGTATTTCGTGTACGCCGTTTTCGTGTATATGTGTGATACGTGTATTTCGCGAGGAATAGAAAACAGAGCTTAAACCAGTCGGAATTCGAAGTTGGGGAAGTAATCTCGCGTAATCAAACCCTTGTTCGACGTCGTGGCTTAACTGGAAATCGGTATCAACCAATCCCAGGTGTTCAATTGGCACCGTGCCAGGATTTAAGCTCGCTGGCTTAAATTTCGCGCAATGGCCTAGGGAACTAGGACAGATTCAGATTAGAATTAACTAATTGTTGCGTTACGGCGTTGTAATTAGACTCTTTGTTAATCGCCTATGCTAATTAAAATCATATACGACGATGGATCGTCGTTGGCAATCGCATCACGGCAAAACACGCTGACGAAATGCCGCGCGATCCGATTGTGTAAAAATCTAGATGCCCGTGATCTAGCGCCGAGAAATTGCGGCAAAATGAAAAATTCATCTTACTAAAAGGAGGAACGTAATAAATTTCATTACGGTTTCCAGCTGAATTATCTCAGTCTCGAATTCTGAGAGAGAGACTTCGTGTTCGTCTCCATCTCGCTCGCGTAATTTTTCCAACATGTTTCAAACGCGCAGTGAAACATGAACGTGCTTGAAAAATTGTTGATTTATAGAATATCTCTCGATTAAATGGGACAATGTAGTTTGATGAATTGCGCAATATGTACAACATGTTTCAATTAAGCGAGCCGAAAATATTTTTCGGTTAACTACAAGATGATGATGTTATCGATTATGTTCCCAATCGCAATTTCCGTCCTTTACAAGAGACTGACGTGTGAAAACATGGCTCGCTGCGAACTATAATACATTTCATCAATATTCCGTACTTCTATACTTTATAGTAATATGAAAACTGTTTACATTCATTCGTGTCGGTAATGTACAACATTAATGCGCAAGAGCAAAGACTAAACTAAACTGTACAATGTATTGGTGTTCCATCGAGTGAAAACGACAGAAATGAAATATTCGAAAACCGAGTCAGTTTCCCTCGATTTTCATACCGAACGTGTATTCGAATGCATGCGAAAACGCGCGAAGGAAAAATGCTCTTACCGATCACGTCCAGGTATACAATATGGCTCATGTGCGGCGTCGTCGAGACCTGACACTCGTAATAACCGCTATCCCGAAGCTGCGGATACTTGATCTCCAGCGTCCAATCGTCCGTCTGCGCGTTGTGAATCGGCCTGAATCGCTGGTCGTTCGTGTACGTGTAACGGCCGATGGTGAGCAGGTGAACGTCCCTATGCCGGACCCAGGAAACCTGCAACGTCATCTGTAAAGTAGAAAAACACGTCTTCAATCGATCGAATAATTTGTAGCTGTTGTTCCATTCAGTTTAATTGGCAATCACTTTGGAATTTCTCGGTGGCCACTGGTCTCACGTGACTACTGTCGTCTCTCACGTAAATTTCCAATTGTCTCGTTTACGTGATCGATCGGTCATTTTTCTCATCACGGTCGGTCCGACTGATAATTTGAAAGACTGTGTGACAGACTGGTTGGATTCTGATCGCTACAAATTACACGTGGGTTCTCGTTAACTGAACACGCGTCAAATCGCACGTGTCAAATTAAGGAGAACCTGTTTCAAGCTCTCTTCTCCCAGAAATTGAATCGAGAGAATTCAAGAATTAAGGAGATAATTTTTGTTGAAGTAGATGTTTTGCGTCCATGTAAACGCCACAATCGATGGATGAAACGTACAACAGCGTCGCGTAATTAAAATCTGACGAAATGTACTTCGTATCCTTTGTCCGATTGATGTTTTATTTCTTCCATCGATTATGTTATAATTAACTTGACTTCTCACTGTGGAACATGAATGATAAACATAGTATGAACGTTCTGCTAACTACGTTTCAATTATTGAAAAATATATAATTAGAGATTAATTTGTAATAGGAAGAAACATGTTTAATGTTTGTGAAATACTCCGACAAACCTCTACTACTTGTGAGTATCTATACAATTGTTTCTATATTGTCGCGATATAATTTAGTTATAATTTAGTAGCGTTAAATTTTACTCTCGTGAACGTAATTAAAAGAATGGAAGGTAAATAGAGATTTCTTTTATCGACTAAATGTTACAATCGTCGGAAACGTTTACTTTGGATATTTTATGTAACTTTAAACAGTGTTTGTATTTCGTGAAGGCTTTTTCTTTGAATTTCAGATAAAATGCGTAGAAATCGTAGATATTTTTCCAACATTCTTCGTCCCTAACGAAAGGACTCATATTATTCTGTTCTACAAAACGAACGTGATACTATATCGAAAATTAAAACTGAATCAGCATCAAGTTATACGAATCAATTAAGGATACAAAAAGAAAAGAGAACAAATAACCAGAGAATACATAGAACATATTATTCAAAATTTTGATTTCGAAAATCGATCGTGTCGGCTGAATTATTAGTATCCTATACAATTCCGAAGCTAACTAGATCCATCGAGCCGAGCCGAACGAAAAGCAATCGCAGGAGAAAGAAAGAAAAAAAAAAGAAGAAGTTTAACTTGATAACATGGCGGAATTTGCATGGTTTCGCAGTCTGCGGGGGTGGCTTTTGTCCCTCGTTAAGGGTTTCCCATTAAGCGGCACCACGTAATTAGAAGTAGCTCGTGTGTTGCACTGGTAATTAGCGAAACGCCGGGGACGACATTTAGCCGGGTATTCGCGATCCCGTCTCCACCGAGGTTTCGAGTTTCGCGCCTTTCTTTCGTCTCGTTTTATTCCCTCTTTCCTCCCCCCTCCTCTTTTTTTTACCAGTTTCGCGCGAGTGCCGCATTTTTCCGATAGTTCGAACCGCGATAGTTCGGCTCCTCACCCCGAAATTCGACAGTTGAAACGATGCTGTTTCGCGGGTGCTTTTAATTATCACAATCGAGATCGTCTGCACGGTCTGGGTATTTAGGGACGCGCGGAATGTTTCTCGCCGAAAGCGGCGCCATTGTGAAAAATGTACGATCATTCGGCTATTTCTAAAACTGTCCCTGCCATTTTCGTGCCAATTATTGACAGAACGTAAATCGTGGAGCAAGTCTGCTATTTCGGGCATAATTAATACCTTCCAGTATTAAATTCTGGCCCTGTTTGGCAAAATAATTAATTATGAATCGCACAGTGATAAATTTACTGTACTTTATGAATTTACGTGAATTACACAACCGCGCGTGGGTATTATTTTAGAGAAATTGAAATGTAGTGAATAATTCCAGCTCTTTGTTTGTTGATCAAATTAATACGACTTATTGTGCTTTTAATGTTTATGCATTGTACTTTATCCTAGTTTCGTTCGTAATAAGAAAGAAGAAGAATTTCAATTTTCTCAACGTCGTATGATTATTAAAACTCGAGATTTTCATTAAAGAAAATGTGTGGTAAAATGATACAGTACAGACTGCTATGTTAGTCAAATATTTAGATGAATATATTTGTAGATGAATTCTTTTATCGGTTTACGTATTCTTGTATATTTTCTAGCACCTTGTATTAATATATTGTGTAAAAGATTAGGAAGAGAAATTATAATTTTATTTAACGTGTACTTCAACTACATGATAAAATAATACGATAATTTATATCAAACTGGTAGTCATAGTTTGAACAAAGCTAACATTTTATTTCAAGGGAAAGATTCATCCTTTAAAGATACAATAGCAAAAGACAACACAACAAAGAAAGGATAATAATACGTGTATAAATATAAATAAAATTAAAACTAAAATATCGAGATCAATTGAGAAAAATGTTAATCTACATTACGATATCCACATCGAAGTAGTAGAAGATCGTAAGGATCGAGATAAAGTATTCATCAGCTGTTGCCTAAAATAATGCAGAAGGTTCAGAGAGGAACAGCAAAAATTCATCGGGAAATACAGATTCTGTGAATTGAATCGATGGGTTCAACTCCTCGATACGTACACAGGCGAATTAAAAAGTAAAGGCGCTTCGAGTCGAACGGTAGGAGCATCGAGGTCGGTCAATTTTAACGAGCCATAGGAGAAGAATAACGAAACAAAATTGAACAGAGAATTTCGAGTAAAATTCAGAGAGAAATGGCAAATTTTGTTCACCGTAGTATCTCAACTGTAATCCACATCAACGAATGAAATTTCCAACACATCCGAGCGCTAGTACAATTCAAGGGGACGTCGCCAGAAAAATCTCAATGCCCCCAACGTGAAACTAAACGTTGGGTTCGTGGTTCGCGGACGTTGGTCATATTATATCAACGCGAGCGTGCCACGGTTCGATTCACGAAGGAGTAGTTCTCGCGACCAGCTACCCGGATAAAAGTTAATATAACCGCGGTTATTTATGCCGTGGCGCGGGAAGGCCGGAATTTCAAGCGGACTCGTCCGGCGCTTTGGCAGCTGTCGGCGTGCCGCCTTGTAAACCGGGGCGCCATTAAAAATTAATGGGAACGCGTTCCATAATGCAGCAGACTTGAATTTTCATTCGAAGAGGCCGAGGCATCGTTGCAAATGTTCAAGGATACACGTGCGAGGAAAATTAACCCTTTGCGCTCGTATTTATATTTGAGAAGTTTACCAATCAACTCGGAATTATTTTTCATATTCGATCAAAATGAAAACATTTTTCTGGGTCGTTCTAGTGGAAAAAAATTTTAAAAATACACAAACTTTATCTGCATCTCAACCCCTTCCTCGGTGAAAATCTACATAATATGTGTATATTGATTTTTCAAAATTTTTAAAAAATAAATAAAACTTCTAAATTGGAAGGAACACATAGGACACACAGGAATAATCGTGACACTACGTTGGCTATATTTATGGTTGTGCGTGTATAAGAGTATATAATAGCGTCTAATATATATGTAATAACTATAAAAAAATTTATGTTCTTTTATTTTTCATTTTTCTTTGAAGATTTTTTTATAAATAAATGATCTTGGGAACAATTAGCCAGAACAAAAGAGGAAAAATCTTTTGTTATCTTATTTATTTATTTTATTTTATATATACACATACATTTAAGCAGAAACTAGAATGTAATACTAATGTAAATATATGTATAATAATAAAATGTAGGATGGCGACTATACGGTGACATACGAGTGCAAAGGGTTAATAGATATCGCTTTGCATATCGTCGGAAAGTTAACTGCACCGAGGGTTAAAACGTCTCGGTAAGCGATAATTGGACGTCCTTGGTCGCCGACGTGCAAACATCGGGAAAACTACGAGCGAATTCCTCTTTCTTCTCTTTCGACTTTTCCTACTCGGTTTAGACAATCGAAGAGTGTGTCTCCTCAGAGCGGGTGATCATTGAATTTCATCGGGATTAGTCGAAGAGTTGATAAACTAGTAGGAGGATGTTGCCGACACCTGCGACGAGATTAGAGTCAGAAGCACGCGACGTTTCCAATTTTCCTCCTCGCTTCTACCTATTTTGCGTTTGTCTGTGTGGCGGATGTAGAGATTGTGGGGAACTGCAAGGGGATCTGCGATTTAAGACGGAGAGTCTTAGAGACTTTACGCCTGTCACAATCTCTTCTTGAATTTGGTTTACCGTAATGTGGTAAACTGTGCGATGAATTTCAATCCTTTTATTCTCTTAGTGTTCCAAAATCATTTTTTTCATTCCTTTCGTTGTGTTTGTGAATGTTACTCGTTCCGTAGTAACCAACTTTTTGTTCATCAATCCGTCGTATCCTCTCGTGAAGAAGAACACGATACACTGAAACTAAGAACAACGCAAAATCTAACACTCAAATTTCGTTGTTCGATCGTCGGTTTAGTCTTGATCATTTAATCAGATCAATCAGGACAGACAATGATCAGATTTCGTACACATTTATGTTCCTCGACGAGCCAGAATTTCCATCGCAACTCTGCACCTGTGACTGTCACACACGTTGCATCAACTTTCCAATGACCCTGCTCTCGAAGCCGAGAACACGACTCGCTCCGTTTGAAGAACGAAGGCATTCATTTTTCTCTCGCCGCAGTGTTTGTTTCAAGATTCGTCGGGACGTCGAACCAGATCGCGATCACCTTGGTCAAAAAACGTTAAAGAACGAACAAAGAGAGGAGAGTCTCGTTTACGCGTATTTGTCGACGTGGCAGCGATCCTTCCCCCCTCTCCTCCCCTTCCACGGATCCTTATCGCGTTTTCCTCGAAATTTTCTTGAGGGGAGAAAGGGAAACTTTCACGGCGAGGGGCGAACGAACGCGAATTGTCGTCGCCGTGAGACGTAGACGCCTTCCAGAAGACGTTCGCCAAGCAGTCGCGCGATATCCGAGAAGATAAGGTTACTGCGGGAGACGGTCAACAGATAGCGAGATTGTATAAAAGGCGTCCCCTTCGGCGGAGCGGTAAGTGGAGTAGACGGAGATTACGGGAATAACGACGGTTACGTGACTGACTTATATTACTTAAAGGGAATTCATCGTTCTTTCTTCTTCTCCCCTTTCTTTTTTCTCTTCTTCTTCTTTTCTTTCTTTCTTTCTTTCTTGTATATTCGTTGAAATTTAGATTAGGCAGTTGGGACACTCCCTTTATAAAGTCGCAGGCACTTTAATCCGCGTCGTGTAATTTCGACTTTGATGATTCTACGGAAAAGGTCCGTTGATTTTAATGAGGCTGGCACTTGACATTCCGTCAGGGTCGATATTTTCCTTCTGGTTCAGTTTTGCTCCGGTGTAATTATCAGGCTACGGAGATATTTATTTTTACGGAAGAATGAAGGAAGAACGAAGAGATCGAATATGTATTCTCCGTACAATATGTCATAAATCTTTCCTCTGACTTTACGCTAGTTCGTACACGCGAAGAATGAAAATTTAATATATGACAAAATGTTTTAGAATTTTCCGGAGGCCATTGTCATTTTGACCGAGAAATATTTTTTAGCGGGATATATGCTTTTCAACGATAGTCTTTCGAATCGTCTATCTCTGTCATAGTCACGAGTTTATAATATTGCATGATGGATATACGTATCTTCTTTTTACAGCACGTTAAGTGAGAGTTTTTTGTTAGTGAAAAATAGTTCAGCTCGTTTTTGGCGAGGAGCAAATGGTCCGTTCTCGAGATAAATCAAACGCATCTATACAGGGAAGTTTATCGCACGAGGCATCTGTTTGGCAAACGTTCCCCACTGTAAATCACTGGAATAGTGAACGTTCGGAGTTCACAAATTTTTGTGCTCTTTGTCAAGAGCATCTTCACTGAATATTTCCTTTGAATATCGTTTTAGCGTGTGAAAATACACTGTCCATATCTTCGAAACATTATGTCTCTGAAATGACGACGAAATTTAATAACAGGGTCCGTGATAGTTAGTATCTTCTTCGTCCAACATACTTAACACGTAGACGAATACAATAATTTTTCACGTTATTTCTGAAAATTAATCTTTTCACTTTTTGTCTCGTCTTTATGCAGGACGTAAACTTTCGAAAGAGAATTATTCCGTTCCACAAATTCGACAAATTCGGTTAATCGTGTACGCATTTCAGTAAAAACAAGAAGAGCGATTAATCAATCTGGTTTCTGAAAGAGCCATATGTTATATAAAGAACTAACTTCTTGAGAACTTCTTGATATACACTGGTAATTTTGTATTCTGTATAGGTACAGCCGAATCGAACTTGTTATTATTTGGTCATTCTTATCGGTGACTCGCATCACTTTCCTTGAAACGTGCCTAAAATATTCCTGAATCAGGGCACACCCTCGATCTGAAGGGCTGCAGGGTGAAGTTTCCTAATTTGATATTGTACCGCTGATCATAAACTTAGTTAAGAGTCCGGACGTCGCTTTGCAAGAAAAGTTTCGGTCGTAAAGCGGATGACTGGCTTATCAAACTTTCACTGCAGATGTGTGTCGAAAGAAGCGCGAATAAGAAGTCTTGAACATAATTTCACTCGGTATGTAATAGCAGAATCAAGAATTACGAATTAACAGTAAGATTAAGGAAATTAGGACACTTGTATGTTGATTATGTATGTTACACGAAACAATTGGAAATTTCATTAGCATTTACGCTGTTACGATTATATAGATCAAGTTATTGAAACAAATCTGGGAATGTGATCAAAAATCACGAGACCATAATAGTATTTGGAGTAAAAAGTATTTTTTTTATCATAAACAAATTTAAAATATTTATCATTCATTATATTAGGTTTATCATTCATTATAGGTTTATGCATTTTCAGATTGATTTTAAGCATAATCATAATAGTTAGATATTATATATTAATAACAGTCTTCTACGTTAAATATTCATATACTCTCAATTGTACGTTTCGAAGAAAAGAAAGAGAAGAAAAAACGTACGTGCACGCTGAGAGAAAATTTCTCAAAACCTCGTCACTCGATCCAAGGATCTCGCCATTTAAGTGAAATGTTTCAGGAAACCTCGCAGGAGAGTTTCTTTGTCTCGAGTGATACAACACTTCGTGCTGACTGTATCCTTTGGGTCGGAACGGAGGAATTAAATTTTTCCCAAGATTCCAGAGATGCACGTGAAAGGAATGGTTTCGCGCGTTCCGTCTTCTTTCGCGCATCTGCGCATGCATTTGCACACATACATACGAGTGAATACACGATTGCTCGCGTGCTAATGGTGTCCCCGGAATGGCGTCGCAAGTTGTAGACAATTCTCCCTTTTCTCTGCGACCGTTTCTCTTATTCCACTCTATTCTCGCTTGTTCCTCCTCGTTCTATGCACCCAGTATCCGCAACATACTTTCTTTCTACCTTCGTTGCTTCCGTCTCGCGATTTGCTACGTTACTTTCGTCTTGTATGTTTCTCCTTCTCTCTACGTCGATCTTTCATTCCCCCCTTTGCATCCATAATTTCTTATTCTTGCGCCCTTGTTGCCTCGATTCTTTTTTTCTTTTTTTTTTTTTTTTCTTTTCTTTCGACGAGGTGAATCAAGAAGTATGACTGCGACGCGGTCTAAAATCTTACCCTTAGGGATGGACTCTAGATTTCTCGGTTGTTTCTACAATCAGGTAGTTTCCGTTGCCGCGATTGCACGCTCTTTTACGTTTAACAATTGTTTGTGACACCGTATATTGTCAATATACTGTATATTTTTATGTGTACTCTTTAATGTGGAGAATGGTCAACGAATCGTAGATTTTTAAAACATTAATGGCAAGATGTTGTAGAAACTGTGTTGAACATACACAAGACTGTCGTCATTTTTTAATTTCAACAGAATTAACATGCTACATATTTCAGTGATACATTTTTGTCTTTTAAATAAGGCAAAAATAGGACGAATTTCATGAATTTCATCTGCAATACCGAAAACAAATATTCACCAAAATTTTATTATTGTTTTTTTTTAATTTAATACAAAAGCGCGATGAAAAATCCACGATCTGCCCATCATCGATGTTTCATACGAAAATATTTATTCCATTCAATTTGATAAATATTTCACACCGCTGTGCAATAATATCGGACAATTAAATATTAAACGGTAACAATATTAAAAATAAACAGTATTCCACGCGAAATCATGGATACACAATGTGCTCGTTATTTCCACAACGATACGATAATCGTATTAAGCTATCTAAACCGCAGATAAATCGCCATCCCCTCTCTCCGCGATCTCTCTATCCCTCTCTCGTGGCATCTCCTATAACATTAGCTTATATCTTTCTTTGCTCACGAGGCAACGTATTCCTAGGTATATGTGCCTTCGCACGTTCCACTCTGTGTCTCTGCACACGGCCGTGAACCTACACAACGCGTGTAATTTATGATACACGGGCCAGCGTAAGCCCCCATAGTTGGCCCTCCATGGGGTTCCGGTGTTGTGGAACGCCCCGTATCCGCTGCCGACATCACTGACACCCCTTTGGTTTGCGATGTCACTCTACGCCCTGTGGAGCTACCCTTTGCATACCAATATTGTTGTCCTATGCAAACGATTTACGCACGGGAGACCATGGGTGTCGGCTGTCGCCTCACGCGCGGCGAAAATCGTCCGAGCCCTTCAATTCCGCCCCCGAAATTCGACCCTTTAAACGTTGGAACTTCTGTCTGAAGGAAATTCGGTTCTTTGTAGAAGAATCTTTGCCTTACACGATGTACGATTCCCTCGATTTTCGAGATTTTTCACGATATCTGCTCTTTTAGGAATACTGGATATTATTGAATAATGCGTTTTACTGTTGTTATTGTCTCAGACTTAGATCTCAGATCTAGAGATATTACCGTTACAGTTTTCGTCAATGTTTCTCACTGGTCTGTTGTTAATTCCTGATGAACAAACGATACTTCTGAGTAGTTCTGTCTCTTATTTCAGCTAGAATCACCGTAATGCGCGTATATCGAATTTATTGAAATCACTCAAGACTAGTTCTTAGCCTGTTCATCTTCTTGCCACGTCAGCTAATCATCGACGTGACAGATGGAACGAATTAATAAAAATAGTAATTAACACGTGTACGAATCAATAAATTAATAATTGATGATAGAGAGAATGAATTAAAAAGTCATGATTAAAAATAGAATTATAATTAATTTCTATTAATAAGATTGATATAACAAAGAGTACAATATTTAATATTGATCAACTGAATACAGTCAAGTCTCCTATAACGCGGTCTTCTTATAACGCGTTTTTTGTAACAAGAACATTACAACTCAAATGGCTTAAAAATTTATCTATGGCAGCACTTATTCGATGTGTTAAATTGTTGTATGTAGTTGACATTTATGGGGTATTCCTGGTTTATCAATTCCACTTATCAAGGAATGAGGAAACGATATAGCATTGTTCTCTTTTAATTTATTTTATGTCTTTAAATGAGTTTAGACGTGTGTGTAACAATGTTCTTTTGACTTGTTTAATTTACGTTATTGGAATTGTAGAACATTAGAGAACATCTAGGTAAGATTTTTTATTTGCTGTATTATTTACCTGAAAAAGATAATTACACATAGGTTTGCAAAATGGCTGAAATAAATAAATAAATAAATTTGCAAAGTGAGGAGGATTTTCGGCGAATTAGAAAAAAAAGGGTTAGACTGCAAACATTTGACAGTGATGATGAATAATATTTAATACAATCTAATATGTATCAAATTAAGTTTTTTTTGTTTATAATTTTATTATATAAACTATGTATTATATATATTCAATAAACCTAAATTCAAATATGTGAAAAATCTACATATTCATTGCCATTTGTATTGTAAAATTTTATTTATTAACCGTATCAATGACAGCTTGATACTCTGAGAATGCAATTTTCATATAGGTCTGATTTATGTACAGTTTATTTATTTCCGAGATTCCATATAACGCCGTACGAATTCATTCAATTTGTATTAATTCTGAGTTTCTTCTAACATGCGGTTTCCATAGAGCGCGGTATAAATTAATCTGATTTGTCTTATTTCTGTGTTTCTCATGACGCTGTTTCTATAGAACGTATTTCCTGATTTCAATTAATTCCGATTTTCTTATAACACGGTACGAATTAATCGCGTTTAATAGGAGACTCGACTGTACCTCTGTCATAAACTTTCTTCGGCCCGTCACTGCGTGTTATGAGAAAGTAATTTCACATCTACGTAAACACGGCGTCTGTCATTCGCCTGTACGATTCAGGCGAATTCGATCACGATCGCGATCGCGAGGGGCTGGAACGACGCTTAAAGAAATTCGCGGCGCGATCTTTGCGCGCGACGAAGCGGCAACAGGACTTGTTCAATTTATCCGTTTGAATGGGGCATTTCTCTGATTACACGAGGTGCCGGCGAAATTTTTACGAACTGACTGAGCGAGAGCTTGGCTCCGAGAATTTAGTTTCAGAGGAAATTGAACGATCGATTTTCGTTACAGGTTCCGCGCGATTCCATTCCGCGGCTTTTTATTTTTATTTTTATCGTATCGTCTGATGGGATTATTGCAAATTTTAAGCGTACGTATGCCACGTACCACGCTGTTCGAGTTTCCAACTGGCGATTGCAATTTTTCACAGCAGTCACATTTCAATGAATAATTTCGCCTGTACGTACGTATGTATGTATACGATGTATTTGGCTGTTATAGTATAATCGACATTTTTAGATGTCGTTTGCGCTTACGAGGAGAGAAAAGAAACAGAGAAGAAGAAAGGAAATAGAGGTTGATCGTTAAAAAAGGAAACAAAAAAACAGACCAAGTGAAAATTTAATATACTGAATGTTAAATTTTAATTAAAAGTCTGTATTTCTTACCAAACTTCGGTATTAAGGAAATATCATTGATCGAGCACAATAAGCAGCGAGCAATTCTGCTTTAATTAAATCTTCTTAGCTGTGATGTTGAAAAGAAAAGAGAAGATTTTATTGAGTAATTAATGCACAATACGAAACTGACCTAATACTTTCGTAAATTTTGTTTATTAGTTAATCAAGGAAATAGTTCGGTGGTAATCGATTCGTGCAGTGAGTCGGATAGATGATTTACGCTTTAATCATAAACGCGGCAATCCAGGTTAATTATCCTGATAGAAATTTTACACGAGCACCGAGTGAATTCGAATCCGCAACGATTACCAAATTATTAAACAATATGTACAGTGTAAATAAATAGCATCGCGCGAGGCAAGCTCGCGAATGTACGAGAGAAACATTGAAAATTATTCAACTATTCAACTACTTCTACAAATAAACGAGTGAAATATTTTCTAAAGATTCATATTTCATCTTTCTTTGTTTTCTGTGCATTTCATTTTTTTTTTTAAATCAAGTATATCGATGTTTAAGTTACATAATATTTCACGGATAAAGGATCAGATTTTGTTCAACAGCATCGTATACAAAAATTCAAGAATATATTGTGAAAAGCTTGGATTATTATTTAATTTGCATTGTACCAAAATTTTTGTGAAATTTGCTCGTGTCGCGCGGAAAAAAACAGTCACCCGATATCGTATCGAGAAATACAAAAATTAAATCCAACACCCGAGTGAAAACGAAGTAATTACCAATCCTAACCAGATTTCACGCAATAAAGCTTTTCATCGTGTCACGTTTACGATTGTAAATTCTAACACGGACGATTAAACACGTCGTGTCCATTATTTTCATTCGGATACGGCCGCAATCTGTCGCTGTGAATTTAATCTTCTCGCGCGAAAGAATTCGAAAACGATTGTGAAAATGAATTGCGCGCGAGCTACGATCGCAGCGCGTTCAATTCCCGTGAAAAAACGACACCCAGCGAGATTCGGCGAGATAATTTCGGCTCGTTCAATTATACTCGCGCATTATTAGGCATAATAATTATTATTAGACCGTGGGTTTCACATTCACATTTTTATAAACAGAATTTTAAAAAAGGAACGTAAATGACAACTATTGATTTCTGTGCCAATTATTACGTAGAATATTGCGCTTTGGGTATTTCATATATATTTTTTTTTCATCTTTGCGCCTTGAAATTTCTTACAAAAAGTCCATAAAAATCCGCAGTCTGATTATTACAGTAAAATAATAATAATGAAATATAATATCAATATAATATCAAAACATAATATCATTACGTTATATTATTAATGTAACTAATGACATTTACTATTAATTATTGGAATCGGATCGAATATGTATTTAAATACGAATGTCGGTCATGTTCGACATCTAAGTACCGTTTCACGAGTGTCAATCGAAAAGTAAAAAATATTTCAAATACGCTTGCGATGTGTTCGTGTTCACGCGAGCAATAGATGGATACGTAATGAAATGAATGTATTCATTTCGTGCAAGCTGGTCTCGAGCTGCATGCATCGAAAAAGCTCAGAAGTAGCTTCGATGTTTGTAAGATTCGTGACATTTTCACAAACAGGTTAAGTTGCATTGCGCATTTGAAGCAGATTGGAATTTTGGTCGATGGAAAAAAACGATCGGTACGATCAGAAGAACGAAGACTTGCAATCAGAGAAAATCACCAAGCTCATTTAATCATTTCTCGTCTAAGAAACTCATTTGCGAGCTCACATTTACCTAGACAGCGGTCTTGTTCCTGATGAAAAGCTAGCAACGTTCCTCCAATAATCTATTAGAAGTGCGTGCACTAGGCGCGTACTTTGGCGAGAAAGAGCAACGGGGAACATCAATCTTCGTTGAGAGAAAATTTCATAAAGAGAAAAGGAGAAAGGAGGGAGAGAGAGAGAGAGAGAGAAGGAAAAAGGAGCAAAAGGAAGGTTCTACGATGGTAAAATAATGGACAGCTCTTTGCGCGCAGCTCTCTGCTCTCGACAATACCCAACGCGAAACGAAATTTCCCTAAAAGATATCCCCTACTACGTTTTCGCATCGTTGGTCGATTTTCAGTCGATTTATCTCGGAACGTCGTAACTACGACGAAAGGTCAGCAAAGAGTGGCGTCTATTTATCCCACGGGATTGCACCTTCTTCCCCGTGCAATTTCGTTTTCGGGCAATCTCCATCTAGCTACGATCGAATCGTCCGTCGAACTGTTTGGTTTTCGTACAGTTTCCCTTCGACACTTTCCACGCTCTCGTTCTTGATGGTTACACGACGTATGCGCCATTCCAGGTATCTCGCTGTCTCGTAAATTTCCAATAATGTTCCTTGGCTAACCTTGGCTAACCTTGCAGTGAATTTCACAGTGTTTCTTGAACAGTGTTGCAGTACACTGTATATTCGGATATTTCGTATATTATTTATTTCGTATTTTCTGTCAATTGACGAAAATCATGCACGTTGCACGAAATAGTTTGAAATTACAGACTATGGACTTTTGGAAATTATTTTTCAGAGTTCACTGGATTTAGATTATTTTTTACTTCAGGCTTGCATCTCGCCCCGTCGAGATTGTTTCTTTTAATTGAGGTGTAATATTAAAATATTTCTTGTCTCAGGATCTGTGAAACCCTGTGAAAATCGTTTTCATTTCGTCACGAAATAAAAAAAAAGAAAATGCACGCAACATACTTGCAAAATGTTCTCATAAATATTCAAATACTTTCGCGAACCATCTCATTCGTTTTGCGTCAGTTCAATTTCTCACAGATACGACGGCAACAAAGCAAAAACTACGACCCGAGCAAAACGTTGACCAACAGGAAAACGTGTAGTTATCACGATTAAAAATCGTCGTGAACGAGAAAAAGCTGCGGTAATTTCCCCAGCAAGGTTTTCCTTTCGACAAATAGTTGGTTCGAACACGCTCTGTATACGGGCACGTTGCCGAAACAATTCAAGCAGCGTATACTTCAAACGTCTTTTATACTCTAAAACCGAAACACTCGCTGACACGTCCACAATGCCAACAACGGAATTAGCATTTTTGTTTCTTTTCTTTCTTCTCTTTTTTTTTCTTTTTTTCTTTTTTTTTTTGAATATGTTTCAACCAGCGGCGAACGCTTGCAGCGGACGCACGCATTAAGTGCGTTTGTTTTGTCTGCCTTTGAAACGACGACGCGTTATGATGGTGTGTACATATGTACATATGTCCGACGAAAAAGAACGTGGTCGTACGATCGTGTTGCCCGGCTCGATAATCTTCTCACGAGGATTACAATGTTCACGGGAACACTTTGTGCTATCGTCTCTCTTTTCACTCGTCACGTTTCGTCAATCTGTCGTTCTCTGCTTGCCAACGCGATTTCACAGAGAACCTTTACAGTGAATTTGTACTTTGAAGGATGAACGAATACGAAGTTACTTGTAGTCAGGTAAAGGATTTATTTTATTCAATGTTGCATGATGCACGATTCGATCCTTCGCGAATTTCGTTTTGGAATCTTCTCGAAGCGAGTTTTTATTTTTAGCTAGTTGTTCCTTCGAATATTCGATTCAAGGACCGATTGTATATTAAAGTAGAGACTTCAATGAATTTTCTCAAGTTTTTTAAAAGTCAAAAATAGTAAAAAAATTCGTCGCGATCGTACACGACCGAAATTGCTCGCGCAAGCTGCGAAAAATATAATTGTCTGAGGTTTGATAGAAAACATAGCAAAGGAATAATATTTTTGGAATAATATTTGGAAATTGTAACGTAGGAATTATCATATTATGTATGAAAATGATGTAATATTTAATACAGAGAAGAGTACCAATACTTATTTCCATCAAAGTAGTCTGGTTTGTTGTCCACATTTATTGTAAATGTAAACTTTTTCTCTTGAATTAAATGCTTTATTCTTGTGTCAAGAATGCTCTTTGCATCGCCAGTATTTCAGTATCTCAATATTCGTAATACTCTGATACTGAGAGATAATAATTTCCATCGTATAGAGCTCTCGATACTCTGGTATAATACATTAAAATTTCAGTAGCCTAATTGCCTAGAACGATGCTAATGGGCCGGCGCGTTAAGCTGTATTATTCCCTTCTGTTCTCAAAATTATAATTCTTGAATAATTCTGATCTACTTAAGTCAACATGATATGTCTCGAGTGTAAAGAAAATTATAAATATCCGGCGACCAAAAGAATGTTCATAAAATAGAATTATACTTAATAGGATCGATTGATGATGAATCGATGTAATGTACGATCTGAATTTTGAATTCTTGGATTGAACGACAGAAATTCATGAAATCCTAACATTTCGTCATTTAATCATAAAGCTGAATAAAATGCTGTAAAATAAAATCACACAGCGGGTTTTGAGGGATCTTCGTAAAAAACGAGGTGATTTCAGTCTTCAAGATGATGGTGGATTTGATCATGAAAAAAATTTTTTGCAATTTTTAGAGATGTTTGAATTTTTACGATTTTCGAGAAATATGAAAAAAAAATATCTTTGCTTTTCCACGCGATGTAAAATCATCGTAGGGGAAAACTCAAGATCGTGAAAAAGATCCTATAGGTTATCGACAATTTTTCATTTACACATAGATTAATATCACGTAGATAAATTTTTTAATCTGTCAATGTATGATTTCACAATAAGAGTGATGTAGTTTAACGATCCTCTATTTTGCAGTTAATAAATTTCAATTTTTCAACATAATCCATCAACAACATACGCATAAATCAAACAATACTCTTCGAAATATCTACATCATACGTTGATGTGATTTCAATCATCACATCGACGTCACGAAACAATCACCTAAACATCCTGTGGTCAACTTTCCAGTAAAATATTTGCCTGCTGACATGCGTATAAAACGATTCTTATTGATTTACGAGTGGTTAATATTTCGATGGACGCGTGTCACATAGATCCGTTTAGTTTGCGCGCAATAAATATTCATTACTCGTGCAAGCGCACGCGTGTAATCGCGTGTACATTGTTGTTTAATGTGTCCGATTGCTTGGATTGAAATGGACTGATCATACAGTGCAATTTCTAGCAAAACATCGAAAAAAATTTTCAAATTAAAATTGATTTTTTGGTGAAGGTACTAAACTGATATTTAATTAGAAACTTTACAGAATGGTAATAATGATACAAACCTATCATAATCAATATACAAACCTATTTCTCATTCATATTAAAACAATGATAAATATAGGGAAAAGATTTAAACAGAAGCTGAATTCGTTCTTAACGTGTTTAAAAGATGATTCTCAAAATAAATTTTTTTTTTTCCATTACCTTCACCGTCGATATGTAACATTGTAAATGTAAGTTTTCCAGAAAGTCGATTTAATGTAGAACACTATTAATTGCCTCTAGCATATTTTTAGATTTTGGAACATCGAAACTCACTATAAAGGAAGAGATTAAAGAATTATTTTAGATTCTTGGATGATATTTTTCAATTGATATAAATTGATAAAAATTCGACAAAAGATCGACGACATACCGATTACATTTACTGTAGCACGATCAACGATTTTCAACTCACTGGTCACATATGTAATCCGGGGCAACGTGTATTTCTAAGTCGTTGAATCTCTTCTTCACGGTATTTCTTCACTACTACATCCAGCTTGCGTGCAAGTTTGTATTTTCACTGGCAGAGTGTAGTAAAATCGTTCGAGTAACCGGTGTAAGTTACATTCGGTGGGTACAGAAGCTGAGGTTGCGACGCGGTTCCCATGACTAGCCTAGTTTGCCAAGATACTCGAAGCTTGCCTTTCGAGCTCTGCCAACGAGAATTCGATGCTTGGCTCTTCTAATACGATTTTGTAATTTCAATAAGGAGAGATTGCTCTGTGGTAATGCGTGTTCAGCGATTTCAATGAAAACTGCAAATACGAAATATTCTTAATTAGATGAGCGAAATTTTTGAGAATACCTTCAACCCTATAAATTACACAATCTAATCACGATCAATTGAATTATTTATTCGCGAGTTTGAATTATTTTATCGTACTAGACTTGAAACAAATCTGAAAGAGTTCTGGAATAATTGTCAGCGTCTGTTCGATTTTTCAAAACTATATATGGAAAACACAAATTAGTTAAATTTATCTTTTCTAGACTTTAAAATAAACCTGAAAGAGTTCTGGAATAATTATTAGCTTTGTTAGATTTTTCAATGGTATAGAAAATAGTGAAAATCTGATGAAATCTTACTCCATTTTCTCTTCTCTCCACCAAACACTCGGAATTATGCAATAAACGAATCGATACGCTTCGCTTCGAGGAACAGAGGATCGGGCAATTTGTAGGATTCTCGATGCCCTAAGATATACGCATTCGTCTTCCGATCTCACCTTAACATCTCGCCATGCTTAGTGCTTCTTTTAATTGAACCCATGGGATTAAGCTCAGGGTATCGATCGCTTTATTCTCCGATAGAAGAAATTACCTTAGTTTCGGTGAAATTAAAGAACTGTTAATTACTAGTTACCAGTGATATTACATTTCAATATTGCTGGTAATTGCTTGTAAAAGAAAATTGTACTTATGTTATACAGGGTGATTCACGTAACTTGTATAGCTGAAGTAACCTTTAAATTATGCGTCTAATGAAAAGTTGTTTAATATAAAAATTGTATGGTTTCAAGGGAGGCAAAATAATATACTCTATAATTATAAGAATTTTTACAATATATTGCCTTTACTATAAAATATGCGTGCACGATAATTCACTACTGATTGTTAAAAATAAAACAAGACTTTTGAACGTAAAACACAATTTTTCATCTTCTGTAATTCATGTCTGATAATTCACAACGCTAGCATGACAAAAAGTTTTATCAAAACTTTATCAATACAACCCGAACATAAAGAGAAAAAGAGTAATAGAAAACGATGTCTATCACGATTTTTTTCTATTGTAAATTGGACGACAATGATCGGAACCCCGGGTTCACATAATACG
Organism: Tetragonula carbonaria; assembly: GCA_032399595.1. Taxonomy (NCBI): domain Eukaryota; kingdom Metazoa; phylum Arthropoda; class Insecta; order Hymenoptera; family Apidae; genus Tetragonula; species Tetragonula carbonaria. Next base: position 11,376,998 of record JAUCRC010000002.1, read on the forward strand.
TTCACATTCGGTATTTTTTCCACGTTCGAGACTGTCTTTCGACACACACGTTCCACACATCGTTGTCCATCGCATTGGAGGATATCTCTCATTGCGGGAATTAATCGGCGAAATTCTGGCAAGCAATTAATTATCTTGCTTTTAACAATTTCACGCTCCCCTTTGTCCCGCTTCACTGTTCTCATCTGGCTGTGTCATTCATGTACAAAATCGGCCCGGTTCACCGTTTTACAGTGTTTTTCGTGGTGCATGCATTGGGATTTCGCTGACAGCGCGTCCGATCGTTTATTCGACTGCGAGCGAAACGAAATTAACGTAACCTCGTTCGCTTAATCGGCCCGTTTACACGACCACCGCCGATTGCGTGGGCATCATGATTTCGTACTCGTACCTCGTGTTATGGAACAACCGGTTCCCGATTGAAAAACTCCAGCCCTCTTTTGAGACCGCTCGGAAAATCGGTGCGGTTTAATTCTCCGGTTTAATTTGCAAGTGCATCGCGGTGCAACAAACACGGACAAAGTGCTCCTACATTTTATTTCGGGACGAGTGGCTTTGAATTTTTATTATTTTTCGTTGTAATCATCAAATGACGTTAGAATTTTAATATACGAAAATGTATGTGCTTTCAGCTATTTGTAAGAAAGAATTTTAATTTAAAAAAAAGAAAAAAAATTGAAACTAAGTACTAGTAATTAATAAAAATAGTAAATAAGCCTGTTTCGTAACAGTTATAAATCCAAGAAGTTTGTTCTTCTCTTTTTTAATTATTTTCTCGGGCAATTGAAAATCTCTCAGCGACGACGTCGAAGCGTTAGAAAATTGTGGCAAAACTGTTTTGATTTTGAAACGCCGAGAAAGAAAATTTAAAATTCTCTTTTAATCGTGTAGTCATACGAACGTAGTTTCTTTATAAAATACTTTAAAACGAAAGTATATTGTTTCTCGAAAGCGAAGAGTGTGAATATATCAATTTGAGTCGCAACGGTTTTCGTCGAATGTCATTTGACGTTTCGCCCGCTGAAAAAGCACGTTCGAAGGTGGCAAATGTTGAGGAACGAGGCTTCCGGGGCTGAACGAACACAGATATTATCGTGTGAAGCTACGCTTGGCAAAGTGCTGTTGAAATATAATTAACGTCGCTATAAATTATATTTACTGCCGGCAGCACCTACGTATGCGTGACCCATAATTCGACTTGCAGCCGCGACATATTCTGGCCCGGCAAGCTTTATGCGAGTTTTAATATACGACTATTAATAAAGGAATGCCTATGATGGAAGGCCAACACGTTAAAGACAGCTTATTAGATTCTGTCCGTTATTCTGGGAGACGTTCTCAGGGATTACCGGTGCAAACTTAATTGCCTGACGAAAGATATCGCGGAGTGAAGGGTTTCTTTCTTAACATTTGCGTTTCTTCACGTTCTTCGCCCGATAGCGAAAGAAATGAAAGGTTTGGGCTCAATGGAATTAATCGACTCTCTTGGCCAGTGTCAGAATTCATCAACTTCACTAATCAAATTTCACAAATTTCAGACATTTATTATTTTTACAAGTTTTGCGTTAAAAAAAGAATTGCTTGTGTATTTTCTTTACTACTTTTTGCAAGATTACAGACGTGAACCATATATTTATGCATTTATGTATTTCTATAAATATAATTATACAATATCCTAGAATAATTACACGTACGACTTTAATGATTATATAATTATACACACAACAGTGCAGTTTAATTGACGTAATTATATATACAGAAAATGAAGATGTTAAATCTTCGATCAATTTGTTCCGATGTCAAATTAATTTCGACTTGGATTCGCGTGTATCGATCTTCTTCAACTGAATTAATTCGCGCGTATATGTTTATGATAATGCACGAGATAGATGATTTAGAACTTTTAATTTTCGGATCGACCGAAAATTATGCAAAAATAACGTCGTGTGAAATAACGTCACAGCTGCGAGTCTAAAAATTCGCTCCGTTGTTCAATTACGCACCCTTCATACCCTTTCTCTTGTTTCAGTTATCTCGAGTTTTCGAATGTTGAACGAAAACACTCTCTCGCGAAAAACGCGAGAAAATAAATAAATAATACGCCTGAACGGCGGAATAATATTTTAATTATCGGATGAATAGTTCGCGCGCGAACGCGATTCGATATCGAGCTCTCGAGGAATCGAGTTCCGATTTCTGGAAAAGTGACAATCGCTTCTGTGCTTGTCTTTAAGTCTTTTCTTTCCTTTCATTTCTTTTTTTTTCTTTTTCTCTCTTTTTTCTTTTTTAAACAGCCGAACAAACTGTCGAAACGCGTAATTCCGTACGAATGGAGGACGGGTTCGAAACGTATCGCGAATCACGAATTACTTTCGCAAACCGCGGAATAATGGCGTCAATGTTTCTCCAACTGCGTTTCACCCCGTTCGTCTCAACTTTCCATGAATTTCCTGCGAAATCGTTTCGGAACAGCGTTCAAAAGGAGAATCGTTCGTTTTCCTAAACGCGCGCGCGCGCGGTGTAGTTTTTTTTTTTCGTCGCTCGTAACGAGGAGAATCGACTTTTAAATTATTACCAACCAATTCGGGAACACTCTGTACTACTACCGGTTACTTTCAGCCGGGAAGGAGCCGCCATTTTCGCTCTTTCGCTCGTTGCGTTTAGGTATCCGTTTTTGTGCCGTTTTTTTTTTTCAATTTCAATTCCCCGGTATGTTGCATTAACGGTAAAAACCACCAGAGTGAAATGATTCAAAAATTCGAAAATTATCATTTTTTCGTGCCACAGAGATCTTGTAGATTTACGACAATGAATTTTTCGAGATTACCACTGTTCCTTTGTGAAACGTACGACCACAAACTTTGCGGTCCGTTTTTCTATTTTTTTTTTTTGCGATTTTTCGTTTCTCCGATTCAAGTTCTGTACATTTAGTTGTCGATAATTTTAGTGGTAATTTTGAAACACTTCTTTACGAAAATGATCATTTTTTCGTGCCACAGAGATCTTGTAGATTTACGACAATGAATTTTTCGAGATTTCCACTGTTCCTTTGTGAAACGATCACAAATTTTGCGGTTCGTTTTTCTATTTTCTTTTTTGCGATTTTTCGTTTCTCCGATTCAAGTTCTGTACATTTAGTTGTCGATAATTTTAATGATAATTTTGAAGCACTTTTTTATGAATATAATAACTTACGTTATAACAACTTCGTTTCTAGGAGTCCATTGACATCGAGCATCAACAAAATTGATCAACTTCTGTTATTCATATCTGTTAGCTCTTTTTACCCTAATAGCTCTTTAAACAAGTAAGAACAGAGTATGGAAAAAGCTTTTATTATCCGAACGGCTTTATGCCCCGTCATGTTCGAGTAAACGAATTACTCCATTGTATTACGAAATATTGACGGGATGTCCCGTAACCGGCACAACCGTGTAGAAGATGATTCTATTATACATGAAAAAACGAGTCGAAAAAGAAGGAATGAAATTTTTTGTTATTCAGAGTCTCCGTCTTCGAGAAAATCGACCAAGTATGTTTGAATTTAGCTAATTATAGATGTGACGGAGAAGAATAATTAACACGAAATTATTCTGTGTAAGAAAATAAATAAATAAAAGTAGAGTAAAATCCTTTTGCAAGATGTTTCGATTGCCGAGAAAATCGAGTATGAAAATTTGTACAAGTATACGTGTATCGAGACTATTTTCAACGAAAGATATTCAGATAATACCTTAAGCGAAAGAATTTCATTTTCACTTATTTTTGCGCCGAGAATATGCCCTTGTGCCGATTATCTTCTGCTCCTGCCAATACAGAATTAATTAAATTCAATACATTTGATTGAATTTTCAGATTCGTTTTTCACGGGAGCAAAGATGAAAAGAAACTTTTATTCCTTTCTTTCGACTCGACGTACGTTTTTCACGTAGAATCATCGTCTACTCGATTGTTACCGGGCAATTACAAGTTCCCTGTTAGAGTCCAACAGCAATCAGAGTAAAAGTAAAAATTTGTCTACCTTCAAAAAAAAAAAAAAAAGAAAAAAAACATGACATGGTATTTTATACGTTGGAGATTGATTGTTTGTGAGCAGTGCGATTAACGAAACGTGACAAATATAATAGAATGTATAATAAAATTAACATTCCAAGTGTGGCACGTTGGTACAATGGCATCCATTGGTGCCCATTATTTCACCGTTTACACGCACGCTTCGTGTAAAAAAGCATCAACAGGTGTAGCACGTACAACGTTGAACTGTTCCTCAACGACACTTGAGCGTCGCCGACTAAGCGTCGCGACGCGTTGCACCGGGTAAAGGGGAGGGGGGACTCGTCGAGTTGTTCGGTGTCCGAGTCAATTCAACCCACGGTTTTCTTTTTTTTTTTTTTTTTTTGCATCACGGCGCCTCGCGACATTTTTCATCGGCCGATCGACGACAGTTGGGAAACTTTCGTCGCTTTCGACGACTTTTAACGAGGCCAGTTCCACCGGCCTCTGAGATTCGCGGTATTTAGCGATGAAAAAGTCGCTCGACTTTTTTTCGAGGATAGCTCTACTTTATAATAGTATTATATAATTTATAATACAATTTGTATATTTATATTATTGTACAATACTACTGATATTATTATTAATAATAAACAAATTGGTCAACGGAACATTGAGGTTAAAAGCTCTAAGAATAAATTATTGTGCGGTGATAATTGAAGCCACGTTTTGAAAATTATTATGAGAATAAACGTAACGAAAAAACAACGTGAACGTCAAATGTTACAAAGTTCGAAATCTCAGGGTTCGTAATTGCAATAATAGTACACGCCGCACGGACGTGTCCTAGTTTGGTGAAAATAATTTCCACTATTTCTTGGTTTTCATAAATGTTAAACGTTCATTGACTCGCAATATTCTCTGCATGAACAACTTGAGCCTCCATTGACACGCGAATTTCATTTGTCACCTCGTTGCAAAAAGACACGCAAAATTACATTTCCTCGAGGTTGATGAAAAAAATCGCTGTTGCTTGAAATAATACGACGGAAATACGCGTTTTACGCGTAATTCATTGATGATATCGCGATCGGGGGTTTATAAAAAACGAAAAAAGAAAGAAAAGTTATAAGAAGGCTTAATTAAAGTCTGCAGTATGAATAACAATTTAATTCCAGCCCGCTTATGCGTTTCAGCGTTATATAACGATAATATATACGATTAATCCGTTTTTCATCAATTTCGACAGCAGTAAATTGTTTTTCGTTCATTCATCGTTTGATCCTTTCCGCTGGAAGCTTTATAATTTAACAATGCTCTTGAACGTTCGATCATGAAACATTCACGTGCTCTTGGACTCGTTCTGGTCCCGTAACGATAATCCCTGGTTAATCGTGATGCTTAATTAAGTACACGATTCGTGTAACGCGAGAAACAGGCATTCCCTGCTCTATTGAGCCGGATCGTCGATATGGATCGTGAATCGATGCCGGTCAGCGATATTTCGCCGAGCGGACGAATCGGTCAACTTCAGCGCGAGTTTCTGCCCCTTTATCAAACGACAATTTCGTCTGCCTTATCGTCGATTTATTAATAAGAGAGCTCTAACGATATTCCTATTATCGAGTATCATCGTAGAATTCACGTGAGATCGTTCATGGTGTAGTGCATACTAAATTCTAATTTCTACTACTAACAACGAAGATATTTTTTTTTTTAATCGAGGAATTTCGACGTTCACAAAACGAGTAGAGTTTGAGAGAAATTCTGCTCGATGCTCGATCAAAATGGAGAAAGAACATTCAATTCTTGTACGAAGCACAAGCGCTTGGAAGTGATAAAGTTCGAGGATTTGGAAATTCGAAAATTTGGAGAATTTACAATTTCTCCACTCCAAAGTCCGGAGGGATTTAGAAATCACGGGACTCGAAATTCTGAAAAGAATTTTTAAAAAGTTTCAAAAAATTCGTACACGTTCTTTATTTCCGTGAAACGAGAATATCAAAAGAGCTCGAAAATGCAAAAAAAAGAGTAAAGCTTTTCAATTTCAACTTTCGTTCTGTTTTCGTGCATTAAACATCGTTTTAAAATATTTCAGCGGTAAATATATCCATTACAACGAGAAACAGCCATCGCTGCTTTTAACTAAAATGTAATCCAAGTAATGTTATTTTCCATATACGTACACATATCGTTCCACGTTCCAGGATAAATTACAACCTGTTAAATCGTTGATTCGGAACGAATTGATGGTTGCTTTAAAAGCGATCGAGTTCCATTGAAATTTGGTCGTCAATTTTATAATCAGAATCATAACGTTAGAACGTTCTCGCATTTTACGATTTTTTTTTGTATTAGTAATCTACAATATAAATCGTTTATCGACGAAATTGCTTTTAACGAAATTAATAAAGGCAAAAAAAAACAAAAAACCCTCTTTTGTACGAAACCTCCTTTCCTACTCTATAATTCAGCCATAAAAAGCTGTTCGTTACTTTTTCATCAGCATCGGACGCGAATTTCCTTGGTAATTGCTTTCGTTCGTGCTTGATTGACTGCCATGTGTTTTCGTGAATTTGTTTTCACCAGACGAGAATCGATATTTAACCGATATTATTTCGTGGCAGAAGGCATACATTATTGTACTGCAGTGTTTTGAAATTATTTCGAATATAGTGATTAGCGAAAGTAAAATCGGATTAATGTAACGTTACGTGTATTATACGAAATATCAGCACTGTAATGAAACTCTTCTTTTTTTTTTTTAAGAGTTTGTGTTCATCGTGTGTACAAATCTTTAAATTTTGCATAAAAGATATGTACGTAGTTATATAGATAAATTTTTGAACGAAGACAATGTTTTATGGAAAAATATCACTTCTCTTAAGATTAAACAACCCAATTATCCATCACGTATCAAATTCCGGATTTTTATGCAATTGTGGGAAATTGTGGTGCTACAAATACGCACACGATGAACACAAAAAATGTATATAATATTCAAAGCGTAATTCTAAATTAATTTTCTATTTAAGTAAGTAGTTTTTTTTTCTAATTTCCTTCGTATTCCAAATTCATTACCTATCCCTTGGATTATACATATCAAATTAATCCAAAATTGATTTATGTAGATTCTAAATTAAATACTCAGTAGAAACATTAACATTTGTTATACATTTATTATTTGATAGTTATTCACGTTGTATACGAATTTTAATTAGCAAAAAAAATGAAAAGCACAAAGGATCTTGTATTTATACGCATAATCGTTCCAACTATACTGCACGCGCTGAAAGTGTTGAGAAACAGAAGTCGATGAATACGAATGCTCGAAACTTGATTTTCTCTTAACAATCGACACTCGACACTGCCTGAGAGTCGAGGGACGTTAATTTCGCAGGAGTAACATCTAATTATCGGCTGAAATTTAATTAAGTATTCACACGGCGAACGCGGCTGACAGAGCATCGCATCGTGTTTCCACGCGCTCTCGATTCTGTACAATATCGCGCCGGTTCAAACACTGTTCCATTATCAGTAATCGTGGAACTGATAAGCTGTAAGTAATTTACAGTCGGTTGGTCTTTGGAATTTCACCTAGCGTGATATCGATTATACGTTTTATCGTTCGTAAGCGAGAACTTCGACAGCCCCTTTTGTTTCCTTGCTCTCTTCTTCTTGTCACTTTCTTGCGCCGCACTAGAATCGCAGTTTGAATTTCGCGGGTTTGTTAAAATGAGGGGTTTCACGAGAGCGTTGTTGTGCACACTTTTTTTTACAGCGATGTTAGAATTAAAAAAAAATTTTTCTTGAATAAATAATAAATATTTTACTTGTGATATTGATGTTTCAAATGTTCTTGATTATACTTAGAGATGCCATAACATAGTTATAGTTACAATGTTCATATTTCTCAGAAAAATTCTAAAAAGAAATTTATGCACACTTTTTTTACAGCGATGTTAGAATTAAAAAAAGAAATAATTTTTCTTAAATAAATAATAAATATTTTACTTGTGATATTAATGTTTTGAATGTTCTTGAATATACTTAGAGATGACATAATATAGTTATAGTTACAATGTTCATATTTCTTAGAAAAATTTTAAAGAGAAATTTTTATGCGAGAGTCCAGGTGACTCGAGAGCGTTGCCTTGGCAAGTAATTTGTGAAGTTTCGACAAATATTTGGCCACAAGTAAATACCTATTACAAAACAATGTATAAACAGTTGAGATTTCATTTCGTTTTTGCAGCTTAAAAAAGGAACAATCGTCCAATGATTATTGAGCGGAGACGTAACCTAATTGATCGCAGCGTGCTAAGAAACTCTAGCTCTGTTCCATCAAACCCTAACTACGGAACATTTGGTACAATGTGTAATTAATATCTATTCAGAATCACAGTATACGAGAGCAGCGATCCTCGAATTGTTGAGCGCGATAATCGTGACTCTGGGAGTTGTGGAATGTGATAGCGGAGTCCAATACCGATGTCTTTGAAGTTGTAAGACGCATTTGTGGTGACCCACCGTTTGTTGAACATGACGATAATGACCTCATGTAGCAATTAAATTTAGTGATAGAGTATCCGTACCGTCAGCTGTAGCCAGTAGCAACCTCAAACTGATGGAGCAACATAGCACCAAGTATATAAGCTCTATATAAGTATATAAGTCGATATTTACGTACACATTATTATACATTTATTAGCAAGAAACAAAGAAAAAATTATAATGAGAGAAATGACAGAAAGAATAATGTTTTTCTTCTTTTTTATCGAAGATTTATCGAGCATATTTAAATGAGGAACGGATATTGAATAGAAGGTTATTCTATTGCTATACGTGTATTTTTTTTTCGACATTTTATTGAACTTTGAACACTAGAGTTAAACAACAAAAGATTCAAAAAGTTCCAACATTTCGTCATTTGACCTTAATGTTTAAGGTTCAACAGAATTGCAAACAAAAATCGTACATCGAGAGATGATTGTAAAGGGGAAAATTCAATTTTCAAAACGATGGTAGATCAAGTTAAGGAGAACAATTTTTTAATGGTTTTACAGATGTTTAAATTTTTGCTAGTTTCGAGAATAAAAGTACTCCTACCGTTTCTCACCCGTTATACATTATGACGTGTATTTCAATAATTAAACGAACTCAAAATAGAAGCTTTACGCTTTAAAATGAATAAACCAAATATATCCTTATACGATTTTCTTTTACAAAGCTGTAACAATTATGCGTTCAGTTGTTTGCTCCTTACTATATATCTTTCAATTTAAATAAAATGATTCTTCCCTCACGGTGGATTTACAGTGCAATTGTAAAGTGAAAAATCAGAGTGCATGTATTCTGAAAAAAAAAATATATATATTATATATATATATATAAATATATAAATATATAAATATATAAATATATATATATATATTATGTAAAAAAAAATATATATATATAAAATCTTTTTATGACATTCAATCTGTAAAATGATTTATTCTGAAAAATACGTGCAAAATATTTGCGCGAAGATCCACAGAAGAGTCTGATTAATTATAATGTACGTATTATACATATAATATTATAACGACTCGATATTGGTGTCCGAATACCGGTGATGTTTGATTGTGACGGATCCAATACTGCGAGTTATTAATCACATGAACCGGCCGGATTTAATAACAGTAATCTCCGACCTGTAATTGTCGATGCACGTTGACTTGTTTGATTTAAGAGTCATTAGTATCGACGTCTGGGACTGGAGGATCATTATTGTCAACAAGCCGGTTCGAGGATCGCCCAATATGAACGCGCGTAAATTTGAGATAGTCAACGTCATGTCGTGTAAACCGCAGCACGTCAACATGATATCCTCAGGCACTGGGACATCGATATTGATTTGTTTGATTTGCGGGATATTAGCGGTGATTTCTACAACTAAGCAGGCTTGCATTGTTAAATATGATAATTGGAAAGTTATTGACACGAATTTCGGTTTGTAAATATCCCGCTGATTGCGAATAATTAATACAGTTGCGTAACGTTCGGCTCGTTACCATGGAGGTTCCACTATTGGCGCCTAACGATTCTGCAACAATCATTTCAACTTCCTATTTCCCGCTTGTAATTGGTTAATGAGTATCTGACGAGTAAAGCAGAATAAAAGTGTGATAAAATATTCGTATCTTCAATGAAACAGAAAACACGCTGATCGTGTCGGTGTTGAATGAAATTTCAATCTAAAACATCTCTAATAAATTCACAAACATCTAATCTGTTTTAAAATATGAAAAAGAAAAACTACAAATTTCTATACTTCGGAAGAAACTAAAAGATTGTAACAATCATTTTGAATTTTTCCCATGTACTTTATATATGGAAGATTTATAAAACATCAGAGTTTCTCACAACGTGAGAGATTCACGGGAGAAGCGAACGCAACGGAGTCCGAACAATTTTTTTTTCATTTTTCTTTTTTTTTTTCTTTTTGCGACGATAGATTAAGTGCTTCGATCAGCAGCTCCGAGAACAAGTAAAATACCCGCTGGAAACTTTAGAAGGGGTTGAAACAGAAGAGCGAAAGGGAGCGGAAAGAAGGGCAAAGAGGAAAAGTTAGAAAGAGGGATAGCTTGCGTGTCACGGTCTAGTTTGTCTACGCGCGTACTATCGGTTAACCATCCGTCTTGTCTGCCCACAGTCCACTCTAGCCCTTCACTCGTGCCTTGTCCCTCGAACAACCTCTCTGTTTGCACCCCACGAAGAATACCAACATTCCTACGGCTCTTTCGTGACACTCGAGCAAACCTTTGCGCAGAGCCCCCCGTGCTAAGAAACTCGATTCTTAAGAGCTGTTTCCACGCTGGTTTCCAGGAGGTTTCGCACCTAGGATTCGTCAAACTGTGTCAAACCCGGCATTGATATATTACGTTACGAATTTGCGATAGTTTGATTACAAGGGAACTGTATGTCTATAAATCTCGACGTCAGATTCGAAGATCCAGGCACTATGGTAAAAATCCAAACGCGTCAAACGTATAAAAATATCTCGTTCCAATTTCAATGTTCGAGGACTTGAATAATTGATTCGAACTTTTGAATTAATCAAATTCTGTGTTAAATATTTATACGTTTGGAAATATTGCCCCTCTTGATATTTCTGTGAATCTGAAGTATGACATCCAACTAAGTTAAACGTTTCGAAGACTTAAATATCCTGGTTTTCATTCGAGCTTCGGGACTAATCAAATATTTGAAATGTTTTTAAAACTATCTACGTCTCTACGTAGTATTCAACGTATACGAAATGAACGAGTTCGCTACACAACTTTCACTGATTTCTTCTGCTTTCGCGTGATTACGAGTGTTGCTCGCAATTAGCGTGGAACTGAAGTGAGGCGAGGCCGGGGCGAGGAGTTTGGATGAAATTTCGCGTAATTAAACACAGCGGAACGAAACGGAGCGAAACACCTGGCTCCAACGAAGACGTATGCTGCAAATTTTATTTTCGCGTACTCTCCTCTTCTTTCGTTCGCCATAATAACGGCGTGTCCGTAATTCTATCGCTTTAATTGGCTGCATATTTTTTCGTGGAAGCCTCGGAAGCCCTCGGCTCCTCCTTACTGCCAAGAATGAAATAACACCGCGTATAAATAACCTGGAACAACGTAGTTGCTGATGTTACCGAGAATTTATCGTAATTTAAGTTTAATTTCGAAACACTTGATTTCTCTCTTGGATGTTTAATTCAATTTCTTTGAGTTTTTATAAAAAAACATCTTAAAGCCCTTATGACGAATGGAAAATATTGGGTGATTTCAACAAGTGTATTAACGATGCTTTCGTGCATCTTCCTGAACACTAGGATGTTAAAACGATGTTAAAATCGTCGAGGTAGACGTCATTGAGTTTTGATCGGTTAACAGATAAGATGTTACGGTTACGTCGACTAATCTTTTTCAGATCCGATATTTATGGACTGAGATTTTAATTTCAGATCCGAGGTACGTACAAGGTATTTTTATAACTTTGGTCAACGAAGCAGCAAATCAATTTTTTGGCGTTCGATACTCGTTCTTTTATAAATACTGCTACTTTCACGAACTGATCGCTTTGAAAGCAGCGAATTTCATTCAATAGAAATCTTATCAATCGCCTGATAATATTTATGCATTTAGAAGAAATTTACATTATATAAATTCTGTATGTTACAATATCCAAAAATTTATACTATTGATATTTACATTTATTTAAATTTACACGTATAACGTGTAAAAGGATAGGAATAAATTCAAAGAAAATGAAAATTAAAACAATTCTAAATACAAACATATAAAAGCGCGAATTTGCATAAACACTTTGCATCCCTTTCAGAATCATGCAATTTTGACACAAAACATTGCTTGACTGTGTTTTACAAACATCGAGGACTTCTCGACTGAAAACACCCGAGAAGGTTCGCGACGCTTTGATTCGAGAAACAGATCACTTCGATTTCGAATCCTGCCAATGGCGAAGCAATTAGAAAGTACGTGAAAAACGATTAACGACGCGAGCGTAAAGTAATTCGACGAACGTTTGTGAACGTGTCAAAGGGTTGGTTTACGATTTAAACGAAGCCGGCGCGGCGGTTCATGTCGCGAGGAGTCGTCTTTTTCTTTCTCTTTTTTCTTTTTTTTTCTTTTTTCTGATCGTGCAGCGACCGTGAAAGGAAACGTACGAGTACTTTGCGGTACCGGGACCGGGGCTATCGATCAATCCAGCGTTTCTATTCCGGCTTAACGCAAGAGAACGAAGAGCCTGAATACGAGGGGGCGAGAAGGCGCTGCACCGTGAATATCAAATAGGTTTTTGGTTACACCTCGCGGCCTGGTATACTGACCTCTTCTCTTTCCTTTTCGATAGACACGTTTTCTCTATCGCAGAACTATCCGTTCGGCTGCAGATTTGGCCTGATAAAAAAAAAACCCGTGATATATGAATCTCCGCTGCTTTGCGCCGCGCGAGATTAAAAAAAAATTTTTTTTTTATTTTTTCTCTATATATGATATAACAAAAGGCACATGTATATGCACAGTGATTTATACCTTTTTTGCTGCATCTTGATTTTTTCTTTTTTTTTTTTTTTTCGTTTGCAGGATATGAATTTTTATTTTTGTGAAAAACAATCGGAGCACGAGGAACGATTGGAATTCATTTTATCCAGTGTATTTTTTTTTTTAAGTCTCTGATACGCGGGTAGAAATTCGTTATTATTGTAATTATCAAAAGTAGTTTGTTTTCGAATTCTTCGACACTAGAGCTAGAAAATTGGTTGAAATTTGTGACTTTTCAAATATATTTTATACATTTATAACAGTATCCTTTTTAGAGACTTGAATGATTTTTAGTAAAGTATTCTTTATCGTGTAACGAATTTTTCCCTGTTTCTTGCACTTTAATTTCTCTGCTACAAATTTTATATTTCAGTAGTTATAGAGTTGATTTTTCAATACTAAGATCTTTCCAACTCAATAAAAATGACCATTGAAAGCACTACGTTAATATTTTGTATCAGTTCTATGAAATTAATATTGACATTATCAGTATTGACATTACTAATATTGTAGTAACCTGTTAATTCTAGAAAAAGGTAGTAAATACAACCTCTAATTATTAATTCATCGCTATTAATTCATCTCGATTAAATTCAAACACTGCTGCTACAAACTGACAAAAAGTGTTTAAATATCTCTGCGAACAGTAGACTACGAATATTATTTTAATTAATTAATTAATTTTTATTATAACAATAAAGAAGTAACACTGAAATATAGAATACCAATATTACAAATTGAAATATAGGATATTATGATATTATAATATTAAAATGTAGAATATTCTGTACTAAAACATAGAACACAAATACCATGACAATTGCAAGAATTAACGCCGAAATATCATCGAAAATTAAAAACTCGTCGGTTTCGAAATTTCAATTTCCATCGAACGATGAGCAATGTCAACATCAACGACAAGGTACAAATTCTGCCCTGTTTCATCCTTGAGAATGTTTCGACTCTGTTCAAAGTTTCGTTTGTCCGTCATATGTGACAGCAATATTGTAGTTCTGCCCTGAAATTGTTATATATTTTCGTCTTGGATTAGATAAAAACTGTGGATATTGTGTAATTGCAACGATGGACATGAAATTTTTCATTCCTCTTGGAAAAAAAATAATAATAACAAAATGGAAAAATACAATGATTTTTGTAAAATAAAGCAATTTTCCACTGGAATCTTGCCTTTGTAACTACATTCTCAGAAATTTCAATTCCCATCGACGAGCAATTTCGACATCAACGACAAGGTACACATTCGAAAGTTTGTCCATCATCCTCCGCCCGGAAGCGTAGCGTTGCTAATTTGTACACAAACGAAGGCTCTCATACAAATTCTCTTTCCGTCTCTCGTTGGCCCGGAAAGCAAATTAAACTTTTAAAGCGAACTCCTTGTCTCTGGTACTTGCGAGTGAGTATCAACCTTCTTCCCGGTGCACGAAATTTCGCGAACGGCCGCCGTTTCAAACGTACAAGAAGCCAGCCAGGTACGTACCACGGCGAACGTGACCCAGTGCTGGGTCACGGTAACGACGCGAGAAATATAGTGGTGAAGGCTGCGTGGTCCGTGTACAGCATGCAAGCACCGTGGGCGCTTCTAAAAATCATCTTCCTATCGTCTTTTGTAAATCGTCGCTGCTTTGTGAGCTCGGTCCTCTGACACTATCGTTGCCCTCCTATCACTTTCTTTCGGAAATTTTAATGCATAAACCAACGTGATGGCGTCGCAATGAAAAATGTACGACGTTGGACGTATGTTCCCCTCATGTCCTAAACATCGATCGCCATTTGAAGGAAACAGGAGCAAACGACGTGTAATAAATGATTTACGCGAGCATAATAAATGATTTTTATATTATGCGATATTGAGCAGAGCTGACTAGAAAATACATTCTGTGTCGAGTGCATGTTAATACTGTTGATACAAAGTGATTGAATAGAATATTTTTATTGCAGTATATTGAGTGTGAACGCGTCTGTCGTTACATAGTACAGTCGAGAGATATTTAAGAAGTACATTAACTTTTGATATTGCAAATAGGAATAGTTTATCTTCAACGAAATATTTATTTCTCTGTTAATTTATCCACTGGTTTCTTTGAGTCATTTTTGAGACGCAATTTTCGTACTCACAGCAATAATAATTAACCTTTCATTTAAAAAGTAATGGTACGTTCAACATAAGTGTCAAGATCTTGTTCATTGTTACCTAAAATATTGGAATTTCTTTCTTGGAAATCACGTATTTGTAAAAAGTGCGAAAATTCATAATATTTTGCATTTTACAAATTCAGTATACATTAGAGATACAAGGGAAAAGCTTGAATTCTGCAAACCATGATACTAAATAAAGTATCACTCAATGTGGTATCGAAGAGAATCGTCCACATTCAACGAAAACTCTAAATCTAAACCGAAAATAGGATTCCAACCGCGACCAAATTGCGGCTCACGTTTACAAAATTAAATTTTTAGGGAAAAAACCGAATAAACGGCGTGGCAGGTCTGCTACGAGAAAATTTATTCCGCGTTTCATCCCAAAATTGCATTCGGTCGCTTAAAAGCAAGCTACTAGCTCTCTAGCAGATCTCGAAACGTTACCTAAGCTTCCTTTACCTAATTTCCTCCGGCAGGGATCTTTTTAATCGAGTCTTCTCTCCTTAGCCGGCTGATTGAAAAATAAGATCCTCCCGTATAATCAATGGCGAACCGTGATTACGCAGCAGCTATCGTTTGCAGCGCGCAGAATAAAACCGACACACCGGCCGTTCAGTTTTAATAATGGAACGAACTTTAATCGGCCGGCGAAAGAACGAAGTCACCGGCCGAGCTTAACACGGTTTGCACGGATATGCGTTAACGCATATCCACTCCTTTGTTCCCTCGTACTTTCCTCCTACTTTCTACTCCAGCTACGCTGGCTTTCGCTTCTTCTTTTTTTCTCCCCCTATTATTTTCATACTTCATCACGGCCCGTGTGATTTCGCGTTAAATTAGCCACGCAGCCTATTTAAGCGACGCGTTCTCGCAACGCTTCCTGCTTCCTCCATTTTGAATCCATTTTCATTTTCTAGTTGTCTGTTTGCCCCCTCGCTTGCACGGGAATATCAACGCGGCCACCTGCACGTTACAGGAGAAATTAGAGCGTTTTGTTGTTTGGCGTGATCGGTTTTCGCTTCGCTCCGATTTGTTAACGAACGCTGCGACAAATGTTCGAGGGAACTATCCGTTGGTTTTTTCGACTTGCTTGCGGTTAACTGAAATTAACTCGAGTCCTGTAAATCCAATAAACGTTTTCTTCAGTGTAATTGAATTTCATTAACTGCTCGTTATGTAATGCAAAGCGACGCGATTTGAATGATAAACTTCCAACAGTCGAGCAGTTTTATTTGCTGTTTTATTATTTTAATAAAACTAATAATATTTTCAACGTTCTATATTATGTAATTATAGTGGGTATTAATTTTCTGGAATGTATATATATATATATATTTTTTTTTCTTTTTGATAATTCGTATTCGAACTACTTTTCACGTTTAACGTTTTCACATTTTATTTCCTGGCGAATTTCATTCCATAATTTCGTACAAATCTTCTGTCAGCGCTTGTTCTAACTTCATCAATCACTCGATCAATCAACCAGTCGAAAGTCCATCCGCAGCACTCGAACAATTTCCTAAAATCCGATACATCCCGAGGAAAATGCATATATCAAAAAGTTAAAAAACAAGGCTCAAATCTGACAAACTGATCCTCCTCTCGACGTCACGATATTCTCTGTATTCCGTGCGTTCGTACTCGTTATGTATACACTCGGAAATCTATCGAAATCAATTCTGGCTTTTCTTCAACTGCTTTAAATCGGGCGAACAACGAATATTATAAATCTACTCGGTACTTTTCGATCATAATATTCTAGGAATGTTACATTGCAGATAAATTATTGCTCATTGAATGCAGAATAGAACTGTGTTTAGCAAGGAAATAGAAATAATAATAAATAGAGAAATAGAAGTAATAACTGTCATTTCTCAATTACATTGCACCCTTAAAAATGTCATATCAGTGACACAGATTGATTAATTGAAAAGAGATTTTAAATTAATAATTAGCCCTCGTATCACTAATTACTAGTCTTTTTTTTATACACTCGATTTTTTTAATGCATTTGTTGTGGACTTTTGTACATTGGACCCTTAAAAAAACGCAGATTTAATTAATCAAAGAGGCATTAAGTAGTTAGCCTTCGCTATCGCTAATTACTATACTTTTTTACGCACTTCTGTGCATTTGAAAATTTCTAAAGAAACAGAACCCCAAATAGAAAATTGTTTCCATTTACCTTAGATATTTATATATTCTCGCGTACTATATGTAGATACACGCGTGCGACTTGTTTCGAATTTTTTATAAAAATCCGCAGTCTATTGAGATTAAATTGAAAATTAAAATAAAAAAAAAGACGTTCCCAACTCTCTCGTCAGACGTGCAAATTCCTGGAACGCGGTATATATATTGATCGCTATAATTTCCCCCCAAAATATTCGCTGCATCGGCGAAGGTTTCAATAGCGAGCCGCATGAAAGTAGAGTGGCGAAACCTACCCCTATCTTTCCAGCTGACTAGCGTGTTTCGAATTCGAAAAGTGTGCGAATCGCCGCGCAACAGAGAGGAAACGACAGATAGATAGAAACAAGAGAATGAAACAAGTAACACGGATGGTTAATTAAAATTTTCGAAAATCGCGACTCGTTTCAGCGCGGATTTAACGCCGTGGTGAATTTTCGCTGACCGGAATTAAACACGGCGGATACACGCTATATAATCTTCTTATTGTTGCGAAATTGTCCGTCGTCGAGGCTGGTGTGTTGTCGAGCCTGTTGTTCCATATGTATAAACCGATGAATCGTGAAACGCGATTCCACACCCGCTCGTCCGCGCCCGCGCTGCAAAGTGAAATTTATTCCTCTCGGCGCGCTCCGAACAACGCGTCGTCTCGCCTTGCCAGCCGAACGTTCCTCGTGAAAAATACCTCGTGGAAAACAGTTCGCGAGCGTTCAACGACGTCCGTTGTCTCGCGCGATTTCTCGCCGGTAACGCGGGTCGGGATCGTGACAGTATCATGGGGAGAGTTTGCTTTACGAGATGACGCGCTTGATGTATCGCTGTGAATATCTTTCACCGGTGGATGCGACTCGAACCGTGCACAAATGTATTCTATACAGAGAATACGGCTTCCGCCATTGAGGCTGTTGAGGATATGTTGATGCGTCAGTTTGTTTGCCTAGAATAATTTAGCAAGAGAGGCGTTGCAGGTAATTTAGAATCGTGCGTTGTCGAGCTGCCGAGGTAAAGTGTAAAGTGAGAGGAGCCAGTTTAGCGGGCTGAACGTTTCCCAAAGTTGGTATTTTCTCTCGAGTTTCTGATGACTCGCCTCGGTGAAAAATGTGAAAGCTTCAACTTTATACGTAGTTTCGATTTTGTTAAAATAATTTGCGACAGACAAGATGACATTAATAAGGAAGATTTAACAAATATAAAAGATAGTAATGTAAAATATAGTACTTTTACAGACAGTGAAATATCGTATATTTCACTCATTATTATCGTTGTTGTTTTACAAATTACCTATTACCTAAAACTACTATTACCTATCATTTTCATCGCGATTCATTTCCATATGCTCGGATTGGATCGGTTGTTCGAAACAGCAGCTCCCGTTCAATAAATCGGCACCGGTTGTAGACTCCCTGCTTCCTGCGTTCTACGCGCAATGATTAATGCACACAGAGGTTTACCGATAAACACATGGTCGTATTTAACGCGGTATTCACCGAATCGTATTGTCTGTTACACCCTGGCGTCAGAGATATTACCGCAAATTTCAAATTGTATTAACCTAATGGCCCCGAGCTAAAGATCCTTGTCTCTATCAAAAAAAAAATGGGGGGTTAAAGAGATGTTCTATTGTGCCATCTATGGGTATCGAATTGGCCTGTCTAATGAAGTCATTAATTAATAACTAACGAACTAGAAATCTTTGCACATGTATTAGTAAAAGCATAAACAAATGTAATAATTCATTTATTGATACCGTTATGTTCTTCTTTGATATCATTTTTCACCCAATTATTTCTAGAAAATTTCTCAAGTTTGAGGAAACTATCAAGCAATCATAATTCCTCGTTCTTATTAAACCTTACTAATATGCTTTCTTTTAAA
Source organism: Tetragonula carbonaria (assembly GCA_032399595.1). Taxonomy (NCBI): domain Eukaryota; kingdom Metazoa; phylum Arthropoda; class Insecta; order Hymenoptera; family Apidae; genus Tetragonula; species Tetragonula carbonaria. The sequence goes on from JAUCRC010000002.1 coordinate 11,396,308, forward strand.
CGTTAAGGCAAACAGTCGTCCTGTTTATTGGAACGGAATTAAAATTCAGACAGAAGCAGAAATTATTAATAAATCTGACGACTTTACCTGAATAAGAAAATCCAGCGGATGAGGCGACGAAAAACAAGGGAGGGAGAATCGCTGTGGAAAAGGAAAACTGCTGGGATATCGTTCGCAACAAAAGGAAGAAATGATCCCGCTCATTAAGCGGGAATTTATCAATAAATACCTATTCCTCATTATCGGATTTCAATTCGCAAAACAGAAATCAATGCAGCTCCATCGTATTCTGTCCGAGAAGACATGCATTGAAAATTATATTTAAAATTGATAAATAAAAGCACGTACGATAGTTAACGCGTTATCAAAACACCATAATATATGCTGCACATATTATATTTAATATCGTTTTTAATAAATTATTAACGGTTTCCAATAAAGTCCTACGTAAATATTTCTCAGCAAATTAATTTGATTTCTCATTTTAAATATAGATTGTCCGTTTTCACTCGACGATATTTTCATACGATCGTATCGTATCGTATCGTTCGCGAGTTCGAGGTGCTCGGTTTTTGAGGTCTCCTCGTGAAGATGCCGTCTACGCCTGGCTATAAATCACCAACGCCGAAATTCTCTAGAATATTGACTTTTGCATTATTGGTTTTTACACCGAGGAATACTCGCGCGTGGCGAACGTCTGCATCCATACTCTATCATCTTCATCCTTTCCGCTCTCGCGAACTCTTTTCCAAACAAGCTGTTCACTTGTTTCCTTTTGCTCTCCTGCTTTCATATCGTTACCGTTCGCTTCCTTTCGTTTCTTCCTCCACCTTGTTTCTCCTCCATCTGTTTTTCAACACTCGCCTTCCATGATTTCTTGCCACCGTTTCATTTAGAGCTACACCTTCCCCGCTTTTTCCTCCCCCCCTCCCCCCTTTTTCTTTTTCCTTTCGTTTCGTGACAAATGAACCTTGATGCCTCTGTTCATGTGTATTGCGCGCTCGCGCGATATTGTATTTCACCGGGCGATCTATTAAAAACACATTAGGAATCTCAGAATCGTAGTATTTAATTACATATATTTTCACATGTTTCATTTCGTGTATTTAATTTTATATATTTTGAAGTCTTTGACATTATGTTCTATTCTAGCAATTCAATGTTCAACTTCCATTGGCGAAATGGTACTTTTATTAATTTTTTTGGCGAGGACCTGAGGAAAAGGAATTGAAATTTCAATTTGTAGCTTGCAATTAAAAACACTCGATTCAAATTGAAAATTTTAATGACACTTTGCATTGCGCGCGATTTTCGTGATCTGAGCAATCTTGCAGATTCAAAAAGAATTCGACTCTGAAACGGTTAAGAAATAAATTCTTCACGAAATATATCGATATAAGTAATAACTAAAAATTTGTTGAAATATTTCCTCGCAGACTGCAGAAATAGAATCCAATCGTAAAAGTTAGTTCTTTACAAAATTTGTTAGAAACAACTCACGATGAACGCGGAACCAAACTCCACAACCGAAAAAAACTCAGTTTCTAATTTATATCGTTTCGTAATTCTTATCGCGTAATTACGAACAAATTGACCATGCAGCTTTTAAATTCGTATTTTCCCACTCCTAATCTATCTCCTCGGTAATGCCATTTATTGCACGTAATCGCAGGTAGGTAGAGTTACCGTATGATTGATCGCATCACTGTAAGATTCATGACCATCTGGAGATCAATTGATACGTTCGCGATATAGATCAAGGACCCTCGTGACGCGAACAATAGCAAGTGGCACGCATGGGTGTGTTTGCGGTGTGTACGTGAGCGAGAATGCGTGCTCTTAAGTCTTAATAGTGTGCGACGTATGCTTTGATACTATCGAAACGACAAACGTGCAGAAGGGAGAGGCCTAATGCAATAGGCAGTGAAAGAGCGTTCGAGATAACGTTGAATTTGAAAACATCAAGAGGAGAAAGAATATCATTTTGAACGTGTTTCCTGTCCTTCTGATTAATTGAGGGGAAATGTGTGTACGTCAGTCAGACCGGTTGTTTAACTCAACTTAACGGCACCATTCCAAACGTTCTATGTTTATCGCCACGTTTCTATCAAACGTTTATACGACTGTCGTCTTCTATCTGTTGTTGCAATTCGCAGCGATAAAATTGCGAAATGACTGGGTATACTAATCTAATAGCTTGGCTGAAGCGACTAGACATTTCAAAGTGGGACGTTTTCTCAATGCGAGACAAGTACTTATCGTACGGTTGGTATCTTATTAATTTTTGATATTTTTTTTTATTGGAGCAATGCACGACAGGTCTGAATTCTCTTAAAACAAACAATTTCTACTAATTCTGGAAATTTATCAGTTTTAAGGTTATTGCAATTTTTCATATATTATTATTGCAATAACTCACTGCTGTTATTCATTGATGCGCATTATTAACGAGTCGAACTTTGAAAATTTCTGACGTGAGAATTATTCTTACGTGAAAATTCGGCTAAATTCAGTTTTTCGATCGTTGCTTGATATAAAAATTCGAAAGTCGTTTTACACGACTGTGGTGCTTCGAATTCTATATTACAGACGAAGAAATGGAAGCATGACCTTCAATGTAAATTATTATTAAACATTATTAAACATTTTGCTTTGCATAAGGCAACTCTCAGAAACTTGAACAACTAAAATGAACGAAACGAAAATAGTTTCAACTCAAATAAATCTTTGAAATCTGAACAATAAGTGTCTGCGAAAAATACAATTGACTCGTCTCTACTTGGACATTTCGTCTGTCATTTCGTATTTATTCCCTCGACAACGGGACCTCGCTTTACGTTTATCAGTCCGCGGGGAACTATGTCACAACTTTTGCGCTGCAGCAAGTAACATTTAAATACGTGATACAAAGTTTGTTCCTGAATCGTCGTGTACAACATTGTAACGTGCAGTCAATGGTCAAGATTGATCCCTTGTCGAAGGATGGTAAAAAAATTCTATAAACCAGAGTACCAAAACGAAGAGTCTCGAGTTCTTCTGAATGATTCAGCGAAACGCTTAAAAATATCTTGATAATTGATATATTATTCAATTTAACCGAATTAATTACTGAATTAATTAGTTATTTTTATGAAATTTTTATGATATTTTTAAATATCGAGTCGGCGACTCGATGCCTAAATCGAAAATATTTTGATTGCATGTTGCGAGCACAAACAGCAGAAATTCGAGGTTTCTGTTTCGAGATCGATAAAATATAGTAAGTAATATAATAAGTTTTTGATCTAACGACGAAGTTTGCAAGGAGGAAGAGGTTCCTCTTAATTTTCTTCTTAGACGTGTCCAAGGAGAGGGAGACGATTGTTTCATTCGAACGTCACCAGCGTGTTGCGGACGAATCGTACGCTGAATAATAATGCGGGCATGGCTGGCATTCTCAACCTTCTACACTCAATATTGCAGCGAAGCTTTGAAGAGCTTTTCGGGAAACGCGCAAGATTGAAAGAAGACGCGCTGATTGAAAAGTTGGCCATAGAAAAAAATTCTTCGAGAATGTGCAACCAAACTTTACTGATCGAATATTGAGTTAGCGTCCAGCCACGGATGAGCACGGTGCAGTTAAATTATCCAACTTGTTAATTCGAAATCGTACGTGGCCACGCGTTCCGTGATTTATCGGCGAAAATCAGCACGCCTGATAATTTACAAGCGTTTTCGCAACAAACTTGCGGAAGTTTCCCTTCCGTGGAAAATACAGACACAACTCTCGAATTACGATGTTCGTACGTGGCGAATTCGTTTGTTCATTAAATTCTGCCCTGTTTCATCCTTGAGAGTGTTTTCGACTCTGTTCATAGTTCCGTTTGTCCGTCATATGTGACAGCGACATGTAGTTCTGCCATGAAATTGTTATATATTTTGGATTAGATAAAAACTGTGGATGTTGTGTAATTGAAACGATGGAGATAAAATTCTTCATTCTTCTTGTCACGCGAAAATCATTTTACGTACGTATGCGTCGCATGAAAAATAATGATAACGAGAAGAAAAAAAATAATAATAACAACAAAATGGAAAAACATAGTGATTTTTGTAAAATAAAGCAATTTTCCAGTAGAATCTTGCCTTTGTAATTACATTCTCAGAAATATAGGTCAACGACGTAGAAAAGGACAAATGAAGTACAATAAAAGCCAGGGTTTCGATTATCGTCGCGCGTTTAGAAGCATCGGTGTCCATGGCGTGAGAGAAAAAAAGAGAAAGAGAGAGAGAGAGAGAGAGAGAAGTCGGCTTTTACTACACAGCAATTAAGTGCGGCAAAACTAACGAGAGCCGAGGCACCCGGATTTCAGCCGCATTAAGTCGAGTGCCACTAATAATTCCGACCGGTGTGGCCGTTAACTCGTTAAAGGGTTACTACTGGGGGGCGAAAAAGTTGCAGACGCTTTTTTCCAGCCAGGACGCGTTTTAAAACGCAGCCCCCCCTTCCCCCCGAAAGCAACGCGATCCACCTTTCACTCCAGTTTTGTCCCCTGTCGGCGAGCATCGATCCGTCCGCTTCCGTCATTTCGCGTGCCGCGTTAATTAATGACCGTGATAAATTGTCGGCAACCGGGGCTCGTAGCTAGTTAGAAAAACTAATTAAACGAGCCACTTGCCCGCGTCGCGACCAAGTGCCTTCGACTGACAAGTTCATTGGAAACGAAGAAGTTCTCGCGGTTGAGATTTCTCTAAGCTTTTGGTGGGAAGACTGGCGGAGAAAGTTCGAGCAGGTTCGTTTTTGTATCGCGATTTCACATTAATTTCAGAGAATGTTACAATGTTTCAGAGAAGTATATATGTGTGTGTATATATTTGAAACTCCAAAATGATTTTATGTATTTATTTATAAAAATAAATACATATGCATATTTATTTATTGAAAACGATTTTCCATTATTCCAGAGAGATGAGGTTGCAGTATCAATCATTTTCGTTTTATTTTTTGGAATTTATAGTTTTTCAGTTAAATATCATTTGTAAAATTTTATATTTTTCGAGTTAAATTACAAGAATATATATGATGTATATCAAGAATGTATATGATGAATATTTTTCGAGTTAAATTTAAGAATGTACACGAAGAATATTAACGATATTAATATTTTTGGAGTTAAATATTAAGTACATTGCCTTCAATAACTTGGATTCTTTGTTGTGTTATTTCTTATCTTTCTATAATTTTGTCTTTAGAAATATCATCGTACTGCAACCAGAAAAATGGCTGAAACTTTGAAATCCTGCGTCCAGATAAGACAGGTTCAATTAAAAACAATTGATGTATTTCTTTGAAATCCAAACGGACTTTTTGATTCAATTCAATATATCTTTACGCGATAGAATATATAAAATCGTCGAGAGGTTCACTCGTTCCTATTTTATACGAAAATTCATTTCGAACGCGCGAATCGTTCGATAAGGGGATTCTTCAGCTCGTGCGGTTAACTCGATTCATCTCGACATTGTTCCCCGCTGGAATACACAACATAAACATAGACGTTTTATCATAAGTTATAAGTGACGCGGCACATGCGCGTCAAACATTGCGCTTTCCAGTGGAACGAATCAATAATATTGCGTACGGCTCGCGAATCAGCCTAGTCTCGATTATCCGTTGTTTTACTACTTCAGTCAGAGTCGCGCAAGATGTTCTAACGAAATGTTGACAATAAATTTTACGAGTACGCAGTACTTGCCGAAATAAACAAAAAGATCATTCATGCACGTCTGAATATTATATAATAATTATTATATAATAATTTAAATTTTGATGTTTTCTACGGTGTTTGACAGATGCGAGACACTGAAAGAAAATTTCAACGACCAAGGAAGAGGTTGTGTCGAAAGAGAGTATAGAGATCAGCCAACATTTGTCTTTGTACGATAAAAGAACATTGGCCAAAAAGTAATTGCATTTTTTTAACAGATGTTCTGATATGTATCTATATCTTGTAAATGCAACAAACATTATTTCAAGTTATATGTCTATTGTGTAATTTCATGCCTGATTGTTCAAGCTTGTTTTAGAAAACGAAAATGACTTTATTAATAATTGTTGATTTGCTTGACATCGATTTCGAAATTTTCAAAATCAAAGAGGAACATTTTTAGGCAGACAGAATCGGCTTGCTAACTCTCACTACCAGAGACGTCAAATCTTTCTTGTAACTTCTTTTGTCGAAATAATTCGTTTCTGAATTCGCAATCACGAGGATGGCTGAAAGATGACAAAAGGTAGTCGAGCAAAATGATGTAATAAAGTTTTCTCGCGAAAAATTCGCCCCACTGTTTGTCACGCAGTTATTTTCTGGCCAATCCAATTGCAACCAAATTGTAATATTTATTATTCCTCAACAACAAAAACACGCTGCACGCTCGAAAGCAGGGAGGTTGACAACATCGGCAACATCGAACAAGCTCCACAACTTCTCGTTACTCGATCGATAAGCTCTCCTCCTTTTCTGACCATGATCTTCCAATTAAGATCGAATCATCGAGACTGAGGGAGCAGCGTCGACTCGATTCGCTCATCGACGTCGATTGGAATCTTGGCGAAAACTCAAATATCAGACGATCTGTATCGACGACCGCGCATCGCCTGTCGCCGGTTAATCGAGTCCGATTGCAGAGGTGCGCCGGCAATAGGCAAACACCGCGACGACACACAGGAAACAGGACGCCGAGACAGAAAAGCCCGCGGTCTCGTGTTCGTGACGCGGCAGCAAAGGATTCCACGGGCGTTTCCGGTTCGTCAAAGCGAAGTGGATGCCGCCGTGCTTACATGCATCGCGCACTTCCCTGGAAATTGGATCTTGGCAACGGTGTCTAACCAAGAAGGATCCGCCGGGGGTAATCCCTCGGCTGGCTTCCGGCTTTCCGAATGAAATTCCAACCTGCCGCACGGGCTTCGTCGTCGAAAAGGACGAAGGCTCGCCGAAGAAGCGCGAGCGTGAATGGAACAGTCACACAATTTGAAAAAGAATGTTCCGCGAGGCTTGCCGACTCTGGATCGGTGATTCTTCGCTTCTTTTCCCATCGTAAGGGAAATGAAACGAACGAAACACTGAAATCATCGCGACATTTCATAATTTTATAATAAAGGGCGTGCATCTGCGCGCGTGTCTTTTAGTAAAAATTTATTATTCTAACTTCTTTTCGATCGTAAGGAAAATGAAACGATTGAAAACGTGCTATCGTGGATTTAATAATAAAAACAAATGTGCTCGTGTGCAAATCTTTCGTTAAAATCTTTTTTACATAGGTAGTTATGCAATTACGTTTCGTATGGTTTTTCAGAGAATCACAAAGTTTGTCAAACGAAGCGATTAGAGGTTGTTAGAATTCGCAATTATAAAATTGCGAAATAACTGGGTCATACTGATCTAAGAGCTTGGCTGAGGTGGTAGACGCTTCAAAATGTATTTTCCAATTTTCTACTTTAGATATCTAGCAATTTTTTATTCCAGTAATACACGAAACGTCTGTCATTTAATTTTCTTGAAAGAGACAAATTTCCTTCAATTCTAAAGGATTGAAAAAGTATCGTGATTTTTTACAATTCATTGTTATCAAGTGGCTCATTAACGCACGTTCTTGATGAATTGAACTTTGAAAATTATTGAATGTATAGATCAGAAATTCAATTAAATTTCGTTTTTTCGATCACTACTTGAAAATCCCAAATACGTTCATATGAAATTCAGCTAAACATAATTTTCCGATCGTTATTTGAAATAAAAATCCTGACTGTGATGCCTCGACGTATCCCACATTGCGGTATCTTTTATCAGAAATTGTATATGCGTGTCTTCCCTGTTTTTTTTTTTTTTAATTTTCGAAGGATCTAGAATCAGAAAGATCGGTCGGACAAAAGAAGTTAGAGCGATTAAAGAACCACACTTTTGTTCTTTTCTCCACACGGAACTTTTTGCGAGCTTTCATAATTTCGCGGAATACTTGTAATAAACTTATGGAACATCGGTTAAGAACACCGGTGCCGTAGATGCTGCAGAAGCTGGACGAGGCGAACGAAATTAGAAAGCGGGAACGTGATAAGCTGCTTTGGAAGGTTTCGCGGCTGGCAATTAGCTGGTTGTTAATCCTTCGTTCTCTTTAGGAGATTCGTTTCGTTCCTTTCATCGCTTGAAGCTGAAAAGAGAGTGGATCGATGAAGATGATCGTTCGTCCGTGAGAAGATCGATGGCAGAGTAGGTGAATGGTGCCGAGTTACGTGGTGAATTCTGGAATCTATTGTTCGTGGATTCTTGTGTAATCGAGTGGGTTTTTGTTCGACGAAACGCGAACTAGATTACACTAAACGCGTGCAGGACGAGGGATCAAGGATGCTGTATTCAACTTGGCGATAAAATGGAGTTTAACGAAAGAAAAAAAAATATACTCCCTCTGTTCGAAAATATGGTATACATTTGAAAGAAAATCTTAGATTATCTAGAGTTTCGAAAGCAACTGGTAATATTCATTATATTGGTATTGTTTACATTGATAGCTAAATAACCTAACATATTTGACAGGCGTTGCTTTTGAGTTCAGTTGGAATTCGAAGACCAAAAGTTAGTTTTTTTAAGAAAAATAAAATAGTCGCCGCTGTAATTTCAAAATGGAAAATTTCAACCCAAATAACATGAATTTACAAAGAAGAGAATGGCAAATCGAAGCAATTGACTAATGAACAACGTCATGGTATCTTGCAACAGCTATTACAGTATATGAAGAACAAAAAAAAAAATTAGAACACGGTGCTATTAACGAATTGATCGAATGTGTTCAAGATGTATTTAATAAATTAGAGAGAAATACTCTTGATAACGTTTTCATAACATTACAAACGTGTATGGAATCAATTATGTTGACAGGAGGGGAAAATTATATATAAAATATAAAATACCTCATATAAATATAAAATATAAAATACCTCATATAAATAAGGTAAAATTTCGCCGTGAGGGTCGATTAGCTGAAAAGTATACATGTTCAGAAGAAGCGTTCAACAAGGCTAAATCTCACTTTAACTAAATTTAGATTACACTGAAATTATTTGTATTTAGTTACATTGTGATAATAAAATGAATTTAATATTTTTTTATGTTTAATTTTAGTTTTATTTGATTTTTTTCGCAAACGTATACCATATTTTCAGACAGAGGGAGTATTAAATTGTGAGAAAAAAAAATAGAGAACAAAATATTTAGAAGGGAAATAAATTTTATTTTTGTAATTGGACAATTTTGTATTCGCGTCGTTTAAATAAATGAAAGCCAGAGGCACGTAAGATTAAATACTCTGAGTGTATCCTTTCGCATCTCGTCAAAGACTTTTTCATTTAAATAGAAGAAAATCAAATCTGACCATTAGTATTGTACTCGATGTTTCGTATTTACGTGCAATGATGCGTCTTTGTGAAGATATTTTTCAATCTATGTTTCGTATTTCCGTTAAAAAAAGGCGTTTACTATTTTCGATCACGTGTGTGATCGTTTCTATTTGATCGCATGTTTCCACCTATTTCGAAAGACTTGCAAATATATACCTTTTGCTTTTTCAATCGTCTTTGAGATGAATGCGGTTGATGTTTCTCTCTTTTCGAAATATCAGAACCTCTTCCTTCCCCCCAGTTCACTGTCTACAATTCATCTGACAAGCAGTAACCGTGAAGTGCACTTACTTCGTTCATCGGTGAAAAGGGAAGCTGAAAATTCTGCGAGTAAATGATTCGGTCGATCGATGAGGGACAGAGAAGAATTTCAAGGAGACAGACAGGACGAGGAACAGGGAGGAAAGTATAGCGCGATTGACGTGAGATTTCAGAAGAGTTTTTCAATGGCAATTAAACGCTTCTTGCATCTTCCGTTCTTTCTAGTCGACGTTTTAAATCGTATCTGTCATTTTTCTTCGAGTTCCTTGTCACATTGCAAATATATATATATATATATATATATATATATACATATAAAACGCAATTTCTACGTTATACTTGAAAATAAGAATATAGGAGTTATTCGCTGGACGTTTGTAATTTAATCTCTTAAAAAGATATTATATTATAAAGACGAAATATCTCCTATTTGACGAAGATAGATAGTAAATGACACTCCGATATTATAACAATAAAGGGGAGTAAATAACTCTGGTACAATAGCGGGAGTTTTAGAAGGTAACATCAGTGGCTGCTCGTAAAACTAGAATAAGAGCGTGTCTGGCCAGACGAGTAAACACGATCGCGCTTAGTCAGACAAGTAGAACGCGCCGGTGTTTGAACAGACAAGTAGAACACGTGGCTCGTTCGAACGGCTAGAACATCGCACATTTTTCCCCTCTTTTGCATCACCAATTCAAAGTTTGCGTGCATGAATGCGAAAAGGTGCAAGCAAGGCACACAGGTGAAAAAGATCGAAAAAATATTGGAAATCATTTACAACAGACTCGATTTTAAAGGAATTTTTAACGAAGCAAATTGTGCATCCAAACGTCGATCGTTCGACTTTCTCTTCAAAGTCGAGTTTAATTTGAAAAGTGCAATCAATGTACTCAATTACTTACAGAATCATCTACTATAAAAAAAATTGAATAAAATTACGTATCCAAGCATCGATCGCGATCATTCTGAAAATCAAGTATGATGCGGAAAGGAAATCAAATGGAATTACTAGACTATCGAATTTTCACGCGTTTGCGGGAAATTTGAAAGCACAAAATTGCAAATTTGAAAGTGCGAATGATAGAAGGAAATGGCCGAAATATAGAAGGCAATTGGTTCAACTACATTCTCAAAAATATAATTTCGTGGATATGAATATAAATATTCGCAGTCTAGAAGATCACGTATCCAAACATCAGTTGCAATCATTCTCAGACTCTCATGCGAAACCACTTCAACTCGAGGTCTGAATCGACGAGGAAGTTGCCTCCAAAGTTGCAACGAACGTCCATTTAAACGACTCGTTTGCCGAGTTGCTCACTCGCAACGTTAGAAAGCCTATAAACGAAAGGAGTTGACGAACGTGCGCGCGTCGGCTCGTGAGGCACACGCAGTGTTGGTCGCCGCTAAATAGCAAGAATAAGGAACCGTACTGTTACGAGGACCTCGTTAAAAGCTCAGGAAGTGCACTAAAGCGTGGGTACCACCGGTCGTTGGTGTACGCTCGAAGGTGACGTTTAAAGAGCTTTGGAACAGAGGCGGAAATAACGTGTGTACAGGGTGGAAAGAAAAGTTCGTTCGTGGCTATCGTAGATGAATTCTACACCTTCGGTCACAAAATTGATCTTGAATTTCAAGATCAAAGTTTCTTTTTTTTTTGCTTTGTATCCTACTTATCACGAAGGAAAAACTTTCCCAAGGAACCATAGGTTACAATTTAATAATTCTATTCGAAAAATGGCAAAAAGTTTCTCAATTTAACAGTGCGGACGTGTGCGCGCTAACAGCTATTTTACGTAATTTTTTTTTATATTTCGAATAATGTGAACAGTTAGTTTTATCATTTAATTATTTAGACTCACATTGACGCTATGATAAATCGAACGTTAGTGAAACCTAGTACGAAAATTGGCCATTTTTCAAAAGAATTGTTAGGTTGTGACCTATGGTTCCTCGGAAAAGTTTTACCTTCGTAATGCCAAAAAAAAAAAAAAAAAAAATTCAAGATCAAGATCAATTTTGTGGCAGATTCTCTACGTGTATTTTCATCAAATCGAAGGTGTAGAATTCATCTATGATAGTCACGGACAAACTTTTTCACCCTGTACTTCTTAATGCTGCGTCAGAGAATCGACGCATGCGAGCAGCGAGATCGCGAGACGAAAAGTAAGAGAGAGAAAGAGAGAGAGAGAGAGAAAGAAAGAAAGAAAGAAAAAGAAGAAAAAAGAAACGTGTTCAGCCGTTCTTTCCCGTGAATGAACGAAGAGAGGAACGATTCATGTAACGCGGATGAAGAACGCTCGAGAGAACAATGCCAAGGAAAACAGACGATTCCGATCGACCATGTTAATCTGATTAGACCTAATCTGTTTCCCGAACAGCTTTTCTGTGTCTGTGAAATGGCCGATTCGTTCTTGGACGAACGCTCGTGATCGTGAATCGAAAATCGGAACGGTGAAATGCCGGGGATTCGATAGGGACGGAGAAGCGGAGAAACGTGCAGGATCTGCGGACGATGGTTGAAAAATTTATGAAAGCGGTTTTAGCGATACCAGCGTATATTAGCGTGGAATTCATGGCGCTGATGTTTCGGTTGGTCGTAAAATGTCCAGATATCGAGACTTGGCACTGATACTGTTTCAAAGTTTAAATCGAAAGACGTTTTATATGTTTGAAAGATACGTGCAATTTAGAAGATCCTTCGTCGTTTGAAAATTTCATAGATTTCTTTGAATTAAACTTTACAGCCAGAAGTTGCACCTTCGAATTTCTTTATCATCGTCTTTCGATGATCTGAGAATGGATCTTTTTATATTTTGTAAATATTACCGAATATATTTATATCGACGTGGTTTAAACAAATCGTGAATAAATTTGATAGAAACTATATTGTATTATCAAACTTCCCGAAAGTGGCCATTTTTCCATTGATTATTCCAAACCAACCAACTAAACCACAATTTCCACAATGGCGGCCAGACAGAGAAAGCACAATTTTAATTTTCACATCACGACGGGAATTATATCGTACTTCTGTGAAACTTCAGCCCGCTCATTTTGCACAGAAGAGTGGCTTACAATTGTAACCGGCCGATTTTCCATCAGCCATCCCAGGAAGTTGCCCACTTTTCAATGTTGCGCTCGAGTTTCGCTGCGTTTCGCGTTTGTAACGATCACGCACCACTTGCTCCGCTTTATTTATCAAACTCCTCTGTGAGAGCATTTCTTTACGCCGTTTCTTTGTTCTTCGTCCTCTTTGCACGCCCTTTTTCAACACGACTGTCGAAATACATCGATTCGTTAAAAAATGATCATAAATAAAAGTTTGTCATTTTACGAACGTTGCGGTTAGATTAATTTCTCAACGTTTAACGACGATACGTAATTACGAAAAAGTGTGAAATGAACTCATAGAATTTAGAAAAAAAAGAAACAGAGTTCGGTAATGCGAATCAATTGGAAGAAGATCACAAATGAAATTTTGTGCTTGACGATTGAAGAAAATCGAATTCTTAGAAATGGATGGAAAATGGAGCGTCGAATTTTCAGAACATATGAACAAGGAGACGTTATGTCAAATTAATAAGAATTGCTTATTCCGATTTCTCTTCCATCTCGTTGAAAGTCCTCCTCGTGATAATTCTATACAAATTTTATCCTCGATTTTGTATAAAAACACGACAAGTGTACTGTACACGTTTCTCATCATTGTGAAACAGAATAATTTGTGAGTAATTAGGATCCACGCACGTTGACAGAAAAAAAGAAAATCTGGAGAAAATCGTTTCATCTTCGCTGAGATCGTGGTTCGTTCAGATTTTCGAATGATCGAGCCCGACTTTTCGTGATTAATCGAAATTAACTAAGAAGGGACCGGGGAGATGAGGGAGAAAAGAGGAGGAAGAGCCTGCGAGCGATTATCGGCGTGAACGAAAGGTGACGCAAAGCTGGAAAACCCTTTCGCCTCGCAAATGACCAGATTCGAGACGAAGCGAGAAGTAATCAGCTTTTCCAGATCGGTAGCGAGGTCGTCGGCGCGAAATCGTTCGAATTACTCGCCCCAGCTCGAAATGGAGCATACTGAAGGCACAAGTTCCTCCTGCCTTCCTCGCCTTTCGAAAGATTATTGAACTGCTTTTCAATTTTTTTTGATATTCTACGACCTACATTTCCGCTTAGAGATCTTGGGGCAAGTACTACATTTGTACAAAAAAAAATAGTTACAATATAAATTTTAAATTATAACAAATACAATAGTTACAATATAAATTACACAATATAAAAATATAAGTTACATACACAATATGCAATGTACAATATAAATTTGTACAGTATAAATTTACAATAAATGCAACAGATACAATAAATATAATACTTTATAAAGATTCTGTTAATGCATTATATTATAAGGTACGTATATATGATAATCCACAATAAATACTGAATATTAGAAATAAATGTATTCTCAGTTAATTTCTAAATCAATTCTCCATCATCAAAAAAAAACCAACTTGTAATTGTAGAATTCTTGATTCAAAATTAAATAAGAAATTCAATTTGAACAAATTGAACTAAATTTTAAATTAAGAATTTCGAAAGCCAGTCAAATATTAAACATTTAATCGTCCAATTTTGTTGTGAAGCTGTCGTTGTGAAGCTCCCTTAACGTTTCGAATTCTAAAACATTTATTCATCCGTAGATCCCAGATGACTTTCCATTGTCTCTGGATCTTCCGAATCCCATATTACTGGAACCCACCGTTGCCAAATTCCGTTGCAACTGTGCAACTCTCCATTCTCTCTCTCTCTCTCTCTATCCTCTGAATCACCGACTCTTCGAACCCCTGTGCTCATCGAAATTCCACATAATAAATCCAATGGTACACCGGTATCCCGACTAAAAAGTCACTTTCGAGTTTCCACGGAGTTGTTTTTCCGCTAGCTATACGCGAGCTTCGTAATCCGTCGGATTTCCCCTTGTTCATGGAAGAATTTATGCGCCCGACTCTTGCAGCATGAAACGTTTCTTCCCCCTTCCCAGACGAATTCTGTGTCTCGGAACTCGTCGGTGCCAAATTCTTCGCAAGCATGGGAACGATCGAAAATCCATGTGCCAGTAGTTTCAGAGCTGTAAGATGCTCTCAAATTATCAATGAAAATGATACAAAAAAATGATCCTTGAAAAGGGACAGGAAAACACAGATTCTTAACATTTGTACACAGAAGAGGAAGGAGGGACTTTTGAAGATTATTGAAAGAATTGAAACTTAGGAGGGACGATAAAAGTATTATTAGTAATAATACACTCGGTGCATTTTTAAGTTTAAAGATATGAAGTAGAAAGAAAAAATTCTTAGAGTGAAAGAAGAATTCTCGCACTGAAACAGAAGAGGAAAAAGAACTTTTGAAGATCATTGAAAAAAATTGAAAAACTTACGAAGGCCAAGCAAAATATTATAGTTTGTAATGAACTTTCTTACGTTAAAACTTACATCTCCTGCTGTCTTATTTCGGCGCAATCTTTATACTTTTGAACTTAAATGTATAAACTAGTTTCTATGTTGCACAATCTCAGAAGTTTAGTATTTCGTTAAACTAGAGTTTTTAAACATAGATTAACTTTAGTCGTAGGCCATCAACACGAAGAAAATATAATACTTAATTATTTTCTATATATCGATTTTCCTCCGAGTTCACCTTAACTATCTCTTGTTTTCACATTCTTTTGAAAAGACACCGTATTTTCGTAAACTTTCGCCTTTATATAAATTAACTCGTATAATGAATTTCTAGTTAACAAACAACGAATACTCGTATTACCAATTTGCCGTTCTAAAGAAAATACTCTGAATACTTTTCTCAAATATTTTTCCTTTTCCTCATCCAATCGACCTTCGAAACAATTTTTTACCCAAAACCTATTTCTTTCGCGCAAAGTAATTGAATCTCGAGTCTCTGGAACTGGTCATTGAATTATCCTAGTGAAAAATAAAATTTTCCACGGAGAATCCCCGACAGAGAATATACACATTCCGAAGCTGATTCGGTTCTCATTACTTCGTGATCCTCGTGGAGACGTCTCGAGGCGAACGAGATTTCGATGCCTAACGTTCGAGGAGGTTAGACGCCTAACGAAATTTGCCGGATTCCGATCGCGTAGCCACTCTGGCTCCGGAAGCTGAGGAACGCGTGAACCAAGAGGACGTCACAGCCAGCTTTCACTCGTCGATTCCACTTCGTTTCGAACGTCTTTTCTCTGTTTCTTTTTCTGCATTGTCTTTCGGTTTCTCCCTCTTTCTTTTTTCTCGTTAAATCTCCTATTCCTATCTTATCTGTATCTTTTATTTTTCTTATTTTATATTATTATCTATTATTTGTAGAATAGTATAATACGTTGTTTGTCACATCGTTTATCGCTATTTCTTCTCCTCTTCTATTTTCACACATGCTCTATATTAGCTGGACCGATTTTCTTCACCGATTTCGTCTGCAGAGTAGTTTCGTCAATTATCGCGACGGCGATCGATGGATACAGGTACAATTCCGTTTGAAACTCTTGTTTATCGACTCTATATTTTTTCTTAAATGGGAAAATTCTATTTTACCGATGTTAAGGTAATTAACAATTCTGTTATAAAACAGATGAGCAAGCGAAAAAATTTTCATTCAGAGGCAAGATTCATTTCACCTATCAAATATTTCAACAAGTACTCTACCTTGACTATTTTCTATATTTTGTACAGTTTCAAGTTCCGCGTAAAAATTAATCTAGTAGTCAGCCATTTATTAACTGCTCTAACAATCATATAAAATTTCATTAAACAACGATCATTAAAAATTTCATGAATTGTCAATTATTAAAAATTCTCTGAATCGGGATGATTTACTCTGAATCTCTTCTTTAAATAACATTCCAAACAATATTTTCTACAAAAAAATAATAACGAACGATATTTCCTGAATATATATACATTATTAGAAAATCTTCGGAATCCATCATCCGAGCGATCTCTATTACAAAATTTCTCCAAGTGCTGCGAAACGAAAGCACCGCTGTCGGCATATCAATAACGATTCACTCCCCCCCCCTCCTCCCCCAAGCCACCAGGCGGTTTCAATTGTCCCCCTTCATCTTTCCCATCCAATCATCCGGACAATTTGAAAAAAGAAAAGGAAAAAAAGAAAAAGAAAAGGAGAACGATTTGCCAGAATTCTCCGGCGCATAGCGGTGCGTGCCGACTGCGTGATATCGGCGAAGAATTTTAATGACTTGCCATAAATCCGAGAGCGAGGAGGGGAGAGAGAGACGCTGTCGGGGGAAGCATTTCACGTTGCTTCTTTTTTTTTTTTTTTTTTTTTTTCTGCGGCCGAGCATTCCAGCGAGTCCTCCTTAGCGGGGAATCCTTCCATCGGGAAGGAATTGAGGCCGGTATCGTCGTTTTCTCACCCTTGCCAAAGCGCGGAACGTGAAAAAGCGACCGGCAAGGTGATAGAAGACGTATAATTGCCGGGAGATTGGAAATTCCGATGGCAACGCCCCCGATAAATCCGGCTTTCGGCCCGAAAGCGAAATTGTCAGCCGGCTGGAACTCAAAACCATGGATCGTCGATCGTGAGCTTGATCCCGCGAGATGTCGACACAGATGGGAGCGGCGCGCGTATTTTTAAAACGAGTTCAAGAACGGCGACATTGATTAGAATTGAAGAAAGAAGAAAATGAAATAGATTGGGATTCAATTGTGTTGTAATATCAGTTGTTAAGAGTCAACGAAAGCAAACGGTTGTCGTAAAGATCTTTTTATACATAAATTAAAATAAATAGTTATCGTTATAGTTTCTTGTTAAATCTCGTAATATATTTATTTAAAGGAGTAGAAACCTCCGTGACACTTCGAGGCAAATATCAAATAAAATGAAGGAAATTTTACAAGATTGCAAATTGTCTAACTATTTTGTTTGACAGAAAATTACGTAACTTGTCAGTTATGTTATCGATTGTATTATCTGATATACAATAGCTAATTCTACGTAACTGCTTCGAGAGTAACTTCGAGAGTAATCAAGAGCAAGCGGTCTGTTAAGAATTTACAAAATGCAATTTCTGTTATCAAACGAACAATTAATATGTGTTTAAATTTATTGGTAGATTTTTAATGAATTTTTATGCAAATTTATATTTCTGTGAACGTAGTCATACATGTGTGAAGTAGAGATTTATTTCATTCATCGGTGCACTTTATATATATTTTATATATCTCTGTATATATTTCATATATTTTTAATATATAGTTGTAATATATTTTATACATTTCTGTATAAAATCCTGCACTGGATGCACGTTCTTTAAATTCTGAAGTTTACAGTCTGTTTATTAGAATGCATTTCTGGATTTGAATCACTAACCACTGAAAATGATGTTACAATAATGTTAAGAATACAGTGATGCTATGAATATAATGTCAAAGTTAATACATTAATTGTGGATCCTTTTGCACAACTGGACCAATACTATTAGTGAAATTTAAAAAATTGAGTAATGACAAATTGAGTAATGAAATAAAGGAAATTTTACAAGATTACAAATCATCTAATTATCTCTTACCTACATATTTGACAGAGACTAGTTGTCAATTTATTAATACTGTTATACTGTCTAAGAAATCTAATACTAATATAATTTTTGAATATTCTTCATGACTGACAATAAGTACATTGATTACTTTATCATTTCATTTTCACTGAGATCAATAGATCTCTAATAAATATCGAACTAATCAGAAGCGGCTCGTAAATTCAATGCGAGAAATGCGTTGATAAAAGTTGCAACGGAATTTATCGCATTTACAAGATAAGAATTGAAGCGAAATTTTCGTAGAGCCGACGTTGAAAGGTGATGTATGAAAGGAAACTTCCAAAACAAGTGGACGGGGCTAGTAACGGTTAAAGATAAGAATTTCAGGTAATATTTCTCTTGGTGATCCATAACTCGCGGCTAGAACGCTCTTTGTCGTTCGCCTCACTCGCAAGGGCGTGCAATTGATATTCCCTGCCAGTAATGGCCCTCCCCCCCAACTCGCCGAAAATTTATGTCAGCTTCGTTATCATTGTTTGCGCTGTTAAAACGAAAAGTGTATTTCTAGCTGGCAGCCGTCCAGCCGACGATTTTCCTAGACAAACGTTTATAAATCAAACCGATCGAGATAACTCGATGTAACTTATCGCGAAACTTTTGTCAAATCATACTTGGTTAATTTGTACTTTTTTGCACGTGGAGAGGACTTCTTGATCAGATCGGTGTTCAAGTACAAGGAAAATAAGATCTATGAGCTACACACTTGACGATTTCATCACAGATTATCTCAATATCGTCTCAAGATTTGTAGAATGAAAATCACTTGATGATTCTATATAATAAATTCAAACTTTCTACATTTCAAACGTTTTACATTTCAAAGTAACAAACTGAAAAAATATGTTTTTTTCATTATGTATGTTTTTATTCTTTTTGTCATTTTTTTACTCTTAAAAATTAAACCCAATTGTCTTATCAATTCGTCCCTATACACTGATGAAAATTCATGGTAGAACCTGTCAAGACTATCTAGATATTGTACAACAAATTTAGCCACCAGGACACGTTTTCTTAATTTTAATTATTACGAAGTAAGTGAATTATTACACGGTATAATCTTACAAAATTATCGCTCGTCATTTGTCTTGAAAGTTCTTCTTCGTGTGACCTCCATTTCCTTTATCAACTATTAACATCTACGTAATTAAAATATTCTGTTATTCTTCCGTGACGCAGCCTGTATGCTAGAGGAAATCTTGAGTTCAAAAACAAAAAAACAAAAAAGTACAATATACAAATATTTCGAGAAGCTCAAAAATACAAAATGTTAAATTGCAATAAAAATAAAAGAAAAAGACAAAACGGCGACTTAGGCCAGAAAAAAGATCTCAACGCTCTCTCGAGCCCAAGTTCAATTCGCTCTTTCGCTAATGAATCATCGTTATCCCCCTCGGAAACATTCGCGGCAACGAGTGACAAAGTTGGAAGCGAAAGTTGGAGATCAGCGGCAAAATTAAGTAGATGACATAAATCTCGTCGGGGATTATCGAATATCTGTGTGTTTAAAGGAAATGGGACATATAGATGAGTTGCATCTAAAGCAACACGCTGGTGTCGGACCAGCCTTCCGAAGCCTTTTCCAGCACGAGCCGAATCGAGCTTTCGAAGTTTCGGCCTGCCTATACTCGCCGTAGCCGGCCAGCGCATGCCGGAAAATAAACAAGATTATCCAGAAAGCTCCGGCGCGCTTGCAACTTGCTCTCGCGCGTCCACCTGTCGAATATATACGGTTTCTGTGGCTTGTGACCACGAACGAGCACACACACACACACACACTCTTTGGCGCGCGTGTACACGCCGTCGTCGTGTGTACGTAGATGTGTATGTTGGTGCAAACACGACCCGGCGCGAGTACACATATTTGCACTTACGGTTAACCGTGTAGATACACCGTGAAATACAAGTATCCGAGCGTGAAACTTGAATGGCCCAGTCCTCTGCGCTCGAACGAACCGCTATGGGGAAATTATTTTTCCGATTCGAGATTTTGTCGCTGTTTGGGCAGGAGCTAATCGTGATTTTTTTTTTTTTGGAAATACAGGGAATTGTGCACGTTCCTTAGCATTATTCTTGAGTCGTTATTATTCATGTTAAACTCTCTTCGTGAATGTAGTAATTGTAAGAATATAATTTTCCA
Organism: Tetragonula carbonaria; assembly: GCA_032399595.1. Taxonomy (NCBI): domain Eukaryota; kingdom Metazoa; phylum Arthropoda; class Insecta; order Hymenoptera; family Apidae; genus Tetragonula; species Tetragonula carbonaria. The sequence continues at coordinate 11,416,771 of JAUCRC010000002.1, forward strand.
AAGTCATTGTTGTAGTTATTTCTTCCTATAATTTATTGGCACGTTCATTGTTGGTTTCTTTTCATCTTGCTCTTTTCTTGTTCTGATTCAAGTCATCAGAGTTATTGTGATCAGAAAGTGTAAGAATTGTAATTGTAAAAATATAATTTTTCAAAGTGTCAATTGTTGTAGTTATTTCCTCCTATAATTTATTGGCACGTTCATTGTTGATTTCTTTTCGTTTTGCTTTTTGTTCTGATTCAAGTCATCAGAGTTATTGTGACCAGAAAGTGTAAGAATTGTAATTGTAAAAATATAATTTTCAAACGACGTTGTTGTGGTTATTATTTTACAATACATCAGCACGTTCATTGTTGATTTCTTTTCGTCTTGTTTCTTGTCTTGATTTGAGTCATTATGGTCAGAAGGTGTGTAGTAATTGTAATTTCTGAAAGTCTTTTGTTGCAACTGTCATTTCACACGATTTATTAACACGTTCACTACCGATTCTTCTTCATCTCTCTTTTGGTCATCATTTAGATGATTGCGAATCATTATGAATCATAATAATTGCAATTTTTCAATTGTATAAGATATATAACAATTCTTTGAACAGAGGAAACAACAAAGAATCTCGCAATTGTAACAAGAAGCTCATGATATGAAGAACAATGTCATTTGTTATATTTATTTACACTGAACAATCGTCATTTAACAACACTAATTATTTTCAACAATAATCTCTAGTATTGTATCGATTAATGAATCGATTTATTATATAAATGAAATTTGATCGAAACGCGATCGAACGAAGTGTTTATTAATATTAAATCGTCGATACTGCACAGAGTATTTGTCTATGCTATCACCTTCCCGCCCCCCAACCCTGAATCGATAACCGAAGATGATAAGAAAAGTTTCGTTTTATTTGTCGAGTGAAAAGAAAATGCCGAACGAACCGAAGTTCAGACTAGCTGAAGGAAGAGAAATTACGTTGGCAATATCGAATCCGATAATATCGGGAGTGTTCTTTAATAAAGGTTGGATGGAATTGAATTTTTCGCAATATTAAGATAAACTGTTTTAATTAGATCCTTACGGGGAAATTTCCGAGGAGGATCTTAATTGTTTGTATAATTAATATCTTTCTTTCTTTTTTTTCTAGAGAGACGAACACTATTCTTTCTTTCTAGAGTTCTTTGTTTCTCTCCCTCTTCCTCCTTTAATTTATTCCAGAATCCTTTAATTTACTTCTTTCGTCCAACTTCTCGCAAGTTCCTCTCCCATTTTATTTAGTTCCTATCTATTTTTTTTCTCTCTCTCCCAAGAGATTGTACGATGGTACAAACGTTAACGTGATTAGAAGGGCTCAACATCGAAATCCAATCCTATCTGGTTCTGATACTAAGTTTTATTATTTTTTTTTTTTGTTTCTAAATGTTTTCCTTTTGTTGATTGGCTCCCACTTTCCCCCCGTATGATATCTATTTTTTTCAAACGGAGAAATTGAAAGATCACCGTTTACAACTACATGTGAGATAATTCATTAATCAATTTCTACGAACTGGAAAATAATGGAATGTGCTGTGAGAAAAATTAATGTGACTTTTTAAAATTATTCAATGATCTGATAAAACCTATCGAAAAGATTGTTGTAAAACAGATTTATTAAAAAATGTCCTCATATCTCTGTGTTATACTTTGTATTATATTTAAAATTTCTTTAAATTTTGTACAATTCTAACATCAGTATTATCAGCAAACTCTTCCTTTACAGAGCCACAATATAAATTCAATGGACTTCAACCATATAATATCAATTAATAAAATGAATGCAAAATAGGTTTTTCAGAAATCAATTCTTTTTACTCGACGATTACTGGAAATGTCACCACTTCGAATTCCATACAAAGGTAACGCCTGGATGAAAAAAAAGAAGCAAGTGGCAAATTTTCACTGTAATATTTCTTTTCGTAATCGCATTACAAATTCAACAGACTGCAATAAATATCCCAATATAATGCTCCAATATCCTAGATTTCTAACAGGCTTCTTCACATTCAACTCGCTTCCCTAAATATCGTACAAACCATCCCCCCCCCCCCCAAAAAAAAATCATAGCGCGTCTCACTTAATCTATACAATTCCGCGGGGTACGCTATTATCGCGTTGCTTATAATTTTTAGGATAATAAATTTACTAGTTAGAATTGTACTTTGAATTAATTTAAAGAAACTATCATTAATGGTCTTAATAATAATAAATTTAGTTTTAATCAAGATTCTATGAAATCGAGATATCATTCGTGAAAGAACATTTATAGGAAATCATACATTTATTTTGAAAATTATAATTAAATTCAGGATAATTATATTTATTGCTTCTGAATTATTCTTCTTTATTTCATTTTTTTAAACTTTCGTTTCACAGATCAAATTCCCCATCAGTTGAAATTAATATAGTATGACCACCAAAAATAACCAAAGTATTTAACTATATTGAAATTCCTTTACTTAACACTTTTACTCTAATTACTTCACGGTTTTTTTATTACTTTTACTCTAAGTCACTTGTATTTAATTAAGAACAAGTTTTATAAAAGAGTACAAATACTAATCTTTACAATTATTATAGGAGCATACTTTTCATTAATTCAATTAGTTGTGTACAATAACTCATATTTAAGCATCGGGAGGCGCTACGTTGAACCTATTTTACTATTTTGTAGCATTGAAAATAAGTATAATATATAATTTCATTCGTCATATCTATTTTATTTTATTTTGAAACACTGAAAGTATTTCATATATATATGTCATTTCTTTTCCCTTTAGAATCAAGAACATTTTATTACATTATATTACTTTTATCTTTATAATATATAATTTACATCCAATTGAATAATAGCAATTTACTCGCTTAGATTACCCTTGTAAAGTAAACCAGTAAATTGTTACCCTAAATATGCGATATGTCGAAACGTGCATTATGTTCTGAAGACTGATGATGAACCTTTATTGCAAACTCCCAATAGTGATTACAATGATCGTGAAAAAAAAAAGAAACCGATAATAGCGGTTCCCGCATAATGTACGATAAGTTTTCATAAAATTTCATGTTTGCAGTTAAAAATAACGAATAAAAATAGTCCGCGATTTTATACAAAAAAAAAGAAAAAAAAATGAAAAATCGCCCGCGGCTAGAGGGTTAATGTATATTTACAGTTTCGCATTTCTAACTCTCTCTCGGTAATATCAGTAGTACTCGTCGACTTCCGCGGTCGTTCCGACGCACAGTAGAGGCGCGTGTAAACGGTCGGACGGTGGCTGGAAAATCTGGCATCCTAAAAGGATGTGCATCCTGAATTAATGAAGCCACGGACGCATTCGACTGTGTGACTGGTAATCCTCTTTCGGTATTTCCTGAAGCACCGGTCGCGACTGCACGTACGATAAATACAGATAATCCAAGGAGCATGTGTATGCGCGTACGTATATGTGTGTGTGTGTGTGTGTGTGTGTGTGTGTGTGTGTGTGTGTGTGTGTGTGTGTAACACGCGACGTGTGCGCCACGAAATATGCACCGCGAGCGCGGACACGTATTCGGTAATCGTTGGGGAATCGTTTTGTAGACGACGGAAACCCACGAGCTATGCGAGTTCGTGCGGTCGTTTCGTTAGCGGGTTACCGGTGCAAGAATATGCTGCCTCTGTTTCGCGGATTGTTTCAGATTAACGCGCTTTCGGTTCTCGGTTTTGGATGATACAGAGACGATTGAGGAAGAGCGAGGCCTAGCTTTAAGAGCGAACTCGCCGCCAAGGTTCGAATTTCCCGCCAAGCTCCAAACTTTCTATTGCGATTCGCGCCGAACGATTCAAGTTTCGCGCCTGCTTTCGTAATCTAACCTAAAAAGCATTATTATTAAATAGTAAATCGCTCCTCCGGCTTGATGGCATGCCATGAAAAAGTTTTCGGGAATCTATTTACAAAGACTGCTTAATTGTTCATCCAAATTTATGATTTCACTCTTAAAGTATATACGTTTATTTCAGCGATTTTTTTTTCATTTTTTCTTTTCGTCGTTTCTTGTTTCATTGCGCTTACATTACCAAAGTGATAATCGTTTTCTTTGACAATAAGGTAATACGTCAATGCACAACGTTGTCTTGATGTCTTTGATAGACTCTCTGTCGAGTGAGGTCAACTTTGGAAAGAAAAGAGTTGGATTCTCCGCCATGACAGTTCACCGACCACAGATCGATCGCTGTTTAAGAGTTTTTATCCTTAATCATTCGTCCTGTTCTCCGGATCTCAATGTGATTTCTTTCTATTTCCCAAAATAAAAAAATATCATCTGATATTTTGAAGAGGTAGACACGATAAAACAAGAAACGAGAAGACGAGGATGATAAAAGCAATTTCAATTTCAATTTCGGATGGAATAAGTATATATAAGTACTTCGAAGATGACATAGTAAATTTGGATGATCGACGTAAGTGATTTTTATAAATAAATATCCGCGAATTTTTTGGACACAACACGTGAAATAGTACATTGCTTCGCCACGACGCAATCAGTGCGTGCGTCTATTTTGGTTGACGCAAATTTGCCGATGAAATTTGCATGCTGTAGTAAATTGCTACATGCAAATTCATGTTTTTACAAAATAGGAGGCAACAATTTGTCGCCGTGGACTGAGGAATCAGACACGTGCTGGTTTCGGAAAAAATATAGTGATTCTCGAAAGTGAAAGTACTCGAACAGTTGTCACAGAATATGTTTTCATGTGTATCGTGTAAAACGTTTCGAGATACTTATTACAATATTTCTCACATCAGAAATCGTCGCATCTCGCAAATTGTCTTGTGGGAAATTTACGACATAGCGAATTTCGTTTGCAGAAAGTCACGATCATTCGTGACATGTTTGTAACGTGCATTTTACACTTTGTGGGAATTCTGTCAGCTTCTCTTTAATTTCTGATTAGAAATGGCGGAATCAATTTGACGTGGAAAACTGAGTGAAAAAATGTTTAACAGAAACAGCGTGGAATGTGGGATATAGAATATTTGTGATACAAAATATGGAATGCAAGATCAACGGTATGAAATATAAGATGAGAAACATAATGGGATATAGGGTATAGAATATGGGACATGCAACACGAAGCATGAGACGCGAAATGCGGAACACAGGACATATGATATGAAATACGAAATGTGGGATACGAGATATGTATTAAACGTGGGATACACGACACGATGTATGGAATACAGCCAATCTTCTAATATTTTTAGAGAAAAAATATTTGTCCCGCGCTAAATGTACAAATGTTCATCTTCTAAAATCAACCGCGAAATTTACTACCGACATAGCAGGAGGAAAAAGAAGGGGGGAAGAGTAGAGACTCACGTGGATCGACAAAACGTGGGGGAACGTTTCGTGTCGCGTTGTTCTCGCGCGAGGCCGGCCTTAATTGAAAAAGCGTCGTCATTGCGGTCATTGTTCTCGTCACCGTCATCGTGCTCACGCGAACGGATCGACGTAACAGTGGCTTCCTCTCTGGCTGTTCGCCACACGCAAACACACACATGCACACACACACATACATTGTTCGCGCGCATATACGCTTCATTCTCTTCTGTTTCACGCTGGCTCCATTTAAACTTGGTAGCTTGTTAAGAAGGCATATCTTTTTTTTTCGCGATTTGTGGTCCAAGGATGTTTAGCGACATTAAAAAAAAAAAAGAAACAGATGAACGAAAAAAGTGTTTTAGTTATAAGTGAAAGGTTGGAAGAAAAATTAACGTATTATGAATGTATTAAAAGACATGCGAGAAGATATGGGTGTCAGATTTTTTAAAAGTCGAAAGTGTAAGCATCAAGAGACACAATGTTTGAGTATTTTCTCATATCAGTGATTGAATTATTTTTTATTTAATTATTAGATTAAGGACTAAGCAACTTTTAATAATTAATAATGTGGTTAGATATGCAGAGTTTCCTCACGTGAGGAAATAAGATATAACAAACTTTTTATATTCTTTGGAACGTAGAATAGTGTATTCATAAAATATTCATATATATATATATATATATATATATATATATATATATATCGACGTACATCAGATGAAGAATTTGAGTACAAAAAAAATCGAAAATTGGGAAATATGGAGGAATTATTCCTTTTTTTATTAAAAAAGTTTTTGCTCTTGTAAATTAATTCGAAATAAACGAATTTCCGTAGTGTGAAAGGGTAGTCGTTTTAAAAAAATTTAAAAAAAATTTAATTATTCGAACGAGCGTGTGCCACGATTAGTTCGAACAAGGTTCTACCGTCGGAAAAATATTTTTTCCATGTAAAAACTAAAGAATTAAATTCTTAATACTTGCTTTTCGCAGATAATTGCGCACGGTCAATGTAACAGAATATTTTTCAAACTTTTAATTTTTGTTCTATTCCGCAATAATTGTCAAAGTGTGAGTGGACGTGCAAAATAATAAAATATATGAAATATATGAAATATATGAAATATATACGAAAAATATAGAGTTTAATGATTTAATAATTTTAATAGTATTAAAATATCAATTCAAATAATAGAATTTTATAGTTCTGTTCAGTCTTTTTTTATTGATTTCTCGTCATTCTGATTTTCCATGCAGAACCTCTAATAGATAATAAATTCTTTGGACTCTTTCATAACTGATATCGATTGGTATCCTTTCGTGATCTGAATTTCTTTTGAAGTTACTCACGTAGTATGTATTTTATGGTGCAGGGCTTATCTCAAGGTCCGATGAAGTACGATGGAGAGGGTCTTCGAGAAATAAAAATTCTGAAAAATCTGTATATACATTAGGGAAGATACTAATCGTAAATTTTCTCAAACTTTATGAAATCGTAGCATTTAAGCGGAAGAATAAGTAGTGGCCAGAAAGATATTAAAGAATTCTTTTTCGTACATTAAAAAGTGGAACTCGATAGATCGTTGATGTGACATTTTACGATGCATATAAATTCTTCCTTAGTAATTGAGAAATTTTCTGAACAAAAAACAAGATTATCGAGGTATAATATATATCGAAAAGATAAGGACGTTTTTTAGTCAAAACACTTGAAGAAAAGATTCTTCAATTATAATTATCAACTCAAACTTATCTATTATCAGAAAACATCGAGGTAACGTACTAAGATCTTTTTTCCAAATGTAATTGATTCGTCGTTACGACTCATATACGTTCACCCTTCATTATTTTATCATTTATCACTTTCTTTCGACACATTCTTTCTTCAATTAAAAACTTGTTTTGAAAAGATATTACGGTTAATCTTTCCTCTGGAATAACCCAGCTTTACATCAACTACCGCGCGTGAAAACCTGAAAAAACATCTCCTTCCCAGGCCATTTATCGAGCGTTCTCATATGTGCCGGGTTACCTTCGATAACGTGTCCTATTCATCACATTCCCACGGCGGTGAAAGTAGTTTGCGATGGCAGTTCGTTTTAACGAGCACGGTTAAGTGGATTGTAGTGGAAACGATTTCTGGGGCGAGCACAAGCTGCGAGGAAAGGGTCGAGAGAAAGCAGAGAGAAATGGAAGCGTAGGTAAGAAATGGCTGGCGATTAAGACGAAAGATAATCCATAAATTATAAAAAAAAAAAAGAGCAAGATCGTGCGAATTTTCGAAAGGGCCGAGCCATCCGGTCAGCAACGCGTCCGCCATTATGCCCCGATTTTTCTCTCTCTTCCGCGTCGGTGTCGGAGGAGGGAGAGACTGGAAGAAAGATTTTTCTCTTCTTTTTTTTTCCAAGATACATTATGGGATTATTAGAGCGCCACGGTGAACTAATCCTTACGGGGAGGGATATTGTACTCCACGTCGTCGACGCTCGTTTCCGGTGCCACAGGCTCGTTTAATAAACTTTCCTGGACGCGCGCGCACTTTGCGAACACACCGCGGCAGTAATTTCTTTAAGGCGATGCCCATTACGCGGCCCGGATTCCGTGCTTCGTCCAAGGGACAGGTCTTTCTTTCCTTCTTTTTCTTTTTTTTCTTCTTCTTTCTGTCCCTCTTTTCTTTTGCCTCGGTAATTATTCTGTGTTCTAACGACCGCGTCCGGTGACACCGCGGGGAGATCCATCCAGCTACCTGGACGAGAAGGTCGAAGAAATTCCGGTGGAAGACACCGGAGAACGCAAGAGGGTGCTAACCGGAAGTATTGTTTGGAGCGTTGTTTTGCGGTTTCAGAGAACGATGATAATATCGAGACTGTGAAACGCACGGTAAATGACATACTTTTCTTTTTTTTTTTTTGCGAAGATAAATTTGAATCGGTTGTTATACTACCAAGAATGTTTTTTTTTTATTTCCAATTATTCTGTTTCATTTACGATTGAAGTTGAAGACGTTTGATGGAGGTCGTGAAAAAACCTTCAAATCGGTAATGACAAGTGCAACGATTATTTCTAATTACCCTTTGGTTTCACAAAACGATCAACTTACATAAAGACTATTAAAAAAAAACATACGTTATGTTTCCGCGAAAGTAATTTAAAAATTTACTATATTCTCGATCAATCATATATTACTATGATCGCACTGCAATATCAGTAAAGAATTGTCACGACGGAAGACCAACAATTGGAGAAAAATATCAAATACAAGATGGAAATATAAAATACAAAGTACAAAGTACAAAGTACAAAGTACAAAGTACAAAGTACAAAGTACAAAGTACAAAGTACAAAGTACAAAGTACAAAGTACAAAATACAAAATACAAAATACAAAATACAAAATACAAAATACAAAATACAATAATTAAAGATCGTCCGTCTTTATTTTTAATTATTTTTAATTATCTTATTTCGTCTTCACGATTATCGTGTAAATATCGTGTCTAACACATGCAAACGCGATACGACGAAATATTAGGTCCAGGCACCTAGACATCGAAAGACAGAAGAGATTCGACGAAAGTCGCGGAGAACATAGGAAACTATTAGCCGGAAATGCACGCAACGAGCTAGCTTTGAGAAATCGTGTACCGATTCAAGACTGTTCTAACGTGTTACGTGACGTGTTACGATCCATGCCAAATTCTACGTTTCATTTGCAAAGTGTCGAGGTTACGTAGCTTATGTAACGATGACAGATCGTAATAATGATGGAAAATTAACTGTGTGGTTAATAACCGACAAGTTACAAAGTGTTAGATCTCTGCTCGTATCACGTTAATTGTCTTACTCGTTGTGCAATAGCTGATTCATTGCCGGTTCTGTTGACTCTGCAATTAAGTGAACATTTTATAGAGTGTCATTATTCTGCGCAGTTGTGTTGCCACGTGTGATGGTGAAATTCTACGAAATTATGCAGAATTTCATCGCTACAAGTATCATTGCGTGACGTTTATTTGAAGCTCGAATATAAATAGCTGAAGGTGATCAGCGTTTTTTTGAAATTATTCCATCGTAATAAGGCCGATCAATAGAAGGTTCAGATTCAGAGAAGATACAAATTAAAATCGAAAATAATTAACAAATTGTTATTAACAGATAACTTGAACGAAAGATTTCAGTTTCGTGCTGCAATTTTTAAAAGCTCGGCCATTTCATTTCGGCAGTTTACTTGTTACGTAAGTTCTGGAATTGATGCGATCGTGTTTTTCGTGCAAGAAATATGTTAAATGCAAGTAAAACATTCTATTTCGACCATAGTGACAATGAGAGTCGAGATACCGGTAACTAATACTATAACTGCTGTGTTTCGTAAAAATCACTCGCAAAGTCCTCTCTCTCTCTCTCTCTCTCTCTCTCTCTTTTAGTAAAACATAATTTTCGTTTACGATGCACGAACGTCGTATACGACTATATATTTGAAACAATAAATTCTAAAGTAACAATGGAATAAAATTTCGACTAATTTTCTCTAAAAAGACGCGCGTAGTCCAACTGTACGTAATATTTGTTTCATTTCACGAAGTTGGAGTTGAATTTCGCAATCTGGTTTGATTTATCGAATCGTTCGCTAGAACGTAATATCAGAAATATTGTGATTATTCGCAACGAAATTAATAATGAGAACAATATATTACTCGTATTTATTATTTGTTTTCTATAATACTAATCTAACTAATTTAATACCAGAGAATTATTAATCGCGAACTATTCAAATAAAGTACACATTTAATAATTATAAAGTAGTCGATGTTTCGTATAATATATCTCATTCGCGTCGTGAGATATATATTTTTAATAAACTTTCTCGTCATCCTGTCCCGTGGCGCTTCAAAACGCCAATTTCCTTCTCTGTCCTTCTCCGTGACTTCGATACGAGTTCTGCAATATTTAAATCCAGCCTTCGCGTTTCTCCATAGAAAATTCGAGAGAAAGTTGGAGCAGGACGAATGAAACGTAAACGACAGACTCGTGCGCGATGAAAATTTGCACGCAAATTAAATCGCAAATAACCGGAAGAGTGAAAAAGAATCGTCTCAGAAGGAACTCATTTTCATATTCGTAACACCGTTGAAGGGCATTTCCCTTGAAAACATTGCGTCTCGTTGTTATACGCGATTTTACTCGACATTTTTTACTCGACATTTTTTACTCGACAAACGCGATTTTACGTTTAAACGCGATTACACAACCGCCGTGGATATCTGGCAAAGTCTGGCCGATCTTGACCGATTGAACTGATTAATTGCCGCAACTCGTTTACATTAAAGAGAACGTAGCGTAGAAACGATCGATACATGCGCGATCTGAGAGAGAGAGAGCGTTGAGCAATCTACAGATAAATGCATGCGAGATAGATTGCTCTTTACGATTGTTGTAACATTTATTAAGACACTAACGATAAGCAATCGCACGCGAGCGTTAATTATTGGACGATAACGGTAAATCGTGCACTCGTTTATCATAGAGGGATATTAAACTAATTGTAAGGATATTAACGGTAGAACTACCGACGATTAAAGTATAAAATTTGTAGTAAAGGGATTAAAGTGCATAGAGCGAGAAGAAGTTTATTCTACATTATAAAAAATGAAGAACACAAGCTTCTATTTATATATTTTATTAAAAAGTTATTCGGGATAAAAATCTCTAGCAATAGACTGTTATAAATATGTAACATTTCTGTGGAAAATTATGAATTAGTTATTTTGACCAGTCTGGTAACTCCAGTAAGAACGTTAAGTCGAAGGACACGATTTCATGCGATTTTCATTTTTATACGATTATGAATTAAATTGTCTGAAATTATTGCGTCTATTAATTATTTTTCGAAAGGTACGAGATTGCAAAAATTTCTGAAGTATGTCGTTGCATCTGATATTTACTTTTCGAGAGACAGAAGTTGCAAAAATTTAGACATTTTCGATTCAAAAGTCAGTCGTCTGTTTTAATCGTTTCATTGCTGATAAGTAAAACTCGCGTGTGCCTGAAAAACTGAAACCGCTGAACGAAGAAAAACAGAGAAAATTTCGCGCGACGCACTTCTAATTTTAAACTGTTATAACTTAACTCATTAAAAAAAAATGTACAACAATCAACAAGATGATTTCGAGCTTCCACTTTGTTACGTTAGTTTTTTCAAAAATGTTTTTACATCGTGAGACGTAATGGGAATCGTCAAAACATAAACGTTACAAAATTCTTTTTCACGGCTAAATATATCACAGTCTTGAAGTCTCGTTTTTTTTACAGCAATCTCTTTGAACTTGCTGCAGAATTTTTCGTCGCGAATTTTATTGAACTTTGAACGTTAAAATGACAAAATATTGGGATTTCTTGAATTTTTGCTTTTAACTCTGGTTTTGTTCAAAGTACAATAAAATGGCGAAAAAAAATTGTACAGCAAGTTTCAAAGATTGATGTAAAGGGAAGACTACAATCTTTAAGATAATCATAGATTTAGTCGTGAAAAAAAATTTTTTCAGTGATTTCGAAGACGTTTGAATTTTTACAGTTTTCGACAACAAAAGTATCTTCGTTTTTCCATTTACTGCGTGATCTTTGGAAATAAAGAGCTCAGAATTAGTAAAGTAGAAAGATTTCTTCAAAAAGAGGCCAATTAAATTGTTGTGTGATTTCGTTATCGATGATGTACGAATATTTTCGTCCACTTTTGTATCCCTCGAAAATTGCCTGTCGTTGAAAATTGTCTTCCAATTGTCGGTGATACAATTTTCTATTTAACAGTCTCCTCTTAGAATATTAGAATTATTAGAATATTGTTCAGTATTTTTCTATCTCCTAGAATAGTCGTTAAACAACCCAAATGAACGACTTCATCGACGTCAAAATGTTTTCGACGAAACTTGCCGGTATAAAACAACGTTACAGCATTGGAAAAGTTACAGAATGGTCACATTCAGTTATTTATATCCAACATATCGTGATTGATTCAACGTAGAGCACGTTCATGGCCAAAAAGCATATTCAAAATATTTCGCTGTTGAATCTGATAAAGGCGAGTCAATAAGTGAATAGGGAGAGCGGTGTATTATCAGAGGGAACGATTTGAAAGGTTTCCCGCGAACAAAGGTGTATCGCGTTACTATCGACGAATTTCTTTTCGAACGATCGCGATTGACCGCCCTTTCATTATTGGAAATTAAACTGGAAATCGCCGCTGTTTATTCCCGCTCCTATAGAAATTCGAAACAATTGAAATTCGTGCTCGGTTATGTTTGCATCTCGCGTTATATACATGTACAACGATTTATCAATTTATGTCGATCATCGAATCCTGTGTTTGATGTCCTCGAACGATTCTCTCCTCGGTTTTCAAAGTAAACCAATTTCACTGCGAATTAGTGTAGATAAAATGATCCGTTTGATGCAAAGATATTATTCACTCGCAGCTGGAAGCTGCCTCTCAAAGAAATTCCATTCACAAAAGTATGGAATTATCCGAAATGAAATATATAGTAACTTGTACGAGCCCCCCAGAATCCAAATCTGTTAACTCCATTTTTTGTCAATATTTTGTTACATCTTAATTTCATCACTCGAGTGCATAATTTTGTCGTTATAATATACCGTTCAAGAACCAAGTGTTATCTTGACAAGTTTTATTTATTGCCAGAAGATTACATAATGGCACATATAACTTCCAAGATACATTTACGAAATTTGCAACATCGTCAGTTTTTTTCTTCCTTTTTTTCCTTTTTTAGCTTTCAATTTATGTTGCGTTGATCAACGTGACTCTAAAAAAAAATTACTCAAAAAAATTATTAATTCAACTTCAATTTGTAAAATTTATAAAATTATAAGCGTGCAATGATTAATCACTATCTGGAGCAGAATGAATTGAACGTGAAATTACATACGTACAACCTATATATTAATCATAATGACGATGCGAATGTTAGATTAGAAATAGATTAAATTATAATATTTCGTCTATCCGAAATAGATTAAAAATCGACGTTAACGACAATGTAAATTGTATTAAACTGTATTACAACTGTTGAAAGATAACAACGAACTATAACGATAAAACGATCAACTAACGCAACGGAATTTTACCCAAGTATCATTGGAACCATAAAGAAAATATAGTAGACGTATGCATAGATAAAATATCAGCACAGCTTAGATACGATAAGATACGAACAAGAAGAGGAGAAGAAGAAATGTATTCGAATTCTAAGATCACATAAAGGTGAATCCACATTCCTCGAATTCTCACCGAGTGCCAAGGTCTCTCGTCCGAACGGAAATTAGAACTTCTTGTTAACGCGTAACGCAGCTTGTTCGCCAACAATTACCGGTAATGAACTCCCTCGTGAAATTTTCAATTCCCCAACCCTGAAGTTTATGATCTAGACGCAACGCGACGCCGGCGGTGCATTATGTTGCAAATAATGCGCCTTGGAAGTTTCTTTGTAATTTATCGTCCCTTTGTAACTACCGTCGTAATTCATCGTTCCTTTACGAGTGACATCGTTCCTTTGATGCATTAATTAGAAGCGAATAATTAACTGCGAGAACGTGCAACAAATAATCGTGGAATTTCTAGTCACGATAATAATGTAGTATCGAAATTATTATAATGTGTAGTTATATTTTTAGTTGCTTTCACTTCGAATAGATGGCTTGTTTACTGGACGACGTGTAGGAACGATAATCGGTAAATAATAAAGTCACCGTACTGCAAAAGGAAATTTTTATAATTTAATTTAATGTTTACATGATACAGAATTTAATAGATTAATCTTAGTAACTAATAATTTGTTGATATCTCCATAGTAATTTTTGTAAGACTGAATAGATGACGCTACAGATGTGTAGGAAATAATACGATGATCGGTAAATAATATCACCGTACTCATTAATCAACGCTATTTAAATGAACAATAAAATTTTAATTAATTATTTATACACTTTTAATTACTTATTTAATAATAATTATAGATTATGAACTTCAGACTTTTGAATGAATATTAATTCTTTTTTAACTACTATTTATATATTCGTCAATTTTTTATGTATCCTTGACAATTATTTACAAACATCTCCTTAGTAATTTTGTTAAAATATTGATTTCTTATTTACGAGTTTTACAAAGTTGGCGCCGTAAATTTATCTAAAATGAACTCTACGACGAGACGGTTGAGAAACTAGATGTTGCTGGAATAGACGTCGCTACAGATGCGTGAATGAAAAAGTATGAATGTGTTGTGAGAAGCACAGCGTTGGCATTGAGCGCTTTTCTTTTTGAAAAGAAGAAAGTCGTCCGAGTGAAAAAAGAGAGTCAGCCGGGAGTCGTAAAAGAGCGTTGAATGAGTGTGGTCAAAAGAGTGATCATTTGTGTTCTATAAAAAAAATTAATTGTGTCGTTTGAGTTTATTCGAATTATTGTTGCCTGTGTTGTCTATCTTGTATTTATTATTATGTTGTTTTGTTTCCGTTTTCTTTTGTTATTTAATATAATAAACATCATTTAAATTATATCACTACAATATTATATATAAGTCACAGTGAAAAATTAGAGTGGAAACTACTGATGCGTGTGACTCATTTGTTTCATTTTGTTACTGCAGTTGAAAAATTGTATTCAAAAAGAGCAAATTTAGAAAATAGTAAAAGTGATGATAATAATAATAAAATTCTTGCGACAACCTATATATAGTTTCTCGACTTTCAAAATATTTCTAACTCCATCTCCAAAATCCTTCCGTACGTACAATTTTTTTCACGACTGAAATCATCACGGGTTTGAAGATCTCTCCTTCACAACAACCTCTTCGAACGTTTCTCGTAAAATTTTTCATTTCAATAACAAAAGAAAAAAAAACCGTGTCACTGATATTGAGATAATCTAAGCTCCATTACGAAAATATCACGCGCTCGAATTTTTACTTCGTTCGTATGAGTTCGAAATGAAACTATGTTAGAAGGAGTTAATACGATCCAGTATCACGAAATGTTATCAACAACCTATATATTAATATAGACATAATCTATACGTATATATGGATAGATATAGATTACGTCGTAATCCATCACCAAACCGCCATCAAAATTCACCGCCACGTAACGAACCTCTTTCTCCGCATCACTTATCCGCGATTGAATACACAGAATCCAGTAAACAGGCGGCTGCATCCAGACCACGATCTGACGCCGGTCGATGTTAATAGCAGCTGGTAGAATCGAGTTGTCGGCGCAAGGAAGCGCCTCCGGAACGACGACGCCTAGAATGCAATAGGGTGGCCAAAGGGCGGCCAAGAAACTGGCTTTTTCCTTTCGTTCGACCGAACGTCCGTGCCGGGAATCCGGCATTGCATTTCTGTCACGTTGCTCGCCGGAGTCTCGCGTGTCTCGCCTGACAATGCCACGAAAGTATCGCACTGTCTCACCGTATTGATAGAGATGGGATCGACCATCTCGCAAGTGAGTTCGAAGGCTTAGTCGTTGGAATCGAACTCTTTGCAAGTTGCACGCTTGTATTGTATTTATCGAGAACATTTTCACTTTCGAGTGGCTTTCGAAAGCCATGAAATGAAATTTGAGGACTCAAATTCGTTAGTTGTTTTAGGGACACTTTGAGATTGGATAGCACGCTGTTATTTAGTCTTCTTAATATTTATTTATGACAAGATCACGCTATTATTTAGTTCTTAATATTTGAGACAAGATCACGTTATCATTTAGTCTTCTTAATATTTATGACAGGATTTACGACATGATTAATATTATCGTATTGGATATAGTTCCTCTGCTCCACGTTTCTTCGCGTCAAAAAATCTAATCTAATAATTCCTATTCTTCTATCTCTCTCATTCTCTCTCTCTCTCTCTCTCTCTCTTTCACCTTCTTTCTTTCAAGATTATTTTATCAAATACGTAAAATAAACTGAAGCCGTCTGGTGCAGCCATGATCTGATTCGAGGGACCAGTGAAATCCCAGCAGTAGCCAATAATGGGATTAATTATGTATATATAATCAATAGGAGTTACATCAATAGGACATTCATCTTACGATAATCAGACTTAGGGTGGTAATAACTGGTGACTCGATATCGCGTGATGATCGAACATCGAACAGCAAGTGAATTGTTCAGAGTTTAAATTTTAAAGCAGAGGTGGCGAATTGGCGCACGTGACTCTTGCGCCGACTTTCCTAATCGCCTAGCGTTATCCCTTCCACTGCACCACTGCATTAACACTATTCCTACCACGACTGATCAAATGACCATTTTTAAAATTTCGATTAGAATTTCCTATATACGTAATTAAATCGACTTTAAACTTCACGACTTTTCCTCAAATATACGTATAATACATTTTTCAATATTCACTTCTTTTTTTATTCTTTATTTGTTGAGAAAAATTTGTAGTCTGTCTTACCTATCACGACTGGTCATTTGACGTAAAACGATTTATAATAGATCTTTTTGTAATAGTATTCTCTCAAGGACTCAATTCCAAAACTATAAAATCGTTACAAACGAAAGGCAATGCATTTGTGGCATGATTTTAGCCGAAAAGTGCCTTCCAGGCACTGATTTACTGATTAGACACTTCCAAGTGTTTATAGTTCTCGCTCGCCTATCGGCCTCGCGGTACTCATTTGCCTGATTGGTATCCGAAGCGGTTCAAAACGTCGGATTTTCTTACACCGTCTTATCTACTATGACTGTAAAATAAATAAAAAATACGGTGAAAACGAATAAAATGTACATTATATTCTTCTGAATAAAAGAAACTATATTTTTATACTGTCAAATTGGCTTTCATCTTCATTCTATATTAAAAAAATATAAGTTGTGTTAAAGACCGGTCATTTGACAGGTCGCGGTAGGAATGGGTATACGTGAAGTATCGGTAGGAATAGTATTAAGAATGTCGCGGCCACAATACTCGCATTAGGTATACACGTATTTTTCTTTATTGTAGCTACTAAAATTAAAGAAAAACAAGGAAAGTAATTTGTATGGCCTGTTGCGAGCAGAGTGTTAATTTTTCTCAAAAAAGAAATCGTCAGAAGACGAATCACTCAGTAAAAAAGAGCTCGAAACAAAGTTATCAAAACCCATCCCTTGAAACTCTTGAACAGAGAGAAGAACGAATAACTAGCGAGCTACGCCAAAAGGAAATTTCTGAACAAGTGCGTATTCAACTCGATGCCATCCCTACGTGCAGACAAGTAGAAACCTGTTCGTTCGACCAGGAACGCTGGACACAATAGGAAATTATTAATGGCGATGGACTGGCCGCGCGATTTCGTCGCGGTTCAGCGAGCACTTTTGTCTCGGCGCAAAATTCGCTGCTTTTACCTCGTCGTGGATCATCGCGCTCGCGCAACTGATACCGGAGGTGTCCGATTACGCGGATACTCTTTCAACGAGTCGTTCGTTCGCTCGGCGAACCTAACAACAGCAGAATAGTTTTTCCATTGAAATTGTAGAACTTTGTAGCCGCGTCGAGAGAGAGAGAGAGAGAGAGAAAGAGAGAGAGAGACCCGTAACGGGGTGAGAATTCGGTGGCGAAACGCGCGCTCCTGGAAACCGTTTATTGCCGGGGGTGAGAAGATAATACATCGCGGTGGATATACGGGTGGATATGCGGGAGATGAGCTGGAAATGCTTGCATTGATATTGGCGGAAACCAGGCGGGAGATAGATACCGATTATTTTAACAATATCGTGTATTTAGTAAATGTATTTACAAACGGGCAAATTCTCAGCAGTTTCACGACAGAGAGAGAGAGAGAGAGAGAGAGAGAGAAAGAGAGAGATAAGCGAATTGGTGAATTGATACATAAATTGCAATGTAAATGGTGGAAGCGTTAGTTCTCCAAATTTACCTTGCAGTTTACGGTTATTTATGCGATAAACGGTTTTATAGAAAATAAATATTCGCATTTTTTTCTTCCCTTTTTTTTTGAAAATTGAATGTGGATCATTAATCTAAA
Source organism: Tetragonula carbonaria (assembly GCA_032399595.1). NCBI lineage: Eukaryota > Metazoa > Arthropoda > Insecta > Hymenoptera > Apidae > Tetragonula > Tetragonula carbonaria. The sequence continues at coordinate 11,435,190 of JAUCRC010000002.1, forward strand.
TAAGGAAAATTGAGAAATTTAAAATATGTCGAATTGACCAGTTTGGCTCGTATGATACAGGATATATCGAGCGAAATTTGACAAAATTTTGTCAACTAGTAAAGGTCCCAATATTTGTAGTTATTAATAAACGCTAATATTAAGTTTTGAAAGCTTCAACTTCTATCCTTAAGTGTAAAATTATAATTAATAAATAGTCTTTTAATAAACGTAACGAGCAGATGTCTTAACACTTGCAATCGGTAGCAGATCCATACTGATAATATTAAATTTTGAAAATTTTTATCAACATTATTCCGTAATTACTAGCATTGATTGTTATATTGTTTTTTTCTGTTTGCTCTAATGTTGATTGCTATTCCATATCGTAAGTGAATGTTTGTGTAATTTTCACCGTTCCACGAGGAAAGCGTTACGTGTCGTGTTGAAACGACGTTTCGTTCTCGAGATTCATAATGCAAACTGTTCTCTGAGCAATTGTTGTTACATGAGATATATCGACATATCGTCGAAGTGAGAAAAAGGAGTAAAAGGGGTGCATCGTTTGGAAGCCCTATACAGAGTCAAACGATTCCAGGAATGGGTGTAAGGAGAAGGGTCGAAAAAAAGGAAGGATCAGACCTGAGAAGTGAAAAGTACTAAAATTGAGAACTTCGTTGCTTAAATGTGAGTTCTCGCGAAATGAGAAACGTGCAAGACGTTAAATTTACGATAGATTTAATAAACTTTTCAATTGTAATTAAATCGCATGTACTAATGCAACACCAAGTACGAAATTATCAAACAAGTATTGAGAATACGTTTTTGATTTGAAACTAAGAGTTTTCCATTTTAATTTACGAGGTATATTCGTTGGAATATAAATATGGATAAAGTATTATATAATTTATTTCAATATTACGTGTCACAGTCTAGAAACGTCGACAATCTGAAAATCATGGTGCAATTACGTACGAGCGTGAAACATTTAAGTAGAATAAGTACCGAACTGTATCAGACGTGTCATTGTAGACGCATAAATGGGCAATTGTTTCAATTCAAATTCAATTAATTTGCGTGAAAAGTGTTATTCGTATTTATCTTGTTTAATAAAGAATATGAAAATACATTTCTTACATCATTTATCCTGCCTTATATCACGATTTATATAACGTCCTCTTTGAACTGCTTGCTTCGATACATGAAATGAAACATGCATGTCCGATGTATATCTTGTACGTCTTCTGCCAATTATACTTTGCCCCATTTCTATGACTGGTCTGTGTTATTACTATGGTTTCTCGAGATCTACGCTTGCCAGCGTATCTACATCAAAAATATTATTTTGCAGGAACACGCGATGTGAATCACTCAGATGTGAACGCGACCACGGCTCGGATTTGTAGCTGAATGTGAAATTGCTATTTTATAATTTAATTTCGACTGTTTCGCGCCAACACGGATTACTTTATTATAATATCGACACATTTCTTCAAACTCTTATTATAATAAACATATTATTATAATTACAATAATCATAATCTATAAATTCTTATCATTGAAAGAAAATCAGATGAATACGCGAGAGACGAGACAGTAAAATAATGACGAAATAATTCCTGCAAATGTTCAATTTAAACCAATCGCATCCAGATGAATCTTTCTACAAATCTTTACATCTTAGAGCTTAAAATCCTCAGGAGCGCAGAATTACACGCCGCAGCACCCACGAAAATCAGTCTCTACGGGAAACTGGCGATTACATCAACCAACTCCACGATCAGCAAGATACGAGTTACTAATCGGACTTACATTAATTCAACATCAAAGCGAAGTGTTCGACGAACACACTGCCGAGATGTCTCTCTCGTCTGCTGCAGGGACAAAGCGGGTGAGAAAGACTCGACAGACGAAGGGAGTAGAGTGTAGACAGACAGACAGACAGACAGAGAGAGAGAGAGACAGCCGCGATATCGAGGCTCGCAAAATGGCATGCCGGAGGATAGCGTTACGTAAGAAGGTAAAATCCTTTGTAGCACTGTGGAAACCCGTAATGAACATGCAAGGGACACGGGGTTCAGTTACGGTACGAATGAAATTTCATCGGCTGCGATTTACCAAGGCCGCCACCCAGTGCCTTTGCTAATCCTGCAATTTCCGCAGCGGTGCAGGGTTAACGTGATTTTCGAACGGCGACCGCAGGGGAAGGAGTGGCGCGAACAGTAACGTCCCGTCGCCCGTTTGAAAATCGAGCGTGTTGCCGTTTGATTTCCTTTGATTTCGCAATCCGAAACAGCTCGGTAGCGAGCGGATTTCAAATCACCGAGGACGGTGTCGCGCGCACCGCATTACTGTCCGCGGCGGATCTATCTGCTTGTGAATTGGAATGCGTACCTGTGAAGATACCGAATGCCCGCCTGGATGACGGATTACGCGGCGAAATAGGGACGTTCGGATGATAGATTAGGCGTTTTGGCGAATGATATGTTATCGTGTACATTGAAGGATTTCGTACGATAGGACGAAATAAGATAACGCTGAACCAATGGTTCTATGGTTCTTCGAGGCGGACGTGCCTTTCTGGAAGATGTTTAGAAGCATTTTTGGTCAAATTCTTTTTAACGAGTGTCGCGCAGAAGAGGTGGCATCGAGCGATTGAAAGAAATAGGATAATGTTAAATTGGCGGTTTACCGCTTTCTTTGAGTAAAAAAATGTCTTGGAAATGTTCGATGTATTTTTCAAGTATTTGTGGGCTGTCGTAGTATTTTTTAGTGTGGTAGAAGAAGTGCATTAAGAAATTACAATAGAATAAAATGGGATAAAGTATTGGTTTAATGGTTTTTTTAAGTTAAAAGTGCCTTGGAAATGTTGGAAATATTCTTTTTTTCTTTCTGACAAGTGTTTGTGGAATGTTTTAACATTGTTTAGTGTGGTAGAAGAGGTGCATTGAGAAATTGTTCGATAAAATGAAATAGGGTAACGTTAAACTGGTGATTCGATGGTTTTTTGAGTTACAAGTGATAGAGACTTTAGAAATGCTGAAAATGTTCTTGGATTTTAATAATACTTTTTTATTATTACAGAGACTTTTATACACTGTTTCAGAAGGTTTGAAGTAATCATGTATCTGGTTTCGATTCTTCATCTGTAGAATAATCGATTGATGTGGTTTTTGATTAATTTATACTGTGAATTGTCAATAAAAAAAAATGGCAAAACTTGAAAACAGGTCTTCTTATATGTACATTTTATGTATTAAACTTTCGAGCCGAAATCGACGTGAGATTAAATTAATTAAAGCGACAAAATCATTTTCCACGCTAAATTTATTATATTAAGAACGCATGTTTTCAATCGCTGAAATTTATGAAATTCCCCTCGATCATATTTCATTGTCAATTTTTTGAATTTTTGGTAGCTATATACTCGATGACATTCATTCGACGCACCTCGAATCGAATTTTAACTGTTCGAAAGTTTTAATGGGTGATCGTGTAAACACGATCTCGAAATCAAATACTCGAACTCGGTTGTAATTACTGGAGTGTACTTTGCGGAATAAACTTGGTGGCGCCGTTGGTGAGCATCGATGAACTCCAACCGCGGGAATTTTACACGGGCAACAAGCTTCCAGCTAATTTCGTCCCGAAGAAAATTCGTTCGCTCGTCTATAACGATCGATTTCCAAGCAGAGACGCCAATAAAAATGCAGAGCAGAGAGACTTAAAATATTCGAGTCAATGTTTTAAACATTCAATGAAATTCTGTTTATAAAAATTTAAATATTCAAATTTACTCAAATTGATAATATTTATGTGGACAAAGATTTGTTTTATCTTTTAAATATTATAATCAATATTTACTCCATTTTGCATATTTCTAGCCTGTACATTTCCATGGATCTGAGTTTCTCGCAAATTTTTATAAATACTGACATCCTAAAAATATTTAAAAATTCCTTATAAACGTAAGATCAACGACTTGGCGATGAAAACTACTAGAATGATCGAACCGATTGAACAGACAAGCAAATTTTTACAGAGATCTCCGTAGAAGCTTAAAGATAATTTCTCATTGAACGTTCGCGTTTTTTTTTTTTAATTCATAAACTTTTTCCAAGTCTACAAACTTAATTAAACCACGGTCGTCGGTATGCAGTTGCAGTTTTTGAAAAAAAAAGAAAAAAAAATCGCACGAATTTAATTTACCGTGACCGCTCGTTCTATCAAAAATTCAACCCCCCCCCCCTTCCCTCGGAAGCTTCTCGTAATCGTTCCGCATCTCCCGTTTCAACGATATCCTGTTACGTTCATACGAAACTTGCAGCGTGCGTTTATCGTCCAGTTATTTCGCCTGTTAATTGTCGCGGATGAAACGAAGAAAAGTTAGAAACGCTGATGGCTCGAACTGTTAGTGGCGCGTGTCGAGCTGCGAGGAGGGCCCACCCGCGTATAATTACTCGAGTCAATTCCCCGCAAGCTTGGTAAGCATCGTGCCAACTGATCGTACGCGGCGTCATTAAAATTTCGCGAGCAACCCAACCCGCGGTTAGAAACTGGCTGTATCTCCGGCAACGAATTTCGAGGCAACGTCCTCCGTTCCGAGAGCAGAATCCGCGAATCGAAACTGGGTTATGTTATACATATGAATGAACCGGACACGGTTTACGCTACTTTCGGGCACCAAATCTTCGATCGGCGCGTTTTTTCCGCCCCCGATACCGTGAATTAACTACTAACTGTGCATCGCCTTGGAACGTTTCTCTCGATTGTGTGTACACATAAGCTCTCCGTTTCTCGCGCGTTCGTCCTCGTGATAAGTATGAAAATTCATTTTTCTTTCGTACGGAGGCGTTCTTCTTCTTTCTCTTGTTTGAATATTTGATACCGAGCGGGAAGTTTGTTTCCGATGTGCGATCGGATATAATGTTTGCACAGTGGCGTAATATTTAATTGAAGGTAATTAGATATTTAACACTGTGTAGGAATGAAACGTGAAACTCGACGTAAAAGCGCTGCTATTTTTTCCCGTTCTTTTATTTCCGTTTTTCTGTTTTTTATTTTATGTGTTTCATAAATTTTAGCATTCGTGGATCGAGCAACGGACCGAGAATAATCCAGACAATCTAATTTTTCCCGGCGTAGCGAAGAAAAAAAATTTCATGAAATACGGTTACATGAGATGTACGATCGTGAATTTCCACCTACTTCTTTTCTGTACGTATAAATTTATCCTAGAAGCTAACACACGAAAATGAATAAAACGAATCAGTGTATCGAACTTTATTGCGTACTGTTGCAAAGCATATAAAACACTGTATTAATCGATCACAAATTATGAGGCAGACGATTATTACTCAACTTCGTTGAACTATTATTCGATAGAAGAAACTTCAGAAAAACTACCAGAAAAGTAATACTCTAAAAAAAACCACTTTATTTCTTAAATATCTTTACCTTTTGTTACTTTAAACTTCTTACTCAACTTTATCACCTCTTAAATTTCTATTACAAACACTCTAAATTCCACTTCAATTCATCTCGTTCGACTTACTCGAAAATGGTAATTAATTATCGAACAACGCGCAACACTTCGCGTCATGTGTTTCGATATTTCGTGCAATAGTGTCACTTGTGAAAATACTTGACACGAAACGAGTAGCTCGATCAAGACGCAAAATATGAAAGTAACGTGAAAATACAGAACTGACCGACAATCGACAATTACGTAGCGAAAGATGGCCAAGCAAAAACGCCATCCAAACGGAATAACAGAGTTCGCTTCAATTAAAATCGTAGCTGATATTTGTCAGAGATTTCGGACGAATAAACATTCTGGGTATATCGGGCGAGGTGGTTGCACTTCGTTCAATGGAAGGGTGGATAGGTCGACGGTGGCCAAGTGCACTTCCGATGCATCCCTTGCAGTTTGCTACAGACAGGTGACGATCCATTGTGCCGGTAAAATATTGACACTCGATATTTTCCTGCACTCAGCACCGGGGGAAAAACGTTTACACGTAAGCCCATCTTCGTGATGGAGGTCTGTGCTTTCTCCCCCTCTCTCTCTCCCTCTCCCACAGCCGTCGCCCCCGTTGCTTTCGTCGATATTAATTTTCCCTCTTATCCCCGTTTAGAAGGCAATTGTTTTAATTTCTCCGCGAACCCCGGCCCTGCGCCGTTTATTGTTGTCCACCGTGCTTTCCTCCTCTCCCCCCCCCCGCCCCCGGTTTATCGGCAAACTGTCATCGAATTTTCTTACGAAAATTGTTGCTTCAGTCGGTACGCTGAAGGGTTTAAAGAGGTTAGCCCTTATCTCACCGATCGATCATTTCGCCGATCGATCATTTCGCCGATCGTTATTTCGGTCGATTTGACTGAATTTCGCCAACCAGGTATTTATTCACCGACGTCCGTATTATCACTGATTCAATGTTTGAAATTGCCTTTGTGAAAGCATCAGCACACAACATGTATATATATAATGATAATTATTCGTGCTTACGTTTTTACTGAAATCTCTATAGGATTTGATTTATGTACTTAATTTGTATACTAAGTTAAAGTGGTATTAATTTATATGATTTATGTTATGTAATTTACAATTTACGTTGTTGCTTATATACTCTGTAGTAGACAAAGTAATTTAACAATAACTTTGCTTCGTCGTATTATTCATATTTCTATTTTTTTTCTTTTCCTTTATACAAAAAAATGGATATAAAGATAATGATTGTCGATAACTGTATGTACATATATATATATATATATATATATATATATATATATATATATATATATAAACTAGAGGAACTTACGAATGATTCGGTATTTCGATACTTTAACGACGAAATAATGTCACTGTCTATACTTTATAATTATAATATTCATATTTCTGCATCTGCGTCAGCTTATTTGTACATTATGAATTATTTCGAAACATGTAATGGATAATAATAATCGAAGTCCCTTTGTCACGTTTCTAAAATTCTCGTTTCCTTGTCGATGACGCGTTTAATTATTAAATTCGTAACAAAAGTATGTAATTATGAGATTTTTCGAACATACAGTCTTGGGATGTTCATTAAAGTTGCATTAAGTAATGAACTCTATCAATTAAATCTACCAATCGATCAAATTTTGTACATGAATTTCCCAACGGAGAATGCAACGTGGCTAGTACAGTTTCTGAATTTCATTATTCATCCAATTCCACGAAAATGTCGCAAATACATTTATTCCAACGAAGCGAACGTGCAAATTAACAAACATCAATTGACGGTTAAAGAATAAAATTCAAGTATAAAAATAATATTCAGCAAAGTAATAATAGTCACCAGCTTCATCCAGCTTTCCAATTTACTGGCTCGATCGATGCAACTCTCTCAAACAGAGTTCGAATGAACTCTGTTCTCACCGCCTCGAATTTCACATTTCATCGCATAATATTCTTCGAGACGAATACTCACTCGCCGGCAACATCATGTTTCGCTGATCTAATTCGACTTACCGTTTTGTTTCCCAGGTTCTTCACGCGGCAGTTCAGGTACGTGGTTTTGCCTAGTATGGTGGTCACGTTCTTCGAGTTCGATATGTCGAAGTACGGACCGGTTTGTGTACTGCTATCATCCAGGCTGTTCTGATGAACGTTGCTGCTCTTCCCGCTGCTGCCCTGCAGCATGCTGTAGCAGTGTGCCCCTGCAAATCAATGCAACCGACGATTAAATCCAAAAGCTCGCTGAAAGACAGGCTCGCAACTTATCTCGTTATCGCATTCTTCCCGACTGCGTCCAGCGAGGGAGCACCGGAAGCTTTGTTCATTAACGTTCCCGTATAATGGAAAAGATCCATCGTGGTGGAGGCGATTTTCTCGTTTGTTTATACAGATACGGAGACGAAGCCATCGCGCCGCGAAAACGGATTACGAGTACACCCTAATTATAATACTCGACGCGCGATCCACCGTCCAAACAAATTGCAAGAAAGGCTTGGAAGGCTTTAATTATACTTGTTGTTCGATGGAATTTACAACCTAGGTTCTTTTGTCTTTCTATTTATTTATTAATGAGTAATTACTTATTGAACAATTATTACAGATTCGCAGGTATTGTCGTTACAACGATTAGTGACGTTATTATAGCAAACAAATTTAAAGAAAATGGTTGGAAACTTTAATTGTACTTGTTCGATGGAACTTGTAACCTGGGTTCTTTTGTCTTTGTATTTATTTATTAATGAGTAATTATTTATTAAATAGTTATAACATTGTAAAGATTGGCTATTACTTTAGTAAACAAATTGAAAGAAAAGAATTGGTTATTTGTTGCTTAATGGGATTAAATCTGAATTTCCTTTTATCTCTTTGTATTTATTTATCAATGAATAATTATTTGTTAAACAATTATCATGGATTCGCGTATATTAATATTATAATGATTGGTGACGTTACTTAAAACATTACATTGTTTGTATCGGTAAAATTTTCTGATCAAAAAGTGATTAACATTGTTGGTGATGTTGCTTCATGTGATGACTTTCAGTGGTTAGTAATCGTAGAGAAGTGTTTCATGTTAAGTACTTCTATTTTCTTTCTTTTTTTATTAATTCGTAATTAATGGTCATTTCTTTATATACATACACGGTAAAAAATCAAATTTTGTCTATTAAGTGTTTGTTTCTACTTTTCTTATTTTTTTTTTTTTCACAAATTCATGGTGAATGATCATTTCTCTATACATACGTAGTAAAATCGTCGAAAATTTTGATAAATTTCTAACTTGCCAACTCACGGTGAAAATTGAAAGTAATCGTACTACCCTAATCGACCGTACGCTCCCCGAAGAGTTAAAAAAAAAAGTCCTGCTGCTAAAGAGTACCTAAAGTCTTAGAGAGTTTTAACGTTGAGTGTTCCCAGGGGCCTCAAGGATGTGGAGGATAAAATTGAAAGTACACAAACGCCAAAGGGTTTCCAAGTATCAAAGGGACCTCGTATGATTTCAGGAATGATCGTAGGGTCGAGGCAAAAATAGCAAATACCGCAGGCGAAATTTATTTCTTTGGAGTCGACTTCTCGCTTCTACTAATATCACTTATCACGTCGTCATTCGAAAATATATTAAATAAATAATTGTACGATGCTAGACAATCGATGTCTCCAATATTTAAGAAATTAACAATTTCAGTAATGAACTAATCTATCTTTTCTTAACAAGTGGAAATTAACTCGTAGTCAAATTTGCAAATAGCAATCAAATTTATAGACTTATACGTACAATTAAGTAATATTTATAATTGATATTATGAGTCTAGAAATATACAAAAAAATCATTCAAAATGATGCACTTGTGTATACAATTCTTAATAATTGAAACAAATTTTTATATAAAATCCATTGCATCAAAGATATAAAGTCACGTAAGAAACCGACACAAAAATTCCTAAAGCACAAAATTCCCACCTGAGACGTTAAAGTGAAAGAACCAGAAGATCTTTATAATACAATAAATATACATTTGTTTTATATCTATGAAATATCCATCAAAAGCATTATCATGATATTATCAATAGTAGCACTAGAACTACCAAAATGATCATTTTGACCATTTTGACCATTTTGGTAGTTCTAGTGCTACAATTGATAATGTCACGATAATATCATAAGCAATTAAGTATCACGTACGCCAATGACAATGATAATTCACAATTAATCGAGTTCCTAATAAGCTTCGAGTTTAACGTCAAGTTCCATATCAGTCACGTGCTTCGATTAAAACGTCAGTCAGACGGCAGCCGCAGGTACAGGTGATAAATGTCCATGTTTTTATCTGTGTAGCACGGCGTAGTTCGCGGCGTGAACTTCCTAGAGCGAATCTGTTCAAACTCTGATAGTTGCGCAGGCTGACAAAGCCCTCTGCTGCTCGCTGATGCTTGCCACAATCGTTCGCGTCGGCCATTGTCTCGGCTTGCCTCGCTTGGGAACCGAGATGGCGACGTCGCGACGCCCGCTCGATTCGACTGCTCTGTTTATCGAGCCGGTTCGCCGATGAATTTCTTAATGTACACCGATGGAAAGATAAATTGTACCGATAATAGAGACGGCTAGCACGTTATTGGATCGTCGCGCGAACGTCAGAGCGAATTTCATCGTTGATACGGTGGCTGTTTTCTCATCGCGCGTCTAGACAAACAGCTGACAGCGCCATAAATGGGGAAACGCTCGTTCTCAAAATTTACGGATCTTCTTTGGCGGCTAGCGCGCGTGCCCTGCCGAATATTCGAATGTTCCTTTCTCTTGAATTTGTTCATGATCCGGGGAGAAAAAAAATAAAAAAATGCAATGTTTGCTGCGCGACGATTCCCTTCGATTTCTATTACTGCTTCTCTTAACTCTTCTACAGAAATTAATTTCAATTTCTTTTATTAACGATGCAGTTTTAAATTAATTCGTTTGATTGTAATAGTCTTAATTTCGTTGGAGAAATAAGTTTGTTAAAGCGAAATTAATACTGTAATGTTATATAACTTTTAATAGTTAGTAGTTAATTGACGTGATTATAGTGTCATACAAATTTCGGAAGATAATAACCGGTGTCGTGGAATTTCTAACAGTTGCAAAGTCTTAACAGAATTTTTCAGCTCCCAGTGATGGTCACTCTTAAAAGTGGCGTTGATAAAATTTCGTATCTCAAAGAAACGAATTTAAATAAAATTGAGATATGCACAACTGACAAACGTATCATGCATTTTTTTTATATCACATTAATATTATACTTATAATAATAATATCAACGTAATAGTGACATGCAAACTAAATAAATTCGTTCTTTATTTAGTTAATCTCTCCCAATTGCGAGCGAAGAAAATAAAATTGAAATGGCAATCGAACAATCATTTATTTCCCCTTGGGGGTTTTTAATCTGGAAACGTCAGTGAAAGATTTCTGGTAAAACGGTCTGTAAGTGTTTCCGAGCCCCGGCCAGTGGGATGCAGTTTCAAACTCTTCGCCACTTTTCGGCAGAGCTGCAGAGCAAACTTCCGGAATGAACTTTAATGCAGTGTACGAAACTTCTTCGACAGGAAAAAGAGAACCATTGATTTCGCCGTTGTCCCGAACAATTACCGAACTTCTTTATTATTTTAACGCGAGGCATCTTCCGCCGTTTCTCGGCCATCTCAATTCACCGAGAACGCTTGTATTTGCGCGTGATAGATTTTGTACATCTAGTGAGTCACAAAGTTACTCGCACAATCGAGATTTGATCAATCAGACATGTGCAACATGTTCTGTAACAACTGAGGTGATACAACTGAGTACGAAGTGATTCTTCGAGTAGGAGAAAATGAGTCGAAAGGAAAGAGTGAAATTTTTTTCATTAATACATATCGGCATTATTTGCACCGTCATTGACCAAATGCCGGCATTTTTTTGACACTATTTGTGAGAAACGATATGCTCTATATAAAAACAACCTAACTTTTAAAAAGTCATATATTTTTTGGTGAAATTTTGGGAAATGAAATAAAATGAATTTGTATTTATATACACACCTTTATTTTTTCTTTTTTTCTTTCTGAAGTTAAATAAAAATTAAATCCACAAAAAAGTTGAAGTGAATTACTGAAAACATACTCGTTATTTTATTAGACAAAGTAAATTATTTTCGAAACTTTAATTTTATCAATAATTAATAGTTCTTCGCTTCTTCGGGTGAATTTGGCATAATTTTTACAACAGGCACTCCTTCAAAAGGTTCCAAAACGGGTTCTACGTCAGTATCAGATCACAAGTCATCTTCAGAATCACTATCATTTTCAGAGTCACTATGTTGTAAAAGATTTAGACGTGGGCGTTTTCTTGTTACAGCAATATCACTATCGTCACTATCATCACTATCAAAATTAGATCTTCAATGTTATCACTAGACTCACAATCAGATAAATTGTCTGCACGTATTTCTTTTCGTTCTCCATTTTAGATTTACTTTATTACTTGATTTTGATAAAAATAGGTTAAGAAAATTAACAGTAATATCCCTGAAATTTCTTAAATATCCGAACACCCAAGTGCTTAAATTATAAAATTACAACAAGATGTTTAACTTTCTCAAAAAATCGCAATTATTTCGTCTGTTTGTTATTTCACTTGTCAAGCTGTTTTTAATCCCCGCTGTTACTGCGTGGTGTAATATATTCAGAAACGCGCGGAATAATTGAAATTTTAACGAAAGTTGTCTGACTGAACCAACAATTAACTGGACCAATGAACACTTTGAATAAACTTCTTCTATACGCGGTACCGACTAATACGTTTTTAAATTAATTTTTTTTTTTGCGTTTGCACCCTTATACGACGCAACTGAAGCTGAAATCAATTTTTTCGTAGAATTATCTCTGTTTATCTGTAAAAATTACGTTTTAATTTATTCGGATTTAATAAAACAACAATCAATTATCTACTGCAATATACAAATGACGAATTTTCGTCATTTGTCTGCTGGTAATTGTCTGTGAAACGACGAATTTTCGTCATGCGGACGGATATGTGTTAAAGTCTTCGTTTTTGAGAAAATCGGGCCTGAAAAATTATCAGGCACGTTGATTAATAAAGTTGATATTCAATTAGCATTCAGTACATATTTTTTGTTCTGAGAACATGAAATAACAGAGATACTAAAAGAAACCCTTTTCACTGTTTCACTATAGCGAAAGATCTTATATTCTCTGCTGTGCGAATAAATTTACGATTGGTCGTAAGTATCGATAACATCGAGCAGATCCACATCAAATTATAAAATTACAACAAGATGTTTAACTTTCTCAAAAAATCGCAATTATTTCGTCTGTTTGTTATTTCACTTGTCAAGCTGTTTTTAATCCCCGCTGTTACTGCGTGGTGTAATATATTCAGAAACGCGCGGAATAATTGAAATTTTAACGAAAGTTGTCTGACTGAACCAACAATTAACTGGACCAATGAACACACTGTGCGCAAGATATTCTAATATATCTAGTTCGAGAATTTATCAACAAGATTGCACAGATGGAAAGACGGATGTTGCGTTGCTTCGAGATGAACAGGGCGTAATTTCCGGTAAGTGGCTATTGCCCTGGTTTCAAGAGAGCAACGTGAAAACAGAGAAATTAATTTACTCGTAGAATTGTTCTGGGATGCAGGGCGCGGTAATGAAAGGTGCAACCACGGATATTTGAACACCATGTTGTTCGCTTATTAATTATTTGCGTTCTTTAACGCGATCGTGGCTACGCTTTTAACAGTGAATTATATTAATTAAGCGCAGTTATCTGTACAAAGTAGGAGAACTACAGAATAACTATAGAATAATTGAAATAATACTCGAAGTCGGAATACTCGGATCGTCTTTCCATCTTAGCGCGTGAAATAATTGTCAGAAGCAATTCTGGATGAGACTGGAGTGTAATTTATCTCTATTTGTCCAAAATGCACGAAAATCCACCGTCTGGTCCGTCGTAATAAAAACTAATAGTCTCATAATTAGACATGCAGATATTTATGCATTTCTATATTTCTTTATGAACCTCATCTGTTAAATATCCTTTTGAACACATTTCTTATACTTCTGCGTAATATTCTCCCTGCATTCTGCGGATTTTTTCATCTCTAAATTTATCCAAAGTGAACAAACATCTACACCATAAGACTAATTATTCCAAAGTTCAAGATCGAATTGCTCACAATGAACGAATCACTCTGGTACAAGGTTCAAGATTGAACGTCTCCTTATCTATACGAAGTAAACAGTTTCGTTCGAGAAACTAATGATTTTTAAACTAATTATCCATCACAGTGTAACCAGAAGAGAAGTGATTACAACAGAAACTGATTCGTAGAACCCACAACTTACGCTTATTCTACTAACAAGTACTCCCTCTGTCCGAAAATATACATTTGAAAGAAAATTTTAGATTATCTAGAGTTTCGTAAGCAACTGGTAATATTCATTATATTGGTATTGTTTACATTGATAGCTAAATAACCTAACATATTTGACAGGCGTTGCTTTTGAGTTAAGTTGGAATTCTAAGACCAAAAGTTAGTTTTTTTAAGAAAACTAAAATAGTCGCCGCTGTAATTTCAAAAATGGAAAATTTTCACCCAAATAACGTGAATTTACAAAGAAGAGGTGGCAAATCGAAGCAATTGACTAATGAACAACGTCATGCTATCTTGCAACAGCTATTACAGTATATGAAGAACAAAAAAAAAAAAAATTAGAACACGGTGCTATTAACGAATTGATCGAATGTGTTCAAGATGTATTTAATAAATTAGAGAGAAATACTCTTGATAACGTTTTTATAACATTACAAACGTGTATGGAATCAATTATGTTGACAGGAGGGGGAAATTCCTATAAAACACCTCATATAAATAAGGTAAAACTTCGTCTTGAGGGTCGATTAGCTGAAAAGCATATATGTTTAGAAGAAGCGTTCAACAAGGCTAAATCTCACTTTAACTAAATTTGAATTACACTAAAATTACTCGTATTTGGTTATATTGTGATGATAAAACGAATTTAATATTTCTTTTATATTTAATTTGAGTTTTATTTGATTTTTTTTCGCAAATGTATACCATATTCTCGGACAAGAAAAATATTGAAATGTATACCATATTTTCGGACAGAGGGAGTATTATATAATACCGATCGTGAGAGAGTAAGCATCGTAATACTAATCGTCAGGGACAAAAGTAGTGCTTCGAAGTGGACTGTGATTCTCGCAGATTCTCGCGCGTAAAATCGCCGAGACGGTGAAACAGGCGGACGTAATTGGCTTGTTATCACTTTGGCAGACGTTACTAACCGCACGATTCGTTTTCTACGGATTTCGCCGCTAATTACACGGCGACGAGAACTGCCGAGAACAGGCAAGTACATAATCGAATTTCATTGTTCTTAATTGCGACACGATTACGCGAGCGGGCGGTTCCGAGCGTAAATATTGAATTTACACTCGCCTAATCTTCTTCACCGCGACAGTGATTTCTTTTCCGCGAGTTGTGTTAGAACTAACCGCTGAGCAAACAAGACATGAGCAAAGCATTTGCGTTACTTTCATTTCGTCGTTTGCGATAACTCGAATATTTGGCGTGTTGGAAAATATGGTTCGTAATATATGGCTGTAGATCAGATATATCAATGCTTGTTCGATGATCGAGGATGACAACTGCCGACTGACTGATTTGATTTCGAGTTTATTCGAATGTTCTCCGATACGTCATCGTGACGCGAAAGGGAAAAAATGTATTTTCATTTTGACTGTTTTCACCTCTCACGTTGCGTTGTTGCGTTATATGTATCGTCTTGTTACGTTATTATTTGCGCATCGTTATTTAAATAACAAAGATACATATGCACGGATTAAATTCTGCTACGCGCAGACGTACTGTTTCGAACTGTCTGTATATTTGAAGAATTTATAATATCAAAACGCTAAATTGCAAATACACCGGACGTCAAATATTGATAAATAAATTTTTTTTTTTTAATTCGAAAATCCGCAATATTAAACTTTCGCGTCGTTCATATTTCAAATGCCACGCCGATGAAATTTAAACATATTTCAATATCCGTAGCTCTCAAATCGCCGGGTGCGTGAATACAAAAAAAAATACATTACTGCTGCGAGAAAGTCAATCGAAAAGTATAATTTGTCACGGATAGTTCGAATTAATGGAGAAAAAAATTTAATATTACTCTTCTGACGAAGAAAGGAGTAATAATAGACACAAGGTGGATTTTTAGTTTCACAAATATAATGCATTGTAGAGTCAATCCAAAATATTTGATATTACTCTTACGAAGTATAATACACTGAAAAATTAATCGAAAAATATAATAATTATTCTCGAGTCTGTAATAACGCGAAATTAATAAAGAGAAATTGGATCGCGTATCACTTTGTTGAGGAAAAAGAAAAACAGAAGAAGAAAACTTTTTTGAAAGAGAAAGTAGGTAAAAAAGAAAGGAAAGTCGTGCATTCTTGATCTCATAAATATAATACATTACAAAGTCGCTCGAAAAATATAATTATTTTTTGAATTTGTAATGTTAATAAAGAGAAGTTGAATATCACTTTGTTGAGAAAGAAGAAAAAAAAAAGAAAAGATAGAAAAAAAAATGAGAACTGCTACATTCATAAACATAACTACAAAATCAGTCGAAAAATATAGTAATTGTTCTCAAATTTGCGACAGGTACAAATTAATGAAAAAAGAGGGAGAAAAAACAAAGAAATTGAATATTACTTTGTCGAGGAAGGAGAGACAAAAAAAAGACTCTTTTAGAAAGAAAAAGAAATAGAAAAAGAAAGAGAGAAGGGGTGAATTGTTGACACACGATGGTGCATTAAAAACAGTTGAAAGTGGCGAATAACTCTTCAGGCGTTCCGTTGGAAGAATGACGATTATTTCAACAATGGAAGGAAGTTTTCGATTTCGCGCGGCTCTTTATGCACAACGATTCCTTCGCGAGGAAGTTGAATTGCTTCGAGAGAGGCTTATTCGACGTTTCCTGTGACTCCTCGTCTTTTTAATGACGCGCCATTCTTGACGAACCTCCGTATAGCGTATTCTACGAAACTTCGGACTTCATTCTGAAAGTAATACGATTTCGAGATACGTGCTCGATACGGACTGCATACAAATAAGATCAGGCCGATTTCCGTTCATTGATCCTGGCCAACTGACAAAATGCGATGAAACTTTTGAAATGGTGCTTTCGAAATACACACGGAAATTAATGAAATTTGTAGCTCTCTCTCTCTCTCTCTCTTTTTCTCGTGGGAGAGATATGTGTCTTTAAAGGGAAGAACAGTTGGTGCTCTCTTCAACAGTAGTTTGAAATTAAATGCATGAAAACTCAATATGGAGAACAGTGATTGTTCTGAATTCCTTTTTTAATTTAATATTTTTAAATATCTGAATTCCTTGATCATTTTTACGAATTTTTTTAATCGACTGACGCTTGCGAATTCTGAACATATTGTCTAATTGGTAATTAATTAGAATCGAGCTAATAATAACAAGTATATATATATATATATATATATACATATATATATATAATATATATATGTATATATATATATATATATATATATATATATATGTATATATATATATGTCCGTAAGAATATTTCGATTCTCGACGGAGCAAAACGTTGGATAATATTGTCAAAAATGGTCACAAAATTTGGATCGATTAAACTTTTGTACGCAATTTTCAGCAGTTATTCAAAATTGTAAAACTGAATTGGTTGAATTGAATCGATTGTAATATAATCTGTATTATAGATCCTTCGCACTTTGCTTCGTCGTTCGATCAGATTCACTTACTCGAACAATTCGAAAGTTTCGTGCATTCACGAGCGAGCGTTAACTATTACAACTTTCGCGGCTATGGAAGATAAGACACGCAAAACGGCCCATCAAAAATAATTATATGCCCTGTCGTTAGAGATACCGACTGACATTGAGGAAGAAAGTTGAGCCGTTCCATAAATAAATGAAGTGTAAAGATAATTCCGCCGAAAAAGCGATTTCCCCAAACGATCGAGGCATTTCCATCGTGCCTCTCGGCTCACGGTAATGAGAGTCTTCCACTTTTATCAACCGATAAAATTTTTTGAACTGAATCTAACCAAGAAGAACTCGTTTCGCTTGTCAAACGAATTTATTTTTATCATTAAACGAATATTCTTCGAAATCTTTAAAAACACACACACACACACACGCACAAGCAATTAGTGAAAGAAACAATCGTAGATTACAAAATGAAGAAAATTACAATTATAAATTTCCGGACAAGTTTCATTCGAGTTTCCGTTCCGTTTCAATTTTCATCTCATACGTCACGCGTCCAAGTGGGTTTTTCGCATCCGCGATCGTAGAACTGCAATCACGTTTACTACACTTTCATTCTCCGTATTGAAATTACGAACAGGTCGAATGAAACTCAAAGGGTAAAAATTCGCTGGCGAGCGAATTCCCTCATTGAAAACACTTCTCTAAAGTGTTATTTCCGGCGACGAGTGTTCGCGTTGAAGCGAATGGCGGACGAATGATCGAAGCTGGAATGGCCAACTAGACCGGTTGACGGATGGCCACAATGGGCTGGGATTAATTTAATTATGGATCAGCCTTATTGAAAGCGTTCCATTGCTATGTAACCAGCCTTTTATCCGTGGTAAGCTTGCCCAACCTTTTCCCACTGATCGACTGGAACGCTTTTGTCCTTCGTCGCGGTGATACCTTTGACACACACACACACACACACACACACACACGCCGTTCCAGGGAAACGAAATTATAATTCAAAGATCAGAGACAAAGGCGAATAAAAGCGCCTCGTTCGAATAGATCCCGCGCAAATGGAGGAACGTGTGTTCCACGTATGAAACGAGAGATATGAATAAGAAATATTTTCGAGAACACGAGGTCTATGAGATGTAATGACTGTAATTTGATATCTTGTAATGTTACAATTTTTTTCAAGTTAGGTAAAATTTTAAAACGTGAGACAGACTAGATACATTAATATTCTATATTTGTAATCAATTCTATTAATATTAATAATTTCTATTAATCTATCTTTTCTTTCTTCGTAAATTGTGAAACATGTTAACGTATAGTACATTCATCTGTCAAGTCTCTAAATAAGATTCTAAAAGAACGACACGAGCGATACAATATACATTAATATTGCATTTTGTTACAAACGGGGTCAGGAAAATATTGATTTTGTTAAATCCCTAAATAAAATTTCAAAAAAAAAAAAAAAATGAAATCTGCAGCATCGTATATTGTTTATAATCAAATCTATCGATACGCGTGCTGTAGTTTTTTTTTCACGATGATTTATTTATCCATTTATTTTCGAAAAAAAATGGAAGAAGAGCAAGTGAAATAATTAGAAATAAAATAATTTAAAAATCTACGATAGATAGACCGGTAAATTAAATACGTCCAAATGGCAAGTTCTGGAAACCTGGCTTGTTCTACTATCAAAAATTCCACAATTCTCCAAATATTCTCATTTTTCTCGCTTTCAAAAGTGAAGAAAGACCGGCGTTCTTTAAACGGTGGAAACAATTTGCTAAACAGCGAAGTTCACTCCGACGATCTCACGAGCAAATAAATTGACAAATACGCTCGAGTAGAGGAGGTATACAGACCAAATTCCCAAGGAACTGAAAAGTCGCGGAAGTCCAACTTCCAAACGTGAACAATCGGGACGTAAAACTCGTTTCCTCGGGCAGGTTTTGTCACCTTGCGAACAATCGAAAACGTACTTCTTCTTCGTGAGCGGCGATACTCGTTTCTTACTTTGAACAGAAATCGCTCGTATGACTGGCGTGAGAATGATATAAATTTAATCGTTGGATTAAATTTCATCGCTAAGATAACGTTGTTTCACAGCAATTAACGAATTAATCATATTCACGAAAAATTTCAAATTTAATTTGAACTCTTTTATTTTGATCATAAGGATATGCACAAGTGTTGTACTTGTTGTACGTAAAATGGTCCTTTGTTGGTGATTAGAATATTTTCCAGTACCAACGAAAAATTCCAAATCATCTTCCATCCTACTTCGTCGTGTACAGTATCACAATCGCGACGACGTCAGTGTGTGTCATTCTTAAGAATTCGTAGTTCACGGCCTGGCTGTACCATTTTTTACCAATCCAAAGAGTATACAAAGTGAGCTGTAGAGCATGGCAAGCCGGAGGACTTGGAAATTCCGCCGGGCCCCAGGGCCATCGTACGTTGGCACGCAACAGATTCCTCCTCTTAATTCTCTCATTTCACGGGTCGCGGTTTGAAGCCAGCTCGTAAAACATTCGCCTCTCGTCCAGAGAGAGAGAGAGAGAGAGAGAGAGAGAAAGAGGCGAGTGAAAGTAAGAAAGAAAGAAAGAGGGGCGAGCAGGATGAGTTCTCGCAGGAGGATCTTTCAATCTAGCCACGGTGGTGGTCGAAGAAAGAGCAGGAAGCCGGTTGCCGGAGCAGCGGCCCCGGGTCTGCTTTAAAATTCAAATTCACAACTTTTGCTTAAACGTCTCTTAGATAACCGAGATAGCTGACTCGCCTTCGGAGCACTCTCTGCCCCTGAAACCATCCCTGGTTTTCACCCTGCGGCTGAATCTCGTCAGACGCGTAGAAAAACGATCCCTTGCAATTTCCATGGGGGAGGGGGGGAAACCCGCCAAGTTGGAAGAAGAATGTGTGTACGTAACTTCGCCGCGCGCGTGTATGTACGTACGTGTATCTTGTTCGTCCATGCGCGTGTAGAAGTTTCGGACCGTCGACGCAATCTCCGATAAGTAAGTAAATTGGTCTGGATATTAGGAGTCTATCCGGCTGTGCAATTCGAACGAAAGGGGAGAGGAGTTTCCCTTTCGTTATTGGCGAACTCAAGATTGTCGGCCATACTAACGAGGAACATCGATTACCGGCAAGAAATCGAGCATATGCATCGGGGACAGGGAACGCAGAAACGGGTTGCTTCCGTGGTACGTAATTCGTGTACTCGAGTGTGAACGCGGTCCAGTGACCAATTTTCAGGATACGTTGCTCGTGAATATATATATATATATACACGTGGCTACATGTATCTGTGGTAACAATTTGCTGTAGATTGAAAATTAAGATGAGACGTCGTACAACTAATAATAATTCTTTTTATTTAAACTTGACGCTGCATTTACTTGCTAATAAAAATAATAGAAGATCACATATATATATTGGTCGGTCTTTTAGATAATTTTAATTTCAAGAGATGACATTCCTTTAAGTTCCGTTATATATATTAGATTAGAATAAGGGAAGATTAGAATAATTTACGAGTATGAAAAAGAATAATTTCGTTGCTGAATACGAATGTCAGAAACACGATTATGTTCGAACGAGAGAAGATTTAAAGACGCTGTTTCGATGATTCCCTCGAAACATCACGTTAGAATGAGTAGGATTAAACCGTGTCGCCTAACTTTCGCGGCAATTCATTTCAATGATACTGTTCCGAAAAGTAATTTATCGCGAACGGCTATCAAACTTTGAATATATGTGAACAAAGGTATTACAGTCTACTGTGCTGCGAGTTAAGGACACGTGTAACAACTTCGCCTCTGTGTGCACAAACTGCATGCATAAACTGTGCGCCGGAGTTACGTCAATAACAAAATTCAGAAACAATATTATATTTTGACAAAATCGGCAGAAACTTTCTTCATTTAACAAGTAAAATAAAAACGATGAGTAGGAAAAGGAATAATGAAAATATCAAATATTTGTACAAATGTATTAAAGTATTAAAAATTTAGAACCAACTAGTTGAAACTATCGATCAATAACAATTAACAAGTCAAAATTACATCTTTCAATCCTTTGAATCTCAAGATCCCAAGACCAGATTATTTTAACAAAATCAAAAGAATTTTCCTTTTTATAACAAGTAGGATAAAACTGAAAAGAAAATTCTAAATATTCATAGTAACATGTCCACGAATAATCGCATATTATTACGAACGATAAAAACTGTTCAATCAACAACTTAAAAATATAAAGATGGAAATAATAATTCTAAATACTCGTTCGATTGAATCTGTCGATCAACAACCATCTTGCTTTCACAAATCGAAAGGCAACCGGGGTGCCTAAGTGAACTGGCATGACGAAATGAAAAGTTAACAAGTGGAACAAAACTGAAAAATAAAAAAAAAGAAATAATGATTTTAAATATTCGTATCAACCGTATCACTTATTATTACAAATCTATCAATCTACAATAAGTAAGCCAATAAAATTGCCTCTCGCAAGACAAAAGGCGACGACAATATCCCAGATATACCAAGGTGAATCTGCATACGAAACCCATAATTTTTATCCGTTTGGGTCTATAAATTATCGGGAACCCAAGAGGGATCGTGGTCAAGAAGATGCTGCGGTTGTGCATCGAAACGAATCCACCGATTCAACAGGCAGCTCGCAACGGAAACGAAGGAAACGGAAGTGGAAGGAAAAACAACGAACGACGAACGAGCGAGCGCGTAACTCGAAAATTAATCCAATCGCGCGCCACGGAGAATCAATTCGATGATAAATCTCCCGTTGAATCGTAAATAACGGCGGGTCACGATCCGGCCAGATAGTCCTCTCTGACACGGCGGCGCGACAAAGAAATATGACGTCGAACCCTGGAGCTTATTTATCGAGAAAAGCGGCCGGTGAATAGCTGTATGCTGGGGGTTCCTTTGCTCGATCCACCGAGAATTCATTCGACGTGGCCCTTTCACACACTACTCTTGTGTGCAAAAAAACCTGGCTGTCGACGAAACGCGAAGCGTTTGAAAGTGTTCGAGAACGTTGAGTTCTCTTTGAAATAGAAAAATAGCCTGGTTGTGTTCGACGCAACCTTCGACTTGACGATTCACGCATTGATCTTTCAATGGGTTGATTCATCAATGTTGCGTTTCATTCATCTCAATCAATGTACATTATCGGATTCACTTTTTTGATAACGGAATACGTTTTTATCTTTATATCTATATAATTGATAATTGACGTGATAATTTTTCGACTTTGCGACGCGATGGAAAATATTCTCTTTATCATTGCGTCCATCTATAATTGACAACTGATAACTGTGACTGACTAATGCTTAATTTAAATTATCGATAATTATTGCATCATTCGTTGGCATAATTACACACGAAACAGAAGATTTATCAATTACGGAGAAATCGAATTGGCAGATTTTTCAGTTTTTGCATATATAGAACAGTTACAATAACGAAATTTGCTAACGCGTGTTGTCTTATTGAGAGAATGACTTATAGATCATTATTAAAATCTCTTACAGAAATTTCTATGTGTACGTATACGTAGCGTTCTTATTTTAAGAAACCGTACGAACACTTTTGTTCATCTAATACTACAATGGAAATTAGTCATTTCAACTCAGTTCGCGAGGTTCAGTTTTGAAATGCTTACTCTCGATCGAGATCCTTTCGCAGTAAGCATTTTCCCAAGTTTCTTCCCCGGCCGTCCAACAAATCCTCATTCACCAATTTGAAACCGACTTGGTCGTTTCACCGCTCGAATCCGCTCGTAAACTTTTTACTACGATCTACTCCGTACAACATATTGGGAACAATCTGGAGACGGATTGGGAATCCAGGCGACAAAAAAAATCAACTTTCTCATTTTGACATTTCTTTTATATATATATATATTGATTCCTAAATGTTCATCAACCTCGAGAAAAGAAATGAAAAAAAAATAAATAAAAAAAATAATAATAATTTTAGTTGGAACAGACGCATAAAAAGTTAGACAATTTAAAAATTTCGATCCTCGTCAAATAATTGGATTCTTATTCTTTGAAATGTCCTGGCAACTGTGTTCAATCTTTTATCCTGAATTTTTTTCCAAGATGGAAGGTAGCCTTTCTTGATGAGAAATCATTGACAAGTATAACACGTAATATATTTTTGAGAAATATTGAACGGAACGAGGGAAGTTAAAAAAAATGTTTTACATTTGACAAGTAATATCTTTCAAGTCTCACAAAGTCCCACAATCTAAGAAGTAGAAACCTTTTCAGTGAATCTTCTTCCATATATAATAAATGTAAGAATCATATTCATCCGCGTCCGACTCCATTGTTTTTTCTACGTTCGTGCGTTCTTTTTGTCAATCTAGCCACGTGACGTCCTAATCACAATCTCAATTTGTTCCTCTTTCTTCGAAGAGCGACCTTGGTACCAAGGTTTACCCCTCGCCTTACGAATTTCGAGAGTAAACTCACACGATGCACGATGGAAGAAATAGAAATAGTTGGGGGTATTGATTTCGAGAGAAGGTGGAGAGAGACTAGGTGCGACGAGATAGCGTCCAATGGCGTTATTTATGATATCGTTGCGGCGCTGTATTTATCTCGTTTCAACGGGCCATCGATCCTTCGATTCGCGGAGATCCAAACAGCCAGGCTTCATCCACGCTCAACAGATTCGAGCAGCCTCTTCGCACTCTGTTTCCAACAGTTTCGGATTCTTGTTTAGAGAGGAGGCTGCTGCCCCTCTCGGAGTCGATTCGATCCAGGATATTGTACGTACGAAGCTTTGACCAAATCTACCGGGCGGTTTTACCGTTTAATTGTGATCGAGTTGTAAATAAACGTGGATTGGAGTTGATTGGCATTTCGGTTATCGGTTAAAGTTAAATTAGACTTTGATCTAGTTTCGATTCTAGTCCAGGATGATTATATTTCAGGATTCTGATGGTTTGCCGCCGATTTGACGAGAGAGGGAGAGGGAGAGAAAGAGAGGGGAAAAAGTTGAGTCTTTCAAAAGATCTATACGTAGAAAATAATAGGAAATTGATAATAGATAATATAAAATAGATAATATATAAATGATAAAAAATTGATAATTATTTCATTACTTAACAATGGAAAAGATCTTGTCTCTTTCGCAATTTAATTAATTTTCGAAATATTAGCGCTTGATATTTAAAAAAATGCTTGCTGTTTTAGTAAATTGTGACATCATCCTGTCATCAGGAAGCGGTATAATTTTACTGGATTTCTTATGATATATCATGATGCATTTATGCGAAATTGAGAGATTTAACATAAAACATCCAAAGATATATATATATATATATATATATATATATATATATATAAAGTATTCGTGGGAATTCTAAAACGTTCTATTTCTTCGCATTTGCGAAAATACAAAAAAGTTCGCATAAAAATTCGCCGTCTGGCGATGATTTTTTTTTTTTTTTTTTTAGACACGATGCTCTCGCTCATTGAATTGACATTATACGCGGCAAAAGTCAATTCACCTGATTTCATTTACCAAAATCGAATTTTTCGTTCGCGTCCGACTGACTGAACCCTTGCCAATCTAATTCACTCGTCTGAAAACGAGCTTCCACTATTTGAACGAGAAATCGCAAGTAGAATGAGCGAAGTCTTATTAGACGAACTGCTTGTCCCTTGATTTGGTTCTGGTAAGTGACATTCCAGTCTATTGTGAAATTACAAGAGTTTGCGGCGCAATACGACTTGACTGAAGTTTGATTACGGTCTGTTTAAAGTTTAGAAGCAATGGAACAGAGAGCAAGAAATTCAGTAGCAGAATTTGTATAATACAATACGGGGAAAACGAACATATATTTTAAATAATTATGTTTGAATTTTATTAACACTGAATTTAAAGATTGCTTTGTTACGTATTTCTTTGATAATTATCTTACATCTTGCGATCACCTCAACGATAAGTCAATAAATAATTCCAAATTTTGTTCGGTAAATTTCCATTTCATAAAATAATCGACGAACGTTGAGAATATTCGATGCTTACAATAGAATACATAAAATCGAATAAACAGAGATTTGCAATCCATCTGCTATTTTGTTTATCAACGTTCGACAAATATTTTCTCTATTATTTTGAAAAAGAACGTCGAAATACTGGCGGTGGTTTGTTAATTCAAAGATAACTTTGTGTTCAATCTCTCGGCCAAACATAGAGGCTGGAGAGAGAAAGAATGGAAATTTTTCAGTCGCGACGCATGCGTAGCACCCGAAACTATCGGAACACTTGTTACAAAACAATCATTGTATAAAACACTTTGAAGTCACATTAATACCGTAATGAGATCCGACTGTCGTGATTACACTCGCCAAATACGAAACCAATCTGAAAATGCAAAATTTGATACCGAGTACATGTATGTATTTTAAATGTACAGCCTTGTTAATATAACAAATAATTGGCTGTTTAAATACTTTTATTAACCTGTAATCTCTGTAGATTTTTTTAAATATTTGCTTCAGATTTGACCAACCACGTGCTTACATTCATGGCAGTCAAGTGTCACCACCGCAGCTTTGATGAAATTTTAAAATGTTTTATATAATATGTATTATAAAACAATGTATATAATAAATATTAGAAAATTATATATATATATAATAATATAATATAATAACAACAATAATATAATATATGGATATAGAAATAAAAATAATGTGTATCTATAAACAGTCTCCTTACGTGTTCAAACATTTTCGTAAGTGAAATTTTCGTGTTTTAGTTACAGATATGACGTTGAGATTTGAACAGCCGTATCTCTGATGTCCCATGTGCCGTGGTAAGAAGTGTTTTAGTATACTCGTTACCTTAATGAGTGTCGAGCTTCGAACAAGTAACGCTAATCGGTATCGGGTATGCTCGTTATCGTTCGTTTTCCGGGAAACTAGACCGTTATGGCGTCTAACTAATTTAACTCGTTCACCAGGTCACTCGTTCGCAAAAAAAATTGGTGCAGGTTTTTTCTTTTCTCTTTTGCTTTCTTTCTCTCCCTCTCTTTCCCTCTCTCTCTCTCTCTCTCTCTCCAATTAAAAGTCCGCTTTCTATCGATACAAAACGGAAATAGCGAGCGTAATTGAAAGCTCAAAGCTACAAATTTAAACGGTCGGGCTTTAAACGTTGTCGAAGTTAACATGCACGAATTTTTTTACTGTAATCGATGATATTCGATCGAACGTTTATAATAGTTTTGGTAATTTTATCCTTTCGAATCGAATACAGATCTCGTTTCAACATGATAAAAATCATTTTAAATTTGTATGACTTAACATGAATACGAATGAGAGATAATGAAATATGGAGAATTTGACGTAGGGTTATAAAATTAAAACGCTGAATGTGAAGTAGGTTCTTCTTTTTTTTTTTTTTTTTTGGTGGGTTCCCATCATGTGAACTGAGACCTAATAAAATTTAAAAATTTTTAATATTAGAGACAGACATTCGTGCAACTCCAATTTCTACGTAAAATTGTGAAACATGTAAAGGATTTCTTTAGTACGATATCCTCGAGCTTTGAATGCTAATACGGTTTTTTTTTTTTCGTTAAAATAAGATCTCTTTCTTGTACATCGTGAAACAAACTCAATCACATTTTACTCTATTATGTTCGAGTGAACATGAACTTCAGAAATATAAAGCATCACGAATTTAGATATTCAGTGATGAAGATATTTATCATTACTAAATTTATTATGAAAATTATCGACCTCGATACTCTTGCGTATTAAAAAAAAAAAATTATCGAACGGCGAAATGCAATTGTGAACATCCGTGCAGACATAAAGCACATCAATCTGCGTGCATCCATGTAAGTATTCCGAACACGTGTCGCGATAACATCTTCGCAGCGAACTTCGCATAGTAACGACTTCATGGTAATTGCACATGTTTCATACTTCAATGCACCATTAGTTGTTACGCAATATTTACGTATGCAGAGACAACAAAAGTTCAAACAGGAGTAAACGCATCGCTCATTTTCTATTCCTTATTGATTTAAATTTAAATATTACAAGGAAGAATTTCTATTTTTCAACGAAAAAGATACAGAAAACTTCATTTCTGTATTTTAAATACTTTTGCAATTTCGTGCATCATATGTATTTTCACACGTTTGAATTTATACTATATATTCTTCTCAGAGTACGTATTCTTAAAGACTCGCAATACTGAACATTCAGAGCCGGGTCATAGGTGACTACAATAAATAACTTCCACTATGTTACAAAAATTCAAGTTATTCAATTTACATTTCTTCCGACAGAGATCGGTGCATTTAACTCAAATTAACTCGAACAAAAAAAAAAAAACAACTCCAAACTCGAGCAAAATAAAGTTTCTTTCAACGCCAATTAAGGGTATCAATTAATGGTTATAAATACCTACATGCGTATCTGCACGGTGCGTCTACATCGATCTACATCGATCGGACAATCGGCTCATTATACAGTTTCGATGGATCAATTATTACAAGACTGCGTCGACTACAACGACGGCCGATAATCGATAATCAGTTTAACGCGTATTATTTTCCGCGTCTGAGGGTTTCGACGACGCGGCTCGTCATTGCATAAATGAAAGGCAGCTCGAGAGAGGGACAGGATGAATCGTCACGTAGTCGAAGAGCCATATCGAATGAAATTTGCAATGGAAATTTAATCTGCCTCGGTTTGTACCTTGAAGAGTAACCGGCTGCTGTTCCTTCTTAACCAAGCCCAAGTCTTTACGTCTCGCGGAATTTCCGACGAGAGAATAACACAGACAGGGTGACGAACAGAAATTATCGTTGCTCCGGCGAACTTATTTTCCTCCCATCCGGGGGAAAATGCATCAGGGGGGGGGTGGCGAGAGGGCAAAGCTCGAGAGCCGAGCGGCAGAAACAGGTTTACCGGAATATTTTATTTAAACCGCGGAAAGATGCAGGGTGCGAGGGGGGAGGGAAAGAGGGAGGACTTCGATCGATACAGACGAAAACGCTGCAGGTGCTGTTCGAACTGGAAAAGCTTTCTCGCGTGTTTCTGCTCGAACAGAGAAAGCTAATCAATTTCGTTGGAATACTCCGCTGATACGAATAACCCGCGCCATTTGCCAAATAGCGATCGACTCTTTCTCTCTGTTGACTCGCCAAGCGGTTTTCATCTTTCCTTTTTTTGTTATGTCCTTTTTTCTTCGTGCCAATGAAACGTCACCGGGGGGGAAATACGCCTGATTAATGAAAAATTAAGGAGTAACCTTTCTTTTTGGAGCAATTTCATTTGGAGCAAGTGAAAGAGAATGGAAGAAGGATGACGAGAGTTGAATTTGAATTTTTCGTCGTGTGTTTGAGCATGCATATGGTTGGCGAACTGGACAGAACTCGATGCTTTGCGTAAAATTAATTATTATTGTTAGTAATAGTATATAAATATTGTAACAGTACTGTAAAAGTTTAATTTTCTAATAATATTGGAAATTTAATTTCAAGATAAAAAAAAGAAGGAGAATTACATGACGGAGAACAGGATGTCTCGATCGAATTTGCATTTTCATCCTGTGAGAGCGCAAGCGAGACCTCCGAGAATGGCCCATAAATTATTTAAAATAGCAACGTTGACTAGGATTATGCAAAACAATCGTTTCAGAAGAAATAGTGAGAAGTATTTTTATAGTCCTGATATATATGACGGACGGATTACGATTATTTCTAATTTTCCAAATTTCTTTTTATATTGTAATTTTTTTCTTTTAATCTTCATCTGTGTTATTCCTCTTTATAACTAACTGTGTACACTATACTAGTCAGTAAGAATTTGTACGTCATAATTACAAATATAATATTATAGCATACATAACTATGCATATAATTATGTAAACGATACTATTTATGGTTACAGATTATATAATACAGATACAGGCATTGCAATATACAAGTTCTGAATCTGTACATTAAAAATTCTTAATTTACTGTTTTACATTAAATTCATAATTTGTACATCATAGTATACAGATATCTATAATACAAGTAATTGATATTCCCGGATGCTGTCATACAATATATCAATGTATCAATGATTTATCAAAGTTGACATTGAAATGTATGTTTCTTCAGCATACAACTTGCATCTAGAAACCTCAGTTCTGAAACATTTTCACAGGTTTTCAACCCTTCGACCGGCATCGTTGAACTTAAAATTTCATACAAGTAATCTCACATAAATTTATCATCCACGCGCCACAATAATGATAAAAATGAATTCCAAAGATTGTAATACGACAAAGAACAAAATAGTTAACCGCGTTACTTTCACATAACGTCGCAAACCACAGCGTTTAAAACGACAGCGGAGGATACTTGCACGCGATATACGCGAACACTCCCTCGAAACGTTTCCTCTCCGGGCGATTTCTCGTGGCATCGCTGCTTTCGTTTTGCCTGGGACGTCAGAAGGGTCCACTCATGCGCAGCCAATTCACTTAATTTCATCTCACGAGCCAAGAAGACGATTTCGCGCTGCCTGCCTTTCTGGATCGTGGCTTCCACCTGGCTCGAGTTGCTCGCCCCTTCTTTATCATCCATTCTCGACCTGTTTCTTCTCCTCTCGCTGGCGCAACCCGTCGCTACCCTATTGTTCGCAGAAATTCCTCTTGAGGTCTCTTTTTGTCGGGGATCATCGCGCCTTCGAACGCGTCTGGTCGAACGCTAAAGAAAGAGAACGCTAAAATCTTCGCTAAAAGAGAGAGAGAGAGAAAGAGAAGGCAGTAGAACAGGAAAGAGAAAGAGAAATGGAATTGCTTTGAGTCCAGACGAGCAGGAATCGGTCCCAGAATTAAACGAGACTGATTGGGTTGAGGTCGAAAAATCGAGAGAGAGAGAGAGAGAGAGAAGGATTTTGTCGTAGGTTAGAGCGTTAGGGAAATTTTAGACACAGAGAATTCTGCTTGATGGTTTTGAAGGAAGCTTGCAAAAGTTCTTGAAGCACTGAAGCTTGGAGGTTGCTCGAGATTTCGATGATAATTCAGTATAACTTTTTCCCTCATACGTTGAAATTTATGAATGTGTTTTAATAGCTTGCGCTGACGAGGAGATTGAAAAAATTATAGAAATGAAAAGATGTTCCAATGTATCTAGACTCATTGACAGTAAGAGTTTTTTTAGTTTTTACATTCAAAGTGAAAGAATGTATTACTGGAAATATTAGTCGATTATGAATCTATAGTTAAAGAATGTAGACTGCATTTATACAAATTTGTATTCTATAATATCGATTTCATCGAGAATTCCTTACGACGAAGTTTAAAGAACGAAAGAAAGAAAAATGAACGAAAGCGTTGAATATCAAACACTGTTATATTTCTCGTTTTTATCGAAATACGAGCATAAATGTTCACTACACTTGACAATGTAATGTCGCATAAAACGTCGAATAACCTAACGTTTCACTGTAAACGTTATGTAACTTTGTACCAGAATTTGATCATCGTTTGTTTTCAATGGTGAAGTTTTCATTTCGTAAAGATGCAAGAAAGACCATGAAATGGCAGAAAACTTGTTTAAGTCTGCAATTATTATAGGTGATGAAATAGTAGCGTAGAAAACGGAGTTTGAAACGTAGAATATAAATATTTATTTTGACGGAGAACGTTAGACGTTAAAGTTAGACATTAACATAAGTAAATACGATTCAACAGAACTCGCCACTGCAAACAATTGAAAGAAAATTTCATATTTTTTCCTGTATGAAGCATACGATAAATTTTTCTTTCCTTCGTTCTCTGTTGCATCGTCGGCTCGAAAACATTTACGAGAATAATTCACGTGTGAGCGAGCAATTATCACGTAATGCGACGTTAAGGCTTGTACACACCGATACGACAGAAGAAACTTCAGAAATGTTAGAACAGAGCGATAAGCCACAGACACCGAATACTGAAATTTTCCTGAAGTGTATAAATAGAAGTTCTTCAACTTTTTCATACCTTCTCTTGCGCGATAAGTGTTCCAATTAATGCTTATCAGTATAAAGGCAGCGTTAATTAGTATAAGATATGAATCCACATAAATATGCGTGGTTTAGTCGTAACTATCCTCGGCGCTAAAGATCTAAACAGAAAATATCGAAACAATATGCAAACAACACACGCGCGAGTGTTAATAAGCCTCTTAGTTATATAACTCGACAATGATTACGCAGTTAGCTATCAGCTAGTAACGAAGTCAAGTTCTATGTTATTTGTAAACTGGAAAATTGCCCAAGGTTCACTTCGTAGAGTTTGGATTTTACTCGCAAGACACAATAGTTTATTGTGTGTATATATATATATAGATATCTGAGGATATTCGATCTTCGCGAAGAGTTACGAGCGAGAATTCGTGTCAGATTTTCAAGCTTTGTATTCAAGAGTATCTGAGAGAATTTCTTGCAAACACTGTAACGAAACATAAAAATCAAATCAAGAGAGGCAAAGTTTTCAAATTCATAAATACTACATGATAGATTAATACTTGCATTCTTATCCAAATTATCTAGGCGTAATCCTAACTTTCCATTAGAAATAATCTATGATTATCTTATCACTGCACGATACTTACTCGAAACGTTCTAGCCCAATGTTTGTATGCGTTTGCGCAAAGTTGCGTAAGACGCATGTAATATGAAAGAAATATTGTACATTCTGCAAAACATATAACACAAGTAATAAACGATGAATAAAATATTCAAAAGGTAATAACGGTTATATATTATATTTTCCAGCGAATTCACAGTCCTATTGCAACGAGCACGTGAAACAACCTCGTTTCCCGCGATATTCAAAAATATAAATTTACAGAAAAGTCTTTGGTAACTTTGGCGCGCATACGCACCTTTTTTCACAATTTCGCTGTGTCATTGTGAACGAATCTTCTGGTTTGGCCACGCAAGTCAGCGATTCATCGTATCAAGGACTTCAGAGTTTCTCCCACTCTGCCTCCTGCCTCTCGTTTCGTCACACATAGTCAATAATCTCTCGGTGTACACAGAGAGACAGACGAGTCTTACTTTCAACTGGTAGAGCGTTCACTGTCAGTCGTCGATCGCGGTTGGCTGCTGGCAAGTCGTTCACCGGTATCGCTAACAATAAGTAATGTTATCATGTCCGAACAGACGGAGGATTATCACGCCTTGCTGGAGCCGCTGGTCACCAAGGTGAGCTCGATTCTCGGCAAAAGTTTGAAGAACGTACGCTACGAGGTGTCTGTTCCTAACGACTCGTTCTTCATTTCGAATCTATTTTTCGTCAATGTCGTTTGGAACGTCGGCGACGACGAGGCGAAGAACAAAGCGTCGATCGACATAGTGGTGAAGAAAATGCCGCCAGAAATGATGCAAGAGATGATGAAATCCAAGGAACAGTTCCACAACGAGATATTGTTTTACCAGAAGTATTCAGTCAAATATTACGATCGGGTTCCTCGTTGCATCTACGCTACGAACGAATCGTCGTCGCTCGGCTCGGTGATCGTTTTGGAGAACGTCAGCACCAAACATGGCTACAGTGTGTGCAAATGGAAGTACGACACGCTATTGGAGTACACGGTGGCCGCGTTCCGAGAGATCGCGAGGTTCCACGCGATAGCGTACGCGACGAAGAGGACTCGCGAGAAGGAGTTCTTCGATTTCGTGAACGCCATTGAAGATATCAAGTTCTATCCGGATTCGAAGTTGAAGGACATGTTCAACGGGACCGCGACCAGATCGCTTGACTTTCTTCGCAAGCAAAGTCACGACAAAGAGTTCTGCGACAAATTGGAAGCTCGATTGGAGAACACGTTCGACTTGATCTTGAAGTTCACCGAGGCCGAGGAGCCTCTCGCCACTCTGTGTCACGGCGACTTCACGATTAATAACATGTTGTTCAAGAAAGAGGGTGACGAGCAGAAAGTCATGTTCATCGACTTCGCGCTGATACAGTACGGATCGCCGATTTTGGATCTGTCTACGTTTTTGTGCTTGCACTGTGCCAGAGACATGGACAAAGTTATGTTGGACAATGTTCTGAGAGTGTATCACGATTCATTGATACGATGCCTCAAGGAGAACGATATAGACTGCGAGGATTATTCGTACGAAGCTTTGTACGAGGATTACAAGAAGCGGGGTCTGTTTGGATTTTTCATTGCCACGTTCTTCTTAGCGACACAGATGGGCAAGTTTGGAGGACAGCTGGAAGATTTCACGAAAATGGATCCGGCAGAGTGGCCGACGTTAATGCGTCAGGTCGGCGGAGAAGAAATTGACGAAATTTTGGCGAACATGTTGTTGAAATTAAAGGAATTTGGGTGTTTGGATTATGTATTGTGATCACGACCTGTAAGTTTTCCAGAAATCGATCAAGTCAAAAACGTACGCGATTTTTTGTCGTTGGATGAAAACTAAAAATGTTATTCTTTATAGAGAAGAGTATTATATAGAATATAATCATTACGGATGAAGACGATGATTAAAATAATTATGTTAGCGCTCGTATTTGGAAATTCATATTGTGAGAATTTTACCCGTGAATAAATTTCGTAATTGATCATCGATTATCGTCAAGTCTCGTGATTCGAATAACAATCGACGATTCGCTGAAGAATCGAAATTGAAGACTCCTTTTTTTTAAAAAATCAATATTAATAATAATCACTTATGAATTATTCATTAAATAATGAACGACTATGGAGTACCACGTGCCTCTTTTCACTGTATGCATTGTAAATTACGATCGTCGACTGACGAAAATTCTGTTGTTGCTTTTAACGCTTCGAAAGTGTACGCACACTGATAATTTATAGATACGACGATGTTATGTAAAACATCGTGAAGTTTCGTTATGATAATTACTAATGTTCGAAATTTTTAGTAAATAGTAATTAATATTTAATAAAATATTAATAATTAATTTAATAAATAATAATTTTTGTAAATTTTCGTAGTAAAAGCTACTGCCGATACTGAAAAATATTTCGTTACATTAATAAAACACGATATTTGCTGGAATTATATAATCACGTTTTGTTACAGTGCTAAGTCTCAAATCTCTTGTAATACACATGTAGATTCATAAATCCAATGGCAAATGTTTACGCAATTAAAAAGACGTAAATGTACAGAACGAATAAAATATACAAATAAAATTAAAAAGATATACGAAGAATGAACGTAAATATAAATATAAAACGAATATACGAATAAAAGGAAAAAAAATATATAATTAAAGAATCACGTTGCAATATTCGATAAATGAGACAGATAATTTCTACATGTCGATAATAAACGCGTGAAAGATATTAGTGTTGAAGTTCGATTTTTTTAACTTAAAAAAATACGAGTAATAAATAAAAAGTACAAGTTCCGAAAATATTGTAAATTCAAAAAAATCGCAATATACAGGGAGGTATTCTCCGCAAGACAATGCTGTCTATAATTATCCTCGTAATCCTGGGAATTAAATCTCGTAGTGCGTACATTCTTCGAGGTCGAATTCCTACGAACGTTATATCGCTATACTCTGTTTACGCGAACTATTCCATTTCGTTCGAACGAAACTGTAGTCAGTGCGCGATTAAACGAGCTGGTTACTAATCTACTTACATCCACTACGCGAGCGAAAAATTATACGAACTCCGACCACCATAAATCCTCTGTCCCCCCGGCAAATTCACGCAAATGAAGTTTCACTGTGATTACACATCTAAGCGAGGAAAACTCTCACTCCAACACTAATCTCCTCCCCCCTTCGTACCGTACGGTATATCGCGCAACGTTCGAAATTTCGAAAAATTTCGACGTTAATCCCTCGAAGCGGCCGCTGGAAAATCCGCGCGGGTACGCAGTTAACATTCCAATGAAATTTCTCGGTGGTATCGGGGGGGGGGGGAGATCTCATGAAAACGGAGAGTGACAAGAGCGGGCACGGCGTGTTCTTCGGAGGAATTACACGGAACGGAATTAAACGGGACGCAACAACGCGGATAAAAAGGCTGGTTTGGAAGAATCATGCGCGCGTGGGTGGCGATACTACCGCGACATACCACGCGTGTATAATGCCTGCATATCCACAGCTGGGAATGAAGCTCGCTGGCACGAGGCGAGCGGGTACGATGCGCGAAATTATTCTTTCGCCTATATATGCAAGTTACGGATCTGCCTTTCAAATGGAGGTGGCTCGCCGCGACGCGCGGAAAAACTTCGTCATTTCCATATATTTCGCCGAGGAGTGACAGCCAGCCACACGTCTCTCCCCCGGGAAATTCACTTGCGCCTCTAACCTGAATTTTAAGCCCGTTAAATTTTGCTCGCCGCGCGTTCAGCTCTCCTCGCGTAGCCGCGTGTCTTTGCGGCCGGAAGAGGAAACGAGCGGCTGCAACTTGCTTGCAGAACTTGCACGAGAGAACACTTTTCGTTATGTCGCGTTGGGAACCAGGCCTGAAACCTGCGTGACCCGCGAGAGTTAACTGTCGCGTCGCGAGAAAGGATACGGCAGAGTGATCGTTGAATTTATTATGCTCGAGAGCTGGCCGTGTAGATGGCAGGCGAATTAGGCTTGTCAAATTTCACGGATTATTAAGGGGTTACGTGTCCTTGAATGCACTGCGAAATAAGGGAAATTGAAGGATCGTTTCTTGGAGATAGAATTAAGAGTTTCGTTAAGAAAACGTGTGCATTTTATCGCATGGTGTTCAGTTAGTGATTGCTGAAAATTTGAATTAAATGTAGGCAGTCATGGTGTGAACATGTCTCCGTGTAGTTTTATCGAATATTTTCGAATTCTACGTTGAATTTTACGAAAGAAGTTTCGTCCCTGGTCTAAGATGTCAATTTCATTTAGAAAATAACAGTAATTTTCACCGTAAATTTTCAGCTCTTTTGTTAATTAAAAAAAAAGAAAAAGGAATGAAAATTGCACAAATTTGCAATTCGTCAGGTGGTAGATAATAACATTGAGAATATTAAAAATTTTTATCCAAATTGATTCGATACTCTTTCAAATATCTCTGGTACCGATTTTGAAAATTTCATTCCGAAAAGGAAAACATTTTTTTTTAAATTTCAGTTATCCGTTGCCGTTAAATGCAGACCAAAGTTAAATATTTCTTAAAATGTTCTAGAAGAATCGCAATTTTTGGAAAATTGATTTTCTAACTTTGATGAAAGCTATGTAAGCCTCTTAAAATTGTTAAATGTTGTATATCGAATGACTCGCAAGTAAGAATGCATTCATATCTTGAAACATACAGTCTTTTGATTGTAATATCATCTTCTTCGATCTTCTAATAAACAAAATATGTGTCCCAAATATTTCATATTATTTGTACGATTCTTGCACAGACTAAACACTCGGGGGATTAAAGTTGTGATAGGAAAACGTATGACTTCATTAACCTGGGTCATTTCTTATCCCAAAAACTTTTAAAATTGATAATTAATTAAAGGCAAGTTGGTCGTGGTCTGATTAGTTACAGACTTTATAAATGAAATTATGATGTAATTTATTTGCAATAAAAATAATACAGAAAATTCACAAAAAAGATAAATTTATAAATTATTGTATTAGAAAATTGTTATATTAAAAAATTATTGAAATCTTAGTAATATAACATACAATGTGTATTTTTCATTCTAATTTTTATAGCAAATATGTATAAATACTTGAAAAGATATTATAGACAGATAGATATGATTTACAGGAAAAATTTAATCTTGAAAAAGTCTTGAAAAATCGCGTTATTTATCTTAAGAAAACATATGTATCTAAACATTCAAGACCTTAATCTATTATCTTGTTTCATATTAATATCAGAAATTATTTTATCTCTAGAAATTAGAAGCCAGGACTTGTTTATTTTTGATGAAATGTATTTTCATTATGAAATTATGAATAATGATTATCATGATTTATCAATACTATGAATTATAATTAAATTGATTTTTCTCACCAGATTTTAATCTCTATATTTACACAAGCAAATAATGCGTATAGATATATTTCATACTAAATAGGATCGAAGAGAGGAACAAACAACTTCTGATTGTGAATTTCATTTTAAACTCTTCTCATTCTCTTTAATTTATATAATCTGAAAGAAATTTTCCCTTTCAATTAAATAAACTCTGGCCAGAGACATTAGAGAACGCGAAGTTGATTGTATTTATGATTCAATTTAACTTCAAACTTATAATTTACTACGTACGTTTTTCCATAATTATTTTTCCTTTTCCTGGGAACGATATCTCAGAAGGATAATACATTCGTGCCCGAGGATTATGCACTAAGAAACACAACAAGGTTACAAACACTAATTGGTTAGTAACTAGTACGTATTTCGTCGAAATGTGACACTATGATAATATCTTGGAAACGAAGGAGAACGAATAGGGGAAAAAGTTTTTGTTAAATAAACCATCTGTTATTCGCTATCGCTAGTTATAAGTTGCCTCAGTGATAATAACGTTGAAAAACGTATCGCTCACCATTTGAAGCAAAGTACACTGAAAACGATTTTTTTTTTTCTACAAAATTTTTTTTCATACAAAATATTGTAAAGCCGCGTTTTTTTTTTAAATAAATCATAAGATAATGCGATATAGCCTTGACTGCACTTTGTAGCTCAAGTCTAATTAAAATTTCTTTCGTGATTTCTTTCGTCAATGAAATCAAACTCTGTGTTTGACGATCTGTAGTTTTCAAACGAGCCAAGTGCCAGTTTAATGGAGATAATGACGCACGTCATTGAAGCTTCGTTAAACAGACGACGATACATATAAATCAAAATTCATTACAGTGGTTGCGCGATGATATGAAATATGGAGTATGTTATTTACCTTTGAATCACTCAAGTGTTTTTTCTTGCTCGTATCTACCTCAGGCCTCTAGATTAATTTCTTTGACGAATCAGCAGAAACGCTGTTATTACATCATCAGTTTCGTTTAAATTAAGATGATGCGAACAGAGCACGCGAAAGATTTATATCTCTTCAAAACCACTCGTACAACAGCACTCTCGAGCAATTCCGCGTGAATATTAGATCACATACAACATACGTCACCGCTCCCTTTTAATTTCACCGGTAATTGAATGAAATTATTGAGTACATTTTACAAATAAATCGCAAGGTATGCTGAAGCAGCAATGCATGCGCTTAATTTAATTAATTACACGCGGTATACGTGAAATTTAAATCTCGCGAGAGTAACAATTACTTTGATCCGCGGTTCGCAGTTCTTTGCAAAACAGTTCGATAACCTTGGAAACAAATTACACTTTATATTCAATTACCGAAAGAGTGACACATCTTTTGCAGTATTAATTATAACCGCATGTTGACGACCATTTATTGAAACAACGAGCACAATTTTGTTTTACATTTTAGTCGTTCAGATACAAGTGAAAGTATTACATGTAATATCATATAATCGATTTCGAAATGATGTAGAACAGGTCGAAGAGGAACGTACGTGTAATCTGAACGTTTCGGAGAATTCTGATGAAATCGAATGTAGTAAAAATTGAAAGTTACAACGAAGTTGAAAGCAAGATGCGAGGAGGAGATATAGAAATGAATAAGAAGGGGAATTCACGTCGTACTGAAACGTAGATTATCGGAAATCTCGACTTGAAATTTAGATGGAATCCACGTGTCGTTCTCGCCGTCACAACGTAAACCAATCGTGTTTCCCCGGGCTAGCTTTATTGACGTACGTCACTTTCACAAATATGGAAATGCGTAAAAAAAAAGAAAGTAGATACTACGTTGCTTTTATCTTCGTTTCGTGAATAACATAAACATATTTATTACAGCGAATGTGATAAATATGATTCACGTTGTACAATTACGATAGAAATTGCGTCAATTGTCTGAACTAATTGGCAAGTAAAGATAAAACTGATAACTGATAACTGATTGGAGAAACCAAATTTGTGATCGTGTCATAAATTAAATTAGAAATTGAACAATTTTTTCTATTATATCAATTTGGACATTTATTACGAAAATTCCTCTTGTTATTTGAGTTACTTTGAAATTAAAATTTCGCTAAGCTTAAATTTTTCCTACATTTTATTCTATGACTAAATTAGGCTCAATAATATTTAGCTTATCTTTCAATTTCAGTCATCACTCGTTCAGCTTTTAATCTTTTAAGTGAAATTAGATCAGACACTAGATAGAGCATTTTAGAGACAAATATGTGTGTTCCAAAATGTATTGCTAGGTATATATACACATATATACATTAGATGATCCAGCATTCAGATAATCGAAATTTGAATGATTGACGTTTCGTATAATCGACGTTTTGCTGTGTGCTTTCATTATGAGCGATATACGATCGAAGTATAAAAGACATTTACGTGACACGGTGCATCAGGATCTGATCGACTAAATTGCTTAAAATTGTAAATTCAGTTAATAATATATTTATTAACCCCTTAATGCGACTAAATAGACAACAATATGCTGGGAAAATAATGCGCGCGCGATGGCTCGTTGTAATCATGTATGTACTTTTGACGTTGATTGAACACATGTAAATCACTCGATCAATTTTGATATCACAAAATGCTCTGATAATTGACGTGGAGCGTGTCAAACAAATTGCAAATACCTTTCTATCGAACTTCTATCTAATATATAACTAGAAGATAGTTTACAAAATTGAATTATAATTGACAAGAGAAATGGACATAGGCATGATATGTTTGTACGTTCTAGAATAGAACGAGTGTTTAGTATAGAAAGAATGATTAAATTTTAATATTTTACAACTTTGAACTAAAAGCCGAAAAATTGCCGAAGAATTCCTTGGGACTGAAAATACAAAAATTCAAGGACCGTAGCAGGATTAATTAATTTAATTCCATATGTTGTTATAATCACCAAATGGCACCAATTAACCAATTTCCTTTTGACCGTCGAAAATTAATGCTGCAATAACATTTGTTTCAAATTTTAAAGAATGCCAACACGTCGCAATTCTACTGGAAAATTATATTATCTATAATACACTGCTGATTATTCGAAATAAAAAAGTCTCCTGGAACTTTTGACGTCAATGTACATCTACATTCTCTCATACACGTACGCAGGAATATCCGGTTGCAAGCGAAAGCAACTACAACTCATATCGTTAACGTAACATCGAGTCATGTTTCTAACGAAATGCGCCGAGAAACGAAATCTTACAATTAGTACATTCAATCAAAGATCAATTTTGAACAACAGTGAACTTTTTGATCATTCATGGACAAGTTACACGTACACCTGAATGAAAGTACACGTTGCCACTTGAAAAAAATGAAGATCAGCCTGAAATTTCAGAGACGGTAAACAAGATTTGTCACCATCGTCACAAGATACTTTCCTCGGGATAAAGCGAGGGAAATATTTTCTTCTTAAAAAAGAAAAAAAAAAAAGAAAAAAATGAAAAAAGTAGCTAAATAATTCAGTTCTGTGAAAATAATAGTAGATTCACTTCACTGCTAAACGTGAAAAACGCGCGACACTGAAATTAAGCTGAAACCTATTTACGAAAGCATTAGCCAGAGTCTTGGAAGAGCTAAGGAATGGGCGCGACCGCGTTCACCCACCGTATTCGCTTCGTACAAATTAGCAGCCGTAGCATGATAACATGATCCAGCTTAATCCGTTTCGCTCACTATGCGGCTTGTTGCTGCGGCAATGCAAACGTTAACAAGGACGGGGCTATGTTACATCCGATGTAAACGAATCGTTGAACAAACAAACAGCCTGATAGGGTGAAACTGGTTCCTCCATCCAACCCATTCTGTACCATGAGCACACCGATTGCCTACAGTCACGCTAACTGCGCGTCCCCCTTGTACGTACGATACAACCAACGCCGCGGCGAACTTGTCGCTTAGACATTTATCAGTTCGCTGGAAGTTCGCCCGTTAAAATCGAATAATGCTTTTGCACGGGCCGTATGCGAGAGCGTAAACTTTTCGAACGATCGAGAGACTCCCTTGTTCGAGTTAGTCGAGCGAAGGAGACAATAGGCAAGAGACGAGTATAGAAGAAGATCGACGTGTGCGACAAGTGGCTGTGCCATAATCGAGGTTTGTAATTACAACTCTCATTGATATTACTGGGGAACAAAAAAAAAAAAAAAATTCTTTTCTCAAAGGTTTGTATAATATTTAAGAGTCCTGATTATATTTTTAAATAATCAAAAATCGGTCAAACTTGATCCGTTCTTAAATTGTAACTAACTATCTCCCGCGAATGATTTAAACCTGCTTTACTTGGACAAAAGACTCGTACATTCAATTCGTTATCAACTGCCCTCTTCTAAAAAAAAATAACAGGAACTTGTTTCATGTTGGTTTAACCAGTGGTCTTGTACGAGCACCGCTTGTGTGATTTTTCACCGCGGAAATGAGAAACTTTGCGAAAACAGTGTGTAAATAATCCTGATGTTTATTCTGTTATATTCGTGGCAAACTACACACACTGTTGCGATAGAAAGAAAAAATGCCACGGACTTCGTGAAACTTCGATGCGTATTTTGGACGTTAAATTGACAACAGGATGAACAATGGGTACCACATTTACAAGTCGATTTTCAAAATCGACTGAAAAATCTTTGGCAACAGACTGACTGTTCAAACAGTGAATATATTGAAACTGCTGTAATTTTGTGAAGACAGTGAACCTGGTTTCGTTTTCAAGCGTGAAGCCTCTATTTTCAAAATGTGTCATTCATTTTATGCTAAAGCGTTCTTGCGTCACACACCGATTGTGCAAAATAAGTCGGAAATACTTTTCTTCTTGAAAATAAATTGTCATGGCGTCTAAAATAGCGAGCAATCTTTATCGAGCGTGACCGAATCCGCGATTTCAAGATCAAAGCCTCCTCTCTGTAACGATATCAGGAAACTTCATGACTTTTTCTCGCCATTTCATTGAACTTTGAGTATTACTCAAACATGACGAAGACTCAAGGAATCGTAACATTTTCATTGTTGTATTCGTCTTCAAAGTTCAATAAATTGGCGAAGAAAGATTATATTATAGCAGGAGTGTTGATAAATCCATTCGATGTTTTTACACGCTATGACAATTTATAGCATTCCGGAGAAGAAAAGTGTCTTCACTCTCAAACATCTTTGAATAAAATGAACGATGCACGTTAAAAATAGAGACTTCGAACTTTAAAATAGACCAAGTTATAGAGTCAGGCGATATTTAGCGTCAGAATATTCATGGGAGCCACGTGTAGAGTCAATCACGGAAATTTGTACGTACA
The DNA here is from genome assembly GCA_032399595.1 of Tetragonula carbonaria. Taxonomy (NCBI): domain Eukaryota; kingdom Metazoa; phylum Arthropoda; class Insecta; order Hymenoptera; family Apidae; genus Tetragonula; species Tetragonula carbonaria. The sequence continues at coordinate 11,477,862 of JAUCRC010000002.1, forward strand.
TACACACATGTGAAATTTTAAATATATAAGTGCCTTGAACATTTTAAAATGTTAATTTTGTTACGAAACTGAGTAAAATGCATGTCGAGCGATAATGTGTTGAGTAACACGCGTATTTATTCTAGCATATCACTAAAATAATAATATACGTTACGAGCGTATGAAGTGAATTACGAGTAAAAGTAAAGTACAAGTAAAAACTGATCTGACTGTATATTTTAACCGTATTTATGTAATTTTATTCTTAACTCAAACACGACTTTGTTAGAATGACTGAAAAAAAAACATTTCTTTTAGGACCTTCTCAATTTTAATACAGCGACTCGACTAGAACGAGCCAGCTAGTTCAAAATTTTTAGTTAGTTAAAATTACAGCCATTTTTTAGAATATTCTCAACAGCTCCGATATTTGTTCAAAAGAACGTATAAATAAATCGAGAATACAGAGACTGTCGAATTCGTACGACTAACTTGAGGGACTGGAATATAGCAGTCAGGATACGTTGTACGATACAACAGGGATGTTTAATTCATTGATTCTTGCTGCATGTCTACCAGATTCTATCGTGTAAAATCACCAAAATGTTTTAGAATCTTTTGAACGTATAAAATTCGTAATTTTCGATGTAGATTTTCGCGAGGCTGACTCGAAGTCGCGCGCGAGCTTGAGAAACGCCACGGTGCCTCCACTTTCAACGAAGTTTCAGGACAGTTTCAGGAAACTTTTTGAGAATCTTCTTGTTATAAATATAAAACGGCCCTCGTAAACAGCCGACCGTCCCTCGAGGTGTCTAAGTTTCAACGAAATTAAGAGTCCGATAATGAGATCTCGAGATCGTCGGAGGACGAGGCGCCGAGGGGTTGAAAAATAAGATTCAACGTGATTCGACGAGATTGATGAGAATATTGAGGGGCTGTGCTGCAGTGCAGAATTGAATTTAACTCAATGAACTTACGAGGGGAGGAGGGGGGAGGGCTATCGAAGATCGATTATGGTTGCTTAGATTTTCTTTCTTTTCTTTTTTTTTCGACTCTCCTTAGTGCAGGAGAGTTGATTATAAATAAACTTGCGATTTCTTTCAAATTCGATCGATATAATCTGTTAGGCTGCGGTGACTTTTGTGTGAAATTGCGCATGGTAAAATATATGTGAAATACATTCAAGATACCAGTGTTCTTTGTAATATTTTTTTCTCTACTTTTTTTTTTACTATATTCTTAAAATTACAAAATTATAGAAATTCGCGGTCTAATAATCGTGATGGTCTAACAAGTCACATTGATATAGTTTACATATATATAATGCGTATATTGATACTGAACATTATAATCTAGATATTCGAATACTGTCGCTAGAAGATATCATCGAAATTAAACTTCTAACTTGACATACATGATATGTCCCTACAATTGTCCGAGTAATTTCTTGAGCAATGATATAGCTTAGAAAATTCCTTCGTAATTTATTTCGTCGTATGATCGAAACGTAACAGTAAAACTTAACTCGAACCTAACGCACGCGACAAAATTCGTAAAAAAACACTCGAATGTTCTCACAAACACGCAGAGCAAGTTTCTGAATAATTTATTCCATCGACCAACATTGTCATTCCCTCAGTCGTTCACCGCATTCATCTCGATATATCGAAACGTGATCGCGTGTGAACCAGTGCCTACGAGGGCAAGTCGACGATCCGATTCCGGCTTCGCGATACAGAATTACAATATTCTCAAAGCGTGTGGCGACGTCGCGCGAAGGAAACCAGCCCCAATTACGGTCTATTTACAGACGTCTCGGCTGACACGAGCGACACGCTACAATCATAAGCAACAAAAATACGGAATCTCATTTCCGGCCGGTGTGTTTTCAATGAAAAGACGGATCGACAGAGCGACACGGAGAGCAGCTGTAGAATCGCTCGCGTGCAAACGCGGCGAATTCGTCTTGGCGTTTGTTTAAAGAGAAGACAACAGACATTCCGTCCGCGAGTTCGGCCTGTGAACGACGAACGATGGCCCGTGTATGCGAATTGAACGCCGCTGGCTTCATTTCGGCGTGTCTTTCGATCTCCCACCGGCTGAAATATTCATCGTTGCGAGCTTCTCGCCGCAGTTTCGCGGATCGATTCGCCCCGCGACAATGAAAAGGCACGGATCATCGTCGATCGTGAAAAAGATCGCCGCGTCTCTTGGGATTTCTGGCGACGAGCATTTGTCTCTCGGAGAGAGAGAGTGTGTGTGTGTATCTGGGTCTTCGTCATTATCGTCGATCTGCTTGATTTATCCGACCGATAAAGTTAAGAATGCTGCACGCGCGTACCTCAGCGTGAGCATCGATTCTTTCGTGATATTTCTGCATTTAATGAAATTTTATTATTTATCATTTATTATTCATTTAAGGTATTATCCTTCTGTATGGATTGTGGATACATCGTGTTTACGTGTTGAAATCGTGCGTTGGAAATTTCATTTCATTTCATCTCTTTTTCTTTTTTCTTTCTTTCTTTCTTTCTTTCTTTCTTTCTTTGCGCGTCTTTGAAAAGTGAAAAGAGGCGTAGCGCGCCATTGGTTTACTGGGATTTCAATCCAAACATAAAGCTGTCAGCGCTGTTGAGATTGATACATGTACCGTGCAGGCGAAGCATATATCATTCGGTTGGCAAGGGCTGTTCTAGATACGTACATACATTCGAGTTTACCCCTCTCAACATTGAATTTTCTTTTTCTCTCCCTCTCTCGAGACTACAACCACGATAAGTTTGGCGAGCGTTTGCACTTAAAAGTTCAATTAGAAGCGAAATTGTATCTTTTGCATTATCCATACGTTAAACGCTTCGCCATTAAGAACATTGCGCATACTTATTAAGTATAATTTCTTCTAAAACGTTTTGCAAGTTTCGGAATTATCGATATATCGCTATTAAGTATCCTGCAACTACGTAGCTTTTATCGTTGCCAAATTAATTGTCTGCAATTGTAAATTACACGGTAAAAGTACCATTGCAAGCAGTTTTGTAACGCGTTAATGTAACTCTAAACACAAGTCACGGGAATGTAATAGCTGCTTCATTCTTACAGACGTGCTCGGTTCAATGTTATCGTTTATCTAACTCATTTTTTAAAAATAAATGCCACTGTTTATTAATTGGTTTACAATTGCTCACCGCTTGAATATCATGTCGTTCATCATAATTTCATAAAATTGTCAGAACCACGGATAAGAAAATATTCCTACTCTCGAGGTTAGAAAGAGGCAGAAATTTCGCTCTTGTAAATTGAAATCTTCGGAATAATTGATTTCAGCAAATCGAAAGAACAGAGTGCTGAATTTCTATAAATTCTTATTTTATTCCTAATTATATAGAAAACTACAATATTAAAAGGTAGAATTGGATGATACAAATTATAATAATTGAAAAGAATTATAAACGAAACATAATACACTGAACAGCATTATTGTACTAATGAAAAATTGTCGGTACCAGTTTAAACTGATATAACTTATAAAGAAAGATCGATAGAACGATCCAGTTGATCACGTTTTACATCCTTTGGTAATTTTAATAGTAGCAAGTTCAAAGATGACGATTTACATCACATAGCGAGGACTTTTTTTTCCTCAAAAAAGTTAAAAAAATTTTTTCGTGATTAGATCTACCTTTATTTCGAAGATTGAGTCTCTTCATCACGTTCTCAAAACTTGATGTATGATTTTTTTCTTTTTTTTTTTTTTACTATTTCATTAAACTCGGAACATTAGAATTAGGTGACGAAATGTTAGGATTTCTTGAATTTTGTGTCATTTGCTCTAACACTCTTCTTATTGTTACTAGTGTTATATTATATTTTCTTTAAACTATCATTCTTAATATTCAATTTAATAAAATGATGAAAGAAGTACAACGAGATTTAAGTGGGCAATTTTCAATCTCCAAGATCACGTTGGATTTAGTCGCGAAAAGAAATTTCTTAATATTTTCACGCGCGTCCTATTATTTTACACGACGTAAAAAAATAATCTTCGAGAGAACGAAACAAACTGACGACAGTCAGAGCTTAACCCATTGACTGCCAGGCAAATTTAGAGCGTCTTGCCCTGGGAGCCAAAATTTCATTTTAAAGAAAACATGAAATTTTCCAAAATATAATAATACTAAGTTACAGATTTAGCATTGAAATGGCATTTACAGTAATTTTTATTGAAAAAAAGATAACTCGTAGCTGGCGCCACTGAATAAGATTTCTGTGCTGCCCGCCGCTTACGAGATATCACGTAGTGTTTTTTTTTCAACAAAAATTGTAATAAACAAAGACATTTTCTTTTATACCAATTGTAATCAATCTAAACTTGTAGCGCAAACTACGAGATATCCCGTAATTGGCAGTTTTGGTACATACGCTTACTACGAGATATCTCGTACTTGGCTGTCAATGGGTTAAGAGCTTAAAAATTAGACCAAAAAGTGTGACCTTCTTTCTACGAAGTTGCATCAATTTAAATCATCAATAATCTTTCATCGATACATTAGTTATTCTCTCTCCTTAAACACGTTAAAGTATCCAGGACAACATTACCTTCGTCCAGTTGCTCGAAACAAAGAGAACCCACCGTTTAAACAGCGCACGTACTCTAACAACATTTAACGCCCGTTCCAGCAACGCAACGGCCAAGAATGGCAAGTTATTCGGTATACAAGCTTACGTTTAAGTAGCGCGCTACCGCTACCAAGGAACACAAACAGACACTGAAGTCTGAGGGACGGTGAATTTATCGTCGCTGGCGAGATATCAGGTCGTGGCCGGGACGAGAGAGAAGCGACACGCGCGTGCATTTCGCGTTTCCTATGAATTTCTAACAAGCGGCGGTGGAGCCACTGGAGGTGATCTCTGTCGATTTTCTCGAAAACTCGACCGAGCGATCGCGAAACGACACACACGCGTGATAAATAATTCGCAGGTCGCCAGCGAACCGCGGAAAGTAACGTCCCGCGCGGGTTTCCCGGCACCGAGATTCGCCTCCGGTGCACATTTGGACGAGCACTTGCTTCCGGCTTCCGACGTCTGTTTGTTACTTCTGCTTTCATCACACACCGAACGATCCGTACTCGTCGAAATTTTTATAACATCCGATCGGGATTTACGAGTGTCGAATATATATTTGGCTCGATTTTAGACAGAAATTCGATGAAAAACTTGTCGATTAATTGATTTGAATTTCTTTTTCACGGAATTTTTCACACACGGTATAATTGTTCATTCATTTGGACATTGAAAAATTGGGATTTTCGGTTTGTTGCCCGATAAATGGCAAATAGCTAGCAGGAATATTTAATGGAAATTTAATACCGCGTTTAATGCAATCGAAAATTGATTTAAACGTGCGTGAATTGCTTTGCGATATTTCGAGAGCGATCAAGTAACCTTCCCCATTATTATATTTGCGCTGTAAATTAAATTCTTCGCTATTGTTAGAGCGAAATCGAGAATTCGCGCTGTTTTCCCGTGTAATTGTCATTTATTTCTATGTAAATTTCATCGATCTACGCGCAATTTCCATTGGTGATGACGAAAGACAAAGATATATTTGTTGTTTACTGGTAAACGTTTCGTTGAATGGATCTTCGTAAATTGAGCAACGCGTTATGCAACGGGTAAATTTATGCGTAATAACGTATAACATTGGTCCGGGGCACTGACCTGTATTCTCAAACTACAAGCGCATTAAAATCCGTTAAATGCATAATATTTGCATAAATTTCTGGCCATTATTTTTAATTACGGCTTAACAAGGCGGACTATCGATCGAATCTCGTCAGAGAGCATTGCGTCGCCCCGAATCGAATAATTCTGTCAATGAGTTTTTCTATCAATAACATGGATTACGTCAGCTAACGATATTTATCGGTTAAATTAGAGATTTATTTATTATTTTAAATTGTCATTACTGCGTTACGTTTGTTATTATCGTTTCAAATGTCGCTTTGAAGCACGCGGATTTATATACAAGAACAAGAAAATATATTCGAACGTCGAACATTATTTAGAAATTGATATACTTTTCTTATTATATATTACACTTATATATACAGGAAGAAGTGTATAAAATTGTTACGTATCAAAGAAACGTTATCGTCAAAGTTCATGAAAATCCACTTAGTTAAAGACAACTCGCACGTGAAACCAGTGTTAGTGTTTCAAGCGTTCATTCCAGACGCTTCATGTAGAAAAATTTCATCCTTTTCATTATCTTTCCAAAATTTCGCATTAATTTAATTAAAAATTTTATAGTCCGAGATCATTTGATGTCATAACATATCTGTGAATGTACTTTTTTTTCATGAAGCTACGTCTCCTAAATAAGATTGCAGAAAAACATTAAAAAACGATGTTTACAAAAACATCAGTTTTTCCATCCGATTCATCTCTTCAGCCACTTTAAATTACGTCAGATCTTCACATTATCACTAATGGAGCAGATATTCAGGTGGTCTGGTTTTCGCGAAACATCCTGTATGTAATTCTTTATAAAATTATATAAAGAATATATATGTATATATATATATATATATAAATATAACAAGTACTACTTATTATATTATTACTACTCATTATACATACTCTTTATCTGCCACGTAAAGATCGAGAAAGGCGTTCGTCAAAAACTCGACCGAAAACGCTCGCGCGAGAAGCTCGATCTTGACGTGCGAGCTTCGCGCGAATCATCTGAACAGCGGCCTCTCCTCCGAAATAACACACACGCTCGCTAAATCCCGCCACCTGGAAGTGCGCCAAAATCCTTAAAACATCGTCGAGGCGCGAAGAAGATCGCGAAGGGATTTGCCGAGCCGACGGCGCGCCTCCGCGTTTGCGGATGTTTGCTCGGTGATCCCGTGACGATCCCTGAAACGAGGAACAACGACGCGGTATCGGCGGTATCGGCGGTGATGAGCTGGTTGGCCAGCCCACGTCGGCGAACGAGGGTGAGAACGTAAGCGCGGATATAGAATCTGAAAAGGAGCGAACACACCGAGAGGGGGCGAGGTTACCGGGGGGAAAGGGGGTGAGGGGGTACGAGGTAACTATGCAAATGCAAGAGTACATTTATCTCGGCACCACGCCCATGTATTTCCTGGGAGCTTCCGGACGCATTGTCGGTAGCGAATCGAATCCCCACACCCTTCGCTGCCCCCAGACCCAGTCCCCTGCCTCGATTCGTTTCTCTCTCTCTCTCTTTCTCATCTCGCTCGTGCAACCGATCTCCAACCCTCTCTCCCTCTTTCCACTGTGTCTCTTTCCTTTACGCTATCATTTCTCTCTCTCTCCATCTATCTATCTATCTATCTATCTGTATTTCTCTATCTCCGTGTCCCTGTCTCTCACGCGGCATGCATGCACACACGGGAGTGCCACCACTCAGGCCGATACTCCGGAGATTTACGAGGCAAACTAGCCCGGTCCCCAGGGCTAATAGACCGGCAAGTTATGGGCCAATTCAATTTAATTTCGAAAATAAACAACCGCCAACGGCGACGTTGGTCAATTTATTCGGAAAATCCCGCGAGCGGATCGCGATATACACCGCGCAGCGTAGAAGGAAACATCGTGAGGAGGCGGCATGCGCCTCTCCCTCTTGAGGATACGGCGGCGGAGGGGCTGAGGCGCGTAGATTTGTGCGAGGAAACGATGCCAGGCTGCGTCAGGCCGCCCACGCTAATTCGCCAGACTTAGGCTGAAAATTAACCGTTGCTGGCGTTAAATTAACCGCTTCAAACGGCGTATATACTTACACGCGGATTGTTCCGTGCCTGGCAACGAGCCCGGCATTTTTAAGCGCACACGACGCTTAAAATATTTTCCACCGCGAACGCACGTACGTTGCCCCATTGCTTCTTCTCTACGCCCCCCACCCTTGCGAGCGTATTTCTTTGTTTTTTTTTCCAGGAGGATCGCGAATGGTGCCGGAATTACGCCACGTTCACGGCGAGAAACTGAAAAATGGAGAAACCTCGGTGAGCTATGGGCTTCGGAGAGAGGATACGGTACCAGGGATGACCTGGTAAACCATCGCTCGAACTTCTTGATGGATGTTGCCACCTGAAATGAAACTTGCAGCCCATTCTGGATTTGCCTGTCCGCTCGAGTATTTTTCACTCGAGCCCGCGCTCGATAATTTTCGTAATGAAATTGTACCGCGTTCGCTCGCGTTTGGAAATAACGTTTCCACTACGGTGTGGTGCACCGGCGAGAGAAATTAACGATTCCGCTAATAAAATTACGCCGCGTTTCCGGTTTGAAAATAGCGTTTCAGCGAAAGTAATGCGACGAATAGAAACAAAAACGAGCGAATCGAGTGATAACTAATAAACGTACGTTTGTGAATTTAATATTGGACCGTCTGATAAACGGAGGGCAACTGTTTGAGACTTCGTCGAATCCTGACGAAATTATTAATCAAACTGAAAATGTGAAAATGAAACTGAATTGAATATGTAGGTCTGTAAATTTAATATTCAAATATTTTTTACGCTTTCTTGTAGTTAAATTTTAAAGTAAAATTACACTGAATGAGGAACGTAATAGGGGAAAATATATTATAAAATATAATGAATAGAATGCTTGTGAGCATTATTTAATACGTGAAACAATTTTCTATCGAGGTTCCATTTCTTCAATTGCAGAGTGTATTCAGTCGTAACGATAATCGAAGGCCTGTTACCATTGTTGCCACACATGCACCGTGAAATATTCTAGTTTTCATTTTATCCCACGCTCAGTAAATACACGAGAAACCAATTTTACAGCAGATAGAAAAATTATATACGAGTTGATTGAACGATGGTTGCTGATCGATTCTTATCGATATGTCGTCTTCGTCCTAGATTTATGACACGTCATGCAATGCAAAATTTTCCGATAACTCTTCATTTTTACGCGCGAGTCGCAAATATTTTGTTTCACACCCTGAACGAGAATATTTCGTTTGCGCGTGAGAGGCCAAGACAAAAATCTGTTTGACAGATCTTGGCTATCTTCTTTCAAAAAGTAATGCTTCTCTGAATATTTAAGAGATTGATCTATAATATGGTTTGATACTTTGGTATCTAATGGTTCCAATGATCCTTCGACAGTTCAAAATAAGACATTGTCGGATTTACAAATTTAATTTATATATAAAATGGAAATTTTAATTCTAAAAAAATCTCCTATTTATGTCTTCTAATAAATGTACGTACATGTATCATATAGAAACTTATTATACAATATATTATATAAATATTTGATTATATAATATATATTATAATATTATAAGATTAATATTCATATTATATAATATATTAAAAAATATATTTAAACATGGAACACTGTCAAATAAAAAAAAAATCTTCTGTGTATGTATTTTTAATTTATATATATTTTTAAATGTATAATTATACATAAACACCAATTGTATAATATATTGTAGGCCAATATTAACACCATCAATATTAGTGTTTTACTGCACTCGCAATTTTGTGCAAGTAATCGAAATATATTTATCAATGGATATCTTCTTCGTCGCCATTCCTGTCAATAAAGTTTCCTTCATTTAATACTCTTAATCTATTTTATATATAAAAACGCGATAATTTATGAATTTTTTAGAACAAAATATCTCAAGTTCCACTGATTGAGAAAAATGCACGAGATATCTCGCTTAGAACGTCACACGAGATATTTCATTTGCAGATACAGAAAGAGTATTAATAAAGTCGTTGTAACTCGCATGTATTTCGCCCAATAATTAAAAATGGATATAATGAATAATTTCTGTACAACGGAATAATAAATAATAAATAAATAGTTAACAAATGTCTGCAATAACCTATGCTGGATTTGCGAATTAATAAGCAAATAATTTGTGGGATATGTTGGCTGAATAAAAATTTGATAAATTTCACATTTCCTCTGACAGAGAATATTTCAAATTGAATATTTCAAAATTGAATATTTCAAAATTAAACGAACGCGAAGTTTAACTTATTACAATTTCTGATATCAGTACAAATTTAATGGACTGTAACGTCATCAAAATGAAAAAAAAAAAGAAAATGGCCACGAACTCGCGTAATTTAGCTGAGAAATAAGGACGCAGCTATACTATGCAATTCACATAATTTACATATTTCATACGTTCGCAGACCAACTCTCGCGGAGCGTGTCGCGATGAAATTGTTGTACACAGACGACGCTTGCACACGCACGCACGTTCTCCAGAAAGCGCGACAGTGTAGGTGAATATCCAGCGTTTCCAACAATAAGTTGGTCGTCTTCGAGCGTATACGAATATCCGAGACTATCGCGAGAGAACGGAAGAGCGCGAGAGCGTGTCGTTATAGTGATATCGGGGCATCTTGTCGCAAGTGTCGCGCACGTTGCGTCCAACCAGCTCGAACAATCGTCATCGTGCACGTAAAGCCCGGCCGAATAAAATCGGTTTCTCATAATATCGAAATGAAGTCGAGGCGGTATGTCCCAGTTCTCACAAGGGATCAAGAATAGAAAACTCGAGCATTCGCCGATGTTCGTGCAACGATCGTGTTTGGAAAACGATCCAACAACGCGGGAAGTAATTTTGAAATTTTCGATTCGTGTCTGCATTTTATATCAGGTTCGAAACTTTTTAATTTTTCGACTCGTCGACATGTGGATCTTGAACATGATTCTTATCAATCATCTATTTCAAATATAAATTTCTAGGCGAGCATCGATCGCAAAATAGATATAATAATTCTAATAGAAATTCTATGATAATAAATTTATTATAATATAGTTTTTATTTTATTTATTATTCTTTTTGGTGACGTACAATATCAAGAACGCACAAAATATAACAGAATGATCGAAATGTACAAAACATCAGTGTAAGCCTCACTATGATCATGCTTTTGTAATATAGATATTTCTTTAGTCGGGTTTTTAAAATCACTTGCATAAACGTCTGCAATTCATTTTTCACTGTACAATATATCTATTGCTATTTTTGCATTCAGCACGTTTCTTTCTTTTCTTGTTCACATCTCTTCGTTCAATTAATCGCTCATAAATAAATGAAGTCAAATTATTCAGTCATAAAAATATAAATATCCATGGTCTTGATACAATCCTCCAGTGATGATTTCATTATCTGTTTATGCGCGATAACAAAACCAATGCCGCGTTAATCGTGAAAAAAAAAGAATAAATAAGTAAATTCGATTATCTGAATGTAAATCCGCGACTAAACGCGTTTTACAATCACCTCCTCGACATTGGACCGTTTATTTTGAAAGTGGTGCAAGTCCATTTTGGTAAAAAAATGAGATATCACATAATTTGTGATTAATTTGGTGTAAACTTTTTATTTATAACTAGTTAATATTTAATATCTTCAAAAAATGCCAATGCTTTGTTCAATTTAAAATTGGCCAATAAAAGAAATTGCGTAGCGATTGATTATGAAAGTGGTGTAAGTCCAATTTCCATAGACAGGATATAAGGATAAATATAAATACAAGGATATGGAGCAGTTTTTACCTTATATACTTCCTGTGCATCATGAATATTTCAAACACATAAAGAGCATAAATAAATAATATCAATATCTTATGTTATGTTTAACAATATATAAATATAATTAACGTTCAAAATAAAAAACACTACTCCGATTTTATTTCTTGTTATTATTTATAAACAAAATTGGATTAATACAAAATATATTTCAAGTGATACTTAATTGAAGTCAAATGATTCTTACAATTGACTAATTACGAGAATGGTGCAAGTCCATTTACAGCCCGCAAAATATATATTATTTCAGTTAAATTCGCCTAAAAGAAATTTATATAATCATATTACATGTTGATAAATTAGTAAGAAACATTGCCAGACTTGACATTAATTAATTTATATTTTCGAATTTTACTAGTATGCTAACCTTCAATTTTCTCGAAACAACAGAAAAATGAACTTGCACCGTATTCAAAATAAAAATGGTCCATTTAACGACGTTCAGCGAGCATGATGTAACTGGCACGATCGAACTGGTGGCACTTCGAATCGGAGATCTTTTCGTTTATCACTTAAACCAGCGGCAAAGGCCAGCCTATTATTGGACACCGATATTCGTGCCCGGTGAAGCTGTCGATAGGCGGCTGTAGCAGTTCGCGCTCTCCCACCCATATCTGCCTAATCATAGCGTTATAACAGCGTGTTGATCATCACACGTGTAATTGGCTCCGTGAAAGCGCCGTGTATCCGTGTAGTAGCCCCGCTTCGATCACTCCTGTCCTCATCCTCTCTGTCGTTGCGATGGGTCGCGTCGCCGCGCGAATTTGCATTTCTATCAACGCGTCGATACAGGATTCAACCGCTCGACAACATCCTTCGCTCATCTCCATATGTCCTTCCGCAAAATCCATCGTCCCTCATTCATCGTCGGACATTCATTTTCGGTCAATCGTTTTCTTTTCTCTTTCGATTTTTTTCTGTTTTTCCCCTTTAATCATTCTCTTCTCGTCGAAATCGAACATGAAGGCGATAACGAAGAGATATCGAGATTCTCTCTAATTTCCTCACGATCTGCACCCTGTGTTCGAAATCTTATGCTCAAAACCTTCGTTTTTGGCATACTCTCATATTTTATGTCTTGAGACTTGCTTGGCTAAAACAGACAGTTCCAAGCCTGACAAATGCCTCGCTCATAGCAACAGGAAGAAGTTCCGAGCGATTTTCAATGTTTTCTCATCCCACAATTGTTCGAGTTCTGATAAGTCAAGAATTGATCGAGCAATTACAATATTGAAACTGATAAGTCTGACTTTTGAACGATTCATTTCACTCTGACGTATTGCCTCGTCTTCCACCAAACTGAGTCAAATGTCGACTCTTCGTCCACTTTCCTCGAATTTCCGAACATTGTTAAATTTTTCAATCATTGGATTGTTTCTCCTTTAATCTGTTCCTTGGAATATTCCAACGCGAGTGATTCGAAATCATTTGTCAATATCTCTCTCGCCATTCCATCCCATTTTTCTCCGAAAGTCTGAATTTCCAAACCTAAAGGAAAATTTTTAAATTTTTCTAGTTTAGTTTTTATTCCTCGAAATAAAATTGGAAAATACACGGGGAATTGAAATTGAACGTTTTAGCGAGCGCGTGTACATTGGAATTACGAGTTAAATGCAAACGCTCGACACGGTGATTAACAGACGTTAATTAATCCAAGTTCTAACCGTTTTTCGAGCGTACGTAAAATATGCTCGTTACATCGGCTGTAACGTGATCGCGCGGGAAACACGCGATCGAACAAGTCTCGCTTTTGTCGACCGTGGTTTTACGAGGGCAATATTTACCAATGGCAAATATCCGATAGCGGTCGATAGCATCGAGCGATCGGCCAATCTACGGGAACCCATAGTTTCGATGCTTCGCTTTATCAGTCCCCCCCCCGCCATAAAGTGACATCGAAGAATCGATTGCTGATGACGCGACTTACGGGTCCCGAGTCTACAAAAGTCCTGGCCTATATTTTCACGTCGCGCTTCGATCGCTCGAAAATTGACAGCACGTCGAGATCTCAGAAAAAGACAGTGGACTTCATTCACCCGTGGTATTATTTTTTTTTTTTTTGCTTTCTCATAACACTGAAAGTATGATCGATGTTGTCGCGATTGAAATATTTGATCAATTATATTTAAGAAAAGCCAAATTCAAATCTGAGATACTAGTCTAAATCTGTAAATGCAACTTGCATTGACATTCTGAGATGTAGTTAGTTAAAGTTTAAGAACTGAAGATTGAAAAGAAAATTTAATCAATTTGTATTTAAAAGTCCAAAGATAAAATTTGAGATAGAGGCTAATCGGCAAATGTTAACTTATATACTGAGACATACTAGTCAATGTTAATTATATATTAATATATAAAGTCTAAGATCAACGATCTGATTCCCCCAGAAATATTCAGCGATAAATCAATATTCTCTGTTTCTGAAATGTTCGATCGATCGTATTTAAAAATACAAGTTAAAATTCGTTATACAGTCTAATTTGTAAATGTAATATATACTCTGAGAATATTACATTATATTAGTTAATGTTAGTTTAGTTAATTAGAAAGTCTAAGATATAAGTCTGACGCCCCGAGAGAACCCAGCGATAAGTTAATATTATTTTTCCAAAAATGATACGTAGAAGTTCTCTCAAAAGAAGTAAGAAAAGATGTTGCAAACTTTTGAACGGCAGTATATAACACGGTTCGATCGAATTCAGCGGATTCAGCTGAAGCAAACAGCGAGCTTCGAGCGCAAAGATGGAGGCGAAATCCCAGGAAAAGAGAAAAAGAAAAGAAAACTGATGCAGAATGATGGAACGCAACAGGGAGGGGGGAGGAGGGAAATGAACGTACGAAGAAAGAGGGAAAAGCAGAGATATGGGAAAGAAGTTGAAATAAAGAGAGAAGAACGTGTAGAAATAGAAATCGAGATGGGAAAGGTAGAAGTGAAGTAGAAGTAAAGGTAAACGTAAAAAAATAATGTAGCAGGTGTCGAGGGCGAAAAGCATAAAGCACGGAAAGTATTTTAAGAGTGAAAGCTCGGCAGACGTAACAAGAGTGACTTTCTTCTCGAAAGAAATATCGCGTTTGGCGATGCCGTACGTTTTTCCAAATCTTCCTTTGACGACGTCGCCTGCTCGAAAATGTGACACACGGTTCAAACGAAATTTTTTTTTTCTTTCTTTTCGGAGGAGAAAAAGGGAAAAACTGTTCGAATGTTTATGCAAGAAATTATTCACTAAAATCTCTGCAAATCCCTTTGACAGAGGATGGAATTTTTTTTTTCCAGGCGAAATATTTGAAAATTTCATTGGTACTGTAATGAAATATAATTGTCACGGTAATATTTGTAAAATTTGAAATTAATTCAGAAAAATATAGTGGTCACGCGATATTTATTTCGAATTATTTAGCAAAAGAATTAGCAAGCGTTGTGAAAAGTAAGGTTTTATGACAAGAATTCTACTGAGACTCATTGATATAATAAAAAAGTGATTCCATTAAGAGTTATCGGTATAACAAATATTAAATAGACTGCTAATTTTGACGCGATTTTATATGAAATTTTGAGGTGTAAACATCTACGGGATCCACGCAATTTTACAAAGCTGTATAAAATATCTAAAGTACACTAATTGTTGTAGGAGAAATCTCTGTTTCCTCATGCCTGCCTATAAGACTATAAATTTGCATAAAAATCCGCAGTTTAATAATTATCTAAACACCTCCATGAGAAATAGGTATCTCATCATTTCCACATGTAGATATTTCCAGATTCATCTCGACCAATAAAACGATGATAATCACCTCTAATTATAGCGCTAATGAGATTTCAAAATGTTTCGAACAGCACAGGTAATGTATTCGTGTACAACGTGTCTGTTGAATTAATTCGTGTGTCACCGTGTGTATTTTCTTGAAAGTTTCTGCACGCAAATCAAAATGGAAAATGTTTGTTGTGAAGCGAAACTAGCGCGCGCATAACATCGCGGGCAAAATAGAACGCGATTAATTAATTTCCGCAATGAACTTCTAGACGTATACGTTCTGCATGTTTAAATTCACAAACATCCCACGGCGCTACGCACAGTTATTAATTGCGACACATTCCGTGCTCGGTCGAACAAACATGATGGGAGAAACGACACTGGAATTTTGATAAACGGCGCCCTTCTTGCGCCACGTCGAAGATCGCAAGATCGATCGGGTTTCTTTATTTAGTTGACTTTACGCGACACTGTATTTTTCGCGATTGATGCTCGCGTTCGCGAATTTCAGTTGCAATCGACACGGTTATTTGTTATAGTTGACGCGAGGGCGGCGAAGGTAGAAATTTAACTTGAACGAAATCTTAAATAATTATATCTACAACTAGTACTCTAGCTCTGAGATTTAACTTTAGTTAGAATCTCAGGGAAATGATTTAATTCGCTGGTATTATTGTATCAGTGATTCAAATTCTAAATTGTTCAGTGACGAAATTTTAAGATTCAATAGTCATTCGATAACGCTAGATTTAGCGACTCGATAAAATTATGAAAGTGAAATTCGGTAGATTTGGGATTCAAGTTCGGTTCGGATTTTGGAAGATTATTTGATTCGCTGGATTTATCGTCAAATTTAGTAGCTCAGATTTTCAAATTCTTCAGTGACAAAATTTTTAAGATCCAATAGTAATTCGATAACACTAAATTTAGCGACTCGTTGAAATTATAGTGAAATTCAGCAAACTTTGGGGTTTAACTTTAGTCAGAATTACTTGAATCGATTCAGACTTGCAGTAAAATTTAGTAGATTAGATTCCAAGTTCTTCGATGACGAAATTTTGAGGAACAGTGGTGGATAATCGAAATTTAGAGAATTAATTTAACATCGTAATTTCAAGATTTAACTTCGGTTGGAATTTGAATTCCTAGACTTATGATAGAATTTGGTAGTTTATTGTTCATATTGTTCAATGATGAAGCATCGAAATTTAACTTCGGTCACTTCATTTTACCAATCTCAAATTATTGCTATTGGACTGCGAACGTTTACGCAATTCTATACTTTTATATGAAGAAAATGGAACCTACGATTTATATTTGTAATATTTGTAGAATATTATAATGCAATTTCATATCTCGTCTCATTTTTGCTACTTTTCTCTAAATAATTATTCCATTTTTGTTACTAAATTTCTAAATAATACATACAAACACGTATTTCATTTGTTGTAATCTATCAACAATTTGTTGTAATCATTAATTCAACCTACTACTGTAATATCCTTACAACAAAACTTAAACAAAAAAAATTTATACTTTATTAAAAAATGAAACCTACAAAAATATTATCAAGTATAACTATCCCTGCAACAGGGGTACTTCTTCATGTTTCATTCCATTTCTATTTTAATGTAATGAATCTGAAACTGACAATGAGTGTATTATTAATCAAGAATCACACGTGTCCTAACTTATAAATTACTCAAGAAATCGCACGTATATTTCATTGCGATCTATCAACGGAACCATTAACTCAGCCTACAACAAAAACAACCCTTTCTAAATCTTTCTTTCAGTTCAACTACCAATACTGTAAAGATAAAATATAAGTGATGTTTATTAAACAACAACGTTAGTGATAAAACAACAGATAATTAAAAAAAATAAAAATAAGACAAATAAGACAAAGGAGACAGATTGACAACTCAAATCAACTCTTTTTTAACAGCTCTCTCGACGCTTCCTCACGACACTCTTTTTTCAAAAAGAAAAACGCCTCGCACACCAACGTCGTGCTTCTCGCGCCACATTCGTATATTTTCTTTTCACGTATTTCTTCACACTGTTATAATTGAATGCAACTGAAATATAATAACTACAGGTTATAATATCTACTACAATACACAACGGTACATTTAAAACGCAGAGACATCCTCCTCGAACCGAGTATTTCTTTTCTACGTCCGATCACATTTTGTTCCAAGGATCCTTTCTAATTCTAAATAGTCTAAAATCGGCTAAACCCGGTTCTGAGAAAGTGCCAGCAGGAGAAGTCTTCGCGGCAATCCGCTATCATCCCGAGGCCAAGATTAACCCTTCTTCGATTCGCTCGGAAGCTTACGTCATATCGGTTGGCTCGCATCATTCCGTCCGCTTAATTTCTCCTTAACGTTAGCCGTGACAGCTGGCTCGTCGAAAAGCACGGGGCCAGCGCGCATCACACGCCGGAGGAAGGAAACCTACGTGCGACGAGATTAGCCTATATCCGGTTACAGCCCTTTCGACGTGTAGTACACGCCGGCCTTTCCGTACGGCTTCGTATTGTTGTGTATTATCGTTGTCGAACACCGGGCCGTGATCGAGAGTAACGTGGACTGCAATCTGCGATTCGCTGCCGCGGAATTAATGTCAATGCGATTTACCCCTTAGGGTTATGAGAGCGACACGGTGCTTCTTCCGGCGGTCTATCTATTGCCGAAATCAATTGGCCATGAACGAACGCTTAACTTCCCCGTGTTCGACACAGCAGGTCTCCCCGATTTCATTCCTCGCCCCTGTAACTATTTTCCTTTATCGCGTTCGTTTCGTTCTTCGATCCAGTAAGGAGTCTTTTTTTTTGTATTTTTAAGTGAGATTCTTTTCCTGACGATCAGTTGAATTTTATTTTATTTTTTTCTTTTTTTTTTAACGCATGGTTATGAAAGGAAATTTCGATTTCTTCGTTTTTACTTGATTTTGTGCCTGACGTATATGATTTTGTAAAATATTTATCATTCAATTGTTCATATTGCTGCTTCTTGAGAAGTTAGTTTGATCCTTAGCGGATCGATCGATGGACATTTTGATGAACGAGTGAAAATAAAAGAATAAAACGTGGATTTTTAGATTAATAACCAGTGTAATTATATCGTGTTAATGCAATACGTTAATTTACCCTAATGAAATATGCTTGGATGTATACGTTGTAATCGAGAAAACTTTTCACATCAAATTCCACTATATTCGAATGAGTGTGATTTATAGCTTTGGTCTCAATTCACTTGGCAATAATTTTTAATACTGGACCACGTAGTACAATCAATAATTTCCAACATCTTGTTATTTCTAGCATCGTGTTCATAAAACATCAAGCTGCTTAATATAGAAATATTGCCTCAATACAAAGCCAGCTAACTTTATATAGTCAGACGTAAAAAAAAAACTTCCGTGAAAATTCCTGAAAATTCAAACTCCCCGGCGCAAAAATGAAATTTTAATAATCGAGCAAGTATATTGAAGATTATGCGCGAATTCGTCTCATTCTATTCTCAGTTTAATCGTTAATCAACCCCTGGGTCTGAATCGTCGGTGTCACTAATCGTCTAATTCAGGGGTCATCAAACTTTTTTCACAGTGGGCCACACAGCTGACAAAGCGACGAGCGCGGGCCGCATAATCACTAAACTAGGTTCAGCATTCCGTGTTAATCATGGGTGAGTGGCATGCAATGCACAAAAGAACAAGGACAATCAACATATTTATTTACTAAAGAAGTTATCAAAGAAAGCGACGTTAGCAAAAAAGATAGTTACATCAGACCCAGTGTGCACATGTCCGAATTTCACGCAAATTCAAGTACCGCCCGCGGGCCGTAGTTTGGTGACCACTGGTCTAATTGAACGCGTAAAAAGCGTTGTTCATTTCGAAGAACGCAAGAGATAAGAATAGCACGACAAATGTGTAAGGGGGAAACTTCGGAGGTAATGGGAAGCTCGACTGATGATTTCCTTCAGACCGCTTCTCCAGGGAAATTTGTTATCAGTTGTATCCGCGAAGTACGTTTTTGTCTGATTTCACTTCGCAACCGTTCTTGCGACTTTTTGTTTTTATCAAGTCTAAAATCGCAGAACGAAAGCTGCCTTATACCAAACTTCCTCGTTACTCTTTCTTGATTCGCGAGAGCGGTGAACTGTTAAAGTACAGTTCAAAAGAATTTATGGGATGAAACTAATACGGGGGAGGAGGGGGGGGGGGTGAAATTTATCATACGAGAGATAAGGAAAATTTACGCGTGAGAATATCATCGTGTCTTTTGTGTCGTTTTCGCCTTTGATGCTCGGACGAGAAGCTTGTCTTTGAAACTCGGCAAAGAATTTATCATATTCCTATAAATATTTCAGTTCCTTCAATCTTCGTAAAACTTTACTATCCAGACGAGCAACAAGGAACAAAGGTATGACCGATTACTACTCTCAACTACAATATTTGAGAAACAAAATTTCACGAAGTTAAAATTGAAATAGTTTCTAAATTAATTGCTCTCAGACATACGCTGCCTACAGTCAAAAGTTTAAGACTACTATACCTACGTGTTGAGCAAGAAACTTTCAGGTTTCGAAAGTGATCTTTATTTAAGAAATTTTTCATATAATGTCCAGATATATCTAATTATCTATGGACATTAGTTAAATATAAAGATTTATAAAAAAAATGTAAACAATTTGTGATTTACGCTACGTATTTCCTAACTTTCTACATACCTCATTTGACTTTAATCGATTTATTGAAACTTTCAAATGGCATATTATTCCAACAGTGTTGTAAAATCTCCATTAGATGTTTCTTCTTTTTTTTTGTGTGTGTGAGGTTAAAGAACAACTCAGTTTATGTTTATTAAAATCTGTTGATCTTTTTTCTTCCTCTGCATAACTTGGAAGAATACTTAGGATTCTGTTCTGCATAATAAATTTAAAAGTAAGGGTACTTACGTAGAGCAAATCTATTTACGCAAATTCTAAATTAATACAAATGGTCTTCAACTTTTGACTGGTGATTCAAATACATCCTGCACGCTACCTTCAACAGTTTCTAAACAATGTCACCAACAAGTTAGCAACTATTCAAAGCTAATTGAAGACGTTAAGTATGATCGCAGTGGCTTCAAGAAACTTTAAGAAACTCGAACGAGGAAAGGTCAAAATAGCAAATTTCCTTTCTTACGTTAATTTGCATCTTGTTACCCAAGTATTGAAGCGGCGGCGGAGCTAGAATTGTCTCAAGTAGTATTAATCAACAGGAATTACTTTACTTTAGACGATTGAACTAGAGCTAGGAAATCACAAAGTGGTATTTTTCTTAGCTAGAATTAATCATCATCAACGAAATAGCGTTTCAACTGAGAACTGTTAATCAAGAGGAAATGTGATCAAATTTTTCTAATCATTTTATCAAGCTTATTTCAGTTCTTTCGTTTAATCACTTTTTTTTGAGTCTGCTCTTTCATCGTATTTCGTATCAAATTTTTATACATCTCACTTCTTCGTGAAAGACGAAGTATTCTTTCGATTGAAATGCGCATTCAGTGCATTGGCAAAAATATGTGGAATACTTAAAATTTCCCTACTAGAATATCGCAAAGATTAGTCAAACAAGTTGAAATCACTTTGCCAATTGAAAACTTTCTACTTTACTCGGCACGAAGTGTCCTTTCGAGTCTCGTTCGAAGTTGGCGCGTTCTTTTAATTGTTCCGTGACTTCGAAGAAATAAAATACGAGAAACAACGTGATGTTTAGTTTCGTTCTTGCGGACATTTGTTATGTAGAATCCAATGTTGGAAACTTTGTCCTCGATTATGGGAAGTGAATGACGAAATTTTTCTGTAATGTACAATTTTCGCTCGACTTGACTAAAAAGATTCTATATACGGTGAGAATTCTTAGAATTCATTTTCTTCGAATTCATTCATTAATTCAAGTTAATCCTTCGAGCTCAAAGTTGTTCACTTTGAATTCGTGACAATTTGAAATTTCTCTCATTGTTACCAATTAATGTTTCATCAAACCAAGATGTCACTTTACTTATCTACTATTTTGAAGTCTGATTACTTACTTGATGTCGATTTGTAACAACTTTGAAATTCTTTCCCGCCAATCAAGAAGGCTGTCAAAGTTCATGAAAATTAAAACAAGAGAAATTACGACAAGCAAAGACGTATAACTTCTTTATTTGTATATGCAAACACAGTAACTACCCTAACAGATTTCTGTCCTGAATGTCTAAATATCTTGATAATTACATTTTCTCTCGATAATCTTCGAAATTTACATTTTCTTAAATCAAACTAAAGCAAACGAAATTATTTTCAACAAACGAAGTTTAACGATATTACATTCGGTTAAATTGCCAAGTATCTTATTCGATACAATCCTGGGGGATGGGAATGAGCACGATGAGGTATCGAGCAGGTAGTATCGTGTGCAGATCCGGAAGGGCGGAAGTCATCGAGCTGATACCAAGTACGATATCCACGTATTATGCGCAATATTCGTAGCTCGAGTAATAGATAGCCACGGGGGCAATATTAGCAATCGATCAAAGAAACTTTACATCCATATGGATTTCGCGTGCTCGGCAAGAATCTTTGCATTAATATCACCCCTGCGAATGTATTATTCTTCAGCTACGTGATTTCGCCAGTCTTCCCTCTCTTTTTTTCTTTCCTCCCCTCTCTTCTCCTTCTTCTGTGAAAGTTGAGCACGTTGAACGCGAGAATGGCCTCGGTGATAAAAGTCAATTTCGAGAGGAACGTCTCTGAATATTTCGCAGAATATTTCTTGTATGTGGAGAGCTGCGAGATTGTTTCTGATTTAAAAAAAAAAATTGAATCATCGTCAGTCGTAAATTATAATTGTGATATGGTATTCTGTAACACGTGTGATATAATATTTTGATAATTCTCGATATTCGATTCTGATTACTAGAATCATTGTCATATTCTGTAATACTTTAACGACTCTCGAAATAAATTGAGAAGTTAGAGAAGTGAATTTTAAATTTTCACGAATAATTAAGCGTAAATTCGTTGCAAGTGAATTAAGTGTAATTAAGTATTTTACTCGAAGAAGAGCGGGTAAAAGAAAACATGTCGAAGCCTTTCTTGCGTCCAATAGTACGATCACAGACTTATTTTTATCATCCGTTATGGGACACATTTCATCTCGAAATTGTTTCGAGACGATATTTCAAACGTGTCCGAGTTCTGTTTCTCATCGATCGGTATACGAACAAAAGCCCTCGTTTTGTTTTATTTTATCTACAATGGAATAAAAAAAAAAGGAGAAGCATGCTCTACGGTTGTGAAACGCCTACGCAATTATTCCATTGCCGAAAACAAAGAGGATGGATGAGAGAGAGAGAGAGAGAGAGAGAGAGAAATTCATATAACCGTGAATTCGTGAAAACGTAATTTATATTTTCGTTCTTCTTTTTACCTTTCTCTCTCTCTCTCTCTTTTTCCGCCTACGTTCGAATCACGGTTTCATTTCGTAGTTTCGTTGGGAATTCAATGAATTTGACGCGGAAGTTCCTCTTCCGGAAGGATTAAACTCTTCAGACAGCCCAGGCTGCGTGATAATTTCATTAATTATCGCTATTCCATTAAGCTACTTCACGTGCAGCGAAACAGTTTTCGTACCGCGATATTAATCGCCGTAGTTGATTCTCCATGATGCAGCCGTCAATGATGCCGTGTGTACGCGTAATGAACGTGACAATATAACTCGACGTTTTATAGAATCATTAGATAATTATGTACAGATAGCAATAACGATATTATTAGTAAGGTATTATAGGTAGTGTCGTTTTTTTTTTTAATACTGTACAAAATTTTATTTTTTTTTATAAGAGTTAATATACAGTTTTACAATTTTACATCTATGATATAATTTTACAATGAGCACGCTAACTGTCAAATATATTGAACTAGAACATAGGTTATGTTACAATAAGTTAAATTATTGCCTAGACAATACTAAGGCAATGTTCATTAAATCTGAAGAAAACGACATTATCACTTGTGGGTACTCCTAATAGAATAATAATCATTGTTATTTTAAAGAATTTTCTTGAAAGGATCAATTTGTCAAGCGACTAGAAAATCATCAGGTAATACCGATGAATTTATCATTTAAATTCAGATTAAATAGTATATATTGCATGAGTGAATGGAATTGTAATTAAATAAAGTATAAATTAAAGTGAAGATCGCGAAGTATCTCTTATTTGAATTATATAAAATTTGAAAATTCCTGAGGCGCTGGTATATTTTTTAATAAAGAAAGCAATGCTGTTGTTTTATTAATAGTAATTGTCAATAATGATTGGGAAATCGTTGAACAATGTTGGAGACGTGTTTTAGATTTAAATCAAAACACAATCACGAAGTTTCTTAAATTATTTGGTAACTTGAAAGTATGGAACTCGATATGTTGGCACATTTTTCGATAAGAAACAACATGTACCTACAACATATTATTACAAGAGAGTCATTCATTACATAAGCCGAGAGATTGTTAAATAATTTTACAAGAAAATATGGAAGTAAAAAATGATATTTTCGTGAACACGAGATATATTTTACATTTTACATTCAAATATACCTACATGAATATTCATCCCCTCGAAAAAGGGATATATATGTATATGAAAGAGCCAGTAACATTACATTCACTTTTTTTATCTGGCGCAGTATTTTTTCACAGCGGTACTTTTAACTCTTTCGTATCAGCATCACATTTAACGTTCATCACAGTCTCATTGTTAACTTCGTGCAATATTTTATTGCCGCTTTTATATTTATATCACTTAGACGATATCGTATGTTTGCTGTTGATTACGAAGAAAAAGCAAATCGTACGATTGAGATACATCGATTACAGTTTTCACAGGTGACCTGGATAGAAGGAAGAGCTCATTGCCGATCGAAATACTCTGTATTGTTTCGAAAGGGACTTTGTGTTTATCGGTGCAACCGCCTTTCTAAAGAAACTGTCGCCACCAGGTCGCATAATTTAAAACTTCCTCCCGCGCAGGATATTTCGCATGCTGTCTCGTCCGAATGACGGACATCCTGCCTTTCGTAATGAACGCCGCAGTTTTCTTTTTCCTCCGCGGTATCGACAGTTTATTATGTTTCGAATGAACACGCTGTTCTGGTTTAGTTAGCATCAAATTCTATAATTTCTCCGTTTTTAACAAGTCAAACTAGATAGAACAATTCTGTCGCTTTGTTTCACGCAATCGATTATTTTGGCCCGATCATTTTCCCTCTCATCGTATCAAACATTACAGAATTTTCAACTTAACAAAGATGTTAATAATATTAATTTCATCATAAGTTCCCATATTTTTACTAATTTCAAAAAAAGAAAAACAAAATCGAAACGATTGTATTTTGATACAAATGATACACATTGTCTTTTACAATGTACATATATTTTCGTAAATAATATATAGCACATTGTCTTTTTTTTCACGAATAATTTTGCGTCTGTCGGTCACTGAAACCGGCCGCAAAAATTCTAGAAAAAGAAGAAGAGAAAAAAAAAAGGAACACCATGTTCCGCGTTCGAACGCAACTGCTTCTGTAGTTACAGCACGTAACGAAGTTACAAAACTCGTCTATTCACCATACACGGCGGAATAGTTGATTGCACGAATAGCGAGTAACGAACAGGCGGGCGAATAAAGTGTCGTCGCAGAGACGTCCAGAGCGGAGTAGCTGGAAAAATAGCCGGCGATATCGCGAAAATTGTTGGAGCGTTTCGAAAACAAACGATATCGGGGAGCCTTTGTGCGACCTTTGTCCCCCGCGACCACCCGGAACACGCGATCGAACATAATTTTCGCGTAACGTTGGCCTCGAATCGACTCGTTTCGCGAGACGAGTTGCCTCTGCTCCCCACGATTTCCCTATTTTTCCACCTCAGATTTTTTTCTGGAAAATGACGAGAAACACCGAGACGCGATTTCACGGGGCGAGACGACTCCCGTGTCGATTTCTCTGGGCGAAAAATAGGGGCAGGGATGATTCTCGTTTCGTCTCGGAGTCGAAAACGATCCGTTTGATATTTGGAGATTTCCGACGAGAGACGGCGGGGTATACTGACGAGATTCGTTATGGAGTTCGGGAGCCCAGGAGTTGCTTCGGAGCGGCGGCACAGCTCGACCTCGGGAAGTTCGAAACGCGACCGAAATAAAAAGAGCCGTGGCCGAAGCTTTGTGATTAAGTTCTGAGTCCTCTTTCGCAGAACGTTATTGGAGGCTTACGAGCGGAAACAGGAGTATAGAAATGAGTTTTAGAACGGGAACGCTTTTCCACGGGAGATCTTCAGGCTCGTCGTTAATCCGGGATTAAGTTGACGTATTCGTCGCGTGCCGAAATGTCAGGAATGTCCCGACGTAATAATAAGAAAAGGAAAAAAGAACATTGAGAACTGAAGGTGGATTTGAAATTTTCGTTTTCAAAAGTTTTTCCGAAGCTATCAAAAAGAAATTTTTGCGCGTTTGAAATTTTTATTTCTTGCTTTTTCTTTTTAATTTGTTTTGTCTATCAGTCACTCTACTTCGTGAATTTCACATATATTTCTGTATAGATTTCCTTTGAATTATCTTACGTGCCGATTGCTTTTTTCAAATGTATTTTTTTTTTTTAAATTATCACCTAATAGAAACGAAATTGCGATTACTATCTGTAGTTTCTTTTCAAGTTGGCAACCACATCGTAAATTGCATACTATTTGAATAATAAAGCGGTACGATATTTCATCCATCTCGTACGGAATAATATTTCACAATCACCGATAATCTGCACGAAACCACGCGCCACTGTGTAGCATAAGAATAGGAACGAGTGCCAATTATTTCTCTTTACATATTTCAGAGTTCGTTTCCTTCGTCTGAAACTCTGCTTTTCATTTAATGCGTTCCGCGCACGTAATGAAATTAATTCATTCAAAAACATAATAATATAACACGAAGAAATAATGTTTCAAGCGTCGCTAAAAACCACCAGTCGCGACCAGCGTCTAGTTTTCGCGCGCGAATTAGAGAAAACCGGGCGTTGGAAATTTTCGATTAACCCGAATGGCAGCGACGGAACGGTCTAGTTGCATAAATATTCAAGTAGACCAACGCAACGTAATTGTTGTAGTTTCCCCCTCCCTGCCTCGCCCCGTAACAGGGAATTCATTCAGGCCGGATAAAATATTCCACCGGTTCTGATAATTAAGCGGTCGATGTGAACAATCGGCGAACGGATCGACAATTAATTTTATATCCGTGAATAAAAGGGCAGAGGGGCGAGGAATCCAAATGGCAAATTGGCACAATTACGTACCGTGGAATTCCCCGTGCATTGGCACGACCATTGCGACACAGGGATGGATATTTGTTTAAACAGGCTTAAACGTCCCGCGGGTCGCAAAAATTAGCGCCGACCTCGTCGAACATTGCCCGGAAATCGTCAAGTTGCGCCAGCTACCGGCTAAACGTTTGCGCGAAATGTTTCATCGTTGAACGACGACGCCACCTCCCCTCCCTCCCGCCCCGCCACGTTCACCGTTTATTATTTATGAAACGACGGTAATTACATTTTCAATTGCTCGGTCTGGTCTCAGCGTTTTTTTTTTCTTCACGCTTTTTCCTGCTGAATATTTAAGAGGGTTTTGCAGCTTGATAAACCGTAGAGCTCCGGGGCCGGGAGCTGCGCGAGCGTGAAATAATAGAGCCCGCTGAAACGGAAGCATTACTAAGATAAATGTAGCGTTATAAGTGTAATGCTGGTTGGGAACGCTCTGCGTGCCACGAGCCAGAGGTTTTTCAATTGTTATTCGAATACCCGAGCAGTGGCCATTGGCGATATTAAAGGGAAACCGAGATTTCTCCGTGGAACAGCGAGGAAATGTTCCTTCGAACGAAAGAATGAAATTTTCAAACGTGATACATTGGTCGAGAGTTATCTGTGAGTAAAATGTCGAACGTGTCGGAGAAGTTGAACGATTTGGAACGTTTAGAATATTGGAACAGCTAATCCCAGGTGTTTGAAATAATTTATCTATTTATTGGAGATTCGAAGAGGATAACATGTTAGATTGTGTAATAAATTCGTTTCTCAGAATATTACAGAAACTATTTTTTACATCTGCAGCGATGAATCATAATCATAATCGATCCATGCTGAAGAGAGAGACAAATAGTCTTCTGATGGATGAATGCTGCTTAATGACGGAAATAGAAATTTAAAGTATAATGTGGAATTAACCGATTATATTATAATATTATTACAATTGATATAATTATTACAGATGTTTCTTTACAGGTCTAAAGATGCACAAATTATATATAGATACCTCGAGAAAACCTTCAAAATTGTTTAATTTCATTTGTAAAGAATGATTAACCAAATAATACACATTAATATCATCGTCGAGACGATGCGAACGAATCTAATCTATATCACGATACGTCAAAGATATATTTTCGACTCTTCTATCTGATCTTTATTCTTTTTTAATTATGAAAACCATCTTTGTCTTTCTTATATCACGTTTGTCTTCCTCTCTTCACATTTCAACTTTTCTTTCTCAACAAAACATTTATTATCACGTAATTCTTATAACTGTATCAGGTACCAGTAGTTTTACTGTTTACACTACAAAACAATCAAAATGACGGATTCACGATTGTCTTCTAGAAATTTCACAGATGTAGAGCAATGTATTTTTAGAGATTCAAATGATTTTTCGTAAAAAATGTACAAATAAAAGTTTCCGTACAAGCAAGATTGTACTACAAAGTTTCTCTATTCTTTTTATTTTAATGTTGCCGATGGAAATTTTTCTCTGTGTTATCTCTGTTTATTCTATCGAAACCCGCTGTTCCTCCCCCACAAATTTATAATCCTTCGATAATCCCTCGCTGAGAGAAGAGAACAAATCGGTCGCCGCGTGTATCGCGAAAACAGCCAACGATCAATTTATCAAATTCATCCTCTGGCTTGGCGAATGACCAAGTCGATTGATCAATTAAATCGTTGAAACGCGAGATGTACGCGTGCGAGGTAGTCGGACGCTTTATCGTTTGTATCTAGCCGGCAACATTGTCCATTACGCATTAATTGTCGATTGAACGCACGAGATAGAACGCGATGCGACAATCAAACTCGTCTGGAACAGCTCAGCCTGTATATCCACACCCGCAAAATCCCGCAGTTCAATTCGTCGTCTCAACGATCTCGTCGTCCGCGGTCTCGTCAAACGTCAACTCATCGTTCCGCAAACCCTGGCTGGCTCTCGCGGTGCCTCGCCATCCCGGAGAGGGATGGTTCCTCCACCCCTCCGTACCGTTTGCGGTTCCGCGCCGTCGGTCGCGTGCCACGCAGAAATACCTCGAGAAGGTTTTTAACATTCGTCGCGTGCCAGCCCGCCGGACGGCTACGTGAAAGGCGAGTCCGAGGCCTGGCCCCGCTTCTGTCGGAAATATGCAGACGCACGAAAACGTTACACACGCGATGCCGAACGACGTCGGGCAATCGAACGTCGAATTGGACGGGCGCGTGCACGTACTTACACACACACACACACAGAAAGAGAGAGAGAGAGAGACACACACACACACACACACACACACACACACACACACACACACAGCATTTCCACGCGGTGGAAATTTCAGCGCATCGATTCGAATTCGTCGAATGCCGGCGACACAGGGTGGCGGAGAGGAGGGGGGGGAGGGGTATCGAGCCGTGATTACGGTATTTCTTGCCCGCGCGCAACATGTCGTCCGAGTCGACAAATTACTTGGACCGCAGAGCGACGGCGAATTCTCCGACGAATTTTCGTGAAAATATCCGGGATAGCGACGACTCTCCGATCACAGAGTGACGATCGATCCCTGTCGCCGGCTCCTCTTTCTCCCAGAACTCTGCCGATTCCGTCCGAAGTAACGAAGCTTCGCCGGCAGCTTTTGATTAAAATCGTCCGACCGTCCGGGCGAGACGTATTAATTGAACGAAATGGACGCGCACAGCGTAAGTAAATCGAACTAGCAAGGACGGTGCTGCCACTCGGTACCAGATTGTTTTGTTTATTTGGCGTTGGACCGGTACTTTGTGATTTTAGACGCGAACGGACGGACGCTCTTGCGGCCGAGTTTTCCGTTCTGAAACGGGTTCGTGTCTCGTGGATAACGTTTGCCTCGGCGGATGCCGAGACCGTTTCTTTCTTTCTGTTTAACATCCGGACGTTTCCGTCTCTCTCTCTCTCTCGAGCTTTAATTAGCAACAACGAGAGGTGAAATTAAGAGGAAATTTCAAGCGACGGCGGGAACAGTTCTCTTGGAACTTTGAATGAGATGTTTGAACGGGTGAGAATTCGGAAATAGTCTTTCGCTTTCTCGGAAGGGATATTGGATAAAGAGGTAAGAA
This sequence comes from Tetragonula carbonaria, assembly GCA_032399595.1. Classification (NCBI taxonomy): domain Eukaryota; kingdom Metazoa; phylum Arthropoda; class Insecta; order Hymenoptera; family Apidae; genus Tetragonula; species Tetragonula carbonaria. The sequence goes on from JAUCRC010000002.1 coordinate 11,507,665, forward strand.
GAAGGGAAAGGAGGGATCGAGATATTAAGAACCTAGAACGAGTTAATTAAATTGACGAAAGCGTGGCTTTCATTTAATCGAGAGTGACGAAGAATATCTTCCAAATTCTTCAATGAAATAAATTTCTCACATAGCGGAGAGCTTCGGACGAATTTTTTAATAATTGAATTTATGCGCCGAAGCACGAAGCCAAAAGCGTCTCAAATAAGCATTTTCATCAGTTACGTTTATCGCAAATTGATTTGATCGCAATGATCAAAATGAGAACGTTACGAAGCGCAGTCGACGTTTCACCAAAAAAAAACCCCCTGAAATCCCGCGAAAATTCAGGCGCTCGCGAAAACCTCGGATGCGGTTTAAATACATCATTCTTCGGATTCTCTGTTTACCCCCTCGGCGAGCGTTCGAGTCAGCACTTTCTCCGGACGAAAAAAAAAAAAAAGAAAGAGAAGAAAGAAAGGAAGAAAGATCGTAGGAGGAAAGGATCGTCGACTGCGATCTGGAACTGTCCCAAATGCGACGACGTCCGAAAGCTGGAGACGTTTAAGCGAGCAAGAGAGAGCGTTCGAGCAACGAACGATAACGATTGATTAGGCGATCCGCGAACGATAAATCTTATCGAGTCCGGCGCTCGGAAGAATGGCAATTTCCTGGCGCTAAGCTCGGACAAGCAGAAGGACGCTCTCGTAAACTGCTCGTCCCCATCGAAATTATTAGGCGAGCGTGCCCGTCCGCGATTATCAGCTCAGATTGTTACCACCGGGGTTAATGGCTGTGGAGAATGGCTGTGTAAGATGGTGGCGTTCCCGCAGATGGAGGAGAGGATTCTCTTTGAAAATCGGTGAAAATGCTGGATGGTAAAGGGGCATTGTTCAGGGTAATTTCGGTGGAGCACGGACCTTGCTGCTCAGTTCTTGGAACTCGCCATTATCTCTCGCTGTTCGCCGTTATTAATACGTACAGGGTGTTCCTCTGGTCGTTACGATACATTAGGTTGGCCAAAACTGCGTTTTCTTTTGTCTGTGTGTGTGTGTGTGTAAACGAAAGAATTTTTAGAAAATTCGATCAGACAATATTTTCGGTTACCATCTTTTGCCGACTTTGTGACCTCGCGGTCAAAAAAGTACTTCAACTTTTCAGAAAGTTTCTCGACAACAAAATGTTCCAAGAACCGAAGATCTAACACCAGATCTTATCAGTTAGCAAATCAATTCTGACACCCTATTTTGAAGACTTCTTCGTCGTGCACATTTTTTTTGCTTTTCGAAAGTAGTAGGTACGTAGCAAAATACGAATGAAATGTTCCATTTTGAAGTCGAAACGCCAAACAAACAGTCGTGAACGAAATCGTGCATTTTCTTTTTCTAAAACAAGCTTGAACGATCAGATTACAGATTACAGAAAGAATTTGTAGTTTAAAATGAAGTTAGTTACATGTCACTCTGTTGGAACAAAATGCAACCACTTTTTTGACCTAATAATTGGACCGTTTATTTTGACAATGGTGCAAGTCCATTTTGGTAAAAAAAATGAGATATCACATAATTTGTGATTAATTTTTTACTTATAATTACTTAATATTTAATATCTTAAAAAATGTCAATGCTTTGTTCAATTTAAAATTGACCAATAAAAGAAATTGCGTAGCGATTGATTATGAAAAGTGGTGTAAGTCCATTTACAGCCAGTAAATATATATTATTTTAGTTAAATTCGCCTAAAAGAAATTTATACAATCAAATTACATATAATCATATTACAGTGAAAAATTAGTAAGTAAATTAATTATGTCAAGAAGCATTACCAGACTTGACATAATTAATTTATATTTTCGAATCGACTAATATGCCAATGTGCTTCAATTTTCTCGAAACAACAAAAAATGAACTTGCACCACTTTCAATATAACGGTCCAAATGAAAAGTGAAAAGAATTTGCTATAGTGATTACGAAAAATATTTGCACTCAACGTCCAATTCGATTCAAACGTATCAAATCTCGTACTTTCGTGGGTGATTATTGAGAATTCGTGACAATGAAACTGAGGTGTAGAACTTAATAAAGAAACAGACTTCGTTTGAAAATAACGAAATAAAATACATACAATACTTTTTGCAACCACATCGATGGGATAGAAGCCTTGTTTTGGCCTTTGGTTTTAGAGAACCACCACGTTGAGTTTGAAAAATTTACGAGATTTACGTACGTATATTGGATCAAACGTGCTCTAATTCTAATCGCGCCTTTTTCGGTTATTTACGATGATTGGAACACCTTGTATAAAGCTCGTGGATTGTGTTGCTTGCGTGCACAGTTGAACGACGTGCACTTACCAGCATCGGCACGCGGTTGTTCGTGTTCCTGGGGGTCGAACCAGCGCTTATTGTTAGCTCCCTTCGAGCTGGCAACCCATTCAGATAAAACGCGCAGTAAATAAACCCGGCGAACCCCTATTATCTGCGACAAGGAACACCAAATTGATACCGAAGCGACGCTCGATGCTCAAATCGTACGACTTTAACCTCACCTGTGTATTTAGTTTCGCTGTCGCATAATTTCTCTGCCGAAAAGCAAACATGGAAACAGCAAACGAGAGTTTTGCAAAGGATTTTAAATAGTCTAGAGCAGAGATCACCAAACCTTTTTCACAGTGGGCCACATAGTTGACAAAATGACGAGTGCGGGCCGTATAAGCACTAAACTAAGGTCAGCATTCCGTGTTAATCATGGGTGAGTGGCACAAAAAAACAAGGACAACCAACATATTTATTTACTAAAAAAGTTATCAAAGAAAGCGACGTTAACAAAAAGATAGTTACATCAGACACCTAGTGTGCATATATCCGAATTTCACGCAAATTTAAGTACCGTAGTTTGGTGACCCCTGGTCTAGAGTAACAAAAGAATCTTCTTCGTTCGTTCGAGTAGGAATTCTCTAGATATTACTGCGAATAAAAGGAACGCAGAAATCGTCATCGGTTTACTTTGCGAAAAAATTGTCAAATTTCAAATAAATAAAGAGGAGCAAATAAAAGCAAAAGACGATTAATCCTGTTTCAATAAAAAAGATCTTCCGGTTTGAGAAAGTTACATTTTCAAGGCAACGAACGGAACGGTTCCGCGGACTAATTTCCCATCATCGTAACTTCCTCCTCAACAATCACAGTAGAAACAATTACGCGTCGCGGAGTTATTAGACTCGCGTAACATTTCTGCAAATAAGCGGCAGAGAACGCGAGCGTGTTGCGCGCGTAGACGAGAGCCGGGTAGCGATATTGTTTGCCCAGCATAGATACCGAGGATTATGGATTAGTTGTGTGTACGCGTGTACGTGTTTGTTAAGCAGCTTGTTGTACGCGCAAACAGCGGAGGAAGTAGAACGGTGCTTACACGGCCGTGACCGTCCCGCTCTGGAGAAACACGCGAAGATCGCCGGAATCGTCTTTACCCTAACGTAAACAAGCCGGTAAACTGTGATTTTTCGACATAGGTAGGGATAAGATTGATAACGCCGGTGTTATCTGGCAGAAAAGTTAAAGCTGCTAAGGAGGGGGTGGACAAGCTTTAATTCCCGTGCCCTTGCTTTCGTAAAACGGAGCGGCGAAATAAAACCCTACGAAGTTCCAAGATTGCAAGTTTAAATCTGCAGGAAATAGAAGAACGACGAACGAAAGCAGAGGGGGAGGAATGAAATTTATCTCCTTTTTTTTTTACAACCGTCTGCTGCGAGAGTTGGCTATCCGAAAGTTTACCTATCGTCGAACGCACGCTACAGTGACAAAAGGAGCCTCTTAAAGCCTGTGTAAATCCGGAGTGAGTGCTTAGGTATACCATCGATCGTCGTTGACTTGCGTAAATCGGACGATTCGTTTACTACATATAAATTCGATTCACGTGTTTTTTTTGGATATATGTAAGAGAATTCTCAGAAATCTAGAATTCTTACTGCTACAATCGTCACTCTTCGTTCGATGGTTCGAAAAGGAATCTTTGTTTCATCAAGTAGTTGATAATTAATCTGTTGATCGCCGCAGTTTTTTTAGAGACCTCTCATTTCGCACGCGAATTTTTTCTTGCCTTTTTTTCGAAGCAGCTTTCGAATATATCCAAAATCAAGGAAGAATATATACATATTTTTCGATTTTTTTAGTGTTAAAAAATGATTCTAAATGTCACTGTTAAGAAATAGAAATTAAATTCGCTTCTATTTAGCGTACAGGCATGGCGCGCACCGGTGCGCGCACGGCGATCAAGTGGTTAAATGATGATTTTTTTTTTCAATTTATGCGAATCTATTTGATACGCGAAATTTGTATCAACAAATAAGAAAGAAGCATTTCATATTTAATATAACGTGCTCTAAACATTTGCATCTATCCGTGCGTGTTGAACAAAATGATGACATGTTAAACTTATACATCAGAGAATTTGGTGTAGATTTCTACTTCGGGAAGAAAATTATTGTATAATAATGGAAACGTAGAAAATCAAGTAGTTGCACGAAAGTTAAGGATTTCGTGTTTGATACATTTTTGTTTTTCTTGGGTCTAAAGGTCTGGCAACTACCTAGAAGCTTTCTTGGATTATACTTTCTTCATTGGTTTATCTAGAAGTTTTCAAACTTCATCCTAAAGATCGAATAGAAAATTCTGACCAATCAGATCCCATAACTTTAACCCGAAATTGTATTTCGTGAAGAAATTATTGTTCACGTTTGTCATTGGACTACCTAGAAGCCAAAGAGCACATTTTCTTCCTTGATTTATCTAAAAAGCTTTGAAACTGTGCTAAAGATCGCGTACCCCACGAATGTGAAATCAATAATATCAGTCCGAAATCGCATTTTACACAAAAACATCATTCTTCTTTATCACTGGATTACGTAGAAGCTTCCAAGGAGCATATTTTCGTCGTTGAAAGCTTTCAAGGTATATATTTTTGTTATTGAATTACCTGAAAGTCTCCAAACGGTGCTAAAAGTCGACTAATTCACGAATAGAAAATTCTGATCAATCAGTTCTGACAATTTTAATCCAAGTTTGTATTTCGTATAAAAACCACAGAGTAGATACATCATTGGTCTATCTAGAAGCTTTCAAGGAATATATCTTTGTCATTGAACTATATAGAAACTTTCAGGAAATACATTATTGAATTATCTAGGTGCTAAAAATCGTCACTGATCTATCTAGAAGATTTCCAAATGATTCTAAAGATCAAATATTTCGCGAATATAAAATTCCGATCAATTCTAATAATTTCGATCCAAACTCGTATTTCGTATAAAAATTACCATACATCTACGTCATTGATCTACCTAGAAGCTTTTAACAAGTATATCTTCATCATTCAACTGTCATTGAACGAGAAACTTTCAAAGAATATATTTTCGTTATGGAATTATCTAAGAGTTTCCAAATGGTGCTAAAAATCGTCACTGATCTATCTAGAAGATTTCAAGGAGTATATCTTCGTCATTGAACTAAAAATTTTCAGGGAATATATTTTCATTATGGAATTATCTAAGAGCTTCCAAATGGTGCTAAAAATCGTCACTGATCTATCTAGAAACTTTCAAGGAGTATATCTTCGTCATTGCACTATTATTAAACTAGAAACTTTCAGGGAATATATTTTCGTTATAGAATTATCTGAGAGCTTCCAAACGGTGCTGAAAATGGAACAAAAGATTCTGATCAATTCATATCTAATAACTTTCAAAATCCAAAATAGTATTTCGCCATCGTACATCTGTCAAGCAGTGTGTGCTGGCCGTCGGACCACGATCGGAAGATCGCGAACGTCAAAGATCGAACGAGTAGTTCGCATGTGCAAATATAGGAAACGGAACGATCGGGCAGGCGTACATAACGATACACACGCGTACGTATTTAGAACAGCCGAGCGATAGCGATAGAGAAGATAGATGGTACGTGCACGTGAGATCTTGTCGCCGATATCGAGCAGCTTCCGGTTTACAGGTCTCATTATTTTCGCGTTAGAATCCCGCCGTCAGCTCGGTTCTGGGTCACTTGTCCGCCCTCCTCGTGCCCGGCTCGAGAGCCCTTTGAACCGTGAACTCCCTATCTGTTCGATATCGGGCCAGGGTAACCACCGCTCGATTCCTCCGCTGCCTCCTACGCAGCGTGTATTCGCGCGTCCGCGCGTGCACCGCCTTCGTCGCTCTGTCAGGAATCATTTTATCTGATAACTCCGCCCAACGGCCTTATCGCTCGGTAAGAACGGTTTCCTAGTGTGTATCGTTGGAACGTTCTCCGCGTTAATGCTGCCAGTATTTGCGTTCCTCAGGCCTCGAATTTGTCGTCTTCGCGGCTTGAACACCACGGTCACGATCGTTCATTTTTAATTTTGCAGGTTTCAACCCTTTGAATTATTTTTCAATTATTTCTTTTCTTTTTTTTTTTTTTTTTTTTTAGTTGACAAACATGACTCGACATAAGAATTCCTGTAATAAAAACTGGTTTGTTTAAAATCGGCACTAAGTAGTTTCGTTCTGTTCAATAATATTCTAGATTGAATCCAGTGAAACTTGAAAACAACAGAAAGATTTAGGACAGATTTATCATTTAGATATTAATGCTCCTCTTTCTAATTTATATTCTAAATTTTTCTTCTGAAGGAAATTCTATGTTTGATTTAGCGAGCAGCAGTATCGTTAATGATACTTCAGAAATTTTTAAATATTTAAAAATTTTTAAATATTTAAAATTCGGTAAAAGAATTGAGTTTGAATATAAAAGTGTTCGGAATGATCGAATGTAATGCATAAATGATGAGTTATTATATTTAGCGTGTTTCGGCAGGAAATCTGTTCAAAGAATTATTTCATCCGTGTCCTTTTCCTGGATGAATTTTTCTTTTTTTTAATGAACATTTCAAATGAACCGGCGCATTTAACGTTCCGTCCTTTAACATTCACGACCGCCTTTGTTTTCTTTCTTGTTTATAATTGGATTATTCCGAGTATAGTCGCAATTTGCTTTGTCGTCCAGCCATAATAAATTCTAATTGGTGCTGTTTTATATTTTACAGGCAGGGAGAGTCTTACAAAGCAACATTTTGAATATCATTATTCTACTTCCTCTGTAATATTATTATCTTTTTGTATTCGAAAAATTAATTGCTTCTTTGCCCTTTAAACGGTCAAAGTTACCGTTACCTCGACGAGAAGCGTATCAAAAGATTTCAGAATGTATTTCGCAAATAATTGGAACGTGAATCGATCCATGGTATGTCACGATAGCTGTTCCTTTCAAGATGATAGTTTCAATCAATTGCCGTTGAAATAATGAAAATGACAAATTCGTAACGTTTCGTAAATTAAGATTAGATTTGAAGATTGATAATAGTTTTAGAGATTTTTAATAATTTCTCGTAAAATATTGTATATAAGTGAAAGCTTGTATCTTCTTATCGTAACTTCTCCCTTGCCCTTTAATTTTTCTAATACAAGTTTTGATATTCTAGTTCTCGATACGATTTTCAATAAATTTGGAATAAACCGTCACATAGCACGAATTTTTCCATCACGCTAAATTGTTTCTAATTTTCTAAATTTTAGCACGGTTTTGATGAAACACGGAACGAATAAATCGTGTTACAGGAGGATTGACTGTAGTGTTTCAGTGTTGAGACACTCGCGCATTGGAATGGAAAACGAATTATTAGGAATTAGAACAATTGCTATGCTTAAAACATTCCACTATTGAAATTTGAAATGAAATTAGAAATTTAGAAAACGAAATGAAATAAAATTAGAAATAAATCACTAGAATTAAGAAAAAAAATAGGAAAATTAATAAATTTAATTTTAATATTAATCACTTGAAAATACTCGAATACTCGAATGCTAAAACACTCGATTAACAAACGCGTCCTGAATCACCTGACTGACGAAGCTCAAAACTTCACACTCCATCTTCAATACACGTCTCAACCATCATCACCACCGCATCGGTGGGACCATAAATTCCACCGATATTCAATGCAAAGCAAGATGGCGAAGACGGGCGATACGAGAAGATCCTCGAGAAAGAGAGGACCGACGAGGGAGCGAAAACTCGTGGGATAGGATCGTTGAATAGGAATTAAATTAAAAAATCTAGCGGCGCGCAGGGATCTCGCGCGATATCAGGCCGCTGAGCTGGGCGAAGTCAACGAGCGTGAAGTTTCCAGGTCGAGAGAGAGAGAGAAAGAGAGAGAGAGAGAAAGAGAGAGAGAGAAAGAGAGAGAGAGAGAGAAGGGTCCCGTAGTCGAAGACGTCGGTCAGAGAGCCAAGATGTAAGAGGATAAAAGAGATAGCGGAAACAGCAGCGGGATGGGCTGAAGATGGAACGCTCTCGTGGCTGCGACGAGAGTCCAGGAGGAACAATTGAATCAGCGAAATCAAGCTTCCACGGTCGATAGGCATGGCAATCACGACTCGCCGCGAATTTAAATGTCGTGAGTCCGTGATAGGCGCGGATCCGTGAGTCGGGAAATTTAATATCGCTACTTGAATCTACGTTACAGGGGTGGGCAAAAGTATTCGCACACTTTCGACGAAGAATTATCTGTATCTTAAACTGTTGAAAATTTCATACAAAAAAAAAAAGTTATTCATCTGGTCTCGTTATAAAGTCCAGAACCTTTAAACCTTGAGCATCCTTTTTGATGTCTTTATATCGTGCAGCAAGTGGAAAAGGAACGATACATTTGTTGTCGAAAATTGTAAAAATTTAAACGCCTCCAAAATCACTGAGATCTATTTACGACTAAATTTACCGTAATTTTGAAGATCGAATTTTTACCGTAATTTTTGATCTTTAGATCAATTTCTTAGAATTTTTCTCTGTACAATTTTTTTTTCTCGCTATTTTATTGAACGCCGAGCATTAGAGTTAAACGACAAAAGTTTTAAGAAATCCTAACATTTTGCCACTTTAACAATGTTTAGAATCAAACTGGAGAAAAATCATAGAACAAGTTTTAAAAAAAACTGTTGTGAAGAGAAGACTTCAATCTTTAAGATCGTGATAGATTTAATCAAGAAAAGAATCTTTTTAACGTTTTCAGAGGCTCATTTCACACGCCTCATTTCAAACATTTTTACAATTTTTGTGAACAAAAGCAGCCTCGCTACATGATGTAAAATGACGTACTCAGCAAAACTCTCAGGAACTTTATGGAGTTATTATAATAATTCCATTATTCGCGGACATCAGGCTTGATGGAATTAAAAATGATTTTTCTTATTGTATCATTATAGTTAATCGTACGAAATTGTTGACAAACGAAAGAAAACTTACGCAACGTTTCTTTATAACTCTATATTTAAAGTGTCAAATTTCAAATTTGAACGTTGTTCTTCTTGTTTTTATACTTACGTGTTATTACGTGTTCTTTTTATGTATCAAGCATATCGCAGTTTGGCCGTTTAAGTGTATGAAGGATTATGTTACAAAAGAGATAATTATATAGAACTGCTTGTAAAAGCTCTGCTAAAGCCTCAGGTACTCGTGGAAGTTTCAGAAGCTCGTTATCTGCTTTCGCGGATAGGATACAGCAGACCCGATATTACGATACTATATACTTGCATTTGTCTCAATGTACACGTCAATTTACTTGTGTAATAAATTTAGCAAACAAAATAAAGCGTATATAGCGTCAAAAATATCAATTTCTTTCTGTATAAATACACGCGAACAATAAAATTGTATATAGACAGAAGCATAGTAAAATGATTTTACATGTCTTTTAAATTCTTTCGATGTACACAGGTTGTACGAAAAATTATGGTACAATCAAGCAACGTGTAATACTACGTACATGTAAAAATGAGTCGAAAAGAAGAAATAAAATTTTCCGTAAGTAAAACGCTTCGTTTACGAGAAAATCAAGTTTGAAAGTTTACCAAGCACACTTGCTTTGAATTCAATTAATTCTAGACGCGACGAACAAGAATAATTAACAAGGGGTTATTCGGAAATTTTTTCGTAAAATGTTCCGTTTTCGAGAAAATCGAATCTGAAGATTCATCGAGGCAGCGCTTTCAACGAAATTCGATGTCTATCCTCTTGAAGCTTCGAATGAAAAAGATCTTGCTCCACATTTTTTACTTATTTATTTTTGTAGACAGCATAATTATTCCTTCGTGCCACCCTCTTGGATTAGCCAAATTCGAGTGCACTTGATGAACTCGTCAAACTCGATTTTCTTGGAAACGGAGCATTCATCCGCGGAAAAATTCCATTATTTCTCTCTCTCTCTTTTTTTTTTTGACTTACTTTTAGAGTCGTTTTACACTCTGGTAGTTAGTACCACGATTTCGGGAATATAATACCGAGCACACATAGATCTGTTCTAGTTTACGGCTTAGAGAAAGAAATTTCATTTCGAATTTTACACACCAGGAGGGACAGGAAGTTACAAAAATTCGCGGATAAGGGGGAAGAATGGTTGCCAGCGTTTTTTACGCGTTCGTAACACGAGAAAACTTGGTAATATCCGAAAGTTACGACGCGTTGAAACTGCGTGCAAGGGGGTTGATCGCTCGCCGCCAAAAATATTTCTTCACTGTACTTCGCGTTCCAGTTTTTATGAAAAATTTACAGTCCTGCATAAGCAAATGCACGTATTGAAATTTCAACTCACGCCGGCTGTGTTGTACGTCGTGCGGCTTTGAAAAACGCGATCGAACGCGGGACAAACGAAGAGATTGACCGATAGAATTGTGACATTTAAGCCGTGTTAATTCAGACAGGCGTGCCCGATCAAAATGTGGCTTGACAAACGATTTTAGAAGAAAGACTTTCAGTTGACTTAACGATCAGGTAATCGATTTCACATACAGCAACGGTGAAAGATGTATTGGCACGTTCAGTTTTCTGGCAATCTCTTTAAAAATTTGTCCCCGTAAATAGTTCGCTACTTTGTACAAATGCACTGTGCACAATGGCGATTTCCAAATTATACGATAATAATACGAGAAATATAAAAACTCGAGAGTCAAAAAAAAAGACACGTGCTTTATTCTGCATTAGAAAAATTACGAAATATCCTTGGATATCACGTTCAATTTTGAAAATATTAAAAATTCAATATTAAAAAAAGCTTGTCCCTGAACCATTGAAAATATTTCATATTTTTTTATCTGAATACTCTCTCGAATACATGGCGAATACCTGCGAAGAAAAATACCTCTTTGATTCTTGAATTTTTCTATTACTTGTATTATTACTGTGTAATTCAGTACTGATATTATTATTGCACAGTTCATTACTGGAAATTGCAACTTGTATTATTACTGTATATTCAGTACTGATGTTATTATTGCACAGTTCATTACTGGAAATTGCAACTATGCACGTTACTTTTGTATGTGAACAGATTTTGTTAACGCGTCATTTGTATTCGCAAAGATATCGCAAGAAAAACTAAGTGCATCGATGCTTTTTTGATCCGAACTGTATGATCCGAATAATAAATTGTCATACTTTCAGTTTCAATGCAGTGGAGATCAACTGTTTCTGTTTGACATTAATGACTTTACTTGAGCGAAAGTTGCAGATACTTTTGATTTAACACGACAGTAGAGATCTATTTTCGAGAAGTCGTATTCCGTGACATTAACCCGTAGAAGTTTGAAAAGCCATAACGAAACCCTAAAATCTAACGTACGCAGATACTGTGTTTTATGTTTGTAGTTACGTGAACATATCGATGGATGAAGCATTATTTTTCGAAACAGCAGACGAAAATAATTTAATGATAAAGAGGAAAGAAGAAGAAAATAAAAAGAAGGATGACCGAAGTTTTAGTAACAACGAATAATTCTGTTCAGTCGTTCACATTTTGAATTTCATTTGAACAAACTTCGAGAGAATGGGAATTCATCGTCGGGAGAATTTTGTAAATTGATAGACGCGAGGAAAATTAAAATTTCAACAGCAACGACTTCTATTCGGTAATTCAGATTCTAAATTTCATTGAACAAACTTCGGGATAATTCCAATGAATTATTCATTCGAGCTCAAAAATTCATAGAATATAAAAGGGCTGTTTAAATAGAGTTCATTTGATACCTTCGCTGTCGCTGAAGTTCCATTCTCCGTTATTTCGATGCATATACAAACTTGAATCCTCCTCCCTATTGTGTAGAATAAAAGAAAACCCTCATTGTTTATAAATTCTCGAAAAATCAAACCACTTAATAGTTCATTCAACGTTTCCATTGCTACTGAAATTTTGCTTCAATAATCTCATGTAAAATTTGAATGAATTTAAATGTCTAGTTTAGCGGCTTTTTCCAATTTTGGCTACTTCGTTGAATTATAATTTTTTTTTTTTTTTAATATGACCTCCTTTTCCTTTTAAATGAGAAGAACTCTTCGACCTCTTTTCGAACTGATTTTTTGTTTTAAAAATTAAGAATCTCTTATTAAAGAACTGTAGCGGAATAGCGGTAATTAGGAAAAGAAGCTAAAAAAAAATTGGGTTAGTTTTTATCTTGTTTAGAAAAAATTTTGAAAATTGTGGCTTGTGGATAGTTGGAAAAAATTCCGAACTTTCGCGAGCAAAGGGTATCGTCTTATCCTAAGATTTTAGAAATATCTTCAAACAAACTTTCCTGTATTAGTATATCCCCGACGCTTTTATAACGAACGCTTAACGCACTGCAGATAAATATAAGTAATTAAAGGCTGCCTAATCGAATGATGATAATAACTTAATTTCTTTGCGCATAATACGTAATATAATGGGCCAGTGACTGGTAAAGCTTCGTTCGCATGTTACGAAGCAATTAACGTGATACGGTTTATCCTACGTTGTAACTAATTCTTGCTAAGCCGATGAACTTTTTCGTATAAGCACATCAACACATGTACCACGGTTCAACAGGTTATACATAATTTAGTTGCAAGTACGAGTTCCGTTAAAGTACGTACTTCGTTTCATTATTTAAATCAACAAGAGAGAGATTATGGACGCGAAACACGAAGTAAATACGTTCTAGTCGGAAATATGCTTTAGATTTTAATAAAAGATTTCACTCTAATCGAGAGTAATAAGTTCGATGTAATAGAGAACACGAGGCACAATAGAAATCAATCAGTTAAATTATGATTTATTTTACTAACCGATGTTAAACTGTATTCTGTATTTTATGCTATAGGTGCAGCTGTTGCATGTTTGCTTTTGCAATATCTTATTCGCAATGTCTGATTTCGAAAAATCGCTATATATAAATAGTTTGAAGAATTATATAAACGTAGTTGTATATACATTGTATATCGTTACGTTTCGTAGTAATTCGACAGCTGATCTTTTGTTCAACATATTGTCGAGAAGCAAAGCTTCAAAGGAGAGTAGCACGTGTCTCAGTAGCAATTTTAAAATTAAAATATTCATAGAATTAAATAGGTCTGATTTACGTTGTGAAATCAAATAAGTTTGAACGTTGAAAGAGGAATTCCACCCTTGCACTTAAGAAGAAAATATTACATACGGATGATTATTATGAAATGACACTCGAGAATCAAATTCAGCGCAGACATTCTCAAAGCAAAGTCCGTTCAGTTTATCTCGATGGTCGCGCAAGGAATTAAAAATTTCTCGTTAAAATCCTAAGGATAAGTAAACCGTCGAATTCCATTTGTCGAAGCTTCGGAAAATACTAACCACGCTCGTGAAACGCGATTATTTTCTAACCGGAAGACCGCGTTGCCATCGCATTTAATTCCCTTGGCACGGTGTTTCGATTCGATCGGACGATTCCATCGTCGAACGACACGCGAATAAATGCTCTTTGTTTTCGCGTTCTTTCACAGGCCTTTGTCAACGTCTCGGTAGAAACCAATACAATTTCCTCATCAAATCAGCCGAGTGATCTGGTCTATCAGAGAGAGTCTGGTCTAAAGTTCGCAACGTACGTACGTAGAGCAGAGAAACGGACGCAATATTCTTCTGAAACGCGCGGTTCGAGGGAAACCTCTTCTCCACCAAGAGAAACTGTTTCGTCGAACGATTCGTTGAACTCCTATCGGCTCGCTTTTATCCGTTAAGAGCAACAGAACGCTCGGGACTTGAAATTCCGGTACAAAAGAAACGAAAAAAAAAAAGAAGAAAAAGAAAAGAAACAGAAACGACGAACCTTGGCACAAAAATAGTGTTTTTAACCGAAAACGTCTCGCGTCTTCTGAAGATGGCGAGACGATGAATTTTAACACGCGAATGGAATAGTACGAATCTTTCGCTACTTCTTCATTCTTTTTCTTTTTTTTTTTTGTCAAATATTTTACTGCATAGGGAACGATATTATTTTCGAGAGGTTTCTTTAGATTGTTGTAGAATAATTTGAGAAAAAATTTTGCTTCTGTGAAAAACGTCGAGAAAATGAAATATACCATTGAGCTACATGTAATTCTGATCCAAACTAATCAGAATTTCTTATTAATATACCATCTGCAATTTTCTGCAATTTTCTCCTTCCAGTAAACAATTCCATACCGAGGCAAACGCGAAAAGTGCAATAATTCAATGATAACCGATAACCTAAAATAAATTAAAATTAAAATAATCAGACTACGCCTCGTACTTACAACATATCTATAAATGAAACTATCAAGTTTCAATTATCTTCGCCATACGCGTGTTAACCTTTTGCACTCGTATATCGCCATATAGTCGCCATCCTACATTCTATTATTATGCATATATTTACATTAGTATTACATTCTTTTGTTACAATGTTTTCTTTTAGTTTCTGCTTAAATGTGTGTGTATATATAAAATAAAATAAATAAATAAGATAATAAAAGATTTTCCCTCTTTTGTTCGGGCTAGTTGGTTTTGTTCCCGAGATCATTTATTTATAAAAAAAAACTTCAAAGAAAAATAAAAAATAAAAGACAACATAAATTCCTTTATAGTTGTTATATATGTATATTAGATGCTATTATATACTCTTATACACGCACAACCATAAATATAGCTGACGTAATGTCACGATTATTTCTGTGTTCCTTCCAATTGGAAGTGTTCCTTCCAATTTAGAAGTTAGTTTCATTTATATTTTAAAAATTCTGAAAAATAAAAATTTATATACGCATATTATATAGATTTTCACTGAACAAGGGGTTGAGATGCAGATAAAATTTTTCAAACATTTTTCTACTAGAACCGGCAAGTCAACTTGTAATACATTCACAGAGAAATGTTTTCACTTTGATCGAATATGAAAAATAATTCCGTGTATGATTGGTAACCTTCTCAAATATAAATACGAGTGCAAAGGGTTAAATTCATTCGAAGGACCAAGGCAACGATCATTTTACATTTTCCAAGAGAATCCAGAAGGGTAGAAAGAACGGCAGTTCCTATTTACACGAGAATTAAGATTGAATCGAGGAAGTTGAATGGCGAACGCAGTTCGAATTAGCAGGAACGCGGGAATATCGCCGTTTTAAGCACCGTTTCAGGGTATTCGCCTCTAGTGCCAAATTACCATGTCGAACAACAACGGAATTACGCATACAGAATGAAGTGGATGTGAAGGGTCGGCAGCAGGGTTAGGCTTCCTGCTGTGTTGGCGGGTACACGGGTGCCAGTGTGTCAGCAGTTTTCAGCGATAAACGTGGGATAGGCACATCGAACTGTGATCTTAATTCTCTGGCTGCCGTTAATTCAAGATTAATTCCTGAGCTACTGAACCGCAATTGCGCCGTTCAATAAGAACCACGCAGAATAAAATAATCTCTCGACTGAAACTTACATTCAGTACTCTAAATGTAGTGATTGTGAAATACAGTGAAATGCACGTTTTGTTCGTGAAATGTTAAACCAAGTCCGAGCAATAGCATCGCTACGTGTACAGAGATATTTCGCGTCGATCGATATTCGGCAAATGAATGACGAACCGAGCCAAGTTGACGCGTCGTAGTTTAAGAAAAAGAAGCATAAAAATGTCGAAGTGAAAGGGAGAACAATCGTTGTTCGATGTTACAAAGGTTGATCTTGTACGTATGAATCAGTATAGATTTTTATTCTGTATTCCAATCGTCAGACAGATAGATAATAACTGATGACAACTGTTTGTTAGTTCGATCGTTTGCTGGTTAAAAATCCATTCGTTTAATTCGTCAATCGACGCGTGTATGCAAGCGCATACACGAAGCTTGGCAAATGTGACGCTTACGGGTATCACTGGTGTTCTCAATTCCGAGGAAGCTGGCTACAATACCGCCGGAAACGTCGGTTCGCAAACAATGGACGCGGCTTACAAGCAGAAGCCACGGCAAATTTAGGGAAACCTGTCCTCCGTAGACGTGCAACCTCCTATCCTATCGTCTAGATTCTGTTAGACATGCAAATCTCCCCCGAGATTGAATGTTTGACGACAAATTAAAACTAAAAACTGCCGCTCTTGACACTGAAGCGACGAAAGAAAAATATAAAGATAGACGCATGGATCGTAGATATTTTTACGTAATTCTGAGGAATCTGAAGGCGCAACACGTTTTACAGAGAGAGAGAGAGAGAGTGCAAATGTATCCAAACTGAAGCTGGATTGGCAATAGTTATTAGTTAAGTTAGATCTTTGTACTCGTGAAAAAATTAATTTATTACTACAGCATCGAAAAGTATAAAAGTATATAAAGTTATTTAATTATCAATGGATAGAGGAAACCTTTGCGTTGATAGAAGAATAAATATAACACAAGGGTCTGGTAATACGTTGCAAAAAATAATTACTTGGATAATACTTGAAACGATTGTACAGTTTTAGGATATGTAGTTTACGTGTTAATGATAATAATTTATTGGTTGGCAATAGAGAGTATTTTAGATTTCGTTAAATGGTGGACAGTTGCGGTGGAAATATATAATAAATGCAAATTAACGCGTTGTCGAGCCTGTGAATATAATGTATATAAAACGGTCGTTACTTATCGATCCCTATAGGCATTTCTATCATATTATTCACCACCCACTCACTCCTATCTTCAGGGAATATAACTATTTTACATAATAACGTATTATACCCGGTCGTAACACTGTTACGCAATTTACTTCTGCAGTTAATTACGAACATTTATACTAAACAATTAGCGGTGGCCACATTATCATTTACATCGTATAAATAACGCAATTACTCGTGCATACGTAACACGCACGTCAAACGAATAAATATATCCGCCGAGAAATTCGCGAGATTTACTTGAACAACGTCTCTTTTCGCCATTTGTACGTGAAATTAACTTCAACAACTTAAACAATGGCCCTTGCATGAAATGAATTTCGATATTCAGCTTTCGTGTACGGCTCTCCAACACAATTAATTCCAATGACGTTTTCGATATACCTGGAACGTGGAAAATGTTTGATCCGGTGTCGCTCTCTTTTTTATTTTCCGTGCGAAATTAATTTTCGACGATATCTTCACATCGTTTTTCCAAGCGAAATTAATTTTTTAAGAGCCGTGGAAAATTGTTTTTCATTTCTCGGTCACAACGCTACAAAGCAAACATCAAAAGCAAAAGCGGTGCAAATATTTGTGATTTTTCGGGAAAAAAAACAAAAAGAGTAATTTCACGAAAAAAAAATACAGTTGCGTTTGTCGTTGATTAATTATTTAATTACGTTTTGAAGAGATAAATCTGTGCCAAAAGTATTCGAAATTTTTTGTCAATACCAGTTATAGAATGAAAAATTTAAGATCCTTTTCTATTATTTAGAGTACAAAAGAAACACCGAAGAAAGAAGAAAATGGCAAAATAGCTCGCTATATACCAAATTCTCTTCTGCCAGTAGTGCGTAGCCTAGTAATAATCTGATTATTACTTTCGCTACGAAATTTCTTTACTCGAAACTGGCGTATTCGTCTCGACTCGTTCACTCGCTCAGCCAACTAACTATCCCGGCAGATCACGTTTCCTCCCCAGAAACGAAGTTTTAAATTCCTTTTGAAACAAATTTCTTGCCGAACTCAATACCCTATACACCTCTTCCACGCAACATTGAGCACGAACGGGTTAACTGCATTCATAACTTGCGCAAACAAGCTCTGAAATATCCGCCGAACGGGGGGAGAGCACAAGCATCGAGAGAATTGGCGGAATCGGATAAATTCACGAGGAGGACTCGGGTGAATTCACGGATCCCCATTCGATGGAAGCGATTTTCCTCTTTTCCGCTTACGCACGAGGAGAGCTCGTCTCTCTCTCTCTCTCTCTCTCTCTATTTTTCTCGACAAAGCTCGAAGACACTCGACACAGCTGTGTGTGTATCGTCACACACAAGTGGGGGGGAGGGAAGGGTGGTGGAGATTCCGCGTGTCGTTCTCACGAACGAGACCGGGGGAAGAAATTCTTAAGCGGCTTTAAAGCTCGCAGCCAGCGCGTGGAATACGAGTTTTTCATTGTCGTACGTTAGCTGGCGAGGGCGGGAAAACGCCAGCCCGGAGCTTACGTGCACCGCAATTTTCTTTTCATTGCCGTTCTCGCAGAGATATATGTATACGGCGTGGTGGTGTGGTTTTCTCAGGCGAAAACGGTATATGTAGGTCGACGCCGGGGCGAGGAAACGTACTCTTGCACTTTTCCTTTCGCCAGCGACCACGCGACGACAGACAATATCTCACCTACCTACCGCGACGCCGAGGAACGAATTGGTTTTCACCCCCGCGCGCGTTTTTACACCGTTAAAGAGACGCGATTCTGTTATTTTTGAATTGACATTTACAGCCATCGCTTGGAATTGGAGATGTGACTTGGAATTAGGAGTAATGGAGAGGTTCTTTTTCGTATTTTTTTCTTTTTTTTTTTTATAGATTTTGTATAAAAAGGAGTATCCGTCTTAGCATTCTCGTGGAATCTGTGTAAATGAACCAATTTTTTTTAAATTAAATTCGAGTACTGTTCGTTGAATAGTATTCTGCGTCAGTATTTGCTACAAATATCGAGATCTTTATTCTTTTGATATTGACGAATAAATCATCTGTTCTATCGAAATATTTTTATCTTTGTGTTTACTAAGTGTTCCATTCTGTCTGGAAGTTTTATTTTTATTTGTCTGCTCTCATCGGGACTTGTGTAATGCATCATTTGAACTCGAGAGAATTCTGCTTGGAATCAATGAAAAACTGAGATTTAAAACGTTTAAAACTATATATGACAAATCTTTAATTCTCGGTACGTTGACTATTACGATAATCACCGACGATTGATCATTGATATGCTTTTATGGATTTTAATATTACATGTATCAAAATAAGATGAATGTGATCGACGAGAAAATATTCAACAACTGGACGACGACGTTGAGTAAAAAACGTGTTTTCAACGCATTTTTGTTGTAACGTGATATTTCACGAATATCGAATATTCCGTAAATAAAACGGATAGATTTTGCGGTGGTGTGCGGCACAAGTTTCTCTTTCTTTTTTCGACTCATAAATCGATATATCACAGAATGAAGCGTATGAAATAAAGTTGTTCTCATCAAACGGTTAAAGAGACGCAGCATGATAAAAGTTAAGCGTCTGCGAGATCATCTACGCTGTAATAAATTTTTTCAATTCTTAGAGACCAACTCTACGATATTAAATAATAGTGAAAACGGTAAACTTTTATCACTCAATATCTCGTGATTTGAATCTTCGCCATAACCAAGCAAACTTTCTGAACTCTCAGTTACTCCCTTTCCCTCTCTCTCTCTCTCTCTCTCTCTCTCTGTCTTTCTCTGTCTTTCTGAAAGAAGTTGGTAGTTCTCCTCATTTTCGTCGAAAGTTATGAAGAGCGTTCGGGAAGGGATCGAGTCTCTTCGAGCCTGTCGATTCGATTTCAACTATTAAATTCCCCGAGGACGTACACGCGCGTGAAAAAATTGTAGTCGCTGTGTGAGAGTTTTTTAATATAAGAGGAACCGCGTTACAATTTTTCATCCTTCAGTTCAACTTGCGCGGACGAGTTATGAAGCCCGCGAAATGCTCGCGAATACGAAATTCAGTTTTTGCTAGGATTACGCGGCTAGGATAGCGCGATCCGCGTGCATGCACGTTCTCTTTGAAAGAAGCGGCTCAGTAAGAAGAAATCGTATTTCTTGAAAACTCATATCTCCTCCTCTTTGTCCAACCCCTCCCCCATCCCCCTATGTTTCATGAAAATTAATGCAAGCTTCTTGTTGAGTCTCATCTGTTTCCCCAATATCCTTGGAATATTTCTCGTTTACTTTTCGTTTGCTTCTTTGCCCTCTCGGCCGGGAAATTTTTATGAACTACACGAGAAAATTTCATTCGACTTACGTTGATTATTTTATTATAATTCGGTAAAATCGAATGAACAAGTATTCTTACACATAGTTACTTCTATACTATTCAGTAGAGCAGATGGAATTCAGTTTTAATAGTTAATCGTTCATCGTTTTATACAATTGGATTGTCATTGTTGGATTTATTTACATTTCTCAATTTAAACTCGAAATTCTCTCGTTAAAACGGAGAGATTTATTAAGAAGTTTATTGTTTTCTAAAATGCGTACACTCGTCTACAATTCAGTTAATTACTCCACTATTGGGAAAAATCCAAGGAGATTACGATTATTCGATCAAAACGTGCGAAATATTGTAAATCTCTTTCCCAACAGGATATTTTCGTTTATACTCGTTGAAATTTATTCCTCGTGTTAATGTACTCGCTAATACGAGTGGAACGCTGAGAAGATCAAAGTAATAATTCACTTCAGTTTCAATTCACGGCTGCACGCTGGTTGTAAGAGCAAATAATACTCTACGACGAAACGATGAGAATTAATCATAACAGTTTCCAGCGAAGACGAGACATTTCCCAGTTGCAGTGAAATCAAGAAATCATGGATTCGTCGCCAGAGAGAGGGAGAGGGAGAGAGAGAGAGAGAGAGAGAAAGAGAGAGAGAGGAATCTTCGCGAGTGGCTCGTCTTTGATGTCTCTCTCGCTCTAGTCTATCAACTCGCGCAACAATCGCGTGACGGTTAAATCTATATTTTGTCTCCTGTTTGATCGTATTTCCTTCTCATTTCCCGCTTCCTCAGTTCAACGTTTTTTTTTTCTCTTTCTTTCCTCTCTCCATCCGGAAGGATTAGTACTGTCTGTTATCTCCTCGCTCGCAAATTACACCTGCGCTCTTCCACTTTTCCATATGATTACTCACTCAGCGCATCGCCGCTACCTATGCAAATAATCATCGGTTCGTGCTCCGCGCGATATCCATCCGTATTTCCGCTATTTACATAACAACAGCCAGCGACATTTTCCGCGATCCTCTCGGATTCCGCGGCGGCGCTACGAAAACGGCGAATTCTTTGGGGAAACATCCAATTCAGCACGTGCCGCACGAAATGAGAGAGATTGTACGTGTTTCGAGATTCTACAGCTCCCTAATGACGGAAGGCTATTTTGCCAAACGACGCGAGCTAAATGTCGGCCGTGCAGCTAGCTGGCTATGGTTATCGAAGCTGGCTCTTCACTTCGAGCTCGGTGGATAGCCGCGGAACAAATCTCATTTTATGCGAATTTTTTGGCAATTTATTGTGCTTGTCTAATGTGTACCTGGATCCTCGAGCGAGCTAAATCTTTCGTGTCATTATTTATACTTAAATAGAGTCGAATTCTACGGTACAGAACGTTTCGTAGCGTGTGGGAAGCCGAGAAAGGGATGATTTCTCATGAAGAAGTGTAGAATAAAATTTTGTTCCCTTCTCGAGGAAATTCAGTTTGAAAGTTTACCGAGTTATTAAATTTCGCTAACTCTAGATTCTTCAGAAAAGAATAATTAACAAGGGAGTGATTCCACGTGCAAAAATTCTTGGTCAAAAACGTGGGGTAAAATTTCATTTGAAGCTTCAGTTTCAAGAAAATTCTTCGAACATGTTTAGTTAAAAATTGCTCGATAGATCATCAAACTCGACTTTCTCGAGAATGAAAAATTTTTATTCCGCTCACTTTTTCGCGAGATATCAGCCCTGCTCTATTTTCCACGTCCTACAGAAGATTCTGCATATTTCTATGAAAGTGAAAGTGCGTATTTTCCGTATTATTATAATTTTTCAGAAGCGTGATTTCGAATTGAGATACAAGAATTTTAGCAAAAAAGATATATATATATATATATATATATATATATATATACAAGTGGCAGAATTTGTTAAAAAATTTTCTGTTTTCATATGAATTGCCTTATAAATTCAGGAATAATACAAAAGAATGCAATAGAGACGCTACAATATTAATTCATTTACTCAATAATTTACCGATTCAATTTATAATGTAGACAATAATCTACTGATTACTTAGCATATTAATGTATTATGTAGTAATCAATTCTGAAATATATTCCACATTTATCCACCAACAATATAATTCTGTTCCCCAAGAATGTAGTATACCTTTTCAAGCAGTACATCTATTAAACTTTCTTTTGTCACACTTGCGCAATAATATTTAACGATAGATAAATCAACTTTGACATCTTCGATTGCACGAAGTTCTTCGATCTCAGCGTTCGTTGGCAAGCAATCGACAAAACGAAATTCAAAATTCGCAACGAGCGCGGATACTTCGGTGAAAAATGGTTCAAGATCGGCTGGTTACGAGTTTGAACAATCGATCGGACGTGCACAGTTTGTAAATGTAGGACGGCCGAGACGGTATCTCTGACACGAGCTTGATTACAGGCAGCTGTCAAATTAAAATCTACACCGGCGTGTAGTTCGTGCCTGACTTTCTTTTCAAATTTTCATGCTCACCTCATTTTGGCGGTAAACTGGGATTTGGCTTCACGTCGCGTAAACCCAATTCACTCCGAACGATCACGAAAACTTGTTCGTTTTGCCGGTATCAGGAGTTTTATTTCAGTATTCGCGCATTCGCCTTCTACTTGCCTTAACGTGGATCCCGAACGTCGACGAATATTTCAGGTATTAATAACGGGATAATAACGTTAAAAAGGAGAAATTAGAGGATCGAACAGATTTCAGTATATATACTGGAATATCGTGTGATCTTTCACGAGTTTCAAGATAAATTTGGAACATTGGAGAGAACATTTCGGAATAATGGAGAACGACATTTCGAAAAATAGGGATTTGGGTACGTTCTTTCGTAGTCTTAATTTTAAGACGAACTTGAGGTAATAAAATATACTTAAAGAAAATAGAAAAGTACAGAATCTGTTAGATATTAATGTGCAGTCGAAATTACATAGTATACATAATTTACGCTAACATAATTTAGTAATCACAAATCGTGCATTATTGCTTAGAAGTTTTTACGATACATAGATATATTCAGCAATACGAGATCTTTCACGAGTTTCAAGATAAATTTGGAACATTGGAGAGAACATTTCGGAATAATAGAGAATGACATTTCGAAAGATAGGGATTTGGGTACGTTCTTTCGTAGTTTTAATTTTAAGATGAACTTGAAGTAATAAAATATACTTAAAAGAAGAAAAAATAGAAAAGTACAGAATCTGTTAGATTTTAATGTGCAATCGAAATTACATGGTATCCATAATTTACGCTTAAACATAATTTAATAATCACAGATCGTGTATTATTTCTTAGAAGTTTTTACAATAGATAGATATATTTAGTAATACGCTTTTATTATATTTATTATATTTATTATATTTTATCAGTGATACACTTTTATTATAAACAATAACTAGATTATTGATTACATAATTTTCCATTGTTTATTTACTTAATTGTAGGAATGGTATATAAGTAGAAATTTCTTTGATTTAGCGAATATAAAAATATTGTACATAAATTAATCTAAATTAATTGAAAGCTTCACACACAGTTACGCGATGAATATTAATATATGCTAATATTTGTAGCTTCGGTTTAAAACTTGAACAAAGCTGGCATATTTGCTTTGTAGGCAAAATGATATCAACAAGGATACGAACAAGTGCATTCTAAATTAGCATCTACGATCAATTCAAGACCAAACTTCAACTTCAACTTTCTTCCCTTAGACTTTTGGAAATCTGGAGATAATAGCGCGCGAGTCTAGCATCTGTAATTCATTCTGAATCTTCGTAAAGTTCCACCGGGATTCCGGAACTGTCGAAGGAATTTTCGGAGGACAGTTTACTCCGTCCTGCATTCCTGATTTATTGTAGATTTTCTCAAAATCCCTCTCGAGTTTGGAAAATGCAAATCGTAGCTCGAGTCGAACTTCGTATCGTGTAATCCGCATCGTGTTCTAGGTTTTGTAACAATCGCTTTTCTATATCGTTCGTCTCTACACGCGTCCGATTATATTGAGAATTCAGTATTACCGACCTACAGTGACTGAGCCAGGTTCGAACGAGAGACTGGATTTAAAATTTCAGTATCCACGTCGATCTCGACGTAGAATAATTTATCTATTCGGGGAAACAGTCACTTTTATTGACATGTAAAGAAAGGGGGAAAAAATGATTGTTCCGTAATGATAGATTGCGAGAATTCTTTACACTGAGCTCGACAGCTGGTAGACTCAAGTAGACAGTGTTGGTCTAGATATCAACTAGACTTCGAACGTTTATGCATTTAGCCTCTCAGAAGCACATTTATTATAAAAATTTTCACTGCTTTCGCACTTGTTGAAAATTTGTCAATTCAACTCGACACGTAATGAGTGAAAATTGTTTTAAAAAAAACAATCGACTCACTTCTATAAGTTTATTTAAATACTATTTATTTATTTTGTTCAAATAGATGGCACAAACAATGAAATCAACTAGACTTCGAACGTTTATGCATTTAGCCTCTCAGAAGCACATTTATTATAAAAGTTTTCACTGCTTTCACATTTGTTGAAAATTTGTCAATTCAACTGGACACGTAACGAGTGAAAATTGTTTTAAAAAAACAACAATCGACTCACTTCTATAAGTTTATTTAAATACATGAGTAAATACTATTTATTTATTTTGTTCAAATAGATGGCACAAACGATGGCAAATTTCAAAGTAAATGTTAGAGCCTCTTTATAAAATCGTGTTTCTCCGTTTTCACAACTAATGAAGTTGATCAGTATAACTTCCATGCTTGAAGTACATATATTTCAGTATCGTGATATTTAATAAACATAACTAAATTTCTATTTAGTCTCATTTCTATTTACTTCATTTAACGACGGCGAGTCCAATTAGTAGTGAAAACGTCAGACTCATCGAAGGATCAAAATTCACCCAATTACATTTCCGTTCAACGCTCGTGAAAACGATTCGAAATTGTTCATCGAAGCCAGAAACAATTCGACTGGAAAATCCGACGAAGCGAGGACGTGACATGTCCGGGCAATTTGAAATTCTTTAATCCGAACTCCTGAAGGAATTGCCTGCAAGTGGTGGAAGTGTCGCTGTTTTATTTCGCGGCGAGCGAAACAGGATAAACTCTTCTTTCTCTCCTGGCGACGTTTGTTTCTCGGCGACGTTTCGCGCGCCTCGATCGTGATTTCTTACCTGAGCGCTGAAGAAGTTTCACCGAGCGTGAACGAAATACGTACGGAGAATCGAAATCGAAAGACGTGGAGGGGGTGGAGGGTGGAAGGTTGTCGCGAGTCGATATTACGGATCTTCTCACGGATTCTTGAATCGCGGGCTGCCGAGCTGAATGAAGTTCGCTCGAGAGAATTTCCGCGGCGGCGGGGGGGGATTATCGGGGGCAGTGGGAGAGGGGAGGAGGGGAAAGAGAAAGGGAGAAGAGGAAGTGTTGCGTTCGATCAAGGAGAAAAATGCGAGCTCATCGCTCGAGCTTCCAAGCTCGATCCGCAACTCGATTTCTCAACTTTTCAGCTTCCGAATGATTGGCGTTCCCAGCGAATCCCGCCACGACGCTAAACGACAAGCGAGGTTGTAATACTTATGTTAGTGCAAAACGCACGAATGAACGTAGATTTCAACGGACGAGTTTCATCGCGTATGGAGATTGTGTAATTTTGCAATACGATTGGAATTGTACGTTGCATAATCCTGGGAAGGAGTACTATGTGCAACGTACTGTAAGATATACTATACATACGATGTACTATACAATACTATACTATATATACAACATACTATACAATGTTAATTGACGATGTATTTCTAGGAACGACTCATCAATTATTTACGAATTCAGATGGTTGGATCTAGTGTTCAAGAATTCGATGATGAATTTCAACTAAAGCTCTAATTTATAGATTTTTTTCTTTTTTTTTTTTAATGATTCTTGAATTCTCATATTTCAATCACGTTCGTTCCACTTGGAGAAACAGAAAGACTTTTAATATCGAAATATAATTTTCATGTTTCAGAGAGAAAAATCAAAGTGAAAATGACGATTCTCTCGTAATATTCTCAAAATTCCGAGGAATCCTTTACGCCAGAGGAATGCAACTGAATCGAAAATAAATAAACCTCCAAGTGTGCAAGCGTATCATCTCATTGTCGTTTCAATTTTCCTACTGTCTCCTTCGTGAAAACGCAAAAAAAATTATTGCTCGACGAAGTCGTTCGTTTTCCAGGGAGAATGAACGTTTCCATCGAAAAGCTCTTG
Organism: Tetragonula carbonaria; assembly: GCA_032399595.1. NCBI lineage: Eukaryota > Metazoa > Arthropoda > Insecta > Hymenoptera > Apidae > Tetragonula > Tetragonula carbonaria. Next base: position 11,534,237 of record JAUCRC010000002.1, read on the forward strand.
CTGAACGCGAGAAATTTTCGTGTTCGAAGAAACCGGTCGGGATCGCCTATCGAGAACATCAAGAACACGACGATTGAAGTGAATTCTACGTGTTCTTTGCAATCGAAACTGCTAACAGTACGAAAATTCCGCGATCCCGGTAATAAAGAACGGTTAGACGAACATGCATATAGAATAAATGGGATAAATGGCGGCAGAAATATTTCAGCAAGTAGCGCGCAGTAGGTAGTAGTCAAGCTATCGAGTTACGCGGGCCGCCGTACTTGCTTCAACTTCGACTCGTAACCAGAGGGTCACGTGATTTGATCGTCAGATCGGTGGTTGGCAGCCAGAACTAAATTAGAAAGCGGGCTAATTGCAGGCCGTTTGCACGCCACCGGCAACTGACCGAAATGCTGGAAACAGGCCGGTTGCCAGCGGCGTTGTTCGAACCTCCTGCAACTTGTTTCCCGATTTACGCCACGCGCATGGTAAAACGTGCTTTGCGGCCTGTGACCTGCCGTAAGACACGATAAGACCGATTGACGCGTTCGAAACGTATTTCTTGGCTGAATTGTTTCCAACATTGTCAATGCACATTGTCATCGCGATTCCAACGTCACGGCGACACGTTTCGTTTTCCGGTCGTCGAACGAATTTGAACAAGTGGATCTGGTTTTTGGACAGAATCTGGTTTTAGTCCACGCTTAGAGTGAATACGTTCTTGTATGTAATAGTCAAGGGGGTTTCGATTTGGGGATGTTAATTAGGTTAATTACGAATATGTCTGTTGGTGAATTTTGAATAGATCAGTCAGTGTACGTAACGTTAGAACGAAAATGAGAAGAACTTAATCGATTTAGACAAAATTAATTGTAGGCATGGATTTTAACGGGTGATCATTTAATGGAACAGTTAATATATCTTTTGTATACAATGTATGTTATTTTATTATTGTATTATATGAATTTTTGAATGGATTTTAATGGATGATAATTTAATGTATCTTTAACAGTTAATATATCTTTTTTTTGTATACAATGTATTATCATTTTGTTATTATTATTATTTATTAATGTATATAGTATTTAATTAATATATTTGTATATTGTATTTAATTAATATAATTTAATTAATACATATTGTATTGTATATAATGATCTTGTACACAGTTGTTAGAAGAAGTCTTGTAGAAATCTTGTAGTAATTGAGGATTCAAATCGAATGTATCTTGTTAATCATAAATATATACGTCGGTGGACATTTAGTAGCTCGATCAATGGATCAATTTTGCGTAAACGTTAGATAATAATAATACTGTCATATAATAATAATGTCATCTCTTATTTCGTACAAAAAGTCCATTGACCCAGTTTCTTGTCTTTTGTCCAATATTTTTCCAAATAATTTCGCCACGTCAAGCAGCACGAATTTTTTAACGAGTCTGCGATAAAGCGAGTATTTTCACACGAGCGAACTGCGTACATAATGCTCGTGACATTCGACCTAAACGATCGCCCGCTGAAAATATAAAGCAACGATAGCCCTTGCTCGTGGCTTTTATTTCTTCATGAATTTCGCGAGATTAAAGTGCGAACACTTTTCGCGGAGTGAAACGAGGCTTGTGCATTATTACTCTGGTGGGTTGTTGACTATGAAATATACCTTCTCCCCCCCCCAGCACATTTTTTTTACGATCGACAGCACCGCTTACAATGATACGCGGCTTGTCAAAGCAACAACCATAAACTCGGGCAATCGTGCAAATTGCAGCTCAGCTTTGAGGCTTAACTCAACCGAGTGAAAGCACTCCAGCGAAATTTATTCATGAGCCACGTACCTACATCGGTGAAGTAATGTTTTAATTAAAATTTCGTGGTGTTTTCCTTATTGTTTTTTTTTTCTTTCAACGTCATTATCAGCGACGATACCGCGAAAGTTCTCTTTTGCAAATTACTTTTAGCGTTGTTCTGTAAGCGACTTGTAAAGTTATTTTGCTAATTTTTATAATTACTCTATATTTTCATTTTTACATTTGCTCGATAATTCTTTTCTTATAAAAATGGTAGAATCATTCAAAGAATCGACGTTATGGAGAATGATCTATCTCTTGACTTATCGTAGAAACTGCGTCCTTTAAAAACTCTCTCGTCATAAGATTCGGTTATTCTCATTAAAATTCCTCTTTGATAGAATTACAGATACAGTCGCAGAAATTTAAAAAAAAAAACAATTCATTCCTTTTTCTCGAATCTTTCATTTTCAGAAAAATCGAATGAAATAGAATCTAAAAAGAAAAAAAAAAAGAAATCAAATCTAATTCTACACGAAATCATGAAAATCTAGATTTTCTTCGATTATCTTGCACAAACAAAAGACTATACGAATTCCAACGATATTCAATTGAGAGATCCAAGAGCAGCATTCTTCTGAATCTCGAAATTCCTCGGTGTCTCTTAATTTGTAAATACCACATGTACTGAAATAAAAAGTAACCCGTCATCATTATGAAAATTGCATTGTAAACGAAGCTCTCGAGCTTGTGAGAGCAAGAATGGATCTCTCAATTCGTCAGATCAGCTCGTCACACGTGTTTCCTCCACGCGAGGGAAACCCTCTTTCGGTCGAAACTTCTCTCCGAGTCACTTGTGATTTCCAAAAGTTGCCGACCAAACAGGGAGAAAAAAAGGAAGGAGAAAGAGAGAGAGAGAGAGAGAAAGTGAGAAAAAAGAAACAAATATCGAAAACACACGCCACCTGCGATCTCGACGTTGCCCGAGGAAACGGCAGAGTCTAGTCGGTTCGAGAATCGAGGTCAATTTTGCCGCGAGATCCTTCCACCCTTCGAGAGGTCCACTCCTACGGGAGTTGAGGGATTCACGAGGTTCAGCGTGAACCGTATTATCAGTGGGAAATGCGGGCCATTTTTGGTTTGGCGTTGTTGCGTTTCTCAGCGTAAAGAAGCAACGTTTTCGCGCGATTAAATAAATAATTGCGGCGACGAGCGTCTAAGCGTCAGCTGTTGCTCGCTCGTCGCTCGAATATTAATCGTTCGAGAGCCGTGGAGCGTTGCTCGTGAATTTCTTTTGTAATTTTCGGACATATGTTACGCGTTGTTTGTAACTTTTTGTTCTTTGTTTCTCTTTCTTTCTTTTTTTTTTATTCTTGTTGGTAAGCGTAATGTGATTTTTTTGAAATACGTGCAGGTTTTCGTTGTATAATATTTTGGTATTTCTAGCGAAGAATAAATTGGGTAAACATTAAATCGGAAGATCTCGTTAGGAAAAAATTAAAGATAAAGATAGTAAGATTCTCAATTTTATTGAATTTCACCCTTTCAACTTCCATCACGAAGAACGTGAAACGCAACATTCAAGGGCTAATCCTAATTTTTCACGATACTGCTTCTACGTTACTTGAGAACAGATTGCTCAGTCTAAAGTTTTAAGACTGTCTTTGACACGGAATTTCACAACAAATTCTTCCTATTTTCCTCGAACTTGAGACATTTTTCAACAGCACAGCAGAATTAATTCATGAAAAATAAACGTACGATTATTTGTGTATAGTTCGACAGCGAATTATGCTTTCGAATTTTTGTTTCGCAGACAATCATTTAAGCAGATATTTTCGTACGATATTTCATCGTTTGATAAACGTAATTGCAATCCGCAGCGAAGAGAGCAAATTAGACAAAGTGAATTTATACTTGAACAGCGGAAAGTTTAACACGTTTGCAGCATGACGTTTCAGGATTAATTCAGATTTAATTTTAAGCTGCGAAACGAATGAACACAGCGTAACTGATGTGTTTGGCTTCAGTCGGTTATACGTATATCTGAATAAATTAATGGAAACTAATTTAACGTTGGAAGAACTAGGTCAATAGAGTATAAAAGTATTATACGTGTTACATATAACTCTGGGGAATCCTGCTACGGAGAAATAATTACACAACTCCGTCGACACGAATTGAAGATAAACTTGAAGATAAAACGTGATAAAATGTAATAATTGTAATTTCACGTCGGCGGAACTATTTGTCCTCTATCGTGTTCCTTAATCTCGAACAGTTGAATTTCATTTTAATCGCTGTTCATGTAAAAATCGGCAGGGAACACGATAATTCTCGATTCGAATATGAATACACGATATTCATCTAGTTCACGGACGTTACTTTCCATTTCTGCGCCAAACGATCACTATTGTATAGTTGAACCTGAGCTACGAATGTTTGTGTATTTATAATTTAAATTTAAATTTACAGAGAATTTATGTAATGTATAAAAGCATTTAGTTTAAATCAATACATTTTTAACAACGAAATTTCGCACGTGTTCTGAACTATAAGTGCATGTAAAAAGAAAGCCTCAATTTCAGTGGTAAAAAAAAAAAGAAAAATGAAATTTAACAAATAAATTAATTTCATTTAATTTGCTCTCCATTTATAATATTTCATTATAATATCAGAGAACTTAGACATCTTTCTGATCGTAAAGATTTAAAAATTTTAAATTCATAAAAGCAAAGTTTCAGCAACCTATAACTCGTCACTTGTTTAATATAGTAACGCGTATAACTCGTTTGATATTATTTATTCGTTATTGCGCGATAAAACTGTAATAACGTTAGCAAAATGAGACCAAACAGGGTGATTGTGACGAACGAAAGATGATGGAAGATTATCGCAAAAATACTCGAATGATAGTCCATATTGCCACATTTTCCATTTAGGTTTGATCAATATTGAATTGGGCATAAAACGGGCCGTTACGTTCGTATTTTAGACGATGAAGCTTATATGCATAATTTTATGGCTGGAGGTGGCGGACAATTTACGGCCACGTTGTAAAGTTAATGACGTAAAAATTGTCTACTAAAAGTGTCTTTCGAAGTTGAACTTAACGTGTATCGAGTCTCGGCTTGTAAATTTTGTGTTTGCGGTAATTGCAACGATAGATATAAATTTACCACAGAAATTGAAACGTGGTATACTTGCTTGCTCGATGTTGGTTTGTCAGTACAATATAAAAATTACTTGGTCGAAAATTCGTGAATGTTATAGAAAATCAGTTTTAATCACTGAGTCCGACGAAGAAGATATTATGGTGAAATTCAATGAAATGTCATCAAACCATAACGATGAATAAGTAATTCACTAATAATAATCACTATTTAATAAAAATCACTATTTTCAGGTATTTCAAAAATGAAAAGGTTTCGGCGATTTTCACGATGCTGTCGAAATAAATATTGTGAATCAACAGGGTGAAACATTGATCCACGTGTTAACAGAACCACGAAAACTGTGAAATAATAAAAATCCACGATTGAACCGAGAGATTTGTGAGATTTTTAGTATTTTGAGACTCTTCGAGACACAGAGATTATCTCTTAAACGTTTATCACGTTTGTCACACGTTTGCTTCTCGATCGTTCACAATGTTCATCGAATTTCCGATTGTTTCCGACTCAACTCTAACAATCGTCATAAGGTTACAACCCCATTGAAAAGTCTCAGAAACGGTGCTGTATTTATTGAAAAATTGAGCAAACGAAGCGATATTCTTCGTTTACTCGTTGCACAAATCGAATGTCGATTTTATTACAAAATACGCAAAGTATTTCTTTACAGAATACAGAAAGAAGTTGTGTTCGATAGATCAACCGAACATCAAAGTATGGTGAAAATAAATTAAAAGTCTCGAACGTGAGCTTACGTGCTTTATTATGGCGTCTCAGGCAACACGTTCACGGTGCTTAACGAAATTCGCGCTACATTATTCGCCGGTGTGTCGAAGGCAACGCAAACGACACCGGCGAGAAAAACTCTACAACAGGATATTCACAGTGCATCGAGCCGCTTCAAAACGATTTATGACCACCGGTAAATTATGGCCCCACTAAATCCTGTTTTGTCAATACACATATACGCGGCGAGACATAGATAGATCGGCGGTCATTGTCGTTTTTGCGATCTCGCCATCGTGCAATACTGCTCCGTAGCCATTTTCATTCAATATTCATCGATATACTATAAACAGTTAACAGAGGGGGGGGGCGGAAGAGGGCTAGCGAACTCCTGTCGCGATAAATTGAGCGTTCCCTTTCTTCTCGTTTTTGTTTTTGCTCGCGAGCGAGAGGAGAAAATTTTTTTTCGCGTATCTGCTTTCTAATGGATTAAAGACCATGCATCATTGATCCCGCGGGTTTTTCCCGTGGTTTCGTGTCGTTGCAGTTTGTTGCGGCAGAATATTGAGGAACCGAAGAAGAAATATCGCATTTATTTGTGAAATGGAAATCACGGTGTCACAGAGATGATTTCTTGTAACGTAATATCGATAAATCGATTACTTTTTAAAATATCAGAATACTTGTAGCCAGTGGGCACAGAAATCACAATGACAATGAAAAACTTAAAAACGCGAAGAAATTCAGAATACCTAAAGAGAATAAAATCGATGCAACTTACTGAAACTTTTGCGCGATTAAAGATTTTTCCACTGTAATGAAAGACGAAGAATGACACTTGTATGGGCAAAGGGTTCGTCGTAAATTCAAACGGTGTTCACGGACATAGCCCAGATCCAGGCCAATATTAACAATAACAACGATATTTTAAATTACAATTTTCGAAAGAAATATCTGCCCGAAATTAACCAGTACGTCTTCCGAGGGAATTTAATCGTCAGCCACCGCATCGATTCCAAACCGCTACCACCTGATGAAAAATCAACCGAAAGAAATTCATCGGAATGACGAACGCGTTGCGGCGGGTGGTAGTGGATAGAGAATAGAGAGAGGGTGGAACGTGATTTACCACGGACGTCGGATTTAGAGGCCTGTAAATCGCGTCGGGTCGATTCACGGCGAGGATCGAGAGGCCCGATAACGATGGCGGCGGTTTTGCGGCCGCCACGGAAAATAATAGTTAGAGATAATTTTATCCCTCCCGTCGTATAGCAACCCTCCATCCCCCCTCCCCTGGCCGCCTACGGGGGCGGCTACGTAATTCCACGAAATCGCGAAATATCATTGCGGCCCAGGGAGCTGGTGTAACATGTTGCCGGTTCGTGCAGACCGGCTTAACTGCATCTGCTACCGCGAAACAAACTGAATACTAATAACCATCCACTCGCTTAGCTACTACTACCTGCCAGCCATCATATTACAACATTGAGTGCCAACTGCGCCTATTCGCGTGAGTAGACGCGACGTGGCACCCCTTCCCTGTATACGGGGTGTCGCACGAAGCGCGTTGCTATCCAAGCTGAAATCGTAGAATGGAGTTGTTTTTTTCTTTTTCTTTTTAGACTTTGGCAAAATTCACTGTGAAAGTTGCACCAGCCAGTGAAATTCGTTTCCGAGGAAATTCGTATTGTTTGTATTCGTGTATTTATGAGGTTATACATAGCAGTCGTGTATGATGAATCGAATGAGAATGAAGTTGATAAATGCGTATTTATGTATCGAAATTAATAAATAGCATTTATGTGCGAAATTATATAGGTATTATAATTTACGTACAAGCGTATGTACGAAGAATTATATGAATATTTACGTATAAAGCGAACGAATAGCGATGGATAATATGTCTTTATAGATGGAAGAGAAGTCTGCGATAAAGTGGTGAGAAAATGTGGCACACTTTGGAAAAGCAATGAATAAATGTAAAATATACTTCGAAATAGAGATTGATATCAATGATGTCATCAAGAATATTCTTAACAGTGATATTAAGTGATGTCCATTCATTGTTTAAATTAAATGTTTCATAAAAATTAAGTCTCGTACCATTTTTTCTGTCTACCACTTTAAATCACACAATATAATAATCATACACATGTGCGTGCAAAAATGAAGCAGCTACGCTTGATAAAAGAAGAATATTGAGAAATAATGCTGTTATATGAACAGTTCTAAGAACTTCTTTTTTATTATAATCATTGATCATTAATAATTACATAAGATATTTTTTTATTTACTTAACAATTAAATTCAATAATCATCAATGTACTCCAATAGATATTTTTCTTTCGTTTGAGCAACCATAATCTCGGATACGTCTATCATGAAACTGTAAAGAAATCATATGAAAAGACCATATCACGTGAAACCATATCCTTCGAAAAAGAAAGACAATCATCACAATCGTCTTTTATACCTTTCCGAACACCTATTTACTTAAAAATAAAATTCAACAATTATTAAATCATCCTCGTACTCTGATAGATATTTTTCTATTTCATCGATGTTGATGCTTGAGCGACCAAAGTCTCGAATAAAGACCATATCATGTGAAACCATATCCTTCGAAAAAAATAGACAATCATCAGGATCGTCTTTTATACTTTTCCGAACACCTTGTATACATTGGCGCGCGCTCACACGGTATCTGGCGCCACTGGATTCAATATCGAAGCAGGTTGCAGCAGCCGCTGACGAGCGTCGCGACACGTCGATGCTCGCTGCCGAATTAATTTCATATGTAACTACGCAACATTGCGGCCGCTTAGCGAGCTACGTGCCTGGAGAACACCTGGTAGGCCCAAATCCTACTCCAGGTCCCAGGTCTCGGTGGCCAGGTCTCGTTTATCGAATCGAAATTTCAATCAACGCTGCCGTGATCCCAGTCGAAACCGCTGACGTTCGTCCAGACGAAGTCGGTTTGAGTTGTCGTCGAGTTCGTTTGATGTGTTTTCGCGAGTTTGTTTAGGGGATTACTTCGGGACGTCGGGCCACACCGAATCGAGCAGTTTCGAACTGCTGTGGATCGATGTCGATTAGCCAGGTTATTTAGCTCGGCAATGTAAAAGAGATTAATCTCCTGTCGTTCGTGGTTTTCACCGTTTTCGGATAATTTTATTTTGTTGGTTGTACTTGTATTTTCGTTTCGTTCGCCTCTAATCCGTCGATATTAAAAGATCGCCGAAACGTTTCGTTCGATGACTACGAGATCGACGTCACGAGTCGACGCAGAGTATTCTGAATACTAAAACACTGTACACGAACGAATGAATAAATAGTTTCTATCTGGATCAAGCTTTACAAACTAAATTTGAAAATGATCTATATTTATTTGAATTTTCCATTATTCAAACAATTGTCTCAATGTCGATTCTAATCAAAGTGAAACGTGTGTGTTTCTATCGTCGTGCTTTGCATAAAAGTCGAACGTTGTAAAGTGAAGATACGCATGTTCATTGCAAAATAAACGTTTCCTCGTTGTAAGAATAAGAAGAAATGCGTTGAGAAGGCGTGAGACATTGAGTGTATTGAATTGAAACTAACGCGCCAAAGTTGAAGAAATTGACGGTGGAATGGATGAAAGTTCGCAACCGGAACAAGAGACGTTCGATTTCTCGCGGATGATCAGAGGCGGTGAGGAATTTCGTTCAACTATCGCGTGGCAACGGGATATCGTTTCGTTGAAATTATCGTTTATGCGGTTAATTTCGCAATTACGCGGTGGCTGGCCACGCGAGCGAATTAGAAGCGAATGATCCTTCGTTGATCGAATAAATATTACACACTTGCTTAATTTAATCACGTCGGCGGTGAAATAGTATCGCGATATTCACCGTTTAAATTATACCGGCCGCGTTGGCTCTCATTTTCCAATTACATCGCGGTCAACCGAACAAACTAAGTACACGTGACTGATTGAGTGACTTCGATGATTTACAATTACCATAATTTTCAGCGTATTATGTCCCCCCTCTTCGATCATGCTCAGCGCGTGACAAGCGCTGAAAATCACAGAGGCGCGCGATATTTGATATTGAAGGCATCGTTCCCTTTAGCTTCGCAATTAATTGCTTAACAACGCTTAAAAGATAACATATCGCGAGACAGAATAACATCAGAAGACGAGAAAGTCCACGAAACTGAATTTAATTTGCATTGAATTTATATTAAATCACGATGGCAATGTTATTAATGAACAGATCGAGAAGATAGATCTTCTTGGAGCTTTGAACATTTTGCTCACTTTGATCATTGGAAGATCAAAGCGGTCGTACAAGTCAAGAGGAACGTCTTTATGCAACATCTACTTACTTATATGCAAATGCGCTTCTGGCAGTTGGAATTGCTCAGAAACGTAGATGTTCTACGTCCGCGAAGTAATTTCTAGATTCTGACATCTGACGGTGTAAGAAAAAATTAAAAGCGTAACGTAAAAAATAATTACGAGTCCAACGAGTGCGTTAAATCGAGAAAAAAAATTCGATGCCGTAATTCAATCAGTTTCTTTGAAGTCTCAACACCCCGGAAATCTTCTCACGTTAGAAACTGATTTTGATACTGCCATCTTCGTTTTATTCTAACTTTCAAAACCGATCTTCACAAATTACTGCAGAATATTACTGCGGAATATAAATACTATGTGAAGTTATTTTCTAATTTCTCATCGACAGTTTCGTTCAGACGTACAGGCGCAAGAGCTGTTAATCGAGAGTTTCAATCGAGAGAGCGAAATCCTCCAAGTGTCAGGGAGCAAAAGAAAAGAAATCTAATAAAGCAACCACGATTATCAACAACTGTAGCTACCTTCTTTTCATTACTGTCACTTACCAGTTAGCAAAGCACGCCGCGTATATAAATGGTCGAGAACTTTCTTTCTCGTCGATAGGCCACAATGAAAACGCTTACCTGAAACAGAGAAAACGCGAGGTTTCCTATTAACGTCTTTCCAATTCTCGCGTATGTGTGTTGCTTGAATTTACGATTACACGCGCGCTATTCCGCGAATTTCAATTCACGGTGATTGGTATCGAAGGCTCCGTCCCCCACCTGTAAATTTATAGTGGTTTAATCGTTGTAATGCAAACGCGATATCGAACGGCAAACAGATCAACAACGTTTACCTTACCCTCGCTTTCACCGTCACCGTTGAAATAGACCATTTATATTCTCACGCCCTTTGTTTCCGCGGTTTCTTTTGTTCAACACACGCATTTACCGCGCCCGATGTGATGATCTCGTTTCGCTGGAAATTCTATCGGATTTATACTATCCGCGGAAAGGCATTCGCAGCGGGGATAATCGATACAGAGAGAGAGAGAAAGATAGAGAGCGAGGGGGGTGGTGGAATCGCCTGCATCGAATTTGTAGAGGGAAATTGAAAATGAAAAAAAAAAAAATGCTAATGTCACTTACAGAGTGAAGCCGACACGCGGCCGAGGAATTTTTGTTTCGAATTTGCGAACCGGCGCTTTTGTTGAGGGGAAATTAAAATTCGTCGACAAAAGAGACGTTAAAAATGAAAAAAATGTTGATGTCACTTACAGTTAGCAGTCTCGATAGTCGATACAGACGAGGAGCTTGATATTCGTGTGCCAGATATTTGTTAGGTGAAATTAAAAATACAGAATGTCAGTACCATTTTAAATTCATCTTTTCACGATTCCATTTACGCTGTGCTTTTTTATTTTTTTTTTTTTGCTTTGCTTTTTTTTCTTCTTCTTGACGATGTGATGTTCGTAATGGGTCGAATTTAAATTTCGTGCAAAATTTGACGTAAAATTTGATACCGTTTCGATATCGAAGTAACGTCTCTGCTGTAACAAGTATGTCAGAAGTGCATGAACGCGTGTAATAAATATAATCACTTACAACACTCGTACAAGTTCAAATACTAAATGAATACGTAGTAACAAAATATATAGATTCATAATCAATACGACGGTACAATATTCCCTCAGTTTTCAATTTTTATTTCCATCAAAAATCGATAGACAGATTTTGAGAGCTCAAATGAATTAAAATCAAGTTATTTAACGATTTCTAGTTAACCAGCACACAGTCGATGGAATAATTTCAGAATTTTCAAGATTTCTAGAAACCCACAATAAAACAAGAAAAAGAAAATTCACCACGAGCCTGGATCCTGTTTCCCTTATTAGAAATATGAAAAAATTTTCATATTCACCAACGAAAAGTTAAAACAAAGCCAGACCACAACTACAAAAAAAAAAAGAAAGAAAAAATAAAACGTGCGCAGAGAAATACTTCCTAAACGAGAAAAATACTCCAAGAAAATGCTGGGACCTACAATTTGGTTTAAAAATCGAGCAGTGATACGAATAATCGAGCCACGTATTCCACGTTGAAGTATGGTAATCTGGATCTTAAGTAGCGTGATCGGTCCGAGTCGATCGGAAGCTGGCACGGAGCTCTCCCTCGGAGGAGAAATTTTCCTTCCGGTGAGGCGCGCGCGAATCCATCCTATCACGGCCGGCGTCGGATCGCATTTCGAATTTATCGCCTGGCAAGTCAACGTGATCGATTCTTGATGGTTTTCGGCGCATCTCCTTCGCTCCATCTCCTCTGCCACATAAATCCGTTCGCGGCAATTACGGTAAAAGTTTCGTTAATAATTAACCCGCTGCGGAGGCCTTCGAGACTATCTCGAACGTCGTCCGGTATCGCGATCGAGCTGTTTGCGATCAAATTCTTGTTCCAACGATGTGCGACTGAAATTATCGAGGATTTAGAGATTTACGAAGGTTTTAGACTGTGCATGACAAATGTATAAATAATATTGTAATCGAAGCGGTTAGAGGAAAATGATACTGTCTTAATAAAAGTCTTTAAGATAATTATCTTAATAATATTAATCCATTGGAAGAAACGACGAAATTTCTTTTCATTTCAAGGGAAAAATTAATCAAAATTTGATAACTCTATTAGTTCCACTAGTTCTCGACATTTTTTTTTTTATCATTTGATCTATAATAATTTCCGAACGTCAACAAATATCGAATCGAGTTTGTGCAAAACCTATTTCATGAATTTTATCGCGAAAATCTGCGTGCCACATCGACGATACATTGCAGTTTCATGATGCAGAAAAATTTATCACTGGTAAATCCATGGAAATATTGTCGTTTGTTTTCTCAGTTTGTTACAATACCTCTCGTGCATTAAAAATGCCCCATTATCTTTCAAAAATGTATCGTTGTTTTTCAGTTCAATGCGACACGTGAAGAATTGGAGTTTCCTCCCCCAGCGTTGTCTGACGTATTACGGAGCTACTCTACTTGTTGAATACCTCGCCCGGTATCTGATGTTTCCACTTTTAATTAAGTCTCACATTACCCTATAATTACACAGCTCATAATTTCCTTCACCGAAATCTCTCAAACTCGAGATCGTATCGCGTTCGCTGTTTATACGTATATTTACGTCGTTCCTAATTCTTGTACAAACGCAACAACGTTAATTAGCACCACAAACTCGATCCCAACGATTTGATATGAAAACTGCTTTCACCTGCGGGCCTTCGAAACTATCTAGAAACACAAATAATAACAACGGACGACGCACTTGTTCCTCAATTGAAGTTTGTTACCACCTTTACTACTCGGGAACGGAGAAACGCTAACGAAATCACGAAGAATACTCGTCGTTCGACACGACGTAATTGCACTTGAACGGAGTGCTTCGAGAGATTCTTATTTTTCTCTTTTTAAATTAAAGACACCTCTATCGAGCAATCCGATTGAACAGAATTGAAAAATATAAGCAAAATGAACTTTGAACAAATGTTAAATCTTCGTTAAATGTTCGTGCTGAAAATTCGAAAGCTTCGCCGACGATGAAGATGTTTCGAATGTTGATTGATGTTTGACAATCGACGTGTCTTACGTCGAAACTCACAGAACTTATGAAACAACGAACAAATTGTCGTTTGTGAATCGTCGTAATAAGGCAAGTGTCGTATTAGCGAGCGGAGAGAACATTAGAATCAACATGGCGGTCTGAGTCATAATTAAAACAAGCTCCGTGATGGAGATCGGGCCACTGGTGGCGTGGAGTAGCCAGGATTAAATTGAGTGGCGCAACGCGCAGCTTTCGAGGGCCGCATAATGCCGCGTGACCTGTCGGGACCTCGCGTGTAAAACCCATAACTAACCTACAAATACCCCCTGAAAACTTTTGTCGTGACTTTTGCTCGGCATCCGGTGGACCGCGGTGTCATTAAAATGGCAAAAGGAAACGTCTGCTGATAAACGGGTTCGAATATTCCCGGACCGACTGGAACACTTTCATTTTTATTGCAATATACTTTCAAATATTTCTTCGCCTCCGGTGGCGTGTAAAATGGAACGTTCTGATTTTTACTGCAGTAATTTTTTAAATATCTTTACTACTAAAATTTAATATATATATATATATATATATATATATATATATATATATATATATATATATATTCTTTTAATTATTTCTGCTCTGTGTTTATTTCGTTAAAATTGTTAAATACTCTTAAAAAAAGGAAATGATTATAAATGATTGAATGAAATTATATATAGAAAGAGAAAGAGAGAGAGAGAGTTTGCAAGATTGATACGAGATTTTGTATAAATTAATTTTCGCTAATAAATTAGTAAATTTGGTAATTTACAATTTCGTCGATCGTTAGTCAATTATTTAAACAGACAGAGAATTTAGGAAGTACTCAGAACAATGATCATTTAAATAAAATCATCCGTGTTATTACGAGAATGTCTATTACGCGGACAAACGTCACTGATATATTTCTAAATATTTGAATCGTTCTTCAAACGGAGTTCCTTTCGTATTCGAGTGGACGTCCTAAAAATGTCAGGGCGAGGAACGCGAAAGATTTATGCCGGGAGATATTTTGGCACTAAAAACTTTAATTTCCCGCTAACAATGTGTCTTGTATGTTATATCTGCGCGATCTGCAACTTTTTTCCACAGTCGATGTACATTGCAACAGTTCGCAGTGCTGCTCGGCCGATGTTGTGTTTCTAATATCGCATCAGCGTTCCAGTTTGCAAAGTTCAAATATTCAACTGTATATTATTAACACATTCTGTGTCATTTGAGCCGCCGGTGGGCACGGACGGTAGTCACGAGCAAAATATTGCGTGCCATTTCGCCCGTGTATCAGAAATTCAGCGGTGCCACAAAAAGCTATTCGACAGTGCTATAAAGATCCTTGTTTCTTCTCTTGCTAGAAACTTTACACTCGGTAAAAATTGAAAATATCAGTTAATCAGTAATTCAATCAAATGTTATATAATAAGTGGAAGTTAAAAGCAGTTTCGAAGCAAATCGAAATTAACGTGAATTAATGTAAATTAATTTAACATGCTCCGGATACATATTGGATATCAAATTTTAATTACACTACGCTAAACAACGACGCTCTCTCTCGTATTTTCAAGCGCACGCGCTCTCCATTCTATTAGCCTACTATCGAATTCATGAAATCTATCGAGCCAATTGAACTACTAATAAACAGGATTATTTATTGATATCATTGCCATTTAATAAATACTATCTGCTCTGTAACTAAGTAGATGTATTATTGTTTGCTAAACGATTTGGTTCAACTAATCCTAGCATTGGTTCGTCCAACCCGAGCAGCCATATTGTCCTATTTAAAAAGTTTTCGATTTTTAATCAAGTCAATATTCGTCTTGGATGGCGAAATTTTTTAACGAATTAAATTCACCTGTTTATCTCTCAGAAACGTGTGTTATTGATAATTATTATTAATAATTTGATATAATAATGTAATAATGTAGTATCGAAATTATTGTGTATAGTTATATATTTAGTTTCTTTTACTTTTAATAGATGGCCTGTTTACTGAAGATGCGTGAATGAAAAGTATGAATGTGATGTGAGAGGCGCAGCGTTGGCATTGAGCGCTTTTCTTTTTGAAAAGAGGAAAGTCGTGCGAGTGAAAAAAAAGAGTCAGCAGAGAGTCGAAAAAGAGTGTTGAATGAGCGTGGTTAAGAAAGTGATAATTTGTGTTGTATATTAATTGTGTCGTTTAAGTTTATTCGAATTATTGTTGTCTGTTTTGTGTCTATCTTGTATTTATCGTTTGTTGTTTTGTTTCCGTTTTCTTTATTATTTAATATAATAAATCATTTAAATTATATCACTACAATAATAAAGGTTTATATTTATATTACGTATAAGTAATCACAGGCAAAATCACCAGTCTGATTTTTTAATTTATCGGAAATAATTCTACGGAAAACAATCGTGCATCAAACG
The DNA here is from genome assembly GCA_032399595.1 of Tetragonula carbonaria. Classification (NCBI taxonomy): domain Eukaryota; kingdom Metazoa; phylum Arthropoda; class Insecta; order Hymenoptera; family Apidae; genus Tetragonula; species Tetragonula carbonaria. Next base: position 11,550,260 of record JAUCRC010000002.1, read on the forward strand.
ATACAAATTGTAATCAGCCACGTTGATTACTTGGATTACGATCACTCGCGACAATAGTTACCACGTGTAGTACTTCATAGTACTTGAACAACGACGCTTTTCTAACAACGCTGCCTTCCACCGAAGAAGTTCAATAAAGTAACACAAAATCATACGAACGGCCGCGTAACTTTTATTGGAATTCATTTCAAAGTTACGCGATTATCAACGAAGTTGAATTGCACTTCAACGTCGTATTCAAGCGTGAAAGTTTCTCGATCGTGGCGGCGTACAATCTAAAGGGTAATGAGAAGGAATCGCCGAAAGTGGCGCGAAGAAGCGTCGAGTCTTCCAAAACGAAGAAAAAAAATACAACTCTAGCAGTTTGTACGGAATTTTCATTCACGTGACGAATGGGCAACGATACTTTTCCTATTCGCAAAATTCGCCCGTTCAAGCGAAACGAGAGAATTTCAAACGACTGATGACTATGTTATACTTTCGACGAACTATTTCAATAACTGGCTCGGCAAAAGTTTAAAATACTTTCGTGATTGAATGTGCCGCGTTTTCTTGCGAAACGCGTTGTCATTTAAATTTTTGTTTCATTTTTTGCAAAAAAAAGAGAAAGAGAGAGAGAAGAAAGGGAGAAAGACGAGATAACGACACTGGAATAACAATGTGCGCAAACGAATTTAAATCTCTTCCGAGAGTTTAAATCCCTTCGTTGTTCGCGTAGCACTTATTAAATTTTCGTTTAAAAAATGGCCACGTGATGAAAGAAGGAAAGTGTTTTCTAGATAAAAGTCGAGAAGAACTAACTAGACAGACTATTAATGACGAGTATGAAATATTTCTAACTCTAGAAAATAGAAGAAGCGTCGATATCTGTTTCATGTACATTTTCAGTGGATTTACAAATTGATCCCAAAATCGTATCTAAAGTCCGTGGACTCGAAAAGTAGCAAGTTGAAATAACTTAATTTCCAAATGGCAGTGTTTTTAAAATTAATTCTTCTTCGATTGAAAAATTTCATTGAGAAACTTAACAACGATCAATGAAGTTGAATAGGAAAAAGGAAAGAAAGAGGTATTTTGCGTTTTTGAACTATCGGTCCGTAGCATAATAATTCTGAAGCCAAACGCTAAATTGATCACGTGTCTAAATTCACGTGTATTTAGTGAATTTTGGAACCTAAATGTTCCGTTACATGCCAATAATGCGCCCATCAAACGCCATCATTTTCTACGATTGTCGTGTACGATTCATCCTCGTTAGGTTCTATATTTAATCGTACAAGCTAAGCGTATTACGTACTGCCATTATAGTTAATCTAATTTCACGTAGGACCGCTCATAAGCTGATTAATCAGGCTAATCCTGAAAATATAACGCTTTCTATCTTACAATTAGTATCAACAAACAAAGTCGATAGAAGTAATTTGCACAATTAAGTAATTTGCTTAATTTTCGAAATGAACTTGTGTTTAAAACATTATAACTGTACGTTTGATTGAATATGTATAATTAATGTCTCGATGCCATGAAAGAATATGTTTGGATTGCCTCAGGAAGTGTATTATCAACCATATCTTGCATATGCAAACATAAGATAATATTTATTAACACAATAACGCAAGATATGAAATTAATTGGAAAGCACACACGCGGTTACATGTCGCCATACTGAATAATAGTAAACCAGCCAACGAGTGTACGTGAGTATATATGAATCAATGTGATAGTTATATCATTGACACTGGAACTAGTAAAAATGGTCAAAATGACCAATTTATAATTTTTGTTGAATACTTGACCGATGTAAAACAGTGTATTATTAGAGATTTTAAATGAGATTTTTCGTCAAATGTATAGACAAAAGCTTATGTACTTTATCGTATCATAAATTATTTTATTTTTATATCATATATTTTTTATTTCTCTTCTTCTATTTCTGATGGAAATTTTTACGTTTCAATTGCAGGTAGTTCTAACGTCAACGAAGGAAGATATCGTTGCTATCGTTGCGAATAAAATATTTACTTACTCGAAGAAATTATCGTTTCATTCCCGGAAAAATGTACGAAGAAGGTCGCCAGAAACTAAACTCTCTCTCTCTCTCTCTCTTTCTCTCTCTCTCTGGTAAGTAATTTATAATACGGACAACATCGACAACGTAACTCTGTAACAGATATATCCACGTATAGATATTAACCAATAAGTTCGCTGTTGCGCGACACAAATTTCTCGAAAACGGTTTCCACGTGAGAAATCTCATCTGGTGCCGCGCGCGCGCGCGCGTTCACTGGCATCGGCAATAAACAGCGCGGTGGCCGCACCTGACCGGCAATGGCTCTCCATTAAAAGCCGGTATAAATTCGCGGCGTAATTACGAAGAAATCTTCCGGGTGCTGCGCGTAGTTCCCGATGTTTCATGGAACTCGGACAGAAACCGGGCACGTTTCTCCTTCGGCCGGCGTAATTTATGACCGCGAGATTGCAGCTTGGTAATACGGTAATGGTAAAAGGGCAAAGGCCGCCGGTTCGGTGGCATCATTAACGTCGAGTAGGATATTCAGGCAGTTTCGCAGCCTCGCTGTGTCGCTTCGGTTTCATCCACGTATCGGCTGCAAAAGCGTGCGAAGATTTCTGCATGCAGAAAGTGCTTATCATGTTCTGGCCATAGACAGTAAGGCGGAGGAATTATACAGAGTGAATAGAAAAAAAAAGAGTAACTTCTAGCTGAAACATGGAAAAATGTCCTAACGAACGTGGGTCGAAAAATCGATAGTTTCAACGTTACGAACGATTTTTCGTTTCAGTTGAAATTCTTGTGAAAAAAGTTAGAATACATCCGGGAAAGAGTACGTAATTCTTTAATGCGAAGGTACACGCATGAAAATGGAAGGAGGACACATAGAAAATGAAGGAATTATGAGATAAATCACTACTTACTTACTTATAGTATGATAGTTCTCGAAGAGAAGAAATTCGTTTCTTCAAACGAAAAAAATTATTTATAACTTTGAAACTATCAATTTTTCGACCCATGTTTATAATCTCTTTCTTCATATTTCAGCGAGTACTATCCATCCTGAAAATCATGAACCTTTTTTTCTATTCACCCAGTACAGATTTAAGAATGCAGTTGAAAATTTTTATATTCGTACCGTGTCGAAGATCAACTGTGAAATATTTTTCGCATCGTGTTACACGAATACATTTGGATTATTATGGAAATCCATAGCTTCGGGAAACCTTAAACGCGAGACGAGAATTGCTATACCTTTGGACTCAAAAATTAAAGATAAATGTACGAGGTCTAGTCTGGTAATGAAAGAACGCAAAGTTTCTATTGTTATTACATACATTCGTGTAAATTTACGCAAGTCTTGTGTAATAAAGAATATGCAAGTTACCACAGATGACAGTTCCTTGAATTTAAGATAGTTCGTTCGAAGGATTCGTGAAACTCCGATTCCGATTTTTAATTTCAATAAAAATCACCGTGATTCTACGAAACAAGCTGTCCTCGTGCAAACAATTCGCGTATAATATTACGAACGTAATGAAAGAAACACGATCTGCATGTAGATTCGTCAATCAAATAAATCGTAAACAGTTCCGCGAAAATCAAAGCCGTCCGAAATCTCCCTCGCTGAACCGAGTTTTTCGCGATGTTATTTCGCGATCCGACGAATCTGCATGTAGATTCTATTTCACAAAACTAAGAAATTCGCATTCGAATACGTAGGATGATAATTTACCCCGGCGGGGTAATTGCCAATCGTTAGATTCTATTTCGTCGAAATACAAATTCGCGAAGATAATTGCTTAATTCCGAAGAGATTGCCAATCGTTAGAGACGACATCTAATTTGAAACAGGAAACTGATTTACGAAACGCACATTTTCCTGCTTTATGAAAATTCGCGAAAACGTGTATACATATATATATATATTTAGTTTCTCGTATTAGCTGATATCCTACTCACAAATGAGTATTAAGCCGAGTTTGTTGAGCGGTCGTGTCGAAAACTCTGCTCAGTCCTTGGTGGGTTTGCGCTCGGCGAAACCGGACCAGAGCTTTTAAAGCTCCGGAATTTGCCGCGCTACGGGAAATTTTGACCAGCAAAATGAATTTCAAGGTTTATTAAGCGCGACGCGTGCCCTGGGTCGCCGGAACGAAAGTATGTAATACGTTCTGATAACAAGCGGGAACGAGCAAGTGACATAATTGCGAACGAAATGGCTACTCCGTGCTTCCCAGATAATCGTACGACGCGCGAAATTGTTGGAAATTTTCGAATTTGAAGATTTTTCTATTTTTTCTTTTCTTTTTTCAATATTCTACGAGTGTTCGTTGCTGAATGTAAAGTTCCTTCGATAAAAAGAGGATGAGAAAGGATTTACGTCTTTATTGGAAGTTGCACAATTGTTCAATCTTCTGTTTAATTGCCTCGATATCTCTAATTGCTGACCACCACTTGGTCAATTGCTAACTCTCGTAAGATTCCGAAGGATTGGATTCGTTTATCACACTGATTTGACCGTTCGAAGCTTCACTTCGAAGATAAGCAAAGTCAGCGTTTATCTACACAAATTCAAAGCGCGAAACTTCTTATCTCCGAACCACATTTACTTTCTTTATTTCACCTTCGAGAAAGTTTAATTAAAATTAAGAATGATCCCTCGATAATAATAACTAATAATTGATCTAATCTTTTCGATCCGAGATCAAATATGCCGATTAAGAAAATAAAATATTTAAAAATTCGATATTTCGTAGATAGTTTTCGATAACTTTATCATTCTAGATAATAATTAGATATTACACTTGCATCTTGTCTCTCAAAAAGTTTCGACGTTTTTTCTCCCGCGAGAGGAGTTTCCCCATTTTTCGGGGAGCCGTAAATCCCGCAACGTCTAACGAGGCCGTTTTCATTATTTCGCCAGAAATTAAAACGACGTGCCACGGAAGAGAGGGCTACACGATTAGCCCGTGCAGGAACGCAATATACAAGCGCCTGCAGAAATTCCCGAGGCGGGTAAGCCGATTTGCCTGTCTGCCTCGCGCGAGACACGCGATTAATTTTCCAAAATCAATACAGCCGAGAGAGAGAGAGAGAGAGAGAGAGACGAAATTCCACCGATCATCACGTCTTTCCGATTTTTCATTGGCATCCTCGTGCGTTAGGTTGACGATGAAATCGCGAGGTACGATGAGGGTTTGGTACTTCGACACTGGGAATCGTCAGGTAGCGACTTCTTACTCGGACTCGTTTGTCGATTAAAACGAGCCATCGATGCTAATGGAAATGTCCCGACTGAGGTCATTAAATGAACGACCTCGACCTATCGATTGGAACACAGCGGGATAAACCATGGTGTCGATGAATGAAACGTAATTAGGCAATCGTAGTATTGATGTAATTTGATTATTCATCTATTGTTTATTATCATTTATTTATTCAATTTATTTGTTTAGATTTTTTTTACCATGGAGAAATTTATATAAACTTTAAAATCTCTAATTGTAGAACAAAATAAATTATTTAAGATTAATTTTACATTTAATTCCTGTAAATTTATTATTTCTTTAATTTATTATATTTAAATAGTTTAAATAAAACATTGAACTGCGATTTCAAAGGTATAAAATTATATTTTAAATTATCATGAAAATATCAATTTTTAGAATTATATTATTTCTTTCAAGATTATTGATATTACTTTTTATAATATATATACAATTTAATTTTAAATAATGAATGAATTTTAGAATGAAATATTTTAACAATAAATTCAATACGTAAGGGGGTGACTGATGCGAATTAATCTTCTGTTGCGATTGGACGAATTATTGTGAAAATTTCCTGTTCTTACTTTTCAGGGTAAAGTCTTTTGATTTAAAAAAGAGAGTCTCTGTTTTCTTCAAACGTATAGTAGAAATCATCTTTTTTAGCCTGCAGCGAGATGACTGGCATTAAAAATTTCAAATGATCCAATTCCTGCGATCAGTGTCACTTGGAAATCTGAGTTATTACTGTTATTTAATATGTAGGAGAGTCTACGAATAATTTCTTAATTTCCAAATGGCCAACGTCGGTATTACCAGAGGATGAAAACAATCGGTTTGTAATTTTCCATAAAGATCAACATTCAATTGCAATGTGAAATCATAAGATTAACGGGATTAATGCAATTTCATGAAAATTATTCTTAACGCTGCACATTAATAAATTATACTGGAAGATTGAATTACAAATTCATACGATTCGCAACTGTATGTTCCACTGATTTTCAGCCTGCAGGTCTTACTTTCTCTCGTTTCGTACAAGTTTCATACAATTTATGTTCCTTATTAGATTGACAAAATAAAACCCTGTGTCACCCTGTATTTTCGTGCTCTCGTTCCACTTTACTTGCTTAATCCAATCTTTCTTACGGCCTCGATCGTCCATAGTTTTTCCCTTAATTCTTGAAAATTCCTTTGCCCTCGACGTGGATAAATCGCGAGCACGAGACAAAGAGAATCAGCTTCTAATCATGCGAATTTAGCCAACCAGTGAACTCTCTTCTGCATCCCGTTACAAGTCTTCCCGTTCCTATCACTGCCCGGATTCACTGGCCCCGAACATTCTCAAACCACAGTTCAAACCGCTATTAAGATACCCGCGCTAAGATAGCAGAAATCCCGATTTGTGTACAATCGATACGAGGGCCAGGGGAGGGGGGTGAAATTAGCGAGATAATTTAGACCGGCAATCGAGATAAGCAGCACCTCCTCTATCGGAAGTGAATGCCAGCTTTAACGGAATTGGTGGCTGAGATTTCGAAAACGAGAACCAAGAACCGAACGAAGAAGCGAACGAGCAACGACACCTTGACCTTATTTCCGCGAGTTTACGTACTCGCATGCGTATTCCCAGGCGATCGTTCACGAAATCACTGTTAATGTACTGTGATAATTTTTCATAACGCTCGATAACGCCGAAAAAAAATGCTTTTCGCGGCTTGCGATTCTTGTCTGCCGCTTTACCGAGGCCGATCGGCCAACCAGATAGATCCGGCGCGGTCAAATCGGCATGGCACGAACTTTCGCCGTTCTATTCGTGCGATTAAAACACCTTAAAACCTTCTCGGGCAACCAAAGAGAGAGAGAGAGAGAGAGAGAGAGAGCTGATGGTTCGCCGGAGGCTTTCGCTGAACTTTCTAATTAGGGCTTGGAATTAGAATCGGTACAGTGATTATTGTTGACATCGATTGTTTTGTATATTTAGAGATAATTATTTCGTATATTTTTGCATTACAGTGAAGTGATTGTAGTTGACATTCGATTGTATATTTCGAAATAATTATTTTGTCCATTTTTGCATTAATTCTTCGAACTGATATATTAATGCTAGAATTACCGACGATTAAAGCATAAAATTTCTATCAGAGACAGTAAAGAAAGTTAGAGAAAATAGAAAACCAGTGATAAGAAATATAATACAATGGAGTACATAAACTTTTGTGAAAAAAAATCATTCAAGTCCCTAAAAAACACACGCTTCACGTCTATAAAATGTAATTAAAATTATGAATTGGTCATTTCGATCACTTTTAGTTAAAATAGCTTGATCACTTGATCAGTTAAAATAGCTCTAGATGATCTTTGATCACTTCTAGTTAAATTGTAGCTCTAGCGTTAAAATACTTGCAGTTAACAAAAACATGAATTTTATTTAGTTTATTTATTCAATAAACACGGTCGCTCAATGTTGTTAGGAAATCAACATTAAAAACGACTTTCTATCCAGAAATTAAAAAATTAATCATACAATTCAGTCGAGGTTTAGCTGAATTTACGTGATAAAATTGGCAAAATCGAACGAAAAGATTTATTCTCATTGAAACGAGAAAGAAACAGAGTATCATTCGACGTATCACTGAATGAAGATCACAGTATAGAAAAAAATTCGGAGAAACCGTGATTCACGAAACAAATTTTAAACAATATTCATACACTTCTTCCATAAAACAAATTTGTTTCCTAGGTTCAATTAGGACGACAACAATGAACGGCGAAATTTTGCTCGATGAAAATTAATTTTCATTAAGCCTTCGACAAAAGTGTTCAGCACGATTATCTTCGATTTCTATTTAGATAACATTCATTCGATTTATTTGCGATTCCGTTATAATATTAACACAAATACCGCCAATCACGACGAAATTTCATCTTCTGCGAACGAAAAGATGAAAATTATAATACGATAAAAGTTCAATCTTCGAACTATCGCGTGATTCGTTTGGAAGATTACCGCGAAGCACTCGAAAATTGTAAACTTTCGCCGTGTCTCGCGCAGATCTGATCTGCCTACTAATTACTTAAATTGCTTTAACTCGCGATCGGGAGTTTCAAATACATTCCACGTGCCACGGTATCCGCGAAATTTTCTTTCGCGGGAGGCAAGAACCCTTAGGATTTGGGCCCGGAGAATCCCTCAGGACACTTTCACACGTCTGTCAGCGGACGTGAGAGGAAGTTTCCTCGGGGCAATAAAATGCAATTCGCGACTGAAAGCTTCGTGCTACCGTAGGAGAATAATACCGAATTTTCATAGTCACAAACGAACTTCTCACTTTCTTCTAGCAAACACGTACGCACGTGTACAAGATGAAAAATAGAACGACTCGCTCGATCAATGATAAAAGCACACTAATGGATGCTTGTTTTTGCAACAGAGAAATTGAGAGGAATTGACAAAAATCGACTCTGCAGTGGAAACAGAGAATACCGTCGCATTCGGCAAACACGTGTCGGCGCTTTCTCTCGTGAGGTGCAGTTTCCAACGTTTTGCTGAAAAGCTTGAAAAGCAAAAATTCATCGCAACCGTGACCATTTTTTCCCGCGATGTCAGCGGTTGGAATGAAATTGAACGTTGAATATAAACGTACATTCAAACAGTGAAACTGTAACTATCTGTATGATAGAATAGTATTTTTAATTAAATGTTAATCGGGAGAAATTCAGTGATGACCTCGTTCGATTCTTTCCTCAAATATTTTCTTGATAATTGATAAGTAGAATTTAAATAATGCATAATGTTGTACTGAAAGATACAACACTTGTCATCACAAAAGTTTAATGATTTCCTCATTTTCCACTTTCAAGTTATTCTCTCATTAAAGGGTTAAACTACAATTTTCATCATAGTATACTTAATCGTATTTATGCTCAATTTTATTTGAAACAAATTATTAATCATACCTCAAATAAAATATTTATTCTTTAAATGAATACAACAAACAACGCAAAGTGCCGCGAAGAAATATTTCTGTCTTCATTCGAATTAATAAAAAAAATTATCCGACGTGTACGTTGGTCAGTGTCAGTGTCATAATTTGTTTGTTAAGTTTCACTTGCCGATGAGGATACCAAGTCCAAGTTCTTGGAACCGATTTTTGTCGAAGAAGATAAGAAATTTTTTAAACACGCAACCACGACTTTGACTGGAAGATGACAAAAGATAACCAAACAAAATGGCCAATTTTATTGTTTTTGTTTGTCGTAAAAAAATTCTCCTTTTATTTGCACACGAAGAAAAAAGATACAGTTACTTTCTGGCCAACTTAATGCTACACATTGTTCATTAAAGCTCTAGATCAGGGATGGCAAATAATTTGATTTGATCGCTGTGCCAAATTTAGATAAAAATTAATTTCAATTTTCTTCCCGTGCCAGTAATCCAATATTTATTACATATAAATAAACATATTGCATAATATAAGTTCATGTAATTATATTTATTGAATATAAAGAAATAGTACAAAATTAAAATATAAAAGTTAATGTTACAATAAATTTGAATTTTTAGTCAAATTTTTAATGCATGCATAATAAAATATTAACGAATGCAAGGCCAACTTGGTGGCAAATTTTGAAAGATTTTTGAAGTAAAATCGTTGCAAAATCTGTGAAGGGTTTCAGTGCTACATTAACTAGAAATTTAAAAAGTACAAGTTTAAGAAAAAAGGTTTGTTACATAAAGTTGAAGTTTATCACATAATTTTTTTTTCATATAATTTTTTGGGAGCCGTAGGAAATCTCTTGCGTGCCATGTATTTGCCAACGCTGCTCTAGATCGTACTCGAACGAAGCTCGTCGTGAAACGCGTCTCGAGATCTCGAGTTGATTAAAAAAAAATTCACGACTCGATTCGAAATTTTTCGAGTCCCAGTTGCACGACCAATTGTACCTTCGAGAAACTTGAGAAACATTTCCAACCTAATCTGACCGAATTTCTTCGATTCTCCTCCATGTGTCCCACGTGTTCGTTGTGTGACACGCCTGACGATTCATTTATCGCGCTTCGTATCTCACGGTTGTACGACCGGTTACAGAAAGATGCAAATGAGGAAGCCATTGGCGAACGTGGATGCTCGACGGTTTGTATAATTCATTCGTATATTTGAGCAGCGCATACAAGAGCGTTCACCGATACCGGACACGTCGCCATAATGGATGGAAGCGTCCGTCGAACGCTTGATACATTTAATCAATCGAACGGTCGTCGATCGACCACGGAATTGCATCCGCCCTCCGGACCCAACTTCGCTTTTTCCCGAAATTGATGAACTCAGGAAGCGTCGAGAACGTTACGGCGTTCCGGTGAATTTGGATTTCGCGGTTTACCGTGACTCGCGTTACTTCTCGTTCTCTTTCACGTCGTGTCGCTTTCCGGAAACGATTCTTCCAGTGTTTCGTAGAACGACACTGTCGAGACAGTTTGATATTTTTAATATTTCAATTCGGTGTTTATTCGAGCGTTATTCTTAAATTTTTAATTCAATGACAGTGAAATTTTTAAATCTCCAAATAAAATACTTGATGTGAATATTAATGAAATAAATAATATTTAGTAATGGAACACTTGTTGTTAGTAATAACACGACAGTAACTGGAAATTTATTAATTTAAGCTTCAGTCTTGAAACGAATATATATACTGAAATGACAATTTTAATTCAATGACAGTGAAATTTTTAAATCTCCAAATACTTGATATGAATTTTTAAATCTCAAAATACTTGATATGAATATTAATGAGATAAATAATATTTAGTAATGGAACACTTGTTGTTAGTAATAACACGACAGTAACTGGAAATTTAACTTAACTTCAGTTTCGAAACTGAATATATATACTGAAATGACAATTGTCACGAGTCCACCAGTAAACACGGAAGAATCACTCTCAATTCTTTCTCTTTCTCTTTTACCGTTCGCGAACGTAACTCAGCTCAGTCAGCTCTCGGGAAGAAGAAATCACGTTCATAACGCTTCCATCTCGCGTAATCGCGAGTCACATTAAGCTCAACAGTATCATCGCGGAAATGTCCAAAGATTACAACAGCCCCTTAACATTCATTTACGGCGGCGCGGCACTGTCCCTGAACTAAACCCACAATAAACCCACAAGCCGCAATTGTCCTGCTTAATTCAAATCAGATAACGCCAAACTACCTCTGCCTAATGACCGCCTCGATCAAGCGCTCTTTGCGATCAAACGCGTCTCTGAAAACAAAAGACAGCCATTTCCATTAGCCGCTTTTCCAAACAGAGAGCTCGCACAAATTGCGGAGACGCGCAGAAAAAAGGAAAAAATAGGAAAATAGAAAAGAGAGAAAGAGAGAGAGAGAGAGAGAGAGAAAGAGATACAGAGTATCGCATCAGATACGTCGGTACTAACTCTCCGACAGGTCGATCGAATTTGCATCGTTGTATTTTCGCCGAGCGTAACAGACTGCGCAGCTGGTTTTTGCACGTGAACAGGATGCAACGACACGTCCGAATATCATCGAAGACGCGATGGGAAAAATTGCGGACACAGCTTTCGAAACCGTGTTACGAGCGTGCACGCGCGTTTACGAACGTCGCTGCAGCCACGCTCGTAAAATGTCACGGCAGTCGTTGCTTTATTACGTCACTGCCGGCCTCGCATTTGCATCAACAAATATTCGATGATTTTTGCAGCTATCTCGGACCGTTTCGTGTTATTCTGTTAAATATGGTTCATTTTTCTTTCTTTCTTTTTTTTTTTTTTTTGGCGAGGCGATTTTTTTTCACTGCGAATGTGTTCACGCAGTTTGTCGGCTCTCGCAGGAAGGACCGAGCAGAAATATTGGCTTTCTTAGTGAAGATTCGAGCGGCGTGGATGAGCAACTTGTTGAATACCGCGAGTTTCGCGAGCAATTTGACGATAGAATTCTTCTAGATTATTTTGTATCAGTTGGAATTGGTGAAATAAATCACACTCCTCTCTGAAAGATCCTTGCACGTTATCATTTTTCAACAAGTGACACCGTGTATGCCATTTTGAAAGAATCGTGTCGTGTATGAAGTTAATTTGTCAAAGATCAAATATTGAGCGCTGCAGTCTTCGAATTTCAAAATTAATCGTCGAATCATAAATGTTTCTTCCTAGAAAATTGTCTTCCTAAAAAGTTAATTCTTTTTTATGAAAAAAAGAAATGCATTTAATATTGTTGTTGATAATAGTAATATGAAACTGTGTATTCGTAATCGGTAACGTATTTTTCCTTATTTTCCATAACTCTGTATTATTTTATCAGCTACACGGATAAATTCTGATTTCTTTTTAGCTCCGTGACTCATTATTCCCAAAAAGTACTATGTAACGACAAATTGTACGAAACACAGCCGCGCATCATAATAATAATAAAACATAGTTAATAACAACAATATGAAATTACGTACTCATAATTATTCATATTTTTTACAATTCCACGCTATCTCCATTATTTATTACTCACACGTGAAGAACGATTCTTTTCGATTATCAATTACACGGATAAATCCTAATTTCTTTTAGCTCGGTGACTCATTATTCCCAAAAAGTACTATATGACGACAAATTCTACGAAACACAGTGAAGCATCAATAATAATAATAAAACATAGTTAATAACAGCAATATGAAACTACGTAACCATAATTATTCATATTTTTCACAACTCCACACTATCTCCATTATTTATTACTCAAACGTGAAGAACGACTCTATTTCGATTATCAATTACACGGATAAATCCTAATTTTTCCACAGCTCCGTGATTCATCATCCCCCCAAAAACTGCTGCACGGCGATTAATTAGCGTCATTTAAACTTGCCAAATAAATCCTGCGGAACACGGTTCCTGCATATCAAACTCGCTGGCAAAAGGAAAAGAAAAGAAAAAAAAAAGAAAGAAAAGAGGAAGCGAATAGCCAGCAGGATCTACAGGATCGGGCGAGCGTATAACTTTTTCGTTGTTTAATCAGCGTCGCAATCAACGCGGTGTTACGCGAGAGCAGGCTCGCACGACGTCCGTGTTCCTAAATCAACAACACGCTCGCGAAGCTGCGGAAGAGCATTCGCAGCTTGAGTGCAGAAAAGCCTCGCGACTTCGTACACGCACCGGCGTATTGTCCCGATGCGCGGAAGGAAAAAACAACGGTGATTCGATTACCGATTCGAGAACCGTGTGTAGATTGTTTGCCTTAACGACGTTGTTTCGCGCGAATAAACCGCGCGTTTCGCCCGTGAAAAAGAACGAATGCGACGCTGCGTGTAACGCGTCACGATTCACATTCGTTCATCGCCGAATTACAGAATAGAAAGTTCGAAATTCATTGCGATCGCGTGCTAAAAATTTGGCTGCGAAATGAAGAGATTTATTGCTGCGAGTTGCACGGGTATGTTCGATGACAAGAAACGTTTACGTTCATAACATTGAAACTTTGTTATTAGAGGCATTCCTGTAATTTTCACGTATAAATTTACAAATTTGGAAATTCGTTGAAAAATAACGGGACATACGTTTAATATTTGGAGAAGGTTGGCAAAACACCCTGCAACTTCTTAATCTGTGATTAATCTGTGATTTCTTAATTTCGTAAATTACTACGAAAAATACTGCAACAGCGAGTGTTTTGAATTTTGAAATCGACAACTCCTACAAATCAGAATTAGCAAGGAAAGTATAGAAAAACTTCAATTGGATGCATATGCGATACTTTAAAAGAAATTCTATAATTTCAGGATCGAAGTTATATCTGAGAGAACGACGTTTCATTTATACTAACACAATAAAATGAATCTGTCTCGATTAAACAATTATTGAACAGCGCGAAAATTACAGGGTGAAAACCCAAATTCAGCTCGATACTTTTAAAATCAATTTATCTTCCAGACATTTGACTGTATTATATAGGATGAAATAAAAATCACTTCCTACTAAGAGAAAAGAGCACAAATTTGCGAACGCTCTGACAGTCAACGTTTGAAGGAAATAATTTTTAAAACATAATGAAAAAAATCACGTTTGAACTTAACCCTTTGCACACGTATATGTTTTACCGTTGCACTCGTATGTCACCATATAGATGTTGAGATGCAGATAAAATTTGTGTATTTTTCAAATTTTTTCTGAAATCTGAAAATCACGGCAAGTTAACTTGTAATATATTTCCAGAAAAATGTTTTCATTTTGATCGAATATGAAAAATAATTTCGAGTTGATTGGCAACCTTCTCAAATATAAATACGAGTGCAAAGGATTAAATTTAATTTGAAATTAATAAAATTAGTTTTTCCTCATATTTTGATGTTTTATTAAAAAAAAAAAAAAAAAGAAAAATAGATGGGAAGAAAATTAGATGGATTGCACCTTGCACGTATGTATCAGAAAATTAAAAGAAACCTCGTGAACGACAACCAATCCATTATTTCCGCGGGAAAGCGGCAACTTATTTATTATTAAGCCGAAATTGACGAATTATTCGCCAACGAACGAAGAAAATCGGAACGGGCACGTTTCTCATTTTCTCAGCTATTCGATAGGAATTCAGACGAACTGGTAATTACACGCGGCCGACATAACAGGGCGCAAATATTTTCGTCCACAAACAAGACCCCGTGAGTAAAACGCTCTGGGGGTGCGCCACGTGCGCGCACGTAATCACGATCTTTTCTTGTTTGACCTCGTTGAAAACCCTATCGATTCGCCGATAATCCGATATCCGTGTTCGGCGATCGCCGATGATTGTTAGGGTTGCATTTGAATGGGCTGGGGTGGCAAAGTGCGAAGTGATTTGAAAAGGAAGAATACAACACGTGAACGAAGAGAAATCGTGATATATTCGTCTTTGTTATTACTGTTTTCGTATTTAATGTCGCTTTATGACTGGAAACTGGACATAATGCAGACAGTAGCTTATTATAAGAAGTTCTTGCTTTGCTGACGTCGAAAAGGAATGGATGTTAAATCTGGTGTCCATTGTTGTATCAACGTCATTTTATGACCGAGAGTTACATAATACGAAACAAGCAGAAATGATAGAAGTTTATTCCATGTTCAAAAAATTGTAATTACATCGAAGCCAAAGGCATTACATTCGAGACAATATTTTAATATTCTGACAAGTCGAATTATGAAATGCATTATGCAAATGTATGTGTATGCATATTATGCAGATGCAGAAATGCATTATTAATCTTGAAGTAACAGACAGAAAAACGCGCTGAAAAATGTGGTTCAAAGTGTAAAATAAAATGTAATTTTCTCTGTCGATAGGGGGGGGGTACGCTCATTGTAGTAGACAATATTAGACCTCGAAAACAACTATTAATCGAATATATCAGATTAAATAATAAAATATAATTGTAGATTGTATATAATAGAAAGAAAAACTCGATCGAAAGAATCCGATCCATTCGTATTTTACGCTCGAAGAGTTACCCTTAATCAAATATTGCACGTTCACTTTCACGTTGACGCTGACGAACGTTCGTAAAACTAATTATAAGACAAAAATTAATCGCCTATTTATCATCATCTCTTCGAGACAAGTTGATAGCGATAACGATAGTTGTTGAAGCTACTTTATATAAATTATATTCTTGTGTAGACTACTTTGGTCATTCGTTACATCAAAGAAAATTTCTTCCGCTCGATTAATGTTGTATTTTTTCACGTCATTAATAACCAGGATGAAAGTGGTACTTTAATCGTGCGGCTGTATAAAATGAAGTGCCCGGTCGGTGAAAGAAAATCTTATCTCTCGTGGATAGTCACGTCGCGTAACGCGTGGATTTTTAATATGGAACTTCGCAAGAAACGTGGATTCGAGAATTGCCAGCTCATTAAGGTCATTGATTCTGGCCTAGTGAATTCCGAGTTCGTTGGATTGTGAGTCGCATGAGAGAAACCAGCCTCTCTTTACTGATGAATCAATATCTAGAAACTTAACTTCTAAATTAATTGTAATCAGCGTGCGTTAGCCGCTTTGAACGACACTTCACAAAGGTGTACTTGAAGTGTGTCGTTTAAAATAGTTTCTTCGAAAAACAATGACAAAAAAATTTCGTCGTTCTAAAAATAAATAAACAAATAAATAAACGAAAAAGTGAATGAGAAATATTTGCTGATCAACATAGTCAACTTTGACTTGATAAAATGTCAATTTGAAGACAAATATTTGACCTACGGAAAAATTTCCATGTATGCGTGCATATAGTATATGTTCTGTACATAATAGATTGTTATGTTTTAACATTTATATTTCAACGAATCAATAATAGAAATCAAAGTACAGAATGGTGAACAGATGAATAGAGAAATATTATTTGTGAATTTATTTGCATAATTAAAATATGAAAAGTCTTTTATACGGGAAGAATTGAAATCTATTGTATGGAGCAAAACGTAGACTGGAAAATCTTCGTTTCTAAATTTAATTATTTTAAAAATTTCACTGTCTTTTTGCAATAAACTATATCATAAAACTACACCTCTCACACTTTTAAATTCGTATGATAATTACAAAATAAACTAAATTGAATTTGACATGGCGAGATAATAATAACTTTCCTCAGTTATTGAAATTGAATTTCAATAAGAATTCGTCGACGATCCGAGTACGGATGTTCCGTTCAGCAATCGCTTCGAGAAATTTCAGCACGTTCCATCCCCGTCACTTCCGTCAGCTCGCTCGGTGCCATTTTCGTTAACAACGCTTCGCAGCGACGAAATTAATGTAATCCCAAATAAATTGCGTCTTATAATTCCCGCCGTACGTTCGTTCGACGAACACATCCATATTGGTTTCATTAACTATAGAACCAACGACATTTATTTAACTTAATGAGAAAGTTACTTATATTCTTTTGATGTGTGACACAATATTTGTTGGTATAATCACTCACACGTAATTTCAGTAATACAATATTAGCATAGAAATTAAAATCATCGCGAAGACTGTGAAAAATATTCTGAAATATGCAAATGTGAATTAACTTTCGCAACAGATTTGTTTCGTTGTTGCGAGAGAGAGAGAGAGAGAGAAAGTCAGACAAACGTAAAACATGTTCCAAAGAGAAAAGTACTGTAATTACCTACTGAACTTACTAATGGCCCCGTTGCTTCTAACGAAGTGTCTCGAATTTAACGACAATCGTTTTCAAACTCGACGTTTTAATAGACATTAATATTCGTCACTCTCCCGTCTTAATTATAATAATCACTTCCTGCTGAAGTGCTGAAATTCTTGCTAACTGTTGCACGTGCAGTTCAATCTCAAGAATTCCGAAATAACTAACAGCACGCTGTGCGTGGAGGGCCAGTCAGTTTCTCAGTTCCGCCATCTTAACGTCACGGAGAAACGTCGAGAACTTTATATCTCGTTTATATAAAACTGCGAGGATTATTCGTTTGATTGAAGAATTCTAACGAAAAGAAATTCGATCCCAGTTGCTCCGACAAACAGTTTCAACAACTCTGTTGAAAATTTAAAAAAAAGGTCTCCGACTTTTGAAACTCGATTAAGCAATTGGCCATTACCGAGATGAAACCTTAATGAGGTTTCCCGAAAGCCGAAATTTCATAAAAATCTAATACCCGTGGATCAGGGAAATTTCGTTTTGAATCAAAATCCCAAGGAGATCGTCCCCCCCCCTCTCATTCTCTTTCGCGCTGTAATATTCATGAATTTCATTCGCTCCCAAAATTTCGGCTCCTGTTTCGAGCATAACACGCGCGATCCTAACTATGTGAACGTTCGTACGCGACTGCAACTTTGCGCGCGGTCGGATAACGACCCGATCGTGTGTAAAAATGCAAAAAAGTTGCGAAAAGGTCCCTGGAGTTTCTCGGCGTGCCGCAGTGTACCGCAGTAACGCGGACAATTAAAAAGTTTCTCGTATCAATTCGCCGAGCCGCGTCGATTACCTACCAACGATTCGGTTGGTCCGCAATTGTGCAGATTCTCGACGAACGTGATGTCTTTGTTACGAAAGACGATTTCCATGGAAGAGATAGCGCCGCACACGCTATTGACGGACATGCACAATCGGACGTTGCGGTAACGTCTCTCAGCCTATCTGATGCCCTTTGCATCCGCGACGGACGCACGCGACCGATAAAGTTGTTTATCGCGCATTTAGATAGGATGACGAGGAGGGACGAATATGGAAGGTGATCTCCGAAGTCGTTCGAGGGTATCTGATTTCAGGCGAATGTTTTACCGAAGCTCGTCACTCCCTTAATCTTCTTTCAGTCCGGTTGATTCGGATATCTTTTGAATCGAATCTTTCGACGGTGCGAGACTTGTTTCGAGCGAGGTTTTCGAGCGAAGTTAGTCACTCGGGATAGGTTAATTTTAGTTGGGTTCATCTCGAGTCGAAATACCTGGCGATATCTCCTCGATGGGACGTCTGATTCTGAAGTTTAACGTGGACGTTTCGCGTTTCTGAGATTTTAGATTAATTTCCTTTTAACTCGATTTTGGCTCGATTCAATTAATTTCTGTTTTTTTTTCTTTTTTTTGAATATCGTAATTTTTCTTTCGTCTCGATTTCAAATTTTTCCTTGTTTTTATTGATGGATATTTTTCATTCGAAGTGTTACATGATTTTCATCTATTTTTCGGAATTGTATTATTTTCCATCATATGTGAATCGAACGGAACATACCTAAATATACCTGTTTTGCTAAAGAACATAACAGTGTTTATGAAATTTCTATAAACGATGGTACAAATACTATTTCCTACGAATCTCCGTGTCAGAAATCCAGATTTTACAAATCTTAGTATCAAATAATGGATACCATACCCTTGACTCGTTAAATTATTCACCGCCAAACTGTTGATTTTTGCACTTTTAATCAAACCTAAAGAAATTTATAACATCATTCTTTTGTACATTTTAACATGTTACACATATTTTTTAGGTTTTTGAGACGGATAAATACTAGGACAAACTCATTCATTACGTCAATAGTATACAAACAACTTCATTTATGGAGTTTCATCGTCAATTACAATCGTTCGTAATATTTTCTCAGACTCGTTCACCGCTTGCTTGTCCTTAACAAGATTCTTGTGAATGGCTCGTCACGAAGAAATGGCAATTTTTTTTTTATGTAATGATAAGTATATTCATCGTGCAAGAAAAGTAATAACAATTTGTTACTTAAACCAATTTTTTTGTGGAAAATAAAACATACTTGTAAATCTTAAATGTTTTAGAATATTTTGAAACTAGACTCGACTAGATTCTTTTTACATCATTTCTATTAATATTAATTAAGTTAAACAATAAAATTATTGATTTTTCAAAAAAAAAAGAAATAGTGTTACTTCCTTCAATAATTTAATTCGATTTTACAGCAGCTGCACATACACTGTGTTTGACGAGTACAATCGTCATTGCGTCGTTCTAACAACACAATGTAGACACACACTCGGAAAAGTGGCACAGCTAAGAGGTTCATTACAGAAACGTTCCACAGTGAACGTTCAACAGCGAAATGATGAAACTAGGAAATTAAATAATCCAAACGCCGTCGTGTCTGGTAGTTTTTATTATTAAAACGTACGGTCAGTACACAATTGTGAAACATTTCGCGGTAACGCTCGCTATCGCGAGCGGGAACAAAGCGACACAGAGGGCGCGATCGCGTTCCGGCGAGCATTAACATACTTTCGCTGTGCATAATCGGGAAAAAGTTACTCGAAATCAGGCCATGCTCGCATTGTACGCCACGAATTCAATAATCTCGAACACAATCTGACGCGTTGTAACGCGGAAATATTATTACGAATACGCGATAACGACGCGAGGGGCCAGTCAAAAGCTGAGCAACAGCAAAGCGACAGCACGAGACGTTTCTTCACGTCAGACCTGGAAATTTCATTAACTCTCTGTAAATCCCTGGTTGGATCGCCTGAGACTTGCGAATTCCTCCATCGAACGAATTCCTACACCTACATTAACCTTTTGTACTCCGTTGTCGCTGCTGCGGCGACATTGTAAGATAAACATATAGCTCTGCTGTCGCCGCAGAGGCGACATTGTAAGATAAGCTACTACTCCGTTGTCGCCGCAGCAGCGATATCAAAAAGAATTGTTTTTTTCATTTAAATATTTTTAATTTAATCTAATTAATTAAATTAAATTTAATTTAATTTTAATTTAATTAAATATCTTCAATTTAAATATTTTATATATTGAATTTAAATATTCTTTATTTTTCTTAGACGCCTATGCTGTTAGTTAGTCTGAAGTAGCTGGTAGCCGATAGTAAAAATTACTCGCAGTTGCTGATTGGTTATATTAAAAAATGTTCAGAGTGCCAAGGGTTAAAATCGGACTTTCGCAGGCCCTCGCCGATTTTAACGAGCGTGCAGTCGTAGCTTGATTACATCCGCATGAAACCATCGTGATTCCTCGAGGATTGATCGCGAAACCGAGCCGCGCGTCTCACTTTTATGATACTTTGTAGCACGATGGCCATCATGTCCGATTCTTTCGATAGCGATTTGCTTCGGGCGATGGGAGACAAACGATAAAAGTTAACGAAGATTCGGGGTGAGTTAGCGCGATAGCCAGAAAGTTGAAAAGTCTAGGTCGAGATTAGGTCGGATGTACAAATAATTACGTTGTAATTATGTAAAGTGAGCGAATGAAAAAGTTTCGGATTATTATTTGGAAGATGAGTATACATGTATGGAATATTTAAGAAGAATTGTGTTACACTTCAGAGTAATTATATTAATATATTAATATATTTGAATTAAATATAAAATAAATTACATTATTACTGATTATATGCTACACTATATTATATATTATTACACATTATTTGAATGTAGAGAACATTTTCAACTTTTACGTAGGGAAAACGTATTTTCTCGATTTTCGTAAATAAAATGTCGGACGAAATCTTCAACCTATCCATAACGTTTATATTCACAAATCAATATTCCATCAATATTCCTTCATAATTTCAATCCGCAAGAATGTTTCGAATCGCATCGCGAATTCCTCTCCCCACCTCTCCTCCTCTATTCTCAGGGAGCGAATAACAAAGAAACGTTTCTCCCAGATTCGAGAACTTCGTAACAAGACATCGATCTCAATATTTCAAGACGAGCCGGAGGACGAGCCGATGGACGTCCAGCTTATTTCCCCTTCAATTATAAAAGTACTCCACGTTTCAACTAGTTGCCCGACTCGTGTCGTTCTCGTGATCGATCAGCGGGTCAGGCGGCCGAGTATCCACGTTAACGGGACAACTTAGAAATTGAATTTCTCTAATAACGATGATCGAATCCGCGGCGAAGGAACTTGCCACGCGGAACTTTTTGCAAAGGGGGGCTGCTAATAGTTCTTTGAAATTCAAATTTCAAGGAAATTTCCTTGCCGAGAAACGGGAGGCAGGCGAGCCATCGAAATCGATCGAAAAATTAAATTTGACAACATCGAAGATATAGGGAAGAAGAAAATGACTCGGTTATTGAACGTAAAAAAAAAAAAATGGAAAACAGGACAGTGAAATTAGAAAGGAAATGTTTATTAACATCGTACTAATGAATTTCGAGAAACAATTCAGACTAAAGCGGATTTTTACGTACGAATTTATTGCATACCACGGGAAAATACATAAAACACGCAAAGTGTATTTTTGATAATATTTAAATAACAATAATATTAATAATAATGTCAATATACATTACATTTCAATAATATTCAGTTGATGAAACAAATTTCCATTTAGATTCCACTTTTTTTAATCACGTTCGTGAAAAGAATCTCGAAAATGCATGAAAATCCGCAGCCTGCTAATAATATTTTGAAACATTTGCTGAAAATTAACGAAGAGAGAGAGAGAAGAAATCTATTGTCAGAAAATTACTCAACGTATTCAGCGTTAAAAAGCATGAAAAAGAAAAAACACCAATACTCTATTCTATAATATTCTGATAATATTCTGAAACTTCCGGTCAAAATCAGAGAATACAAATCGATGGATAAGTAGCGGTAGCAACAAAAGTATCGTTGGAGAACTTCGTTGGAGCCAGTAACAGCGTTTCGCGTTTCATAAACTCGTACGTGAGCCATCCGTGCAAACGATGCCGAATGGTTCGGTTCGTGCATGTAAACGTCCCGAAGTCGATTATTTACTATCGATTTGCTTTTACGCGGCACACTCGTAAAAGGAAACGTTGTTGTTCCGCCGGTGGCGCGAAAATGGCCACGGTTTATTCCGACAGAATTCCGACGTGCTTAAAAGGTACACCTGCGACGTCCTAACCGTAAATACCAGTTATCGTTGTTGGAAACGCGAAGGTGTTTAAAATTTTCTGTCATCAAGAATGGAGAAGGCGTGCAGTGAGAGTTTAGTCATGAAAATTGAATGCTTCAGAAACCACGACTTCACGTTTCAAGCGATTATTTAAACTTACCATTATTTAAATCATTTTTTTTTAAATCATTTAAGTCATGCGAAAAGTAAAAAGGATGATTTATAAATAAAATTTACGATGTACGATTGAAAATTCACGATTACTCGAATCATCTTTTTTTTTTACAGCAAATTGAAAGTTATGAAAGTGAGCCATTTATTTCTCGAAAGTCGACGAAGTTAACTAACTTCGATCAACTTTAAGGTTTCCGAGAAATTTGTGTCTAACTGGTGAACGCAAACGCAATCCAATTTGACACGCAAAACCGTATGCCCGTTACCCTAACGCACGTCCATTTCCGCGGAACACGACATCCCTTCTATTTCTGACGAGAGCACCGATTCTTCAGAAACATTGTCCCCCCCCATCACCCCGTACTATTTGTCACCATTAGCAGACTAAAATTCTTCCCTGTTTTCATCGATCACCCCAACGGAGTCATGCTCCATTCTATACACCCCCTCGCAAAAGTTCAAAGCACGACGCAATTGGAATACAATGCTTTTTATTAAATATTGGAACTACGCTTAACACGAGTTTTTCGCAAGATTTAAAAACACAGCGTTCTGCAGACAATACGAGAAACGTACATAAAAAGTGGAGAATTTAATCCCATGATATTTAATGGCGGAAATAAATTTCTGTTTACACCCACGCGACAATCTATCCACAGTCTAATACTTGGAAATAAATAAACCTTACAATTGCAACAGTAATCTACGAGAAGAATTTTATTTCAAACTTCGGAGCGTGAGTGTACACTTCCCAGGTGTTTCTAAACCACCCTTCGCGCTTGTCGTCTAATTCGACGAGCGCGTTTAGAATCGGTCTGCGAAAAATGTTAAGCCTCACGCGTGAACGTGTCCGTTCACAATGGGCGACTGGACCGAACAAAAGACGTAGGCGAGCGATCGGATATGAAGAAAGAGAGAGAGAGAGAAAGAAAGAGAGCGCGTTTAATTTGCTAAGTGCAGCCGCGTGACATTGGCTAGATTCAATTAAACGAAATGGGGTTAGAGTCGGCCTCGGCCGACTAGCGATTATGCTCGCTCCCTTTTCCGTTCTTTGGTAGACGATCCGTCCCCTTTCACCCGTGGATCGCCGTCGCCCTAAAGTTTTAATGCCCGAATCACTGAGCGCAAGTTTAATAGACGGTCCGAGCTACTCGTTGCGCTTTACGGCGTAAGCCGAGGGTCTTTGAGAGCGTTTGCACGTGTTTATGTTACGTTCATCGAGCGTCGCGTAAATGATTTATCGACTAGAAACAAAGAGCATTAACGATGTATAACGGTCGTGCCCGTAAATGCCGCGGTTTTGTTATCAGTTTCACTGGCGCATGGCGATCGTGGGATTTCTGGGTTAACACGCCCTAACAGAACCCTCGAAAAGTATATAGTTTATAATTTTTGAAATTTACAAGTTCCAGCATTTTATATATTAATTGTGACTGTGTTATGTATTTATGAATATCTATTGATATACGGTGTATTTCTGAACGATTGAACGATTTTTTGGTAAAACAAGTAGATCGAAGCCTGTGTTCTTCTTTCTGTGTTTTGCAATGCTATGATAAATGTTATACTTCGATACTCATCGAGTGTACGTACTTGCACTTGCCAAAGAAGATTAATTAAGAAAATTTAGTAATCCACGTTCTATCGTATAACGTAAGAACAGAACATTATAAATATTGAATAAAAGTATCAATCTTCAATTAGAAATTAAGTTTTTGTTTCGCTGCTACAGTCCATTGCTAGAAAGGTTTTAAAGTATAGTTTAATGAACATTTAGAAAGAATCGTTTGACGAATTGCAGCGAAAGAAGGTTAATCATGCTACTTTCTACTTTCTACGTATAAGAAGCAAAAATTGATTATAACTTTCATTTCTTCGAGGATTGCAAACAAAAATGTATGTAAAAATGAAATGGTTAACGAGGAATTAATGGTTATTTGCATAAGGAAGAATATTTTCCGAGCGACGCGTAGCGTACGGAAAATTAGAGAAACGTCGAGTAATTAATGGGAAGAAGTTGCTAGCTTTACAAATGACGGAAGATAAACGACACGAAGGGTATTTTCTAATTTTCACCGAGTATCGTTTATTATACGCCGTTTCTTTTGAACTGCTTTATGTACCGTTTTCACGATTCACTGGGTAATCGTCGTCGTTTGCGCTTACTATAAAGATCACAATAAAAAGATTGAGAATTAATTTGAGAGAAAAATGGAAAATCTGTTGGTGAGACGCATCTGTTTGCAGAGGACAAAGTGAAAATCGTATCGACAATACAATGTCCGAAGCTTTCTACAGGAGAAATTATTATTTTCGATGTAATTTTTCTAATTTATCGTTAAATTCTATGTGTATTTAACGTAACGATTTGTTATCACGTTTGTCAAATTCATAAGATGTTATAAGATGATATCCAAAATTACATTCTACAAGGAAAAATTATTATTATTTAACAAAATAATTTTCCAATTTATTGTTAAATTCCAGTATGTCTAACACAACGATTTCTTATCGCGTTTGTTAATTTTACTAATTAAGTTTACGAAATGTTGTTACAAATTTGATTAAACATTTACATTTATTAAATTTACACTTGTATTTACGTTTGTTAATACGAGATCCAAAATTACTTTTTCACAAGAAAGATTATCATTCTTGACGTATAACGAAATAATTCTCCAACATATTATAGTGTATTTATTATTATGTTTGTTCGACTGTGTTTCACTTTGAAATGTCGCAATACGAAAAAACGTTTCAGACAAATGTTACACTTATTAAGAGGATTATTGAGCAATCGAAGTGTTGATCGATATGATATGTCATTCGAAATGTTAGAGAGAGAGAGAGAGATTGTTATGTCATTTTTTTCAAAAAGGATCCCAACCAATCGTGGAACACCAGATGTTATGGCTTCTAGGTGAAACGTAAGCTGTGGATTTGAAGTTTTTAGATCTAAGAGGTTGAGAGAATTGTTCTGATGATTTCAAAGTAGTTCCGAACATACTGCGTTAGCCAATCTGCACTAGAGACTCTGCCGAGCTTTGAAAACGCTTAATTTTAGAATTCGTAATTACTGAACAATTTTCTTCATTCGATCTTCTTTCGATTTGCATCTCCTTTGCACTACTTCGCATATATTTTCTATCCTTTCTACCTTCGTTTTTTTTTCTCCTTTCCTACTCAAATTTTCCTTTCTTCTATTTCATTATATCTTATATTTACATTTTCCTTATTCCCTCCATCTCCTTTTCTTTCATATTATCTTTTTCTCTTTTTAATTTTCACCTTCTCTTTTCTCTCCTGCTTTTCGTTTCTTATAATTCTGATTTTCTCCTTTCGATGTTCCTATTCTGTTCATACTTTTCCATTCCCAGCCCTAACCATCTCTCCTTTCCGGCCCGCATTCTGTCTACTAATTCTTCTTCGCCTCGTTGCACCTCCATGTTGCAACGTGGGACAGAGGAAATAAAAACAGGTTCAATTTTACGATCAACCCGCTAACATAGACCCAACGCCAGAACCAACACCTGTAAATCGATGTCGCGATAAAACACGGTTCGCTCGCTGGCTCCGTCGACATCCCCCAAGGAGAGAGAAGAGAGACTCGAGCGCGTACCGTGAAAACGTCGCTTTAAAATAACCAGAGCCGAGGCCGGGATGGCTCTCGACCGCGTTTCAAGGCTAACGATCAAAGGGAAAACGTCAAGATAATTTCAGCGAGGCTGGCTCTTCGAGCCTCGTCTTATCTGTTTAGAATCATTATCCGGCTGATAATCAAAATCCGAGAACCCGATTGGATCGCGGGTCACGACCCGCTCCGCGCGATTTCGTAGCTCTGTCGTTCGTGAAACAATACGCGAGAGAGTTTTAATTGCAAAACCACTGGCGTGCTACAAACTTCTGTAGAGCAAGGGGAAAGTGTGTTACTCTGTGAATAAGTCTCGAGTTGTGAGACGCTGACGCTAACGATTATTCTTCAGAAATCGAATAATATATTCAACACCTTTTCAGAGTTGAACGAAATACGACAATATATTGGAATACGTTGGATTCAATCTCTTGTTTAATTTTGTTCCTCTCTGAACTTCTGCGACACGAAATATATACTTCCGTATAGCAGAATGGCAGATAAAGCGTTGTTCTAGATCTTTTTCTCGCAGCTTTCGTACAATACTTACACAACTAAACATCACGTGAAAATCCGAATATATTATAAAAATTATTTAGGCATGTATTTCTGATCTAAAGTAGTATCCTTCCAATAAAACTCTTAGAATACAGGACCACGTAAAATCCACTCATTAGAATCGTTGTACTTTTAATCAACTCATACTTCTCGCAAGTATGGTGTTCTACTGTTTATCATTGGTGTTTCGTAACACGGAATTACATTATGCAACCATGTAATAAACGTGTGCTAATCTTCTCCCGTGTTACGTGCAGTGTATTACGCATCTATCGCGATTAGTGCGTTCAATTTCTGAGACAGTAATCGGGCGTCAAGCGGCTCATCCCGTTTGGCGACGTAATAAGCCCGAGTCTGTTCCCCGTGCGTCTTTAACAAAGGATATCGTTAATTGAGACTTGTTAATTACGACGATCGCTATTAGCCATCGAATTGTCCGCGTAATGATCAGTGAAAGTGTCGAAGAAAGAAAGACAAAAAGATTACTTATTTGACTCGAATTTACAGCGACTCGATTGATTTTCAGCATTTTCAAATTTCTCATCAACTCTGCGCTGAGAAACTTTAAAATTAATTCTGATTACGTTAGTGTATAGCGAAGAACATAATTGAACCAATGACAATGAAAAATTAAATCTGTTTCTTTCCTTTTTCATCACTTTATTAGATTAAACATCAAAAATTCAAGAAACCTTAATATTTCGTCGTCTGATCTCAATGTTCAATAAAATGGTGAAGAGAAACCGTGCAACGAGCTTCAAGGGGTCGTTGCAAAGAGAAAATTTTAATTTTCTCAAAACCATAGTGGGTTTAGTCGTGAAAAAAATTTTTCAACGTTTTTACTCGCGCGTTTCGATTTTCACAATTTTCGAGGGGAAAAGTTTCACCAAAGTTTCACCCGTAAAAACCAAACTCACAACTGTCAAAATAGAAGTTTCATGTTTTCAAACGAGACCAAGTGTCTAATCAATTATATGATCCTCTTCAAGAAGTTATATCGTATTAAATTGTTTGATCGTCGTTGATATACTTGTATCAAATATCCTGCAATTTCTACGCAACTACGACAGACGAAATTCGAAATTTCGAAAATGTCTCGCAATGTGTAGCATTCAGAATAATTCGCTACGAATTTTCCGTAAGTACATTTTTCGTCAACGACTGCGATCCGTTTATTTATTTCGACGCGATTCGTTCGATGGATTTTTCCAGCGGACGACGAGTGGAGATCCGGAATAATTCCACATAAAATAAATGGACTCCGAGAGCAATAAAAAGCTCGAAGAGCGAGCGGGTCGCGCGGCGCGACTTTTCCGTAACGATTTTTCGTCCATCGCTGTTCTATTCCTGGGCGATAAATGTGGAAAGTGGCGAGAAATTTCGTTATAGGTACGCCTTTTTTTTTCTTTTTTTTTTTTTAGAAGGAGAGGGGAGCCGGGATTATAGCTGAATTCGCAATTTCCCTTTTTTGCGCGAACCAGCTGACTCTCGGTTTACAAAACCGGGACGCGAACGCGCGGTTTTCTATTTAACGTTTGACGCGGACATCACGTTTGAAACGGAATCTTTTTATTTGCTTTACGAACGCGCCTTTTTTAAACTCTGTTTCATATATGCGGGGGAATAAAAGATAGTTTCGTTTGCGCGCCGAAACTTTTTAACACTCTGGCGATGCTTGGACTCCGTTTTTTAATTTTTTTTTCTTTTTCTCCAGAGCAAAAGACGTTCGTAGATTTCATTCTTGCTCGATTTAATTTTTTGTAAATCACTGGCCATTACGGACCATTTTCACGCTCCCCGTCTGAATTGCACTTGGACAAAGTGTGTATTCAAAGCGAAATAATTTCTGTTGCAACGATAGACAAAATTGATTCTTCCTGCTAGTCAGAAATTAATCAGTCATACCGGGTGACACCTTGATGAACTTTCGCGAAATTCGGAAAAGTCAGTTTGTGAAGTGGGAAAAGGGAAACGTGCTAGAACTATACAGGATGGTCAAAATGGGTGCCACGAAGCGTTTGATTGATTTTTCGTAAAATATACACATAAAAATATCACATTTTCATATTCCTTAAATTTCCGCGATGCTAGTACTCTGCATACGTTATAATCGGAAGCAAATCGCCGGAATTGAGAAAAGAAATCAAGTGCTGTTAACAGCATTTCGTGTTAACATGGAACTTCCGATACGCGACAGAAAGTTATCCCAGCATGGTACACGTTTGACACAGAAATTGGCTGATCCCGGCTTTGTAACGCTAATTAGAAACGGTGGTTTGACACACACATCCGCATAACGTTTTAACAGCGATCGCTAATAATCATCGTTGCATTATTGATACACCAAGCCAGTAGTTGAAACAAGCGCCAGCTTATTACAAGACGCGTGTAAAATCGATAACTTAATAACATGATTCACCCCCGGCGCGGTGCTCCCATGCAAGATCTTATGCTATCAAGACCGTCCCCTTGCCCCATGCCCGTCTCAAACAGCTGTCGTTTAAATTATCCCTCCATTGTTCCGAGTTTCACCGTTGATCGCTAATTGCATTGTTAACACGATATCGCCATTTTTTTTTTTACGGTGAATTATCGATAACGTGTGTATTACGATTCGACAGTTCGTGATACTTTGACGATCGATATTTAATGAATTTTGATGGCCTTTCATCTGAAGTAGAGTGTCATCACACAAGTATTATCTGAAATATTTCGTAATTAAAGTATTATCTGATATATAATTAAAGTATTATCTGAAACATTTTATATTTTAAAATTTTGCACGAAGGAATATATTTCGTTCATCCTGGATTCTTTAATACGTTGATTGTCGCGAGATTATGATTAATGTTATTTTTTTTTTAATGGAAAAAATTTGATAAATTTCATTGATCAAAAGACGTGACTTTTCACCTGACAAATTTTTCATACTAACAGAGAGCAAATTTACTTTTAAAATAAGATCATTCTTCTGAAATTTAGGGCAAGACTAAATTGCTCAAAATTATCATTCACAGAAGGACATCTCTGACACAAATAGAATATTTTTTAATGATAAATTGGTTTTCTTTTTAAGAAACTGAACTGCACACTAATTTTGAATTAATTGTTTCACCTGTCTTCGATTATTTATCCAACAGTTAATTCCATTTTCATCGATTGTTCGCTCGATCATCTTCCTTTTCTTCAAAACGTTAATCGAAGATAACTGTTTCTTAATCCCGTCAAAATACGAGACGTCATATTCTACGAGATCTTCGATTCTGAAGAGACGTTTATGAGGTGTCAAAATATTTGTTTCGACGACGATTAAAATAAATTGTTTCGATGCAGTCTAAAAAGCAGAAATCAATCGATATTAATTCTGACAAAGATATCCGCATCGTCTAAGCAATTGTAGAAAATCTCAGATTCGTCGCGTCGACTAATTTTCCGGCTTTCGTTTCCAATTTTTAATAACCCATCCCGCAACGAAGATCCGAGACGAATTCTTCCACCTCGTGTGTGTACTTTCGCGTACACGAGACGCAGGAAAACGCAAGGATCTGCATTTATTACACGCTCGGCGAGGCAGGTTGCTCGTCAACGAGCAGGTTGTCTCGTCGAAACGAGAAACAACTCTCGAAGGAACTCTCCCGTCAATTTCCGTTGTCAGATCGTCTGACACGTTTTGCCGCGCGGCATATTGGATCGGTGACAATTCTCAACATTACGATGATAACAGGCGCACTCTTTGTGCGCGCACGCGCACGCGTACGTTTTGCCGCGTGGCCGCGTTATGAAATACCAGCGCACATCCCGATTATACGTCGTCGTATGTATTATGCATACACGATACAGTGCGTCGCACAATATGCACGCCTGGCGGTATTGCTCCACGTGCTCGCGAATTTCGCATACCGACACGCGCGGTTACATATACGATCCGCGTAATGAAATACGACAAGTATGGAACGAACGCCCACTCCCTTTCGATCCAACGTTGTTGTTTATACGTGCTACCAGCGTAGTTCTAGCTGGCGTTCGAGCAGAGACAAAATGTCTGGCCGATTTTCCATGATGTTCACGTTCGTTACACGGTGTGCGTTAATGTTGAATTTATTATTTCGTTGACTGTAAATTCGCGCGCGCTTGGTAAACTTACGGCGTGTTGCACCTCGTATCGTTACATTTTTCCCCCGAGAATTTTCAGATCGCAAGAGAAAAGTCTGGTAAAAGTAGTGTTTGTTTTATTGTTTACGATAGAAAAGTTTTTCCTCGTTCGGGGAAATTCTTGAAGCGTGGAAGAGAAATTCATGATTCAAGTTTTTTTTTTAGTTACAGCTTAATTAAATCTTTCGATAATTCTGTGTTGTTCGTTCGAAGTGAGTAAAACGCAGATCAGTAGCAGTTTCTTCTGTTTTAATAAAAGTGAATTCTGAGTAAATTCTTTGAGTAAATTCTGACATATTTTTAAAACGTCTTAGGTGTTCAAACGTCTAATTAAGATTAATGGATGTTGTCACTGAAGAATCTGATATAAAAATATAACACTTAATAAATAATCTGCCTCTCTAATCTCTCACCTCTGACCTAAATTTATCCTTCGACATCCTCAGATACGTCCAGTAAGACGTAAATTTGCTTTCAGTATTGTTTCCAGTAATCTCTAGAGAGTATTCCCTAGTTTTTGTACGAAATTGAATGATTTATGAAATACATATAAATTATGTTAAATTAGATATAAAAATATATTATACAAATGTATAAAAATACTAAATATATGTCTAACATCTAAAATTAAGTACATCAGAAAAAAAAATAAAATTTTCAATTTGAATTTCTTTCCGTTTATTCAGCTCGATTCGCAGAGAAGAAAAAATAGATAAAAATCTGTGGACCAGTAGTTTCGCTGTAAGTTCGCGAAGAAACACGGAAGAAAAAACAGAATTAGATATAAAAATATATTGTACAAATACATGAAACTAAATATATGTCTAACATCTAAAATTAAGTACATCAGAAAAAAAACAAAATTTTCAATTTAAATTTCTTTCCGTTTATTCAGCTCGATTCGCAGAGAAGAAAAAATAGATGAAAATCCGTGGACCAGTAGTTTCGCTGCAAGTTCGCGAAGAAACACGGAAGAAGAAACACTCCTCTCTTTTCTTTCCCCTTCGCTCTCTTTCTCTCTCTCTCTCTCTCTCCCTCTCTTTATATTACAACACGGCACATCGATTTAACCCTTGATCCCCGTTCACCATCGTGAACCGACCATCGATCAAAAGTCTTCGACGTGGAGTTGGTTGCACGCTCGTTCACTTCTCCTTCAGAACGTTTCCCGTGGTCCGATAAATATTTCCCAGTGACGACGTGTTACCGTGAATGAAACAAGCGATGATTGATGAGAACTGCGGCGACACGTGCTCTTATATTTACCTGGCTCGATTAACCGCCACCGCAGATCGTTATCTTTCGATACGTACGAACAGCTACGTAAGATCCGAGACATTGTTTCTCCAAAAAATCGTCAGGGTTTGATCTCTAGTTTCTTTCACAGAGTTTTCTACGTTAGGATCGCGCGTCGATCGTGGTTTAACGTAGCAGAGACCCTTTTTGGACATAATAAATTTCATACGCGATAGTGGAACCTGTTTTTTAAACGTTGGAAATTCTTAACTAGATCTGGATGCAGATGAATGAGAATTTCGTATCGTAACGAAGACTTTTACTGTACGATGCGATATACAAGGTCGGTATCAATCGGAATATTTTCACAAGACGATCTCTCTCACTTTTTGTACGGATTGAATTTCGTTCATTTCTTTCACTCGAACGAATGCTCGAATGAATTAGATTACAAATCAGATTGCAGTGAACGTGCGATAATTTAGTTAGTAATAGAAATAACTGTACAACGATCACGCTGTGCTGTCTTGGCTTATAATAATAATAATTCATACAATTCTTCGTTCCAATATATCGAATCGTCTAAAATTCAACTGTCCCAAATCAGAATAATTTAATACCAATACGACGGAATTCCATTTGTGTAAATTACTCGACGGACAAATGAATTTACATAATTCGAGTTCGCGTAATGGAATTTCTACGATTCCGTGCATTTCTATGATTTTTCGTTCGCATAATCGAAGCGGATTCGATCGAACAGTATTTAAAATTTCATTTGAATTTATTACAAGGTGTTAAAAAATTTGGCAGAACAAGCAAAAGAGTCTTCACCCTTCGCACTCGTATGTCGCCATATAGTCGCCATCCTACATTTTATTATTATACATATATTTACATTAATATTACATTCTAGGGACTCTTGTTACAATGTTTTCTTTTAGTTTCTACTCGAATGTGTGTGTACATATAAAATAAAATAAATAAATAAGATAA
Source organism: Tetragonula carbonaria (assembly GCA_032399595.1). NCBI lineage: Eukaryota > Metazoa > Arthropoda > Insecta > Hymenoptera > Apidae > Tetragonula > Tetragonula carbonaria. The sequence continues at coordinate 11,583,621 of JAUCRC010000002.1, forward strand.
TAAAAGATTTTTCCTCTTTTTTTCTGGCTAATTGGTTTTGTTCCCGAGATCATTTATTTATAAAAAAAACCTTCAAAGAAAAATAAAAAATAAAAGACAACATAAATTTCTTTATAGTTATTATATGCTCTTATACACGCACAACCACAAATATAGCCGACGTAGTGTCACGATTATTCCTGTGTGTTCCTTCCAATTTAGAAGTTAGTTTTATTTATTTTTCAAAAATTCCGAAAAATCAAAATTTATATACGCATATTATATAGATTTTCACTGAGCAAAGGGTTGAGATGTAGATAAAATTTGTGTATGTTTTTTAAATTTTCATTTCGATCGAATGTGAAAAATAATTCCGAGTTGATTGGTAACCTTCTCAAATATAAATACGAGTACAAAGGGTTAATTAAACCCAAAAAGCATTAGCTTCGGAGTTTCCGTCACTGAGATATTGTCTTTACAGCATGTATTCGATATCGATTTCATTTCGACGCACACTTTTGCACACGTACGTCGCATGTAACATGATCGAGCTGGTACTCCAGATACTCACAAAATACAATCTGTTAAGCAGCCACGAATCTACAAATTCGAAATAGAAAAGGATCGAACAACTCTGAAAAGCTAACAGTTGATCAAGACAAAATTTATGTTTGTTTCGCTGACAACGAGCATCACACGTTCCTGTTCCTTTCTTGCAAACAGAGTTCTACTCTATTAAAAATTTCGAAATTCTCCCGGAAACTTCTTTCATCGTTTTCGACGTCGAAAACTTGGTCCCTTGGTAGCTTGATCGAAGACGAAGAAAGATCAAGAGAGGTCAGAAAGAGAGAGCGAGAGAGAAAGAGAGAGTATCGATTGGACGCTCGTCGTCGTCGTAAGAAGTCGAGCTCGTGTCCCAGGTCTGGCAGCTTCTCCCCTATCTGGCGAACGATCGCCAATAAATCGTGCGGGCCACGATAAAGTTCACGCCAAGGGGTTCTAATCGTTTTTCCATGAGACACGGTGCCTCGTCGTTGGCCTCGAAAGTGGCGACGAGCCCTTGAGAACCGAGCGTACCGTACGAAACGAAACATAGCTGCAATTTACGTCCCACGCTAATGTCGTGGAACCGATTCTGCCTCGGCCTGGCCCGAGAGTGTCCGAGATACCGATCAGATCGAACGTGTCGCTGGCTAATCGAATTCGGTCGCTGCAAATGCGGCGCGACGCGTGCCACCGCCACTCTAATTAGTCATAGTTCGTTTCGTCCGTGGTTCGAGCCCCCTAAACGCGATGCGATCGTTAATAACGGAATTACCAGAGCGGTAGTACCAAAGTGACTGATGGGAATTTCGAATCGTTCGAATCATTGGTAATTTGGCTGATAGAGAGAGTGCGACTTGCGACTTTCCTTCATTTATTTTACATTGCGTGAATTGTGTTTGGTTGTAACCTCGTTCACCAGTTATTTTCGAAGTTCAGAAATTTTTGAATCGCCTGTTCCGAGCGAATATGGCTGCCACAGATTATTCAACTAATTTGCATTTTGCGAATGTATTTTATTTGTAATTTGGTTCAATCGTCAGTTGACAAGGTGAAAAGAGATATTTCAAATCTCTGATAACGTATCGAATGTAACAAGTTCGCTAATAAGAAAATATCGTTTAAGGATATTTCGTAGTCGCTAATGGATAGCACGGTTGTGTTCCATAAATTTTCGTAGCGGTGAATGCAGACTTGCAGCGTGATGATAGCACGACATATTCAAAGAAATCGAGGTTGCAATCCTTATGGTCGTGGAAAGCGGTTGCGATTCATCCTCCGGCAGGGCAACGAATTCGTGTTACACGAATACACGAGCCTTCCTCGATGTTTGGATAAGTCGAGGACCATTGTATCTCGAGGCAATCCGAACGAAATCTATACAAGAAGAGTGGAATTTGTAAATTTGGAAAGATCAGCGGGAACAGCGTTGAAAACTTTTCGAGGGTGAAACCTTGTTCGAACTTTGTTGTTTAAAGAAAAATCCTGTTGCCACGAAAATGTCGCCTTCTCTCACAAAACGTATCGTTTCCACGTGACATACTGATTTTGCATTTTTTTTTAAATCTTACTCTTTTTTGAATCTTGAACTCTGATGAAAATTTGGAAACGATGGAATTGTGGGAGAAACAGATACGCAGCATTTTACACAAGAATTGAAAACCTTCGAAGGTGGTACAAGTAGAAGACTGTGTTACGTTCAAATAGAATTTATCTCGATCTACAACATCGATGTAAAAATTTGCTTCATTGTCAACTTGTCTGATTCATATGTAAAAGTTACAATTTCAAATTAATCCAACTCGTGATTTTTTTTATGGGGAAGCAGAATAGTACGATAAATATGTAAATCTCGATTAACAAGAGCAAGTTTTCAATTCATTAGAAGTAAATTAATTAAAAGATTAATTAAAAAATAGAAGAATTAAGTTAAGTTAGAAAGTAGAGTCGATACGTCGCAACCAGAAGCTTCCTCCTCTCCGAGAAAAAAAATAACGCTCAACATAAAAATTACCAGACGATCGACATCGGGCAGGAAATTTCTGAAACAAGCGAGTGACCTGCTCGTCCGTTCGAGAGTATAAGGCTTGACGACAAAGTCTAGCAGCTCGAAAATAAATGTACTCGGTGTACGCGGAGGAAGGTGAGACCAGCCAGCTAAGAGATAATGGAGGATGATGGGAAAATTGAGTGAAGGGTTTTACGGGTGTGCTTAACGGCAACTTACACGCGAGATTATAGCCTGCTAATAGTTCGAATAACCAAAGTGCAGAAACACCGTAACATAAATAGGCAAGTTGCTCGGTATCGTACTTTTAATATAGTCGAACGATTCTGTAATTACACATTCATAGATATTTAGAGAAATTCTTATACTAAAAAAGAAAAAAAAAAGGGAACCTATTTAAGTAAAAGTTTCATCTTTACTGAATATCGTAACTACTACACATTTTATCTCATTTTTTCACATTTACCTACATTTTATCTTTTTAGATTACAAAACAGACTATTTTATCTAGAAAATTTATACGATTTTGGATACTGTATGTAGTCACATATTGTGCCATACTCTTGTGTGTCGTCTGATTTTCAGCGATTGATGAGAAAAGCTACGTATATATAAAAGTATATATAAAACATCGAAAGTAAGATGTACTGGAGTCGTGAAAATGTAGGTGTCTCCCTGCTGTTCAACTACGGATTATTCCTATAAATTTTTCTCGATTCACCATCCGAACAATTCCAACTCAATAGAGAGGTTCCCCTTAACTCAACTCAACCGAGCAATCTCCAAATTACACAAACTGACGCGAGTTAACCAGCGACCGGCTCCCGAAGAGTCGTCTTCCGGTTTTCAACCCGCGATCCGTACCCCATGGCAATTCATTATTTACCCAGTGCATCTTACTATCGGGAACTTGCGCGAGCGGAGTAATCCGCTTTCCCTCGAACAAGCAGGTGTCTCGCGACGCGGAGGCACATCAAAAAGTAACGACCGCCCCCGCCTCGTTGCTACTAAAGTGGAGTTGAAGCCAGCCGCCGAGATCTTCGGTGCCCTAACGTCGCGTATATCTCGCAACGCGAGCCAGACGATTACGTACGTCTAGCTCGTACGATACGTGCGTACGTGCGGTACGTTGTACCGGTGCTGTTAGCCTACGCGAGAATATAACCTAACCGTGCACCATAGCAACACGACCCGGTATAACTCGGGCAATATGTACTGGTTTCTCTCGCGTGCGCGCGACGATGTTGATGCCTCGTTCAGACCACTCTGCGCGTAGTGTAATATGCACGTACATATATATGATATATGATATATGATATATATATATATATATGTATATATATATATGTGTATATATATATATATATATATATATATATATATATATACAAGCTTGGCTAGCTATACTACGGGGCGTTTTCACGGAATCCAATTTTCCAAGATTTTCGTCGCCTTAACAGGGTCTCCTCCCTCTCTCTCTCTTCTCTCTCTCTTGGTATTATCTCTTAAGCGTACTTGTCCCGTAATGGTCTCCCCGGCCGGGTTGGAACACGGCTGCTTAGTAAACACGCCCATTTCGGTGCCGTAAATTGTCGACTGAAACTGAAAGGGGACGCGCGGAAGATCGAGTCGAAATATTGCGGATATTCCTCCTCGTGCGAGCTACGTTTCTGTCTTTTCCCGTTTCTCTCCGGGTATTACGTTGCGTTGGCTTTTTCAATTCTTAAGTTTGCCACTCGTGTCCATCTCGTCTTTCGTTTCCTAATATCGCGTCGTATCTTTGTTCTTCCTTTTTTCCTTTTCTCTTCGCTGTTCTTGGTCGCGTTTCTGTTTCAGGAAAGTCACAGTGGAAAGTCACCAAAGAAATGTTTACCCCTTCTTTTATTTCTGGAAAATTGTAAGTGGATCAGAGAAATTTGGAGAAACGAAACGAACACTTGCGGGTTATTTAATAAATCACGCGTTACCGACTCTCTCGAACAATTCGATTCTGAATGTATAATTTAGAAGAAAAAAAAAATGGTGTTTTTCGAATCGAGTCGAGTAATCGTGAAAATCGAGAAAGTTTTCAGTTCTCCCTCCTTGTTTTTTTTTTTCAAATTACGCAATTGGGAACATTCTTGTCGCAAACGTCGCGCGAAAACAACGAAGAACACATGCCATTAAATAATCACGTTTGAAGAGAAGCCTGTTACAATCCAAAATCCGCGAGAATATTTTCTTCTTGTCTCGTCATGCGTGTCGTTCACCTTCGACGAGTTTTCCACTTCGAAGGTAAGGAGCTCGAAGACACATGACGAAGGAAGCAGTAACAAAGGCCGGGAATTTATAAGTTTCCCCTATAACGATGTGGATCTCGATCTCGAATGGTTTCAAAGAGTTGGCGAACGTCGCGCGCTAGTAGAAAAGTTGAAACGCTTGTTCTTTGAGGCGTGTCGGTTTGAAGTTTAGAATGGCGAGAACAACGATTTTCAACGGTCCTCCGGAAGTTTCGAGTTCCGCGGTGGCATTGTGCCGTTCCTTGAGAGAGAGCCTCGTGCAGATGGCAAGGCATTAATTGTTTCACGCCGTTTGATCGCTACGGTATTTTGGATTTCGCGGTGCGAGGTATTCGGATGGAGAAGCATTTGAAGACGCAGTCGCAAACTATCGCACGCCTCGATTATCCATAAATGCGCAAACCTACGAAGCTCGGTAATGAACGTAATATTGTCAACTCACTGAAAACACAAGCCAGCTTCAAACTGATTTTTTTTCTTTTCATTGACTAGTAAAACTACAATAGATTACAGATACAATAGATTAACCCTCCTATAACACGGTAGATAGGTTCCTAGAAAATGCTGTGTTGTGTGAGACCCAGAGCCAGTACGAAAAAGGGGGGTTACGTTCCGAAAACTTATTAAAAACAAACATTTTTTTTTTAAATTCCATATAAGCAACTTAATTTTTATTAAAGATATAAATGTATGTATAACACAAAACGAAAAGAAACAAAAGATATTATTTTCATTTAATGCGACTTTAATTTAATAAATTTCTTCCTCACCACTGTTCAGTGCAATCAAACGAGAACGTTTCTTGCACTTTATCCTTTTAGATACGGGGCGGCACTTTCCGCAACATTGTATCTCTGAGACGGCAAGCCTCGCCGCGGATCGCGTGTAAACTGTGCACGACGCTTTCCGCCATGACATCGAAATAGAGTTATAAATGAATAAATTATAATTTATTACATGAAAATTAATAAATTATAATTTATACATTTTCATGTAAAGCCACTATAGTTCATTGTTCCTTCCCGTCATTATTTTGAAGGTAATTTAGTATTTAAATGTATTAAACAAAAATCATGTTATCTAGTGCTGTAGAAGTACAGTGTTGTACAAAGGTTTTCGCAATTTTTTCGTGTTACAGGTTGCAGTGTTATACGAGGATTCCCGCAATTTATCCTATCGTGTTAGAGCGAAACCGTGTTGTAAGATGCCGTAGGAGGGCTACCTGTATTTAATATTCTTTCTGCACGTGTAAAAGGACATGATACTTAAATCTAGCCAACAGCTTGGACTTGCTATTTCTTGTAATTTGTAACGAACGCATACATTTGTATGATAGGACGATGTGTAATATCTGAACAAACGTCTAGAGTGAAAGCTACAATAACGACGTAAGAAGAATAACTAAAGAATATCCGATGAAGAAATTTCTGATTTCAATCGTCACACTCCAAGGATTCGAACCTATGTATCATTGAACTATGTATTACACTTGTTTTAACAAACTCGCAATGCACGTTGATTACTTTAAATTTGAACAACATCACACGTTAGAAAGGATTGTAATCAACAAAATTTCGTGTAAAATACCATTTGATTATCTCCAATGTTATGTCATTTTATTTGAAATGGTGATGCTTCGTAAATAAATTGCTGATAGATGACACGAAAAGAGATTGTCGATGATTGCAAATGGTTAAATGCACAAACATTCGCGATCATTAGAAATTGATACGACATTATCAATTCACTGGGAAGACAAAACCCAAAATTTATATTTCTCTTTCGCTTTGCATCCGAACAATTTTTAATCCATGCAGTCCACGGAGACTTGTTTCATCCGCCAGATGGTTACAACGTGCATCGTACTTTGAATATTTTAAACGTAATGCTCTCTTGCTTTGTCCTCTTGCTAATAAACGGATGTGAATTATCTTGCTAAATGTCATTGCGCGAATATTATTTATTTACCGCATCAGCTTGTAAACTTCCACGTAATTCGAATATTTTGCACCAAACACGCGTATTCTCGCATGTATTAATGTATACATTTTCATACAAACTTAGCAAATCACACAACACGCAAGTTGACGAGATCAGAGGAATCCTACTTAACAATCTGGCACGATTACGCCATTTAACCTAGCGTTCAATCCCACTCTGTGAGTTCAACTTGCTCGTGCTCAGTGCGTCAGTTGCGAATACGAAAACGCAATTTTCCATTTGGTTGATAGTTCGGGACGTCGCGCGGGACCCGGCTACCACAACCGAATATTCAATGCACGCGCTCTATCCGGCCGGACAGGAAGTCGAAAGTTAGCGGACACCTCGTTAAAAGATTCATCGAACCGCCTACGCTCCTCTCTTTCTCTCTCTCTCTTCCTGTTTGCATCCTCCGACCTGGCTGTGTTTCCCAACCGCGCTTCTTCGACTCCCGTTGGTAACTCGAATTGCTCGTGAAATCCGCGGTGAAAAAGTTTTACCACGACTCAGCAGCGACGTAGCCCCGACGGCGTTACGTCGTCGTTTAATCTGCACGCGAGCGCTGCCAAACGATCGATAAATTCATTTTCTGGATGGTTTGTCGCGTTTAATTCGTTCAGGGCCTATCGATGGTGGTCGTTGATTATGCCGGATGATTGCGAGAAATTCGCGAGGTTCCCTTTTTTTTAAGGGCTGTGACGTCAGTGAATTGATTTTGTCATTGGCGGCGATTTAGGTTGTCTTAATTTCAGACTGACTAGAAAATCACGTAGAATAATCGAGCTTCCTTTGTTGGAAATAATTGAGGGATTTGCAGCAAGGAGAACGTCTATTTTTTTATACGCGTAGAAAGAGTCAGCTCCAGAATTAACATCAATTTTTAATCGCTTTTCTCCTGTTGAATTACTGAAATTACATGAAAGTGGGGCTCCCTTTTTGAAAATAATTGCGGGATTTACAGTCTGTGTTTGTCATATTTTTTTGAAGAAGAATAATTTTTTTTACTTGATGTAGAAAAAAATTAGCGAACATGAATTTCTAATCGCTTCTCCGTTGGTTTACTAAAATTATCCGAGAGTGGAATTTCTTTGTTGCAACAACCAATTCAATTAGCACTGTGTGTACATAATAATATATAATTATAATTGTAATATATAATATACATGTACATAATTATGTATAATAATATACGATAGTTTCTATATAATACACAGTATGATAAGTAATATATAGGAACTACGTAATACACAGAATTATTACTTTATATACGTAAAACATGAGTTACAGACAGAATATTCTTTTAAATAGAAGTTAAAATAATGAAATGCAGCAGAATTTCATATCGTAGAAATTCGTTCAAACTCGATGATATTATACAAGAAAATCGAAAATTGCTTTAACGACGTTATAATAATCCAGAATGTGCGAGAGAGCCGCCGAAATATCGATTACGTGTCATAATTTGAGTGAAAATTATCTGACACCAGACCAGTTTAATTCTTCGCGACTCTTCTTAATGGACGTTTCCGACAGCAGGCGGGCTGAAAATCAATTTCAATTGGGAAAAATCGCCGGATATAAGATACTTTTCGCCGGGAGCAGATATTTTCGGTATAATCTCAATCAGAACGGCTCCGAAGCGGCGGGATAATTAGAAAAGCTGCGCTCGGCAAACTTTCCCGAGCTGAGCTCTCACTCATCACGCATAGTTCGCCCTTTTCGAACTTTTCTCTCATGCATCGGGCGAACGCATCGTTCCAACAACGTTCGCTGCAACGATGCTTCATACGCATTCCCAGAATTCTAATTTCCCGAGCGTTCTCTTTTACCTTTTCTTTTTTTTTTTTTTACCAGGGCGCGAATTTTCACACAGGCGGGTGAAATTTAACTGAAACGAAATATTATCGTGCATAATTATTCGAACGGTTCGAAGTTAATATATGTCAAAGTGCGATTCAAAACGGATGTTTTTAATTTAATAATATTAATTAATGTTACTAATTGAAGATTCTCCTGCAGAAACATCTTATGTCAAATGACTCTATGTATGTCTGTTCAATGTATGTTTGAAATATTAGGAGGATTCAAATACATGTATAAATTTTACGAAATTTTGTTAGCCCTGTCAGAAATATGGAAATTATATCTTTTGTTTCAAATTAAATTTGATCTCAGTTGCAGTAAAATGTAAAAAAATGTAACAGTCATATTCAGAGAGTGTATTTCAAATTTTACGAAACTCTATCCTGAATGATAGACATACATGTTTTGCTTCAGATTAAGTTTGATCTCAGTTATAGTGAAAAGGGTAATTATAAACGTAGAAAATTTTACACAATTCCAATCTGTTGGAATTAATAATTTAAATCAATGTCACACTCGTTAACGATTCGTCTCACTATCAGTTGTTAGTTAGTCGTTTAAAGGATTCTTACAGTATGCGTATTGCGACGTTTATTTCATTGTGATCAACATATTGACGAGGATAAACGTAGAACAGTCTCGAAATTTGCATTTCGAAGCTTCTAAATCAGTTTCAAATTTCGCTCGCCCGCTCTCGATCCAAGTTTGTATTACGATGTAAAATTTACAGAGAGAGAGAGAGAGAGAGAGAGAGAGAGAGAGTACACGACACTCTCCGATCTATCATCGAGCTGTCCTATCGAGCTGTCGAAATTTCCAATCAATGAAGATGTCTAAGCCAACAAACCGATTTGGGGAAGGTGATTATTCCGAGCAAACTCAGCGATACAGATGATTTAATGAACATACCAAACGACTGTGTATCGTGTGTACACGAAGATCGAATATTATTTATTCGTGTTCATACACGCTTCTACAATATTTGCCGCGGGTACACAGGAATTCTCAGGCAGGTTTTAGCTGCTTTAAATCGGACAGTTTCGAGGGATTTCAAGGGCTTCACCGTGATTAAGAGATCAGCGGCCGCTTATCGATTGTTTGACAAATTTGTGTGTTTTGGACTCCGAAATGACCAACTTAATTTAATCTGATCTCACGCGATCTTCAGTTTCCAATGAACAATCGACATTTCAGAAAGGTCCATCGTCATGAATGTATATTTTTCAATACACGTCCTATTTCCGTTTCACGCGGATCGTAGCTTGAGAAAACGCGTCAATGTTTAACAGGAGGCTTCGTCAAGCGCCTGTTTGGAATGCAGCGTTTCGCAGATTTCACCTTCGTTCATCAATTCGGCAAATGAGTAAAAATCACACCGGTACCGAGGTTAATTTCCAGAACAGCTTCCGCAGTTCGCTGCACATAAAGAAGGATTGTAATTGCGCCCGGACGTGCCACATAAAACTTCATTGCGCGTTTTAATTCCCTGGCTGGCCTGGCTGGCGTTTCACCGCCTTCTTCGCGATGTTTCACTTCGAAGTGAATCGAGATACGAAACTCGGTTATTTCCTGACGAAGTTATTCCTGACGAGGAAGGAATTGCACGATACCTCGATTCGATTCACACGAAGAAACGTGTATTCCTTCCACGAACAAGTGTCCAAACGTATTGATCTGACTTATGATTTCAATTTAGAATTTTATCAATACGACGTGAAGAAGGATTCAATGGTTGTCGATGTAAACGACAGATTTTGAATTATCAAATGCTAATTCTAAGGGTTATTAAAATGCGCAGATACCTTAAAGTTGATTATTTCAACAAGTTGGAAGAGCGGAAGGTTCATTTGAAGCTTGATACGTCTCACATTCACTTTACACGAATGGTGCAACCAACAGTCTGAGAGACGATTCGTAATTTATAAATCGCGAATATTTCTGAAACCTAACGAATGAAATCTAGATATACGCATTATTGCTAATCCTAACTAAAGTGACACCTCTGAATGTTTCATCCCCTAGATATTGTAACGAGCACTACGCTGCAAATGTTTTTTATACTTCTTCGTATTACGTACATTCTATAAATCCTCGCGTGTTTAAACTAACTTTTGTGCGAAAAATTATTCCTTTTCGCTTTATCGGCGTTAAATAACTACAGGGAAATTAAATATCCGGCAGATATCGATGAAACAAAGAACCAAGACAGCCGCAAATGGATCCATTTATTGTTCCGGCGGTAACGATAAGATTTATCACTGATTGAAGTTCCGTTTACATGTAACGTAAAAATATAACGCGGAATATAACGCGGCGACCCGCAGTTAATTTTGTCCCCTTAATGGCGTTGCACAACTAATCTCCATCGTATTTTCTAATTCCATAATCGATACGCAATAAAGCGTTGCTGTTTGCGCGTAGATGCAACAGTGATTAACCGAGGCCGAGTAACGCCTGCAAAGCTGCCGGCGTAAAGCTCCGGATTATTTCGTGGGCCGGATATCCCTTCGCGCAAAAGTTGCATCGATTAAAAGATTAATCGAGAAAAAGAGGCGGGATTAAAACGAGCCGTTCCGGGCGCCTCTGTTTTATTCCACGTGGGCGCTTTTTGAAATTTGAGCGTTGTTATTGAATTTTTTATTCCATTCCGTTAAGAGGATGTTGGCTTTAACCAGGATTGGGCAAGCCTCATTCTGGATAAGAAATAAATTGCCAGACTACCCACGAGGTAGTCATCTTCCATCAATTTATTATTCTCGTTTATGTTGAATCCAAATCGAATAAATCGTTCGAATTGTTAGTGAATTTTTTTCATTCCATTTTCAAGAGGATGTCGATTTTGATCAAGATTGGGCAAACATTTTGGATAAGAAAGAAATTGCCAGACTATCCATGAGGTAGTCATCTTTCATCAATTTATTATTCTCGTTTATGTTGAATCCAAATCGAATAAATCGTTCGAATTGTTAGTGAATTATTTTATTCCATTTTCAAGAGGATGATTTTGATCAGGATTGGGCTAAAATTTTATTTTAGATAAAAAAAAAAATTGAAATAGTCGTCTTCATCAATTTATTGATCTCTTGAGATTAATAACTTCATGTTTATTGGATCCAAATCGTGTAAGTCATTTGAACGTTGTTATCCAATTTTTTATTTCATTTTCGACAGAATGCCAATTTTACTTTATTCTAAATTTTAAAAAAAAATTTTATTCTAGAACTTTATTCTAGAAAAAGAACTTTATTCTAAATTAAAAAAAAAAAAAATTACCATCCGAAGTAATCGTCTTTGCTAATCTATTATTCGTCGTTTGTAAAACAACATCATGTTGGATTCAAATTGAACAAATGAATTGAATTCTTTATTCTATTTTCGATGAAATATCGATTTTGATCAGGGTTGAGCAAAATCATAGACAAAAATCCTCACTTCATCATCACTTCATCTTCGTTAATTTATTATCCTCGGAAAAATTACTTTATCTTCGCTACAAATCGGATAAATCACTTGCGAACGAAATCTTTTACTTCGGTTTAATTCGTTGAAATGAAATAGCAAATAATATAAACAGCAGAAGGTGAAATTTATACGATAGAAACGGAAACTATCTGAGAAACTATTTGTTGGAACAAACACGAAATGTGAAACGAAATAAAAAAGTTATTTCACTTGAAAGATTATTTTGCCACGTTTTCAAACAGACTAGTGTAAGATTAGTTCGAAATAACATCGAGTCGAATGAGATATGTTTAAATAATCGCTCTTCAAATGTTCAAATTCAAAACATGTCCGTGTTACTCGTTTTAACCTCGTTCTTTCTTATTTTCCGCAACAGGACGATGAAACTTCCATGTTTTCCGAGAAAAATGGAAATATCGTTAACATGGAAAACGAAGACGTTAACGTCGAATGGAATTCTCCTTCATACTGCGAAATTTTTCCAAGTAACGTGCGCGTCTGTTTCTCTACCTTTGTCCGCGTTTTACATTTCTTTGCAATCAGGGAAATCCGTGGAAATTTAGTTATACAGTCCGTTTCATGCGAAAACTCGATTCCAAAGGCATATTCTCTGCACTATATAGCATACACGAGATATAATTAGATATAATAGACGAGATAATTACTGCTCTCTAATATGTACCAGAATATTTCACGTATAAATCTACTACGATTTACATAAGAATTAAAATGAACAGATTTATCTAAGCAAAAATCAATATCAATTTTGTCAGAAATACCCGTGATTTTTCTCTAAAAGTAAGAAAAAGGAAAAGATGGAAATCTTTAATAACGAAATGGGTTCGATTAACACTTTCAAGAAAAGAACGGTTTTATTAATTTGTTCGTTGTTCCTTTGGATGAAATATTTATGTAGCTGTGTAATTAAATTGCCCGATATATACATATATATATTGTTGTGAATTCTCTATTTTTTGATAAAAGAAAGTTTACAGCTGCATTGGGAATAATTATTGGCTAGCGTTCGTTTAATGTGTCCTGCGATAGATACAAATTCCGATCCATTTTGAAAAGGTAATATCTTGAAAAGAATAAAATGTATGATATATCTCTCAGCGTGGAATTGTTGAAGAAAAAAAAAATAAATCAAAATGATGGGCAAAATAATGTTAGAATATGAGAATATCTCGTTGTTAATAGCTAGATTATGGATTTTCATGCAAATTCATATTGAATGAAAATTAAATTATGAATAGTGTACTTTGGATATTTTATATATTTTTGCATATTATATGTGTTCCGTAGTAATGCAGAAATATAATTGTTAAAATGTAATGAACGTGAAAAATCTGCCTGAGAATAGCGTGACCCAGTTCCACCATGCGATTGTTAATTTATTAATTTAAAAAAGAGAAGTAATCGATAAACCAAAATAGAAAGACAATGTTTCCATTCGTTCTTTCTAAGAAATCCAAATTATAGGCGACTAAAACTAGAACATGATTTAATGTTACAGTAACTCATAAAAGAGAAGGACGATTCGTATTAATATTAATTCACCGACGAATAATACCCGGAGACAGAAATGAACAAAGATTTAGTTTTAATATAATGTCGATCCTCCTCCGTCAAAATAAAAGGACAATATTTCATTCATCCTATCCGAGAAAATTCAATAAAAATAAAGACTTCATACTATTATACTATAGTAACTCATAAAAGAGAAGAAAACCCAGTTTAGTACCATTTCATTGGCTGTCAACACCGAGAATGAACGAAGAATGAACGAAGAAGATCCAGAGTGCTTCGATGAAATAAAAAGCACAACGTTTCATTCATCCTTTCTTATAAAATGGACTGGCACTATTATTATTTCATCGATGATTAATAGCGAGCAACGCGAGGAATATTCGAGTTTCTTCATTACGGTTTAACGATCGCAAGGGAACGACGAAGTCGTCTCTTCAGCTTCACCAGCCTCCTCAGCTTTCGATCGATACTACTTTCAGCTTTCGGGCCAGCCGATTTGACGATATCATCGCGAATTGTTCTCCGATACGATACGGAACTGTCGTTAAACCACCAGAGGCCTATTCCACAGGCCGCACGAGGGTCAACCTCGCGGATTATGGCAACGACACTCCGCCATTTCCGACCTCGTGCATGCATCAACGACGCCAAATGGACGGCCGTATCGATTTTTACGATCCATAACCCACCACGGTCGGTGGTGCGCGCATTTCACGAGACCATCGGCGAGAAATACGCCGGCGTATTTCGTTCGCGTTTCGCGCCATCGAACGCGCCTTCGAACAGAAAAAGAAAAAAGAAAACAATTTCGTCTCGGACAAGAAGTTCTTCGAACTCGAAAACGACGTTGAGCATGATTCACAGTTTCCAGTGGGCTGGTGGTTACGACGTTGTTACGCGAACGCCATATTTTGATTATTACGACGACGACGATGACGATGATGACGGAGGCCAGCGTAATGCGATAAATTTTCCTCGAACAGTGCGAACGCAACGCAATGAAACGCCACTAGTAGATCATTATTTCGAGAAACGTCGTAAATAACGAACAATTACACGTTCTGTTGACGCGCGTGTAATAGATGTACGTTGATGTAGTTGACGAGCAAACTGATTGAAGTTACTTTCTATTCTTGGAATTATATGGAAGCATTGTAATTTTCCAACGATTGAGTCCTCGACTTAATCTCCAATTATCGCTAATCACAACATTGGCTGAAGATATTCATGCATTTTGCTAGGAAACGTCAAAAATACATCTACAGAATGCATCTAATGTGTAAAGACAATGTAAAACATTTGAAATAACGTATTTATTGCTCGATGCTCAGATTGTTCAGATTGCATTGCTTGAATCACCTCCGCAAAAAATGTGGAATTAACGCAAAGCGTTTCACAGTGCAGTTGCTGCAGAATCTCTGTTGCATTTCGAAGTCAGAGAGCGGAAGAACAACGATCCAAAAAAAAAAAAAAGAAAAAAGAAAAAATGATGGACCAACAGTTCGAGAGCGATCGGAAAGCGAGCGAAACCGACATGGAGCTACACAAAAATTAAGCGAACTCGCAGAATTAAAAACACTCGGGTCATGAGAAAATTCCCATTACTCCGCGGTGGCTATCCCCGCAAATTAAAATTCACAAACAACCAATTTCTGGCCCGCGGGAAAACCGTGCGCGATTTCCCGCGCCATGCAGATCCATCTCCATTAAAAACCGGGCAATTCGAACGTTAATATCAAGCTATCGTACAGTTATCGTCGAAACGAAGCCATCAAATATACGAAGCTGTTCAATTATAGATTCGTTGGCTCAACGATCGTTCTGAATCGGTGACGCTTCGTTCGCTAAATCGGCAAATCGCGCGGCCAGAAACTTTCGTCAAGCGGTGTCAGTTTATTCGCGACGCGTTTCCCAGGGGGAAATGGACGTTAACTCGTTAACACGGTTTTGCTCTAAACCCAGCAGCAACAACGGGCCAACATTACAAAAGGGACAACCCGCGTGACAATCGGCGTCGTTCTTGCGAGAACACGCGTGCACCTCGTCGCAATTTACTTGGCAGAGGACAATGAGCTGTGCCCTGATTCTCGGAGAATGCAAAAACCGACGCACTCTGAAGCAAGTCGTCGACTGCTTGCATCTGATTCTCTCCAGCATCTCTGTGTTAATTTTTTTTCTATTCGGTGTGGCAACAACTTCGCAACAAGAAGGAGAGAAGAGACATGGAGGATTCCATCAACCTCTTGATCGCCGTATTTTTTCAAGAACCGCGCATCAGATCGCCGCGTATTTTAAAAACCGCGCATCAGATCGCCGTGTATTTTCAATTTTAAGAAAAATGTACTTTTACTAATAAATAAATAATTTAAACTATTTTTCACTTACATAATTGGTGAGTAACAATCAATTAGGATATAATTTGCACAAAAAAAAACTTGATTTTCACTAGGGTTTCCACACAATATATCAAATACTAAATATTAAAAAAAATTAAAAAAGTTATATGAATGTTTGCTAAATTTGAAATGTTATAAATTTATAGTCTAAAAGATACACACATACATATAATACACAATGAAACTAATATTTATTTATGGTGTGGTATGCTTTGAAGTAAATAGTTGGGCAGAGTGGAATTTTACAGTTTTACAGCATGCGAATTTTGTTTCTTGCCTTTTTTTCGAATAAATCCAAAATCAAGGAAGAATATATATACTTTTCGATTCTTTTAGCGATAGAAAATGATTCTATATGTCACTGTTAAGAAATCGAAATTAATTTCGCTTTTATTTAGGGTATAAGAATTGGCGCGTACTAATGCGCGCACGGCGATCAAGAGGTTAACATTTTCACTGGCGTAATATTCGACATGATAGTCTCGTGTAAGAAATATTATTTTCATGTACGTTTTGTAATAAATAACTGTACAATTTAACTAATTTTAATTTTCTTAATGTGCTACAACAACTGATGACCCGGATCGATGTGACTAATTTCAGACTATCAATTGTCCTTGCCAAAATTAATATTAATTTCTGTTTGAACAGAAACACGAGCGTATAAATCTGTTTATTTTTAGTTATCGTTTCAATTACAGTGATGTAGAGTATTCTGATATTTTGATTTATATGTATATAGAATATTTTGTTTCAACGTTAACAAGTTCATTTATTTCTTCATATTAATATTTTTGGACAAGCGAAATCAAGTATTATACAGACGTGTGACGCCCACCGTGAAAATGTTAGGACGTGGGTTCTTAATTGAAGGATATTTTGGAAGATGTGGTGTCTGATAAAAAGTTGGATTTAGAGGGAAATGAATTTAGCGGTATCGAGTCAGACGCGGAAAAGAATATTCGTAATTGAAAAATTGGCAGATTTAATTGCTGATCTCTCAGTTGGTGTTTCCAATTGGTTTTCAATTGATCATCCTAAGTCATGGCTACAATGACTGACTGCAACAATGATGAGTTTTTTAACGAACAATGTATCTACTGGAAAATGTAGAATGCAGAATATTTTTGTCGGATTTCACATTTTATTTTTGCAGCAACAAATTTTCATAATCATATTGAACTCACCATTAACTGATAGAAAATGTAAGATACTTCAACTTAATTAATTGGTATAATCTATACAAGTCATCCGAGATACAGTATCCTATGCAACATTTAACATATAAAACAATTATTTATTCAGATTTCACTGTCTATTCCTAAAAATACTAATCTGCGTAAAAATCATAATGTTACATGTTCTCCGACGAGAAAAATTAATTTCACAAGCTATCATTATCGTGCTATTAACGTTTTGCAGAAGCTGCAGAAGCGATTCTTCCCACGAGCAAGAGCAAAGTTCGAGAGATAAGCTTTCGAATCCCCGCTTGAAATCGTTCAAGTAGCATAAACGCGTAAATCGTGGTTTTGCGGGCGAATTCAGTAACAAATCCGCGGAAGTTACAACATTGCAGGCGAGCGGTGGAAAATCAATAGCCCGGACGAAAACACGATCCTTTAACTACGAATACGACTAATTTTCTTCTTCTTTCTCTCTCTTTTTTGAGAGAACTATGGCCAACAATTTGAACGACTCGTCGACCCGGCTTAATAATACCACCAGTTAACGGTACATATTTCTCAATTAAAAAAAAAAAAAAAAGAAAAAACGCGAACGCGACGATTACACACGCTTTATCAATTTTCCATTCCGTGAACCGTGCTGCGATTTCACGTGAACAAGGGGGGCGCAATTATCGTGAATTTATACGCGCGAAGAGATATTTTTGTTGTCGTTGAGATCCACTGTTAATCCCGCTTGTTGCAATCAAGCGAAATTCGGATAACTGATTAAGAATCTTTGAAACGTGGATTTTTTCGGGTCGTGACAACTCTACTTAATCTAGTATAATTAAGTGCATTTGCTAATTTTGTTAACAATCCAAGGGAAAATTTGTTAATAATTCGTAACTTTGTTAATAATCCAAAGGAAAATTGTTCGTGATTTTTGTAATTTTAATCTTGGAATGCAACATGTGCAATATGTGATAATTAATTTCAGTTTGATATTCAGTTTTAATTTTGTTTCTAGTCAGGCAAATGTAAAAGATTTCAAATTTAAAAATAATCGAAATAGTAGTTTGAAGATTTAGTCAAGCTTATATCTGACGTTCTTCGATTCTTTAAATAATAAAAGAAATAATTAAAGAAACAGGAAGATATAACTAAATGCACATGAATTACCATATTACGACTATTTCACAGGGATCCTCGACAATCATAATGTCCCATATTGTACAATTTTGAATCTACTTACGTTTATGAACTTTATACGTTCAGTTTACGATGTCACGTTTCAATGAAGGAAGACTATTTTCTGTTCTGTTCTACAATGGTAAAACATAGCGAAACCACTTGCTTTAGAATAAAATATCGTGTCGTGTTTCTTTGTTTTATTTAACGATTAGGCTATTAATTATGGAGTATTTGAAAGAACAATGCGTTGATCGTATGTGATAAAAATGAAGAATATTTCTACATTCTCTTTAGAAAAGTTTCAACTATTACAAAAAAAAATCGCAAAAATATCTGACGTTTATAGTAACACGACGTAAGATCAAAGAAAAACGATATCCTGATATTAGAAATTTAAAGATCGTTAAGGAATAGAAATATAGGGCTGTCATTTAGGTGTTAATGTGTTAATTAGATATTGAAAGTATAGTGAATGGAATAATCCCACATATGTGAATGGAATTAAGAAAGTAATCTAATTCAATGTTGCGCTACTTCAAGTAGAATAAACGCGTTGCGTCAGAGGCACTTTACATTCGTGAACTTACAAGTATTTCTACTTTTTTGGATAATATATATTTCTTCTGGATTTAAAAGAATAACTTTCAATTATATATATATATATATATATATATATTTAACTAAATTAATAATAACAAATTTAATTGAATTTCCTATGAGTTTTCTTTATTTATATAATAAATAAAGTCACTGTTCCAAACATAAAATTAAATAACATAAAGTTAATAATTAAAATTGTACACACTAAATACAATTATTACCTAATGACATAATAATGCATATATAATTCATACTTTCATACTGTGTAATTTATATTTATTCAGAATTTACATTTATCGTATGCTATTTTTATTATACAATTGTAACATTTCCAACAGAGTAGCCCAAAGATTTCTAAGCGTAGGTGTACATCACGAGCTGCATGTAAAAATATGTAAATAGTTTTAGCTCGAATCAAACGAATTTAGAACGAATAACAACATTTTGCTAAAAATAATAAATTTCTCTCGACATTAGAAATAACTGAACAAATTAAACAAGCAATTGAATTAAACATATAAATAATTGAACATCTTTGCTAATGAATTTGCAAATGGTTAATTGCCCTACCCAACTAATTCCCACGAGCGAAAATTAAAATTACTCCCGACGAACCCACTTTGCCACTTACATCGAATCAAAGACGTGACACGAGCGAAATGAATCAATTTTCAAAATGCAATTCTCATTTCTCCGACCGTCAAGCATACCCCCGGTCCTAGCTAATGTTTCGTGCTGCGTTGCAAGAGGTATCGTGACACCGGGGTCCCGGAGCAAAGAAGAAACGCGAATCACGCGACGCGAGGATCGGCTAACCGCGAGCCGGTGAGTGAGCGATCGATGCCGCCGGCTCGAACGGCGTAAAAAGAAAAAAAGCCATCTTCCAGCCATGCAAATCGCGACGAGGAAGAAAAACGAGAAGAAAGGAGAAAGAGAGAGAGAGAGAGAGAGAGAGAAAGGACGTAGTATAAAAAGGTCGATAGGAACCGAGCTCGAAACCGTTTCGAGCTACTATTTTCGCGACCGATGAATATGCACGAGCGCCGATTTAGAAGATTAACCGTTCGGCGAGAGATAAGTAGAATAACGACGATCCAATGTGGCGAGAATAAAGTCGAATGAAAAGGAGCGGGAGGAGGAGAGGAGGGGAGGAAAGGAGAAAAGAAAGGAATGAGACAGAACGTAGCGGTGAACAACTGAAGCGTTGAAAACTGGCCGCGAAAAAACAAAAACCGAGAGCGGATCAGTCGAAAGTGGAGCAGCTCTTCTTCTCTCTTTCTTTTCTCTTTCTCTTCTCTATTTTTTTCTTTCTTTTTTCATTCAACCAGCCTAATCGACCTAAAAGGCAACTTTAACACCTTTCGGTCGATTTTTCGAGGTTAGGACGTCAAGAGACAGGTGGGAGGGGGGGGGGAGAGTGACTCGTGGAAGACTTCCATTAGCGGAGCCGCGTTATTTGCTGGATTTCGAACATCTTCGATTTCGCGCGCCATTTGCATCGTCGAGTTTTGCTTTTTCTTTCGCCCCGGTATGTCGTACGTTTGGCTTCGTTCTCAACGGCGGCGTAATACCGTTTGTAAATGCACTGTATCTGGGGACGAAAGGAGGGATTAGTGTTGGTTGAATAATGGAAACGTATTTACGCGAGGCATGGGAGAGCTTCAACCTTTGAATAGATTTTCATAAATTGTTCTTCTTCGGAGAAGATACAAAATGATGCGTACGAATACAAATAGTTATTAAGGCACGACACACGTTTAATAAAGTTATTGTGAAATAGATAGAATACACACGACTGCAGACGATTGAAAGCAACTGTGGAATAGATAGAAGCTCGATCGGAATCTTGTATTTTATTGTAACGAAGTTTTCTACTATATTGAAGTGAATACTCAATCCAGTTTTAAAGCCTGAAACTTCTGCTTCGCCAAGCTTCTGTTTTCTTCGAAGAAAAATTTTCTTCATAATTAAATCCACCATCATCTTCAACATCTATCATAATCTTCGTAAAACTTGTATCGTCATTGAACTTTCGAACACCAGAGTTAAATGACAAAGAAGATCCAAGGGATCCTAATTTTGAAGCCTGAATGTCCAAAGTTTAATAAAATGGCGACAAAAGGATCGTTCTAGAAAGTAGATGCAAATTTCGATCGTCAAGAGACCGTGATAGATTTGGTTATGAAACAAATTTCTCAATGTATTCAGAGGCATTCGAATTTTTACAATTTTTGAAAACAAAAGAAATATTCTTGCCGCACGATGTAGAAAATACCTTTGAGAAGAAAAAAGAACTCAAGTTTCGTAGAGATGTCAATTGGCTTCGAGGCCAATTGGATTTTATTTCACCAAGTCGTAACAGTATAAAATATAGATTTTTATCACTCAGTGTGCACAGTGAATCTCTGGGTAACCGTGTTTCACGATATTTTCGATTAATGACAACCGTATTCGAAGCATTTCTTTTCCTTTTTTTTTTGATAAACCGTCGATTGATTTGCTTTTTCACATTTTGAAATTTTGTTACGTCAAATACGAGCTAGAGTGTACGTTGCAATTAGAGCGTGCGTTTAATTGCAAGCTCAATTTCGAATTTACTGATTATTTAGTGTATCTTCATTTAGCATTTAGTTTCGAATGTTTCCTTGGGTTACGTAGGAATTTAGACACGTAGACCGTGCATGTTGTTCTATTTGCTGAATTTTATGAAATACGAAAGCGAGTGGATTAATTTGTATCCCGCGGTACGGGGCGCTATTAGACGGACGCTGGCATATTTGCACAATCAATGTCAACTCACGCTCTATCTCTTCCTGTTTGCAATATCTCCACGTCGGGCGCAGGCGATCTGTATTTATACAAAATCACGCGGCAGATGGAATTTTATTTAGCCGATCGCCGGCTAGTTCGCGGTACGTTTTAATATACGTTCGATCCTAGCTTCTATGACTTTTTTTGACAATCGAACCATCCACAAAGTCGAGATGTGAAAACAATTTGATTGACACGATATCTCGAGTTCGTATTTTCTCGGTAATTTTAAGAAAGAAACGGTGACGACGATTTCGTATGGAATATACGCGTTTCGCTCAGTCTCGAAATCGAGATCGGTTGAACAATAAATGTCTGTCCATCAGAGAGTTGCGAGAAATTTTCGTATTTTCCCACAATCGCGACGCAGAGAGAGGAAGGAAAAGGGAAGAAAAGCGGGGAAATATTTTCATATATCGACTTGT
Organism: Tetragonula carbonaria; assembly: GCA_032399595.1. Lineage (NCBI taxonomy): Eukaryota > Metazoa > Arthropoda > Insecta > Hymenoptera > Apidae > Tetragonula > Tetragonula carbonaria. The sequence goes on from JAUCRC010000002.1 coordinate 11,605,854, forward strand.
AACTCGCAACTTGGGAAATTTGTATTTTGTCAATGAGAGTTTCCGTTGTTCAGATTATTTGAAGAATTACCAAACCCAAAAATTAACAAGGTAAACGAGAATGCGATTTTAAACTTTCCGTGAATTGAAGAGTCAATGTCTACGTTGCAAATATAATCCCTGAAACACTATAATATTTAAATGATACGACAGTACCTGACATCTGATATCTCGTTGAAATAAATAATAAAGTTTTGATAGAAATATATTGATCTTAATATGTTCAAATTCTATTCTCAAGTTTTACTGCCGTAATGTTTCTACATATCTATCAAAATGATTTCGAGAATTAGATAATGAATACTTTACAATCCAGTGGAGTGATAAAAGATCTTAGAGTAACATAAAAAAATAAATTTGACAAGGATCTTGCAGAGAAAAACACCGTACAACAAGAGTGTGCTTGTTTCACGTGAAAGTTGTATCAAGATTGCGTTTCGTTTCTCCTTCTTCTCCTGTGGTTTGATTCGCAATGTACGATCGTAACTTGAAAGTTGCATTCAACGTAACAGAAATAACCAAAAAAAAAAAAGAAAAAAAAATTTCATACAAGCATTTGCGTTATCTGACCTCGTTCCCTAGCTACAGCTATTTTTAGTGTTTCAATAACTCACGTTTCAAACTGAGCACGTATAACTGATACTGAACTAGAAATATTTACGGGCTTCGTTTCCACGTGCGCGTTCGTCTCACCATCGTTCAAACATCCTCGTGTTCTGCAAATAACTCCAATTTAAAAATATAGGCCACCGCCTAATAAAACTATCCGCGGATGTGAAACAGAAAATGAATGAAACCGGCGAGAAATCGAGCGATTTTTATCTGAAAACAGCATCGAAATAAATCGTAATACGTTTTCACACGTATGGTATATGCAGTGGCTGTGCAATGCAAAACGTACCATTTGCAATTACGTTCAAGTGTATTAAATTTTTTTTTATATCGTTCAGTGACACTGACTATATAAATATTTGATACTTATTGTTGAAACTCTCATTGGAAAATCAGCCCTGCTCTGGATACTATACTTGTTTCAAAACTGGAAAGATTAACCACGCTAGGAAAATTAGATCACATCCCTTAGCACTTTTCGCGAGCAAGTTTCTGGACGAGTCTTTTTTATTTTTTAAAAAATCCTGAAACACTCGTTGAAGGGTCTTTGAACGAAATATTAGGAGTAATTAGTAAAAATGAAAATTCACGTCGAAGAGAATGAAATTTGACACGAACGTTAAATACTAGAATTAAATAGGGAATTTACACCCTATAATTAAAATCAACTCGTTAGAATTGCAATTCGAAATTACCATTCTACGATGAAATCAAAAAAGGAATATACCAACTGTATTGTAAAATACGCAAACATTTCATTAATACCGAATATTAAAGTTACTCTAAAGCTTTCGAGCTTTTTGCTTCGATCTTGATCGATACAGTCCAAGCATCGATGGAACGAGCAACTGTAATTTTCGACGTTTGCATGACCGGCAAAGACAAATAACATCGAACTACCGATTCCACATATGCGGGACGAATGTTCATGCATTCGAATGTCCAAGTCACAACATCGGAGTTTATCAATAATCTGACGCATATCGGTCGACCGAAACAGTAAAATCATCCTGTTATACGCTGAAATGCACGACGAATGTGTATGCATTTTCAAGCAATTAGCATATTCGGAACGTGGATTCGCCGATAGCGAATTGATCCACCAAATTGATTGTAATTTTGACGGAGAACGTATCTAATTGGCCGAGGGCAAGTCGAATGCTTCGTTTAATCGAAAGTTCGATATTCTATTATTGTTTGTTGTTATTAAAATTAACACGTTGGGCATACTGTTATTTGTTTGTAATTGTCGATTTCCCCCCTCAAAGATATTTTAGCAAATGTATTATACTTGCCCGCAAAAAATATTCTGAAACTCGATAGAGACTCATTGATACTTCAAATTGTTACTACAATACTTCGTGAAGGAATATCGCATAATAATCTATTTAAGCTTGTTCCAAGACGTGAAACTTCTGCTTTGAAAATTCTGAGGTTTTTTTCCCGCCCTCAAAGATATTTTAGCGAATGTGGCAGTGCTGTTCTTGGAAAAAAGTTTCTTTAAATTGTTACTGCTTCGTGAAAGAATATTGTACAATAATCCATTTGGGTTGGTTTCAAGGCGTGAAACTTCTGCTTTGACAATTCTAAGGTTTTTTTCCCCCTCAAAGATATTTCAGCGAAAGTGGGAGTGCTTTTCCTGAGAAAAAGTTTCTTTAAATTGTTACTACTTCGTGAAAGAATATTGTATAATCATCCATTTTGGGCTCGTTTTAAGGCATGAAAACTGAAGTGCAAAACTTTGATAATCCCAAGTTTTTTTTCCCTCAAAGATATTTTAGCGAATGAAAAAGTGAGAGTATTTCTCTTGGAAAAGAAAAAAAAAATTGTAAAAGCTCGAACATCCGTAGAAACACTGAAATTTCCTCTGTGACTAAATGTGCCGTGATCTCGAAGATCGAAGTTTCCTCTTTAAAACTTACGATATGTATTTTCCTTTTTTTGCGCTATTTAGCAGAACTTGGAATATTAAACGAGATATCAGGATCTCTTATAAACTTCCTTAAATTTCACTCAACCCTTTATGTACATATCTCGACATTTATGTACATATATCTCGTATATACCTACCTTCAAATTCAAGACATTCGCTCACCAGTCGAATAATTCGTTCAAAAACGTGCAGTACCCGGCTGTTAATTAAAACTGCATGATCTCGTCGCTCCGAGCGTCTGGATGATCATTGGCGACGATATAATAATGTTTATCCATAGAGAACTTTCGAAAGTTAGCTCGACCTCGTGGCTTTCGTGGAAGCGCTTAATAGGAAGCTTTGCCTCTTGCCGAAATTACGTTGTACAACGTATCGAGCGAAGTAAACGGGGACGGGAGAGAAAAGCAAAGCAGATATTCGAGGCTCTGATCGAATAACTTGCGCGAGCAGACGAATCGAAATAGAGAGAGAGAGAGAGAGAGGGAGGGAGGGAGGAAAAGAAAGAGAGCTTGGTAAACGAAAACGTTTAGACGCGGCACGCAGCGAGCGAAATTCTTCCATTGTTCCACTCGGTGGTTTCTCCAACGAATCGATTTACCAGCTTTTTGCATGGCAAGTCGCATGATTCCACTCGAAGGAACTGACCTGCTGCCTACCACAGGAATGAAGCTTTCGATCGAAGTTTTGCCACACAAACTGCGTTGTTACAGCGACGATCAGAGCGCGCGACAATTTTTAGGTTAATGAATTTATCACTTTGTTTCGATATACATCTTGGATACGTGGCAAAGACGAAGGGAATTTTTTTTTTTCATTCTTTCATTTTAATTATGAGATCATGAAAATTGAGAACAAAGAGACATATTAATTCCAGTCAGGTTGACTTTAGATCGTTTCAATGTAAATATTGTATAATTACACGAAAAGATAAAGTACTTCTAAATAAAAGAAATCGGTAATCTTCTCTCGTTAAAATTAGGTTGTTACTGTAATATAGTTTGTGAATCAAAAAAAATCTAAATATAAATATTGTATAATTACATGAAAAGATAGAAGAGTTGCAAATAAAGAAATTGATAATCTGCTCCTGTTAATGGGTAATTAAGTAAAGTTTTGTGAATTATATTCATAGATGATTACTAAATTAAAAAAATCCAATTTCTTCGACATATAAAATCAATTAATTTTAGGTTAGTTTAGTTCATTTCAATGTAAATAGAGAAATTGGTAATCTTCTCTTGTTGACGAGTTAAAATTAGTAGTAAAAGTAGCTTCTGACCTAAATGAAGAAATCCAATCTTCTTGACATATAAAATTAATTAATTTTAGTCAGCTTGGTTTCAGCTCATTTCAATGTAAATACCGTATAATTTACTATATAAATGTATGAAAAGATAGAGGACTTCTAGAGAAATTGATAATCTTCTCTTGCTGACGAGTTAAAATTAAGTTTGTGAACTAAATGAAGAAATCCAATTTTCTTGACATATAAAATTAATTAATTTTAGTCAGTTTGGTTTAGTTCATTTCAATGTAAATATTGCATTACAAATATTTAAAGAAGGAAATTGGTAACTTTTTCCGTTGACCGATTGAAATTAGATAAACTTTGTGAATTTACTTCCCACAGACGATCACCAAACGAAAAGATCAAACCTCTTCTCTTTATGTTTATAAAAATACAATTCTCACAGTCAGCTATTCGTATTTCGATTACTTTCAAGTTAAAATGTTACAAAATATCCGTGTTACTCATCAGTTTCGAAAACTCGTTTCCTAGAAATTGATCGTCACTGCAAAGGAACTGTTTAAACTAGAAAGAAAAAAGAAAAAAGAAAATTAGTTCCCATCGATTTACAAATAGAAACGTATTATCTAAAATAACGCAGCATCGTTGAGATAACAGACGACGATGTTCGAGGTCTCTGCAACAGGAGATTTATCTTTTGGCGAGGGATTATTTATGAAGGGTAAAACGAGATCGTGCAGCGGTTTTCCCGTATTGCTCGAATTTCCGCCACGGTTAGATAAATTGGAAATATTTGATAATGGAATACATCTCGTTTCAGAAGATCGCGTTCTTCGCGCGAGTGATCGATGATTTTGACTGATGCGGGAGTGAGAAATATTGGGAAAATTTGATTAAACATAAACAGAGAGAATTTATCTGCCTGGCGCGCTCCACCTACGCAGACTGTGCGTGCACAGCGTGGAAGAAACAGTCAATCTTTGTCAATCTCTATGAAACCACCTTTTGTTTAGCCAGTTACCACCAAATACATTCTATCCATCAACTTCATATTCAAGCATGTCGTCGAGTTTTTCGTTTGAAACTTTCAAAACAATCATTCGATATATCTTCTGCAAACATAGAGTCGCTACTGCTGTGAGATTCCATTTTTTTTTTTTTTATTAATTTTATATTATTTTTTTCGATAACGATAAAGATGAACACAGTTCGACAGCATATATACATATAAATGGAAGACAATCAGAAATATCGGTGAATATTACATTTGGAGAAGATCGATGAATAATAATTGATCCGAGCAATTTGAATTGTTCTCTTCTTCCAACGAATAAAAGTCACGCAGTTCTTCTTTTTTTTTCAGTTCGCACGATTCGTTGTTGTTTGCAGATATCACAAAGAAATTGAGTGGAAGAGGAATTTTCGCAGCCCGAAATTCATTGTACACGATACGACTGCGATTGCCGGTCATAAATATTACGATATTCAAAACGCAAATCCAACGCTTTTCGCTATTTTTATTATCTAGACATTTTATTATAAATAAATCTGTCATCCCGATTCTTTCGCGTCGCAACGTGGTGGACACGCTTGTTCATTCGTCTCTGATGAAATTGTACCACTTCGACCAGAATTGATTAACACATAAATTCCACGATAAATACATTGATGCAAGTGTAAAACAAAATGAGATCTAGAGTCAGAATTTTCCGATGAATGCATCCAGTCGTATTATATCAACCGGTATCAGCGATGTCGCGTTTTAATCCGAAAACTCACCATCAAATACATAAGAATACAAATACAGGAAAATTTCTATCGATCAAATATCTTTCTCAACGTAGGTGTAGAAAAATTTTTATCGATTGAACATTTTTCCCAGCGCAGAGAAAAAGAAAAGAAAATCGCCACGAAGATCGACAGAAGATGAAGTCAAAACTGAAACCGAAATGACGAAAAAATTTGAATCAATAATTAACAAAAAGTATTTAAATGAAAATTCCATTATCGTTTTTACTATCTACCAATAAATATTAATTATATACGAAATTTTGGATCGACATTAGGAATCTTTTTACTAATTCAAGTCATTTCAGATTTATTATCATCAACACATTATTATCCAAATACTAATTTAGTCTTTAAAAGAATTTCTTCTATTATATTGATTCAGGACGAATAATTCGATTACTTCATATAAATGATTGTTTTATTTTATTTCAATTTTCTTTCTTTTTATTTCGAGCGATAAACTCGAAACTGAAACTGAAGTACAAAAACCGAAATAACGAAAAAATTTAAATGAACAATTAAACAATAAGGTATTTAAATTAAAATTCCATTATCATTTATTAATCTATATCATACGAAATTATATCGATATTAGGAATCTTTTTACTAATTCAAATCATTTATTATTCATCGATACGTTATTGTCCAAATATCAATTTAACCTCTGAAAGAATTTCTCACATTATGAAAAATATTAATTCAGAATGATAATAATTCATATAAATGGCGCATCATTTTATTTTTCTCCTTTCTTTTTTTTTTATTTCAAGCGATAAAGTCAAAACTGGAAAGGCCGAAATACCTTTCGGTGCGTTCGCACTTGAACCTTCGTAATCCACCGGTAGTCCTCCCCTCCCCTCCCGCCCTTTTGCTCAGTTTTCTTCCGTTTTCGTTGCCTTTTTCTCGCAGCACTGTTACACGGTTCATAAAGATCAAGGGAATTCACAGCGCCAAGAGCCCAGGAAGCAACGGGTCGGCTGGCCAAGCAAGGAGACAAAAGCGACGCGAACCGTTCGACGGTGCTCTCTCTCTCTCTCTCTCTCTCTCTCTGTCGCTCTCTACGATCCGTTCTTTGCTGACAAATCGCGAAGATAGTCACTCGGCCAGCGCGCCGTGGGGAACAGAGAGGAAAGCTCTCGGAAGAATTACGAGAGCGAAACGATTCTGTCGTAGACAGGGACACGGTGTATCGATATCTCTCGCAGCTGAGATAAGAAGAACGTTCCTCCCTCCGCTCGTTTTCGAACGGAGAGGCTCGCAAGTAGTAAGAAAGCGAGTCGAGTATCCGAACATCTTCGAGGTCCCGCAGTTTTCGAGAAGGAAGGCCAGTCTTCACAGACGTTTCCGAACAGCAGGACATTTCTAGAACCTTGACGGATTATTCTGACTGGATATCCGAATCGATCATAATGCACACACGCTGACTGAATTTTCGAAGTAGTCGAGTCACTTTGGATTATTTTTATAAATAGCAATCCTCAATTGCGGGAGAAAGTTCCTTCATATTCTTCCAATGGACGGCTTTAGAATAGCATAACTTTAGTAATGTTATTCGGACTTGGCACTACTTGCGTGCGTTTCAAAAGTGACGTGCACGTAGAAAGAAAAGTAATTGTGATGTTTAATCGAAAGTTACTGCGTGTTGAAAATATCAGTGAAATTAAAGAAGAGGATCGATACATTTTGAAATTTTATTACGAAAAAGAAGAAGAACGTGACACAGGATTCTGAAAAAATTTGTGATACTTACGAACACGTACGATGTGCTATCAGTACGCGTGGCACAAAGCTGATTCAAGCGTTTTCAATCTCGAAATTTTGATCTCAAAAATGCATCTCGCTCTGATCGACCAATCACTGGAAAAGTCGATGAAATTATGGAAAAAATTGAGCGAGATCGGCAAATTAGCAGCCGTGATATCGGTAAGGAACTAAACATCGACCGCAAAACAGTTCTAAATCATTTAGAGAAGGCTGGATATAAAAAAAAGCTCAATATTTAGGTGCTACGTGATTTGACCCTGAAAAATTTAATTTCTCGAATTCCCATTTGCGAATCATTCCTAAAACGGAAATGAAATCCGGTAATGAATATAACATTTTGAAACGGCTAACATTTGATTTTACTTCGTACTGTACGTTTCTCTGCGATGATTCAGAATTAAGAAACTTAATCCAGAATCAGTATGACAACCGATAAACTAATTATATCAGTTGAAAACTAACATCAAACGGGAGACAATATCATTTATTGTGGACAGTTTTATGTTTTATATTTTACAAATATCAAGAAAGTTTTATTCCATTCGCTTGGCCGAATTCCTCGTCAATTTAATTGAATTTTGTTTGTGTTCAAATAAAAGTTTCTTTTATACTTGCATCGAATGAAAATACCGGATATTGTACTGATTGAAATTGACGTTACGAGGACTATTCATTTCGATTATTTTGTGCTTGATTTTATATTTGATTCGTTAATGGAAATTTTTTACACTCGCCAATGGCATTCGTTCAATGGGGGAAAAAATGAAAGCTTGGTTCGATGTTCAAACAATAAAAACGTAATGATTGAATGGATTCGGAGTAGAATTATGGAAACAGAGATAATGCATTTTAATGAATTCAGAATAAAGTTTCACTTGAGTTTCAAAAGAGTGTTATTTGCTCTATTCGACGAATGTTCTACTACCTTTCTCCCTACGTTATATGATTTGAAAATCGTACATATGAGAAAATATACTTGAAGAAAAATTGGACGTAACCAAAATAAATATGTATTAAAGATATGTTAGAGTGTTGTTTTTAAAAGGAACAACAAGTTTACTTCATGTCAAAACATGAATTGTAGAGCTCGACGCTTGAAGAGAAAAAACCAGATGAAAATAATTCTGAAAATAAATTAGCAAACATTTGCCGTAAGCTGGAGAAACTCGCCAAAAGGAAGAATCGAATGAAATTCGATTTACATTGGTTATTTCGTCGAGGTTCGATTGAAAGTCGATTATCCCGATGTTGCCCGTAGAGAGTCACAGAATCTCTCGTTTAATGCCAAACGAGAACACATAGATACTCCAAGGTACAATTCCTTTACGATACGAGAGGGCTGTTTATCTGAAATCTGTGGCCACATTCAGAGAAGATTTCACTTCTACGTTTCTCTTTCCCTTAAAATGGATTATCGTGATAGAAGTACAGTATTATTTCCATAGGCTTAATTATTTTACTGTGTAGATTTAATGTAGATTATTATTTATATTTACATAATTATTTGCACGATTGTGAAATTTCGAATGTACAGGTAAATGAAATGACTTTCTTATTAACCGATGATATCCTCTTATTACGTTTCTTTCAAGATTAAATTTCAACTTGTTCTATTTACTCTTGTGCGAACAAAATTACATACCAATGCACTAATCACCTAATAATTTACGACTAATGTACAAGTATCTATATTTTCTGTAAAGATACAAAATATTCTTTTCTCGACAGATAATCCGACTCAGGCTCAATGACAGCGAAGCGCTATTCGAGAAAACACCGCAGGATTGAATTTCTACTTGTAATTATGTCTGGGTGAAAGCTAAATACTTTGCAGATATTTAAAAAAAAAAGAGAAATATAAAGTATCTGTTGTCAGTAGTTGATTTTATTAATAGAAGCGAAAGTACTTTATCAAAGAACTTCAATTTCAAATTGAATTCCACATGCTTTCTATGATATATAATTACGTCCTAACAGAAATCGCCTGCACGAAGACACCATTTTCACGTAATAGAATTGCACGTAAAAAGAAGAAGAAAAGAAAGAAAGAAAGAAAGAATTTTAGATACGAGCTATCAGAGGGGAAAAAAAAACTCCTCCTGCAGAGAAATATCAGACCTCGAACAAGTCTCGCCAGTCTTCGCCGAAAGACACTCGAGCGAGGCGCACAGTAGTCAAAGCGTCAAAGTGGTCAGACATATCTGTCGCGCGCGTCGTCCTCGTGCCTTTCAATATCTCGCGAGACGTCTCGCGGGAAAGAGCAAGCCGGCCTAGCATCCCGGGAATTACGACTGACGCGGGGATCTCGCCGACGGGAGTGACGAAGCGAACGAGAGAAGCTTCTCGGCTCTTTCTTCCACCTGCTGGGAAGAAAACGTCAATGAAGAAAACGGTCCGTTGCGGCATTCTCGGCGAATCTCGCTGAGAAACGAAGGGACACGAAGGCAGGACAAGCAGCCAGGAAAGATGAACGAAAAGGAAGAAGATGAAGAAGAAGAAGAAGAAAGAGAAAAAGGAGGAGGAAGAGAGTAATGCTGCGGAGCTGTAGATAGCTCTGGTCCCGCTTACGCCGCCAATTCACGGAGATTGAATTGTCTAGCCGGCAAGTGACTCGTCGTTACGCGACCGCTCATCCGCGCGATGAGAAATCCCGGCGATAATGTCGAACCGCCGGTGAATCGCCGGTTTATTTCGCGCAGGCTTTTACATTTCTGCAGCTCGACCAGCTCGAATTCGAGCTCCACTAGAAGATAGAAAATCTTGAGATTAAGTCGAAGAGTTCGCATAGGTGCAAACTCTTAATAACGGAAGATTATAACTCTCGCTTCTCGAAATCTTACAGATTTTAATGTACCAGTCCACTCATAATCATCGTTTGACTCGTTGTCAAAAAAATGATTGCTCACCATCATATTTCTCAGCGGCACTAAATTCATTATGATTATAACAAACAAAGAGAGATGAGGAACTTTTGTTGCGACGATCTAGTTGATATTCGCTCGTTGATTTTTAACGCTAAACGTATCAGAATTATTTAATTTAAAATTCTGCATTCTTACCTTCGTTTAACTCTCGTTGAAAATGAAAAGATCTAATTTCGTTTTTCTTCTTATTATTTAAAATATTTTGTGCGTCGTTTCGAACTAACAATCATCTGTGTTTTCTTTCGTAAAAGGATTTGATTACGAAAGGGGAATCTGCGAAATATGCGAAAGGGAAATATGCGAATAGGGGATGTTTAGAAGTGTTTTATCTATTTCCGGGGAAATTTGGTTGCTTGTTTTAGAGAAGATTGATTGATTCGTGACCCGTGGCCTCGTGAGATGCTTTTTGAAAAAGCGTATATTGCACATGTCGAATTTTTTTCAACAAAGATAAAATTTAAAACGGGAATCACATAAATGCATTGACCCACAAGTTACCTTACACGTTTTACGAGCTTACGTTTTTGCAATTTTATAATTTTCGCGCCAACTATGCTCGGAAACTTGCAAGGTTTCATCTAGAACCAATAGAACGAAAGAAGTACGAGACACTACGATCCGTAAAAAAATATCAATCAATTTGGACATCGTTCCGAGAAACGTGTTAACACGGTCGCGCTTGAAACGGGGAAGAAAAAACAGACAGTTCCTAAAGGAACGATCTACCAATCATAACCATCCATCTCCCCCGGACTCGTGCAATTCCCTTCCAAACACTTTATCCCAAGCTGCTAACCCAAGAAGAAACACATCCTGACCGATGATGGCGACTATCCTCCCTCACGTATATAATTCCGTGTCTGTTCGTCGCGCGATTCTCTCCTGAGGCGTGCTCGTTCATCAACGGATCTTGAAGCGCACAAGAGCGTTCAGTCTGTAAACGTCGACCCTTCGAGATATCGTCTTCGTTACGCAAAAATGCGGGGGCGGTGATACACGGTGGAGGGACAAAGAAAAAATAGGACGAAGGAGAGGAACAGAGAAAAAGAGGAATATAGAGAAGATGGAGAAAGAGCGAGAGAAACAGCGGAAAATATGTGGAAGCGAGTATATACAGAAGAAAAGGAAACAGTAAGAGAGACATATTAGACTAATTAGAAACAAAAAAAAAAATGTAAGCGTCGACCCTCGAGATGCCGTCTTCGTTACGCGAAAATGCGAGCGCGGACAGAACAATGAAAAACAGAGAAACGTGAACGTGAAAACAGAGAAGAGAAATGAATGAGTGAAGGAATGAGTAGAAAGAGAAAAACAAGAACAGCACGGAACAGAGAAAGAGAGAAAACGAAGAAAGACGAGAAGAGACGCAGAGAGAAATGAAAGACGGTGCAAAAAAGGAGACAGGGAAGGGAGAGAAAGACGGAGAAATATGTGGAAGAGAAGACGCGAGTGTACATATATATATATATATATATATATATATATAAAGAGAGAGAGGAAGAGAGAGAATGATATAGTGGAAATAAAAAAAGAAACGACGAGACAAAAAGTAACTGTCAGAAAGAGGAGGAGAATATGTGAAAGAGGAGATGCGAGTGCGTGTATATATATATATATATATATATATATATATATAAAGAGAGAGAGAAAGATATAATGGAAATAAGAAAAGAAACGACGAGACAAAAGATGACTGTTAGAAGGAAGAGGAGAATATGTGAAAGAGGAGATGCGAGTGTGTATATGTATATATAGGGTATGTATATATAGGGTATATATATAGGGTGTGTATATATATATAGGGAATATATATAGGGAATATATATACATATATATATATACATATATATATATATAGAGAGAGAGAGAGAGAGAGAGAGGGGAAAAGGGAAGAGAAAGAGAGAGAGATACTAAAGTAACCAGAAAGAAAAAAAGAAAAAACGAGAGAGAGAAAGAAGGGGCAAAGGTTGTCAGAGGGGACGGCACGGAAGAGAAGAGAATGGCCCGTCGATCCGCAGGAGAAATACAGAAAACGCACGGTACACAGCGAGAATATTGGAATCGCGTCTGCGAGCTGCGTGCGGGGATGGGGCGAAGGGTGAATACTGGAGACGTTCAGACGCCAGTAGGCGAAGCAATTTTTTGATAGGATCAGCCGCTCGAACGTGGCCGGGGCCTGTGTTTTCTTCGGTTCGCTCGCACATCCGACCAGATACGAAACGTCGCAAATAGACCGCAGTCTTTCCCCTTTTCATCACGGAGAAACGCTTTCGGAAAATTTTTCTGCAACGCGAGAAGATAGTTTAAACATTCTGCTGCGACTGTTCTCGCGAGCCACAGTCAGGCATTCGACCGAACTAATAAGAATCGCGTCACTTGCAATTGGAATTTTAATACTTTCTCGATGACTCCCGATTGCGATTTTTCTAACTTTTTATCTGATTAATTTCGAAACAGCGTGGAAATTGGCGTTACATCGTGCAGATGTAATAATGAAATGTTCGTAGTTGAGCAAACTTTCTTGGAAGAAACTTTTTATTTTGTACTTTCGGATGATTGCTACGATTGTGATTTTACTGTGAAGTTAGATTTTCTTGTGAAAAAAAAAGATTTTTCTTCTTTCGAGATTCGTGGCAAAAACAAGAGGATAATATTTAAGTTAAATTAGGAATGAGGAATTGATAATAAATTTAGGACATACCTATTTTGTTAAATCTTTTAATGTAATTTAGAAAAAAGATGCCATATACTACATATTGTTAATTGCATTAACGAAAATCGATTCATTAATTCAGAAGGTCAATTAATTCAAATTTCTCAGTGTACCGAAGTATTGATAAATAAAATTACACTAGAAATTACAATCATAATCGTTTCTAAAATTTCCTACAAAATTTCAAATTTCGTATTTGGCGTGAGTACAGAATAATTCATTCGCAAGTCTCATGGTTCCAATACGAAACGATATTTAATGGAGATTGTCAATAATTAATGATCCTCGTCTGGTCATAACGACGCGGTCGTAAAACCACAGTGTAGTCGACACTCGTGTCCCTTGAAATATTTGTCTATTATTTTCCCTAGCACAAAGACATTTCTCCAGATAACAATTTCCTACCTTCAGCCGCGTGCTTTCTAAGATGTGCTTCTATGGTGTTTTATGAGTTTATGACTTACAATTTACAAGAACGTTCGTAAGTAGCACGCGAAGCTGCACATCGGAAGACTCGACATATATTTGAACATTCCTGCTAAACGTGAGCAATCAGTTTCCGTTCAAACAGTTTTTCCATGTGTGAATATTTCGAAATTCGTCTAGAGAATTATTGAATGATCTTGGAGAAAAATTAATCATTATCATTTAATTTTAATATAATTTTGTATATGCGAACGTTACGAAAATTTTTTTTGGCTATTCTCTAATCATTCTTTGAATATTTTATTTTCAAACTTATGTTTCTCATGTAAATATCAGTTTGTTTATATATATATATATAGTTTGTCTTCTGAATTATATTTTATGAATTTCGATTCGTACTTATCATGGAGGATTCCCATCATGGATACACTTTTGAGATCGTGGCAATCGTCTAAAAAATTATTAAATAATCTTGGAAAAACCTAATATGAACGTCATGAAAATTTTCGATTGCTCCCTAATCTTTATTCTTCGGATATTTTACATTGAAACTTATGTTTCTCGTGTAAATACCAGTTTGTTCATCGTGTTGTCTCCTGAATTATATTTTATGAATTTCAATTCGTGCTTTTCACGGAGGATTCACTTTTGAGATCGTGGAATTCGTCTAAAATTGTTTAAAATTGACTTTATATTATAATTCCATTCGCAGAGTGTTTAAACCCAATACGAACGTCATGAAAATTTTCGATTACTCTCTAATCATTCTAAATCTCTATTCTTCGGATATTTTACATTGAAACTTCTGTTTCTCGGACGAGAGATAACAATTCGTTCGCCTCGTTAATTATGTTTTCTGAATGGTACAGTTTCGAGATCGTAGTATTACACTGAAGCTGAACAATTTCGCGTTCATCATGACTATGATGTGCCAACAGCGTGGATTACCATCTTCAGGTTGTAAGACTCCCTTTGGAAGTAGATCGTAAAACCTGCCTCGGTTCACATTAGAACACCAGGAGCCTGTTCCGGATCAACACTAAGCCGAAGGACCATCTTCAGGTCACAAAACACATATCAGATTATCCCGTTGCCGCAGAAGCTTCGTGTGAAGCACACATTCTGAAGCTGCGAAATGATTAATCGTGTCCAAAGTCCGAACGATGATCGACCGGGTTTAAAGTCCAGGGACTCAGAGCCCAAGATCATTTCGTCTTCGGTTTCAAATATGACACTGCGAATTGCGAATTTTAATCGTTACTCGAGATCCTTTAGAAATGTCCAGATAACATCAGTAATGCAATTGCAAGAAGATTATGCGAGATACAAATAACGAAAGTGAAACTGACTAATATTCAAATTATTGAATTATTAATAGTTTCAGTTTATTTTTCGAGAATTTACCCTCCAACGATTAATTTTGTTTTCGAACGAAATTGTTGTATCAAATATTTTGCGAGGCTAGAAAAATTTTGACAAAATACTACACGACGGAAACATTATAAGAATTACGTTTAACGATAAAAGGAAATTACAGCCTACTAATGCGTGAATGTGAATTTCGAAACTGACAATCGAATACCGAGAGGTTTCGTCAAGGATAGAAGTTATCCCGAAACTTTCGAGTGCTGAATTTTCACATTTCGGTTGCCGAGTAAATTACTCGAATTCTCGAAGCATGAATGAACGCAGTTTGCAGTATCGTTTGACGGTTTCTGGCGTCAAAGCAGCGATGCGGTTTTTATTGCGAGGTTATTGTTCGCGGCGGAAATGCAACGCGAGCTCGAAAGATGACTCGGAAACACGCGAGCCTCTGACCACATACGCCACGCTCGCATTTTCCATTCTACGAAACGCGTGTTTGCGTTCCCTCGCGGAATCTCATTCACCATGGCTTACACGATTTATTAACACTATTCCTACCGACACTTCACGTATATCTATTCCTATCACGACCGGTCTTTAGCACAACTTATATTTTTTAATATAGAATGAAGATAAAAGCCAATTTGACAGTATAAAAATATAGTTTCTTTTATTCAGAAGTATATAATGTACATTTTATTCGTTTTCACGCATTTTTTTATTTATCTTACAGTCATAATAGATAAGAAAATCCGAGGTTCTGGACCGCTTCGGATACCAATCAGGCAAATAAGCACCGAGAAGCCTGTAAATAGGCAAACGAGAACTGTAAACACTTGGAAGTGCCGTAAATCAGTCCCTGGAAGGCTAAAATCATGCCACAACTGCATTGCCTTTCGATTGTAACGACTTTATAGTTTTGGAATTGAGTCCTTGAGAGAATACTATTACATATAAATCGTTTTACCGGTCAAATGACCGGTCGTGGTACGTAAGACAGACTACAAATTTTTCTGAACAAATAAACAATAAAAAAAAGAAGTGAATATTGAAAAATGTATTATACGTATATTTGAGGAAAAGTCGTGAAGTTTAAAGTCGATTTAATTACGTTGTATATAGGAAATTCTAATCGAAATTTTAAAAAACGGTCATTTGACCGGTCGTGGTAGGAATAATCCGGCGGCGATTTTAATCAGCACTCGTTCGAGATCTCTAATTTCCCTCGTCGTTTCCCAATTTCTAAAGCAAAGAAACACGCGTGTGATATGTTTTTTTTGTTGCAATTTTTTCCTGTGCGATTGTCGCAGCGAAAAAGAACCAGATTTGTCTGGTCGGCCTAATCTTAAGACGTAAAATACGAGCGTGCAGTTGTCTGTATATGTGTAAGAGATTTTAAGGATAAGATTTTTGGCGAGTAGCGAGTCTTGAGAGAGTTAATATTTTTTTTCGTATTAATTTACATTTATTCAGTTTCCCATCAAATTACTTTAAATATTAATCAAATTATTAAATGTTAATAATATTAATTAAATATTAATAAACTATTTTATTATAAACCAAGTGGACTTGAAATTTATTTTTAAGTTTTATTTTTTCCCCTACAGATATTTCAGATGATTATGATATTTCTATGTTGCGTGTATCCTCTTAGATTGTCGATTTGTCTTCTCGAATGGTTACTCCCTTAGAAATGAAACATCGCGAGGAAGTTACTTGTTTTCTGAGTTGCCGAGAGCGGCAATCAGTTCAAGTTAAATGCTGCGGGAGATTATATGAGTGTAGGAAAAAATACACAATATGGACTTCATCTATGTATTTTATGAAAAATATTTGGAATTTCCAAAAGTCATCGCAACGAGTCTAGAGAATCTATCACGAATTCATCAGTTTGATTTGTTTGGTAGTTCCATTATTGAGACTAAAAGACTTTAAAATAAAAATAAAATTACAAATAAAAATTACAAATAAAAATTGTTGTGAATGGAAAATTATAAGTTAATTATTTCGATTATTTTAATTTGAGTTTTAGTATTAAATCTTTGTACAATGGGAACTACTGTCTGTGCAAATTTCAATATTTTCGAACATCTTGATAAATGATGAATTCCAATAATCTTGGGAAAATCCAATATGTAATTATTATCATTTGTACAGAAAATGTAATACGTAGATTTCTTTACAAATAACTATTATAATTTACATTGAATTGCAAAAATTTATTTTCCGTGATGTTATTAGTTTAACTGAATTTCGAGATTAAACAGTCAATGTTTCGACTCGAGACTTGTGTAAAAAACATAATGTGTTTCGTGAAAAAATTTCCCTTTCCACACACATACGCACACATATTCATCCAAAGCAGCTCCAGCAGAAATCATGAGAACTTCGTTGGAAACTGATATCGAAAACATAGAGATAAAATAGGGCACAGCGAAGCGTAAGTATCCGCAGAGTGAAAGTTTTTTTTCCCCATTATACGATATATTCCTTTACACTCGTAAGAATCGAAAACTTCTCGCGCATCGAACTTTCCACAGGATTCCATTGCTTCGCGGGGAATTGAAACGAGTTTCGTCCTCCTCGGTCCCTTCGCGGGGGGAGCTGGGCTCGCTTTACGATCGAATGAAATCAAACGCTCGTCACTCGAGATCAAACCTCAATCGATATTCGCGGCCGTGAGAGGAAGAACGCGCGATTATTCAAACGATCCTGTTCTTTTAACGAGAGACACCGTGAGTCACGTTCGACTCATGTTCGTCGCCGTCCGATCGATTCCGCGCCATTGATCCCTCCCGATCTTCTGCTTGTCGATCGTTCCGCGTGGAAAACGATCGAATTAATTTTCTGTTTAGCGACGATCCTCCCATTTTTTTGAACTCGCGATTTTTCGAAACGAACGGATTCCGAAAGGGTTCACGCGCTCCTGAATTTCGAAGGATATCGCCCGGAATAACTACCGGGATAACGTTGAAGATATTCTCCTCCGCGTGGAGAATTGAATGAAATTGGACGATGTTTGCAGCGTTCCGCGCGAGAGAAACGTTCACGCGAGTTTAGAATTTATTTCGTTTTGTGAAAGGTGAAATTAATCGGTTACAAATTAAGGGTAATTAATTACGCCTAGTGAATTTGTAGAATGCATGTAGAATATTAAAAAATATTTGAAGCGAAGTGAAACGAAATTTCTGAGCGAGACAGAGGCTAATATTTAAAATAAAATGTTGTTGAAAACTTGCTGCAATATTTAAAGGAAGTAACCAATTTCTATTTAAATCCTATTCATTCAGTTGTGGGCTGGAAAATTTATATAAACGTCGACAGACACTTCGCACGCTTCTTCTACATATTTAATTAATATTTTACCGATACTACCTAACAAAGTCTTATATTTTACATTCAAATATGAACACATCTACTTCCGTGAATTACCCACTTTATAGAAACTGTCGTGTCAAACAACACACTATCTTCCCTAACGATCTCAAAGCTTCGTCAAAATTCAAAAGACTCGATCAGAACTGTGTCAACAGCATTTTTGTTCACCAATTAATTATCATTCGTATGAATGAACGGTGGCGAAAGTGTCGAAAACAGTCCGAAGAGATTGCTTGTTTATTTAGGATCGTACCACGAGACAGATTTCAATCTCACGATCACCATCCTCGGAAATTCTTCTTCTTCTTTTTCTTCTCGAAGGTTGCTCGAAGAACACGGACGAGATCTCGCGGAACAAGAGGAATTACTCGATCGAAGTGCGGTTAAGCGCGCAGCGCGGCTGGTCGGCTTCAATTACATCAAAACCGAAATCCAGAATAGAAGTCTAATCGGTGGCAATCAGTGTTCGATCTGGCGATTCGGCCGGGGTGATTAATAACAGGCAATTAGCGTTTCCATATCTAATTATTCGCCGTGAACGTCCATTAGCGCGGGGCTAATCGGCGCGAAGCGGAACAAAGACGATCCGGAACGAAGACACGCCTTTGGACCGGCTGATAGCGGATGTCTCGCCCCCTCCCCCCTACACCCCTCCTCCCGGACGAAGCTTAGACTCTTCTCTCCATTATACGAAGATCGATGATCGGTTTTTTGGAAAAGCCTCGGGCCCGACACTTTCTTCTCGTTCCCACGCGACGCTCCTTCCACGTTTCATGACGTGTCATTAATTATTCGCATGACGTTCGTCCGAGGAATTTGTAGATCTCTCTCTCTGTCTCTCTCCGACTCAACTCATCGACTCTTGTAGACTCTTTGTACGCTTAATCGGCAAAGTTAATCGACGCTCGATTCGTCGGTAGACTCGTGTTCGACTTTGTTCGCGCGAGTGTGAATGTTCGCGATGCTTTCGTATTCTACCGACAGACGGCTTTAGGATGGCATAACTCTGGTAATATTAATCGGATCTGGCAATACAGGTAGCCCTCCTACAGCACGGCATCTTACAACACGGTTTCGCTCTAACACGATGAAAAAAATTGCGAAAACCTTTGTACAACACTGTACTTCTACAGCACTAGATAACATGATTTTTGTTTAACACATTTAAATACTAAATTACCTTCAAAATAATGACGGGAAGGAATAATGAACTATAGTGGCTTTACATGAAAATGTATAAACAAATTATAATTTATTCATTTATAACTCTATTCTGATGTCATGGCGGAAAGCGTCGTGCACAGTTTACACGCGATCCGCGGCGAGGCTTGCCGTCTCAGAGATACAATGTTGCGGAAAGTGCCGCCCCGTATCTAAAAGGATAAAGTGCAAGAAACGTTCTCGTTTGATTGCACTGTGATCAGTGGTGAGGAAGAAATTTATTAAATTAAGGTCGCATTAAATGAAAATAATATCTTTTGTTTCTTTTCGTTTTGTGTTATACATTTATATCTTTAATAAAAATTAAGTTGCTTATATGGAATTTAAAAAAAAAATGTTTGTTTTTAATAAGTTTTCGGAATGTAACCCCCCTTTTTCGTACTAGCTCTGGGTCTCACACAACACGGCATTTTCTAGGAACCTATCTACCTAGTGTTATAGGAGGGTTGTATCTGTACTTGTGGGTTTGAAAAGTGACGTGTCAGAGTAATCGAAGAGAAAAAGTTGTGATATTTGTTCGTTCAGTTCGAAAATTATTGCGTCTTGAAAATATGAGTGAAATTAAAGAAGAAAATCGATACTTTTTTTGAAATTTTATTAAAAAATTAAAAAGGGAAGAATACGACTCTTTTCATGGTGTACAATTGACTTTAAAAGAGGCCTGTGAAAATCACATGCCAGCAGGTGTTTTTTTTTCGCCCAGAAATTACAGAATTTCTACAGTGACAGGATTATGGTTTTATCTTAAAAATAGTCAAACAAAACGGCACATATTTGATTTAATAAACTTCACTTAAAATATGAGAAAAAGTTGCTTCACTTTTGCACTAAAATACGAAATTACTTTTTATTATAATTTAAATTTCGGGAGGGTTTTTTTTTTCTTTTTACTGAAAGATCTGATGTGAAGTTAATTAAAAAACGGTATACGCAATGTAGCGGATGTATTAAACTATAAAGTCAAATTATGGTATAATTGAGGTGTAACATTTTTAGATCAACATGTTTAGTTGAATTGAATTTTCATTTTCATAAAAGATTTTACAGTAATTACCTCTCCTCAAACGTCAGATTTCGCTTTTACGAAAGGTTCCGCCTTAAAGGAAGTAAAGAATGTACCAACCTATTTGAAATTTATACGGAATTAGTTTAGGAAGACTAATTTCTATAGATTTCATCGCGCGTAATATTACATGCACATGCACGTTACATCCATATTTAAACGTAGTATCATTTAGATTATCCCTAAAATTCCGCGCTCATGCATCTCAACAGCGTCGAGACGCTTAAAATGAAACTCGAATTACATTTCCCTGCTATGCCAATTACTTACCATGGAATGAAGTTCAAATTACATTCTCTTGATACGCCAATTTCGTAGCATTAAATTTGTTTGTATGATCACAGCCAAGAACAGGAATAATATTCTTAGCACGTAGAAGGAGTCACGGTGAGCACAGTTGAAGTTCAGCTTAAGTTATCGTAGATCAAATATTTTCATGAATCACAGTGGACGTATATAATCCCATATACTTTTATGAGTTTGCCACGTACCTTAGTACTTGTTAAACACACGTGCGAGTATGATATACTTGCATTCTCGTTTTTCTATCACTTTCAGTTTCTCTTTCATTTTTTTCCATCTCTATCCTCTAGACTTTTTCGCCAATACAAAAATGTTCAAAGGCACGAGAAATAATATCCTTCCGTGATATGTTTCAACGTGTCTAATTTTTACGACGCGAACTACAAATATTTGTGCAAATGAAACATCGCATCGAGAAAGTGTAGCGTAAATAAAAATTGAAGAAATGACAATATAGAGGAATTGCAAAATTTTAATGTCAGATGGTCTTCGACAATTAGAAATATTAAACATCTAATATCTTCGATACTCAAATAGAACACTTACCATTCATCAAACTGCAAATTCGTATTTTCATAATTAACACTAAAAACTACTGACGACTAAAGTATCAAACTTGAATCATAGAAATTGAATTGCAAAGTAAACAAAAAATCACAATAATCATTCAAATTTCCAAAAACTTCCTAAAAATTATAAATTGTTCATTCTCATAGTTCCACTGCTGTATAAATAAAATTTAAAAATAGAAATCTAGTTTATCTACCAAACATTTCGTTTCATAATTATGTGAATATTTCGCAATTTCAAGTTTCCTATTCATTAATTCCCGATATTATCTTCAATAGACACATTTGCCTACAATCTATAATTCACACAGCTAATAACACTTGCTCGCGGATCGAGCAAAGTTAATGAATTCAAACAGTTTCAGATCCGAGAGTTTCGTTGGTGGAAACGATCTTCGAAACGATTCTCTCTCGACTCACCACTACGGCCGAAAAAACCGAGGAAGGCATTTACTCGAAACAACGACTCGATCCTCGATCCTTCAGGAACTCGTCCGTTCTCCATTGGGTGACGCGCCGGCCACGTTCGCAGCCACGCGTTATCAAGCTGTTCGCCATTCGACGACCCGTCGCAAATGGGGTCAATGGCGACCCGTTAAACCGGCAACTTGCATCCGACGGTCGCCCGTTATCCGCTATTACCTTCGGCGAGATACGAGACGACGAAAGCCCGGCAACTTTTGCATCTCGTTGTACTAAACAATCGCAGAGGAGACCTTAACGATCGGGGCCAATCGGGATTCTCGTTACGAGAGCTCAGGCTTCTGTGATTCGAAGAAAGTGTCCTGCCGATTGATCGCCGATTGACGACCGTCCTTAAACGTTTCATCGACGTTTTACGATGTTTTCACTCGCGCGGATCTAGTAACTCGCTTAATGGACGATCGTAAATGTTTATATCCGCCTGGCTGATATAATCGATGTTACTGTCGTGCTCGCTGAGAGACGGTTTCCTCCGACGTCTTTGCAAGAACGTGCTCTGCTATGTATTCGTGAGTAATTGTTGTTTTAATCGATGTCGGGTATTTTTCACCGGATTGGATGAAAGTTTAGGAGGAAAATAGCGATCTTGGAAACGAAAGGGGAATTTTATCCGGAAGTATGACTCGAGTCTCTCGCTTGTTTTTCTTACAATTAGACGGAGTGTCGAGATTCTTTTTCTTTGGGATATCTGTAATTGGATGAGTCAAGTCGTTAAGAAAAATAAAAGCCTCGTTGTTATATACGTGTATATCTATATTCATCGGATATAAACATTGGCTAATGTCTAATTTGTTAATTTGTTAGTTACAGTTTACTGTAACTAATTGTAACCATACTGTGATTAATTTGTCATCAACAATTTATTAGTTCGAAGTACACGCCAACAATAATAGTGGTGATAAAAATAATGTCGTTATGTTAAAGTTACTATGTGTCTACACCTTCTATTATTAAACTCATAATATAATTAATCAAAAATACACTTCGTTGTGCTCCATATTTAAGAAACATTTGTCAAACACGCCTGATTTACACCGATTTTAAACGATTCGAACGATAGTTGCGTATTTTACAAACGTCGAAGTTATCTTCAAAAATTGAAAGTTGCACTTTCCCTCAGCCCGATAAATCACGGTGGCAAGCTAATTCTACGTGTCTCGTCGACCTGCCGCCGCATACCAACTCGCAATTCCGCCTTTAACCTCGAGTCTTGAACAATCATCCGCACCCTTCGCCGTGACCTCGTGCCGTCCGCAATCCTAATTGCGGCCGCAGGCGCCGAAAATCCCTATTAAATCTCCCTTCGACGTACCTTGGCGAATAGATTCTACAGTCCCCTCGTCGAAATAGCCCCGTGACGGAAATTCAATTCTGCCAAAAACCAAACGTCGTCAACAGCGAAATTCGAAGAACGGTAATGCGACGATCGCCGCGTTATCGCGGACATCGACGTGACTCGATGACTCGTCGAGGGAAACGATAGCACCGGATCGGATCGATCAACCGCGACCGAACTTTATAGGCAGTCGTATTTTTCGAGCGGCGAGAAAAATATTTCTTTTTTTTTTTTTTTTTTTGCTTCGCCACACGGAGCGAACCAGGGCCGAAGATATAGATACAGGCCGGCGGCGAAATTTATAGTACCATAAAAAAATCTGCATCGGTCCGCGACGATCTCGATACGCCGGTACAACTTATAAATCTACGTCTGCAGAAATTCCGTTAATCTATCCTGTCCTGCTTTTTCCCCCTTCCTCTTTTTTTCTTTTTTTTTTCTTTTTTTTTGTTTTAATCCAATTTCGAACGTGATAGTGACACGTCTGCGTCGTGGCAACGAGCCGCTGGCAAAGAGTTAATTAAATTCGACGATTCATCTTGCGATTTTTGAACGATATATGGCGTCCTAATGAAATTTACGTGTTTGTTTTGAAATAACGTGGAATAGATTATTAGATGCGAAAGAAAATATTTATGACACGTAATACAACGTTCTATGATGTAAATATTTTGTTACCTATTTGTGTTTTAAAATAACTGTATCAGTTTGATTACTGATTAATACCACTAGCTTTTATCGCTTCTTTTTTCTTCCTCTTTCTTACTGCTTTCCTCCCTTTTCTTTTTAACAAAGATAACTATATTTAAATTGAGCATAAATACCTGATCACTTTCAAAGATCTACGAATAGGTTATTGGAGTTTCTTACGAAGAAACTTGTTGCAATTACACTTGAACTGATTATAAATACCTGTTCTCTTTTAAAAATAATCTATTCCTAGACATTTGAAGTTCCTTCTCGAAGACTCGGTTCGAACTCGCCAATGATGTCTTACCTATTTGCCAACAATCAGGCGAATTGAAATTTGAAATTCAACCCTGACCACGCGCCACGAGCACCATCGTCAAAAAAAAAAAAAAAGAAAGAAAGAAAAAAAATTCCCGAATCGCTTCGCTTCTCATCAATCCAGCCACGTAATTGAAAGTCATGCTCTACTTAACCTTCACCTTAAAACGTTCGAATTTCTGAAATCGGAATATTCATTCGACGAACCGCCCTTCTGCTGCTCGATTTCCACCGAAAACGCATTGAAATTTAATTAAAACCGATCGCGTCTCACTCTCTCTCTCTCTCGTGATCGACCGACAAGAAAACCATCAAAACGTTCTTCATGCGCGAAAAGAACAGAAAAAGAGGAAGAGAGGAGAGCGAGAACGAAAAAAGGAAAAGAAAACGCGGGGGAATAAATTTTTCAAACGCAAATTTAATTGGGCCAAGATCTCGGAGGGTGGGAGAGGTTTCCTGTAGCCGGTGGGAATAGAAGAGTCGGGGGTAACACGCTCGGAAAGCTGGTGTCCCGGGCGAGGCCAGCATCGCCCCGGTTCCTGGAACCAGAACTTTCCCTTTAATTGGACGGACGCTCGGGGGAGATAAAAAACCGCGAACAAAGGAGGTCGATCAGGTTTTCTTCCCCTCGGAAACGGCACGAGAAGGAAAGGTTGTGTAGCCGCGGAAGAGGAAAGGAACAGAGAGAAAAAAGTGGACGATCCCTGACGACGAGCGGAGCTAAGACGCGGACAAAGAGGAACGAGGAAACGAGGGGGGGAACATCGAAAAAGGGAGAGGCGGAAGAGGTTGCAAGTCGGCCGAGGGCCAGTGACATTGTAAGCCAGACATTTTCCACTCAATCTGTCGGGCAATCGCTCCGAACCGGCGAACTTGGACCTTTGTGCTCGCTTCGTCGGCCCACGTTGGGAAACGTGAAACGAAACAATACCTCCCCGGCGAGGGAGCGCGCGCTCGTCAAGCATTACTCGAATCGGTCAGCGCACGCTCGAGTTCAATACATTCTCGTACGTACTTACGAGACAGAGTCGAAGTTTGACGTCTGATTTAAGGGTTCCGTTTCGTGCGTAAAAATGTTTCGCCTGTAATTTCATATATAGATAGATAGATTTCCTAATAGAGAGACCCTACAATGAGTATTTAATAGCAATATTTATATACTGCTATATATTATATACTGCTATTGAAACTAAAAATCATCTGCAATAATCGAGTCAAGTTCGACGTCGAGATTTCGTTTCGCGCGTGTTTCGAATGTGAAAATGTTTCAACGCGCGCACGTGTAAAACGCATTCATTTTACGTACAACAGAACGCGTATTTACAAATAAACTGAATCTTTTATAACTTCGTAACAAGAAATCGTACCACACAGCAGTGAATCCGAGCTCGTTCAATTTATCACTTTGAAGAAACCGACAAAATTTTTCGCACCATCGTCAAAATTACGGGATCGTAACAGTTTATTTAAACATCGTCAGTTTCCCGTAGCTAAATTGTAATTTAGTGTATCACGTAAGTGTTCCATTACTGTATATCCTCAATGTTAAATTGCAACGATACGAGAAAGCAATCAACAAGTAGAGGGACGAAAACCTGATACGATATTTCATTATAAAATCACGGGAAATCGTAAAGGGAAATTGTAAGAAATACTTGTCCCGTGGGAGATACGGAACGACGTGGACGATGCTGTACGACGATGACGATAAAAAGGATAACCGAGACCAACCGTGTAGTAACAGCAGATTCTCAACCGATGTGCCAAAACGGAACAATCGTCCTAGATCCATCGGCATGAACAATGGAGGAGAGGAGGGGGGCGACGATTTATCGAAGCCGGCGGATCCTCTGCCGGCGGCTCGTGATGTCAAAACCTGTCGCGGATCGATTTACGCGCACTTTATGCGCTTGGTGCACATAACGAAGCTCTGGCGCGTATACACACTGAATGGAGCGCGAGCTGGCCAGTGATTCAATGCCAGGAGACGACCGGGAACCGGTCGGCGCGATTTAAGGAATACGGAAAGGTTTATGACGCGTGAGGAGGATGGTTGATGTGTCTTTGGGTATCAATCCTCCGAGGATGTCGAGGAAAGTTACGTTGAAATTCTGACTCGCTCGTTGCTGTGGGAATTATAAATTACATTGGACAGAGTTAGAATAGGTTTTAATGATCAGTGACAATTTTACAGAGTATAAGGTCCACCGAGACTCCGATAAAATATCGCGTGTGTCTGCAAACTTGACGAGTGCATTCGCTAAAACAGAGGTGGCTAACTGGCGGCCTTTACCCCTACTTTACTGAGCTAGCGCTATCCCCTCCACTGCATCCTACCTAAGTAACTGGAGAGAGAGAGAGAGAGAGAGAAGACAGTTAATCGGCTCTGCATTAAAATATAATTAAATTAGTAAATATTAGGAAACATTGACGTGAAATTCGCAATGATTATTTATTACTATAAAATAGCTTCATTTCGATGGTCAGATCATTATTCTTTCCTTTTTAGAACCTTTTCAAAAGGTGTAGTAAATTTTGAATTTATAATCGAACGTAGGAAACGTAAAATCGAGTTGCAAACTTAACTTAATGCGAATCTGCGTAACGCCAAGAAGGGAACGATGTGATTACTAGAGATTATATACTAAAGAGGTGTATAAATTTTTCAATTGCAAGAGACTTGCCACTCGAACAAGAATTTTACGCGAAATTTCTTCGAACGACGAGCGATAAAACTCCCGAGATACCCGCCGACAATGAGCGACGAAAGCTTTTGTAAATCGACAAAGGCATCGGTGGCTCCATATATCAGACAGATTCGTCACGAGCCATTTACGCGTCACGCGAGAATGGCTGAACACGGCGTTCGTAAGTACAAGCAAATCCGCCGGTGTGTCGCGTCTCGCTGCTTTCTGGCGTAATCCAGAAAACAGAGAGTAACACAGTTGAAAATTCCGACCAGAGAAAGAGAGTTCTCTTTAATTGCTTCGCTGTTACGCGACAAACACACTGGAAGGAGGTGGAGGGGAGAGGGAGGCTGGTTGGCTGCCATTATTTGGTATTCAGAAGATACGTCGCGGTTGATGATTTAAAGCGGGCGGCGCGCACGGTCACAATGCGCGACATTAACGTTGTAAAAAGCAACCCCAAGGAGGGCTCGAAACCTCGAAAACCGCGGCACGTGTTTTAAGTAACACGGACAGTATTGCCGTGACAACGACCGTGCTAACGAACGAAGTTAAAAGCCAGCCAAAGTGAAGTGTCACGCGGTTCGTGGCTGTTTCTGATGATCTGTTGAACGAATTCACGGGAACACAGTTGGCGAGTTGAACGCGCAAAAACAATGCGATACTTGTTATTTAAATAATAGAAATGCTAGAAGTCGATCGAAATTGTTCACAGAAAATTTGATAATTACGGAACGGCGGTAAAAGCCAAGTGTCAAGTGTCGACGCGGGTTTAAATTCGCGGAAATTATTTTGCTGAGTAAATGCGGTAACAGCGGCGTTGAGAGTGCCAGAATAATACGATGTTTATTACTTGACAATAAAAATATCAGAAACTGATCAAAATTTTAAAAATCAGTAAAAGGTTTAGAGAATTAAGGAACGAAGCTAAGAGTTAACTCGTGCGGTTCATACTTTGAAATTGTTTTATTGAACAAGTACGCTAATTTATAATGACGCTG
Source organism: Tetragonula carbonaria (assembly GCA_032399595.1). NCBI lineage: Eukaryota > Metazoa > Arthropoda > Insecta > Hymenoptera > Apidae > Tetragonula > Tetragonula carbonaria. The sequence goes on from JAUCRC010000002.1 coordinate 11,633,719, forward strand.
GGAGTGCAAGAATAATGCAATGTTTATTATTTAACAAATGTCAGAAATTGATCGAAATTATTCTAAAAAGTTAAGATTATAGAATTGAGCAAAGATTGTAGAAGCTAAAGGTCAACTTTGAAGTGTCACGCGGTTCATGCTTTGAAATTGTTTTATTGAATAAATCCATAGTGATAAGAGCATAAACGTTTAATATTTAGTAACAGAAATACCAGAAATTGATCAGAATTGTCGTAGAAATTTTATGGATTTCCAATCGAATTAATAAACGAAGCGTCAAGTGGTTCACATTTTAAATCTGTTCTACTGCATTAGTACAGTAGATTATATCGATTTTGAGAGTACAAGAATTGCGGTTGGCTGATTGAACACGATCTTTGGAATTTTTACGTTGAATAAAGTGCAAACTGTTAATTATTTCCCCATTATCAAGAGGATCAAGACCAGTACGTAATTTTTTATTTCTTGCAAACGAAGGCAGCTTGCGATAGTATAGCAAATGCCGAGATATAGGCGAAATAAGCCGAGATATTCATGAGAACTATGTACGTTTCGAGCGTCACCGACACCTGACCATTTGGTATGATTTGTCATATTCCTTCCGAGACAGATGCGCATCGGTGATGAAACCCAGTTGTGTTTCTCGAATAGCTGAAATTTCAACGTAACATTCATCCATAATAAAATCTGGTCAAAGAACATATCTTTATCCTGGATTGCATTGTTTTAAACTTCTGTCGGGTCAAAATCAGCGCAGAGACGTTTGAAAAAAATATTTTAAATTAAACAAATACGTGATAGAGATTCACCGATGAATTTATAAATTTGCAACATTTGTACGTTTGACACGTTTGTACATATATAAAATTGTTAGTTGGAAATGACAGATGGAAAATTAACGCACGCGTAGATCTCGAAACGAGATCTCTTGAAACCAACGAAAAACGCAATGAAATTCCTACATCTCCTTGGGCAGCGATTTCGCTTGTCGCTAAGTTTAACGACGCGTGCACACAGGAAAGGGACAAGAAAGAAACGAAAATCTCAGCGGCGATGAGGACCACCGTCGCATAATTGGCATAGACCGAGTGTTTCTCTTCAATTTATCGCGCCGTCTCGTCGGCTAATCGGCACGTTTAATCAAAGTGACTTTTCAGGCACGTAGTCACGTAGACAAACAAACCCTTATTTCTCTAGTGGTAATTCGATGAGAACGAAAAAGAGAGGACCGAACGAGCCGCGTCGCCACGGATGATACTTGCAGCTACTCGAGACTCTCATCGCCAACCACTGACAGCCCAATCGATTTTATGGGTGTTTTTTCTGTTTTCTTTTTTTTTTTGCCATTTTCAACGTTTCAATCGTTGTGCTGTATTTTATCTTCGAACTTCGAGTACTATCGTTCGTTTTCGAATAATTTTTACTTATTGTTTAGTGACGGATTCGACGAATCTCGGTAGATTTCGTGAGAAATGAAACGAGGGAAATTTTTCATTGCACGAAATTACTAAACGCAATGATGTTATTCTATCGTGAGTTTAGTTCAGCTTTAGTGATTACAAAAATACACGCTTCCAGTTGTCGACTTTGACCAATATTTTATCAATGAAGCGACGAATTTCGGAACTTGTAATATAAAGAGAAAATTGGTAATCGTACGAATGCTACTGTGACCTACTGTAAATAACAATAACGAAGCCACGAGTTTGATGAATGTAATAGTTTGACTTGAAAAGCCAATATATTCAACTAAATAATATATTGTCAATTAATGAACAATTCTATAAAATACAAATTGTTACAGTAGAGAATGATCGACGTGAAATCGACTGTTTGATACCTTCATACGCAAAATCATATTTAGCGAATATCAAGCTATGGGAATGCGATTGAATGTTCAAAAAAAAAAAAAAGAAAGAAAAAAGAAATTACAGTAATGCCCAAATACGAACAAAACCGACGCGGTTATAAATATTAATGGTAAATTCCCCGATATTTTGCAATCATGTATAATATTTTAATTCCACCGGGATAAAACACCCTCCTCTTATTTCCTTGCAAATATTTCCGCGCGGCAAACAAAACGAAACTCGAAACAGCCCCTGAGCGCGGAGAAGAGTGCATTTGCATAAAAATCCTGTCAATCCCGCGCACACAGCCGGAAACAAATATTTCACTGAACGAAGCACGCATTCAATCGAACACAATACCGATCGTTTATCCGAGCATTTATCCTCGCGGCTACTAAATTATTCAATTCTGACGTTAAACCAGAGAGCAGCAGCATCCCCCTCCCCCTTCCGCGGCGTTTTTCCTCCACGTCGAGGAAGAATTTCGATCACTCGTCGAGCCGGCTTCTCGCTCGAACGAATTGCAAGCTGAACGTTTCAAAAACGATAAACTCGCGCGCTTCTGATCGATGCCGCGCGATACGCCCCCGCTGCGATTGTTTACGACATCGCGCTCGAAAAATGGGCTCGATTGTGTGCCCGTGAACATCAGTCACGGCGTGTCCCTGCAAGATTTACACGGATTTGTCCGGCGTTTCTCGCACGGAAGAATCGCATTAAATCGCTTGAATCTCTGAATGACGTTTTCCAGCGGATTGCTCGTCGCTGAAAACGACTTCCCACTTATCGAATCGTACGTCGCGAAACGTTTACTGCGAAACCTGCGGAACGCCGCGTTTCAAATTTATTCGCCGCACGACTCGTTCGTTTATAGCGGGACGAATTCAACGTTGCGTCGTCGATTGCGTCGCGCTCGTTTCGTCGAAAGTGTGATGACGCCTCTGTGCGAGAATCAGAGAAATCAATAGACGTGATAGTTGACGAGCCTGAGTTAATGAAGCAGCGACGGCCTAAGTTAATTTAAAACGACGAAATTGAATTTTGTAAATTTTTCTGACTGTCCGAATGGCACCGTTCGATATACGAGTGGGAATATATTTCTAAGTGTAATGTACCGTAGTCAGAGAAAATGAGATTGATAACGCGTGATTTTAATATAAAAATCTTTTCATCTTAAAGTCGTTTCGATTTAAGCGTGCATGTAGAATTGCTTCATTATTTTTATGATTGGAAATATTTTCAAAAATAAAAATATATCGTGTGTATATTATGTTTGTCATCTTTCAGATAAATCAAACAGGTATTACAGAGGAAATACAAGTTGAACGGTCGGTAAAGAATATTTTACTCGTAAACTCCGTCATTCGTAACATTCATGCATACCACTTTCAAGGAGATATAGCAACATTTTACGAGTATATGAATGCATGAATGAACGAGCGGAGAACGAATGAAATTAAAGACCGTAACTCTTATTTTCTTAGATCTCGTTTAATTTAAAAGCGCGTTTTAAGTTAAAAACACATGCAAAGCGTTGAAACATCATACGCAGGGTAAGATTTAGCAGAAGTGCTTTTAATAGAATCTCTTTCGTGTATATATATTTATGCTATGTTTCAAAGCTCGCGGAAACGCGAAACGAGGCCTCGAACGTTTAGAACGACGAACGAATAATCCGCGTAGCTGCACGCAATACCACCTTTCAGTTACGATCATTCGTTACGTAGCTGAAAAGCTCAAATATTTTCATCTCGATTCCCTCGGTGTTCTCGATTTTTCAATCGAATTAACTTCAATTCCCGCAGGCCGATACTGTTCAAAAATTAATAAAATTCCATGTTTACCGGCGTGCATTGTATCGGCGAGTTTTAATACAATCAATTTCTCGGATGCAATTTGAAAAGAATTTCGGCCGGCCGTAATGAAATTAATCCCTGAAAAGCGTTTTAAATTTATCCCTCCTTATCCAGTCTCGCTGCTGCTGCCCCCCTCTTCCCCCTTCCGTCATTATCAGTTTTCCGTTTTCATTTCACATCGGCATCGAAGCTCCACTCGATTACGCGCGCGAGCGTCGCTCTTAAATATCCCACCGATTCGATCGAATCGGTTTTTTCACTTTTTTCAGAAGTGAAATTCCGAATCCTTTCATCCGGACTTTCGAAGGGCACTGGTACCTTTCAGTTGCAACTGGAAACGGTGGATTTTATACCGGGTGACGTGGCCTGTTTAGAGAACAGAGGAAAGGAGCGAGAAGAGAAAAAATTACGGAGATACGGGGATAAATTTCTCGATCCGATAGCTAGTTTTTCCGTGTCTTGGAGGAACAGCTGTCTTATTTAATTAAACCGACGACTGCTAGCTAGCATCACCTGTTCGTTCGCCAGTCGCTGAGACGATATTATGAATTAAATTCTGGGCCAGGTTGGTACGGCCTGGCTGAATTTCTGGCTCGTTTCATCAGCTAATTGAATAATATTTTTGGCTCTCTGCCTTTTCCACCCTTTTCCCGCCCCTCCTTCCTTTCTGCATTGACGTACGCGTCGAAACAAACGCCCGTCGGGCGTTTAGCTTCACTGTATTCTCTTGAATACAATCCGAGAATATTATTATAATAATTAGCCGGCGGATTTTTATGCACTTCGAAATTTCGACGAGTATAAACAAATGAAGAAATAGAATCGATATAGAAATTTGTTTCACCTCGCTGTGTATTATATTTTATTATTATTAACATAATAATAATAAAATATTATTGTTAGATTGACCAACAAGTAACTTTCAAAAGTTTTTCTCTCTGTGCAAATAAAAGGCGAGTTTTTCAATAATGAAACTTAGCCTGCAGACACTGATGCATTTCGAAACTTTTACGAATGAAGCAAAGAAATAAAACCTGAATGGAAATATGCTTTATCTATATATTATTATATTTAATAGATACATTATTTCTTTTAACACATTAACTCTTATGGTATTTTATAAATATAATAATCGTAATATTTTACACATCGTTGTCATCATGTTTAATGGATAAACTGCTCTTACATTGTATTACTTTACATAGTATATTTTAATAACAATTCTATTATTAGTAACAATTATAAATATAGAAATATGTCACAGTAAAAGCATCATATCACGTTATTAATAATAACATAGGCAAATTCAAGATACACGTAGTTGTTTGAATGTTTGGTTGTTCAATATTATTTTACAACTCTGTTGCATGTTCCACGCTTTTCGAAAAATAAAGTGCAGCAGAAAGGGAAATATTTGAAAAGACAGAATGTGACAAAGAAGCGAGGAGAACAGCGGGATTAGTCAGATTTTCGCTTTGACGCCGATAAAGCGTGCCGCGTTACGTTCTGTTCTGGATTATGTAAAACCAATACGCGGGATTTCGTATTGAACGCGATCGGGAGATTTTTGCAATATCCTTGTCTGTTGCTTTTTGTTTAAATACGGGACACCGATCGAGTATACAGAGCAATGTTACAATTTCCTTTGTTCGCGTTTGTTACCCGTCTGCAAATGGTCCCAAATTTTTTCAAAGCTTCTCAAAAGTTGAACGCGTTCCGTTTTGTTTCTAAATAAAATTGATATCCTTTGTCGTAGGACGACAAATGTTGCAGCGAGATATCTGCCGGGAAGGGATCGTTTCGTTCTCAGAGAACAAAACAGATACTAATTTATACCCGAGTCTCAAACGATGTTGATACAATATACACACACGAGAAATGTATCGTTTTCAATTTCGATTTCTGAAAATTTGAATTAATTGAGCTTTCTTAACTTCGTTATTTCTTTCGAATAAATGTGAAACAAAATAAACCAGTATGATGTAACCAATATAATATTTAAGATAAAATTATAATGTAATATATGAAATTACAGTATAAAATTTATGTGAAACAAATTTCTATTTAGATTCTATTTCATTATCAATATAGTAAAGACAGTAATATTTAGTAGATTGTCCTTCGTACCTTACTGCATAATTTAACACACGATCGAACCACTCGCTCGCTATCGAAAAAACACCGCTATCGATCGTTTGTCGTCCAACCATGTTCGATACACGGAGCCTAAACAGTAGTTAAGATTCCGGTAAATTTGTACGATCGACACCGCGGTGAATTTTCTTATCGGATACCTACTCGGTGAGCTGGCTAGAAGTAATACGGGGAGGTAATACAATGCAGATTACGGTGCACTTTCAGCCTAACACCGGCGACCGGGGAAGGGGGGGGGGGGCAAGAATCTTGGCGCGGATCCCATTGAAATTATTTTTTAAGGGAGTTAACGGGTCACGACGCTACCGGAATCTGATGCACCGTGCCGTGTACTCGACCGCTGATAATGAAACAATTTTCCACCGGCCGTAAAAAACCGACCCGGTTCTCCAAGCAACTGCGAACCGTGCTCGATGTGAACGGTCCTTTATCCCAGTTAATAGGCGAATTAAATAAATCGGCCGACTTGAGTCAGTTGCTCGTTCGGTAGCTTCTAACGCCGATCGAGTGAAGTCGTTGGATCATTAACGTTATTATTTGATATGCAAAGACGTCTGAGAAACGTTCCTGACGACGACGACGTCTCTAAGAGGTTAATAGGTATACAGAGAGAATAGAAAAAAGGGTTCTTTTAAGGTAACTTTTAAGGTAGATAATACCACTCGCCGAAGCATGAAAAAAAGTTCTGATAAACATGGGTCGAAAAATTAATAGCTTCAAAGTTATAAATTCTTTTGTTTTAAATAAATTGATAAAGTTATTTTGTTCTCGGTTGAAGAAACGAATTTCTTCGCTTCGACAGCTATCACACTATGTGTAAGTAGTGCCTTGTAATTTCTTTTTTCTTCTGATTACAGGAATATTTTCTGTACGTGTTCTCTTTGCATGCGTGCTTGACACTTTCGTATTAAAGAATTACTCTTTCAAATACTGCCGTGTTTTAAGTTTTTCAAACATGCATTCCGCCAACACTCGTTCCCTCTAATCCACAATAATTACTCGTTCACTTTTCTATCACTCGCGAACTCTCATCCTCGTCATTCAAATCGAAGATCATACAACCACGACGATCCTAGAAGATCAAAGGGAAGTTTGCGCTGAAGTATAAGTTCAATACACAGAAGAACACGGTGCAATTTTATCTCGGAATATAATCTTGCTCGGACCACTTCTGGTCGATCAGTCACCGCTCACCGCTATCGCCACTCTCCATACGTTATCCGCAACTTATCCGAACAATTTCCTCCGTGAATTTTATGAATCCCCTCGGCGAAGCAGTGGACGCTCTCTCAACTTCCTTCAGAAAGTGGTTATCGAGAAGCGGAGTCTTAAGAGAGTCCACGGGGAGGGGGGGGACAAGGGGCTGGCCAGCATTCTCTATCCGGTGATTTCGATATCTCCACGGAAACCGCTAGGAGCATTAACTTGTACTCGTTAAGCGGAAGAACGAGGCAAAAGAAGAGATTTTCCAGAGCAGCAGAGAAACAAAGACAGAGAGAAAGAGAGAGAAGAGAATTCGTGTCGAATTGGATCGAAGATAAAGGAGAGAGGAAATCACAAATTGAACCGAAGCCCCGTGGGCATAGTATGACGAACTATGATGAAGCCTCGACTAAAAGTCCTTCCGTCTGTCTCGAATATGGAAGAACTGTTAGCAATTTAGAACCATTTTACTTTTCATTCTTTTTCGAATTTTCGCCAAATTTCGTTTATGGTCGGGAAAATTTTTCTAACACGTCGGACCAAAAATTCTGCCTCAGAGAAATGTATTCACTCGAGTGAAAACTCTCCGCTGTACAATTTTTATCAGTCGAATTTCTGTCTGTAGTTATGGCTCGTTAATTATGTCTGAGATAGCACGAGGATCTTTCTATTTATGGTTTGTCAAACGTAGTTTTGTTTTATACACACACACATACACACACACACACTCAACGAATGAAAATTTTTCTGCAACCGAAAATCCCAGATTATTCTTGTCGACTCTGATAAATGAACGTTCTTCCAAAATATCGAATGTTATTTGTGACGCTAGTTACAGATTCTTCGTCGTATTTCTGTAATAACTAACACAAACAGTCGAGTAATTTTAGCGATTATTATCTTAGATTATTAGCGTTCTGTGTAAGTATTGACAGAAATGATTCTTTGAAAGCAACGTGCATTTGTTCGTCGGCCCGTAAGAGATTTTATAAGAAATAGAAATTTCTAAGTAATTCAGCGAGTTGGCTCATCCGGTTGGTGATCTGGCTTAGGTCATCGGGTCAACAACATCCGACTATAAAATAGACAATCCCCGGCTTTAGTCTCTATTTTCAAATAATCAGTCCGATTAAATGATCAAGCTTCTTCTTGGTTTTCATAGTTTTATCCTCGTATTGCTTGATGCAATCAATGAGTTGAACTACTTTTTCCGGAATTTTACTTTAAATTCTACGAAAACAAGTTCTTTGCAGATAGCAAAATATTCTTCCAAAAAAAAAAAACAAAAATGTTCTTCTTCTGATCGTAAAATATTTCATCAAATAGAGGATACAAAACGTTCCATTCCTTGTTAAAAAAATTCTCGAATTTCAAACCCTGTGTTTTAATGCAATTGTCTTAAATGCAATTCATTCAAATCAAACGCTATACAGAATGGTTATAGTTAAATTCCAAAGACACGTGGGACAAATTTCGCGAAATTCTGCTCGAGGGCATTTTTTTTCAAACAATTGCTCTCGTCTCGCGACAACATCGAGTCCCATCGGACAACTACGGAGAATTTTTCTTCTCGAGACGAGACGTGTTCCTCTTTGCTGCAGATGTCTGCCACGAAACTACCGACGAGAGCAGAGTCACTTTGTCCACGAGATACCAGATAGAAGGAGAGACAAAGGGGAGAAAAAAGGTTCGAGGTAAAAACGAAAACTAGAATCCTTGAGAGAAGGTTTCCCCACTCGACTCTATTAAATTAATAGCATTAATCCTTTGCGCTGGAAAAAAATCGACCGGGTTCTCTCTCTCTCTCTCTCTCTTTGGGTTGGCAGCACGACTTGTTCCGGCATTGTTTGCGCACACGTTCCTGCCCGCCTTATCTGTATGTTGATTGCGTAAATTAATTTCGCCGGTAAAACGGCCGGGGCGAAATAAGGGGTTACGAAACGAGGTAATTTCTGGATGACGGGCCACCCGCCGGTGAAACAGTGGCACTCGCTCGACGATTGAGCATTTCCAGATTTTCCACGGTTGCGATTTCTGACGACTAACGATATTGAGTTAATCCCCTCGTATTCGAATTAACCCCCCAAGGAGCTCGAAATCCCCCTTTTTATGATTGCTGATAATCAGAACGAACGTAGGCAATTATAATAATAACGTAGTTCGATGTTGTATGACGCAATAGCAATAGTACAATGTCTGAACAAACGTCTAGAACGAAAACTGCAATAACGAATGTAAAGCTGCGATGGAAAGAACAAAAGAATTTCAGATGAAGAAATTTTTAAATGACGACAAAGACTGCTTTGACACTGAAAGAAAAGACTGTTAGAAAGTACAATTAACAGAATTTTATGCCAAATTGAAAAAAAATTATTATCACCAGTGCTGCACCGTTTTATTTTTATTCTACTAAATCAAGTTTGCCAATAAACGTTTCCGAAAAACTAGCCTTGATCGAGGATTCGAGGGAGACCGATAGTGGTAGTTCGAGAGTGGAAGTTTTAATTAAAATGAATGAAATTAAGCTGATACTACTGAAAAAAAAAAATAGTTCCTAATTCCTGATTTAAAGGAAAGGAAAAATTTGAAAGATCAAGGATGATCAATAGTTCGAGAATGGAAAGTTTTCATTAAAATATTAGGGGAGAGACTCTGTCGCATCGGTGTTTGATCAATTATTTTTAAGACAGAATTAAAGACGTAAGATCGAAGATTCTGATACGCATCACGAATCTTTCAAGTTTCTTTTATCTATGAAAATAATATTTCGTTATTGTTGACAATGTCAGGAATCAAGTGTGTCAATGAAATATTGAAAAGAAAATATTGAGAATATTCTGACTTTACACTACAAATTTCCCACCATTTTGTTTGGAATTCTAAAATTTTAAAATTTTATCGTCCTCGTTACTATTCTTTCTTTATCTTTCTCTCTTTTCATTTCTTTCTTATTATACCTTTTCGTTCAATTCGTCTCAAGGCTGTCAAAGACAGCCAAGTCAAAATCAACTCCGCCAATTCCTAATGAAGTAATTTCTGATTTGAAACACGAAGAATGATGTAGCGAGAAATTTCGGAGAATTTGGAATCAAACAATTCGAGAGATTGTCTGCAACAGAAACACGACGGCAGCAGGTTGAAAAAACTTTCCACCCCCGTTCGTTTGGAAATTGTTGGAAAAATTACTGGTTGGCTGCGAGTTTCTTTATCGAATTAACGCGAACGAAACGCGAGAACTTTCTAATTGTAATCCCCCCCGCCCGCGCTTGCGCTCACCAGAGGCAATGGGAAACGCGTTTGGCCAGGCTTACATTTCGCCCCGAGAATGGGTGAATTGAAGCTGGCACCGCCAGCTTTGCCCGCATTTGCGCGAAATATTGAAATATTTCCCGGGCCAGCGTTGCAAAACTGTTGCGTACGCCCGATGTGCCGAGTGCACACGGCTGAAATATTGAAACGGAAACATCCTGCTGGAACCGCGCTTTCGCGAAGACAGGTCTTCGTTGTCCAACAAATGCCCCCCCCCCCCGACTGCGTTAATCGCGACATTTTTCGCACGGTGAAATTTAAACGTTTCGTACGTACGCAGATGAACAAAGGTGTCGCGTGATGTCACACAGTGAGAACGATATTAAAAAATTCTCTGCGTGCTTTGCGTTTCCCGCGCTTGAGTTTTCCTCGTGGACAAATATCGGAAGAAGCGTTCAGCGCGTTGCGAGAGTTAAATCGGTGATTCATGCCAATCAATCGAGTGCCACTGTTTGCAGTTAATACAGACTAACTTACATAACATACTAATCCAGTTGAACTTTAGTCGATCTGAAATTTTTCCAGTTAATCTAAATCATCGAATTTGAGATTTCAATCCAGGATCTTGGAATTTGGTATTCCAATATCTACTAAATAATTTCGTCTTTTGACTAAATATAACGTTGAATGTTGTTTTTTCAAAGGGGCGACCTTCAGATTGTAAAATTTTGCGAAATTTCGAGACACCGATGTACAACAATCGTGACAAGCAATTGTTGGGTCAATAAAGGTCGTCAACGGGTCAAACTTGCAAATCATCGAAATCCCGAAGCCCGGTGAGTTCCCAGTCAAATATTACCATACTACAATCTCCTCGATCCCATCTCTCAGGGAACAACTTTAATTCATCTCCCGACAATTCACCTCTCTTCGTTTAATTCGTCCCTCGTTCCTCAGCGCCCGAGAGGCCAATCCAAAACCAAAGTCTTCGCCCGATGGCAAACACGGGAACGGGCAAGTCGGTCATCGCGATCGCCAAAGTTCTCGTGAAAATCCACGATGGCGGATGGCGTCGTATCGTACGTCTCGTTTGCTTAAGAAGTTGTCGGTTGTTGGCAACCAGGCTGGAGATACGGTCCTCGTAAGGAAGAGTTGCCCCGACTTCAAATTTTTCATTTTTTTTCATTTTCTTACTGTAATTTAGCTCAGTCTCGACAAAGGTGACATCGTAAAATTTTTTTATTCCGTAAATATGCTTTTTATTCCGTATGTCTCCGTGTTTGAGACTCAATACCGATCGAACTGGAAGTTCTAAAATTTCAACTCCAAATCGTTGTATATCGTGTCGATCTTTTCTTGCATTGAGTATTCCATTGTGAATTTCCATATATTGGTTAGGATTTCAAGCTATTAGAAGAGATTATCATTGACGTAATAAATAGTGTACATCTTTATTTACATTTATTATGAGGCTCTAGATTTTTGCGTGTTGGCCAACATCTGATTCTAATAGAGATAAATTTATACGTAAGATTCAAATTTTCATTCTTTACGTATCTGAACGTATTTTTTCTCAGCTTGTGATACATTAAACAAAAAAAATGTATGAGAAAAATATCAATAATATCAATAACCTTGAAAAGTCCTTGAAAGACAAGTGACCTCGAAAGAAATATTCTTACCAATTATTGGCCTTTAAAGTTAAGTTAAAAATATTTTTTGCATTCTTATAATTTGAAAAGATAATTAGTTGGCCTCACATAAATGGATCACTCTATGTATATTATATAAAGATCCAATCATAGTATTGCCAACTGATATTAGTTAACGTTTCGGATTCTTTTTAATTAACCACTATTATCAAATTCTTAAATATCTATTGGGAAATAGATATTTCCCAATATCGTGAAATCGAAATTCCAAGAACTCGTTTAATAATTTTCGTCGTTTTCATTGTATCATTCACATGTATTCTATAAGTACGAAATTATGATAAATCATTGCTGCATCAATAATCGTAAATCAACATTACTAAATTCTATTTCCTACATGTAATTAAATATTATCGAAATCTATTTCTTAACGTCATGAAACCGAAATTCTACGAATTCGTTTAATAATTTTCGTCATTTTCATCGTGTCTTTCTATAATTCCAAAATTATAAACGAATCTCGTCCTTAAATGGTTTAGGAAGGAAACAGAAATTGTTGCTTTCGCGCGAGATTTCAGTCGGCAGTAGCGAGAAATATCTTTGGTCAGTCGCTCGTCCCTATGCATGCCAATGTCTTAATCTCGAATACACGCGGGCATATAAATAGGAAATTTCGCGACGTCGAGGCGTCGAAAAATTTTTCTTCAGCCCGGTCGTGTTATCGCGAAACACGTCCGGGGGAAACGCAGTTACACGCGGCCCTCCCTCCCCCCCATTCCTTCCGCTCTATTCCAGGCTTCACCAAGAGTCCCGGCTGCCTAGACTTTGTGCAAGAGTCCTTGGTCGTGTGTCAACCTGCTCCTCTGAACCGTGTCGAGAGAATATAAATAGCGAGTTTAGCGTTTGAAAACGTTTTCCGCGGGAAACACCGTTAGCATAATGCCTCGGAGCACCGGGACGTAACGAGAACCGCGCCGGAAGGCACGTTTCCACGTCGCGGACCTATTTTTTTCTCTTTCTCTTTTCTTTTCTTTTCTTTCGGTCGACAGGAATCTCGATCAAGAGAGACACGGGCGAGATAGTGGGCGCGGCCTGTTTGATTTCTTTTTTCTCCTGGGATAAAGTGGATCATTTGATGGAGGGATACGAGTCGGGAGAAGATAGTCTTTTTTTTTTGGAGAAGGTCACGACGTGAGCCACGGGTATGCAAAGTGTTTCGTCTAAATTGATCTTCGAGAGTATCTTAGGAATTGTTACGATGCTGTTCGATGAATAAGCTGGATAAGGGCTTGAATGGTTCAGATAATTCAGATAATACGATTAGCTTTATTGCGACCTTGTGAATGGCTACGTTTTAGATGAAATATTAGGGGGCGGACTCGTTTTATGCACCTTTGACACGGCTTGAGGATTTGCTTTGTTTTTATAGTGACATCTGTTTTTTGATTTTTACAGTGAATATTGTAGATTCGCTTCGGATATTTTGCACATTCACTTTATAATTTTATAATTTTACAATTTTGGATATTTCTGTACGTTCGGTTTATAATTTTATAGTTTTTAATTGTTGATGAATGCGCACAAACATCCGCAATCTGGTCATAGGTGTCAGATCATTACTCACTCACGCGAGAGGACCTCTGGACAGCGAAGCGAAGCGGATTCTTACCTGAAAGCAGAGAGAAACATTTGTTTGAAACAAATAAAATACCGATACATACATATTTCCATCGATTCCTTTTTTGTCCTAGAACTTTGTACTGAAATTCGTACATTATCAATTCATTCGAATAATAAATGCAACGATTCACATTTACATACCATTTTATGAATACATCGCGTAGAACACTTTCAATTTCAAGTTTCATTAAAATTATAACGAGACACGATTGTCATTTGAAACGAATCAGAGATTATACGCGAAGGCTATTTTTATGTAAATCTTCAGATTTCAGCAGCGTAATCACGATGATCTGGCGACATTAATGAAGCTTCGAAAACATTTCGCGCAACACGAATAAACCATTAAAATGTTACTTTAAAAGATTATTTGAAATATTCGAAAATTACTATGGATGGGTTGAAAGACACTTTGTTGATCGATCTTTTCACCTCGCCGTGCAATCGTAGTGCATATTCGGAAGATGAAACAGGGAAAATCAAACGACGAATTGGAGGAACTTCTTTGCGGAAATGGCAAAGCGAAGCTGTAAGAGATCAGAGTTGGAATCTGAAAGGCTAGACTTACGTACACGATCGCGAGCTACTCGATCCCATCCCTAGTCGTTGTACACACGTTGGAACAATGGCTGCCCCAGGGTTGCCCCTTTTATCGCGCAATTCCACCAGGGCAGAAATGTCATTTCTTTCTTCACCGCGGGGGCCGGTTGCGCATTGTGGCAGCCGTGAATCGGTAACAAAAGCCCGTTGTCAAAGTGCTGTTCGGCATGCGAACAAGAAATTATTACGTCGCGATGGAGCGGCGTTCGTTCGTGAACGCAAGAAATAACGAGCTGCACACTCTAATTACTGCCGGCATCGATAGAGAGAGAGACAGAGAGAGAGAGAGAGAGAGCCAGACGGCGGAGAGAAAGATAGAGGAAACTTTCTTTCGTTTAATTCTTCGACGTGGTCGCGCGTACGCGCGCGAGCGAGTGAACACCAAGTCACAACGACGAGCTTCGAGCTTGAAACCGGCCGAGTATTTTCACTCTGTAATAAGGTCGACGGATATTTCGTTGACAATAAGCTGGCGAGCAATAAATGGCGAGATAGCGATGAATTGAATACGTTTTCGGGGTAAAGAGCCAAGAGGAATCGCGCAGGCCGTGGACTAAATCAAAGAAGAACTGGGGCAAACTGCGGCCGCCGCTCGATGGCAGAAAAAGGGAAAAGGAGAGAGAGAGAGAGAGAGAGAGAAAAGAAGGATCTTTCGATTAGTCGATTCAATTAGAAACTGTATTTGTCGCCAACTTGCTGCTTCCATATCCCCTCCTCTCTTTCTCTCTTTCTCTTTCACTCTCTCTTCTGTTATTTGTGAAATATTCTGATTGTGAAGCGGGTGAACGATACGTGCGTCCTGAATATCGATATATTCGAATAGGACGAGTTATTTGCCAAGCTAATCCGGCTGAATTAATTTATTGCAATTTGACGAAGAATGGAGGAATTTTCGTTGTGTGCAAGAGGATTCGCTTTCCGTGCAAAGCACGTTTCCCCGTTTCTTTATTGTTTTTAGGTACAATCGTGGCTCGTGAAACGCGACACTTAACTGCGAATTTTTCACGGACACGAGAACAGTGCTGTTTTTCCAATTATTGTTCATTTAACGTTCGTGTGATATTTGAAGAAAACACGATGCAATAAAAAAACGAGAAACGAGGAATTGTCTGAACATTCTATACCTATGACGTTAAGTGGATTCACAGTCATAAAATTGAGAAAACGATTGATCTTTGGTATCACAGTCGGATCGATCGGTATTCAACTTGAACTCGGATCGGAAATTTTTATCGCGCAGAAAATTTCGAGGAACGTTTCTCTCAAACGAGTCACGCTACCAATAATAAAATGCATTACCGTAAAAAGGGCGAAACATAATAATTCCAATGATTAAGCTGTACCATCGCTTACAACACTTAAATCGTACGATCGATCGCCTCCTTTCGAGCCTTTCAGGCGAGTTACCGTTACAAGATCGATTACGAATGCCACGAGGCGTCAGGATGTTAACACATCAGGCGTCATAAATTACCGCGAATTCCAGCCGGATTACTTTCAACTATACCGAAAACCGGCAAACGAAAGGACGAATGTACGCGGCCCGCGGTGGAAAAATGGAGTACTAAAGCAGAATAATGGCGCGCCCGTGAAATATTGCAAAAGCGGTTTAACGCATCATCTTCGCGGTATCAGCGGAGCCCACATGCCTCAACGCCGGCAATCGTAAATTCTATTTTCATTATACCGCCGGTTCACCGTGTTAGGAATTCTCCAACCCTTTGATTTTATTCATTCGAACTCCGCTCCATCCCCTCCCCCTCTGGTTCTACGATTTTTTCAATCGTATAATCCGAGCAAGCGCGAATTGCCATTTCCAGGTCGCTTTTGTTTACGGACACTCTCGTGTAAAAAAGGCACGTCAAAATTAATATTGAAGGGAAAAACATGAGACGCAAAGGATCTTCTAGAACTGCAAGATCCGTAAAAGGAATAAAGCTGCTACCTGAAGAAATACTGTGTAAATGACACTCGGAACTAAAGACGGAAGTGAATTTAATTCTACGCGTCGGACGAACTGCAGCCCTTAGAACAAACGTCACATTGTATAATTGTATACTTTACACACGACTCGTGTCCATCGCGTATCTTGGAGTTTGAAGGGTTTGAAGGACCACCCATTGTTGCGAAAAATAATTAATTTTGGTTGATTAATACTGTTATTCTGCAACAATCCTGATGGCTTTCTACTAGATTCAGAAAGTTTGGCTTCGTCTAAATGACGAAGGTACCGACGACTACTGAGTTCGTGACTTTAGCTTTGAACATTGACTGACGATTAGACGTCTGATGATTAGAATTTGCTTCGATTAAAATGTTTTAAGCGTTCTTGTCTAACTGTTCCACCTCGTGTTTTTATGTTCAAAAAAAAAAAAAAAAAGAATCAGTCTTAAAATTACTCTGTGTCCTCGTGTTGAAAATTACTCTTTCTGATTACTCTTCTGATTTTCTCCTTTGTAACAAACTTTGAATTACCTTTTTCAATAGACTCTGAGGAGTTATAAAGTAAGGGATGTATTAAGATCAATCAGGAAGATTTTCAAAATGTCAACGAGTGACTCACGTGGATATGATGGCGTTTCTGGAAACGGTTATCTTCTGAAAACTTTATTATTGCTTGCACGATTCTTTGAGTGTTTATGGCACGGCAATCCTATAGTGCGGAAGACCTCGTCGCACTCGAGACTGACTAAATTTATGAGGCGTCTAATTTGGAGTTAAGCTATACCAGTTGGAGTTAAGCTATGCCAGTTCTGCGCAGAAATGTTTGTGAGTTTTATACGTTTACACCAAATTTTTTAGCAATTCTTAACATGACGTGGTGGGTTTAATAGCCTTTTAATCATTTCCCGTGCAAAATTTTCTGATGAGTACGAGCGTGTAGAAAAAGAGACACGGATCTCTTTAAAAAAAAGTGAGAAAAAGACACGAGTCGTAGCCTTAACCTTACCGCCGAAATTACGAGTGTTGCCAATTATTCGATTGGGCGAGGTTCCCTTTTTTTTTCTTTTTTAACGTTTCACGCGTGAATAATTTTGACGCGCGAAAATTACGAAGCTGCGGCGCCGCGAGCCGGACGCGTTACATTAAATAAAATTACGCCAATATGGGAAACGTAAATCTACGATGAAATATCGGTAAATGTATCGGCGAATGCAAATGTAACAGGCGCGCTAGCTATTGGCAGACTTGTCAATGTCCAACAAATTTATATCAGCGAGTAACTAACGCCGTAACGCGAACGAACTCGTAAATAACGAATACATGATTATGTATGTAGCTTCTTGAAATTCATGGGACTCTGCTGCCGGCATATTAATTCATTCCGATTGTTTTGTCGCGATTAATTCGAGTAACTATCGATAGAAGGAGAAGGGGAATAAATTGGAATCGGAATTCTTGTAATCACTGATGTAACGCGATGTACGTTTCACATCTGTGTGATAATTGATGCAACAAGTGTTGTAAGCTAGTATTGAAAGTTTTTCTCTCGTCAGTGTTCTCAGCGAGAAGAGAAGTTTTGTACGCGCACGTTCGAGCGAATTAAATGTTGATTAAACGGTAACGAGCGTAACGAAATTCACAAAGCGAAACGTAGTTCAAACTAAACTGTTGCGATATTTCTTTTCTTCGAGTGAAATTTTAATCTGCGAAAATACTCATACTTGTACCTATATATTGAATTGAAATAATTATCCCGTGCCATGCATTTTCTTCCAACGATTGATCGACTTCGTTATTCCGAATTTACAACAATTATCAATGAAATGGAAGAGTTCATAAGAATGGAATCGTTGCAGTTTCTTCGTTCCATTCCGCTTCGTTCCTAAAATAATTTTATGCATTGAAACGTGTCCTCTGGCTGGACCAGTGAATGCAGAATGGTCACTGACCTTCTTCGGATGCTAAATTTATAATTCCAGAAACTTTCGTGGCACTTTACCAAATTCAGGTTTCGTGCAAGAGAAATCACCTGAATATTCTGATCATTCGCTGAAGATTGATAACGAGATTCTAACGAACTCGCAAATTTATTGCATCGCGCCTTGGCATATTAAATCTCGCTGAAACTGAACGAGAGACTCGTCAGTTCAATAATAAGCAAGACAAAATTTAAAAACTCAGATACTTTCCATAGATCAATCGAACAAAAGTAATTAGAGAAAAATTGTCAAAACATTGCGATGATCTTTTTCACAGAGGAAGAAAATGACACGAAAATTCGGTTATCGGCGAGCTATAAATTTCACGCTGAAATTTCCAATCTTGTTGCATTATACCTGTGTTCTATATATTTTAATTTCATCTTTAAATTCTGCAAAAGTAGAAATTCAAGTCTTCACTAAATAATCCTTTACGCGTATCAATCTAATAAAAATAACTAAGGAGGGAAATATCACAATGAATTTTTCACCCGAATAAAGGGAAAAGAGTCAACAGTGGAAATTCGATTATCGATGAACCAATGAGTTTCTCGCTAAATTTCAAGCTTCATTTACACTATTATTCGTGTTCTATATATCTTAAAGTTTTCAAATTTTGCGTCTAATAAAAAGTCTAATAAAAATAAGTGAGTAGTCTAATAAAAATAAGTAAGAAAGTAACGTCACGATGAATTTTTTGGACAAAGGAAAAAGGGACACGGAAATCCGATTATCGATGAGCCAATAGTTTCTCGCTAAATTTCGAGTTTCCTTCGAAATTTATACACACTTTCTATACACTTCAACGGTCTCTAAATTTAGTCCTATTTTGCACGAATGCATAAAATAGGACTAAAATTTAAAAAGGAAGTTCGAGGGTTCACTGAACAATTTTCCACGCGTGTCATCAGTCTAATAAAAATAGTCAAGGGAGGAGTGACACTGTTGGAACATCACGATGATTCTTTCGCACGGATAAAGAGAAATCCGATTATTGATGAGCCAATAGTTTCTCGCTAAATTTCGAGTTTCGTTCACACTTTTTATACACTTCAACAGTCTCTAAATTTCGCACGAATGCATAAAAATCCGCCATCTAAATAGGACTGAAATTTAAAGAGGAAGTTCGAGCCTTCACTGAACAATTTTCCACGCGTGTCATCAATCTAATAAAAATAGGGAAAGTGACACTGTTGGAACATAACGATGATTCTTTCGCGCGGACAAAGGGACAAGGGACACGGAAATCCGGTTATCGATACGCCAATAGTTTCTCGCACGAACGGTCGACTGTCGGCCGCAGATACTCTTTGACTGGAAATAAGGGCATCTCGAAGTACGCATATTGATGCTCGTAAGTACAATGTATCTCGCGCTCTCATCCCTCGCGATATGAATAATGCATAGGCGTGACTCTTACGCCGCGTCGAAGTGACGGGAACGAACTTCGAACTCGTCCCGCTCGTCGCTTGGGCTTCCGTTTCAGATATTTCAAGCATGGGGCAAGTCTGCCGATGCATCGCGTTGCGAACGTCAAATATATAGCAGTAAGAAACTAAACGATCGTGTCCTCGGTGTCGGGAGATGTCTAATCTATTAAACGCGGCGGGAGAATTTAAAAGAGAAATTTAAAGAGAGAAGCCAGCAACGCTCGCTGCGCTGCAACTGCGCGAGAAGTTTCTAGGAGCTTTTAACTAGGCTGAACTTGACTTCTTCTCGATCGTTGGAACTTCTTGGATCATTGAACTCCGAAGAAAAATATGACGTAGGGAAACGCGGTGAATTTCAATGCGGAAATTTTCTTTTTTTTTTCTTTTTTTTTTGGAAAAATAATTTTCGAGTGGAATCACTTTCCAAGTAGTTTGTTAACGAGTCCGAGAAAGTTTCGCGCGGTGTCTCAAACGTTGTTAAGCGTGAATACATCGAGAGCTAGAGAGCCTCGGGAGTCGATTTTTATCTACCTTCGTCGGTCGACAGGTCAGTGTGGCTTTCAAGAATTTCGATTTCACGCGACTTCGCGAGAATTTAATGTTTCGGCGTCTCATCCATGGTGAATGCGAAAAAGCACCTCCTGTAAACTAACGAACTTAAACTCGAAGCCATTCAAACTCTCGGACTTCGCTCAAATTTCGAAATCGAGTATTAACGTGTTACAATACCGAACTTGCAGAGGAGCAGCTTCGAATCATCACTCGACAGTTCATTGAATTCGTCACTTCATCTTTCTAAAATCGACGTTACAACGCTCACGTTATAATAACAACGAGATGTGATCCCTTTCGCTGTACAAAAATTTTTTAATGAAAAGAATAACGAAAACAATTGGAATTTATGTGGAGAAGAGCTGTGTGAAAAATAGTAAAAAAAAAAAAACAGAATGTAGTAACAAAGAGATGTGATTATCTTCGCAATGCAATAGCTTGTTTTATCAAAAAATAGCGTTTCGAAATAACAGGATCAGAATTTATGTTGAAAATTGCACTGATCGATGGAAACAAGGGTCGATCGGAAGAATAGTATTTTTAAACGTACTAACCGATCGATGCATTGTCATAAAATTGTTTTATTAAAAAAAAAAAGAAAGAAAAAAACAAGAAAAATCCGAACGATAGGCTTCGGGAATTCGTTTACGTTGAAAATCGCACTGATCGATATGGGAAAGGGGCTGATCGAGAGAATGGCAGTTTCGAAATCACTCTTTTCATAATTGAAAGCAATTTCACTGATGGAACGCAGTTTCAACGAATTGCGAATCCTTTAAATTTGATTCCCCTCCTTTTTTTATTTATTCTTTTTCCACATTTTTGTTTGGCTTTAGTTGAATCGACCACAGTTCTTTCTTTTTCTTTTTTTTTTCTTTTGTTTTCAACCGGTTTTGTCCTTTGTTTCTGACAAAGAAAAATAAATAAAAGAGCGAAGCTACATTCATCTAGAGATGCTATGAAAATAGTATTTGCAATGTAAATCGGATAGGAACGGGAAAGGAATATATATGAGCAAGATGGCTGACAAGACGATTCCAGCGACAATTGTGTGCTATTTGTATTATTAATACTACAAGAGGTAGTTTTATGCGTGTGAAGAGCGTACAATCAGATTTGTGGAGTTCACGGACGATGAAGGGATTAAAGAACATTATAAAACAGCATTTCCATTCTATCCTTTAACGTTTGTTGAGGAAACATTCGAAATATAGACAATAAAATGTGACAAATGCCATTTGTGCCTTCTTGTTCGTGTTTCGTTTCTGAGAAATTAATACCTCTCCTATTGGGATTAAAAAGATCATTTCCTACTCGTATTATCGCACAGAAAGATTTGAATTTATTTTTTAAATCGTTCCCTCGCCACGATGAAATATTCTTTCGTACTAAATAAGAAACGATGACTAATTGGTGTGAATAGGTTAAGACGAGTTATAAACAGCTTAAAAATTTAGAAATGGGTCAGTGAACAAATTCTCGCGCATTTTTAAAGCTCTTACTAATCTTACCCACCTCTATATTTTCTACTTTATGTACGTAATTCATTATGCGCGGCATAATCTAGTTATGTTTGCATAATCTGTCTAGTTTGTTTTAACTAGTGTAATATTTACATTAGACTCAAGAATAATGTTGCATGACGCATAATTGTAATACATGTAACATTCGTCCTAATATTGTACTAATTTTTCAAATACATTTAATATAGATATTTCTATTCTTAAAGGAGAATTTCGTTAGTATAATTAGACATATACATTATATATATATATATATATATATTAATATATATATATATAATTTAGTTAGTATACTATTACTGTGTATTGTATATTGTATTATATATTAAATATTTTCACACTATATTTTTGTATCGCTCGGTTTATTAAAATTTCACATCTTTGATTTCACATATTTAATATACCTTTGCTTTAAATAAGAATTTCCTACACAATATACATCCACATTATATATTAAAATTTATTATCGTATCTTGTACATTTGCATTTATACTCTGTGTGCATGTATAATATTTCTGTATCATATGAGTTTAGTAAAATTTCATATCTTTGATTCCACATATTCAATATACTTTTTTTCTGAAACAAGAGTTTCCTATGTAATTTTATATATATATATATATATATATATATAAATTTTTGTATATAACATATCTATATCTACGAGTTTATTAAAATTTTCCACGTAATGCACTCTTATCTTTAAACGAGAGTTTCTCCCACCAGTACACGTGATCGTATATTAAAATTCTACATTACAATTTACATATTTCAGCGCAACTTCTCTTCTCCGCCCTCCCTTTTGTGCACCACGAAAATCGTGTAAAATCGTGTTTTTTCGCAACTTCAAAGGCAAAGGGTCGCGATATTGGAGAGTATAAAACTGACGAAGAGATACTATGGGCAACAGAGACGATCATGAACAGGCGAAGTATATACAGTGTACGCTTCTGAAACGACTACTCGACGTTATACGAATGGTAAATAGTTGAAACGTATACTTTCTTCCCAGCGTCGGGACTAAATTGCAAAGTGAGAGAAGCTAGGATAGGATACGGGATGCATGTCCAACCCTGGATTCTCCGCGAGGAAGAATCCCCTTTCCTTTCTTCGTTTTTTCTTTTTTTTTTTTTTTTCTCTACGTATCTCGTGCCTTGCATTTAATAATACGGCGAGTATGATTCCGAGCTTTCTCGCTCGTTTCCCACAGGACGCGGACTCTCTCAAAGATTGCTCGTGCCAGCCAGTCAGATTTTGGAAAAGTTGTTGGCCAAAAGGTACATACAGTCCCGTGAATTGTACGTACGCTCGCAATCCGAATCTGTGCAGAGCACTTGAGAACACGTAATATTGTTCCTATTGGTAATAATCACGAAATGTTTCGTTTGATACAATGAGACACTGGTGGAAACTTTTTGTGAATGTATCACGTTGTATTGTATAAAATATACCAACATTTTTTTCCTGAATAATTCGATAGCATCGATGAAAATTTAAGGTAAATCTGATATTTTGACTCTGATATTTAAATCTGATATTTAAGACGTATCGACATGTTTTCAGTAATGACTGAAGTAATTTAATAAAATTGATATGTATCGAGTAATTTAATAAAATTGATATTGCGAAAAAGTTCAAGATGAATCTATACGTACGTGTAAGAATTATAATATATTCAATATTGTAGAATATCTTTTGTAGTGATCATAAAAGTATTAATTAAACCTGAATATTCAGTGAGACCATGTTTAATACCAATTACATATTTAAAATAAGTACTTTACGAGATGTATTAAATTTTTTACTGTCCGTTTGCAATAATCAGATCGTTTTCAAATTTTGCTACTCTATTCTAATTACGGTAATTCTGTCTCATTAGCGTTAATTAAACTTCAAGAAGTTTCAAAATACTTATATTTGTATATTCATAAAAAATTTTCAATGACATTCTACAAATGACTGTAGATTGTTACATAAATGGTATATATTTGCTATTGACTATCGCTGCAATTATAATTGCGATGCAACGTGCATTTCACTTTTGTTGAAATGTTAATTACGACAAGAGTTTGATTGGAATTATTATCATTATCATTATTATTATTAATTTTATTCTCAGTGCAAACGCAGCTTTCGTACGCTAACGCAATTCATAACTCGCGAGTGTGTAATATTGAAAGTAAATCCTTTTGTCAGACGTTCAGATATTTGATTCTGTAAAACAGAGGTGTATTAATTAAATGTTTTTGAATGAATACCTCGTGGAGTAAAATGTTCGGATATTATTTTCCGACCTACTTTCCCAATTCCAAGCGGAAGCTACTAAATTTTTATACGTATATATATTTTTTAATATAGAAGTTTCTGGCAGGAAATCAGCATCAACGGGCAATTTCATGGGAATTACGCTTCCTTGCTTCGATAATGACTGTTCCAGATTCATCCGGATCAAAAATTAAGGATTCCTTGTTCTCCTGAGGACGAAAGAAAGAGCTCATAAAAATTCTATTTACATATTTATTGGACAGATTGCTATCCCATGCTATGAATCTGAAATTCACGCGCTGATAAAAAAAAAAAGAGCGCGGATGGCACTGATCCCTGTCCCATCGAAACTTAAACCGCGCGCAATTCAAATCTACGTAGAAACTTAGAAACTACCGCGAAAGATGTAGACGTATTAATCCGTGAGCACTTTGCTAATAATTGACAAAGTCATTGTCAGGAACGGGGGTAGAGAAAATTATGTTCTCATCGTTGGTAATTTAATATTAATATTCGTAAAGCGATACGCGATCGATGGTATTTTTGTTATTATTTAATATTAATATTAACATTCGTAAAGTTAACATTCGGTCACTGGTATTTTCCTAGAGTTTTAAAACTAAGCCTCTTATGTTTGCACAATATATAAATCTTTTAAACAATAATCGCACGCCAATTGAATTTGGTGTAATCATGCACGTATTTCATACATATCTGCATTATCATCGTCGGATATGTAGAAATTTTGAGGAGTATAAGATTAAATATATAAATATGCAAGTAAAAGAATGTTCGTAGTTATAGATAGCGAAGAATTTTTTGAAAAAAAAGAGAATGTCGCGAAGAGGAAAGAAATTATTTTACATTTCTATTTTAATATAAATTATTATCTAGAATAGTAACTTTCACATTGTCTGTGAGATTCAAAGTGTCCATCAAATAAATGTTTGAACAAAGATAAGATATTTTCCGCGTACAAGAAACAGTGACTTCAACAGCAAAGGAAACATCAATATACCGGTTATTTACAAATTTGTGTTTTATGCAATAATTGTATGTATAATAATTTGGTGCAATCATGCACATTATTTATGTGTAATCGCAAAAATTTTAAGATATATAAAATTAAACATGCAGTGTGTAGGAAGTAAAAGAATATTCGTAGTTACAGCTAGAAGGAAACATTTTGAAAAAAAGAATGTCGTGACGAGAAAGGAAGGAAGTCACTTGCATCTCTATTTTAATATAAATTATTATCTAGAATAGTAAGTTCCATTGTCTATGAGACTCAAAGTGCCCATCAAATAAATGTTTGAACGAAGATCAGATATTTTCCGCGTACAGGAAACAGTAAATATTATATATTGATATTTCCGGTATATTGATATTTCCTTTGAAGTCACTGTTTCTTCGTTCAAACATTTACTTGATGGACACTTTGAATCTCAGAGACAATGTGAAAGTTACTATTATAGATAATAATTTATATTAAAATAGAGATGCAAGTGACTTTCTTCCTTTCTCCTCACGACATTCTTTTTTCAAAATGTTTCCTTCTAGCTGTAACTACGAATATTCTTTTACTTCCTACACGCTGTATGTTTAATTTTATATTTCTTAAGATTTTTATAAATGCGATTACGCATAAATAATGTGCATGACTGCACCAAATTCAATTGGCATGCAATTATTGCATAAAACACAAATTTGTAAATAATCGGTATATTGATGTTTCCTTTGCTGTTAAACGAATAAATTGCTGTTTGAACGAAGATCAGATATTTCCCTCGTACAGGGAACAGTGACTTCTGAATCAACAGCAAAGGAAACATCAAGAATATACCGGTTGCATCTGTCGGCGACTTACGTACGCAACAAACACGCATTAGCGGACAAGATGGCTTCCCCCGAGACCACGTTGATTTCTGGCAATCCGACAGCGCCACTTACAAAGGGACAAAACCTCATAAACGCTGGAATCGCGGCCAACGCAGGCGGTAAAACCCTCGCGTTCCCACGGGTGCTTTCATCGTCGATTTCAACGACGCACTCAATTTCTGGAGATCGCGATGAAGAACATCGAAGCTCCGTCGGGAATTCCCCGAATTTTCTTCGCACGAAAATAAAAAAAGCAGGGACGGGGGGAGGAAGAAAAAAAAGATAGGGACTTATCGTACAAAATATTGTTTTCGTTAACTCATATACGCTCGATACGGCGTTTCGATTAAATTTAAATTGTTGTCAATTCCTTTTTTAATGTTGCGGCTGTGAACAGAAAAGTAGCACAAGGATTAGTAAGATAACTTTGAAGTGTCAAGTAAAAATCATTATTTGATCCTTAAACTGAAGCACGTGAAAATTTGAAAGTTTTGAGAATTCGCAAGAATTTGAAGCATCAGAGCTCGCAGATGTTCAAATTTTCAAATTCCAATGCTCTGAAACTCTAGGTATTGTAAAACTATCGAAGCTTTGAATTCTAAGTCTCAGGATACTTTTCTAGCTTCGAGTATTCAAATTTTCAAATTCTAAGACTGCTAAATGTAGAATCTTAAAATTCTCAAATTTCTAAATTCCAAGCTTCAGAAGTGTCAATTTTCAAGTTTCAAATCTCCAAATCTCCAAATATTCAATCTCCAAGTCCACAAAACTCTATAAATCCTAAAGTTCTCAAACTTCTAAATTCTAAGCTTCAAAATCTCAAGATTTTCGATTTTCAAGTTTCAAATCGCCAAATTGTCAAATTTCAAAACTCTAGAATCCCAGGAAAGCTTTCTCAAATTTCTAAAATTCTAAGTTGTCGAATCCGCGGGTGCAACGCACCTTCGAGCGGCGATATCATCACTGTGATCGTTGCCATAAGCTGCAAGCTAGGAATCTGACATCATCGCGTACAGTTTCGCGGACGGAACAAGAAGACGAAGAAGGGAAAGAAATGGCAGTTTCGCACGGCGCGGTGCGGCATCGAGACACACTGGCTGGCATCGGTGGCCAGGGAATCCAAATAAGAGGCAACGTTCTCCAGCCGTTGGCACAAAGGAACGAGGGAAAAGAGCTTTCCCAACCTCTTTAATCTTTCTGGCTGGTTAATTACGGGGCCGCGGCGTGTTCCCCCGGCGCGCTCGTATTTTTCGACCGGCTCTTTGCCTCCGAGGAACAGAAACACGAGGCCGCAAACCGGCGCTAAACATGGCCGGGACACCAGGCTTCGTGGATTTAATGAAATTGACAGAGCTGGAAACCAGCACCGTCTGGGGAACGTTTAATGAAACTTATTGCCACGATGCCCTTTTTCCATCGATGGTCGGCGATCGATGGATTACGCGATCGTCGATGAATATCTAAACGGAGTAAATCAATCGCGGATTACGGTATACAAATGTTGTGTTTGTGTTGTGTTTGTTAAAAAATAAAGGAAGAGAACAGCGTGAAAGTTTATTACCAGGGACATTAATTGATTACTAATTTGAGGAATGTTTCATATTTGAAAGTGCAAGTTTATTAGTACGAATGTTATTACGATTGACTGTGGATTTAGGAAAGGTACAATACATATACCTTTATAACAAATGTTTGTGTTGTGCTTGTTAAAAAATAAAGGAAGAGAACAGCGTGAAAGTTTATTACCAGGGACATTAATTGATTACTAATTTGAGGAATGTTTCATATTTGAAAGTGCAAGTTTATTAGTACGAATGTTATTACGATTGACTGTGGATTTAGGAAAGATATAATATTGGTTCGAGAATTTATTATTATGAATTTCAATTGATTAGTTTATTAAATCTCTCTAATTTTTTTAGGAGAGCTCTTTTGAAATATATCTATACGATGTTTGCTTTTTTTTATAGCACTGTCAGAGTGAATGAGATATATAAAAAAAAAAGGAAAAATATGAAAAAAACTTGCAAATCATATTTTCGTGAGTTAATTAATCCTCGTAAAAACTTGCTGATGATGAAAAGGAAATAAAATTTTCAATCACAGAATGATTCTACCTGATTGAAATTTATTATTTAAAAAGAAAGGATTTTCGGGCAATATATTTAAAGCTTACGTTCTTGCGTCTCACAGAAGGAGAACTAACTGTTTAAGTGTAATCTGACCTTTTGCCATGTGTTTCTCATTATAAATTTCGCTGGAACTATCAACGATACTGATCCCTGCAGCAGGAAATCCTTTTTTTATTTTTTTGGATCTTCATTATTTCTACAAACGTTTAAAGATGGATTCAACGATTTAAAAATAGATTCATTTTAAAGCATTTCGTGATCTTAATGAAAGACGTTTATTAAATTAAATCGTGCGTGACCGGGCAATTTATAATTTAAATGAAAAACGTCAATTAAATACCTTGTATTTTATAAAATATCCTTCGAAAGATTTTTAATAAACCAGCGATATCATAAATTCCTCTATATGATTCTTTTATATATATAAAAAAAGAAGAAACTATTACTATTACATGTTATAATTACATGTCAAATTCTCCGATAATGATACTTTAATTAATTTGAATAATCCGAAATCTAAATATCTGAAAGGGACTGTCGACATTCAACCGGCAGTTTCTGCTTCAAACATTAACCGGGAATCGATTCAGTTAGTCTTACGAGTCACGAATCGGCTGAAATATTAAATAATTAATTAAACCGAGGATCGCGTAAATTGGTGTACGCAAGGCATGAAATATCGAACACTTGAAAGGAAATTTGATAAAGGTGGTTGCTAATGAGGCAACCACGCGCTGAAAAGACCAATGTACACGTAGCTAACACGTGCTTAATTACTCACTCGCGTCATCGCTCGGATATTAGAAGAAAAACGTGTCGCAAGTTGCACGCACATGTGAACAGGACTTTAACCAGAAAACGACTCACACGCTATCATTAAGCGATCCACATCCTGTTATAATGCTTATGGGAACGTGATTTCAGCCGAAAACGGATCACGTACGTTTCTAAACGTTACGCGTTACACATGTGAGAACACGATGGTCTGGTCTGGAAACGACCCACGCGTTTTCAGCAACTGCATCATATCAAAGTTATGTGTCTTCCTTTTTCTTTTTTTCGTTTTAATCATGTGTGTCAATTTTACGCTTCTCTTGTCACAAATACGATGATTGTTTTTTAAGATGTATATACGTTCGTGAAAGTATTCGAATCGTACAAGAAGCTCTGTATTCTGTTTTACTTATCGTACAAGAATACATCATGTATCATCAGTATTACGTATTCTATAAAAAGGTTTGAAATTTCAATTAACATTGCAATACATTGGGCGAATTTGATATCAATTTGTTACAGTATCAATATACAATATAAATAATCATTTTAAGCGTATGATCCAATTGTATATTAAAATTAATACAATATAATATGATTAGTTGCGATGTCGAATATGATATAGTCATTATTTTTATGTTCATTTTGAAATTTGTTTCAAACTTTGTCATTATGATTTTGATAGCATTGTTTATTAATAATATGTAATATTATAAATGTATGTAAATGTAACGTACGTAATATATTCGTGAAATGTTTCCGTAAGTGTTTCGTGAAGAAGAAACATCGATTTCTCGGATTTATATAGAGAGTCACTTCTGACAGGACATATAATTTTCGAAAAATCTACAACACCTTCGGGCTTTGAATTCTTAAATTCCAACTCCCGAAGAAGCAAATATCTTTCCGAGCTTAACTAACACTCGAAATCAACACTCGAAAGGGTTAACATTTCGCAACAATCCTCTGAACCGGAGGTTACTTTTATCATCCTTTATCCACATTTAAACAGTTCAACACTTGCCAACGAACACGCGAGCATAAAAATAGCAGCTCCAATCGAACGAACGATCTCTCGATCAACCTCTGAACGAGTCAGGCAAGAAAGGAGAAGAATTAAAATTAATATCCACTTTATACGTCGATCAACAAAAATGGTGGCTTTAAAAAACCGCAACGAATCCCCCAGATCCCGAAGATGATCCGGTCGCGAAGCAGCAACGAACCACGACAGCGAACCAGGAGTTATTTAGCAGTCCGAGAAACAAGCAACATCGAGCGGACCGGAAAGGTACAAAAGGAGCAAAAAAAAAAAAAAAAGGAAAAAAAGAAAAGAGCGAGGTTCGCGAAAGCGACCGAAATAAAGAGCCAGACACGTTTTTCCTTTTCGCCTTGTTTTCGTGAAAATATTCCAACGAAGTATCTTAACTCGCGGAGCTCGCGAGCACAGGATTAATTGCGGCTTTCATTATCGGCGTATTTTACTGACAAAGCGAGACAGACGGGCGCACGCACACGCACACGCACGCAGCAAATGCACACAAAGAGCAGGTGGTATATATATATATCTCGCGGCGGTAAAATAAGCCGGTGTTTCGAGTCAAAGGCTGCGGTTTGCGGTTCCATGCAAAGGAAAACGAAACGCCCGGTTAAACGCTGCTGCCTCGGCCAACAACTCGCGAAAATTTCGCTAATTTTGTTCCGCCATTTTTGAACCGCGACGGTGGTTATTTGCGCGCTGCACATATTTTTCTGCTGGGTTCCACGCCCAAGCCCCATCGCGCCGAATTAAACCGAATTCGCCGAGTTTTCGAAAAATATTTACAACGTTCGAGAGCACGTTTGCATATGTTTAATCTTCCCCCCCCCCGCCGACTGGCGGCGATGTTTATGCAGAAATGAGTGAAAACTAGGCAGAGAATTGTTCTCCATTCTAAATGTTGTAACGAACGCAACGTTCTGGACGTTTTCGCGTAATTTTGCTAATTGGAGGCTGAAATTTTTGAAATAATACACACACACACACACACACATATTCAGATTACTATTTTTTGGATATTTTCCTTTTTCTTGTAATTTTTTTTATTTTGACATGGAATATACGAAATAATGATATCGTAGAATTATACCCAATACTTAAAACTTAATCCTTAGGAATAGCAACGGATAGATTAATAATTTCAGAATTGTCGATAATTGTATCGAAAAACCCTTAAGATTGACCGCTATTATTCTATACTCTGATTTTTATACCTGCTGAAAACATGAAAATATTTCGCACGTACAAAATAGTAGACATATTCGCAGAGGAGAAGAAAAAAAGAAAAAGAAACAAAGTTTCTTCTATTATCTCATCATTTACGTGATTTTTCGAATGACACGCTCTTTGTCTCGTATAAAATTTTTAACTTATAATTCCATCATTAGTTGTCGATTGCTTTTTTAAACATTATGAAATAAAAATCACGTGAATAGAAAACAACGAAGAATTAATAATGATACAGAAACGAATTTTCCTGATGAAAACATTTTTATAGTATCTATTTCAGCGCATATAGATGCAAAGAATGCAACAAAGTTAGAAAAGGATCCAAACGAGCAATAACAAATAAAAAAAAAAAGTCTCGTCCTATCGTCGCTGAAATTCCGACGATATTTGATTTCGTTGCTCGTAGATGATATATCTAAATATAATCGTGCGTATTGGAAAATGGAGATACGAGTTGATTGGTAAATTCAACGCGTGTGACGAGCATTTTCTTTTTTTACTTCTTTTTTTTTATTTTTTTTTTATTTTTTTTTTCGGCGGAATACATCTACAGTTTAAATTGCATCCGTTGTTTCGGGAATGTGAAATACGTTTCGCTTTTTCGAGTTACAGTGTACGCGGGAATATCATTTGAATCGAGCGGGTAATTACTTATCGATTCTCATTTGCAGCTGATAAATAGAATTATCCGCGAAATTGTATTATACCAAGTTATACAATATTTTGGACATTAGCGAAAGTAGCAATTAGATAAAAATTCTGACGAAATGAAGAATGATTTACCGCTTGAAAATTTATAAATTGTTGTAATATCATTTTGTTTTTTTTCAATTGATTTGTGAAATCTTTAACGCGTTTCTAAATGTAGATTCGATCTTGACTGAAAAGCGATGAACAATTTTTTACGCTACAATATCAAATTTTCGAGATTTTATTCAGACAAAAATTTTAGAAATTCAAACTTACTAATTTATCTCTCTAAAGTTTTCAAACTCGAGACTTTTGATACAAGTTCCAAATTTACAAATTTAATACGAATAATAGCTCGCATCATTATCCAAACTTTTTTATCGTTCTTCTAACAAAAATTAAAACAATATTTGAAATTCACACTTCGAATTCGTATTTCCATTCATAATTGCAAGTTTGCAAAGCTTGAAAAACTTCGAGTAATATCGATTATTAAATATTAAATATCGAAAATAAACTTCTCGTACATATAGTGGATCGAGAAAGTATTAGCACGCTCAGTTTTGTTGCAACATCTCTGTGGAAACAAAATGATACATTAACAAAATCAGCTTGTTAATACATAAATAGTTCGCCATACGCAAAAGTAATTTCCAATAATGAGTTATACAATAATATAAAAATTCGAGAAGAGTTACTGATATGTGATACGGGTTTATTTCTGCAGCTTTATCATGTTATTTGAACAGAATATAAAATATTTCTAATGTTACTAAATTTCCACACGACTACTTACCGCAGGATATTTCACCATTTTTTTAACAATATTCCGCCATTGCAGATTAAACACTGGAATTGCAAGTATATCGATACAAATGTCTTTTCGATTCTCGAGTTTTTATATTTCTTGTACATCATTCTCGTACAACTCATCATTGGACCATTATGCACGGTAGCGAACTATTTACAGATTTCGCATTTCTTTTCACAAAGATGTCATTAGAAAGCAAGGAAAGTGCCAACACTTTTCTCACCGACTGTGTATACATGACGCGCACGATGAAGCGCGTTCGCCGAGACGGAAAGATCGCGTAACGAGCGAAGCGAGACGATTCTTCGTCGTCTTCGAGGCGCGTTCATTGACCAGAAGGAAGGAAAAATCAAGAGAGATGATGATCAGCTTGGTTCGCGGATCAGCTCGCTTTAAGGCTTAACGAGCGGCTGTGCCGCGAACGCGGATCCCCTCGTGGATCGAAACTCGTCGACGATTTCCTTCGTGGCGAGGTCTGCCTTCGTGGGAGGAGAAATTTTATTTCCACAAAATCGTCCAGCGTTCCATATTTTTTTTTCTTTCTTTCTTTTTTTTTTTTTTTTTTTTTTTCTTGTATCGCGATCAAGAAACCACGAAGGCAGATAAGGCTTAACGTGCGCGCCGTGCTCGAGTACGCGTGGCTGCGGATCGAGGAACGAGGACGAGCGCGTGCACGCCTCTCGGCGAAACCTTCGAAAACTCTCGACTCTCTTTCAAGCATTTACCAGCGGAGGAAGGAACGCGGAAGGCACTTCCTTTTCTTTCTGCTTCTCCGATGGCTCGAGGATTTGCGCCGCCTCGTCGAGATCGAAGGTGTAATTTCTGAATACTTCCAACGGGTTTCCAACTGGTTCTTTGATGCGCGTTTCCTGCGCCATCGGGATTGTAAGTTCACGCGAAATAACGCTCTTAGATCTGGTTTCTTAAGCTTGAGTCCTCGAATAGCAGGAATATTCCACGCGATAAGGTACGAAATTTGAAAAAAACTCCTTGACGTAATGTTCTGAACGAGGTTTCCATGCTTTGATAGATTTAGCAGTGATGCTTTAACCATTTGCGGACGAATGTCGCCGTACAAGCGACATCACATTTCTATTTCGCTAGGTCGAATGTCGCCGCAAAGGCGACAGAAAATCATTTATAGGTTCTTTTTCAATTTAGCAATACTTTGTTGTTACTATTAGTTAGTACACTTTATAAACCGTTACTTTTTTGCTTTTCGTTCAAACAGGAATTACAATAAATAACGACTTGAGTAAATGTGTACGCAGACATAGAGATATCATCACAGTCTTGCTTTGATTGGTGACTTAAGTTTACTAAATTTGCTACAATCAAAATAAGTTTCACTAGTTTTTTTTATAACCGCAAAATAAGGAAAAAGAAGATTTTATCGACGATAACTATCTTGGCAACAGTGAAGACGAGTTTGCGTTCGGTATTTACGACGATGAAATACTAAAAGAAAATTTTGTAAATTTGAATTCTTCAGATAATAGTGATAGTGATGACAGAAGTGGCTTCGAGGAATTTCACGCTCTAAAAAAATACAAGAACTAAAACATATTTGTGTATTATGAAATAATAATCATCATTGTTCTTTAATGAAGTCTAAAATTCCATTGAACAAAATATTTTTCAATTAACTTCATATATTTAACGCTTTCGTACATGATATCGCTTTCTTCAACAAAATTTGTTCGACTCAGCGAGAACCGCACTTGAAAAAGCGCTCGATATTATAATATAATATTATTATAATATTATAATATTATTTTATAATTATATTATTATATTATAATATTATTTTAGATGTTCTTTTAACGTTAATATTATAATATTATTTTAGACGATATTATAATATTATTTTAGACGTTCTTAAGTCAGAACAGTCATGGGAATAAAGTACGTTAGAATATTTTGTTATAGCAGCACTTTGACCTTCATCCGCGGTGCTTCACAAAATTGAAAAGTTCATTATTCCAATTTCGGATGAGAATACGTAGACGTGTTCATGAAATTACTACGGGAAATTAGGTATTCCTAATAAGATCGTTTCGATCCGTCTGGTTGTTTCAATATCAAGAATGATCACAGACTGAAATTTATAAGAAATTGATTTTCCAGAGACAATCAACCAAATGTGCTACAACTTCCTACGATTAATCATTAAATATCAATCATTTAATTAAATATTAATCATTTCATTTCATTGAAAAGTAATTAAACATCGATGAGCGACTCCAGACACTTGAGAAAAAAATCTTACAATCTTTTAGACACAACCTACGTCTCCTTACGATTAATCATTAAATATCATTGAAAAATAAAAGTGCATTAAACGCTCAGAAATTTTATAATGTATCGTGGACAAAATAATGTATTTTCAAAAATTTAAATCATTTCCCGACAAACGTGTAAATAAAAGCTTGTGTGATTCATTTGTATCATAAAGCTTTTCCATTTTTCCCGATGGAAATTTTATGCTCTCGTCGTCGATAGTTTCGAGTGTTAAACTTAACATCGACGAACGATTCCAGGCATTTAACGATTTAAAAATTTTTATAAAAGGAAAGCATTGAAATTAATTTTCCAGACACAGTCAATCAATGTTTCATCCCACGTCTACCTATTCATTGCATTTCACTAAGAGAAATAAATTCAACACACGACGAGCGGTTCCCAGGTACTTGTGAACGATCTTCAAAAAATTTTTTTTCAAACCTCCGAACAATTCCGGTTCCCAGCCGGAGATTCGTGCAAAAGCATCCCGCACTACTGAAAGAACTCGCGTCATTTTCATCCTTTGCGCGTTGCTTGCTAGCTGTTAAAGCATCAGCGCGCCGAGTGCCAAGTCAGAGAGAGAGTCTTTGTCCGACGAACAGCCGAGAGGGCTGTTCGCGACATAATACTTTATCATGGGCGAATTTCACGTGAACCAACGCAACGGCCGAATGCAGGATTCTGCGACGACCGCGTAAAAAAAAGAAGGAAAAAAAAAAGAGAAAAGAAAAGAAAAACGCTAGCCCGTTAAAAATGCTTCGCCGCGTCGGGCGAACTTGTGGCTCGATCCTTTGAACACTGTAGCTTTCGTTCGCCCGTTTTCAAGT
Source organism: Tetragonula carbonaria (assembly GCA_032399595.1). Lineage (NCBI taxonomy): Eukaryota > Metazoa > Arthropoda > Insecta > Hymenoptera > Apidae > Tetragonula > Tetragonula carbonaria. The sequence continues at coordinate 11,669,320 of JAUCRC010000002.1, forward strand.
GCTTTCGCGTAATTTCCGACGCGGCGAAAATTAACTTTTTAGCCATATTCTGGAAACGTGCTCGAAAATATTGTCTTCTCGCTTTTTTTCTTTTTCACGAATGTAAAATCTGGCTCAAAAGATTTCATTGTTTCCAACGGAAAGAACGATGAGATGTAAATATGTGAGATTCTCTTGCGAATGTGGAGTAAAAACAATTTACGCGCGATGTATTTCGATAATTATCATTATTCTTGATACTATTTTAGTTCGAGAATAATTGTTTCAATTTGAGATTAGAAACATTGAACCGGTGTGGGACCTTTCTAATGTGGAAACTACATCACTCGCAAATTATTGAGTTGCTCCACTTATTTATCGAGGATCCATGTCTTTTATATAGATATCAAATCAGAGTAACACAAATATAATACTCGTTATTATAATGAGGAGAGATCAATGAATATAATTGCATAACTTTGTTATACACCTGAGGTTTAATTATATTAAAAGTTACATTGAAAGCTCATACCATCAGTATGCTAAAGAAATTCCTGCACGAAAGCTTCTATAAATTTCAATATAATTTTTCGAAGCGAAAACCTTAGATGTTGGCCTGAATAATTAACCAGGCTTTTTCACTATTTTAAATGTACAAAAAAATGGTTGCAACTGAAAAGGAAACTTGAGAACCACGATATTCGTCAACGAATGCAAATTAAAATCTACAAGTTTATTAACTGTTTTAAAATTATTTCGTTCTTTTTAATCTTCTTTCAGCAGAAAGTACTGCTTCGCTTGAACCATTTGGAAAAATTCGAAAGAACAACGTAGCGGGGCGTATTTTTCTTTTGATGCCCGTATTTTCATAGAGTGGTGGGGGGGGGGGGAAGTAACAGGAATTTTTTAGGGCAATCCGCAACCCATGTTCCACGCGGACTTCCAACGGGAATTTGATTGATCGCGAATTTCTTGTCCGACGATCGACCACTAATTGACGGAGTCAAGCGATCGAAGTTTAACATTGTCCTCTGCATAACAAAAGAATTCGGTGGAAAGAAATTTGTATCGGCTGGCTGTTTGATATCTGTCGTGATCGGCAACAGTTCATTCGCCGTCTATTCTCGATAAATTGTCGAGATCCGAGAAGCGTCATCGATCTTTGATTTTTTTGAAGCGAGTCACGCGCAACGAACGAAGTTTGCAAAGTTAGCCGCAGCCTTGGATAATTAAACATACAAATTGTTGTCGCGATACTCGAACGAAACTCTAAATCGAACGAACCGATATAGGTTTGAATTTGTTACGATCGGCTCTGAAACGAAAGTGATAGTTGTAGTCACGATTAAGAAACCGATCGTTACAGTAAATTGTAATTAGAATTGCACGTGATAAAATTTTTTCATCTTGAAAGATTTCTTATCTTGAAAATAGTATATTTAAGTTTATTTGTAACTGAAAACCTTCATCTTGCACATTTTCGTTGTCGAAACGGAATCGTGAGAACTGTAAGAATCAAATATATATAAAATGAAAAAGAATAGATCATTTGTTAACGCTGTAATTAAATATTATAGCTAGTAAAACCCTTATTCTTTATCGTCATTTAAACTCGTCCAAAAATGATCCATCATCCGAGAAGAAATTTTGCACTTTAAAAGTTTCGCAAAATGATCCTTTCTTGCTTGAATATAAACGACCAAGGTTATTGCACTCCAATTTTCCCTCCTTCCGTTGCTTCATCTTCATTTTCTCGCGATAGTTGTGCATCGGGCGCGTTGCCTTCCGTAAAGCGGACGCATTAAAAATTTTATGGCGAAAAACGAAGAAAATGGCCAGTCACCGCTGTCCTCGCTTAATCCAGCCCTTTCATTCGTATTTTTTTTTTCCCCCAGGGGAAGAAAAAACACACCACGAGCTTCTTTTCCACGGCTGTTGGAAATTCTCGACTGTATTGTGAAAACTTGAACCACTATCGCTGAATCATCCAGAAATCGTCTATTCCATCCGTACAATTCCTTTTATTACACTGCAGCATTTACGCATGAATTACCCATTTTTCGGACTCGTGAAATCATTAACATTGTTTCGTGAAGATTTTGTTTTGCATCTTGTACACCTCGCGATTCAGTTGAGAATTAATTATTAATTCAGTTGAGAATTCGATTAAAAATTCGAAAATTAATTCAATTCAGAATTGTTTCCTAAAATGGTCCAATAATTTCAGAATTAAAACTAATACTACTAAATATTCTCTACCATATTGGTAATCTATTCTAAAATACATATTATATTCATTTATTAATACATAGATATTCGATATTATACTAATCTCTGTTAAAAATTCTATTAAAGCCTTCAGGGTGAAAGAATATGTTCTAATTAAAAAATACAGGATCCTCTAGGTTCTAACTAAAAAACAGGTTTTTCCTGTTTCTTAATTCGGAGAACAAAATTCGAAAATTGATCTAATCCAGAATTTTTACGCTTTCTAATCGGCCAAAAGTAGTAGAATCAAAACTGATACACTATAAGTTTTCTACTAAATATTCTCTGTCTATTCTGAGAACTATATATTACATTTATTATTGCGTTGCAAAAATAAGTGTTTACAATTCTCAATATATATATTTCAGCGTGAAATAACATGCCCTAATTAAAAAATATGAGATCCTCTGTGCTACCGTAAGACCTGTTCCCGGTCTTTCGAATCTTTTCGGTTTCTTAATTCAGAGAACAGAATCTCTCGGTTTCGACCTGTCGGGCAGTACCGTGCGTACAAATATCCGTAAATGGCCCTATTTGAAATGCATTGGTCGTCACCGAGGCGACCACGAGGACGCCTGTTTGCGCTGTCAACTGAAGGATAATGGATCGGTGGCCGTTGAGTGGAGAACTGTCGCGTAGCCAGACCAGCTCCCTGGCCATGGAAAAATGACTATTACTTCGTGAAAGATCAGGTTAATAAAACGATCGGTCAACGTATAACGACAGCGAGACGTACTGATCGCCGTTTGTCATCGTGAGAACCGAACGATTTGCCGCGCTCGTTCCTCAAACCAGCGATGATCGACGCGTGTTGTCAGAACGGACCATCGATCCTACACGATCTAAAGAAAATTCGAACCTGTATCGAGAGAACTTTTCGTGACTGAAAGGTCCTGCTAAAAACAATATTTATCAGACACGTTCGTTTCGTTTAAAGTTCGATTCGTCTTTCGATTGATTATTTCATTGCAAAAAGTTCGTTCGCGTATTCGTCAGAAATGATCGCCGAGCTCCAATTTGAGAGCTAGCTGAAATGAAATTGACAGGCTAACTTTCGTCATTAGAAAATAATTCAAAAATTGTCAACAATGACGGACCAAAGATTTTAATTCTAATGACTATAAAAGTTGTTTGTGAAACGAACGAGCTGTATCGAAATTTGATATGATGATGTAGCAAGCTATGACCTAATATTCCAATCGTTATTATCTGAAAATTAAACCTTCTTTTACGCCACCGTATCCATTCGCTTAAAATTCGATATCAATTATCTCCTACGGACAAACGTTGAACGACTCTCTCTCTCTCTCTCTCTCTCTCTCTCTCTCTCTCTTTGAAAACCGCAGGCTCATTTTCGCAACGGGGGCAATGCGCGACTTATTTCAAGGTGAAACTTCAATTTCTCAAGGGATGGAATTTTCGCGAGGGGCAATCACATTTTCTTTGACGCACGCCGTGAATCCTAAAGAGATTACGAACAGACGTAAGGACTCGCGAGCCCGGTTTTCGCGATATCGAAAATTCGAGAAAGCTCAAGAGAAGGGAAATTCGAGGCATCGATACGTCTAGGCTACCTCTCTCTCTCTCTTTCTTTTTCTCGCTCTCTTCTCTCTCACGGACCAGCGAGTTCTGGATTAGATAGGTAAGGTGGCGACGTGAGTGACGGCAGAAGATTAACCCTCAGCGGGTCTTTATTTTCTCTCTTCCGCGCTAAGTTCTGAGACTGTTCTTTAGAAATAAGCCGTCGGTGATCTGTCGAAACCTTGGCACGCGTGACTCGAATTCGCGCCACTCTACCGAGTCTGCGAATTTTCCTCTCTGACCTTCCTCCAACCCATTTTCACGCTCTGAACGCGTTCAGCTATAATTCAAACAATAATTTCACCAATAAGAGATTCGATTTTTCACGCTAATTGCTAATAATAAATTTCTATTCTGCTACGCAGAAGCTGCGATTCCCATTTAAATACGTAATTTATGGAATGCAATTTAGCTTCGTGTCATAATTTAATTTTGCGCACAATTGTCTGTATGAACTGGAAATTAATTCAATCGGGTCTGTCAGGCAAGAAACTGATCAATTGAGGATTTTTTTTTAACTTTATCCCGTACAATTTTTGTTCGTTTAATATTGAAACGACTCGAATGATCAAAGATGGGATTTTTGCCATTAATAGAGTTCATTTTCAGAATCTACTTGGATTAATTTATTCATTAAAGCGCAGAAGAGAACAAATACCAACATAAGCCAATAAAATTATCAAGAAATGATGTAGATCGGTTTAGTTCCTGACAGACGAAAAGATGACGAAAAAATGAAAACATTTTCTCATCGATCGAAAGAAAATCGATCCCTAAATTAAATTAAAATTTCCCTATCTTCGAAAATATCGGCGAAAATATTACTTTAATATCTTTAATCATCTAATTATCTCTTTTTGTTGCTGAAATTCATCGCTCCAGCGTTGGGATTTCCCAACAGATGGCAAAAATTCGATCTGCCAGATCTCCTGCAGTCAATATTTCGCAAAATTCCGGCAAACAGATATTGCCGGGTGTAGTTGAAAATCCCGTAACCTGATCGTCATTTCCATGCGAACGATAATTATAGCACCGCGAGGCGGCCAGCCAAGTGCGTCGAATCGATCCCAAATGAACCGGAAGAATATAAAATAACCCGGCACGCGACACGAATGCGAAAGGCACGCGGGGAAGTGAATTGAAATGGATTCATTTCGATAACGAGTTTTAACGTTCGTTTCCGCGCTCGGATACGCGTGTTCCCCGCGGTCTGCCTCGGCGAAACTTCCGGCGAAAACGCGGAATCAATTTAATTCGTGGGCAAACGACGGCACCGACGATCGACTAATTGCGCTCGAAGCATTATTATTACACGCGGAACGGATTGTTTCTGCCGAAACGAGTTACGTCGTGACCGGGTTTCATCGACATGAACCCCCCCGCCGTGTCTGCAACGTCTATTCAGGGTATGGCAGTTGCCGATGCTCCTACGAAGCGTATTATCAAGCGACAGCTCGGCGTAATTATATAACGTGTTATGCAATTTATTCCAGCCGTGGATGTTTTACCGTTTCGTTTTCCATTATGACGCTCGTTAAATCCAGTCGCGTCGATGGAGCTAGTAACGAGAGAGGAGCCACCGTGCCAGTCGCAGCTTCTCACTTTGTAATACCGCGTTCACGCTGCTGCTGGCGAACAATTCGCGAACAATTTTTTGCACACGCTTTCTTTGCACAGCGAACATGCGATTAGGTTGCAGTTTTCTACAATTAGCTCGAACAGCTCGCCAACAACAGTGTGAACGCGGCATTAAAAAGTGAGACGCTCAATGCGTCCACGTACGTACGCTTCGAGTTCGCCAACAGATTTTTTTTGATGTACTTGATGTGTTTGTCAGCTGCTCGTTAACAACTGCATGGATGGACACTTTAGCAAACTGCAATGCAGGTTGCAACAGTTGATACAGTTTTTGTTAGCGAACAATTCGCAGACAGCAGTGCGAACGCGGCATTACAAAGTAAGACTCTCGATGCATTCACGTACGAGGCTCGTGAACAGATTCTTTGAGTAATTCTGCGGTGGACTCAGTATAGATCCAGCATTAGACAAGCGTTCGGAAATTGTTCGAACATAAACTACGATACGCCGTGACTCGAAATTGATCGTTTTTTAATTAGGCGTTTAATTACGTGGAAAAACGAGTCAAGGAGGTCTAGGAATAAATTGAAATGTGACTTCAAAGAACAGTTGAATTCCTTTATAAACGCAATTAGAAAAATTGAGCCCACGCGAAAATTTGTTTCATACACTGATTTTAATGAGTATTATAATGAGTATTATACTTTTGACATTCGATACATTTTTGTAGTTTTGCATAATAATTTTAAGTAACACACACATATTGCTTCCTCGCGATACAGCTCGTAAAACGTGATTTTCGATTTATTATAAAAATGTTACCTGAGAATCGGTCATTATGAAAGTATTAATTATGAAATTCATTATGAAAATATTAATTATGAAATTCATGTCGTCAGCTATGAAAATTTTTACTTCATACTTCATATTAACTTTTATAATTTGGCTGATAAAAGGGAATTGTCTTGCTCTTTCTGATTCAACTAATACTGTGCTGCATTCTATATATACTTTTTATTATGAATTTTGTCTTGACTATCATTGTAAACAATTAGTATAAGACGTAAGAAGTTTATTATTGTTCTTTTTCAATTAATAAAATAATGCCTAATTTTGTTCAAAACCAGACTGTCTCCTGAAAAACACGGTTTCTCGAGTTATATCACTTTCGTCACGAGGGAACGATACGCACGATCAAATAACACTACAAAATGAAAAATAACGTAATATTTTAACAAAAATCAAATAATCCGTTTCAACATGCGTATAAATTCCACGTAATGGACAGCGAGTTAATGTACAGCAGTAGCTCTTATTTCGAAAAACAGAGTCACATAATTATTGAAGTGAATTACGGACAATTAAGTTAGATTTATAATATACTAGATTTTTTATTCGCTAAAGTGTAACACAAGTTTGTTGTTTCGGAATATCGAAAGATTTGAACCATAAAAATAAAGCGATGAATATCCAAAATATTAGGGATTTATTAATAAAAATTATTAAATTCGTAAAATTTTCGTACATTTTCATTATTAATACTACTGCTGCTCGCGATTTATTCAAGTTTCAATCCTGGTGCGTTGATATTACCGAAACGTGTTCATATGTAATTATTGTCAGAGTACCATTGTTCTGATCTGGTTTTCTGCTGCACTCAACGTTGTAAATTAAATTAATTAAACAATAACAATTTCAACAAATATCAATATTGCTAGGTCATTGAATTCAAATGCAAATACTGCGCGTACTTGTTACTCTGCATCATTTTCACGCATTGTGTTTGCCTAGTGATTTGTCTAAATGAAGTTTCCCAATTCTCGATAATTCAGTTTATACGCGTATGTAGATGTCGGTATATAAAACACAAACGAAATTCTATTTGTGAACTTGAACTGAATTTATAAATACGAATGAAAATAAATTTATAAGTACGAATAAAACGATGTAAATCTTCGATAATGTGAGTCGTTGATAAAATTTACGAATTAAATTCTTTACATCTGTACACGTATATCGAATTGCGAACTTGAAAATGAATTTATAAATACGAATGAAAATGAATTTATAAATACGAATAAAACGATGTAAATCTTCGATAATGTGAGTCATTGATAAAAATTACGTACATCTGATTCTCATAAAAGTGACACAACTTGTCTCTCTCAGCCGTTCTTGAAACTTACAACAAAGTTACAAATTGTAATAATTGAGACCTAGCTGAGACTTGTGTGATACACACTCAGTAATTTTATTCCCGTAATGATCCTGTAATTGTATATAAATATTGTACTTCTTAAAATAAGAAAAACGTAGAAAAATAAATGCAACGACTGGAATAAATATATATACCTATTACAGTAGATAAATAAAAGACTGTGAGAGTATTTCATTTCAAAGTTAAGAGCACAGTGGCAAGTATATCTTAAGACAGGAATAAAGTAGAAGCCGCAAGATTTAGTCGTTCAAGGTTGGCACTCTGATTCTACTTTAGGGTAAAGATATTGGTTTAGCTGTATATCCCTGCTCTTAGCAGATTTATGGCCGGATTCTTTTGCTTTTCCATGTATTTGTCTTTCTCTCTCTCTCTCTCTCTCTCTCTTGCTCTCTCTTCCAAACTTTATTCCTCTGTTGTTTAACGTTCTCGCACGAATACTCGCCTATGCTCTAAAAATCATTTAAATCGAAATTTACTTTACCTCTGTTGCCACATTTATTACCGTTCACCGAAAAAGGGTTGCAACACGTTTAATCACGCTGAAATATTTTCATATCGTTTTTTTGGATTATCGAAATATTTGACGAGAGAAAGAACGAAAAAGGTTGCAACATATAATCGCACTGCCTTCACACATTCATCACGTTCAAATACTATTCATATTATTTTCTGAATTATCGAAATTTGACGAGACGACAAAGAAGGAAGTCGCGCCGATGATCGATCACTCAACTTTTAATTCAAATGCGAAGTTTATTATTCTTTCGTATCGCATCGTACGATACTCTCTCTTCCGCGAAGTGTCGTAACTTTTCATTTTTTAACGGGGGAATATGTTACCCGATCTAATCATCGACAACGATGCGAGTCTTCTGTTCCAGGCGGAGCAATAAAAACGACACGGAATTGTCGCGCGACGTTTCTGATCAACCGGTCGTCGGCAGTTAACGCAAGATTTACAATTTCGGCCAGCTCTCATTAAATCGCGACACGCGCCACTGAAACAACCGTATCCGCGATCGATCCATCAACTGACGCGGCGCCGATCCATCGCCGAAAGCAGACACATCGACGATGAGACAGACGTGTCTTCGAATCGGACGATACAGCAGAACGTCGACGCCCAACGTTGAACTTCGACGAGAACACCACGCGCGACAGGTTTCAATATGCCGGAAGGGGGCTCATTAAACGGTTGCCTTGCGAGAATGCCACGGGTCAACAGGCAATTCGCGAGATCATCGTCGCGCACGATTTGCCAGCGATCCGTTAATTATCGCGAACGTCGTAACGCAATCAACTCTACACGTCGTTAGATGGATCCGAGACGGTGACGTCGAGAGGAACGTTTCGCACTCGAGGCACTTGCCTGGCCCGATAGTTGAGAGTTCTTTCGGTTTGGACGATTGGCGGTGATAAAACCTGTCGAGATTTTGGAAGTTCGACGGGGGTAATTTGAAATTCAAATATGGGGATTGTAAATGACTTGTATTAATATTTATTAATATTAATATATTGTTATTGTATACGTTAATATTAATAAATCGACAAATATATATAATAAATTATATATATATATTAATATTAATAAACTGAATAAAATTTTATTAATAAAATGTGACATTAATAAATATTATAATATTAGTAAAACAAATAGAGGATTCAGAATTGCGTTTCTGAAGTCAGATATTAAAAATGTACACTGTCGATTCTTCGGTGAAAATGAATGATAACAATTGTGAATAATTAAAATATCTTGTTCGAGTTTCTCTTCTCTACTCTGTTAAGTGCGACAATGTGATGTAAGGGAAATATTCAATGTTAGGGGGGAGAGGAGTGTTGATCGCAACAATGAAATTTCGGAGATGTAAGAGTACAGAACAATAGGGTTTAGAAGAGGAGTTTAAGCGGACGATATTTCTGAACTTAGTAATACTACGTTTATCGCATTTTTATATTTCTTATCTATTACACGATAAACCAAAGGAGGACAAATTTCCCTGACTTGAGTTAAACTACAAGCCAGCCAAATTCGCCCTTCAAATTCAATCGTTCATATTGTTCGTTGTAGACAGCGAACAAATCAATTCCAATGGACTTTCAAACACTACAAAACACCATTAACACTCGCGCGAACTAGATGAACTTCAGCGAAATTCGTTTTGCATTTTGCACTATAGCGCTATAGCTCGCGTGTTCAACTTTTATACGTACGTGGTCTACAAATCCATTTCCCATTTGGTAGAATACGATTCGCTAAAATTCGTTATCGAGCGTGCTTATTACCAATATCGAGCCACGTTCTAAACGTCTTGGCTTAAGTTCAAGCCAGGCTCGAACATCGAATGGCGGCTTGTTCGAGGTTGGATAACACTGATCACTTCGCGACTAACGCTGCGTGCTTCATCAGCAGCCGACCGAGTATTACGTCACTTCCGATGGCCTGTAATCCATTTACTCGGTGTGTTACTAAGTGCACAGGTAGCCGACCAACGGATTAATTACACGCATCCTCGTAATTTTGGTCCACGTGTTAATTTCCATTGCGCGGCCGCGTGTGCACGCGCATGCGATCACCCTTTGTCTTTGCCGGTTCTCCCCAACCCACGTGTATGGATCGTTAATTTTTCTCGATGGAATTGCACCAGTCTCGAAATTCGGTGATAATGTCTAACGACATTGTTTTCATTTTGGCGAACTCGTGAACTGATTTTTTTGTATGAGCTCATACGTCAGACGTATTGATACCTGACGAAGTAAGTTGATAAAGATATTTCAGGAAACTACAGAGAGAGAGAGAGATTAGATTTTATTACCGATGCTGATTCGGATTTATTGAAAGATGCCTCGGAATATTTTTGTTCTCGAATGAGAAAAATAAGAACGTGAGAATTGAAAAAATTTCAACTAAATAAAAATTCAAGAAATTAGTTTATTCAACTAAGCGTTCGACATTATTTTGGTCTTGGCATAATATTCCAGACAAGATATAAAAAATAGCGCCCCCCTAAGTTTCTCTACATGGCTATACCGAGTTCCATATTCATAGGTCGATCAAGCTGAGAGCCCATAAATCAATTCCACCAACTACGCTAAACTCTTTTGCCTCCTACGATAAAATATATTCCTTTGGAAACAATAGTTTACCCGTTGCACAAGCTGGGGTCCCATGATCTTACAAAGTGATGATCGAACTCGGGGTCACAGTCGCGCCGAGTTATTAAATCGTCGAGAATTGATTTGACAAATGAAACAAACGGAATGTTGGGAGAAAGTCAGGATTGTGAGAGTGCGCGCGCGTGTCTAGGAGATCGAGTGGCGAACATTAGAAAGTATACGAATGCACTTGTAAGGGGTTAAGTCCTCTTACAGACAGACAGTGCGTGGTGAATAAGAGTCGAGAAAGAGTTTAGAACGAGAGCGCAGGGCAAGAATTCTTAACGAGGATTCAAAGGGGACGATGAAAGCCAGAGTTCAGTGAACCTACTCTCCATTTAACGTCACGCTTCCAACAGGCGTTTGATTGTCGTTTCACGTAATCTTGTGAATCTCCGCGGTAGTACTCGCGAAACATGACAATTTCAATAACATATTAAATCTATTATCTAGATTTCTGTTATCCCAGAAGAGTAATTCATCTTCCATAAATATTTAACCGTTCATAACATAGCGATTTCCTCAATGAGAAAATCTGTTCTATTCTCAAACAAAAGTTTTCACACGCACGCGAAATTCCACGTTTACACACGTACGAACTGTTCGAAAATCATACGTCAAAATCAATCGTCTCACGTTTCCACAATATCGCGCTGTATGTATCATTTTTTACGAAATTCGACGGATTTTACATTTCCACGAAATCGCTGGTTTCGTATTTCTGCGATTTCAAATTACAAATTTGGCAGGCACTCCGTTGCCCAGGTAATTCGAATTCTCCGGTAAGGACGCTTCGACTGCTTTGCGGGGTCGACTAATCGTCGGGCACGAGGCACGTTTTAATCTCGAAAAAAAACGAGAAGACGCGCGGCAATGAAGTTTCTTAAATACGTTTCTTAAAAAACGGCATGCAGCTGGCAGTCAATCGGCATTCAGCGCGCACGAGTCCGATTTATCGAAAAAAAAGCGCAATTTCACAAAGGACTCGCGCATACCAACGACGATGTAATCGATTGCTGCAGTTAAAGGAATATACAGATATAATAAGCAGGCTCGGAATAGAAAGCGAGCGTTCTCAACGAGCTGGAAACTTGTCAAGATCGAGAAAAATCTTTTGTCGCCTCTGTCAACGACAGATATGCACTTGGCGTATCTAGGGAAGAAACAGTAATTTTACGCTGACAGATAACAAACAAATAACCCATCAAAGTGTTTGACAAAAAAATGTAATTAATTTTTTGTAATAACATAAACGTGAAAAAATATATTAAAAAAAAAGTAATACAGCGTGTAATTTATACTACGTTATTTTGCGAAAAAAGTAACGAAGCTCTCTTTTCAGATTTTCTCTCTTTAATTGATTTTATACTGTTATTACATATATTTGATGAGATCGGAGGTAATTTTGTTTCTTTCCTCTTCTTTTCTGTATTCTGTAAACGATCATTAATTTTTATTTCCAACTTTCACGTTTTAACTTGTCATCTTTCTTTTCGATAATTTCCTACATTTATACTCGCGATGCATCATCATTTATGCCGTGTGAGTTACCATCCCCCCGGAAAGAACTCGATTACGAGCAGCCAAAACCGTCATTTCATTAGTGGAACTAACTGGATCCTCTTTCTCTCTGTATCGTCTCTTAATTTACATCGTACCGTGTACAACTTCTCAAAATTCTCCTTTCGCGAAGTAATACATATTACTAATTAACATTCTCGTATCTGCACATCATCTATCAATGATTATCATCATTAATTAAATTGTCTCGACGTACGTGACCCTTAAGAGCAACTACCAGCACACGGAACTGTACGAATATTCCATTTTCTAATTAGACGTGCAATCGTGTTCCATTTTCTAACGCTGTGATCTTCAATATCACCGGCGAAAGCTGAAATCTTTGTTGTTAGATAGAACGATTCTCCGACAATCGTGTCTGAAATATGGGGAATTTTATAAAATTGCAACAGGACGAAGAGAATTATTTGAAAGAAGTGCACGAAGTATGAAGAAAAATTGTAAAAAAATGAATCGTAATAGAATGTACGTTTTTGCCTCGAGTAAAAATCTTTCTCAAACGAAATCAGAAACATACTTGTTTTTCTTATGAAACGATGCTATTTTTCTTATGAAACCCACGTCAATTAATGTCACGGATTATAGCGAAATTATACAGCCACATTCGCGGCAAATTCCACAAAAATGTTCAATCAACGCGATCTTTCGAAGTTCAACGAAAATGAGAAGATGGGGGAAATTTGATTCGAGCGGATCGTCGTGCATCTCATTCGTTTTTCTCGCCCAGTGTCAACTCTCCGCTTTCGTCAACTTCGATTTCGAGCTTTCGAAGTTTTAATGCGGATAGCATAGGCGGGCGAGATTTTCGCTAAATGCTCGAACGACAAGCACGGCAATTTTAATTTGGCCAAGTTTACTCGCCTCCTCTCGCGCATCTCGTTTCCATTTGGTTCCCCTTTTACAGGTGATATTACAGTGTTTCAAATTCTTCGACTTCTTTCAATGCCGCGACTAGCGGACCCTTCAGCATGTTCCACGTGTTCCGAGATTTTGAACCTCTATGTGGATCGATTTTCTTAATCTCCTTCGAGATCACTAAATATAAATAAATATTTGTCACAAGCTTCTGAAGAGTTAAAAATAAGTTTTTAAAATTTCATATACCTGTGTATCTGAAATCGATTGTTAACTTCTATTCTAAGTATTCTTCTCTCGACGATGACCGAAAAGCATTAACCAAATTTGTGTCGTCGAAGAATAAAAAAAGAACATTAATAATTGAGAATTTTAATACACTAGCGATGATGCTTCAAATCATTCAAATTATTCAAAAATTTCACCGCGATTGCCAGGAGTACAATAAATCACACTTAAGTAACCAGTTGGAATCGCTTAATTTCGCCAATCTACCCAATTCATCTTATATCAGAAATCTCGCTTCCTCGTCCGACGATATTTCGATCAACCTTCCCCCGTGTTCTTTTCCTCTTTGAACCGCGAGAATCTCTTTGCACAGCCGTTTATCCATAGTTTAAAACACCCCAATCCCCCTCTCAATCTCTCCCTCAACTGTTATAAATTTCCATTAAAATTTTAAACTACTCATCTCTCTCTCTCTCTCTCTCTCTCGAGTTACGTTTCCTTTTAATCGTACCGGTCCGTAAGATCGTCGATACACGAAGAATTCCGCCAGGCAGACTCGTAAACATCGTTCCTCCGAGCGGAGGGGAAAAAAGCGGACAGCACGGTGGAAGAGAGGATGTAACAGAAAAAAAGTGGATGTCATCTCATCGATACTTAACATCGTTACTCTTCCCCCCCCCGAAAAGCGTTTTTTTCGCGGCTCGTTATCGAACTGTGGGGAGGGAAGGAGGGCCTTTCCTCGCGCAATCCATGACTGTCTACGATTTGACTCGTCCTGGCGTACGAGGAGGATGATACGACATTCGTAACGCGTGATCGATCATTATTGGATCCTCTCATCCTTTCGCTGTTACCACCCCTCTCCGCAGCCCCTCACGCGCGGCCGTCAATCCCTTTATAAACGCGACGACCCGCTTCTATTCCCGCGCTCCCTTGTTTCGCACGTCATCAGCAAAGACTATCGTCGCATTGTGCCACTCCATTTTCCATAATAGTCGTCTACTCGCTTCGCCTTCGCGATTTTTCTTCTTTTCTCTCCCTTTTTTTTTCTTATTCTTTAATTCTTTTTTCCTCTTTTTCTTCAGCTTCTTTTTTTTTTTTTTTTTTTTTGGAAACTAGCAGCCAAGGTGAAAATCTGTAGCTTTCCGATGATGGATATTGACGGGAGAATAGGTGGAAAAAGTTTTCGGATCATTTTTCATTCGGCGAATGTGTTTCCTCACTCCACGAATTCTCTCCATTGTTCCGCCGCTAAGTGGAACATAATTTGACGTTCGACGGGTTAATAGTATGTTTGACGTCAATTAATGTTCGGAGAGGATCGGACGTTGAAGGGAATTGGTTCCCAGAGTGTAATACGAGAAAGACGAGCGTGTTGAACACATTGTAGGGTATAATGCCGCGAAATTAATTTCATTTACTTGGTAAGTTAAGTGTATTTTAATATAACGGTGTAAAAAGTTTAGTGCGTACTTAGTGCACTATAGATTTCGATAGTGTTCAGAGAAAAGTTAGAATACGAAGAAGAATATCTGAAAATTTATTATTTTAAAATAATCAAAAATACGCGCCATGTGGAGAAAAATGTACAAATGAAATATTGAGAGGATGAAGCTGTAATATTTATAAAATTTCGAAAATTCAACGATCCAATTTATTCATATACATGAATAAATTCCGAAATACTATTAAGATAAATTTCGAAAGAAAGAAGGATATTTCCTAACAATTTCTTAGTTTTCTTAGCTACGATTGCAAAAATATGAATTGTCATGCGATCATTATCGTCCATATGTCGTCACGTATTTGAAGAAATACAAATTTCTCTACACCTGGTGTGAAAAGTAATCCAAGAAATCCAAACAATAAAAACGACATAGTCTAGCAGTCTAAATTATCCTCTTTGAATTTTCACTTTCGACTCTTCGCATTTTTTTCAGAAACCTATTTCAGAAAAATTGCTCGTTTCTTAATGTTACTAGGTTGTGATCCCGTCGGAGCAAAATTGATCCACGGCTGACGATGGCGCGCGTTACCTTCTTTTCGCTTCGATGAGATTAATCCCCTTGGCACTCTTCGCTCATTCCACAGTTACGCCCCTGTTCTTAGCGTTTCAGTTCCCTCTGTCACTCTCAGGTAGCTAATTCGTTTCTTTTAGTGTCACTGGGGAAGTTTCCCTTGATGACGTAACAGAGAGTTAATTAGACAGAGCCACCGAGCCGAGGAAAAATTTGTTTACTTATTTCGCCTTTTTTTATCGAATATTAGTCGAACGAAGAATTTGCGACATTTTTTTACGCGAAACCATAGAAAGAAATATTAAAAATATTAAAATATTCGAAACTATAGGAAAATATAAAAATATAAAAAATATTCGAATTCCGCGAAAGCGCCAATTTGCTGAACTGGTCAGTTCCCATAATTAAATCTATATTTGTACGACAGGATAGGATGTCAGAGTTCTTTCCTTTTAACACTAAACGTACTGGCATTTTACATATATCTTACCATTTTACATTATCTTAACATAAGGAGTCATTTGACCCCTTATGAATAAACGTTGATTTTTCGAAAGAAATTCCTAATTTATTAAAGGAAACAATTCGCAACATAACTTCTGATTTCTAATCAAATAATCAAACATATATTTTTATTTAAATAAGAAAAATAATCAATTAGTTGCACTTTTTACATATAATTAGTTTCTCCTTCATACATTTTCTGCAGACAAATCTTTTGCAAATTATGCAAGTTTGAGTGGTTTTATTACCCGTGCACAATTTTATTCGACATTTTCTTCGTGATTGGGAAATATTGCTTGATGTTCCTTGTTGTAGGTTTTCCTTTCCTTCTTCAAGAAATTCCTGATACTCTGTGACTAGTTCATCTGCTAATTGTAACAGGAAACGCTGTCTTGATATCTTTATTCCAGTTGTTTCCCGATAGAGTATCCGTGCATTGATTCCAGCTAAATCCTGGATATTGAAGAATACGTGCACAGGCCATTTATTGCATTTGGATTTGACGCTGTGTTTTTGCGTCATTTGGTCAACCGCATCGACGCCAAATTTAGTCTTATTATAATAACTAATTGTTTCGAGTGTTCGCTTCCCATTGTTTTCGATTTTGACGCATTTATGTCTCAAACTTAGTATCGTAACTTTTTTTGTTGGTTTTGATGTATAAATTCAGTCAGAAAAATACGTAAACTTCGTAATGGGTCAAAATGACCCCTCGCGGTACATAAGGTATGCAAAGAATTTTTCTCGGTAAAAAATAAGCTAAGAGAAAAACAGAAAGCGAAAAATTGAATAATCAGATAATATAAGAATTTACAGAAAGTCAGATTAGCGAAAGAAATAACAATGAATGTATGATTTTAAAGTAAACTTTGAAAAGGGGTCATTTTGAACCCGCTTGGTACGTTTAGTGTCAAGCAATCGTTCGTGATTCGAAAAGTATAGTCGAGAATTTTATCCACTTGATAAGCCTGTTTTCTAAAATCGACCATTCTTCAGTTTTATGTGATTCATTCAGAGTGTCGAAGCATTGTCGCTTACTTTATATGTATATATACCACGATGTATTGTAATACGTATGTCACGTGTCAAAAAATAAAATCGTCTTTCGTCGTTTGAAATTATCAAGAAATAAAATTCTTTGAAACTTTATAAAAAATAAAATTTTTGGAGTCTATTAATTGAAATTGAAGTTCTAGATTAATTTTAGAATTATTGATCATCAGTTGGCCGAGACTAATTAACAAATTTAATTCCTTAATAATAATCGCAGTTCTGATCACGGTATTAAGGGTAGAACGTACACACGTGACTAATAATAGACATCTAAAGCGATAATCGATCGAATGCACGAATGTGCTATACATACACGTGTAATTATGCTTCAGGAAAAGAATTTAAAGGTTTGCATTGATGAAAAAGTACTCTGGACATAGAACCAACGATCTGCTATTGTAACTTCTAACTGATTCGATAAAATTGTAACGACAAATCATTGAATCGTAATCGTTTCCCACCAGGGAAGTCGATATCAACAGGATCTTCTCGCTTTTAGAAAAGTTATATATTTCGTAAAAGAAACTAATATCTGATATTTTAGAATCTGTATAATGGAAACGAATTATTTCAGAGCATTTGATTAAAGATCCATTTTAATCTTCGTCTGGTCGCTAGAGTGAAAAATTTTTATTTCTACGTTTCATAAGTTCCATTCCGTCTGAGACTTTTACTTTTCAAACGTTGCTTAGAATCCTCTATTTTTATCTACTTACAAGATACTTGCATTTTTTTCGAAATATAAATATAAAATATTCCCGGATCCGTACATTTTAAAAGTTCCTCGACCCTTTCCTCGTTCCTCGCCAAATCGAATTCGCGAGTCACGCGAGAGGAGCTCGAACAAGACAGAGGACAAGATTTCTCACCGATTCGCATATCGAGCCGATACGTGTATTCCTCATTATCTCGTGGAAAATACTCTCGCGGATGGATTGTAAAGTAGCTCGTGTCGTTCGATGGCCAATGGCCGTTGGGTATAATTGTGCAGCAAGCAGATCGCATGGCCGACGGAGGTTATAGTCGTCGGTAATGTGAAGCAAAGCGAACTGGTAATTGGTATTGGAATTCCAT
Source organism: Tetragonula carbonaria (assembly GCA_032399595.1). Classification (NCBI taxonomy): domain Eukaryota; kingdom Metazoa; phylum Arthropoda; class Insecta; order Hymenoptera; family Apidae; genus Tetragonula; species Tetragonula carbonaria. The sequence continues at coordinate 11,687,413 of JAUCRC010000002.1, forward strand.
TGTGTCGTGCTCGACGGCATACACAGAGAGAGAGCACGTTCTAATTCGATCAAAATGATCTTTAAACAGAGTTCATAGGGTCCTTAGAATTTCCATGAATACGCCAGAGAGGAGAGGAATGCCGAGGAGAGCGTAGAGGGGTGCTGCAAGTGGTTTGAAGAGGTCTGAATTCCGATTGCAAACCATGGCCGACCTTATTTGCAAAAGTATGTGTCGCAGCCAAACAGTAATATCGATGTTGATTTCGCTCGCTCGCTCGCTATGCTTCCGACTTCCTCGATTGCCAGTTTCATCGTCGCAGATTCCTCGTAAGAAGTTCCGCTCGACAATTCGATACCGAACGTCCTCTTCCTCCTACAGTTCAGCTCTTGCTGTAAGCGTTCTCTCGCGATAAGACGCGACTACACGAGTTCATGTTCGAACGAGTGGACAGAGAGGTTCGATACGGCGAGACGATTTGTTCGCGACTATCGGATACGACAGGACAGTTAACACGTACTAGGATTTCACGTCGGTTCACAAGTGGAAACGCGCCGATTTTATAAACAGAGTTACGAAACAGTTTATCGCGGCAGGTGCAAGTTGAATACGACGGGAACAATTAACGTGTAGAAGCAGGACTTATCAGCTTAAATGAGATTCAGCAAATCGTAACCTAACCTCGAATACCATGATCCCGGAGTTGCAACACATGCCACGGATCATCATTAGACTATAGCACCATGAAATGAGACATGCCTCGGGCATTATTGTTCCGTGGCACCACGAATTCCACGTGATTCGGACTACGCTCTCTGAGACGTGGCTGCCACGATCGTAAATACTTCCAATCCCATGAGATTGCCGTGTACGCGATTCGCCATCCATCGAATCGAGAATACTAAATCGTACATACCGTAGTATCGAAATTATTACAATGTGTAGTTATATTTTTAGTTACTTTTACTTCTAATGGATGGCCTGTTTGCTAGAGATACGCGAACGAGAAAGTACGAATGTGATGTGAGAAGCATAGCGTTGGCACATCGAGCGCTTTTCCTTTTGAGAAGAGGAAAGTGCGAGTGAAAAAAAAAGAACAGAGTCAGGACAGAATCGTAAAAGAGCGTTGAATGAGAGTGGTCATTTGTGTTGTATAAAAGAATTAATTGCGTCGTTTGAGTTTATTTGAATTATTGTTGTCCGTGTTGTTTATCTTGTGTTTATTATTTGTTGTTCTGTTTCCGTTTTCTTTGTTATTTAATATAATAAACATCATTTAAATTATATCACAGTATATGTGTGTTTGTGTCTGTACGTATGTATGTATAATTGTGAAACATTGCAATATTTTACACGATTACACGAGGAGCGAGAAAATATTCTTAGCACACTCAGAGCGTACAGTTTCTACGTTAAAGAAGGAGTTAAGATATTTAATTGAGACACTTGATTAAGATTCTTCTATCGTTAAACGTATTCTGAAACTTGCAATAACACGATAAATTAAAAAAGGAAAAAAAATAAAGAGTGAAAAGTCTACGGAAGCTCGTCTCGAATTCTTATATAACTCGAAACCAGTAAGTATGAATCTCCGAGCACAGTGTAACAAGGATTTTATAATTTTCAAGAATTTGGATTAAAAAAAAGACATTCTACTCCTTGGTTACGAAGACAAGAATTTCTCGTCGCAATGAAATTAAACTAAAAAAAAAAAAAAAAATATATATATATATATATACGTATATTAGTGCATCAGTACGCGATTACAAAGTTACCTGCGACGTATAGAAAGTTAAGGTTGCCTTGAAGATAGAGTTTATGCCGAAATTAAGATAGAGAGATGCTAAAAATTAAATAAAGGTGAAAACCAATGAATACGAAAATCTTCAAACACGACGCAACAAGGGTTTTTCCTTGATTACAAAGACAAAATCTTCTCGTTGCAATGAAATAAAATTAAAAAAAAAAAGAGAGAAAATGTTAGCACATTGATACGCGATTGCAGAGTTACCCGCGACGTACAGAAGGTTAAGATTCATCCTCGAAAGACAGAGTTTGGTCGTCCGGGTGGTACCAACGCGTTCTCTAATTAACAAGAGCCGGCGGCTCGAAGTTACATTTAGGTCTCGCTGTTCGCATCCAGCTCTGACCGTGCCTCTGCTTTACAGGCCTCGCTCTGCTTCGTCTTGGAGAGGCGGCTAAGTATTCCCGCGAGCACCTTAGCGTAACTCGGTTTACCTACGTGCACGGCCAGGTGTTAACGTCGTGTAATTAAGTGCCCCCCAGCGTGAGGATAATGACGTCATAATTACAGATCACCTTGCTGTTCCTTACCACAACGACGCGACGACGTTTCGAGTCCTCGCGAGACCCTGCGTCAGACAGTTGTCCGTTTCTTTTCTTTTTTTCTTTTCTTTTTTTTTTTTTTTTTTCTTTTTCGGCCGAGCCGACCCCAGGTTTTTCACGTGTCACGTGTTCGGACCGGGCAGGCGATTGCACGGTAGAGAAGAGTTTAATTGTTGGGAAGACAATAAGCGCTGTAGTTTTGCGAGCGTGTTGTTAAAATCTGCGGTTACACGGGAATTAGAGCGGACGATGGCGAGAGATGTATTTTTGTAGGAAATGGGCACACGTTGGAAACGAAACGTGAGCTAGACTTTTGTGTAATGGGACACGCTACTGGTCAAACGTTTAGACAAATGTTTCGTGCATGAAGCGTGTGGATTTTTTATGTTAAAATCTGTACATTGGAACGTAAATTAAATAGTAAAAGGCGTCTCTTTGGTAGAGATGCGTTGAAACGAAACGCGAGCTAGACTTTGTGCGAGAGGACACGCTACTGGTCAAACGTTTAGACAAATGTTTCATCTGTACGAAGTATGTGGATTTTTTTTTTTACGTTAAAATCTGTACGAACAATAGAACGGATGATGGTTAAAGCTGTCCTTTTGTAGAAATGCGTGCGTTGAAACGAAACGTGAACTATAGTTTATGAAGATACACACTACCAATCAAACGTTTAGACAAATCTCTTGTGTAGAAAATATATAGATTTTTTAATATCGGTACATGTTAGAATCTACACGGGCATTGAAGCCGACGATGATAAAAGATATTCTTTAATAGATGTGGATGCGTTGAAACATGGAAGTTCGTGAAGATACACAATACTAGTCAAAAATTTGGATACACGTTCTTGATTCACTTCAGACCATGATCTATCTAATAAATATCATTCAACAACACTTTCTTTGCTAAATTCTGAATAATTTTACATATTTGTAAAATCCATCATTTTATATAAAATAATCTAATAAATAGACCATAGATTTCCATGTAAATTAATATTTTCGAAAGAGTAGTTTTTATGTACCAAATGTTGTATGGCTTATTAAGTTTTTAAACAGATTTTATTTAGAATAGAATAACAGTTCAAAATAATGAATTACGAAATTATATAATGATTCATTAAATAATGAATTATTTCAACTAATTATCATTATTTTAGAAGTAACATAGAGTAAGTAACTTTATTTAGCGTATTTAGCGTGAGAGTCAAATAAGTCATTTCCAAATACATAATTACTTATTTGAGTTAATTCGATTATTCAAATAAAGGGAATAAATACAAGGGATAGAAAGTATTTAAATAAAAATATATTCAGATACAAAATAAAAAATAAAATGAAAAGTTATATCGCTTGGCAGTCAAATAAAGAAATAAACTGAAAAGAAATTATTTTCGTGATCAAATGCATAATTATTTTGAACATTAGATATAAAAATTAATTCTGTACTTTTTTTTTTGCATTCGCTTTATTCATTTTATATTATTTTCGGATCATTTTCTCTTAAGCTGTTGCGTTATTAAAATTATACTATAGTTTGTCTATTTTTTCATATTATTTTTTTATATTTATTATATGATATGAATCATACATCGCAACTGATTTAAGGGTCAGCTTCACCCCCATGAAACAAAATACGATTTCCATATTTTTCCTCCAGAATCTTCATATTCAAATCCACGTCCTTCAGTTTTATCAAAGAAACTACGAGACATCAATAATTGATCCGAGATCTCACGTGACCGAGAATCGAGAACCACCGAAAGCGAATAGAATTCTCGATACTGCGGCCGGATGCAAATTCCGGTTCGACAAGAAAGAGAAAGTGACAGTGGGGTGGGTGTGGAAATCATGGTAAACCCCGCGGTTCTAAATACAACGTCGAGCAACGTGGCGCCACGAGCAAGCGCGCCAACGCATTAATTATAGAAGCGGACATCGGGGCTATTTCACGCGGTTGAGCCGTGACCTCTGCTTGAACGTCGCCCAGGCGCAGGTGACCGCGCTTGTTTCTGAAGGATAATTAAATGTACAGAGATTTTAATGGACCGCGCTTTGGGCACACAAGACGGCCGAGGATGGGAGAAACGTTTTTACAACGTAGACGGTGAAAAGGTTTCACTGTGCCCCGCTCGACACGGTATACCTTTGTCGAGTGTGTTAATGAGTTGCTGCCGTTTGTACGTGTTATTTCACGTATATATATGTATGTATGTATGCATGTATGTATGTATGTATGTATGTATGTATGTATGTATGTATGTATATGTATACAGTTCTGGTCAGTATGTTTCGCGGCTGCGAGTGAAACGACTATGTCACGTAAATATAGTAATACGAACGTTATGTTAAAAAGTTTAGACGACCCGTGACGTATAAAGGGGAGGAGGGGTTGAGCGCGTTTCTGTTCCGTTGTTGTAGCCAATGTTCGCCACAGCTGATACACAGAGGCAATACGAAATTCATTACAGAACAAACTTTCATTCCGAATTCGTCTAATCTTGATAGGTCGGATATTAATCCTCTCAGTTCATTTGAGATATTGCGAGCTTCCTCTGCAACAATTCCCCGCTATTCACTTGTTTGTAACGTGGTGGTATCAGTATGTACGTAGTTCCACGAGTACATCCGACTTAATCGATTTGGTAGAAACGATATTGGAACGTTGGCAGAATATGTAAATTAATGGGAAGCTCGAGTGGATCACGTCGAGTAAATTCACCGGATAATGCGTTAATTTTTTGTTTGCTTGCTTAAAAACTGATCGGCCGTGTGCTTCAATTAACAAATTTATAAATTTGGGGAAATGAATTTCTTTTGATCGTGTGATCTGTGCCTCTTCTTTAATATTCTGCCGTGAAATTTATTTAAAAAGAAAATGGATAATAATTCACATTCGATTTGTCGAAAATAAACGCAAGTGTCTGGATAGTTCTGAGATGTAACGAGGTATCTACGTAGAGTGATATCAAGATAGATTTCATTTTCTTTCGCATCTCACCTTCGCTAGAAGTTACAATGTCCTATTAATAATTTCTAATAATAGCGTATTTATAGATTCATGTTTATACGATATTTTTACCCTGTTCTCAGCGATAGAACATACAATCGACAAAGGCTATACATGAAAACATGTTTAACTTTAGACAAGTTTATTATCTACTATATTCGTCACAGTCGACAGCAAATTATTTTCATTTTTATCACGGGACTGTGAATGTTTATTCATTCGTAGCAAGTCGAAAGATGCGAAAATACATCCAAAGCGTATAAAATATCATATAAAATATATTTACCATAATAAATATAAACGAGTACATGTAAAAGTATATAAGAAATATATAAAATAAACACGTAAAATTCGAAGTACAAATAGCTAAAATAATTTTTTTAATTATCTCAAATAAGATACAAAACCGTATAATATTCAATGAGTGAAAAAAAATTTCTATCTCTTTCGTCGTATTCACAAAAATTTTAATCCGCACTGTATTTGTTATTTTTACCTTTTTTGTATTTTTTCTTTTCTCCTTTTTTTTTTTACTGAGAGTTTTCCTTTTTACACCGATTCCATTAAAACTCGCAGTCAGATATATTAATATGCACACGACGCGATGATTATAACACGCCATTGAAATACGTTGAAGACCAGTTTCCTTGACCCAAATTTTCCCTACAACGAATCCAAACTTCGCGAAGCAGATGAAATATTAAAACGGATTAATACGGAGGATTTGCAGCCAGTGTTGCCAGGCTTTGTTCAAATCGACCGTCAAAAGGTTACAATGATCTGGAAATCTCGCCGATCGTACAATATTCAACGTGCCGCGTTCCGAAATCTGCTCTTGTGAATCACGAATATTCACTTCAGTGCTATGCAAATTTGATTTTTTTTTTCCAGAGGTCTAGGACCGGCGTAAATATTCCTCTGTCGTGTATCGCGTGGAATAACATACTGTTAGGTAGCTATGAAAGATTTTTATCTAGAGTGCAGTACTTCGGGATGAGTGTCTTTTAAATCGATAATTGTTATTTTTGCGGAGTGTTCAATGGAATAAAAATTGTCTTTTAATTTTAAACCTCGCGGTGTCGATGAATATTCATCGTGAAAAATTAATTTTCCAAAGGAACGAAAACTGATTATTATACAATTAAGTGTTTCTCTGCGAGTATTTCCATATTTCGAGGTCATATTTACAAAATTCAATATACAGTCATTTCGTGTTATTTTAATTGCAATTATTTTGTAGAAGTACTAGTAACAGTCGATGAATTATGTTTTTAAATTTAGAAGAACTTCCTTTGCAGTAGGGTATTGAAGTTTTACATTTACAAGCAAAATACGGTCCAATTTACATGTCATCAATTATCCACAGAATAGCAATAGATTTCTTCAACTGAGTCCAATGAAGAGTAATTTGTAACCAAATTCTTGTCCATCGTGAAAATTACACGCGATCATCTTTCTATAATAACAACTGAAAATCACAAATTTTGAATGATTTCAAATAATTTTGAATTTTGTAATATATGATCAACATCAGCGATCTGACAATAGTAGCTAATAATAGCCTATTTAAAAGAAAAAAGGATAATTTATTTTATTTAGCCTTTAAAAATTAGCCAAACAACTCGAACACTACAAATTTTGTGCAGCAGTGCACAAATAATAGTAATAATAGTACCAATTATTCATTGGAATAACACAAATCAATTCCATCGATCTGTGCAATTTATTTTTCGAAAAAAAAAAACGTTCAATTCCTCGGAATTGAAAAGAATGCGTCGCACAGGTGCGCGGCAGCCGCTCAGACAACGTATTTAACCGGCGCACAAACGAGCCACCGTCGCGGCCGGCTCTTTCGTTAACGATCGCACTGCAAATTACAGCAGATCTAGGCCAGAGCCGCAATACGGCTTTTCGGCCGGGATATAAGACAGGTTAAAGAGTCTTTCCGTTATAGAATATTCGGCTGGCCAAGCCTCGGCCTATCGAGATAATTAACCCTGAAATGGGGGCCTCAACTTCAGTTCTAGTCGCTGCCGCGAGAGTGAAACCAGACCGCGGGAATTCTGTCTCGATACGCGACGTTTCCCAATGGAAAATAACACGAAAATGACACGCTAGTCCCCACTTAAGCGTCCTATTTATTTGTGAATTCGGACTATCTCACTGTGTACTAAAACGTGTGAGACATGACACTTGCACGATACACACAGAATGCTTCCCTCTCCAAATCTGGACGCTTAAATGGGGACCACTGTAGTCTCCAGAACTGTGGAAATTCCACAGCCAATTTTCTCTTCCAAAGAGCTGGTGAATTTCGATTTCCCCTCGATGTAACCTGGAAACCAATACACGGAACGGTGTACGCAGGTGAGATTATATTTAACTTGCGTTGCGTTGCGTTACGTAGAACGTGCATGTTATCTCGCGCGTGTTAGGTAGAATAGAAATTCAATCGTTGAGTTAATTATCGTGGAGGCTTAGTTTCGTTGTATCGTAATTGTTGCCGATCGACGCTCGACGTGTGTTTCCGTTATGATACATAGCCTGGGCTACAGGATCATAGTTGCTTCACAGTTGTTATTTTATGTACAAGTATCTAGATACGTGGTGGTATTTGAGCAAATGGTTGATCAAATTGAACCTTCGTTTTACTTTCTTCTTGGTTTTCAGTGCGACGTTCGATTCCGATGATTTACACTTTTCTTGACGGTTTTCAGAATCATCTTTAAATCGTTAAGTTATAGCAAACGACGTTACGTGTTGCCGGTTTCGTTCACGTATCACAATAAAACTTAGGGTGAATTTGTCCGTGATTTGTACATCTTTTCAAAAAAATTTGAAACTGAAATTTATGTTTGTTTATAACTGAAAGCTAACGTAAAATGTGTAACTTCTAGAATTCTTATATATACATATAAAGGGTGATTCACGTAACCTATTCAACACAAAAGTCGTACGATTTCAAGGGAAGCAAAGGAGATCAATTTTTTGTGGGTTTAGAAATTTCCAAGGTTATCTTCATTTTCTTTAATTGGACTCGCAGAAGCTAATAATTATGGGCTACGACCCCTATATTATCTTCTCGGTGGGTCGTACAAAAGATATGTTACGGCAATTAATTTATACTAATTAATAATATAGTCGTTTTTTTTCATTACGATCGATGAGATAAGATCAGAGTTCCACTTGAAGCATGATAGCAATAATTCAGAAATATAATACTTCTATAAATATCCAAACTTCACTAACTAATGCCAGCCTCGAATTACACATTTGATCGCGAAATAATGCATCGGATAAATCACTCGACAATAACGAAGATAATAATCGCTTGATCTAAAAATTAGGCCAAGAATGCGTGACAGAAAATGGCCCATCCGCTCTGAACAATGCTAGTTCGACATCACCGCGTGACAAAACCGACAGTTTTTAACCCGCAGAAATGAATAATTGCGGGCCATCGGTGTACATCATTTGCTCGATGGCTCGTAACGTTACGAGAGATACGACAAGGCTGGAAGCAACGAGAAAACGTTTCGAAGATCGTTCGTTCGGCCGATCGACTGGGCATTGTGAAATAGAACGGGCAGATTATGGCACATTTGCCACTATATATATATGTGTGTGTGTGTGTGTGTGTGTGTGTGTGTGTGTGTGTGTGTGTGTGTGTGGGTGTATGTTTCGTAGAGCCGGGTTAAAGAAGAAGCCCAGACGGTGTTCGAATCACGGTGGGCTCGTTGCTCCTTGCGCTCTCTCACTCTCTCTCTCTCTCTCTCTCTCTCTCTCTCTCTCTCTCTCTATCCGCGATCTGCTGAGGTTGCAGAATTCCGCGGCGGAGCGTCGTATTTCCAACGAACGTCGATAAAACTCCGATTGATAACAAAGTGAAGCGCGTCGAGTGCGATTCGCCCCAGGAGTAAAAATTAGGTCAGGTGCTTTCATTCCAAACAGTCCGGGTTCCTCGCTATTAAACGCTGAAAAATGGCTCGAGAGGCCTGGCTTAAGGAAAAATACCGATTTCATATCGCCGCTGTTGTTCTTCCAACAACAAGACGTAACTGGCGCGTTCACAGAGCGGAAGTCGGACGTTGTTACTTTCTTTCGCGGAGTTCGCTAGATGCACGAACGGCGATTAATATCGACGAGACGAACACGGAATATCGATCGTTGCCGATGGATGCGTGGATTAGAATTTTAAGAACCTCGCGAATTTCAGGAATTCGTTCCTCGAGAATTCGTTTTCTCCGAAAATGATCTTGGCGAGAGCTACGCGCGATCTACTTCGGGGAAGATTTCTCACCTCGTCGTTATTCCTTAAAGTTACCCAAATTTTGATGAAAACCGCGAAAAATAACGAGTTCGGCAGCCGAAATTTCAATTACGTATCCGGCACGAATTTCATAAAAATCAAGCAAGGCCGTCGGAAACTTTTTCTGTCATCTACCAGCAATTTACTTACGAAGTAGCATCGGTTCAAATAAAATGACACAACATTGGGAACGGTCATCCTGTTGAAATGATATTTATGAGATTTCATATATTATTCATGTATGATATTTATGAGATTTCATATATTATTCATATATGATATTTATGAAATTTCATATATTGATTATACATATATTTGTCTTTCTAACATGTGATATTATTCAGGTTTGAAACAATCGTCAACATTGCTGGTTTTCTAGAACAACTATAGATTATAATGGTTAATGATACGTACAATGCTTTCACTCTCCGAGAAAAGAAAAAAAAAATCTTCTCTGTCATTTCGTAAACTTTCGTAAGAAGTAACGAGAAGTTCATGCGAATTATTCCGAATGAGTGACTGCCTCCCTTTCCTTGGGAATTTCTTTTTCTGAAATTCTTTCATTCTTCGTACGTAGTTGTTACAACTTTCACTCTAGACGTCTGTTCAAGTATTACGCTATCACATTGTCATATCGTTATAATTATATTTATATTATAGAAAAAGAAAAAAAAGTCAGAGTTCAGACATAGTATGTCAAGTACGTATGTCCTCTTAGAAGGTCGAGTGCAAAGTTAAGTTAAACAAGACGAGCGATAGTTCGTCACTGGATAAAAATCCGCGATAAAATTCGAGAAATATTTACCGCCATTAACAATGGCGCGAACAGACATTGTGTGTCTGAACGAAAACATGTGGACCGTTTATTTTGAAAGTGGTACAAGTCCATTTTGGTAAAAAAACGAGATATCACATAATTTGTGTAAACTTTTTATTGATAACTAGTTAATATTTAATATCTTAAAAAAATTCCAATGCTTTGTTCAATTTAAAATTGGCCAATAAAAGAAATTGCGTAGCGATGGATTATGAAAGTGGTGTAAGTCCAATTCCCATAGACAGGATATAAGGATAAATATAAATACAAGGATATAGAGTTATTATCTTATATACTTCGTGTGCATTATTTCAAAACACTGCCACATAAAGAGCATAAATAAATAATATCAATATCTTATGTTATGTTTAATAATATATAAATATAATTAACGTTCAAAATAAAAAACACTACTCCTATTTTATTTCTTGTTATTATTTATAAACAAAATTGGATTAATACAAAATATATTTCAAGTGATATTTAATTTTTCATAATTGAAATTAAATGATTTTTACAATTGACTAATTGTGAAAATGGTGTAAATCCATTTACAGCCGGTAAATACGTATTATTTTAGTTAAATTCGCCTAAAAGAGATTTATATAATCAAATTACATATTGATAAATGAGTAGAAACGTTGCCAGACGTGACATAATTAATTAATATTTTTGAACTTAACTAACATGCTAACATTTAATTTTCTCGAAACGACAAACAAATGGACTTGCACTTGCACTTTCAAAATAAACCTGTCCATGTCGTAAAAGCGTTGGTGTAAAAATTTCATTTCTCGGTGGAGAACCGAAGGACAAAGCATCCATCATCTCACGCTGATTCGCTAGTGGACGGTCAGTGGATCCTTTTCCGAAAATCTTCCTCCCGGAAACGAGAGAGAGAAGAGGAGAGGGAAGAAAAGAGAGGAAGCGTAAGTGACTGAAACACGCTGGCACGGGGCTTGGCAGGTTCTTTAACCGTAACTTAGTGACCACGCCACGTGTTAGACGGCGTGAGAGACAGGAAAGAGAGAGGGAATTTAAGTTCGAAAGCTTTGAACTTCGTCTAATTAGAGCTTGCACGAGCGCTCGTGACGTCTGTACGTAGCTGCACCGAGACTCGTACGTATCTCCTCCCCGAGGCTCGAGCTCCAGTCTCGGATAGCCTAACATAATTGAACCGCCATCCGAGCTGCTCGATAATTCTGCCGTCAATTCGAAACTCCTGAAATTAGACACGGTTGAAAGTGCCAACTTTCCGTTGTAAATCGACGTACGGGTCTGGTCGGTGATTTGACAATTGATACGACGCGGATTACAAGGGCCCAGGGTCCTGTTGTATCCGTTGTAAATCGTGCCCGAGGCAACGCTGATAAATCGAATTGAAAGGGCGTCGTTTTATTCTTTCGATTTAGTACGTATCTAACTGACAGTGTGAAATGTTAAAAATTAAAAAATATACAATTATGGTTGAAGTTTGTAGATGACTATTGAAATTTAAATTCATGCTTATACCTCCAGAATTCGTCCAATCAACGTCCAATTTCAATTGCTAAATTTCTCTGGATTAAATTCTACTCCATTTCAGTTGTCTTTATAAAAATCTACGGTTTTGTTGATAATTTTCGTGTTCCACGAGCGAAAATACAAAAGAAACCTGTAGAATCTATCACCTATTCATTAGGTCAAATTTTACTCGTTTAATTGCATTGCATGAAAGCATGAATTTGTAATGAAATAGAGCAAAACGAAATTACAGAAAATGTTTTCGTTGGTACTACAATTATCAACGAAGACGGATAATGTATTACAAAACTTGTCTCATTGTCAGAGAAATTCAAACGCAAGGGCTTTGAAAAAAAAATGATTGAAATTTTAAAAAAAAGAAAATGTATCGCTGTAAATTTATTACCAATTGACCGCTTTTCGACAACCTCCGGTTAAACCTCGGAATTCCCACGATCTTGATTCCTATCAACTTTCTGATCGACTTATCGATCAGAAAGCACCGGCTGCGAATACCTTGACGAAAACCAAATTTCACAACGGAGAAGTGAAACCATACAACAATCCAACGACACGACTTTTCACCGGTGAATCAGAAGCCTCAGAATTTCCATAATCTGCGGCTGTGGATGATCCAGAATACCGCGCTGTATTGGACGCTGCCGATGCCAGAACCAGAGAATTCTCATCGGACGTGACTAATTACCGATACGCGGGATTTGTTCTGCTCGAGAACTCGCCGATCGAACCAGCCGATCTAGGACGAAGGACCATGCGAACAGAAACAGAGACAGAGAGACAGACACAGAGGGAGGAGAGAGAGAGAGAGAGAGAGAAAGAGAGAGAAAGGCGAAACAAGTGGAGCGAAAAGAGGTTTGAAATACACAAGAAGATTAGGAGCGGAGACATAGCTGATAAGGGGATTAAACGAGGTCAAGTGGCTTCCTTCGAATCGCGATAAAATCATCCATGCCATTTTTCCAACTGGTTCCAAGCGACGTTTAATCCTTCGATCATCGACGAATTAAACACGCACACGCACGCGCGCGCACATATACAAATACGGTTTAATATCGGTACCAACTTCGTTCCTCTCCCTATTAAAATTATTTTCTCGCCAAGGGAAAAAAACTTCTGATAATACCTCATTTCGTTCTCCGATTTCTTTTCTTTTTTTGCAGTCTAACGTTTACGTTCCACTGCGGGCCTTCGTTTGCTCGGTAACTGCACGTATTTTGACAGTGGAAAAATATTGAAATATTTTTCGGAAGAGATGGCAGGAAAGAGAGAATGAATTTATAGGTTCGTGGTAGAGATAAAGTCGTTTATGGATTGAAGAGTTTTATGAGTTATATTTCGTATGGCACATATTTATAATACATACTTGTTCAAAAATAAGATTGTTGAAACACTTGGTCATAGATTTTCATTTTCAGGTTATTTTATCTTTAGAAATATTGAGAAATTTTGCGAACATGACTGTTTATTTAATTCAGGCATTGTAATTAAACCACAAATTTCTATGAATTCAAATTCAATATTCAACAAGTAAAACGAACCTCTATCCTTTTCATGAAGATATAAATTTGCATGAATATTGCAATTCGGCTGTAATTCGGCTCAACAAGTATCGAAACGTGTTTCAGTTCTGATTTTGAATTGCTTCGAAAATTCGTTGAGAATTTTTAACACCTATTTGTTTTAAAGCCAGCTACACATATTGAATTTCGAAGAAAAAACACTTTCGAGAATCGCATTAGACAAATACAAATTTTCGTGAATTTTTTGCTAATGGAATTTTCTTCGAACAGCAACAGCTGTCGCCTGGAACAAATCGCCGATCGATCGGAAAATAATTTTCAGTCGCGTGACTGATGTGGTTTTATGCATTGTTGAGACTTGATAAGAACTCCATTAGAGCAACTCGCCAATATCGTAGTCTAAAGTTAGCACTAAAGTTGGCACGTCGCGTCATTGAAAATTAGAATTCTCAAGTCGTTTTAACGAAAATTCAATTAGGATTGTAAAATATATTCGAATTATATTAATATCTCGTCTTGCATTTAAATGAAAGGTACTAATTTTATAATTTAATTTCATCTGGCTGTGAACTCTTTAAAAATATCTATATAACTATTTAGTAGACTATTTAATGCTACAAAAGTATAACAAACTACAATATTAGACTGATATCTCATACGAAAATTAAGATTCAAAAATTATTTCTTCTCTCGTGAACTTCTGAATTATTGCTATTCTTTCCATGTTAATTTCCAATTAATTTAAAATTACGAACTATCAATTAATGGTGACAAGTGAATTTTTTTCGGGATTCCCCGGATCGATAAATCGGTACGAAAACAGGTTCTCAGAGTTTGACGCGAGAAACGAAGATAAGGCTAGACTAGCGACGATGAAAAAAAAAAAGAAAAAAAGACATGGAAATACGATTCGAGAGATAGGCGATGCGTGCTCTGTTTGCTATCGCGTAAGAACCGGCGTAAATATTTCAAGCATTGAACGCTGAAACGAAGCAGAAAAGTAGCACGAAGGCAACCGAGAGGCCGAAAGTCGATTGAAAAATATGGAAAAATTTTTCACCGCCTCAAGATAGATATCAGAACGACCGCCATTCGAAATGAAATACTTCGTGCAAGATTTGCACGAAAAAAAAAAGAAAACTATAATTATTATATATAATTGTGACATCGTTATGACGAATTTGTTTCCATGGATTTTTGTCAAAAAAAAAAGTGTTCGTATTTACGAATATAATGATCGTTGATTCGATTCTTTTGGCTAAAACATATAATATTTTCTTGTAGCATTTCCATCGATCCTTCTTGCGGATTGAACTTAAATCAAATCAATTTATGTTTTTGAAATTTGTGATTACATGATTAGTACATGATAGTATTTTATTCAAAATCCGTTTCAACCTGCTTGTAGAATATATTGTTTGAGTGTTTAAAGCCTAGAGCCTTATTGCAATTAATCTTATAATTAACAATGAAATGATTAATTTATTCGAGATTCAGAGAGGATAACGTGCTGCAATATATCGAATAATGTATCAAAAATAAATTATGTTTAAAGACGAATAATATTCTTTAATTTGTTACGTACTTTTTCATTCAGTATTATTCTAGATCTCTGATCATTTCAAGCACCCTAGGCTGATCTAATCTAAATGATAAACTGAACCACACGCTTATTTACAAAATACCTTCGTAAATTGCATTTGTACGCGTGTGCAGGTCGAATAAAACGAATAAAAATAGTGACCATAAGAGCAGGAAATTTTTGAAAATATGAAAACATATTGTAATACACGTTACAAAAGCAAGCAGATGTGAAACGAAAATATGAAACTAAAAAATAGAATGAAGACGTCTCTGCAGATAGAAACGAAAATAAAGATAAATCAATATTCTGGCTATCGCTTTCATTTGAGTTTATTATACATATTCCGTAATCGCAGTCTTCGTTTTTAATTACGGCTAATCAGACTTCACTAATCACAAACGAACACTCGAATAAATGTTAAATCGCGAGCACTAACGTTCGCGATACGCTTTCTCGGTAATTACATCGGGATTCCAAACATGTTGCTTTCGGTTGAAACGCACAAATGTACGTATATATCCTCGACTCCACTTTCGTGACTAAAAATCGCATCAACAATCGATGAAATTCCAATTAATTTCCATCTGCAGATCAATCGACGTACGCGCGTGTGTGCGTGCGTGCGTGTGTGCAGGTAACTAGAAACACGTTTCTCCCCTCAGTGATAAATTCACCATTAACAAATTGCGCCAGCCGGTTTCGTTTTTCTCGTTCTCTCATCCTGACTCACTCCCCCTATAAATCGACCATAAACCCGGAAGAGGGGTGGCCCGTGCGTGAGGTTATACAGCCACATTCAATGATTAGAGTCATTCAATCGTTCGATAAAGTATCTCATATTTAAGTAATTATTATAGGAGAAACCTCTGCGTTGTGTGTCACAGAAAACTGTAACTATGAACAAATTTCGAAATTTCATTAACATTTTACCGAGCAACGTTTGAAATGAATCTGAAACGTGGAAATTAGTAAATAGTAATTGAGCGTGAAATTCAGTGATTTTTTTCCCCCAATTTTTGCCACTTAACCTTGAGATAATTGTATACAAGATAAGGAAAATTTGTTAAAATTTAATTCTTATCTAGATCTAGATTTTTTTTAAATGAAATTTAAACGAAATTTTAAAAAAGAAGTATTAAAAATTAGCTCACTGAATATTGAAGCTTATTAATACTGTATAATGAATCATTGCTCTGAATTTTGCAAAATAATATCTCATCCTATATATATTAATTCGTTACAGTTGAACCTGTGGATTTTTAAATTCATACATTTGAGAATAGAATTGATAGAAAATTACGCTTTACGTATCAGACATTATAGAAAGCATTACACTTTGTGTATTTTACATACTACTTGCACTCTGTGTAATTTTTCTTTTTTAATACTTTCTACAAATGCGTTAAATGTTCTCCTACAACATTTCTAAATTCGTTGCGAACCTTACCAAATCTAGTGCTAGTTCGGTGTGTGTTACGTTCCAAAATGTTTCACATACGATCGTGTAATATTTATAAATTTCGTACACAATCATACAATATTCATTAATTTCATACATTTCGTATATTTCATACACAATCACGTAATATTTCATATATACATCGCATATAATCATATAATATTCCCATACACACATGTTTTCATGTGATCAACGAACTGACTGATTGAATGTTTTCGTGACGATGTCCGAAATCGATATAAATGGATCTCGCGTACTAGAAGACATCGTACTTAATTTCCAGATGTTCGCCGATAACAGCAATAAGGTTTGTCCCGGAATTCGGTGTAAATACGAACACAGGCATCTTCCACCCCTTTATATTGTTTTATTATTGGCTGGCTGCGAGCCGGAAAAATTCACGAGGGTTCGTCGTCGAGGGCGGTGGATATCATCAAGCCCCTAATGGTTTGTCGCGCGACACCAATCATAACTCGATCGACTCCGCAACCACCCCAAAATACGCTCGCCCCGTATTCTCTTACCCCCTCCTCCTTTCTCTCTCTTTCCCTCTGTTTTCCATTTCGCGAATGGAAATCGCGTTTCACGCGTCGAAGGCGCAAATACGCGCAGTTTAGAACGCAATTATTTGCCCCGTGAAGACTTTTTCCAACAGTCTGCAACACGTTTCGCGACTTGATACTTGTCCGCTCTGGTCGCACATCGAATCATCGATGTTGCAGCGTTTGTTACGACGAAACGATAGGCTCGTAGCAGGGAGAATTTTTCAATATTTTCGCGCTAGCTTCTCGCCGAGGAAGAAGAATCACTTTTGTTTTCGGAGGAACTTTTCGATTTTAACCTGCGCTGGCAATGAATGCGCGTAGAATCGTGCGTTTGGTGAAATTGAATTGGTGAATTGTTATTTTAAAATACTCGAGATCGAGGATATTTGTCTTGTATTCTGCAACATCGCCAGAAATTACTTCAAGCTTTATTTATACTGAATTTTATAATTACAGACAAAGTCAAGACGCAATCATTTAAAGCTATGAAAGCTTTCTTATTAAATCTGATTAAGTCTGATTACTACGTACAAAAATTAGGCGATGTCTTTGAAGAGTTAAACTCTTAGGCTAAAAATTATTTCAATTAAATTTCATAATTATAGACAAAATCAAGATGTAATTATCTAGTATCACTATTTTTTATATGAAAGTTATATTATATTTTACTACGTACAAAAATTAGGCGATGTCTTTGAAGAGTTAAACTCTTAGGCTAGAAGTTATTTCAATTAAATTTCATAATCATAGACAAAATCAAGGTGTAATCATCTACTATCACCATTTTTTATATAAAAGTGGTTACTAAACCTGTCTGATTATAAGAAAATATTCGAGAATTCGAGATTATTAAGATATTCGAGACTGAAGACATTTGTCTTGTATTCTGTAACATCGTCGCAGATGAATGAACTCTTGGGCCAGAGACTACGTCAACTAACTTTCATAATTACAGACAAAGTCTGTAAATTTAAAGCTATGAAAGTTCTTATTAAATCTGATTAAGTCTGATTGCTACGTGCAAAAATTAGGCGACGTCTTCTTAACTCGAACAGTTAACGGGAACGATCTAGATAGAAAATATAAGTATAAAAAAAATATATATATAAATTTCGTTAATTACATTACGATTTTCGTTTCGTTATTTTTCTTTTGTAATTCCAAAATTCTACAAACTATTTGGAGTAGATTGTGTAAATAACTGTCTGCGTATTTCTAGAAAGGAATTCTTTTGCGCAAAGAGATCGACGTGAATCACGTTACGAAAGTATCTCGCTAACAATAACTTTAATTAGTAGGAAAAAGGTGTAAATTGACAGAGGTTCAAGATTGAAGAAGGGTGGCTCGCTCGTAAAGAGAGGAGACTCTCGAGAAGAATCGTCAGTCCTTGAAAATTTACCGTCCTCTCGGAGAACGTCTTGTAATAAAATCCCGAATTAAACAGGTTAAGGACGGTTTTCGAAGTGGAACGAGAAAGAATAAGTTGCCTCTGGCTGTTCGCGGGAATTAAACACAAAATATTCGAGAGATTTAAACGCGAGAGCGTCTACTCTCTCGTTGAACTCCGCGAATTGATATTTATCGTGGTATCATTTCAAGCGTAGTTTACGGCGCGCGAAAAGCGTACAGAATTCATTTCGAACGTGCAAAATTCTCCAGAGCGGGGTAAATTTTGGAAACGATCGTCGGTTGGATTATCGTGCCGTCGCAACAAATTTCAATTAAATCGACCCTGCCTCGTGTCTCAGTTCTGTTTTCCATCTCGTTGTTATATAAACGCAGAATAACAAAATCCTTCAAGGTGGAATAAATCTGTGAAAATTAACAAAACTCGAAACAAGCTGCAGCTCAGGGCGAGAGACTCGAACTCTGACATTTCGCAAATCACACACACACACGTACAGAGAAAGAAAGGAAGAAAGAAGGGAAAGAATCAGCTTTGCACCTAAGAATCTTCAATCGAAGCAGATGGTCGGTCATCCATCAGCGATTCAACTTTTTCCCTCAGAGCAACAAAAAGGGCTGGATGATAGTTCGTTCGAATGGCACGATCGGTACGCTGCGGGAGCAACAACGATCGTCGCGGGAAAAAGCACGCGCTAAAACAAGCCAATTACCGCGATCTGCCGAGGAACGATTTTATTCCCTGCCAAGCCAATTTCCAATAAAAGGAAAAAAAAAAACAAAGAGAAAGAAAGCGGGAAAAAAAACGTTTGCAAGAGAGGACAGAGGATTTCAACCAATGTCCGATGTCTTCGCGTATCCGGTGCGAATGACGAGCAACCATCGAGAGGAGATGACGTGGAGATCGGTTCGAAAAAAGAAAAAAAGAAAAAAGTTCCAAGTTCGATCCGACCGTTCCGGAAGGATGGAGAAACGTTTGACCAGGAATGAAGCGCGTGGTAGCTCGACCGGACTGAACCAAACAGAACAAAAATGTGGTATTCGTTGCCGAGCCCGAGAGAAACTTTCCTTTCGAACGGTAATTCGCTTCGGGGCTGCGCGGAGCGAATCCCATTGATTACCACCCGGTCGCGTTTGCCTTTTATTTTGCCCTCCTTTCCACTTCCTGTTTCTCCTGTTTCTCCCTGCTTCTCCCCTTTCGAACCCGGATTCTTCTCCTTCGAATCTTTCCACCGATATTCTTGCAATGTCGCATGCTCTGTCGATTCGTCGACTCAACGAAGAACGAATCAAGGTGATCAGACGAGTTTGAGACTAGATAATAAATGATAATTGGAGGAATTTCGGTCGCTGAAAGATCGTATGAAAGTGAAGAGACTTGCGGACGAGTAAATTCGTATACGAATGCTATTTGTATGGAACTAGTAACAGTTTGTCCCAAAAATTTTTATATGAAAAGAATCAGCAACTGAAACTTGTTCGTTAATTGAGGATGTTAATCACGCGAAGGAAATTTTTTCCAAAAGCTACGCGATTGGAAAGTTAAACGTAACGATTACAAGCTCACAAGGAAATTTCTGTTTCTCGTTGCTGAGAATCATTATTGATGAGAGATCGTTTGTAATAATAATTATCGAGATTGTTAGTTGCTTCACTTGCTTTTAATAATGTGTATTTATTTTGAATTCAATCGAAGCAATATGATTCTCCGGATTCGCGCCAAATTTCAATTTTAATTGAAGAATTTTAATAAATAAGAAAGTCATAAACACTGAAGCAGATGTAATGTTGATTGAGACTTTGTCCTCTATAATTATTATATGCGATTGAAATACAATTTTTTATTTTTTATTTGATTGATAACGAACGATAGAAATGAATTTGCTTTATATGTAACAATTACGAGCAACCGAAATCAATTTAACTCACAATTATTATTTGCACACAAAAACATTTCAATTGGAAAAGATAATTTTTATCCCACGACTCTCTTTCTTTTTCGTTTCATTTTGGTTACTATTTGCATCGCTATCAAGCCCTTCACAACAAGTATAAAGCAATGATGAATGAATATTTAGTAAGATTAAAATAGAATCAAATTTTATAATATTTCAGTGTAATAAAACTGTTCTTCCTGTGCAGAGATTTTCCAAGTTCCAGATTTGAATTTACGCTAAGATGAATTGTTCGAAAACGAATAAATTTTTATGGGTCGTTAAATTGATGTGATTAATAATAAATACTACATAATGAACTACTACTTGATTAAAAAAGCAGAGAAAGAAATTATCGCAAGACTCTCGATGTTGGAGTTTTAATAAAAATATAAGTCACAATGACCGTCTAGCTTCAACTTTGAAATAATTTATACACTTCGGATAGAAAAAAAAAAGGAAAAAAAAAAGGAGAAGCAGCAGAATTAATCCTCATGAATTTTCAAGACGAAGAGTAGAGAATTAGGATTGGGTAGTTCAATTTTTCAATTAACGTCCCGAAGCAAGGCTTTGGAATTTTGAACAGGTTTCGCTCGTACGATCACAACGTGCATTGCTCCACTGTGTAAAAAAAAATTAAAACAAGAAGCTTCCCAGTTATTTTCCGACCATCTTCCAAATTAAATAAGTTCTCATTAGCGAAACTAGAACCAAGGATTATCCGATATCCTTTTTAATATAAAACGTTTTAATCTACCCAAAGGCGTACGAAAGTTTCCGAACAAATCAAAAAAGAACGAGTCTAATTCACCTTCATTGAAACGAATGCACTAGAAATTCAAAAAATATCCCATCATTATGAAACCCACTTGCCTCCTATCCTCTATATTGGTGGTATTCGCGTGTTGGTTGATTTCTCCTTTTTTTTCTTTCTTTTTCTTTTTTTTTTTTTGTGTGTGTGAACATGGAAATGCATAAGCGCGTCCCAGTTCCGAGTCTGACCCCTTATTACTAGGTCGTCGATGGAATCGAAACGAAACGCGGCACGCGCGTGTGGTTATGCTGATGAACGAGGGTGAACCGCGTCACGACGTTTAAAATCCAACCCGGTGCGACAGCGGCGTGGCGGAAAAAATATGAAAAAAAAAGAAAGCGAAAAGGAAGAGAAAAAGCGAAACAAGAAAAAAATGAAAAAAAAAGGAAATAGAAAAAGAGAAGGGAAGGGGAGAATCGTGTTCCTGTTTGTGAAACATTGTGTTGCCTCGCTCTAGGCCCGAGTCGCGCTGTCGACAAATTTAAAAGCCAGCCATTCTTTGTCCGCGATTTTTTCACGGTCGAAAGTTTTCAGCGCGCGCACGAACATTTCGAAATACACTCCTGGTCTTTGGACATAATCGTTGATCAGTCGTTAACGCGATAAAGTGGATATCTTCTCTCCTACGTACGTTTAGACTGCGTAGACGAAAATTCAACGTCCGTGAATTGCGAGAGGAATTTTCCTCGATTTTTCAGTACAGATATTGGCATCAGGTCATCCGATAAATTGCCAATAAAGTGTGGTTTCTTTCTGTTTTGGTCGGAAGCTTCCAGTTTCTGTTACCATTTCTATTACATCTTTAAATACCAATGGACGATTGATTTTGAAAGGAAAGGATATTTCGGAAATTCTCCCTCAACAGATAATGAGATTAAGTAGGCAATAGCTTTTGTTTCGACATTTCAGGTACATGGTTTTGTTAGTGGTGATATTTGAAAATTGAAAATATCGTAGCTTCGTAGAAGCAAGTCGAAATAAATTTCAAAAAAAGAAAAAAAAAGAACGTAGTTAGCAAAAGTTTTATTCGAATGAGAACGACTCATTGAATCATCGAATGATTGAATTATATATTTTCCTCAAAACGTGTAAATGAAAGCTTCCATTATCCAATGTTCCTTGTACTTATTTTTATACAAAAACACAAAGTCTTGTATTCCAATAGTCGGTAGTTCCTAGAAAACGATAAATTATGACAAACCCGAAATTTAAGCGAGAAAATTTTCAGTTAGGTTATCTTAGATTTAGATTAGGTTGTCATGTATCACAAGATTTAATAAATGATAGTATCGACTTACCAATATAAAAATGATTGCTTTCGCGAGCTAAATCGAATATTTCATATTTGGTTTCGAATACGTTGGATGTAGGAGAAAGAAATCACAAAAAAAAAAAGAAAAAAAACTGGAAAATTCCGGAATCTAGTGATTTTCGATTAGTGGTTATATAGAGAGGTTCGCGGTGAACGGCACAATCAGAAACTGAGTAATCGTGCGTGCAAAAGCGAATCGAAAATGTGAAGTGCAATTTTTTTCGTACGAGGATTCGTAATAAAGGAAATGAAGTTTTCGAAATCCTGCGGGGATACGCGCAACTCTGAATAGCAAGACATTGTTAATCATTAAACTGTCTGGCTTTGTGCAAAATTACGTTTCCAGAGACAAAGAATTTCACGTAAAATAAAAGTATGTGTTATTACCTAATACATTCTATTTTGTAATGTATTGTATTTCATGTATCGTATTATATACTTGCACATTTTACATTTTATACTTACATTTACGTTCGTATTTTGTATTTCAATGATATGTATATATATATATATATATATATATATATATATATATATATATGTATATTCGCGTACGTCATACTCTCAATTTATATCTGCATTAATTAATTGTACGTTAATAGAATTTTCACCTTATTTGAAAACTGATAAAAACTGTGTGAATGTGTAAAAAGTGGGACATTTCACGTTTGTTTACACGCCGGCACTTTAAAAACTCAATTTCCTGGGAAGCGAAAAGGGTAGTATATCGAAATGTTTCGATTCGTTTTCGCGTACAGGCATTTTACTGGACATACTTGAAAATATGTGACACGAAATCAGCGCGCGATTCAATTAATTTTCAAACTGCTTATTGCAAAAAATTTCAACGAGTCTATGTCGATATGACTATAATTTTCAATTAGTGGGCCGAGGCTCATCGACGCATCATTCTCAAGTAGTGTTCGTAGTCTGACGATGTTCTAACACTGCAAAAAGTAACAAGCATTGTCGTTACGTTCGCTAACTGTCGAAATACTTGGAAACAGAGCGATACAATTTTCTTCGCCGATAACTTGCGAATATTACGAACGAGACGAGCCCGGAGTTTTTCGCAAAACGAAGAAGCGAAGAAGCCTCTCTCTCATCCAGGATGATAAATTTTCATGCCTTGAAGGACAAAAGGGAGGAGCGAGGCGGAGCGCGACGACGTCTGTACAAATAAAGAAGAACTCAATTAGGTCAATTGCGAAACGAGTTAAATTTCACGGGAATACGGCTACATGCCGGCGCATCGCGATACGTTGACCGAGCGCCCTAATTTTCACCGCGCGATAATTTGCTGTTGATTTTAACCAGAATCGCGAGGAAATTTCGGCGGCGAACGATTCGTTTTGCTTTTCGAATCGCGTTAACGATCATTATTTACGGTCTACCGCTTTCCCGACGATTTTTCCGTCGTCTTGCGTCGAACTGTCTCTCTCTGTTTCGAAAATAATTACAGGTGAAATTCACGGATGAGACAGGTGCAACGAGGAAAGAAGAAACAGTCGATTCGATGAATACGTTTTGACCCTGCCCCGTGCGTCTGCATTTAGCGATTGATGAATTCGAAACGATTCGCCGAGTCCATTATCGGGTGACCCTACTGCTTTTATCTCGGTTATTTACCAATTGCGCGTCGAAAGTGATTTTGCGGGTTCGAAAAGAAAAAAAAAAGAAAAGAGAAAAGAAGAAAAAGAAAAAGAACAAGGAGCACCTTTTATTAAACCGGCTGGAACAAACATCCATATTTGAAATAAACGTTCATCTGTATCTCTATCTTACGCGGTCTAGGATTAATTTCGCCAACTCACTGTTGATTGAAGACTACTTTTCTTTTCTGCTGGTCGTAATTGCTATTGCCCACGCTCCCCTAAATTATTCCGCGCTTCTCGCTATTTTCCCTCCTCCATCCGACCCGAGAGAGCTCGCTCGCTATTGACCGAAGTCGAACACGGCGAATTCCCAAAGTCGGTCTTGTTTAAAGTCTAATTGTAGCAAACAGCCGAACCTACGGTTATTTATGACGTAATTTGCCGAGAACGGAATGATCTCGAACGAGCAGGAGTTTTGACAAGTAGGAGAGTTGCGCCGCTACGCTAGACGCTCTATATTTTGTTCTACGAAAAAAAAAAGCGGAACAGCGAAGTTCTCCATTTCTAACTTTCGTTCTGTAATAAATCTCGCGAACACGTGTTCAGGCTTTAACTTTTATAAAATGTTGATGCCACTCTTTCGCGAGGATCGTTAATGTTTTTCTCTGTGGTGTCGTTGTATCTTATATGCGAACGTATCTTATATTTTACGAGATTCGTCTGATGAATCAGTAAATTATATACTATACGACAATTAATTTCACAAGAATTATTTGTTTTCTCTGTCGTTTCTTCTCGTATATCTTTTGTGAAATTTGGATAAAATAAATTCCAGAGCATTAACGATCGTCGTCTAAGCAACACATGGTGTCAAAACTTCAGAGAAAAACTTCTGAGAAACAAGATGATTCTGTCATGATAGAGAACATTGC
The DNA here is from genome assembly GCA_032399595.1 of Tetragonula carbonaria. Classification (NCBI taxonomy): domain Eukaryota; kingdom Metazoa; phylum Arthropoda; class Insecta; order Hymenoptera; family Apidae; genus Tetragonula; species Tetragonula carbonaria. Next base: position 11,712,500 of record JAUCRC010000002.1, read on the forward strand.
CCGAGTCGATAAAAATTGACATTCGAGAAAAAGAAAAGAAAAGAAAAAAAAAAGAACAATACGAAACGATTTAATTTAAAGAGGTCAACAGATTCGAAAATTAAAAAGACATTTCAATGTTGAAAATGGAGAAACCACTTTTTATACTTATTGAAACGTACCTCGATGCCTCGTTTGCCTCGATACTTGAGAACCGTCGGAATTAAATCAATTTCGAGTTCATTCCAACAACCGAGAACGACCCGCTGCCAATTTATCAGCGTACACAACGCAAGTTAAAATGCAAATGCAACACGCTGACCGATGTATTTGAGAAGAGCGTCGTTAAGTTTTCGTCGTAAAACTGAACCCGAGGTAAGGCTTGAAAGAAAAAGAAAAAAAAAAACAGGACGACGACGACGATGACGAGGTCCGAAATTGATAGCATCAGGCCTCTAACTCGTTTAATCATCGCCAGACTCGTTTAATCTTCGAGAGAGCGACGGCTCGCGTAATGGAACGCGTCCACTCGCCCTCGTCTCGTCTCGTCTCGTCTCGTCTCGGCTCGGCTCGGCTCGGCTCCTCTCCGCTCCTCAAAGGATTAAAGAAACTTCCTGCTCTCAGAGAACGGTTGCGTTATCTCAGCATCGGACGACAGTGCAACAACTCGATGAACTCGCGTGTTTGATCGATACAATGGCCACGAATTAAATGTGAATGAGAGGGCATTTTATTCATCGGACCCACGTATCGACGTGATAAAGTGGCTTGCAGTTAAACTTATAACTGATTGAAAATTATACTATTGAATTATTAATATAAGAATTGATAATAACGGACAAGTAGTAGTTTGAGATCCTTTTTTATTCGTTCTGACGTGTATCGACGATCTATCATCGGTAACGAGGTGCTTGCGTATTTTTATATCATATTGTAATTCATATTTATATGTATATTTATATGTAATTCATATTTATATGTATATTTCGTATTATTTGTATATATTTATATATCATGTGCGTGTATATATAATCATGTATCATGTACTATATGTATATACAATTATTTATATTCATATAATTCATATTTATATGCATATTTTGTAATATATTCATAGTTATAATCATGATTATAAATGATTATAATTATAGCAATATAATGTATTCATAACTATGATCATTTTGGGATTGTCGCTTCTTTGAAATATAAATGAAAATGGAATTGAAAGCACACACATTCCAAACGAAACATATTTCATTTAAAATATTTAAAACACTTCTACCACAATAGTGATTTAATTGCGTTTCGTAGAATTTTATCGAATACGATCTACTTGGTTTTTGGTCATGAATAATAGCGTTCGGAAATTTCTGGAAAGTTCACTATCTTGGAGACAATAAATCTCGGTCGGTTTACCTTAAATCCAATAAATGGCATAAAATTGAACATTCAGAAAACACGTCGATAAAATCGAAGGAAACACTACAGAGAATATATATTGTACAGAGTGACAAAACGACCAACTTTCCAAATAATGAGCAATGACACGTTCCAGCGCAAATGAAGCGATAGCCAAAGGGCTATATAAGAAAAAAACTACAAAACGAGAATCCAATCACGAGACGAACAATTAGGAAGGCGTGAAAATGGCAAAATACGAAACGATAAAGCAAGAAAGAGCGGGGAGAGAGAGAGGGAGGGAGTAAATGTTGATACAAATTGTAACGCAACTGGCACACGCGCGTTTCTGAAGGGATCGATGGCGAATAATGGCAAGGTAGCAGGCCGATTTTCCACAGGACGACACAGATACGGACGGTTTACGACGTCGTGTAAAATAATTGCTCGGATTTAATTAACAGCAGTCAACACAGTGGCTCGTCAACGTGCAGCTTCGAGCTAATAAATAGCTGGGATTGAACAGCAACTTGGCCCCGGCCAGCCACCGACGCGTATTTCACCGAGATATATGCGTTCTGAAGTCGCGGCCTTCCACCCTCCTCTCTGTTCACCCGCTGACGACGACGTTCACATTTTCGTATAAATTACGGCCTGCTCGCTTTCAATATGGCAGGTGTAAACTAATTAACCGGTGATAATACCGGCGCAGGTCAAACCAGCGAAATATTGCCTTCTTTGGTTTTTTCTTCCTCGCCTCGCGTAATTAGGATCATGTTGTTTCGTTATTAAAATCATGCATTTAAAATTACTCCAAAATTATTCCAAGGAAGATGATATTCACAGCGGATACCATCGATATATATCGAACGCAAATTTCGTAAGTCTTGCTGTCGCTTATTTCATTGCGGCAGCCTGTTACGTGCAGCGAGAACATGTGTCTTTTCCGAGGCGATGTTTGCACTATAAAAAGGAAATACATTGTATTACACGGCCCTTGCACGTTCGGTAATTGCGTTTTGTTTTATATTTCATGTTTTACATTGTTATATACTTCAACTTCATATTTTAAGTTACTACTTAATTAAGCGATGAACGTGCAGGGGAAAACTGGATTGAAATTTTTGCACATTATATTCAAGCTGATGAAGTGATCTCGGAATAAGAATTAGTTAATTACGGGATATTCGACAGAAATGAATATGTAATATTAACATTTAATGATTGTACTCATTGTACATCAATTCCTATCTCGTAACATTGTAACCAAAAGATTAAATGATCTAATGATGTTCGTGATTTTTCCTTCTTATATACAACTGGAGAATGTAACTGGAAAATCTTGACACACTCTCTGTATTTTTATAAAAAAGTAAAGCAGATACGATGTTTTTATAACAAACTTGGTACTGTATTTTTGCAACGCTGAAAAAAAAAATTTTACCGTTTCATTAATTTGTGTATATATTTCTATCACCCTCGGCATTTTCAGCGACTCGCACAGTTGCACAGATAGAACGTGATTTATTAATTTTCGCGCACGCGAAAGACGAAGACGACGACTGAGCAAGTAGGCGAGAGCAGAACGTTTTCTCGTTCGGTCCCCTTTAAAAACTCGGTCGCTCGTTTCCCCGGTCGATTCAATACGCGACACGAGAAACACATCAATCCGAAATTTTAAAACAAACGCCCCGCAAAAAGCGAATGCCAATTTCGGTGAAAGAAATTACTTCAAAATAAAACGTCCATTACGTCGCGAATCTATTCGGTCATCGTGATGCGATACGTCTCGTTGGGAGAATCCTTTGGTCCAAATCGCCGGACAGAAACCGATATATAACATTTCCATTGTAAAAATGCTAGCTGACGTCCGGTTTGAAAAATAAATCGAGCGTTACGTCGATCGTTTAAAAAAATTAATCGAAACGAAAGTAAAATATATATATATATATATATATATATATATATATATATATATATAGCGGGAGGAGGACCGAAATTAATATTCCTCTATTGTTCGATTGAACGTCGCAACAACGTATTTACGAGGATCCGTATGCATATGTAGAACAACGCTTGCGTTGGCCCGATCGATCTAAAAAATACAGGAAATAACCGAGAGAGACAGAGACAGAGAGAGAAAGAGAAGAGGTAAACAGAATAAAAGAGTAAAATGAAAAAAAAAGAAGTTGAAAGGAAAAGAGGAACGAGCATCGTGCATATTTTAATTGGTGGCCACGCTCGTTCGAGTTCAGCGAGAACATGCTCGCGGTTTTCGATTTATCGAGAAAAACCACGCCGAACAAGCGTGGTCACTTTTTCTCTCCTCTCTTTCATCTCTCACTCTTCTCTCTCTCTCTTTTTTCCTCTCTTCTTCATCTTCTTCTTTTATTTCGTATAAATTTTCAAAGCTTAAGTAGTCCACGGCAACCACCTCCCCTCCTCCTCCACCCCTCCCTTTTTACTGTTGCCACAGCGGGAGGAGCTCTTGCGATATTGAATGCAACGTAGCGTGAGCGACCAAAAGCACAATATGGATACCAATATCCTGCCACTTCCTAATATCCGCTTGGAAAGCACGTACGATGCATGGAAAATTTCCGAGCGGATTGACGGCGAAACGTCGCGCCAAGATTTCTCGTTATCGGAATCTTCCTCCTTCGAATTATTGCCTTCGTTTACTGATTACTGGATATGCATTACTATGGATTACTGCAGATTCAGTGTTGAAATGAATATTTTAGATATTTTAGACCTTTGCATATTACGTGCGCTATATACATTTCTGTATCTTTATATTTTCTACACATATGTATGTATGTGTGTGTGTGTGTATATATAGTAGTAAACTACAAATATGTATGAAATATATGTATGGATATATATATTAGAAAATATACAGAATATATACAGTTTAAAAAATATAGAAAAAATTAGTAGTAGAAAAAGTAGTACAAAGATATGATAGAAATAATAGCAGAAAAATATAGAAAAGTATAAAAAATTGTAGTAGAAATATAGTAGAAAAATATAGTAGTTTATAGTTCAAAAAATATAATAGAATATATATATATATATATATATATATATATATGTATGTATTTATAATTTATTAATTATCTATCAAAACATAATACTTTTCAAAAATGAAATTTATATATTCATAAAAATTAGAAACCAAAAGAAAGATATTGTTCTGTCACTTCATTTGCAAGTAAAAGTCTATGTTCATAATTCGAGAAATTATTGGCAATATCGCGCAACTTTCTAGAATTTTATATATTTCATTATTTCTGAATTTTTCTAATACTGTTTTACTTGAAATCAGTCCATCGTTTCTAAATTTCGCTGAATTTACATTCTATTTTTTTTCTTTTTTTTTTCTTTCTTCAGCGATACGTCGATAAATATCGATAGTCTTATGTCCAATTCTGCGACCTGATGTCGTCCGAAAAAAGCCTGTACCTATTCATCATTGTACTTGAAGTTCAATGATATAAGAAGAGAAAAACGAAATTTTTATTAGATAACGTTATTCAGAAGACCGATCATCTTTTTCTACGGATTATATTTCTTACTTTCAGAATATTGAACGAGTTAGCTTTATTCGCTTCATATTTCCTTATTCCGTGTTCCAAGTATTTCTCCATACTTTCCTAGCAGAAACATTGCAACAAATTAATCTCTTTGCTATTGGAAAATATTCGTCGGAATATTTTTTTTCGGAATTTCCTTCTTTCTTGTCAACAATTATATCTCTCTCATCTCATTTGGGTGTTCGAATTCTTCAACGACGCGAAACTATTTAAAACGATTAATCTTTCTCAATTTTTCCGCGCGTTTAAATATTAGCTGCACTAAATAATTCTTGGAGCAACCGAAGTGACAAAAATTAATTCTTTTTCCAAAAAGATGACTGCAGATGACTGTAAAGAATACGTTGAAATTCCTCACACATCAAAGGCAAAGATACAACTCCATCGGACAACGCTTCGGGGAAACAAATTAATTTAAAATTAACAATTAAATCAACTTCCTTTCCAAACAAGAGCCACTTAAAAAAAAAAATATTAAAAGGCATTGATCGATCGTTTTGAAATTTCCCCGAACGTCGAGCTCCGTCGAGCAACGATTTTCCGTGAAAAACGACGAGAAACGACTGATTATTACCGATGATTCTCAGATGGGTGGCGAGGTACAACAGAGAAAATAGGAAGCGAATCGTGATAAATAACGCGGTAAACGCTGTATCACCGAATAGCGCGCCGATACCCGAATAACATATTCCAAGTCGGCTGGGTGTGTGTGTGTGTGTGTGTGTGTGTGTGTGTGTGTACGCGGCATACATAATTCAGTAGAGCACGTGACAAGTGAGGATGAGAAAACAGACATTTCCTTTTCCGTCGTGAAATGAAGATAAGTTACATACGGAAAATACACACCAGATATACCGAGTACATATCTGACGAGGGATGTGGCCTCGACGACGAGAACCTCCGCGACTGTGCTCTCCACCAGCGGCAGAACAGCGCGAGCTGAATCTCCTCGGGCTATTTGCTCCTTATCGATATGATAAATAAACGGCGCTGGATTCCCTCAGAGACCTGCATTCTCCCTGAATCGACGAAATTTTCCAAATTTTTGCTTTTTCTTTTTTTCTGCGGATAATCCTCCCCATCTTCTCTTCTGTCACTGTCTAACAGTGAATACTGAATCCTGGGCTTTTCCCTTTGGCGAGGGAACTTCCCTGAACTGACGAATATTCATTGTATGATATAATGATTTCATACAATGGCGTTGGATGAAAAGTGAATCGAAGTACGAAAGGTCTGGAGTGCTCGAGTCTGACTCGAGTCGGTTGTCGCGTTTGAAATTAATTGTAATTCGTTTCGCAGAGCGAATTTTCAGGAATTAATGGAAAGCTGTTGTCTACATGGTAGATTACTATTAACATTATGTGCTGTTATTGTTATTTTTATTAAGTTATTATTACGAAAGCTTCAATCATTAAGTAGTATATGATGAATCAGAGAAAAGAATAGAAATCGATCCAAGTATCCAAGATAGATGAAAAATGTTGAGATATGAAAGATCCAGACTCGAGATTTGATTGCAAATTTGACACGAATTTTATATTATACGTCAGAAGCAAGCTTTTACGAATTTACGAAGAGTTCTTTATTAGTCAGAGACAGCTTCTGAGCCAAGAAAGAAAGAAGAGAAAGTATTTATCAGTTTGAGAAAGTATTGCATCAGATGGAAACGGTTAATATGTACATTCAAGGTTTGATTGCAAATTTGACACGAATTTTTATCAAGAGCAAGTTTTTACGAATTTACAAGAGTTCTTTATCATTTAGAGATATAGCACGGTATAGCTGAACCGAAAGAAAAAAGATGAGTTTGACAAAGTATTGCGTTAGAAATGATTAACCCTTTGCACTTAAATCTAGCTAACACTTCCCCTTTTTATAATTTGCTGATAATTATAATGAATTAATGCATTTAGTGTTCTATGAACGCGAACAGACAGCTAGAGTGACAGCTATAGTAACGACGCAAAAAGAACAAAAGTATCTCAGAAGAAGAAATTTCTAAAGACATTCCTTTGAGTCAATTGACGCTCATTGGAATAATTCACACAAGCTAGACTTCCTGTTGCTTGTTACGAAAATTGAAAAGATGACGGAGGATATTATTTTCCCTGAGATTGAAACCGTGTATCATTAACTCTTGTATATTATACAATACTTGTTCCAGCAAAACCCGCAATGCTGGTGATTGCTTTAAATTTAACCGGTGAAGAAAAATATTGATCAACGAAATTTCGTGTTGAAAATTCTTTGAATAATTAGTTCCAATGCTGTGTCATTCTATTTGAAATGATTCTTCGTAAATACAGATACAGATACAGATGATACGAAAAAGAAAAGTTTGTCGAAGGAAAAGGGTTAAAATACACAGGTCAAGCGGAAATGTTCAGGTTAAGCAAAGATATTTATATTCACGTTCTTTTGGGAAAATTCGAAATTTCTACGTGTACACGCCGGTTTACAAATTACGACCAGGACAGACGATACACTTCGCGATACCGATAGATAATATAGCAGATCGTCGACCGAGCGATATCAAGCGATCCGATTGATGCACTGCGAGCAGCGCAACAGGCAACGCCCAATTTAGCAGAGCAATTTGCGGCATCTTCGCTCCGCACGATGCCCCATGTGCTTCACTTCGCGATCTCTCAGCATCGGCAACGATAATCGAAAATTAAATATCGAGCATCGTGGGTGTCGATGCTCGTTTCACCCAAGTTAGCAGAGCAAACAGCCAGACGAAATGGAATACCCGCGGACGGCGGGAAACAAACTTCCGGAGGTGAGCCAGTTAACCCCACGGCAGGAGGAGGGAGGGGGGTTGATTTATTTTTGTTCACGCAAGAACAACTCGTTAACTCGCGATAAGCGAAATATTTTGAGAGGTTAAGTGGTTGGAAATTGAGGCACCGAGTCGTGGATGTTCGAGGATATTATCGAATTACGGTGAAGGACACATTTCTTGTTAACTTCGTACGAATAAGTGCAAGTAACTTTGCAAAATCGTGAACAACTTCGCGCGAGAAAAGTGACGAGAATCGTGCACAGAGAAAACAAAACTAATGCGAAATTTATTTTCGAAATATTTCACGCGTGGTTCGCTAAATCGAGAATAAATATAATTATAGAAAATAGAAAATCTTGTACGAATTGAATTAAATCATGATGTTTTATTACTTTTGTTCTCGAAACTCGTGCTTCGCACGTTATTCTTACATAACTATAATCTAATCCGAAGAAGATCCAAGTTTGCGATAAATTTATCAATTCAAAAGCACTAGTTTAACGAATTTAAACTAATAATTAATATATGAAATTAAATATACGAAAATGATCACTGTTTGAGCAATTTAATTATTTATCTCTCGTTAACAAGAAACGTGGATAATATTTAATGTCTACGGTTGCAGACCAAATTAAATTACAATGCTACGATTCTGTATTCCTTCGGAAAAATCAACTTGTTTTGAAAGATTGTAAATAATTGTTTAACGAGTCTATTTTGAACGTAGCTTCGAAACGTAAGCTTTCCAGCTATGAAAGATGGTAAATTTGTATGATAAACGTACAGTATACTCTGTGTACTTTGTGTATTTTCACTTGGTTTAAACGTTACGGGGGTTGTTGTTGATAAAGTCGACGGTGAAATTACCGTCTCCCGGTTGCAATTAGGTTCTATGATAATGCTATTAACGCTGCGTATAAATTATTGAATGCTCCAGGTGCACGTTTACGCAGAAATTTTTCACCCTGGCAACGCTCCAAATGCACGCTTTCACGCTAGAACTGTGAACGCGTTTAACAGTCGGCCAATTAAATTTATTAACAGTGTATTCCTTCCTCCGTTGTTTATCGTAAACACGCGTTGTATGAATCTCTCGCGGATGACGATACACTCGAGTGTAAATGCAAATTATGCAGCGACGATACTGCGATTTTTAGAAACTTCGCCGTGTAAGGAGAACTTTAATATCGCAAACAGTTACAGCGTTGAATTTTTCTTTTTTTTTTTTTAATATCTCGCGGCGAAAAAGTCGAAGAATATTCGAAGAAAAATCGATGAAGAAAGACCATGGTTGTTGCGATCAACTTTATAAACAGGGGATTCTAGCGAATTTCTCTACGAAATAGTCTCCTCCCTGCGAAAACTCCTTCAGCAGTTTCTTGGAGCAGTAAATTGCATTATATAATTTATCGCTTTATAATCGTTCCGTGACATTTATTTGCTGACCCAGCCATTTCACGATCGATAGCCGAGAATTAGTAAATTAACATTTCACCGGAAAATTTTGGTTAATTTTAAACGAGCATATATTGTACACGAATTGCGAACTGGTCGAGTGCAGATGATACTCATGCCTCGTTAATGACTTACTTTATCGAGCGAAATAATCGTAGTCGAATTGAAATTTCACCGCAATGTTGCCCATTTTCTTCCCACGCTATCCAATTCGTTATTGTTATTGAAAAAGAATGATAAAATGATCTTCGTTAAACGATTTGTCAGTTCGTCATTGTCCAATTGTCGTCCGCTTTCTGCCGAATGTTCAATTATTATTGAATTTAAACCGCACGAGAATAACGTTAACATACAGCATCGCATTATTATTGTTTCATTATTATTAATTATTACTAATTACTTTGTCATTTATTCAGTGACCTATATAAATCTTGTAACTTTTGTTTTATACGTTGTACGCGTTGATTAATTAACACCCAAAGGGAATATATTTAACCAAGCGTCAGATATTTTCTCCGAATCCTCCGATTAGATTTTGGTAATAACGACTACACAAATCTCACAAAAAATTGACCATTTCTACTCGTAACTTTCTACTGAGAAAATGATAAAATTGTAGGATAATACAGTCAAGTCTCCTATAACGCCGGTGTTTTTATAACGCGATTTCCATATAACGCGGAGAGAAAATTGCGACAGCTCTCCTATAACGCGGTCTCCTTATAACGCGTTTTTCGTACAAGAACATTCTAACAACTCAAATGGCTTAAAAATTTATCTATGGCAGCACTTATTCGATGTGTTAAATTTTTGTATGTAGTTGACATTTATAGGGTTTATCAATTCCAGTTATCAGGGAATGAGTAATTTATTCAAAGGTTGTCTTTAAATGAGTTCAGACGTATGTGTAATAAAGTTCTTTTGATTTATTTAATTTACATTATTGGAACATTAGAGAACTAGGTAAAATTTTTGATTTGCTGCATTATTTACGTGAAAAAAATAATTACCCATAGGTTTGCAAAATGAGGAGGTTTTCGGCCAATTAGAAAAAAAAAAGATTTAGACTGCAAATATTTGACAGTGATGATGAATAACACAATCTAATACGTATCGAATTAAATTTCCTTGTTGGAAACAATTTTTTTAGTTTATAATTTTATTATATGAACTATAAACCTAAATTCAAATATGTAAAAATCTACATATTCGTTGCCATTTCTACTGTAAAATTTCATTTATTAACCGTATCAATCACAACTTGATACTCTGAGAATGCAGTTTTTAGATCTGATTTATGTAGAATTTATTTATTTCCGAGATTCCATATAACGCGGTACCAATTCATTCATTATTTGTATTAATCCTGAGTTTCTTGTAACACGCGGTTTCCATATAACGCGGTATAAATTAATCTGATTTGTCTTATTTCTATGTTTCTCACAGCGCGGTTTCCATAGGACGCATTTCCCGATTTCAGTTAATTCTGATTTTCTTATAACGCGATACGAATTAATCGCGTTATAGGAGACTCGACTGCAATAAAACAAAAAAAATCTGTCGAAGTTTTTGCAAATACACTTTTGAGAATACCAAGAAATTGATCGTGTCTTTTGTCTGTTGATCTTGCCTTGATGTTGCCTTTCCGCCAAGAGAATTACAATTACAATTTATAAGTGAGAAGAAGTAGAGAGACATGTGTATCGACTCGCCTTGGAATCCAAGCAAGCGAAGAAAAAGCGTGTTCTATTGCCGAAGAGCAGCAACTGCAAACTCGATATATCTGGCCGTATATATATTCTTCGAGTAAAGGCGTATGCCAAGGCATAATATCGGCTGTCCGTCAAAGGAAACGGGCAACAGAAAGCAGCTAGTGGATGCAATTTATATAACCCATGCATACACAAAATGACAAAACGGCTGGCGCTGCGCGATCAGCTTTGCCTCGTGCCTCCGATGCAGCCCGATAAACCTTCGAAGAGATTCGGGAGAGCCCCGACTTCTCTTCTCCGGATGCCAAGAATACGTCAAATTCGCGTAGAAATCTTACGTTCGATCACCTTCTTCGCAACCGCCCACGTTTCCCCCGTTGCTTTCAATGGCGATTTCGCTTGTATTTTCGCAGAATGCACGCGCAGCCATCAATGTATCATACAGTACGGTACAGATCTGTAGAAAATTTAATAACGCGAAGTAAAACTGGGCCTCGCGATGTCATTTAGACCATCAAGATGTCATTTACGAATTATTAACAAATTTGATTCACTTCTTTCCGGTATTTCCTTTTATCTTTTCGATAATAAACAAAAATTCCGGAACGCTAGCTACGTATCGAGTCTCCTTTGTTTTCTCAGTGGTTTCAATATTATTCGGTTTGTGGCAGCCGAAAATAGAAAAATATCGATCCTCGATGATATTCGCTGAAACTGTGTTATAATGAAATGTTTTGTGCAATGTGTATTTTTCAATCAATTTCGCATCGCTGTGTGTCTGTGACACGAAAACTTTTCGTCAAGGGAAATATTACTGGACTAGCGTGTTTAATTGAAAACACTTGGAAACCTTAGTGCCTCCGATGAAACTATGAAACGACATACTTTATCGTTATCAGTACTACGTACCCAGTTAACGAAGTTGCTGTATTCGTTATTAAGAAAAGTTTGCTGCGGTAGTTTGAACGGTGCGCGAAGAGTTGGACAGTTGATAGATTCATTACGTTAGATACTGGCAGTCAATCATCAGAGAAACGTCAAGCATTTCGGAAGCAATCAAGGATCGAACCTTAGTCAACTCATTAGTCAGCAAATCAGTCGGCCTTAGAAGCAATCAGGTAGTCGATCGACGTTCCAAGCATTTAGGCTTACGTCAAACTCGCCAGCAATTAGATTCTACTTTCGATTTTCCCCGAGCAGGCGATTGTTAATTTATTTATTTACCGTTCAACGGAGAGGACGACAGTCAAAGAGATTTATTTGCACACGCTGAAGTTTTAAAAAATAAAGGAAGGGAGTGGTTTCTTTGTATTGAAGAATTTATAAAAACAAACATAAATATATATATATAGAGTTGTATAAAGAATTTATAAAAAAGAAAAACTAAAAAAAAAAACTGCACTTACAAAATCGTTAGAAGAGAATTTTTCTAGTAATAGGCGCGTAATCTAATTTAAACTTAACTTACACACAACCATAAAACATCCTATTTATTAATTCCAACTATCAATTTAATATAACCACACGGACAATCTATAAATTACAAATAGTAGTTTTTGTACATTGATAGTGAAATCCAAACGACGGATTTTCATGCACATACGGGAAATTCGAAAACACACCGAACAACGTACAAAAATAATCTAAATAATTTCAAAAACAACTGTCCCTCTACGTTTTATCAATTACATTCATAAGAAATATGAATTGTCATAAAAATTCGCTACTGGTTGTACCTCGAAAGGATCCCTGTTGCAAGTTGCAATTTAACTTTGCAACAGCAGAGTCACAGAAACCCACGAAATAATTCAACGACCATCTGTCAGAAAGAAGTACGTATTCACAAAAATATGGATTGTCACAAAAATTCGCAGCCCGCTCGGTACCGTACCACGAAAACATCCCCCCCCCCGCCCCTACGAGTTGCAATTTAATTTTTCACAACAGGAGAAAATCCATGAATGAAATAATAAATCGACGACCGTCCGTCAAAAATACACAGAACAGCGCATTGATCATTAATAAAGGAAGCTCTGGTAATGGACCTCGTCGAAATCGACGTAGACGCAGTCGCAAGCAAGCACGTAGTGCCCGGTTGCGAATAAGCAAATACGGGCGTGCGTTAACGAGAAGCAAGTTCCACGGGTTGGAGCTAGTTTGTCAATCGTTAGACCAGAGCACAGCAGAGCAGAGAGCAGAGGCAGCTGGGTGCTCAATCTACGCAAAGTTGCCTCTGCGAAATGACGGCCCCGAAGATGATGCATTATTAAGTCGTCGAGCTTCGAGTGCCTCGAGCCGGATAACTCCGGAACTACTCTCCCTCGCGAGAGGACAAAGAACCAGAGGAGAAGGAGTCAAGCTGCCAAGGAGAAAGCGAAAAAAGAAAAACGAGAAAGGAGAGAGGACTTGCCTGTCCTAAGCCTGACCCTGGTCTCATCCTTATCCAACAGCGAGATATACTTCTTTTTTTTTTTTTTTGATCCCAGATTATTCTGCACTTCGGTCATCGGTTTTACATTTCCAACATTCTTCCCGAGGTTGCTTCCTGGATCGACCAGCTGGTGCGTTTTCACGCGGAACACGCGCGACTACTTGAATTTGGATTCCTTGGCGGAATCGCGTGAAACAGTTGGTGTAATGAGAATTTCATCGATCGACTTTCGGTCTGGGATTGGTTGCTCGTGAGGCTACGATGGTTGGTTTATCGTATGCTGAGGCCAATTCGACGAGATTCCAATTTTTAAGCTGGAGCTTACTACTCGGTTGATCGTTAGAAATTTTAACAACGAATCTTAGAATACAGAGATCGTGCATCGCCAAGAGTTGACCGGACTGTATCAACTGAACGAATTAGTTTCATTTTCGCTTTCATGTCGTGCAGATCGGCAAACGTCCATAAAATATGACACAGCGTCGCGACAGTTAGCTCTCAGTCGAAAGTGACAGAATCTATTTGTACTTCGAGCTGCAAGAGATCCCAAAGTCCATTAGACACAGGGATTTACTTGGTCCAAAGATTTCTAAGTACCAAAGTTCCACTTAACGCTAGAATTCTCGAAACTTAAATGTCCTGCAGATCTTAATAACTGTTTCTCCGATTACTTTACGTATGACTAGTATTCTTCTAGTTTCTTATACGATAGCAATAACTCTTGCGAGCCGAATCTTCAAGAAAATAGCACGTTTTAATTTTTAATCTGTTGCAAAACTAACTCTGACGAGATGTATTTGAATGCTCAAGTTCTGAAGATTTCTAAGAAGTCATAGAGATCTTAGAAACCTCAGAGAATTTCAGTTCACGGTAAACGTGTGTCTTGAACTTGTCTAGCCGGGTCATTTTTTAACAGCTTTTAAAATCAAGAAATTGGCAATTGATAAAGGCAAATTAATCGTCTGGTTAATCTTGGTCTTTGTAAATGAAACTACAACACGATTTGTTTTTAGATCGATAGCATTTTAGATCGATAAATAGAGAAACTATTGTATTCAGAAGATTCGGATGCTTATCTTGATAAGTCGAAGACTGTAGAATTACATATATTATTCTATCCTGATTCATTTATCACTTTCTCTTTCACTTGATGCGTGTTTCGCATATAAAACGAGAAAGTGAAGATGTTAGCTCCTCCAGCAGGATAATTTTCCGAAATAATTTTCTGAACAACATCTTTCACGAGTCATAGTTAATAAAAAGACATCAATAACTCAATACCAACGGCAACTGAATTTCATCAACAATCATAAGCTCCACGAGCTTCATAATTTTCGTGCCCTTTTTCTCATGCTCGCGTTTCAAGATTTTTCACTATAGCTTGACGAGCTGCTTGCTGAAGATTGGACGACAATTAGGAGAGCTCGCTCTAACGATGTCTCGTCGGCGAGAGAAGAACAATTTCGGCGTCTCCTTTTTCCTGCCTTTCCCCCACAGAAATTTCAAGATGTAAGGCGACGAAACTTTACGTGTCTTAATTGTCCGTTGTTTGACCATTTGAATGCTGCGACAATGGCGAATAAAGAGAGAAAAGGCAGACTTTTTCCATGGAAGCGGGTAGCTGGCCGTGAAAGAGAGAGAGAGAGACGCCCCTTTCTTTGTGCTTGCACAGTGTCTCCCGCCACTCTGAAAAGATAGTGTTCCATCCTCGCTCCCTTTTTCTTTTCCCCCCCTCCTCGCTCGTGTTATCGTAATAATTCTGACACTATTCAGGAACTCCTTATTTCCACGCTGTTCTATCGCTATCTCCGAGACAATATTCAACTATAGACTTAAAAACTGCTCCACTTAATCCCACACAGAGGAAGATACCGTTTTCCGCATAATACGTGCTCCTCATAATCCTACAGAAGCGCGAGACAGAAGAGAACCAAGACTTTGTTCTCGCTCGACTAATTATTAAAAAGGTAGAAGACCCGTCCAGCCTCTGTCTGTCTGTCTCTCTCTCTCTCTCTCTCTCTCTCGTCTTACCTGCGTTAATCGACTAATTAAAAGAGCGACATCACTTTTTAAAATATCAAGCAAGTTATATTATACGAGCAAACAGATCGGAGCAACTAAAGGTACGTTTAACAATAATTTAGAAAAATAATTTATGACATAACAATGGACCTACGATACGAGATTGATTCATTCTATTGAAGAATATTACAACTTGGACTCATAGATATTTCGCTCTTGGAAATATCACGATTTATCGAACAACTGTTTCGCTGCTATCGTGCTCGGACTTTGACACTTTTCGTTTTCTTTTTGGAGGCATTAAGATTGTAACAGTGGAAAGAACACGTGATGTTAGAGATTTAACGACATAATGAACTCCGTCGAATAAATTAGATTCTCAATAGAAACATAGAGTACAATACAACTGTCTTGGGTGATTTGAAGTGAATAAAATAATAAATTCATCGATCTATTTCTTACAAATTAGCCATCAATTTGACCATGCAATGACGGTCCAATGTTTTTCACACGACACGAAAATTCCAATAAAATTCTTCCTTTTCTTAGTCGGTTCGTCAATGAGACATGGAATCGATAGGGAACTAATAGAAGAAACTTGTATCCCATAATGGCGTTTTCGTTCAGCAAGAAAGAACTATCCGTTTCCAGCGCATCGAATCACTCGTTTTATGGCAATGTATCAGAAGAATATCGGTTATCGCAGCCAATCGGCCGATTTGCTCGACGATGTTCTTTTCAAACGTTTTACAGAAACTTTCGAGCGCGTGATTTTATCTACAGCCTTCTTATGTCACTACGTGTACGCTGGCTTACGAAAGATTTGAACATCCATCATAGTAGAACTTTTATGTATATATACTCTTTTTATGTGAACTATTTTGAAATTTTACCAAAAAGTTATGAAATATTTATTATGACCATTCACTGACTCACGAAAGTAGTCGAACACCCATCGTAGTAGAATTTTTAACCACATACTACATGCATTATGTTAAAAATTTCGAAATTTTACCAATAAGTTATAAAATATTTATTGTCAGCATACACATTGGCTCGCGAAAGTATTCGACCACCTAACATGGAAATTTTATGTACACATTATACACATTGCACGCTATATTATATTCATTATGTCATATTTTGAAATCTTACCAAGTTACAAAATATTTATTGCAAGCATATATCTCACAAAATTTACACTAATCATACGAAATGATTGTTACTATAATTTTGACATTATATTACATGATAATGAAACACGACTCTCGTGGTTATATCAGTAAAATTAGAAATTATAGGATACTTGCCGCGCGCATTGTATTTAGTTTAAAAGGATTAATGTATGTTGTGTACAGTCATTTTAAAAAATGGTCCTCTCGAGTATGAAGGTGTGTTAGTGCAATAACTGACTGTTTATGATACTTTTACGATACCTCGTATTGAATGCATTAAATGTTTCGTAGTTTCTGCACGTATTTTTCGATTTGTATCGAACCTGCATACCTGAACGTTGATTATCCGAAATCTGTCGATCATTCGAATTTCGATTACATCCGAATATAGCCTATTTATGTATGTACAAATTTAAATTACACACATGTATGGTTTGGAGCACGTATCCTCGCCTCAAATGTCCTATTTTAGTGTTAATGCATTTAAACAAACTGCATTTCATTTACACCATAGTAAGTGCTATTAAAAGAAAAAGAGTGGTGTTGAAACTGGAAGATAAATATCATTGAATTATTGAAAACAAAGGCGAAAATATATAACATATAATTAGCTACATTAAAAAGTAGCGAATTTCAAAATAACTTAACACGAGAAATTTTCATCTGTAGAATAGAAGCTTGAAAACAGCAAACGATGATAAATTAGATCGAGCTGTGCACGTACAAATGAATTATCTTGCATTAACTCGTGAGAAGGCTCTTAAATCACAAAATAGGACATTTGAGGTGAAGAGATCATGAAAATTTTGCAGCATCTGCGAAATCATTGTTAACTATACCTTCACGTAATAGAGTAATCCGTAATTAAAAGCTGTTCAATCATTTCTGATCACAAATTTGATTCGTCCGGAAATATGTTGCCTTCCAATCCAGATAATCGACTCGATCAATAAAATATAACGTCATAAAATAAAACGTCAGAAAAAGCAGCAAATGTCAAGACCTTCGTGATAAGATCATACGACAAACAACGGATAACTTCATCATAGCGACTCGAAGTCGGCAGCGACAGATATTCGCGGCTAGTTCGTTGGGATATCGCGATGCAGCTGTTGCGAAATTCAGCCGGTCGGCTCGATGCTAATTGTAAGTTTGTAATTCGGCAAGATTTGCTCAGACCCCGGCATTTGTACCGCGTACAACACACCTAGACGCCCGCACCAGGTGCGACGTTGCACCCTGCTGCAGAAATCGCCTATACACGCTGCCAGCTAAGTGCCGCGGATTGCCTTTAATTGAACCCGTAACGCGATCATGTCCCCGGATATAGGACGACAAGACCTCAAGTTTGCTTTGCTTGCGACGATAACGCAAGTAAACAACTGAAATATTTTATCAACTGCTACGTTCTTTCATCACACGATTATTCAACTCGAAAGAGCTAGCTAATCTAGCAACTGGTCCAAGAATCGCTTGGAGAACGATCCTCTGGAAGGACTGTGAGGGATTGAGATTTAGTTATCTCGTCTGTGGTACGCAGATGACTATGAATGTAACCGTTGCAATAGTTAATCGGGTAATTATTGAAAGTTGGTAGAGAACGATCGGACAAAGTGTATACAGCTGACGTTGTGAAATAAATTATTTTCTGAACGTGAATCGTCCTTCGAATACTTATTACACGAAAAATTCGAACAAGTTGTCTTAACGCGGCTTGTTTCACGATACTCCTAACATACT
Organism: Tetragonula carbonaria; assembly: GCA_032399595.1. Classification (NCBI taxonomy): domain Eukaryota; kingdom Metazoa; phylum Arthropoda; class Insecta; order Hymenoptera; family Apidae; genus Tetragonula; species Tetragonula carbonaria. The sequence goes on from JAUCRC010000002.1 coordinate 11,730,793, forward strand.
TCTAGAGAAGTATGACGTTAGCCAACCTTTTATCACGAATTTTAGATTTTACACTTTCATCGCTGTCCGAAGACTTTGTACTTCTTAATTAACTGTTCTTACTTAATGTTATTTTTTTTTATACTCTGATATTTCATTGTATAAACGATTACTACCGACAATACTGAAAATTGTAAAATTGCATTTAAATTCAGACGAAATCACGAACGATGGCCAGTCAAACAAAATCGAACCTTCGACTCTGATTAAAATCTACGCTCCAGGTAAAAAGTAGGAATAATCCAATCTAAAAAAAAAAAAAAAATATCACGCTGCTTGTCCAATGAAATTAAGTTGACATGTATTATAGATTAATCCGCGTGCCACGAGCGAGTGAGTTTCCCCAACAGAACCAAGACAGTGAAATTCGCCTGGTTCGACCCGATTGTCCTTCGACTCTGTCATCGTTGATGCAACGAATCGTTCAGAAACACCCTCCGTATCAGGAAGGAAATGGACTTTCTTCGAATGGGATCGTTGGCCAGCCCCGGCGCGGAATATAACCGGTTTCTAGGCGGGAAAACAGCCGCGTTACACGTACGCGAACGAAGGAGAAGAGAGGAAGTGGAAACGCGGCGCACGACGAGAAAAATCTCCAAGGAAAATCGTTAAGGGACTATGGGGAAGATTGGAGGCAGTTACGAGAGAAACGATCGAGCCTGGTAACATCAAATATACAATCGTAGGAATCTGTTGCAACGATAACGTCCACGCGAATTGAACAACCCGCCTTTCTATGTATTCTCTGCTAGCGTTTTGAAAATTCCACGTGCCATCTCATTTTATATATAATAACGTAACATATTATTATTTTAACGTAATTTCATTATAATTTTATACATAACGATGTATATCCGCGGAAAGGAACATATAATTAATGTAATTAAATATATAAATATATATTACATTAATTTATTAAATAAATATGAAATTTTATATGAAAAATTAATTATTTAATGAAATTATAATTTCAAATTATAATTTCAAACTATTATGAATATTAAATAAAAAATTTATATTAATAATTAATATTTCATTATATTCACTAATATTAATATGTACATATTTAATATTAATATTAATTTTTTTTGTATAGTAAATATTTAAATAGCTTATATTAGAGCATAATATTGAAAGTATTAATGAAATTAAAAATTTTCAAATATAAATTAATTAATTTTTTTAATATTGAAAATACAATGTTTTATATAAACGTTATATTTATTTTTATTTTATATTTATATCTATTTTTTTATATAAACATATATATTTAAAAATAAAGATCTGTTTAATCTATTTTTAAAGTTAGAAATTACACTTGCGAAAATTAAGATGATACATCTGGAATAAATACACGTTATTACAATATATATTATTGCAATATAATACGAGGCCATTGGGACTTCATTCAATTTGAAAATTTGTATAACGTTTTCATAATTTCAATTTGTTTATTTTAGCAATTATTAAAAGTCTGTCACGCGAGTGCTGCATGTCGAAAATATTCAAATAAATCTAACGAAAGACACAAAGTAGAAATTTAACCGATTTAAAAACTCCAGCATGCTTGTAGAATATATGTCGTTGTGTTTCATACCAGTTTCATTCTACATGTACGTACAGAAAGCCCATATACGTGCTTGAACAAAGAAGCAGAAATTTTAATTCGTTTTCCGTGTTTACTCAACCATTTAGTAACCCAATAATGTACGTCGCGCTGAAATATTTATGCTTCGAACTCTTCTACACTTCTATCAATAATGCATATCGAGGTTGTGGCAGTATAACTGCTATGATCGAAAACACACCGAACATAAGAAATCTATTTTTTTTTCAATAATAAGCCAACGATGCAGAGATTTCAAAAAAAAAATTTGAAAAAATTAAGAAGTATTCTTTCAGGTTACTTATTTTTTTTTCTAAATTTTGTGCGACGGAAATAATTATGCTATTATAATCAGAGACAGGCATCTCTCGTGAAATATATAGATGTTTCAATTTGACGTTTTAATTAACGTCTCATGTCTGTAAGATATATTTATCTGCAATAATCCAAAATAATCAGCTTATCTGAAAGCAATTTACGTTACGAATACCGTGCATCGAGTAATCAAATGAACTGAATTCGAAGAATCGTCCAAACGGGTAAAATTCTACATGCCCCGCGTTACAAAATTATACTTTATATTTCCCCAGTATAATTATTTCCCAATATATTTCCAAATAATTTCACTCTCTCTCAGTCATGGCTGATACGGAGTGAAACCTCGTTTTTCACGAACGAATAGTCGACATAACTGGGCATTCTTATAACAAAAATCCAGTCGTCCCTCGGCAACTAAGAGTTCAGTTTTAATTACGAAACCGAGTACTGATCAAAATTTCATTCGAAGGAACGAAGTTCGTACAAACGAGGCTCTGTCGTACTCGTTACGAAACATGGTGTAAAAACGACAATTTCTTTTCCTTTTTCTTTTCTTTTTTGTGCAGAGCAGAACGTCAAATTAATCGAGCGCGCGAGTACAATGCGCAGAAGGGAAACTGGGAGAGAGAGAGAGAGAGAGAGAGAGAAAAAAAACGAAACGGATTCGTCCGTCAATCTTTCACAAGGAGATGCACAATCGTTAGGCCGAGCTTACTTACGTTTGTTCGTCGTTAACAAAGCTCGCGTTCGCCATCGCTCGATATAATGGCCAGGTTGCCAGCGGAACTCTGTTACGAAACCGACGTATAAAAGTCGTATCAGTCTCGATTTCCTGCGTCCTAGAAAACTTTTTCCTCTCTCTCCCTCTCTCTCTCTCTCTCTCTCTCTATCTCTCTCTCCGTGGCCCGCCAATATCGCCGTGAAAACTATACTTTCCTCACATTAATATCTGTAACGTCTCGAGAGAAAGCCCTCATCGCGACCGAGTTGAAAGAAAAACACACACACATAAATGGCGCACCGTTTTGCTTTCTTTTAACAATCGTAAATCCGTCGAGATGAATTTGTCGCGAGCTGAAGCAGAGGAGGTGGAAAATCGCGTTATTGCACTGGAAAGTTCCACGTACTGATAAATATCGCGATATTAAACGCTGTCTTGAAAGATTCAGTCGCATGGCTGCGTCGTGAAAGCGAGGTTTGTCACGAAGACAAGGAGGATTTGCGAGAATACGCGCGTGCGTACGTGTAATGGAGAAAAAGAGCATAACAGTAAGGACAAAAGTACTGTAAAAGCATGACATTCCGATTGAAGCAGAGATAGAAAAGTTAGAAAGATAGGAATTCCGATTGAAAATTACTTCAGATGGAACGTATATAGAATTTATAGAATTCCTCACGTTCAGCGAGAGTGTACACACGTGTAGAACGTAGCTGTCTGACCAATGTGAAACTGCAGAAAGAAATTCTGATTGAAAATCACTTATGTTGGGATTTGCAGAGATATTGTTTGTGTACTTCACCCTGTGGAAAGAATACGGCCGTTTGATCACGCGATTCGAATGTTTCAAATTCTTCAACAATCGGCGAGCAACGATTCGAAGAATCTTACGCATTCGAGTTTAATGTCTGACTACTTTTGGAGACTCGAATAAAATTGTTAAAATAAAAGTGATTTGCTAGCTATCGAAAGATTTCCTCTCGCCCTTTCACTTTTTTTAATTTCCAACTTACGGTCACATGCGTACACGACAACATAATTCTTAATCACGCACGTGCAATCCGAGCGGACGTGCAATATTCTTAATTTAATTAAAATATTCCACATTTAATCTCCTCCAAATAATCTTACCGCCAGTAAAGAATAAGTCAACTCTTTTGGCGAACAATCGATCTCGTTTTCACTCGGTTCTGTTATAGGCAACCGATTCACCCTGGCGCGATTAACAACGCTTCTTGGCCAGCTCTCCCGCATCGAAATTCCGGGCGATAAAATTGCGACGGCGATGTATTTAAAAATTAAACATCGCCTCTCAGCTGCCATGTTTCAAATGTTCCAGCAGGGTGCATTAATTTGCATCAAAAAACAGCGGGCAAAACGCGGGCGCTCTTTGCTTACCTACGGGCAACACAGTGTCAACACGCGCGTTGTCAATGTAAGCAATGGCAACGTGGACGCGCGCGCGCCTGCTTAAAAAAAAAGAGAGAGAAAAATAAAAAAATAAAAAAAAAAGATGAAAAATAAAAAAAAATAACATTACGCTCTGTATAAAAGTGCCCCGTAATTATTCCCCGTGAAAAAAAAGTCGGGGGAAAAAAGCAGCTGGCTGAAAGAAACGTGGCTGGCTGGCTGGCTAGAGTTCGCCGGCTACAAACGCGAGGGTGTGCAGGCATGCACGGATTTTTTTCGGAAATTACGACGGGGTCGATGAGAGCGTGACGAAAAAGCCAACCGAGAGAGACCTGGTTCTTTACCGCCTAGCTAACTACCCGGCCGGGCGGTTCCGCGCATAATTTATGAGTCGAACGCAAGAATGTTCCAACCGACCGTTTTACGTGGCCTCCGGGTAATTAATGAGCCGAATATTAAAGTCGTTATCACCCAACGCTCGGCCCGATGTATCCGTGATTCGCGTAATTGTGAAAACTCTTACCAATTCTGGCCGGAGGGCTCGTTCCATTTGATGAAAACACATGTAAAGCCGTACAGTAAAATTGATCTTGATCTTGAATTTCAAATTCTTTTTTTTTTTCTTTCTCTTGCATTGTGTTCTACTCGTCGCGGAGATTAAACTTTTCCATGGAACTTATAGATCCCAACCTGATAGTTCTCTTGAAAAATGGCAGAAAGATTTCTTAATCATTTAACACTGCAGACACTGCGAATAATACCTGAAGGTAAATATGTTATATCGTATTGTATTGATGAATAATTCTCTAACGAAGAGTTTAAAACATTTTGTACTTTTGTAATATTTCATGACAATAATCAGGAAAAAAAGGAGAAATTGTACTAAATAACAGTCCAATTGCAGAACTAGCGAAGAAAGAAAAGTGGAAATTGCATTGCGTTTCGCAAAATTTTTCGCGAACGTAAGCGCACGAGGTACTCGATCCCATCTCTAGTTGCCAGAATCTTTCAATTTCCGCGCTTCGCTCTACTCCCTTGTTCGACTACTAAACGACCTTGTTACATGACTCATGGATTCTCTAAAGGCTCCTTTGTTCGTTTGCGCAGCAGGCACTGGCGAAAACGGGGCGAAAAAAAGAGAAAAAAGAAAAAAAAAGAAAAAGAAAGAGACGAAAGTGAAATAGAAAGAAGAAAAAAGAAAAAAAAATGAGAAAGAACACTTCGAGACCGGTGCTTTCATTCGGTGTACGGTTAATCGGCCACATTATGCGGTCATAATCACGTGGAGGGAGAGCAACAGAGAAGAATGGAGAGAAAAAAGAAAATACAGAACGGAATCGATCGCGAGACTTTTCGCGGGAATTGCTCGAAAAAATACGTGCCACCATGTGGAATTCGCACGCACTTCCGCCGCCTGTTTTATCGATCGGCAACGTGTTATTCGGACGATGCGATCGGCCGACGTAATGGCCGCGGTGCACGCTATTAGACGATATAGTGAATTACGCGTGGTATAATTCGCGCCCCCGGGGAAACCACGGCCCGAGAAGAAATATTAGAAAATCCCGCGCTCGAGGCCATGCGCACGAGACCCCAGCCATCGACGACGAATGTTATATCGATGTGTGTACCACCCCACCACCACCCCCTACAGCCCGGTGGCTGACGTTAACCCCGGCACTGTGTGTTGGTACAGCTGACCCGAATTCCAGTCTCTCGTCCCCGAGAGTTTGTCTCGGCTCGGCATGTTAATCTTTCGCTTGATTCCCTCATCGACACTGTATCCCGCGGTTCTTTGTTTTTGCAACGTACCAGCCGATTTCCACGATCGATGGATTACACCCGGAGCTGCGCAGTTCTGCCTGTGTACGAAATTTTTCGGGCTTTATCGGGCAACTTGGCTCGCCGGTATTTTTTTTTTCTTCTTTTCTCCTTTTTTCTCCCTCCTCCTCTCATAGACACAGTAAGTCCCTCAAGTTTTTTGAAGTTCGTCCGAGCGGTGAAACGAAACTGCTTTCACAGACACGCGAAAAATATTTATACAGGGATGAACATCAATTGAATTCGATGATTTTCGAAGTTTTACGCTTGCGATTTGCTCGAGTATCAAGATTCGTCGTACTGGAAACTGGTGAATTCGGTGGTACGGTTTAAGAGGTCAACTCGAGCTGTGACTGAACAATGATTATTTTCTACTAGCAGGAATATAATTATCTCCAAGTTTTCTTTTAATCTTTGCGAAAGTATATCAGCGAAAGGAGTATCAGCGGACCGCGGATATTTGTACTCGCAGAAAATTTCAAGACGAAGAGATCTGCAAAATACATGCCTCAAACAAACAAGAATTAAAAGTTCTACGAAATATAAAGACCCGTTGTACAATTGAATATAAACAAATTTCTTCATTAATCATGATATCATAAATCATGAATTTTCGTAAACATCCGCGATCTAAATGTCACGAACAATAAACTCCGATATCTCCCAGCAAAAAAAGAATCCACCAGTGCAGAAACTTCCGGACGTTTTGCTCGAGAAAGAAAGAATCGATGGACACCGATCACCAGCACGACAAATAGATTGCTTAATTGCTTATCAATATTGATCACGAATTAACGGCGTTGGACTATTAACGTCAACGCGATGTCAGCAACGCGAGCCGCGTGGAACAAGCGCGCAGCTTCGTGCGTATAAATTGCATAAACGTGCCACGTCACTCACTGTGCATGGATACACTTTCCAATTAATCATCGAGTTCAGGCTCGTCGGAATGACGGTCATTGAAACTAAGACAAAAATCGAAACTCTTCGCCTGGGGGGAGGGGGTGAAAAAACACGAGCGAAATTGAGAAAAATTGTGGCAGTTCCACTTCTCGCATATTTTTTATATATTCCGTTCCATTAAAATTTTACTCGGTGTAAAAAAGGAGCTCAGCTCCAAGTAAAAGTTTATTAACGCGATCACTTTACGGCACGAGGTGTTTTTGAAACGTGATTAATTCAATTAGTCGAAAGTGGGACTCGTCGCAACAAATTTCCCAATTTCGACGGGTGAAAACTGAAAGTAACGTCTACGTAGATACGCAAATACGCGCGTATACTAAATGAACACGTATACTCTAGTAATACTTCACCAAGTACAGTGAAGCAAAATTTCACCGTGCGTGTAACATACTCGTGACCTAAATTGTAAATATGAAAAAGTTACACGTAAACGGGAACGTAGAGAGAAGGAAATTGGCATCATAAAATACACGTCGGATTTTCAATACAACGGCTTTGTCTCTGGAACACGACTCGTTACGCGCGTTCTTCTTCTACAATCTTCCACTCGGGCTACCTCACGAACAACCGCACGTATCATTAGAAAATCGACGAAACGACGTTTAACTGTTCCTTGACCGATAAGAGGATTAGGAAAATAGAGGTGGATGTCGTTGAACGCGGGCAGGGAATATCAAGCGTCGGCTAAGTGAACCATCGCGTTCGGGAAACTGCGGTTTCAAGGTAGCTAGCAACTTGCGAGAGGAAGGGGATCAGCAGCAGCAGCACCGGGCGTAGAAGTTATTTAATTTCCTCGTTGAAGCTGACTTGGCAACGGAGGAATGGCAGTCGATTTCCAAATTGCTCGAGCTGGCCTACTGGCACGGTCGAGCTCGTCCTCCTTTTCCACTCCTTTCTGCTTTGTCCGAGCGCGCGACGCGAGAGCTCCAACACCAGTGCGCGCGCGTGCTTTCAAAAACCGAAATTTGTGCTGGAATTTCGCCAGAGCTGGACACGCGACGAGCATTGGAGTCATTCAGAAAAAGAAAAAAAAGATAATTAACTCGATCGATTCGCGAATGACAAATGCCAATGTGAACAAAATATTTGTTAATATCGTAACATCGGCAATTGATCAATTGATTGCGGTTTATGAAACTGACTCGTGTCGTTCGTAATATGAAACATGTAAACTGGTGTGGTATATGAACACGTCGTGTTATGTAGCTTTTTCACAATCTTCTGCGAGCGTCATTAATTATCAGTAAGATTTAAATTTGGAAACGGAATGATACCAGCTCGTTACTAATTACCAAAATAAAACTAAATTCTTCACTTTTAGATCTCGTTGGGAACAAATTACAAGCGGAACTGCATAGAGTTCCATAACTCTCTCTCTCTCTCTCTCTCTCTCTTTATGTGTACGTATATATATATATATATACTAGAAATCATTAATTCCAGGACAAAACGTCATCTAGAACACGGAGCCTCGTCCAAATGGGGCAGCAGCACGTTTGTCATGCGAGTCGTGACACGGGCGTCGTAACGAAGAGACACGTATAACTAGAAACAGGCGGTCTGTCCGCTTGGTACGGCCGGGCAAAGGAGAGCGGAACGTCTTCCAAGTTTCGACAAAGTAGAAAGAGCCATTCATCGAAGGACACGTCCGAGCGCAGCTAACTGGCCAAGATTTTGCTGCTCGATCTGGTGCCTAAGTCGTGACGACAACGCTCCTCGGTTGATCCTCCTGTGTGTATGTGCGTGCATATATATGTGTGTGTGTGTGTGTGTGTGTGTGTGTGTGTGTGTGTGTGTGTGTGTATGGCCCGTATCTCTATACCCTCTGGTATTAGACCAACTACTCATGCATACGTACACGTATGTACGTACGCGCCAGATACGTACGTACGTGTATATATAAGCTAGCTAGCCCTATCCAACTCCGTTTGACCGTCTGGACACTCGCCAAGACCTCTATTACATTCCGTCTAATGTCCGATGTGGGAACCGGCCCCCCTATATCACAGGAAACGGACCGACCGAATTTACAGATGTTCGCTCGCGTGCATCGGCCGCGTTGTTTTATCGGCTAACAACCGGCTCACGTGATCCGTCAACCGCTGGCCAAGCAAGTTTCGCCAGGTTTTCACGTTCACGACAAGTCAGCCTCCACTCGTTTTCTTTTCCAACGTTTTCTTTGTTTTTTCTTCTTCTTCTTCTTCTTCTTCTTCTTCTTCTTTCGAAGGATGCACAAGGTTGTAACGCCACGACGATTTCAGAGGAGGACGATCGTAAAAGCGAAGTGCCGCGCCGATACGAGGGGCAACGACGGTTGAATAAGAAAAGCGAAGTGTGAGCAGCGGCTTGATCTGACTTCTCGGAGAATTAAGAATTGAAGATGGCTGAAACATTCAAGCGAAGGTGGAATCGATGGATTCGGGAATGGAAGAACGTGATGTAAGAATTTAATTGATTAACAAATAGTCCTCTGGGATTTTAATAGCTAATGGGGCGTCCTGAATGCTTTATGAGCGTTTTATGGCCTCGTTCTGTAAAAGTACTAATGTCGTTTTCCTTTCTTTCGAATTTAATAAATATTGCCATTTAGTGATGATAATTTAAAAGAAGAAAAAAATGATTTAAACGAAGCAAAATTTTGTACAGTGTCGAGAAACGACAAATTGAACTCTTGTCACTTTTGTACAAAATGTACCTTTACCATTAAATTGGGTAAATTAAAGTGCCGCGATCTTATTTCTTGTAATCATACCAACGTGTTGCAACACATTTATAAGATTAAGAAGAACTTTCTCAATTCACAGAGAGTCGTAAAAGTAAAATATATACATAGCAAGCAATAAAATACGTTATTGCACGATCTTTAATATAAAAAGTAATATAGATATAACGATAGCTTTGTCTACCAGCTTTATGATAAAAATAATTACTCGTTTTAATGAAATACGTATACCGTTGCTCTAAATCAACCAAAGCACTTAAGGACAGACAACGGATACCTATTTTTTCATATTTATGGAAACGCTTTCGTTGCAATCTACTCGCTCGAATAGAATGTAAAACCGTGTCAGTTAACGACAAATCGAGAGTTTCGATCTGATGGCTCATCAAGGGAAGCAACACCTCGATTTACCATCATAACGTGACGCCACTATCGAGCGTCGTAACTGCAAGACTGAGCTCAGACCGCGATTCAGACGAAACAAAGATATCGATCTTCGAAATCGACGACATTGGACGATTCGAGAACGATTCGATTACCCCTGGAATGAGCAATTTTTCATCGTTGACCGTTTAATTCCGACGTGGTTGCTCGCATTCAGCTTGATTGCCCCTTGTCTTCGCCTTCGATCTAAATTGCCGCGTGGATTTAATGCTCGCGCGCAACGCACGCGCGCGAATATTAAGTACGTGCGTCTCGCGATACCTTAACGGCACACCTACACGCACAATGTTTAGAAAGAAATGTGCCACTGTGCACTAAGTGCGCAATGCTTTCTGGGAAATGGTTAACGAACACGGCTTCGAAAATTAAGCCTTTCGGCGTGCAAACGCGATTTTTCAGCTTTCAGGATAACGCTTCGAATTAGTATTCATTCGGGAAACGCAGCAGTTGCTTCTGCGAAAGTTTTCTTGTACACTTTATTGCTCTTGACGTGATTTATTTTTTTCTTTTAATTTCGATCGATAGAAGAGCTACCTTTTTGCAGATTCCAATTCTTGTTGAAAATGAAAATTACAGTTTTCTCTTTTGGCAAGAAGAATCTTTCCGAGAACAACGAAACTTACGCGTTTGAGAAATACCGTGTGTTTCAAAATGTTATTAATTAACAAAATAGCAAATCTACCTAATTTTAATAAAAACTACCCTTATAAATAATTCACAAATTGTAACAAATTCCGATTGTCAATAACTAACAACGAAAAAAATTATTTTCACACACAGCTGAAGAAACTTTCCATTCCGTAAATACAGAATTGCAAAGAAATCACGCTAAAATCGAAGGCGTGTTGCAACCGAACAACTAAATGATTTATTAATCATTTTGCGAACTGCGCCTACAATTTTCTATCCTGTTCCCTATTCGCCAACACAGCTATCCTTCCGGAAGGAAAGAAAAAAGCCGAAAGTTGAACGACCGAGGCAGAGGCAGTAATTGAAGATATTGCAGCGCACGAGCAGCGACTAGCTTGGCCCTAAATTTGAATTGCAGACGCTCTACTTCTATCGATTGCTCTCGTCTCGCAAAAGACGCGGTTCGACTCCTTCAACGAAAAGCCAGCTCGTCGTTCTTAGTTCTCCCATCCCGCGTAAGAACAATATTTCCCCGACGGACGTATTTTCAAAGGCACTCGTCGTAATGACATTTTAAAAATTTTAAAATTTAAAGGGTTTTTAGTGAGAAAATCGCGTTATTTAAATGTCGACCCAATGACCCAATGAAATTATATTCACTCGTCCCTCTCGGGTCGATTACAATTCAATTTTTCTTCAATCACCGCGATTTTCCCTCTTGTCGATTTACTCGTTCGTGCTCTCCTTCGACCGTCACGTGTGCGTAAGTTAGGCTTCGTGAGGCTCTCCTTATCGTGCCCTCCACCACCGAGCTCGCTAAAAATTCCTTCTTAATATTCAACGTGACTTAGTGCCGGCTGGAACGCGACGCACACGGAAGTATTCATTACCCACCATCAACTTATGCAGATTTTCACGTTGCAAAATCGCCGCTGGTGACCAATCTGCAAGTCGACAACTGTTCGTGTTACACACTGCGAGTTACAAAATGCGCGCCGCTATTTCGCCGATGGTTTTTTTTCAAGTGTTCGCCTTCCGCGACGATTAACAATTATTAATGTGAATTATTGGTTCATTTCGCGCGTTGACACGCAGGGCAACACGCTTCGACCGTGTTCGAATTTCGCTTCTTTGTTGCCTGTGCACGTGTCGTTTTACAGTATTTCGTACGATGGCCAGCCTTTTATTGGAATTTCAATCGTGTTTTAACGATATTTCCGCATAATGATGCAACACTGTATTCAGTATAATTAACTATTCGACAAAATGGAACTTGCAGTTTCTGTTCAAAGATCGACCGATGTTGGCCAATTGAGATTTCCAACGAATCGGTAGCGCGATATCAAAGATCAGCAAAAATTTGGGATAATTGCAGAGAATCACAATTACTACTAGTTGAAAAAAATTCTAATTCCCTTCGATGTTATTTCTTTTACTAATTTTCGTATCTTCGATCATTTAGCTTTCATTTGAGTAATTAAAGCAATTTCGTTTAAACCCGTTTAAAATTATTTTAAAAAAATGGAAAAAAAATATTGGCAAACTTTACAATTTAACTAACGATTCGAAAGCGAATATTCATTAATATTTTTTTATACACTTTCGAATATAATCCTTTCGATGAAACTCTGATTTCAAAAAGATAAAAATAATACTCTCGTCGCATGGAATGAAAATCTTGATAACGCGCTAATTTATAATACATATTGGAAGTTATACATATGGTATTTAATGAAAACGCAAGAGTCGAACAGAATATCCACTAATATTTTCTATTTTAATAATATCTTCTAACATTCGGTAATTCCGAAGAAGATTAAAAGAAGAAAGAAACAGTCAAAGAGAGAGAATACTCAATAATACTTTCTATATATACTTGCTAATATTCAATAATTCCCACAAATAGAAAAAAAAATAAAAAAATAAAAAAAGCGCCAGTCATCTTATGAGAGTAAATAGAATTAATAACACGCTAAATTCAAACGTGTACGGGATGAAAAGGCACACGCGCCACACGTTCGTTCTTTAAATAAACTAACACTAGGCAAGGATCGCTATTTGCGTAGAAGATTCGAGCCGGCATACGATAGTAGGCTTAGCAAACTGGCATAAATTCACGAAGTACACAGCTTAAGGTATTACGAGGCGCACGCGAAACCCCCTTCCCCCCTCCTCGTCCTTTTACGCTTCGTATTTACAACTATCTGCCAGTTCGAGTGCCTACTGATAGCGCCACGCGAACAAACTCGACTTTTGAAGTTGCCTAATTAATAGCACGTTATCAAGTGGCTTTGCGCGACTTAGAAAACGACGTTTCAATTTTCAAGCAGGTTACGGCTACCAGGCTATCACCGCGTACTCGCCCGAACGATCGTTTAACGCCGGGGAAAATATATTTTCCGTGCGCGCGTCAGACCGTGAACGAAGCAAATTAACAAATCGAATCAATTTACAGCTTGGCACGGTATTTATCTAATTCGCGATATTCAGGGAATCGGTTATTCGTAAATTTTATTGGCGATCGATTTTTATTCGTTTCGCAACGCATTGATTTGTTCCGTTGTTTGCTTCCCGCGACATAAATATTCAGAAACGTTGCCGTGTTTCAAAATACTGAGAAATACGCGTTTCACGCGGCGTTTGAACGCATTCGAAGAGTTTTTCACTTCGTTTCGAAAATGAAAGAGAAGAATTGGCTGAAAACCAGTCGTTGAGGAAAAAGATTGGCTGAAAAGCGAAAGGAAAGTTTCGCTGAAGATACTTTTCACCGAGTTAAAGTATTATTTTTGACTCGAAGTAAAGTAAAATCTTAGTATTCTAGTAGTACAAGTACCGGTTTATTAATTAAAATGTAAAATCCTTGCATAAAATGTATTTATGAATATATTTATAGTGTAAAAGAAACATGTCAATGGAAATTAGAAACGACACGGTCAAATTTCAATACTTGAATCATAAATGTAGCAATAATCGTTTAATCGTGCCACCTTCTTTGGAATTTCATACCTGCAATTATCATCATCGTTGACCCTTTCATTACGACGTGATTACATATAAAAAAATACGGAACACACTTTAGCCATCGAGACGAGCTTTCGCTATTTTTTTTCTATTCGACAGTGGAATATTTATACGATGTAAAAAATCTTCCTTAATTTGTTGCGATTTGGAAAAGAATTCGACTATAGGTATAATTGTTAGTCTCTTAAAAATTTCAGGTTTCAGAGTGAACTTTGACTTTTGAGGAATTAAATTAAAGTTTAAAAAAAAAACAGAAAATGTTAGATTCTATTTCGAAACGGATTAACGGAAAATCAGAAGACGACTCGATCGATCAACGTGTAATTTTGGCGTTCAACACTACCATAGAAAGAAGCCAACTAAACAAAACTAACAACAAGACGCGACATTTGGAAAGGCCACAATTTCGCAGCGATCGATGCGATTCAAATCCGATCGTCGTACTCACTCGTCGGATCCAAGCTGAAACGAAGGGGAGCTGCTCGAGTTCAGCGACTTACCTGAAACAAGAAGCAAAAGTGAAATTAATCAGAGAAGCGCGGAAGCGAGCAGAGAGGAGAACGCGAGATAAAAACAAAACGTCACAGCGCGCGAGACGCTAAAATAGCACTCGAGGGAGCGCGTTACACGCGAGGCAGGTAACGCGACTGGTGAAGCGGAAACTGACGAATGAAAAGGGGAACTCTGTGTGGCCTGCGAGCAAAGATGTCCGGTAAACAAGAAGAGGCAAGAAGAGGCGAGTGCGCCGCCCCCTCGAGGATCAAAGCACGTCGTGGGGTAGCGGGTGGGTTTACCCAAGGAAACGCTCGCCCTCTCTAATCTTGCTCTCTTTTTTCCAATCTGCTGGAAAAGGGGAACGTCGGCGTTATAAACACGTTCCCTTTGAAATTCGACTTCGAATTCAGTCGCCGCTCCGGTTGCACCATGTCACCTTCGCGCTTCCAAGTGGACTTTTGTACGTCCACCCATCCGTCGACGGAGTTAAATTATTAACCCCATCGAAAAGACCTCATTTCACAGAGGATATCGATGGCAGGGCTCTCGTCTCGCAGGTGAGAACTCGAGGGTGACTGTTTGGTGGCTTGGTCGCGGTACCAAAGATTTTCACGCCTTTTTTTCTGCCATTCAGCCCTCGGATGTATATACTTGGAATCCGCGATAAATGTCTTCCGTGTCGTGTTATTATTCAAGTCGCTTTCAGCTTCGTTTCGAGCTCGAGTCTCTCGACAATTTGTTTCCTCCATCGCGATTCTTTCTCGTTGAATTCGCTCGTTTTAACCCGAGTTTTAACCCCTTGGCACCTGTGGACGTTCAACTGACTTACTACCAACGTACAAATGGCACAACGAAAGACGGCTTCACGACGTTGCTCGAATCAAACTAAAAACGCCCATAGACGTCCAGCAAATGTCGTTGACAATAATTGTGACAGAAGAATGTTGAATCAGATGTAAGTAAATTCAACAATTATATCTTACGTGTAGAAGCAAAATAAAGGGAATATTTTGTTAAATAAAGTTGAAAATTAAAGTTTATTGAGATAAAGATTAATAGAAATAAAATGTCTTAATGCTTAACGAAAAAAAGATTAATACTGTGTTCTCCCTATTAGCTCGCTACTCGCTCGTTACTCACAACTCTCTGCCTTTACTCTACGAAGTCTCGGCTCTCTCTCTCTGCTGGATCTTTTTACCATATGTATTCTCGAAATCTTCGTCCTCTCACACATTCACTCGTATCCTTAGTGTTTTTGAGTCCCAGTCCTGGGCGGCTGAAACAAGTATTCCCAGGCCTAGCCTTCGCTCCAGGTGGCGACAATTGTGTCGTTGCTGGACGCTGGAGAAAGATTCCGAGCCCTTTCCCAGAATTCCCCGTCCCACATGTATATTGTACAAACGTGATTATTTCACTTCATGCCCTTAAAATGAAAAGATAATATGCACAAAAGACGCAAACGTGCAGCGTGTAGAAAACACAACGGAAGAATGTCTTACGAATGCAAGAACTGCGACGTAGGATTATCTATTGATTCATGTTTCGAACTGTACCATACCTTGCTGGATTATTACCCTCAAGCTGAATGTCACTGTTAAATTTTTAGTACGCTATTTTTCGTACATTAAGGATTCAATACGGAAAAAATAAATAATATTGGTTTAACGTAGTGCGATTCAGTGTTTTGGTTGTTTCAATACACTCTCTGAGAAATGCACGCTGACGAAAAATTTCGCAACGTAGAGTAAACTCCCACTGTTTTTTTCTACATGCGGCAACTATCATAGTCTGAGCCATAGCCAAGAGATTAATAGGAAGATTTTGGAATTACGCTCGCGGCGTAAGAGTGTGAGAAAAGTCACGAAGTCAATGAGATCGTTGAAAGACAGTGGCCTTGAAGAGAATGGTACCTTGAAATATAGTAGCAACTCTGAGATCGATAGGCGAAGATTTAATATCTGATCTAGAATGGGATCTAGAATGAAGATTTTCCTCGAGGATCGAGTTTCGCAGCTTACAATTAGGCACCGAATCGAGCTCTGAAAGTCTGAGATACAGAGTCTGTAAAGCCTGTAAAGTCCGAGATGCAGAGTCTGTACTTTCTATAGCAAACTGCAAACTTCGAACGCAGCACCCATCTGAAGTTTGAAGTCCGAAGATGCACGCTGCATTTTCGGAAATATAGTATCTGGATTACAGGCTCCTGGGATCTAGCGTGTGGCGTTTAGAGATTAGAGCACAAAGTTGATCAGGACTTAGGCTATAGATTCGTGAATCAGATAGCAAGTGATTTAGCAATACCTTGAATCTTCGAGACCGAGCTGCGTTTCAAATTCTTTGATCTAATGATCTAACAACACCAGAAACATAGTTTGCGATTCCATATTACCCTAGTGGCTCAGTATTACCTTAATGCGTGTTCTATAACACTCGTTATAGCTGACAAATTATGGTAGTCCAAGTTCCATTTAGTAGCCCGAATAGTTCCAACAGTTCCAGGATCTTGAGACTTACAATCCTCAGATCTTTCTGACGTGAAACTTCGCTAATACGATTTATGATTATCTATGATTATGTCCGATTTTCAAGAATTTATGGAAAATTTGAAGTTGCAGGAACACGTGTACATTGGTTCATAAAAATATTCGAAAACTTGCAGACACCCCTTGCGAATATATTACGAAGTATCATACGAAATTTGAACTGTCAGGAAACTTAATTATCATCTACTGTAAATTATTATAATGTTAACTCGTTTGCACTCGTATGTGCACGCTGGAGATAACAATTTATTGTAAAACTCTATGTGATCTTCGAGATCTGGCTTAATGATAATCATCTGCCAAGTTTTGAGAGATTGTCAATATAAAATTCTGGAAAATAAATTATAGAATAATATTAAATGAATAAGAAAAAATTGATTTTATCGTTGTACAGTAATTTACCTAATTTACCTGAAAATGAATACGAGTGGGCGCGCAACAACGTTGAAAGTCGAGTTCAAAGGGTTGACAAAATTTCAGAATTTTCTCGCATAACACAATTATCGAGACGAAAATTATTCAAGTATCTTCACGTGGTTATAACATGTCAAATGATGATAAACAAATTCTACGATACAAAAATTTCTTGCGATAAGCAAAATATTACCTATATTATTTATATTATTCAGTTTTCAATACTATTTAGTACGGGTAGAAATTCCACGATACGGAAGATCTCTGCGATAAATAAATATCATTTATATTATAAAATATATCGTGTTATTCGATGTTCCCTTCACAGAAGAGAGTATCGATTTGTACCAGCATGAAGGGTTCAACGATTGTTTCAGTCGGTCGTAAAAGTGTCGGAAAAACGAACGAGCCGAGAACAGAATGGGAAAGGTGTACAATTTGCACAGTTTCTCGGCTCAGGTCACGGCAGCAGGGCGGAATAGCTCGCGAGCAGGTTGGACGTTGCGAGAATGGCAGGCAACTGTGTGTTGTGGTATCGCGCTCCATTTAATTAGCGAGCTCGAAAAGCCACATCTTGACCCGCTGCGAGATTTCGCAGAACGCGCGCTATAAATAAAGAGCAACGAGCCTGAAGGTGAAAAGGCGAAGAGCCGAAAACGCGGCGCTGCTTCCTGAAACTGAGGCCGAGTCCCTCGCGCCTCGCGCTGATAAACTTATTAAACGAGAATTAGTTCCGCAACGACGTAACGACCGTGGCTTTCAACCACTCGACGATTGAAGAAACACGGCGGACATTTCACAGACGAAAAAAAAATAAGCGCGATCGAAGCACGAACGCTTTTTATCAGCGGCAATGGATTTGCCAACTATCATCCCCTCCCTCTCCCTCCCAATTTTTATATCCCGCGAGTTTAAATCGCACGAGATAAAGAAGAAGAAAAAAAAAGAGAGAGAGAGACGAGGGAGGAATGATAATTGGAATTCGCTACAAACTTCTCGCCCCGAGTTAAATCACGTTTTTTCAAGACAGAAACGTGCAAAGACAGACTGTGAAGAGAGACAGAGAGAGTGCCGTTTTTTTCTTTCTCTGTTTGGTAACTGAGATGAAGCTAAATTCGATTAAGATCACTTGGTTCGGATTTGATGCAATTTCAATTCGCCGTTCTTGTCTCTTAGTTCTCTTGACGAAAGTGTATGCTAGAAGAATCGACGATGTGTAAAATAAATTTCACCCATATGTCCTTCTGTTCCACGGATATTGGATTCGTTTTACGCGAATGAAAATGACGTGAATAAAGTCTGTCAGTAGAAAGGGAAACGAGACGTTGGAAAGAAAAGCTGGTACAAGTTATAGAAATACATATTTATTTCACGTAAGTTAATTAAAAAAATAATAATAGTAATAATAGTAATGACATTTTAGAAATCAAAAATAAATTTTATTCAGCTTCTCAACCTTTTCTTTTTAATTCGCACGAACTCGTTATCCCCAATCGTTCGAAATATTTGAACTTCATTGTTAGTGCTGATTTTTTTTGGACGAGTTTGCCAAATTTGCATCGATTTCATTCGCTGCAACATTTCGTTAAATGTTGTTGAAATTTTGAGGCTCGTTGAATCGAACGTTTGAATCAATGTCTGCAATCTATTTTTCGGTCCGCGTAAGTAAAGGATGTTTAGAATTTCATACAGGCTTGTATTTCCAGTGGGCCAATCGACGAATAATTGTTCCCTTCTTCTGGCTTTTGATGTTAAATATAAAAAATACGCACTATTCTTTGCAAGAAGAACAAAATACACAAATTATTAACGCGTGTTTATTTGTTCATTTATCCATTTTATCTTCGTCGCTTCACGTTTCAAAGCGTCCAAAAGTAATTGATATACAATTAAACTTCTCAACAAGAAAACGGGTAACCAAGGCGATATTTCGTTAATCCTCGGCGTAAAAACTCGCAAAGGAAATGTCGAGCGAGCAAGTAATTTAACTTTCGCCCGGAATTGATAATTGAGACGAACATCCGCGGAAAACAAATATCGTAAAACGTAACCGAGCGTTGTATGCAAGTTGTCGCAGTGAAGCAAGTTGTACCGCCGTTGTCGCAAAGTAGCCGCAATTTCCCTTGCTCAAACAACCAATTACAAACTATCCTTGTATACCAACGTACGGGGGGAGGGGGGAGAACGTAAAGTGCAAACGTTACAAGTACCTTTTGTCTTACATAAAACTCAAGACCGGTGCGACGCGGTGCATACAAAGTGCCACGCTGCACGTAAACTCGACCATCGGCGTAAAATATTTACAATATATACTTGGAACGCTTTCTCGGAAACGATCGACTCGCATGCACCACTCTGTGACGGCTCGAAAGTAACGTGCAATTGAAGAAAATGGCCGCGCACGTCGAATAATCTTGACGACACCGGTATAAATTTCACTCGGCGTACGCGAATCGGTGAATCGCGAACGACCGATATTGAACAATGATCAATCACAGTGCAACGTCCATTTCGTATATTTAACTTGCTCTATTGCATTCCGTTCCCAATTGGGGACTTCAAATTTCAAATGTTCTATAGTAAATTAAGTAGGCAATTTATTGGTAGTTGTTTGCCAACATTTATAGTTACTGTTGTTTGGTGCAAATTGTATTGTTTAAGTTTTTTCCGTGTAGAGAGCGAAATATTGTATTGAGGTAGATGTTTTGTTTATGTAATGTAATATAAATTGTTATACTGGTATAATGTATACGTAGTAATTCAGAGAAATTATTCTTTAAAGACTCGCACGGAAATTTTTTTGTTTTTTTCTTTTTTTTTATTTGATTGATTTCGTGCCTGCATATGTATAAAGTTCCTATACAGAAACAGTCATAAAACGCAATAAATAACATTTCCTAATAAAATTTTATTTTATTTAATTCATGACCACGCTTATTTTTAACTAGACTAACAGCCATATATATTTTCCTCGACTCGCCATAAAAATTCATGCAATAGAGGGTTAAAATAATACTTTCTTGGGTGATGTTATTAGCAAATTTCTCAGATTCTTGACAACAAATGCCTCATGGATTGCGACATAAATTCATCCAATTTTCAAAAATTCATTCCAGCGCACGTCGCACGTGTAGAAAAACGGGACGAATTTATAACAGAGCTCGGCGAAATCAAACCTTTTTTTTTTTTCTTTTTTTTTCACTGGTCTCTTCTGAATTCAGTTTCGGTGAAAACACACGGATATCGATCGCAACGAATAACTAGACGAATAAACTTTCAAATAAACAAACGAATATTCCGAAAATGCGCCGGCTGGAAAAACTGCGACGTCGAGTTTTCTTGTGATATTCGAGTTTTCGAGAATCTTTCATCACAATTGACTGACGACTGGCAATTTTCAGCCAGAACAGAAACGACATCGTTAACGTCGTCGATGAAACGAGATTACGTTTCCCGTAAGTACGTGTATCTATCTAACGTAAGTACGTGTCTATCCAACTACTTATCGTCGCAGATATATTCTCGGTGCTTATAGTTCCTGCGACGCGTTCATGTAATTTTCATCGTGTGTGTGCTTTTCTTGATTCTCGTCCACTTACGAGTCGGGACGAGAGCCGACATTACTGTCTTATTACAGTACAGGTTCAACAATTACAGGGGGGCGCTGTACATCGATCAAAGAATTATCCACTGGCAATGGAACTAATTTCCTTTCGTGCCTCGCGGAAAACGTGCAACGATTGTTACAGAGGCATTTAATAATTAAACACGTGAACATGAAAAAATAGTCGAGAAAATATCTTGGAGCTTGTAGTTAGTCTCGGGTTAGAAGGTGATTCGACGTGATAAAACGAGTCGAAAAGAGAGAACAAATCATCTTTTCGTTAAAGTATTTTGAGGAAACCGAGAAGCTTGAAAATTTATCAGTGTTATACGTTAAGTTTTATATATGTTACACATCGATAAATTTTCATATATATATTGAATCAGGCTAATTCGCGACAGGAAAGAATAATTAACAGAAGCATCATTCCGCGTGCGAAAATAAGCAAAGAACGTGGAATTACGATTTCTTCGTAAGATGCTTCGTTTTCAAGAAAATCGAATTTGAAAATTTATCGTGTGCGTACCGAGGCAATTTTCAACGGAATATATTGAAATTCTATTTTATCGGGCGAAAAAATTGTTCGCCTATTTTTGCGTATAGAATATCCTCGTGTCGATCATCCTCGCGCCAGTCCAATACGGAATTAGACAAATTGAAATACAATTGAAATACATTTTCGAACTCAATTTTCTTGACGACGAAGGCTTTCGACTCATTTTTTCACCTCCTACTTGATTGTACCTATCCCTCCTTCACAATTACAAAAGTTTGACAAAAAGGTCAAATGTCAGTTCTCGATTCTCTACATTCTAGACGATGATTATTTAGACATCATCATCCAAGTAATCCAAGTAATCTGTTTGAAACAACTTCAAGTAAAATCAACTGAAATTATTGAGAAAACTTAAACATTGTTGTAGGAAATTACTGAAGCTCGAATGATAAGTATTCTAAATAATTTAACTTTACCTTCACTTTTACCTTCACTGCGTAAAACCACACCGCAACGTGAACTTTCATTTACAATTAGTCTACAAAGATGAAAATTACGCGGAACTGGCAACCGTTTCGGAACGCGGAAGAACGCGCTCAATATTTGTAAAGATAAAGATTTGAAAAGATGAAACACTATAAAACTCAATAAAATACGTGTATCCTATTAAATAGAAAGAAATAAATGAAAATTTACACCGCAAAACTATAATAGTTAAAACGATGTATACGAAGTAGTACGATAACAACACGTACATTATATTATCATTGTATTACTCTAATAATAACACGTGTTACATTGACAAAACAATAACACGTGTTACATTGATAAAACAATAACACGTGTTATGAAAATACCGTGGAAGCTTTCGTTCAATTTTCTCTGTTGAAAATTGCCTTTACACTTTTATCGAACGTTACACATCTCTGCACGACGGAAAAATATGTTTGCAGCTTCGTATTCGCGAAATCTATAAACTGCTGTTTTCACGGAGAGGAGAAAACCGAACAAAAATAAAAACGGGATTGTTATTTTTGCCGGAGCACTTAATGGAATTTTTAAAATCATTTCTCACGCGTGCTGCACTTCGCGGAGCTAAACTTCAGTTCGGATAGTATAAAATATCATTCAGCTCGGTTTGAAACAATTAGACGTCACTCAAGCCGATGGTGCTTCCGACGTGAGTGTTCCCGATATCAGAAAACGAAATTCAAGAACACCTTTCGAAGTCCATGAAAAAAAGCTCGAACATTTATGGACAGATTTTGAACGAAAATGTAACACGCTCGTTAAAATTTACAAAATAAAATTAAATTCAAGCGAATTTTATTGTCCATTAAAAATATGACAATATAAAGTTGAGCGTTCGGATATCGATCGAAAACTTTTCACACGAATTCACATTTTTTGTGCAAAATAACGACAAAAGTAAAATTCAGAAAATTTCTTTCGCTTGTTAAATCACACACATATACTATACTATATTTTATAAGTATATATTTCATAAATTTTCGTGAAAAAAAAGAGATCTTCATTTGCAATTTTGGTGACTCCAGATTCCCCCATGAATGTACGAGAATTCGCAGTGAAACAATAATTGCACGAGAACGGAATCTTTCAGACAGGCCACTCTAAACATTGAAATATTCTGCAGAAATTGAAAGGACCTTTCGAGCGGGAAACACGTACTCGTGGGAAACGGGTCACCGCCGTGTATTTGGAGAAAAGGGCGTGCAATTGTGCAAGAACCATGCAACAACAGAGGATTTAAAAGACACGGAGCGTAATAACGCGTACTTGCGCGAACTCCGTTCGTGTTTCATTTCATTTCTAATTTCTTCACTCACACGCGGCTTCACTATCAACACACTGCTCGGTACTTTTAATCTAACGGTTCACGATACATAATACATCCTCTCCCTCCGTGCATGTAAGCTACTGTACGCCAGGAACAATGTTTAACGAAAGAAAAAAGGACGAATGTTTTCACAAATAGTCATGGTGGCACAGGGACAATTAATAGCCGGGACAAAACAGAACGAACACGATGGAGCGGACAATAAAGTGTTGGACAAAAGGAAAAACGTATTTCCCTCAATCAACGATGTGCTCCATTGAAAATATATTGATCGCAATCCTCCAACGAATTATTCCCTCGATAAGGATTTCACCGGACGAAATATACAATATACAATACATAGAAGCGAAGCTATTCGAGCGACTCGCGATTACAACTGTATCAAGTATCGCGTTCTTTTTGAAAGTGATTTTCTTTTAAGAAAAAAAGTGCCCTACTATTTTACGAAAATATTCGCGACTGTGTAATTGCACTATATACTATCTATATTCGTCCTATATTGAAAATGTCAACTACCGAGTCACTTGTCTCGAATTTATTCGACGTTGATTTGAATCATGGATCAGACGTGCTGCATTTACTCTAACCAATATATTTTATATGACGATCACGGGTCGGATCGATTGTCCGATATTTATTTTAAATCTGCTTTCCTACGAAATTTCAGGTATCTTTCCAAGATTATTTCATTTGATTTATATTTAAATCACAGATCAGTCAATTATTTGTTTTCTGTCTTGATCACGGATCAGATGTGCAGACTTTGGTCTGATTTATTTATTTTATCTTCGAATCGTAGACTCGCTCGACGATTATATCTCGGGTCATGCATCTGTTGTTATTATTATCGATTATCGTCGAATAATAACAAGTCGTCTAATATAAATCAATACAATTCAAAATAAGAGTGCGAATGAACAATTTTCATTTAATTTGCCCTCGGAAACATTTTTCGCATCGTTTACCAGCAACTTATTTACGAAATAGTGAGCGAAGTATCATTTCAAATAAAGTGACATTGGAACTATAATCTTGTTTAAACGTTCAGCATGAAATTTTGTTGATTATATTTCTCTAATATGTGACTTCCAATCACACAGTTTAAAGCAATCACACCAAGTATAATATATGGAAGTTAATAACACATAATTTCAATCTCCTTCATCAGTTTCTCCTTTAAACTTTCGTGAAAAACAATGAGAAATTTCGTTTACGTGAATTATCTCTAATCATTCGAATAATTCGATCATGAGTGTCAACTGACACTCACCACTGTCTCTACCCTCAAGAATTTCTTCTTTTGAAATTGTATTATTCCTCTTTCATCATTATATTATATTATATCATACCATTATATTATATTATATTATAACATTATTATATTATACCATTATATCATGTTATAACATCTACGTTCGTTATAATTATCAGCAATTGTAAAAAAATTTTAGCTAAATTTAAGTATGACGTCCCTCTACAGGGAATACAGTCGAGTGCAAAGAGTTAATTTCGCCCGCACTATTCTTACAATTAGTGTATCTTCATTCTCGTTAAAAACAGCCATCGACGCACGTCGTCCACGAGACAAAATACATCGTGAGACGAGGCAAAATGGCAAAAATTACAGAGAAAAACGCGACAGAGAGGGGGACGAAAGTTGAAAATCGAGGGAACAACCGGTACGTCGCGACACGTATTCGACGAACGACAAAGAGCATCGCGTCTTCGCGATGAGGAACAAAGGGAAGACCAGGAGGAACTTATCAAAAACTTTTCCGTTCTCCGCTGCACTGTCGAAGCGTATCCTACGCGGAACAAACGCTTGTCGTCTGAAATTCTCGAACCTACTTGTACTGTATCTTTCCTTTGATCGACCCCCCCCCCCACGCGAACAATCGGGCCATTAAAGGAGAAGAAACGAGACTCGGAGGGCCGAGCAACGATAATAATTCGCCGCGTTAATTAACGAACGATCAAATAAAAATTATCAAAAGAACCAAGACTCGTGGTACATATGTATGTATATATTTTCTTTTTTTGAACTATATTATGTATATGTAATGTAAGTTCACCATTTTCATTAAATTTAATTGGAGAAATTATTTTATTAATAAGATTAATCCATTGATTTAAATATTTATTTATATTTATAATAATTTATTGCTTATTATCATTTATTTATTCAATTTATTTGTTTAGATTTATTAATCGTGGAAAAATTTGTATGAATTTGTAATTATAAAATATTAAATTACTCAAGATTAATTTTACATTTAATTACATTTAAATTTATTATATTTAAATAGTTTAAATAAAATACTGAATTGTGATTTCAAAGATATAAATTTTAAATTATTATAAAAATATATTTTCAATTGTTGTAAAAATATTAATTTTTAGCATTACTATTTTTTTGAATGTATTATTTAATTTTAAGTGATGAATGAATTTTAAAGTGAAATATTTTAAGAATAAATTAAATAAAAATAAGTATATTATTAATTATTAATTATAAAATCTTGTTATATATTTTTTTAATTATATTCTTCAATAATTTTTATTTACAGAATTGAATATATAAATTTAAATAATTTTTTATTAAAACGATTTTATTATTTAATATTACTATTTTCATTTTCTATAATTTTATTAATTCTAAGCCGTAATATATTAACTGTTATATTAGGATGAGATACATCAGGCTTAACTTCTTATTGTTTAATCACTTATTATAATAAATTAAATTCTTTTAATTCAGGAATAATAACAATTATTTTAAATCGATTAGGTGATTCAAGATTATTAATAATTATTTCATTATTAGGAATATTTGGAAGATGAAATTTATAATTATTTATAAAATAAATAATTTAATAATAATTATATTATTAATTATAATTTTTAAAAAAAAATGCTCAATTTCCTTTATATGTATACACTCGCGAAATAAAGTTCTGAGCGAGACGAAAGCGGAGGGGGGGTGCAACGCGGCGAATCGCGTTGGAACAATGCAAATTCATTGAAATGAATTCCAACGCGGTGTAAGACGGTCGTAACGCTGAGAATGGAATGGAAAAGGGGAAAAATCCGAGACACCGTCCTCGTCGTCGCCTTCGTCTTTTGAAGATTCCTCTTCCTTCGTCGATTCCCTTCTTGCCTTCTTTGCTTCTATTCAGCCAGGACCCACGAATTTTTCGGGTTAATTGTCTTTCGTTGTTCTCGAGCGATATCGCTCGAATCGGTTCTCTCGAATTTCTCGTTTGCTTCTTTTCGTTTTTGGTCATTTGCATTTTTTCTTCTTTTTTTTTTTTTCTCTTCAGGGGAAGGTAATGACGAGAAGTTTGCAAAACCTATGTTCACGTCTATGTTTGTGAGAAATTTGAAGACACCAAAGTACGTTAATGATACATAATCATACATATGATGTATGCCAATGATGCAGCACTTATTAATATAATAGTTCGTACGTAATTGTAGAATATTAAGTTATAATGGTATGATATAATTGTATAATACTAGCTCAATAGTTAGTATGTTTTTTTCACTTGGGTTACATGAAGAAATAATGTAAATATCTGCAAAATAATTATTATTAGAAGAATCGTTATTACATATCTTATTATCGAGCAGATATTGTAGAAAGATGGAGTAATATTTAGTGATACTATTAGACTATGGATACTAATTCTTGGAATTCATATTTTCCACAAATGTTTAAAAATCTACAAAATTTATAACAAATATCTCTTACAGTTTCCTAATTTAAATAAGACTCGAAGGGGCGATCAAGGCCACTGCAACGAAGAAACAGTTTCGTGTAATTATTGTAAACAACAAATAACAAATTCATGGCGGTGCATTGCAAAACCAGCGAATTCCATCCCACGTCGAGCGAAAGATTCACATTCTTGCTTTCAATTCCAGAACTCTCGGGGGCAAAACGTAAAGAGATCTCATCGGAGCACAGAGATTGAATGACAAAGCAAGCGGGCCGTAAAGTTTGAACGACGAACCTATACATTTCCGATGTTACCGGCTATTTTCCCTCCGAAACGACGCCAGTCTCTTCCGCGTTTTGCTTTTTCGCTTCGATCAAGACCACGATCTCGCCGGCCATTTCGACGAATCACCGGAGATTTAGTTCGGCGTTCGCCGTTATCTTAAACGCGAACGCGTAATCGTATCGTCGCGAACGCCGCGGGAATACGTAATTGCGCGTGCAACGTGTCGAGACGTTCGCAAGGTGACGCAACGAGACGAAGCCTAGGTCCGAGGAACTGTTCCGTTACGTAAAGAAAACGAATGGCGCGGATGAATGTGCTCGCGTGAAAAGTGTCGCGACGTGTCGCCCTGATACAAAGTTGTAAATCAGGCTCTCTCTCTCTCTCTCTCTCTCTCTCTCTCTCAGCAACTTGTTCCGGGCCGTTGCCGGAAGAATAATAAAGGAAAAGCGTTACGTAAAATGCGTATAGAAGAGATGGAATGGAATTAAGGCTCCGACTACTCTGATAAACTCCCACGGAAAATGGAGATTTCCTGCAACCTGTGCGAAGGTTTAATTTCGATTCGCGTGCAATGATCGTTATTGCGGATAATATATTCTTGATCGTTTATCCTCTACGAAACGGTTATGATAGTTAAATCTAAAAATGACGATATAATTCGCGTACGAGATCCTAGCCAACCATTCATTTTTTTTTCTCAAACTTTGAAGTTATAATAATAATTCAATTAACCCTCCAGCCGCGGGCAACGCTCATAGCGCGTCTCACTTAATCTATACAATTCCGCGGTGTACGCTATTATCGCGTTGTTTACAATTTTTAGGATATTCAGAAGCATCGGAAGGCGCTATTTCTACGTTGAATCTATTTTATTTTATCTCGTAACATTGAAAATAAGTATAATATACAATTTCATTCATAATATCTTATTTTATTTTATTTATAAACATTGAAAGTATTTCATATACATATATCATTTTTTCCCCTTTAGAATGAAGAATATTATATTACATTATATTACTTTTATCTTTATAATATATAATTTATATTCAGTTAAATAACAGCAACTGGCTCGCTTAGATTGACCAGTGAATTGTTACCCTAAATTTACGATATGTCGAAACGTGCATTATCTTCTGGAAATGAGACTGATGATGAACCTTTATTGCAAACTCCCAATAGTGATTACAGTGATTGTGAAAAAGAAAAACTGATAATAGCGGTATTTCCCGCATAATGTACGATGAGTTTTAATAAAATTTCATGTTTGCAATTAAATTTCAAGTTTTCTTTTTACACACCATTAGTACAATACTTATAACTATTATAAATAACGAATAAAAATAGCCCACGATTTTATACAAAAAAAAAAAAAAATGAAAAATCGCCCGCGGCTGACAGCAGCGCCGGCCGATTTATCTCCTGTTATCGCAAACCAAATCATCCTCGCTCATTTCCAAATTCTCCGTTGAAAACGAAAGAGCAAACATCTGATTTCCGCAGCTTCGCGCGCGCTATTTAAATACGCACAAAAGAATCCTGAACGCATCTCCGTGAATCCGCGTCATTGTTCGAAACAAGTAGAACAATGCACGGCAACCGAGTAGCTCTGCAAGTAGCATAACCAGCAACCGGCCAGCCGCCTTTCACGTCTACCACCGACCTGTTAATATTCTTGCTCTCGTAGCGATTTCCATTACAACGGGAGAGAAGTTCCCTTGGCGAGAGTATTCATCTGATTAAACAGGAACGAGCGAGGGCGAGCCAAGGGGCCAAGGGTCACTCCCTGGCTGGCGTTCATCGACAGCCAGTTTCCGAGACGTTGAATTAGCAATGTTTATAGCTGGCTGTTTCAACTGGAGTTTCGGACTCGATTTCACCTTCCGTTCCCCATGTCGCGTCACACACTTCGGGCAAAACTGATGTCGGGCAATCAGAGATAGCCGTGACCCTGCGCCAACGATGGCATAGGGTGGTGGGCTCTACTCTAAGCCTCAATGCAAATCATATTTCACAGAGTGTAGGCACGATCCGTCTGGTTCGGAGGCATCGAGCCGCAGACGGGACCAGAAATCCTTCGTTTAATAGCGGGTATCTGCCGTTCGGCTGCTTCCAGCCCTCGTCGAATCGCATCAAGGCCGGCGTTAAAACAATTTATATCATCCCCGAACGACCGGAGACTTTCCTCCGTGGGATGATACGGGATTGCTCCTTAATTCACGGATTACATTCTCCCCACAGCGACTCTTCGTTCCCATCTGTTCTCTCTCTCTCTCTCTCTCTCTCTCTCTCTCTTTCTCCTGAAATTTCTGCTCCCGTTCGTGACGTAGCGGACTCACCCCCGCTCTCGTTTCGTCGCGATTCACCACCGCCGCCGTTGCTTGTATTTTAATTCCATTTGCCTAGTCCGAATGAATAATTATTTAAATTCGCATTTGTCTTGTCGTCCACATCTGACGCAACCGGATCCCCCGGCACCCTCCCCCCCCCGGCTCTCTTTCGCGCGTCCGAAGCTTAAAATTCATACGTTGCAGCGACAGCGACCGAAAGTGACGTGAAAGTGACTTTAAATACGTTGCGGCGACGATTAGAATTTTAAATAAAATCGCGGTTTCCGTGTGCAAGTTGCTGTAGATTGAGTAAAAAAAAAAAAGGGGAAATTCTTTTGTCACAGTGTCGAAAGTATAATAAAAAGAGTCAACTTTGTATTTATTTTTCGGAAAAAAAAGCATTAGACAATATTGAAAATATTGCTTTCGATCCAATGTTCGTTAAATAAAAATTACCGAATGTAACGTAGCAAACGCAGGAAGACAATCTATTAGAAGAAAAAAAAAACACATATAGTGAGATATCGAGTGAAGATTGCTTCAAATATGAAATTACTTTTCAACCCATTAAATCGCAGAATGGTTCCTCTTGTTAATTACCATAATTGGGAAATTTTTTAGCTTGTTGAAATCAAGTTGTCAGTGCTGATGATCAGCATATGTACTTGTATTGCTTGCTGTAAGAAATTCGGTGATAAACCAAATTGCTAATCATCCGATTGAAATTACTGGAACTGTTGACAATTACCAGCTGCTTCGCTGTCGCACAAAAAATTCTCGGTCTGATAGTACATTATATGTACGATGATAGTGAACACGTAGTAACGGTCGCGAGATCGCCAAAGATTTGCAAAGTATCGCGAACGATATTGTAAACGAATGTCAATGCTGGGAAAGAAAATCGCTCAGAGGAAAAAGAAGAAAAAAAAACAGTGTACGAGACAAAAGGAATCAGAAAAGAGGTAACAAAAAGGAGGAGGGGAAGGGCGCTGGAAACTCGCGATAGCGACGGTATAAATTCCACCTAACTATCGTTTTATCAATCACGAGCACAAAACAGAGAGAATTCTCCTCTACCGATTTCCAGCGGTGCCAGCGACCGGCCTCGGGAAAAGCGAATAAAAATTCGACCGGAAATCAATATTGTGTGTACTCGTCGAGAAGTACCAGAAACAAATGAAACAAAAACAAGCGGAACAAACTGGGAAGGGGGTTGGTGGATAAAAAAAAAGAAGAGAGAGAAAAAAATTAAAAAATAAACGGCCAGGGAGGAAGAGAAAAAAAAAATAAATATTAAAAATAAATATTAAAAATAAAAATTCAAGCTGATGGCGACTCCACTGTCATTCCTATCAGAATGATTATTCAGAATCGAATGACGTTACGCCTTTCAGGTTTCAGAGCTGCGCGTGACGTGACGTTTTATTAAACCGCTCCCATCGTCACGGATCATCAACCGCGTTTCTCTCTCTCTCTCTCTCTCTCTCTCTCTCTCTTTTCTTCACTCACTTTGCGTATCGCGTTGCGTACGGAGTGTCGTGAACAGGCACGCCGGTATTTTTAAATGCACGCCCCACATCTTTGTCTCGGCTGAATGCAAGCAGAATGACGACGCTATACATAGAGTCGGAGGAATAAAGGGTTGCGCCCCATATACCGACGTCGTTGCACAGCGTACGTACATATTCGATCTTCGAATCGTCATTGCGGAACGTATATTTCCAGTATCTCGCAGTAACGATCCACTTTCGTGGAATTACTTTTATAGAGAATAATTAAGAAAATTAATCTGGAACATGATCATCCCACGCCGATGCTTTATTTTTCGAACGCCAATCTTCGAAATCGGGGAGAAGAACCTTAAACCGACTCGTGTTTTAGATTCTGGCACATTGGCCGGCTAGTTTCAGCGATAGACTCTAAAATTTTGTGGCAATCCATCCATTTTGTGTGTTTTATCGCTGCCCTGAATAACGCAGCTTAACGCGCAATGAATAATAAGCGCGGCCGGTGGGACTGATAATGCTCTTTCACTCGAACAGGCCGTGTCTAAATGAAACATCACGGCCGGCACGATGAAACACACGGTTTCATCGAGGAATTCTCGATAAGCTAATAGCACACCTGATGCCTACGTTGCTTTCGAGGGTTCTGCTGCCCTCGATATACTGCTCTTCTTACGAAACGTATAGCTACCTTTTAAGCGTTCCCCGTATCCACTCACGTTGGATGCATGTCTATCATACACCGCGTGAATACTTCATACCTGACCTGTACGTTACGTTCCCTGCAACACACACACACACACACACACATACCGTCACTGGCCGTCATTAATTTTACAGAATCTCTTATAGACTGCAGTTGCATCCACAGCGGAAACCATTGACCTGTCTGAAACCTTTCGTCGTTCGCGAACAGCCAACGAGATAAAAGGTCGCTGTACGTGCAAGCACGCAACGAAACTTATCCTACCTCTGTTGTCTATCTTTCGCGCATTTTCGACAATGTGGCCCGGGGTTTTACGATCCGTTACGTACTAGAAATATGTCGAGCGTCAAAAGAAAAAAAGAGAAAGAAAAGAAAAGAAAAGAAAGGAAAGGTGAGATTCCCTATAATTGGAAAATTTGCTGTGAAAACCAAAATCTTCAGTTCTCGATCTTCAGTTTGAGAATTGACGAAAAGTACGAGACCACCAAGGTTTCGCAACGTGTATGCAAAATCAGCCAATTAAACTCACGAAAGACATTGTCAGAACTTCTTTGTAGACTATGGAAACTTTCGAGACGCGAGGTTGAATATTCAAGACTTACGAGGTCTTTCAAGAATTCCGGTTGTAAATTTCGAATCACGTTTGAAATGATATATTCATGAAAGATTTCTACAACTATATATATATATATATATATATATATATATATGTATGTATCTATTACTTTGTAAGCTTATACATTTGACACTTACAGAATAACTCTCCTTGATGCAGCTTCCGGCGCGACGCTGAGGACGCGGGAATGGCGCGAGAATTTGAATCCGTAAACGAGGCAGACACACGATCCGAGATTTTACGATTAATACGAGCCGAGTAATATCTCTCCCAGCACGCGGTTCTCGCTCAATTTTAAAGTTAACAGGCGATTCTCGCTCCCTTTCTCGTTTCTGGCCGCCATCTCCGGGGACAAGAGCGCGAGAAGCGAAAAAGCGGAGGATAATAGCCAAGGCGCGTTAAAAAAAAATTAACGAGGCGATGAATATTTAACGGAAAATTTTATGCATAACGTCGTTCGCGATCTCTTTATCGCCCGGTGTACTTTATCATCCGAGTCAGGCGATTTCTCCTTTTTTCTTTTTCTTTTTTTTTTTTTTTTTATAAAACGCATTCCGAACAGCAAGTTAGAAAAACTTTTTGACTATGGATATATAGAAGGGAATACGGTAAAATAGCAAAGCTCTGCTTCCACCAGGGACCGCTCAAGTTATGGCCACGAGTCGAGAAAAGAATCCCGCCAGTCCGCGGATTTCATTTTTGTTGAATAAATCGCGCCAGCGAACGATCGAGATGCTTTACGATTCGTTTAATAACACTGCGGGACATATCCGTATATTATCTTTGATAACCTTGCATCTGACATTTTTTCTTTTTTTTTTTTCGTTTCTTTTTATACAACGATCACGACCGAATCTTGCGATTACGTATAATTAGCCGATTGTGGATTTTCATGTGTTTTTAAATTTTTGCGAACGCAATTGAAACAATGTGTCACAGAATTGTAATAAATAATTTACTTGTATATGTACTTAAAAATCCCCTTCCCCCATAAATGAAAAATGAAAAATATAAAGCATCCAATGTTCTCTATTTTGGTACGCGCTTCGATTTTTTTCGTTCGATGCATGTACGTTCCAAAATAGACTGTTCAGAAATTATCATAAATCAAGTCGGATACGAAAGATTCACATTTATCAAACGATATAGCAAATTCATAAATTCCGCCCGTGCAACGACTAGATTATTCATAATACATTGTCGTGTAACTGGGCCAAAACTTCAGGACGTTAAATCGTTTCCAGTAGCGCGAATGTATCACTGGGTAACAAACGATCGTCGATAACCAGCTTGTTCTTACCATCGCTCTTGCAGAGATTATAAGAACAAAAATATATGAAACAAATAAATTTTCGTCAAACTTTCGATTTTTGTATTATTTTCCGATTAATTAACCTTTGTACCGCACGATCGAAAATGAAGTTGGAGTCAGAGAATGCGAGTCCTTTTAAGCAGCTGATGAGTCAATAAAATGTAGTTATTAACTCGTATAATATTTTAACACCTTCAATATTTTCAATAGCGAAAATATTGAAACTTCAATATTTTAACATTCACGATTGAATACAAATACCACGGTATACCCTGTATAATTTCCAAGAAAATAAAAACAAAAGAGATTCCAAGATCAAGTGACGAGAGAAATTTGATAAGACTAAAATCTGCTTCCTCGTTAAGCAAACAACAGAAAACGCGACTTGTGCTATTTATTTTCTCATGTATGGAAAACAACACAAAGGGTTGTAAGTAACGTGTCCTCGTGGATGGTGTCACAGTGATCCTCGTTAAGAACCGTCGCCAACGGTGATAAAAGAGTATCTTGGAAATATATAGACTAGGATATCCAGTGCAAGATGCCCATAGGTCGACTGGACATGTCCTACATAGTATCTGGAAGCTTCTTTCTACTTTCTGACCTATAAACCTTTTAATGGCCTCTGGTTACTCGGCAAACACCGTCCAGAGTACACACAGAGGCTTGATATTTCGATCACGTGACGAGCAATTCTTTCCCGAGATTGAATTCACTCCGTAAATTGTCCCAAAACAACAGGCTTCCGCGCGAAATTTTTAATCCTCGTAACACGATTCGAATCACAACACAACGTTCAGACGTTGTCGAGTGGTTTATGAATTGAGAAGCTTTGGGATTGGGAAAATTGCATTGGGATCGGCCATGTTAGAACCACGTTCCAATTGATATAACTATAATAGATTTTTTTTTTAAAGAAATTTCTTCCTTTTGTATTTACAAAGTAAATGAAATTTTAGCAATTCCGTACTGTTTGATTAAAAAACACGCTCGGTATCTAAAATATATATGTTCTTTCGGAATATTTTTCAATTATAAAAATATTAGAAAATTGATTCGTATACTGTGACTATCAATACAGAATCTATGCATGTATATATCTGTCTATTTACATGTTTCTTTAGTTATTTGTAGCAACAAAATTCCTTCAAAATCGCAAAATTGTTACAAATTAACTTGAGGGCAAAGAAAGTGCGATAATTTATATATACTATTTCATACACACTTTCACACTTTAGCACAGAGTACGTTCATACTTTCATACTTATCCCCTCCACTGCATGAGCCTCACTCTCTCCTTACCAAGCAAGTGGAGAGATCGACACAGTGGAGGGGATAACGCCAGCAAGAAAGTAGGGGCAAGGGCTCGAAGGCCACCAGTTAGCCACCTCTGTTTTAGCATATTTTAAAAAGAATGAGCTATAATATTTAACTCGTAGTATCATCTTGCAACAAGTGCCTCCGATTAAATGAAATGTCTCTTGAGGCATCATTAAACAAACAGAAATAAAAACACACAAACAACGATACACCCAATTAAGACAGCAACAATATCGAAGTGAAAACTATTCGACGCCTAATCACGGACTCATTTCCTTTCGCCGCAATACTCCGTCAAAACAGTTACACCGTTCAACTGGAGAGAATTTTTAGTGCGGCCAATCTATGTTCATCGGATCGCTATCTCGCAATATCGAGTTCGCTCTCTCGTCGTGCCACTTCAATTCACTCTTTTCACTGGCCTCCTCGTAATTGGATAAACCTGAAAATAACACGAAAGGACGATCGCCCTGGTGGTGGCCAACTGGGAGCCAACCCCTCCACCGTTCCCCCGTGGATCGAGTAATGAGGCTGGGTTTAACTTTTGGCAGATGCCGGTATCGAGTGCAACCTATATATCGTGTATCGAGCTTCGCCATTCGTTCATGAATAGTCGATTTTCTCTCTCGAACGGAAGAATCTTCTTCCGGGCCTGATTCATTTGGAATTTAGATGCACAAGCTGTTGTCGCGTTGCGCGTACGTGCCCGCGTCGAATTCGCGTCGAAGTCGAAAAATCGGAAATCCAACGGATTTCCAGATTTCATCCCTCTTCGAAAGTGAAACACTCCATTCGAAACACCCATGCCAATTTTAATTCGCCAGTCAAGCCAAGGAAATCAGATCTGGTGAGTTTTTAGATTTCATTCTCTACGAGGTGGAATTCTACGAAAGAATCTTTTTTTCTTTATGTTTCCTCGGAGAACGATCGCCGTTTCTTTTACGTCTCCTTGGAGAAATATCCGCAGTGTATTGTGTTCCGAGGGCTTGAAATAATTTTCGAAAACATCACAAAATCAATAATATTCAACGAATTTCGTGGTATTCTGTTTTCTTAGATATTTTTTAATCGAAGACTCGAAATAAAGGCCACGTGAAATTAATATAACACATAAAAATACATAAAGCTATTAAAACTCTGCCGATGTTTTAATACGTGAAGATACATTTCGTAATGCATTTTACTATTTCATAGACATCTATGTTTGAAACTAATTAACATCGACTCAGTTCGACGAATAACTCGACTTTATTAATTGTTCTCTAATTCTGCGCTTGTGCGAGTTTTTCACAGAACGATTCAGTTAACACTTTCACAGCGAGCTTCGAAAATATTAATGTAAATAAATGAATGACTTTATAATAAGTATTTTTACATAAATGACTTTATTTTAAATAAATAAATATTAATGTAAATAAATAAATATCTATTAATATCGTATCAAAATAGAACGTATCAAAATATTTGTATAAAGATTTCAAATGATAATTAAAATAAAACACATAAATTCATAAAATTATATATCTGTAATAGTCTAAGTAGAAATTAATATTAACTTTGACAGGAATATCCGTGTGTTTTAAGCAATTATAAGAAAGTCATATTGATCGATTATCCTGCCGTACAATTAAATTGTACATAACACAATTGGAATAACAAAATTATTATTGTAACAATTATTATTATTATAAATTATGTAACAATTACTTATAAAACTTGTGTAATGACAGTTCTAACAAATCTTACGCGCAACTCTCATTTCAAATGTTGAGAAAATGTTGACATTACAAAAATGCCAAAGTGGTCGAAATGATATTCAGATATTTTACAGACGTAAAACAACGTGTATTTATAGATTTAAATAATCTTTCGTAAAATATGCAAACAAAAGCTTGAAAAAAGTCCATTGTATTGTAAAGTTTCTCTATTTCTTTTTTCTTTTTTTGACTTCAATGTCTCCGTTATGGAAATTTTATGCCTATCGTCAATTATTATTTCAATTAGATATTTGTAAATATTTGTCGCGTCCAATTCAACGCTTCGTCTTCCGGCCTGTTTTCTCGAAATCTTCATCCCTCGAAGCTATTTAAAGCGAAATTGAATGCAAGAACCTGACTCACCGATATGCAGAATCCGCATGTCGGAATGCAGATTGTTGCACGCAGCGTGACTGCGATAAAGTGCGAAAGTCGCGTATGTACTCTCGATTCTTCTGTCCTGTTTGTCGAAATATCCTGGACAGAAGCGGATCATCTCCTTCTGCGCGCATAAAAGGTGAAAGGCAAGCCGATATCAAGATAGAGAACGGGGAACGCGAAATAACGAAGTCCGCGCGACGAACGTGCATACACACATGCACGCGTGCATACACGTGTGTGTGTGTGTGTGTGTGTGTGTGTGTGTGTATTATACGAAACGTCGTGTTCGCGTCGATACCCTTATAAAATACCATCGTATCACTGGCTCTCGTATTTTACAACCTATCGCGAACCTATGCAATGGCACGATCGTTCCTCGAAGAAGATCTTACTTTTTCTTCTCTCTGACATCCACCAACCCGAAATTTGAATTTTTCACACGCGACGAGGTTCGTCTCGCGCAATTTCTAGACGGTGTTATTTGCTTCCTTCTTTAACAATTTGCCGTCTTTCTATCTGTAAATAATGATTCATCTTTCCTTTTCTTTTCTTCTTTTTTTTTTGTGTGTGAATTGCAATATTTGAAATTGACAAAGATTTCGAAAGTTCGAGAATTGTTTAAATAATATTGCCAATACGATCTATTCTACAACTGAAAATTCTCCGAAGGCTAGATAGCAGGAATAAACATCGCACAAACGACTTTGACTTTTAATTATTGCAATCGTACGTTATGACAATTTTGACATCGAGTGATTAACACTAAAGGAGATTCGTCATAGCGTTACAAACAACATGAACAACCCGAAACAATTCCCCGCGAACTAACTATTCGGAAGGCCAATTTGCTTAACTGTTTTAATAATTAACTGTCAGGAATCCGGCGCATAACTCATGCCGAATTATTTCATAAATGAAACGTTTTTCGAGCCTTAACCTCGTTCCTTTTGGCATCCTGCCCAAGACTACGTGCCGAGAAGTTTTCCAGGTATTTCGTTATTCATAAACCAAACTCTAACTGAGGCCGTGGCGAAGTTTCAACCTTCGCAAACAAATGCCGGAAGAGGCGAATCAGCTCGGATAGATCTGGAATGTCAGTCCGGACGAATAAATTAAAAGCTCCGGGACTCGTAACGATGGTGAAACGTAAAAGTGCCGTCCGTTTTAGATGTCATTTCGCGAGAATTATTTTATTTTATTTTTTATTTTTTATTTTTTTTTTTCAAAAGAAGAATTTTTAATCAGATACTATTTTGTAACCATTGGAATATAAAAGAAGATCCCAAGGACTGTGTCAATGCAAATTTCCCGCCGCCACGTTCCTACAGTTCTGTGCAATTTGAAAATTGCTCAAAAAAAAATTGAAGAACTCGCAAGATGATTATTTCGTACTTATCGGATAAATCCTAAAGATCCAATCGGTCTTTAGTATTCGAGTAAATTTGTAAACTTCGGAGACCTAATTTCGCGAGCATATCCCGCTTCGAAAATTGGGATCAAATTACTTATACTTTCTCGCGTCCGCTACAACGTTCATATGTTCGCGAGCGCGTAAAAAGCCGTAGAAATTTTTCATCGTCAACGTCGAAGAGTTTCTTTCGGTTTCGCGGTGTCATTTTATTTATCAAAAGTTTCCAAGGATACGCACGCGGGACTCCAAGTATTTTCGCAGGGCAAAAATAAGAGGGAAAAGTTACACCCTCGTCGGCTGCTCCATTTGTAACTCCCAATGCTCCGGCGGTGAAAGCAAAGTAAAACAAATAGCCGGAAGTTTCGCGGATGGTTGGAATTTTCTCGTTGGGAATATGTGTCAGTAACAAAGTTCCCGATGAATTTTGTTTGACTAACGCCATGAAGAATCGAAGTATCGAATCATATCGCTTAAGTTAAATAACTTTCCGCCGCCACCCTTTAACCGAAGATATGCACTTCCCCGCGAAGCAGTAAGAACTTATAGCTAGCAGCCACCAACTTCCATCCGGCGAATAAACAAGATAAAGAAAATTTTGATAATCTGTTCGGTTATTAACCGTCGTGTAGGAACACGGTAAAATGGCGTATCAACTCGATAGAAAAATCCGTCGAGCAAAACAGCCGTGAATTTTGGCGATTAGAAAATTATCTTTAGGAATTTATCTTTCTCATCGTTCTGTTGAAACCGTGAGTTCAAGACAGGTTATTTTGTGATTAGTAAAACGAACACTTGTCACAAGCAAGAAGATGTGCAACTTGAAACGAGTCGAAATTATAGAATTATAAAGAGTGATTTACTAACGAAAATTAAACAAGAATATTGCATCTCATTCTACTTATTACACGCGGAAACAAATATTACTTTATCTACTACTATACACGGAAAATGGCGTATCATCTCGATGAAAAAGTCTGTTAAGCAGAATAGCCGTGATTTTGGCGATTAGAAAGTTAGATTTATAATTGGAGATTTTGTTTTGTTTAAACCGCGAGTTCGAGAATAGTTGCAACCGAATACTTGCCACAAGCAAAGAAATGTGTAACTTCATACTAGCAAACGTAATTTAGTTATAAAATTAAACGTATAATATTATATTTTTATCCACTTATTGCTTATTTTATAAAGTAACGAAATTCTCTGCTACGAAGAAACATACGTTTAAAATGATTTACACGTATCTCTCTTGGTTCTTTAATCAAACGTAATTCAGTTCTCAAAATTACCTGCTATCTTCTAACTAAACTACCAATATTTATGTAAATTCATATTTTTGCGAATAATTGGACAAATAAATGTTTGCTTTTCTTACTAAATGCTATAATATTTATCACGAGCAAACACCGATTCGATATACTTCTGTACGTTCACACCTTTATATCCTTCAATTTCCCATAAATGCGTTCTACACAGTCTTATATTATTACGGCACAACAAACTTCTGGATAATGTTTTGAACAATATAATTTAATAGGCGAAATTTCGAAGGATTTGAAACGACAGAACGCGAGCATGAAACAATTAAGAATTATTACGCTATTACCTGGATTGGATGGGATAACAGAGAATCACGAGCGAGGGGAGGGAGAGGGCCGAGTACGAAAATTTCATCTGCCGATAATTTTGTTCTTTTTGTAAAAATGCAGTTAGGTACAGAAGGAGAGAGAGAGAGAGAGAGAGAGTTCATTAGCTTGTCAGAAATTTGCATATAAAACGACGTCCTCATCAGATACGGTTATGAGAGGCAAACTTTCACTTTATAACAGCAACTGTTCCTTCTTGCACGCTGCATAATTTATGTATCTTGTTCAGGCTCTGTGTGTTCTGCACGATAGAATCGGCCGTTTGATACGAAGCATCACGGATCAATATGACGAGCAAACATCTTTGGAAGATGTCATTAATTCTTGTGTGCGACAGCAAACGCGGCATCCCGAGCAACCGAGTTATCTTGCTCGTTGGTTGATTATTAAAATTATCGCGAACCGAGAACCGTGCCGTGATATTTTTTACTCGCTTTCTCGCCATGTACGCGAGACTTTGAGATAAGAAGTGAAGCAAAGTGTTTACCGAATTCGATATTGGTTAGCCAACGTGTTTGGAAAACTAGATTACTCTCCAGTGTTATGAAGAAATATTAATACACCCGAGGAATGATTCGACTCGAAAAAGAACGGTTCTCTCTCGCGTGTTCAGAATCTTTTTTTCAAACAGATTAAACTGGTATATTCGAAACGGGCAAATCGAGCAACACTCTTTCATATTCTGAACCCACAAAATTGCTTTCATATCTGCAGAGGCAATAACCACTTGATAAAATCAGTTACAGTGGTTCGATGAAAAAAGTTGTACAAGTACCATTTTTTTTTCTTTTTCTTTTTTTTGGAAAAATGAGACGAGTATAGAAAACGAGAGAAGAAAATAGAAAATTCCTGTTTACGTACAGGGTGTCATTATTCTTTTGTATTGTCTC
This sequence comes from Tetragonula carbonaria, assembly GCA_032399595.1. NCBI lineage: Eukaryota > Metazoa > Arthropoda > Insecta > Hymenoptera > Apidae > Tetragonula > Tetragonula carbonaria. Next base: position 11,771,770 of record JAUCRC010000002.1, read on the forward strand.
GTGCCTTTAATGCCTCGGACTATACAGAGTTTTCTATTGGAGTTCAACTTTTCTACAGTTCCCTAGTTTTCTCAAATGAAAGATTGCGTCGTTTGTACGATTCCTCTGAGCCGTTCAGTTTTTCTCTAAATCGACGCAATTGTTTATATTATTATTGACAGACAACTATGTTGCAATCCTATTCGCTTCATTTACTACTCATCCACATTTTATCATATATGAAATATTTACTTTATTAAAAAAAATCCAACTATTATTTAACCAGTAAAACAAATAAACAATCAACTAACCAACTTTTCAATCTTCCGTTCTCTTTATTTGACCAATCAAACAAACAAACAACTAATCAATTTTTCTAATCTTCTTAATTTTTATCACGATTGACACTGTAACGTTACATGTGTCGAATAACATACTCATCTCAAAAATACTTCATCGCAATCGGAAGAAACTTCCTTCGAGCATTGCAAAAAAGAAAAAACTCGATCAAATCTATCCTATCATAAACAATATAATGAACAACCAACCAGCCAATTTTTTAATCTTCTTAATTTTTACCTGATACACTGATTTTTTACACTGATACGAACATTACATCTGTGAAATGTAACTCACAACATGCTCATCTCGAAAATATTTTATCGCAATTGAGAAAAACTTGCCTCCAAAATTGCAAGGAAACCGATCGAATCAAACGTAATCCATGAATCCAAACCAACGGCCGTACAGAACTCGGAGCGTTTAGTTAAAAGCTGGTCCTAAGACTCGTCTAGTGATACACGTCGTCGGTTCCGTTTTTCAATGTCTTCGTCCCGTGCCGGGCTATCCGTAACAGAGGATAAAACTGGATCTCCAGTTCCAGTCCGTTCGTGACGTCCGTTCCATTTCCCGATCGCTGTCCGAAACAATTGGACAATTACTTCAAGACTTCATATCGTATTTCCTGAAAGTCGGACTCCGGCGCGAAAAGAAACGTGGACAGGACAAAGGAGAATCCCGGGCCGAAAGAAGGTATCTCTCGCAGCGTAACTAGCCGAAACGATGGGTTTCCACTCGATGGCGACTCGGAGGAGGCCCGATAAGGAAAAAGGGGAGAGCAATAGAGGAATTTCCACGTGGCCGACATACGAGAGAGGCTCGACCTCGTATCGCGAAACTAGATTCCCCGAGATTCTCACGATCCTATTGAAGACAACAGCTTTGTCAACCGTCACTGGGTCATATGCAAATCCATAATCAGCGCGCGTATTAGCACGCGCGCGAGCGCGTCTTCCTGCAATTTTAAAGGCATTCCGCTGCGAGGCGTGACCCCCCCCCCCTTCCCCGCCCCGGTGTGAATCAATAGAAGATCCCGAGCATGGGATGATTCGGTTTCGCCGACTCGTTCCGGAGCATCCTCTGTCTCCTGGTATTTCATTCACCCCCCAATGAGGACACATCGGTTGGAATAGCTACAGGCAATCCATTCGAGGGGATGAAATAACTCTCCGCGAAATAGAGGAACGATACTGTGAACGATTTGGTCCCTTCGTTTTCAGCGAAGATGTTCTTGCAACATGCTTTTCCAAGATTTCGTCTATTCATTTCGTTCAACTCTGTATCCTTAATCTCTTGATTCGACGAAGAAATTTAGAAGGATTGAAAATTGGAACTCGTGTATAGAGAAAGAGAGAGAGAGAGAGATAGAGAGAGTTCATTCAGTTTATGAAATTAGGAAATGTAGAGTTAATGATATCAAACCTTTAGAAGTGAAAAGTTCAAACAGTTTCATTTCTCTAAATATTACATAGAGCAGTTTGAATATATTTAATAACCTCCAATAATTTCTCTTCCAACTTTCTCCTTGCATTAATTGACAACGTGTGTACCCTTGAAGGGAACATTCAATCTAGAATCGAAACAAAAAGTGCAACTTTGATGGCAATAACTTTACCATATCCTCCGTACCATATCCTCGTCTCGTACTTTCAGACTGTACCTTCGCATTTACCTTGCAGTTTGTTTAATCAAAGAAAAAAAAAAAGAAAGGAACTGCCGGGCAGAGATACGGCCCCCTCCGGTTTAACAAGTGTATGCCTAGATCGCCAAGACGAAACGCCCCGGTAATTAATTTTTCCCTCCTTCTCTGCGTCCCTCGCGACCGCCTCGGGCGCAACACGTCGCGAACGAGATCAAAATGCAAATTATCCCGACAAATACGTTATCCGCGCGGCGTATCTCTTCGTTAAGGAAATAAAACGGACGACAGAGTTTGCATTTATCTCGAAGACTTCGCGAAGAGAAGACCGAGAAGACCAAGAGGTTAATACCATTAACCCGCGAGAAAGAAAAAAAAGGAAGAGAGTCAGTGTGGAACTCAAAGTGCAATTAAAACGATTGGAATTTCTTCTTTTTTTTCTTTTTTCTTTTTGCGAAATGGAGAAGAAGAGCCTAAATGATAATTCAAACATTCACCGACGAATGGCGGCGTTCCCGATTTTTTTTTTATTCGCTCTCCGTTTCACCTTTTGCCGATGGGATTCGGTCTTCATCTCTCTCGCCGGCCAAGTACCTTTCTCTCGCGGAAGTGTGTTTTACTTTTGGAAAACGTGTGTTACCGCCGACAGCTTGAAATGTTGGCAATACACTTACGTTCCCTGTTTCTCCGCCGAATGCGAGATGCCCCGCCCGTTATTCATTTTAATGCGTTTAAAACGCGTTTAATCTTGTGGTGCAATGAATCCGTGAATAATTTAGATGAATAACCTCGCCGCGTTTTCCGCGAGCAACGGTCTCTTTAAACAACCGGACCGTAATTTTCAAGTACGGAGAAATTCCACGCGTATGTCGTCCGGAGTTGAGCCAAGAACGTACACGCAATTCTCATAAAATCCCGCGTTTCTCGATAAAATGATTTCGAATGTTAAACAGGGCACTGCAACTGATTCTTCTCAGTGTGCTGGAAAATCATTATTGCTTAATGAGAGGATACATTTTAATAAAAAGAATTAAACGGTGATTTTAGTAGGAAAAAAGAAATTTCTATCGTCTATAAAGAAATTCTACTTTAATAGCAGCGAATGTATCAACTTGTCGAGCAATTCTAAAGAAGACTTAAACAACCGATAAATTACCTTTCAATGGCATGTGATTTACGCGCCATATTGTAAAATATAAATTCGTATTTTTATTGATACGCAACCAAGGAACTGAATTTCGATAGAATCATCGAATACATAGTACTCTGAATATAGTGAATCAACTACGATTGACAATTTTTATTTAGTAGTACGTTATGAGATATTTTTAAATTCACATTTTTATTGAAGCAATTAAAAAACTCATTTTTGATAGATCCATCGAATACACACACACACACACACACACACACACACACAATTCTTACATTTTCAATATATATATATTTATTTATTTATTTATTTATTTATTTATTTATTTATTTATTTATTTATTTATTTATTTATTTATTTATTTATTTATTTATTTATTTATTTATTTATATTTATATATATGAAGAATACAACAATCGACCGAATAAATAGAAGTGTAAAGAATTTTATATATATATACATTATTATACAATTATATATATACATTATATATATATATACATTATGTGTGTATATATATATATATATATATATATATATATACACACACACACAATTCTCTACACTTCTCTATCTATTCGATTGATTCTTGCATTCTTCAACTTACTCGAATACAACGGAGACAAGCTGGCCAAGAAACACAGAAAACGTCCTCCTCAGCTTATCCTCTTTAAAATGAATTTACGACCAAGCCTGACCACTTCTTTGTTAATCACCCGTTTTAACGAGTAGTACACGCCTCAACTCGTTACTCAATCTTTCCGTCCGATCGATGTATTTGCAGCCGGTACGCAACGCATAATGGTGAACACGCGTTTCACAGGTGTTGCATTAACCGAGTCGCCGCTAATGCTTCAACCGGACGCTCGCCGGCCATCGATTAATTAAAACGCAAATATCCAGGGAACAGGACGAGGTCCTTTCGCGCTCCTCGCACTCGATCGACTCGAGAGGAGAGAACGCAGAACAAAAAGCAGAACAGCAGCTCCGGCAATGGTAGTTTACTTAATTAAAGCGGGAACAAGCTGGTCCCCGGGCTTTAATTTCGCCCCCAAGACGGCGAGGCAAAGTACCAGGCCGGGAAATTCCCCCTTGGAAACCGGTTTCCTTCCTTTCTTAGAACTGTGCGGTCAAGCGAATCGCACTTAGCGAGTTTCAGCCCGCAAATGTCACCGAGCCGGAGCTCTCCGAGAACCAAGCGGAACGCGCGCGTATTCGTTAACGAGAATTCTCGTGAAGTTGAACTTCTTTGGATAGCCTCGCGTTTATCATGTGGCAATAATTACCAAGTGCCTGCAGACGCGAAATATCGAAATACATATACGCGTCGTGTCGGAGGGTAGAGATTCTCTAATCTTTTCGATTCGAAGGTTCTCAGTCACCTTGACAGAACCTGAAAGTTTGCCACCCTCTCCGTGTAGCCAGATCCAATTTTTCCTTAAACATTCGCTGTGTGTGTTAAACCCTTTATATTTTGTACGACGAGTCATCAAAGAAATGCTTTTCAGCAGGTAAGACAGCTGGTCGTGGAATTTTTGAAAGTATTCTTCGATCGTAGATTTAAGCGTGAAGATCGTATTCTCGGATTTATGTACTTTTATTCTCATTTCAGTAAGCTTTTGGTAAGTTAGCTCCGTAGTTAAAAATGTTAAAAGAACACTCACGACCAATTATCGATTGCGTACCTTTGCGTACATCCTTTGGAGTTCGAAGGAAGATGATTAATTTTTGATTTGCACTATCTTTATTCTCCAATAAGCCTGATGGCTTCTACTAGATTCGAAAAGCTTGGCTTCGTCTGAATAACGAAGGTACTGACGACTCAATTCGTAAGTCAAACATTGACTGACGTTTCGATCTTGCTTTAATTAAAATGTTTAAGTCTGTGTTCTTGTCTGTGACTTGTATTTTTATGTTCAAAAAATCACTCTTAAAATTACTCTGTGTTCTCGTATTTTTCTCAAACTTTTCTCCTTTGTAACGAGCCTTCCAAAGGACTGTGAGGAGTTATAAAGCGAGGTATGTGTTAAGACCAATCAAAAGATATGAAGAAAAGTTTTCAAAATTTCCCATCGCTGCTCGTGAGAGTGACTCGAATAAAATGGCATTTCTCTGGAAATGGTTATCTTCTGAAAACTATCTTGTTGCCTGCATAATCCTTCGAATACGCACGTATTTATGACACGGCAATTCTATAGTGCAGAAGACCTCATCGCGCCTGTGTTTGACTAAATTTATGGGGCTTGACTAAATTTATTAAATTTATCTAGTGTGTCTAGTTTTCTAAGCTACACCTGCGTGTTCTACGCACAAATGTTTTAGAAATTTCTAATAATATATAACACGCTGGATTTGCAGTACATCCATGTCATAAGTGGTACATAAGTTAGTCCTAACACTAGGATTTCCCAAGCTTATTCGGAATCCGGCTCGGTTATGAACCTAAAGCTAAAAAATCTAAATAGAACAATCTCGAAATCGACTCTTTGCTAACATACGCGAGACTGTTTTTTTATCGCAAATGACAACAGCAAGATGGAAAAAAAGTCGAACGAAATAACGTGGCATTAGTAAGAGGGAACAGCGCGGATAATAGGTGAAATATTTCGCGAGATACTTGGAATTGTTCGATTACGAACGTTGTACGAATAATTACTCCGTTGGAGAAAGTTCAGACTTCCTGGCAGCAAGTAGTTCAACTGCTACAGTAGAATTAAATGAGACAAATCAGACGCATTCGACATTCGTCTACTCGTCGCACTCAAGGATGCTACCGTGTTGAATAATTTATTGAAATTGTATATTTCAACCTATGGAAAGTAGATTCAGACAATGCAAGTCAACTTATTCCACTCATTACATGATTCTCTTGGGTGATACGAAATATATCAAAGCTCGAAGCGCTAGTATCTCTGAAATAAATACACTCAAATCTCGAAGTGAATACTATAATATTAAAAGTGATTCTCTTGGGTGATACTTTCAATCAACTCGACACGCAACAAGTATCTCTGAAATAAAATACTCAACTCTCGAAGCAAATACTTTAATACTCCAATGCTAAAAGTGGAATCAGGCGTCAACTTATTCTACTTGCTACACGATTCTCTTGGATGATACTTTTAATCACCTAGACACGCAAGTATCTATGAAATAAAATACTCAACTCTCGAAGCAAATACTTTAATACTCTAATTCTAAAAGTGAGATCAGGCATTAATTTATTCTACTCGCTATATGATTCTCTTCGGTGATATTTTTAAACCACGAAAAATATCACTCAGCACGCAAATATCTCTAAAATAAAATACTCAGTTCTCGAAGTGAATACTTTAATACTCCAATGCTAAAAGTGGAATCAGGCGTTAATTTATTCTACTCGCTATATGATTCTCTTGGATGATACTTTTAATCACCTAGATACGCAAGTATCTATGAAATAAAATATTCAACTCTCGAGGTAAATACAGTATTCAGCACTACACTAAAGAAAGTGGAATCAGGCGATATGAAGCAGACAGGCTCGTTATTCGCCCCTCGCTCTCTCTACTTCTGCAATTTTCCTTGGAAAAAAATGTGCCTAAACAACGCAACAAGTGATATGCAAATTTCCTTCGTGCTGCAACTCTTGAAGCAAACTGGAACGATATTAGTCGGACAGGCTCGCTGTCCCGTTCTACGCAACTTCTACCGGCAAAGTGCTTTCATTCACCCGCCCGAGAGATGCCTTTAATCTACGAGAAGTGTCAAATTGAGTAAAAAGTATAGAAAAATCATTTAACTCTCCCCGGCTCGAGAAAGAGCGTAACGCGATATTACACGACGGGAATTTCGATCGTCCGTTGATTCGAAGCTAACAGGCGGAAGTATCGCGAGAGGGGGAAGGGAGGGCAAGACGAGGTCAAAGGTCCTAGCGAGAAACAGAAATCCTTACGGCGCGCAAAGTAAATTCCGCCGTTACGACGCTCTCTGGCAATCTGGCGCGAGCGCAAATGAGAAAAGTTGGCGGAGTTACTTTTCTTTTTTTTTCTTTTTTTTTTTCGCCGCGACGCCCGTAAATACACGCAACCGGCCGACAGTATGAAGATTATGCGTCGCACAGTCGGCTTCCTTCTCCGCGAAGGGGAAGATGTTTACCACGCCGGGCGAGGGCACGTCTGAACGTGGCAAAGTGAGAAAAAGTGCACGAGCACGATTGTTCGAGAGAAGTAGCTGCGAAAAAAAAAGGGAAACAGCGGTGGAAAGCGATTTCATTAATTCGACAGTCGTCATCAGCCAGGGACCGTGTGCTTCGTTCGGCACGTGTCCGCGCAAAGAATCGTCGCGAGGACGAAAGTCGTACAAACGTAAGAAGAAAAGGAACGAAGGTTGAGAACTACTCGAGGTGTGTCACGGATAGCGACACGATTACCTCGGTGTAGGTGAGCGCAGCAGTTACAGACTAAGTGAAGCTAAACATCTCTTAAACAACTCGGCCATAAATCCAGCCGGAAGATTAAGACACCTTCTGCTATTTCCCCTTGCTTCTAAATACTCCCCACCCCCTGGCCGTTTTAGCGTATGCCTCCGTCGTCGGAGACACAAATTGGTAGCTGGTGGAAGCTTGTGGCTTTCCATCTCTTTCCATCTCGCGATTCCCTGGTTTCATTGCTCTCCTATCCCCCTTTTTACCCGGTCACCCGTTTCCCCCGGGAGAGCGGGCACACGCCCGTTATCCGTTCGCTCGCTCGTTCCATCTCTGTTTGCTCTTGCCAGCGACGATATAACTCACGTCGTTCCGTCTTACTCGCACTATCTCTCACTACTTAGAAGAAACAGGTAGCTGTAGGTGGGTGTAACACGCTGGATGTAACTAACGACGCCTGATTATTGCGGCCGGAAGATAAATTCACTTAATTTCACCCCGAGGCCCAGTTATGTTCCGCGTGGATATCGTTCCCGGCGCTCGTGGACTACGCAGGCTATACTTGTTACGTACGACGAGGCAATCCGTGCGTTCGTGGGAAACATCCTGGCTGGCTCTGGCAGATCAAACATTCCCGCTCGACGTCTCCAACGACGTTTTCCACCTAATGAAACGCTTGGTCTGTTTCCACGCTTCCAATTTACGGCGGCGAGGGATAGAAGCGCAACGAAATGGAAACCAAGCTATCAACGCGAACGAAGAAAAACTGGTCCATCCCGACTACGCACTTTACGGATATTCCCGCTTCGTTCGCAGGGAACTCCTCTGACGTAAGAAATTGTGTTCCATGGAAGGCCGTATTTTGATAAGTACGATTTTCCTCGGAAACACGCGTTTCGCCGGACATGATCTTCACTGGTGTAAATCGAGGAAAGGTGTTCGAACGATTTTTCTGATAAATTTTAGTTTTGTTAAAATTTAGGTTGGTCAAAAGGTAACTGCGTCTTTTTTTTTTATTTTCTTTGTGATTTACAAATGAAAGGCGAATTTTTCACGAGAAGGAGAAATTGTATTGAACAATATAGCGAACATTTGATTCCACTACCTTCTGCTGTCTGCAAGTGCAAAAAAGAAAGTTCCAAGAACCGATTTGTTGATCGTCGTCAACAATGAAATTCTGACAATGCCTGTCTTTGAAGATTTGTTCATCATATACACCAGATAATTTTCTTATAAACTTTAAAAGAACAGCGTTTTTTCCCCTTTCGGAAGGGAACACGGAAAAATATGTTCCCTTTTAATTTTGAAATCGACGCTAAACAAACGATTGTTAACGAAATCGTGCATTTTCTTTTTCTAAAACAATCAGGTATCAGATTATGCAATGAATCTGCGATTTGAAACGGAGTTAGTTACATACACGTCCATCTATCCAAAAAAAAAGAGAACAATTACTTTTTGGTATAATGATGTTCAGAATGATATTATAAATATTAAAGATTGGATTTTTAAAAGTCAACGTACGGAAACAGAATTAGCGTTTGTAGTTGTCAAATTTTAATTAGTGATCTTTAGATTTAGACTTATTTTTAGACTTGATATGGAATATAAAATAAGTCTAATCTCTTTTAGAACTTATTTTTACATTAGATACATATAAAGTGGGCCAAAAGTTTTTTTTTAACCAAACATCAAAATATAAGGAAAAACTAATTTTATTAATTTTAAGTTAAATTTAAGTTCAAACGAAAAAAAAAATTTTTTAAAAAATATTTAATAAAAAAAATTACGGATTTATTTTAGTAGGAAGTGATTTTTGGCCCATCCTGTACGATATAATACGAAATAATATTTTGATACGCTAGAACAAAATTGATATATTAGAGAGATATAAATATCAATTTTACATATTACAGTATAAAATGTTATTTTGCTGTCAATCAATCAGTAACTGTATCAGTAAAACTTCAAAGGATACAACGACGAATAAGCGGCGCTGCCTAATTTCCTGAACGCATAAAATCGTCCCTCAAATCACATCGACTCTGAACGTGAGTTCCCACTTTACAATAGGGCATCGACATTCGCACGCCATCGAGGTTCGAGTCTCAATTATTTCGTTTCTTTCGGACAAACTGCTTTGGTACAAATAGAGTGGCTGGTGAATTCAATAAGGAAGCCGAGGATACGGGGAAAAAACGGCGGGAAAAGAAGGAAGAAAGAAAGTGGCCGATCGAAGGGGGCGAGTCTCCTTTTCACCTGATCGGTCGTCCGACGTGCATCGATTTTCCTTCAAAGCGCATTAAAGGTATTCGAATACACTTTCCACGCCGATGAGTAGCCACGCCGAGGTGATGGGCTATTGAAAGCTGCTTCTTGCAAAGTATGGCAAAGTGCTGGCTCCGGCCCCCCGGATCAATGAAAGTAAACTCCTCGCGACGTTTAATTAAAGTCTCGGGGCGAAATTATTTCTGCCGTCGTTGTTTCTTTTTTCTTTTTCTTTTTTTTTTCCATCGGTCTTCTGATCGGTTTCGTTTGTTACTCGTTCGCTCTCGCGAAAATTAAAATCTCTCGCCGTTAATGTGAAAATTTATTGGCAGCCGATTAACAGCGGTGATTCGCGATCAGTCGATCGGGAAACGTTCCGACAAAAGCAAACGAATATGAAATTTTTATTAAAAGTTTCAGATGCAAGAGCGACGTTCTAAATATACGTAATAATATCGAGCATTGGTAAAGATGTATTTCCGAAGTCTCGACACATTCGTTACAAGCCAAGATTCCTTCGAGACAAAGTTTTCGATTACAAAGACAATTTCTGATATTGAAGAAAGGAATAGCTAACTTTCGTAACTGTAAAAACAGCCTTGAAATTTTTTATTCGTACGAGCTAGAAAGTACAACACGATACGATCGAACGGTCAAACTTATAAAACTTATCGTTACAATTTGATTTTTAATTCTGATCGTAGTCCGAGCTCGATTCGAACTGTTACAATTACTTCCTTGTTCTAATTGTGAGTAACCACGCGCAGTAAAAATTAAAAACATTCGGACGATTTTATACATTATACGAGAGAGACAAAGTGTAATATTTATTATGTATGATAAATAAAATATAACAAATAGATATAAATCTCGTATTTCATTTCAAATCAAATTCTGCTTTTTCATCCTTATTCGAGACTGCTTCGTCGTATTTATGAAGAACTGTGATTGGTACGGGGAGCAACGAGTCGAAAATAAACCGGCGCTATAGATTGGAAAATAATTCGGTTCTTCGGCGGAATCGTTAGCGATTTCCATCGGGGTCGTCGGCAATTGCATTCCGCAACGACAGCCAGCGATTGGTCGACGGAAGAAGACGGCGATAATCAAAGATCGATCGCCAGGAGAGAATTCGAGAAAGACAGTGCGAGGACTTCCAGTGTGCCAATAACCTGTCATCGAAACAAGCGTCTCCGTTTCCCCATTTTCCCGAGCGTGGTTCCTTCTCGAGCAAAACGTCACGTTCACGTCAGGCTTAACCTGACGCACGTTCCGACCAATACCAGCGACAAATATTTAACTAGTTGCCAGCAGTTCGTTTGATTCTCGCGTGATTCTTTTTTCCACGAAACTATCGCGTTCGAATGGAAACTTCTGCGCCGAGTATGTTACGTGCTTACACAGGGAAACTTGAATGGTTCAACGGCACCGCGCGAGGAAACTTTTCCGCAAAGTACCAATTTACGCGGCGGGATCGAAGACAGATTACCATCGTCTAACACTGGGAAAGTGTAAAATATCCGTCAGAAACGAGAAGCTTCTGTAACGCAAGCCTCCGTTTTACGTATTTTTACGAGAGTCGTTTCTACAAAAGTTTCTAACAAAAATCACAAATTATCGACATTTTGATCAGTTTGATAGTTTCAGTGTTGAATATAATTATGAGAAAACTCCTGAAAAGAAATTAACAAGCATATACGTATGATAGATCTCTCTCTAGAAGGTGAAACTTTAACTCTGAAGAAGATGGAATATTATGGAAATACAAAATTATGGAGAAAGATGATAAACGACGTGGTTACTTTTCCAAATATCAAGAAACCGCTCGACACATTTTGTAACTATAAATTTATGTAATCTATAAGACCGAGACACACAAGAAATTCGAATGGAAAGTTGAAACTCTTTAAACGTTCTAACGATTAAGCGCAACTTTGCAAACAATTTGTTGCAATCTCGATTCAAACACTGACGAAACACACAATTTCAGGAATATATACTCGCAGATATAGATATCTGTTGGCAACTCTCTTTCACTCGCCCCCCCCCTCCCCGAAAAGTCGTGCAAAAACCAGGAGAGGGAGGGGGAGAGCCAGTTGAAAAAAATCAACAACCGAAGCAGTTAAAAATAAAGTTCACTGTAACATCGCTGGTTGAAACCGTGTCGTTATTCTGCGTTTTCGGACAGCAACAATGTCGATAAATAAACGAACTGGGTCAAGAACGTTAATTGCCATCGTGACCTCATCGAAATGTAAAACAGCAACGCCGCTTGAACCGAGCTGTACACCTTCAATAGGGCGCATTGAGGAACATCGAGGTATCGCTGCGACGAAACTCATCTGCTACTCCTAAAAGTACGGTCGCATCCGTCCTGGATGTATCAGCCCTGTGATTTGTCGTGCTCACTTTGCGTCACATGCTCTTTTTGTTACCCTTATTCTTCCTCCTCGCGTCACTCTTTCTCCCTCTCTCTCTCTCTCTCTCTCTCTCTCCCGCTTTCTTTTTCAGCGCTTTCCTTGTCTCACTCACGGCAACATTTCTTTTTCCACCGACGGATACTCTCTCGTATACGAAATTCTATTTATATGATAAAACTCTGTTACACCTTCTCGTTCAATGAGAGATTTGCGAACGAAAATATTCAAAGACGATATATACACACGTACAGTGTGCAGCAGTTGACGACAGTGTTTCGATATTTATATTTTAAAAATATTTTTTCGTGAAAAGACACGAGTGACACGATCAGAGTCTTTTTGCACTGATTCACGTTTTTTTTCGTGTGCTTGATTAAACTTGAGTAGAATCTAAGTAGAAATTTAGTTTGTCCTTTAACTTTAACTTTGTGCATTTCGACTAGTTCACACGCAACTTTGTTCACTTTTGCCATACCAAATCTCCTATGAATTCAATCAAGTTATTCGAAACAATTCGCAAAGTGTGCATAACTGTCTCAAGTATAATTAAATATATTTTCTTCGTCCCAGCAAAATATACAATGAATGACTTCGTATAATAAAAAGCGAACCACCGTGTACACGATACGAAATGAATTAGTTAAAAGCTGGTATCCTCGGAATAGTTTTCTATTTTCTTTTTTTTTTCTTTTTTTTTTATGTCTCGCAATTCAACAAAGCTTTCCGCGTAATAAATGAGAACTCGCTGGTCCGACTACCCCCGGGGTAAAAGTAAATATCCTCATTTTTTAAATGGAATAACGCTTTTGCGCTTTTAGATAAAGGAACGACCTTTATACGCGGGCATTTTTCCATATTTTACATTTACCGAGACGACACGAAGAAAAATAGCCTCCTCCCGCAACGAAACATTGAAAAAAATTCTTCTACTTACTTCATTCCAATTTCTTCGCCTCTGCAAACAGGCTTCAGGAAGGGAGAAAAGAACTATCGATATTCAAGTTTATATAACGTCACAGAATACGAAAGTTCTCGTACTATTTGCATATCGCATTTTGTTTCTGGATCAAACAACCAAACTTTGTCGGTCTAGTGTGCAAATGTAATCATTTGCTACATGGTCGAAGCTTCGTGAAAAAATTTTTGAAATAAAAATTAAAGTACGAAGGAAACGAGAGATCAACATACCGTAAGGATCAAATGTGAAGTAATATTTATTAAATAACGATAGATAATTAACACAGATTAACAACTAATATACGCGGATATAACTCGAGTAAACTTTTTTTTAACAACTCTTTTTCACCACCCAATCGATATTCTCCTTTTTCAAAAAGAAAAACTCCATTTATACTTTCTTTCTTTTTCACGCATCTCTTCACATCACATTCTGTTGCAACTAAATGCAACTACAACTGCAGATTATGGCTTAACAACAACCTACGATACTCAAGGAGTTTCAAAACTCAAAGAGTTTTCAAAGGATTTGTTGCTCTGATGAAGCTCGTTTCGATTTTGCTTGATTTCGACTTGAATCAATCTGATAATGTGGGATATCGTGTCATCTGCGCACAAAAAACGTCCAATCCAGAACGAAATCAAAACGATATTAGCCGAAATACTCTCCACTTATTCAACGACCCACGCGTCTACGTAATATTTATACATATTTTTTTTCCTGTACCTGTATAGAGTATTCGTACGAGAAAAATCACCTTCGTACAAGAGATATTCTCTAAGCTAGGAACGAAGAGAGAAAGCAAAAAGCAGCTGAGCACACAGAGAGACTCGAGCTAAAATACCGTTCGGATACCGTTTGGAACATCGCGCGATTTCTCGATCAATCGTCACGATCGTCCTCCCATTGTCTCGAATCCATCGAACTTCCCTAAAACTTTGTTCGGAAACTGGCCCCGGCTCGGTTTTCGATGTAAAAACTTCGCCGGCACAAACCCCGTCCCCCTGCCTCTCAGTCCATCGATTTTTCACGCTTTTCCCTCTTCCGGCTGTAACACGGCCGACAGTCTCCATGAATCTACAGCTTTCACTAATACACCACTGTGTACATACGTGCAGGCGTGCGCCAGCGTGTTCACAAAGTCGGATTAGCCCAAGAAAATATTATGCTCGCCCACACACAGCGACGAGCATTTCCATTCTCGCCGAGTTGGACAAAGCAGAAAGAAAGAGAGAGAGAGAGTGTGTAGCGTTTCTCGGTTAAATCGCGAGCCTCGTGAGTTCCTGTCACCTTTATCGCGAAAAATCGGCGTGCGTATTACCCCGCGATTTGTCACGCTCGTTTTACTACCGTCCCTCTCACATCCCTTCTTTCGTTTCTTGTTTTCTCCCCTTGTGTCCTTCTTCCACTTTTCCTCACATCCTCCCGTGAAAGCAGAGAGAACGCTTTGTTCGCTTATCACATCTGTGATACGCTCCCCCGCGAGCTGATCCGAGGATCGAGCGGAAACAGCTCGACGTAATATAATACAGCTGCTATATTCTCGATAAACATTCTCGAGAGAATCACGTGTTATCCTTTGTCTGTAGTTGAAGAATATTGGGTAAAATTCAATAGCAGTAGATAACTAAAATAGCGGCAGCTATCAATCACTCAGTGGCAAGAGGAATGCAACGCTAATCAATTATCGAAAGTTCTGATGAAAAGTAGCGAGTTGATTAGTTTCGATTTTTCTGATTTATTTATACAGTGCCAGTGCGCGGCAGTGTTTCACGAGTTCACGGTATGATCTACGTGACAGTCTAACAAATTTCTCGAGTTTGTACCTCGCTTGAGCGAATCGATTCGATAAAAATCCAATCCATCAGCGAGTTGTTTTCGCCTAACGAAACCCCCGAGACTCTGTGTGGAAAATTTCTGACACTTTTCTCATGTTTTCTGCAAAATGTTCCTTCTATTTGCCCTTGTAAAGTTCTTAAACTTCAACTATTAAGATATCGAGAGAGAAAAAGCAAGAGATAGGAAGAGAAATTACAAAGAGAAATTTAAAAAAAAAATGAAGTTTCGAAAAACATGACGCGGCAGACGTAATTTCTACTTTTTTTAATTGCAAATGAAAAGCGTCTTATCATCGGCATCGGATGATCAACAAAGTTAAAATGAAACACGCCGCCCGTGCAACGAAAGTTTAATTTAATTTCCCCGGCTTACGTCTCTCTCTCTCTCTCTTTCTCTCGAAAAATTCAATTTCAAATCCTACTACATTTCTCCCCGAGAACTCCAATATGATCTATACCACTCCCGGCGCAATAAATCTACCAAAGCTTCGACACATTTTCCTGGATATCGTATATTGCCACGGATACGTAGGTATCCACGAGCCTGACCATCTGTAAGACGTTCTTCGGAAAAAAAAATACACAAGATGTCTCTCTCAAAATGAGATTCGCGAGAACAGCATCGCATTGATACGTTGCACTGGCATCAAACAATGAAACAATGGGTGAAACGTTGTTGAAACAGAACAGTTGTTAGAATTGAAATATTCTTTTTTTCTTCTTTTTTTTTCATCAAAGTGTAAATATCTTTGCAAGATCCGCAGGATTTTTCAAAAAGGTACCTTATCTCGGTTGAATTTTCTAGTGATTTTAACATTATCACTCAATAATATAATATAGTAGTACGTGTTTCCTGTTATCTTTTATCACCGAACGATAATAATAACTTTTTTCGTTCCTCGTCGAAATATCAAGACTCCACATTCACGTTTTATTTTGTTAATCTTTTAATTTCAAACATTGAAGTTGGAATTTAAATTTCAACTAAGCTCTAAACGAAGAAATGAAATGTCAAACAAATATTCATCGAATTGACATATTCTGCTTGGAGAAGTTCTGCCTCTTCCACGAGCTTCGTTACCAGCGATAAACAGTAATAATTAATAATAATTAATAATAATTAATAATTAATAAACGTATTACGAAATCCTAAATTAATTAACCTACTTTAAAGCGCACACCAGACGCTCGTTAGCTTTCGCGGAACATATAAGGATGCCGTGCATTCTCCTCGTCTATTACACGCACATTCCGGCCTTTGTTCGCTCAAGCTACATGAAATCATAATGAAATTCAATATTCAATACCGAAAGCTCGATACCCGAACTGCCCAGGATCATCGATTAATAACTTCCTCTCGAGATCCCGCGAGTTTCGAAAGAGGACAACAACTCTCAAATTCAACTTGTTGATTCTTATATCTTCTTTTTTGTTTTGTTTTGTTTAATTATTCTACAAAACTGTAAAACAAAGGCATGTGTAAAGAAATACGACAACCCTGCTGTTTCGTTCAGATATCTCACTTTTTTTTTGCAATTTCCACACGACAGGATAGGAAAAATAATGCAAAGAGTCGTCAAGTTACATTAAATACGAAAATCAAATATTTATTCAAATATTTAAATGTCTATTATTATATATTTCGGACCAAGTTCGGGAAGAACAGCAAGGTCAAATAATGAAATGTTTTTATATCGAGCTTTTCAATGTGAAACGTAACGAAATCGCAAGTTTCTATCAAAGTCCTGGACGTCTCCTCGATTCTCTCAGAATAGACGTCTCTTACCACATCGAGACGAGTTTTCTTTTTTTCTGAACGTAAAGAATTCACCTACGAAAAGTGATAAGAAGCGAGACAAACTCGGGAAGAACAGCATGGTTAAATAATGAAATGTTTTTATATCGAGCCGCAGAACCGTGCTTTTCAATGTGGAACGTAACGAAATCGCAAGTTTCTATCAAAGTCCTGGACGTCTCCTCGATTCTCTCAGAATAGACGTCTCTTACCACATCGGGACGAGTTTTCTTTTTTTCTTTCTGAACGTGAAGAATTCACCTACGAAAAGTGATAAGAAGCGAGACACAATAACACCCTCGAACCCTTGTTAACGAACGAACCTGCGGGACCTGTCGTCCGAGTCTGAAAGGAACGCGGGCAAAGAAAAGCGGTGGGGCCAACTCCCAACTCTTGCATCGATATATTTTTTCCTCCTTTTTTCTTCACAATAACCGCCTAGTTAGCCATCTCTTCGGCCAGAGAACAATAGCAAAGGCGGTGGTTTATGCATCAGCAACACTTTTATTCTCTCTGGCACGGGTTACCGGGTTTGTATCAGAACGATGGACGAGGTTCATTGTACCTCGAGAAACCGAGACGTGACCTTAGGAAGAGACGTGCTCAAAGAGGGATCTAGATTGTCGAGAACTGAAAACGCCTCGGGGTTACTAGACCTCGATCATAAGTTATGTATGTGTGTAGACGTACAGTACCATTCGCGAGTCGCGAGGCAACGCGTTTAGTTCATTTAGGACGCGCGCGAGTGGATTTTTGTGCAAATTCATATCCCTTGGAATGCGATGAAGGGGGGGGGGAGGGGGAAGAAAAGTACAAATTTGCACATGTTAGAAAATTGTATCATAGAAAGCAATGAAAAAATTTACTTTACTTTGTAAATTTTCTCGTATCGTGCGTATCGTACGCAATCCCGCGTGTTAAAATTTCCTAGAAATTCAACCTTGAATTGTAACAGGATGATAAAAATAAAACGAGAACAAGGGATAACAAATGCAACCTAATTACAACAGAATGATGAAAACGAAATAAAACGAGAACAAAGAATAAAATTTAAAGTTCCGTTCTATTCTTCGCAATTTTTAAACTGATACGCATATGCTCTCGTGTATTCTAATGAAATTACGAAAACAGATCTATATAAATCATATTGGACACGCAAGTTCCACGCGAATCAACGCCGGCCAATTAGCCGACGGAGGGGAACAAAACGTTTAGAGGAAAACGTTCGTCGATAGACTTCCGAAAAAAACAAAAAAAAAACAGAGAAATAAAACTCGAATCACGATGTAACAACTGGACGAAACGATTCCCCGTGTTCCAGGGCAGATTCAAGCGTGGAACTAGAAACCCAGATCCTACTAATCACACACCGGAGCGGTGTTTCAACAACGTCAACGACGACAGACGAAAAAGAAAGGAAAAATGAAAGGAAAAAGAAAGGAAAGAGAAGAGAAAGGGAGACGAAGAGCGCCTGGTTACAATTGGAACAAACTGAGCCTGGATACGCGATAAGAACCGACAGAAACAGAACAGGACCGAAAACGGAGCAGCGGTTGATCGGCGGGCGACCCTAACGAATCTAGGTATAAAAGAAAAAGAAGAAGAAGAAGAAAGAAAAAAGGAACGTCGAAGCCAGTTGCCACTGCCAGTTTTGCTGGTGTAGCAAACTCGTTACAAACTGGCTAAGAATCGACAATTAGGGTCGATCTGTTTTTGCAGATAGCTAGGCTCTGCTTGCGCTGTCGCTGCCACGGAAACGAAGTTCCACAAACCAAGAGAAAGCGATAGGAGGGAAGAGGAATAGAGGTGGAGAAAGAGAGAGAGAGAGAGAGAGAGAAACCTCTGGGACGGGGGTTGATTTAAGCCCCGCAGGAGGTGGTAGAAATCTTTGATAAGGCACGGCTAGCGTGAAACGCTGATTGGTCGCCCGAGGCCTCGCGTCACCGTTCAAACAATGCGCTCCGTGCTAACAATGCAATCCCGACCGAGATAAAGATATATAGAGCCCGGCAACCTATATCTGCGGGCCCGGGTAACATCGTCGGTTGTGATCTTCTTACGTCTCTCGGATATACACACAGCAAGCAGGCTGCTGTCTTCAAAGGTTCCGCGGATCCGTGTCGCGAAACAGGGCCAAACAGTCGACGAGGACGACAACTCTGTTATCACTCGTCGAACCACGATACCAACCGCCACTTTTTCATCTTCTTTGCTGCGCGATTCCGCCGCCGGAACAACTCCCGACTCGCGGCTCCTATTGTATTGTGAGAACGAATCGAGCCACACGCGGCACACGCGCGTCTAGCTTTTGTAAACGGTTTGCCTACGGGTTCGGAGCAGCTAAATTCAGAGAACGATCTCTCTCCGATCTGTGCGCGCGCGGAAATAAGATGGAACGAAGCGAGACAGGAGATCGATGAATAATTAGACGCTGTATCCTCGAATTTTTGGCCTCTCGATCCTTCTGGAAAATCATTCTGGCGAGACAGATAGAGAACAAAATTTTACGTGCGAGTGAAAAGACAGACCTCTATGCGTTTATTACGTGGAATTTAAAATAGCAGTTCAGAAGCAGAGAAATTCGTCACCATTTTTAATAGACGAAAAAAAATCTTTATTTAGACTTTTCCTTGCTCGTAGTTTGCTAATAAAGTGGCAACGAGTGAATAATTCAGCTAGCTTCGAATGTCAATGGGTCGAGCCGAACCCGCGAGATCTCCCCGAATATCCACTTTTTCAAGCGATCCTCTCCCGGTCCATCGTCTCCCGGCGAAAACGAGCGAAAAAAAAATCGCCGCTCGTTTTTCCGATCCGAGAGAGAAATGGAGTACAACTGGGTAGGCTCGGTTCAAAGAAAAAACAGAAACAAAAACACAGGGAGAGGGGAGGGAGGCAGTATCTATTTGAGGAAAATCAATTTAAAAAATTCGGGAATTCTGTTCGGGTTCGAGTTAACTCTGAACCAGTTGACATCCATCGATCCGAAATTTAATTACAATATGCAACGATCTAGTTTCCCCTGGACCCCTGGAGAAGCACGCCCGGCTGTAACCCCATCTCGCGCGTCTCGTTTCAAACACAAACTCGCCAATTAATTGTTTCACCGATATTCTCGGCGAGATACCGATAGCAGAGGCGAACGTACATCGACGATCACTGGTAACAGCGCGAACGCGCATTGGCAGCCATCAATTGATGGGAAAATAATACAAAGGCGGAAACGGCCCCTGCGAGATTTAATTTGCGTTGTAGCCGGCTACCCGGGTAATCCGACTCGCTTAACTCTCGCCATCCAATCTTTAACGTCACGTTCAACAGTCGCCTCGTCAACGAACGTTCGGCAAATTGGTGATGTAATTACGACTCTCTGCCCTGCTTGGTCAACAGGCTTACCTGCCTGTTTGGAATTGCTCGTAATGACCGATCGGACGTATATCCCGCATCTATCGCGCATTTACCAACTCCCGTGTATCTGCATACGTGTTCCCCTTCGACACATGCTTGCATCAGCCCTTCGTGCATGTACCACATGCATGGAATTACGTTGAATTCGGGCCATCAGAAACAGAAGTTTCTTTCGTTTCTCGACGATGCGTTCAGGATCAAAAGAACGAAACACTTTCGGTCAAATCTGGGTCATTTACATATACCGGTTCATACGGTACGGTTCATTTAGTAGGTTAGTATTCGTTGAATGTGTTAAAATTATTACCGAGACCCGATTATCATTTGCGACGATGTTTGAAGCAAATTCAACAACTCTCACAGAGATTCGTTTGATTCGTTATACAGAGTGGGCTAGAAATTTTCTCCCACTTATTTCTTTTTTTTTTTTAATAAAACATCGAAATATAAGAAAAAATTAATTTTATTAGTTTTAAGTTAGATTCAAGTTCAACCATGATTTTCTCGTTTCTCGTTTTAAAAATTATTCCTCACAAATGTTGACCGTCAGAGCGTCCGCACGTTAAAAAGAAAATATGTAATGAAAAAATTACAGGCTTTCGGCCCATCCTGTATTAATAACTTCTATATACATTCTTCGACCTGTTTCAAATTTTCCCAACATGATTCCAATACTTTCGCGATACCACTATAAATTCGTATTTGAATCGACTTCGATAGCCGTAATTTCGTCAACACTGTGATGCATCATATGTCAAAATCTCTATTAACCTAGGGCAAATATCAAATATCATTTGCACGAACGCTCGAACATCGATGGGGTGTGTTTCGAACGCGTTGCATCTCCTCCGAGCGCGGAATCGAGGGGGAAGAAAGGCGACGAGGGCGAAGAGGGAATAGAAGGATGGAGATGAGTTTGAATTTGGCCCGCGCCTCGTTAATTTTTCGCCCCGTGTCACTGCATTGTTTGCCCGGGAAAAAAAGAGTGTTTATTGCCCGCAGCTCGCGCGAGACCAAAGCCAACGAGAGTTGCCTCTGCGTGTGTTTTTTTTTCCCTCCACGTTTTCCTTTTTTTTCTTTTCTTTTTTTTTGTTTTCTTTCCTTTTTTCGTCAGCCTGTGCGCCCGACCGTGTGCAAGCCGCCCACACAATCACCGACTCCTCGAGCATTTCTCCCCGTTTTAATGATTCCGATCTAACAAGGCCGTCTAAGTCGCGTGTTCGCCACTGTCCGTATTATGTATTCGACGAGGGAAATGCTATTTCCAAGCGACGATACGGGCATTTCTCGAGACGACAAGACGATACGGACAGATGGAATATATCGTTTGTTTGATCGAGAAATTCTATTATACGGGGAAAATTACAGGGGGAAATACGCGATAAATTGCTTATTTCAGCTCAATAGTTGATCTTGCATTGGCGATAAAATATCTTTAGTTTTGGTTTTCGAATTAAGTTACTGTTAATTTCAGTCTGTGATCATTCTTGAAACTGATCGAAACAATCTTAGTAGGAATACCTAATTTCCCGTAGGGATTTCGTGAACACGCGTACGTATTCTCATCAGAAATTGGAATAATGAACTTTTCAATTTTGTGAAGCACCGCGGATGAAGGTCAAAGTGTTGCTATAACAAAATATTCTGACACGTGTTTTATTCCCATGACTGTTCTGACTTAAGAACGTCTAAAATAATATTAATTATTGCCGTCGAACGCTTTTTCAAGTGTGGTTCTCGCTGGATCGAACAAATTTTGTTGAAGAAAGCGATATCATGTACGAAAGCGTTAAATATATGAAGTTAACTGAAAAATATTTTGTTCAATGGAATTTTAGACTTTATTAAAGAACAATGATGATTATTATTTCATAATACACAAATATGTTTTAGTTCTTGTACTTTTTCAGAGCGTGAAATTTCTCGAAGCCACTGCTGTCATCACTATCACTATTATCTGAAGAATTCAAATTTACAGAATTTTCTTTTAGTATTTCATCGTCGTAAATACCGAACGCAAACTCGTCTTCACTGCTGCCAACATAGTTATCGTCGATAAAAATCTTCTTTTTCCTTATTTTGCGATATATTTTGAGGTTATAAAAAAAACTAGTGAAACTTATTTTGATTGTAGCAAATTTAGTAAACTTAATCAAAGCAAGACTGTGATGATATCTCTATGTCTGCGTACACATTTACTCAAATCGTTATTTATTGCAATTCCCGTAAAACGAAAAGCAAAAAAGTAACGATTTATAAAGTATACTACCCAATAGTAGCAACAAAGTATTGCCAAATTGAAAACAAACCTATTGACGAAATTATATTTCTGTCGCTTGTGCGGCGACATTCGTCCGCCAAAGGGTTAATATTTAATGCAATTTAATATCCTAGCTGTATCGTCCGATTTTCATAAGACGCAAGAAATTGTTCTCTTTTCCTTGCTGTAAATATAGCTGTCGATTATATAGATGTCCCGCGAGAGATTTAACAAGAATATAAAAGTTCGAGTAATTAGCGGTTATTAAAGTTTCCAGGCGCAATTAAAACAACAACGTTGTTTCAAACAATAAGCGTGCAAGCGGGCAATCTTGTAAATATACACCTTGTCAATAAGATGAATGAAACTTCGAGTATCCGCCGTGAAAAAAACGTCGATATCGACGTCCTTAACGAATCCTATTTATCGAGTAAAAAATAGGACGCGAGCAACCGCGTTTACCATGAAAAATAACGTTCTCAACTTTTTCTCTATCAATTTTCAATCCGCGTGATAGAGAATGAACCACCACAGAGAAATAACAGCATTTCTGCATATATATATATATATATATACGGAATATACATGGAATATAACGGCTTCAATTTTTACATAAACATCTCCCCTCGAAACTCATTCGAAACGCAACGGTGTTAAATATTTCACGACCAGTGAAATAACGGAGCCAACGGCTTCGTTAAATATATCATCGGAGACAAGTAGATAAAATCGCCGAACGCGACGCGAGAATGTCGCGAAACACGACGTGTTTGGTTTTGGTGCATTAATTAAACAGCGTTGCGAGATGCTCGATAACTTTTAAACGCTTGCTCGTTTTTTTTTATTATTGTATAACATAAATGACAAAGCGCGCTTCGCAGTACACGTGGCAAGTAATAAAATGTATCACCCTGTGTATTTTATAACAGGCAGCTTAAATTTATAACTTGCTAATTCCCAAAGAAAAAAAAAACAAGTAAGCTTAAAAATGCAAGTACGCAGGAGAAAAAAGAAAAGGAAATAAAACTTGACGAAACATCAGAAGCAACGGGAAGGGAGAATCTCGTCCCTTCGGTTTCGAAATTATTGACTGCGAGTCAACGAAAGCGTCTTGATGTCTACAAACAGCAATGTACATCCTCGTTTCGTGATACGTTTGCATTTCTACCCCAACTGCGGATCGAATGTTCAGACGCGTGTCGTCGAACAAGTATACTTCGATTCGAAGGGGGAGGAGTCATTGTGTGTCACGCACCCTTCACAAGGGTCAGACGCACGTGACGTCACGTACACGACTGTACGAAATTCCTGCGTGAATCCCTTCGTTTGGACTCTCATGGACGCGAAAGAGAGAAGAGGGTCTTGAAAAACTAGACGTTCCATCAAGGAGATTATCCCGGCCCGGTATATCGAATCACGGAGTACCGAGAGTAATACGAGAACCGAGTGCAGAAACAGTACAAGAAAAAAAGAAAGAAAGAAAAGTGTTCGTTTGTTCTGGGTCAGGCTCGATCGTTTGAATTGTAGATTGAACCTGTTCGCCGAGGATAAAAATGATAAGAGATCGTACAGACCAGGTAGGGACCACATAATCTATCCGGAATAATCACGACCTAATCAGGTGTTATCCGACGAAGATTAAATTATATCGTCCATCGAACCCGGAAGAGAGCAGAAAAGCGGGAGAATATTTAATCGAGAGGAGGAAAGATAGAGAGAGAGAGCGCGCGCGAGGAGAGACGTGAAAACTCGAGGCGCTCTGCTGCTGTAACTCGCTTTCCCGCTAAACTTATCGACGAGAATTAGCGTTACTTCCGCGACAATGGCCGAGTGATGTGGTATTCGAACAGCAAGTTCCCTCCTCCACCTCGAAAATCACTTTGCAAACTGTAACAACGTTATCGCTAATTGCCACCTTGCATTCGAAATGTCAACGTTTCCTTCCCTTCGTCTCGCGCGCCGAAACGCTGCAGCGGGGCAAGGAAGAGAAAAGAAGCGGAAAGTTCGTTAACGACTTGAAAGAGCTATTCTCGAATCTAAGTTGAATGTGAATGACTTTAAAGCGAGAGGAAACTTTGAACCTTCGAGCGCTGCGTTGCGACCGGACTCGTTGAACCTCTTGGTCTCTTTACAGCTATTTTAATTATGTTTCACGCCGAAATAGTCCGGGCGCGAAGGGGGGGGGGGTTCCCTTCTCGTTTGATAACGAGCGTGCGCATTAACCGCGGTAAAAGGCGAAACCGGCTAACGAAACGAAAATTTCTGATTCAGAATTTTCATTCACACGCAGGTTTTTATCGAGTTCCCGATAAGGAACACACCGTTACGTTTTCTCCCCCTTTTCACTCTAACTGTTTTAACCGCCTAATTGCGATTTTAAATGGTCGCGGTGAAACGTATCGCTCGCATGTTCGCTCCCAATTAAAATCCAAGCCAAGGGGATACATTTTCAAACAAACGGCAGAGGAAATAGAACGTATTATAGCCGCGTTATAAATCAAACGAAATGAAGAACTACTGTATCTTTATCAAGCCGGCTATGCTAATCTCTTTAGTCAGCTGTTAAACTCCATTAACCAGCTTATCATCATTATCATCATCACTGTTGTTTTATTAATCCATTTGGGAAATTACTGGGGAAATTTCTTTTTTTTTTCTTTCTTTCTCTTTACGTCATCGCGTATCTAATTTCATTGCGAAACGTCGCATCAAATTTATATGTAATTTCTCAAGCACTGTTTCACAACCAACTGGTGGCTTTCTTTTAAGAACCGCGTTAAAAAACTTTCGGTACTTATTCCACGCCATAAAGCAATCTCTTTCGCTTTCCTTTATATTTAGTGGGGGAGAAAAAGGCGCAAGAAGAATAAAATAACGGACATAATTCATGATTTGACTCGCTATATTTGTAATTAATTTCTTTCGAGACTCTTTTGTCTCACCTGCGTGAACGGAGGAAATTTCTAAATGAATCTTTTCTCTCGCGATTCGTTGCAACATTAACTACCTCTGATTGATTAATTACAAAAGTTGAAACAAACGTACGTTCAACTTCACACAGTTATTATACGAAAAGCAAAGACTTACTTTCCGTAAGAAGCTCAAAGTACAGTCTTCCTGGCGAATGTTAAATGTTATACGAATATTCGAATTTCAACCGGCGCGCTGAAACGCGCGATCACGTTCGATGAAATGCTCGGTAGCAAGAGGGGAAAGAGCGAAATATTTATATTAATTCGCTGGAGAAGCCAACCGCGTGGATAATAACGAGAAGGTAGACTAAGAACTTCACCCTTCTCGCTCCGCTGTGATTACGAATTCACGCGATAAGCGTTTTATAATGCAACTCACCGTTATTAATCGCGGCGAAAGCGACGGCGCTGAGCAGCCATGCAGCCACATTGATGGCGGACATCTTCGTTTCCCTCGTTGCGAATTTCACCTCACATAATACGTGCCTCTTGAACGTTGGGACGAGCTGGAAACGAGAACAGACACATTGTATTAAACCACGTACGCGCAGTCCTAAGATATTGCAAGTCCGCTCGTGCGTTCTAAGTAATCTTTCTAAGAGCCACCGTTTTATAATGCTATCAACTTGAATACATTGTACGTCACAATGTACGTGTGTGTGTATGTGTGTACACATACGTTGTGACGTGCTATGTCACCGCTATCGTCTAGCTCTTCTTGCGGATAACGAGCAAATTTTTTTAATCAACTCAAGTTGTGGACTTGCGCCTGCACAAGTCGAGGAGAACGTGGAAAATTATCAACAGATTCACTTTTTTTTCTTTTGCCTAGTCTAGCTTCATTCGTTCCTGAAGATCGTTTCGAGAGAAAGGTGAACCCGCAATCGTGGAAATTGAATTTACATATTTATCGTCACGAAATGAAACGTGCAATTTTAATTATTGTTTAGTAGAATTAAGTTAGATATTTTAATCTTTAATAAGAGATAAAAATTCGTTGTGAGCGACGAGAGATACCGACACTATAAATTGAGCTATTTCGATAAATATTTCAAAATATTTACACGCGAGGCTATCAATTTAACCGTAATCATTTATGTCCTTTTAACGTTTAAAAAATTATCGTGTTGTCAGCGTGAAAACAGCATAGACAATCAATTTTAGCGGGCACAGAAATAACCAGTACCATTACTGGTTAACGAAGTAGGTCATAAGTTTTATATACAAACATTTTTTTATTACTTTTAAGTCTTGTACGTTCATCTACAGATCATAATATGCAATATACCACTCCAGATGCTATATTAGTATCTTCATGGAGACGTTAACGCTCGACGATCGATAAAACGATAGAAAATAACCAAGCCAAACAACATAATCGTAAAACAAACACCCAACGGAACGGGTCTTTCAGAAAAATCGAAATTTCGCTTTCACGACAAAGCTTCGACGCTTTAACTCGGTATTGTTCTTATTTAGTGGAATTTTCGCTCGTTTCGCACAGTTCGCAAAAAAAAGAGCAACTAAAAAACGTTCGAGAAAGAGAGAACGACCGGAGACGTCATAAATTTTGTCTAAGAATTTATCATGCTAGGTGCAGATGATTCTAAACTCTTCGAATTTTCACCGTCTTGCCCACGCAACCATCTTTAAGTCAAAGTTATTAAAAAAAAAAAGAAAACTGCTATCGTTTAATGCGATGTAATGATTTCAGAGAAATAAAACAAAATAATCTGCTGATTATTTTTTAAATTTTATTATTATACGAATCTTCGGATAATTTTCCACATTCGCAATAATTTGGAAGCATTTAATATAAATACAAAGAAACATTTGTATTTGTACCCGGCTGTAGTATTTGTACACTGTTTACTTCGGTCCAAGTGAAGAGCATAATTAAAACACATAGTGATAAAAAATTGCCGATGATTTCGAAAAAGAAAATCATACAACAATCAGGTGTTTGAATACAACTTTCGAAAATACAAAAGAAAACAACGAACAGTCGGGACAGTCGAAAGTAGAAGCTTTAAAAATGAGACGTAAAAATTAAAAAGTAGATTGAGACGTTTAAATTTGAGGAGATTATGTGATCTCTTTTACGAATTTGTTACAGTTTAAAGTATTCATAATTTTCCATTTGAATTAATTATGGTGTAAAGTGTAACTCCAGGAAAACAGTTTGTATCTACAATGGTGGTAAAATTCTGTTGGAAAACATCCTACAAAACGCAACAATATTTTCATCTTTTTTGTATGCTACATGACAACACGCAATAAAATTCACGTTATTCACGTTAAAATTCCACGTGTGTGATCAGTTTTTCTCGTCACTGTATATTGAACTTCGTACCATCGTTTAGTAATACTTTCGCATGGTTACAAAAATTTGATAGTACAAAAATGATATGGAGAATCTAATTAAAGATATTTCACAGTACCAAGCTCTATTGTTCATCCTAATTAGAACTATCGACGACTAAAGTGTAACATTTGTAGCAAAGGAATTAAATAAAGTGCAAGGTACAAGAAAAAGTTAATAATACGATGAAGAACACAAGTTCCTATTAATATATTTTATTAAAAATCACTCGAGTAACTAAAAACACACTGTTGTCAATACATAAGAAATTTCCATAAAAAAATTATAAATTAGACCATTTCAAAGGCAGTTTAATTAATATTAAATATTAAATAAACTATTAATAATTAATAATTAATAAAATATTAATATTAAATAAACTCCGTGCACAATCCCTTATTTTCGCAATAAATCGCATACGTGCAAATACTTTGCGTACCGACTACGCATACTTGTATAACGAACTCAAAAAGAGAGTTTCCGGTCTTCTTTAGCCGCCTGTAACCCGTCAATGAAATGGCCCACGATGGCCCAGGGTTGACGTCGTCGCGCATCCGCCGAATACTTCCGGTCCACCCTCGTCACGCGGTCCATTTATTCAAGTCACACAGGCGGCGCTCCTCTTCGAAACGCGAAGCGCGCGTCGAGAAATCTCTTTGACGAGAAACAACGAGGAGGAAGAGGAGGAGGAGGAGCTGGAGCAAGGGGCTCGAGGGACGAGTTAGAAATAGTATGAGGGAAACGCGACAATGGCGAGAGGAGTGTAAAGAGGAAACGTTAGCGAAGAGAAAATAGAAACATGGAATTAGAAAAAGGGAAAGAGCGCGTGAGCGAGCGAACGAGTGTGGTAACGCGAGTAGGGAGAGCAGAAACACAGAAGACTCGGGGAGATTGAGAGGGAGGAAGGTGAAAGAAAAAAATAAAAAAGAAGGAAAGAGAGTCGCGGAAGAGGGGAAAGCTATCACTCTATACCGACTACTTTCGCAAACCTGCATACAACTCAACCAACCCTTCAGACGCACGTTTCCCCGCTGGTTCCCGGCTCCTTTCATCCGGGTTCGCTTTTACTTTATGCAACGGTTGTGATTTTCTATGTGTGTGTGTGTGTGTGTGTGTGTGTGTATCGTCGCGCATCGTGTGCCACGAAAACCCGAAATTCCGCTTTTTACCGCTGGCTTGCGAAATGGTCGCGGGCTCTTTGCTCCGGGATTTCGAACAGCCACCCCCATCGCGCGGTTAACAACACCCTTCGCCTAAATCCTGAACATGACTTTTAACTATATCCTTCTCGATTTATTTCATTTTAAAGTTTCACTATATACTGCTGTTTTATTGTTCCAACGAATTTCGAATGTTAGTGAATATTACTCGAACAATTCCAACTGTTTCAATGAACGAAACCTATCGTTGAAGACTGTGTCTCGATGACAGAGGGATTAAGATATTTATCGTTTCTAATAAATCAAAAATGAAAGAGGTACTTATTTCAGTAGCAATGAAGAACCTTCGCTTAGAACTCTTTCGGTAAGAAAATGAAAGATTTTATTTTCACATTGCGAACAACATTTTGTATGCCAACTGCTCGTTTCATTTTTATACTGTATAAATAATACAGTGCGACTTAATTTGATAAATATTGACAATTTTTACGATTATTAGATAATCGGCAAGATTCTACGCGACCATTAGAAAAATACATCGATCGTTCGCGTTTCGGGGAAATGTTTGAATGGACAAAGTTTGCAGAAAGTTACAAGAAGCGTCTAACAGCATTAATTCCAACAACCTTGACAGTTACAAGGATTTCGATAGCAATCTTGCTTGGTATTAACCTAAATCTTGTTTCCGAAGCATCTAAACCTGGCTGTATCTAGCGGGTCTTATTGTTAACAAAGTTTCCTTTCGTAAACAATTGGATCGTTTAGAAACTTACAAACTTTCCCAACGTCTATATTGCTGTCTACAATGCGATACAAGTTAATACTCGTGAGGTTGCAGTTTCAACAGAGATTTGAAAGATGGCTCGCGTTAAAGTGATGACTGCCTGTATAATTCAACGCACTTGAATTAAATTCATCAGGAAAAAAATTATTTTTTTTTAACGTCGAATCTTCGGCAAGATTCAGAACCAAACTACAAATGTGAATTTCTACGAAAAGAAGTCAGAAGATTTTCTTTACATCAAATAGCCGTAAACTGCGCTTGAAGTAGAAATTTTGTTTCTTAAAACGAGAGATTCAAAAAGGCGGGTTAGATATATCTTACAATTGTTACAATTTGAGCCACAGTCACGCAACGGTACTCTATCAAGTAACACGAGCAAAGATTTTATTTTTTAAACTTGATTATCACACGGGCCAGATAAAAAGTCTTTTCATCTGAAACTTCTCGCTTTATTGCTGCAGAATGAAATATTCACCGCTCGTGGCAATCTTAATGCAGCCTCCGTTGCAATTGCAGGATTAAGAAACTCCGCTGAATGTGTAGCGCAAAAGCCACATATACACGAATCGCGCGCGTAATGTTAATAAATTTAAACTCTTAATACTCTTCTTCTGTACAAGAGCCAAAATAAATAAAAAGCAAAAATAGATAATACGCTCTTTCTCTCTCTCTCTCTCTTTTTGTTTAAACCAGACAGTTTCATCCCCCAAAGAACAAATACGCACAGCAGCGGGAGAGAACATTTTTCAATTTTAGAGCAAACCCGCTCTAGCTCGCGCATTTTCCCTTGAAAAAGTGATGTACGATGTTGACCGGTGGCACGCGTGCGCGCGTATTCATCATAAGACAAGGTTAAACTGCCGGCCTGAGAAAAGCCTGGCCTAAACGGCTTCATATTTTAGTCTCAGGCGGAACTGACGATAGGGATCTTCCGACTTTTTAACGAATTCATCGCTTTTCGCGAACTTGAAAAGAAGCGAGCGGACAAAGGTGAGAAACGCGCGCGAGTCCCTTACCAAGAAAAAAAAAAAAGAAACGGAAATAAAGCGAAAGGAATATCTATCTGGTTGTCTTGGACAAACTTTATACCACGGAATGGTTCGACTTCCTGCTTGGCGCGATAAATCAAGAGAACTCCATTTACAAGCGGATGATAAAGAACCGAAAGAATTATGCAACGCTATAAAACAGCGTGGCAGTAGGTTTTGTTCCATTTCGTTCGCAGCTATCAATATGTTTGCATTTCACGCGCGAAATAATTGAAATGTAATAAATCGCGGCGCGATTTTCGAAAATACGAAACAACGGCGCTGGTTAGCGATTCCACCGAGACATTTTTATCGAGACAAGCAATAAAAAGCGGCAATCAATTAAACCGAAGAAAGATCGATGGAAACATTCGTATTTTGGCCATGTTAACAATTAGCTTTTTTCATCTCGTTTTAAATATTTGACGAGAAGGAATAAATGTTTTTGTTTTAGAACGTTACGGCGTATATCATCTGCGAAAGGAACATTTACAAGCTCGCAAAAGTATTTGAACATTTGTATATGTTGTGTAAAGCATTTTGAAGATTAATTAGCATTCTGTTTAAATGCGACTACCGTTATTCTAACGGTGAAAGATGTGAAAATCCATATGAAAGTTGAGAGATATTCATTGCAAACGTTACAGTGCAGCAAAAAATCAGCATGCGCAAGATTTTCTGAACAACTTGAACAGTCGTTGAAACATTAAATGAAATATCGAAGCTTATTAATGCAATGAAATTAATTGAGAAATTAATTGCTTAAATATAATTTTATATTTTCTGTCTTTTGTGTATACCTTCAGATCTGTTTCAAATTTCACCGATATAATTATAACTATAAGTCGGGTTTCATCAGCGTGCTACTTAAATTACGAAATATATCGCGCGACACGCGTAATATATTCACAAAAGGTTTTCCGGTAAATGTTTAAATACCTTCGTGGACGCGAATGCAACATTTCACGTGACACGAGTGAGAGAAATGAAGGAATGAATTTTTTAAGATCGAAAGAACATTTTAACACAGACAAAAGTGAGGATATCTGACGCTCGGTTTCGTTAGAAAGAGAATAACGTTTCGCCGCAGTGACTAAAGACGCAACTTGGTCCGTTGTATTTTCGTGATAATGACATCAACCATAATTTAACTAGAATGCGCAGGAGAGCGCCGCGTGACTAACGTTAGCAAAAATAATACGGTATTTCTACTGCGGAATATGAAACCATTTCCCTACGTAATTTTTACTGCAGCCAGCGGTACGAAATATTCCGTGCCACCTCCGACTTTTCGCTTTTTTTCTTCTTCTTCTTCTTCTTCTTCTTCTTCTTCTTCTTCTTCTTCTTCTTCTTTCTCCTCCATCTCATATCGCAGAAAGTTTCGGATTCCGCGCTTTAAAATTCATTAGCGTTATTCGACCAAAAAGCAAACGTTAATTTTTATAATCTCACTCATTGTCTAAAAAAGCGTGTAGGAGAGAAGGAAAGAGATAAAGAGAAAGCGAGAGAGAAAGATGAATTCTGCAAAAGTATATTAAATTAATTCTTGATAAATGGAGCGAGGTCGAAACGAATCGCGCAATTCTTTGAAATAATAATTCTCGGCGGCCGCAGCAGATGTTTATTTGAACATTTCGCGTTTTTGAACCTGTCGATGAGCTTTGGTCAAAAAATGCAAAGGATAGGATTTCGAAAAATAAGAAATGAAATTTATCGTTCACCAGACAATTTTTCACACGGTTCAATTACTATCGTCTAATGAAATTCATATACATTTAGAATTCCCCCGTCGCTCGTTGTAATTTTTACTATATATTATATTCAACGAGGTTGAACTTGCGTTAGAAAAAGAACAGTCGTTGCTTTTTGTTCGCGCAATTTTACGAGAGTGATTTCATTAGTTCGTCTTCTTGTTCGTTATCGAAGTAAGCGATTTTTCTACGAACTTTCTTATAATTATATCTTTTTCCGCAAACTTCCCATAAAAAAAAAGTTCCTCGACTTATCTTCCTCGTCCTCTCTTTCATTGTTCAAGTGAAAATTACACGAGAATAAATGACAATTACTTATGAGCCATTCAAATGGTAATTGTAGCACTTCGTTCCAGTCACGACTAGAGAATATCTTAATGCTTGCCAAATATGCCGGTAATAATAAAGGTGAAAGAAGGCTGTCCTTTTCCTCCTTTCCAAGAAATTAATCTTCATTGTTAGAAACTATATACGTAACTTGCTCTCAGAGATCCCATATATTATATTTAAACATCCTCGCGTAAATTAAAAAAACAAACAAAAATCTCTAGTGAAATTGAAATAAGAAAAAAAAAAGAAAAAGAATGGATTGAAAAATCGTGCAAATTATCGCAGTAGACATTACACCGTTCGTCGTGATATTCTGTATAACGTTCCAAAATAGTCCATATTCGGACAGTTTCTTCCCGGACAATGAGTGAAATTATTCATGTGGCCGGGTGTTACTCGGAGCCAGTGTAGTGACGAACTATGCCGAATTTGCGTCGTACTTCGATGGCCGACGAATTAAAACGCGCACGTGGGAACGAAAGAGCAGAAATATTCCACGGACCAGCCTGTCTACGTGTTATAACGTGTTGCAACTTTTTTTCACGGAGCTGCGCATTTCCATAATTTAAAACGAAAAGTTAAATTACCTTAGCACGGGCCGAGCAAACAGCGGGCATAATCTAGCCGTCCGTTGTGTTTTTTTCAGACAAAGAACAGCCGCGATATTCGTAATTAGTGCGCAGTAATTTCTTTTTTTTTCTTTTTTTTTTTTTGTTTCTTCTCATTTTCTCCGGCAAAATTAACCGGCACATTTTTTGGCTTTTAGAGGCGGACAAGCGAACATCGCGGCGGATAATACGCTAAACGCGCGATTCACCGTCCGCGGATCGACAGTTCACGAGCTAATCTTACGAATAAACGTTGAATGCGTACAATGCGCTTGTCAGGCTGGCTATCGTGCGAGAGATAACGCGTACACGCTAGGACAGGGTCGTTTCAATTTTATCCAACGAGCGATACCGCAAATTCCACCGCGAAATCCTGCAAAAACGAATTTCCGTACCGTGCCGTGCTCGTCCGTTCCGCATTCATTGCTGGTCACCGCCAATTGCCAATTCATCATTTCTTCCTCTATACACGGATAAAAACATCCTCTCTCTTTCGCACTCTCGCTTTCACCGTAAATTTGCACCGCGTGTTATTATTATTGAATTTCACGCGTTAAGCGTGATATTATCCATAAATTTATCGACGAATGCACGACACGCGAAGTTTGTTACAATTTATCGCATTGTAATTTGTAACACGGTTCAATTGAAACTGACTCAAATACTGAAACAAGTATATATCATAAGAGAAAAGTACAGTGACGCACGAAACTATTCTAACACTTGCTAAAAGAAACTTTTATCAATGTATTATCATGCTTTTTCAGATTTCGTTGGCATTGTAACAAGACTCGATATATCGATTATATAGATTTTCCAAATTAACTCTTTTTCAGATCGTGTTCACCCTTTCGCAAATCGATTGACCACAAACTATTTGTTTCGTTAAGTCATTGTGACATAAACATAAAAGTCCGACGTGAAGTTATTATTCTAAAATCAGATTTATCGTATGTGAGAATTTAATTTTTGGAAAAACTTATTTAACGAGGTTCGTTATTGGGAATAATAAAATGTTCCTTGTCTGGCCAACAAGTAATTACGAATAAAATCATTCGCAAAAAAAACGACATTGCATTCACTTTTGAGTGAATCTGCAGGGTGAATTTGATTTGCAAAAACCTGAATATAATCTGCAAAAGGCCAAGTTTAGTAAAATTCGAAGTCTGTCTAAATGACAATCTCGCGACAAATATTTCATAATTTCTGTATAAATTGTTCATTGTTCTTGTGTCTCATTGACATTTC
This sequence comes from Tetragonula carbonaria, assembly GCA_032399595.1. NCBI lineage: Eukaryota > Metazoa > Arthropoda > Insecta > Hymenoptera > Apidae > Tetragonula > Tetragonula carbonaria. Next base: position 11,806,472 of record JAUCRC010000002.1, read on the forward strand.
CAAATATCTCGTATAACATCGGTCAGCGTGTTCGCGAAAAGTTTCTACGAATCGATCGTCCGTAATAGCCAGTGTAACGTTAAAGTACTGATACCGATCTCGCCGCAAATAGACGGACAGCAATGTTTACTTCCGAACGCGCGTGCAAAGCTCGGGAGTAAAACACTTCAACGAAGAGAATGCCATTTGTATGATTGAACGCACTGCACAATTGTCGAGAAGCACCCGGCGCGATATGTTTGACCGATTGTAATGCCCGTTAATCAGATATAATACGCGAACTATTCGCGCGCCACGTGTAAAGATGACACGACACGGCCAAACGATTCGAACAATGCCGCGTTAAATAATACATCGCGCACCGTGAGAATTATCTATAGCGAGTGTGGCGCGCGACGGGAAACGAGGGTGATTTATCCCTCGTTCCATCTCGCGACGTGTCCCCGTAACACACCGTAACACAAAGAAACTCTGCAGCCAGTTGTTCGCATCACGTCCGTAGCGAAAGTTTGCATCTTTGTTTCAAGATCGGAACATTAACCGCGATCGAATCGTCGTATGTACCGTTCTATGCGATCGAGTCGAAAAGAAATTGGCAATGAATGTCCCTCTCCTCCCCCCCCCCTCTTGTCGATTCGACAGGCACGAGTCCCCCGTTCGAGAAATACGATGATTCGTCTTACCCTATTGCGTTGCTATGTCGCTTTCATCGCTCCGTGGTAGATGTGTCGAGGAAGGCTGCTCACTTTCTTCCCACTTTTCCTCTCGCCTATCCTTCTTCCCCAGTTGTGTGTCCTTGTTTCTGCACGCAACGACACAATTTATCACTCGCGAGAAAGCGTTCTAACGAAAATCTGATCGAGTTCTCTCGTTAAGCAGCGTACACACGCGAATTCCAACCACACGAAACACACCAATGCCTGTCCTTTTTCTTTCTTCTTTATCCTCTCGGCGATCACCCGGTCGATCTCGTCACGATCGATAGATATATAAATCGAGTTGCCCAAACATTCCAGCGATTTCCTCTGTCGCACTTCCGCCAATGAAATACGATCTTTTTTCTCCGTTTCGCTCACCTGACGCATCCGTCGTCGTCTCCGACTGTCGCCGATTAATTTCAGACACAGCCACACGACATACGGCGAATCACGAGGGGAATTTCAATTAAAATTGAAAACTGAATGTCGTTCACACAGCGCACTTGACCTTCCTCCTCAGCAGATTCAATTGAAATCCCCTTGATGACAGGCCACGACGATTACGCGTACGTGCGTCGGTTAAACGTTCACTCGTATTTCGCATATTCGACGTTCTTTCGCGAACATTCCAACCGCCGCCTCGTTCCGTATCGATTCCGTTCGATTTAACGAGAACACCGCGCCTTCGATTCTCGATCGCACATCAGCGCTGATGGCGGGCGTTCCGCGCACGATGCAACGACCGCGAGTGACGTCACAACGGTCAATTCAAATCCCCCACAGAGCCAAGAGAACAACGTCTCGAGGAATCCGCGAGTATTGTGCGCGTTTCGACTATCCCCACATAGTGTTTTCCAGGAAGAAGTTAATTCCAAGAAGATGAACGACACGACACACGACAGTCTATCGCGCGATGTTGCCCGCCGTGCTCGTTTCCGCCAAACAGCCTTCTCGAAGGACAACAATCTTCGAGTCACTTTCCGACTACAGCACAAACACGAAACATCCCGCTGAACTCGGCGTCGACATTCTTCAACGGATTACACGAATATTATCTGCGTATTACGTGCAGGTTGAGACGCGCGTTTGCCACGAACATTTGCGCGCATGAAATTCAACGAACTCGTGTCATTCGCAGTGGGACGTTCGTCCGCAAACGAGAGAATACAAGTGAGTACTTCACTTTTTCTTTCTCACTCGTCCGCGAGCTCCGATCGCGCGGTCAGCGTCATCTCGCATCGAACATGTGTATCGACGTGTATCGGTTACCGATCGCGAAAGAATTTCTCACGGGCAGAGCGTAGCGCGTGTGTATACGTAACGATTAACGGAGTAAGATCCGACCGTGTCGCGGTGCGATAGCAAACTGACGTCCTGACGGGTTGCAGCGCCCCAACGACGGTCGTCCAGCGAACCATCCACCACCGTTTCACCGCAAGGGACCCACCACCCCCTTCACCTTGCCATCCCTACCCGTTGTGCCCCACTACACCTGAAGCTTCTAATCGCGACCAGTCTGTTGTGCCATGCACGTGAAGTTTCTCAAGCTCTTTTTAGGATCGCGTTCGCCTCCCCAAGATTGAAATCGCATACGTGCCGAGAACCGAGCCGTTTGCTGCTTTGGGTGAGTACTATCGATTCCTAATAACGTTTTGAGGAATAACAGTGTTGTGAAATTGAAATTTCGTACGAATATTTCGACGAATGGTTCGTTTGAATCGCAATGCACCACGCGGCGCAGCCAACTTCAGAGAGTCGATTCGCGAGAAATTCGAATATTTAGTTTTGGAAAACTGTTGATGTCGAATGTCGGACGACATTGAGTGCGTAAATTCGAGTTTGACTTAATCAGAATCTACGTAGAGATATTAACATTCGCAAAATTTCTCTAACGTCATTAGCATGTAAATCGTGAATGAAGTTATATATATTATAATCTATATGTACTCATAGGTTATAATAGGTTATAATAGAATGTAAGTTATTATTCATTGGTACTTCAATCTCGTTTTTCTGTGTTTTGTTTTTAGTTAATCGAGATAGGTAAATAAATAGAATGAGATTAAGTCGTTCAAAAGCCATACTAATAAATGGAACAATTTATTGATATTATATCTCACATTTATCTCGAAATAAATGAATTTATGGAAACAAATTTGTTTTTCGAAAATTGAATATTCATATAATATTGAATACATATTGACAGATAATGAAATTGAAAAATTTACAAGAGTAAAATTAGTTTTGCTTTAATAGCAACTAGACGGCGGATGTTGAAACTTAGATCTCTAAAAATGTATAGACGTGCGTAACATATAAAATAAAGTAACATAAAGTAAATTCATACAAATATAAATTAAATTAATACATTTAGAAAATAGAACAATCTCTATTTTGAATTTGTACAAACGTCCGCAATGTAATATCACTTAAAGCAGTTTCAATTTAAATAATTTCCATTTTACGTTCATATCAATTATTTACAAAGTCATCGTATAAACTGTGTAACATTTAGGAAAATTGTCCCATAACAGTTTGATTTATTCTATATTGCGGATTTACATATTAGAGATTTAAATTATTAGAATTGCCATCATAAATTCGTTGTCCAGAATGGTAACGATTAAAGCTAGGAAAGCTGATTTAAAGTGGAGGAGACGATTTATACAATCTCTTAATCGATGCGATTTAAATCATTCTCGGTGACGGAATAAGGTTCGCTTGCAGATTTCCGTGTATTTCTTGCATACAGTGGAGTCACGTCATCTCTGAACAGGCGTCACCGCGATTTAAATTTCCTCCTTTCAAATCAAATTCGATAACCTAAGCTATAAGTTTGCGTTAACAAACCGTTTATGAATCGTTTTATAAAGAAATTATTACACGTTGCTTAACTTACAATACTACACATGTGCAGAGTTTTAGTAATATACAATGCATGCATCTATAAAAATAAATAAGAATGAAATTGAACAAACCCGGCAAAAATTCAATTCACGGCTGCGGTATTCCACGAATAGAATAGTGTCACGTTGCTATTGGATTAATTAATTATACGAATTAAGATTTGTACGATACGGCATGCAATCCCGCGGAAAACAAGGCTGAAACACCTGTGTCATGGTCTAATTTCCAATTAAGACGTTATTAATACCGGAACCGGTGGAAAACGACCATTATATCTCGTGGATTATATTACGATTTACGTTTGAATCTATTCGCGTGTAGAAACTCCACCCGGAAGCGGCCGAATTTCTGATATCTGTATTCCGTGTGCGTTTTCACGTTGAATTAAACGAACCTCCGGAATATTCAACCGGCCATGCATTCCAAGCAGCGGGAAAGAATAGTTAGTAAACATTTCATGGCATGTGTTAGTGGTAAATATCCACGGGGAAACCGTGCTTCGAAAGGGTACACATGCTGGTCGTTACGTCGAATTTTTCAGTTGAGTTACGAAATCGGCGTTCCTGCCGCTCACTTTCCGAAATTTCACGCGAGTGATTCTGAATGCTGCATCTTGCAAAAACGAGTAGCATTCGCAATGGTAGATTTGAAACCGAGCTTCTCGGATATTGAATTGCTAAATGAGCCTTGAAAGACATAAAACGATAGATAATTTTCGTAGGGAAGAACGCAGAATTTTTAAAATTTCGAATTTCCGCGATTTTACTCCAGCATGTTACGATAAATGTAAAAAAAGAAAAAGCAAAGAATGTATCTCAGATTCTTCGCCCAAATCGTTCTACATTTGAGTATACAGAAATTTCGATCTTCTTTACATTCAGAAAATAATTAGAAAATCATCATTTATTTTCCCACAGTGTGTATAAAGGTGAGTCACCTAATAAGCAGTATTTTAATAAGGAGTATTTCGATCAATAACTGAACGTAGAAGGAATGTCTCGGGTTCGAAGACGTAATTAAAGATATCCAATTTATGTTAACCACGAGTAACTTACTTGAATACGTGCATAATGATCTTCTCAGTATGGAACCTAAAGCCTCGCTGAAATCTAGCGATGCTTTATGAGTTTCTAGCATTTGCGAGTTTCTAGCCCGATTGTTTCGGCCAAACGTTGACGAAATGGATAGAGAAAAAGTTGTCAATGGGTATGTTTATCTAACTAGCGCGAAATTCATAGACACGAACGGTTTACTCCGTTACCCTTGGGAGGTTTGAAAGGTGGGTGAAACAGAGGGTAGGTCGTTTCACACAGCGGCGCCTCGCTTAATTACTAGTTACTAGTAACAGGAGTTAGGAACGTTTAGCTCACAGTTCACGCTATCCAACAAAAGCTTATATCGTTACGGCGAACTATTCCCATTGCTAGATTCAACAGCGAGACTTCATCGTACTGAGATTCCTATTACTTCGAAATCATATCACCTGGCGAAACCCGCCTTCGAGTTGGTAGTTCCCGAACTATAGCTAGCTTAGTTTACAACATAATTATCCGCGGCACTAACTTTCAGGTGCGAATTAACAAAATATATTGACGTTGGAACATTATTATGTGGAACGCGTTTGCCGCGGTGGTTCGTGGCACGCGAACGTGGCAGTGAAACGTCACTTTGCGACTATGTCGCGATATTATGGTAACTGAAAAGAGGGAACGAAGTTTGCTTTGCAGTAGGTACGGTTCGAAAAAGAGATCGAATCGTGGATGATGCTTATGCAAAATTCTACTGATGAAAGCAGAACAGTTTCGTTTCATTTACTAAATATTACAACTGCGTACAACGTGCAATTCAAATTTCAGTCCACTCACGACCTGCGTCTCTAGTTAAAATTCTATCCCTTTGAAACGATTATAGGTAAACTGTGATACGGCGGCGTCGAGATAATTCGAGAACGCGATTGTCGTCCAAAGAACGAAGAATATAGAATGGAAATCTTCTTTCTCGCGAGATACGACCTCGATTTACCAAAATATCCAACATTCACCTCCCGTGCTTCAACTCGTATTCGAACGAGTTCAGCCCTGCACGCGTTACATCTCAAGATATCGATCTCGTTCGGGGTTTCCCGTTGTCCGTAAGATCCAAAGACCGGGTGCAAATCGCGTTTATCAGTGTTACATACAGCGAAAAGTATGCAAGTTGAATGTCTGTTGGTTCTGTTTCCTTTGATTCTTTCGTACGTATTCTTATTTTATTACCAAGTGCAAGTACAGACGTTCTAGAAGTCAAAAACACACACAAAATAAGAATACTTTGAGATCAAAGAAGCATTGTGGTTATCCACGATTCGACGAAGACAGCCGTCGAAAGAGAGAAAGAGAGAGAGAGAAACGGAGAGCTAAGTAAAAATGAGATATTTCGCGAGCAACAGCGGCAATTTAGCCAGGGAACATCCCTTGTCGCCTTTGGCGAGGTCCCGTGCTACTACTGTGCCACCGAATACAACGTCCTCGGTCGACTGTATCCACACGCGTATAGTTACATCGAGCTTTGCACCGCCTACGCGAGCATGTAGATCGTCGGGGAATGACGATACTGCCCCGTACACCAGCAGGGTCGGGTTAGAGCTGGCTGGCATCCGTTAGCCGTGGACCATACATACGTAGATTGGATCGGACATTGCACGCCGTCAGCTCAGTTTCTGAACAAGGAAACTGCGTCCACCGCCACTATACTGTTCAATAGGATACGGACTAACGCGACCACCCGTACATTCGGGCCATCGAGTTGTAATGTACAGTACGAAAGGCAATCTAGATTTCTCACTGACAAGATCGCGCTGGAATTTCTGTCAGTTCCGACGCCTGAGGCCGATCGGCCGAGTCACGCGTCGATTAATCGAGATATCGATGAAATGCAAACGCTTCCAGTTTCATTCCCTGGAATAGAGAAATATTGCCCAATTTCGCTCGACGCTATCGATACTCGCTATATATGTATTTCTTTCTTTTACTATATATCAATGCAATTATTTCAATATTTCAATTATACAGAGAACACAAAAATGATCGCTTGAAATTCGATTCGGGATGCAACGTTGAAGTGAACAGACGCAGAGAATACATCGTGTAAAAGTTTCGACGCTTGATGTTGGAAGGATTTACGATGAATTTCTTAGAGAATATTTTTCGTTCGTGTGCCTTCTGGTTTTATACGTAACTATTAGTCTTTCCCGATGAAACTACTGTATTATATTTTTTTTTGCAAATTTTTTTTTGAAACTACCGCAATATTTTTTTCACACTTTATTTTTTGGTCTTAGGTCAAAGATTCATAAGTTCAATAATCTCGTGCAAGGTATAAATCGAAGATCAGCCAATTTCGTCTTACTTTATTACAGCTACGTTAAGTAAATCAGATTAAATAGGCCGTAGGCGTTTCAACAGGTTTGATCCATACGATAATTACCGTTTATTGAAAGCATTTACTTCGAATTAGAATTCCACTGCGTACGAAATTAATAGCATCCTTACGTTTCGAGTCAGTTGATAGGTATACCATCGAGTATATAAGACTTAAACACTCGAAGCGTAATTTCGATTCCGGCGAATGTTCGTAATTTACTTGGTACCGATGAATCTCGCCGAACCCGACGAAAGTTTTTAGCCCATCAAAGTCCAAAGACCTAGTTCCTAGGCACATTTACTTAGCCCTTCAGCGTCTAGACCGAAATCGATTTCTTCGCGTTGTCGTTATCTGTTAATGGGTCGCGTAATTTAATTGCAGCCGAACACGAATCCCAACGTTCAAGTACAATGCGGCATTTCGTTCGCTAATCTACTGCAGCTTGTACGCACGATTGTCAAATCCAGCCAGAGGTAGTGCCAAGATACGCAGATTTGCTATTTCCGCTGAACAACGATTTGTCGTGCAAAGTATTTTACTTCAATTGGAATTAATTTGGTAATTCTTTTATTTAAAATCGGCACCTGTGTGAAATTTGTAATCGTTGACAATTTGTATTTGTCAACGATTGATGGAACAGGTTAATTATTAGTGTTTCTCGTTTTAAAGTTGAAAATATAGTCTCTGAAAATGAATAAAAATTTAATACCAATTTAATTTACCAGTTTACATTACGTGAGAAATAATGAAACTTTCCATGCGGAAAGTGTGACACGTTGAAAAATTCTTCGCGCAATTCATCTTTGCACGCTATATAAATCTTTGCACGAGTCATTTTTCAATGAATAACCAAGTGTCCTACCCACGTAGCGACTCATTAGTTTTCACTAATTTTTTGAAAGAACCACTTGAAGAAAAGAAAAATTTTAAATCGCAACGTAACGCGACACGTTCAACGTGAAAAAATAAATAATTTCGCGTCCATTTCGCACGACTGAAACTAGATATAATGCCGAGCGTGAATCTGTAAAGGTAAACGTTTAACTGGAAAAATATACCATAAAAAGAAACGAACGCTAGTTTTCAAGATTCAATCCTCTGGATTTTAATTTATCCGTTAAAGGTCAAGCAATCGTTTCCATTAAAAGCAAAATATATCAATTTTTATAAATTTGATGAAACTTTTTCTGCCTTAAAATTATTACACTAGAATTACACTACAAGCTCTGAGTAGAAAAGATATTAAATAAATCCTTTAGTAACTATATTAATAAGTCATTAACATAGTATTTTAAAAATCGCAAATGAAATATTACGTTAGCGAAAACAAAGAAGTAAGAGTAGTGTTAACGAAAGCAGAGAAATAAATTCCACAAACGGCAACAACTAGTTGGCGTTTCTCGCTTTCTTTCAAAGTGGCAATAATGCTCGCGTAGTCACATCGTTTCAGCGAAAGAAATTATCTAATATTTTATAGACGATAGCTACGATACTTATCGTATTACAAATTTTCGAAATGAAACTGAAACGAAAACTGTGAGACGACTTGAACGCTTCGAACGCATCGTTCCGCGATGATGATGCAGCTACGATCGCTTTTTTTGCTTTCCTCCTTTCTGCTGTACCTCTGAACTTTTTCAAAGGTTTCCTTTAGACAAACTATTTTCACAATGTGCAAACAGTCGCGCGATTCTCGCTGCGTTCCGGTAATCGTAAACTCGAGACCATTCTCCGTGCTTCTTACCAAACAAATAATTCGATTCACGGTACTACCTTTGTCGTAATTCTTCCACGTTTCTTAGTATCTCTTTGGTAATTATATTCTTGAATGTAAACTTAAATGTAAGTTATATACCTTGGATACTACGTTTTTAAATTCATTTCTCGTGCTGGAAAAGAATCATGTTTCTATAATTCGCACTTCGTTCGCAAATAATTTATTTGGATTTTATTTGGAACGATTTTATTTTTCGAACGTAATAATTTCTATCTAATATCTGTTCCTGTTTTTTTTTCTTTGTATTAAAAATATATTATATATTATAGTATTAGAATTCCTATTGTAAAATTGCGAAACTTTCCTTGACGAGTAAATTAAATTCCACGAATAAATTTCAAAAATTTAGTCGGCTGGTTCTTTCCGATACTTGGCGTAAAATTACCAAATGATAGAAAAAGGAATCCACAAACAATGCCGAACGAAGTTAAAATTTCGTTAGAATTGTCCACGTAAATGGCGTAACAAGTACACTGGCCTAGCCAGAATATCTAATTTCTCCCCGTTAACTTCGAAATCCACGATTAAACGACAATCATTCGATTCAGAATCGATTTAATCAATTACTCAATTGAGTAGAAAGATTCGATTACATCGTTCACCAGAGGGTTCAGATCGATCGGTAGGTTCGCTCACGAGCAAAGAACAATCCGAGCAAGGTGAAAACCGAGGGTGGACAACGTTTCGGGACGTTAATTCGCGAAACGGATTCAAAATTAGCAAGCGGGCAATGAGAGTGCCGGTGACGGATGACGCCATAAATTTCGTCATATGTAGATCGCGCGTTCATACACAGAGGCGGAGGATAGGTGTAACGTGGATTTCGTCGACCGGGTGGGCACCGCGATGACTGCTTGTCACCTGCTGCCACGGCAATTGTCAGCTTATGCAGAACGAGCAGATATTCTCATATAGCGGGTGCCGCGACACGGTTAACTCTAATAAACACGTCGTAAACCGGCATATTATACATGTATAATACGCCGTCAGACGACAACGCTTGTAACGTGGGAAATTAACAAATTCCCCGCCCCTCCCCGCCATGCCCTTTCATCCCTTTGCCACTTTGCTGTGCGGCTCGATCGCCCATTCAACAGTCAAATTCCTTATCGTTAATTTCATCAACGAGGAATTTTACCACCGGTTCCCCATTTGTCCGTGATGCGCCACCCACGCCTAATGAAACTCAACGTTGCGTTCACGCTACGTAAAGTTCACTCTTCCCCCCCCCCTCCCCTCTCCCACTAAATCTATGCTGATTTACCGCTTTACATCGACGCCGCCAACTCTTTCCTGGGTTAGATTTCCGCCCCATCGACGTTACTCCAGATTCCGCTTCAGTAAGAGACGATTCTTCTTCTCTGCGAGGATGGTGGAAGTTGGTATTCAAAGTTTGGAAATTTTATGATCTCTTTGTTTACACTTTCGATTTGTTTACTCTGGATTATTACGTGGAGCGTCGAATGAAAGAAGTAAGGAAATCACGGAAGGAAGAATCAATTAGGAACGCGTTGATCGACGATGAAATGAAAAGGACTGTGCTGATTGTTTCATATAAACGGCGTTAAGCGGACAGCATCGAAATTCGATCTTCAGGTGGTTGCGATTACATCTCTCCACGACCTATCGGAGACCGAAATCTCCTCGCTGAGGAGAATTTACGAAATTTATGGCGGGACCAGCATCGTGCGAACTCGTACGGATCATTGTCCCTATTGATTTATCATTTTCCGCGAATTAATCATCATATCGCGCGGTGAACGAATCGTAAATTAAAGCTTCCGATCAAATGAAGCCAAACGATAAAAAATGATAAAAGCCGAAGAATGAAAATCGGTTCTTTCGCGAATTTCTGAAGAAATCGGTTCCAACACAAACCACGATCGTCGTTACTTTAATTCGCGAAACTCACTCGCCGTCGGTCTAACGTCGCTTTTTAATCCTTCCGCTTCGTTTTCTTATTGTTCGAACAATGGCCTCGAGCGAAGGGGCTTGGCGCTTGGTGGCGAACTAAGAGCGTATCGCTGGGAATCCATTATTTCTGACAAAATACCCGGCAGCTGAGTGTATCAAATGTCTTCGGGTGAATAAAACATTGTTATTACGGTGGGCTCGTGCTACGTCGCTATCCAGACACTTGCAATCTAACGGGCCGGCAATAATCATTAGCCATTAGCGAGAGCCAGCGCTATGGTGGAGTGGGTGACTCAGAAGCGCAGAATGGTTGGAGGAAAGAGAAAGAGAGAGACGAAGATCGAATATAATGAAAGAGAGAGAGAGAGAGAGAGAGAGAGGTGTGAGAAAGAGAGCGAGGCCGGAGAGAAACGGGACTGGCAGAGATACGAGAGTTTAAATAACTCGGTACGGGGCTAGATAAGGAAGCCCATGCCAAACCGAGCCGACGAAGTTGCGCGGTGCGAAGTTGGCGTGCTCGTAAGCACTATTGTTTCGCTTATTGCGTCGATTGCTTTGGATTTCGGGCATAAGCGCACACTCTCTGTATTTCTCTGCTACCGGTCTTCACCCTTCTATCCGACATTCGCCTTTTCCCTTCCACTGCTCCTCCTCTCTCCGTGTGTGTTGCACCCTTTACTACCCTCTACCAAACCTCATAACCAATCCCTCCGTGCTCTTTCTCCTCTTCCGAAAGGTTCACCTCTTCGAAATGGATGGAGATCGAACTGGAAACTGCATTTAACGGGGCATCCACTTCTGTTGTGGTTGCAGCCCGGCTGATTTAGAGGGAAACTTTCGGTCTTTCGTTGCGCGTAAGACCTCGCCTAAGTAATTCTACGTGTTCGCGTTCGAATCGGATAAAGGTGAATAACTCATGCGGATTAAGTGTACAAAGATGTCGCCGTGTGTGTACTAACGTTCGCGTTCGTGTTCGCGTGTGTGCAACGGCCCACGATGAAACGGAATATGAAAGCTCGAACGACTCGACCATCGTACTATTGTTAACTCGTCGACCTCCGGGATCGTTCGAACCGATCTATTCTTCCACGAGTATATCGATTGCGTGCCTCTTTTTCGTTGTTCCATATTTATCGCGAGTCTGCGATACGTAATTACGTAAGATGATTACGTCGATTTTGAAAGTTGAGAAGTTCGAGAAGTTCGAGAAGTTCTTCGCGCGGAATAATACTCAGAGGTAGCCATAAGTAATGTACTGTAGAAATTTTATAGAAGTATTTTATAAGAGTATGCAGTTTTAATCTATAATATAATCTCCATCATTATTGACAATCTTTGCCCATCTCTCTGGCAAACTTTCTATTTTCGTTTTTTTTTTTTTTTGTAAAACGTGATTTTAAAGTAAAAACAAATCTTCCAAATTTTATACCGTCGACAAGGTTGAAATCATCTTCCTGAAATTTTCTAAACCAACGTTGACATGTTCTGGTATCCGGATAAGCAGCATTAGTGGCATTGTTATGCTTTCGAAAAACATCAAACGTCTAATATGGAATTTATCCACACTTTGCTCTTCCGTTCTTATCGGGTGCGCTCGAATTTTTTTCAAAATTTAACAATAAACACACTAAATGTCAACTAAATGTCAATATAGGTTAGGCTGACCACTGAAAAATTGGTCACTCGAGGGATGTTGTTTTTCATACGTAATACTGAAAAAAATCCATCAATTTTATTTCCAAATAAAATAATTAAAAAATTTAAAAAAACGTGTGTTTGTAAAAGTTAATTTTGTTCAATATCATTCAGTCTTTCAGTGGCCTATATTTAACTAGGATATAGGTTATGTTATAATAAGTTAAATTATTGTCACTAGCAGGCAATGTTTATTAAATTTGAAAAAAAAGACGACATTACCTGTGGGCAGCCCTAATAATATTTGAAATGATGCTTCGAGGGAAAGCTTCGCGGAGCGTAAAAGTTTCGCCGGATTTCAAGGTGCGCCATGGTTACGCTCTCTGACATCAGTCTTTTAGAATCGCGCCGTTTGCATCGCGCTGGAACTTTCCGTGCCGCTCGTTGAGTAAAGAGTGGAAAAACTTCTGCACGATTGCAGAGGTCGATCAGACAATAGGGGGGAACTTTTGCTGTCGGTAGAACCGCTTTCCCGCGAACCGAAAATCTATTCGAAACGAAGCGCTCGGTATATTTTTCCATAGAATTTTTCTTCGCCTTGCGAGACACAGGTACGCGAAAATATCTTTGATACGGCACGCTGTTGGTTTTCGCTTCGATCTCGACATTCGATCATGAGTTTGAGATGGTAAGAGCAGACAATTGCGATTAAATGGAATTTTATAATAATAATAATGTAGAAATATAGAAATCATGTAGAAAAACATAGAAATAATATAGAAATTTTATTCTATCGTCAATAATACGAGCCTCATAATTGCACTTTCTAATATCTAGCCGCAGCGATTTTGTAATATGTTATTTTCCAATAACATATTACAAAATTCCTATTTGCATAATTTTTGATTATCCATTGCACGCGAGCGATACTTTCGCGCGCACATCTCAGAAAGTAAAATCATTGCTAAAAAAAAAAAAAAAAATACCAACACGGTAGAAATAAAATTATCGCGAACGACGATATCTCGCGGTCGTTGAAGTGCGACCAACCGTGCTTTTCCATGCAATTACCCCAAAAATCTGGTTGCGGAGTAGACTGGCGGAAGTTAGTAGAAAATGGTCGACCAACATGGCGACATTTAATTAGCGGCAGACACTTTACAACGCGACAGTGGCAGCAAATCTATCGAACGTTAACGGTCGGATATCCGATACATCGTGGGATGCACCGCAGAGCTGCATTGCGCGAGACCGCAGTGACGTTGTACCCATTGCCACCTCGCGTATATTCCCTCGATTTCCCTGCAACGAAACACATCGAGTCCCGCGATCCGTTCTGTTCGAAAACGCGCGCCAGTTCGCGGCGACGTTTTCAACTCGCGCCGCGTTAATACACGTCTGGCATTAAACAGCGCTGCGCCACGGGTGAGAGCTTACGCGTTTGATTCGAACTCGGCTTTGCCGTGGTCGTTTCGTTTCGCCGCGGCGAAAGAGCCGCGCTTTGTGAGCCACGCTGCGACGTGAAATGATGTGTGCCTTCGTATCGGTAATTACCAAGTCGTGCTTCGTACCGCTGGTAATGATAGGGCGGAAAATTACCGAATAATTGTACACCCCTGAATTCTCGTGAAAGTAGGACAGTTAGACACGAGGGGATACAAGCATTTAGCGGGTGGTGAAAAAAATTGTCAAGCAGTGGAACGAACGTATGTCTATATATGTGGTACGAGTGTGCGTGAAATTAATTAATCCGATTGATAATTTACATAAGGGAGCGATTATATGACTGATCAAACTGAAGTTAAAAAAATGCCACTTGACATTCTCGACTGTTATCGAGGAATTGGATAATAGACAAGACGTAAAAGAATTATTTGTTACCTAAGAGAGAAACGTGATAAGTCTATTATTGTTAGCTTTCTTTCGCTTTTATTCTCTTACATTTCAACACGAGACAATCGAAAAGAAAATACACGGGTCCAACACACACATCGCTACCTTTACATACCAATCGTCAGTTTTCTAGAAATGATTTGAACAATACACTTGACTGATCGTGTACAAACAGAGAGGATGCGATACGAGAAACGATTCGAGAAGCAAGCAATATTTAGAATCGGGATCAATTTTGTCTCTGCAATGGATACTTTGCGCAACAACGAAAGTATAAAGAAACGTAACTGCGACGGACAGTTGAAAGTGATGCCGAAAGTTGAACCAGCAGGGTCAGAAAACAGTCGTTAAAGCAAAGAACCTGTTCTTACGTTGGCGAACGGGAAGAGCCAAGGAGAGAAAGCGGGATGGAGAAAAGAACGAGAGCCCGTCCACTTCATTCTTTTGCTTCCTTTCGGCATCACTTTCGCCTCGTCTTGACGCCAGAGCTGGTATGACAAATCGCAGCCACTTCGCCAGAGCTAACATTCCTCCAACCTCTGGTTTACAAACCAGAAAGCAATGATTACCGACATATATGATAATTTGAAACGGATAAAAACGCTAGTTTCGAACAAGCGCCAGTTTGCACGAAGTGCCTATAAAATTACCATTAATACGTGACTCGTACAGATCCATTTTATCTGGATGAGGTTTATTTTTCAAATTACAACAAGCGTTCACTGCTTGTAGCGTGTCTGAAATTCTCCATTGCGCAAGCTCCTGATTATATTATATCGCTGAAACATTTGACCAAGTGTGAACCAAGGTAAATTAACGCGCTCGAATGTCTATCGTAGAATATTTCTTATTTTACCTAGGGGAATGTAGGATCACCTCTCATACTGTTCCAATTTAGATCCTTTTCACACCAAAGCATTCGATTCTTCAGAAATTTCCATTCGATGAACAAGAGTATTCAAAACATATAATCCATCGTAACAGCAATGTTCATGCAATATTACGAAATATTTCTTGCTATCTCTATTTTTCCATTTCTCCCGTTTCACCGTTCATGATCATCCCCCCCCACCGCCCTCCTCCCGTTTATTTCGTTTGTTTAAGCTATCGAAACGCGAGGCGAGAAATAAAAAAGACGACTGACAAGCGGAGATTTTAAAAGGCAGCGCCTGGACACTGTGCCATTAATTTCCACCTAGGATTCAAGCCGATCTATTGGATCACAATCAGTGGCTTATCGCGCTATCCATTTCCGGTATCCTCTGTCGTTCCTGACCCTGCCTAACCCTGCCCGGTTCAATTCTATCGGCGGGCGTCGTGCTTTTGTGTTTCCACGGTCTAGTTCTAGCTGGAATTTCGCGTGTAAATCCGACTAGCACGCAGGTTCCAATCGTTGCACACCTCCCCTCCCCAGACGGATACAATGGACAATTTGTCAACGGGCCTAACCGACGCCAGAGAATCGGTCTGTGCCGGTCTTTGCAGCCGGCTCCCACTCTCCTCCTCCCTCCCACTAACGATTTAAGCACACCCGCAATTCTAACTCGTGAATTAATTAATGTCATGCAAACCGGTGATATTTCATGCCGCGTCCATGCTAAATTGACGCTGCTATCCCACTGATTAGGACCGATCGATTGATTGCTGTCCGCGATTGAACTGCGCAAAGTTTCAAAATATATATCATTCCTGCCGATCGAAATTCTCGCGTCTCTTTGAAATTGAATTTCCTCGATTTCCGAGAAGCAGCAATTTTGTCGATTTTTTCTTTTCTTTTTTTTTTGTATTATTTTACGAGCCTATTTTGTGAAATTATTGTGTAATTAGCCAGAGTATGAGTATGCTCTACTCGTGATTACTCTGACTTACTTGTTGATCCACGAATAAGTAGTATGTAAGCAGTGTCTACAAAAAAGTGTCAGATTGTACGTTATTACATATTAATGAATTTCATTTCAGGTATTTATACTTTACATTACGAAGATGAAATGTAGAATCTGACGAGAAGGGAAAAAACGCAGTACGCAAAAGTACTTTTTTTGCATGTTTTCATTTTTATAAAAGACGTTAAATATCTTTCGCTCGCTTTTCGCTCATTCGAATTCGCATTCGCCGTCACCTCGGCGTGAAAACTCGTTATCGTAGAACGACAAAAGGATTAAGCTGAGCACACCTACGGAATTAGGCATTTCTCTCTTTTTTTTTTCAATTACATCGGCAGACCGTGATGGAAGAGAAACTGTGGAATCGCAATGAAAAAAGAAAATTAATCAGTGCGAATCAACGTCGTCGTAATTACGGAAAGAACGAGCCACTCGGACTGTGAAACTCGCTTAACGAGTTTACGACGGCAAATACGCGTGGATATAATGAGCTGATGCATAGGCGAGAAAATGGCGAACGAAAATGGCTGAATACCCGGCGAAAGATAAATCGTCCCCGCTCTCGTCACTAATATTCTTCCGATCGATTTTGATTTCATCCGAGATCTTCTCATCGATCGCCAAGTTTTACAAATTTCAAATTTTTATCTTACAAATTTGTAAATTTTACAATTTTACTATTTTACAAATTTGGGCGTTTCGAGATTCATGTATGCGACTTTGGGTTTCAAATTACGTG
Source organism: Tetragonula carbonaria (assembly GCA_032399595.1). Lineage (NCBI taxonomy): Eukaryota > Metazoa > Arthropoda > Insecta > Hymenoptera > Apidae > Tetragonula > Tetragonula carbonaria. The sequence continues at coordinate 11,823,320 of JAUCRC010000002.1, forward strand.
ATCAGATGTTTGTGATTAAAAATAAAGAGGAGAAATTGGCAGACTCTCTTATTTCTCTGAAATAATTGCAATTTAAATTGAGAAATAGAAATGAATAATTAAAGAGTTGCTAGTAAGTTTCTTATTATCAAATTATTTCCTAGACAATGTTGTTTCAATTTTATCAGTTAGAAAATTCTTCTTGAGGTGGATAAAAATGATTTACAAAATAACTGTAGCAATTTCGAGGCAGATATTCTTCATTCGTGCGTCAAATCTCTCGGTATACTTACTTACGGTTTAACGATACTCAAAGTAACTTATTCCTGTTGAACTAGCTGACGTTCTATACTCGTCAATCACAGCACTTTCACGCTCGCCGCGAAACCACATGCTGTCAGCCAAACCCTTTACATTAAGGAAATAGAATACAGAATGCAATTTAGATGCCGAACTGTGAACATTCCTTATCTCGGTGCGTCAAATGTCCTCACTCGTAGACACCGGCCTGATAAGTAGCTCCGTACGTCAATCGACAAACTCCGGAACTATCTATGCTTCCGTTTCGTCACCCTCTTTACTCGAATTTTCGCATAAACACTATGAAAATTACATAAATATTCGCCGAAAGAGTTGTTTAAAAATTCTTTCTAATAATTTAAATTTTTTCCTTACTTGAATGATAAAGAAATTCTGATTTTATTAAAAAAAAAAAAAAGGAAAGAATAATAATTCGCTTTTTCGATCGAAATTAACGACAGTCGCGATATATCGATTGAAATTAGAATACGGTGTTTACACGAAAAATCCAATGCACCGGTGAGAGAGTGATAAAATTCATCTCTAACCACATCCGCTTGCGGATAGATTTCACGAAAGATTCCATCGGTGACAGATTGGTAGTCGACATAAATCACGGTCCTATGAAACTGTATGGATAGCATTAATCCACATCGGAGTAAGAGCTTCGAGAATAAAATGTATTACTTATACTATGTAATATAATCCAGGACGGATGAAACTTATTTCAATAAAGGAAATTTGTTACTTCGTTGTATTAAATACAATTATTTCAAACTGAAATATGATTCTACGTTCTAATAATACTCGCTGACGAAACGAAAAGAATTCGAATCCAGGCAGTCGTTGCTTGGTAAATATCTTGAATGAAATCAAATGCCAAGCCAGTATTTATTTATTTACTTATTTCAATTTTACGTGAAAGACCCTGTCAAAATACAGACCTAAAACAAAAAATAGACCGAAAAAGAAAGAAATAGAAATTCAGAGAATTTATTCAAATTATAAATTGAACGCATTGCTCTAAGCTAGAGATTTCCTACCATCCTTTTTTCCAGATAAGAAATTACTCAGCACTCGTGTGAACAAACAACAGAAAAATGCAGTGACAAATTTGCGTTATTTTATGTATCTATATTTCTGTCTACGTGCTCCAACAAATAAGACACGTTGAAGCTTAAAATTATAAATTAAAGCTTATAATTGTAATTAAGATTACAATTATAATTTATTGAAATTGACCAGAGTATCGTATTATTATATCGCGCAAAAATTACGATTAAAAAAAATAGAGAATATTAAAATAAAAATCACGAGCAACTTTGAAAAATAATTCTAACTGCTGACAATTTATTAATATTCGGCTCTATCTTTGTCAGCAGCATTTTTAAATCATCGCATGAGTTATTTACAATCGGATCACATTCCATTAAATAAATGTGATGAAGAAAATTAGAAACTTTTGTGCTACGACACGTAGTACAAGATATCCAAGATAAAATGTAGATATCTACTTTTACCGCCAAACCTGTCGATAGCCGTCATTGAATTTAAATTTCAATTATTCATTTGTTGTTAGCTGTATCAGTTCCTGTAACTTTGAAGATCCTTCCGTACTTGAAATGACAAAACAGATAATATATGTACGAACGGTTTTTCAAAATTTTCCAATCTTCCCCTCTTTCTTCGTTCATTCACCGTCCCTGGTTATTATTATTCATTCAACACCCCGAGAATTGCTGCCCCCCTGAGGCTACTATCGCTCCCCGACCCCCCAGAATCGTTCCAGCGCCAACCAGGGGGCGGTATCTACTTTTAGAAAGCGGAATGAACTGCTCTAAGCTAAGTTGAAAATTGTGTGCCAGTGGGGAAAGAAAAATGATTTTGAAACGTGGCAATATTCTTCACGCGAAACGGGAAACGACTTCTCTCTCTCTCTCTCTCTCTCTCTCTCAGTGTAACCTGCCGTCCAATTACGGCGATACAATATCAGAGCCCGTAAATCCGAGCGTCGATGCGAGGCGTCGGGGCCAGGCGTTAACGAAACGTCTCGTCCAGCGAGGCGCAAAAATATCGATATCGTGTGACAGAGCGCCGTAGCCTAGCGAGCGGCCCCGGCGGTTTTCGTCGAGAAAACTCGTTTAACAGGAGGTGGCACGATATCGGTGGCACGTATCGCGTCCACTATCTAAATAACGTAATCGACAGGCTGGGGAAACTATTTCGATACGGCGACAGGTACATATCTGCGCGCGTATCGGCATTTCATGATGTATATCGCGGCGTTGGCGGTGGCCGGGCGTTGGCATCCGCGAAAGCGCAGTTACCCAAAATGCCTGTACGCAATCGAAACAATGGCCCAATTGCGACTTGCCGCGCCCTTCTCCCCCTCCTCCCCCCTCTTCACCCCTCTTTCCACTCTCCTCTCCCCTTCCCCCCTGGAAGCCTACAATTTCCATTTAACGCAGTTGCCCGTAAGCTTCAATGTAATTCGGCGACCGCGCGTGATTAGGTTTCAGCTGTACCAGCGTTTCGTCGTCTGCACGCGCGACCCGTTCGTTAATACCCCTGACCACTTCGCGCTTCGTAATTATGCCTTCCCTCCGAGGAGGGCGGGGGGGGGGAGAGGGGGGAAGAGCCTGAAGTGAATTTCGATCGATTCAAGAAAGTACGGAGGGGTAACTTTCACTCGGGATGTGAAGATTGTGAATGGATTTTGCATTTTTACTCGTCGGGACACATAGATTTGCCTAAATATGGTTTTCAAATTGATCATTTAATGGGCAAAGATACGTCCATTCTCGGCAAACGAGTGCGATTTTCTTCAATCAATGCGACGAATGTTGCTTCAATGATTTCTGCAAAGCGTACAATTTTTTATTCAATAAACTCGTGAAAGATTTTTCCACAGATATTGCAAGTATTTACCTTTGTCAGCCACTGTAAGTGGACAGTTCGTTCAATAATCCACGGTGCGTTTTTTTTTTTTTTTTACAGTCTATATTGCCGGTTACTGACGAATTCTTTAATGATTCAGTTTCCTTTTTTTCTTTTTCCTTTTTTTTCAACCCTTCCATTCGTCTGCCCCTCGATCGAAAGCTTCTCTTAAGCACGGAATTAAGGTGCATTAACGGTGCATTAAAAATGATAAAACACAGTTTGCCGGCTGTTCGGTTATTTCTCCGCCAAGCCCTGGATTAAAGATTAAATTCTTAGCAACGTATTAAAATTAAAGAAAATACGGTTCAGCAGGCGTATAATTCTTGCCGTCGAAATTAATAATAATAATGATAATTATATTTTGTTATTTCACGTTGATCAAGTATGTTGCTATCAGTGAAAAGATATAGCGAGGTTGCAAAATTGCCTAGTTACAAAAATTGTCTAATGTAATATGATTCGGAAGGTGAAATAGCTTGTTGAAAAAACAACTTTATTGCAAATTTATTTCAAAATAACAACAAACTAAATTTTATTATCTTTCAAACGTATATTCTATACTCTGTCTAATCTGAGATATTTATGTAAATTCATATTTTTACAACCATAACTAACCCTCTGTAATTGATTTCAATTTAAAAACTCCAATTTAAAATTTGCGAAACTAACAATTGCTACGAACAAGTCGTTTCATAACGTCAAGTAAGACGAAATTTTCAAGAACGCGGATCTACGAATCCAACTTTCGAGTTATCGTTTCGATAGAACAAGAAATGGAACACCTAGGGTTGGGGGGGGGGATTGCTTCGACTGTTGAAAATCTCACAGTGGTTTCATGGATTCTTGGATGTTCGTGCGTTCAATCTATTCCGTCTTTGCCCTATAAACTTCTATACAAACATCCGCAGTCCAGTGATGTACGACTCGGAAACGTCCACGGAGGGAAAAAACGGACTGACACGCCGTGACTGAGATGAAAACCGTATGAAGATTCGCACCCATTCTTTTCGCACAAAGGAACAAAACGTTTATTGCGCCCGGCGGAAAGTTATCGGCGGTGAAACAAGTACTCGTAGCGGAAAATTCGATTATAGGAGAGGACACACTGTATTGGAATCTCTGTTCACCCGCGTTGAATACGTTACACGCTGATACCCGACTGCGCGGCAGTTCAGTTTAAAATGTCAACCGGCGTGAACTAGCCGACCGATCTCGCCGAGTTCGCCGTATTGAAAATGAGCTATATCCACTGTGAATATTCCCCGCTTGATTTCCGTTCCGTGTGGAACCCGACTTCGACGCGGGATCGGGTTAAAATTCAATTCGAGCAGTGAGTTTTATTCGAGTCTAAATGAAAAATACATACAATATACTTATATATATATTTTGTCGTTGACGAAAATTACTACAAAATTTCAATACTGAAATTTCGGAGGGAACTTGGAATTTTTATACATTCCGATTTCGATTTTGTCGGTCAGTTATTTACAATTGCAAAACATGAGATAACTTTTTGCAATTAAACGTTAAAGCCTTCTAAAAATGGACGAATTTTCGATTTTTCGCGTGTTGTTCGCGGAATAAAATTTTTAGTTTCGAACAGGTAAAATATTCAAAGTGCAATACTTGGGAGAAATTGATTGAACAGCATTTCAAATTATTCAAGTTAGTTGAATAATTTGGTCTAAATGAAGAATACATACAATATACTTATATATATATATTGTCGTTGACGAAAATTACTACAAAATTGTCCCTGAAATTTCGGAAGGAACTTGGAATTTTTATACATTCCGATTTTGATTTTGACGGTCAGTTGTTTACAATTACAAAACATGAGATAACTTTTTGCAATTAAACGTTAAAGCCTTCTAAAAATGGACGAATTTTCGATTTTTCGCGTGTTATTCGCGGAATAAAATTTTTAGTTTCGAAGAGGTAAAATATTCAAAGTGCAATACTTGGGAGAAGTTGATTGAACAGCTTTTCAAATTATTCAACTTGATATACTTGATATCAACTGGAAAAAATATATTTCAGGCATGAACAACACATATATATAAAATAAATACAGACAACTTGACTAATCCGAACAAATTTGAAAAATTACAAATTACATAAAATTGACACTTGGCGAAGAATAAGCCTTATAGCAAATGAAATTTAAATTGACAAAAAACCCACGTATGAGTTACTCGACAAGGCTAGCTCAGTTTCATCAACGCAATTTTCCCTTTTAACATTCTCTGTTTCTAAAAAGAAAAGACTAAAAAATATACATTTATCTCTCTCTCTCTCTCTCTCTCTCTCTTTGTCTGTGTTACAAAAGAGCTTTGAAAACGCAAGTGCCGAGTGACGTTTATTGCAGTCGTCTCCCGTGCTCGATAACGACGAGCTGCACCCGGCCGAAACTTTTCGGACAGACTCGTTAATTAATACGTTTAGATATTCATGCCAGAAGATATCGACGAAGTTCGTCGAACTTGCGGCGTACAACGGGACGTTCTCCGCGACAGAGTTGCGCATTAAAGCCGGCGAAAGCTAACATCACGACGTGGTGGAGGAGCAGGGAGAGACTGGGATTGGCTCGGTGCCTGGAAATTTCCCAAATCGTGTCGATAAAAAGTTACGTTACGAGGCGAGCGGAATTTTTTATACGGCCCATCGGCCGAAGGATTCGTCCTATTCGCGAATCACCTCCCCGGTGATTTGTTTCAATTTTTCTGTGTAACGTTTCGACCCCCTCCCCGAAAAAAGAAAAAAAATGGGATCGAAGAATTTACGGCGACATCGGCCGCAGGAACAGAGCCTCACGCTGTGTTGTTCCACTTTCACGTGCCGTTAGAGAAGAGAAGATATTTAGGGAACGATCGGCACGAGACTGTAAATGACGCACACTTTCGATGAAATAAAGTTTTGTCTCGCACGTCTGCTGAATATATAACAATCTTGTTACAATTCGGAACACTTGTATTTCGACGTTTTCCATAAATCAACTTTTCAATTAATGAAACTTTCTGAGAGAACGAGAGGGGACGACGATTATTAAAGGATATTGTAATCACACGTTGTACAGAATTTCGATAAGGACGAGTTCGAAAACCAAATTGAAAAGTTTAGAAAAACGCTATATTATTTTACTTTGGAATTTGTTCTTCGAGTTTCTTGAGAAGTGAACAACAATATGATGCACGATTACTCATTTTTGGCTATTCGTTGATGTTCGAGGGAATGTTAACGGAGAATTGTTATTGGTTTTCCCAATATTTAACAAAAATCCATTGACGTACGTGAAACACACAATTCGGACAATCGGTTTATGAGATAATGGCGTTTATCACGCGCCACGCCGGCTTGAAACGTTTAAATCAAGTAGTCAGAATAAATTTGAGGATTTTCACGAACAATAGAAAGATACGCGCGCTATCAAATTTCAGTTTCATTACCGCATTGAAATTTATCACCACGGAAATATTCGATACGTTGCTCGTTTCATTACGGTTTCCCGCGTACATTTCTCGTTGTTACGCCTGCCATTATAAAAGTTTATTCCTACAAAAACTTAATACCGGAATTCCTAGCTTCTGAAATTCCAAGCTATATGTTTATGAAATGTAGTCGAGACCATCGAAACGATGGCTGTAATTTCCCTTGGTTCTCAATTTTATTTTCATTCAACCATATATATATATATATATATATATATATATAAAATTTCATTTCATCAAATCATATTTCTCAAAATTGAGAACATCAACAGAGAGTAGACATAAAAAAATTACTGAAAAACCATTATTTCTCTCTAAATCAATGGAATTAACAAAAGGTATTGATTATTATTAATAGAAAATAATGCACGTTAAAAGATATTAATTTCCTCAGCTTATAATCTTACAATACCAGTTCAAACGCAAAGTTCAAACATTTCAGCAGTACAACCCCCAGATCTTACAACCTAGAAACTCGCAATGTACATTCACGAAAGCGTGAAGCTCAACTCCGAAGCCGCGGGCTCTGACAAATTAGTGGCAACCTCAAACGACAGTTAGTTTCCAACGCGCGTTCTTGTTTCTTTTTTTCTTTTTTTTTTTTTTCTCCAAAGGAAACCAAGGTGTTTGTTCGTCTCTGAGAAACAGCGAGGCGTTGCGTCAACGCCTGGGAACACAACGCCTGTTTCGAAAGCAACGCCTCGCATTCGCGTCGACGCGCCGAGTGATACAATTTACACTTCCGGGCTGGCGTCCGCGCCAAATTCAAGTCGTTTGTTTCAAATCATCGGGACACGCTGGCTGATTTGAATGGCGTAAGCAGCACGACGAGAGGGTTGAATTTTCGAGCCCGAGCGAGGGTTGAGTCGCTCGGAGGATTTGATCTATCTATGGTACGGAGCTTGCTATGGCATCGAGCTTGGCTTTTTCATGGAAAAAGAGAGAGGGAGGGAGAGAGGGATGAATTACGACGGGGTGGTCGAAAAGAGTTTGAAATGGAGCGAGCCGTGACTGAAGCGGGAATTCTCAGCTGTCGCGCGCAGAGAATCCTAGCGTACGTACAGTCGTCGTTAAAAGTTTGCACCGTGCACATCCTTTCACCGGTGTCGCTAATTATGCCTGCGAGAGTTGAATTACAGCTAGCCGTCCGAGACGACGATGAAGGCGAAGTTTTACGACTCGCACACGGCACGGCGATATTCGCTGAAATTCACGGCCATCCAGCCGGTTGAATCTGGTTGAAACGAGAAATAATGCGTCGCGTTCCGCGCTATTAGAAACAGTAGAAAACACCGCTGTCGTCGCGCACGCTTCGCGGAGGAATTTTTTTTTTCAGCTAATTCTCCGCGGGGATGCCGCCTTCGCTTCAGAAATATTCGAAAAACCTCTCGTCTTTCGTTCGTACTTTCGAGCGCTCAGTCTACGTTGGAGTGTTGCGCAGATAATTCAGGACAATAATTAGTTTGCTTATCAGAAGGTTTGCTTATATTAAATATTGCTAAGTAACCACTGATTAGAAAGTTTATTATTATTGGAGAATTACTGTATTTAAATAGGATAATTTACTTGTTAAAAAATTCACTTATAAACAGGATAACAATCGAAAAAACTACGTATTTGATGATGAACGCTCTGTTCATTTGTTACACGCTTCTCCATTAAACTTTTTAAAACTCTTGGCGACTTAGCGAGCGCTTGGAGGTTCCAATAAACTTCAGATGAATTTATATTATTTATAGTACAGACACGGTCACAAGAAGCGTTTTTTTTTGTTTTGTTTTTCATTTTCATCGAAATTCAACTAAATAATTTATGATTTGAGTGAATTCTCATTACGAGCATAGCGCGTGGTCAGTCCTCTTTTGTATAAAATTTTCCTAAGCGTTAAATAAGAAATGTGCTTAATAAAAAGCAATGTTTCTTCTAACAAATGTCGTGTATAGTTTTAATATTAAAAGACATTTATATAAAATTCTATTAATTATATAAGTAACACTAGAACTATATAAGTACACACAGGTGGTCAGATGGATGCCGGATATATTCGGCGCTGGTACCGAAAGGGTTAAGAGCCTTAACCCCTTGCACTATTTTGACGAGTCTGACTCGCGATGAAAATTTTAGAGCAAACTTGAATATTACGAGTCATATCAAACGTGAATATCACGAGTCGAACTCGTGGTCTTAATCTCGGGCCAAGTATAAATGTCTCGAATGAGATCTTGTGTCCCAATGCAGACATTTTCGTGGTACAGATAACGTCTAAAAGCTAAATAAATATTTTTTAAATGCTTCTGATTCATTCAAATTCATTTGAATTTCACAAGAGCACCATCGCTTGAAGTAAACACGGGCGCATCGCTTGGGCACGGCTTCTTCCGAGTTAAATCGTAGTGCAAGGGGTTAAAAGTCACGTGAGTTCGGGCTATGTTCGGATATACTTCGAGTGGAACCTAGTCCTCCTAGTCTTGAGACAATATAAAACCAATACCGCATCGCGCCGTAAAAATAGATGTAGAAAACGCGAAAGTTTTCAGAGCCGCGCCGGGGTTTATGAAGGTTCCTGCGGTTCTCGCGACTTGTCTCACAGTGACGCACCGAAGCTAGATGTTTAGGCTACTCAACTTGCGCAGCGATGAACCGGAGCTTATGCGGTACGTTACCTCGCGCTTAATACACGACCGGGAACGAAGAGCATTCACGGTACTCCGAGGCAACCGCCATTCTGGGTCATCGTGTCCAACTACGCTAACAAGTGGAGAAAGGAGGCACCTAACAAGGAGCAACTTCCTATAAGAGTCAAACGCCGTGTCTTGCGTCGAGAGATTTCTCGGCGCGGACGAAGCGTGTTTTTATTTTCAAGCGTCTTGTTGTTAGCGTTCTCAAAAGAGACATATATATTATCAATAAGTAATGCTGTTTCTTTGATACTGTGCAAAATTTTACTTTATTTAAGAGTCAATACAATTTCAACCTGTAATTTAACACTAAATGTCAATATATTTTACTGGAATATAAGTTATGTTATAATTGAATTATTGACGCGGACGCAAGCGTCTTGTTGTTAGCGTTCTGAAAAGAGATATATATTAGGAATATTAATAGGTAATGTCGTTTTTTTGATACTGAGCAAAGTTTTACAATTTCAACCTGCAATTTAACACTAAATGTCAATATATTTTACTGGAATATAGATTATGTTATAATTGAATTGTCGCTGGATGGCAATGTTTATTAAATTTTGTGGCGACACGCGTGTTTTTAAAAGCGAGTCTAACAGCGGCGACGCTTTAAAATGAAGAAAGAAGAAAATAAAATGGCAGAAAATATATTGTATTCTCAGTTGTTAATAATCGATCGAAGCAAACGATCGTCATAAAAGTCTTGTTAGACATTAATTGAAATAAATAGTTATTGTTATAGTTTCTTGTTAAATCTTGTAATATATATATTTAAAGGAGTAAACTTCCATAATTTGAAGAAAACGACATTACTTATGGGTAATACAATTATGAGCAAAATTAAGTGATATTTTGTCGAGTGTTTGTTTGCACGTAGAATACAGAAAAAGCAAAATATGTACCGTTTTGTAGAATGTTTTTCCAAAAAAAATTTTACAACCTCTGACAGATAGTGGAGTCAATTTTGCATCATAATTAATTGAAATGAAAAATTGATATATTCAACTGTTACAATTTCATAAAAGACGATCGCACAACAATTTACTTGGTCTCATTTTAAAGTGTAAAGTTTCGATCATCCTAAATTCGTTTCTTTTCTCCCAGCAAAAGAAAACGTGTTATTTTCTTTTTTAAATTCGCACTTAGAAACATTGAAAAATTTTATTCGTGACTATCGCAGCCTTGAAGATTGAAGTTTCCCCTCTACAGCAACCCCGTAAAATTTGCTATACGCATTTTCTTTTCATACTTTTATTGAACTTTGAACATTCAAGGTTAAAATTCAAGAAACGTTAACATTTCGTCATTTAACCTTAATGTTCAAAGTTCGATAAAATGGTTAAAAGAAAAGAATCGTACAGCATGTTTTAAGGAGAAAGTATCAATTTTCAAGATCATGGTGGTTCGACCACGAACGAAAATTTTTTGCGTTTGAACTTTTATTAGAATTTTCGAGGAAAAAACTGACTCTCTCGCTCGCTTTTACACGATGTAAAAATATTCTTGGAAAAAACAAACTTGGACCAGCCAAAACAGAAACTTTACACTATAAAACCAAGCAAATCGTTGTACGATTTTTATTTCATGAAATGCAAGTGAGAGAAATATACACGCGTGTGTGTGTTATCGTAGAAATGGAAATTTTTAATCAATACCTTTCGTATTACAATCTTTCGCCCGGAGAAATATTCTTACACAAACAATAACCGCAATGTAGATCTTGTCCAACAGGAAGGAAATTAGAAAACCCGGTGCGGTTATATATCTTGGTGAGATTGAACCACTAAAGTAGATCAAGATATCTGTGCGAAATGCAATCTCTGGAGGTTCGAGGTACATCTGAAAAGTCAGAAATCTAAATTTGGATTAGACTCCCAAGAGCCTGACAAAGACTCTGATCGAACAACATTTGGTTCATTGAACATGGTGAGATCTGATGATAGATTTTGGATATAATTCGATTTTTGGATTTGTTACTAACTGTTGAAGATAAATTTAAGTCTGCATGTAATTTTATCGAATATTTTTGTCTACCCAGAAGCTTGTGAGATTTTTGTTTGAGTCAAAGTGGTTTGCAAAAATTTCTAGTGAAATTTAAAATGAAATTTGAGGGAAACATATACACGGAATATAAATAGGAACAGAATTCTCTTAGATTTCATTATTCAATCAACTAACGAAGTATGATACTAAAATATTAATTTCCTAATTTTCTGCTAATTATGTATATATTAGAAGTAGCTATATCCTGTTATAATTAATTTAGTATATTATTTAGTATACATTGTATTAAATTATTAATTATTAATTACTATAAATTATTAATTATTTTAATTTTAAGTGTACACTACTTACTAGAATAAGTGTGTATACGAGACAGTGATATAAGAGAATATCGACGTATTTCAGAGTTTTTTTTTCCTGAGGAATTCTATCTATTCTAGAGTTTCTAGAGACTTCAATTAACCAAAACCCTTTACTCATCAGAAAATCAACAACCGTTTCAAAAGCCAACTATTTCTATAACAAGAGTTTCTATTTGTACAACGACACTCTACTATACCGTTATTCTATTTCTATCCAGAGATCCCATTCTAGACCGAGACTTAAAGATGAACAGATATTTTAACGTTGACTCTGACACGTGCTTCTTCGTGTAAACTTAATTATTAGAAAACGAAGTAACAACCTAATATAGCTCGATCACTATTTTCTATAACGCAGTGGAGTAATTTCTATCGAACTAACTCTTTGGCCCAATTTCTCAAATTGTTTGATCAATATTTTGCGCAATAATATATCGCTTAGAGTATAAGGTCTGCAGCAAGTGTTCGATTGCATTTGTTGCATTCGTGCGGTACAAATCAACTTCCTCCCGATATTAACGTAATCAAATCTCCTATGGTTCACCCCAAGAATCGAATACATTTTCTTGCTCTTTTGCTTCGCCCTTACATGCATAGCCCTGCTCTGTCTGCTCCTTCCACGTGACCATGGTCACGAGTAATCCTCGCGATTAATCTCATCCTGTTCAAGATTCTTTTTCCGTATCCTCTTATCTTAGATTACCGAGGGGTATATTTTCCGCGTCTTTTATAGCTCGCGGAATAATGCAACGTTCGCATTATCTCTCGGCGGACGATGGCGCTCGACAGCTGCGGGAACGGTAAGAGGGTAGTTTCTTATTTTCTCTCTCTCTCTCTCTCTCTCTCTCTCTCTGTCTCTCTCTCTGTCTGTTTCTTTCTCACAATGGCAGAATATCTAAATTTTATTATTGCTTGTTTTTTAACACGTTATCACTCGTTATCTGGGTGACAGTCAAATTTCCATTGGGCGATGATCTTACTTTGAAATGTTAAAGCAAGAAATATTTATAGCAGGTGATAAAAGAAATGTTTGGTAGAAAAATGAATGTTTAAATGAAGCAAATTAAACTCGATATCAAATAACGATATAACAATAATACAGTAAATTTTCGAATTTATTTTGAAGTGGCCACGATTACGTTGTTTACATAAAAATACACAATACTGCAATAGTTATTTGTGATATGTTGGGAAAAACATTATGGGACATAGGAATCGCGGATTCTTTAAATTTCCAGTCCTGAGGCATACACGAAATGTGTAAAAACTTCTAATTTGACAAGCCAACAACCGAGAAGCACCTACGTGGTCATGAACTTAACAAAAGGAGCAAAAAACGAAAGCATAAAAGAAGAGAAGGCCGTGAGCCCTGGCAAAAAAATCTACTGGATTTGCATACGACGATCAACACAGGCTACTATTGTATTTTTACGACTTAAAATCACTGCTACGTGTTTCGTAGAATTCGACGAGCATCGGTTGGCGCCGAAATTTCGAATCGTTTCTCTCGTGCCAATTTTTACCAGGGAGATTGTCGAATTTCCGACGACGTTACGGTAGGGGAGGAGGGGGGGGGGGTTGAAAGAAAAATTGGAAGAAGGGACCAGAAGCGGGAGCAATTAAAAGACAATTACGAAAAATTTCGTGGATCGAGCCACGAGAAAGGTTTACTTTTCGGGCGGGCGCACGCTGAAATCTGACAAGTGTGAGGCGAATTTTAATCCGCGGCCGGTCCGCCAACCGGCGAGCCGAATCACGCCCGTCGAAAACTGGCTTTCGTATTCCACGCAGGTTTTAATCGATAAATTATCGAGAGATTCATGAAACCCCCCAGGCGGTTTTTCAATTCGCGTAATTCACCGGTTGCCGCGATGGCGCCGCCGATAGAATACGTAAAAATCGAGGTTGCAAGCGCATCCGCGGACAATGGCGACCGGCCGCGTTTGCTTTTGCGTTTAACACGCAACGCGCCGATGAAATATCGGGTGAATTTAAATTCTGCAGCCGGCGGACGCTCGCTCATTCGATTTGACGAGCATCCCCATCGTCGATTATAAACGCCATAATGCGTGATCAGTCACTCGAAATATAATGTGTCTCGTTAATGCGTATTTTGCCTTTCAATCATCTGTTTCGCCTCTCTTAATTCTTTGTGTTTCTGCTTTTCATCTCATTCACCTGCGTGTATAGTGATTCCTGAAGCTATTCCGAATCCTTCCGAGTATATATATATACATATATATATAAAACGTACGTTCATGATCGCCTGTCAATTATTACGATCGCGTTGGTGATGTAATTTGAAATAAAGTCGAAAATCAATGTACACAGAAGGCACAGGATATTTGCAGCTACAATATTTGTAGAGTTTACAAAAGTTAGAAAGTTTAAACAGTCAATGGTGCGTGCAGTATGTGCGTAGAAGATACCAAATATATGTTGCAAATATTTGTAGAGTTTACAGAAAGTTTAAACAGTCAATAGTGCGTACATAGAAGTGTGTGTACATAGAAGATACAAAATATTTGTTGTAAATATTTGCAAAATTTACGAAAGTTAGAAAGTTTAAACGGCGAATAGTGTTGTAATAAGCTTGAATGTTCAATAGGTCCATCTTCGATATTGTATGTTTTCATATTTTCATATAGATTCATTAATTATTTTCGTTAACCGTACATTTGCAATAAATGCAAATACTCGTAATTTTTTTACCGATTTCTACGTTTCTGCACTGTAATCGGGACAGCAGTGTCTTCAATGAAATTTTCCACGTATTTTCGTTATTTTAATACAGCGATCTCGAGATGACTTGCCCAAGTATCGCAATTTATCGTTCATTTGTTACATATTATTTAACATTTATTTTGCACGCCAATGCAGCTGGCGTGGTTTCATTAAACGAAAAGTTAAAATTAAAATTTTGTCAGCGCGCTTTTAAATGTTCTTCGTTTCAAATTAAAAGATGTGGTCACTTAATAATTTCGCGAAACTCGCGTGCGCGCAGGCACACACGAGTGCATAAATTTTTAATAAAATTTCAACGATAAATGCACCGTGAGTGAAAAATGTCATTATTTTTCTTAAAACGACTGATCTCGTTAAATTTCGCGTTAGAATCGTCCGTCAACTCCTAACCTCTATCGTCGGATCGTACGGGATCAGAACAATTGAACATAAAAATTCTCAGTTTATAATTCAAATTTATATTGTAATTGAAATTTACTACTAATCTCTGCCACGATGATAAATTCTAAATTTATCAGCAGGCTAATGTAAATCAACGACGCTGCTTCAGACAGTTCAAACCAAATTGAATGAATTCCGGTGTTTATCAATTTATTTAACCAAAACACCCGGAAAGAAATTTCTGCCTTGCTGCAGAAACGGTTCGTTCGTCCCCTTTTTCTCGCGAAACGGTGTATCAATTTCTGTGCAACGAGTCGATCACCATCGAACACCAGTTTCGGTGCTTCGAAACAACAGACTGCCACCAGTCAGCCCGCCGACAATTGATGTGTTAACAGTCAATTATTCTTGGCACGTGTGTCACAGGGCGTCGATCGATCGATCCCGTGCACATCATTCTCTATCCAATTTTTTTTTTTCACTCCGAAACCCCTCACTCGTTCCCCTCCTTCGCAAACACTCATCGCCGATGCCACGCAACGATGAAATTGCATTTTGATTCCGCTCTCTTTTCTGCCGGTTTTCTGGATGCGGGACGTTAATTAAAATAATTGATAGCATCAGCCGTCTTTGACTCTGGTCACGCTCGTCGCCATCGCGACGCAGAGTTCCCACAGTTCTTCTTTTTTTCTTTTTATCATATTTTTTATCATATCGCGAATGAAGAGAGAGATTTTGCTAGACTTTTTCCACCGGTTCCCTCGTCTTCCCGATTTTATTCGAACGAATCTTTTTTTCTTTTTACGAATTTTTTACCTTATTTACGATTAACAGATTCCTTGATAATCTGAGACAGTTTACCACGTTTTGCATAAGCATCAGGAGAAGTTTCAAGAAGTTTCTCCAGAAATATTTCTTCCATCAATCTTTATACGTTCATATTTATTAAAGTCAACGCCGATTTCACTCGATTGTTCGACATTAAGTTTTTCGTTTGATTATTAATTGGAATCGACAAATGTTAATTATAAAATTTATTTTCCTTATTTTTCCATTCGTCAAATTGTTATCTCCTTACGGAAATAAAATCTCGATGTTTTAAAATATTCGTTATGTCTCAAATTCAATATTCCAATTCATCAATCGAAACCATGTGATTCTGAGACAACTAGTACGTACATTCTTGTCGTCAACACACTCGTTGTGATATACAGGATGATTCACGTAACTTGTACACATGAAATAATTCTTAAATTGTACGTCTATTGAAAAATTTTATATGAAAGTTGTATGATTTCAAGAGAGGCAAAATATGGCGTATCAATTTTTGTGTGTGGTTATCCTTATTTTTTATTTTTTAATTGGACCATGTATATTTTTTATCGCAAATCAAAAGAATATTATATTGCAAGTAAAAAAAAGAAACACATTAGTGTGCAAGTTAGTGAATCAAGCTATATAATAAAAATAATAAGAGTAGTTGTCTTTCAATTCTCAACAACAGACAATTGGCGAGGCCTTCAATCAATTTGACTGACCGATCGAATGTTAAAATATTCGAATATTTCGCGTTGAATTTGGCTGACAAATGAAGACGACGATTAGAAAGCAAAGCGATACGCCGCGATACGCTTGCGTTTCTTGAATTATTCCACGTCATTGATTAAAGAGGAAGTTCCTCGTTCGCTTTTTCTGCCTTCCATTTTCTCTTCTGCCACTTTATTATTTATCGAGATTACTTAGTTTCAGACATTGGCCACCCTGCGCATCGAGAACGTTCGTATTTTAACGTCCAGCGTACGTTTGCGATCCTTCCTCTCTTCGATTCTTCTAATTGATTAAGGGAAACTGCATCAATTATTATGAAACGGTTGAAATTTGGAACATATCGAAGAATTTACCTCGCTGGCGATATAATTATTTGATGCTTGTTTGTTCTCTTTTTTGCAAAAGAAAAAGTCTTCGACTGGCGTTCGTACGATCGTTGAATTTACGTGTTATATATAAATATTTTTTATAAATATATATATATATATAAATATATATAAATATTTCAGTTATTATTCTTTGTTCGTACTGAGTTATTATTAATTCTGTCAGATTCGTTGGAAAAGGGGGAAATTACTTGGAAAGAGAATAACGAGTGTTGAACTGCAGTAGTTAATCCATTTATAGTTCAGACATGGTTTCATACTGTGCAGCTATTTTCGTTTCCATCTTCCGCTTTCCAGATTTATATACGTATATAATAATTTATATATATATATAAATTTATTAGATTTATATAAATATAATAATTTAAATTTATATATATAAATACGAAGATTATAAAAAATATATATATATATAAACACTGTTTATATATATATATAAACACTGTATATATATATATATATAAACATGTTTTTTAAACGTGTAAGTCGTTCCTCTTTGAAAGTTACCTCTCGCCAATATATCCACGAATTTGAAAGACACGAATGAAGAACAAGAATTTGAGAAAGAACCTCTGTTAAAGTCAAAAACACTTATAACATGGATGTGCTCGAACTCAAGCATAACAAATTAGGAATTTCTAAATAATTTGACCACTTAGAAAATTCCAAGCTAGGCGCTCCATGAATTTAGTCAACCTCAAGTGCGAAAAGGTCTTCCGCATCATAAGGTTGCCATGACATATAAACATGTGCGTATATGTCACGATGGGAGTTTGATCGAGTTTAAAAAAAAAAAAAAAAAAAAAAACATGTACGACAAGAGTGGCCGGACAGAACGAAGACAGAAATTTAAGGTTTCAAAGACTGATTGTTTTATTTTTCGGGTCATAATCATCAGGCGACAGTCAATTCAGAGCTAAGGTTATCTTAGCTAACCTTCGTCATTCAGACGAAGCCAAGCTTTCTGAATCCAGTAGAAACCATCAGGCTATTATTGTAAGAGGAAGACAGCGTGAACCAACCGAAAATTAATCATTTTCCACAACAGTGGGTGATCCTAATTCCAAGGGATGGACACCAGTCGTGCAGTGTCCTTAACAACCTTCATCTTAGTTCTTCGTCTTAGTTCTTCGTCTAAAAATTGAAATCAGCCGTCGACGAATCGCCTCAATTCTCAATTCTCAATTCTCAGTATTCTCTCCCGAAATTTTCCCCCAAATTGCACATCGACGATCGTCCCTCGGCGAGTATATAAGGATTTTTCAGCAACATCGCCAAAGCGTTAGCAATTTATATCGTTAATAAACGAGCTTCGAGTTTAATTACTGTCGCTAGGCTAACTTCGTTCGTTTATATATTAGTTATCCTTAGTTATCCTTCCGGGCAGTAAGAGCTGTAAGTGCCGCACGACGGTACAAGACTAATTTGAAAGTGGGAAACGACATCTGCGTTCCAGCCATTCGACGGAATGTCTTTATTACATAGCTGGTCCGGGGGGGTATTGCACGTTCAGGAATTTCTTCGTTTTTCGTGATAACGACGCCGCCAAACGGAATACCGGATGTTGTCCTCGGACGACAACGGTTGATAAGGGACCTGACGCAATTAAGACTCGATATAAATGATCTTAGCCTGAATTCAAATATTACTGTCGAAACGGAAGATCTCAATTTAGATTTTTGTAATGGCATTTGTTGAATTCTTTTGCGCGCGATGTAAATTTTACAAGCGTACGATGATATAGAATTTAGCAACGAAAGTTGTTGTTGGATGATGTTTGTTATGTTACGTTTATTTAAAGTCTGAATCTTCTCGAGTGTAACGTATGTTTAACGTAATAATTACAACATGGTATGATCAATTGGTGTTTTGTCAATTTTTTTTTTTTTTTATTGTAAGAAGATACATTACACGTTGAGATGAAATACGGACGAACGTCAAATTCGAATGAATTTTTTTCAATAAATTTAAAGTCTCGATGTAATGAAGCAACATTAAAAGAAAAGAGTGCTCGATCAAATTTAAAGAATTTTCGAACAATAATCGATCAAAGATTTTCGTTTTAATAACCGCTTGCTACTTGCTTTACGATAATTAAAATGCATCGAATCTGTCGAGTCAGAATTTGATCGACACAGTTTTCAAAAAAAGAAATTACAAACGTTGAAACTTTTCATCCGCAATAGTCTGATCCATTTTTTCGACTGAAATATAATATTGTCTCAAGCATTATCGACCAAACTGCTCGTAAATTTTTATTATATATTTATATTTTTTATTATATTCCAGCCAATTTTTATTATAATCAGCCAAGGTTAAATGGGGGGAACACTCGATAAATATAATTACGTTCCATTGATTTCATCTATCGCGGAGAATGCGAGGCAACGATCGTTATATTTACAGTCCTTCTCTCTCGATTCTTTCCCTTCGTTCTCGAATTTTTTTTTTCGACCGATTAAATTGATCACCGCGTCCTATTATCAGAATTCGACAATTGGCCGACCATAATTCAATTACGCGATTTTCTCCCTTTCTCTGCCCCTCGGCTGTCCACCGAATGATCAATCGGAATTTGTCTTATTTCCGTCTCGGCCCCCAACCTTTCATCCATCCTTTTTCGTCTTCCCTTTTTTTTTCTTTTTCTCTCTCTCTTCTCGCGAGCGGCGTTGATCAATCATATCCATTTTCCCTCTCTCCTTCAAAATTTTTTTCTACGTCTATAAACTTAATTTAGAAAGTAAAAAAAAGAGAGAAAGTATGAATTTGAAGTCAAAGAAAGAAGATATTATCGTTGAGACGTCGAAGACTGTAATGATTTAGAATCAGTTTTCTGAAATTTCAACTTAATTTCCAACTTTATCACGGAGTCTCTATCACCGGAGAAATAAGATAAAATTTTGTAAATTCTCGCAGTGATAGTATTATTATAGCCTGTAACACTAGTCACAGCAACTATACTATTTGATGAATATTCCAAAATTTGCACGTATCTATAAATTTTTCAATTTTCTCGATTGCTTTCATATTTTCAAAAAAAATTCCACGAAATCTTGATCTTGCGATTTGGCGATGATTCACCATTGAACAATTGTTTCATGTTATAACACAGTTTTTTGTTTCCTCGTTTCTCGTTCTCAACGAGTCGCGTTACTGCGATTATTATCGGAAAAAAGACGAAGTAATGAATATGCGGAGAAAAGAAAGGCTAAGAAAATTTGTGCGAGCATGTGTGTGTGTGTGTGTGTGTGTGTGTGTGTGTGTGTGTGTGTGTGTGTGTGAATACATTTAACAAAAGTCACGCACGCAATATTTGTTTTAAAAGCAACGTTAGCGAAACGTTAATGTTTCGTCTCGTTAGATTTTAAGAAGCAACGAGTGCTTCTCAATTAGTTGAAACATGCCTTTTATGTTCGAGAGAGTTTCGATTCGATTACTTCGATTATTACTTTTTATTGTCGATTCCACCGATATTGTATTTTTTGTACGTACTACAATGGCAATAAAGTGGGAATAATGCGAAAGGAAACAGAAATTCAACCGTATACGATTAATCAATTATTTGTGAACGTCGAAGTTCCAAAATAATGGTGAAATAAATTTAAAAAAAAAAGAGCCACGGCATTTCGATACGCGAAACGTATAAAGCAAACGTATAGAGTAGCCTTCGCGTTTCGATTCATCTCTCTCTCTCTCGTTCGGGAATTTCGTTTCGAAAATTTTCGCAAAATTTCGAAATTCTTCGAATTGCTGCTTCTTCCCGCGATTTTTGACAGTTGAAAAAAATCCACGGGAGAATCCCGCAGGCACGGTGAATAATGGCATTCCCGAGAATCCAGGGATTCCTCGGTCACTCCACTTATTCCAGATCCGGTAAGTGTTTCAAAGTCCTCGGGATCCTGATAGTGGGTCGCGAAGATGATCGTCATTGACTTTCGCGAACGAGGAGGCCTTCGTCCGGGGTTGAATTCCACGAATCCCAGTGGCGTATTCGTATCGAATCTCACGGTGCTGTGGTCAAACGGTATCGGATCCCACGAATTCGTGGTTGTCGGCATCGAATCTCACAAGTTTCAGCTGGTTGTTTCTCCTCGGCTGACAATGTTACAAGTCCTTCAGGCCGTCGTGTACAAGGCGACGCTGCGAGTCCAACATCGTCGTACACGAATTTCGTCAATTTATTAATCTACACGTACGCGAGATTCGATCGTGTAAAATTGCCAGACAACTGACGATGAGTGATCAGCGTGGATGGAAAATTTGCATTTTTCTGAAGACCATCTGTTCTATCTGTTCCAGTATCGCCAATTTTCCGATATCGACACGAGTATCGGCGTGTTCCTAATATTTTACGTAGTTCTATTTATTTCTTATTTTTATCGCACTTTTGTATTTTCGAATGAATATGAGAGTATTTTGGATAGGTAGTAATAGCAGACTAGCCACTATATAGAAGGATCTCGATTATTTTGAATATGTTTTATTTAATAGTAAAACTAGGGGAGTGTGTCTAGAGAATGAAATTTTCTTTCAATAATGAGAATTCGGTCGTCTAAATCGACTTTTTATCTTCGCGCGAAATTTAATTTCGCAGTTGCAATTTGTAAATTCATCTTACGTGCACACACAGATTTCAAACAATTTTCCAGCAATTTCATATTTCTTCATTCAATTTACGAAGCAAACAATGAATTTGAGACAAACGTTTAATTTATTGGAAAGCATAGCGTTTATTCGAAGTATGGCCATTTTACGTCGAATATATAACATTTCGTTGCGCAATATTTGCGACATTTATGTGCGCGCATTTCAATTATTGGAAAGTAATTTCTTCTTTCGCTTGCACGAGCTGATTTATTTTTCCCAATCAACATTCCGTTTTGTTTTAACACAAATACCTTTCTTGTAAACGTTAGGCGTCGTAACAGTACTTTAGACCTTTTTCTTTTTTTCTTTTAAATTGATTCGTTCTGATCCGAAAAGCAAATAATTTATACATTGTGAAATCTTAGTTTAGCTCAATTTTGGCTATTTACCATTTCCCTAATATGAGATTCACTTTATTATTAAAACAAGAAGTCAATCGAAAAAAGTTATATAATCCTTGTTACTTTAAACAAGAAAAAGAAAAGAATATATAATATATAATATATAATAGTGAGAAATGGCCAAAATTGGAGAAGGCCGGTGAACTAGAAATTTACCAATCTTTGTAATTACATTTCCAGTTAATACCTGTCTATTGTTATTTTCCAATCTTCCTTAATGGGACCGTCCCTATAAATTTTCCACTAATCAATAACCTGATTCTAATTCTAATTCTACAAATACCGATTTACATGTAAATCTTTTATAATCGCGAATTCTACGTCTCTAACTGTATAAACTCTGTCTGGCCTTTGTTCCACAAACAAACGATCTACATAGCACAATATGAAATCATCGTGGAATCGCTAGTTCAGTGCCTGATTTACGCAAAATCGTTGCGCAGAATTTCACGGTTGACATTTTGATACTGATGGAATATGCTGCTCGCAAAAATTAGAAGATATATTTCAAACTGAATATGAAGCGATAAAAAAAAGGATACATTTGATTTTTTTATTAATAAAAAACTTGTCGTTTGCCTTTTTAATGTTCTTGTTTAATAAAAAAAAAAAATCAAACGCTTTTCTCTTTTGTCGCTTCGTATTCATTTTGAAATATCCCCTAATTTTTGTGAACAGTGGTAGTATTCAGGGGACACTTTAATGTTTGCTTCCGCGAGCGGCGCGTGTTGACGATGAAATTTTATTTGTGTGTGTGATCGATACTGCGGTTGGTATAATTGTTAATACACACACACCGATGTACACACGGCGTTGTAACGTTGTATCTATTACACGCCATTGATCACACAGGTGTTCATGCAAATTTTCGTTTACACTCGTAGAAATCTGTTATTTAATTAGCCGTTCAGTAGTTAACCGGCAACTGCATGATATCGTGTTTTTCAATAGATTAATCTGCGATCGCTGACATGGTGGATAATAACGATAAATTGCGATGAATGAGCATGAGCCAACGTCGACAAAGGTTGCCCCGTGGTCGCGTGCGCGATGTCATTTAGCTGTTTGTCGATTGCCGAAGCGACGACAATTGGAACTTTGTAAAATGACTCGCACTACGATCTTCACCGGTGGAAAAAAACGCCGACTGTGTATTGAGAGTTTCAACACGTTAAAAATTCATGTACTGTTATGTGAATATTATTTTTTCAGAATTTAAGAGTTCAACAATTTAATATAATTATGTTTAGTTAATTTCAGAAAAAAATTCGAGAATTTGACGTGTGCTTATTAGGTATTCTTTCTTTTTAATTGGTAAATCTGCGAAGTGAAAGGGAGAACACAAATTCGGTATTATTTTTTTTTCCTCCAGTATACTACATTATAGTTCTAATGCAACAGCTTGAAGAAATTTTTAAAAAAACATTCGTCGCGACTTGCAACGAAATGTATCTTTTTATTGAAAGGATGAAACAGTAGTGCTTTGTTTTCCTTCCTTTTCTTGGAAAAGTCTGTCTCTTCATAGAAATACGTTGAAAACTGATAATAACAACGAGAATAATGATCGCCATTCGTCGAAAGATCAGTTTCGAGAACGTATGCCAATACATTCGAAAATGTATCGGCATTCTGTTTTCTAAAATGCACGTGTCTATTTCAATGTTCTTGCCTCGCCACCTAGGGTTTCGAAATTTCCCCGGATCTTGCGGAATATCGTACGACGTTCTACTCATTATCTCGTTCACCTATTCCCAGTGATTCGGGTGTGTGCGCTGGCTAGATTGTCCCTAAATAATGGAGCAACTGTCTGCTGGGATCGAGAAAGTGAATTTTCCATCTCTCATCCGCCATTTTTCTTCATTTCGACGTCCGTTCTGTTTGCACTTGACACACAGTATACCGTCATCGTGTACTCTCTCTCTCTCTCTCTCTTGATTCCTTAGAAACGACGCGGTTATTTTAAACGACAAAGTAATAAATTCCATCAGTCGGTGGAACGATCTCTCGTAAAAGTTGACAACGGCTAAATGAAAAGCGAAACTGGCCAATTCGAGGTGAGTGATAAGCCGAAGGACGTCTAATCGGTCAGCCTTCCGATCGGATCGCGCGTTATCACCGCGGCTATACGACGAAATTGACTCGTCAATTTGAATTAAGTATTTTGTTCCGGGCGCTGTACACTCGAACTTCCGCCTCCGGATAATCGATCGACGTCGAGAAGTTCATTCCGGCTTCGTTGGCGTTATCCGTCTACCTTACTCGTCCACGATTTCGTTATCGGCGCACAGCTTTTGTTTTTGATTGAACGCGCGGCATCTTTAGATCTTTCGAAATTTCGAGGTATTAATAATTATCGAAGAAATAAAAATAGATAGATTCCAAGAGAAATTGGAAATCGATGATTTGGCGGATGAGCAAGCTTGTGCGAATATGAAATTGAATATGAACTGACTTTCGTTTATTTAACACTAGAACTACCGACAGTTAAGACGAAATTATTTCTACTAAAATTATTTTGATTATTTTAATAAATAAAAATAAAATAAAATTCATTATATTATTTCTTTAGTTATCACTGTAAAAGTCATTGCATCATTGCGGGGGAAAGAATTGTAACATGAAATAGAAATTTTAAAATAAAATTGTAAAACCAGTCATTTTGACTGGTGTGGTAGTTCTAGTGTTAATCGATGTTAAAATTAGAACAGTGATTCTTCGTGGAAATTTGATAGATCTGCGAGAATGATCTAGGGGTGCCCATAAGTAATGTCGTTTTCTTCAAATTTAGTAAACATTACCATCTAGTGACGATGATTTAACTTGTTATAACATATTCTAGTTAAATATATTGTTGTATCGAAATTATTATTTGTAGTTATATTTTTAGTTACTTTACCGGAAATGCGTGAACGAGAAAGTATGAATGTGACGTGATAAGCACGGCGTTGACACATCGAGAGCTTTTCTTTTTGAAAATAAGAAGTCGTAAAAAAGCGTTGAATAAGCGTGGTCAAAAGAGTGATCATTTGTGTTGTATAAAAGAATTAATTGTGTTTGAGTTTATTCGAATTATTGTTGTCTGTGTTGTCTATCTTGTATTTATTATTTGTTGTTCTGTTTCCGTTTTCTTTGTTATTCAATATAATAAACATCACTTAAATTATATCACTACAATATTGACATTTAGCGTGCTTGTCGTTAAATTATATTATTAATAGATTAAATGTGTATTAACTTTTAATTAAAATAAAATTTTGTACCAGTATCAGCAAACGACATTACTTGTGACTATATAAATACACAAGATATAAATTATCTTCATTGTATTTATATTTTTCTATTCCTTGTGCTTCAATTTCTTCAATACGATTTTGTACTTTTGTACTAATTGTAAGTCGCAATTATAAAAATGTATTTATTTATCTTTTACGATTGTATCGTCATTTCGAAAGCTTCTTCGTTGAAAGGAAACGTTCAAAAAATCAGTATCATTCCCCTAAATAATTATTTATATTTTCGTCCAGCGAATTGAGAAAGAAACTCAGGTCGATGGTATTTATTTATACATTTTTCAAATGCACAATTTACCAAAAACTTTCATATTTCATGCGTAATTATTAAAACGATGCGTCTAAAACCTAGACGAGAACACACTGTTTCATAATTGCAGAACGTCATGCTTGTAAAATAATTTTGTCGTAAACCGTGCGCGTACAGTTACATAACACATTTGGAGACAGTATTTACGCTCTTAATTCGATCAAAAATCAACATTATTTTCCCAGAAATTCGATATCCAATGGAATATTATTGGCACGTGCGTAATGTATTCGAAATGCTGCTCGTTTTAGTATTAAATCGTTCAAATGGACGTATTAGCGGAAGCGTGAGCGCGCCTCGTTATTATATACGATTCGTTAAATAACATTATTGACGTTCATCAAGCGGTCACGTAACAGCGTGTGGCTGATGTTGCAAGTGTTTAGTAATCTGCTCTGTTAATTCGTCGCTCGATAAATATCGCTAATGCATCGTTTTGTTACGTGTAATTTAAAGTATAATATACTTTATGTTAAACTCGTTGTGCAGGTGTTACGCCAATTGCAATATCTCTGTATGAATAATACGTTTCTGCCAAACTCGCTAGAAGAATATTCGTCTAACTAGTCGAAGAAAAATATCGAGTGTTTCGACTTCAAAATTCGACAGGGAAATTCGTCTAAATTTCGAGATTTGCAATTTGCAGCGATCTTACTTTTCAATGTTAAGTTCAATTGTGCTGTAGTATGTAACTCTTCGCGTCAAGCCTGAACTTTTACTTTGAATTTTCACTTCAGCGTCGTAAAAAGTTGCTGTTACTCGTAATTAAGTAAATCAAGGATCGAATCTCTCTTTTTGCCGATGCTGTAGGTAATTTCATTGAAACCATGCTAAACAAGAAACCACAGCGTACATCATTTCTGCACCATTGCATCGAACCCGACTAATTTGCTTCTTGTCAACTATTAATCTGTTTGGAATTCAACGTCTGTTCGCCATAAATATAATGTTAATTAGTCAATTTTGGAATTATGTTCGTCCAATTGTTGATCTCTATTGTGCTTTAGAGGTCAGTTTTCCTGTTAATTATAACCTCTTGCCTCGAAATACGGTAAAAAAAATTATTAGTAACTTAAAAACGATAACTTAAAAGAATAAGAAGAATTTTTATAACTTGTCAAAATGTCAAAGAATTCGTCTCTCGTCTTTCAGTTTTTCAGCGAGGAAAAATTCGTCACTTTATAAAAGAAAATTACACGTGAACGCACGCAGAGTAATTTAATAAGAATTTAACACTAGAATACCCCCCCCCCCGTTTTTGAAGATAAATCTCTCCAAAAAAAAAAAGAGATATGAATTTTTCCACAAGTATCCGCTTATTAAAGCTAAACAAATTTTTCGAGTCGAGACTAACCTAATTAAGATCAAGTAAATCTCGAAGCGGGTCTGCCTTACTAAAAATAAACTGTCGATAGCGCTTAACGCTTCTCTCCAAAAGCGAGCTGAAATTAATTTCTTTCGAAGATCATCGCTCGCGATAACTCCCTCCCAAAGAAATTAGATTTTCCACGAGATAAGTGTATTAAGTTTAGACCTCCTCGGAATTCGAACGTGGTTGCGAGGGTTTTACCATTTCCTAGTAGACCTTCCACCCGCGCGGCGGGCAAACTTTAGTGCTGGCATGATAACCAAGTGCTCGTGAACCGTGTACGTGTGAATCCTAATACGACAGCAACTGATGGTCAAACTCCTGTTAAGGCTACGCTCTTCGTCGCCCCACATTCCTGACGTGTCACGGTTATTGTGATTCCGTGAGCAGCAGGAAGTTGCCAGCCAGTCTCTCCCGACATCGCTTCGCGTTACAAGCGTTGTGTATATTACTTCAAACAGTGGTGTAGATAACGGAAAATACGGGAACCGCCAGATTATTACCAGACACGAGATCCACGCGATAAACGGCAGAGCCTCGGCAATAACGATCAGAGTATTCAGAGGTAAACGAGGAAGGATGTGCTCGTAAACATATTCGCGAAAGAACGCGTGTGCCTGAGTTAAATATTTACGAAGGAACGACAGTTAGGAGGATAAAACAGATGATTTATAAACGGAGATAGAATTTCTTTTTTCTTATCCTGTAAGAAGAATTATTTTTTTATGTATCGTTGGCGATGTACTGCGATGTATTGCTGGTTATAAATATTGGGTTATTTTTAGTTAAAAAAAACCTTTTAGCACGTAATACGTGTGATTTAATTTGTTTCTTCTTTTCTCTTAACATGGTTGACGATCGACACGATACTTCGACATGAAAAACTATGACAAGTCGTAATCTCTTCTTTCGGTGGAGAGTAATTTAAAGTAATTTAACACGTCTTTACATTTTATTTTGAAATTACATCCTTTCGTTTAAAATGTACTAACATTCGGTAGCATAAACTACTATTAATTAAATTGGACTACTATCGCAACTAAACTGTGTAATAATTCATTTCTTTGAAAATACTGCGAATTAAGCTATCTATTTTTAAAAGACTTCTTATATCTTCGAATTTATTTCGGAGGTTAAACCCATGATGACACAAAAATCATAAATACACTTGATAGCCTATTAAATCGATCCATATAGTCCAAAGCTGACCAGATAGACCAGTAAGTAGTCTAAATCTGAAATATCGTAGACAGTCTCGTCATATACTTTTTCCCGAAATAAATCGTCGAAATTATGCCTGTTTTATTTCCGCCCCCCCTTTCGGGCTCTCTAAAGTCCGAAAACGTAAATTTCTAGCCCGAAGTAATAGCCGTGGAAGCTGCTCGTTCTGGGATCGTAAATAATCCATAGGGAATCGAGTCGCTTCATGTGGCTGCGGTCTCGTGGCATGCAAAGCAGCCGAGGGATTGTCATTCAGCGTTGGTGCGTCGGCTTTAATACTATCTCGGCCAGTTACACGTCCGCCCTTTTCCACGTGCGCTTTCCCAAGATTTAGTCACGCTTTGTTCCCCGACAGTACAATACAATTCCTCTTTCTTTTACTTTCTTTTTCTCTTTTCTTCTTCTTTTTTTTTTCTCCGTTCAAGCATCAGGTGGATAAGGTTGAAATTTCATTCACAGTTCAGGGGTATTTGAACGGACGAACACGATTAAGAATCTTCGCGCTAACAATTTATTATATCGCTCGACAACACGTACTGAAACCGAAATATTTAGTAGTAGTAGAGAGTAGAAGAATAATTATTTCAGTCCATAATTCGTCGTGATAAATTTCAGTAGCAAAAGGAACCGTGGTTCGTTGGGAAATGTTTAACCCTCAAGTTGACTGTGGTATTGCGACTTTACAAACTAAAGTTATTTAAACTCTCTCTCTCTCTCTGTCGTATGATCTCAATTGTGAAAGGCGAAACAGATTGCAGTCCTACGGACAAACACAATCCGATACGATGAAAGAAATTACAATGAACAACGAACGATTTATCAGAAGATTGGGATAAAAAGGAATCGCGAGGCGAAAGTAGCAGCAACTGATCCACGAACGAATAATATAATCACTGTCTCGTTTAAATCATTGAGCTATCAAGCTTCGATTGCAGATTACACGGAAAGAAGAAAATGCTCGGAGGGAAACCGGCCGATGCAGGAAAAGGCCTCGGTGCCGCGCTTGGAAAAGGAACAGTGGATCGCCGTTCGTCGAGTTTACTACTGACACACTGTCCCGATAAGGACGAATGAATGAAAACGGGGCTAAGCAGCGCCGTGGTCGCGATACACAGCGCCAATTCATTCGGATAATAACTTGGCGCGCCTTTTACCGCGAAAGTATTTTTAACGATTATTGCCGTTACCTCGGCGGCTTCCCGCTTCGTGAAAGTAAGACAGACGATCGGCCATTGTTGGTATTTAATGGAATCGATGCCGCGTTTGTTGGCAAGAAGAAGTTGCTCGATGAAAATGCAAACGGTGTGTGATGGCAATTGTCCGATATACTTAATATTCGAAAACGTTTTTTTGATCATCGATCGGTTTCGTGTTTTTAATTCAAATGAAAAGATCAAGGGGTGAGTATTATTGTGTGATAATACATTGAAATTGAGTTGTATAACGTGAAAATGAATAGAAACTAGAAAATGAAATTGAGAATATACGAAACTATTGCTCGATTTTAATTTAAACGAGAGATCAAAAGGTGAGTTATCGTGTGGTGATGACATTGAAATTGAGCTGCACAACGTGGAACGAATAGCAGAAACTAAGAAGTGAAATGAAATTTAGGGAATGTGAAACCTATTACTCGTGTTTTAATTTAAATGAAAAGATCAAAAGATGAGTTTTATATATATAGTGTGGTGATACATTGAAATTGAGTTGTATAACGTGAAAATGAATAGAAACTAGAAAATGAAATTGAGAATGTACGAAACTATTGCTCGATTTTAATTTAAACAAAGAGATCAAAAGGTGAGTTATCGTGTGGTGATGACATTGAAATTGAGTTGTACAACGTGGAACGAATAGCAGAAACTAAGAAGTGAAATGAAATTTAGGGAGTGTGAAACCTATTACTCGTGTTTGAATTTAAATGAAAAGATCAAAAGATGAGTTATATATATAGTGTTGTAATATATTGAAATTGAGTTGCATAATGAATAGTAGAAACTAAGAAATGAAAAAGAAAATTAAAATTTAGAAAATTTGAAATCATTACTCGACTCGTATTTTAATTGAAATTAGATGAAAATTAGATGGAAAGATCAAGGGATGAATTATTGTGTAATAATATCGTGGAATGATGAATGATGTTGAAATTGAGTTGTACAATACGAAATGAAAGTTAAAAACCAAAATGGACTAAAATGAAATTTATAAAATGTGAAATTATTACTCGATTCGTGTTTTAATTTTTTAGATGAAAAGATCAAGGAATGAGTTGTGGTAACACTTTGAAATCGAAATTTAGAAAATTAGTTGAAAACTGCTAATCGATTCGTACGAGTGAATCATTGTGTGCGATAACATATTGAAATTACGATAATAAAATTTGTACAGTATGAGATTAAGAGTAGAAATAAAAAAAGTAGAATTTAGAAGATATAAAAAATTTATTCACTTGAAATATTTTCCAGTATTTAACTGGACACAATATTTATATTTCAAATGAAAGAGGGAGATGAATGGATTTTGTCTTTTTTGGATTTTGTACACTAGAAGTACAAGTATCAGAACTTGTGTCAGAGAAATGAAAATACAAGAAACAGGAATATATAAAATATATTCATAAGTAATGTCGTTTTTTGATATTGTACAAAATTTTATTTTCTTTAAATTTTTTTAAATTATTCTCACTGCAATGTTTATTAAATTTGAAGAAAACGACATTGCTTATAGTTACCCCTAACAATATATATACGTAACAAAAATACAGAAGTTTTATAAAACTTTTTATAAAACTTCTCCCTAAAATTACAAGTCGATCTAGTTTCTCTAGTTTCTGAAGAACAGAAACAGGTCGTTTATTTTCGAAAATATGTCCGTGAGTAAATTCCCATAGCGTGAACTCAATCTCCGTACGTGTAATATTTCCGTAAGAACAATCGATCAAACACGAATCTACAGAAACCTAACGAAAGACCGACGAAATGTCTACATAATGAAAACGCGATGTTCTGCAATACGTACAAATCGTCCACTCGATCAGCTGCGGGACAATTTCGATTCTTTCGCATCGGACGAGCAAAATCTCGATGCAATTTCATGGTCTGACTTCAATTATCATGCGTGGTCACGTAAATCGGTTTCCAGGCAGTTTTCATATCTTCTCTGATCGTTCTACACACGATTTCAACTTCATACGTATATCCGCGCGTCTCTTATCGATCATTTTGACAACGAACGAACGCACGCTTTTCGCGGACACTCCCCTCTCCCCATCATCCGCCGCGGTACATATCGGTTTTCAAGTGGGTCATTCGTGAACGTGACTTATTTACATGTGCATATTAGAGTGATCGTTATTTATGTATACGCGATTAAAGATTAATCGAATAGCGGGTCGTTTATCAGCTCGCTGCTCGCTTAGCAGGAATTAATCGCGCGTGGACATT
Organism: Tetragonula carbonaria; assembly: GCA_032399595.1. Taxonomy (NCBI): domain Eukaryota; kingdom Metazoa; phylum Arthropoda; class Insecta; order Hymenoptera; family Apidae; genus Tetragonula; species Tetragonula carbonaria. The sequence continues at coordinate 11,854,815 of JAUCRC010000002.1, forward strand.
TCCCCGACAATTCGTTCTCAGTTTTCACTTCCCGTTGTTTTGCTTTTTCGTGTGCTTCGTACGAACACGCACGTGCACACGCGAATCTGATCTGCGAATGTGATCTTTCGAAAGTCGCGGTAAACAACGACGAAAACGCGTTTCACCGATGCGATCTCGACGCGTTTTATTATGACCGCCAAAAAAGCGAATGTCTGTTTTCTTAATGCGACTCAAACGGGGCAAAGAGCGAACGTTCGACGTGATTTTTTTTTCGTTTCCGTTCGCATTCGATTGATTTTCTGCAGCGGGATCGTGTAGCTGCGGGTTACAGACAGAACGAAGCTTGCTCGAAAAAGTGCAGCCAGAATGGTTGTTCGTCGCTTCGAAGCTCGCAACTTTGTAATCAGAAACATCTCGGGGCTCGCTACCGAGAAGATAGCGTTCGATTTCTTGATTCTGATGTAATTGAAAGTTCTTGAAATGCGATGCGTTTTTCAAACACTTCTGCAAGAAGGTGGTTTAAAAGATTAACTGAAGAAAAGGAAAAAAGAAAAACACGTTCCATCTTCACGTTTCAGAATTTAATTAAAGAAACTGCGCGAAACGTGAAAATACCTTCGGGTCTGCCTTTCACGTTCTTGTCGTCGATATTTATTCGAATCTGACGTGTCTATTTCTTTTCTAATTGCAATGCGTATACATTCACTCGAATGAAAATTAAAAAAAGAAAAGAGAGAGAAACTATTCTAAACTGTTCTAAAATTAAAAAGTGAAAGAAACTATTCTTGAACGCGAGCTTTCTAACCTAATGGTTATTTAAACTGAATTACAAGTACACTGTAAAAATTATATCGCTAAGACACTGGAGAAACAATTCGACAATTCCTGCGAAAGTGAAAGAAATCGTCGGTTCTTCAAACTCGTCGCGTTTCCAGACAGAAAAGGATCAAGAAACGCCGCAATAACTATCTCTCTCTCTCTCTCTCTCTCTCTCTACTTCGCGAATTTACCTATTCAATTGAATTTCACGCTTAGCTACTTACGATCGGCCATTGTGCTCGACCCGTGACCCAAATTATTCTCCCCTTCGAAACGGAACAAGAATAGTTTCTACCGTAGTCTACCGGCTAAATATCTCTCCGCCATCCTCTGGCCATCTTTGATCGTGTGAAATCGGTAAGCACCCTCTTTCCGAAACTCGACCCACTTCGGCTGGCGGGACCCAGCCAGATTTTACGACGCGTCTGAGCTCTGTGTCGACCCTCGAAAGTCGATTGTAATAGATTGACACGTAATCGACCGAAGTGAGTTCAACGTGAGTTGGAGAATTTCGAGGGGAAATGCCAAACAGTCTTATCGTTTTATTATTCCTTGTTTAGCGGACGGTCGCTTGTTTACAGACTTTTGTACATTTGTGGGAAACTGCAGAGGATACAAGCAATATTAAAAAATTGTGGTTTATATGATATTTGATGTCGTTTGAAACAACTTTTGTGAATCTGTCTCTTGCGAATTGCATTTTTAAAAACATATACTTTGCGTCTAATTGAGTAGCTACTTGAGTTAATTGTATTTGAAACTTTGATGATTTGATTTGAAACTTTGTCGCTTGTTACAGATTTTTGTACATTTGTGAGGAACTGCAAAGGATAGAAGTAATATTAAAAAAGATTGTGGTTTATATGATATTTAATGTTGTTAGAAACAACTTTTGTGAATCTATTTTTGAAAACAATACTTTGCGCAAATAGTTCTGCAGTTCACTCGTCGAATGTCTAATTGAAATTCAGTAGCTACTCGAGTTAATTGTTAATTTGAAAAATATTGTTAGACTCTGATTGAGTCTGGCAATTATTGTCACAATATTGGAAATGTATCAGGCAGTTTCTTCGTGTTACCGTTTATTTATAACTTTCAAACTTGAAAGTGTTATTTTTCAGTGAAGTTTCGAGTGAACGAATAATTGAAGCAGAACGAGTTGTAATTAACTTTCGTTCAGATCAGATCTTTGATTGGTATTTTGCTTTGTTGTGATCAAGGATTTAGCAGTAAATAAATCTACTTAAAAAAACAAAGAACAAGCACCTGCGTGAAATCGGAAGCTTTGAGATATTTCAACCAATTAAGAACTTACTAAAGTGAAGTTTTGTCCGATGAACAAAATTTATCTTTGGACGTCAATGTCAAAATCGAATACAAAGAGAATTTCATAACCTACAGGATCAGCAGGTTGCAGCAAATCTATCTTAAAACACATTCCGTCATGTACGCGAAGCTTCCACCCTCATATCTCGCTCATTTCGTATTCTCCTTCGTACCATTCCTAGTTCATCATTCCGCGCCATATTCCAAACACACGGTGAGCATGTCTAACATTAAACTCACTCTAATAAAGCAATCCATGCCCCGTAGTGCCAACACTATCCACATTTGTCCTTTATACATTTTCATCTCTCTCCTCGATCGCTTTATTAGACTCGATATAGTATTAAATAAACTTAATTATTTCGTTAACAAGCTTAATTATGTGTTTAGTTGATAAGCTTATATTTTGTTAGCTTGGTACAGTATTGAATAACGACAAGATAATTTAATTATATTTCTCAGCGAGTTTTTTCCGATACTTAGAATGGCATGATAGATTTTTACAGAGTTTCTTTCACATTTCTTTTTACATTTCTTTTTCGGATGTTTAGAACACATCATACATTTCTACAGTGTTCCATTTACATTCTTGATACATGTTTTTATACTAAAATCTGTATTTTATAACAACATTTATATGTTATATTTTATTTAACAGCTTATAAAGCTTTACTTAACAGCTTAAAATATGTTATATTTTATTTAACAGCTTGTAAAAATTTGGGAACAAACAGGCACACTGCTTTTCAGTGGAAATATTTTGCATAAGTAAGGCCCAAATTCAATTCAAGTGGGCAGAAAATGTTCAAGAAAATTACCGACTCTCTGACTAAGACTAAATAAAACGGTTAATATTTACTTTTCGTATATCTGTCGTGTTAATTCAAAAAAATAATCCCGGTTAGACGAATGACCTTAGAAGAAAGTATTTAACAATCGATTTCGTTACATCTACATCCGAAGTACAAACTGTTCCCTTCCACTTGAGGCGTTGACGACTTGATTTAAATTAAATTGAAAGTTGAAATAACATAGCTGTTCGCATCCTTTCGATTTCACCGCGGCAGACACGTCGTCGGCATTTCTACAATAGCAAAAATCTGCGTGCGTTTTACGATATACAAACGACTGCACCGAACAGTCGGCGACAAAGGGTGACTGGTTGGTCGAGAAGAGAAGGACTGACGAATTTGATCAACGTGAGTGAAAGATTCTCGGAAACAGGACGCGAGGACGAGGGAAATAAATAGGCCGAAGCTCGTCACCGGCCGAAGAATAAATTCCAGAAACGGTAACGGCTCTGAAGAATGACGGTTCGAACAAATAGTGACATTCGTCGCGGGCTAGAGGCCGCCGAGGCATCGGTGAGTGCTGCATTGTCATTCAGCGCGAGTAACGATTCAATAAAAGGTGAACGCGAATCGTTCAGGGCCAACGCGGAGAATAATGGCTGCGCGATAGCAGTCCCTATCCGCCGATATGCAAAGAGTTTTTGCATATACGTGCGTGTACTCGTGTGTGTGTGTGTGTGTGTGTGTGTGTGTGTGTGTGTGTGTGTGTGTGTGTGTGTGTGTGTGTGTATGTATGTATGTATGGGCTTTAACACGACCGATTTCTGTTCCGATTCAAACCGGTTTGCTTTATTCGGTCGAATAACGGACGAGGTGAATCCAAAGCCCCGGCTACCGTGTTCGTTAACGACGAAAAGCGAGAAAAAGCGCGATGATAATTCGTTTTCGATGTATCCATTATATCGGTAACGGTCGAAGCCGAAGAAAATTGAAACGGCTACTTCGCGCGGAGAATTGCTACGCATCGCGTGTAAAGAGATTCTAATATCCTTGCATTTCGCGCGAATTTCGTTAATTCTTAGCGAAATTAATCTTGTTTGAACCTTTATCTCGCTCGATTTCTCGGCTGATTTCAGTTTTGCTGAAATTGCTCATTTACTTGGTCGTTGGACCAAACGCGTATTTCCGAACTCTGTCGAACGAAACTAAAAAGTGTACGAAAATAGTGTACGAAGTCTAAATTCCACCGGTTACTTTCAGTTAATTCGGAAAGTTCTCCAACTACCCTGACGCCTTGCCTTTCAATTGATATTAAAAATGGTCTTTCTATCTCGGAAGAAAATTCGAGCGAATTTAATTATTAAATTTGCGAGTTCAACGTCGAAGCTCGACGATCGAGAATTCTGGATAATCGATCAAATAGTCGGCCATTACAACGATACAACGATACGATCTATCTATCTACGTCCATCCGCTGATACAAAAAACCTGTATCAATAACTTATTGTTAGTAAAAACAAAAACAAATATATATCCCACTGTCTCCGGATTAAAACACGAAGCTGATCGATCAGAAAGCTTGACAATTTGCCCTTTTATCCTGTTCGCACACGGCATACAACGCCTACATGCGATTGTGTTGAACTTCTAACGAGGTTCGCACGTTGGCGAAATTTTTTCTCTCTTTTCCTTCTTTTTCCTTTTTTTTTTTATAAATGAATCTGCACTTAGGCGCGCGCACTTTGCCCAAGGCTTGTTTTTAAATACATCTTCGCGAGCAAACGTGACACGGGCAAACTTTCTAATTAGTTTCCCATTTGGGCGCAACCCGCCGTAAAAATGTCGCCGCTTCCGGCGTGAAACGCGGTGCCGGTGATTCGTTCGCGTTCGTTTCTGAAGAACGGCGCACAATGAGCCAGATTGGGAATCCAGGCGACATTTTGCAAGAAAGAAATCATCAACTTTCTCATTTTGATAATTTTTTTAATATTATAGGCCATTATCCGTAGGTCATAACTTGTAATTACGTAATTACGTATGGGCCATTTAAGACTTTAAATCGTTGAATACAAGGGAACAACATTTCGGCAACATATCGCTTTGATTTCGTGCTGGACTGGACGTTTTTACGTGCAGACGATACATTATCAGGTTGGTTCGTCGAAATCAAGCAAAATGAGCTTCGTAGAGTGACAGATTCTTTGAAAACTCTTCGAAACTTCTTTACACTTATTGTGGTATCGTAGGTCATTATCGTAGGTCATAACCTGTAATTACGTAATTACGCGTGGATCATTTAAGACATTAAATCGTTGAATACAAGGGAACAACATTTCGGATAATATCGCTTTGATTTCGTGCTGGACTGGACGTTTTTACGTGCAGACGATACGATATTCTACATTATCAGGTTGATTCGTCGAAATCAAGCAAAATGAGCTTCGTAGAGTGACAAATTCTTTGAAAACTCTTCGAAATTTCCGTACACCTATTGTGATATCGTAGGTCATTATCGTAGGTCATTGTTAAGTATCTGTAGTTGTAGTTATTATATCTTTGCATTTAGTTATAACAGATGGCCTGTAGTGTGAAGAAATGCGTGAAATAGAAAGAAAAGTATGAACGTGGTGGGAGGAGCGCGAGACGTTTTTTCTTTTTGAAAATCAAGACGAGTCGCACGAGTTGCAAAACAGAAACTCGATTTAAGTGGAAAAGAGTTTATTTGAGTTGTGACCGCGTATATTAGTTATTAATCTGTGTTCATTACTTTGTTGCATTATCTATTGTTTAATCACGAACATTGTTATTAAATAAACGTTATTTATATATCGATTCCACCAACCTCGAAAATGAAGGAAATTAATGAAAAATAATAATAGTAATTTTAATTGAAACAGACATTTAAAAATCTCAATTCTCATCGAAAAATTTGATAATGTGTTTAATTTTTTTATCCTGAATTCTATGACAAAACGTCGTTTTTCTTGAAAATTACAGTACATAATATGCTATTAAAAGATATTGAACAGAACGAAGAAACTTAGAAAAATTTTTTACCTTCGACGAGCAATATGTTTCAAGTCCCGGCGAATGAAACAGAAAATCGCTGGGAGGGGATATCATTGCTACTCATTAATCCGACGTTAATCAACGATGACGTGTTCCGTTCGTTCGACGAAATTTTCCTTGGAATGGGATATTATTGTATCAGTTTTCTTTGCAGGAGAACGTTATCGATGAATTCACTGTATCCATCGTGCGAATTTATTGTATCACCGCGTGCAATGAATCTATCGTAATAATGTATCGCGTTAATTTATTGTATCATTGCATCAGCGAATTTATTACGATGATGTACTGCGCTAATTTATTGTATTATTGTATCAGTGAGTTTACTTCAATAATGTACTGTATCAATTTGCTGTATTATTTTACCAATCGTATTAATGAGTAACACTATAACGATCAGCGACGTCGCTGTAACGTCGTGTGATTCTCAACGTTGTTAACCGATGACGTTAACCTATGGCCCACAATAACGTAAAATAATTTACAATTATTTTCATTATTATTATAATTAAATATTCATACATTCGGCATTCTTATTTTTTGATACTCTTCACAAATCGTGTCGTAATTACAGATTGTTTCATTACGTGTATGTATACATAAGTGATTATACGTAATGGAACCATTCACACCGCGAATCTTCGATTGTTTTGAGCCACCATACATCAATGTATTTACACAAACATATATATATATATATATATATACACACATTGTCACAAGTACAATCCCAATTATGATTCCATTTCCAAGAAAACTCGATTGTTCAATGCAATTTCGCGAATTGCAAATTTTACTCTCAAAATTGATCTAATCGCACAGTGTTCCTGATAACAACAGAAACGAATAAACCGCCATTAATCCGCATGAAAACCGATGGACAAAAGCGCCAGGCGCAATTAAGGTATTAATCAGTGCGGAACAGGCACCGGCGAGGGGACGAATGAAAGAAAAAAAAAAGAAAAAGAAAAAGAGAGAGAGAGAGAGAAGAGTGAGATTGCAATTGCTCCCCCTTTATTCTACCATTTAGACGAGGCACGCGAGGATATCGCGTAGAAGGGTTAATCATTGAATCAGGGCGGATCAGCGGGTGGAAAGTTTTTGAAAAACGAAAACTGTAACGAGCAGCTGGTCGCGAGTTCCTCATGAACTCGCCGAAGGTAACTGATGGCACGAAGCGAATGAGGGGGCAGGAATGGGATGAATGCGGCGTTTCGCAGACTCGAGCAGAAAGGGATTGGTCGTTCTTTCTTGGACGATCGATGGCGCCAAACAAGATTTCCGGCGCAATCATTTTTACGCTCTTCAGCCTGTAATTACGAGCCATTAGCGGCGAGTGGAAATTTCGACCAGGTGTCGACTCTCTTCCTGAACTTAGCCGCACCAGCTAGAATGTCTGGGTTTCTCCAACCTTTCTTTTTTTTTTCTTTTGGCTTTAATTAAGGCGACTGCTCAGTACGCGGTTTCACTTCGTTTATAGCAACGAGCGTTTCAATGTCGCGTACGTGGACACGCCTGCACGAAAAATTGAATTTCTCAAGAGCAACGATTGGACTTTCTCGTGCAATTAAGTAAGATTTCTTCTCGAAATCCCCTTCGGTTCGTCGAACCGGGTTCGCGATATCTTCAATTATAATAAGCTCGCGCTGGAAGTTACGCGGTGTCGCTGGCCCTTTTTCACGGACGCGCTAATAATTTTAATTGATCGAATTTCGTATCAATTACATATCGGGTATCGGTAACTGGCGAACGACCCGGCCATCGAACTTATTTAATTAGCTTGTCGATCCTTGGCGAAGCGTTTCAATTAATTTTTTTCCCCCGCCCCTCTTTCTCGCATTAATTAACTTCTTTCGGATTACAAATTTCCCGTGTGTGTGCGAATCGAGCAACATCCGACCTCGGATCGTCGATAACACGAGCACCCCGGGTTGTTAATGGATGCATTTAATTAACGCGTTACACGACGTTTAACGCGATTAATCGTTTCGAACTTGATGATATCGCGAGTTATCGTCGTATCATTTAATCAGGAAAAATCGTTTCCTCTCTCTCTCTCTATTTCTCTATATTCCTTCATGGGTTTTTCTACCTCTCGTGCTTTTTTTCTCTCTCCTTTTTTTTCTCACCGTTCTTCACCGTGTCGTGTAATCAAGCTTACCAACGCGGCATCTCCGGAGAGTTGTTTCGTTCGATTTCGTCGCGGTAATCCAGCCGCGCCTTACCAGCCGGAACTTTTCTACTTCCGCTCGGACATCGTCGGCGTATTTCACTTCGCCTCGCCTTAAAACATACTTTCCAATGATACCGGGACTCTAATTCTTTTCGCCTCGCGTTCCATCATCCCTCAACACCTTCTCTTTTTGCTCGATCAACAGGCCGTGCTCGATCTTCACAGCATGGACCCGACTTTCGTACTATGGTACTTTTCTTTTTTTCCCCTTTTTTTTCCTCTTTTTTTTTCTTTCCTTTGTTTTTGTCTTGTTTCTTCCCACCGCGAACAATCCTTCAGAACTTTTTCGTCGTTGCTTTTTCTCCTTTCCTGTCCGCATGTTCGCCTCCTTTTTCTTTTTTTCTTTTTTTTTCTTTTTTGCGAAAAAGAAAAATTTACTATTTTCCCGCGAGAAAGCACCTGTTGGCTGATACCTTTGGGAGTCAAAGCTTTTATTTCCGTATTTCGGGCGAGTTTTAAATGCACTTCTGTGTCACTGCGATGTGACCAGCAAGTTTGATTTACGATACACCGTTGAGATGATTTTTCAGTACGCTATATTTGTGTATTTTTGATCGGGTGTTGCGGAGATGTTATAAATATTAATGGCACGTATCAGGGATGCTCTATTTAAATGGATGATAAAATCATAAGGTCTAAAGCCGTAGGCTTTAAGGAACTGTTTATGGTCTTCACTATCCCAGGGGAACTTATTTGCATTGGTAAATCATTGATATGGGTCCTTAATGGAAGGAACAAACTTGGCTGATTTATTGATTTTCTAAAATCGAATACTCCCGAGATCTAAAATTACGACTGAATCGCTCGCCATAATTGTCTCTGTATTTTATTATTAATCTACAAGATCCGGAAGTATTTTTTGAGAACAAAAGAACTTTCGTAATTTCTCTATCAATCACACACAATTCCAAAATAGCTTTCGATAATCTCCCTTAAAAAGGATGTTAACGACACTCGAGTGATGTTTTCCATGTATGTATAATTTGCTAACAGAAAGAGAACTTTTTGTCGATGCAGAAAGAAATTATATTATCATATATTTATCACGGACGACGATTCGTCCTTTTTTTTTTGCGTTGATAAGAAATCTGACCTAACGTTCATCGCGCTCCTCTAAAATCATTGTACCGAGAGTTTCTTGATTTTATGAGTTTAAGGTGAATTCCAGCATCGATCTACCGATCCAGGAGCAATAAAATACCAATAAAATAATTTAAATGTGATTGGCTATCATCGCCTAGCCGATACATATATAAAATAACAAGAAGAGAAGAGTCTAGTCACAGTTAGTGAGAACACTAATCATTTAATCATTTCACGAACTTACCTATTATTAGTCAAAGCATACGTCTCACAGTGAATGTAAGTAAGTGTTGCTTACAATTAAGCCTCTTACAATTAAGAAGAGGCCGTAGTCATAGTTGTCGTTGTAGAACCCAACAGGCTGATTCGATGAATTAAACTCAGCAATTCAAGTAAAAAGATTGGCAAGTACTTCGTTGCACAGTAGAATGGAAATTGGAAGATGATTTGGAATTTTTAGTTGATACTGGGTGGTCCGTTCGAGAAGAATAGAGATAATCAAAGATCGGCAAGAACGACAAACAGTCGTGACTGACCTGAACAAACAAACTGATAAAAAAGACAAATTCGTTAAACCTGTCACGTCTACACCGAGAAGGGAAACGTCAAACCAGACGAGGATTAAATAAAACGGTATCGCGATTATTTCTATCCGTACAAAGGGATTCTGTTTCTACTTCCGTCCGCAGGCTCGGTTCCCCGTGTTCTCGTTTATTTCTTCTCTCTGCCGATCCTCCACCTTTCGCACAACGAACCGGGATGCACTTAATCTTGCAGGATTCGTTATCTGCCGAGTCGAGAGGAGAGAAAAAGAGAGCGGTCAGGGGAGGGAGGGACCGTCGCCGGGCGTTACCAATTACACTCAATGGCAAGTCGAAAGCGAACGGCGTTGCATGAAAAGGATCGGTTCGACGGATCGGGGACCGATCCTGAAAAGGAGCCTGTTTACAAGTCGGTTCCCTTCGTTCCAGCCGGATTCTCTGGCTCAGCGATTTCCGCCGGGTTCCTTTCTCCTTCTCCTCGCCGACAAATAACGTTTCGCTTCTCCTACGTGTACGTGTACGTGTGTGTGTGTGTGTGTGTGTGTGGGCGAAACAGCCCACCACCACCGCGCAGTTAATCAGCGAAACCGAATTTCCCAATGGTGTACACCGGGGCTAAAAGACTCGAATATTCGTCCTCGCCGGCGAATTATTAATGCGCAGTGTAATATTCCTGCATATGTAACAATCGTCGATTGAGTCGGGATCGCTCGGCACCATAATATCCAGCAATTTGTCAGCGATAATACGCGTTCAACTTCGTTTGGCACGCGCGCGAATCGAAACCGCCGATGCTTCAGTCCGCGCAGTTTGTAATTGCAACGCTACGAAATGAGTCTGGTAAATGACCGGCTCGTGCGGGTTGTCTCTTTTTTTCTTCTAGTATAGTGAAAAAAAAGGTATTCGTTATGTAATGGAAATACCAATTTTTTTTTTAAATTTTGAGATTAGTAGCATCAGGATATCAGACTACAACTAACACGTGATTTTTCTCAGGTTTATATCTTAACTACGAGAGTTGCGAAATGGAAACTGGGAAACCGGAATTGGGAAATGACGAGGGATTATAAAAATATGTGAACGTAATATACAAGGGCCGTAATATATAATGACTTGAGACTCAGTTTTAGAGACGAAGAACAACTTCAATTATATAAAGTTCAAATGATAATAAAACGAAAATAGAAATAATAATAAATAAAAATGAATAATGGTGGTTGCAGCTCGAAATCGATAATATTCTTCGTTCAATAAATAAATTGCTCTGTTTTTTTTTTTTTTTTTTTTTTTAGACCACACGTTTCATCGTTCATGAATTTCGTGTATTTTTCTTACGATAAAACGTTTCCTTTAGAGTTTAACAAACGAACGAACATCTCTTTCGACGATTCACTGACCCAAGTAGTGTATTAACCTCTTGATCGCCGCAGTCTTTTTAAAGACCGCACGTTAGATCGCCGCGTATTTTAAAGACCGCGTATTTTCAATTTTAAGAAAAATGTACTTTTACTAATAAATAAATAATTTAAATATTTTACACTTACATAATTAGTGAGCCACAATCAATTAGGATATAGTTTGCACAAAAAAAAGACACTTGATTTTCACTAGGGTTGCCACACAATAGATCAAACACTAAATATCAAAAAGATTTAAAAAAGTTATATGCACGTTTGTTAAATTTGAAATGTTATAATATTACAGTCTAAAAAATACAAATATATACTATACACAATAAAACTAATATTTATCTTGGGTGTGGAATACTTTGAAGCAAGCAGTTGGACAGAGTGGAATTTTACAATTTTCGCGCGCGAATTTTGTTTCTTGCCTTTCTTTTCGAAGCAGCTTTCGAATATATCCAAAATCGAGGAAGAATATACATATATATATTTTTCGAGTTTTTTAGTCTAGATGTCACCGTTAAGAAATCGAAATTAATTTCGATATTATTTAGGGTACCGGTGCGCGCACGGCGATCAAGTGGTTAAATAAAAAAAAAGTTCAATTTCGTTGTATTTCCTACGATACGCACGAGTCACAATTCTAATTAGTATTTACTCCTCGGAATACTAAGAACGCTCATGAAACACTAACATGTCGTAATGGGTAAGTGATATGATAAATTTGCGCTAGCGCGCTGTTTCCATACAGGGACACAACCTATCGGTTGGGGAATAATTATACAAAGGGTTTCACATTTGATATCGTGCACACGTATTTCCGATACTATTACTGTACACGGTTATTAGAGAAAATGTTTGTTGTCACGGAAAATAGCTGTATTCGCACCGTAAGACAACAATGTTTATCTTAATAAACGGTGAAATAACATTAATGATTTTGCTCCGTCACAAACATAATTGCCAATTAAACTTTCGCTCGTTTGCGTTAACAACAACCTCTAATTAATCTACGTATTTTGTAACAGCAATCGAGAAAGTGAAACGACGTTTACGTTTACGTTTGATTCGATGACGGGTTTTATTCAAAAGTTGTCGAATATAATTCTCGCTTAAACACGTTCCGTGGCGGGCCGATTTTTGCTTACATTCTCCGTTTAAGCTCCACGTTTAATAATTACGATTAATAATTTTGCTTCTGAAGTATGTGTTGCAATTTTCATAATAGTGAAAAAACTATAATCAACAAGGAAAGCAGATTATTGTATTACATTACAGAGCAAAGCAATGAATTTACTTTTAAGATATTATTATTCTAACAAACAACTTTTCAACGATGTCGAAATTAATTTAAAACGAAAGATTTTATTATTACTAATATCAAATAATACTAATTTATTATATAAATTGTATAATAGTGTATTTAGAATCCTTATTATATAAATTATACAATACTATACAATAATACTAAATACTAATATTTACTTGTAACATTGTTTTAACTTTCTAACGTTGTTTTGATTGACAAATTTTTATAGCGTTTTTCTTATCGAATTATGAGTTGATCTTCTATCAGACATGCATGTTACACGTGTCGTTAAAGATGTCAATACATGACTTTTTAACGAATTTTTAAAAAATTCTTCGTTTTACAATAAAAGTTCCAAATGTCTTGAACGGAGAAGAGTTCACTGCAGAACGCTCCATCTGGCGCGGAACGTGTTAATCAAATTAAAATCTTTCAAATTTCACTCGCTATCGTCCAACTTTCAGCGCTTGAAGCACTGATTTCGCTGAACGAACCATAAAGAGCAACCGCTGCTACACACCGGAAGAGGGGAAATACGAGACGATTCGCGTATTTTTTTCAATGCAAACCTCGTCGCGAACGTTAATCCAACGCTTGCGCGTACCTAGATGGTTGGTTTTCGACTACCTGCAACCACGTTCTATACACCACCGGTGAAACAGATTCGCGCGACGCGTCGAAAATTTTACAGATCTGCTCTCGTACTTTCGTTTTTTTTTTTTTCAAGCGCGTCGCACGACCATTGCAACCCACGCTTAAATAGACACGTCGCGGGCTGCCTAATTGGACCAAAGAAATCCCAGGCGTGTGAATCTACGTAGAAATATCAGCAGACTGCCTTTGGAATAATTGCTTTGGATATGCATCGCTGGAAAAACGTGTGCTTATTCCGCGTATTGCCTTCTTTCTTCTCGTACGTATTGTGTGTATGTTGGAGAGAGAGAGAGAGAGATAGAAAGCTACTCGCTCGCATAATTATTATTCCAGCAGCTGGAAGCTGCTTGGTTGTGACGTTGATGTCGCAATTAAACGTATATTATTGCTGTAAACAGGAGTACAAGTTGGCCACCGACCGAGTTCGCTGCGCGACGAAAAGCGTTTCCGTAATTTATGGGTCCGCCTGGTCTTTCTTTCTCTCGCTTCTTTGTCTCGCGAAAGATGGGAAAAAGGGGCGTGAATGGTTGGAAGGAAACTCGAGAGAGGAAGGGGTGACGGTGGATCCTAATTAGACGTTACCGGCGAACGAATAACCGTCGGTTTAATACTCTGCGAATGAATAGCTGACCTTACTGATTTTGTTCGTCGCATCGAATGCCTCGTACTTTTCAATTAATCGGTCGTTGAATTTCAGACCGACCTCTCTTGTTTCGATCGATCGACATAAATTCCGTCATAAATTACTAAGTTCAAGCAATCGGCAGATAGGAGAGATCCTGATATTTCGTAATCTAACATGCTAATATTCAAAGTTTGCCAATAAAATGGCAAAGGAAGAATCGTACAACATGGTTTAAGGTAAACAGAAAGTCTCAATCTCTAAGCCACGGTTAAATTATTTTCAGAGACGTTTAAATTTTTACAATTTTCGAGAATAAGAATACTCTTACTTCCCCACTCGTTGCATCATGCGAAAGCATCTTCGAAAAGAAACGAGCTTGGAACGAATCAAAGTAGGAGCTTCGTGGTATAAAACAAGACCAGGTAAATTGCTGTACAATTTTCTTTTACAAAGTTATAACAGCGTAAAGTATCGACAATTTCACATCGTTGTGCTCTTCACTCTAATTAAATAAGTCCTCGACGATATAATCTCGTTTCATGTGAAAAATATCCTTTACTGCCTCTCTATCAGATATCAGAAGAGAAGATCATTCGCCTGTACAGGGTTAAACAATCGCATTTTCTAAATCAGAGGTGGCTAACTGGCGGTCTTTGTCCCTACTTTCCTGATCGCTACCCCCTCCATTGCATCGATCTCTTCATTTGCTTGGTAGGGGTATGAGAGAGACTGAAAGAGCGGAGCTCATGCACGACGAGGAAATTTCAATATAATGGAGAGCTCGATGCAGTGGAGGGGGTAATGCCAGCGATCAGAAAAGTAGGGATAAGGATCACCTCTGTTCTAGATAGAATAGAGAAGAAAGAGAGTTAATTTCGTCGGAAATCGAATGGTAGGGAGCGACGATGTGAAAAACGCGTTTACACGGGAAAAATATTCGTATAATCGAGCACGAAACTTTGTCTGTTCGTAATCGTAAAACTTGAATAATGGGTGAAGTAACGACGTTAGTTGGAATTAATTGCTCAACAGAACAATCAAAGATATGGAAGGATTCTAGAAATTTAGTCCTTCTCGTGCGATTGACTTATGTTGTACTGATTGTGAGTGAATTCTACGTCGTTATTTTATACTTTGTCCGCTTGGAATTTTATATAATTGGTAAGGTAATAAATTTCCTGATTCTTTGATCGAGAATAGATTTTTTTAAGCTTCAAGTACGGTCGTCGTGCTCAATCATAGCTTTGGATTTTTGAATAACGTTCACGATTCTTGTTCGTTTCAAATTAATCTACCTCGTTTCGACTAACCAGTGTTTCATTTCAAATTACATTTGGAAGTAGACGAAGTTTTGTCTCATTTAATAACTTATCTACAATATTATCCTCTTTAACAATTTTAACTTTCTAACAAATTAATACAATTGCAATTGCTTAATTAGTGGTTCGATCGATTACGTTTGACTTCTCGTCGACTTATTTCCAAATATAACTAATAAAAAATTCACTTCCTGTAAATTTTCAATTTTCAATTCTTTAGTTCTCAATTCTCAATTCTCGCTCAATTGCTTTCCCACATTATTTTTTTCCCACTTTGTCTTGAAAATTTTCTGAGACAATGATCGCGGCACGAGGGCGAAACTCGAGGTTTGAATTTACTTACCTCGAAAGAGTATAATTTTTTTCCCCGCTGATTGCGACCGGCAACGATCGTAGCCAGCCCAAATACACGCAGATACACGCGATTCATCTCGAATAAGCAACGTTAAATCGTTTTTTAACAGTTATCAGTGTTGCATCTTTTATCGAGGTTCACTTTATGAACGCGCCCCTAACTTTATAGCATTGCTGATAACGATGACAAAGCGATAACGCGATACTTTCTTCTTTTTTTTTTTTTTAAATCTGTTTCCAGTGTTGTTTCTTTCATCTATTTTTGTATTTGATACAGTAATAACGAGATATTTAATAAACGCTGCCAACGGTTGAGTGGTCAAAAGAAGAGCGATAGAGGAGATGGATTTTTAAAAACGGTGAATAGCTCGAACACAAAATTCCGGAGGAACAAAAGACTCCTTTCGTGTATTTCTATTATCCATGTATTTCCCGTACTGTTTTCTTTGCTCATTTATCTTTAATTATCCTTTATAGCTTCTTCTAATGGAGTAGAAAGTTGATTATTTTTTGCGTCATAGGTTTGCCCGTCTCTTCTTCTTTTTTTTTTTTTTTATAATTACACTGTCTCTCCAAATGCAATGAATTTCAGTGAAACCGAAAAATTAGTTTCAAGCGCGCTATTTTATTCTTCGTGTGACTCGTGACAAACTTTCATTTGCTCGACCTTAGCAAAGAGTCATTTTATCTGGAAAGACACGAAGCTCTCGAAGTCAGTTTTGTAAAGGATCGCTTTGCCTGCAAAGATTTATTACTACCGTCTTGCAATCAATTCTTTCAATAGTTCGCCTTTTAATAATCAAATTAGTCTTCGAGCAGTGGCGTGTTACACAATCAAGTGAAATTCCTTAATCCTAACAAATTAATCTGAAAACTTCATAAACCTTCAAACCTGTCTCAATGATACTCCACCCTCGATTCCATCAACGTCGCCAAAAAAAAGAAAACGCATCGGTTCGTAACGTACATGTTACAACACCGCGCGCAGTGGCGCACGAGAAACGAAAGGAAAGGAAAGAGAAAAGAGAAACGATCCCGGAGACTTCAATCCTCCGCGCGAGGCTAAAGAAGAGTCGGGGTTTACTGTCGCGGCGCGTAGTGGAAGACCGTGGGGGTTCGCGCCGCCGTTTTCCCAAGGTGTAGCCATTGTAGATGACGCTCTTTGATCGACGACGATGACGAAGGATTGATTACGCCGCGGCACTTACGACGAGCGGATAGGAGACGAGACGAGCGGAGAAGAGACAATACGAGACGAGCGGAGAAGTGACGATACGAGACAAGACGAGCGGAGGGGAACGTGACGAGACGAGACGAGACGAGCAGAGACGAGACGAGCTGAGCCATGGGGCAAGTGTTAACGTTACCTTACGATACCTTGGGGTACGTGAAAATTTTACGATACCTTGGGATACGTACGTGGAACTCTTACGATACCTTGTGATACTTCTCTCCTCTCCACTCCTCTCCCGATTACAAATTACAAATTACAAATGGTTAAGGAACGTCACATGTAAACATGAATAAAGTCAGGAGTAATTAATCGATTAATAACTTTTCGTAATTCTGATTATTATTGTACTTTGATTATTGATCCAGGGTTAGAATCAGCAACTATAACGATATATTATAACGTTATTTATATTTCATACGTGTGATATATTTTCGCAATTGCCAATTAATAAAAAAAAAGAGAGAGAGAAAACTCGTTCAAAGTTTCGTCGATCCAATTGGCGAACGAAATGGGACGGGTGATGAAAACGTTATGCTAACGTTTCACGGAGATGTTCCTCTTTTGTCTCGAGCAAGATAATCACTTCACTTCGTCTCCCGTTATGCAAATTGAAATTTTGAGAAGGCGTGCGCGTAATTGCGCAGGTCGCGGCTCGTGTTACGGGATTTTCGCGGATTTCTCGGCTTTTCCCTCGGCGTGAAATGGAGACGAAGAAATGAGAAATTCACGCCGATCTCTTTCATTGCTTCCGCGTCGAATCGAATTAACCCGCGCTTCTTCTTGCACGTGCGCCGGATGCGTCCGCTTGCATCCATTTTGCATAGATGGTTAGCTTTTTCTAGCGGTAATGGCTGCCTCACAGCCCGGCCAGCATCCACTGAACTAAGTGAATACTCGGAATTCACACGGAGAAATACAACGCCTGGCGATTTATTAGAACGGAATTGTCACAATTCTGCCTCGAGATGACTTGAAACAGAAACAGAGTTGCTTCATCAGATGCGTTTTCTTCGGAAGATATCGGAAGATTTCGTAGAGTTTCGAAGTTCAATTTTAAATTTCTTGGAATTCATGTTCAAAAAAAAAAAATACCAAAAATGATCGAAACGAGACCAATTCGTAGGTATATTTTTGTATATCAAAATTTTATGGACGCGGAACGGTGTATTTTTTTAGAGATTTGAATGATTTTTCGTAAAATAAATAAAAGCTTTTTTGTACTCTGTTTTATTATCAAGTTTTCTTCTTTTTACTTCAGTATCTCTGATGGAAATTTTACGTCGTGGGTGGCTAGTGTTAAGTTTCTGAAATTTTTCAGGAAGATTTGAAACAACGATTTGAAAGGTTTAACGATAATTCTAATATGAGATAAAATCGACCTGGATTAAAACTGTCATTTTGCAACTTGAATTTGCAACTCTTCGTTAAATTAACGTAATCTTTTGTCTGGTTGTTTGATAATTATCTCGCAGTTTAAATTTCACTTCAAAACCTTACTTGATTAATCCCATATAATATAATAGTACTTTGTAGTAATTGCGCATGAGCCATAAAGGATACATTGCAGAAAGTCTCAAATTCATAACGCAATTAGTTTTTTAAAGTGAAGAATAATGAAGTTAATGGGCTCTATAATTTATTAAATTTATTTATAACTAAACGTAAAAACTCAGCTAATAATTATTTATTGTTTGGTGCTACAATAGATATTATATATACCATTTTAGTATCTTTAACTTTCCCGATGTAATCCATCTTCAAATTCCATATTTCGTTTATCTGAAATGAACGTGGCAATTTTTATTGCTGAAATCTTTGTTCGATAATTTTCCAGAAATTTACCACTCTCATCGACTATTGTTACTATTCATTTTAATTAATTTCATTTGCTCTCAATCCTTTATTACTATCCCACATGGCGATCTTTTCGAAAGAACAAAGATTTTTCAACTCGCCGTGATCCTAGAACACTACTTGCTCTCGATACGAAATAAGAGAATAAATCCAATAAACTTACATTTTTACTCCCGCGATCATAAGTCATCTCACGCACTCGTTTTGTAATTTAATTCCTTGAGCGACGAGTATACTCGTCACGTAGAGAAAAGAAAATTACCTTTCGCTATTTATTTATTGTAAAATTTAGGTAAAGAAAATTATATATATTTGTAATTGTAGCACAAATAAAGAAAATATGCGCTTGAAAATAGCGAGAATTGCTCGGAGAAATCTGATCGATCGATACAATGCAAAAAAACGAATTAAATTTGTCATATATAATCATTTTAATTTTGCAGATATTTGATTTTTTACTTGTTTTTACGAAATCGATGAAAATACTTCTCTCCGCATTTCGAGTTTTTTTAAATGCTTTTCTTCTTTATGAAATAATTTTCAGAAAATTGCCTTTCGCTATTTATTTATTGTAAAATTTAGGTAAAGAAAATTATATATATATTTGTAACTTTAGCACAAATAGAGAAAATATGCGCTTGAAAATAGCGAGAATTGCTCGGAGAAATCTGATCTGCGATCGATACAATGATCGAAAAAAAACGAATTAAATTTGTCATATCTAATAATTTTAATTTTGCAGATATTTGATTTTTTACTTGTTTTTATGAAAATTCTTCTCTCCACGTTTCGAGTTTTTTTTTTAATGCTTTTCTTTCTTATGAAATGATTTTCAGAAAATAAAATGCGAATATTCTGCAAATATACCGTAAGTAAAAAATTAAAAATTTCTCGAAGAAACACCATGAGAATTTCAGTGTAGTTAAATTTTACTTTACAATTTAACTCGATCTTACAGCAAGTAATGCGGCATGCGTGTTCCGCCTGGCAAATGAAAACCGTCCCGGCGAAACGAGAGCACTTTGCGTGCGAGGAATTACCTCGCCAGACAGATCGGGGAATTGAGTGAAGAGAAGAAAATGCTCACGGGGAAGGGAGGGGATCACGATAGGGGTAGAGTTATAGGAGGGTGAAGGAAAAAAAGATTTAGGGATCGTTCGGGTGTGCCGAGGCAGAGGAGTCGTGCAGGAGTTCACGGCTTGAATTATAAAACGTTCGTGTCTGTAATGTGGCCATGGTGGAAGAATCGTGAGTTGGGATTAATATGATTTGTGCCCCGTAGGGAAGATGCGATGTTCATTGGATTGTTGAAGGAAGGATTAATTTCAAGTGATGTACTAGGTCTACCCATAAGTAATGTCGTCTTTTGATACAAAATTTTATTTTACTTGAGAGTTAATACAGTTATAATCTGTAATATAATTTAACAATATATAAGCACACTAAATGTCAATGTATTTAACTAGAATATAGGTTATATATTGTGATAAGTTAAATTATTGTCACCGGATGGCAATGTTTGTTAAATTTGATGAAAACGACATTACTTATGGATACCCCCTAGTATTTGGTTCAGAGGAGTCTTGTGAAATATGAAACAATATTTCAAATTATTGTAGACAAATAATAGAACTTTAAAAAAATTCTTTTTTAACTCGCTGATTAATTATAATTAATTAATGTTACTACATCGTGTGCATGCTACGAATAAAATTTTACGAATTAAATTCAACTTTTTTAGCAGATGTGTCTGAACTTTTCAATTCATGTCATTCAGATTGTCATTGAATTCATGTTGTGTGATCCATGCCATTGAGATTTAGACCAAATCGATTGTAAATATCGGTGATACTAAATTGTTGATTCGATTCGTCCTTTCACTCGTAAGTATGTTTTACCGAGTGATCGACTAGTCGTTTAAATATAATGTGGCCGCAGGTGTTGTGATACTTACGAAGGACGATGTACGTCAACGCTACTTCTTTCATTTCTCCTTACTTATCCAGTTATTTATTTGATTCCCCGTACAAATACCATGGGGCATGCTTTGAATGCAACCAGCATGAATCCAGCAATGTTCGAAACATTGACAAAGATCCTTGTAGAAACAGGAATAGGTAGTGTGCGCTCTCAACGTCGATTCCGTTCAAACGAATTATCTAAGCAATCACGTCACGAACCAAGAGACGCGAAGACGAAGCAGCATGTACAAATACATAGGCTTTGCTGACGCGAACGTGGGTTATATATTATATATTATATTCGCATAAAGGGGTCCTGCCGAGCGTCATGTAGAAGCAGAGTCGAGGATTCTACAGTGGAAATCGAAATCCACGATAGCTATACGTAACTGTGAATGCAGGAGCAAGAGTCAATGTTACGCAGAATTCTCTTATGCAATCCTAATTCTTAATCCATGTTCTGGATCAAGATTATTATAATAATTTTTCACATAATTATAAAGTGGGGATATGGTGAATTTCGATTCGATTCCTCATTTTATTTAATATTTCATGCTCTAATTTTTTCATCACCGTTGTTATATTTGTTATTTAATTTATTAAATTTATTTAGTACGAGAAATTTTTACGTTTCAGAAATAATGAGTAAAAAATATTTTGTATATTAATAACTTTAAATTTATTTATTTATTTATTTGTATCATTTCTAGTTAAAATTCCTGTATATGTAATTCATGAATGATTATTAAAAGCTCGTGTTGAGGCGTCATTTTCTAGATCAATAATTTTAGCTTCTGTTATATTAAAATTGGGAAGTTATTAAGAATTCTTAAATTCTTATCCATGAATTACGTTTCATCGAGCGTCGAGCAAATGTAACTCGTTGTATATATACGCGGGTAATAAATTACCCCATTCCACCGAGACTGCTAATTGTTTTCAATCGAATAATCAAACCTGCTGCAATTTAGTTCTCTTCATATATGCGATCAATAAGTACTAATTTCATCTTGCAATTCCAACGTACATCTACAGGTAAGAAGCATAAATGAACATAGAACGATGGAGAATTGTACTTTGGATTGTTACCATTTGCTCTTGTATTTATTGGATAATTGTGAGCTCTTGATCTCTTAGCGTACGCATTGTACTCGCCAAATTCTCATTCGTTCGTGATAATTCCACTTCGGTTGTTGAAAATCTCTACTTTGGCGGGCTACCGAGAAAACCGTGAACCCGACAATAATAAATTTGAAGCGCTCTCTAAATTAAATACTAAATACACGTTATTCGCACATCCGTCGTTCTGACAAACACGTTCTTTCGTTCCGTTCCGTTCCGCGAAATTCGACAATCCTCTTAACGAAATTCTATTAAACACCGCGATATGTTAATCGAAAATTCTACAAGCCTATCGCATTCCAGAATTCCAGAACTTGTAGTAACTTATAATTATTTATAGCGATGTAAGATGTATTTTCATTTTCAATATTGCAATTAATATTTATTGTATTTATATTTATTTATTGTATTAATATTTATTGTATTTTCAATATTACAATTATTTTCGATATTGTGAAATCATTGTTTTCTGTACCGCTGTATATTATATACTCAGAAGTGTATTCGATTCTGATATTAAGAATGTGAATAACTGATTTTAAGAGTTTTAAGAGACTCACCGTCTCAGAAAGAAACAAAATTTTCACACCGCGACCCACAACGCACGAATGGGCGTAAATTTCGTAAAACGCTGCGCCGATTTTTATCGCCGATCAGGTTGAAATCGTTAATAGCCACTTACACCGGTGGTAAATGATTATTCAGTAGGCAACGGATTTTTCATCTATTTCTTTTTTTTTTTCTTCGCCGAAAGCAATGTTTCGCAGTGTTTCGTACAGGCGTTTTTACGACACGTAAAAAATGAGGTGGCCCTCGTACGTTAGTGAGATTTTGTAAATATTACCGTTCGGAATCTCGAATTAAGAGAGTTTCTTTTTTTTTTTATTGGAAAGAAGATTTCAGATAAGAAACTTCGGATTAAGATAATGTTCCAGTTTGTGGAACAAGTTGGATAAATTGCGGTGGATCTTATCGCAGAGCTGAGATAACGTATTATGAGGACAAAATTCCTCGAAATTTATTTACTATTCGAAATTCCGATTGGAAGCTATTGAACCGATTACACAATGTAATCACATAGATTATATCTTATAGGCGTATTTTTTTAGTGAGAAAATTAAACGTCTCCTCGTTTGCATCCGCTATCTCATCTTTGACCACTTTCAAGTTACGTATGTTATTGTGTAGTTCGTTTAATGTTTTCGTTCAATTTTTCAAGTTCAAGTCTCGTTTAAGTTTAAGAGTTTAATTTAATTTTCTTTTACGAAAGTGTAATTTTTTGATTTGTCCTGTCCCTCTCGTAACTTTTATCAGACAGCAAAATTTTAATCGACTGTCCTGTATAAAATTAGTCGTAACACTTAATATAACACTATAATATAAATACGTATATATATATATATATCTAGAAATATACGTACATGTCATAATAATCCTTACAGCAATTCTCATGAAACGTGCCTACCAACAATTTCGTGACGTGAAAAATACAGTTTCTCCAATTTTCTCGACTTCATAGTCTGCGAATCTTGATCGTGCTATTTCTAAAATAGCAGAGATCTCTGAGCAGCGTTTCATCCATTTTATCGGTTTGCGTATTTTTATAATTCCCCTCGGTTTTGCGAGTAATTTCGTTGATTCGTTGTACAACGCGCGCGTGGTTCGCGCAATGTACCGTGATGATAGTGTTTTCGCAACGCGTTCGGATTTATCGGATAAAAAATAAACATTGGCGGCAATAAACTTTGAAAATGGACGTGTATGAATTGCGCGCGATGCATGTTGAAAAAGGAAGAAAGAAAGAAAAAAACAAAAACAACTACGAACGCGTTCTGATCTGCGTGTATTCTTTCGCGCGCTCCAAAAGGTTTTTGCGTTCGTTTGAAAAAAAAAAAGAACAAGAGAAAGAAAGAAAAGTTATTCCGTGTACGCTTCGCGTTATTCGTGGAATGGAATGTTCGTGCATTCGGCGAAGAAAAATCTCAGACGGCGCGAGGTGTTGGCATACACGCGGGAAATTTAGCGGTCGGCTGAGAAACGCGCAATATCTTATAAATGTTACGGTCACATTCCTCTCGAACAGTATGCTTAATGATAGCACTCCCTTTCCCTTCTCCTGGGATATTCATGTTCGAAGCGACCAAGTCCCAATAAAAATCTTCGACTACGTGCGAATGCGAAAAAATGGGAATTAATGTGGAATTAATTAATTTGATCCCGTAGGCTTTCAAGTATGAATCTGTAAAATTTCGAACTTCAAATTTTAATTAAAATTATTAAATATTAAATATTAAATTATTAATTGAAATAATTAAATTTACAGTTTGTCCCGTAAGTTTTCTATAAAATAAATTTAATTTAATCGAAATATTAAATTAAATAATTATTTTATATAAATTAAATTTAATTAGAAAAGTCTAGATATAAATAAATTCGAAAAACATCTAATTTCTAAATATAAATTGATATTCTTTATTCTACAAGAACAATTATGTATATATTTAGATCATTTACTTTCGAGATTGCTAAATTGTTATTAGCCTACATTAATTAACCCTGATACAAAAGGTACAATTGGTTTTACTTATTTAATTTTTTAAATTAAGACCCCGGCCCGTTTAAAAATAGATAAAATTTTTCACAGGTGATTACCATGTAAACGAAAAGTACCAATTTTTTGTCGAGATACACAAGTGCAACTTTCGACTTCATATCCTAGTTACTTTAAGTCTGTCATCATAAAATTATTTACTAGTTACTCATAATTTTAAAATAAATTTGTAAATTTATTAGTTTTAGCGTTCTATAGTAATATAAATTTTCTTTAAGGATTAAATGCATTAAGTAATTTAAATGTGGTAATTTCATTGATACTACTATTCTCAGGTGTATGACAAAAAGATACAGAGTGAATTAAAGTGAATTAATCTTCGAGATGCTAAGTAACCATTTAAATTTAAATGTCACTTCACACTGTGAACATTTTAGGACCAAAGATAGGTAACAATTTGAAAACTGATATATTTCTTAATGTAACATCCAATTTCACTTTTGAGAGAAATCTGGCAGAGCACGTCTAAATATGGATATAAGATATTCGATGAAAAACTTTTTGACGTTTCTTGGATTTAACGTATATGCGGTTCTATAGAAAGATTCGCATTACATATTTCCTACATGTACGAGGAATTTCAAGCTTTTACGATCACGATACAAAATACATACTTTCAGAAAAAGTTCCATATATTCTAGTTATTTTGTATCTTATCTTCTAGTTATTTGTACCTTATCTTGTTGTACAAGTTGCAGTTATAAAAGATTAATGAGAATTATAATAATAGTTATACATCATAACACGATACGGTACGCACAATAAATACAGAGACGAACAAAAATGAGAAATGTTACAAGATAAGATATATATATATATATATATATATATATATATATATATACACAGATAAGAACAAAATAACTTTTAATAAGTAACTTGTAACAGATAATAGATCAATATAATCGAAAAAATCTAAAGGAAAATAAATTATCAAGACATCTCAAGTCACGTTTATTTTGCATCGGAGCATTCCGATTTTCGAAAAATACGTTTAAAGAATATTTTTCGAAATATCGACTGAGGAGAACAATTCTCTTCTTAATTATCGAAACATCGAACGAAACGTTCGATCTCCTAATCATCTCGGAATATCCAAAGCGCAGAACATTCTGGATCGGCTCTTGCCGATTTCCGTTTTCTGTTTTTCCGTCAAACAGACGGCAGAATAAAGAATAAGAATAAAGACGACGAAACGTTTAGCTTAGTGGTCCAGTTAACCAACAGTCGCTAAGTAAACTGCTCTCGGCCCGAACGAAATTATTTTCGCCGTGTTTCCACTCTCTCTCTATTTTCTCGAAGAACTTCAAAGCTGTAAAAATAGTCGAGACGCGCAGGAAGCAGTTGGTCGGTCGTCCGTGAGATGTTTTTTCATGGATAATGCACGCTAAACTGAATCGCAGACGAGTAAACCGACGCTCACCAGAACACTCGGAACACATTTCTTTCACCTGTGTTAAAAAGTTTCTGGCCGGGACATCGACCAGTTTAGCAAATTTTCGGGGAATTTTCATCTCTCGAAAGAGTCTTTCAATTTGTTTATTACAGAATAAAAAAGAAGAAAGACACAAGAGCAGAATAATTTTCGGGAATTTTCATCTCTCGAAAGAATCTTTCAATTTGTTCGAAGATCTTTTATTACAGAACAAGAAAGAAGAAAGACGCAAGAGCAGAATAATTTTCGGGAATTTTCATCTCTCGAAAGAGTCTTTCAATTCGATAATTTTTCATTACAGAACAAGAAAGAAGAAAGAAACAAGAGCAGAATAATTTTCGGGAATTTTCATCTCTCGAAAGAGTCTTTCAATTTGTTCGAAGATCTTTTATTACAGAACAAGAAAGAAGAAAGAAACAAGAGCAAAATAATGCATTATAGAGGAACGATATTTTTTTAATAACAAGGATCGAAATTAGTTTTCACGATTTACAAATATCGAAAGCTTTCAGAAATTTCTTTCCTTTAACAATAATAGATATTAATCATTAATTCTTCGAAACAATGCTGTTTACGAATCACATTAGCCGAGATTAATCTTCACGTTTTGTAAAATTATTCGAGAACTTGGATTTTCAAAATTAACACGTAAAACGTATACATAAAGTATCAACACGTAAAATATACCAGGGATTGTTATTTCTTGACAATGGTAATCATAATTAAATTCCGTGTTTTATAAAATTAGTTTGAATCACGTGGATTTTCCAAATTAACACGTCGAGAATAACATATCAGGGAATGTCAATTTTTGGCGAAATTAAACTTCGCGACTTGCAAAATGGTTTGAAAGTTGAAATTTTCTGTGATAATATGGAATAAATTAGGCACGCATGCCACCCGGCAAATTGTTATTTCAACGTTAGTTTCGATCAAGTGACGAGACAATTGTCCCGAGCAACTTGAAATGGAAATAGACTTAGCGGGGGGGTGAGAGACCAGATGAAAGACAAGAGGGTTAATACGATTTCAACGGAAATAAGTTACGGTACTAGAGAAACTGGGATCGCATTAAGTATTCTCCGACGCAACAGCGGCCTGCTCGAGCTGTTTTTCCCAAACCTTTGACCCATTTCTTTCAGATTTCACGGCGACAATATTCTGCAATAACAGTGGCAATAACTTGTAGAAGAATTCATCACTTTGATACAGCGGTGTTTCGTCCATAGAAAGAAACTGGCCGCACATCGATCGATTAAACTTATGTGAAATGATTCGATGAGAATTATCGATGAACTTGAATGTTACTTCAGTTTGACGATTTCGTTCTAAAACAAAAATTTCACTCGTTTCGCGAGCTCGCAAACTTGCTATTTAATTAATACGTAATAAATTGATCGTCTGGCCTCTGCAAACCAAAATTGACACGTTAATTGCAATAATTCTGTAGAAACTTCTCAAAGCATACATACATTTGTATTCTGCACTTTCGCGGGAAATATCGAAAATATTAGAAGAAAATATTTGCAATTGGCGTCATTTGAAACTATCGAGCAACTCGTTTATCAAGTTCTTATCAGAACGAGCCTGACGAGTCGGTCTACACTTTTCACGATAATGACGTCATCTCTAACGACCTGACAATTATACTAATTGCAGTGATATCTCCTTTTAAAGAACCTTGTTGGCGTTGCGCCGTGCATAATGCTAATGAATGAAATATGAAAATGAAATAACAGCGATAGGGAACCGGTGTGCGCGGTGAGCAACGTTATTAACTTCGTTACTCGAGAGAGCGAGAGAGAGAGAGAGAGAGAGAGAGAGAAACACGCGTACCTACGTCGAGAGTCATTACATTACACTTTTCACCAGAGGCAGAGACGATTTGCTCGTTTCAATGATGCAGCAGTAACAAGCCAACCGTATTAAGAGGTCAAAACCGCTGCACCGCTGTGAACAGTTCTTCGCTTCAATATGGCGCAATCTAACTTATTATTAATTCCACGTTTGCGCGGAAGACGTGACGCAGTTAAGCAAAGCGTTTTGCCGAGCGAAACGCTAATTAATGGTTCACGACACTTTATAAATACGGTTATTTTGATACAGCTGTTTGTTTGTTCGTTCGCGAAACTCCGAACCAGAGATCTAATAACTTTGCCGGTTATTGCTACGCTGGTTGGCTGGCTTTTTTAGATGAAACAACGATAGCGAACGAATTACGACGACGATGAGAACAACTCTCTGTCGCGTATTCGAGTATTTTACTACACCTTGGAAAATTCGAGATAACGAAAATTCACTGGGGGGGGGGGGAAGATATTAAGAATAAGAATTATTCTACAATCCTCGAATCTTCATGGAGAGTTTGGTTTGTTGTTAGGAGGGATTTACAGAGTTCTGGATGTTTGCGATACGTTGGATAAATATTTTTAGAAACTTATAAATCTTGATGGGGATAATTAAAGCGAATAACGGGAAAGATTTTCGAGCAATTGAACCAATATTATTTGTGAACGTAAATATGTGTATTTCTAGTAAAGATCACTGATTAAAATGTTTTTTGTATTGACTCATACATGTATTTAACAACGTGTAATAATTATATTACAGTGAACATAATAACGATTAAACGATTCTATTTACTAAATATATACAGGATATCAGAAAGAAGATAATTTTGTAGCAAAAATTACGATTAAATTATAAGCTTTCTGTATAACATTACGTAATCTGTCTTCATTGTAATCAGTTAGAATTAATACAGAATAGGAAATATTTAAATCGATGTCTTGCACTTGCAGTTTAAATCATGCAATCTAAGTCGTGACACAAACGGATTAAAGCTGACAATTTTTACTATTGATGAAAGTTAAAATAAACAATTTTTACAAGAGCCTACAAACTGTTTATTTGCCTACAAACTATACACACACACACACACACACACACACACACACACACACACACAAGATACAAATAAACAATTTATAGGCTCTTGTAAAAATTGTTTATTCTAGCTTATTTAGATATATATACTATTATATGTGTGTGTGTGTGTGTGTGAAATGAATTGACCAGACAAGGAGAGGAAGAAAAAATTCGTGATAATTTTGCAATCTTTATTTTACAATTTGATACAATTTTGTGATCGTACGTATGTACACACATTTAATAATAATCATCATTGAAAATGAATTATCAGGCAAGGATGGAGAGAAAAGAAATTGAGATAATTTTGATAATTTTATAATCATACATACAACGTACGTATTATTGGTATAAATATTTATTTATATATACATGTAATGTATAATCAATAATAAATGTTCAAATACTTTCGAACTACTACTATATATTATGAACTACTATAATATATCCAATAATACGGGTATGTACACATGTAGATATATTTAACGATAAGTATTCACATACTTCCGTGAGCTACTACAACAAGCCAATTGGAAAATCAGGTACAAAGACGGACCAGTCGACCAGACGAATCCCCAAGACCAATGCATTATCGACAGATCGATCTCGCGATTGTCGAAGTCAGAACGAAGCCGGAAGCAAATATCTGATTCACTCGGCGGAATTAGATAAATGTTAAAGTCATAAGCAGCGAGAGAGAGAGAGAGAGAGAGAAAGAGAGTCGTCAACTATGTTCATAATCTGGAAGTTCTGACTCCATTCAGGTCGACCGCAAACGATTCCGGGCTGCAGTAGCGATTCTCTCGATTCCAGATACCAGGTGAAATATAGGTCTTGCCTCTCGTCACTCTTGTCCACCTTGTAACGACGTCGGTGTGGCCACTGGTGGTCCGAGACCACTGTCGTTAAAAGTCGTCGAAGCACAATCGAAAACGAAAACGAAAACGAAATTCGCAGCTCGGGAAACTCGGACTCGCGTCACGGAACTATGAAATTTCAGCTCGGCCAGAGAAGAAAGAAATCTCTCGAGTTTCGATCGAATGCGAAACGCAACAACCGGATTGTTGTTGAATGTTGTTTGCGCTTGTGTTTCGCAGTTTAGCAGCGAGTTTCTCCCGCGAAACACGCGACGTTACACGTGTCAATCGGCTGATTGTACTTCTAACCTTATTTAAACGGGAGCTTATCGAAATTATTGATAATTTGGGGAATAATCTTCAATGTATATAGGAGAAGAAAATAGATGTTCTCCGACGTTCTCTGAAACGACTCGTTGCTTTTCGCGAGGTGACGTAGATTTTTTAATACACGATACGTGCTTGATACTCTTGAATTTAATATTAAGTCAAATTGTACTCCTCGAAATTTTGGATATCGCACGTTACGTCTGATAACGTTTGACCTATGGTTCACTGCGTGTATTCTTCAAACAGCTTCGCGAACCGAGTTAAATGAAATGAAATTAAACTGGTGTCTGATACAGACGCGTTCTCGCAAAGCTTACAATTGAAATTTTCTAAATCGAGTTTGCGGGATAGTGATAAGTCAATGACGCAAGTAGGTTACCTTACGCGATACGTGACAATTTATGCTCCATTAATTCTGTTGTCTTTTGATTAACGCAAGGACAACCAGTTTCAAATATCACCACCGAGTAATTTTCTGACGTTTGCCGTACGTATCACTTTATTCAGCTTATTTATATTTAACATACGTGGAAAGCTCTTTTCATCCTAGCAGTATGTCGCGATGCAATGGTCGTCTGTATATCTTTTCTCGAGAGAAGTTTTCCAAACGAAAATGATCTGACAACTTAACCAATATAAAAAACTAACATAAACTAATATAAAACTTACTTAAGTAACATAAAAAAAAAACTTATAGAATTTTTGTCATAAGTCACGATGAAATATTACAAAATCGTGAAGAAAGGAATCTATAACCTAAAGTGTAACTAATAACCTGTCGAATTTAACGATTTTCAGACTATAAACATATTCAGACTATAAACATTTATGCAAGTTCATATCTAGCGAATATAATTCAACGAATGTGAAAAGAGAATTATTTCGTCAATATTGTACATAATGTACTTGGCACTAAATATCATACGCGTCTTTAAATTTTCCACAAATGTATCTACTCCCTGTTAACGTTGCTAGTCTCGAAATCATTACAAAAGAGAAAACCTGTCATCGATCTAAAGATCTATATAAATTCATGATCAGAATCGCGCTCGTCGCTACGAAAGATTCATGCGCATCGAGCCTTAAAGCGGAAAGCCTGAAACGGCCGGGTGAAATCAGACGATCGACTTCCGGTGATCCGAAATCAAGCGTGGACAATTAAACGGCTCCCAGTCGCGGCAAACCAGACCCGAGAAAAAAGTCAAAATTCCGAATACTGAATGGGTTTCCTCGCGGTGGAGGCGCTCTGCGACTGCAATGGAACTTCAAGCGCTCCGCCCCAACCCGTGGGCTGTTACATCTCCGCTCGAGACATCCTGCCATCCTGCAAACCGATCCTGAAAGCCACGGCGAGAGGAAGATGCGGCATTCGTCGCATGATCATTTCTACGTTTCTCCTTCTTGTCATCCTGATCGCGCTCTACTGCCTGTCCATCTCCTGCGAGCGAGTACGAACGTTCGGCAGATCGTTGAGGAATCAGATTCAATCGCCAGCACGGAACCAACCTCAAATCTCACCGCTTCCGGCTGCGGAACAGCTCAGAGATAGTGCCGAAGAGGCACCGCCAGTCAACGGAGAGACGTAGATCTGTGTAAATAAAGTCGTGAGTGCTCTTCGTTGAATTCAATTGTACTGGTTTTCACGGTCAACAATATGTGTATATTTCTTAACCCTACTACTCAGGTTCTCGGTTTTTTCCTCCTTTTCTTACACTTCGACTCAGTGCTGTCTCGATTTGAGACTGAGCGACGATTTTTGAGTTTTTAGAAATTCGAGGACGGAAGAGATCGATAAAAATTCTCCGGACGGATGCTAAGTTTGGGGGAAAAATGTGATTTTGACGATACACGAGAGAATCGTTGTCGGTGATCTCTTGCTCGCCTGTCTGCTCTGAAATCTGACTTGAGACTTTGAGAAATTTCATCAATGGAGTAGTAGAATTGCAATATTTGGCAATATTGTAACGTTATAAATTTCACGTTTGTTATACTTGTCGCAATTATTAATATTTATTTCGTCAGAAAGTCAACACGTAGTAAATAATTAATGTTACGAAGCACACGTGATCTACAATAAAAAAAAAAAAATCGAAGGAATTAGACAAAGAGGTTGAAAAATCAGTAGGACCTTGATTATTATTAATTGATCGATTAACTACGATAAAAGAAAGTCGGATAATTGAATTTTTTAGAAACTTTGAAATTTAAATTTCACAAAAATCAAGATCCTGCTGTCTGTCGCAGCCGATCTGTCCATGTATTCGTACATGTATAAAAGGTGTAAAAATTTGTAGAATACACGTAATAGACGAAAATATACAAAATATTACAAATATAATATTTTTCATGATATCATTTAATGCGTGAAACATATTAATAGCTCTCTTCATCATAGAATACAAATTAAAAGAAATAAACATCCAGAACTGAATTATAACTCACGAAGTGCAGATTTCCATTTTCGTGGCTACAATTAAAAAAAAAAAAAAAAAACACTGTGCTTAAATATAAATTCGTTTTCACCCATCGTATGTCATAATGTATAATATATGCTTAATGTATCTTTTTGCATATTACATGTATTCTGCGCGTCGCTGGAATTTTTAATTTCAGCAAAAGAACGTCTGAAAATCTGGCTGACAAAATTGAAAATGATGAATTTTCGACGTCGTTGGCTGATTCGTTAACAGTATCCTCGATTCGCGAACGATCGCGATGCATCCGTTATCGATAGTGCCGTAGGACGTAAGTTTCGAAGCGATTCGTGAAAAGCGAGAGGCGGGAGGAAAAAAAGGAAAAAAAAGGAGAAAAGAAAAATAAAAAAAAAAAGGAAACGGAACGTTTGATCCCGGATAACGAATGTGGCAAGCGTGGTACTCGGTGTATGTACATAAATCCGTGTCCGAAACAGAGCGAGGTCGAAGTACATTTTTCATCCGCAACATTATTCGGGGCGAAAGTAATGTTACATTTCACAGAACAACGCCGATACGGTTCCGTATGTCGTAACAGCTGTGGCTAGATGGAGTGCATGTGGCAGAGAGTGCAAGAGGAACAGGGACGAGAAGAGAGAAAACAGAACGAGAAAGAGAGAGAGAGAGAGAAAGAGAGAGAAAGAGTGATATGATGGTGGTGATGCCTGTGATCCACATTTTAATCTTGCCGCATCGATGAAAAGGGAGGAGTCAAAGCATCGTTTGGTCATACGTGCTGGGAAAAAATCAGATTCAATGACTCGAACGCATTCGAACGCATCGTCAAAGCCATTCGGAGGTAGCGGCCGCCATGTTAAAGACCTGGATTCGCGACTTCTTTTTTTTTTTTTTTTTTTTAAATATTACCGTCGAGAAGTGGAAATTCTCGTCTAATAAAAGTAATAATAAAGTGTCCAGTCTCCGGTGAAGCATAAAAAAATTTGTCGTGTAACTGCAACGTACACCATCGCTGGAATAAAATTCGCATTATTTTGGACGAAACGCTTTTGATTTTCTGGAAAGTAGAAAAAGCATTGACGGATGACCGGCGTGAGTCTAAAATTAGGGAAAATGAATTTAATGGAATGACTTGTGTATATTTTTTTTCTTTTAAGAATTAATTTTTACATCGTGGATTAATCGTAATTATTCGCTATCTTAATGTTGATTTTACCACTGAAAGAAATGTACTTTTTTATGTTGTCATAATTATTATTCTGTCATTTTATTTCCTTTCTATTAGCGAAGCATTACATTCTGTAGTTTGTAATGAAATCGAAAAAGAAAACTCGATTCACTCGTCAATTAAGGGCTTCAATTGGTAAACTATGTTAGATGATAATTTTCTTAATTCTTAAATTCTCACAGTTATAATTAATAAAAGATGATAAAGAAACAACACAAAATGTAACATTAATCACTGATTTATCGTCTCTGTGAAACAAACAAAAAAAAAATACATATATCAGAGAAACAGAAAATCGGCATGAAAATTGTAATAATGTCGAAAATAATGTGAATTTCAAAGATACTGAACGTAAATCATGATAAATTATGAGATCGATACGAAACGAGAATTAATGCAAATTAATAATTTTACAATTCTGCTATCTAAAAATTATTACCGCCAGAATCAATGGTTCAGTGATTTTACAGATATTGATTTCCGCGTTGTCGATACTGATAATGTATAAAAAATATATCATCATTATTTATGAGTCTAAAATCGTGACTCTTACAATATTAAATTGGAATAAAAAAAATGAATTTTATTAGCCGTCCAGAAATATTATAAAGTATTTCTTACAAAATATATTTGTAAAGCAATTCATCATCTTATTAAAAAAAAAAAAGATATAAAGAGAGAGAGAGAAAATATGACGCGGTTAAAATAGAAAAAAATTAACATAATATAAGTAATTCACATAGTTGAATTTTTTTATACCAAAGCGAGAGATACTTTTATTCGTAGCTTTTTGATCTTTAATAAAATTAATCCAAGCCTTCGTTTGTTCGTTTTTATATAACAGTGAGTGAAAATTCTCTCACGAGTATATTTAGTTACCATTATAAAATCAGTAACCAAGATGATGAAAGACTTTCGCTTCAGTACACATAGCAGCTTATTCATAGATATAATAAATTGCGCAAAAATATCGTCTCGCTTTTTTTTAATAATTAATCAACAGAAGAAACTTAATTCGACAGAGAATATAAGCTTCCAATGTTCTAAGTAATGTAGCAAAAAGATAATATTATTTTTCTTAACGAGAAAGAGAAACTCCAAACTAAAAATCCAATGCCTGTTTCGTACGTGTTATAAATTCATAGCCTATTAATATTCATCATATTAAATTCATATAAATGCCTAATTAGCAGGTTTTCGTGCATTTTTAAATCCCGACGAACGTAGCCAAAGAAAATGAAAATAGAAATAGAAATTTCGTTTCATCCACCATATGTTATAATTAAATTGCAGATTTTCCTGGAAATTTTCATTTTTACGAATATAATTATGAAACGCAGAATCTCGGACAGAAGATTATTTCGTTTAGCAAGTGCCAACATCCTACAAGCACATGAAAATCTCTTGATAGATAAATAGACTTTACTTTACACGTTGACAACATTGGACACTGTGACAAAATCGGACAATCATTCAATTGATGTTTGGTGACGTGAAACAATTTTCTCCCGAGATTCCATTCTTTCCGGTTGTATCCTGGAAAAATACGAATTTGCATAGAAAGAAAAATCCCCTAGTATGTATATATATATATATTTCAAATGTACTAACTTGCGTGAAAGATCCACAATCCAGCAACGACGAAATGAAATTAATGAAATTGTCGGGAAAGAAAAACCGGTGGCTGGATAGATCTCAGCAAACGGCGAAACGTATATAACGTATATACGTGTTCCTACGTTTAATCGAAATCGTCCAACTGTTCCAACAACAGCAGAACTCGAGTAAGTTCGTCGTCGGTGATGTGATCGAGAAAGGATAAAACGACGCATGCGAACAGGAACTTGCCGACAATGTCTTCCCTCAGACGTTCGCCGTCTATCTCTGGATATTCAGATCGCACGGTGTCGATGTACAACGTCAAAATTTTCTGCACCTCCGACGGCCCGTTTTCATGCGTCACGTTATACAGTAGAATAGGCCCGAGATCGACAGCCGGCGAACAATATCTCATTGTTTGCCAGTCGATCACCTTCGCGTCGATCGGTTTCCCGTTCTGGTATTTGAACAGCAGATTATCGTGTGAAAAATGACCGTGGCATATTGTTGAAACGTCGTTCACCTCCGTCGCCATACCTTTCACTATTTCCATCGGCCTCTTGTTTAATCTCTGTTTTATCCTCTCCGCGAAGCCCGAGTTCGGCATCGATTCCAGGATGTCCAGCATTCTGTAATTGTTTCACACATCGCGAATCTGAATTAATCCCCGCTTGTTTATATTTCGTCTGTTTGTTGTTTGTTCTTGTGAAAATAAATGGCATACATTGGCAAAATCTGTTTTCACAAATATAAACAGTTCGCTACAAAATGACATAGTAATCTCTGATAATAAGTTGCACGATAATAATGCAAGTAATTCGAGAATCAAAAAGCTATTGATACGCGAGGGATTTATCTTCGCAGAGTATGAAATATTTGAAATATTTATGTGTTTTTATAGGATATTTTGTCACACTCTTTGCCATTGTTTTTCATTATTATTATTCTGTAACTCGTGATTAGAAAATGCTGCTATGTAACCCTATTAGGGTTACTGCTTATGAAAACAGAGTTTGCTAATATATCATTTGTTTTTCATAACGTCGAGCAAACTAGAAGTGCCAATACTTTTTTGAACCACTGTAACTTATTTACTCGCTCAGTTGAATGAGATAAAGATTATCTGAAAATATCATTATCGATAAGTACACTTTATTATCAATGTTATTAGTGAGTATGCCATTTCATTTATTGCTTATCTAGTTACTTTACTTTAAAAATTTGGAAAGCAAAACTATATGTACATATATATATATATATATATATATATATATATATATACGTGTATGAAGTTATGTTACGTGGCTGACGAGAGTTTTTTCATTTTTCAAGTATTTCAGTGGGAATGTGTCCTGTATAAAATATATTGGATTTTCGTTAATTTGATGTGAGAGTAACAATCGTGGAAGACTTCATTTCCGGAGAAAAATTATCCAATTAATTACGCGTCTTTCACCAATACCATTTTAATTAAAATTTTTTTCTGGATTTTTGCTCGCGATACTAATTAAGAGTTGACACGCCTAATAAAATTGTCATCTGCTACGCATCTTCCACGATTCCTATTTCAATTGTTTTCTTCTTTTTCTTTTCTTTTTTTTTTTTTTTGCTTTTTCTTCTGCAATTAAAATTATCAACTAGATCGTACAACTACGAGTCTTTTACGATTATTAATTCAATTTGAATACCTCTCGAGTGGATTTCTGTTTGTGATACTAATTGAAGATTGATTTCGCCCGAATCTAATAAATCATAAGAGAATACACGTAGGTAGCAAACGTGCAATAGTTTTCGCCGTTTTCGAGCATCTGACCGATAATATTGACGTTATTGTTGTCAGTAGCAATAGTTCCGTGTGAATGCAATAATCGACACGCAATTCGAAACGGATAGAATCCAAAATTGATCGAGTCTCGAGTGATCAGGCGATTGACGTGGATCAATTAATTGCCAGTTTGTTAGAAAATTTGCGCGTGCAGCCAATGTCCAGCTATTCGATGAAACATGTTACAATCGACTCGTCGATTAATGGTTTCACACGCTTAATCACGCGCAGATATATTTAGATCGTTGCATTTTACTAAATATTCTCTGAAAATTTTCGTTCGCGTCGTTTCGCTAGACTCGATCAATTTCGCGAATGTTTCAATTTCAAAAGCGTAATTCGAAAGCTTCTCCAATCGTGCGCAACCCACTTTCCTCCAAGCGTGTTAATTTCTCGAAAGAAACGCAACCGTAATTTTCAATCATTTTGTATTCTTTCGCTTGGTTTTTTTCGCATTTGACGCTTCTCTATCGGCAAGTGAATTTTAAACAACGTTCACGTTCCCTGCTTTTTAATTATTCAATTCAGGGAGTTAGTCAGCGTTGGCAACTCGCGGTTATTTTGAATATTAAAATTCTAAAACATTATCGCAAAATATGAGTAAGTGCTTTCGTATTGTAGACGTTGAAAAGGGATGAATTCTAATCTATCGTTGAAAGTTTTCGTGCACTCCGGTTGCCGAAAGCTTCTCGCTAGATTTCTCACTGAGAACTTTCCTCTCGAGCGCACTGTTCCTCACAGTTCTCACTCGCCTATATGTATCGCGCATTTCACGAACGTGTACATATTCGTTAGATGGCTACGCTTTTCGAACACACGGTGCGCGAGCAACGCATAAATTGTCTCGTAAAGAGGTACGCTGGAGCTATAGTAATAAATGATAATGTGGTTTCAGGAGTAGTTGACTCTGTTAGAAAATTAAATTCCAATGCACATTTGGAACAAAAGCATTGTTGCATCGTGAAATTTCTTATGTATCGAGGTGCAATTTCACTTTTATAACGTAGTAATTAATAATATGTTATATAAAAATTTTCTCCTATGCTTGACGCCTTTGTTTGTTTCTACAATTTAGAAAAAAATAATTATAGCGTGGTACTATTTCTACAATATTAGAGGATCCATTATATTATAGATACCAGACGATTTGTTAAACATTGCCACAGGATATATCCTGTCGTGCCAATTTTACTCGTTCAGCAAATGGAATGCTTTTTATTTAACCCTTAATTGCAATTAGTAATGCTTAACTAGAATCAAAACCTTTTTGCGTTATACATTCCCGCTCTTTCATTTATTTTCTCCTCCTTATTAGTCTGATATTTGTATTTTTCTGTCATCGTAACGATAACAGCGTCATTAAGAAAAAAAAAAAAATGTCAACAAGATATAATGAACGAAGGATTAACAAAACATGAAGAAAATAGAAATATTGATAAATAGAATAGAATAATAAATGAAATATTGATAAATAGAATAGAAAAATTGAAAAATAGAAAGAAATATACAATATTTGAACGACTTCTCGAGCTCGAATTTCGTGTTCGCGAAGTTGCTTATTCACGTTGCATATCTGTTGTTATTAACCTCTTAACGCACTCGCCCGAGTTAAATCGGGTTTAAGAAAACGATTTTTTTTCCGCGCGTCCGAGTTAAGTCGCGAGACCTGCAGTTTTGGTTTTCTGTATAAATAAAATGCAACGAAATATACTCGTTAGACAGTGTTGTGCTTATTTCCTCTCACCCGAAAAAAATTGCCACCGGTGAATCTCTGCTTTTTAATTGGTGCGTTAAGAGATTAAGTAATAGATATCTGCGCGATAGCGATCAACTACGAATATCAAGTCTTATCGGATCGTACGATTCTTCGAAATTCAAGTGTTTTCTGCTTTTACAGAGCGAAGATAAGCAGTCCAACTTTTCGATCGAGACATATTTGGACAATTGAACATTTCCATTCTTTGTCAACGGGCGTGTCCAAGCTCTGGGGCATAATCTCAACAATACGCGCATTTATGTAAAACTTTGTCGTAATCGTTGTATTACAAATTTTTATAAATGAAATGGAAAAACTGAAAGCCAGGTGAAGAATTGTTTCACGTGCTGCAAGTGTTCCATAGCTACTACAATTTAAATATTTCACTGCCTCTATCAAACACTGGCCACTTTTGCCATAAATGAGTATCACATCGATCTTTTCTTGCGTATTCTTCAGTATTCCATTATGAATTGCCGACCGAAATTTCGATACTCTCAGGATTTCAAGCTACTAGAAGAAATTACTAACGTAATAAATAGTAAATTTTTATTACACGATTGTCGCGCCTTTATACGTAAAACTCAAATTTTCGACATTTTTTTTTTTTACCAGCTATACAGATATATAGTTATGTGAAGAAACATCGATGAGAAGTACTTGTGAAAGAATGACTGAAAGAAATATTCTTACCAGAATATTCTTATTGGTAATACCTTACGATACCATTCATGTTAGGCAAAAGAATACTTTTTCCATCGTCACGATTTCGAAAAGATATTTAGATGACTCAAACGGACTACCCTGTATGAAGCGTGCTCTCGCTTCCATAAATTCCCCGAAATTTCATCGAACCTAAACCTCCGCGGTCCGTTTAATCGTCCGATCGACAATGAACAAAGAAACTTACCTGGTCGATCGTTTCTCGTAATGCGACATAGCCTCGTCGGTGAGCGAGATCTCCAGCAGTTTCGCCTCGAATTCTCGGAAGATCTGCGGTTCAGTCGCCCTCAGTCGCAACCCTCTGGCGTGAAACTTGGCGAGAACTTGCACGCACAGTTTCAAGTGATCCTCGTCCAACTCGCCGTCCACCTGCGCGTAACCGGCTTGCTCCAGGTCCTCGAGAACGATCACCGGCCTGCCGTAGCGGCCGAGGTCCGACAGGTAGCACTTCGGGATCAAATCGGTCCCGTAGCTCCGCGTCATCTTCGAGTAGAACATCTCCTCGTTTTGGTAGGCGTCGAACGCCGTCGGTGACTTGTGCTCGGCCCCATCTTCGGGCAGCAGCTTCACAAGCAGAGGGAAACTGCTTTGCTCGCCGGAGAATCTGACCACGATGTTGACGCGGTAGATCTCGCTGTTTCGGCTCAGCTCGTCCAGCCGGATCGTGGCCGAGTCGAACTCGACGAACTCCCTGGAACTCGGCTCGCAGAAGCAACGATCGAGCACCATCTCCGGCAGCAATTCATGCTCGATGAAGGCGATGCTTCGCTGCCACACCTCGTGGGACTTCGTGCCCGACGGAACGTCGTCAAGTCGCTGCTGCTGCGTCCGGGGAAGCAAATCTGTAGAATAGCAATTACGCCGATTAGATATATCGACCTAGACTTTGTTGCGATTTTGTTGTTGATTCGCGCCGCGTTGAAAGGAAGACAGTCTGAGGCGAAATTGACGAGATCGAGATGGAGAATCAACACTCGACTGTGGCGACATCGTCTCCTTCGAGTTACAGAGTCAGATTGTTAACGAGTCGACAGAATTTTAAAAGTTTTACAACCTTAGCGTTGGAACATTGCTGCTTTGCAAAGATAGACTCTTGAGTTTTAGCTCCAAATTGGGACTTTGAATTTCAGTGAAACACTCGGGGAAACGAGTTGTTTAACACGTTCAACTCGACGCGATTGTCCGTACTTTGCTTGATAGAACAATAGTCTGCTTAGTTATAAGTTATAAGTTATTACAGAGTAACACGTTTGTTTTTTTAAATAGTAGATATTATTATTATTTGGTCTCCTTCAATAACTTTACATCTGGGTTCATTTCCCAGTTCAAATTATACATTTAAAAGTATAATTCGAAAACCATACGTGGTGATCCATGTTAATACTAGACAGAAGTTAATACAAGACAGAATTTCGTGTTACGAGTCAGATTATTAGTGAGTTGAGGTTATTAGCGAGTTTGTAGATAAAGTTTGTAGATAAAGAATTTCAGAGTTTAACGCCAAGTTAAAAGTCTTTTTTTTGCGCAGTCACAATTCGTAAGACACAATTAACTCTATGATCTTCCTTATTATTTAACCCACGTCCCTCTACTTCTTAACAAAACCCGATAATATTATTAACTCTTTGCACTCGACTGCCACTTCTGAAAGGACATTGTACTTAAATCTAGCTGACCTACTCTTTTTTATAACTTGCTGATAATTATAACAAACGTGTACATTTGGTGTTCTATGATGGGACGTATAATAGTATAATTATTTGAACAGACGCCTCGAGTGAAAACTGTAATATAACGACGTAAGAAGTACAAAAGAATTTCTGTAGTAAAGAAGAAATTTCTGAAGACAGTCCTGAGTCAATTGACGCTCATTGACTTCTCATTGCTTCTAAACAAAAGTTTAAAAAAGTAGCGGAGGATATGTTATTTTTCCAGAGATTAAGACTATGTATTAATGAACTGTTGTATGTATTATACTTGTCCCAGCAAACCCGCAGTGCACGTTGATGATTGCTTTAAATTGAAACGACATCACATGTTAGAATGATATGTTGAACAAAATTTCGTTAAATACCATTTGAATGATTATTTCCAATGCTATGTCATTTTACCTGATGTGTTGCTTCGATCGTTGGTAGTAGATGCTTCAAATAAATTGTTGATAAATGTATATATAGTGATGCAGAAAAAGTTTTCGAGGGTAAAGGGTTAACTAAGCTTTGCCTCGGTAGGACGAAAATTTGCTAGGATTGCAGAAAGTTCAAAGATCCAAGAATTCTTACATATTCTGTAGAATGTGTAAGAAAAATTTGTACATTAATACTTGTGACGCCGGAGATATTGTTAATAAGAAAAACTGACGTTCGTAAACTTCAAACGAAAGCACGTACAACGAGTATAAAGCAACCGAAACAGAACGTTCATAGAGAGTATATCAAAATATTTATCAGACGAAATTAAATTTACTTAATTCCTTAATTCCTTTAACTCCTTACTTTCCATTTTTCAAGTTGCTCTCGCGAAGAACCCTTGTTGAACGAAGTTGATGTTTCGTGAAACAACAAGCAAGTGAAATACCACTGCTATCTAGACAGGCGTTTAAAGTTCAAGCTGATTAACGCTGAGTCGATGATAGTAAAAAGTTGCTTGACGTGTTTTTCTTTTTATACTTGCTCGATATCTCGTACAGAAGAAGAAGAAGAAGAAGAAGAAGAAGAAGAAGAAGAAGAGTGTAACGAAATCGAGGCTGAAAATCGAGTTTGGTCAACCTCGATCGAGCCGTATCTTCGATTATCTCGATGGAATTGGAACGAATTGATAATTTCTATCCTCGTTCTTTGGAACAAATGGAACACGTGCGTAGAAAAATAATCCACCGTATCTTCTTCTCGATGCAGGTGTTTTCTTCGTTTTCTTTCCCTTTTCTTTTCATCAAATCGAACGAATTTTGACCAACTGTATAACGATATAACAACCGTTATAAAACACTTCGTGGATGGTTGATTTTCACATTGAACGCCGACGCTGCAACCTGGATGAAACCTGGAGTAATAAAAGATTCTCTGGAAGGAATCCTCCTTATCTTCTCTCGCCGATGCACTGTTCACTCAACTCGGATGAGTCTATTTTCAGAACTGGTTGCCATACAACCGGCCGACAAACACTTGTTTGATAGGGCGATTAATAGATAGCGGAACGATGAAACATCAACTTGCGATAACTCGCGAGAGAAACGAGGGGAACGATCGAGACTTCGCCGCGAGAAAGAAATCGACGACAGCGCGCCGTTGATGAACCGTAATACAACTAATATAACTCGTCGATAAGATCCACGGATTTCCTCCGCGCGAGCAATTTTTACACTAACAATCTGTAACAATTCGGACGATTCTCGGGATGATTGTGAATGTAGAAGGAGGCTTGTCGATGATGAAGCGTGAACGGTTTTATCGGTGAACTATTGCGAGTAGATCGATGAGCACGCGTCGCGACGAGTCTGTCAGCCAGTCGCGAGTAAACCAGCTGGAAGTATGTGCATACGCAATATCGTAGGAAATCGTTACGCAGTATATGCCGGTTTCCCCTCCACCGTTTCAGATAATGAAGCTCCTTATCTTCTAATGACGTCACGAACGAGCTGCACGACCGTCCGCGACTTTGCACGCTGTGTTTCTCGCTGCTCTGTGTTTGCGTTACGCCTGAAGTGGAGACTGGACGAGAGAAGTATACATTCGCAGAAGTTTTCACTCATTTTCGGTCCCGTCTTACGTCTGCATTTTTCTTTTCTACGCGAATGTCCAATGAAATTAGAAAATTTCTATAAAATCGTGCCTTTTCACTCGCTTTTAGCGAATTCTTTTCTTTTTCTTCTTTTTCGTTTTTGAGGAGTTCTGTAGACCAAGCTCTGTGACCACGAAATAGAGATAAATTTAATACGTGGAAAAACTTAAGTTCTCCGTCGTCTGAACGTACTTTTTTTACCAGTTACATGATAAAAAAAAAAATATGTACAGTTGCGTGAAAAGAAACGTCAATGATCTTGATGAACTCCGAGAGATATGATCTTAGGATAGGCAAAAAGTATCTTTCGCATCGTCATAATTCGAAAAGATATTTCCATGACCACTCTATATATTCTGTACAGAGTGTCTCAATACAGCAGTTGATTCTACGTAAATCAAGATCGACTCTGAGAATTTGTCAGTATTATACTTGTATTCAGCCAATGGTAGATGTGACAGAAAAGAATAATACTAATGATAATAATTCTACGTGCAAAAGTAAATAAAGAATGTGGAATAAAATGTTTTTTTTTTTTTGTGAGAAAACTTCGTTCTCGAGAAAATGGAATTTGAAGATCTGTCGAGTAGGCGCGTATTTTAACGTGATGTTCAAAGTCTATTTCCTTGAAAATGACGTCTCAAAC
Organism: Tetragonula carbonaria; assembly: GCA_032399595.1. Classification (NCBI taxonomy): domain Eukaryota; kingdom Metazoa; phylum Arthropoda; class Insecta; order Hymenoptera; family Apidae; genus Tetragonula; species Tetragonula carbonaria. The sequence continues at coordinate 11,898,645 of JAUCRC010000002.1, forward strand.
GATAAAACTTGAAAATCTACATTTTTCGCTTACTTTTGTACGTGAATGTCCTCCTGTCTTGTTATTCGCGCCAAAAAAAAAAGTGTACTTGATAAATTTTCAAACTCGATCTTCTCGAAAATTGAAATTAATGAAAAAATTTTATTATTACTCTTTCACGCAGGATCAACTCCTAAGACACTTTGTATAATATGAAATATTAATATGAATTTAAAATTGCCATTTTTGGGGGGGGGGCCATTTAGAGAGCGTAAAAATTTACAGAGCACTTGGAATATGCATGGAAAGTAGGACAATTGTTGTAATATCTAGTAAACGAAATATATTTCTATTTAAAAAGAATATAATAAAAAGTGTAAAATTGTGCAGTCTGATTATAGATATTATTAGATTCTACCAGCGAATGTTCACAGATTCGAATCTAATCATCTCCATTTCGACTGTTCAGATAGATAATTTCAAACTCATATTTAAATTTAATTTAAATTTAATTTCAAACTCAAATTTAATAAAAATAAACTGCCATGATCTTCAGTTACGTAATTGTGATTCTGACTTATTCTTAAAAGAAGTTAAAGCCACCAAGCTGTTTACTTGGTCTCAAGGTGAATGTAATCTAATGTTAGTTAGACACTAGTTAGCATGCGACTATTCAACTATTCTCCCATGCAAATGAAGATGTAAAAAAAGACACGAAGGCCAAACACACATTTTTCTGAATCGAGCGATAACTTGTATTTTCGCTCGTTCACCGACGAGAAGATTCATAATCGACGATCAATCGTTCAAAATAGCGTTGGAAAAATATTTCACTGATCTTCGGAGCACATTTTCACAAGCTGGCTTCAAATTTTGCCAAAAAAACAGAATCATAATTGTCGTAATAATGATGAAAAAAAAGAAAATCCTATATAGTTCGAATACTTTTATAAGCCACTATCGTAATTCCAAAAGTATATAAAGATATGTTCAAATTAATAAATACAATCGATGGTTCGTGATACTTCTTAAGAAACACAGATCGAAGAGCTCTATCTTTAGTCGCGTGGTGAGACACAATTTTCCAACTTCGATCGTTCGGGAATCTCTATGAAAATTCGATGCGAAACAGAGTTTGACGTTGGATCTGGCTCGTCACTTGAAATTATTATAATTCGATCGTCGAGATCGTCGGGATCGGTTTCAACGTTTCCACCGGCAAAGGTGGAAGATCAGATAACGAGCAATTATAGTAATAAGGAAATCTTCCGGACGGTGATTCGTCGAGTTTTAACGTCTTGGGTCTTTGGCGGCGTAACGACGCTACGAAAAAGCTCCAACAAGTGATTTTAATTCTAACGTGATTACTTTGGCAAATCCCGAACTAAACGGAGTTCGTCCTTTGTCCTTTAGAAGTTTTAAACCACCCTCCCCGCCTGGCTCATTTTAATACCAGATGAAACTATTTGAACTTTTGCGCGATTCACGGTGCTTGATTCTTGCGGACACTTGATATTATTGCAAATTTCACGATGAGCGAAATTCACTCGTTTCGTAATCCCATCGAGATGGAGAACCGCTCGCGTTTGAGATATACGACGGAAAATGTTGGAAATGTTCGAAAACTCCGTTTCTTTTTTTTTTTTCCCCTCCCAATAAAAATAATACCGACAGTAAAAATAATTCAGAGCGAAAAGTCTTGGAAAAGGAGGCTTTAACTTTTAATTTTTAATTAGAAAAATTTTATCTTTATCTCGGAATTATTTTTTTTTTACTTTTTTTTCTTTTTTAGAGTTTAGAGTAAAGTAGCGTGGAAAGTTTGATAGAAAAATTCACTTCGAGCTTTGAAGCTCGAAGTACAGAAATTTGGATAGTATTTTGCGGTTCAGAGGCTCAATTCGCGAGCGTAAACGTCTACAAATTAGGATTTAAGCGAGGAGGGCGAAGTTCCTCGACCTAGTGCTCGTAAAATTTTTTAAATTTACTCTAAACTCATGGAGGCTTTCATGAATAACTGTGTATCTCGTGAAGAAAATCGTAAAATCGAATTCCAGTTAGCAAAATATTAACGCTAATCCGAAGTCATTTGCCAGACTTACGAGAAATTATACTTTTATAAACATATCTAAAGAAATATCACCTTTGATATTTTATACATTATATCGTGTATTGTGCACATTCTACCATTTTTCACAAATACATAAAAATCTGCAATTTGATAATTACCTGTATTACTATATAGTGCGTAAGAACACGTTCGGTTGCACGTACTTATTATATTAAAAATACAATAATAACGTTAATTTCTAAACTTATTTATGTACTTGTGAAATTACAAAAAAAAAGATTTGTAAAATGAATATAATAAAATCATCAAACCTATCTTATCCAAAATACAACATAGTGAGCACCATTAATATTTGAACATTAAATATTTAAACTGTGATAATCTTGTAAAAAACAGTTGTATTATACAATCTGGTCGTAAATCTGGGCTCATTTTAAAACCTGAAGCCCCTAATCTCAAAATGCAACGTTCATTTTATTTTAAAATGTTTCTACGTCGTGCAGCGACTAAGATTAAGTAAGTAAAGGTAACTTTTTTTTCTCGAAAGTATAAAATCGTTTCCACGACTGACAACGAGTCTACGATGAATTTGAAGATTGAAGTCTTTTCTTTATAACGGCTCCGGGAAACTTTACGTACGGCCATTTCTCGCTATTTTATTGAACTTTGAATTATTAAACTTGCACGACGAAAAATCAAGAAATTGCTGACATTTTGATCGTTCGTCGACATTCAAAGTTCAATAAATTGGCAAACGAAAATCGTACAGCAAGTTTCGATGTGTCGTTACAAAGGATAAGCTTCCATCTTCAAATCCATCGTAGATTCAGTCGCGGAAAAAATTTTTCCATGTTTTTTACATACTTCGAGAACAAAAGCGTCTTCACTACATATTCTTTAGTGTTAGAACAAAATGAACGATTATATATTTTAAAAGTAGAGGTTTCAGGCTTTAAAATAAATCATACGATATTTTTTTTTTTTTTGCAAAATTACAACAGTTTGAATATTTCGCGTGTAAATGTTAACGGAGGTCACTATTGAAGTACAAAAAATATAAAAAATATAAAATCACAGCGGGATTCAAGCAGCTGGACAACAAATCGAAGAATAACACATCGCTGCAACTTCACGTTACGACAAAGTGGAATTTACCAACAGTACAAACGTCACCCATAGCAAACCAATAGCAAAACCCGGCAATCCCCTCAGGCTTCCAGCAATTCAAAATTCCATGTGACAGAATCGCCACGAAAGCCGCAAACACCAACACCAACACCAACTGCAACCCTCTTCACCAGACACCCGTTCGTAGCTCGCGAAGAAGACGAGCTCGACTTAATCTCGGGGACTTAACCTGCTTCCTCATGATCAGCCTACCTCAGAACCCATCGTTCGCACCGTCGATGATGCCGAGCCAAAATGTACCGGTGCAGACCAGTCAGAATTTCCCAATGCACACGATCGCGCAACAAATGCAAACCAACCCTTCCGCTGGTTATCCGGCCAGTCCGCAAGGTATTGTTACGCGAGTGTTGCAAAAGTTATTAACAGTCCAGATGCACGTGTGTGTGTGTGTGTGTGTGTATCGATTTGATCGCGAGAGAGTTGGAATTTCGATGGCAAACACTGCCTCGGCGATCGAGGATCACGGTCGAATTGATTCGGTTTAATGAAACGCTTTGAGCAGCTAATGAAGGTTTTTCCTTTCGTTGTAATCTGCCGCCGGTACTGTAGTTATCGTGGTAATTTTTAACTGTTGACGCGACGTACTGGGCTTGGTACTGTGGTTATTTGGAAGAAAAGTTCAGTTTTCTTTTTTTTTTTTTTTTTTTTTTCTTTGTAGTGAATTCGTTGATTTCTAAGTTTTTTTTTTTAATTTGAAGAATTTTCGATAATAACGTTTCAGTGAGCGCGCAGGGTGGAAGGTGGTTATTTTGTTAATTGATTTCTGTTTTTTTTTTTTTAATTTTGGAGAATTTTGAGTGATGTTTTATATGGTGGAGATTAGAAAGTCAATATTTGGAATGTACGGTAGAATTTGAAATAAAGTTTTTTCTTTAATTTAAGAGAATGTTGCACTTAAATCAAATTAATTTAATTTCTAACATACTTGATAACGGATTCCTTTTTTCCTAGCCCGAGACCTTCCTAGTTTCCTTTTTTTTAGTTAATTTGAGAAATTTCTAATGTACAAGACACGATCATTTAAAGTAAAACATATTTTTGATACATGATAGTTTATAAATTTCCAATGCGGGAAAATGTTTGATGATGTAATAAATAATATAAATTCCTAAAGAACATGATTGTAACGATGGTATAAACTATGGTATAGTATAAAATCGAACGCTGTAGAACGAAATAAAATACAAAGGGAAAAAGATTTATTTCATTCTCCAAGATCTCCAATATCCTCGAAATAGAATCTCTCTTACAATAAGTTTCATGTAATCCCATGGACGACATGACCAACAGTTCCCATCGTTAGTCAAGTTTAACAATTTCTGAAAATCAATTTTCTTAAAGCACTCGAATGGAAAAATTTCATTCCGTGTTTTTTCACAAAATATATTAGCCAATTTCACTTGACTTTGAGTGTATAATATCAATTAAATGAAATTAATTTTACTCATTTTACTTAAATTGCCTATAATTCAAACTTTAATGTTATTCCTTGTATTACATTTACTTTCCATTATTTCACGTCGTCGAATTTATCCTGTTACTCTCCTCTTCAATTTTCGTTCTCATTTTACTTCAATTTTCATTTTCGTTAAACTACAGAAAACGAGCGAAAAAAGATTAGGAAATTGACAAAAGTGTTCTTACCGTATATTCGGAAATATTCGACATTCGAAAAAGAGAAAAAAGAAAGAAATGCACGAACATACTTCGAAGAATGTTACACACGCGAAATTTCTTTTTATTTTACCGATCGAGCGTTAAATAACGCGTAAATCTAAATTCACGTTGCGCATCCATTCTCCTGTTTTGAATAATTAATTTATCGTCTATACGAAGTGCCAGCCGAAAATTGAGCACGCGGTAAAAACTGCACGCGAAATTTCAGGTTGAAGGAGAAACGGGCCAAGAGTTCCTTTTTTCGTGCATGGTCGATTCAACTTTAATAGAATTCTACCGCGAGAATTACGATACAGCGAGCGTTCGAGAATCGACTGTTCCTAAAATAAAGTCCTATAAAAGAATTTTATTTTACAGTCTCGATTCACGTTTTTATCGCGGAAGAACTTTGGAATCTAGCTGCACGATTTTCAATCCGCTCTTTATGAATATTCTCTTTGCCGCGACGACGTGGCCCATTTTCAACATTTTCACAGACAAAGTGTTTTCTTGCTTCTCGCGATAATTTTAATCTCTTTTGTATACCGAGTCGTTGAAATATCCCCGAGTATCAGTTTCTTTTTTCTTTATTTCGCCGATAGTTGTTTGTTGTATTTGAAGATAACTTCTCGAAAATAATTCTCTCAGTTTATGCACGAGATAGGGACACTTTCAGCATGAGTTTTAAGATACGCTTGTTTGAATGCTGTCCTTTCTTCGCAAACAAACATTTTACATGTCACGCGTTCGCATTCAATTGAATTATTAAAGTGAGTGTCTTTAAATATTACAAAGATAATAAAATATTTTTTTATGTATTGTACTGTTATAAAATTTTTAGTATATAATATGTAATTAAGTATATATAATTATTAGACTAAAATCTCGAATTACTTACACCACTCTTAACTCTTAATTGAACTCATTAAATTTCAAAAACCTCTCGATGCTTAAATTTTCTATTAACTGCACCAATCAAATACATCAAAGACGGGTCACTGACGTATCTTTCTTTTTTTAAAGAGAACCTAATCTTTTCTTCAAACCATTCTACCAACTGCACCAAACAGATACATCAACGACGGATCGCTAGTATCTTTCTTTCTTTTTTTTTTTAAGAAATTAAATTACAAATTATCTTCCACAGATCCCTTCAAACCATTCTATCAACTGGTATGATATATATATATTTTTTTTTTCTTTTTTGAAGAGCTGTAACGACAAATTGTCAATGCAGATCCCTTCAAACCATTCTACCAACTGCACCAAGCGGACGTATTCGTGGCGAATCACCAGTATCAGCCAAATCCAAGAAATCCAACGTATCCGACATCGTTTCAACCATACTCCACTTCTGTTAACAACCCTCTCGTACAGTCGCAAGTCAACTGCGGTGTTCTTCCGCCGAACGTGCTCGACCAGATTCGCAGCTGCGTGAGCGGCGCATCTCCGATATTTATCCTGCCGGGTGGTTGCCATCAGCAAGTCACCGGTCCAAGTCAAGCAGGCCTAATGCAGCAAACAGCGCAGCCAATGACGAACGTCAATCCCCCAGCGTCGATCCACTGTCCACCCTCGTTCTACCCTTATCCAGTCCCGATGCCGGTGTTCAACCAATTCGGATGTGAAACTCTCTCAGGCAAGCAGGACTCTCGCGGTTGCTGTCAGAAGAAGCAACACAGCTTGCTGGATGGCAAGTACTACCCTCTCGGCTGTTGCTGCAACGTTCGCGAACAGGAGGAGCATCGTTGCACCGCCACCGACGACGACACTGTTTGCTCGAAACGGAACTGCCCAGCCTCGATAAGTTTGCAAGCGTTGGCGTCGCAGTTCTTGTCGTTGCCGGGCATCATCTCGTGCGCCATCACTAGACTGATCTTGAGAAAGATACCTGGATCCAGCGTGACCAGCAGCATGGAGGACACGATGGACAAGGCGATGAAGTCGCTCGCTATGCTTAATAAGGAGCAACTGCTGGCCGAGTCGAGGAACGCGCAGCAGGCGAACGCGTTGATCAGTCTTCACATGACGACGAACCCTCCGGTGAATATCATCCCGCTGCTCACGTTGCTGCAGCTCAAGGTGAACGTCCTCAAGGCCCAAGTGGAGAGTCTGATCAACAAGAAGGTGATGGAGTGTCAGGGATACGAGTACGAGGTGAGGATTTCTGTTCGTTGCTTTTGATAAGAGAGAGAGAGAGAGAGCAAATTTATAATAGGGTGAACAGAAAAAGGGGTTCGTAACTTTCAGGATGGATAGTACTCGTCGTAAAACGTGAAAAAAAAAATTCTGATAAAAAATTCGAGGGTCGAAAAATTCATTCAGTTTTAAGGTTGTAAACGATTTCTTTTTTTCTTTCCGGTTGAAGAAACGAATTTCTTCGCTTCGAGAAACGATCGTACTGTATATAAGTACATAACTTCTTCTTTTTCTGATTACAGGAGTATTTTCTATACGTGTCCTCCTTCTTCCATTTCTATATACATGCTTCGTATTAATGAATTACGTACTCTTTCAAAGATTCCCGCATGCGTAAGACTAAAGTTACTAAAAATTCTTACTATATTACTCGCCAAATTTTTACTATATACAGGGTGAATGAAAAGAAAAACTAACTCTAGGTTTCTAACTCTAGAATAGATAGTATTCGCCGAAAGTGAAGCGAAAAAAATTCCTTAATAAACGATGGGTCGAATTCAAAATTATATAAACTTCGTTTCGATTGAAATGGTCGTGAAAAATTAGTCTTGGAACTTTGATCTAAAACTTTTGGTGTTTCGCAAAGATAGAATCTCGAGTTTCAGCTGCTGATTTTAAATTTCAGTGAATCGGGGAAACGAGTTGTTTAACACGTTCAACTCGACGCAGTTGTATGTACCTTGTTTGATAGAACAATAGCCTGCTTAGTTATAAGTTGTTGTAGACTGCGCAATTGTTGAAATTAACGTGAAGAAGTAACACGTTTTTTTTTTTTTTAAACTAATAGTGGATATTATTATTCGGTCTTCTTCGCTAAGTTTTACACTCATTCATTGAACAGATTCATTTTCCAGTTTAAATTATATCTTTGAAAATATAATTGGGAACATACGTGTGACTTCCAAAGATATAATTGGAAACCATATGAGGTGATCCGCGTGCGAGTTGAGCGTGTTAATACTAACAAAAGACAGAATTTCGAGTTACAAGTCAGATTTTATTTCTAAGGTAACGAGTCGAGGTAGCGAGTTTGTAGATATAATAAAGAATTTTCGATTTTAACGCCAAGTTAAAAAGTCTTTTTGGCAAGTTTGCCCACAAACACAGTTAACGTAACTCTACGATCTTCCTCATTACTTAACCCATGTCCCTCTACTCTCCAACGAAATCCGAATATTATTAACCTCTTCACGCCGTTGGCCACGTATGTGAACAGTTAATTTACATCCTGTGAAACAACTACTTCCATTTTGCGAAATCGTTGCGAAAACTAGTTATCTTTCAGAATTCTGAAATGTGAACTTAATTCTCTCTGTGTGTGTGTGTGTGTGTGTTATTTCCTTTATTTACCAAAAATAAAATAAAATAAAATTGAACTTCTTTTGTCGCGAGTTAACTGAAGTTAAAAATTTGTCCCTGAAGAGGTTAAAAATACGTTCCAAATTTGTTCTTCCAGATCGAGAGCAAAGGCCCCATAGATCCGACCGTGCTCTCAATGAAGACGAACGCCGAGCTGCGCCAGCTGTTGGCCGCGCTGCGCGCCAGAGAATGCGACGAGAGGGTGAACGTCAACTTCTCGCCGTACTGTTCGCAGAAGGTGATCGCCGAGTCCCGTCTGAGCAACGTCCAGGCGAAAATCCGCCAGGTGGAGATGGAGTTCGACAGGAGGAGAGAGATCACTGTCCCCGGGCCGACGCTCACGTCCAGGATCATCCAACAGTTCTCGGAGTCCACGTGCACGTTCGGCTTCGCTCAGGCCAGGCTGTTCGAGCCTTGCGTGCAGGGAAGAATGTTTGACTCTCCGGATCCGTTCGCGCAGAGCGTGCGCAGCCCTAAGAGACTGTTTCTGAAACCTTGCGAGAAACCTGGACAGAGAACGACGCGACAAACAAAAGGGGAGAAAATAGTTGCGACATCCGAGAGTGGAACGACAACGTCTAAAGACGCAGGAACCGGCGAGGACGCTGCCGTTTCCTCGAAGGAGAAGGGAATCGAGTCAAAATCCAGCGACGATACGTGCAGCTGCCAAGACAGTTCGTCGGATGACAGCCTCGACGGGGGTAAAAAAAAACTTCGGCTAAGGATTGACGAGGACGCATTGAAAATGATCGTGGATGGCACGGTTTGCTCGGGAGAACAGCCTTCGCTGAAGATCGCGCCGCACGTTGTCGAGAAAATCGATGGAATTTCTGGGACAGATTACGTTACAGGAAACGAGACGAAGGAGAAGGATAACGTACAAGTTTCTGAAATAGAATTGGTCGATGTTGAGGAGATTGGTAACGATAGCGGACAGTTTCAGATAATCGCAATCGACGATGACGATGGAAATATGGGGTGTAAGTTAGACGAAGGTGGGAAGCCGAGCGTTGAAACAGAAACTGAGAACGATGTGAATATTAAGAAGGGGCTGGGTGTCAACGCTGATGCTTGGAAAGAGGCAAATATCAAGGAAGAGGGCATTAGCGCGGAAGCTTCTGTTGATGCGGGTTTACTGATCGAAAAGGAGTGTGAAACGGACTCTGAGCGTAAGATTAAGAAGATTAAGAAAGAATCGCAAGAGGATAAGGATAAGGATAATCAGAATTCCACAACAGTGGTGGTAAAAGCAGAATCGGCACAGGGGGTGGCAGAACGTAAAGATTACGCGTTGCCAGTTGAAAAGGAAATCGTGCTGCAACCTGAGGACGTCGAGTCTTCGAATGCTAAGTCTTCGTTTAAAAAAATCGAGGAAGAAGATCGTGAGACGTTAAAGGAGATCGTCTCGATGCATCCGAAAGATATCGAAGAAACCGTAAATGAAACGGCTGTAAACGGGCAACCTCCTCGAATGTCTTCTTCCGATTTGGACAAAACGCACCGCGCCATACCGAAGCCATCGAAGGACCGGAAGCCGCGTAAATCCATCTTGAGTAAAAACAAAACTAATTTCGAAACACCGAGGAAGAGTAAGAAAGGAAAGAGTGTACAAATCGTACAGATGATGACTCGCGTTGAATACGACAGGCAGTTTGCAGATTTTCGGGGTTGGAATATCAATGAACGTAGCGTAATTGAGAAGATGGAAAGTCGTTGTGACAGAAAGATCGAGGATGTTAATGTAAGAAACGAAAGTGACGAGGGTGATAAGTACCTTCTTCCAAAGGAGGAAAATTCTTTCACAACATTTGACGATCAACCCCGTGAATTAGTATCAACGGCCCTTTTAAGCAGTGAAACAAACGATGAAGAGAGAAAGAAGGATGAAATTAAAATTGATAGAAATGCAATTGCGGAAAAAATGTTTCCAAAGAGTCGTCGAACGAATGGTGAGTAGATGTTTTATGGTACCTATCGCTCTTCTTAATTAATTTCAACTAACCGAAAAGTTAAAGTATCGAAATATCCATGAGATTTATTTATTTTAATTTAAAATTAATTCGGCAACTATTTCACATAACAGAGACGTGAAAATGTACAGAATGACACGTTCAGTTAAAGAGAGATGGTGTACACAATTAATATTACTAGATCGATCAGGGAATGCTGTGAAATTGTAAAAAGGATTTTTATACTTCTTTTTTCTGTTTCTACGCTCGAAAGAAAATTTTTAGGAGAACGATGCGAAATGTACTTCTCATATTATGTACGACACTATATATTTTTCGGGTAACGTACAAACGTTAAAAATACAAGACAACCGAATGCGATCCATAGACGAGAAAATGACAAATGGACTGAGGCGTTTTCCACCGCTGAAGTATGCACGTTCAAACACAAGTGGAACAACAACAACAACAACAACAACAGTGGCCGATATCTCAGAAAATATATTCCATCGAGAAGAGATTGGATCAGTCTCCTCCAAGATCGTTCGCGATAGAAATAGCTCCTACCCTTATCGCGATTCGAAAATGGAAAATAACATTGTCCACGCGATATACTCCGCGATCGAGAAGCAACTCGTCTCTTTCAATTCGTTGTTGCTCGACAATCTACATCCGAATTTCCATCGCGTGCTGCCGAATTTTCGTTTCGACCGATTGTCGGGCAACGAGACTCGAAACGACGAGAACGTTCCCGATCGCGACTCGAACGATCGAGACGCCGACACTGACGAAAATAAACAGTCGAAACTCCAGAACGACGATTGGATTTTACTTCCGTCGAGCGCGAACGTTCGCGATACTTCCGGCAGTGGCCGCGTTTCCGTCGGCGAACAGTGTGACGACGTGCGCGGAATGAGACACTCGATCATCGTGGAAGAAGGGAGAAGGAATTACTTGGTGATCGGCGGGTCCGTTAGCGAGCAATTTCGCGAATTATCGAGAAACGGTCTCGGTCGGCCGTTTCACACTCGCAGAACTTTGTTCGTTAGGAGCCGTTTGAAAGATTCGGACACCTCCGGACGCGAGTGTCATCCGCGTCCTTTTACGATGTTTAAACGATCGAAAGGAAGTAAAGCGAAGAGTTCTTCGCGAACTCGCTACGAATTAAGAAGCCCAAAAGGGGCAGTTTTGCCCGAGATATCGGAAGACGTGGAAGATCGTTAAACGGTAAGCGCAGTGACGAATTTTTAACAGTGAGTAAGGACGAATCTGAAACACCAACGCAGCAGAATAGCAAACGTAGCAATTGCTCCATTATTTCTCTTAACACTAAAACCACCGACGAGTAAAGTATCAAATTTGTAACAGTGAAATTAACATTAGAACTGTCGCCAAAATTACCATCGGAGACACGTTAAAGTGAAAAAAAAAAAAAACAGAAAATCTCTATGATGCAATAGGGTGCACAAGTTTTTATTTATTTATAAAATATCTAAGGAAAATATTCATTTTTCATTCGAGTCGTTTTAGTAGTTCTAGTGTTAAAGTGCAAGAAACAGGGGAAAATATATAAATGCAATATAAAAGATACGAGGCTTTTAGTTAGCTGTACATTTTACTAAAACATCATTGAAATCTTTAAAAAAATACACTGTTATAAATGTACGAAATTTCCATGGAAAATTATAAACTGCTCGTTTCGACCATTTTGGTAGTTCTAGCGTTAATCATTCATCAACCAGAGATGGATAGGTAATCAACAGGATTCTTCTGATACGCTGACTGCCACGATGGACTAACGCAGGTTAGTATTACAATAGAAAAATATTTCAAATAACGTACAAATAAACGTAGAATATAATTATAAAAGAAATATACGCTCCCGGTGTACATTTTTATTGTGATGTAATATTATTTTGTTTAGAAATTAAACATACTCGTGACAGTCAACGCATAAACGTAGTGCGACGAAAGTAAACGAAACTGGTTGTAGTTTGAACGAATATCACGATTTTATTAGCGTTTGGCAGTAAAAGTATAACATTGGAGATTAAATGGAGAAATAATGACATAAGAACAAACGGATCTCTTTATAAAATTCCCCTTTTGTGCGAAATGAAATTCTCTCGTCGAGCTCTAGTTATCTCCCGTTGGAAAGTTGTACTTTTCTGGAACATCGTACGAATCGCTCTCCGATCGCTGGGTAGTCTTTGGAAGACACCAATTTCCGCGTCGATAGAAAACGTGAACATTCAGCGTGTTCGTATAAAATGATTCCCTCGATAAAAAGGAAAATGACAACGTAATCGACAGACGACCCACGATACACACGTTTCGTCTCGTAGTTGTTGGAAATAATTTACAATCCGGTGAGCAAATACAGTGTTGTACCTTCTTCTCCCTCGTTTTTAGTCGTTAATTTACTTCGTTTGACGGCCTGGTCGATATGGACCACGTATGGTTTTATAGCTATCGTCAGCTTGTCTACTGAGAATCTTTAGAATCCGTTATAGCGTATAGTAACAACATCGCGATCCGTACAGATCGAAACGCTTGAACAGCATCGTACGCGAGGATCGTACAGCTCGCGGTTTTCTTTTTTTTTCCTTTTTCTTTTTTTTCTTTTTCTTTTTGTTTTGTTTTGTTTCGTTTTGGAGGCCAGAATGAAAGTCTCTTAAACGTAAATTCGCTTCACCTGCCCTATTGTCACACTCATCCACGTCAAACGCGAAAAGACATTCAGCCCTTCAGACAATCTCAGACTCAAGACACATTCGTGCGTCGCAAGCTATAGTCTGTCCAAGATCAATTGGTTGATCAAGATCACCGAACAAAGAAAAACTCCGCGCCAGTATCCCGATGCCACACGCTGATGTTGTTCGTTTTTAAAACTTAAGTATAAAGATACTTAAAACTTAAATATAAAGATAAACTTTTTGTCTTTGATATATCTATAAAAAAAAAATAGCTGTAACAAAAATAGTTGTAACAAATTTAAAAAAAAAAAAAAAGAGATCTCGCTCGTTATCGTTTATCCACGGATCAAGAAAGTGACTTTGAGTAATCAATAAATTTTGGACAAACTTTAGCGAAACTCATCCGCTTTATATCGTATAACTTGTTATTCAATATACATATATATTAAATTTCTTACGAGCTAACAAATTTTTTTATCATAAGTAAAAAATAAACGAATCTAACACACTGGTCACATTCATAAAAGCCTAACGCTGGTCTGTAACAGAGTCTCGCTTAGTGTTGTTAAATTACACAGGATAATTATGGGATAACGTTTGTCACACCACACGGTAAATACGATGCTGCTTAAAATGGTATAACAGAAAAAAAAAAAAATGTAGGGTTTCGAAATACCAAAGCGAAGGGGAGAACCGATACTCGATGTGAATTTATGTTAGACACGTATTTTCATAAACGTCTTTGTGTAGCCGCAAAAAAAAAAGAAAAAAAAAAGAAAAAAAATCGAAAGAAGTCGAGAAACGTAATATCGTCGAAAGAAACGTTAAGGTACTGGATTAGAGCCGTATATATATACACACACATATATATATATATATATATATATATATATATATACACACACACACACATATATATATATATATATATATATATATATATATATATATATACATACATATATATACATACATATATATACATACATACATACATATATATATATATATTACATTACGTGCTATCGAAGTTATAAACGGACTGGTAAACGCTTATAAATACGCTACATACTTATTCGCTACTCGCTATATTCAAACTAGACACGTACTTTCGCGAAACAGATCCGATCTGTCGTTAAAAAATGATCGATCGTTACGAAGCTCGATTCAGTCGTGACGGTTCTTCTTTCAAATACTATTGCAAGTAATCAAAATGTTGCGAGGAACTGAGTATATTGGCTTTGATTTTACCGACGATTTCTCCGTGTATATGCAATTCTAATAGAAATTATAATGCAAGTTAGAGTCCAAAACGCAGACATCGAGTGAGAAACTTCATATACCAATCGTTCATGGTTTTTCATAGCGAATCAAGAAACTATCTCTTCGGTGTTTGTCGTCTTTTCTCTTTTCTCTCTTTTTCTTTTTCTATTTCGCTTGAAACTCCCTATCCTCTACGAATAAATATCATTAGTCCGTTATAACCATTGGAAAAAGTGGTATTAAATAAGTGGTTGCTCCTATCGAAACGTCTACGATTAAATTACTTTAAATATACAATTATCCGATTTTTTTCTTTCTTTCTTTTTCTTTTTTTCTTTTTCCATGTCATTGCGTTACGTGGCGGCATGCGTCCGGATAGCCGTGCAAAATAATAATCGTCTTAAAAACTAAAAACAAAAAAAAAACGTATGGACAATTCTTGTCAAATCTCCTAACCAATATCAATCTGCGCACTATTTGAAATATTAATTCTTCATATTTCTTTTCTCTTCTTCTTTTTTCCCATTCTGATAATCGGATATGTACAAAAGTATTTACAAATGCATTTACATCGCTAATATATCATCAAATATCTCAGGGGATAACTTAAATAATCGTGTACAATGATTTGCAATAATTTAGTTAAAAATTAATACTTCCTACGACAAATCTTTGATTAAAAAAAAAAAAGAAAAAAAAACTTATACGACTAACAAGTACTTGTAATCTACAGTCGCTATACGATACAAAGATCTCACTGACAAACCGTTGACCGATAAAAATCTAGTTACGCTTTTTTTTCCTGCTCTACCGTTATTACACATAAGTGAAAAAATTCCAATATCCAACTTTGTGTAAGTCAAGTTCAAAAAGATTACTATGTAATAGGTATTTGTAGTGAATAACATTATTTCTCATCTTCTTTAAATTCAGTTCAATGTAAGGCGCTTTCTCTTACACCTGGAAATATTTCCCGAGTCATGACGAAATGACGAAAATCATTTGAAAAAAAAAGAACCGCGAGATTCGACAGCTTTGTAGAAACTGCCGCGCTCGAGAACGTGACGATGAAAGGAGAAGAGTACGAAAAGAAAAGAAAAAAAAAAGAAAAAAAAAGAAAAAAAAAGAAAAAAATAAAAATTAAAGAAAATTGAAACTGTGAATGAATGTCGTTTGCAGTAATACCTGAATTTCAAATGTACAAGTTGAACCTTCTTCTGTTCAAGAATTGCAACTTGGCCAAAGGCACGATTGATGTATACTAATTTATATGCAAAATATTTTCGCAGAAGAAAAACGAGAAATAAAAAATGAAAAACATCTTTAAAAATAATAATAATAATAATAATAATAATAATAATAATAATAATAATAATAATAATAATAATAATAATAATAATAGCAATAATAATAATAATAATAATATTAATAATAATAATAATAATAATAATGTAACAATAAATACAAGCAACGCAGATGCTACTTTTGTACAATAAAAAATGTACAATAGAAAATTGCTTTTCCTAGCAGAAGTATTTAGAGCCACTACCATCGACTCTGACTTTAAAAACCTCGAAAACGCTAATTCCTCCTTCTCCCATTTTTTTCTTTTTTCTTCTTTTTGTCTTTTCTACATTAGTCTACGAATAACAAGTAGCATTTCTTCTTCTCTTCTTCAATTTACACCTTTGGTGTATTCAGCTTTCAGTTGACCCAGCACTAATTTTATATCGTAGAAAGTAGGTCGTTTTTCAGGTTGCAAGTCCCATGCCTGATAAAGAACGTGAATTATTTAACAGCTTACGTATCAAAGTAACGTTTACGCTAACTTATTATAAAATGACGCATACTTGTCTCATGATATCGTAAACTTCGTGCGGGCAACCGTCAGGTGGCTCCATTTTATAGCCTTTTTCTACACACTTTACAACGTCCGCTAATGGCTGAAATCAGAATCATCGATGAGAAGAAATCGTTGAGGAAATCGCCACGGCGATAAACGCGAAAATCCTGAGATGAAACTGCGATGACAGGGAAATTGTACTCACGATTCGTGGGTATGGTACACGGCCGAAGGAATAGATTTCCCACAAGAGTATTCCGAAACTCCACATATCAGACTTATTTGAAAACTTCTGAAAACAGAAGATCGCAAATTGCGTATAAACGTGGACGACGGCGGTCGGGGTATCGAACTCGATCGAAACCGGTTACATATCCACAGTTTTTTTGATATTTACATTTTGCTTTAAAGCCTCTGGCGCAGTCCATTTGATGGGCAGCTTGCCGCCCTCGAGAGAAAAATTTTCGTCCCGTGCCAAACCGAAATCCGACACTTTCGCGGAGTTGTCCTCCGCAACGAGGACGTTCCTCGCGGCCAGATCTCTGTGCACTACGTGCCTCGACTCCAAATACGCCATGCCCGCGCACGTGTCGCTGAAAGAGAACAAAAATACTATGCTTGAAAGTAGCTGCCTTTGACGAGGGATTTCTGCGCAAACTGTAACAACGCCAGCTGATTTCCATGAAACTTCCGCGAGTTAATAGAAAATGTGAAATTTGTTGAATTCTCTCGCGATAAATAACAACTCGAAGCATTAAAATTGAAATGAAAGTTCAATTGAAACACAGATTCGTACAGTAGCTTCGGAAAGTATCCGGCACGATATTTCGAAACTCTTATAATTTCGCGAAGAAAAACAATCGTGCGACTAATTTTAAGGGGATCGTTGAATTAATTTTAATCTTCAAGACCAGAAACGAGCCCAATCGGATTGTTCTACGATTTTCTTTCAGTTTAAGGATTTTTCATCGAGCGTGAGAAGTCTAGAAGTGTAGAACGAAAAGCATTCGTGTTTCCCTCGATAGGTAAGAAATTTTTCCAACAGCGGAAAGACGCGACCGAGCCGAGAATGACTCAATGAACGTGCCAGGGTGAACGAGGCATCGCCGTAAATAGGTCACGTAGCACCGCGGCGAATAAAATATCCCTCTGTTTTCCACAAACTACTTCATAGCATATCCGACTGTGTGCAAAGTTTCGAAGAAATCAGCGCGTGACAGCTCGCGTGTTTCCATAGATTTCCCTATCGCGCTTTCTACGTACTAGGCGAAGTTGATCTGGTCCTTCTTGGAGACGTGCAGCCTGCCCCTCGATCTCAGGTAATCCACCAGGGACCCTTTGCTCATATATTCCGTAACCAGGTACATGTGTTGATTATTGAAAACAAGACCGAGTAATTTCACGAGATTGTCGTGGATCAGCGAGGTCATGAGGCTCGCCTCGGCTAGAAACCTCTGCGCCGCCTCGCTGTTGTCCTTCAGCATTTTCACGGCGACCCTCTCGCCCCGATAGACGCCCAACAACACGTCACCGAACTCTCCTTTCCCGATACACTCCCTCAACTCGAGCTCGTGGGTCTGTATGACCCAGCCGGCCTCGACGAACGCCTTCAGGTCCACGCAGAAGTCCTGTTTCCCCTGTTTCGGCAGGGACTTGGTCAGCTGCGTGCACAGTCCGTCGGCATCCTGCTCGTAATGCTCGACCAGCAGGGCCAGGTTCTCGAAGAACTCCTCGTCGTCGATGGTCAATTGATTGTTCTTGTATTTCACGCGGTAGTGCTGCACGCGGCCCTGATAGCACACGCACAGCGTATAGTCGCCGGGGAAATTCGTCGACTCCCGGACTAGGAACAGGCCGTCCTCGCGCGGCCGCAACAATCGTTCGGCAGTTTCCCTCGATATCTTCCCGTGGAACCATCTGCAAATGCACGTTGCACAATGTCTGTCTCGCTGATGTGAACTTTTGCTAACTTGCGGCTGATCGGATAGACTGATAGACGAGTGAGTAATTATGCAAATTGACGTTCTTGCGAACTGGGCTGAAGAAGTGAAATGCAGTTAATCGGAACAGTTCGTAAACGAGGATGATCGTTGTCTGTGCAGTGACTACAAGAAATAATACAAGGGCACATGGCCCTTCATTTTCAGACAGGTTCAAATCGGTGACATTTGGACGTAACTAATTAGCATCTGGATGCTGTGACACACGCGTCAGTGTATGCAAATACTTTTTGTAATCACTGTATACTTTACGAAACAATTCACGCAGAGTGTAGTCTCAGTTTTCAACGACCAAATTTCGCCAGTTTGATAGACTTGTTCAGAAACAAGGGGAAAATGTCACGTAAATGTTTTTATAAAAAAAAAAAAGGTTACAGAAGATACAACAGAGAGATCTTTAAGTGACAATTGAGCCGTTCTTTTTTTTTTTTTTTTTGTTTTTTTGAAAATGATATAAATCCATTTATTCATATATTGAGACATTTAAGAGTTTGCGTTTGAATTAATTGAAAAATATTGGCAAATATATTAAATTTCATTGATAATATTACTAAAAAAAAAAAATAAAAGATTTTTTTAGCTACAAATAGATATTTCAATAGTAACAAATTTTGAATTTATATTTTAATTGAAGCAGATTTTTCTGAAATGTATTTTTTGACATAAAAAAAAATAGTAATTAAAACGAAGACATGAAATTGACTTTACGAATGGAGAAATGTTTTCAGTTATGTGATAAAGGAATTTATAATAGAACAACTTATACATATTTATCTCCTGAAGTCGTGCACAATGGTAACAAGGTCATTTTGCTGAAATACTTTGGCTACCCCCGTTTTCCAAATAAATTTTATTGTGCATTTTCAAAAATTTGGTAGGTTTAGGTTAGGTTTCATCCCTTTTGAACTCAGCACATCTTCCGTCAATGTACAATTTCCTCTTCGTTTGATACAAGCCTCTTCTATTTCGCTTCTCGTTTCATTTCACGTAAACGAATGCCATTTTTCGACAATTTCTCATTCCTAAACGCTATCGTAGAGTTGTTATTAATTATCGATTATTGCTAATGGACAACACTTTTGCAATGTATAACATTCAAGAGTTAAACTTCTGTTTGAATTCACAAGAATGCAAATTTCTCTTTTCTTTCAGAATTGGACTTGCTTAAAATTGCACCACTTTCAAAGAGAAAAAAAAAGAAAAAAAAAAGGGGGAAAAAGGCTCACTTATTAATTTAAAGTTAGCTAGAAGCCCCAAATGAACCGAACGCGAAACTGAATCGATCCCTCCAAGTCGTTCTCCGTTCAGACGGAATCGGCGTCGTAGTGCGCGCCAGGGTGCGAGAAGCAAATACGTACGGCATAGCGTTGAGTTTGACCTCGTGCCTCGGATTCACCGATAACGCAGCAGGATTGCCAGGATTGGTGACGTTCGAGGTGAGGATTACTGGTGGTGAGCCGGTGTTCATGTGACTGGTTATATTAGGAGTGGTGACGTTCGAATGCGTAGTCATCGTCGGTGATACTGGATGGGACGGAATGTTGCTTGCAGACAAATTGGAAGGAACGTTGTGTTGCGTGCTATTTTGTATAAGGGGATGGGACGTTACGTTTGAGGGGATCGTATGGTGATTCTGATTGCCATCGAGCTTCGCTTGCCGCGCTGGCGCTGACACATTCGGGTATCCGCCACCCGCATTGTGATACGTTGGCATCGCAACTCCCGCGGTGGCCTCTGCGAACCTGCAAACGACACGAAATCGTTTTAAAGCACACACTTTTCCCATTTGCTGAACGAATTCATTTTTTAAACAACGCGCAGATCTGTTCTACAGACTGATTGGGATTTGGAGGGAGATTATTTTGAACATCTTAACTTTTCTGTTATTTTTTTTAAGTCCTCCTTGTATTGTAGATGGAAAAAAAAAGATTTTACAATTAAAAGGAAATTTTCTTTTTTTTTTTTTAATAACAAGTCAAAAGTTCTTTTGACTACTGAAATGAAATCGAGAAATATACGCGAGAATTTGAAGATTCCAATACAAAATGGCTGTAAGTGATAGAATACGTTTGCGACAGGTAAAACTTATCAACCAGACAGGTATATACCGCGTTCCACGCCTAATCTTCGGAAACTAAGTCAAGGACTTATTAAACGAATCTTGCTGTTTTGTTTGCGATGACCAAAGAAAGTTTGCCTATGATACACGTACGAATGAAATATTCATTACGTAGATATCCGCGATTGTGACAACGAGGCCTTTAATTCAACGTTGCTACATCATTGCCGCGAATAGAAATGCAGAAGAACGAACTAACATTACTTACAATTAGTCTAAAAAATTCGCGCTACTCGCTGCGAATTCCTTGTCGCATTCTTAAATAATCGTCGATCCACAACTTTACGAGTTTCATCTTTCAGATGAAGGGTCAGATAAAAGGACTCGATCAACGAAAATTCATTTGATAACTAAGATTTTTATTTCAATAAACGAAGCCTCTGCTTCGACTAACTTCTTAGGAATTAAATGTCCGTGAAATCAATTACGCGACGAAAAATCGTCGTAAAGTCGGCTGAATCTTCGCGAAAATCTACTTAGTAGCTATTCGTACGAGCATCGGTGCACTTGCTCTGGCGAGCAAGCGTTAATCAAACGTGATACTGTTACATCACGTAAGAAACGTTCGCGTGCAATGCTTGTGCGTTGACATGCAACACGACGTATCGTCAACCGATACGCGAGCGCGAAGTAGGGAGAAATAAAAAGTGCTAAGCTATCGTGTGTCTCAAAGACGAAATCAACGCTGGAACCACATGCCTCTCGAGCCGAGTTCCCCCACGACGAAACAAATCTGTACACGGTCGTTGCTCGAGGGACCAGATATCTGAAGCTTGTTTTCTGGCAAACGTGGCGTACCAACAGTTAACCTTCGATAAGTTCTTTTAATTGCACGAACAACAACGTCTCCAAAGATCAGAACGCTGTTTTAACAGTAGAACTACCGATAGTTAACAGTGAAGACGATTTCTACCAGAACCAGTCAAAATGACTGATCTTCAAAACAATACTGTGATGATAGAATATTTTTATATTTATCGATTTGTTACTTTCTTACGAAAGAAATCTCACTGTTACGTGGTACAGTTAACACCAAATTTGTCCGGTTTAATTCGACAAATATCGAATAAATCTGCATCTGGCTTTAGATGGAAAGAGTTGTTTGTCAATATTTGCAGCTCAGTTTGTAGCAGCTCTGACTATTTTGAGTAAACTTATCCCATACAGCTGATATCAAAGCAAATTTATCCACTTTGTAAACGTTGACTCCGTTACTTTTTTCCTTTTTTTATCAAAGCGAATAAATCTCAATATTTCGGTAAAATCATTTCGTGGTGTTTGGAAACGAAGTTTGGTTCCATAAATATGGAAAGTTCTAAATTTTTTTTGTTTCGTTACTCCCCGTGCATACAAAATTCCAAACTTTTTATCCAAAACTCGAGAAGCCTCTAATTCAAGATATTACACGTTTCAAGCATATGGCCGTCAAAATGCAAAGAAAATGCGCAATTTTCGTAATAATTATCAACTATCATATTGAATGATAGCAGTATAAATTCTAAAAACGTGTGAGAAGTTTGTACGAAACTGATTAATTCGGGTTCGGTAAACAGATTGTAGGACTCTTTTACACTTTGACAAGTACCAGTCATTTTGTAAGTAGCCGTGATACAAAATTATTTTGATTTCTAATGAATAAAAATAAAATAAAATTCATTATGTTATTTCTTTAGTTATCACTGCAAATGATGTCGTTACATCATTGCGGGGAAGAAAATGTAACATGAAATAGAAATTTTGAAATGAAATTGTAAAACCAGTCATTTTGACTTTGGTGTGGCAGGTTCTAGTCTGACCTGAGTTTTGTATTCTCTCATACGATAAAATTGAAATTTTATCGAATTTAACAGGAACGTTTGTTCGAATTTATCTATACATAGAATATTTATCTGAGTATTTATATAAAATAATATCTTAATCTTCATCTCGTATCTTTCTTTATAATTATCTCACGATCTTCTTCGAAGGATATCGTTCACAATTGGAGTTGATTTTTGGTACTTTCGAGCCTTAATTCTGAATTATTAGAATTAAACATAACAAAGACGTTCTTGAAAATTGAAAAGTCGGAAGTCAACTTGGGAATTTCTTTCAATTTACTTTACTTTAGAATTCGTTTGAAATACACGAATTTATTTCATATCTGAGACACTTCTCGTAATTAAAATGTACAAGAATTAATATTTACAAATCAGAGTGTTACACATTTTATGTCGTTGCAATTATGAAAAAAAAAAATAATTAAAAAGAGACGCACATTCCCTGAAAACACAAATCTAGATACAAATTTATTATTTTTAAGAATGAACCAACTTCTTTCGTTCATCCATTTAAAAAAAAGAAAAAAAGTACACGTCGTCACGAACTGAGACGAGTCGCACTCCATAACTCGCAATCGCCAGAGAGCACGTAAAATCGCGAACGAGAGGTTTTCGCGAGCTTAACGTAAATTTAATTACGCGTTCAATTAAGCGGAATCTCGGTAGATCGGCAAGGGACACCGACGGTGAAGGCGAGAAACGTTTCCCCGTTTCGCGGCTGATCGAGCAAAACGAGCACCGGCGTCCATGGCGAGCACCATATTTAATCGTGCATCCGCGGTGACTGAGGTGAGCATTTAATCAGCCAGTTGGCTTAAGTGGCCATTGTTCCAACGCGCGCACTATCCGCTCGTTCCGTCCGCATTATAATGCGCGCTGGACGTCTAACACGCCGATAGACGACGAACGTGCGTGAGAGATGAATCATTCCCGCGTTTCATTTTTCGAAACCGACCGGCAGGTCATCGTCGATGCAACTGTCACGGTGTTGGGAAGTCTCGTTGAATTCCAAAAGACAAACGAGCGACCATTTCGAGAGAAGATCTCAGAGATCTCTATGGGTCACTGAGTTATGAAGTAACTACACCCGTCCCTCGATTCACGCCGATATCCGTTCCACGTGGATTTGATTTGCGCGAATAAAAATCGTGTAAATTGAATCTGTCAGTATAAAAGGAAAAATAAATAAAATATTCCATATGCCTTAGCAATCGCTGTAGGTTTTTCTCCTTCTTCAACTCGGTTGAAAATTTTCATTTTCGTGTCCAAAGACATCGACTGTCTCTTCTTTCGTGTGATTGAATGTTTGTCAGACACGACCGGGTTAAAATTAAAAGAATATAAATTATAAATCTAAACGGTATAGTAACAATGTCGTCCTCTCAACGTCCAAAGTCACGCTGTTCGCTTTCGCACTACGGCCAAAGACAACGGGCCTTGTGCGGGCCTAACGCACACAAATGTTTCTTTCTGCGTCACGCGTTCCACCAACCGATCTCACAATACTGACTGTATAAAACTGTCAATTTTAAAACTTATGGGAAAATAATGTATGTATATACATATCTGACCGCGTAAAATAAGATCGCGTAAAACAAATACTCGCGTAAAACAAGTGCCGCGTAAATTGAGGGACGGGTGTAATTGTGAAGTATCGACTGGTTGGAAAAAGATTGCAAGACCTCGTCAATGATTCTTTAACGGCCAAGTCTAATTGTAAAAATTTTCGAAATTTTACAAAATATTACGACCGAAAGCTAAACCGTATCAGCTAGCTAAGCTTAACTCTAGGTCGAACAGAGCGAACACACAAATTTGAAGCCAAAGTTGAAGTTAAACAAATTTGAACAAATTTGAAGTTAAAGAAAGTTCACAAGCCCCTATCACAGTTTTCGGGGAATTTTATAAGGTAGTGGGACGTTATCGTTCTTGGTCATAGAGCGTATGACACAACCATGAGGCCAATTCGAGCGAATCGTCTCGCCTGGTTTCGTCGGTTTGCACAGATTCGCGCGATCTTCCTTATTTGCATTTAGCGGTTATTTATCTAAATGTTGGACAAAATAATGAGAACAGCTCATTTACTTGGAATATTTTTTACTAATAAAAAATATTGGCCTTGAATTCTTCTCCGAACAGATTCATATAAATCTTGAATACAGGATATTACGCCATTCTTCGCGTAATAATACCTTTTCAAGCTCCTTTAGATTAGGTCGGTTCCCTTGCAGAGCTTTCAGTGAATATGTCTCTACAAAGCTTCGTTTTCGAGGACAGATCACGGTAGCTCTGCATAATATTCAATAATAGTCAATAATATTCTGGCAGCTAGCAAAAATGTTGAACTTCATCTTCACGTTCCTCAAATCAAGATTTTACAATCGCGGCTGCCTTGAAAAATTCCGAAAATAATGATCATTGGGCGAAGTTGATTGGCCAAAATAATGGATTTAAATGGTCCTTGGATTCAAGACAAAACATATCTTATATATGTCTAGTCTCTGCATAAAAATCTCGAATCCTCGAAGTTTCACAAGTAAACCTTAAAGATCGAGTCATTGACACTCAATATTATACAGAGCTCGAGCTTTTGAAGTTTTAAGATTCAGCATTCAGAAGTTCTTTTAAGGTTCGCCAGTAATTACCATCGACATATTTGTGATATTTGACAATCTACAATGTTGTTTAGAATCGTCATTCCAAATAATTCATACAATTTAGACAGAATTCGAGCGTTGAGGAGGACTTCAGCTTTCACAGTTCAACGCTGGAGACCTTTGAGGCTCAAGCCGCGAAAGCTAGAAACGCAGAGTCAAAGCTTATTTTTGACAACACTCCATTCGTAGACGAGATGACGGAAGTACGTATTTGAGTAGTAGAAGAGTACTTGAGAACTACGTACGCTTTTCTGAATGTGTATTTCTGCAAGAAATATTAATAATTGAAGTTATGCAAATTTATGTTCTCAGAGATAGAATCTCAATATAGAAAACGTGTTTTACGCGTGAAAATTACAGAATAATTTATCTACTGTACATTTTAAAATTCTTATCTATCTAGTTTTACACTCTAATTAAAATTAAAATGCACATAAATGCATAGAAATCCGCGGTCTAGTCACGATCTATCGAATGCAACTGTAATATCTAGGTAGAATTATTATTATAATATTAAACAGTAATAGGGGAATCTTTCATAGTCGTAATATTAATTTGTGAAACTTATAACCAAATTATGAACGATTGTTGAATTTAATTCGTTGTAATAATTATATTTTAATTTTTATCTACAATTATTACTGTTACGTTCGTACAATTTATTTTACATACGATTATTCAACGGTAAATTTATTATTGTTATTTATTAATCATTTATTATTGTTAATTAGTGCTTATTTAGCAATAAAATGATTACAATTTCATGGCTATGAATTATTACCAAGAGACGAGAATTTTTTTTCGTGTCATTTCGAGACAGTAGGTTAAATTTCAGCATCATTTTGTGTTTGAGTTATGCAACTCGAAATTTATAATAAAAAGTTATTCCCGATCGATCAATTTTCTCTCGTAACAGTACATAATCACAAAATATTCCCACGTGTAACATCATCAAAATGGTGACGAAAAAACATGTCGTCGAATCGCGAGATCACACCTTGAGCGCGCATCTCATGTTTTCCTTTTAAACAGAAGCCACTTCTTGTTTGAGAAACGCAAGATTCCAAGAAGTCATTACTGCTTGATTTAACGCTTCTCTTGCAATATGGATTATTCATGAGTCTCAGTGGAAAAATGTCGTCCGGTACGTAAAACCTTTGTGAAATATTCCTCGAGGCACAAAGTCAAAGCGTGAAAAATCGTCGTTAAGTGTTAACGTTACGCAACTAAAAGTTGAAACAAAACGACTTGAAAATTGAAAGACTAGTTAAGGGAGTTTAGTCGAACTATAAAACGTAGATGTTGCGATTATTTCGTTAAATTTTTTTGCAATGGAAAAAAAAAAAAAGAAAAATCCTCCGTATATCGGTATTTAAACTGAAACAGTGGAAATTTGCCTTCAATTCGCAAATGAAAGCTAAAAACGAATCTACCAGCTAGAGAAATCATTAAACTATGATAATATTGATATTAACAATAATGTTAAGCTGTAATGTAAGCTCCATGTCTCCTTGTACGTTACGATACACCTAAGAGAGGATTCTGTTGCGAAAAGTCTCGCTCGCATCGTAATCACCGTGAATCACTCAGCTTCCCACAATGGTGCACTGTTTCCTCGCGACGAATCATCGGCAACACTCCGATACATTTTTTTTCAACGTGCACGTCGATATTTTGCTCTATTGAGAGTACATACATCACGAGGAATTATAAAAAAGGTCGAAAGGGGGGAAACGAACCTTTTCTTTTCGAAACTATTTTTTTTTCGCGGTTCAAAGCGCCGTTTGCGAGCGTTCGGAGCTGTCGCGATCGCAGCACGCTTACGAAGCAGACCAAGGTTTACATTACCATTTCCTATAAACTTGGCTGCGTTTTATAACCGAGACACCTCGTGACACGCAGAGGAATACTGAAACGTCGGTTTAACGGATAAGTACAATGTGGTTCGCGGATGAAACAATGCGGGAAACGAACGCGCAGAGATTGGAAACCTATTCTCTCTGTTAAGAGTAGCAAGCATAACTGAACATATAATGACGAAAGACATTGTCATAATGTGTTCAGATGCTTTGAACCAGGGATGAGCAACCTTTTTTTCTACAACAGGCCAGCTATAAATTTAACACTTTACCGACCGTGTATTAGCGGTGAATAGTTAGCCGATTAATAGGCTACCGGTCGGTAAAGTGTTAAAATATGTTAGCCGATTAATAGGCTACCGGTCGGTAAAGTGTTAAGAATGTTGTGCGGGCCGCATGTAAGAAACTTATGATAACACAAATACACTGAACGACGAGCTCAAATTATCTCTTTATTAACAAAATAAACCTAGTATAAAAAATTACAGAAATAAAACACTGGTTGCCCTGCTTTAAACTGTTCTAACTTTGTAACAAACGAAAGATCGTGTAAGAATTTTCACTGTTCCCAAGTTCGTGTTTTCCAATGATATTTTTACATCACGTTGACATGAGCGTGAAAGTACTTTCATTCTCGAAAAATTGCAAAGCTTCGAACATCCGCGAAAACATTTGAAACTTTTTCTCGTGGTTCGAAACTCGATCCCACCGTAGTTTTGAAAATTGAAATCTTCTTTTGCCATATGATTTTCGTTCTGAACATTTTTTTTTGAATTCTTGTTGTTTGACTCTAGCGTTCAAAGTTCAATAAAATAACGAAAGAAAAAAAATCGTACAGTGAAATGTAAAAGATTGTAAACTTCAAGATCGTGATAGATTTAGTCAGAAATGAAATTTTTTCCAGTGTTCTCACTTACGTGTGAATTTTTGTAATTTTTTTCCTAAAGAACACTTTTCCATTTGCTACGTGGTGTTAAAATACCTTGGGGGGGGGGACGAATTCACGGCGGTGAAAACAGAAGCTTTACGTTTTAAAATGACACTAACAATAAGTAGATTGTTATAGAATCCTTTTTAACAAAGTTATAACAGTTCAAAGTATTGACAATATTTCATTTATATGTTATATGCGGTGCAAAACTGAACTCCACGAAAACAATTCATATTTCCCAGAATAATGATGGCAACAAGGTCATAAAAAAGTTAATCTATTTTCTGTAGAAATGAAAGACGCAAAAAATTATGCAATAAAATAATTGAAAGCTGCCGTCGAAATATTTGAACTTTTTTAAAATGACGAACACGCGGATAATAAAAAGTATCCAATTCTATACTATATGCTGAATGTTCCATCTATTATATCGAATGAAACACTATTGTCTGCAATTTAAACGAACGTGCGTTCTGAGAAATAGATGTTCGATCGATCAGAATTCTCTCTCGTATAACCACTATCAATTACCAATATAACCAATGATGAACGATCGATTCATTGTTACAAAAAAGCAAGCGCAATGAAACCAAATAGTTTCTTATAAAATAGGAAAATTCTGAAAATACTGTACCATAAAAAATTCGAAAATTCTCGAACCAAGCGAAACCAACTAAACTGTTGAAACCAAGTCCAGCTTCAGTATTGCGAAGTCTTAAAATAATTAAACATGCCGAATGCATATTACGAATTCCCTCTTCGATACCTATCAAAATTTTGCGAATATTCTCGGAAGATAAATCTTTTGCAAATTTATCCCGAAATTCGCGAATAAGAGAAAAAGAAAAAAGAATAAATTATGTAGGTGATTCGCGTAACTTGCCTGAAGTGCACTTTTAAATTGTGCGTCTAATGAAAAATTGCTTAATGCGAAATTTGTATGGTTTCAAAGGATGGCGTGCCAATTTTTTGTAAGTTTCGAAATTTCCAAGGTCGTCTTTATTTTTCTCTAATTGGACCATGTATTTTTTTCAGGTGTGCAAGTTACGTATCAGACGAGATCAATTTCGTACTTTCCTCTGTAACAAAAGTCTCCTCTATCAGAGAATGAAAAAAAAAAAAAAGAAAAAAACTCGAAATTTCGTCGTTCCCTGCGGAATAACCGGAGACAAATCTCTGTTGCACGAGCAAACATTGAATAATTCAACTGGAGTTTATCCTTGGTCGGTGTCTATGACGAGCGCGTTATATTACGCGAAAATATATTGCGGCCGCCGGACATACTAATACGAGAATCGTCGTTACGTAAGTAGCCACGGTGGCCACGTTTTATTGTCCGGTCTTCGAATTTCGAGCAAACCGTGTCACGCCGTGTCCAGCCGAACTTTCACGCGAGGTATCCTCCTACTTGAACCTGAATTCGATGTGTCTCGCTCGACGAGACAGCATTCTGCAGCGCAATTGCGAATGACCATGTTTGTTTTTTTTGTCTTTTTTTTTTCTTTTCTTCCTTCAAGATTGATCTTTGTCTCTTCGTGTTTTTGCAATACCGTCTTTCCAAGGCTTTCCGCCTTTAAGAGCGTTAAAAAGAACGCGAACGCGACGTTGCTTTATTAAAAAGAAGATGTGTGTGTGTGTGTGTGTGTGTGTGTGTCCTTTGATCGAATTATGTGTTTCGCTATTTTCTTAAAGTAGAAGAAGAATATTCTTGTTTAAACAAAGTAACGTCGTCGAAGGTTTGGTAATTTATGGATTTGGTAAATTATCGGAGCCACCTGTAGAAATCCTCGCGCGCCGATATCCTTCGTTTTACAAAAAACAACAGACAAATTCAATTTTACGAATTCTAGATATTTTACGAATATGAAATATTAAACACGCGAAATACATCGATTGTTCACATTTGACAGATCGGGAGCTTCGCAGTGAGATTGATTTTGCAGGATTTTATTTTAAATAAAGATGCGAAGACTTATGCGACTGAACGAGTATTACGTGTCTATTTGCACATTTACGGGAATACATGTATTACGCGTTCCACAAAGCACAGCGTGTGATATAATTCAACAAACGGGAAAAATACGTAATAGATTGCTATGATTCAGAGAGAACCTCGAACCGAGTTGAGCTTGATGCGAGTTGAAATGGGATAATCTTCTCCGATATTTGTTATATTTCATTTTCACTCGACTCGCGCACGATTCGATTGACGAATTCGAAGTATAATTTTTAATTCTCGTTAAGTTGCAAATTGCACAAATCTGTACTTGGTGAAGCTCTCGTTCGATGATCTCATCGTCGAGTAATCGAAAAAAAAGAATAAAAAAAATAAAAAATAGATAATGTTCAGCGATACGGAAATCTTTGAAAGAAACGCGTTAACGAGGTCGGCTCACAAAGCGAGCATTCATTATGGAAAGTTAGAGCAAAGTGTTCATATATGCAACATGTATCAGCTCTGTGTACAGAACGTTGTTCGATAGTATACGGGAAAATTGATTTCAAAATACTCGGAAACCGTGGCACGTCGAAATTTATTGGCGGCAAACATACGAGCCGCGCAACTATCCCAACTTCCGATAATACTATTTCGAGTGTAACTCGAAATATTGATCGTGGCAATATTGGCCACAGAGATCAACTAATAAACTAACTCGGTGAATACATTTGTTATACACGTGATGATATGTATAATTTTATAATTTATAATTATTTATAATTTACGTGCAATCGAATAAGATTTTTCAAGAAGAAAAATTTCCCCCTTTTTTTCAACAAAAGTGTTGAGTTGAACAAAGCGGAAAGATACAAAGATTCTTTAAAAACATTGAGAAATTCTTTTTACAGATCTATCCGTAATTCTGGAAGACTGGAATTTTCTCTTTAATCTTGCTTGAAACTACGATTCTCCTTTACTTAAATTTTACTTAAAGATTATTATTTCATTCAAACACCCGCTCGTTTCAAAGTTCAGAATTAAATGAAAAAGAAAGAAAGAAATCGTACGGCAAGCTTGCAAAGAGGAAATCCCAATCTTCGTTGGAGCATCGGTCAAATCAACAAAAAGAACCTTACAATAATTTCAGAAAAGTTTAAAATATCGCTCTTACAAATAACGAGAAAAAAATTTCGAACGTAACGCATTCAGCGCGAATAAAACCTCGACTCGGCCGCATAATCAATTCCTTGTGCGCTCCGCATAAAGAAGCTTCGTCTTCGCGAATCCGATGAAAGTCTTACTTCCGGTTATAAAAAAAAAAAAAAAAGTGGAACGGGAACGCAAAAAAAAAAAAGAAAAAAGAAAAGAGGAAAACGCGATGAAAACGGCCGATAAAAATGGAAACTTCCCCTTGGAACACACGCAACAACGTGTGTACTTGACCGTGTGCGTTCTGCTCGAAAGCTTTCTTACGCGATTCTTACGCGATTGAACGCGCCTCGTGGGAACAGGCAGCAGCAGCAGCGCCTGTTATCTATGCAAATCCTGGCGAAATTACGAAATTACACTGACGAATTTCTCACGCCAGGTGGAGGTCGTAAGGGAAGCCAGAAACGTCTC
This sequence comes from Tetragonula carbonaria, assembly GCA_032399595.1. Classification (NCBI taxonomy): domain Eukaryota; kingdom Metazoa; phylum Arthropoda; class Insecta; order Hymenoptera; family Apidae; genus Tetragonula; species Tetragonula carbonaria. The sequence continues at coordinate 11,929,790 of JAUCRC010000002.1, forward strand.
AGCCGGTTCCTTGTTAGTCGTGGCAATTAGCGAGGACGAGCGGAAATTCGGCGGCGTGGATCGCACGCATCAGCGACTGCGGTTGGTGTGAAGACTACCTAAAGGAAGACCATGGCTAACAGTGACCATGGCTCGACTAACAAGCCTTTCGATCGCACGAAACGAGTCACCGAAGGAAGGATATACACCGGTCCCTCAATTTACGCGAATAAAAATCGTGTAAATTGAATCTGTCATTATAAAAGGGAAAATATTGGAAATAAAAGCTAGTTAAAGTTTTTAGAAATACACGTGTACATATTTATTTCGCATAACTTGAGCAAAAACGTAAGTAAGACATTTCTCAGAAAACAGAAGTACGCAAGTTCTTGTTCGATGGTCGCTATCGCTACTGTAATTCAAAACAACGAGCCATTTCTTTTTCATTGGGATAAACTCGTCATGTTCATCGCTTGAAATATTTGCAAGTTCGTCTTCATTTTCATTGTGAATGTAAATTCTTTCGCATGAGTTTTTCACAATATTTTCTGTTGCCAAGTTTTCTGATAAATTTGCTGATATTCGCTGCAACAATTCATGAAATTTCGACGAAATTTTAAGGCTCGTTGAATGTTTGGCAATCAATGTTTACAATGGTATATTCCAATTTTTTTTTTTTTTTTTTGACTAACTCAAAAGCTTTGCAAAGATTTTCCGCGGTGAATGAATCTGTTTCTTCGTTGTCACTCCTACATACATCATGACGTTGGGTTTCACATATGATATTTATTAATTCAGTATATACATATCTGACCGCGTAAAGTAAGATCGCGTAAATCAGTTCCGCGTATAAAAAGTGCCGCGTAAATTCAGGGACGAGTGTATAATTTTTGTCATCGACCAACCGTGATGTATGTGTGTGTGTGTGTGTGTGTGTGTGTGTGTGTGTGTGTGTGTGTGTGTGTGTGCACTATTCACCGTTCCGCTCGATGTCATTCAGTTTGCATTGGTAATGGCAAAAATGGTTTGATTCTCTGCGGTCTGAGAATGGTAACAACGATTTTTGAAAGTTAACTTTGAAAATCAATAATTACGATGAATACATGGTAGTTGCAAAAGTGACTGAGTCTTGTGTAATCGTTCAGTTAAAAGGAACAAGAAAAATTGTAATTATCGCTAGAAGTGTACCGGCGATGAAACAATTTCCATCAGATATGTTAAAAGTAAAGAAAGAGAATAGGAAACTTTACGATACGACGACGCATGCAAGCTTTTATTTATACATCTTGACAAAAATTACAAATTGGTCATTTTCACCATTTTCGTAGCTCTTAGGTGTTAAGATCTTTCATTTCGATCGATTTTAATGACTCGCTCGCGCGAAAATAATCTTGAATTAACAATTTCAGCCACACGATCGTACACGTGTATATTGAGTCATTCCAACTGCGCGCATATAAATATTATCGATATAACTTTTTTTTCTATTAATGCATACAAATTTCCATTTCCATCGTCTTCGTATCGTTTCCACGATCTTGGACAAACACTCGAAGACCTCGAGCAAACATTCGAACGTCTTGAACAAACATCTCGAACAAAAAAAAGAAAAAAAGAAAAGAAAAGCGTAGTCGGCACACGCAACAACGTGTTGAAAAGAAGCGATCAGCCGGTCGTAAAAACGAGGCGCAAGCATGGAGAAGCGAAAAGCGATGCGTGAAACGCGAAACGAGCTCATCTCGCGAGATTTCCACGAATAGAAGGGAGGGAAACGACGTGATAACGTGGATATCATCGAGCGTTCGGCAGGCGGCGACGCGAATTGTTCGCATTTTTTTACGCGAAATATCATCATCGGCGATACTTTTGTCACGAACGATAAAAGTATCCTCGGCGCGGAGGAGGCTGACGGAAATTGTTCCATCGCCGGTACACTTCTAGCGATAATTACCATTTTTCTTGTCCCTTCTAACTGAACGAAATATCGATTACGCAAGACTGAGTCACTTTTGCAACTACCATATATTCCAGCGGGTTCTGGGATCGTTTGATAGGAAAGGCAAACGCTCGTCTCGCTTGCTCGCTTGCTCGAGCCGACTCGTTTTCATCGCGACCGATTAACCAACGTGCTAACCATACGTCGAATGGCTCAATTGAATCGCTCTCGGCAAATTCATTGGTTCACGCTTTGCGAAAGTTCGTTTCGCGATCGATCGCTAATTCGATATTTTCGATACGCTGTATACGGGGAGTGTACAACGTGTGTACAACTTTTAATAATTTTAGTAATAATTTATGAAATATATAACAACGATAGTTTATAATATTGCGATTGTGATTTTTTTCCCCCCATCGCGTCGTGATTCCCTTTAATTCCCCGATCAATATACGCGTGCGCTCATTCGTTTTCACGCGAATGAAAGTCTGCCAGTAGAAAGGAAAACGGAATATTGGAAAGAAAAACTAATATTGGTTATAGAAATAAAAAACAAAAAAGATAGTAGCAATAATAATAATGACATTTCAGAAAACAAAAGTAAATTTTATCCGACGTCACGGTCGCTACTGCTAATTCGAGACAATCAACCTTTTCTTTTTAATTGGCACGAACTCGTTATCCTCGTCGCTTGAAATATTTGGGAGTTCCACTCCATTTTTATTGTTAATGTTAATTTTCTTCGGACGATTTATTCTCAAACGTAGCCCTCTGCCCAAGTTTTCGTCAATTTGCTGCACATTCGCTGGAACATCTCTTTAAATCCTGTTGAAATTTTAAGGCTCATTTGGATCAACGTCTACGATATATATTCTGGTCACGTAAATAATAAATTCAGATCGCGTAAATAGTCTTACAATTTACCAACGCGAAAGGAGACTCGCGTAAAAAAAAGTAAAAACCGCGTAAATGTAGGGTGTACACCAGAAGTATCAGACTGGTTAAAATTTATCTTTATACTATGTTAGCGTAATACTTGTCTGCAAGCACTATGTATCTCTTTGGAGCACAAGTATGTTGGCGCGGTTTCAACAAATCTCGGTCGAACATTACAAGCAGAATGTCGGAATGAAAAAAAAAATTTCGAGGATCGGAAAGATGAAGATCGGGTTAATATCTACCGTGTCTAAAATATATCTGAAAGTATTTACATTGCTTCTCAACTTCGAATATCGCACGCGTGTGCAGAGAAAAGAATATTTATTATAAGAATTATTTATATATTATATATCTTATTAAAAAAATTATTTATATATTATATATCTAGACGTGTTTCAAGCGTTCGTCAAAATTGTCATGCCACGTCGTTGCTCGAAACGAAACGTTATCAATCGAGAAATTCGTTTCCTCGGTATTTCGCTGCATATCGAAAGCAAACTGTCGTTGCTCTCGTGGGTGCGCGCTCGTAGGCTCGTTTTCCATCCCGCCAAGGAAAACCGCAAGGTGCCTCGCCCCGTTCCGCGCGTCTAAAGATATCAGCTTAACGAGAACGACGACGAGAAAGAAAAAGAAAGAAAGAAAGTGCTCGTGACTCTGAAGCGTCCGTGCAAAGCCAGCCACGGACAAAGTGATAAACGCGAGGCGTGAAACAACCAGCGACAATGTGCAAACTAATTGAATCTGTGCTGAAATTGAAGCTAATTAAAACTTATTATACGTCAACGAGGATGTTAATTATAGTAATCGAGAGAGAGAAAGAGCACGTATGTACGTACGATCGCGGTGAACAGAAGCCACTTTATTAACGGCCAAGTGAATTCCGTTAAATCGTCGCGCGATGAAACTACGTCGTCTTTTACGCTTGTTGGTATGTACGCGGGTATGTAATTCGTAGGTTAGGAGAATTATTTGTCACTGTCAATGTCGCATGGTACGGGCATTCGCGAGAAACATGGGAGAAAAGGTGGCACATATTAATCAAGATATATTTCTGCAGGATTTACATTTGCAGTTTGTTGGAATTATTTGGTTTCGATTTGAAAGAAAAGTGCAAACTGCAATTCCGTGAATTTGAACATGAAGATTAATAAAACCTAAAAGATTGATAAACTCGAAAAAGCTTGCTAAATTACACGTGATGCTCTCAACCGTTTTGCATCCGACACGATGGAATATCAATGTTTACCGAAGAAAGAATGAGAAGAAAATCGTAAAGCAAGAGATTAATTAATAACTGTAATGAGCATACAGTAGAACTCCATTTACACGAACGTGAGAGATAAACAGAAACTTGTAATTTGTATGATAGGAGTTTTCATCAATTCACATTCAAGGTATTCGTCGGTTCATCAATCTCTCCCGTACACGTAGTAGGAGTTAACCAGGGAAAGTTATTTTAAAAGACTTTATAACTACTTTAATTTTATAGATACAATCGCCGATTAATTATTTCAAACATTTGCAAACATAAAAAATCCAATTTAACCTCTCAATAAATGATGTTAACATATCTGTTCGCAAATGGAATTAAATAACCGGAAGATTGCCATTTTTCTTCGCCCTCTCTTCAATTATCTCCGCCAAAAAAAAAGGAAGAAAATAAATAAATAAATAAAACAAAAAATCATCAACACCGAAAGATTGCCTCGTTTTCCCTCATTTTCTCCTCGAAAGAAAAAAAAAAAAAAAAAACAGAAAAAAGTCATCAAGAATCGGAGTAGCAACTCGACGAAGAATCGATTCGTCGATAAATGGACGATCAGAGAATAAAGACAACGGGGTTGCTCTTCGAGTGGCAGAGAGCTGTTCCCGAAGAGACACGGAGAGCGAGGCAAATCGGTTCGGAGCGGAGAGCAGCCGATTGGAAAATCAGATCGGTCAAAGGAGCCGGCGATGCTTTCCACAGAAGAGGGGCACAGCTTCGACGGCGGATAATCCATCTTCGACGAGTTGCAACGAGATCCATATTAACCAGAAGGGTAGATCGCGACGAGGATAACCGAACGGCGAAATTCTCGATCGTTCAACCAGCCAGCAGTATCCCCTCCCCTCTTTTCTTTCGCGTAATTTATGCAAAGCTTATTCGCACCGATGTCTCGTAACTGAGCACTATTAATATCCCTGGCACGCGAGGACAGAAGCAAAACCGGGATGAAGAAGAAGAAGAGGAAGAAGAAGAAGAAGAAGAAGAAGAAGAAGAAGAAGAAGAAGAAAGAGAGGAAAAAAGAAAGAGGCGAAAAGAAGGGAGAGAGCAGAGAGCACACGCTCGACAGATTTGTTCGGTGTGTTTCTCCTTAACAGTACACGTTACTGTACCGTGACCCCGTCGTTTTCCATCTGGCGTTACTGCGTTACCCCGCGGCAGACTGCACGCATTTACCGATTTCTCACGCCGTGTGAAACGGTCGCACTTTTTCCTTAGCCGAGTGTAACGATATCGCGTGAAAAAAAAAAAAAAACGAAGAAACGGAGGGAAAAGTTTACCTCTTTAGGAAGGGATTTGTTTTACGATGGAGATCACTTTTTTGTTCTTGTTAACCGATCTGTGAAGTGACACATTTCGACTCGTCCTCCTCGATCAAGATATTAGATTAAGATTGTAGAGAATTTTTCGAGGATAGTAGAATGGAATCTACCAATCGGTTGAAAGATGCAAACAATGATAGAAAGATCATTTGCTGCATCATTTTCTCTAACGGCCGAAATATAATCAAAATGATACATTACGTACGACGATACATTTTCAACATTTCAAACAGAAAAAAAGAATTAACGGCATTTCATTTTTCGTTAAAAAAATGTGACAAAACATATTCAAATATAAGCCTAAATATTCGCTGCAATCTAAAAATCGCATAATTATTTGCCAGTTGAACTTGAGTTTCCCAAGTCAAATTAAAAACTGTAACACAGGCAAACAAGGCGGAACAATTGGCGATACAATGAACGCAAAGACAATGAACGCAAAAAACAAAAAGAGGACAATTCTACTTAACAGCTAGAGTATATACACTGTACGGATTCTAAGCAGCTCCTCGTTTACAACTTTCTAACTATCTCTGCCATTGTAACGTAACACGATTCACACGAGACGAGTTGGAGACCGGTGAATCAGTATCGAAGGCGGTAACACGAACTTGCTCATAGGGACACATTGCTCAACAGAAACACGAAAGTACGACGTGACCCAGAAAAATGTTTGTCGCGCAAAGGTTCGAAGATTGATCAAGGTGGCCATGCACGAGGAGAAATGAAATGAGATAAAAGTCCGAAGGACAGCTTACACGGGATTATTAGAAAAGGAACGTACTGGTTTTAACTCTTCTCATGTTCGAACCAAGAAAAAAAAGAGATTTTAACGAAAATGTTGTAGGTAAGAATTCTTTCGTATTTTTCTAAAGTTTAAGAAAGACCCTTTCTTACATGAAGAAAATTGAGATATCAACAATTCAAGTAACCTGTTTCGTTATTTAATTCGAAGATTAAAGTTACATTGAAAATACTTGGTTCTATATTCAGTCAATCGTGAAATACGACAATTATGAAAAATTTTATTTCCATTTTGGTTTCCTATAATACAGAATTTATTAAAGAATACATTTATAAGATATTATGGACAGAGTGTGTAGAGTGAGAGAGAAAGAGAGAGAAAGATCGTCTTAGAAAGTACTACAAATACAGAAATTTGAATTCTCAAATTTTCATACCAAGTGATAATTTCTTGTAACAAGGTATGACCAAAGATATCTCTACGAATCAGTTCGATATATCTTCGATAGCTTTTTCTCATAAAACACTTCGTCTAGACACACATTTGTCTAGTTTCTATCTTCAACAACGTTATACTGTGTGCTCACGACACGTTCAAAGACCAAAGAAAAGAAAAAAGAAAAAAAAAATAATCGGAGATTAACAGCTTCAGAAGGGCGCGCGATATCAGGAGAATTGGAAACGCGACTTCGCATAATTTATAAAAGCGCTCCTTGTCCCACAGAGTAATATTATTTTAAGAGAGCAATTTCTGGAAACTCGTCGACAGGCTACCCGCAGGAAGTCGTTAATATTGGGAAGTATTTCTTAACGATTTCGCAGTATGTTTCTTAATGACCGTTGGAGATCGGGCAATATTGCAGTCAGACGCGGGATTAAGCTTGCATAATTTAACGACGGATAATAATTCATTCCGGTGAACTTCCCGTTCCGCTGACTGACAAAAAATTGAATTACGAATTCTTGACGCGTTTTAATAGCTATCCGCTCGATCGAGAGGATAAATATATTTATGAAATAAAAATCAACCTCTCGAATTCTTCGTGAAGTTTGTTTCGTTATTCATTCATTTCACTCGATTTACAAAATCAATATACAAGTTGTTTAAAAATAAATAAATAAATTTCCTTGAGAAAATGGCAAATGGAATTGGAATAAAATTAAGTAAAAATGTCTCTCCGATATAATATCGAGCACTTCTATTTCTAATTCTTGCGGTGATTCTCTTGTGCTTGGAGCTTAATTTAGTTTAGACCGAGAGAAGTTAATGTTTCAATTTTAAAAATGATCTAAAAATAGACAGAATAAATAAAAGTAGAATGGAAAAACGACTGAATCTAAAGAGTCCAGCGCGGTTAAACGAAAAAAATTATCGTTTACAAACTTATCAAATGCATTCGCATTTAATATTCAATAAAATTATCTGCGGTACACTGATTGTGAGAAGCGATTTACATAAACGTGATAAAACACCAAAGAGAATCGTGAAATTTTATCGTAATCAAAAATGGTAATGGTGATCAAGTACAATAATTTGTTGTAAGAGTTATCTAATCAAACGACATGCATTTTTTACACGAGATCTCTGGGATTTCTCTAATCTTTATCACGAACATCACAAATATGTGTGCAACAAGCTACAGTATTATCGACACGCAGAAATCAAAAAGTCAGTTGAGCAAACAACGAGCGCACCACCTGACAAAAATTTCGAAACCTAAGTGCTAAGAGAACTGTTTGCGAGCTATTTTCTTTCTCTATGTCTTTATTAAGCGATAATATGTAAAATGGGCAAAATAAATGAAAAAGGAGCTCGTTAGACAAGCCAGAGACTTCCATGATTTAAAAGGACACGTGTCTTATTGTTTTTTGAAAAGAATTTCAGAGTTTAAGTGGAACAAGAAATAGCGGAATAAATACAAATTTTCTATCACAACCACGAAAAAAAACCACAATTAATCCCGCTGTGATAATTGATCTTCGAACTTTTACGCTTCAATTTCAATCACACTCCAATTTCGATTGTGCACGTGTGCATCGTGACTGGTAAAATCGAGATTTTGAACGAAACTCTGAAAACTTTCATCCAAAATGGCTAGAAGCATGATTGAAATTAATATTGAAAAAATGACAGGTATATCTCGCGTCGATGCAACGCTTGGCTCTCAATGTTGTTAATGGAAATGCAAATACAAATGGATGTCTCGAAAAAAAAGCAGATAATCCCACGCAACGTGGACTTTCTACGTCTTAATCCGAACGTATGATCCGATCGAGAGCATAAACGTAGGAATCTGGAAAAGCAATTCTGTCATTCGCGAAGTACCAGATATGTACGTGTGCGTCCGCGAACGCTTTAAATCGCATTTGGGTCATGTTAGAGATATCACCTTCGGTTTCGCACTTCAGCTCCATTCGTGGCAAACTCGTTCGAATTTAACCACGCGTTTACATTTCCCTGAAATCCGTCGTTCAAACGCAACATTTTCCATAAACGCTTTTCTGCCGTATTCAGCGAGTAATTTGTATGGTACGCGGAAAAAAAAAAGATCAATGCGAAATGTTCGAGGTGTTCATACGTAAAAGAACGATTTGATAATTGTGGTGTGTCTGTTAATTAATTTTACAAATATGATCCAGTAAATTAAACTTGTTCCAAGTTTGTAGATAACTTAGAAATAAACAAATCTTATGGTTAGACGTACTTCCATGACTAATATAGAACAAAAGTTCAGATTTATTATTAAATGTAGAACGAAATCTAAGGAAAGTAACCTCGGGCATAAGTTCAAGCACAAGAATAACTCTAAACGAGATGCTGTTCTGGCTAGAAGAATATTTCACGTTTGGCCAAGATCTTTTACTTCAGTGTAACGAAGCATCGTTATCAAATTCCACGGCGTTGTTACAGGCAGTTACTAGAGTTGTGAGTCTCGCTGCAACGAGAATGTTCCCTTAATTCTGTAAAAGAATGTCGAGCTGCAAGAAACTGCAAAGAATGCATCGCTACTGTGTGATTTTTCTCCGCAAGAATGAGACCTGATAAGATGACTCACGCTCACAATTGCGAGCAACACCCTACCCTTGGAAATCTTACTAATGAGGCACGATATAAAAATATTCAAAGGGTCTCCGCCGTAACGAGACCCTTGATTTTTACATGTGGTAAAAATATCGCACTACGTGTAGAATTTTCATTTCAAGGCATAAGATAATATTACAAATTTCGCTTCGTACGCTCAAACGAGCGGTATTATTTCAATGTTGTAGTTAAAATTCCGCTCAATCAAATCAAAACTAAAAATGAATGCGAATATTCTTGCGTTGTATTTTCCGAATGTTCTGAAGCTTCTCTTATAGAATGCAGACTCTGTAGAACATCTACGTAGAATATGATCCTTTAAAAAAAAAAACTTTGCTGACTTGAAAATCTCAAATCACGCGAGATCTTCGCTAGGCATTTTGAAAACGATATCGTGTTTCAATGCGAATAGCTTGCAGTATCTTCGAAATAAAAGGGGAAAGGGGATGTTCTAAGGACGTTGAATATCGCGATCTTCAATATATAATACTGATGTCTATATATGATAAATGAGTGTTCGCACAAGTAGTCCGAGTTTAGTTTGTTTAACTAATTTGTTTTCTTGCTGAAGAAACAAATTCAATCGAATAATTTTTACAAGACTAATGAAAAATATTCAAACTGTACCTATACTTCAGATTGATTCTCCATCCTCCGGGTATGATCCCCTCTGAAACAATAATAAAAAAAACAAATTTCTCATCTAGTTCGAAATAATCGAGCAACAAATTAACATACAAAGAAAACGAAAGAATTTGGAGAATTTCAAGCGAATTCTATCCGTTCCCCGTAAAAGGAATTATCGAATCCCTTGGCCATAATTTCACTTGAACTAAAACCAGCGAAATTCATTGTTAGAAATATGTAAAAAAAAAAGGAGACGATCGCTGGATAACCAGGTCTTTAAATAGCAAGGAAGAGTTGGAAACGAGTGTGTCGTAACAAATTTAATGAATCTAACTATAGCCGAGACCGTGCGTTTCACGGAGACGGTCAATTGCTAATTAAAATACCGAACAAAGCGAAAATAACTGCGACCATCCGAGTAAGAAGACAAACAAAAGTTCTTCTTCACTCGCGTAAACCCGAAACTGTGCGAATTAAAAGATACAAGCGTTTAAAGCACGACGGATTAGTCCATCGTTAATTAAACAGACACGATGTATAGCTAAAGTAAAGTAAAGTTATGTTTCGCGAATGACATTGTGGGAAATAGTAGAAAATTCTCGTGTAATTTACCTTAGACCTAACGAGCACATTTTCCATTCCGTGAGTGAGTGAAAAAAAAATTGAATCGCAATCGTGAAGCAATTAACAATACACAACTGCACAGAATGAGCAACGCTCTTTATTGAACAACGAAATAACACTTTTGCTGGATATTTCATTATGCAATCCAGTTTCATTACTCAATTAAGTTCCTATTTACTTTCAACAACACACGCGTTCATTTGCAACCGCGTATGATCGAAATCTCGAAATAAAGGCAAGCAGTGAATAACGTTTGCACGATATGAAGTCGTAATTGATCTACGCACGAACCGATGAACAAATCAAATACGTACGTGATTAGTATTTATATGTCATACGCAAAAGTAAGAAGGTTTATCAGTTTTGTAGCAACTTTTAAAAACTGTCTTTTAATTGCCTTTCTTTTTATTGGGGACGTTTTTCTTATTGCAACAACTCCTTTAATTTACTATATAATACACCAAAAATAATTTTTTTTTTTTTTTTTGTTGATAAGATTTCGCGTATTTCTGAGAAATGATCGATTTTGCCAGTCTCATTTGATCAGTTGCAGGCGCAAGGTTGCGATCGCTCCCTCTCACTCCGCTGTTTAAGGCTGAATTAATTAGGTAAGAAACACGCATGAGAGAATCGTTGATGTTCCGGCGGGAAATCGCAGCGCGCGTTTTTCCTCGCCGGCGTTCGAAAACGCACGTGGAAAAAACGTAACGTAATAACCCGAGGAGGAAGAGAGCGGCCCATTTACGCCGTACAATTAAGCATTGTGACTGAATTATTCGACAAGAATACCGTGTACCGTTCGTTAACTGTGTAATTAGCCAATTGCTAATTGTCCGGGTTCGCATGAGCTGATTCACTCGCCTCGGAAGCGTATCAACCCTTTGCACTCCGATTTTGTCCCGCCTAACTTCCGGCAACTCCGGCCATTTTTGGCGTGTTATACGCGTGTATAATGAAATTTCAGTCTCAAAGGACACGCTTTGCTCCCTGTTAATTGAATGAGAAATTTTTATAGTTACGAAGCTGAACATTAAGGGAGATAATGAGAGATCTGTATAGTTACGAAACTATGTAGAAGAGCTTTTAATAAAAAAAAAAAAAAAAATAATTATATTCAAGAAATTAACAGCTCTTCTAGTTGTGCTTTTTTTTTTTTTTTTTTTTTTTTGATTATACATTCAGTGCTCCGATTTTATCGCACACAATGTAATGATTAAATTAACTAGAAAAATTGCTTTCTTATATTTCTTATCATAGATGTGAACAATAGAATATCAATATAATATTAAACAATAGAATATTAACATAAATCATAGTTTATATTTAGAATATAAACTAGACTCTCAAAGAGTTAAAGAAAACATCCACCCTTGACGGAAGATTTTTCATGATAGTTAATCGTAATAATTGCTCCGGTCATATCTTGCCCAAAATTAATACATATAAAGTATATAATAATTATCGCGTATATTTGCTTGGAGTACTTCGTGTACAAATGTGGTCAATGTATAACACGATGATTTGCTAACCTCCTTTTTTATTTTATAAAAGGAAATACGTATAACGTTGAAACATTGGAAAAAAGAGGTAGACGAGGACTGAAAAATCATGGCGGGAAAATTGGAATGCAAAGGACACGTGTGCATCTCGACGCGCCACGATTATCGTTGACCAACTAGTTGACAGGAACGTGCCGATCTCTTTAGGATGGTTTGCGATACGAGGATTCGCTTGACAGGATAAAAAAAATCATCCTTTCCGACGTTCGACCATGCAACAATTTTTACACTCTTTACACGCATCTCCATTTCGTTGAAAAGTATGCGCTGCGCTACATTCGTTTATTTACTTGTACGGTTACCGACGCGGCATCGCTTCGATGATAACATAAACATTTCGTTGGGCCTTATATTTAATTAGTAATTTCTTTAATTACATTCGTTAAATAAGAATATGATAACAATAACAATATATATATATATATATATATATATATATATATATATATATATATATATATTGTCATTTGTGTTTAATTTGATGCATGTTGCGCGGGAGATATCAAATTTTTTTTTCTTTTTTAGTAATTTTTAAAGTGGTAATTAACGATAAGTGCGCACATTACGTCATACATTATCACGGAAAGATAATTCAAACGGCAATTCAAATACAAGTAAAATAGAAGAAAAAAAAGAAAAAAAAGAAAAAAAAGAAAAAAAATTTCGAAAGACGAAAGATCTTTTTATTTTTGGACGTTTTGTCGATTACCGGGATTAGCTGGAATTTCGAAAACTGAAGTTAAGAGACAGCTCATGGACATCGCGTAACCTCGACAAATCATCGGATGCGCTAAAAGGACATGTTCCGTGGCATGCATGTGGTATTTTTCGTCGGGACGAATGCGCCGAAAGGTGAGAGGCAATATTGTCACCGAATCGATACGAGACGTTGGGAATTACATCGGAACGTGTTATTTCCCTGTCATTCGGTACATTTAGAATGCAAGAGCATATGTCATTTAAATAACGCCCACTTTTAACTTAAGAAGGAGAGAGTAACAATTCGAAATACGATTTTCGACTGACGTCAATCACTCGTGCAACTAGAAAGATTATCATCCGTACGTGTGACAGAACGGTCGAACAGCTGTCGTTTCATCAAGCATGCCTGCCGTAAAGACGTTATAAAACCGTGAAACTGATGAAATTTTAATGTGCAACAGCATCGCAAGAATTTTGTCCTGCGCGCGAATAAATATAAATTGTGCTTACCTACGTTGTCGAATACTCGGATTTTCTTAGCAGACCTGCGGATAAGCACAGGAAGCACAATAACACTATGTCACATGAACGAATATTCGTAAAAACCACTTAAAACGATGCAATCACCTCGCGAAACGTCACACTCACTTCAGTCGGGCGGCCATTTTGCTACACACAGCCCGAATGAAGAACATTTTGATCTACGAAAGATAGAAGCTTGAAGTTAAACTACCACAGGCCGCTAGTAACTTTCGAGATACCAACATTATATGGACTTTTCAATTTAGTAAACAGATCTGACATGTTCGAAAATTGACTGGTATCGTTTAACAACGTCATTCTACTTTCCGTATGTTATATTGCGAATCATCATTTCTAATCATCGTTTTTTCGAATATTGCCAAGCACGATTAGTCTGCTATCTGTATGTGACTACGCATGACAATTGTGATAACGTGTATATATGGTTGATAGATGATATTTGTGTCTCGTATAATTTTGATTGGATGATTGTACTTATTTTAATGTGCTTTTTGAATCAAATTTTGCCATATGGCGATGGCATACAATTAATACGGGATTAATTTATATGAAAAAAACTTAAGTTTGTAATTAGATCATTGAAATGGCGCCGCAATTGCGAATTTTGTCTAATGTCATAGAGGTAATTTTTTTATATATTTCCTGTTCTTTTATTGCCATATGAATTAACTGTACAAGTGAATTTGCAGCGTTTAAAAAATATAAAGGACGATGTAACAGGTCATTTATATGGTGTTATGTATAATAACACATTAACAGTATTGACATTTAGTATAAATGTAACAGACAATGTTGAAGCTAATTTAAATCATACAACGTTACAATTACATATGTCAGCAGAAGTATACCTTTGTGGTATTTTGCATGTAGGTCAATGTGAAGAAAAACTTCCTGAAATGTTTCAGGTAAGAATATATTAAACGTAGTTTGACAACAATGAGAGAAAATATATTCATTTTAATTTAGCCTTTTAACAACATAGGACATTGATATCACGGATAATCCATTATTTTTGAAATATACACATGACAATTCAAAGACACAAGCATATTTTTATATCCATTTAAAACTTGAACCTGTTAATGACATAAAAATCATTAATGAGAATGATATTCGTCGAGAATTTATTTATATTAGGTTAAGAGGAAGCCTGCCATTAATTGCACAGAATGATGATATAATAGAAGTATTGGAAGAAACAAAAAAAAATGTAAGTTATCTATATCTTATTAAAACTGTTATTATATTCTAGACTATCATTCTGTTACAGATTGTATCAGGTAAAGTAGGAATTCATTTTCCATCAAAAAATGCTTTTATCTTTAATAGTGAAAATATTGAAAAAGATATATCTTTAAGAGAAATTTTAAATATATTTGATTCTGAAGGAAATAAAAGTATCAAAAAAGATGTGAAACCTACAGGAACGGAGGTATATATTTTAATGTCTTTCATAATTGTTGTTCTTTTGATATTCTTAAAAAGAATTATATTAATTTTATTAAACTAACAGAATGCTGTGAATGCTTATATACTTCTAAAAATATCTGGAGACAGACTTCCTGAAGAAAATGTTAGATATGCTCCAGTACTTCAGTATATAAAACGTAAGGATTTCGATTCATGTCTTTCAATATGTAATAAATAAATTCAAACAAATATATTTGTAATATAGGACCATTTAACAGTTTGGAATGTAATTTATTTATTGATACACTGTCATTGGTTAACCTTAATGTAAGTTCAGCAGATCTCTATGGCATATTAGTAGAATCTATGTGCCGAAATATTAAATTGATAGAAAAATGCTTCGAGGATCAACTGCAAAAATCAGAAACATCTATAAAACTTCCACTACCCATACATTTCAAACCTCAAGGTTTTGGACATTTAATCACAGTAGTGTATCCAAGTGGTTATAGTGATAAAGAAACAAGTGAGACTTCCTATGTTATGTAAAATTTAAAATTTTGTATATCTAGGTAATATAATATCCGATTAAATTTCAGTGGAATATCGTGAAAATTTACATAAAATTTTGGGATTAAATATGACTAGGCCGTATTTCCGTTATGGAAATGCCATTAAATTTTATAATGATTCACAAACAGACAGTATACTTATAAATCCTCATGAAGCAATTTCAACAAATAATGGTATGTTGAATGATCACGTTACATTATATTACGTTATTATTTTTTAATGTTATCATAAATTTTTAATAAGACATAATAAACGGTAATCGAAGAGTACAAATTGTACAAGGTTTATATATGTATCATCATTATATGCAAAATAATTTTGATGATGATGGTTGGGGATGTGCATATAGATCTCTGCAAACCATTATTTCATGGTTCAGGTAATTTTAATAATAAAATAAAGCTAAATTTGGTTTAATTTTATTTAATTGTAAATTGATCATTACAGGTTACAAGGTTACACTGAAATACCAATACCCTCTCATCGTCTAATACAAAAATGTTTAGTTGATATAGGAGATAAACCTTCAAACTTTGTTAATAGTAAACAATGGATTGGTTCTACGGAAGTAGGTTTTGTACTAGAGAGTCTTTTGGATATTAGTGTTAAAGTATTATGTGCATCTACAGGTGAAGAAGTATCATCATTAGCTCCAAATTTACTGCATCATTTTCAAACACAGGGCACACCAGTAATGATTGGTAATTAACTCTTTTGTTCTTATAAATAAAAATAATCATTTATTTTTTTTAAATTTTAAATTATAGGTGGAGGAGTGTTAGCACATACAATTTTAGGAATCAGCTATGATCAAATTACTGGAGACGTTAAATTTTTAATTTTGGATCCTCATTACACAGGTTCTGAACATTTGCCAACTATAATAAACAAAGGTTGGTGTGGATGGAAATCAAAAGATTTTTGGAAAAAAGATGCATTTTACAACATGTGTCTTCCTCAGAGGCCAATATGCATCTGATCGTGTTAAATTAAAAATTCAAAACAAATTGTGCATAATAATACTGATAATGCCCAAAAATATTTATTATTCATTAGTGAATTGAATGAATGTAATGTACGTTTGAATGCTATAGATAATATATATAGATAATATATATTATATATAATATGTATTAGATTATATATAATATATACGTACATATATATCACGTTAAACTGGACATGCAACTTGTATAAAATGTATATGCAAATTATATTTTATTATACAAATATTTCCACATAAAAGTTGATGTCCAAAATTGTTGAGCTAAGAAATATTGTTACTTGTATTTATTTTCACTTTATAATAGCTAATATTAATTGCATACGAATGCATTTTGAATATAGTGCTATAAACAAATTGAGAAACATAACATTTAATCTTAAGATGCAAATAACCATTCCAATTTCCTATATTGATATTCTAAAGTCAACTGTCTCTATAAAAGTTGATATTTGTTTGATACCTTTATTCAAAAATTTTTATTCTTTTATGATTAGCTTTTACTTTTTAAATTGTTTTTCTTTATTAGCAACAAACAAAATACATTTTAGTTTTTCAAAAAACTGTCAAACACTAACATCATAAACCAACATTTAGAATATACAAAATATCTATTTTTAGCTTGGAAGAGTCATTCACATAAAAATATTTTTCAACATTTTGTAAATTTCAATCATATTAAAGCAACATATGTCACTAAAAGTAAACATGCTTATTATAATATTACAGTTACGTACTATATATTCCTGTATGGAACTAAAAAATTTTGCAGCTATTTGTAAGTTAAAATATACATTTTGTAACATATATGTTACATTTTTTGTAAAAATATATTTTAAAAAAATGATTTCGTTGAAAAAATTATATAATTTTTTTTGTTATTTAATCAACATTAAATATTTTTTTTATTTTCCAACATTTCTGTCATTATATAAATGAGATAGAAAATAATTCCATTTCCTATATTTGATAATAACAATACAACTATTATACAATAATTTATTTAATTACATGTTTCCAATAGATTTTTGCAAAATTTGTGCAAAACGATTTGTAATTAAAAGTGAAACATCTATAAATCTATCAACGCAATTGGTGAGGCATGTTTCTGTTCGACTATCCAATTTGACTCCTGGCTTATCAATACATTTTTCCCAACAAATATCATTGAATTCGTGAATCTAAAATTGCATTAATACTATCAAAAAGTTTTCAGTTACAAAACAATACTATTGATGTATTCTATTGATATACTATTGATATATATATATATATATATATATATATATATATACATACATATATATATATATATATATATATATATATATATATATATATGTGCTGAATAAGTTAACCTCTCAGACGTGTATAAATAAATTTTAAATTAGTTAAAATAATTCATAAGTAACAAAAACAATACTTTCAACTTTAAATTATATCACTTTACCTGAGCTTGAATTTGTGCTTTCTGTTTCTCAGCCATAAAAAATTCTTGTAATTCTGTTTCTGTAAATTTACTGCCTTCCTCAGAAGCCATTTTTTGAATATATTTTATTTTTTATAGTTTTACAAAATAATTTATTTAATATTTTAAAAAATTAATAATATTTTAATCTTTTACGTATGCACGTGGTCTTAACAATTAGATAATCACCAAAATCGTTGTTTACCAATGTCTAGTATCTTATGTCTCATACAATCTAATTCTCACAAACTAGGGAGTTACTATATAGTTACTAGACTGTATAAAACATTTAATTGCAATGGTCAGTGATATATTAAATACAAATAAACATATTAAAAGTATAGTAATATGTATTATTTACTTTCTTATAATAATACAATATAATGTATAATATTTGCAATATAATAAGATATAACATATGATTATGCAATAGTAATCAAATTCAAATTGCCAATTTGTAATAACCAAAAAGGTATAAAAGATTTATTTAAATAGTTATATATAATTTTTTACTAAAATGTACGAAAATTCAATACAAAATGTCTTTTTTTTAATGGAAAAGACCACATTCTCGTTGTATTTGTGTATGTACGTATGCGTTTGTTTTCAAGGAGATTAATCGTAATTTATACATTTTCATTTAAGAAAAGAAAAAAATTGTAGATCTTAAATTTTGATTTTTCAAGATAACATTTTATTAAAAAATTTTTTTGATGTCATTATTATCTTATATTGTAACTTAATTGATGTCAATAATTGATGTAAATAATTATAAAAATGAGTGTTAATTACTTTGTGTGTGTGTGTGTGTGTGTGTGTGTATTAAATTCTTATTAATTTTATTTCTTTTCTATTATAGCTAATTTTTAATAATATTATATTTTATTTGTTTTTATCATTATAATGACGCTTCGTTACGTTAATGACGCCGTGTTTGATTCCTGTATTTTTCACGCGTGTATTATCCTCCCAAGATATTTCCCTCTTCCTGTTCATTACTTAAGTTTTATTCACTTTCTACATAATTTAAAATATAATTGATTACAAACACGCTCACGATATAAATAATATATATAATTAATTCGACATTGATTTATAGACACGATTTGACGGCAATAAAAACGCGGCTGCATATCGATAAATTTATTTTAAGAAACTATCTGAAAAATATCATAGATCCTGTAAAATCTCACGATTTTACCATAGCGCAATATACACGCGCAACATGTTGTTACTGGTACAAGGTACGAGAAAAGAAGGATTATGTAATTCAAGATTTTAATTTCGTCGCAATCGTTAATGTTTAACTAATTGCCGAATCATTCCAGATGTTGCGAGCCCATTCGTGTATAGCAACGTAAGTAGTTAACTAGCAAGTATACAAGTAAGTACATGTGCGACGATGAGCCGTGGAGATCAACAGTCCAGCATATCACGTGCAATTGATGCATGCCACTTGTAGATACGGCCCTGAATGCCGGCTAGGCTGTTAGCCGGCGCGGAACGTAGCGGCGCTGCATTTCAGGAACCGTCGTCGACGGCGTCATCGCTATCGTGGTAGAATCGTTGCGTTCTAACGATCATATTCCGCTGAGGGAGAGGAGCCGAACGGAGTGGAACCGTGTCCTCTAAAGGCACACGTTGGTGCCGTCCGTGATACGTCAACGTGACGGGTGGTGTGGTGTGCGCGCGTATTTATTTGATTCGTATAATCATTGACACAATGACCACAACCGTGGAGGACTACTATGACGGTTCCCGGACTTTTTCTTGGCTCGCTGATTTTATCGACGTGCCGATCGACCAGGTGAGAGATACAACCGAAATCCATGTCCTTTTTCTATTTCTCTCACGGACATCCACCTTTCTTATTTACCTTTCTACCGTCCAAAAGGAGGGCGCATCGATCGAACCTCAGATCACCATGGATATATGTCGTTTTTTTTTATTAAGTATCCTTGCAACTGAACTTGATGTGCGAACTATTGATGATAGATTTCACAACGTCAAGGTTAAGGTTTTATCACGCATGGAGTTTTCCGATGTAGCAACGAGCTAGTCTTCTACAACTATCTTCTCGCATAAAGTGGTTTTATAGCATGCTTGCCGAATAGTAGAAGAGACAATATTATGATCGTTGGTTCTATGATTCGAAGGGTTAATTATTCGTTAATTAGTTCTCTATGCTGTAATTCACGCGGTGTGAAATTGACATAAATATCGCCATTGAGTTAGGGTTTTGTATATAAAATGTAGCTGCAGTGTGTCCGTTCACATACACGATTTGATTTTTTCGTGTATACGTTCTAACTGCATATAGCTTGTCAAATAATTTCAAACGAAAGATGATTCGTTTTTAATGCTTTTAGGACACGTAACGTTGAAAAATAAACGACACGGTATATAAATATATGGTGTGACAAGAAAATTAAAAATAGCTTCTCTCGTACATATATTGTGCATTGTGTAGGAATGTTTCGACGTTTGATCCAGCCAGCGAGCATGCAATTTCTGTGTTTTGTTTTCTTGATAAGATGAAGTTCGTGCATGGTCTGGTGCTGTTTCAGCGTTGCGAATATTGGTGATGGTAAAAGTCTCGTGCTGCGATAAGATTATCAGTAAAAACATACGTGAAAAGTCAGGCATACAGCTCGATGAAATTTCGTGAAAGTAATTGGCGTCATCGCACTATGAAATATGTGCACTCTGTAAATAGAATGACCGGTGAATGTATTCGGGGACGATCTATGTTGTACGAGATGCAACAGTTGGGGAAAAACTGAGAGTGCAACGTGGACCAATTTCACCTAACCAAACCGAACATTCACCGTATACTGGTTTGTTTAAAATGTAAATATTTTAATGCCGACGATTGGCGGAAACCGATCAGCGAGCGAAGTTTGCATAGTACACGGCGATTATTTACATACAACATATACTCTTACGTGACAAAATGAATGGAACTTTAACAGTAAATAATTGCTAAATTATTACTAACTAAACAATTATTAAATTTATAAAATTGTTGACGAGCGGTGGAATTTATAAAATTGGGCTAAATCAAAATAAATCGATACTAATGATCTTCCGTTGAGATTTTAAGGTAATAAAGATAAAGTATTAAGCATTTAAATGTTATTTCAATATATAATCATTCATTCTGACAGTCAGATTGAATTACATTCATTTGTAGGCAGTTCGCGAGATTGACGAGCACAAATAAAAATCGGAGACGTATATTCTAGAGGTGTCGGTCAGGCAATCCCTTTTTGCTGGGTGAACGGTAGTAATTGTATCCTGAAAATTGCCGTGCAGTAACGAGAAGCGGGTGCAATTTCGTACTTGTTGAATAGTTCGAAAGGCTTCTCGGCGTTATTTTTAGAGTGTCTCTTTTTTCCATTATTTTCATTCACAGCGCGTTAGAGTACAAAGTATAGCAAATGAATTACGAACGATTAGCTAGCAGTATCGCGGCCACGATAGAAATAATCGTTAACAACGATAAAATTATTCCACAGGAATAATCTTATCTAAGCTTGTTTGTGACAATGTCAGCAACTCCAAAGTTAAACTTCATTACTTTCTTCTTGCCATTAAACCATTTTATCCTTTCAATTAACATCGTATCTCCAGCAGCAGTCATCTTTCGTTTCGATAATCATTGCCAATTATAATTATATTATTTTGCAAAAAAAAGTGCGTGAACGTTCGAAATTAGTTAGCCACATATATTTTAGCTGTTAATACCTAAAGTTTGCTCGCATCCTTCCCATTTGTGAGTCGAGTTTATACGGAATTCTGTTTACACGGAAATATTTTATCGATACACGGTCACGCAGATGTAATCACGCTTAATCTCGATAGTGAAAGGGGAAAAAATGATACGCACTGTGTGTATCGGAATTTGTAACTATACAAGACGTCGTGACTTGTCGTCAATGCTTAATTTTAGAGCTGCGTGAGATACTTGAAACGTCGTCGACTTGAAGCAATGCAATTCGATGCGAGGAACGTATAAAAGAAAAGGTGTTCGCTTGTCTGTCGAGTTCACAGTTCGATCGTTTTATTTTCCTAACTGAATTTGTAATTAATTGAATGATTAAGCAGTATGACAAGCAGTACGATCGTTCAATTCATAATATATTGGTAATTACTAATTCTATGTATACAACGAGACAGTCCAAACTAGTAAAAAAAAAAAAAAAAAAAAAATAGCAAGAAACTAGTGTAAAGCTAGTACAAGCTACTAAACTAGTACAAAAGAGAAGGAGAAATAAAGAGGAATAAATAATACGCATTTGTTTTTTCCACGACTGTCAAGTAATGGTGCGTTAATAATTGCGCATGATTATTCAGCATCGCATGAGCGTAACACGGTGACCCTGTTTCATACT
Source organism: Tetragonula carbonaria (assembly GCA_032399595.1). Taxonomy (NCBI): domain Eukaryota; kingdom Metazoa; phylum Arthropoda; class Insecta; order Hymenoptera; family Apidae; genus Tetragonula; species Tetragonula carbonaria. Next base: position 11,951,959 of record JAUCRC010000002.1, read on the forward strand.
TGCTAATTTCACTGATCCGTTTACAACGTAGCGAGGAACAGGATTTAACTCCGACGCGACATCTGTGTGCGAGTTGCGATCGAGAAACGATTACGCTATATATGTAATGCAGTTCTACGATTGGTTCTTGGTAAAGAAATCTATTGCAAACCAAGGTTTCAACGCGTCTCGAAGAATACGTAACAATACAATTATCCTTTGTTTTTGAAAAGCGACGCTAGTTGGTTTCTATTTCGTTTCGATGGATTTTCAACCATCCACGTATTCCTTTATTTTTAATACGTAGATCTACGGATTGACGAGAAACGTGTTTGTTTATGGTCTCGATCTTCGTGCAGGAAAAAGTATTTGAATATTTTAGCAAAATTTTATATATATATGCATTATGTAATGTTTTTGATATTTTATCATTTTTAATAAGATACAAGTTTTATGATTATATACACTTAGATTGATTTTGAAATCAATCTAAAAATATATATAGAAATATATAAGACATTTATAAAGAGAGAAATCGAGCCTTAAATACTCATTTTTGAATAAATTCTTTGTAGTTATTCTGTTATCTATGCAAATTCTCTATTATGTTAATTTGAGAATTTTTATCTTCCCAAAGCTATTTCGATAATTCCATGGATTTCTTTCTCGAAGTAATTATTTTATCGTTTCTCGTAAAAACACATTCCGAATCAAAGCAATCTTCTTTTGATATCAGCGCAATTCACGCGATTCAGTCACAAGTTTTAATACTGATTGAGATTTTTCTTTCAAACTGAGGTCTGATTAATAATCGATGAGTCATTAATGCTTTAACGTTAACACACTCTTGATTTTTAGTTATATTCTCTATAAAGTACACAATTATTTCTCGAGCATTTTGGATAATATAATTAACTTTTCGAGAACCAAATTTTTTTGCATTCTGTGAGAAGAATTGTTTCTTTTTATTAAGATTACTTTCGTGTGGTTTCGTAAAGAACGTACAATGCACAAAAATTTTAGTTGAACAATTTATTAAAGCACAATGTGATCTATGCGTAATAATTTCGTGAAACAACTGTTTACCCTAAATTGATAAATAGCAAAGCGACAGTAGGTGAACTCATGATTCGAATTTGCATGAATTTATTCAGACTGACTAATATTTCTTCATTTTTTTTTTAAATTTTAATTCGAACAACGATTATATCATGCATTGTGGAAGCGCCACTCTAATGTTTTACTCAGGTGTATTTGTTCGTTTCAGTTCGTGATACAGCACTTTAAAGTAGCAAAAACGCGTTGTGCGTTTATATTTTTTTCAACGTCGAGATTTGAATAATATTGAAATTGCTTTATTTGCATAATAAACGAATAGTCATCTTACTACGCAAAACATTGAACATTGAATCACTGAATCACTGAGCAAGCTCTGTTATTACGTAATATGGTTGTCATTTCATCCTCAGTAGTGATTATCTTATAATAACAACATAGATAATAAATTCAATTTGTAATATTTCAATTTGTAATAACAGATCGTCACGTGTACTTGCATTCACGCTAATGATCACTATGATAAATCAAACATGATTCTTCTTAATTTTTGTCGATGTCATTGGAATAGAAGTGGATATCAATGTAATTTCGTAATAATTTCTAGTTTTGAGCGTTGTTAAGTATATTTCTCATCTAGATATTTACGTAACGTGTGCCTCTATTGTTTTATAGTTAATCAAAAAAATTTGATTTATTAATTTCAATACAACTATCGCGGTATTTACAGAATTAATTATTTATTATATCATTATTTTTGAATCGAGTAGAATGCAGATCATCTTGGTCGTATGTAAATACTCTAAAGTACTCCGAATCGTGATGACATTTAAATTCGATATTTTCAAAATTGAATCCTTATTTTTGACTTAACAGTAAGTTTCGCCTTGTTTTGAGTTTCCTTGATCTCATCTATCATGGTGCACGTGGACTAAAAAAGCAGTTAACGAAATCGCCGAAGAGATAAAACTGCACGCAACGATTTGCAATAAAACACTGTAAGCTCGCAACAAGGTGCACGCGGTATAGTTTGCATAGTGTAAACTACGAATAAACGAGCAGAGATCATTGGCCTCTGGCGAACCAAGAGAACCGTGTCGAGCGTGATCTGTTCATCTTGGACCTCGCCTCTTCGTGGGCCAATCGTCATTGATACGAAACAAATTAATTCGAGAGTCGCCCGCAAAGTGAACGGAAATTGTTCGTCTACATATAATGAACAATTTTTTTATATGAATGCATTTAAATTATTATGTAAATTAGTATGTACTTATTTAGATACAGCAGTCTTAAGGATTTAATTCTCGTGCAATTAAAGTCTGTAATTAAAGTAATTAATTCTGAATAATTTTTCTTTTGTTACAACATACATATGCATGCTAATTGCTAATTAAGCTTTACCATGGAAGTCTGCGTTAATAACTCATTGAGATTGAAACTTCGAAACCTAATAATAATTTTTTGATACAATTGGTGAAATTTTGAGAGTGACAACGCTGCCTGGATAATTGTATTAAACAAAATAATTGCTGGGTAATTGTAGTTTGAAGTTAAGAAAAAGTTTTGATCGTACAACGTTTAGACATATTTGAGACAACGTGTAAACTCTCATACTTCGTCAGTAAACTTTCATTTTCAACTCGCAATTTCATACTTTCATTTCCCTAAGTTAGTGACTTGGCAGTTTCATTTATTTTTAATCTTTTTTCTTCTTATCATTTCACTTTCACCTGCGATCGGATTTCTAATTTCTAATTTTGCTGACATCTTGTAACTCAAACGAATCGCTTAAACTGTTTCGACAGATTAATAGATTCGATAGATGTTAAATGCGTTAAAGTATAATAAATTCGAGCAAATCAACATGTTTGCACCTAGATCCAACATGCGAAATAATATGTTCCCTGAGAATGCAACTCGTGTGTCATCGCCTTGAAAAAAAATGAAGACAGGTCACTCATGAGCAAAAGAGAATTCCACTTCTGCGAATTTAGTCAACGTATGAATAATTAACGCTCGCTTTATTTGCGCTTCCTTTATTTATTTTTAATTGCAAGAAACTAAGATATATTCCCAAGTATGATTTTTCTTTCACTTCTACCAAAAAATGAAAGAAATTCCCAATCGTATTAAAAACAAAATTAACATCGTGACAAATCGACACGCGCCCAACTAGTTTTCAAAGTGTTGCACGCCGACGCTCATTTCATGAGATCAACGCTTGGAGATCGATAAATTGCTTTGTATTTGACAATTCTGCCATGAGCAATCAAGATGGCTTTCTCGTGTCTCTTCTCCTCGGGTTTGTCGTCGCTAGCTTTCTCGTGTCTCTCGTGTCGCTAGCTGAGATTTCTCTCCAGTTGTTCGACGTTTCTTCTTCTCTAATTGGGTGCTTGGGAAATCCTGTAACACCTGTATTTTGTTAGTCGAGACACAAGAAGAAATGACTAACTGTTCATGATCTCCTGTTCTTCACCTTTGCACGAGAACATCAGAAACTGTTGTAACATTCGAGTAACTGTTCGCAGAGAACGTGATCCGCGATACAAGTGTTCAAGTTCGCGTACCGTTACTTTAATTGCTTTCTCGCATCGTGTCGCTGCTTTGATTTCTGCGAGGAAAAAACAAAGCGTATGATAAAAAGGGAACGCAGAAAGAAGGGAGAGAAGATTGTTCGTTCTTTGCAAGAGAAGAAGAAGTAAAAAAGAAGTAGCTTTACTGTATCAGCTGGTGTTCCATTGTTTTTTCTTTCTTTTCTTTTTCTTTTTTTTTTTTTTTTTAAGATGCGACGTGAACTAGATTATACACGGGTTCTTCATTATTTCTGAGACGTTGGGATTTCGCGTGCTCGTTTGTTCCAGAACGCTTCAATTTAGTCATTTGTGAACAGGACACTTTAAACTCTAATTAGAGCTTGGAGGACCAATTAAGCCATTCAGAATGTTGATGAACTGTTTCCCCGCGTGTCTTCAAGCTGATACTCTGTCTGTGATACCATTGACTTTCAGAAAAGAAATAAAGAAGAATAACAATTCGCTAATTACTCGCGCGAATAGGACATTTTGTGCCAATGAAAGAGAAAAAGATAATTTCGAAGAAAGTGAAAGTACTTCGACGTAGCAGTTTAAGTTCCTAGTATTAAGATTTACTATGACATTTTCGTTCCCTGTAAAAATCCACGAAGACAAGCATTTTTCTTTCTGCGTATTTTATGTTTTATTAATATAAAAGTCGAGCATGTGAATGGTATTAAAATACGTATAATATCGTGATGTTGGCGCCCATAAGAATGACCAGCGATAACAAAATTAATCACAAGTGCTTTGCTTTATTGAGATATGCTTTATCTTATTCGGATATCAGACGAGTTATTTATGTAATTCTCTTCTCACAACTCACTCTGAATTATTCTACGCGTGTCGTTCAATTTTGAACTGTATCGTGCGAAAATATTTTTCAACAATACGATTAATATGATCGCTACCAAGATTTTTCGCTGTACAAAAGGCACGAGAAATTCATTCAACGGTCAGCACATCAAAACACTCTACAGTTTGATCGTATTTTGATTTTGAGCAAAAAACTTCGTCGCCTGATTTAAAAATATCTTCATTTCCCAGAGATTTCTACACCGAGCCGTAATGTTATTTTTTCGAAAGCCGTGCAAAGACGAAAAAATCGATAGGCAACCGATTGACAGAGCAGACTTCTTTCCATCCGAACACCGCAGTCCCTTAAACAGATTGCATAAATAATTTTGCTATTTTTAACGGAGCGTATGAACGAACGAAAGATCCAGAATATATAGCTATCCAATGAAAACGTTTCAATGATCCTATAAACATGTGTGTTATCACGACGTTCGACGATAAATATATATGCGCGTGCAGAATTCGCTCTCTATAATCGGTTAATCACGAAAGCAACGTCCAACGAGGTTGAAGGGAAATCTGCACGCGATCCAAGAATCAATCACGTAAGTGATCTTTAAGTAAGTTGGTCGTGTTATCGCGTTTCATCGGCCACGGACGAGCCGTTGTTGGTCGTTGGTAGCTTTTCTTTGACCGGTATTTCTGTCTGGTCTGTGTACCGTACTGGAATGTAACGACGAGAACGAAATGGGCGAAATTTTCTGATCTCGATTGAGAAATATCCATAGAGAATGATAATCCGAACGAATGTTAATTCCATTATGATTTTAAAAGGATAGGTGAAGCATAGGACGATTTAGGGTAGTTACAGCCATTTGTAGGACTTTATGTTTCCCTTGGTAATACTAAACTGTATTAGCATGGAAGTTTTGTATAAAGGGAATATTCCATTTATTCTATATTCTAAATTATTCCAGACGATAGATCTTATTAACATGTATTGAAAATTATTACCGCCTCTGGTGTAATTAATTTTGTAGATTCGTTAGATTTTTGATGATACATATCAGATAGTTCATTCGATTCTCTGGTTCGAGGTTAGAAAATGTTCCTCGAGGAACGAATGCGAATGTCAGTGCTTGTAATTCGATGTAGGCTGAAATTGTTTGACTTTTCTTTCAGATGGCAATCATTATTATTCCATGCATCAGTTATAAATGTAATTTTCAAAATTCAAAGAACATCTTAAACCACGTTGGCCGGTTCTAACTAAAAGATTTCGTGCTTTCTGCGACAAGTGTCGAAGCCATTATTTGGCTATATAATTAATATTACCGAGTAACATATCGTCATGCAATCGTACATTATTCAAAGTGCAAGAAAAGCGATATTTTCCAGTAGGAACAGGAAGAGAGAAACAGAAATAGAGAAGAATTGCACGTCTTCGAATAAACAATGATAAAACGCGAGATACCGATGAATCGTTTTTGAGCGACAGTATTATTCTGTGTTCGATAGGTTTATCTTCATCAGGTGAATCGAGAAACCCGGTTTTCCGCGAACGTGTTCTGTTTTTTTATGTTAATGCGCAACCATTAATTTCATTTTCCGCGATTTGTTGTTGCTGTTCACGCTTCCGCGCGAATCTCAGGATTTTTTTTCTTCGTATTATTTTCGCATTATCATGCTGTTTTGCCGAGAACTTCTAATTTGAATTTTTCACTGCTGAACTGAATTTTTATGAAACGATGACAATTCATTATCGCACACGTGTAACGCATGCAGCATGAATTGTTAATTCAGAATGAAGTTAGAATGAAGTTATTATTAATTATTGTGATTCTTGGAGCGCTGTATGTAAACGACGCTCTCTAGCTTCAGTCGTTTCTGTTGTAACACATACGTAGAAAATGAATCGTCCGCCACGATGTTTCGATAAATAATAGCAGCGTCGCGCGAAAGAATGGAAAATAAAAAACGTAAAGTTATTTAACGAAACAGCGATAGGCAGCGATATTTTTAACTATATAGATATAGCTTAATTTGTATCGATAGCTTTAACATTTATGTAAATATAACTTGCAGTGATCTGACAAAAACCACGTTCGTGTGTGTATTTTTAGAAAAGCGCATACATCGAATGTAAATGTAAATATAATTTTTAAATTGTTTTCCAAAACAACAATATTCGCGAGATTCTCTCCTGAGATGAATATTCCTAATTGTGACAACTGTTACTTCTTCCTCGATCCTTCAGTAATAAATAATTCATAAATATTCGTCTCTCGTTACTTGATCATTATTAATCTCAATCTAAATATACAAAGCTACTTGCTGAGATAACAAACATTCTTTTAACACTCGGACAATGTCAGTTGCAATTGTTCGTAAGAATTGTGCGAAAGCATGCACGATTGATTCGAGGTTCGAGAGAGCTTCGGTATCGATGTGTATCTCGATTAAACGACCGGATGTAAAGTGACATTTATCGCAATAGTAACGACGCGATGAAGTTACAGTCACGTGCACTTATATTGGTAGCTCTCAATTGGTCATTCGACGTCGAACGACTGCATATCAGACGACGTTCGCATAGATAATGGCGCTTACAGTATTACGATACCGATGTCACGACTTGGAACGATTCTGCCGAGGTCGAATCTTTTTTGTTGCTGCAACTCTTTATAACATCGAGCAACTCGCGCCTCGGGTTATATATAAATTATTGGCTTGGAAAATGTTCTTTTTCTTTTTTCGTAGCTAGCGTATCAGAGAGAGAGAGAGAGAGAAAGAGAGAGAGACCTAGTTTATTCTCTCACGACAAGGGAACAGCTTTCACAGCCGCGTGAAACTATCTCCTATTGTTCGAGAAGTTTTAAATTAATTAACACGATAAGTTCTATATAATTATTGCGTTGATTAATTTTCTTATCGGTTTGTAACAATCTTTCAGTCGTTGTTCGTTGTCTCTGCATCGCATCATTCGCGTGTATGTATTTCGTTCTTAAATATTTCTATCTTGTTACACACACAAACATATATATATATATATATATATATATATATATTGTATTTTTCTTTTCGTTCAACAAAGTGAAAAATAGGTGTCTTGCATTTTTATGATTTGATAAGCCGATGTTGCATTTTAGATTCGAGCAAATTCACGAGGTTGCGAAAATATTTGACGCGTGTTTTGTTCGAAAATCATATCAAACGAAATAAACGGGCAGAGCCGCCTTTGTTGCTGCATATCATCCATTATATTACCGTGCACTATATTGTGTATTCCAATAACTGTAACCTCATTACTCGCAAGCTCGGCTATCAAGCGCACTGGCTCAATTCTAAAACGTTTATCATTCGCACTGAATGCAGCGAAAGTTCATTCGCACTCAACAAGTTCGTTTACCCTCATGGGACGAAAAAATTGCACAACACAACGTTACGGTTACTGTTAATTAATTTATTTATGTGTTTTAATTGAACGTACGATCCCTTCCTTACACACATAATATATATCTAATTAGAGTACAAGTATTCGGTGGATAAGTATACAATAAAATTAAGACAACAAATGCATATGCTGGAATAAATAAAAACTAATTAAATACAATCAATATGAATCAATAATCATTGATAGATTGCGGATGGAAATTTATAGGAAAAAAACGCGCGAAAATGGAGCACTTGCCATAACTCGACAGAAAGTTTTGCTGCAGCAATTATCAAGAAATCGATATAATTTTCGTAATTCGAAATAACAGAAGTAATTCTTTTTCCAAATGTACTTCTCTTCTAACAGATACAAATATCAAAGCCCCATCTTCATTCGCTGCAAACTCTCTCCGCTCGTGTACATTCTCAGTAACAAAGATTTCGATGAAAGCCCCCGCGCAGTCTAGTTCCGTCAGTCGCGCACCTCGCGATGATCTTAATATCCCATTTCCTCCGACTCGACGTCGTTCACATCGCGCCTGAATCTGAACCCACTGTGCACACCGAAACTAGGCGATATTCTGCCACCGGGAAGCCGTTGAGCCTGGCCAGACCCACCGATGAACCCACCGTTTTTGAAGTTACGCTCGAAATTGGCGCCGACGTGTGGCTGAGCAGACTGTCCTGGACGAAGGTTCACTCCACCGAACGCATTCGCGTTCCATCCGTTTTTGTCGTATATGCGACGATTGAAATCGGCGTCTAAAGATGGGCGACGATCCCGTCCGCTCAAAGGTTTTTGTATACTAATGCTCGCAGATCCTTTGCCGTCATCTCGTCGGAAACGAGGCGAGCCCTGGAAAGAAAAAAATAGTAAAATTAATGTAAATAGTAATATAATAAAACATAAATATATATATATATATATAAAATTGATATAATATTAACACTTTGCTGTCCGAAGCATACTGACGCGAGAGATTTCAGCATCATTCATAAGTTATCTTATATCTTACCTGGATAATATTTTCACTTTTTATTACGTTATTTTACGTTCGATTTACTTTTATTTGATTGGCTAATTAATTTGCCCGCTGCAGATGTAAGACGCGAGAAAATTAGCCCGAACAGCAAATTGTTGTTAACCCTTTGCACTCTCGTATTTATATTTGAGAAGATTATCAATCAATTCGAAATTATTTTTCATATTCGATCAAAGTGAAAAAAAAAATTTCCGGGAATATATTACAAGTTAACTTGCCGTTCTAGTAGAAAAAATTGGGAAAAAAAGTATAATAATAAAATATAGGATGGCGACTATGCGGCGATATACGATTCGATAATATCGGATTAACGAGAGAAAGAATTTGAAATTAGGTGGTAGATTGGTAAATGTTGTAAGAGCAACTTGGAATGTTGATATTTATATATATCTGACGTGATAATTATATCAAATTTATATTACATTTTACATAACTGATATTTAATAATAATTGGCTCCGGGAGTAGTAATTCATTCGAGTAAACGAATTGACAAGTTACGAATTTTCAAAGATTATTAGTCAGAAAAGGAAGATTAAGATTAAGATTAAGATTGTTCTTTATAATTTTGCAATTTTCCATGCCTATGAAGTTTACACGTTGAACTTTCTTCGATTTATCAATAAATTGTTACGCTTAAGAGAGCATTAGTCACTTGTAACTAATAATTTCACTACATCTATGACGATACGAGTTAAACTAGTTTCTGTCCAAATTATTACGAGATTATCGAATAAAGCTCATCGATCAAGCTCCTTTTCTCTTCTCTTTTCACAGACGATCAATAAAGTAATTCCTCCAATAAAGAAATTTTTCTCTTACGAATTTTCATGAGCAATTTTCATTTACAGCTCGCTATAACCAAACAATAATTCAATCTTCAAATCTAATTGTAAAGTTAGAAACTTCAGAACTGCTGTTTTTTTTCATATGTAAATGAAACTATTATCTTAATATCGTTCCATGTGTATCTAATGCTTCTCTTCAAGATCAATTGAAATACTTACTACATAGTATTCCTCGACAGCCTTAGGTTCAGCTTGGGCAGCAGCGTATGCAACCACGCAGAGAAGAGCCAGCACGATGAATTTCATCTTGAGAATTTTTCTTTTTTTCTCTTTCTCGACTCACTTGGAACTCTTGGATCTTCAAGATCTGCAATGCTCTTGTCTGTAGAGCTAATCGAATTCTATGCCACATTTGGCAGAAGCTCGGTCTTATATACCGATTTCACACGAAGCTTTTTCCCTGTTATTTCCTCGTCGCTCTTTCAACCGGGGATTCACTCGGTTCTTTCTGTCATTGACTCTGTGTGTCAGCCGAGGGAATTTCCCCCTCCGAGGGGGTCATCCGAGGTCAAAAGTGCAAGCGCACTCTACGCGTATTCAACGGAATTCCCCTCGCGCGCGATGCACGCGTTTGAAAAATATAGATTAGAATTTCAGTGATTTGATCGCGTGTGCGTTTCCTTTTCTTTTTCTTCTTTTTCCTTTTTTTTTTTTTTTGTTTTGTGTTCTTTCGTTTGAGTATGTTTAGAAATTGAAATTCTTGTTCGAAGACACATATCGAAATATTACCATTTCGCACGATATATTTCAAATTCAACGTGATAACTTTATTTCGTTGCATTTAACGATTCGATTCAGTTATCAATGGCAGTGAAAAAATCACGAGTACGTAGCGCATTTTATAGTAAATCGTTCGTATTCAATCGTAAACTCGCAAAAAATTTCTGTAAAAAGATTACAAATTGGATTACAAGTTTCATCGATCGTCAAATATTTTCGATTTTACGTTGATGTCTTCCTCAAAACGTTAACAATTCTGTTTGTTTCTTACTTAAAACAAGGTAAACGTAACTAAATACCATCGCGCGTGATTTACATAAAAAAAAAAAAGAAACAATTTGTAAAAGAGCGATTTCACTTTGAGGAGCTTGAGATTAGCTTGAAAATTATGATAAACAGAAATATCTGTCACTTCCAAGAGAGGTTTAAATCGTTGCTTTGAAATCAAATTTGCACACGTGTGCAGGAAAGTATGGATTTAGATAAGCCTGCCACGTTATCAAATAACGTTCCCCTCTCCTCGTTTCAACATTATAATCAAGAATAACAGTGAAATCCGTCATGACGTGATACGTAAACGTGGTTCTTCAAACCTAACGCTTTACCTATGCAATTTACACAATGTTTTTTCCCTTCTGTTTTTCTTTTTTTTTTTTTTTTTTTTTTTTAAATCATGCTTCGTCCTATGAATACGATGCATTATAAACACCGAGGAACAATAGAGACGATACAGAGGCAGCGTGTTCTCTTTCATGGCGCATGGCCTTCGTAGTTCATGCCAGTATAATGCATATTCCGTTATTCTTTGTGAACTGGGGAAGCCCATGAAGACTCGAAGTGGTTACCCAGAATTTCCACATTCCACATTCCGCTAGCTTTTCAACGTTGCACGCGTGAGATGCCGATCACGCGACAAATCGTCAGCGACGATTGACGTAATAATAGTTAATCTTGGCCAGAGCGGTATGATTTCCGCAAAAAGTATTTGTCACTACGCGAGATAATTAATCCAGTTTTTCCCCGCTGAAGAGATAATTATCCCAGTCCCCCCCCCCCAGCTAAGAACTAACTCTAAGAAAATAAGGTGCAGCTCGAGATAACAAAATAGAAGTATGCAGATGTTCATCGTTCGTCACTTTTCGCGACAGATATCGTCAAGTTGACAAGTTATGGCTTGCAAGTAGTTTGCACTCACGCTTCGAAAACGACGCAACTAGGGAATGTTAATCTTCGGTAGATGTAAATTATTATCTTTGGGCGTAATTCTTTTGTTAATTGAATTTGAGTCGTTCGGAAGTGGTGATGTTGCAGAGATTATTTCTCCAAACTTAACTTGAGATTATGGAGTAAAATTTGTGTTTTTTTTTTCTTTTAAAGAATTACTTATTAAGGTGTTATTTATTAAAAATATTATTTATTAATATTATTTATTGAAAGAAAATGTAAAAAATTTTCTCCCAGCAATTCGTCACAAATGTATCAACAAGTTTTGTTTTGTGTTCAAAAAAATTTCACCCTTGAATTTTTTCCCTTTAAATCTTTATCTTAAGACAGTTGTATTTGGACTTGACAAAACAATTGTATAGTTTTCTGGGGTCATCGACGAGTTAATTCAAATTTCTTTTTTTAAAACAGCAAAGTTGCGTCCAATTTGTCCGCGAGATATCGATATTTTTTTTTTCAGTACGATAACGCACACATACACACACGTCTCTTTCGTTATTTTCAGGTGAATTTTCTACTGACACAGTTCACGGCGCTGATATTGGCTGGATTCTTAAGAACATTTCTTAGTCCTGTTGCCGTAACAGCAGCGACCAGACATGTGTTTGGTCTTGTCATCGGCCTTGCGCTTGGATATTTCTGCTTCGGCAGGTAAATAAACCAACGTGAATAAAGAGAAATCAATTAGTCCAGTAAAGCTTTGACACGAATATTCTTACGCTAACGCTGCATTACTTACTTCGCCGATGCATTAAAAATTCTATTTTTAGTTGCAATTTGGCAAAAGTTAATCGCGGCCAATGTGAAATAGAAAAACGAGAAAAGGATATATTAAATTTGGACGAACGTTAATGTAAGAATTATCGGATTTTCATAGAGATAATTTTATAAATGCAATTGGATGCAGACAGAGATTTGTGTTACCAATGTCTAATGTTGTAACGAGAACTTGATTTTGGTATTTTATTATATATAAAATAATTCCGATAATCATTGAAGTATATATTATCTTCAAATAGTGAATACAATAGTATCCGGAAAATATTATAAAGATCAATTTACATTTTCTCTTTTATAATAATCTTTGTTTGAAATGACACTTCACTCCAGAGAAGATTATAAAATATTACATTTATAATCGGACTTAATCGTGTACCTAATTGTATATATTAGCGCGGAAGATTAAGAAGAAAGAGAACGTCCGTAAGATCTCGAAGATCGTCTCTGCATTCAACCACTCTGCTTCGTTAAAAAAGAAAATTCGTATCTTTTCAGGCAGGCGATACACCTTGCAGGCCTCCCCGCCTTGTGTTACATAGCAATGCGCACACAAAATCCTCGTAATATACAGAGGCAAGTTATTCACAGCGATATCTTTATTATGATTAAACTAATCGCGAGCATATTGATTCGTTCCATGAATTACTGTAGATACGCTTCTCTCAGCCATCTTTCTGTAATTGAAGAAAAAGAAAAGAGTAGAATGAAAAATATTTTTCTTTTTTCTTTTTCTTTTTTTTTTTTTTTTTTTCTTTTTGAGAAAAATATCCTACTGAAAACATGTTGGTAGTAGAGTTTAAGATTTGACACTTGAAAGATTTTTCTTGGAATTCTTGCATTTGTTTCTTGAGCGCTATAAAATGTGTCGAATCATGGCGAGTGTTTCACACCCGTTTAACGATTTTTGAATTCCATCGTAGGGTGAAATCCCGTTTTATATTATCGCATTATCAATCTAGATGTAATATGTAGACGCAATCTTTTCCCATATTCTTTGAATGGATTCCAAGTATACTTTTTATCTCATTTTTATCTCAGAGTAACGGAACGTTTTGTTTAATTAACGCAATAGAATTTATGCAAAATATTAATATTAATACAGATCTATACAAGTCTATATCTACGTTTATATTTATATTAATTTTAGAATTAATTTTGAATGGAAGTTTATATCAAAAAGTTTATATATCTCTCTTTTCGTATATGTAGCCAACAAATAAATAACGATGTACTGGAGAATTCAACTAATATCATTAAGAATATCATTGACACGTTAAGCGCCATGTGACTGACATTATACTTTCCGCGCTAGTACGTATTAATAAATTTTAAATAATTTGTAGATCGTATGTATCTAAATATTACTAGAAGAATACAGAGTACAGATTGCGAGAAATACATGCGAGAAATATATCTGAAGATATACATGTAGTCTTATCGCAATCTTACATAGATCTCCTCACAATCAGCATATCCGTGAAACGGAATTTCGCGGGCTAAACAAAAAGGAAGAAAAAACAGGCTTGGCGCTTAACGTGTTAAGAAATTATGCATAGTTGACTAGTAGAAAAGGCAAATAGAAATGCATTCTTCAACAAAAACTTCAACAGTCGAGCGCGAGCGGTGCCATTTCAAGTAGAACAGTGGCCTTGCGGTGTCAGACTCGTCTTACAACTTACAGCGTCAAGCATATCGATAGAAAAAATAATAGCTTCCTTATGATTATAATTCGTCCGATTGTATTATTATTAAAAGCAATGGAACAGAAAGATAAAATTCTTATATTTCGTAAATTTTCATATATTTTTTTTTGGACATTTAAATTTTCGTTTCAGTTAATAATTAACAATCGTAGCACTAAAAACTAGTAATTGAAGAGTATCTGATCTTGCGCAAAACATTGTAAGTGCCGTAAAACGTAAAATTTCTTCAGCACGGACGGAAGAAAGTTACCGTTCATGTAAATTTACTGCGAGTATTTATTCGTACATAGAAAAGCAATAGATAGATTTCTTAATATATTAATTTTATTTCCAAGTACGATGTACTTAACAGTGACTGGAAGATTGGCACTATTCTCTGGCAAGATCTCGTACAATTATTAATTAGAAATCAAATTATTGAGTTAAATTCGACGCATGAATTTCCCCTGTTTATACGTTCGTCGTTGTACACGATCCATGATCCGCGAATAATACGTTCGATAACTGCGCACAGAAATGAAGTTAGACTTTTTCTTCCACTCCTCCGTTTCCATCCTCCAACGGATGGATGTAACAAATATTTCATGTTTCACATTATCATGCTATAAGTGAGCATCGTAATCGGCGAATGTTAATGACCGAAGCCTTTTCACGTTTATTCATGTTTGCCACGGTCAATGATCGTTCCTTGAACTTAACGACTCATCTTGCTAATACGTTTCAGAGTCGTACTGACGACGGCGTTACTCTACTTGTCTTGTGTGCATTACCATCGACAAATGTACAATTACGGCTCGTACACTCTCGATATTACTGGTGAGTAGACTCGTCGTGCCATTTCATAGTGATCATAGTGAGCGCGAGATACGACATTGTTTACCACCCGGACAGTATCGAACGCGTTTAATTCTCGCCCAGTGGCGAGGACCGAATATTTTTACTTTGTAAAAATAAATGAGCGAGCAGCTTAATGAAAAGACACTTCATCTCCCACTTGATGATTAAATCTACGTGAGAGATAAATGATGTAGTTTGATGATAATAAAATAACGTAGAGGGTAAACAATGATATATATGATCTGTTAAATAGTATGTCACTTTCGTACGAGATTTAGTCAAAGAGTAATTTATTTATTTTACTTATTTGTCAGCTGAAACATTACGTGTGAAAATCATGGAACAAGATCTATACATACATACATATACATATATATATATCAAAGGATATTTAACTGTAGTATTAACAATGATATTGTTCAAGATTCATTCGAATTTTCGAGTTATTTTATTCTGTTCCCTTAATTTGCATTTCTTCCATTCAACGATAAAGAACAAGATTCTCTATTTTCTTACTAATTTTGCTCTCACTTTGTAAATTATCGTAACGCAGAAACTTCAATCAACGTTAGATTTTATATTTAAAAAAAAAGACCGTTATCTGTATTATATATATATATATATATATATATATATATATATATAAAACAAGAGTGTATACCACCGCAGCAACGTACAGTTTATAAAAAATATGCTTTTCTAAATAAAGATCGCGTTGTATCGTGTACATTTCAGGGCCACTTATGGTGATAACGCAGAAAGTAACCAGCCTTGCGTACAGCATACATGATGGGTTAACGCGACGTGAAGAGGAACTCACGCCAACGCAACGTTATCAAGCCGTGAAGTGAGTAAACGGCCGTTTTATTCCACGTTAATTATATAATATACAATATGGGCGACACGCCCAAGAAAAAAAAAAAAAGAAAAAAAACACTATGTACATCATCGTCGTCACCACACCTGGCTGTTATATGTAATCACTCGTATATTTATCATTTCTCGTTTCCCTGCACCCGCTGCCTGCGGTCACATTCAACTTCTTATCACTTATTCTAGAAAGATGCCGACGACGTTAGAGTACTTCAGCTACGTCTTCCATTTTCAAGCGTTGATGGCTGGGCCGGTGATATTTTATCGTGATTACATCGATTTTATTCACGGACGTAATTTAGCTGGAGCGAAAGCTTTGACGGTTAGAATTTTTTTTTGATCATTTTCTCCCTTTTTTCTTTTGTGTGTGTGTGTGTGTGTGTGTGTGTGTGTGTGTGTGTGTGTGTGTGTGTGTGTGTGTGTTTATACATACGCCCGTATAAAAATAGAGGAAACGATGGAATCGATGAGAAAAAGGAGCGAGAGAAGTTTCACGTCGTTTGTATTCTTTCTTCAAGGGTTGCGATAAGAATTCCGGTCACTATGACGAAATAGTCCTGGAACCATCACCGGCACCAGTCGTAATAAAAAAGGTCGTGGTGAGCTTATTGTGCGCGGCTATGTTCGTGACTTTCATTCCAACGTATCCGATTCAGAAGCTAAAAGGTACGGCTCGTACGTTGTCTCTTTAATATTTATCGCCGCGGGGGGGAACGCTGTGAGGGACGCTTCATTTTTTTATCTTGCAGACGACGACTTTCTGAAGAACACCACGGCGTTTTACAAGATGTGGTACCTCATGGTCACCACTATGTTAGTTCGTTTTAAGTATTATCACGCGTGGATCTTCGCCGACGCCATTTGCAATAATTCCGGGTTTGGGTTCAGCGGTTATGACGACAACGGTGAACCCAAGTGGGATCTAGCTTCTAACGTTGACGTTTACGGCTTCGAGGTAAGTTTCTCAAAATTGATTACAATCATCGTAGAAATCAATTTTGTGAATCAAATTTGGCACGCGATTTAATTTTGGCCAAATTCAATTAATTTACTCCTTAATTTGAAATAAAGAAAAAAATAAAAAAGAAAAAGAAAAAATAGAATAGGAAAGATGATGTCAGTGATGTTGATAGAATCTTTAACGCTCTGCACTGCAATGACGACATCACTTAAAAATCCATCAAGCTGCTCATCGTGCAAGACCTAAGAGTAACTTCGTTCGTCTGTCGTTTCGCGGTCTTCGTTCAATTTATCGATTCACTGTTAATATATATGACTTAGACGAATCAGAATTTATGGAGCAATTTTATTTTTCAGATGTCCCTGAATCTGAGAGACAGTATCGAGCACTGGAACAAAGGAACCAATAGATGGCTTAGGTCGATCGTGTATGAAAGAGTAAAGCAAAATAAAGTTATGTTCACGTACGCTCTTTCTGCCTTGTGGCACGGTTTTTATCCTGGTTACTATTTAACATTCGCCAATGGAGCCTTTTTTACCGTGGCGTCACGCGTTGTAAGTTAAAAAAAAAAACGGTGTCATATCAAACAACGAATGATTTGTTAATTATTGACTTGTTGTTATCATTATTAACAAACTTTTGTTTGTATCTTGAAACAGGCTCGCCGTAACATACGACCATACTTCTTAGGGTCCAAGGGAATGAAGTTCCTGTACGATGCGCTTACGTTCGCTACAACGCGATTGTTAATGGCCTATATAACATTCAGCTTTATACTCTTGGAATTTATGCCAAGTGTTACGATGTACCTGTACGTAATACAATACCTCTGTGTTTTACAATTAGACAATTAGTGGACTTTCATGGATTTCATGAAAAATTTCAACTATGCGAAAATGCAGAAAGTTTCCAAAAATTTTTTCCTGATCAGAGTATTTAGAGAATGAGAAAAATTTTCGCTTCTTTAGTTGGATTTCGTGGAAATTCGATCTATATCTATATCGACCTATATTGTAATATAATTTTAATGTAACGACGTACCTCTGTCTTTTCTTTTTTTTTCAGGTATGTATACCTGTTTCCACATATAATCGGTTTAGCTTTACTAGTGATCGCACCACGTCTTCCGAAAATCCCGTCGCACAAGGAAGCAACCGAAAAGGAATCGAAAACTCCTCAGGAATTAATCAACGGAACCGCGCGTAAATCCATGTGAACATTCGATGTGGCCAAAAGAGAACAAAAAGAAAAAAAGAAAGAAAAGAAAAGAAAAGAAAAAAACGAGAAAAGTGACGATCACACAAGAGATACATATTTTTTATGAATGTTTTAATATGCATATAAATATTATGTATATATATTATATACACACGCACATATAGACGTACAGTATATTTATTGTTGCGACGTGTTACTGGTACAAATTCTATGTCGAGCGTGTAAAAAAAGTATATTTGTTTTATATAACGTGAACGAGTAATCGTATATTTATATGTCTGTCTCGTGTATAACGCTGAGATATTGACACACTCAGCCTGTTTCACAATTTCAACAGACAGACGAAATCGGCGGACGATATATAGTAAATGCTATTATTTAATCGATAGTCTTCTTTAATGTTGTCACGTTCTCTTCTTCTTTTTTCTCTCCTCTGCATATAATGTTTATCGTGTGATTGATAGATTGTGTCGTTCCGATTGAACGTTGCGATTGCAACTAATTTTTGCAGTTTTATACATTTAGTATACCATGCGTATAATAATACCACGATTGGTTTCAAAATAAATTCCGATGTTTATTTACGAAGCGTTTACCTCCGAGCACTTTTACCGACGCTGGTAAGAAATATCAAGAGACAAAAAGAGAGAGAAAAAAAAACAAATCCAGTTACAAACGAGTTATGCTCGGTACATCCCTCGGTAGAATGTGAGTGTTGACGTAAGTATATAAATATAAATTTATCAAATTCACAAACATCTTTCCACGTTGTTTGACCATTCTCCCTGACGTTAGATAGATGAAACCCTAACTTGTGTTCTTTTGTAACAACTTCCTACGTGCTAATCCTAGATTTAAACTAATAAAAGCGCGATGTGTTATGTTTTTATCGAAATCGAGATCGAATTTTATTCAAGTCAGCGTGCAAACAGTGCATCGACGATACATTTTATACGAGAGATAATACGCAAATATAGTAGCCGGGTGATGAGATCCGATCAATGACGTTCGCAATCATTGCGCTCCACGTGCCTCGGAGTAACTATATAGCCATAATTCGAACGTTCACTGACGTTTTGCGCGAGTATTTTCATTCGTTGCCTAATGGAATGTCGTCCTTATAATCGGGTAAAGAGAAGCACCGAAACTGACGGCACTCCCGAAGCCCTATTACACGGGGGTGGCGGCGACCACTTAGCTGGTAAAAACCGTCAGTGCGATTATTGCGATCGGGCCGCGACGATCCCATGATCGTGAGCTCCGATAGAGACTCTCTGGCAGTGTTCTCTTGGTCAATGGAAACATGGTAAAATTTCTGTTAATCGTTCGTGTCGTGGGTGTGCAAAGAACAATGAGGCATCGAGGGTTCGATTCTCTCTCTCTCTTTCTTTTTTTAAGAGTAAAGAAGGAAAAAAGTACGAAAGGACGAAGATGGAGAGGATTCGTGCGGTATCGGAAATCAAGATTTTCTAGATCTAGCTGTGTTCGTCATGGGAACAATGTCGAGTAAAAATTAAACGGAATGGTGATTTTATTATAAAGCACATTATAAAGCTTTTCGAAAAAAGGATTGTTTGACCTTTGCACAGCCAGGAGTGCGGCGTCCTCTTGACGATTTACCTTTGGATAATAATTGTTAAGAGATTGTTTCTCCTCGATTAAGATGTAAGATCTTAAGTGCAAGATTGAATTTCTGGTTGTCAACGGAGAAAGGCAACTGCCTTTGTAGAAAGTAATTAAAGAGTGAATTCTAGCGTGACACTCGCGATCACGTTTTTTTGAAAGAAAGTACAATGATATCGAATAAATTCAATTTCTCAAGACATTGCTCGTTTTCTGTGAGACTTCGCTAAAATCCGATCTGAATTCATTTTCTTTTTCGCTGTTGTAAACAATTTTTTTAATTTTATTTATTTCACTTTTTACGATCCTCGTGTTTTCACATCTCTGATGAACGATCTCTCCGAATTGTTTCGAAACAGATTCATCCTACGTAACTTTTCACGTAGTTGCATTCGAAAGTTAATATTACTGTTATTATCGTTATATTGTTGTATATTAATTTTTTCATTTTCAATTGACCTGCGTTTAAAATCGAGAGAACGCGATATTTCTCGATCGATCGATCAACAATTATTTCTGCTCTCTCACTTTTAAAATTATAATTGTATTTTACAGTATATAGAATATTTGAGAAAGCTTCAAAATGATCTACTTTGAAACGATCACCTTGCCCGAGATTTCAAATGCTTAATAGAAATGAAAAATGGAAAAAACATAGCTTGGACAAGTATTGAAAAGAGAGAATTCCTCGAACTTCTTTGAATTTAGTTCCATTTATATTAATATAGATTATATTAATATACAACACGATGTTGACCACGTGCGCGAACATTAAAAAGATTAGACGCTGTAGCATCTAATAATTGGCTTGTCTTGCGAAAGACTGCTGAAAGTTTCGATTATCTGTGACGGAAATGCAGTAATTGGAAATAGCCGTTAACACGGGATTACGTTGTTTAATGAGATCATTTATTTCGTGACGTATTGCAACGGCACGACAAGGAAAAACAAGAATATTTCTCGCTCTTTTCATTTCAGATTCTATTCGAAACAAAACGGACAGAACGTAAAACGATTCGACTTTCATTCAATTTCAATCGAGTAATTTTTACCATACCTGATTTGAGGTATTTCAAAAAAAATATAACTGTCAGAATTACACAACCAGAGCCAACGAGCTACTAGCTTAAATAGTAAAGCAAAGGAAATGGGATTGCAGAATTTATCGGCGATGGTGAAAGTGGGTTACGCCCTGGTGATTTTTACCCTGTTGCTGATGATGTGGGCGTCTTTGGCTCGGATGCACGAGCTTCCGGTGCAGTATCCACCGTGTTTCTTCAACCCTCTTTGCACCTGTTCGAAAGCCATTCCCGATCTGGGAATAGTCACCTGTTACAACGTGCCGATGCCGCGGATACCTCAGCCGATAAACTCCTCCAAAGTGTTCATGCTGCAGTTGGAGAACAACGGATTGATGTTTCTACAGCCACATTTTCTCATGAACACCGGTACGAAATTGAGGGAAGTCTGTAAATTGTAGACAACGACGGTTTAAATAAATTTTAACAAATTACTTCGAAATACTCTAAACTAGGGAACAAATTTTTACGATACGGACGATAATTCAATATGAATAAAAATATAAATAACATTCGACGGTTTCTCGATATAGAGAGAAAGAGGAGCAGTTGAAATATCTGGAGATCTCCATGATTTTAATTGTCGCAATCGACGATCCGAAACTTTCAATCCGCAATATAGTAGTTTCTGAAATTATCATATTTCTTCAATGTAATAATAACTCGTGTTACAACACGGCAACGATTCTAAAACTACTATGTACAGATCGATGTCAAACCTTCGAATAGAGAGAATAAAACGTGCTAAAATAAAGTGGAAAAGTTTCTAGTAATCTAAAATAAATAAATAAATCTCCGAACGAAAAGGGGCAGGGGTGGAATTAATTTCCCTCGTTAATGCCCTTAATATTAACCCGCTTAACATTTTGTTAACGGTGGAACGCGTTTGGAAAAGGTTTCAAAGAGATGGGTTGATCGAGGGAAGAATGAAATAGGGGTTAAGGGGCAACGACCGTGCGTCACGAATAATTCCTTGCATCATCGATTACGTTACATTACACGTTACACACACACACATATATATATATATATATATATATATATATATATATACACCGGACGGCGTGGCAGTTGAGTTTTTACATGAACGTCATTCTCCTATGTCTCAGGTCTGTACAGCCTACGGATCAAGCATAATCCTCTGGCCGACATCCCGGACGAAGCTTTCCTAGGGCTTGAGAGATCGTTATGGGAGCTCGAATTACCCTACAATCGCCTGGAGAAGGTTCCCAGCAGGTCATTCAGACATTTGCAAAAACTACAGCTTCTCGACCTGACAGGTATCCTTTCGTTCTTTTTTTCTTTTTTTTTTTTTTTTTAAATACGACTGTCAAAAAAGTTGCCGATAGACGAGTAATTTCGCACTCGACAGAGTCAGAAATTTTATTTTATTCGCATGGACGTTTAAGCAGCTGGTAGAATTAGAAATTGAATATTTATAAAGAATGATTAATAATCTACATCATCGTTTGGAAAATAAAGTAATCTTCGATGAAAGGGAATTTTTAATTTAAGTTAGATTTAGATAGAGGCTTGACGATGAGACAGCAGAAGATTTTATATAGACTGGAGTTCAGGATCAAGCGCTTATCGAATCTACGATAGTCTAATTAAATTAAAAGTAGTTTATACCATTAATTAACCCCCGAGCACTAATCGCAATATAGATAGTGGAAATAAATTTCTGGCTTAAGCTCCATCGAAAATATAAAATTCTATATAGATCCACGTCGAATCACGTTACACGCCGAGAGGAACAATTCTGAGGCCTAAATCGCGAATAAATCGCGCCGTTTCCTCCGCAGGTAACAAAATATCAAAGATCTCGCCAGATAATTGGCGCGGCCTCGAGAACTCGCTGCAAAAGCTGCGACTCGGACGGAACGCGATCGACAAACTTCCGGCGGACGCGTTCGCTGGCCTCACTTACCTGGACATGCTGGATCTACGCGAAAATAATCTGAAGGAGATCGATCCTTCGGTGTTCAGGGACGGCATGGCGCATTTAATATACCTGTACCTGAATGGAAATCAACTGACTCACATTCCGTACGCGCAACTGTCCTCTCTGAAGCGTATGAAGGTGTTGGATCTCAGTTACAACAGGATATCGAGGATGTTGAATCATCAGCAGGAATTGGAGATCAGGGGATTGCAGATGTCTCTGGACATACTGCGATTGGATAACAATCAGATCGAGACGTTGATGTCTGGTGATTTTCAACATTTTTATAAAGTTAACAGAACGTACCTCGACGGCAATCCTTTGACTATGATCGAGGTAAGATTTTCAAGATACTTTGTAACTTGTATAACACTAGACAGAAATTAGAGTTCTATCTCTCGAGAAAGTTGCAACGTTTCTCGAGCAATTCAAACACAGTAACTGATAAATCTTTTAGATAGATTTTCTTCAGATGGAAAAATCGAAACTCTCAGTCATTTTTCCAAATCTGAATTGTCTCGTGGAGAAGGAGATACGATAAAATAGAAGGCTATGCACTGTATTGTAGTTAACGTTGAATTCTTCGGATAACGTTATGCGGGTTTGCAGGAGGGTACATTCAGGGATTCGAGGATACGCGAGCTTTATTTCAGCGATTGCGATCTAATGGAGGTCAATTCCCCTAATTTCGCTGGTCTGGAGTCGTCCTTGGAATTGCTGGATCTCTCAGGGAATAACATTACTTCTCTACCAAGTCCCATATTCCAAGAGTACGATTTCCTACGGACGTTGATCTTCCGCGAGAACAAGATCCAAACGTTCTCGCCAGGTAAAATGATCCAAGAACATAACGTAACTAGTCAAACTATTTTTTCTGCTTAATTAAATCATTAAATAATTAATTTAATTAATAATTTTTATTTAATAATAATATATATTTATATATTATACATATATTATATATATATATATTTAATTAATAATAATTAATTTAATTTAATAATTAAAATAAAATAAAACAATTTATTAAAATTAATTAAATTAATCAAGCTTCAAGTGCTTAATTTTTTTTTTTATTTACCAAATGCTTAAGTGTTCAATTTCTTTTTTTTATTATTATTAAATGCTCATATTTACACGCGATACGTTGTTTAAATGCGATGTTTAATTTTAATCGAAAGTCGTGTTTTGTGCCACGTGTCATTAGCCGAGGTGTTCAATGGTTTCCAATACTCTCTATACAATCTGGACTTAAGCGGCAAAGAAAATAGCGTGGTGTCGCTGCAGGATTTACGGCAAATGCGAAACATGCGATTCCTTTCGATCTCGCGGATGCCACAGTCGACGTTGTCCCCGGACGACTTCATGGAATACGGGATGGACGTCAAGGAACTTCGTATAGTCAAAAGCAATTTGAATACAATCAAGAGTCACGCTTTCATGCACGTTCGCGGGATCAAGTACCTGGATTTCTCGGAGAATGCCATCTCCTCCATAGAAGACGAAGCTTTCTCCGAGGTAATTTGAAATACGTTGAAATTATTTTCACATCGTTGATATCAAGTCGTGGAATAAAATAATAAAGCAATTAATTAATTTAAGAATTCTTAAATATTGACATATTTTTGGAGTCTCAACGATATGCAGGGAACGAAATTAATTTTCGTTCAAAGATTTATGAAAACGAGACTGTCCTCTAAGCTTTCTCTTCGTCTTATCCGTTTTGTACGTAGACGAGCAATTTGTCAACCGTGCAACCATACAAAATCATAATACGTTTGATCAATGAAAATCAGTAATTTACCTTAATAGTTAGTTAAACTAGATTCGAGCCGCAGAGGCCTTGATGGCCGCAGATAATTCCAATAAAACAGGCTTCCAATAAAAAGGATCATCCTTGCAACGAGTACTTACTACTGACCTATTCACCAACATATTTATCATTACATCGTAGAACTTCGCGAAATTTCAATAAACAAGTCCGTCGAGCCCATCCCGAGAAATTCACAGAATCTCTGCCAAGGTCACGCTCACTCATTCGAACGAACGAAACTTTATTTAAATCACGTCTCAGGCTAGAAGGAAGTGTCATCTAATTGTAAAACAATTTCTTTTCCAGGTTGGACACTCGCTGTTAATATTGAGAATGTCTCACGGCCTTTCTTCATCCGTTTCTGAAATCCCCAGCGGTCCGTTCAAGTTTCTGACGAACTTGCAACACCTCGACTTTAGCAACAATAAGATCAAATCGCTACCAGACACGGCTTTTCACTTTTTGAAGAGGATCAGACGAATGGAGTTGCAGGACAATGAGATCGACAACATCAGAAAAGGAACGTTTCAGGTATGAATTATTTATTAGCTCTTCTAACTTTTACCTCGCATTTGAGAGCTGTTTCGTTTAACTTCCCATAGATCTATTCTTTGTCTATCGTATTAATTAATTCAGGGTGACATACATTCGTACTTGGAGGAGGTGAATTTCTCGTTCAATATGATCACAACGATTCAAACACACACGTTCGTCGACCTGCCAAAATTAACGATGATAAACTTGGAAGACAACGCCATAAATAGAATCGAGAGGCGGGCATTCATGAACATGAAACAGTTGCAGTATATTAACCTGAGGGGTAACAAGATAACGGATATCACGGACGAGTCGTTCCAGGTAATTAGTTAGAATTTCACTTACCCTGTTTTATTAATATCCCTATTTTTTTTTTCACACGAACTTCTAGAATGTATTTAACAATTTGTAACAAGTGTATATTTTATACTTTAACTCGTTGATAATTGAGAAAATTAATGTCGAGCTACGCCTATATTCACCTATTTTATTTTCATCGTATGATTACTCACATCCGATACACATATTTAAATGTACGCCAGAGATTTCAGATGTCATTAAGTGCAAACGTCGAATAGAAAAGTATACAAAAACTTGCAATCAATCGTAATTATTTACGTTGAAGAATCTGCCAGACCTGGAGTTCCTCGATCTGGCGTACAACGACCTAATCGAGTTTGACTTCGCCTCGTTCGACCAAGTGGGGACGTTGTCGTCGTTCAAAGTTAACGCCAGTCACAATGAGATCCCGAAATTGTGGATCAACAGCACGACATTTACACCGCCAACCACCAGTAAGTCAATTGCGGTGTTCTTTCAATCGAGGCTTAAATAGATTTTGTCTAAGCTCGCTAAACGAAAGTCGATGAAACCTCTTCACCATTTACAAATCGGCAGACATGCTACCTCTAATTTCTCTGCGTAATATCTTGCGCAACATATCACGCGAACGTCCCACTATAGTTGCAACATCCTTGAATCTTTTTTCAGGAGAACTGTTCGCTCTCGAAACGATCTGGAAAAAACTCGGGAATTTAATGTTAGAAATTCGTTGAAATTCGAACGACGATATTAAGTTGTTAAATTTAGTTTGGTATTTAGTGACAATTTGCGATATATCTCATACGTGTATAGAATTTGAAAAAATTCCGTTCTCGAGTCATGGTATACAATTTTCAGTTCACATTGAGTGTATAATTTTAATTTTACACGTCTCTCTATTTCCTAACTCTCGCAAAGTGAATGAATTGTTATAATAAAATTGTCAAAAGTTGGAAACTGTGTCCAATATTAGAAAAGTTTCCAATATTAGAAAATTTAGCCTCTATCATTTTCCTAACGTTGAAAGAATCTCTGTATCGCTTTCAGTACAAAACAAGAGTTGTATATAAAATTGTAAAGTTTCTCTTTTCATGTTATCCCAAAGTTATCAGTCAGTATAATCTAAATGTGAAAAATATCGGAATAGAGTATTTAAAATTCCGAAACTTAACTAACGCCATTAATTCTAATCTCTTTCTCCATTGCGTTGCAGTTGGCGGGACAATTCAATCGAACATCAAAGTCCTGGATCTCAGTTACAACAACATATCCGACATAATGAAGTACTACTTCAAACCAGTCGAATATTCCTTGACGCATCTGTATCTAGCTCACAATCAGTTGAGCAACGTGACCCAAGGTGTCTTTGGAAATATGCCACACTTGCAATGGCTAGATCTGAGTCACAACGAGCTGATGGAGATCGACTTCGACTGCTTCAGAAACACGAAGAACATCCAAGTGCTCTCCCTCTCTTGGAACAGTATCATGGACATTCCAGCGGAAGCGCTCAGACCGTTGAGGAAATTAAGGATCGTCGATCTCTCTCACAACAAATTGAGAACACTGCCGGATAACATGTTTTCGGACGCGAATATCGAAAGTCTGGACTTGTCTCACAATCAGTTTATGAGACTACCTGTGAAAACAATGTCCATCTCGGCTGCTGCCAGTTTATCTATGCTGGACCTGTCTTGGAACACTCTGTCAGGAATTCATACTACCGACGCTATATTTAGACTACGAGTCAGTGGCATTCTATAAATATACAGATTTGAATTCTTTAGAACAGTGTTCGTGTAATATCTATTTTAAAACTGACGCAACGACGCGTGAAAATTTAGATCGCAGTTGGAATTTAAAAAACGAAGTTGCTGTACATTTTTAGTTGTACCCTGAATTTTTGAGAATTTAATTTCGTAACCTTTTACACGCCTTTTATATTTTCTATTTCTAAATTATAATATTCGTTAGAGAATCGACGGGATGTAACATTCTTTAATTTCGTGAATTTAGAAAAAAAAAGAAAAACTGAGAAAAAGTTAATTTTATGTATTAGACGCGAAGGATATGCGAATTTTCATTCGTTTCAGAGTCTAACATGGCTGGATCTATCTTACAATCGCCTAGTCAGACTCGACGATGGAGTGTTCTCCGAACTACAATATTTAACTCATCTGGACTTGAGTCACAACAAGCAATTGCTCTTGGAATCGCGCGGAAGAACGTTCCACGGTTTAGAAGACTCCCTCTTGTATCTCGATCTGAGCAACATCTCACTTTTAAGTGTACGTACACGTTTCAATGTATATATGGACACGCTTGTATGTAATGTGTGTGTGTGTGCGTGCGTGTGTGTGTACATGTACAAGAATGTTTCGTTTATTTGTTTAAAAGGTGCCAGAATTGCCGCTAAGGCGGTTACAAACATTGTACTTGGCGCACAATGAGTTGGCATCGATACCAGCGGAAATGGCATCGAACTTAACGTCCCTTCATTACTTGGATCTAAGCGCCAACGATCTAACAGTGGTGCCATTGATCACGCACACTCTACCCGAATTGAAAACGTTTAATCTAGCGGATAATCCGATCACGGCCGTCACTAACACTAGTTTCTTAGGTATCGCGGACAGTCTTGAGGAACTGGACATACGAAGACTGTCTTTAATCACTTTCGAGGCAAGTTTTCACTTCAGAAACAAGTGTGCAAAATTATTATTAATCGGGGATTATAATTATTTTGATGATCTCCTTACTTTATATACGGTGACCAATTTCATTAATGGAAAGATTGTGAAATTTGCTCTCAATTTTTTTTTTTTTTTGCTTTTATACTTCAAAGATTTTTATATACATGAAATATTTGAAGATTGATCGTTATTCCCCTCGTTGAAGTATTAAACATTTCTTTTGGTTTACAGAGCGGAGCACTTTGCAAAGCTACGAAACTCCGCAAGTTATATATAACCGCTTACAACGGCGTGAAGAATTTCAACTTCCCCAACATCCTCGAGTACAATCACGGCTTAAGGCATTTGGTTATCGACGTACGTGTAAAATCATCAGTTGCACAGAAAGATAGATATACGTATCTAAATGGTGAAAATGTTCGGTTCCAGGTACAAAACGACACGGATCTGGAGAAAGAGATGAAAGGAAAGTTTCCCAACAAGTTATTCAATATAACATTGACTGGTCAATCATTGAAGAATATAAACGCAGATATTTTACGAGTATGCATTCCTTTTATTAATTTATTAGCACATATTCTTGCAAGGATTTTGGATTTATCCCAGTGCATTCTCTTCTCTAAAAAAAAAGAAAAATTCAGATTTTTGGTAAATTAACGAAAAGATTGATTGTGTTCAGGGTATAAGAAATCCGCATTTGCATTTCGGGATGTACAACACGAGCGTGAGCACAGTGCCCAAGGAGATGTTTGAGAATGCAGAATGGGTGAGAAACGTGACCGTTCACCTTCGTCACAACGACCTGCGAACCCTTCACAACCCATCAAACGGGTACAAGCCAGGCGTGCCAGGAAAACGATTTTTATTGAAACTGACGGTGAGAGGAAGCTACTTCACTTGTGACTGCGACATCGGGTGAGTCACTGGCTCCATCATTTTTACTTACACTCGATTTTATAACTCGAAGGGAAGCGGACACGTGCGGATGATATATGCAACATTTCATTTTCCTTCTTGAATCGCGATCATACATACTTTATCTTTGTATTTCGATAAATTTTTTTTTTTTTGTAAATAAATTCGAGAAATTTATAGAAGTTACAGAATGTCATGAATACAGCTAATAATAATTTAAGATCGTCAGATCGTTAGAATATTTTCAAGATTTTTGAAATTTTTACTTTTAAGAAGGTTTTTCTATAATTAGAGGAAGTAAAGTACTATACTGACTGATTTAGGAATAATTCAAGTATGATATTACATTAATTAGGAATAACATACTTTACTGTGCAACTATCGTCCCTGATTAAATCAATTGTTCCCAATTAATTATTCTTCGATATGTGGAATTTTTAAAAATTTCCTTACCGAGGCATGTCTTTCCTGGCTTTCTTTGAACCGCTTCAAGATGAGATATTTTCTTTCAGATGGATGGAGAATTGGCAGAGGAAGCACAGACAGTACCAAGAAGACCGCTGCACGACCTACAGCGAGTTCAAGAACTTCGAACGGGACGAGGAGGATGACGAGTTCGATTGTTGGGACAATGGCTGGGACGACGATCTTCGCGAGGCATTTTGCTTAAACAAAAATAACGTATCAGTATTGGAAGCGTTAAAGACGGATCTCGAATGTGGATGGGGTGCTGCGAGTTACACTCAGCCACCTCGTCATCTCATCCTTTTCTTTTTCGTCATTTTCGCGGCAATCGTCTATTAGGTATTACCTTTCATATACATATAAATTCCATTCCACGCGTTTAAAATCGTTCGCCATTTCCTTTCCTCTTCAATGTACGACGATTTAAAGTGCGAACACGTGACATATCATTTACCAAAATATTTTCAAACATAATCTCTGAGATTTCCAAAGAAGTACACACACCACGTCGTGAATGTGATCACATTTTGTTTCGTCATGTCTATGTGAATGAATAGCAACGGCGAGGACAAGTATATCGTGTGTGTTACACTGTGTATGTGTTAATAAGTTATTTAACAGCGGTACTTTATTTGTTTTTACGAGATATTCAGTAAGTATTTACGATAGAGGCAGATTTATTTAATTGCTAGTAAGCAATAGATTAAGCAATGTCGTATCGTGTTTAATTGTCGGGTGATAATTATTTATCGATGATATGTGCGTGTGATACATGTGGTTGATGCGGACTTGATCATATTCACGATACTACTTGCTTCTGTTTAATATTCGTTTCGATGGAATTAGATCTCGCATGAGAAGTTGTCGACAAGGATGATCATTTAAAAAAAATAACAATTCAGACTGAGAGTTTGCACTTTGATCGAACGCATCAGAAGGAAAGGAAGACATCTTGCACATCCCTTCGTTTCTTCCTTTAAAGCAGCACGCTTCGAATCAATGAGACTGTCAGATCAATTGTTCAGATACTCGTACAAAGTGACCAATTGCGGATCGAATGTGTTTCTTCTTTCGATCTGTAACGCGTCTCCGTCGCGTTGATAGGAATTGAAGTTTTATTCTCTGTTCGCAGCTCTCTTCTTGCGGTCGTTGTATAAAAAGTCGCGCAGGGCCTTCTTCTCGTCTTCTTCGCGCTAACACAATGTGTCGTTGTCGAACTAAGAACTTGCAAACAAATCGAGAACAAGCGTCTCTCTTCTTTGTTTGAAAAGAGAAATCGAGAATCTTACAGGATGAAGTTCTCTCTTTTTACATTTCGTGGAAAAACAAGATCGAGATTGAGGAGAAATTCTGTCTTTCAAGATGAAGATGAATTTACATTCTACGAGGAAAAAAGAATTTTCAATCTGTATTTAGGATCTTAATTCGACAATGGAAATGTGCGTTTCAACATTTTTTTCATAATTACATTCAAATTGTCATACGTTCAAAACATTTAGAGGATACTAGGACGTACGATTACAGAGACTTTGATCATTTAACCTGTAGTTAATTCGGTTAACAGAAATTTTATATTATCTGAATCTATTCGCTTTCCAGTGTGTGCTGTCGACACATTTTTTTTAATAAAATCGCACCGAATGCTATGATACACGTTTTTATAATTATTTGTAATATTCTACCCTTAAGAATATTATTAACAGAGAAGAAATTAAGATCATTGAATTTAGGAGATTTTCAAAGATTTCATAACAGTGAATTAAAATCTTTCAGCCTGGGAAATAAACGAAAGAATCGATCTAATTGTAGAATAACAAGTTAATTTGAAATTAACAATTAAAAATGGATAGGTGTATTTGAAGGAGTTTTTTTAATTGTGCATGTATAAATAATTCTCAATAATTATATGACAAATTCACATAATAATCACATTAGTTCTAAAACCATCCAATTAAATATAAACGATCGTTATTACGATTAATTGTAGAGCATGATCTTTGCTATTATATCAATTACCATGTGTACAATTGGTAAGACAATAAAACCGAATATAAATATTAGACATATATAGACACTAAATAATTCTGTCGTGAATACTAAACATCGAGTGATCGTTTGC
This sequence comes from Tetragonula carbonaria, assembly GCA_032399595.1. Lineage (NCBI taxonomy): Eukaryota > Metazoa > Arthropoda > Insecta > Hymenoptera > Apidae > Tetragonula > Tetragonula carbonaria. The sequence continues at coordinate 11,983,515 of JAUCRC010000002.1, forward strand.
CGGAAGTCCCTGCTGTTGCTTATGCTAATCACTTTGTCCAGAACGAATCGCAATAAGTGTAGGAATACCTAAAATGTACCATTCACAATATACGTAAATGTTAGGTACTAGATTTTTCATAAATATTTATACATTAAAATTTCAGACAATATAGCAATAACAATTTCGTAATGTCTTTTCTTTGCTCTAACGATTTGCTTTTTTTAATCTCTTTTTAATTTGAAAAATTTTGAAATTTTTCATCGTCCAGAAGGGAATTGACGTGACGATCGAGGGCCAAAAGATACGAAAAATTTTCATAAATGATTCAAATTAATAAATGTAAACTTTTGATCGTGACGCCGTCCAAAATAATTAATTCAGAAACTGTTTAAGGTGTAAGATATAAAAATAATTAACTTACGATAACTTTAAAAATCTGTAATAAACAGAATCAGAGATGTGAAACAAATTAATTACTTTTGAACGGCGAAAGTTCTCAAGTTCCATTAAATAATTTAATGATGGGAGAAGGATTAAATCGATTATTATTTAACGATACCTCGATAACAGGTATAACGTTCAGCATGACGTACAACAACGCAAGAAGAGATTGACCTGTTGCTCGACCCATCGTGTTAATAAGAGTCGAAAAAGAATATTCTGTTCGTGGAACGCCACACGATTCTTGGTAATTGACCAAATATTCGTGGAAATTGTACAAGAAATTCTTCTTAGTGTCATCTTTCACAGGATTTTTGTAACGATCTTCTTTATTACATAAATCGCGTAACAAATTCGTTGTAAAGTCATCTCCTTCGGAAGGAAAATTAATTTGATATATCTAATACATCGATTTCTTAAACTATAATTTTCTGGCTACGTTTTACAATAAATTTACCTGAAGTAAAATCACGTCGAGACCAACGTTTCGATCGATGAAAATCAGAAACGCTATAAGGATTTTTCCATCTCCATTCGGTAATCGAAGGTTCCCGTGCGATACATTCCAAGGAATTCTTAACAACATTTTCATCGGATTTCCAATCGCCTGATTTCTGATTCAAAGTGCTTCCGCTTCTCTTCGACTTGAATTTCTCTTTGAAGTGCAAACAAAGATCGCACGATACTGGACACGCTAGCTTGTTCGTTTCACGCATGTCCCCCTCGAGGAACTGCAGTGAAACGTATTGCGATATGTATTAACAAACAACTTACAAACTGTCGATCGACAATTTACAAATTTCTCGCTTTTAGATAATCAAGATGTAAACCGAGGAATACAGAAAGAGGGGAAAGAAAAAGCAGAGAGAAAAATTTGTAAACATATAAGTGAAAAGAAGGATTCGTTCATCGTATCTGGACTATTCTATTTCTCTTGTTTACTTGTTGATTATGAAAAAGACATTTATTTTCCAGGTGCCATTTCTCGTTATAATCAGACTTTGGTACAAAATCGAAATTCTTCTGATTTTGTGTGTCGTTCATGTTCAAAAAAACAGGACGCACGATTGATCGTAGTCTTTGATCACTTTTTTTCAGTGTACGTAATAATCGTGATGTCCGTTTCAACACGGCGCGGTACACGATTTCTGAACACACCGGTTACAATTTGTCGTTTTTCTGTCGGTCGTAACGGCGGCGAGAATATCAGTTAATTTTCATTTCATAATTCATCCTCAAGGGGAGATGTTCACATTCAAAATGAATCCGCGTGAAATTATCCAGCGCACCTGTCACCTGACAACGTACTATTTATAATGCGCGATTCATTTAAATTCGACTATCTTCGCTATCGTACGTACAGATTTCTTATGTTCCTAGATTGATGCGAAAATAAATGGTGCACGAATTATTTGATAGAATTTTATTTTATATATTGTCACGTGACTAACAATAAGATAGCCGACAACGTGGAGCAGTTTCTTGAGAAAGCCGCCGATTACAAACGTTTATACAAAGTCATTCAAATGTATAATTATATATATATAATTATATATATATTTTATAATGAATATATATAATTACATATATAAATAATTATATAAGTAATTATATATATATAATATAGATATATATATATATATACAATATAGATATAATATATATATATATATATATATATATATATATATATATATATATATATATAATATTATATATATAAATAATTTATATATATAATTTCTATAAATTAGATAATTTGCTTTATATCTATATAGAACATGATGTAAAAAGGAATTGAAAACGCAAAATTACATACAAATTCGAAAGGAAAGAAGGATTAGCGATTATGATTCTGCGTGTTTTCTGTTCTCCTTTGCAATATATAAAACGTGTCTTGTGTACAACGCGACGACAAACGTCGGAGTGGGTGTTTCTCGGCTTTTTCTTGCAGCATCGAGTATCAACTATAGGATCCACTAAATCTACGATACGTACTATATCTCTACAAATTCTGACCGATCGTTCTCGGATCACTTTCACACTCAATCACAGTCGCGCATCTCACTATTATTCTTAAGCTGTATGTACTGCATTGCGGTTATGTCTCTTTTGGCTTTTTTTTTTACGAATAAAATTAATAAGATAAATTACAGCAGCTCTATAAAAGCCGATTAAAATGGACGTTTCTTCTCTCTCTTTTTTTTTTTTTTTTTAATCGAATCAATGCAGAAAAAGTGCAAGATATGAGAAACAACTCGTCAAGACTCAAGTGTGTGTTTGATTCGCTGTGACGCTTTAAATAACACGGAGATGCAAGAAAGTTTCAAAGCACATCATCGCAAAAAATTTTGTATTACTTTTTTGTACAGCAATTCCAGTTTCCGCTTGTACAAGGGGGAAACACATTGGAGGACAACGATCGATTGCGAGGTATTCTCGGTATCAGAGGATGATTTTTAGCTTCTTTCCTTTTTCTTTTTTTTTTCTTGTTTTTGTTTTGTTTCAGATCATTTTATGAAAAGCAGGGATTTTCAGCATTTTCACGTGTTGCATAAAATTTCAATAAATACTTCCATAGCGGGACAAAAGGAGAGAATCTCGAACTCTGAGCCAGAGTTCGATATGCTCTGAAAGATTGAGGGGGGAGGGGGGAATATCAAAGCTGTTTTATGCACATTTATAATATGCCGAAACCTTTTGAGTAATTGATCGCCTTCAATAGCCGATCTTGTAACTTTTCTATTGTACTGTAATCCGGTAACAGTAATATATTGTAACATGTATGGGCTATTGGTAACCTAAAATATGAAATGTGATATTAATGTGAGAAATACAAATTCAAGTTTGTTTTAAAATTTTACCTGTCAGAATCTGGACCATGTCTAGCAATCACCATTTTCAACCTTGATAAACCACCAACTGGAACTCTATCGCTTCCAGTAGTAAATTGAAGTAGCCTTCGTTGGCTTTCTGGTGGTAACGAATGCGCAACACGCCAGAAATTACGTATTGCTTTACTATCAACAGTGTAACCACCTTCATATTCTGTAGCGGCTTCCAATTCCGCAAAGTCAAAAACTTTGCTACCACAAACAAGCTATAAACGAGACATTAATTAGAAATAATTATCGACTATAAAGAATTATTGGTAAAAATTATTAATGTAAATGTTATACTTGTTCAATTTCCTCGGGTCTAAAAAGTAGTGCAAGTGGACTTTCATCCGTGACCATTTGAAATCCACGTCTAAATGCCTTAAATTGCCTTTCTACAGATTTATTAAGTAAAAAGTCCGCATAAAGATCTACAAATTCTTTTTTGTTTCCTTGTGTTACAAATATTTCGTCACCATTCGGTTTCAAATCATGAAAAGATATCGAACCGAAAACGTCTCTGTGAAACAGCATATAAAATATTAATTATTGCTTATTAAATAATTATTATTTATACAACTTACTTGTGAGCCACTCTGAAAGTTTGCATAAATGTTTCTGCCATATCGTCTCCAGTATAATCCATCAATTCCTTCAATGTTCGATATAATGTAGGACTCCAATCTTCTAAATCGGCAAAACATCCTTTTCTACCAAGCAATTTTCGATAAACTACCATAGAGAAACGTACATCTAGTATTACGTTATTGTATATCGCTAGGCCAAGAACAACGCCTATTAGCGTGAAATGTGCGTCACTTTCAAATGATGTTGGATTGAACCATGTCATTTGCGTATCTTCCTATAATTTACAATATATGATAGGTTAAATTATTTTTTCCGTAATTAAAAAGCATTTTTGTGTTAATGAAAATTACTAAGTTACCTGAGTCGTAAACATTCCATAATCAGGATTAAAAATTTCTTCTACAATCAATTGGAAAAATTCTTTGGATACTCCACCCTCATCGACTCCTTGCTCACCTTCGAATTCAACGACTAATTGTTTCTTAAGATCAGATGGATTTTCTACCGCGATCATTTCCAATTCGACTAACGCATCATCTATTAAACGATCTCTCCTCACCTATTTTAAACAATTATCAATACAAGTCACAAAAGAAAACTGAAGTATCTACAAACCTTTAGTTTTAAATAGGGATTAGTAGGTTGTCCAACGACAGTTTGTAAAAAACTCATTCGGCGTTCACTATACATTCTAATACGATTATCATAATACAAGCCCAGCGTCTTTGTAGCAGGAGTGAGGATAAAAGCATAATTCATAAAACTAAATTTCATAGGTTCTTCGCTTTTATAGTATGCAAAATCCTTGTCCATTTCTATCGCATCACTAAGTGGTTCATTATAAAAATCAGTAAAAGGTATAAATGGTTTTCGTGCATCTAATGCAGTAATTCCTAATTCCTTAGCTAATGGATCCTGCAATTAATTATCGTTCTTATTAAAATTTATAAACGATATACACACAAAGTAATTCAACATATCATAGGAATTTTTATAATTTCACCTGAGGAATTTGAGATAGAGATCTGCCAGATTTGTCGTTACTTGTAGATTCACAATCTTCGTCTACGTTTAAGTCAGGTTCATCTAATTCACCAGCTAACATACTTGCATAATATAAAATTTTCATAACTTTCGTCGGAGCAGTAATAGTGTCCGCATCTTGAACACAATAATCCCGTGTAAAAGAGCCACCTATTACCTGTATGGATGAAAAATTTTATAAATAAAATATATTTTGATAATTTCAATTATGGTAAATAGTTATACCTTGACAGTTATCAATTCTTGCAGAGCTTGTAAAATACTTGGAAGTCGAGATTTACAATGTTTAGCCCATACACGTGCTAGTTTAGCTTGTGCCACAATAGGGAAACAGCTCAATGCTTTACAAAGCATATGAAGGGCAAGTTCTAAATATTCGCTGTTTCCAAGCATAGGAATTTCAAATACAATCAGGAATACGTTTAATAAACTGTCCATATTATCCCATGGCATAATACGAAATACTCTCAAGTCTAGTTCAATATTATCTGCCAAAGTGACTAGTGCATTGACCAAAGCAGATTTAAACACTTCTCCTAAATATTAGAAAAATTGAAGATAATTCGTAACTATTAATTAATTTTGTGAAGTGAAATTTCATAAAATATTTTTTTACCTGGTAAAGACCAAAGAGCAGCAAAAGCTCGTCGCACAGCTGGTAGGTCAATGCTTGTATCATCGTTATTAGGAACTATGGGTGATGATTCACTGCTGTCTTCTTCTTTGTCTTCTCCTTGAATAGATCGAATTGCTTCTTTGTCCATATCACCAGGTGGCCTTAGTAGACTATCTGAAGCTCTATCAAGAAGAGCAGCCAAGGGAGAGTCATTTTTTACAGTTTTTTGAAAACTAAGACTCAGTGCCTTTGCACATGAAAACACCTCTCCCAATGTACGAATTAATAATGAATAAGATCCCTCTGATTTACATCTTTCTATTATATCCAACAATTTTGCTTCTGTAAGATATGGATCCTGCTTTCCTGTTGACAATAAAATAATTGCATACGTTTATCAAAATATATATAAGCAATATAGAACTATATGTAGAAAGATATTGTATATTTAACTATTATTATATATTATATATTATTTTAAGTATAATATATACTTATATATTATTTTAAGTTAGAAATAAATAACAAGAAATGAGAATTAAATAGAATATTTATTAACATATACACAGCAACCACACATGAATTTTTAAATCTTTTTATAAAGTAGTTGTATTAAAAAATATTGTTAAAGTTTTGAAATTCGTTTTGTGTATCTCTCTCTGTCTATGTATTTAAGATACAAATTGAGAACTAATAATTTTGTAACAAATTTAGAACAACATTTTTTATAAACTCTTTCCTTGGAGGAAGATTTTTTTTGAGAATAGTTACGTTTACGTTTCTTATCCATTTTATATGTTCTTTTCCTTGGTTTAACATTTGAATTGTTATAATTTGGAATACGAATGTTATACCTATGTAATATTCTCTGAAAAATTTCTTCATCTGATAGTATTAATTTATTTGGAATAGAATTATCATTGTAATCTGTTTTGAGAAATTGATATGAACCAGTATTCCTATCCATTGATAGAATAGAATGTAAAATAGGTGACTTTTCTATTGAAATTGATTCCTCACAAACTTCAATATTATTTGGCAATTTGCTATTGAAAGAAACTTGAACACTGTTGTCTTTTAAAGCTTGAGATGGAGGCATCAAATCATTTGTATCAACAGAAATATCCATTTTTACCGAGGATGTCAGAATGTCAACAGTTGTAGGAACAGGATTTATGTTGGAATTTGATGCAATACCTTCATCTGAACAAGTTGGATTCACACTTTTAACTGGTAAACTCTTAGCTAAAGATGCTGGGCCTGGTTCTAAAGTTGTTCGAGCTACTTTACTAGGTTGCGTTCCATCGCAAAGTCTTGCTTCTTGGGAAAATAATTGGATAGCTTGAGCTGCAGCTTGATTTGGAGTTAGATTTGTTACCTGTTGAAAACATAATCGCATTAGCAATAAAGAACTCTTCCAACGTTTAGACAGCTTTCAAATTTATACTTTGCCACTTGATGCACAGTTTTGATTGTCACAATCTGGATTGCCACATCCATCAGTTAACTGATAAAAATATCGCTCGATCAACTTTTTGGCAACTGCACGCTTCATGTCGCTGCAAGGGCTCTTTGTTCCTCCCCTAATAACGTAATAACAGAATTGCAGGGATTACAATATTGTATTGTAAGAGATATTCTAAAACAAAATAAACAGAGAAAAACTATTATTTAAGTATATGACAAATGTATGCTAAACACTTAAATATTTTTTTTATTTCACGAGACACAGAAAGAACAATTACGAATTTTAACTCAAATTTATTACTATCTGTGTATTCGCGTTTTTTGTAATGAACTGTAGAAGCTTGAACGAAATCATAACCTATGATGTTTGATACATATGATTTTCTCGTACGTTGTACACGTTTAAAGAATTTCGAATTCCGATAGTAATAGAATTGCGCAGAAGTTCTCTGCCGCGTTAAATGCAAAATTAAGAATTTTGTCAGACAGGCACGGACATCGGAGTCGATCGTAATCGTTAAATCCAACGACAATGTCGACATAAACAAAAGAAGCGAATTTAATTAAATTAGGAGTACTTTCCGATACTTTGCGATTCATTCAATTAGGAGCACGCAATGATGAACGAAATTCGTGACACATCAATAATGACAGTTCAAGAAAAGAATCACTTTCCGAGGTCAGCAAGCGAATGGAGTCGTTGCACCAAAACAAAGCGCGTTAAAAATAATCTAGCCTCGTAGATTCGTAACGTTATTATGTCTCGCAATATATATGAGTACGCGAACGGATATACGTTCACGGGAAAGCGGCGATAACAACGGAAAAAGCAAGCAAGGAGAGACAGCGACGAAGAAAGTTCTAGATGAGCGGTACGGAACATCGATATACACCTGGAAGCGTGATCTTCCCCAGGGTCCTCTTGGCCCTTGGCGTTCATAGACCGTGAATCTTCGAAATTTTGTCTCCCTTTCTCTGTCGGTCGTAACAAGAAATCTCACCACGACCGTTTCTCCCGCTTGTTTCGAAGTATCGTCGAGGCACTTACACACACTACTACACTACTACACTTCAGTCGAAAGCTTTCTTATCGACGGTCTCGCCACACGAGATGCCCGAGTTGCCAATGTTAATGCGTTTTTATCGCGTTATTACGCACTTACTGTGTGTACACTTTGGAATAGAACAGAAAAAGAAAGACGGAGTGAATAAATAGAAAAGTATTAGAAAAGAAGAGGGAGAGGAAAAAAGAGAGAGAAAGAGGATGTAGCACGATATCCAGCTCGAGATATATTTGTCCGTAACTTGAAACGAATGTTTGATCGAGGTTAGGTGAACACCGTAGATGCAGAGTACACAAACGTTGTAATGTCCGCCGATCGTGCGATTCGTCAAGCTCGCCACATACGAATTTTTCAAGTCAATGTTAACCACCGAGAGGGAGGGGAAAACAATTATTTCACGATTCCTTCCTGGTTGCTGTCTACTGTTCTGCACGGCCACGATCAGCTGCGATTATCGAGATTTCCGATTAATCGTTCGCGGCGAACGATGTTTCTCGATTTATCGATAACTCGACTCACATCGGTGTAACTTAGATCACGCGTCAAGTAGCGCCGTTTCAATGCTTTTCACATTCATTTTTAGTGAGTATCAATATTGATTTTTTATGAATTGACGACAAATCTATCTGATAGTAATCGCATTAACGAAATACAGTTAATGCGATTTATTCGTACGCTGCTATTCATATTGATTTGAATAATAATATTTGGCCGGGTTGGATTGACTGCGGATGAAAGCGGGAAATATAAGTGTTTCTTACACGAAATGACTGTGCATATTTTTTGCTTCGCACTTCTTATATTTGATCCAACGTTCTATTTTCTTCTTCAAACTTAGTTTATAAATTTTACACTCACTTTTACACTCGTGTTTATTCTCAAGTATTGTTTCAATGGATAGTCCATTTTCATTTTCCACTCCATTTTCAAGCTCCATTTTTAATATTCCAGAAAGATATAAGGATTGATTAAAAAATGAAATAAAAACGAATAATGAATAATGACGAATATTCATTCCTTTTATTAGATAAGTATATCTCCTCCTCCATCTACATATTTATTTCTCCATTATTATTATTATTAATTAATTAGATTTCTCCATTATCAATTAGATACGAAGGTTAAGTATATTTGGTTAGGTTCTTTTTTTTTTATTATCAAAACATTTCATAATTCTCAGTACTGTATCAAAGAACAATTTTTTCCTTTTTTTATGGTCTAAGAGATTCAAAGGATTAGGATATGGAAAAAGTCTGTAGAAAATACAGAATAAAATTGTGGCGAAAAATCCTATGCACGTATATTAACGGCGAAGTTTCTCAAAGAGAATATCGATTTCGTGCTAAATCTAGCATGCGTTATTGCGGACAGTACCGAATATAATTCCTTGGCCGATTTCGTGACAATGAGTAAACGAGGGGCGAACCTAAAACGGAACAGAGAAGCGAAAAAGGAGTCAGCGGAGTCTTTCGGATAATTTTTATCGGGTTTTAGGGTGTATATAAAAGGGAAATTGAGCTTTCGGGATGAAACGAGGGTCTGAGACGAACAGGAAACCATTAGTTCACGGGAAAAAACGGTGCCAAGCGGTGCCATTTGGCCAGATATACGAATAACACCGCTTCTCCCGATAATATACGATTATGTACGTTTTGTTTGAATCAAGGATCATAATTATTGTAATTGTTGTAATCGAAACTAAAAAAAGTTATAATTAGACCACGGATTTTTTTATGCACGTGAAAAGGCATATGAAAATATACACGAAAAATATGCTTTAATAAACGCTAAATTTTAATATTTGTTATATTTGCAATTTGTTATAATTGCAATATAATCGTTTACCTGTTATTTAGTATCGGTACTGATAGGAAATAGAAATCGTGTTATTCAATCCTAGTATGATTTTTTTTCCTTTGACAATTTTATTCATCTACGATACAATGAAATATAAAAGCGATATTAATGCATTTGTGCATCCTTTTAATAAAAATATGCAAATCTTATTCTTGTGCATATCGCATATGTGCGTATAAAAATACGCATTTACTTAAACATCCATCCAGTCTAGTTATAATATAGAAATTCATGTCTTACAATTAGTCAGAAATGATTATTATAAAGGATTACAATTTTCCTGATTGGCAGTAAGCATTATCGACGATGCACATTATTAATAATTAATAATTAGATTACAGATTTCTATGCAGATTTATAGTATATCTCTATGAGTATTTAAAACAGTTATCAGAACACTCGAAAATTAATATGTTTTAATCATCTCACATTTTGGAAATATCACTGTTTCTCATTTAAAATAAAAATTATTTTCTTTTCAATGATTGGTTTATAAAAGTTTGAAAGAAAATTGTTACTTTTTTTTGGAGTTTTTGATTAGAAACACATTTTTCTACTCACATTTTTCAACTCGGTTAATTTTTTGGAAAGAGAAATAGAATAAGGGGTAAAAAGAAAAGAAAAAAAGGTGAGAAGTTTTATTTAACGGATGCAATTATTTTTGCGTTTGCATCTTCTCCGAAGCAGAAAGAGGGAACGAAAATCATTTAGACGAAATTAAAATTTGATTTACGCGAGTTATATTCGGTGAAATTATTTTCTAGGAATCATTTGTTTCTACATGTATTTTTCGTTGATATTCTGCGAACGATATAAGTACTTTTTGTTCTCTGAAAATATTTTCATTTGGATCTTTGACATTTCATACAAAAATTTGGTAATCGAATTTCAGTATTATGCTGATATTATGTAATATAAATGTATAAACGACGAATAATTAATTGAACACAATATCAACGTGTATATAAGAGATCAAACTAATTAAATTTAAAACAATCATCTGTATTTACATACCTAATATTATAGGATTTTATTTATTTAAAAATTAGTGTAGAATTCGAAAAAAATTTTTCACGTTTTTTTCTTGAAAACTTTCATTCTTATAACTGACCTTATTTCATAATGTTAGCGATGAACAAATAACAGTTAAATTATCGTTTTTACAGATTCGAGCGTTTCTTCAACATCACAAACAGTAGATAATGTGCGCTATCGATGAGCTCCAAGTTTTTAAGTCGGCAGTGTAATTTAAAGTTCCTGAGATCGCTCTTCTAGCAGATAGCTCGGACCATTTAACCGGATCGAGAGTCGCTGATTAGACAGAAATCGATGCTCGTGTAAGTAAGGTGTCATCAGTAATTTGGTGCCAAGCCAACTACTCCAGATTTTTCAATGATACACATCTGTATCTATCCTTGAAATATGTCAGAGGTTTATAACAATGTCTTTTGCTCGAAGACGATGCAAAGGGGAGCATCAGCCGGTTTGACATGTCCTCGAAATCTTTTAATAGCCGCCAAAAATTAGTCTTCGATTCTTTTTTCCTTCTCGGAAAAATTTTATCTTATTAAAAAGCCAACATAAATTCAATTTCAATCTCGATATATATATATATATATATATATATTATATATTATACGTATGGATCAATAATTTTAATCACTCTAATTAGTTCTGTTATTTTTAGAGATATAAAAACATAAAAATTGTGCACGTACAGTATCAAAGGAACCCTATGTTATATCTCTAATGGTTTATCTTCCTGAATGAAAGGTCGTGAAATTTTCAAGCTCACTTCTGCTCTTTTTTTTAAATAACTCGCTTTATTTGTTTTTTTTTCCTTTCCCAGCAGAATAACCTTTGGACAATAAATAAATTCGTCGTGTATTTTTAAACTAAAAGAGCCAATGCAGAAATCAATCTTCTTAAATTAAATTAAATATCTACGGAAACTAAATAAATTAAACAATTAGGTAATATTAGGACTGTAAATAAAAATTAACTATATAAATATAAATATAAATATAAATAAAATAAATCGTGTTGCTGCGATAACAAACGTAAATGTTGTCGGAAACATTTACAATCGGTTTTAACCGGCTCAGCATCTTTAACGTTAAATATCATAAAGAATATGTGTTAAGTGGTTACAATTTAGTGGCTCTCGTCACGATCTTGCAATTTTCGGCTCATCGAACGGTTGAAAATGCACGGCAGATAGTGGCCATTCGAAAGTTGTGCGGGATAATAGATCAGTGGAGAGTCGACACGCTCCACTGGAATCACGAGAGGAAATCATTAAACTCTCGCGAAGGTCTATTCAATCTTCGAACCAAAGACGCATTGGCACAGAAGAAAATATGCGATCTATCGATCTGACGGCTCGAATTTAATCAAACCGGCGAGAAAAGCGTTCGCAGACGACCCCCTTTTTTTTCTATCCTTTCTTTTCTTTTCTTTTTTCTTCTTCTTCCTTTCCTTCTTCTTTTTTTCTTTTTTCACCTCGCACAGACAATCGTTGTCGTTATCGCGAACGAAAGCAGAAACTCCAGGACCAGAATGAAGTAAACAGCCTTCTTTTTTTCACAGTCGAAAAAGCTGAAACTGGGGGTGGCGAGCGCCGATAGAGATCGGGAAGCAGAAAAGTACACAGATTTACAGAGACCAGGGGTCGCTTGATAGGGGGATGAATCTTCCGCTTGGATGCGGCCGAGTTTCGATCAAGGCCAACTTTGCCATTCGTTTGTTACCCTTCACCTCTTCTGTATCTATCTGTCTTCCCGTTCCCTCGTGTTTCTTTTCATCTCACCCTTCCTTGTCCCTCTATTTTTATTCTCATCTTTTATTCGCCCCCTTTTTTTTTGTGAAACTCCGCGCTTTTTTCATTACTCTCGCTGTTATCGCTGCCCCTCCGTTCAGTCTGATTATCCCTATCTCTTTTTCCTTTCTCTTGTTTTCCCTTATGAATTGCATCGCACATGCTTGCGAGAGTATGTTCTGTCGCCGAGAAGATGCACGAGCGAATGTGGTGAGAAACCGGGAATATTTTGTGTTCACATAAACATAAAAGATATCTGCACTTATTTTTATTTTTTAACGAACTGCCTTTTCTTTTTATTCCGCGTTCTGTTTTTATACCTTCTTATAGTTTCTTTTAGTCGGATGAATCTTTATTGTTGAATCACGCGAATTTCATTGTATTCTAAAATTTAAAAAATGGACAAAGTACCAAACTCTTTTTTTTTTTGTAATTACTGTATATTATTTTATCTATTAATGTATCGTAACGTGTCTTTAACCAACTGGCTAATTAACGGTTCGATATGAATGAAAAATGGCGTAGAATTTTCAGATTACAACAGTTTGGAAAGTTAATCGGCCAAGTATTTAAGTTAGCTTACACCGCAAAGTTGGGAAATTTAAGATCGTGAAGTTGAGATCGCGGCGTTGAGACGTAAAGTTCGCAGTCGAGGGTCTAAATTCTCGAAGTCTACGGGTCAGAGTTTCAGACTCTAGTTTATTAGGAATCCGGTCTTCCAAGTCATCTCACGACTTTGCGACGGTAGAGTACAGGAGATCTTTAAAGAAAAATGTTACTTCTTACTGTGTCATATTCATAATGTAATTGTATATTTGATACCTGGAGGAACATTTCCTTTTCGAGGTTTCAGTCGAGAGATACGGGTATAATGTATTATAGTGTAATACATGGAAGTATCCAACCATCAATGTTTCCTTCTTCTTCGTCGTTTTGCGGGAAACGTAACAGAAGGTGCAAAGAGGGACTTTTATTCTCGTAGTCGACAGGCGAGGAACATTCTCGAGAAATAATTTAACATCTGACATCTGTTCAACATCCAGGAAGTAATTCAACATAAATATTCTTAAAATTCCAATTTCTATAGATAATATTCCTAGAATTTCAATTTCTACTATTATACTGTTTTATTACTGATACAGTTTGTACAAAATAAAATTTCTAATTATTATGTACACATGGTGTCTCATTTTCTTTCTTTTCTTTTTCTGAGAAGCTTGTCCTCTCACTGTGAAACAGTGGTTAATAATGTTATCTTCTTGAATCAAACGAAACGTCATGTGTATGAAATATGAAGTGTATGAGAGATGAGGATCTAGATGGAGGATGTAGGAAATCACTGTCTGTTTGTAAGGTTACCTTCCCCGAGAATGTAAAGAAATTTTATTTTTATACTATTTTCACAATGAATACATGAATGTAGTATACAAACGAAAGTATTCGAACGATCAATACGTAGAACGAATTATGTTGTATAAAAACAAGACTAGTACAATCATGACAATTGAGTACTAAACACTATGATGTAGTAAAATTTTAGAATGTTTTATATGAGACAGACATGACATACACATATATATATATTTATAAAAGTCTGCACGTTTCGTGAAAAAGAAACTATATATCTACGTATCACTTGTATTTTCTTCAACAATACGTTTCGACAATCACAAATTATTTTTTTTTTAACGAAATGAATCGTTTTTCATATATTTATTTCATACAGAAACACAGATTAAAGTTACTCTCGCAATCACGATTTATCACGATTTACGATAGAATTTTGAAAACCATTATCTCCGCGGTATTAATTCATTTGTAAATTCCATCTGTGTATATATAGGATAATCACACCGTTACAAATCACATCCAACAGTTTGCCGATAAATTTCGTTTGCTATTCAATTCAATTACAATGTTGGTGACGATGCCGTTTTGGTCCTATTAACGAATCTCGGTTTGGTTTCTGCTGTATCGATTATTTCTGCGTGTTAGATAAACACATGGTAGCCATCGTGGCCTCTGGACGTGTAAACACGATTCACCTTTCACGGTTGATCAGCTTGATTACTACGTTTTCCATCGGAAGTCAGCGAAGAATTACGGGCCCCGGTTTAATTAACGGATACGACGACGACGACGACGACGACGCATTAATTATCGCGACGACAACGCTCGTGAAGTGAGGACGAAACTTTCTTCTTCAACGTTCGACATTAAAATGACGCGCGAGAAACAGGCTATGAAGCAGAATTTATTTTCAATATTTCGTTTGAAGCAGAGATTTAATACTTTTGAATAGATACAGAGTGAAATAGTAAATTTAACGTTACTAATTAATGTAAAAATTCTTAATGATACCTATCACGTTCGAGAAAATTTCAAACGTATTCTACGTTCTTTTACGTATATAAAGTAAATTCACACAATTTAGTTTTCTAGGAAATTTGATGAATTAAATTTTGCAGGTTCGACATTTTTATATGATTAAATCGAATCGACAGTAAAATTTATAACGTTCAATCAACTTTTACATTGTTCTAGGTAGTTGCATTTTTTCTTCCAAATCTTAAATTACAATTTCTCACGGTCTTTACACGTGTTGGATTGTCATTTCTAATAGATTGTAATTCCTAATAAATAGACGATAAATGTTTGTGCAAATTTTTCTAGGATACTACAATTAAAGAAATAGAAATAATTCTCAAACAGAAATTTGTTTCTCTCTTGAATTTTCTAACAGATATTTTATTTTAAATATTCTGTATATTTTTATACATTTCAATTTACCGTGGATACATTCGCTATGAGTATTCTCTAAAAATATACATTACAACGCTCACGTCCAGACAGAAATTATTTGCACAACAATTTTAACTTTATTTACTAAATTTAGTAAAGCTTACCATTTTGTTACTCTATTCTGTACATTTCTGTCTCAGTTCGTTACGCATTTACGAGAAATATAACGATACGAGCACAACGATTACGAAACATCTGAAAAACGAATTACTCGCTATAATTATTTACGGCGGATGAAATATATTTTTCTTTAGATCAAATTTGTAAATGCATAAAATTGCAGAATGATCCGCAATTTGTGCTTCGTCGATCAATGCCGATCGATGGCATCGACAGTGCTGCAAACCCAAATTAAGCTGATGTTAGAATTCGTCGACGAACCATTCGGTGTTAGAACTCATTTCAATTGTAACAGCCCCCCCCCCCTTTTTTTTTTTACTTTAATAGGAGCTGCGAGGCGTGGGCGGGGAAGAAAGCTCGGTCTCTATTGGCATGAAAGGTCTGATATTCGACCTTCTCGTATTTGTTCCCGTTCTATACTCGCGATACCAGTCGATCGATATATTCGGTGGACCGAGATTCGTTACCGAATTCTCGCTCGCAGGTGTCTCTTCTCGAGCGAGCAACTTTAAAGGGAGTTCGATATGAGAACGGCTGAAGGTCAAGACAGGATTAAGGCAGAGAAGAAAGTTGAAAGTGAATCGGGCGAGATCATTTCTACGGGTTTCGTGATGTGTTCTCTGGTCTTGGCAATTTTTCGTAGAGAGTAGAGACGTCTAGAATAAGCTGCAAGTGCTCGAAAGTACTAGAAAACATTGAAATCTTTCTTTTCGTGTTCGTCGACTTAATCGAGATTGCCAGTTTCATTTTTCCATTGTACTTCAAGCAACATTACGTAGAAAGTAGACGTCTAGAATAAACTGCAAGTGCTCGAAAGTATTAAAAAACATTGAAATCTTTCTTTTCGTGTTCGTGGACTTAATCGAGATTGCCAGTTTCATTTTTTCCATTGTACTTCAAGCAACATTATTATTTTAATGCTTGTTTGAATGCTATTCGAATGTATGCGTTTGATCGACAACTTCTTGCCACGGTTGTGTTTGTTCGTGAAGGAACGAAGGTTTAATTGCAATGTTAGAGAGAGAGAGAGTCTCAGCTTGTAAAAATAATTATAATATTCTTAACAGCGAGGGAATTTCTTTTTTTCCCTTTCAATCTTGTTTGTATTTACAAGGGATACTTTTATATTTATAATTAGACGTTTCGTATTTTTATTTCTTCACTGTTATTTATGGGAATTCTTACTTCCCTTTATGTCGTATAGATATTCGTTTCGCTTTCCATTCTTTTGTTCTCTATTTCGCCTGAAATTCGAAATTTTTTATTTTAGATTATCAATTTTTTAAGCTTACAATTCTTTACGTTAGTTCCGCGATGTTCCGTTACAAGAAATTAAGTGTTACGCAAATTGAATATTTTTTAATATGAAATTAGGATACAATTCTTGCATATCGTTCGATGAATTATAACGTACAACTTTATTCGCTGTAACAACATAGTACAATCGTTCAATTAGAAATCGTAATTACTGTTACTGCGCACTGATCGCTATTATCTCGCAAGTAATTACGTTTTAAATAAACGTTTCACCTTCACTCGTAACATTTAACTTATTTATCACGTAGGATCGAAATTTTTTTGCTAGTAAAACGAAAACTCTGTGGGAGCCACATGTCGCGATTGTGACGTCAATGTTTCGTCATAAAGGGTCTTGGGTACGTGGGTAGTAAATTCTTGCCGTGCCATCCGCTGTAACAGTTCCTCCTGGAAAATTCAGTCTGATTCATGACTTTGCATTCGCGTGGTTAGTACGTACTAACACACATCTACACTTAATGGTCTCGCTAAAGGATAATAAAACAGAAACTCTTCGTGGATGACGGGAAAATCAATATGAAGACGCATAGGTTTTTTTATTCTTTACAGGCTAGTATCGTTTTAAACTTTTAGAACTTGATTATTAGAAAATTCGATCTTGCGATTGAACGCGTATCTTTTTTCATCCTCAGAATCATAATTTTCAGAATATCGTTATCTTTAAGTTTTCAGAAAATTTTGTCAATCACATCTTTGGACCTAATAATAGGGTTCTTTCCACTTTTTTGGCTACTTTACAATGAAATCCATATGGTCGTATATCTTTTCTCTGAAGATATTTGGAATTATTAAGTCAGCAGAGACGAAAATAGAGCAGAGACGGAAATCCAAAATTCTGGGTCGTAGAATTCCTCCCCGAGATTGCGAAAGTTCTAAATTATATGAAGTTGGAGATTTTTCAGAAATGTTCTTCAAGATTCCTAGGATTTTCTAAGACCCGTGAAATCCATTGAATTGTTAATACTTGTTCGATCCTAAGAGGCTCGAAATGTTTCTGAGGAACTCTACGAAACTCTCCTTGTTAATTCAAACATTCCCTTGTATTTTTGTATTATTCTCCTCGAAATTTAAGGCTGTAGGTGTAAAATGAACTATTGTCGAACCTCGCCGCCCCGATCGAAGAAAGTTAAATTGTACTTCGCAAGTGTACAGTCACCCTCGACAAGAATCGATGAACTCGAAAGTAGACTGAATCGTGTCCCTCGCGCGCTGTATTAACTTTAAGGGAGGTAGCCAGTGCGAGAGATATAGGTTTCACGAATCGAGGGTCACCTGAATATGAGTTGGTAAGTCGAAAAAGGTTGAAATCTTATCCGTCATGTTCCCTCAAGTATCAATAAGCTTGAAGAAGTTCAGATTGTATCCCTCATGTCTGAAATGCTTCTTAAGACCCGAAGAATCAGCGAGTTATATAAAATTGTTATATAGAAAACGTATCTTTGGAGTTTTGTTGTTATATCCTTGTAATATCTTTCGGTTCGAAGAAGGTGAACACACAGGGTTTAAATCGTTTTTTTTTTTTGTTCTAATCACTTATTTTATACACTATGAATTATTATTGTTCAAAGTGATGCATGTATTTTTCTCTTCTCTCCTTTCTTGGAATTAGGTAGATTTTAAGTAATTGTCTTTGTAACAACTTTCAATAATCATCAATGCGAAATTTCGATTTTTCTTAGATATTTTATCGACAACAAGTCGCACATTGCTAGAAGCATGTATAATTTTTGAAATTTATCGGGCTAACGTGGTAGAAATCTTACGCGTTCTATATAAATCACGTGGAATACCAGCGTTTTCTAGCAATGTAAAATATCGTATAGATATTCTATTTTTTTTTTAAATTTTCTATATTAAGGGATACGCGTAGGCAGCGATTGCCAGTCGAGCAGCCACGTGTAATAAAATTGCAAAACGTTCGTTTTAAAACTAAAGCACGATATCTACGGTTAAAGAAAGTTCTTGGAAGTCTAATTTTGCCATTATCGACTTTCTTGCAACTTTGCTTTCCTCATCTATTTGTACTCAATTAATCGTGATACAAACACATTCTCGACGACGAAACATTTCCTATCTGTTTTAATTATTTATCCTACTACATTTCTATCGGTATTTTGGCAGCTTGCGCGACTTTTCCAAGAATTTTCCATTTCCATTTCATTTCCAAGGGAATTTAAGCGATATTTTTGTCGATTTTTCCATCGGTAATGGAATATTATTCTATTCGATTCTCCGATACACCGATTGTCCAAATGTCGCCAATGCTATTCTCCATTATCGCATCGTAAATGAAAGAACGCCGACCTGTGTGACGTATGACGTCGGATGACATAGACGATGCGAAACAATGCAACCCCCGTCACAATGCCATTGCAAGAACCTGGAGTCTTGGTACTGTTCATCCCCCAATTTAACACTTTGCGTGACTGTTCGCATTCACGTCGAGCGGATAACCGGCGAGTGTTATCTAGGCCATGTAAATTACTTTCGGTAATTTGACGGTGCTCGAATAATTTTCCATACCGGAGCCGGAATCGATCGCCTAATCAGACCTGAAATCTGTTACTTCGGGATCGGAATTTCAGGCGCAAGATTTCGGGTCGATAAATAGTTGCCTGTTATGAATTGTTGCCGGCACAATGATCCAGAAGTATAATTCCAGAAATAATGATAATGTCTTTTAAGTCGTATCGCGTGAAATTTTATTGTACGCTTTCCTTTTGCCTCGGGTTTGTTGGAAAAAATCGACGTTGTTACGTGGAGGCTTACGTCTTTTGTATTGTGGGATGTTGCGAGAGACCCAACGGGGAGGGAAATATGTTGTTAGAGGGGACAAGTGAACAGCTGAAAGAGTTAAATAATTATCTGCAGTTACTGTTTATAAGTTCGCAGTGTGTTAGGATTTCAAATGGAATAATGACTTTCCCGAGTAGATAAATGTCTTATTTATAAAATATTATTCTTATATTAATATTATCGCGAATTTCGTGAATTTCTCATTTAGAAAATATGTGCATCGACCATAATGTTTGTGATACAAATAACAAATAATATTAAATAATATATTATAATAGAAAAAACAATTAATTTACAAATTCGATACATCAAGATCTTACGCATTTTTACGGTTATTTGATATTATTAAATAGAAAGGAACATTCTCAAATGTGAAATAAAAGTTACAAAAATTGCGAAATCTTAGCAGAGCAAAAGAGAAAGCTGAAAAAAAAATTGAAGATTCAAAAATCTACGACACGCGAAGCTACAACAACAAACTGACCGCGACTTTGAGATCTTCTCACGTTGAACAAATATTTGTCTAATCCATCAATATCACATCGTTCTAGATTTACTCCTTTCATGTGTCACGGCGAAGCATCGTTCGAGTGAAACACGTGTCACGTCAAAGCATCGTAACGCGTATTCGCTGCGAGTCAAACATCGATATATGATGACATCGATGCAATGGCTTTGCACGAAGCGTTGCACCCTTTTTTCTAGCCTCGGAGACTCTCGAGAGTACAGCAGATTTTTCGTCTTTGCGCCTGCGATGACGGCGATACTTCCATGACGCGTGCACCGCGTTGAAGAAAGAGAAAAAGATGAGTCGAAGGCGGGAAGGGAAAAAGACAGAGAACGTGATCGATGGCCAGATAGATAGGTCGCCACAGACGCGAAAATGTGAAAAGAAAGCACAGGAACCAACGCGAAGAGAAAATATGAAAAAGCGGTCGCGTGCGTATGAAGGGTGACATAAGAAATGTCAAAAATAGGACAATGATTTCTTTTATTTTTTTTTATCTCTTAATAACGGAGTGGCAAAGGACTTTTAATTGTTATACTCGTTTTTTGTCTTGGTTTTACGTAAAAATTGTGAAAGAATTTTTAATTTCTTAGATGGTGGTACCGGAATTTTCAGGTGTTATTCGTACTTTTGAAAAATATCTTTGCCATAGCATACATGTAATATGCAATTTTCTGAAGTTACAGAAAAAGACTGGTGCGAAAATAATTCAATCCTGGAATTTTCGTATTTCAATCTTGCTCTCATATAAAAAGCTGAATAAAAGATTTTTAATATTTTAGAAAATAGTCTTTGGCATGAAGATTCTCATTGAGAAGAGAGTTTATTATGTATGTTTGAAAAAAGTTACTAATTATTCGAACCTTGCTCGCAAGGTTTTCATGCGAATGATATGTATATTTTTATTCAGTTTTTTTATTCAACAAGAGAAATCGTGCGCAGAATGAAGTTCAGCACCGACCAAGGCTAGTTCTTGCTTTCATCGCTAAATATTAGCATTGTACTTGCATAGAAAAATAAATAATACCTACAGCGTGTGCTATGTTCCGAGATCGCATTGTTTATCTAATTTTTCTTCGATTCGAAGAATATTCCAAGCGTAAAAGCTTCTCATTTCTTAGATAATTAAATAACTTCGTCTCATCGAGTCTCAATTTCCAAAAATATTAATATTATTACGCGATCCTTAGACCTAGACGACAACTAAATTTTCTTAATGAATTTCAAAGAGATGAATTTCCCTCTTATATTAAACTTTATTTACATAACAAACTTTTGAAGAATATATAACGACTTTTGAAGAATTTGAATTTTTGTCAATTTTTTGCCAAGTTGTGAGACAGAAAGTAAAAAATAATCGCAGATGATTGAACGATCACGAAAACCGTAGAATAATCGCGTCAGATTATTCGACACGTGGAAATCATTTGGAAAAGAGATGCAAAGTTTTTACGGCCAAGACCTCGTTTTCAAGGAAATCGAGTTTGAAAATTCGTCAAGTACACGCGTACTTACTGCTGCTAGAGGGAAACTCCCGATGGAACACGTTCGGCGCGGTTATCGACGAGGAGTCGACGACACCTATTTCAAACTCGATTTTCTCGAAAACAAGGCCACCCGTGTACTCGATAAAAATTTTCAAATTTGATTCTTGGCTCGAAAACGAGACCCCGAACTGGAAAGAAATCTTCGATTCTTTTATTCGATTTATTTGGATTCATTTCTCCCCCGTGCAACTGTACTTTGCATCTCCCATTCGAGAGAAACATAAAATAAGGAAATCTTACGTGGATTCGCAATAGAATTTATCGACAAAGATCTATGAAGAAGAATTGTACATGAAAGGAAGAATTAGCACCATCTCGATTATTATATCAAAATGAAAAGGATATTCTTCAATAAATAAACAACAATAGAAATAACATTTCGAAAACATTCAATAACATTCTCCGAAAATTAAGTATTATGATCCGATAGACGGGTGTCTCACGTGTCGGTGAACGTATTTTAACGCAGACGGTGGAAAAACGAAAGAACGAGAGTCCGAGAAAACATGGAGAAATATCTCTATTGAGAAAACGATGCATCGAGCAATTACTAATCCCGAGCTCGGCAACCCGACGGTTTGGAAGAAACGAGAAAGACACGAGTAGTGGTTCCTGCTGTCTAAATCGAAAGAGCAAATACCGCCAATTACATCGGCAGGAGCAAGTTCGTCATCGTGCACGTGTACCGCGGAGAATCAACTGTATATACGGCGGCGAAAAAAGGAAAAAATATGAACGACAGAGAAAGAAAGAAAGAAAGAAAGAAAGAGAGACAAGGGAGAGAAGAAAGAAAGAAACGAACAAAAAATAAAAAAGAAAAGAAAAGAAGAAAAGAGAAAAAAAAAGCACAAAGAGACAGTGGCGACGCAAGGTCGAGTAGCATTCCGAAAGTTAAAGAGTTTCGCTGTAAACGATAGCTACGCGGAAGGTGGGCACCCCCGGAGAGGTGGAGAGTAGGTGGTAAAGTGGCCGAGGAGAGAGAGAGAGAGAGAGAGAGAGAGAGAGAGTGTGTGTGTGTGTGTGTGTGTGTGTGTGTGTGTGTGCAAGGTTTAGGGTAGGACGTAGCTCGCAGGAGCAGTAATATCGATCGATCCGTCGAGTTCGAGGCTCGACAGGGTCGACTGGGGGTGCTGCAAGTAGAAAAGCTCTCCATAAGCAGGCAGGCAGGCTGGCTGGCTGGCTGGCTGCCCGGGCACGGACCGTTTCCACTGTCTGTCTGTCCGTCCGTCTCGTCTCGTCTCGTCTCGTCTCATTTCGCCTCGTCTCGTCTCGTCTCGCCTCGCCTCGCCTCGCCTCGTCTCGTCTCGTCACGTCACGTTTCGTCTCGCCTCGCCTCGCCTCGCCTCGCCTCGCCTTGCCTCGCCTCGCCTCGCCTTGTCTCGTCTCGCCGCGTCTAGTCTCGTCTCGTCTCGTCTCTTTGCCTCTTCGCTCTTCTTCTTGCATCTTCGATTTTATTACACACGTACGTACGCACATGATCTTGTTGTCGGTCTCTGGTATATCATGCTTTCGACACACCATGTAAATAGCATAATAACGTACATCCGGTGTGGCTTGAAGTAAGAAGGAAGAACACGCGAGACAGAGTTTCGCTAGAAGTTTTTGCTGAACGTTTGCTTCGAATCGGTTCTTTTTTAGTTTGATTGTGCGATTGCCTCGTGCCCGTGCGGTGGGCGTAAGCGCGGTACGGTTCATAGCTGTGACCTTGGGAAGCAGTGACAGTGCGTGTCTCTGACCTTGGCACGGGGGTTCGCCAAGTTCTCCGATGGCAGCGCGAGCACCGCTGCCAGCCGCGACGACAGCTGATCGACCACCGGCCAAGTGGAGTTCCAACGGAGGATGTTCATCGACCGGATTGCCTTACCGAGCATAATCAGGTGCGCGAGAAGCCTGTTTCGATTCGGCTGATTCTTGTCCGGGATCAAAACCGTTCGTGCCACTCGGTGAACGACACTCGTCCCGTGATTACGTAATGATTACGGACCGATTCTCGCCGGTTAGAACAGCCGCTGGAAATAAAATTTGGCCTGTTTTTCTTTCTTTTTTTTTTTCTCAAAAGAAATAATCGCCTCGTTCCGTGAAAATTCGATGGTTCTCGTTTGTGTGCGGAATAATTCTAGTCTAGACGATCGTCTCGGCGGTCTGAAAATTATTCGCGTGAATGTTCGTCGTTGCCGGGTGAGTTCGTGAAATTTCCAACGACCTGTTTGTTTGGAACGATGCCACGATTCCACGCGACGACGTTCACGTATATAAATTCGATTTCAGTTGGATATCGGTATTCCGATCGCGGTGATATGCGATTACGCGAAAGCTTCGCGTGCAGTTCGGTGTAGGGCTCCACTGACACAGATTTCGTGAAGGTAGAATGCCACTATCGAGTTTACGTAAGACCGTGAGCAAAGCTGCGTGTATAGCGTAGTTGGTGAACAGCCACCATGGCCAGCCGGGTGACATTTAAGCGTGGCTGTAGTGACGTCGTGCATTAAACGAGCTCGAGTTATATCGTTCTATCCCAATTGCTGACGATGCAAGGATATAAGGATCTGTCACGTCTTTGGTAAACAAGTAATAATTCTTACCGAACCGTACCATGGGACATTTTTCCTTGAATTAATCACCTTCTCTTCTTATTAGATTCAATTAGAAATAATCGCCATTTAACCAGACTAATTTCGTACATTCTTGGAATTTCGTTACGTTAAATAATATTTCTCGTCATTGAACATTATCGAAACAATACACGATAATTCTGTTTATTAATTAAACTAAGCATACACGGAATTTCAAGTTGCGAAAATAGATCTCAAATTGTTGCAACAAGGAGGCTATCCACAAAAAAAGAAAGCAATTAAGAGTCAGACACTATTTCAAACATGCTGTCAACCAATTTTTGTGTTAATGAATTTTTGCCTCAACTCCTTTTTACATTAAGCGATAGATCACATCTTTCTTAAAGATGGAGGTTTTTTCTTTTTCTTCCCGTTGCAAATTCTTCGATTAATTAATGGAATATCGTTCTTAGCTCCGATAGAATTCCAACGAAACGCTTTAAAAGTTAAATGCGTAAAATTCTTCAAAAACACAATTACAAAACTGTTTCGATGGATACGTCGATGAGAAACGAGCAGGGAAGCGAAATTTCGCGCAGCGAGGGCGCCCTCGAGTCGCACCCCACTGGAGAGGTTAAAGACGAAAGTCTGCCACGGACAAGGTCAACAGCTGACGGTTAACATTAACCATTTCCCGTATGCTCCTTTAGAGGATCATAACTGCGATCTAATCTCTCTCGTCATCGTAACATCCCCTCTAACATTCTATTTTCCCCTATCTGTTTTGTTGCCTCTTCTCGTGAGTTTCAAGATCGAGATTTTTATCTGAATCTTTAGATGAATCATAATCGAGGTGGTGTTCTCAACGATTCATTCGACTCACGTTATATTTTTATCTTTTTTTCTAATGCGTTCGCGCAAATGAAGTTTGACGCGATGGAAATTGACCTTAGTGGAATATTCCAAGTTGCTTGAAGGGACGCGTACGCGTTGTTTTCGCGGGAGAAATTGCATCTTGTTGTAGCGATTTATAGCACCCCTCCTTTAGAATGATATCGTAAAATAGATTATGGAAATGGGGTTGTTAGGGTAATCGATGTATGGACGAATTTCAGGGGGTTGGTAGGATTGTTCGTAAATACTGTGCATTGTTTGACAATGGATTTAAGATGCTTATGAATAATTTGGAGATTCAGACACGTTTCTATCATACGACAATTTGAAACAATTCGTATGTACAATACGAATAATATGAGTTGGGTTGTAATCGTAAGTTTTATCACGAGATAATTAATTGGAGTGTGGATTCAAGATGTCGGTAGGTTGTTATAATTTGTAAATTGTATATTTATATTAGTATGTCAACAATAATATAAGTGGGGCGTTTTATCACTCAAATTAATTTGAGAATGGATTCAAGATGTCGGTAGGTTATAATTTGTGATAAAAAATTGTACGTTTTATTATAATAATTAATTGATTCAATTGATCAAATAATTTAGATGTAAATTTAAAATTCCAACGAATAGCTCGATAATAATTCAGGTACGTTTCTAACGCACAAATAACAAAATTACGAAATGATTAATTGATTTAAATTCATTCATATAATTTAGAAGTAGACTTAAGATTCTAACGAATAGCTCGAAAATTCAGTTACGATTAACGAAAACAATTAATATATCGTGTAGTGTCGTGTAACGTCATGAAATAACTAATTGATTAAAATAATCAATGACGTAAGAACGAATTTAAAGTGACTAAATACCGCGCTCAGACCCGTTTTTATTCTACAAACCGATATAAAACAATTTTCATATCCTAATACATATTACGAAATGATCGATTAATTTAAATAGTCGAACAATTTAAGAGAACATGGTCGAAACGATTCCGAAACGAGGAAATTACTCTCTGATCTCAATATGAAGTCGCATCGATGGAATATCAATGTTCGAACGTGCGAATTTTCCCTAATTATTTCAATTCGCGCGATATACGTTCGATACATTCGAAACAACTAACCGACTTACGATCAGACGAGATCGCGTTTTGCAATCGTATTTTCATAAACGTTGATATATACATATATATATATATATATATATATATATATATATACATATATATATATATATATATATATATATATATATATATCTGTCTCAGTTAGAAACGAAGGTCTGCCGAGTAATTTCACGCATTCAGTGAAACTCACACACTCGATCCTCTCCCCTCCCCACCGTTATTTAAGTCGAGTAATCGTATTCTCGCGAGTATCCTCGAAATTAACGATTCCCACGATAGTGGCAACCGGGCGAAGGTTGCGCGCCGCGAAGAATATTACCGCGTTATTTATCGCGGTATGAAAGGATATTTCCGCGGTATTGAAGCCATCGTTGGTTCGAGTTCCGCAATTAAGCGGCGAGAAAAGGGAATGATGGAAATAGGGGGATGGGCGGGGTAGAAATACGGCGTGACCCGGACTGTCAGCTACAAAGCGGGCAACATTGGAAGGAGTAACCATTATTATTGCGTGGCCGTGTATCTGGTGTGAATTTGATAACAGCAATTAGAACGTGAATAGTTATTGTTCGGCCGCGTTGATTTTTTTTTTCTTTTTTCTTTTACCTCCCCCCTCCCGACTTGTTTCCTTTTCCACTTACGATCGTCCCGCTCGACACGAACTTTTCGCTGAATGCGAAAATTTCGCGTGAAAGGGCGGAGAGAGAAGTTGCAAACGCTTGTTCAGAGAGAGAGAGAGAGGCTGAAACGACGTTAACGAGTTTGGAAATTTCTCGGAAGACGGGGAACAATTTGTTGTTTCGAAACCAGGTGACGATGATAACAACGTATATACACGCGTTGCCGTTCTGTTGTTTCAGACTTTAGAGAGATAAACCGACGAGGAGTCACGGAGAATGAACATCGTTGGGAGAAATCCGCGTGGAAAAATCGAAGAAACGGAAGCCAGAGAGGCTTGCCGCTTGGACGAGGCTATACATTAACGATGGACAACTGCGAATCAGGAACATCAGACGCGCCAGCACGAGTTGTTAGACGTTCGCAGAGCATGAAGAGAAGAAGATTCGCCTGACTTCGTAGACACGTTCGGTGCCAGTTTGGAGAATGGAGGAGTCCTCACCAAGGATTCGTTCCTATCTGGAATGCTGGGACGTGAGTATAAGATTCTTCGCATCGTAATTGAATTAAATGATCGTACAACTGAAAATAGAAACATCATACATTTGAATAATCGAACCAATTACTAATTAAATTGAAAGATAAGATTTCTTTCAATATTTTATCATTTCTCTTGAATCTTCCACAAGTAATTTCCCGTTGATAATCATAAAATAATATAGCCCTGCATCGACTCAATTAAAATAATCAAAATAAGATTTCTTTCAATATTTTATCATTCCTCTTGAATGGTTCGCGTAATTTCTCTGATCGACTGAGCCTCAAATTCTATGCTGAATCAGTTCAGTTAAAATAATTACACAGAACACAGAAACCAACCAGAACTCAATCAAGTGCCGAAGAGTCGATTAATTCAATTAAAATAATCAAAATTAAATTTGATTCGATATTTTGTCAATCGCGGTAACCGTTCTTTCTTTCTTTTTCTTCTTTTTTTTCCTTTTTGTCTTTTCTCTCTTTCGTCTATTAAATACGAGCGAAGGCTAAACGACGATCAAGAATCGCGAAACAGGGGAGGAAAGAAGGAAAAACGGCGATCCGGAGCTCACCAAGAAAGAATCCAATTGTCAGGATTTGAGATTTCCGATTTAAACTCCGGATTATGGAAATTACGCGCGTGCTAGGAAAGCACGAAGCATTTCCGCTCCGAATAATCGTTTCAGGATGCAAGCGGTTCTTTGAGCCAACCCTCCTCGCGCTACGCGACACTCATACAACCCCACGAACACCATTGTTCCTTGGCTCTTCGCTGGTCTCGCTTTAAAATTGCATCGTTTCGCAGACTTCGAAGTTTACCATTGAATTCCCTTTCCGTGTTTGTTTCGAGGATCCGGGTGTTGTTTCGTCCTCATTATCAACGCCGTCTAGCTTACGGAATATTTTCTTTCTTTCACGCAGGATAAAAGGCAGGGCATTTCAATCATTCGTTTTCTACACAGTTTCTTTTTTCTTTACCAAATCAAAATATTAACGATTAATTGTAAATGTTAAAATATTAATAATTTTGTTGTACGAGACAGGGACTATCGTCTGTTTCGAAATGATCACGTTTTGTAATTTATAGTTTCATATTTTCATTTTTACGATCTTGTAATTTCATCCTTCTTTTTTCATTCTGCACGGATAGGGAAGAAATTGTTTTAATTTTTTACTTTCTGGATTCGCGAAACTGTTTATTTTCTGTAATTTCTTCGACAATTTCCTCGATAATTTCTTTCTAATGGCAGTTTTTATAATATAAATTTTATAATATGTTCTTTGACAGAGTATTTTATGTTAATACTGGAACAAGGTTGTTGGTAGTTTCACATTAATAACGAATATACGCGCTCTTGCCATTAATTATTGTATTCTTAGTAACTAGTAGTAATTAAACTAGCGTCTTTCGTTATTGTGTGTGTGTGTGTGTGTGTGTATCGTGGAGAGCTATTAGTCATTAGAAGTCAGCTTTCTCGAGTCTGAGTTTCAAGTAAAAAAATTCCAAAGTTCTTCATGACGACGATGTTAATTAATCTCTGGAGAGTAACTTGTGCCTCGTCCAATATACTGGCTAAACATTTCCATACAAAGCCTCATGTTCCATGAAATTTAGTTAAATAAAAAAATTAGTAACCGAGGATGATTCTAAAAAAGAAAAAAAAAATGGTATTTGTCATTTACGAGATCAGCTAGCGACCCGATGTCTACGATTAGAAAAATGTCATACAAACCGGCGGCGCGCACACGCGCAACATTAAATTCGAATTAATTGCAAAATTAGCAATCGATCCAATACAATCTGCGATTTAAAGAATACCAAATTTATTACCAGCCGCACCTACACGTAACATTAAATTCGAATCAATTGCCAATCTACCAGAACCAATCTAGTTACAATTAGAAAAGTAATTTCAAACACACGTCAGTAGCAAATGTACACACGTATACAACACGTACTCAACACACAGCAGGCTAACTCATTTCCATCTATAAACTACATCGCCTAACTTCCACCCATAAAAGCGGATGGAACACCCGCGAAACTAGTTCGATCGTAACACACGTCCGAACACAACAAACGAGGAAATATTCGGCAGCCATTGGATCGTATCCATCGAAGCGCAAAACGCGAGGAGGAATTCGGTCGCGACGATGATTCGTCGAGCCGCTACACCGACGCTTGACATTTCGTCGCATCGTTCAAGATTTTCCGGATTTTCATTCGAATCTCGGAAAGGGGAGGGGGGGGGGAAGAGAGGAGAAATATCGAGCTGATGTTCTTGAAAGAGGACGCGGCTCGAGGGGAAATCGATTGCCACAGCCGCCGCCGCCTCTAAGAGAAGCTAGAAATCCATCTCGAAAATGAAATTTCCTTGAATGAGTTTCTCCTCCGAGTTTCAATCGATTCCAAATGCGAAAACCAAATGTCCCTCCGAGCGGCAAGGCAAACATTTTAACGAGCCGCGAGTCGGGCCAAGAATTCAAGTCGCGAGACATCGTCATCGTAACCTGGGGGAAACGACTTTAATGCGAACGCCGATTAACACAGTTGGAGCCGAACGAGCCTTTGTTCGACGCGGAATCTTCCAACGAAAAACGATCTCCTTTTCGAGCTAATTGTAACCCCTCGCCTAATGGATTGTAAGTGAGAGGGATTAATTAACGAGAGAGGAGAGGATTGAATATAAATCTTTCAACGCGGGAACTTCTTCCTTTTATTTACGTTCGAACTGATTAAAGTCTGTTCGAAGTAGCGTTAGCTAGTTCGTTCTCCCTTTTCTTTTTCTGTTTTCCTTTCTCCCTTTCTTTATTTTTTCTTTCCTTTTATTTCTTTCTCGTTTAGTTTAGGAGGGAAACTTTTGACGATTGTTGCACGATTCTTTTCTTCGTTTAGTTCTAGCAGTAATTGCGAGGGGGAAATATCTATTAGATATTAGAGGTGAAAGTTTCCGAGAATTTTTACGATGTTTAATGATTTGTATCGTGTATCTTTTAATACGCTTTGATAAAGTAGATTGAGAGAGGGAGTTCCTTTCTTTCTATTGTGTGTTTTTTCGTTGTAAAAATACCGAGTGCAAATGAAGTGAAAAATCGATAAAAGAATAATGAATAATTAAAGTCGTTAGCAACCTGGATCAGTGTGTACGTGTACTCTTGATAACTAACCAAGTGTTAAACGTTGAGAATTAATTCTGCTAATTAAAGCAACGGTAGAAGGAATAACGTATTGATAGAAGTGAACAATTGCGAGAAGTATTGACTAGACGTAAAAACAAAGTTACACATACAGACGTGAAGCAAATTTTTAAAACGCGTTTCTGCGTTCGCAATTCCCTTTGCTTACAAGAGGAAAAGACATGGCAGTTGAATTAAAATATGGCACGATTACAACAGTGTTTTAATAACATGTGTCAGTGTAACGTAATGTTTGAAAATGTAACGTATTATCAAATGGTATCTTGATCTCGTAAAAATTGAAGTAAAAAGAAAAAAGAAAAAGAAAATCACGTACCGCAATCATATCGCTTTAATTAAACTAATTTTTCAACAGAGAAGAAAAAACTGTCAGGTAAAGCCATTGAAATTCTAGATTATAAAGAGAAAAAGAGAAAAAGTACAAAGATAGCTTGTATAAACGAACAGAAAAATAAAGGATATTTTACTAATTTGTTAAAATGATGTACACAGAGACGTAGGGAAGAGAAAATGTCCAACAGTTCCTGTTAAATGGAATTTAAAGGCAAGGTATGCAGTATCCAAATAATTAAATCCACAAACACTGATTGGTTAGTGATATATAGAAGCGTTTGCTTTCGATAGCTTTCGATGCTTTTTCGATTAAGAAACTTTTTTGGTCGACCAGGAATGAAATGAAGATACAAATATTGGGAATTAATTATGTATATGTAAATATTCGATCAATTCTCAATATCATACGTCATTTGATATCAGTGTCACGAATTTATGATTTATCACGGTCTACTAACAATTTCAAGACACTTCGTCGAACGTTTATTGCAATTTTGTTGGAACGCGGGTCACCTCCGTTGGAAATGCGCATCATTTTTCCGAGGAATCAATTCCGAGTATGCTCGCGAGAAGGTCAACTGCAGATATTAAATAAATTTCTATTCATTGTTATTTTTACAGTGCGTTTTATATATCTTTTTTAACGTCGTTCAAATGTCTTGTGTTGCAGTTTCTCGACAGAAATAAAATACGTTTCGAAAAATGTTCAATAGTCTATAATTTTGTCATTTTCAAACTGTTAACGAGATTAAGAGAATAATTTATAATAAAGAAAAATAATCATTATGAATTTGTTACAAGAAGAGTATATATTTTGAATTATATTTGTTACGTTACTTGAAAGTTACAAAACAATTTCCGAGTATTAGCTACGTTAGGTTTACGCATTCACAAATTAATATTTATATTGCGCAAGAATTCACGCTTTTACGCAGTGCACACATCATGCTTCATCACATGCTACACGTGAGAGCACAAAACGGCATTAAAAAAACTTTGTAACTTCGCCTGGTGTCCTAAATGCATATCCAACCTGAAATTTTTGAGAAATAAATCCTCACTTCGCGGACCGCAATCATTTAAATGGTATTATAATGTAAATCTTGACAGAATATACCTTGACATTCGTTTTTAAATTATAATTTACCTCGCATTTTATTCAACCTATTTTTTTTATTTTCTCCCAATTATTTTAAAATTCCGCTGAAAAGTTGTCACGATGTATCACAGGGAAATGGCTCGATCGACAAAAGGAATGTTACGTTTAACAAATTACGAGGGGTGCACGAATATTGTCCACAATGTTTTAATTGCTGAGCGCAAACTCGGCCGAAAAAAATTTAGTAAATCTAAAGAGAGACGAGGAAACCCACGCGCGGGGAATCAACGCAGGAGTACGTTGGCGTGATCTAAAATAGAAATGACACAATTTGAATATAATAGCACGAAATGGCGTGGCGGTTGTAAATCATCGGCCATAAATCATCCGCGTTGCATTTGACACGTGTGTCCTACAATCGCGACATCCAGCTGTTATCTGTTTGTGTAACGTTCAAGACGCCGCGAAAATTAGATGATGCACGGACAGATCGAAACGTCGAAGCAATTTGTTGGCGTTGATTTCCCAATGGTCATTACCATTCTCGCTGGCCCCTTTTCATGAACAGAGAGAGACTTCTCGGAATTCTGTGATTTAACTCATCGTCCCGGTCGTTCGTTTACGTGACGTCGTTACATCGTTTGCACGCACACAACGTTCGAGCAATCGGGAAAACTGTCACCGCTAAGAGAAAATTCTGAAAATTTCATGATCCTTCGCCTTGACACGGTACAGTGGTTCTCAACTTCGCAGAGTTGGCGTTTCAAAGAAATCGCCCCAAAGATGGGTATTCTTGATGATCGATAAACGTAAGATGTCAGGGAAGTGGAAGAGTAAAGCGAAGAATAAAATTAAGACGTTTGGGAGGAAGATGCAGGATTTATCGAAGTTAATACGAGTTAAGAGGAGGATACGTGGAATTCGCCTGGTGCTAGAAAATCTGACCTAATTCGACGGTTAACGATATTACAATTTCTCCACCGTCGTGAAGTTAAGTACTTGCTTGCCATTTAGTTAGCGTGTCGCGCCTCGTTATTTTCTTTGATTATTTACGACACTTTTTTAGGTGCATTTCCAGTCGGATACGTTCGTATATATTATATTTAAGTAAAGTTTTATTGTTATAAGTAAAGTTTTACGGAAATCATTCCTAGACCATGTAGATGTAGATCTCAACATCTTGTTCCTCAAGATACGTTATTTCACAGAATTGAGAAAGTGCGAGACTAAGATTTTCTTCCTTTCTAAATAAACATAATAAATTACTCTTATTCTTTTTTTATAAAATATTGAAATCTCCTAACACTCTGATATTCGATGTATGAGATTAAAACTTGCATCGCAGTTTCATTACGATTCAAACATTTTCGTACAAAATAACGAACACTCCCTTGCAATTCTTTGTAATCTTAGAATAATTGAATTTCAAAATTCCTCCTGATAACCTGCATAAGCACAAAACTCTAAACAAAACGGGAACTGTCGAATTAAACGTCGAATTTTCCAATGTCGAAACATTATTTATTCAAACGTTTGACTGTTGAACGATATCGGAAACATAATCGGGATCCAAACGTTCGAGCGAACAGATTTCCATCAGGAATTGAACCCGAACGGAGTTGAGAACCGCTGGCCTTGCCGTAACCTTCGACGACCTTAGTCACGTTTATAAATTTGATTAGTATCTTTCACCGACGAACCATCGAACTTCCGACAACTGGAAAAAAAGAATTCAAAGAACCGTCTCTCTATACTAGTGGCAGCGTAGCGAAGGCAGAATGGACTGAATGGAAATAAAAGAATTCGATGTTGTTGCCATTTGTAGCAGAACGAAGACAAGTACTCGGTGGCGAACAGCCAAGCACCGTTGCAGGCCGGCGAGGACGAACACCCGGAACGTGGCACATGGACGGGGAAATTCGACTTTCTGTTGTCTCTCCTCGGCTACAGCGTCGGCCTTGGCAATGTCTGGCGATTTCCGTACCTATGCTACTCGAACGGAGGTGGCGCTTTTCTAATACCGTTCACGGTGATGCTCATTATCGCCGGGCTGCCTCTCATGTTCATGGAGCTTTCCTTAGGTAAGCAAAAGTGATATATTCACAGACCGTTTTCAGTTGTGCATATTGTTGTATATTGCTACCATACGACACGAGCGTATTACATTATGCTGATTATGCGATAGATTTTCCGTTGAGTTAATTCGTTGGATGATCACGGAGATATTTGGAAGTGGATTTTTTACGCATTTTGCAGGGAAATTTGGAAACGCAAAATAATAATTGCCGTGATATAAATTAGAAATAAAATGAAAGTTAAATCTTGTTGCTGTCCTGTAAAATGTATGTTTATACAGTTGATGTAATATAATGTAATATCGACGAAATATTTATCATTGGACTTGTAGTTAGATTACAGTACGAGTTTATTTTTCATTTTCGAGAATGCAAGTGAAAAGATATTACTTGCTAAATGTTGTAAAGAAAAAAATCAGTAGTCTACTTGTATATTTCATACGCGAGTAGTTCCATAAATATCTGTAGTATAATAATTGCTGCGATATAAATGAGAAATAAATGAAAGTTAAATCTTGTTGCTGTCCTGTAAAATGTATGTTTATACAGTTAATACAGATTTAAGGATAATTAAATTGCACGACTACACAATTGGAAAGTTACTATTGCTTTCTGTCCGATTAAAAATGAATTATTGAAAGCGATAACAAAATGCTAAGAGCACATAATAATTCTCAAGTGTAAATCATTAATACAAAGAATATACAGGGATGCAAAACAGCAAATAAATTGAATTTAAATAAATTCTTGATAAATCATCAAGTTAATCTACAAAGAATAATATAATTTTTATATATATATAAGTTATATAAGAGTTAATAAGCAAATTACATTGCTACACATTTTACGAAACGAAGCAAAGGAACATCCGTTTATTTCCGCTTTCAGATTCAATCTTTTATACCTTTATTCTTTCAATCGAGTATAATCTTTTCGTCGAAAATTCAAAAATAAATGACGAGATAATAAATCGAGTATGCTCTTTTCGTCGAAAATTCCAAAATAAATGGCGAGATAATAAATATAAATAAACCAATAAAGTAAATTGCAGTAGTTTCATACATTCTATGAAATATGAAGCGAAGCTGAGGGAGGGTTGTTATTTCCGCTTCAAATCCGATCAAAGAAATATAGACTTGAAACGAGACACGCGAACGCTCCACGTGTTTCGTGCTCGGAAGATGAACGGATATCTCAGTCTCGCGAAGATTAATAAAAAGCATCGAGCAGCTCTGTTTCAAACCCGTTCGCCTCCTATATAATTCATCGACTCAAGATTGCCGGTATGCAATTGTGTTTTCCAACAACTATATCGACCAATCCTATGTCGGTCGAACTCGCGTTGAAACTTTCCAAGATGAGCGACCAGATGTTCTTTTCTGTCAGAAAAATGAAAGGGAAGACGGAGGAGAAGTGGAAAGAAAAACAACATAAATCGAATCGAAAATATTAATATTTATTAAACATTACAAGAAGATGGATTGGGAACACACTGCGAACTTCATTATCACGACGGCGACGGATAAAAGTCACGATGCTTTAATACTGGATTTATGAAATTTGTCAGTATAACGACTAGTATCGGTTTTTTTTTTATTTTTGTAAACGCTGGAAGTCTGCCTCTATTATAAGATAAAAATATAATAGCACGTGCTTATTTTCAACATATTATTTTCAAGTCAACAGGAAATATTCTACGCGGCTTTGTTTTTTTTTCTTTTTTTTTTTTTTAGTACTTACAATTAATTGCCGTTTCATTTATTTAAAGAATTTGTTATTCTCTTAATACATAATGGATGCTAAATTTTTTTCTCAATAATTTCTTCTTTACTGTTTATTTATCTTAATCAGTATAAGGCCCTCAAACTTACAGAAAAGATATTTACAAAAACTTATAAACTAAAGGAAGATTTTCAGTATCATAAGTTAGACTTAGTGTCGTTTCGAGAAACTAGCGAATATCATTTGATCAAATGTCTCATCGAAATGAACCAGATGTGATACCTCACTCGTAAAATCGGCAGAAAATCAATACTTCGATATTGTTTCACGCTTTTGCGAACAATTTCTTTTACACGGATCAACATTCAATTACAAATGCTACATTTACGTGTAAATGTCGTCACACGCCAAATGAAATTGCATTGCACGGTGTCTCGTTCGCAAACGCAGGGGGGGTTGAAATCACACGGAAATAGACGAGTTAGCTACGTGGTAAGAATGCAAACTTCATTCTTACCTCTCGTCGTGCGCGCAAGGTCAGCTCATGTCCACGCTTGTTGATTTACCGAAATAGAACGATCAATGAACGATTGTTCCTCGTTACCAGGCTTACGTAACGTTATTTTTAGGCGAACCAGTGAACCGTTCGTGATATCGACCCCTGTCCCGCGATTCGATATCACCCGTGTAAATTGCAGATGCACCGCTAGGCTTGGCACAGATGGCTTATCGATCCGTTTCTTCGGCTGTTTCTCTTTTGTTCTTTTTTTTTCTTTCTTTCTTTCTTTCTTTCTTCTTCTTTCTCTTTTGCAATATTCTCTCCCTCAGGGCAGTACGCGAGCCTTGGCCCAGTGGCGGCGTACAAACGTTTCTGCCCCCTCCTGCGTGGCTTGGGATACGGAATGGTGTTGGTCAGCTCGGTGGTGATGCTCTATTACAATTTAATCATCGCCTGGACCCTTTATTACATCTTCGTCTCCGTGGCTGGTGAGTTTTAATTTCCTAATTGAACCATTATATCACTTGGACCGCTTTGGAGACCGCGACAGTTTCAAGTTAAATTAACGAGCTTCGGAACTTTCAATTTAAACTCGAATCTTATGAGATGAAAGCAAATATTTTAAGTTTCAGTAATTATTGTAGTTATGTATATGCCGACTATATCGTTTGAGAGTTAACTATGATTTTATCCATATTATACACCTTCGTTAAAAAAGTTTCATATTTGTTTCGCAATCGGAGAAATTAAAGTAATACTCGAGGATTGAAACGCTTGACAAACTTAAATATATTCATTAATGCCTGTTGATATTTATTAAAATTGAAATTAGAACGATACTCTATACAAAGTTAATACCAAATATGTACTATAATAATAATATTAAATATTAAAAGTGTAAATAAATGTTAAATAAATAAATGTTAAAAGTGAAAAATTAGTCCTTAGAATTTGAACGGGAGTGTATATCCCTATGTACGTGCTTGTTTTATTTCTTTCTTTTTCTCTTCGTTTTCTTCTGCTACACGTCGCACAAGTGCTCATTCAGAAACCAGCGTCACATGCATATACGTAACGAAGATTATGCTCCCATTTGGTCTGTGATTAATGACTTTTTCCTTAAAAGGCGTTAGCGTCTGAAAAATTTTGTAAACGCGAAACACGCGATACCACGATGCGTGAATTATTGATCTGTCTGAGTGTAGGTTACTACGTTTCAAGTGTCGACGAGTATCTGGGTCTCGCGGTGTGAGTTTTGTGACTTTTTTCTTTTTTTTCTCCTTGTATTGCATGAGAAATTAAATGTACGGCGAGAGGGAGGATGAAGAGAGAGATGAAACACTTGGGTGGTATTCTAAACTTGGGCTAATGGAAAGAGGTTTCGTTTCAGTGAAACGGGGGATGTTGTGTAACAGGTCAATCGTGTAATAAAGAAATCTGGTTGTCGCTTGTAGCGAGTACGATAAAAACAATAGCATGATAGTAAAGAGCATTCGAGAACAATAATCCATTTTTATTTTAAGATATAAATTCTTAAATATTCGACTTAACATTTATATATTCTGAAAGCTAAACACATTATTTTGCTGATAATTATACATCAATACTTCAAACTCAATATTTCATTGAACTTAAATACGGATCGATTCATAAATATAATTCAGAGTCAAAGAAGCATTATAAGAGCATACAGAGAAATATATTACAACAGAGGAATATTAATATCGTAATTAATGTGTGCAGGAGCAGGTAAACTGCCATGGAGCAAGTGCGAACCACCATGGAGTACGGAAGATTGCTTCATGCCAGAAGCTGCCGAGGCCTGCGTGTCTCAAAACATAAGCTATTTCAAAGGGAAATGCTTAAATTCCACCCAGATGGCCTCCATGGGCCTGACTATCGAAAATATCACTAACGCCATTAGAAGACCACCGGCTGAGGAATATTTTAAGTAAGAATTTCATATACTTTTATATCATTACGCTTCATATTATACAATTCATGAATTTCGTAGTAATTGAAGTATTTACCTAATTATATGATTTTCAATGATGTACGCAGCAATCACGTGTTGGGGATGAGTAGTGGTATCGAGGAGACAGGCTCGATTCGACCCTCGATGGCAGTGAGCCTTCTGCTAGCCTGGATCATCGTCTTCCTCTGTCTGAGCAAAGGTGTTCAAAGCTCGGGCAAGGTTGTCTATTTCACTGCTCTGTTCCCATACGTCGTTCTGGTAAGAGTGATTTTCTTTTTTCTTTTAAAAAATTTTTTTTATTTCACTTTGAAATCCCACGGTCTATTTATTTATTCCTATTTCTCAATACGTAGTATCTCTTCTGCCAAAAAGAAATTTACATCGTGCCTATATTTTCATAACACGAGGATTACATTTTCTTATTGATTCTTCACTTGACAAAATAAGAAATGATCTGATTAACAGGAATGAATTAATATCATTAATATCACCGTGCAACTCATTGTCAGTGAAATTACTCAGAAAAATTTTCTTCCAGTCCAAATGAATTTCACTTTCTTTTTTTTCTTATTTTCTTCTCTCTCTTTAAAGCGTTCCCGTCTCAGAGCTCGCAATTCTTCGCCGATTCGAACTAACGTGGAAAGGAGAATTACAAA
This sequence comes from Tetragonula carbonaria, assembly GCA_032399595.1. Lineage (NCBI taxonomy): Eukaryota > Metazoa > Arthropoda > Insecta > Hymenoptera > Apidae > Tetragonula > Tetragonula carbonaria. The sequence goes on from JAUCRC010000002.1 coordinate 12,022,647, forward strand.
CGGAGAACTGTGTTTTTTGTTCGTAGATCGCTCTTTTCATTCGGGGAATTTTACTTCCCGGCGCCGACGAGGGCATTCTCTTTTATCTAACGCCCGATTGGAAAAGGCTGATGTCCGCGAAAGTGTGGGGCGACGCCGCGGTGCAGATATTCTTCGCTTTGAGCCCCGCTTGGGGCGGTCTGATAACGCTCAGCTCCTACAACAAATTCACCAACAATTGCTACAAGGATTCGTTGATCGTCGCCGTCAGCAATATCGGCACTTCCTTCTTCGCTGGCTTCGTCATTTTCTCTGTGATCGGTTTCCTGGCACACGAGCTCGACGTCCCGGTCGCGTCTGTCGTTGATCAGGGTGCTGGATTAGCGTTCATTGTTTATCCGGAGGTAAGTCGATTAAAAACTACTATTAGTACAATTAATAATAAAACACCGTACCATCGGTGTATGTACTGATAATATTTACACGATTAAATAATTCTTCAATTAAATTCACTAAGAGAAATAAATTACAGAAATTATTATTTAGTTTGTTCTTAAAGATATATACACATATTGAAGATATATACACATATTGCTATTAATATGAGAGAGTGAAATGTTTTAGAATTCGATTCTCAATGATGATACTTTCTCTACGTTACTTATTTTGTTCCTTATCATTCAGTCTGTTGTTGCATTTTGCGTTGAGTATATTCCTGTACATTTGCAGACCCTTCATCTAGAATTTAGCATACAATATTTTAATACTTTAAATGTTACACTATTTAAGAAAACAAATGTCAAAAAAATAGGTAGTAGCTCGTTTACCAGTTGCACCAGTCTGGTCGCTGCTCTTCTTCGTGATGTTGCTTACCTTGGGCCTCGATTCTCAATTTGCTCTGATGGAAACCGTTACCACAGCGATTCTCGATGCATTCCCAGCACTGAGAAATTACAAATTGTGGGTCGTCCTGGCAGCAGCCGTGTTCGGTTACGCCGGTGGTATCGTTTTCACTACCAACGTAAGTTTATTACACGTTTCCAGTTTATTACATACGAACATATTTAGAATATTCGCTACAATCTTAAAAAAAAAATCTTAGAATAAAAAATAATCCATTTATATATCACACGTACATTGTGCCTTCTTTATTCAAATTAAAATGGAGATTCTTCAATCTTTAATTACCATTTAACCATGGTATTTTAAAATACCATTTTTTCGCTGTACTTCCAGGCTGGCACGTCATCTTCTCTTGCTCTTAAAAAAATCTTAGAATAAAAAATAATCCATTTATATATTACACGTATACATTGTGCCTTCTTTATCCAAATTAAAATGGAGATTCAATCGTTTGAATGAATTTTCCACATATAATCACATTTAATTCCACAAGATCTCGTTCAATGAAAATAAATACCATTTTTTCGCTGTATTTCCAGGCTGGCATGTCATCTTCTCTTGCTACAATCTTAAAAAAATCTTAAAATAAAAAATAATCCATTTATATATTACACGTATATATTGTGCCTTCCAAATTAAAATGGAGATTCAATCTTTCGAATGAATTTTTCACGTATAAATCACAAGATCTCGTTCAGTGAAAATAAATACCATTTTTTTCGCTGTACTTCCAGGCTGGCATGTACTGGTTGCAACTGATGGACAAATACGCGGCGAATTGGTCGGTGTTACTGATCGCTATAGGCGAGTGTATCTTGGTCGCGTGGATCTACGGTGCGGATCGATTTCTCGACGACGTGCAGCAGATGATCGGACCTCGCAGTCGTCCATGGAGGTTTTTCTGGACCTGGATGTGGAAAGTGATTACACCAGCGACGCTCTTTTTCATTCTGTTTTTCAATTGGGTCGAGTACGAGCCGCTTAAGTACGGTGGCTACGTTTATCCGAAATGGGCGGACATTGTCGGATGGGTTGTCGGTATAATACCAGTACTGGTCATCGTTGGCTTGGCTCTCGTAAGTGAAAATTACATCCTTCGACGGACTGTACCGCCACGTGAAATATATGATTCGTCAGAGATTCGTAATTTGGGTTAAAATATTTCGGTCTCTTGAAATGGAAGAAATTGAATGGAGAAGTTTCAGGATTGGTGTTTACAATAGAATGTCGATTATTGGAACATTGATTATTGGGCACGCCGATTATAAGAGTCCTTGCATAGACAGAACTTCTTTCAGCTCTCGAGTGTTTTGTCATGTATAATTGCAATGTAGAAACAATTTTATTAGTACGACAAAGTACTTGTGAGTGAAAGTGTGTCAATCGTAATTCATTGAACTAAGGTTTTTTACTTGTTGAAGTTATAGTTTATGAGATGTTGTATAGATAGTATTTATATAATATAATGAAATATTAATTATTGCAATAAAAATAGATAATTTGGTAAATTTGAATTATAACGAAGCAAAGCAGTAACGATTTAGAGATAATATTTCTTTAAATATTTACATAATCTACATTTCATATATATTTTCTACGACCATTTATCTTTATACTCATTCATCATTACAAACGTTTTCTCTTTGTTCCTCTATCTTTACATTCCATTGCATTTATCATTCTCGTCTCATGATGCACTCAATATATACACTATTTTTACTTTTTTTACACGTAGTCGAACAATATTGTTATATCATCGCATTGCCATATTATTACAATGCCTCGATCATCTTTTGCCAACAAATGCACAGTTACAATATATCAACAAACAAAATACCAAAATCTCAATCAATTAGAAACAAACAGTAATTAAATTTCTATTTTTTCCCCTCCAAATTCCTCCAATAAAGAAAAAAAAGACATTTTTATTCATAATAAAAGCGACTGATCGATAAAGCATTGATATTTATACTATATAAAAAAAATAAATTATAAACTAGTTCTATCCATCAACCACCAACGTTCTAATAATTTTATTACCCAGTTCATCAACTTCATTCTCAAAATACTGCCAGATGCGAACGCGTCCAAATATTTATCAACACTTCGTTCATTTCAGAGCCAATTGAGGGACCGGCGTCCTCGTTCCGCCTACGACGACGACGACGACGACGACGACGACCTGGACAACCGTCCGTCGTATCAAAGAGCTGGCAGAGGTAAAACGAAGAAGAGCAACGGGAAGAACGTTTTGTGGCGGGCGAAGATGCTTTTACAGCCGACTTCCGATTGGGGTCCTGCGGCCAGGAATACTTCCACTCCGTCGAGAACGCTCACTCACACGCCGTCACCAGGTAATCAGCGATCTAATCAACCTTTAGTCACGCGCAAGTAAATACCGCATCGTACAAGAAGCGGTGGATGCATGGTCGCAAGCGAGATGCAATTTTCATCAGCTTTGGTTATAATCGGATTGAACTCGGCTTCCGGCTGTTAATTATGCCAGATAATAACGAACGACGATAGACACTCGATAGCATTATGCTATCGGAGAAAAGCAAAGCGTTAACGCTGGTATAGGCGCGAGGAAACAATATTTTTCTCATATCAAACGAGATTTTCGCCTACGCGTGAGCTGATGTGGTCGATAATGAGATCTGACGTCTGCACCGAGATACTTGTGTACTTACTTATTTACGTGGTTACTGGATACCACGGGGATTGGTCTAGGAAATATGTATCTCGTATTTTTAAATTGATGGTATATCAATCGTTTGGCAGTGGGCCATACTGTGCGACCGAGCGACATGTTTTATAAATGCACGCGCGGATAAATGTCACGAGTTGACTGCAGACCGTGCATTTATGAAGACAATAAAAGTGAATAAAAATGTCAGAAGTAGAACGCATTTATCTATATTTAGAAAATAAATTCTCTTTTAATTCACGTTTTAACTGTTCAACAACATTCTTGAAAGTACGAATGTGTATAAATATTTGCTCATCTCAGTCACGCGAGCAACTTTCATTATATAAATAGCGGAAATTTATCTTTAAAATTCAACAAGAATTTCAAGCAGAAATTTACGTTTTGAAGCAAACATTTATTATAATTGTAACATATGAAATATTCGACTTCGTAACTGGATACTTCACTGGATCCTGAGAGAAATATCCAAGTAAAAAAAAATCAAAATTATACAAGAAAATGTTTCTGTGTGCAGTTTCGAAATATTTAGAAAATATTTGACAGGACATCAAACATTTTATAGAAATTTCTATGCAGTACGTTTGTACAAGTTAAAAAAATTTTGAGAGAAAATATTTTAAAATAATGTATAAAACGATCCGCACGAAGATACGAATATTCGTGAAATAAAATAAAATCAGACATTTTACGTTGGAAAATTTTCATGAAATGATTCTAACACAGGGCCACCAGGAGGATACAATTCCGTGAGAGACACCATAGTCCTGGTGAACGGTCAGCCAATGATGGTGCAACCATCGAGCACGTCCGGCACCGCTCAGAAACTTCCTGGACCATCGATCCTCAAGAATTCTAGTAAAACCGATTTGATCACATCGCAACAAGTCTGACACGATGTTCATTTTATCTGTAAAGACGAGTCTGCCCAGATCTATTGCCAAAGTTACAACACGCCAATAAAAGATAGTTGCATACTCGCGGATAGGTTCGATAACGATCAACGATCGATCGGGTGGTCAATCGAAAACAAGAAAAAAAAAGAGAAATATACGACAGTTGAACGTTCCAATAGAAGGGAGATATTTCTATGAATTTATTTTTTTAACGAGGAATAGAGGGTGTATTTTTTTATATGCTCGAACCTCACGACCCTAACTTATATCTTTCATTCCAATAGAATCTACAATATTTATCACAGTTGAAATATTCTTATTTATAAATTGTCGCAGTATTAATTTTAAACTATCAATTTTACGAATGCGTTTCTTTTTTCGTTTCTTTTTTAAATTCACAATTTCAACGTAGGTTCGTAATAATTAGTTATTGTCATTTGATATCAAGTAGCAATTGTTTCGTTGTAAAATAGTATGTGTAAAACTCGTAAACGGAGCAACGGTTCGCGTGCAAACGCGGGGAAAAAAGGATAAGGAAAGAAATAAAAGAAGACTGTAGACGAAGAGATGGCGTGCGAGAAAACTCTGATAGAACACGGATTCTGGTACACGCGCGACGTAAAATCGAGTTAGGAAAAATTACGCTATTCCACTGCTTTCGATTGTACGTAAGAACACAAGGGACACGGAGGGAAATGAATTGAAAATGAAAATTCTCACATCTCAGACGAAACAACAAAAGAAGAAGAACGAGGAGAGAAAGAAGAAGAAAATGGAACAACAAGGTAAACCGATGGAATTAAACGTAATTGTAAACGTATTCTAGCGAAGAAAGTTACGTATGTATTTACCGCTACCTACCGCTGAAGCGATACTATACAAAATTATTATGATATAATAGCAAGCGAACACTTCACCTACCCCGTCATCAGGTTCGAACGGATTCAATTGCTTCTGTGTAAGGTATCTTATCGAAGATAACGTTAACTTGCATAGCAGATCAATTTAGACGTTCCGTGCGGTTAGGCGTGTTCGACTTTTAGGGGTGAAAAAAAATCATTGAAAAATTCAATGCGATTCACGTCTATATGTAATCTCGTATCACCATCCGCCAAACTAGGTAAAGAGAATGAAAATATACATGGCTAAATTTCTATCAGTCCACCGGACAATTTCTGTCGCGGAATATTCGTTGTTATCCGGCATGTTCAGTCGCCACCGTTTGGTTTTTTGTCAAGTGCCGTTCATCCAGCTAACGCGAGCGTACAGGTATTTTTTTTATTTGTTGACTCGCGAAATGTTTCATACCTAAATATATGCATGGTATATATCAGGTACCCGTCGTACAGTTTATCGAAGGAATAAGAATAACTGTCCAGTACGTGAAATTCGAAGACTTACAGCGAGAGAGAGGGAGGAAATTTAAGTCTAGAGAATTTCAGAGAGAGAGAGAGAGAGAGAGAGAGAGAGAGAGAGAGAAAGAAGGACGAAAATGGCGCGGTTTTAGACAGTATTATCTTCCTAAAGTGAGGATGACTAGCGCTACACCTTCTTCCTGCGTTCACTTTTGTCGATGTCCTCCAAAGACGAGAGATCGCAACAATCGTCAGTCGACGGGGCATAGAGTATTTTTGTTAAAGATGTTCGCCGCGATTGTTGCCATATTTTTTTGTCGTTTTAATCCTTTCAGCGTTGCAACCATCGTAGCAATAGAATTTTTAATGGGATTGAGAGTCTCTAGGGGATGTTAAGAGATATTAAGAGAAAACCATCGTGCACTATCGTTAGTTGTAAGAAATTTATATATTTACATACAGGCTGATTCTTAAGTAGCATGTTTAATTTAATACTTTCGGTGGCGAGTCTACACAATAAAAATGTCACGTGAATCTATATTCTACGTGTGTATGTTAGTTTTCGAGATAGACAGATGATTGTACGATGATTGTCCATTTTGTTTCTCAATATCTGTCACTGCACATCGTAGGACGCCTAAATTTTATTTATTTAGTTTTGCAACAGTATCGAGAAACTCAATCAATTCGATAAATAAAAATTAAACTTTTTATTTTTGATGCAACTTAAAACTCAGGTGTGTGGGGCGTAGATATAACATTTCCTATGTACTTTAATATGTGAATTCGCCACTTAAAATACATTTAAGAATCACCCTATAATTAAAAAAGAATCGTGTCTACTTTACATTTCAGACGACTGGTTAACTTTGTCTCGGAATTTGACGCTTTCGTTTCCATTTTCACAGACTAAGGAACAAAGATGGATAGCCTGTAAATATAGTATCTACTCCTACTTGATTGACTTTCGACTAGGAATTATTGTTACTGATAATGATAGTAAGATCGAAAATTTTACGAAAAAGTCAATAAAACGTGGTTCAACGCTGAAAGGGTTAAATTGTTAAGGGTCAAAGGTATATAATGCGATAATCGAGCGATAATAAAGAGTATTATTTGTCGTTAAATATTAGATCTATAGATTCGAGTTCGTGGGAGGTCGAAGAATGAATTTAAACGGACGAATTACGATAATTACTCGCGAACGGTTTCAGTAATACGATGGGAATTATGTCGGTTTGCATATTTCCAGATAAATGACGAAGTTACCGGACGACCTTTGCCCTTTGACGACGCGACGTGCGACTTCGAGCAGAGCGAGCAGGCGTCAGTGAACAATTAATATTTTGCTAGTCGAAATAAGTATAGGATCACGCACTGAAAAGAATTTCTTCCGGAATAATTAATAATTAATAATAATTCACTGTGCAATAAAATTATTAATATTTATCATAGAAATTAAATTTTTATTAGCTTTTGTATTTTTCGAAACTTTCAGAACTATAATCAGTGGCTTTCGTTCTTCTCAAATTTGTTTCACTTATATCCTAATGATGCCGGTAATTGAACTATACTACGAAAATTAATTTTCTTCAAACTGTTTCGCAATTTCCAATTATAACGTTACGTTTTTCTATTTCCGATTTGATACACGTAGCCCAAACGAATCAACTATTTGTTCGACGTAATAATTTAATTCTGTAATTTATAAATTATATCGTAGAGATATAAGAGAGATTCTTTCTCCTCTATTGCTATTAAATCATTTTCATTTGTCCGATGAAAAATATACAGTCTCGAGACGAATATAAATTCCGCATTTAAAAATTTGTCGATGCTTTTGCTTCAAGTAATATTCGATAACAAAAAGATCATAACATATAATAATCAAGAAAATTGAGAGAAACGATTTCCTTAGCTGAGAAAATTATTACATTAACGTAGTAAATTAAAACGCGTGTATTAAAATCTTTTAACAGATTCGTTAATTTTTCTTTCTTTACGAATTATTTCCTCGAGTTTCGTTGCATGTTACATGCGCAACGATATAAAGAGAGAAAGAAACAACAAGTCGTGATCCTCTGATTAATTTCGATCAGCGAGCATTTCGTCCGCTTAAACTTGCGATTCGATCGAGTCCGCAATTGGAGGACGACGAACACTTGATCTGTCCTTGTTGTACTTAAGAAAAGATTTAAAAAAAGAAAGAAAGAACTCTATTTTCTCGTAGATCGACCGTCAAGTGTTTCCGCGTGTAAAACCACCTCCCGATCCCTGTTATCAATTGTAATAACTATTTTCCAGCTGCGTGCAACTTTTCAGGGAGTCCTAGTCCACTAGACTGTTAGCTGTTCCGCGTGCTTTTTGTGAAAACGGGCGTGCTTATTTTTCGTAGAGAATAAACTAAGAAAGAGACGAAGAAAAATAAGAAGAAGAAGAAGAAAAAGGCGAAATCAGAAGGAAAAGAAGAGGATGTGTTACACGAGGAGGTTATTTTTGTGTAAATCATAGAGGGTGAGATTAAACGGAAGGATTTAAGGTTTAAAACGATGTGGGAAGAAGGAGGGTTGTGTCGTTTCACGGATTCAGCGAATAAAGCGTGTTTCGGATCATTTCCATACCCAAAAAATAGGTGTTACAATATAAACATGTTAAGTCAGTGATGTCTCGTGAGCACACCGGACAAATTACGCGCGTACGTACACAGTCAATAAACGTGAGAAATCGTGATTCTTTATTTTTTATGTGACCCCATTTGTAAAGTGTTGTTAGCTGTATCGTATGTAATAACATTTATCGGTATATACCTTACGTATATATGTATATATACGTATACATATATACATATACACACGTTATAGATATACATATATAGTATATTACATATACACAATTATATATATATATATATATACATATACATATTAAATATTTACATTATATTTATAGACGCTTGTACACTGGTGGTACATAGCGTCGCATAGTTTATTATTATTATTACGTGTACAAAAGACGAGCATATGGAAATAATAATAAAGAAAAAGAAAGAAAGAAGAAAAAGAATAACACGACACGATTCGAGTCGTTTGATATAATTGCAGAAAAGTGGGCGAAGAAGCGTCGTGAAACAAATTTAATTAAAAGAAATATAACAAAAGAAACCCGCTGCGTTCAAATTACAAAGAAGAAAAAAAAACATAAGGAAAAAAAATGGAGAGAAACAATGGAAATGCAAAATGTGTTAACTCATATCCGTGTGTGTGAGAAACATTTTTGTTGTGCGAGAATTTTTGTCGGCTGCGTCTCGTCGAGTGAGTGAACGCGAGGAGAACAAGTGTGCGGAAAGTGTGCGTAAAAGTGTAATTTTTCTAGTGTAACAAGGGCCTAACTCCACTTTCTGTCCCCCTTAACGATCCACGTGCTCGCGTGCAACGTACACATTTTTATTTAATTTCATTCACTGCTTTCAAATATCTCTCTCGTGGACAAAATTAGAAAATTATTTTACGATTCTTTTGATCCGTCATTCAACGTCAAATTCAACGAACAGCAACGGAACAATCAAAGTTCTGTCTTCCCTTAAAAATCTTTTTCACGCGCTGGTTTCTGTTTATGTTTAAGCGAACCTTCGAAGATAAAGTGGAATAAGTTTCAGATTTTAATCATTTCCTTTCTAAATATAAAATTACGTATAAAATCGTGTTTCATGGATGGTGACACATGGATTTGTAAGAAATTTGCAATCTTCGCGATTGTTTGCAGACTGTATGATTTACGCGCGATTGAAAGTGGACGTTGAGGAGGGGGAGGATTAATAATCGTCCTTTGCCATCGATCCTTTGCTCAAAGGGACGAACAAGTGGAGAAGGATCCTCGCTATATCCGCGTACGAGATGGATCCACCTGTGACCTAATTAATATTTTAGAATCTAGTCGTTGTTAATACTCAGAGCTTCAGAGAAAAAAATAGGCAAAAGAAAAAGAAAGAAAGAATAAAAGATAAAACAAATAAACATTAAATAGAACGATACTCGAATCCCAAGAATGGAATTCGTATCCAATCGAGGCTAACTCGAACGGTTAGCTTCGCATTGAAGACAATGAAAGTTTATCGAATCGACTCATACTTAAAAAAAGAAAAAAAAAGAAAAAAAGAAAAAAAAAACCCGGCACTTTGTACTACAATTAGTTTTTCGATTAATTGAACGCCCTGAGATCCTCCATTTTACGAGTAGATACGAAATACCAATTGCGTATTGCAGATTTTAATAATCTATCATTTACATTGTGTACCCATCTATTTTCGAATGAAACGTTCGTTTCCTTTTCAACGAAATGTTTCTGTTACCATTTTTACCAATGAGAAGAGACATTAGACTAACCGCGTAAACGCTTCGTTCAGATTCAAATCGACGTTGCCTGAATTTAAGAGATTTAACTTTAAGTCAAGATATATAAGATCTTTCCGCTTCGTTGAAACTTCATTATATTTGATCTATTTATACATATACGTTTGAATTATACATTCTTATTGCGAAGACAATTAAGGAAGTGGAATTTATATTAAGTGGATATTTTTCATATCATATGCACTGTCATATTTTCTCATTGTCAAATTTCCCAAGTACCAGTCAGCGAAGCCACTTGATTTGAAATAATTGTAAATACTTCCCTAACGTTGATCAATTTATTTATTTGTAATTACTTTTACGTAATTATCGAAGAAAATCAACTCCGCCTATTTTTAAGTTCAGTCTGCATTTGTACGCGTGATTATAATTTCTTTATTAAATGCCTTCTTAAAGTTCAGGATATACAACTTGTATTAAGTAACTGAACGAAGTTACACGTACTGATATATTCAGATTAGACGCAGAAAACGAAAATCTATGATAGGAGAACCTATGTATATGATAGGAACACGAGAGATGCACTCCAACTAGCCATATCTGTGACATAATCAAGAAACAAGAAAAAAGAAAAAGAGAAAGATCCTTCATTCAGACGGAAGGATGAACCGTTCGATTGACGGACAGTTCTTATCGAGTTGAGAAAATACGAGTAAAAAGTACATTTAAAAAAGAAGAAAAGAAAAAGTAAACCGATCGAGAAGAAAGAGAGAAATAATAGAATACTTGGGATTCGTTGCGGGGAGGGGAAAGGGTGACTGATAGATAAGCAAGCATTCGACAGAATTTTAATGTCCTTAGGCTAGATAGGCGAATCTAACAAAGCAGGTTTAACAAAAAGAATTTAAACAAAAAAAGATTTAGCGCGTCATTAACAACAACAATAACAATATTCATTATTATGATGAAAAAAGTTATGTTACAAAGTAATGAATAATAATAATAATAATAATGATAAATTAAATGATAAATAATTAATAAATAGCATTAGCTGCCGGTTTAAACCGGTCAGGCCACGTGGTCGACTGTCCTAGGTAGGGTTAAGATTTCGGTGATGTAGAATTATCAGTAACAACGCGGTAACACAAAAAAAGGAAAGACAAAGGATTGATGGTTTAGACGTAAATATATTTTTAAATATAATTTCGAGAGCAGTTTAGCTGTCGTAATAACTATAGCGTGAAAATTTGAGGCAATTTGTATCAACTTGTCAATCAGTATTAATATCTCTTTCGAAGTTTAGTTTGTAAATATTTTACGAATTTTTTTAAGTCTACACCAACATGACAGAAGTGAAAAGTGATATTTTAATTTCATGATTTGATAATTGTTATTCTTATTTGTTACAATGCAGCATAGAGTGCAGCAGAGGTGAAAATATCGAGGAGAATATGAAAGAGAAATGTCAGTATTGTATTAGTTAAGTGTAATATCATTATTTCCAAAATTTGTTCAACACCCCAAATACAAAGCGTAAGAAAAAGAAAAAAATTTTCTCGCACAAGTTTCACCGAAATCCCATAATCAATATCTAATGGAACTCATAAGTATTCACCAATTAAAAATTAATTTCAAAGTTTTAAAGTGTTCGAACTGAAAAGTTATTACTCTGCTAGTTTTTCTACGAATCGTTCGATCGAAGATTTCCGATCCGTGAAAAAGAAAATTCACGGTTGCCGCGTAATGTTACGGATTTTACGTCACCAAGAGCAACCAGTAGAGCGAACAGTACAAAGTAACGTGTCCTAGAGCTAATCGAAGAAAGAGGAAAGCGTTCGAGAGCGAGGATAGGTGTTTTAGATGGTAGCTGGATGTGTTATATTTCGTGGATGCGATTGGATTTAATATTCGTTCGCGTTGATAAGACAGATTTTTTTGTACGTTGGCGAGCATGATTTTATGGAAAAATCGTCGGGTGTTGATGAAATAGAATTAAACTGCGACTTCGTGGAAAATCATTCCGAACGTGAATGAAGTCATTACGATACGCTTGCTTCTGATACGCTACTTGTGTCTCTCAATTTTCTCGCCAGTCGAAATATACAATTGGCGAACAATTTCTGCGTAATATCGTTATTATACTTTCAAAGACGATTTACGATCTAGAGACTCTCTCTCAGTTCCATATGTTGAAGTTATGTTTTAGAAATCTTCATAGCATTGAATTTATAATTTTCTTGTTATTCTGCAGAATGATTTTGATCCTTGTTATAAGTTTGTAACAGTGATCCGTAGAAAATAATCTATTGAAATCGATCGAAGATAAATTTTACAAAATTACTTGGCTCGTAATAAAGGATTGATCTTCGTCCAAGTTAGAAATCTTGATAGCATTGAATTTATAATTTTCTTGTTATTCTGCAGAATGATTTTGATCCTTGTTATAAGTTTGTAACAGTGATCCGTAGAAAATAATCTATTGAAATCGATCGAAGATAAATTTTACAAAATTACTTGGCTCGTAATAAAGGATTGATCTTCGTCCAAGTGAAAAAGATCTACTCCTTCGATCTGTCCATCCATCGTTCCATCATTCAGTTCTAATTTTTTCAAGTTTAATCGATTTCACAACTTTCATTGAAATCGACGTAGTCGCAATCGAAAATGAGAGACACACGTGAAACGTATAGACGAGTACACAATCAAAAACACGTGTAAAGTATAGATGCAGAACGCGTATAATTTTTAAGGTAGAGCCAGGCTGCAGAGAGACTACGACAAAAGGATTCAAACGAAAAATTCGAAATGACGATTGCGTCTATATATAACAAACGTATACGCAATATATACAGACACAGACACGTATGCATATGTATGTGCATGTAACATACATACGTATACAAATGCGCATTATATGTTGTTGCGTGATATTAACGAACAGATTACGAGAGGGATGAAAGTTCTACGAGCGATTTGGTTCGATTCGAGATGTTTATTGTACGTTGATGATTACCAGGAATTTAAGAGATTTAGTATATCTACATAAGAGGAGGGAAATTTAAGGTAAAAGAAACAAAGGGGGGAAAAAAGTATTGAAGAGGCGAAAAATGAAATTATATCGAGAATAAGAAATTGTATTAATATACATGTACATTGCATTGCGGAAGATATATACATTATGTAAATTCTATATATATGTATATGATGCGTGTGTAATTAATAAAGTGTTGATATATATGGTTGACGATAACGCCACGGCGTGTATTGCCTCCTCTATCCATTTATTTAACAATATTTTATGTTAAACCTACAAACGAATATTGTCTCGATACTTCTTTTTTTAAGTTAATGTTACAACTTTATGCATTATCGTTCTTTTTGGTGAACATTTCTTATAAATAGCCTAGATACTTATTTATATCTAAAGACACACGTCTCTTTTTTCAGATGAGATTACAAGCATTTTTATCAACGTGTCGCATCTTTGTTTAGCAGTTTGATGAACACAACGATGGTAAAATAAATCTTTCTCTTCGTTCATTGTGTGTATTTTATTTAGTATCGTTTATTTATTTAGATTGTCACGAATGATTGGAATCATTCTTGATTCATTTTTATCGAAGTCTCGATCGAATCTAGAAATATTCCAGAAATATTGATCCTTTAATCCTGATATTTTCAACATTATCCCGTTGATTAAGTATCTTAGTATATTAGAGGGATTATCTAGGGAATTCGAGTAGCAAAAAATGGCTGTCAATGATCGTTGAACGTCGGCGCAATCATTGAAGGACGGAATGTCTGAATTGTAAGTAAATTAACCCTTTGAACAGTGTGACAGAAATGGCGAGTGATTTGAAGTGAGTAACTTAAAAATAATAATCGTTCTTCTTATCCTCGAATTCTTTTACACTTCCAATCTCAAGGAATAGAAATATAGACTTTCGACTTATTTTTAAGGAAATAATAAGTATTATTGATGCAATACGCAAGATATAAAAATTCAAGATGTGAAAATTATATCTCATACTCTGCTTTAGCTTGCTACGCCCTTGAAAGCGTTAAAAATTCGATTACATTTTGTTTTTCTTTTCGTTTTACTCGAAACGACGAAGAAGTCTCTGAATCTTCGAATCGTGAATCATAAAGTTTGCAACTTGCCTTCTCTCTTCAATCTAGGTTACATGTACGACGAACGATCCAATTATTGCAATGAAAAAACGATTCGATTTTATCTAATTACGTGACACGATAAAGACGCCTTTAAGGAATTCCAATGAAAAGTGACTTTTTAGATCAATCTTTGTTGCTGTTGTCGATCGAATCTCGAGTACCGTAGTAAATAAACCGCGTTCATCGCACAGACTTTAGATAAACTCTGAACACACTCGTGCACTTGAATCGATTTCAGGCCCCGATTATTTATCGTACATTCAGATAAAAGCGTTGAAATTATTTCCCTTTACTAGATAATATTATATTATATTATATAGTACAGCGAGATATCACTGTAATATTGTATATTACAGTGTACAGTAGATACGTTCTGTTAACATATACAGTAGAATATCAAATTTCGTTCGATGCGAAATTTCAATTATTACTGAATGAGATAACAAAACTCTTATTGTTTTTTTGAACGAGAAATCAATGTTACTATTGTATGAAACATTTCAATTTTCGTACAAATGGAGCTCTACTATACTAGTTTATTCATTCGTTACGCTATACGGTATAGGAAATATTTCATAGCATTATGTTAGTTGACAATATTCAATGCTGTTATATTTTTATATTGTATAGTAAACTATACAATATTGCTGCAACAATATGCGGTATAATGTACAATGTTAGGATAGCAGTCGTTGCATTGCCATAAAACAATACTATACTACACTGTGCAATGCATAATATTACACTATACTGCACATATGTAGCACAGTATTGTTAGCTACATTATTACCCTCAAATATACAGGACGTTTTCGTTAAAACAAGACACTTACATATTTTTTTCTGCGATGATACAAATAATATTTTACTTGTTGTTCTCTCACTATAATAACAAAGAACGAATTTCTTTATTCTTCGTTGAAAATTACTTTTTACTTTACTTACTTTTCTTTAACGCGCGAAGAATTTCATTCAAAAATTACCTACAACACTACAGTCACGTCACATTTACTTTTTAATTCGAAAAATACAATTCGGTCATGCAATTCTAATTAAAGATCATCTCAAGATCTTGCGGCGTGTTCCTCAATTACACGCACATATAAAAAAAATATATATACTCACGAAATCTATCGTTAGTTCATCGTTTCTTCGTCACATCGAACGAAATCGTGAAATAACTTTCTGCATCGTCGCAGTTTGAAAATATTTAAGCGATCTGTCGCACCTGTTGCAAACCATACACGTGTCACTATCATTGCATAGAAACGAACTTCTCAATCATCCAGTTGGATTCCCAACTAGAATCCAAATCAACGGTACGAAAGAGAATAAAAAAAAAAAAGTGAACTTTCTCGCATGAAGCTTGCTGTCGGTGTATATGTCGGAGTGATTATTACGTGGTGGCAGAAGGTGGCGGGCCGAAGACCACTCTGCTCCTCGAGACGGCGCCGAGAACCGGCTTCAGAAGTATAAAAAAGCCAGCAATGAAAAACGCCGTGAACGTCAGGCTTCTTCCAGTGTCGCCGCCAGGCCACCATCTCGTGTACGTGCCCGTGATCAACGTTGCGAGCAAGAGGATCGTCACGACGATGCCGCCGAACGCGTGCACGATTTTCAAGAGAACCGGCCTGAACCGCGGATACAACCACCTGGAGTTGTTGGTGACGATGCCGAACGCCGCTGTGAAAAACGCAAGGATGATGCTGACCAAGCCAAGGATCGAGTGAGGCGTCATGAAATGCGGATGGTTGTGGACCGTCTTGTTCACCACGATGATGATCAGCCCGACTAATACTAATCCCAGACCCAAAGTGTGTAGGATCCAGTGGAGAGTTACTCGGTTGACACGGGACACCTTCCAGCCGACGTATGCTTCGCCGGAAACGTTGAATATCGCCTCGGTTATCAGAAGACCGACCTGTTGTGCGTTTCAAGAAAATTTGATAAACAAGATCGATAAAGTATTTTTTTGTTTTTTTGTTTTTGTTTTAGTGACAACGACGAGGACGGAGGATTTTCGCTGCACAGATGGGTGATAGTTTTGGAAATTAACTTTGGAAGAAAGTTTCGTAGAATTTGAGAGTTTTAAAGCGGTTTTTTTTTTTCTTTAGAGTAATTGGCATAAGTTTAATATTCCTTTTATAAGGAAAGAAAATTGCGAACTATTCTTTCGGGTGATTATCATGATCATTTTTAATCAAAGGTACTTACTACTAACTTGATGTTTTTCTAGGATATCGATACTGCTATTTACAACTAAGAATTTCCCTGCAAGTGTTAAGTATTGATAAAATTCGTCTTTTTTTCAAAAGAATACGTCTCTGCAACTATCTGTTGATTCTTATCCTAATATCTTATTTGTTTTTTGTTAAAAAATAGTAGGAATTATTTAGACGACGCGAAAGAGAATTAAGTTGCATATCTTACAAATTACATAATTTCCTGTCAAAATATCAATTCATCCTCGCATTATCTTCACTCAGTCGCTGACCAGATGGTGCAACCATTTAATTTCAACTCCCAAAAATAGCAATTATGCCCGGGCGTGTCATAAACTTGGCCTAACGACAAACTCTAACGCGAGACGCCTCGATCTTTGACGAATTTGATGGGCAGAGCAATCGACAGACAAAATGGCGTTCGTTTTAGCTTACTCGAGGAATGTTGTGACCAATTTGTCGATCTAGGTCGGCGGTAGGCTAGCCTTCACCGTTTAATTCGGTGAATGTGCGAGTGTGCACGCCTACGATATTCGAAGGAGATAATGAATAGACATGATATCGTTAGAAGAAAAAAAAAAAAAAGAAGAAGAAGAAGAGAACCTTCGTGATTAGGATAGTAGCAAGTTCAATGAGTTAGATGATTTCGTTTTTCCTTTTTTATCGTAGATCTTTGAAGTTGTATTTGTTACTTGTTTCTAACTATTTGTATGTGTCTTCTAGATTCAACTATATTTGGTTTATCTAAGAACATTGGTCAGAGTAGTTGTGAATAAGTAGAACTCATTCTTCCAACTACGAAGATGACCTAAGAGTCGAGACACTTGGATGAAGGTCTCTGAATCATGTCTAGGATTTTATGCTTTTCACATACGAAACTCTGGGCAATGTTAGAAAATCATTTTCTTCTATGAAGTTTTCGGAAATATCTGAACAGTGTAAATTCGAGATATTTGTATTATAATCTACAGTCAATCTGGCTCGCGAAAGTATTCGCACATAGAGAATATTTATTAATGCATTTTTATTTGCATTGAAAATGAAATTATTGAAATGAAACATTGAGATGAAAAAGAAAACTTATCGAAAAAAAGTGCTGAGAAAATTTGAAACCAATGTGAAAACGTAGGAAAGTAGAATATAAAACTTTGAGCATACGTTTAGTAAAGATCACTATACAGCAATTGTCGCGATTATTAATCAAAATTGAATGTACGTAGTGAATAACTGATTGTTCAAATACTTTGGTATGCGAAGTGTATAGTTGCAACGTGACTCATTGCATTGTTAATGAAATTTCAGTATATTTTATCTCCGTAAAAAATTTCGAATACTTTTATGAACCACTGCATGTTAATTTTTAAAGATGCAAAGAAATACTTCCATGTTAATAATATTCTGTTGGGTCGTTCTGTATTAAGTATATCGAGATATTTTCAAATTCAAGACGACACATTGCGAGAAAATTGACGCTTTAATAGCCTAATGAATCACACCTAAGGTTTTACGCTTCGTAGGGAAATTAATAGTTGGAAATAAAATACGAAACGAGTGATTTCATCGATGTCGTAGTTACTAGCAAAATATTTTGAACCGAATGCCAAATGTAAGATAGTCTCTATAAAATCTCCATTACATCCCCGATTATGCAGTTAATATGAAGTGCGTATCGCATTTTCGCTAAACTGAAAAAACTGCGGTTATCCACATAACGGTCTTCCGTGTTTTAACTCTCAAATCCTTGATAGATCGCATTTCACATTCGAAACCTTCTATATACTTTGTAAAGAAATCCACACCAAAAAGATTAACTTCGACATTTCGAAATTTTTCTTACTTTATTACTGTGGATTATCGTGTTCTTTGTGTTTTTCTATTATTTTGACCAAATTTCTGCATGAAATTTCTTCAATTTATCCTTAAGTGAAAACTCTACGAGAATTTATATATAACAATACCCTCGTCCTTTACGATTGGTTAAACTTTATTAATTTTCAAAAGAAGAAAAAAAAATGCTCTAAATTTCATTTCTTTACGTCAATGTGCAAATTCTTAACGCTAATTCACTTCGTATTAAAGAAACACTTATTGCAATCGTATCATTGCGAAACGCATTCGTAGCTGACTTTAAAACAAGAGAGTTACACTAACAGCTCGTCCTCTCGAGTACGAACCAACAAGTTGCTTCATCTATTAATTTTTCTGCAATGGAATTCTTAACAATAGCGTTGAGTTACTGATGTAATGTAGGAGTCAAGCACCTAGATTACCTGATCCACGTGCTTCTGTTATTCGTTGTTTCGTTGTGTAATTAGCGTTGGTTGACTACTTACTCCGACGGTCATGCAAATCGGATGCCACGAGAAGAAGCTGTACTTCTCAAAAGCCAAAGTCACGATGTATATTACTGGTGCCAACAAGAGGATGTGCGTAAGGACTGAAAACACCAGCATGATAACACTTGGCGGTCCTTTGCCAGCTGGTTGATCTGTCATTTTCAAGATCGTGTTATCCTTGCACCTGTAGGAAAAGATTATTAAACGGTGATGTTAGAAACAAGACAGATATAAATAATATTACAATTTTCTTAAAATTTAAATGAAAGTTATGCTGTTATTGCGTTTTTTCTTTCATTTTTGTTGTTCAATTAGTGATCTGTTATTTCCAGATTGGTGTTATCCTTGCACCTATAGAAAAGATTGTTAACTGATAATGATAGAAAGAAGATAAATATGAATAATATTATATGAAAAATATTTGCAATGATGATTGTATTATTATTTTATTTAGCTAGTTCATCTGTTATCCTTGCATTTGTAGAAAAGCAGTAACAAGAGTTGTTAGAAACAAGACAAATATAAATGATATCAAAGTATTTTAAAATTTAAATGAAAATTATGTTATTATTATATTATTTAATTAGGCGATTTGTCATTTTTCATGTTAATTAGGTGGTTCATCTGTCATTCTCAAATTGATGTTACAGTCTTGTATTTGTAGAGAAATATAAAACAAATATCAACGATATCAGAACTTTTCAGAAGTTATAATTAGAAGTATGAAACATTAAAAATATAAAATTATAAAATTCAAATATAAAGATTGTGTCACTGCTACTAATTCAAGGATCTTCGGTAGAAAATTACTGGGGAAATTATTCTTAAACGAGGAAGTTACGTTGCAAAAATCACGAAATTTAAATATAAATATTATGTTAGGATTTCAGTAATATTTAGTTGACGTAACTTTGTCGTCAGATCTTGAATCATTATTAGAAGGAATTTTCTTTTTAAATTATATTATCATTTTAATACTCAGAGGCTTCGTACGGTGTAGATAAAATTCTCGAGTTGTAGAATATTCAGTTACCCTTCTTCTAGTTAATTTTGAAGAAAGCGGTTGATCACAGTTCGTAGCAAAATTATGACGAACTAAACCTCCATTCTTCGATTTACGAGAGAAACAATAAATTTCCGGCGACCTAACAGTTGGTCTTTTGACGCAACAGCTCCTACGGTCGTTTAGATGCGCGACGTGTGATTCATTGCTAATTGCGCGACATGATTCCACGTTTCTTTCGAGCTTCTTCCACTTGTTCGAACACGCAGAAAGTCGTATCTATTATGACAGCACGTAAGCACGAGCTTGGTAAATGAAACCACTGATTAAACGAACGCCTGTCAAGATCGAGGTGTCGATTATTGGCGCAGGCTATAACAGTTCAGCTATGTTACAGCTGTTCGAGGTGATCTTTGAAGCATTCTGAGCTAACTGGAGCTTGAAGAAAATTAAATCAATGCTTCCAGAAACTCGTACAATGGTTAGTGGATGTTCTATTTTCTAAACAGTAGAAATCGTAAAAAAATCAAACGACGAACGGCTCTGTTTTAATTTCAATTTATTTGTTCGTCTGTTATACTCGAAGCTCTTGTAACTTAATAAATAAAATGGGGGGAGGGATGTTTGTAACTTCCATAAAAATGTTAAACTTTCTCGATAGCATTTTTTCTAAAATTTAGATCCATATTACGAAATATTTTGGTCATTAATTAAATGGTTTTGATACTTGTCATAAACTTTTCTTCGTATGTGTCATCGAGTGATTTTTTTTTTTAGCAAATTTCTTTTTCTCTAATGTAATTGATAATTGACAGAACAGACGTTCAATTTCAAACATCGCAGAAACATTTCTTGTATTAAAAATAATAGAAATATTTTTTAATTACAAAACGAAAGACATCGTTTTATATTTAATTTTGCAATACTCTAAATTATTAAACTGCAATGTGTAATACGACGATAAGTGTATATGTGTTTGTATTCAAGAAGTTTTGTATAAACAACATTATCAAGAATCTTCAAGTACGCTATGATACATGATACATTTCTGCTACACATTTTTCTACATCGATAAGTAGCTATACTTATAGTTAACTGTGTCACTTGATCAGTCATCCAACGTCATCCTTTTTTTTCTTTTTCATTCTTTTTTCTTTTTTTTTTTTTTGCAACACCGTGCAACGTACCAGGTACTAATTGTAACAGACAGCGACAGGTCCAAGTGTTAACAACTGTGAATTCTAGCAGTCATTTCCTCGAATTGAATGAACTGCGGTCAGCAAGGTTTCGGATGACTGGCAGCGGTCTCCTAGAAAGCAGAACTCAATTTCCTTGTTTTCCCATGTGTCGCTCAAATTTTCGACTCGCTGGCCAGCGAATTGCTAGTTTCTACTTTAAACTGTATGTTGATCGAACAAGTTCGATTGCAATAATAATTCTAACTACGTGGCTGAAAATTGCTTTGACTCTCGACTACGTGTCAATGCTCTTAATTTAAAAAAAAAAAAAAAAAGAAACAATTGTATCAAACTTCATGATAAAAGAAAATATAACAGTGTTCGTTAAGAAAATTGCAACGAAAAAATTTGGGAATTGGGTGCATTTGTTTAGAGAATAAGAAAGTTTATGCTGCTAGTTATTTAATTTTCGCGGGAGTTCAACTTCGAATTTATTTCCCCTTCCTTTTGCAGGGGAATCAGAAAAATGGATTTCGTTCTTAGATATCTTTCGTAGATACTTGGAAATTTCCAAAAAACAAGCACACAATTATTATATTATCGCGTGGTACGAGAAAATAATTTTTACAGTAATTTAAATTTTTATCTACAGCAGGTCGAGAAAATATTGGCACGTCTAGCTTTTTTGACAAAAACAAGTGAAATTTCCAATAATGAAGTATACAGTAATAATACAAAAAAATATGAAAACTCAGAGTAGAGTCAAAAAGTATTCACATATTTCTAGTTCCAGTGCTTAATATATTATTTAATTTAATGTCGGAATGTTATTATAAAAATGACAAAATATCTTTGTTTAATTATTGGAATATTATCGAATAATATAGTATCAATTTACCATTAAGAAAGAACGTTTGTCTTTAAACCTATTAATTATGTAAATATAATTTTAATATATTATATAGATGTATTGATATAATTTTTTTAAAAAATTAATATAAATTTTAAATTCAATTTTATAAAAATCAAATTTATTATATATCTTAAAATAAAATATTTGTATGTGTTTAATAAATTGAATAATAAAAATTTTAAATTTAAATATAATTTTTCTTAAAAATATTTCATATTCTGCTCAAATACATAGCAGAGCTGCAAATCCCTCATGTATCAATATTTCTTTGAGTCTCGAATTTTTATATTATTTGTATTATTATTGTACAACTCGTTATTGGAAATAGCTACTGTGAACGTTACTTCTGTATATAGTAAACTATTTATAGAAACAGATATTGTTAATATAATATTCGTTTTCGTAAGAAGATATTCGTAAAGATATCGAAAGAGAAACTACATTGTATTAATACTTTTTTGTACGTTCAAAAAAATAAACTTACTGACATTTTTTTACGACGAACACGAAATTTTGTCCACGAAAGTGCTGCTGTACGTAATTGTACAAAACAAAAAAAAAAAAATCACGAACTAGTCTTGTATTATGGATTGCCAACCAAGTATGGAAAATTCAACTTGCGAGTGTTACAGTTTGCGATGAACTTAAAGTGTAATTCTAAACTGATAATTTCAGACTGATAATTTCAGAAAACTGCTAACACAATCGTCATTAATTTAGAATCAGCAAACAAGTGTTCGAAAACACTGTCCAACATAGATAGAAGAAAGAGCCAATTTCTCTCTAACACGTTCGCAACAAAAATTTAATTTCCGTAAATTACATAGACAACAATGCACAGAAAAAAAATTGTCGCAGTGTTGTCATTTAGAATAAAAAAAGAAAAAAAAAAGATAAAAAGAACGATAATAAATGCAAACAGAAAAATAAGATTCCAGTGTATGTAATCATTCGCTGGTAGATTAACATCGAACAATGTTGGATTCGCTGTCAAAACAGAAAAGATGCGCGCAAAATAAACGGCGGAAGACAATGTGCCGTTGAATCGAGCTTATTATAATACGAGGAAGTGTTTCGCATGCTTTAACAAACGCGAATACCATTATTACCGTGAAACGTATAGCAAATTTATGGACGCGATAAAAGATTGGATAAAAATGTGAGTGTGAAACTGAAGAAGATTTTCCATTTTTTGAATTCACGTTAACGTGAAATTCAGAGATTGCGAGATTTCTATAAAATATTAAATGCTTTTATATAGATGTTGAAAATTACGAGCGACATGAGGAATATTTTTTTTAGCTATATAATGCGTAATATTATAATTGTTCATACGTCAATGAAGAAAGAAAAAAAAGAACGCGAATGGAATATGCATGCGCCACTTTAACGAACTGTCCGAGTCATAGATACGATAATTACTCGAGATTACTGGATATTTTGTAGAATTCAAGATATATTGTATATCGTATTTTGTGATAATTACTCAAGATTATGGCAAATTGACGTTGCACAATTGAAAAAATCGCGTTAAAAAAAATGAAGATAGTTTCGTTAAATATCTTTTAGAGTATTTTCTGGTTGATATTTATTTATACTTATAATCCAATATTTCCCACATTAAAAATTGAAATGAACAACACCGGGCTATGTATTACTCGTACATTTATTTTGTTCTACTTAAAGTTTATAAGAGTTTAAAAAAAATAACAGTGATGACAAACTGAAAAATCAGATATCTCTTCCGATGACCCATAAATATTATCCGTTTGCGTTTCAACTTATGAATATTCGTGAATGACTCGATAGAAGTACTTGATTCTCATTTCTCAGTATCATCGTGTTTAAAGATCCAAAACCTTATGTTGTATTTAAAATCTCGAAAAATTGAGAAGAAAATAAAATTACAAAGAGATCGTGTAACACTTCAGGACGAATTTTATTTTCTTCGATCGAGGATTAACGACGCTCAACATTATTGAACATTGCAGAAATAATTAATAATTTAAGCGCAACAGAAGTATTTAATTGTTGTCTCAGCGATATTGCATTTAAAAATTAAAATCTTATTAAATTTACGATCTTTAAAAAAAATAGAAATCATTCTTCAGACAAAGCTGCGATTCACGTGTAACTACTTATATTTATCTCAAGTTTATAAACGTCATAGAAAAAAAAAAATCAATAAATTCGTCAATATTGGAACATCTGATCCGGAATTCTAGGAAATTATGTTTATCGCGATACAATTACGCGTGTCGTTAATAACGCGGCCTGGCATGCTTTCAGATACGCTCCATTTTCGAGCGAGATATACCGAGCATATCACGCGAATCGCGCGTTTACGATTTACTGTGTCGAAAACAGAGCACGTAGTGCTCGGGAAACGTAGTTGTAAAAAAAAACCACCGCAAATCGCACGTTGCATAAGCGACAGCGTAAAAATAACCGCGCACGGTAATTAAGATATTACTCTCACGTTCCAGTGAAAAGAAAAGAAAAAAAGAAAAAAGGCTGCTCGTAAGTAATTTAATTCGATGTAACCCTTTGTTGAACGTCTTGAACGACCACGATTCGTGACGAGAAGAGTCGTCGATGTCTTTTGACGTGGTGAACGATTAATTTGACAGAGGTGGAACTTCTGAACACATCTTCATTCATGAATTAATCTTAAGAACGAAAGGAGCTCCGAAGCGATCAATCGCTTGGAAATTTTGATTTATGGATTGTTAATCAGATATTCCATGAAGGTGTGAAAATGACAATTACGTAAAATCATTAGAAATAATTGTATGGAAAATTCCTCACGACGAACGTATCATTTACACGCAATTGCTATAATCCTATATTTCTTCTTACGATTGCACATCAAAGAATGGAACTACAAATTTCTATTCAAGTTCATTTACAAAACAATAGAATCACTTTTGCATCAACAATAACGAAACAACTACGAAACAGAGTTCTATTTTTGATCATCTAAATCGCATTCCAGAGAACAATATATGGGCAGCGTGACGTCGAGAAATTTGCAACCGTGTGTAATTGCTGAAATCACGAAATTAAAAACATTTCCCTGAAAATCCGACATTTCAAAAAAAAAAAAAAAAGAAACATACTTTTCAATTACATTCCATCGAGGAATAAATATCGTCGATCGCAAAATCACCGAATCGGAATTGAGAAAAATTTAATCGATAAAAGAGCAAAGGTTCTCAAAGAAATTGCAAAGAACAAGACATCGAGAGTATACAACTCACCTCAACAGCTGCGAACTCGTTCTGTTCGATCGATCGTTCAGAGAGAAAGGTCACGAATATGAATATTGTTTATCCTGAAGAGGGGAAAGAAAAAAAAAAAGAAACGGAAACAAGCCGAAGAAAAAGAAACACCAAAAAAAGAGAAGAAGAGCACGGAACGGCGTCCGCGCCTCAACTGAAGCACGCTCTCCACCATGGTCGCAACGATCTATCGCTGCGTTGCCAATACCTCCTTACTAACAACGAGAAAAATCGTCGAGTAAATACGGCCTTGGCGCGTCTAGTAGCCGCGATGTCTGAAACGTAATGTTTGAACCTGAACGGATTCGCCTCGCTATATATATGTATATATATATATATATATATATATATACTATATATACTATATATATACTATATAGTATATATATAATATACATACTATATATATACTATATATATTATATATATAATACATATAATATGTATTATGTGTGTGTGTGTGTGTGTGTGTGTGTATGTATATATATGTATATATAAACTCTCGTGTGCGTCTTTTTACTCAGGGGAAAAAGTTTGTCGAGGAACGGGAAACTGTTTCCCGATCGTTTGAATGGATCATATGGATCGTGTCTTAAAACGGGCAGTGAGCTCGTAGCTCGCCGAGGCGAACTCTATTATTCGACTCGTCACGGTCCGATATCGTTCGCTGAGTGCTGATTGGATTCGAGATATTCTGGATTGCTTCGAGTATCTTCTGAATGTACAGAGAAAAGAAATTAAGATTCATGAAAATCTCCATGGGTCTCTTTCGAGTCTTCGAAGTCTCGAAAATTTTGTAAATTAGCTCGTCTTGTGTTTTTAGTGTCTTTCTATGTGATTTTAAGATCTTCTTATCTTAGAGTTTTAGTGTCTTGAAATTTTGATATTTTGGAGTCTTAATATTTTAGAGCCTTAGTATTTTAATATCTTAAAGTCCGAGAATTTCGATGTTAGTATCTTGAAATTTTAATTGTTGCATCTTAGTATCTTAGTGTCTTATTGTTAGTATCTTAGAGTATTTGAAAGTTTTAATATCTTGGTATTTTAGTATCACAGAGCCTTAGAAACTTAGTATCTTAGAATCATAATATCTTAGCATTCTTAAAATTTAATGTCTTGGAATTTTTGTATTTTAAAGTCTTATTATTTTAGAATATTAGTATTATTTAGAATCTTAGTATTTTACAATTAGCATTTTAGTACTTCAAAATTTTAACGTCTTAAAAAATCTTAGAACTCTAATATCTCGAAGTCTTAGAACCTTCGTATCTCGTAAAATACACTGCTCACAAAAATTGGGGAATATTTCAAAATGAGTATGAAGCGATAAAAAAAAGAAGCAGCTTTTTATTAAATAAGAACGATTTATCAAAACAAAGACGACAAGTCAAAGAAAGTTTATTTAAAAAAAAAAAAGTCAAATGCTTCTTTTTTTATCGCTTCATATTCATTTTGAAATATCCCCCAATTTTTCTGAGTAGTATATATATCACAGTATTTTATATCTTACAAACTTGATTTTAAGCACGACTCGCAGTCCATTGTAATTATCAACTGTATTAATCTCTTAATGAGTAATCTTTGACAATTTTTTTCACAATACGTCCTCGAAAGGAAGTCTATGCATAGCAAGCTGATTCTCACAAAGATATAGTACCTACATTAATTTCGTGGCAAGCTTTATAGCGGCACTTCACTGTGAGTAGCTGCTGATTACGTGATCACGTGGCCGATCAAGAGTTTCGCGTTTCTCTTCTTTACTCCTACGTAATAAAGGAGTCTTTTTCTCTCTCTCTCTCTCTCTCTCTCTTTCTTTTTTTCTTTCGGTGGTGTTGCTAAATTCAGCTGAGAACCGACTGAGATAAAAGCAAGGTTGTTCGGTTATATACGGAAGCAAGGCTTCCCTCGTGTAGCGACAACTGATTTCCCATCGGATGAGGCTTCTTTTTTGGACGCTTTTGTGTACATTCACTTTTAGGTGGTTGCGGAAGATATTGTGCTACGGGAAGAACATACTTTTTTAGCTTGAAAAGTTTATCAGACAATGCAGTTTCCCATGGAAAATTTTCACATGGAATAAAAATGCAAATTCGACGTTTTATTTACTCTCGTGGAGTTTACTTCGGAGAAATGAAATGCAAATGGACGGAGCGAACTTGTACTAAAAGTTTTCAGATGCCAGATTAATTTTTTCGTTGTATACTTAGTGTTTCTTTTTTTTCATACGTTTCTTTCAATTCAATTTTTTTTAAGCTACACTGCAATACCGCGATATTATTTTACGGCCGTTTTAATTAATTTCCAATATCAAGGGGCAAATGAATCGTCGCGTATGCAGAAATCGAAATATAAACTCCAGAAATTGTAGATATTCGCGTGCAAGGTATAATTACGTGCCATTAATTATGATTTATACATCATCGCGCACCTCGTGTGTTCGTTTAAATTTCGCGAGATTTTTCATTTTCACTCGTCCATTGTTTACCCTGCAACAGTGAAAAAGTTATCACTAGCATAAACTTATGAAATAAACAATTGCTAGATAAATTCAATCGTTTGCTTATAGAAGAAAAAAGTAATTTTCTTTCTTCATAAGAAAATTACTCGGAAAATAGAAATTTTACATAACACGTGCATTAAATGCAAAATAGAATTAATATAATATATATGTAGTACATTTTGTTATTATAGAATAGGACAGAATATATACTATATTAAATAATAATATTAACATACTATATTAAATAATATATTAAAATAATAATGTTAAATAATAATATTAAATATTAATAATTAAAATAATAATATTAAATAATATATACTATATTAAATAATAAATAAATACGTATTACCTGCACACGCACTTGAAACGTTACGCTCCGCAACAGAATGGCACGTGAATGAATCGTGTTTCTCTGTTTGCACACGATTTCACAAAGGAAAGTTTGCCCGGTGACAATAGTTCTGTTCGTCGCTGTACAGTACGTTGTTTCATTGTTAACCGTTGTTTCATTAATTATATTTCTGACAAGTGGTAACGGCCGCGAACGACGGCCTTCTTCTCTCGCGCATCGCGCGGGCCATTTGCTGCCGGCGGAAGTATGCATGGACAGTTCATACGTATGCACGCGAGCGCATAAATCGGCCTCGACGATCATCGGAATGTACTCTGATTGCTTATTCGAGGCGTGGATGCCAGCTACACTTCGATTATGCAAATATTCGGCGGTAATAACGTTAACAATGCCGACAGCATCGCGCATCTGCGAATTCTCGTACCTTCATTAGTGCATCTCAGGCTATCACATCTAGCGGTGCTATTATAATTACACTTTAAAGGCTTCGCTTTGTTTTTGAACAATTTGTTTACGTGTACGGTGCGTTTTACAAAGGTAAGTATATTTAGGTATGGAGAAACAATTGTGAAAGAAGTGTTTCTTTTTTTTTTTTTTATTTTATTTTAAGCAAATAGTATATTGTTGAGTTGTCGATGATTGTTGTAAGTCGTGAGACTTGGTTGATTTAGAGTTGATTTAATTTTATTTAGAATTTTATCTCCTTGCCAGAGAACGACAATGCAATTGAATTGAATCTGCAGTTAAATAGTTCAACTTGAAATTATTACAATTGGTCCAATGGCACGAGATAAAAGTTACTGTTAAATTATACACAGATGTTTCATTTTAGTAATCTGAGAACTGATGGCATGATACTACCGCTAGATACTAATGTATATTTATTTATTTATCTACTCGTTTAATTAATTATTCTGTCTTCTCTCAAATGTTCAATGCTTGAGGGCAAATTGATTTTTATAACTTAATTTAGAAACTATTTTAATAACTTTCAACGTGAAAATCGAGTTTCGAATTACGAATAGCTGGTCGCTTGTATTAAGTACAATTTTAATGGAAGTGTTTAAATAAAAGTTAATAACGTCTTGCGAATTTACAAAAGTAAGTCAGCCGAGTGATTAATCACTGTTTTACGTGAAATTTACAGAGTTACAGAGACTTCTGTTTCTTCGCTGTTAGCTATATAAATAATGATTCCACTTCCACGCAGTGTGTTTCGTTTTCTTTGCAAAAGTTTTATCCTTCCATTGGAATAAATCGGCATCCTCTCTGGAAAGTTTGACACGATTATTATTCACGTTCAATTTCGCGTGGCTAGTGACGCGAAAACTTTGGAAAAAAGTGTTTTTTAAGTGAAACTTTATTGAAACGAATATTGAGAAATGAATATTGGAAAAAATGACTTGTTCGTTTAAATACGAGATTTGTTGCAGAATTAATTCCTTTTGGATCAGAATTATACATCAATATGATTCAACAGTCATGGAAATAAGGAGAAACACAAGTCTGAGTCAGAAGTATAATATAACGAGCAGGAGTTTGTCTTCCTTTTTCTTCTACATATTTTCTCAATGACGCAGTTACATCTACTTGTATTATACTATTCTGCAATTGGTTTTAATAGATGCTTAATCGAAAATTCCCGACGCATTCTTTCATGTATACGCAATGATCGAGACTCAACCAAGACTATTATTAAAAAGGTACATCTATTACAATGGTAGATTGGTAACTTACTTAATGCAGTGATTATTATCGTAACGAATTTCTTCTAAAATAATTCCATCGACAATTCTCTCTGTTATTTGCTTTTTATACTAGTTCTGTTACTTGCTTTTCATAATAATCTTGGTAATAATAGTAACTATTTTTATAAAAAATATCGTAGCTGTTAGACCAAGTTTATGATACAATTCCACCTAGTTTCGAGTAAAATTCTACAAAATTTCCACACTTTCGAAACTTTCAACAGCCACTGTACCAAAAGCAATCGAAATTTTCACCCGAGGTTACGTTCCAGGTTACATTCTTTCAGTGAAACGAATTCAGGAAAATCTTTTCCACCTATCATATGATTTCCAATTCACTTACTTACAACCCAAAAATAATTCATCCCTCTGTTTCACCACTATTTGGTATCGACAACCACGATACTGCCAGCACGTGCCACCTGTGACAGCTGCTCCATAGCTGTGTGTTGACTAGGAGTCGTCATGACAACTCGAACGATCAGCACGCGACCAAGGACGGCCACGTTCATGGAAACGTTGCAATGGAACCGCGACGAGAACGTTCGCGGCACGAAATTATACCACTGTCTTATCCACGGTGAAAATGGTGGTGGTTGACAAGCGTAGATCGTTGATAGTGTCCACCGCTGGCCATTTCTTTGGCGTGGCCGTGAAAGACGACGAAACGATCGCCGATGAACAAACGGTGTTAGATAATTTCTTGGACAGAGCCGGATGCAGAATTCTTTGTGCACAACCGGATGTAGAGGATGAGGAAGTGCGGCTGAAGTTGAGTAACGAGCTACAAGTTGGTAGAAACACTTTAGTTTTCTTCAAGGTATGTGAAAAATAGAGGCGGGAGATATTGGTGACAGGTTATGAACACAGGTGTGCCAAATTGTGGAAACTTTTGTTGAAGTTCGGTCAATACA
Organism: Tetragonula carbonaria; assembly: GCA_032399595.1. Lineage (NCBI taxonomy): Eukaryota > Metazoa > Arthropoda > Insecta > Hymenoptera > Apidae > Tetragonula > Tetragonula carbonaria. The sequence goes on from JAUCRC010000002.1 coordinate 12,053,458, forward strand.
TCTGTTCATCGTAGAAGAGGATTTCATTTTGTATCATTTGTTAGCTACGTGTATTTTATCGAACAGCGTGAACTCGATTCTTTTTATTAATATTTAGATTACTTTTGTTATCTTTCACTATTATTTTGTTGCAGATGAGTATGTTATTTATAGAATATCTTGTGTCATTTGTTAGCTATATGTATTTTACGAAGCAACGTAGCAATTCGTATTGTTTCGATTATTTTTCTTAATATTTACTTCTTTATCTTCCACCATCATCTTACTGTGGAAAAGTGTTTCATTTCATAGAATATTTTGTACCATTTGTTAACTACGTGTATTTTATCGAACAGCGTGAACTCGATTCTTTTTATTAATAGTTAGATTACTTTTGTTATCTTTCACCATTATTTTGTTGCAGATGAGTATGTTATTTATAGAATATCTTGTATCATTTGTTAGCTACATGTATTTTACGAAGCAACGTAGCAATTCGTATTGTTTCGATTATTTTTCTTAATATTTACTTCTTTATCTTCCACCATCATATTATTGTGGAAAAGTGTTTCATTTCATAGAATATTTTGTACCATTTGTTAGCTACGTATATTTTATGAAACAGCGTTTATGTTTGTAAACAAGTGAAAAGTAATTTACAAACATAACAAGTTTATGTTTGTAAATTACTCTTTTATCTTCTTCAAACATAATTTTTATTAATGAAGAAGGTTTGTAACCTCAAAGATGGGACAGTGGTATTTTTTTAAATGATTCAACTGTGAATTTCTAATTAGTATTATCAACTAACCAGAAGAATTTCAGAATTCTACACTAGCTTGTAAACTAAAATATCATATCAGTTGTAGTAGTTCGAGAGTTTATATTTCAATGAGACACCAAAGTCTTAGCTAGATGATTCTATCGTATATGAAAATTATCTACGTAATCATTTGAGAGAAAAAGAAAAATACAAATTAAATCGTCATCAATCTCAGTTTCAACTTTCAACAACTCATTCGCAACAACTGAGCGACTTTCAAATGTAAACAAAGTCGTCGTTCAATTTCAATAAAAATTATGAGAGCGTTGATACAGTTAACAGAGGCGCCGGTGACAGAGAGGAATTTTCACGACCTCGTTCAAGTTACGACGACCGGCAGTGGTAAAGGATCGACGTTAGTCGAGGCTCTTCGTCAAGTATGGGCGCCGACACTTCGATCTTCCGGTTTCAATTCTGCTTATTTGAAGAAGCTGGAGGAGAATCTTCTCGGCTCGCCGGCAACGACTTCCGTCGCCGAGGAGGAGGATTGTTGGAGAAAGACATGGGAGGACGCGAAACGATCGCACGACAAAACGATTTACGCGGAGGCTGTAAAAACGTTGAGGAGCATCAGGACCGAGTTGGAGAGCGCGGCGGTGGCTAGGTGATCGTAAAAACAGATCATTCCAGTGAATTCTTCGGTAGTTGGATCGTGAGAAGTTTTATGGTGGCTCTGCCTATTCGAAATAACGCGCTTCTAGTTACGATCGACGCGTAAAATTTAAAAGAATATTCCTTTGCGTATAAAGCGGTACCAGCATGCCAATTGTATCGTGAAACGATGCAATTTATTTCTATTTCTTTTCTGCGAAATTTCTTTGACCTAGATAAAATTTTTAATAAAAATCCTACGTAGAAAATATTTGATCTTGATATTAATTCTTGGCTTTAGTTGAACAAAAGTATGTATTTCCTGTATTTCTAAGCACTCATATCAGAAGGACTTCGCCAATTTTTATTCCTGCATTTAACTGTAATTTAAATTATGGTCGTTTCAATACACGAATTTTCTCCATCTGCATTTTATTTATTATATTTTCGTTATTTTCTTTTTACAGGGATGGTTTAATTAGCGTGGATGACGCTGTCGAAGCAGTCTCAGGGTACGTCGACGATTTGTGGAAATTAGGCGACCTAGTGTACACCGAGGAACGCATGAAATCATTCTTGGACGTCATTGGTGACGAAGTAGTATCTCTCGTAAGGAACACAATCGAAGAGGTAAAAAAATTATAACTGACGAATAAAACCGACGATAAAATCGTTATGTATGAAAATACAAGTTATTTTCAAAACGATTATACATCTTCACCGTAACGGAAACCATTGTGTATTTTTCTTAGATTCGAACTACCGACGATCGAGTGAAAATTGAAGCGATAACCAGCAGTGCGGAAATCTGCGAGAAATGGGCAGACATGGTGGAAAAATTCACCACGTTGTTTTGGCCTTATCATTCAGTTCATCCGTGGAACGGTGGAAGTTTTGTACCTGCAAAATGCTCGCGTATTGGCAAACGTCTCAGGTATCCTGGTTGATTATTGCTCCTCCTGCAGCTTCAGCAAGATTCAACTGGTGATTTTCTGTGGTATTTAGGCAAATTGGCGAGCTACGTGCTCAGTATAGGCAATTGACCAGGTTGCTCACTTCTAACGAGAGGTCTGGACTTGGTGCTGATACCTTGATGCAATGTTTCGATATTAAAGGTATCTCTGTTGTCATCACTTATTTATTGCAAAAAAAAAAAATATATATATGTGTTGTATTTCAATAATTTTCAGAATTATACACGAACAATGATTATGATGAAAACAACGTTGCTTGTTCTATGTAAAATTGGAAAATTGAACCTAAAATCTACCAACATCTAGTTATTGCAAAAAAAATATGTGTGTTTTAATTCAAAAAAATAATTTATAATAAAATAATTTAAAAAAATAATTTATGAATACGATGAATAATATAAAATAATTTATTCTTCCTGTAATTTATTCTATAATATGAAATAATTTATGAATACGATGAATAATATAAAAAAATAATTTATGAATACGACGAATACGATGAAAATAATGTCGATTATTAATTAGTAGGATTAAAAAATTTAAAAATTTCTATTGATAAACGATGTTATTTTGTTATTGCAAGAGAAACGTGTGTTGTTTCGATAAAATTTAAAGATTAAATTGGCAAATTTTATCAACATCTAATTATTGTAAAAAGTACAAGTTATAATATTTCAATAATAATCAAATTGTGCACAATCGACATACAAACGTTTAGACAAACAGCGTTTATTACGACAAAATAGCGTTTAATTATTCGAAAAATTAAACTGAGTTTCTACACAGTTGTGTCATCAATCATAGGATGTTATAGTCACATCCCACCGACGACGAACTCTTTCTAATATCATCATTTTTTATAAACAACATACATACAATAAAATCAAAGATTTAATCTGTCAATTCATTTTACCCAATTAATGTTCTATAATAAGTGGAAAAATATATTAATATTTTTCCATTTATTATAGAACATTAATTGGGTAATATAATTATAAATATATTTAAAAATATAAAAATATAATTATATAAAAATATATTTATAAAAATATAATTATAAATTTATCAATTTATCACGTTAGTGGTCTTCGACGACGACGACGACAGAGGCGTTGAATGGAACCGATTGAAGCGAAAGATCGAAGAAGGATTGGTACCCGCCGAAGAACGAGTGGCGCAAAAACTAAAGTCACATATCGCCGATGCGACGACGCCAAACTCGCTGCTCGCGGAATTTCGACGTTACTTCGAGTTGATGAAGAGAGACGGTTTGAAACGAGCTCTTCGCGGAGAACGAGAGACCTTGCTTTCGGCTTACAGAGATCTTATAGGTAAAATTCTACCAGCGAGAAGCAATCGGGCCTTCAATGAATTCAGAAACGATCTCCGTTGTCGTAAATAGTCTCTCGTGGGTGATTCTTCTTACGTTTTGTTCTTCCATTTGCTGCGTGGCACTGTTGGACGAATCTGAAGAGAATTGCCTGGCTGGTCCGGACACGGGAGACTTGCTGGACAGTCCGAGGATACTTCAAGAGGTCCAAGCTGCCCGATCCGCGGAATTAAGACTGGAAAGTTTAAACAAATTGGGGAAGGAATTGCTGGCGGATTTACCTGGATACGAAGAGATCTCGTCGAGGGTAACGACTGCTCTGAAAGACGTTGAAAGAAAGAGGCAGAGCTTCGTCGATACTTGGGTAACTTTATGATATTTTTTAACGTATTCGTCGATTTTATTTCGATAAATGGCACTTTGCACATTGGATTTTTATTTGATTGTGAATTAGCATGGATGCAGTAGCGTGGTATATTTGAAAATTTCGCAACTCCGAAGATATGCACTTGTTATCTAAATAATTTGAATAATCTGTCATAATGCTCAAATGTAGAAGCTTCGTTTAATTAATGGCTGATTAAGTGAACTTAATAAATCTTTTAAACCTGAGTGTAAAAATTTCTATTATATGGACAACGAAAATCATGAACTATCGTAAGATTTTATTTATTAACTATTGCAAGACGTATTCGGATCAACGAGGTTCTACTGTTCTTTAAAAGATTCCATGTATTAAAGCAGATGTTCAATACAATTTTCCAAACGAAACGTACAAATTACAGACTCGCGATTTAATTTTTATTCAATGTCCAGAATAAAAGTAATTACAATATTAAAATATTCACTTGTCATTTCTTTTATACATTTTATGATATGAAACAGTTATAAAATATTTTTAAAATAATATAAAATAGTTATAAAATTTTAACTCAATGTTATAATATAGAATTGCAACTCCTGCTCTATAAAAATATGAATTCCCATGAAAATCCACGAGACAAATAAATTCTCCTTCGTATTCCCTTCAAGGATCTGCCTTCGTACGACAAACAAACAGGCAAATATTTTTGTGCGAAATATTACAATTGCAATATTATTATCTGCGACGAAATTGTAATTTCAGACCGAGGAAACGAAGGAAGCTGTCGCAGGAAAGGAACTGACGCTAGGCACCGATTCCGCGGTTGTCGAGCTGACTGGTACCAGTATGATGAGAGTCACGTACGATCCAAGGCTGATGACTTTGATCCGAGAGGCAAGGGCACTTTCCAGCCAAGGTGTCGAGCTTCCTCGCGAGGTGAGGGAGCTGGTCGAAAGGGCAGGATCTTTGGCCGGACGTGCCAGGGCCCTGCAACAAGTCGCCACCTTTCACAACACGATTGGCGATCGTATGGTGCCGTCTCAAAGACCGTTGATGCTTACCACAGCGTTGGAATTGGCACGAGCCGTTCAAGAACAATCCGGCGTTGTTTGGTCCGATCCGCAGGCTGTCGACGCTTACACTTCTAGACTGAAAGAACTGGTAATCTCAGAATTCTATCAGAATTTTACCATTACTCTATGCTAGAATCGAGTAGTTTTTCTTCAACGATTCTCTATTTTTCTCTTCGATCCCTTGCATTCTGAAAACAAGGCTACGAAGTATTATAAAGAGGAACATTTGAATTGAAACAGGTAAGGAAGTTTGCGCAACAGAATTCGGAGCTGGCGGCGAAGCACAGCTCGCTGCGGGACCTGGTGTCCAATTTGCTGAAAGGGGAAACTGTCAACATGATCGGGAATCAGAACGCTTGGAAAGACACGTTGATGAACATGAGAACGGTGGTCGATACCGTGGAGGCTGAATATGGAAACACGAAGGCATGGAAGTTACACTGGGACAGACAGCTGCTTAAGGCGTTAGGCGTGGCTTACAGGTATACTCAAACTCTTTGAGAAATACATTTTTACGGAAAGAGACAGCTTTAGCGAAAAATTTAAATTCGATAATTTAACCAGAGTGCCTATTGTTTAAGGCGATTGAATAATCTTAAAATGATCGTGATCGAATCGAATAATTCTCGAGTCAGTTGGAACAATTGTCAAAAATTTTCGATTAAATCACACTTGTTTTACCATTCACCGATTTTTTCCTCGAAAAAAGAAAGAACACTATAATCAAATAAAATCCAAACTGTTTCCATCACTTCTTAATTAATCTTCACGTTCATAACATGGATCAGTTCATATTTCGAAAATAATCTTAAATTCTGAAGATCCTGAATGAGTGAATTATTCGATTCAATCCTCAAGTTAATCTATGTTTCACGTTTCCCATTTCTCCTCGAAGAAAGAGAGAAAAAAAAACACGCATAAAAAAACTGTACTCGCCATGATCGTTCTTTAGCACCCTCTACATATTCATGGCCAATCCGTAGCAGATGGAATAATAAAGTAAAAAACTTGCTCTCTGCACCAGAGGTGCGTTGCCGTTGTTGCTGAAAAAGTTGCCGGAAGTTAAAGCGGAGTTGACTTTCCGCGACGGCTCGTTGCAGTGGCGGCCATCCCTCGAGGAGGTCCGCGCAAAATTATACTCGTCGATTCGTCGATCGCTCTCGATCCCCATGAACTTCAGAGGCGTCGGCGACGCGTCCGAGGCGCATTTCGGCAGCTTGATACAAAGGTGCTGTTACTTGTTCGGCGGCGTTTACAAGCAGGCGGAGATCGTTCTCTCCGCTTTGGAAACGCTCCGTACGAAATGGCTGTACTTGGCCGCGCCGGCGAAAATCGACGCTGCTGAACGGTACGTGTGCTTCGTTTAAAATTGACGACGAATTAATGTAGAAGACGGGAGAGATAGATCTTCTATAAGGATAATTTATCACAAGGTGATAATTTCATAGATTTCTCTCTCTCTCTCTCTCTCTCTCTCTCTTTTCTATGCTCTACTATACTTGAGAGAAGTATAATGTAAACAGGAGTCTGTGTTTCTTGAGACGATCTTGGTCTTTGTACTTTTTTTGTTTTTTTTTTTTAATTTCTTCTTTGAGAAAAGTGCTTTCTGTTTTAGTTTTCAAATCTGACTTTTCAAATTGCTTTTCAATTAAATCGGAGTCTTATTCTCTGATAAATTTAAAATCTTAAATACACGTAGTAAATAGTAACAATTTCTACAGTAATATTTTTAAATATGATTTCAAAATTAGTTTTGGAACGTGTGTTGGATGAAAATTAACAATTAAATTGCAATCAATTGTTAACTAAAATTGCTTTACAAAATTAACAAGAATACTTTACAACTACGAGATACTTGTACAAATTGTTATAAAATAAAAAATTCTAATAATTATAAAATCAAATATACGATAGATATATTTGTCAGTTAGCGTGCAACTGGTTTTGAAGTTTTCACAAAGATATAAAGAAATACGAAGAATAATATCTTTCCCAGAAAAAGAAACAATTTTCCTTTCTTTTTTTTCTACAATTTCTTACCATCTTCCTGTTAAAATTTCTACTCTCATTTTACAACTTGAATAAGATGAATTCTATTATGCACGTGACCTAATTAATTAAGCAATGGCTCTACTAATACACTAATCAACTATTTCACACAAAATTGTGATTTAACAGTATCCATTTTAATTCAAATATTATTCCTTCGTAAATTAATTATACAATGTAATATATAATATAATAAGTTAATATATAATATATATATAATATAATAAGTTAATATATAATATATATATAATATAATAAGTTAATATATAATATATATAATATATATATATAATATGTTATATAATATAATAAGTATAATAATATAATATAAAAGTTACTTACATAATATAATAAGTTAACTACACTTATATTAATTACATTTATACTAACTATACTTATACATACTTAATTATCGAAATTCGAACGGAAAAGACTGAAAGGAAAGTCGCCGCAAGAATGGACAAGAGCGTTCAAGGACGCGAAACAGTGGGCTCAAGAGGTTAGCAATAGGCAATATTACCATTTTCACTGCACCATTATTTCCAATTCTAATCAAATTGTTCGATTGTTCATTTAATGAAATTATTTAATTGGAATTTATTAATCGAATCAGGTTGGAAGGTTACGCGGCAGCGACGTGAAAATCTGGTGCATCACCGTGGACACAGCGACGACGAGAAACGATTTAGAATCAGCCTCGCGTCGTTATTGGGAACGTTTGTGCTCTGATCTAAGGGTGGAAGCGTCCTCGAGGCTGGTCGCCATCGTGGACTTCCTTTCGTCTGCCTCGAAGGAACTTGAACGCAGACCTCGAAACGTGGAGGAAGTTGGGTCGGCTTACGAAGCTCATGCACGGATCGAAGCTCAATCGTCTGGCATGGCCGACGAGATGGAGGCCGTTGCTGGCCTGTCGAAAGTGCTGGCTGTTTGGACTAGCGAGAAACTCGAAGGTATTTCGTTTAATTAAACGGGAATCGATTTCACGCATCGTTCATTCGATATTTTTGTCATTGCTTACATTCGAGAAAAATATTATTGCAAATTTCAATTTCGCGCTCGTCGCGACGTTGAAATTATGCATGCCACTGTCAGTGATTACGGAATAAACTGAAAAAAAGAGTAGAATTACAGAATAAATTCAGAGGAGGAATTATAAAGTCGAGTCGGGAGAAGAATTGTAAAATTTTAGAAATTTTTAGAATTTTAGAGTAATTACGAAATTACAGAAGAATCACAGGATAGGCTTATTTAGAAACAAAATTGTAGAATTATAGAAGAATTACAAAATCAACTGAGAAAGAGAAATTTTAGAATTTTAGAGTAATTACGAAATTGCAGAAGAATCACAGGATAGACTTATTTAGAAACAAAATTGTAGACTCATAGAACAATTACAAAATCAACTGAGAAAGAGAAATTTTAGAATTTTAGAGTAATTACGAAATTGTAGAATCATAGAAGAATTACAAAATCGACTGAGAAAGAGAAATTTAAAAAGTAATTATCAAATCTGTAAAAGAGTTACACGACAGAGGTGAAGTTTTGGAACAATTGTAGAAAAACTACAGAACAGACTTGGAAACAGAATTCTAGAATTACAGAATTAGATTCAGAATCAAAAGACGAGTGCCACGTTTTTTTTTTTGTGTGTATTTCGAATGTATTACATTCCGTGCGTAAGATCGTTCGAAAAATTCATCGAAACAGGTGTCAGCGCGGCGTACACAGCGTGGCAAGACCTAGCCGATCGCCTGGAGCGTCACAAAGCCGTGATAGATCGCGAGCTCGAGGACGCGAAGGTAAACCTTCGTCACAGAGCGGTAGCTCAGCGAGACGAGATCGAAAGGTGGCAAGCAAAGTGGCTGTCGAAGCCGGGAATCCTCACGTTAGACTGGATCATCTCGATGAAAGAGAGATGGGCCTACTTGAAAGAGCAATCGGACGTCCTGAGAAACGACTGCCGCAAAATCGAACTGAACGTCGACGACGTTCTAGAGGGCGACGACGAGAACATGAAGAAATTAGAGCTACAGCTGGAAGTGGAGGAATCCAATTGTCGATTCCAAGCGGAATTTCTAGAGGAATTGAGGAATCAAGAGGACGAAGAGTGGACGGTGGCCAGAAGAAGATTACCCAGACTTCACGATTGGCTCGATTCCTGGGAAAGCAGGATAAAGGTTCAGTTAAAGGATCGTCTGAAACAGGAGTCGACGAATCAGAAGGATAATTTCGATATGGACACGTTCGTTGGTAAGAAGGTTCGCGAGGTGAGAGCGACCATCGAATGGCTGCAACTTCTTCGCGGTGACGAGGTTGCGGACGAACATTGGGGAGAATTGATGCCACTGTTGGAGCTGAGGGACGTGAAGAGTGTGAGGGACATCACGTTGGGTCACCTGTTTCGCTCCGCGCAGAAGATTCAAGAGAACGTTAACAAAATAAAGGTAACAAGTCGCTAGTATGTTTTAGTTTTGTCAGTAGGATCCCTTTTAATAGTGAAATCACTGACAATTTAAGTAGAAAGTTTTCGAATCTAGAAATTTAGAAAATTGTAAAATCTCGGGAGACTATGTAGATCATGTATAAATACCTATTACGTGATTTCTATTTTTCGTGTAAAAATTCTGTCTAACAAGAAGAGGGTAAAATTTTGGAAAGAAATTTCGAGACAGGAGTTGTTATTTTCTTTTTAAAGAGATTTATCAATTATCAACAATTGTATTTACAACAGTTCCTGGTTGGGGAATCTTCAAATTTCCTTTGTTATTAAAATAACAAACTAGTAGATTATTATTTCATTTGCAACGTATGACACCGACTGGATAATATCGCGGCGAAAAGCAAATATTTTAAATCTCCGAGTGGCAAGCAGGGAATCGAAAAAATTTCGAAGACTTACAACGGTTGAGAAGAGTCTCAGTGCCTGCATCATTTTTCTAGGAAATAACGAAGAGAGCCGCGGCGGAAAGTGGTATCCGACAAGGGTTAATGGAGTTGGAATCTTGGGAAGCGTCGGCCCATCTTCAGCTACAAGAATCGAGGGACAGTAGAAATGCCGGCATTACTCTCGTCGAGGAGTATGGCAGTTTGTTAGCAAGAGCAGGTGTCTAATCGATGAAATAATTAAGACCACCTTCTACCTTCCAGAAGCCTCTTTCACCTTAATAATAAAGTTTCTTCATTGACGAAAAGGTGAATTAAGGCTTCTATTGGAGGGAGCAAAGGGTGCGTCAGGATACGAAAGGTTCGCAGCTAGAGTTGGACGATGTGAGGCTGGATTGTCCGAGATCGAAGAGCGAATAAAAGCTTTGAGCACCATACAGAGGAAGTGGGTTTACCTGGAGCCAGTCTACGAAGGTGGCGCTGCCCCGAACGATACTGGCAGATGGTCCAGAGCTAACAAAGAATTTCGGTGATTGATATCTGACGATGATTAAATTAAATTGTAGCACGTTCTTTTTTTCTTTTTTTTCTTTCTTTCTACAAAAGATATACAAATGTATCAAATACCAAATTTTCATTGGAATTTCTTCTCAATGATACGTTTTTTCCACGTCTCGTGCTGTATTTATCGTAATTGGATTGGAAATACAATTTAGATACCTTATGGGTGAGGTGGCCCGTGATGCGAGAGTGTCATCTTTGAGAAGACTTTCACTTTCGGCTTTTACAAATCTGAAGGACTTGCTCGACAGATGTCAGAAAAGCCTCGACGAGTATTTGGAGGTATATTTGAAACTTGTTCTTATTGCTACTTGCTCGACTCTTAGCTTCTTAGTCGTTGTAACGACTTTACTCATCTATTAGTTTCTCAAGATGCAAGTTATTTCATATATAAAGTTTCATATATAAAATATATATATATATATATTTTTTTTTTTTCTACAAAGGAAAAACGTTCGTCTTATCCACGCCTGTACTTCCTGAGCGACGAAGACCTCCTCGAATTAGTGTCAGCCAGCGGACGAGGCCTGGAAGCTCATTTATCGAAACTATATCAAGGCGTCGGTTCTATAATAAAGGACGATAATACTGGACTAACGGCTGTTGTATCGCCAGAAGGTGAAGTATTGCAGTTATCCAAGCCCGTCGATCTTCGGGACCCGTTACCACGATGGTTGAGTAATCTCGAGGAAAGCATGAAAAATGCTCTTCGACAGAGTTTGGAAAAATGTTTGACGGACGCCACGCCTGATCCGTCGTCCTATCCGACTCAAGTAACGAATTTTTCATTTTTATCTGTCGCACAATGAAAAACAATAGTAAATAAGCCTTTGAAGTATTTATTAACTTCTAAATGCAAATATGTATGTTTATAAAATACCTGCAAACAATAGTAATAATATTAAATATCATTAACGACAGTATAAAAGTATTTGACAATATTCGAAATATAAGATAATATAAAATAGCATAATTTATGAAATAATATAATGCACACATGCTAATAGTAGTAAATGAATCTTTGAAATACATACAATTTATTGATTTAGATATACCAGAAACTAATTGAATGCAAATATATTTATAAAACGATAATAGTGATATTAATAACAATATAAAAGTATTTAACATAGTTTACAACAACGACGAGAAAATATTTATAAAATACATGCAATATTTCATTCCGTATGAGTTATTGGAAAATTTCGAACAAGAAAGCGAATTTCTTTTCCAAATAAGAATTATTAACTATTTCATTAATTTTTAGGGGATAATAATTAACCAATTATTCGTTAATCGTTTACGATACGTTTAATATCAAGGTTCTACTGCTATCGGAGAGGATTCGTTTCACGGAGCGATGCGAAGCCGCTTTGAAGGAAGGTCGTTCAGCTTTAAAGAAGCTCGTTGAATATCTAGAGACACAACGAGCTAGATACAGGGGTTTGGAAGACGCTGGTGATAAATTAACGGCATTAAAAGCACGTGGCCTTCTGCTCGATACAGTTCACCATCTGGAGATAGTCAGAAATCTTTTAAACGTCGCACAACAGGAAGAGTCCAGTGTTTGGGCCTGGCAGAAACAGCTAAGAAGTTACAGAACCGTAAGACTTGCACCATTAAACATCAGAAGCCACTTTGTGGTTTAATATTAGAATTAACAGCTTAATTCTGGAAAGAAAAAAGAAATTCTCGCATTGAGCAAATTTAAAAACAATACAATAGTGAAAATCTTTTCGACGTTGCTGAAATTTATTTTTTAAAATAATTCTAATCGTGTATGATATTGATGTTGATACTTAAAAGCTCTATCCAATTCCTACCTAATTTCAGAAAAATACTTTCGCTATTTTAAAGTTTTCTTTTCAATATTAATTTCATCTGGTTCACAGTGGCACACGCAGCTTTTTCGGCGATATCTTTATGAGAACAAATGACATATTAGCGAAATAGTTCACTACAATACAAAAATTTCCATTAACGAGTTATGTAATAATAATATATGAAAAGTAATATAAAAATTCGAGAATCAAAAACTGATATGCGAGTGTTTTCATGCGAGCTCTATACAGGATAAGCAATATTTTCAACGGTTTAAAGACAATGGTTTCTACGTTTCTAATCTATTCCACTGTTAGATATCAAGCACCTAAAAAATTACAAACGTGTGAATACTTCTTTTATTCTCGAATTTTTATATTCCTTGCATTATTATTCTACAACTCATTGGAAATCGTGACTTTTTTTTTAAATTCTTTTATGTAGCGAATTATTTATGGAATAATACATCATGTATCTATTGTTAAGAGAGAGAGAGAGAGAGAGAGAGAAGTTTAAGTACTTTCCTCAACAATACAGTAGGACCTCCTATAACGCGGACTAAAAATTGCGCTCCCGTATAACGCGATCAAAAAATTGCTGAAAAAAGACTCATCTCTGATACGAAAATATTTGTGCGTCTTTGAGCTGACTCGAAGCACAGCTTTGCATTAACTCTTGTGCGACAAGGGACTGTTTAAAGCGTGTATTGTGGAACAGTTCAATTTCTGTGCAAAATTAGTTGTGTTATTTCCAAAAAGAATTCATTTCAATTTACAAACTAGATATTGATCGATTATAATATAATATAATATAATATAATATAATATAATATAATAAGGCAATCGTTTTTCCACTATATTTAATGTCAGAAATGAGAAATAATATTTTCCAGCCATGACTCCAAAGTCATCTCCAGAAAAGATGACCCGGGCAGAAGATTTATATCATTAGAAGATAAATCAGAAATTCTTGATCGATCGATGATCTGGCGATTAGTTAACATCTCTTTGCAACAAATTGAACTATAGAAATGAATCAACAGTTCGCAACAATTAGAAAAAAAAATGGAAGCAGCTTCTGCTGGAGCGTCATCAAGTTCAAAGAAATCCTCCCGCGCAAAAGATGTTTCATTTAACAAGAAACGGAAAATCATACGAAGACAGAAGAATACTCCTTTGAATACTTATTTAACAAGACAGAAAAAAAGACTATTTACTTAGTTACAGTTTTTTGCCCTCTTGGACTTGTATAACGCCAAGGGACGTTATATCTCGCGTACGTAGGGGGTCCTGCTTTAATTAATTTTAGCCAACAGCGTGCAATAAATGTCCAGAATTAATTAAATGGGGCGAGGTATCGGCGAGGGGCAGATCTGTTAGAACTAATATCAGGATAGATTGGACTTTAACGAAATATTTTCACCAATTTTCGCCGTAACACGGCATATTGATATTGTAGAACAATGGAGCAGTTGTACGGTGTGCCGGTGCAGAATTCCCGTACCGTTTCGAGTATCAAGGCGCGGCGGTGGGACTGGTTCAAACGTCATTAACCGAAAGGTGTTTCTTGGCTCTTGCTCAGGCGATGAAGCTCGGTTTGGGCGGCAGCCCTACCGGGCCAGCTGGAACTGGAAAAACCGAGAGCGTGAAAGCACTTGGCGCTATTCTCGGCAGGCTCGTTTTAGTTTTCAATTGCGACGAAGGTAATCATATTTCCACGCTTTTTCACGAGCCGGGAATTCCTTTTCACGGTTATAACTGTAACTTTACCGGCCGGCGTGTCAAATAACTGACTCTTTATTCAGTGTTATTTTGGATATATCGACGATCGATCTTCGAATCAATTCAATCAATTTTTGTGTTCTGAATTTCTGTTTTTCATATTTACTTTTTTTTTTTCATTTGTCAGTCAGATGAGATTTTTTTTTACAGCTTTCGAACTAGATTGATTAATTGCTTTTTTTTATTGTAATTTCGTTAACACTTGGGGAGACAATCTTGTGCAACGTTAGAGAATCGATTATCGTCAACAAGTTAAATCAAGACTTAGAGTGATCCTTTTCTATTTCAATTTGAAAATTTTTGTTCCGTGCGAGTTGTTTAATTGAATTTGAAATACGTTAGCTGCATAAGCTATTTAGGTGAAATTGCATTACTCGTACGTTAATCTTTGTGTTCGCATACTTGGCTCAAAAGATCGTTTTCAAAGGTTCACGAAATTGCATTTCGCGAGTGTAGTAACTAAGAATGGATTCTACGATGCGATGATAATAGATGCTTTTAACAGTAAATTTGGGCGAAGAATGTGCGAAAGCGCGGGTATGTGCTAAATAATCTGAAGAACACAGAATACCACCAAGGATCTTAATTATTCTGCTTTAATTCTCTCTTTCTCTCTCTCTCTCTCTCTCTCTCTCTAGCTCAATTACTCAATGCACCATTTCCCCATTCTCTTAATTAAGAGGATCATTGTTAACAATGCCGGTAACACAGATTTTCACAACAATTAACAGTCGTTACGCGTGGCGTAGTAATAGTATCTGAGAGCATAATTGCTTCGGTGAAATCATGAGGCGAGGTTTAAAATTGTGGAACATCGAACGAACTGTGAAACCGCTGAAAAATTTCTTTCGCAACGAAATCTACTATGGCTTCGTAGAATGAAGTCTCTTCTTTACAACAATCCCATAAAAAACTTGATGTACGATTCTTTCTCTTCGTTGAACTTTCAACGTTGGTTGCCTGAATTCGTATCGTTCAACTCTAACATTCAAAGTTTAATAAAATAACGAGAAAGAAATCGCGCGGCAAGTTTTAAGGGATCGTTGCAACGGTCCTCATTCTTCAAGATCCTGGTCGACTTAGCCATGAAAAAAGTTTTCTATCATCCTCGGAAACGTTTCAAGTCTTTGATAATAAATTTACAATTCTTTCACTCTCGACAAGGTGGTTAAAAAAAGAAAAAAAGAAAGACGGGCTCAGGTTTCTTCTCTTTGAAAAAAAAAGAAAAGTAGACGCTCGTCGTACGATTTCTTTTCACAAAGTGATAACAATTTAAAAGTGTCATGAACAATTCAAAATTATAATTTTACTATATTATATATTACTATAATTTTAGTATAATTTTACTATATTATAATACCATAATAATTTATATATATACTATACTATATATATAGTATATTTATATATACTATAATAATTTATATATTATAATACTATGATATTAGTATAATTTTACTATATTATATATTACTATAATATACTATATTACTATAATATATCATATATATTTTTAAATTATTATTACTATTTATATTATATATATTTTAAACTAATATAATATATTACTATAACATGTTACATATATTTTTATTATTTATTATTTTTTTCATTACAATATTACATGCTTTATCATATCATTTTAATCAATTAACATTACCTTTATTATTTATTACTTTTCATTTACACCTTTTTCTCTTATTTATTAATTTCATTATAATTTCCCCCCGTTTTTTCTCCCCCCGTTGTAATTTACATTTCTATTCGCACAATCTATCACGTGTACTTCACGCACCACCAGGAATGGACGCCGGAAGTATGCGGCGTATCCTTGGCGGCTTGGCCCAGGCCGGTGCTTGGGGTTGTTTCGACGAGTTCAATCGCCTCGAGGAGGAAACACTGAGCGCGGTGGCGATGCTCGTCAGACCGTTGCAGGAAGCAGTTCGCGATGGTTCCGCCGAGGTTCTGTTAGGCGATCAGAAAGTGAAATTGGATCGGCACTGTTGCGTCTTCATCACGATGAACCCCGCTGGCTCCGAGTATGGCGGCCGTCGCAAGCTGCCGGATTCTCTGGCGCGGTTATTCAGACCCGTTGGAATGGCGCATCCGGACAGGTCTGACATTGTGAGAGCGTTGCTGGAATGCGCCGGATTCCTGGACGCGGCGACACTGGCGAAACAGCTGGTGGAAACGCTGGACATCGCGGAGATACTGCTGTCGAATCAACCGCACTACGACTGGGGCCTTAGGGCGCTTAGATCCGTGCTCAACGCCATCACCGCGAAAACTGAGTTGGACGAAACCAGCAGGTTCTACCTATTTCTATCTATTTTATTTACTTTTTGCTCGGTCTGGATGTTTTTTTTTTGGATCGTGTCATTCTCGTAGTTGTTATATTCCACAGGGTCGATAATTAATCGATTACCCCTCTGATTATTGCGTTTCAACCCTTTGTCCTCGACAAACTATTTATGTATCATCTACCGGCGTCACTTCGTAAACAAAATGATATAGCATTGGAAGTAATCATTCAAATGGTATTTAACACGAAATTTTGCTTGATCATATTTTTATAATATGTAACTGTAATATGTATTTCTAATATATAATTTAAAGGAATCATCAACACTGTGGATTTGCTAGAACAAGTATAATATGCAAGAGTTTAATGTTACATATCAGTTTCAATCTCTGGAAAAATAATAACCTTGACTGTTTTTTTAAACTTTCGTAGTTTCTAGTTTATGTGAATTATTCTGAATTATGTGCAAATTATTGAGTGTCAATTGGACTCAGGACTGTCTTGAGAAATTTCTTTCTCTTACATCGTTGGTATAGCTTTCACTCTAGGCGTCTGTTCAGATATTATATCATTGTACAAAGCATTGTACAACGCCAAATGTATATGTTCGTTATAATTATCAGCAAATTATAAAAAGAGGAAGTCCGAGCTAGATTCAAATACGATGTTCCTTCAGAAGAGGCAGTCGAGTGCAAAGGGTTAATGATCCCTTAAATTTTTTCAATACGTTAAGAAATTAATCATAAGTTGATACTCAACTGTATCAATTTCTTTAAATTTTATGAAACTGCAGAGAGAGAAAGAAGTATGTAGTAACGGAAAGTTACTATTATAATTAATTGGCACTCGATAGTATGAATTATTTGGACAAAATTGCAGTTAGAGACATTACGTTGCTGCTTGATCAGTTAAACTGACGAAATTTTGTACAAGTTTATATCTAAAAAAAATTTATTAGTTTGTTTTGTCAATTTCTGCAATTGAAAATTCCGTATTACTTGCTTTATACTATTTATTGTTAATGTGAAGTAACATACTTTCATATTACTACTTTATATTTTACTAACTAATTAATTATTTATCCGATAGAAATTGCAAATTCTTCCACATATATAAATACCATTTTTACAATTCGTATAATTAATTTTTATTTTAAATTCATTTGTATGTAATTCGCGTTATAACACTAGAACTACCACACCAGTCAAAATGACTGGTTTTACAATTTTATTTTAAAATTTCTATTTCACGTTACAATTTTCCGCCCGCAATGATGCAATGACTTTCACAGCGATAACTAAAGAAATAATATAATGAATTTTCTTTTATTTTTATTTATTAAAAATCAAAATAATTTTGGTTGAAATAACTTCGTCTTAACTGTCGGTAGTTCTAGTGTTAAGTGACAATCAGTCGAAAGTTTCTACATTATTCTACATTTTTTTTTATTTAACGCGCGAATATATCGCGTGGCAGACTAGTGGCCGCGATCAGGGCATCGACGTTACCGAAACTGACAGAGGAAGACACTCCGCGATTCCTCTCTCTGCTGGAGGACGTTTTCCCAAGGGCAGACCCGTCGTTGTCCACGTTGATCGAAAGGCAAGATCTGCAAGACGCTCTGCTCGAACTTTGTGCTGAACAAGAGCTGAGCAAGGAAATGGCGAACAGATGTATTCAGCTGAACGACCAGTTGAAAAGCAGAACTGGAGTGGCGATTGTCGGGCCACCGGGGTGCGGTAAAACCACCATCAGGAAGCTTCTGTGCGATGCGCTAACGAAAATCGGCGAAACGATCGTTCAGTTTCACGTGTTTCCCGGGGCGATGCCGAAATCGAGGCTTTTGGGTCGTGTCGATCCACAGACCAGGTACCGTCTTAGAACTACTGACGATTAAAATGAACCGTGCATCAGAGAAGCTGAAGCTGCAAAAAAGGAGGGAAAAGTTCGTAACGTGACAAAGAAATTATTACAAAAATCAGGGAAAAGTTTTGCAGTATAACAAAGAACGCGAGTTATCTTACGAAAAATCATTCAAAATGCAATCTTGAAAACTTTTCAATTCATTTTAATCCGTCGCGCTTGAAATTTTTACGTTAAATATGTAATTGCAAGATAAGAATTTTAAATCGTAATTCGTTAGACAGTGATTCAGTCTTCTTCAACTTTATTTTTTCCATATTTTATAATGTGGTAATTTAATGCACAAATACACATATAATTTTGATTATGTTATACATTAATATACTTTATACATTAATATACTTTAATGTTATATTAATGTTATATATTACATAATGTTATATTATTTAATGTTATATTAATGTTATATATTATATATTACATTAATATACTTTAATGTTATATTAATATTATATATACTTTAATGTTATATTATGTTTTAAAATATACATTAATATACTTTAACGTTAAGAATTATTCTCAAGTAAAATTACATTAATGCTCTTTATCCAGCATACGATGGTTTCATTTAATTTAGTTGAAAGTGTTTTTATTTCTTAAGGATTAAATTCATTGATTTGTCGAATTCTACATTTACAGTCGAATTCGACACTTGAATATATTATTATATATATTATTAAATATATATTATTAAATATATTATTCTGTATTTGTTTTAGAGAATGGAAGGAAGGCCTGTTATCCAGCGCAGTTGCGTCGGCTGGCGATTCTACAACTTGGATTATTTTGAACGGCGACGTAGAACCAGATTGGGCGGAGGCTCTAAACTCTGCTCTAGACGATAATCGATTGCTGACTTTGCCGAACGGCGTGGGCGTGAAACTCGGTCCTAGGACAAAGTAAAGTTCTGTTCCTTCTGTCATTTATTCACGATTGGTATTTCGAAGGTTATTCAGTCTTAGCGAATTCGTTCGAATATCAAAAAACAATGCTTGTACGAAGATAAAATCGTGACTTATAAAACACACGAAGAATCTCGAATTTTTTTTTAAAGCTCTTACTCGTACAAATAGATTCATTTCAATTGTTTTTATCGTTATATATTCAAAAATATGATCGAACGTATATAAAATTGAAATTATTGATCAAACTGTTAATCAACAGATATAAATCGAACGAAGCACAATGAAAGAAAAGTATCATTAGTCAATTTTTGTCCGAATATATTTTTCACATCGTAATCCGAAAAACTGTATACTCTGATATGAAAATGAAATAACCTCATAAAAAGAAAGAGAGCTACATTGGGAGATAAAGATACGCGCGATGCTTTTAGAAATAAATATAAATAGCACGGAAAATCTTTTTGAATTGGAAGAAATCGCACTTGAATCCTATAAGCATAAATTAATAAAAAGGGCTGAAAAATAAAATGCAATTAATTTCATGAATGGACAGTAACTTTACAATATTCGTTCTCGCGAATTTCTCAAACAGGTTCATTTTCGAAACTCACAAGCTCGACGACGCGAGTCCTGCAACGGTGTCGCGATTAGGGGTGGTTCATTTGGGCTCGACGAGTCCTAAATCTTTGCTGGTGTCGTCGCGATTGAATGCAATCCCCGAGGCAGCAAAGGAACTCGCAAACTCTCATCTTTGTTCGTGCGTCGAGGAGTGTCTGAAGATCAACGGGGACGTTTCGTCAGCGTCGGGCTTAATCGACTCGACGTTTTGCCATTTGAAGGGCTCTCACACCAGCACTTCCGCTTCTTACGCTCTCCTCGCATCTTTGTGCAATCAAATAGGCAATGAAAACGCCAGGGATAAATTAGCACGGTTGATCTATCAACTCAATGATTGCTGGTAGGAAGCTTCTCAACTTCATTATCAACGAGCAAATTTTATTAGACAATTTTATTATTAACACTAGAACTACCACACCAGTCAAAATGACTGGTTTTACAATTTTATTTTAAAATTTCTATTTCATGTTACAATTTTTTCCCCCCGCAATGATGCAATGACTTTTACAGTAATAACTAAAGAAATAATATAATGAATTTTATTTTATTTTTATTTATTAAAATAATCAAAATAATTTTGGTAGAAATAACTTCGTCTTAACTGTCGGTAGTTCTAATGTTAAGTATTATACGTTTATAAGGCAATTTTATTATTAAGTATGTAAGACTTATCAACTTACTGACTGCTGGTAGGAAAGTTATCAATTTTATTTTATCAAGTATCAAAGATAGACAGAATTTGAAAATTTTTTTCCTACAGACGAGGTTCGAGCGTGGTTTTAACATATTCTTTGATCATACTTTACGATGTTTTTCAACCTTAACCAAGTTTAATACCCGAATGAGGAAAATATAATAAATTAAGAATACGTACATTTACCTTCAAATATGCATGTTTAAATTTCCATATATAATATTTATTCCATATTTTAATAATACAAATTTCGAACCTAATAGAATAAATATTATATAATATAATATATTATATTATTTTATTAAACAGTCAAAGGGTTACGAAACAACAACAAGTTATTCTAGCTCTTCTGCTGGAAGAAGATTTCGTTAATAGTCTGAATTTTCAGAAATTCTTGTTATTAACATACGTTCAGATAATGTATTAATATTTACATTTTTCTCGTTTTCGCGAAGGTGTCCAGATCCACAGAAACCGTGTTTCGTAGTATATAATCAAGATGCAGACAGATTGGAAGCTATCGGCGACTCTGATGAATCCACGGACACTGACGATGGCCCCGTCTTACTGTCAGGTACACTAATTAAATTCGAAATTAAACAGGAATCGTAATTATTGAACAATCACGCTAAATCTGCACAATTTAATCATGAAACATGAAACAATGAAATATAAGATAATTTTGATCGTTTCAACGACGAAATTCATCCGTCATCGAATTTAATTCAGGCGCAATGAGAGGAGCACTGTCGTCTATCTTGCCATGGATGAAAAACAACCAGTCGATTATGATAAGGGGACCAGATGGTTGTGGGAAAAGCGCCCTGATATCTGTCATACTTTCTTCGATACGGAACATCGAGCAATCGACATTGATAAAAGTTTCGTCTCTCTACGGTTCTCAGGATCTGGTGACCAAGTTAAAACGCGGTTGCGTGCAACTAAACTCGTCCTCTCATGGAAGAACGTATAAACCTAGAAACGGATCTAGAGTCGTTTTGATCATAGAGGATATGCATCTTGCATCGAACGACTTGCAGGTAGCCTTGCTCCGTCTGTCGAACATTTAATCTTTCTTCGTTCGAGATCATTGTGTTAATGATTAGTTACACGAGAATGCGAATTTACAATAGGAACTGGCGCGAGAATTGATCCAGGAAGGAGGATTTCACGAGGAAGATCTGGAATTCGCAAGAGTCCCACTAACGATTCTATGCACAGCTGACGCGACGACTCGATTGCATCCGAGGCTCGAAGCTCTCTTGTCCACTCACTATCTCCCGTAAACTATTCTCACTCGATAATTCAATCAATTCTCCTTGGAATTTTCCAAAGTTCCAAACTTCCTCCGGAAATAATTCGGATCAATTTATCGGAATTTTTTAAACTTACATATTTTAATATTGTCCAATCGAGAGAATCTTTCTAGAAAAAGATCCAAGATATATATATATATATATTTTTTTCCATCAAATATAAATTCTCTTTTTGTAAATGTAAATTCTTCAAACTATTAATTATCGAATTTTTATAACTATTTTATCTATAGATCTCTGAGGAAGCTTCCGAATTATAAAAATTCATTTTCTTTTTTTCTAAGAGAAATATTCCAATAATCGCAAAAATATAGTAAAATGGCACTGTGTCTCAATTTTAATAACATTAAATTGCACACGGTAATTTGACATTGAAAAAAAAATTCGTTTACTTCGTAAATAGATATCCAAGCTCGAAGGACATAATGGCTATCTTGGAATTGCATCTGAGGGACTCTTTGAAAGGGGATCGCGTTATGATCGAATCTTGGATCGCGCAAATGGTACCTGTCATACTAGACGCATTTCGATCGATCAAATCTTCTTATGGCTCGTCCATCGATTGGACACCGAAGAATTTGGTCTTATGGGCAGACAGCTTGAAGTATTATCCCTCCCCGGATGACGAATCGAATATCACGCGTCATTTACTCGATGCTGGGAAACGTCTGTTCTATCCTAGGTAGGAATATTTTCTCAACCGAACCTGTTCCAACCTTGAAATAATCTCGAATTTTCATTTACACGATCTCACATATTGAAACGATATTGAATTTCCATGTATGTTTATCAGGAGTCTTTAACACTAGAACTACCACACCAGTCAAAATGACTGGTTTTACAATTTTATTTTAAAATTTCTATTTCATGTTACAATTTCTTTCCCCACAATGATGCAATGACTTTTACAGTGATAACTAAAGAAATAATATAATGAATTTTATTTTATTTTTATTTATTAGAAATCAAAATAATTTTGGTAGAAATAACTTCTTAACTGTCGTCTTAACTGTCGGTAGTTCTAGTGTTAAGGTGAAAACTCGAGTTCGAGTTCGTAGTACGCGAAATTTCGTGATTCTTCGATTAATAATTGTAAAAGATTACTTTGATCTACCTATGTTTCGTCAATCATTCGTCGAATTTTAAGACTCGTGATTCTGCAAATTTTTTACATCAAATACGCAAAGGGTATAACCGAATCGACAACGATTGAAAAAGTTGTCGATATTTCGAACATTGCAAAAAGAAAATCGCAAAGGTATTCAGTTGAGTTTATTTTAAAATGAAAAAAACTTCGTACTTGGACAGTCCTGAGTTCATTTCTTTTTCATTTCAAGAAAAACAGTAACCATTTCTGAATTCATTTTCGTTTTATATCAAAACGAAGCGTACTCTTATTCTTGAAAATCGTGAAAATTCGAACATGAATTGAGAAACATTAATATTAAACAATTTTTTTCACAAGTGAACCTACGATCACTAGGATTGAAGTCTTTTCTTAAAACTTGTTGTACGATTCTCTTTCACCATTTTATTGACCCTCGAATATTAGGGTTGAACGAAAATAATAAAAAAAATCGTATAGCGAGTTTTAAGGTATCATTGTAAAGAGAAAATTTCGATCTTCAATATTATAGTAGATTTAATTATGAAAAATGTTTCGATTGCGCAAATTTTTTTTTACGCTTTTTTGAATTTTCAAGAAAAAAGTATCCTCACTTTTCAAGTCATCTTGAATGTCATCCTTGGAAGAAACGAACTCACGATCGTGAAACTTCACGCTTTATAATGAGACTAAACAGATCACCTATATGATTCTTTTTTTTTCATAAAATTACATATATCGACAATTTTTCACTGTCACTCCTCGTTGTAATTATCATTACTATTTTAATTATTAAACGTAAAATTAAACATAAAACCAAGACGAAATAAATTAAAGAAAAATCGAGCTTGCATTTCCCGTCGTTTACATTTTAATTGAACAAGTTAAAGAAAAATCGAGCTTGTATTCCCCGATTTTTACACTCTTGCTGGACAAAGCAAAGAATTGTTTTTGCACTTTTATTCACTTTCGTTCGCTGTCGAACGAGCCAGGCTGACGTCGAAAGATCAGGCTCGCTGGGAATCCATTATCCTTTCGAAGACCTCGACGTCGATGACGCTCGGAGGCGATGTGTACATATGGAAACGTGGAAACAATGGGTTGCTGGCGTTGGACGAGGAACAGTGGCGGAAGGAGATAATTAACGCAGCAGCGAGATGCGCGAGGGAAGGCGATCCAGTACACGCATCGATTTCGTCTCACCTGTTGCACACGGTGGCCGGTAAGCACATTAAATTAACTTAATATTACGTTATTTCCAAACGAGCTTAATCCACCCGATCCACCTGTTTGTTCAATACCTGTCCACTTTGTAAATTTAACGAGATAACGCTCGCGTGATTGATCGTTTTTATTCGCATCTTTCATTCGCAGTCGAAGCGGAGGTTTGTCGTCGATGAATCTTACGATATTTTTGTTTTATTATATGCATAATGTTACAATTCCGTATAGAATACTCGATTTTCAACAAATTTTATTGTCTTCTTGTAAAATTTGATTGTAGCTAAACGGAAATTTCCTATCGAGAAATTGATAAAGTTCTATATTAAATTTAGTAGTGGATTTTATATTAAATTATATTAAATATATTATTAAATATATAATTTATATATTATTAAATATAATTATTTAAATATTATAAATATAATTATTTAAATATATTTATATACATATATTAATATAAATATATTATTTATATTAAATATATTATAGTAAATGGATTTTATATTAGTTTTACATTATCAACAACATACACTTAATAGTTATATAGTCCATAAAGTATGAGGCTTTTTGGCTGTTTATATTAGACTCTGTATAATAGACACGATCGAATAGTACGAATGATACTCAACAATTCTCGTTCCGTGTTTTCTCAGGTTTGAGCTGGACATTTGGAACGAATCTAAGGGGTGTGATTTTAGTTGGACGGTCCGGTGCCGGAAGAAAATCAGCAGTGAGGCTCGCTGCTATGTATTCCTCTCTTCGTCTGATAGACTCGGGACCCGGTACTATATAAACAATATCTTTACGGAAAATTTAAATGCAAAGATAAAATTTCATAAATTTCATAAATTCAACAAACTCGTAAGTTTATCATTGCTTGAATCATAGTCTCATCACAGTGTCATTACAGCGTCACCGATTATAATGTCGTTGCTTGAATTATAGTCTTACACGGTTTTCTTTACGTCGAACGAAAATCTGAAAGCGAGATTCATTCGTTTCTACTGTTTCGAAGCATCTGCTAGAAATATAATTAATATAAAACTCCGTGTCGCGAGAAAAAAAAAATTAGAATTACGTAAGAGGAACAGAGTAATTCAACAGAGAAGAAATAAACGCGAAGTTCTATTCGAACGCTCGCCTGCAGATTGTAGAATGAGTCTGGCGAGACACGGTCCTTATTCTATTTGATGACGTGTCGTGTGAAGCCTCGTATATTTCCTTGTATATTTCTTTTGACTCGACGGGAGTTTTGTACCTTAATGATCGGATTTCAGTCTTAATAATTAATAAAATAAACATTAATAAAATAAACGAAATAGTTACAGCATTAGATTAATACTAAATGAATAATACTAAACGAATGAAAGTATTGAAATTGATAAAGTCTAAAATTTTTAAAATGAGTTCACAGATAGTTTTTAATGTTAACAATTTACCGACCGGTAGCCTATTAATTGGCTACTATTTATCGCTATCGGTCGGTAAAGTATTGATATCGTATAATAATATATTTATATATTTTAACACTTTACCGACCAGTAGCCTA
The DNA here is from genome assembly GCA_032399595.1 of Tetragonula carbonaria. Classification (NCBI taxonomy): domain Eukaryota; kingdom Metazoa; phylum Arthropoda; class Insecta; order Hymenoptera; family Apidae; genus Tetragonula; species Tetragonula carbonaria. The sequence continues at coordinate 12,079,323 of JAUCRC010000002.1, forward strand.
TTAATCGTCTATTACTTACCGCTACTATTTATCGCTATCGGTCGGTAAAGTGTTAATTATAAAATCATTTTAATTTGATTTCTACTGTTAGAAAAGGATCGTTAATAACGAATAAACGCATAAATAAACGAGCATTCTCTCAGTTATACTATACTATTGCTATTGTGTCACGTGATAACTACTTGAGAACTGAATGCCTCAGGTCGTGGTCGAACATCGGTGAAAACGGCAGTTCAAGCCGCTGGAATCGACGGTGAGCCGACTTTGCTTTTGCTAGAAGAGCATCATATGAGGGAAGCTGGCTTGGCTGTTTTGGCCAGTGCAATAGTGTCGAGAGGGGAACTTCCAGGGTTATTTACAGTGGAGGAACTCGACGGGTTAATAGCGCCGTTGGCTGACGTAGCGAGAAGAGAAGATTTTTCCAGCATGTTGGAGCAGTATCTCTATCATCGTATGTCATATATATATCAAACCTCTTCGGTTTCTTCAATAAGACACAGCGTACTGATAGATAAGCGGCACTCGGTGATGGAAAATATTGGTGAAAATGTTTGACGCGTTCTCGCATTTACCGATGGAGCGTGTGAAAATTAGAAAAAAGAAACTGCGAAATCAGGAAAATTAGAAAAATTAGGAGATTAAGAAATTAAGAGACTGAGGCGTTTAGGAAAATTAATGTAACAGAAAAACTGGAAGATTAGGAAATTGGAGAACTGGGGAATCCAGAAATAGAAAACTGAAGGGAAAACTGGGAGAAATAGGAAACTGAAAGAGTTGGCGAATTAAGAAGTCAGAAATTTAGAAAAATTGAGAAACTAAGACGATTGGAAAACTGAGAAATCGGGAATTTAGAAAAATTAGGAAATTAGAAAATTGAGGAACTAGAGAAATAGAAAGTTGGAAGAGTTGGCAAATTTAAAAAGTCAGAAATTTGCAACGAAAGATTAAGAAATCAGAAATTTAGAAAAATCAGAAAAATTGAAAAAAATACAAAACCAAAAAAAAAAAGAAATTGGAAAACTAAGAAATCAAAAATTTAGAAAAATTAGAAAATTGGGGAATTGGAGAAAGTCAGAAATTTATAAAGATTAGAAAATTGGCAAATTGGAATATTAAACGCAAAATTTGAAAATTATTAAATTAGAAAGATTGGAATGTTCAAAAAACCAAAAGAATTAATCAAAAGTCAGGAAATAAGAATATTAAGAAACTAGAACATTCGAGTCAACATCAATTTTATTAAAAGTAATATATATATATATATATATATATATATATATATATAACTTTTATATATATATATATATAACTTTTATATATATATATACATTATTATATATATATATACTAATATTACTTTTAATAAAATTATATACTTTTTATAGTACTTCAAACAATATTGTACATTTTTACAGGTCTACGCAATTACCTTCGAGTGGCCATAATCCTGGACAGCAGAGAGCTACGTTCACCCTGGTTGTCGCGTTCTGGACTTCTCAGTCATTGTGCGTTGATCGGTCCTGGAGTTGGCAGCGAATGGTGGTCCTGGGAAGATGCTTTGACCGAGATAGCCTGCCAACAGATCGGCCTCGACGGCGAGGACCGCGAAGAAACACCGCCTGGCGTTAAAGCGATGGTGAAGGCACATCTCGATGCACCGCGACAGCAGCAGGCCCCTGCTCGATTCTTTGCTCTGTTGCACACATGGAAGCATCTGCACGTGACTTGGAACGAGGAGGTGGAGCAGAAATTAAACAGCCTCGATGCCGGCGTAGGAAAGTTGAAGGAAGCTGGCGCGCAAGTCGCTAAACTCGAGGACGAAGTTTCGAAACAGCGTCAGGAGCTGGAGGTATACGGTTAACGTTTGCTAATTTTCATCGAGTTTACTCGCGATAGCGTTTACTCGCGATGCAACCTAAACGACGTCGAGACACTGATTAATAATTTTTGGTTAATTGACGACGCTTGGGGGATTACGCTTTCTGACGCAGGAATCAGAATTTCTCTGTGTTTTATTCTTTTTTTTTTTCTTTTTTCTCTCTCCTGGTTTCTGTTCGTTCAATTTATCATGATTCATTGTTAGCTGACGATGTAAACAGCGTTGAGATATTAATTAATAATTTTTGGTTAATTGAATTGGCGTGCAAAGGGATGCATGTTTCTCCACGTTCGAAATGAAATTCAATTGTTCTTTGTTGGATTCACTGTTACTTGGGTTATGACGTGTGCTAATTAAAAATATAATTAAAATACGTACAAAGGGATGTGATATGGTTATTCACGCGGAATAAAATTTTATTGTGTTTTATTCAATGGTTTCTGCCCAATTTACTGCTGTAATATGATTCGGGTTAAACTTATATTAATTAAAATTTTTTTTATTAATTGATAGAGGGTGTACGAACATGTTTCTATGCTATTTAATGAAAAGTTTAAATTACGTTGCTTGAAAAATACGCGTGTGAAAAGGTGTTTTCTTTTTAATTTTATTCCAATTATTATTCTAAATGTTTGTTTTTCGAGAAAGTATGGTAGTCAAGTTTATTTAAAACTCGAAAATTATTTTTAAAAAATCGTTAATTAATGTTGTACAATCTTAAAAATCGCATTCGATTCTTACATACAACTCATTTCGTACAGATGAAAAAAATTTTCTTTTAATAATTAATATTGCAACACGTGTATACGTGCCATCCCAGAATTATCAGATATTATCAAGCGATAAATTGTAATAATTTTCAATGTCTCAGGCAGAGAAAGGACGTGCCAATGCAGCGCTCGAGCAAATCACCGCGACGATGAGAGGTGCCACGGGTCAAAGAGGCGAAATGGCCAACTTGAAAGCCGAAACCGAACAGGAGAGCACAGAATTGGCTCGCAGAAAGGTAAAAACACACTGCACCGAGTGATACTCGGGCAAAAAACATTTCCACGCACCCGCGTTCTTCGTTTTTCAAACATCTCCTTGGAAGTTGCTCGTTTCCTTAAAATTTTCGAGATAAAAACAGAAGGATCGTCAAAAGGCATTTCTTTTCACGACATCATAGATCTCATTTGCTTCAGTCAAATCAGGCTCGATAAATACTCGACAAATCAAGAGGATAGATAAATAAATATGAATAAATAAAACGAAACCGAAAAAATTCGAATCACAGGCCGAGATCGAAGGGGAATTAGGGAAAGTGGAGCCGTTAGTGGAACAAGCGGCGCAAGCAGTGGCTGGCATCAGCGCTGACGCATTAGCGGAAGTTCGTTCTTTGAGAGCACCTCCAGCGCCTGTGAGAGACGTCCTCGAGGGTGTCCTTCGTTTAATGGGCATAAAAGACACGTCTTGGAATAGCATGAAGACCTTCCTGGCGAAACGTGGTATTAAGGATGAAATAAGGTAAACACTTTTGGCAATTGTGAAGTCTCCTTAAGATTTCACAATTCGCTTGTTCCAGCGGCGAAACTCTTTCTCGCTAGGTGAAAGTTGTAAAAAATGTAATTCATGATATTTTTTGAGGATAGTTTGCTCTAAGAGTCATAATTTTACATCGTTTCTTCTTCCATTTGTTTCCAAGGAAAACATACTATATTATATTCATATTTTCTGTGCGTGTTGATATGAGAGTTTTGATATTATATTAATTGCTGAGGCAACTTTTACGGCTCTTTGCTTCAAGTATCAAGAGCTACAAGGTATATTACGCGAGATGAGAAAGCATAATATAAGTTTTGTTTCTATTATCTTCTTTTTATAATTTAAATATTTCTCGCGTTTTGACGCACTACGAACTAGAAAATGGAGCGAACCAATTTTCAAAATTTGCGACTTCGAGTAGTGATTTGAGCAACATCGAAACTTCTACCTCAAATAAAAATCCTTGAAATTACAACACTGGGAATTTTTAGATTTCCCGTAGTATACTTCGATTCTAAACAAAATTAAAGTTGAATTCTCCCCTATTTACACCGTTTCGTCGTTGTGTATTTGAAACCTCGTTTCGCGAACAACCTCAATTCAACACATTCGCTCCTATAACGCTTCAAGGAAACGCATTCGGAACGAGTCGACGAACAATATACTCGTTGATGCCCGTTGTAAGCAGTGCTACATCTCGGTGTATAAACCACGAGCCGAAACCGATCGGACAATTCGCAAACGAGTCGCCGGCTATTTCGTCTGTCTGTTTCATCAGCGACTATTGACGCGAGTTCGGGAAACGCGGTGACGTCTTTGTTCGATTTAGAACGTGGGACGCGAGAAGAAGCACACCGTCGAGTCTGGAGGCGGTCGCCAAGTTGGTCAAGGAGCGACCGGAGAGTTTCGAGGAGAAAACCGCGAAACGAGCTTCGGTGGCCGCGGCCCCTTTGGCCGCCTGGGTCCTCGCGAACCTTCAATATGGCCAGGTTCTTCAGCAAGTCGCGCCCCTTGAGAGAGAGCAACGACAGCTGGCCGAGTAAGTTGCACATATTTTACACGTATCTTTTTCTGTCATGTCCGCGGATTTTGCCACGCGTCCATGGAAAATTTGTGGAAGCTGCAGAAAAAATAATGCAAATATATACTGCGAGGAAATACATGAAAAATTGTCATTAAGAATTGAAACTGATGTATAACTTCGTGAGAAGGAAAGATCTACTTGCTTCTCTGTTTTGAAGCGCGGGATTTCCATTTTGGCGATCGTGTGATTTTCTTCCAAGATCATGTAGCGATTTTACTGGATGATGATGATTTTTACACGAGTGAAGATTCGTGTTTCTCGAAAATTCGAACCAAATGTGCGGAGATATTAAAAAAAATTGTTTTTTCAAATGAATTTTTTTCGTCTAGCCTAGGTTCTTACAATAAAACACAGGAAACAGCAAATGTAAAATGTGTTACAAGCTGAAGACCTTGACAATATAGCGATTAAAGTATTTTAATTTAAAGAGTTTGGCGCAATAATTATTAAAGAACTCAATGTGGCATTATAATGTTATACAATACAGTAATTGAACGATTCAAACGTGAACAGGGTTAATAATATCTGATTGAATACTTAAAGATTCCAAAAATATAAAATTGAAGAAAATGTAATACTACATTCCTCGTCCTTTAAAATTGCAAAGTTAAGATCCCAGTTTCGTTTCATTTAAATAAAGATTTATTTAAAAATTAGTCCTTTAAGCATTTGTAATTTCAATTTCATAATACATTTATCAATAATTTCAGAAACTTCATTTATTATTATTACTATCGATTAAGACTGTACTAAGTAAACTGGCTAAATTCTCTTTCTCATCGTCCAATTATTTTTTTTCATCGGAAAATTTAGAATTTCATTAACAACTAACACGTTGCGTCACGGAACTTTTAATGAACTTTCATTAAAATTTTAATAAAAAAAAAAGAGATAGAGAATATTTTCGAATGTCGATAATTTTATTAATAGAAATCTTCTGAAATTCAATTACGCTTCAATGAATATTACACCTTCAGACGTTTGTCAGCGGCAGAGGCACAAATTGGCAAGTTAGCAGAGGGGCTGAACACGGTTGAAAGTCGTGTGGCGCAGCTTCAAGAGGAACTAGCGGAACGCTCAAGGGGTGCAGCCGCTCTTCAAGTACGCGCCGAGACAACAGAGGCGAGACTAGCGACTGCAAGAGCGTTGCTGCAGAAATTGGACACGGAGCATCGCGACTGGCAAGCGCAATTAGAGGAATTGACCAGCAGAAAACAAACGTTGGACGTCGAGGCTGCTAATGTTGCATCTTTGCTGGTTTACGAAGTAGGTCGCGATAATTTCGCCATATGGCATATATAAAATAATTTTACATCGATGAGAGATCGATGTTCGAGAATAATCTAGGAGTTTAGAATAGTTAGACATTGGCTGAATAATTTAGACATCAAAAGTAAATAATGTAATGTAATAGCTGGTTAAACGATCGGACGTTCTAAAATTCAAAATAATTAATGCTGCTAGTAATTTGTAAAATAAATTGTCTCGAATGATCGAGAGCGAACGATATTCTCGTGAATATTGAAAATCGAGTGAATAGAAAGGAAAAGAAAAATCCCAGAAATTGAAGGATTGTAATCGGTACACGATATTTTTATCAACGTTTACAGTTGACCAAACGATACAAAAAAAATCCAAATTTGGAAGCGAACGACATTTCCATTAACGTTCGAAGTTAACTAAACGATCAAAAATCCGAAATTCGAAGCAAACGATCGAGTAAGTAGAAAATTCCGGAATTCGAACCAATAATAATAATAATAATAATATTCGTCTTTCGTCGTCGAAAGCAAAGCCAAATAAACAATAAAATCAAGATGTACTCGTTCGCGAATCTGAAAATTTGCGAATACTTGGAAAGCTCTATATTCGTATACAGAATCTTGGGAAAGATGACAAATGGAAGAAATCAGCCATAGATCTCTTGATCACCGAGAGAGAGAGGCTACTGTGGCGAGCTCAGGGTTTGCCAGCGGACACCGGAAGTCTGGTCGGTGCATCGTGCGCGCTCAGAGGTCCCTTGGTTCCCATATTCATCGATCCGTCCGGCGTGGCAGTGTCGTGGCTGAAAAACAACGTCGAGTCAAGGATGGAGGTCACAAAGCCGGAGGATGCTAAATTTTTGACCACGTTGGAATTGGCTGTACGGTTTGGCAAACCATTACTGGTGGAGGAACTCGTTGAATTCCCATCGATTCTGTTGCCATTGCTGCGTCGACGTCCACTGAAACTCGGCGAAAGAACGTTACCTGCGCCACAAGGCTTCAAACTTTTCTTGGCCACCAGACGAGACAAATTGGATGGTTTCCCGAAGGAAGTCGACGCGGTTTTGTTCAAAATTGCTCTCGGTGCCGGCACCAAGAGTTTGGCCGAGAGATTCGTCGAGAAGGTAAAAATATTGGATCTGGTGGTTGTACAATCAATACAGATGCATATATTTAATTTAATTTAATATATATATATATATATATATATATATTTATTATCTTGAAACGAATATTAAGTAGAATTAGTTTCGTGCTTAATTTTACGTTGCCTACTCTCTTCTCTATTCGACGACCAAAATGGACACTGTGCACTTTTTCCTCGCACTTGCATCCTCGTTGCCTTTTCTCTCTCTTTCTCACGCTCACACCCTCAATATTATATTATTTTCAAAGTGCTGTGCACTCGTATGCCTTAAGCTATTCCATAAACTTGATCTGTGCTAGATTTTAGCTTTCCTACAAAGATTTGCAGATTGATTTATGTTCTACAATTCTTTTCATTTCAGTTGAAATTACAATTAATTTTACAATATAAATATGCCTTCTGAATTAAAATAAATTCACTGAATACGTTCGCTTGCGGTACAGATTCGAATAACGCACACTTTTCACCTGAAGCTCGAAAAAAAAGAAATTGTACATCAAGATTTGTAGGGTTGTTGCAAACGAAAAGCTTCAATCTGCTTAAATCTATAATAGATTATATTTTGACATGAAAAAAATTGGAAAACAGAGAGAGTTTTAACCTTTGAAGAAATTTTCAAGGGAAAAAAGTATGTTTACTCTCTTATGATATGCCGCGTGATATGCAAATATCGTAGAAAAAAATATGAATTACGGATCGCGAAAGTAGACATTACTTTCAAATGAGCTCAGATAGAATTTCGTACGATTCCCTTTCACAGTGTTAAAATCAACATATATGCAATAATATTTTACACGTCAACAAAAATCAACATTAATTCTGTTGAACTGTCACGCGCAAATATTCGAGAATTCGCCAATTTCGGAGGACTGAAGTTCTTCGCACTTCGAGTTCGAGCAATCAAGCTCGAATTCCTTTTGAAGTAGGATCCTGCGAAACGTGTGAAATTGAAAAATTGACTTCATTCGCAAAATACCTACGTCACCTTCCACTGTCGCGTTATTCGATAAAATTCCATCAAAAACTTGTCGCCAGAGACGATTTCTCCTCCCCTCTTCCATTAGCGGAATATCAAAAAAAAAGAAAGAAAAAAGGAAAGGGGAGAAGAGGGAGGGGGGAGCGGGGAAAAAGAAAGAAGAAAAATCTGTTCAAACGACAACTCATTTCGAGTGGCTCGACAATGAAATTGGAAAACTTCTCTGGCCGATGAGTCGAAAGTCTGATGGAAAGTAAAATACCAGAGTTAAAGATTAATTGCTTCGTCGATGAACGGGGGGGGGCAGGTTCTGTTGAAGGAGACGCCGGAACTGGCGACACAGAGGAAGGAGGCGTTGGAACGCGAAGAAAAATTATCAGGAGAACGGGACACCGCGAGATTGGATCTGTTGGCGCAGCTGGCCACGGCCAGAGGTCAAGATCTCCTTCAGGAGTCTGAAGGCTCGCACGGCGGGCTTTTGTCATCGTTGGAAGCCACTCAATCGAAAGCCAAGGAAATAGCCCTGGCACTTGAGCAGAGCCGACGAAGCTTCGAAGATGTCACCAGGTTCGTTCAAATCTATTAAATTCGACTAAAATTTTTATTAAAAAAAAGTCTAATATAAACGTGTGTGTATCATAAACATATTAATTGTATATTTATACGTATCGATATAATAACAGATAGTAGAAATGCAATATAAATTGTTTATAAAGTGGAGATCCCTTTAGTGGATTGTGTCCTTCTTCTTAACGTTATGAAGATTGGACTTTCGTGTAAACATTTTATAATAAATTAGACACGGAATGTAGGTTTAGTTCAAGGAAATAAAGCGAAAGGATAATATTTATGACGAAGTGTAACTTAAAACAAAGATACATTTCTTTCTGTAGTAAACTAATGGTAAGGTGATGAAGAATCAAGTGGTATTATTCACGACGTAAAAATTATTTTTTATCAGCGTAAAACAAGATACACGCGAGTTAATATTAAATTGACAAATGAAATAAATATGATTGCTATTTTCTATAATAAATTCATTTTTGCTAATTTTGAACTTACATCACACGGTAAGGAGAGACTATATTGGAGAGACTCACCTATGAGAATTACACTCGGAAGTTAATTTAGTAGTTGATTAATTCAAAGCTATTTTAACAAAATTTCTCTTTTATTCCAAATTCATTTGCAATGGAAGAATGTACGATCAATGCAACAGAAAGAAAAACAAATAACACTGAAATATACATATATAAATATTCTAATCATAATACTAATATTTTTAAAGTGTAATACTCATATTTCTCAGAAAAGTTTATTTCATCCAAGGGAAGAATCGTGTTGTCTGAAAGGCTGATGCGTAATTTCGAGCAAGTGAAAATTTTGGACAAGAAAGGAGGAACTTCGTTAAAATAGATTTAAAATACCAATCATCAATTGCTAAACGTATACACGATTACAATTTGCAATTTAACAATTTTTAACAAATTTGAAAAATAAGAAGGAAACTTTACAATTTATACACTTTGCGTGGGTAACAACTTGTTGCAGCTAATTTTAGCCTCTCCTTGGGAAAACGAAGAAATTATTACTTGCAGAGGTGTGGAAACTGTATTCTGAAGTATTTATGTGCTTCGCAGATAACCTGCTGCCCACATGAAACAGCGGCATTATTGGAATTAATTATGCCACTCGTGTAAATCCAGAAAGTGATCAACAGATTAATAACCTCCACCATGCGTGTGTTACATATGTATAAACATGTTCCATGCTAAATGTACCATTCACGCTGAATTTCATCGTTACCATATCTAAGAGAAACGTGTTAACGTTAAAAATCCAATGAATATTGTTAGCATTAGATCTGTCAAATTAAAATCAATCTCTTTAATAATGGTTAATTTGAGCAAAATCGTATTGAATATTTTTCCAGTTAGAATGGAAAATTAAAAGAGGCATCGAGAATCGGTTTTTAAAAAATAACTCGACAAATCTTCAACACAAGTCTGAATAAAATTACTTCACATTTTGCTCTATAAATAAATGTGAACAAATGAAAATCTTCTTCTAACATTTATATGTTAATTTAATATATTAATAATTTTATGACTATTCCATGTTATCGTTATATTCTTACATAGAGATACAGAACGTTGAAAGAAAACTCATCAAACTGGCCAATAATTGCAAAGTAGCGTAAAATTAACTTCTCAAGGACCGTATTACTTTGCAAAAATCAGCCGAAATTTCCCGAATTTTTCTTTTAATCAGTGACATATCACAATAAAATTACAAGAAGCTGGTATCTTAAAAAATATCACCCTACTAAAAACTTCGATTCGTAATCTCACAAGTTTTCGTGTTTGCGAAAAAAAAATATACCTAGTCAACGTGAATATACTCGATTTACATAAATTCGATCGTGTTAACGAAATAATAAAAGAAAAAAAAATCCAACAGAGAATCACAACCGTGCAATTAAGACAGTGGCCCTCTAAAATTAAAGGAATATTACGCACAAATTACACGTTGTCTATATCAATAAATTTCACAGACGTTCGAAGTGAACGTCGTTGAAATTCATTCATTCAGTTTATATAATAGTTTCCTTTTGCTTGACATTTGAAGTTTCGCGAACGTGCTGATCGAAGTTTCCACGGTTTCACTGCCCCGCTGCACGTTTGCCCATCCTTCGCACGTGCATATTTCCCCCGGTGAAAGTTTTTTAATTCGCAAAAACCTTGAGACTCATCGGGCAACTTCCTTTTATAAATATTCACTGTCGCGAGACGAGCTCTGGAAAAAAAAGAGAAGAGAAAGAGAAAGTTTCGCCAAGAGAATTTCGGGATAGTCGTAATTGGAACGAAGCCTTAATTTTTCATCCCTGTGCTTCACCTATGCCATATAATGTTCGCAGGAGAGCCAAAGAGCATGAGAAATTGGCGAAATTCGCCGCCAACTTGTACAAAACTGTAAGAGGACTCACCGCATTGAATCCGCTGTACGTGTTCTCGGCGGAAGCTTTCACTGATATTTATTTAGAGGCGGAAGATTACAGGAGATCGATACTGTCCCAAGACAAAAGGGAACAAGACAGGCTGATCGAGAAACGGTTGGTACGAGTTTCCACGAGGAAGTAGCTGCTCGTTGAAGTGATGAAAATTTTAAACGAGACTTTTCAAATTTTTACTTCAAAACTTAGCTACGTTACTTTAAAATTACAATTTTATAACAGCTAAGTATTTTAACAGTAACAATTGTAGTTATTTTAACACTAATTATTTATATAAATGATTTTTAATGTTCGTTATTAATTCTCGAACAATATCATTGGGTAACGAATGATCGTAATAAACGATTTTCGACATTCTGTTTTATCTTGCATTTTATACTCTCCGTGACAAATTTTCAGAATCTACTCGAAGGTTACTAAACAAAAAAAAAAAAAAAAAAAAATTCCTTCAATTTAACAAGACTTGCTAATATTTGTCGCCAGAGAAAATAATAAGAACGAACGAACGACGTGAATTTCTTGAATTAGTCGCCTCCGCCGATTCCCGTTTCGAGAAACATTTCAGACTTACACAAGGCTTCGTGCAACCCTCATATTGCAGGCTGATAGCTTTAACTCTTCATCATTGCTCGAGGGCTGTGTACAGGGAACATCGATTGCCAATCGCGTTACAATTGACGCTTTCGTTGAATTCCGTGCCAGACGTCGAGAGAAATTTCTTATTAGGCGATATCCCGTTAAACGACGACGAGGATACCGACTACAAAATACCTGATTGGGTGCCGGAGGAGCGGCGTCTATCAGTCCGCGCGTTAGCCTCGTCGTTCCCGCAAGTGAGTTGTTAAATTGCCTATTTGCAAATACTTGGCTGGCGTTATTGAACTGTGACTCGCCTGTGATACTCGCACAGGTGGCTGCGAGGATGAAGCAATCCTGGTTGAACGACGTCAACAACATTTACGCGGACAACAATTTAACCACGTTCCAAAAAATCCTACTGATAAAGACCCTACGTCCGGACTATCTGCACACGGCTCTCTCGAAACTGGCCGCTGAAGTATTAGGTAACGCGAAATCTTCTCCTAGTAAATTCAACAATGACAGACAAATGAAAGATCTAACGACGAATTTCGGATTTTCTTTCTTTTTTTTCTTTTTTTCCCCGCAAAGATACGTAGACAAAATTAACGTTGATTTCTTCTTCTTTATTTTAACTATTGTCGTTTTTATTTGTTTGAGTATGATATTTTAATGTTTCTGTTGTTAATGACACTTTGCTTCTTCTTTTAAGCAATACTTAATGTGAAAATTGAGTGTATTCCTTTATTATTTAACACAAATTAAACTCGATGTCTCGGGGATTTTCCTCCCCTTAGATCCGGGATTTGCAAAAGCAAATTAAACTCGAGCAATTCGACCCTGCATCCCATGGTTTCTTTTTTTTTTAAATGGCGCGCGAAATTATCCTCTTTCGCGAGGCACAATATCGTATCCATGTACCATTTTCATCATATTGTTTGTATTTTACTTTCATTTTACTGTCATCGTCTTTTCAATAAATTTCTTTTCACAGACCTTTCATTTCCTCGATCTTTCCTGTTTCAATAAATAGACAAACAAATAAATGCTTGTCGAAACATCTCGATCGATAAACGATGTCGAACATTTTCACTTGAAAAGTGAAAAAGTCAAAGGAATATATTTAACACTAGAACTACCATACCAGTCAAAATGACTGGTTTATACAATTTTATTTTAAAATTTCTATTTCATTTTACAATTTTTTCCCCGCAACGATGCAATGACTTTTACAGTGATAACTAAAGAAATAATATAATGAATTTTATTTTATCTTTATTCATTAGAAATCAAAATAATTTCGATAGAAATAACTTCGTCTTAACTGTCGGTAGTTCTAGTGTTAAGAAATAATTGCTCAAGTAGTTGCTTAAGAAATTATTTGCATTCCGATGAGAATACAAGTCGACACTTTTGCACTATTTTGAAATGTGTATTTCTTACCTTGTAATCTCTTTCTCTCTCTCCCGTTGGAAAGGTGTGAAAGATTTGGCGCCACCGCACTGGTCCCTGAGAAAGGTAGCCGAGAACGAAGCTACGTATCCCGTGCTGTTACTTCTGTCACCGGGAGCTGATCCCGGTTCTGAGCTGAGAGCATTAGCCAGTAATCGGGTCGCATCGGCCACAGGATTCGTCGAAGTGTCCCTCGGACAGGGTCAAGTTGCTCAGGCTGAACTGTCACTGGAGAATGCTTGCCGGTAATTGCTACCTTTCTCTGTATGAGAATCAAAATTTCAAGCCTCGTGGGTTATTTCAAGCTACGAGCTTCTATGTCTCGCAACACATTTTTTATTCTCAATTTTCTTATCAGACGAGAGATTGATATTGAATTGCGATTTGAAATTAAAATTTATCATCAAAACGCGGATATTCGACGCGTTTCGCGTGAAGCTTTTGTGAACATCACTGTATAGAAGAAACAGAACCTGAGAGAAGTTTGTTTCATTTATCACGTTTATTATAACTGGGCTGCGGATCTTCATGCATTTGTGGAAAATTTGAAGATGCACGCAATGCACGTAATAAAATATCCAATAAAGGATATTGTGATTCTGTGTAAAAGAAACGTGTAGAAATCAGAAACGTGTGTTTCTGTGTAGAAATCATCTATTTGGGTTCATTTTTTTATATTATATTCATAATTATATTATATTAATTCATAATTATTTTATATTATATTCATAATTAAAGCAATCGTGGTCTAAGTATAATATGCTCTACTCTGGATATATTTACATATAATATGCATTGTGTACACATCTTTATTGAATCTCAGTTTTCCAAAAATGCGTAAAATCCTACATTTTGGCTACATTTCATTTATTCTATTTTATAATTTTTATTTATTCTGTTTCACATTAAATTCCGAAAATCCCAAAAGTAAGAGAAGGAGATTGATAATTTTCATTATAATACTATCGCGAATTACACGATAAAAGTAGCGAAGATTATGGCTAATTTGATACTCCTCCGCGAAGAACATAGCCTAAAGGCCAAATATCGTGTCTTTAGCATAGTATAGGTATTATCAGAGATAATGAGGCGATGTTACGCTTACACAAGAGGTTCTTATACAGATACTTATTATAACAGATCCCAAAGGCATTGTTCAGCGTTCGTTGGCGGAAATTGGATCCAGAGATTGTAAATCGACTAGGATCCCTGACATATTATAATATCATACGTCTATCGAACATCGATCGAATTTAATCTATCAAATAATTAGAAACATCATTTCCTCGTGACTTGTCTTTCGTTCGTCATTTAAATTGCGTTAATGTTGTGTAGAGATTTCCCGGAAACGCTGCACGCCATGGAAAGTTCGTTCTTTGCAGTTCGTTGAAAATTTCGAAGAACGTCGCAATGTAAAAGTTTAAATCGAGTAAAAATTAAAAAAAAAAATTTAAAAAAATCACAGCGTTGAAGGTTGAACTCAGAATCGGCAATATAGCAAGACTAGAAGAAAGCTGAATTCAGTAGAAGCAAAGAGAACCAATCGAACCAATCGTCGTTGTCGCATTCGCTTAAAAATTAAAGAAACAGAACGACAAATCTGTTTCTTTTGTTTTTCTTTTTTTCCGAAATATCACACGAAATTACTTAGTAATTCGATCATCGGTCGAACAGAAACGGAAGCTGGATACTGCTGAGCAACCTGCATTTAGCCCTGAACTGGCTCCCCCGGCTGGAGAGTCTGCTGAGATCGCTCTGGTGCAAGAAGAATCCCGCGGCAAGGATCTGGTTAACCACGGAGGAATGCGTGGAATTCTATCCGAGCCTGGCCGGTCTCTGTTTGAAGGTCGCATACGAGCCACCGGAAGGTGTGAAAAGAAACGTGAAACGATCGCTGCAGCAACTGCATCAGAAGCACCGGAGTGACGTGAACGTTTCCGGTAGCCTGTTGCTATCGTGGCTGCACGCAACGCTCCAGGAACGAAGGAAATTCGTTCCTCAGGGTTGGATAAGATCGTACGAGTGGAACGAGTCCGATCTCGAGGCAGCGTACGAACTGGTAGTGAAAGAAATGGCGGAGTCCGCGAACAACAGAGACAAGAACGGCGATTGGCAAACTGGCAGGGGTTTGTTGGACGTGGCGATTTATGGAGGTCGTTTGCAGGACGATTACGATATGAGAGCGCTGTGCTCGATTGTCCGCGACGTCTGGTCTTCCGACGTGTTCCGCGGCCGAAGGAAATTGGCCGGTGTTCTCAGGATGGTTGACGGCTCGTTCGAGGACGTGGCCAAGACTCTGGACACCGTTCCGGATAATGACTCGCCCAAACAGTGCTTTGGATTGCCGGCGAACGCGCACAGAGCTTGGGAGAGGACTGCTGCTGAGGCTGCGTTGTCGCATTTGAAAGGTTTGTCGAAACAGTGACTAATTGTGAAAACTCGCGGGGAATTCGTATAATACAGAAACGTTCGTGAGTATTTGCAGTATTTTGCAATAGATGCAAACAAATTTACGTCGTTCGATCTTTATAAAGATATATACATTTGCGCGAGTAGTACTGGGATATGGATATTCACGCGATCGTCTTCGAATATCTCGTATTGATCACACAGATTTGTTTTCAAGATTATGAAACCTTTGTTGAAACGAAAATTGTTTATTATGAAAGAGACGAGAAGAGATATGCTGTTCTCCTCTGTGCATAAAGTTAATATTATTTTAATATGCACATAAATATGTATACGAGTTAATGGTATTTTAATATGTATTTAGTATGTTGTAGTTAATGCTTTCTTTTTGACAACTGCATCGATTAACGAAACAAAAAACATATCACTCCATGTAAAAAAAATCTTGAAATGACCTGCAAGGTCAAGCAACACGAAAAAAACAGTCCATATTGTGACTCCTTTTATATCAAACAATTTTTATATTAAACAATTTTTGTTAAAATATTTTCACATCTTCAAAAACAACGGTGAAATTCTGTGTAATTTAGCATCGCTTTAGTAATTCATAACGAACTGCATTTTTCCGATTTCATGTCGGATTTTTCTAAAAAATTATTTCGTCTCGTTTCTGTTCAGATTTTAGTTTCTCTGATGCTAGAAGCATGTCAACGTTTTTCTTTTTTCTTTTTTTTTTTCTTTTTTAAATATCGACAGGTATTTTGATCAAAGCGTCTGTCAACGACGACCGAGGCAGCAAGAAAACGGAAACGAAAATTCAGAGGGACTTGAAAGAGCTGATCGATCGGCACGTGTCGATCTTTGGATCGTCAACGACCACGGGACAACACGGTGGAAACAACAACAATCCGTTGCAGAATTTCTTTGTCGACGAGATGAATCTGACCAAGAGGACGTTGAATCTTATTCGCGGTGACGTGGAAACCTCGCGTCTCGAGGACGCCAAGGTTCAGTGATTAACTTTTTTCAATTAAGATCTAAATCTTCAGACCCGGACTAATTTAATTTAATGTTTTAAATTAAGAAAAGTTGACAAATTAAATTAGTCGTTTTACGTATTTTAAAGGGAGAGTTTTAAAAAAAAAATTGGAAGATTCAAAGATTGCTGAAAGATTTTTAGAAAAATCTTTGCAAGATTCACAGGGATCGCTTTGAACGTTGGACAAATTTTTCTAGACTCCCGCACGCTGGATGGAGAACTGGAGATATGGACCGAAGGAAGCTCTCTCTTTTGTTAAAGGATTATTGTCCAGATACCAAGCTCTGGAATCCATCTTGAACATTTCCTCGTCTGTGGTCGATATGTCGCGACTGGCAAGGCCACGAGCGTTTCTGACCGTTCTCAAGCAACACACGGCCCGAGAAACGCGCCAACCCATGGAGAATCTTCGACTTTGCGTGAACTGGCTCGAAAATCAAAGGAACGACGATTGGAAGATATCGTTGATCATCGAAGGTCTACTGATATCTGGTAATTTCGTTCGTTCGATGATTAATTTGTACAACTTTCGATCAACCTCTTTCGCTTGAAGAGGAGATTCAAGAAGGATAAAATGAATTCGACTGTTTTTTAAATCTGAAATGTTTGGTTGTGCGATAGATTCGTTGGATATGAATGATATATATTGTAGAAACTGTTTGTTTACATCATCTGCAGCGAACAATATGCATAATTCATTCACGCTGAATAGAGAGGCACGTACATAATATGTATGATAAATGCTGTTTATAATTGTATTACTTGATGACAAAAATAGAAAGAAAACCATGAATATTTAAAGCACAGTATGAAATTGGGGATAATACATAATTTCGAGGTACTGAAGGAATTATTTATCACAGGAAATATTGGACTCGCGACTTGTTGAACCAATTCAATTTTATTGTATTACAAACAATGGAACATCCGTAATTCATAAGGGCGTAGAGTAATTTTCTGGCAAAAGGTGAAATTTTAGAAACTTTAGAAACTACTTCGAAATTACTTGGCTCGTTTATAAAGCATAATTAACCAAATGACATGCATCGAGATGTTGCGAACAAATTTATTACACAACCCAAGGATAACGACAAAGTTAATTTAAAAAAAAATAGAAGAAATTTTCAATATAATTGAAACGACACGAATCGAAATGACGCGAATGTTTTGTTCTTTAATCAATATCAAAATTTCTTCAATTATACCAGGAGCTCTGATAGAAGATGGCGCCCTGAAGGATCTCGATGCAAATGCAACGTCCGTTGCGACCGCGCCCAGCTGTCAGATTGCATTCTTACCGGAGAATTACAACGACGACCAAGCGAGAAACAAAACGCCGAGCGATCGTCTGGAAAATAGAAATTCGAATGATACTCTTAACGTCCCGGTTTACGCGAATTCGCAAAGAGATGCGTTAATCTGCTCGCTTCCGGTTGGATGTCCCAGAGAGGATCACGACGACTGGCTACGACGAGGGGTCGCTTTTCATCTAAAATTAATTTAGTTTTATTTGAATAACAAATCAGCGCGCGGCTGCATTGCTAATTAAGGGCATGATTTATGCAAACTGATTTGCATGGCATAATTATAACCGAACGTAATTTACTATTCTGCAGTTACACTGTTAATCGTTGTACTTAATTCATACATTCGAAACCAGGAATCTAGCAAGACCGAATCGATAACAATCGAATTTATTTGTCTAGTAACACGTTGTAATTGTTTCAATTAATTCAATTGTTTGATTGTGATCAAATGTACACCATAAATAAAATGAGAAATAAAGTAGGAGCGACTGATTTGAAACTTTAGAAACAAAGCACGATTTCTATGTTTGTTTGTCTAGTGGCGTTGTTAGTTTTACTTCTGCTGGGAAAATTACAAACGAGAATCCTAACTGAAGAACACTATGAATAATTAGAAATAGGGGTGAAAAATATTTCGATAACTTGGAAAACGAAATACGATTTGTATGTTTCTGTAAAAATATTTGAATCGTCTGTCTAGTGTAACGCCATTGTAATTTTTATTCTCACTTAGAAAATTCGAAATGAGAAACGTAATTGAAACACAGTGTAGAAATAAATAGAGAACTAATTTTTCGAAAATTTAAGAACGAAAGGATTTTTATATTTCCATAATATTTGATTTGTTGTTCAGCAATACTGTTACACTGTATTTTTATTCCGAACGAGAATTATAATTAAAATACACTATGAACATTCACTCACAGAGATAAATACAACGCTCAGGAAATATTGTAATTACAGAAAGTTAGAAATTCATAAAGATGTTCGAGTTAAATGTTTATGTAGTAATATTATCATTTTATATTCTTATCTTTTTTAGAAAATTCCAAACAAGAGTTATATGATAAAAACACTTTATTACTGCAATTAAAAAAGTTACAAGTTCACGAAAATATTAAACTTATTTGTCTTCAGTAGTACTATTATTATCATTCTCATTCAAATTCTAAGTTAAATTTTCTAATATTATAATTAACATTCTAAGGAACCAAAAATATATAATTTTGGAAAATTTAAATAATATCCATATCAATTCTCATTTGAAAAGTACCAAAGAAAATTCCTCAGCACCTCAATTAAAACCATAGTACAACTATTATGCTATAAGTACTGCAAATTTTCAGTAGTTTCAAAAGGGCTTCGATCTTCGAGATCATGAAAACACCTAACCATGAAAAAGAATTTTCACTGATTTTAGAAACGTTCAAACATTCAAAGTATCGCTGCTGCATAGTGCAAAAACAATCTTTGGAGAAAAACGAGCTCAAGTTTGGCAAAGTAGACACGCTTCACGCTTTACCACGAGCCTTTACTGAGAGTTTATTACTTCACAATTTAAAATATAGACAATTTTTCATCGCCGTGTGCGAATAGTTTTTGTTCATTTCCGCACTTTGTCCCGGAACTTTAATAACAAAGTTTAACAGCAAGTTCATAAAAAATACTAGAATTAGAAATTCCCCCTGAATTTAAAAAGTTACGAAGAAGAACCGCGAATTGAACAACAACCATATTACGATCAAATTCGTGCAACGTTTCTTCTTCTTCTTCTTTTCTTTTTTTTTTTTTTTTTTTTTTTGAAACTTCCTCGTTGGAAAAATTTACAAACAAACAAACCGAGTGTAGATATACTCGAGCGCACTGTTTCTTCTCGTAATTTACGTTGCGAAATGTTTATGCATGTTTAATATGTTTGGAGTGCGTTCAGTAGCCTTTACGTTTACGCTCGCCTGTTACGCTTGTTTTACAACATCTGTATTTACGATTGTATTCGCTAGAGTTGCCTCGTTTTCTGGGAAATACAGCGCTGTTGATCACACACTTCGAGCTTGCACGTGCGCTCGATCGTTCTTACCGCGCCTTATAGTTCGCGTACGTGAAATTGTCGCGATTAAGAAATTCGCGTGGGCCTGTTTATAATGCAGCAGGGTATCGTTACGTTGTTAATAAATTTCGTCGAAAACTGGGAGGGATGCTAATCTCTCGAGTCACGTTATACAGCGAAACGTTACTTCTCCCTGCGGTTATTATTTATTTCTCTGTAGGCGAAATGAAACTGGAATTTCTCTCTGGTAGTATAACGAATAATAAAATTACTCAGCCGTGTGATTTGATAATTTTGAGAAGACAAAGATAGTTGGCGATTGCTCGACACTAGAACTACCAGAGTGCTCAAAATATCATTTTAGACACGAAACGCCATTTTTCTTTACTAGAGATTTTAAAATGATCTTTTGCGAAATATACAGATCAAAGCTTATGCATGTTTATTGTACTATGAAGCTTTTTTTACTTCAATACAAGTGGAAAATTTTATGTCGGTAGTTCCAATGTTAAAGAAGAAATTTCTTTTTTTTTTTATACTTATTCTCCGAAATAGTTACAATTCTTGAGTTTAAATATTTATAAAAGTTCGATAAACCGAAATACTGAATTATTGCTTAGATTGGACCATGTTCCAGAATAAAGTGATATATTCAAAATTAAGTATAAAATATTAGTAACTCTGAGATGTCAGATATTATTGACAATTTGAATATTTAAATATTTATTTGTATATTAAAAATTTCAGATAATTATTTGAAAATTAATGTTAATCTTATTACATCATTTTGGAATTATAATTAATATTATTAATGTCTGTAATTAATATTAGTCTTACTACTCATTTTATTATTAAGGTGGATTTCTATGTAACTTTTTTTTAAGCTTTGATTCGCGATATAATAGAACAGTGAAACCAAACGAAGGCTCTTTCCATTAAATGTGTAAGGAACGAAAACGTTCTCTAAAAAGAGGAGGATACAAAGGAGAACAAACGGACGTTAATTAGAGAGGGTTTCTTGTTCCGTAACTTGTTGCATTTCATTTGCATAGAAGAAAGAACACGGATAACTCTAAATCTCATTAGTGTACAAATTGAAGAATTTTGTTTCTTCAAAGTTAATTGAACAATCGTTAGCATTCATTATGCAAAGTCTCAGCTAACTAACGATCTATCGAGATCTTTGTAAACAAATATATTTATCCCCCGTATTACGCGGGAACGAGAAATATACTTCTGAAAGTCGAGACGTGGAAAAACATTTTAAAATCATTATTTAGAAAAAGTGTTCACAGTATTGGTAAAAATTGAGATTTTTGCAATATTAAATTTTCCGAAAATACATGAACGATCAAAGTTGTAATAACAGCGTTCAATTTTGATTAAATTTGTAGATATTTTGTAAGCTCAAATAAAAATCACAGCTTTGGTAAGATATTAATATAATAGATAAGATTTAAGATTTTGCAATCTTAAATTATCTCAAAGTATATAAATGTCCATTTTGGATTAAATTTTTAATAAACTGGCAAAAAGATTTCCCCCGAATTTATTAACGTTCGCAGTCTAATAATTAAATTTTGATCAAATTTTTAATAAGCTGAACAAAAATTCATACTTACCTCCGAATCCAAGTAAAAATCACAGTTTCGATCAAATCGAAGGTGCGAATCCTAAAAATTTATTAACCTTCGGGGGATATAGTAATGAGATTCAATTTTCATTAAATTTTTAACAAACTGAAGAAAAAAAAACACATATATCTACACATTTATCTCGAAATCCAAATAAAATCACAGATTTCGTGAAATATAATTGATCAAGGTCGTGTTTGATCAAACGTCAAAATGTCGTTTTGCTGTGAGGAACAATTTTTTTTTTTTTGGTTCTCGAAGCGTCTGGGAAATTAGACAAGATTTGGACAACGTCGGATATCGATGATTCAATCCGATAATTGAGAAACTTCGTCTATAAATCTTCGTGGAGTTCGGATAGGCCAAACCTCGAGTCACAACGTGAAGTTAATTTTGAAAAGTAGTTGGAAAGCTCTCACCGATGGGGAAAAACAAGTGGATAATCTGGCAACTTCTCTGGCTGGAGGGATCAATACCCGATCGACTCTTGCGAAACTTTGTCGTTAATCTACTTTCAGTTCGAAATGGGATTAGCCGATGCCAATGTTAATTAATAAATGCAAATTAGCGTGATGTTTTACGAGAAGAGATTATTGAAATATTTAATAAATCTTTCTGACGCGCAGGAATATTTCAAGAGATTTTTATGAATACACATTCATTCAAATTTCATTAACGCTGTGATGGCATACGTTTATCAATCAGTTTGATCAATTTATTCAAATGAGCAACGAGATATGAAATCAGTTTGATAAATTTATCAAGGTATGAGATCACTTTGAAAATATATAATAGAAGTGTTGCTATAAATAATAATACCTTCAATGAACTTTATAAATCTACAACATAGATTGAATTGAAGGATTGATTAATAACATTAATAACTATGAAAATTAAAAAACGAGTTATAGCGTTTCAACAGCGACCTCAGGCATCAGAAACAACATTGTCAAAGTAAATCTACCACGTGTTATGACTACTAAAATTACTAACATTATAATTACATCTTACTAAAGTCGACTTTAAGTCAAATCAAATCAGTTTAACAAATTTTCGTTTAAATAATATACGTTTAACAAAAAATTAATATTAATGCACAATAACCAATATGCAGTAATATACAAACAATATATGATATTTATAAACAAATTAAATTTCTATTTATAGATCCTTCTTTAGCTATGTTATATCCAAAATATTCGAATATTTCATTTTTCATCACGAAAACGAGTAAGATATTTTAATTTTTTCTACAAACATTCAAATACTGTACTCTTCTTCTAATGGCAAAATATTGGTAATATATTAATTTTCATGACGAAGAGTCAGACATGCTAGTATATATCAGAAGTTTCCTAATCGTGTATTCTTTACTCACTACAGTGAAACATGCCGTCCTTCGTCAGACAAGTGACACACAATTTTTACGTATTGCATATTGAGTAATACTATCATAATCGTTGATTAAAATATCATCATTGATTAAAAATTAATTTCGTGTGCGAGCATATGCGTGTGGAATATTATAAATTAATTTTGTTACCAGTACATATATACTGTAAAGCATTACAAATTAATTTTATTGTGAGAATAATACACCTCGTGTAGAATATTAGAAAAAGATTCGTGATGTTGAGAAACAGATTTTATTATATCCTTGTAGATTAATACATCACTTTAGTTTTTTGTAACACGGTCTACACGAGTGATTAACATTTTGCAGAATAAGTGTTTGTATATAATTCGATTAAAAATCAAGTTTTATACATGTGCGCTTTCTCTTTGAAAGATCTTAAGACGTAAAATCTAGAAAGTGTTCTCTCTGTTGTACAAAGTACAATATTACTTTGTTTTGAAACGAACAGAAATAGATCCTAAGATCTTCGAGCAAATATGTGTTATATACGTGTTGTTATGTATGTACGTGTTATTGTTACAGGAGCAAGGGAGAGCAAAGAAAGTCCACAGGTTTCGAGAATCAGAAATCTTTTTATTACTTATAAAGTAATCGCTTGATACATCCTTCTAATCAGAAGTTACTCGTACGAGTTACATTAGACTCAGAAAATAGCGAGCGAGTGAAGTTAGAGAAGTCATTGCAATTACACGAGTTTTCGTTCCTTCGTAATCACGTTTTTTTCCTTTTTTTTTCTTTTTTTTTTCTTTTTTTTTTTTTTTTTTTGATACGAAACGCTGTCTATTGCCAAACAATTTTACCTTGATCCTCCAACCTTCAGCACCCTTTACAAATTCATTCATCACCCACGTAGCTTATCACAATAATCGTAAATCAATCATGTATCTATCACTTAATAAACCTAAGAAGTCCTACTTATTATTATATGTACACTCTTGTTCATATATAAGTATCAGGACACTTACTGATCTGTTACGACGTGCGACGATCGAATCGGATTACTAACGAGAATTTTTTTTTCTTTTTCTTTTTTTTTTTTTATTCGTAGAAGATAATCTATATTGTAATTATAATCTGATGTAAATTGTAGAAAATCTCGGGACGAATTAAACAGCACAGTTTCGTGAATTCTATTCGTAAGTAGACGAACTTGATAATTAGGCTGCGAATTTTTATGCGCTCGCGGCGAACTTCATGAAATATCCAAAATATAGTAAGTATTTAATCGTCGTTCGTAAAGTAAGTTGTCTCGACTATCTTCGTAGAAATACGAATTTTCATAAATATTCGCAGCCCACCAGGTAACGATATAAACGATAAAGTTGATTGAAAGAAAGACAAAGAGATCCGACGAATACAAAGAGAAGGATGTTCAATTTTATTATACATAATTGATGAGACTTTTATCTCATACGAGTTCCTTACACTCTAAAAATTGAAATGACATAATAACTTCTTCATCGCGCTTCGTCTTAATAACTTTCCAGGTTTCCACAAATGATAAATGATAAATGAGTGATAAATCGTCAGTAGTGTTGAATAAATCATCATCCAGCGATTAATCCTCGGACAGCGGTGATAATGGGGTCGTTTTTATGATATGAATTACGTCAGTGACATATATAAACGTAATATCTTCAAGAATATTTTCCCCTTCAATTATATATTGATGCCACGAATTTTCACGCATTTGTGGAGAATTTTAAATTTAATTAAACGTCCAAAATGTAATGCCTAACCTTAATTATAATAATACAACAGGCGAAACAAACTTTAATTGTTTTTCACAGAAGTACGAAACTGCATGAAAATTCGCAGTCCAGTTGTCGGGCATTAGAACGATTTGATTTCTCAGCTGGATATAACAAAATATTTTGTCTTCTTAAAAAAAAAATATCACTTATATGAACATCCACGGTCAAATGATTACATATTCGAGTAACGTAACTTCTTAACCGGGTAAAACAAGATATTTCGTTATCGTCTTGTTCCTTTCCCTTGTTAAGACATTGCAAAGCTAAAATAAAAGTCCAGTACAAAAATTTCCACGTGTGACAGAAGAAGAAGCGATTATTGCGAAAGTTTCTTCGTCGATTTCAACGACGAGGAAAGGTTTCAAATATATCGTCTAGATAGATATTCTGAGTATTTCTTCCCTATACGTCGCTCATCGATTTCAGAGATATTCGTAAAAATACTTTTGATTAATTAGATTTTAGCTTTTGGGTAGGTTTACGTCAGATTTGAGTTACATTTTTACTTTCTTTTTTCATCTCTCGAGAGTCTCACTGGCAAATATAAAGATCATTCGCTTGTTTGAATCGTTTGATTGAAAAGTTTTGACAATGTCAAAGCCAGCCGAGGATTATTCAAATCGATCATTACAAATTCCAATTTTCATTTAATTCGTCGAACCAGATTGAAACACAAGGCAAATCTGAAATTTCAACTTTGCCTTGAAACGCGTCGGAGCTTCAAAAAAGCAAAAGTATATAGGACTAAAGTACACAGTGTCGAAAATATTTGTAACATCACCGAATTTAATGACCGAGCGATAGTAACTCCAAGTTGCTAACTTACGTTTCAAGATTACTAAAGCTCGGAGAAGAGAAGATATGCTTTCGCAATAATTACCGGAGAAACTACTAGCTAGCACTCTAAACAATAATCTAACTAAATAAATATACAACATTAACCTGGTCACGCGAATATAAAACTATCCACTGTCTGACGATTAACCAGCGTCATCAATCAACCACGAACGATCAAATAAATATCCGAAAGCGATCCTTCCGCCATTTTTCTATGAATATGCATATACATATATACATACATACATACATATATGTATATATATGTATGTATATATGTATATATACTTAGATATATATACATATATACACACGTATATATAAGTATATATAAGTATATATATATACTTATATATATTATACGTAATATATCTATTATACGTATATATATACTTATATATATATACTTAGATATATATATGTATATATATATATATGTATATACTTAGATCGTCTTTTTAGCAGAAAGAAATTTTCACAACGCCGCGGCAAGCAGCCGCGTTTGACGCGAGGGCAGAATGTAGGAATAGAGAACAGACCAACTTTCGTGACAATGAAATACGAACGGACTAAGCTCGGCTCGTTACCGAGCGGAAGAATCGTAGAGTATTTAGGTCGGCGTTCACAATGCGTGGCGAGCTACAACAGTGGCCCTTTTGTTTTCTCGTTCTGCCGCAGTCAAAACAGACCCAGCTGCAGTCTAAATTAGTGGCGCACGGTTTAACCCTACCCCTACCCGTGCGGCTAGAAATCGAGTCGCGTGAATCGATTTAAACATCCCTCCGTGACTCGAGTTTCTGAAGGACTTCCTAGTCGCGTATTTCCTTTTTTCTTTTTCTTCGTTTCTCTTTTCTCGCTTTTTTCCCTTTTTTCTTTTTCCAATCCTCGAAAAGTTGCCGAAGAAGCGATTGCAAAAGAGAAAAATACTGTTCCCCGCTGTTTAATTGTCGCGATCGAGTTTCGCGGAGTTCTCTGCAAACGTGGAAGAATATTCTTCGTGTAACACTTGGACTTGTCTCTTCGCGAATTGATGTCGGCCGAATTGATTGCAAGATCCTTGGTACGTTCATCACAATGAATTTATAATTGGATATAAAGGAATTCAAATATTGGAGAGAAATTGGAAATTTTCTGTTGCTTTAGAAAATAAAAAAAAACAAAAACTGAGATATGATTCTGACATATTATTTTCTTAATATTTCCTATACGTTAGGTGCGTTCTGCAAATTTTTGATAAATGCATGGACTTAGATTCGTGTATTCGTGTTTTTTTTTTTCAAATTTAATTTCAATCGGTATCAAAGAAAAATACCGTGTTTAAGAAAAAACGAAAAAAATGAAAAGAAGTGAATTCATTTTGTGAAATTCAAAGGAAACAGAGAACTTTCAATCGAATAATATTTGTTAATAAAATTACAATGATTATATCTTTGAAATTTGCTAATCGAAGGGACAAAAGAGAAAGATGACTTTCTTTCGTCATTGATCCTTTCGTTACAATAGAATTATAGTGGTGTAACTATGAAATTGTACTTTTACGTAGACCATAAATTACTAACAATGTCAATTTTGTCTTTTATTCAGGTCGTTCGGGATTAATTCGTTGTCGTGGGAATTAATCAGAGTATTTAGAATTAAACAGTCGGGAAATCGATGTTGATAATTAATTAACACCGAAAATAAATTTCTAACTGCTTTAAACGCGTTAAGCTCAAACACAAGCTGCTTAAATAATTTTGTGCTTCAACGAAACACTACGACAACGTACAAAATTCGATCAGATGTTAATACGTTCACTGCCACCGAAATAAAATGATCTATCCATGGAATTTTCTTCCATCTTGCATCAGATACGTCTTAATTTTTGTTGGTTCTCTTTAAATTAGAATGTAAATTATCTAACAGCACCGCTTTGTCTGTCTCTCTAAATTATTCAATTAATGCAACAGGTACTTCGTTATCAATGAATCTGAAAGCCAACAGACTATTTTACGAATGTCAGCCACCAATACGAAATAGAATATTAAACGCATAGTGCCAATAAAATATTTTATTCATTTTATAGATATTATCAAAATTTAATATCTTAACATTTTAATAAAATATTAAATTAATCATCATATGAAATCAATTAATATTGAACAACAAAATATTCGATTATTGATCGTGGTTCACCACGTGGTGGCGTGAAATTTTTTCTCGAACGACCGTAATCACCCACATGGAGGTGGCACATAAGCGCACAATGTTGGCTGATTGCTGATTATAGTCGGCTTTTATTATAACGGGACTCAATGTTGCCTGATTATAGTTACCTTCGCCAACTGGAAGAGCCAACGAAGCATTAAACGCGAAGTTTCACGCGACTAGAAAGCTTCGTGCGGACACGAAGTGTTCGCCTAAAAGCGAGTGTTCGCCTAAATGTCGCAGCGCTCGCGAACGCCTCGGCGACACGCGAAAACTCACCCTCGAGCTGTGTTTGCGTTGCGAATTTCTGAAACGTCTAAGCTAAGGAGGAAAGAGAACTTCTCTCACGCGAGAGAAAGAACCCAATGTGAGATTGATCTTTAACACCGCCGATAGCATCGACGAACGCATTGTGAACCGACCCTAAACAGACCTAAAGTTAAAGTACAGCGGCACCTGTTTAACTGTCGCACGTTGAAGTGCCTCGATAATCGACGCATCGTTGTAATTTGCATTTCGATATTTCGATGAAATTACAGACGAGTTATAGAATTTCTAGGAAGAGTCTATACGGATAAAATTATAGTTGAATAGTAGCACTTCCAATTGAACAGTGCTGTTCGAGGCTTTATTTTCGTTTGTACGTGATTGAAGTAGCTTTTGTAACTGTGTGTTGGAATTTATTTAGAATTATTTAGAACGAATCGTTGAGATTCTCGGAAATGATGGTACACGTGACGACGAACGTAATGTACATTAGTATCGGAGTTAATAACAGCCTGTGACGTCGGTAATAATAAATAATCACGACGAATACAAGTATAAAGAAAATTGTAAAATAAACGTAGAATTATATATTCTGTAACACGTTCAATGTTTATGTGGGACGGTTTCTACAATAACGAAGAAATTATTTCTTTTATCTTGGTTGGATCGTCCACCTGAAAATGTTTATTATTATTTTTCAATTGACTGGTATTTAATCATTATTGGAATTGTTAATTCCAACTTGACGTCGGGATTGTTGATCTAGCGACAGCTAGATTAAACTGTTAAAAGATACAAATTACAATTGTTTTAATTAAAAATTAAATATGTTACATCGATGGGTTTGATAAGGTTTATCGACAAATATCGAGGAGTAGAAATGTTTAACGACAACGTTAAATATAAATAATGCAGAAGGAAACGATAATAAAGATAATACATTTCGTCTCGATAATTTATTGCAACCTTCATCTATAACTAAGCCGCGCGTAAATCTTACCTCCGAAATTCGGAAACTTCATTCCCGAGTTCTTCGATTTTCGAACTTTGCGACAGTTAACTGGACGCTGTTATTAACACTAGAACTACCGACGACTGAAATATCAAACTTGCATCGCGAAAACGGAGAAGAATATACACGGGATACGAAAGAACTACGAAAGATCTAGACGACCTTGTCACCAATGAATTCACCATGATTAGAATTCACGTCTACTCGTTCTTCCTGTTGTCGTCTCTAATCCCACATTTCGATAGAAAAACGAATTCAACCATTGTTAGTGGAGATCCATTCACCCAAGATTTCGTTCAACGTTACATCATATCGACGAAAGGTATCACGAAGGTTTCCATTTAATTCTAAATTCCTTAAACTCGTATTATATAGCCTACGTTCCCTAAACTAAAGTTCTCGAGGCGGTTCTCTACGCGAAATCGAAATGCTCCGTGTCGAATCTTATGAAATTAAGGATACGTTCTCACACGTTTCTGGTAGTTCTAGCGTCAAGTATGTGTACGCGTGATTGTGGATCGCGCGTGGTTTCGTCGTCGACGTATCCTAAGCGTAGAGGAAAGGAGCGGAGAAACGCGCACACGCGGGACAGAGAAGAAGAAGACGTGGTTTCAGCGACGCGAACTCGGCCCGGAAACGCCATGATTGTCGCCGATTTATTGCTCTAAGAACTTAAGATGAAACTCGGACTGGCCGAGGTCGCGTCCCTGCGAAAGGCAATACTGTGTGTGTTCCTCTTTTTTCCCGCCATTTTGACACGGAATCATTCTCTCGCACTCTCACGCGCTCTCTTTCTTTCTTTCTCTCTCTCTCTCTCTCTCTCTCTCTCTCTCTCTCTTTCTGACAGGGCAACACCTCGCACTCTCCATTTTCTTTTGTTTCTATCTCTCTTGTTCTCTCCTTCGTTTCTTTATCTTTTTTTGCGAAATTTTCGCTGCTCCTGTTGCCCATTTGTTGCCCTCACTCGCGACTCGTTCGTGGTTCGTTCGTTAAGCGGAATTGTTCATTACGTTCGGGTGAACGTTTTCAGAGAAGTTTGCTCGAAGTCGGCGTGTTTTTAATTTATCTTTTACAGCGATGTTTCTTTCCTTTGAATCGAAGCCGTTCTCGCGTGGATCGACGTTCGCACATTTTCCAGCTTCGTTATATATTCTTTTTTTTCTTTCAAATTCGTGAGAACTAATTCTGGAATCCTTCCTGGAAGTTATTGGATAAGGTAAAAAATATTTTATCTGCAGGCAACTTCGCTCTAGCAAATTTAACAAACTTACAAAGGGAAAACACACGAAACATAATTGCCGGCGTTAAAATTTCGACGAATTTTATACCAGAATTTTAATTTTAATTTCTTGTCCTTTGACGAAGAAATGAAAAAAAAAAGGAAAAAAAAATAGGGGGAAATTTGATGAATAATTCATTAGCCGTAAAATTGAAAGTTCGGTTCGCAGAAACCGACATTTCATATGCATTAACTGGTAATGGCTCGTTCAGTGTCTTTATTTACCATTCTACGTGATCGACATAGCGTGAAAGCTTTGCCTGTCACGACTTCGCATTTAATCGCATTTAATCGCAGGCCTGATTAATTGATACGATTACGAGAACGATAGTCAGATATGATACTGATCGTAAACATGTCGTGTAAAATATCGAGGCATCGGAGTTAAAAGGATAACAAGGTATAGCAAAGTAAAGTGGCAAACGATCGCCACGATTTTTCACTACGTTTTCACTATCTGAAGATCATATATCCCTTCATCTTTCGATAAAAGTCGATAAGAAAAATTAATATTATTACTTCTAATTAAATAATTAGGATCATCTTGCACGATACTTTAGCGACTATTAGTATCAATTAATTTACAAATCGCAAGCTACGAAATTTCGTAAGACTCCCCTTTCGTAAACTGGATATAATTTGTCAAGTTTCATGCACTAATTGTGCAAGACAACTCGGAAAATAATAATAATCCGATATTTATAATTTTAAAATCGAAGCATGCGAAACTTTCGCAAACTTAACGATTGATACTATCGATATTTAACTCGTAAGACCGTAATCGCTCGAAGTTAAAACGATTACATCGGTCTAGGTCTTTTCTTAACACCTCACACTTTCTTTCCAGTTTCTATTCCATGACTATCACGATAGAGCAGTTTTATTATTTTACGTTTCTTGATATTAGTTGTTCAAATCTCAAGTACAACCTGGAATAGACTAAATGTTCGAAATGTATTGCACAACACACGAGGAAAAATTATCACGCACTGTCTCTTCGATATGTGTGAGTCAAGAAATTATTTTCAACCTATTTTGCTCAACGATACACTCAACGTTTCAACTTTTTAGTTTACGAATGAAACTTTCATCCGTACGATGTTCTGGATGAAATAGTTGACTATGCACCTGTTCCTCAATATTTACAAGTGAACATTGTTTTCGATATCTATCATCGTGAAAGAGGGAAAAGTGAAAACAATACTTTTAAAAATTACAATATATCCTACGTACAGAAATAAATAATCCTAAGTAAGGTTTAACACATCGTGGTTATTTTTGTCATTGATCATTGGATAAAATACTTCGAACGTCTTTTTATTATTTATTTCGTTATTCGTTATTCGATGCAGTTCACATGATGATTTAAATACTGATAATTAACCTGCAAATTCGTGTGTTTGTGAGAAGTGAAATTCTTCGCTTTTAATGAATATTTCATTTTAACTCTTGGTGGCTAACACGTTTATTCTAACTGATTTTATTCATTTTGATCAATATTTTTTCCTTTTATTTATCATAAAAGTACCGAAATGCAATTAGTAGACCGCGAATTTTTACGAAGATATAAAATATTTAAAATACAGAACGATGCGGATGAAACAATTGTTTAATTATATTTACAAAAATCAGAACACGTGCATAAATATCCACATTAATCGTGTGAGATATAGA
The DNA here is from genome assembly GCA_032399595.1 of Tetragonula carbonaria. Taxonomy (NCBI): domain Eukaryota; kingdom Metazoa; phylum Arthropoda; class Insecta; order Hymenoptera; family Apidae; genus Tetragonula; species Tetragonula carbonaria. The sequence continues at coordinate 12,111,105 of JAUCRC010000002.1, forward strand.
AAAAAAACAGCTAAAAATAATTATTTTTATCACCATGTAAAAGGACGATATTAAAGTAAAATTTTATTTAATTAATTGGAATTAAAATCTCATCTAATTCTATGTGAAATTTAATTCACGATAGCCTTCCGATGATAGGTTTAAAGCCATCCAGTTAATTCTGCGCGTTAAATGTCGATCTCCATCGTAAGAGCATTTCACAGTAAAATTACCACCTGCAAACTTCACTTTCTATTTAAACCATTGATTCTAACGCTCAATTATTCATTGTCGTTGAATGTAATGCAACAACCGAGACGTTCGAGAAAGACCGATGACTTTCAATTTACGTAAATTTCATTCAGAATGTCAAATTTGACGCTAAAACTTTGCTCTAATCATCGACTATCCGCCTAACGATTAATACTAAAAACCGAGTGATAAATACACGGTTCTGTGATCAACGACGAAGGAGAGATTACTTTTCATTTACCAAAATTTTATTCATCGATTAACAAGTCGACTTTTTTGGGGTGATATTTTTAAAATTTCGGGAATATCACTCTATTCTCAAATAGATATATCTCATTATCTTCGTGGCTTCGGTTCTCGACGAGACACATTCGCCAGCCCCAGAAAGAGTTCATTTCTTTTTTTCCTTTTTTTTTTTTTATTTTCTCCCCTTCGTCAAGTATTGGAAAAATTTGATAAATACGTTAGATCGTTCCACAAGTAACACGAGTGTTTCTTTATTTTTTTTTTTTTTTTTTTTTGTTCGAAAAATAGAATATTAAGTGTAATTCTTACAATTATTAATTTGTTGATTCGATCATTTTTTAATCGATTTTAAGGATAAATAAGAATTTTTATAATTGTGGAATTAATAATTAATGGCGACAAATTGACTTCTGTTGTGATTAATTTTGATCTCTGTGTAATACAATTATGACACAATTTATTTTGAGAACAATTTATAACGAGAACGATGTCTCGAAAGTTACAGAATCTGCAAATAGAGAGAAATTATTAGATTCGAAAGATTGGAATATCAATGACGAATTGACGAGTTAGTGCATATTCCTATGTTTCTTATATTCTTCTAACGTTCTTCAAAAATTCTTTTTCAACAAATTTCTCCTATTTTATATTTTAAAAACACTCATATTATTTGTTAGTTCGCATATATTACAAATATGTGATCTGTTCGAAGAAAATGAGACTAACTAAGTTAAAAGTGATTTATTTACCAACAAATTCTCTTGTGAATTGCAATGTATTACTTTTTCCTTTCTTTACTTTCATTTCTTGCTCCTTGAAACAGTATTAAAAGTACTTGTCCTTTAGAAAAATTCACTCACAATCGTTTAATGACATCATCTGAAGATAATTATTTTTAATTACAATCTGGAGTCATTATAATTCTTTGCAAATAAAAATCTGCTAAATTGTTATTATTTTTAGAATTTACCTAAATATTTCAAACACTTTGAAATATTTCAAAACAGTTTCGTCTAAAACTAAATTTATCTAGATACGTACAAATATTTTTAAAGTGTCGCTTGAATTATTTATATATTACTAATAACATGTTGCAAGCGAAAGAACAACTTTGAAACGTTGAAAATAAAATTATCTTACAATCGTCCTTCTAAAAGGAAGATGTAATCACTGATTCATTCTTTCCTTTCTTTTTTTTTTTTCTTTATCAGAACGATTTAAAAAAAAAACAAGCAATCTTCTTATTTCCGTAACAGACCATATATTATAATATACATCTTGCGAAATTAGGTGTATGCATGAATGTTCCTTTTTATTTTTACATACACCGTAGGAATATATATATGTACATACTCGATGATGAAGTTTAATCGCCGCGTTACAGTGTTTCTCGAGATTCTTGTCAGCGACTATGAATAAGATTAATATACTTCCCCGTGCCACGTGAAAATACACATTACGAAGATTAAAAATAAAGCTGAAACTTTAAAGTCAGAACACATATTTAGTCAGAATAGCAGCAAACAGCTAGATCTGAATTCTCGACAGCTTGGTCTTTTACGCGTATCGCACTGAAAAAAAAAAAAAGAAAAATGAGCGAATATTTGGAGAATATTTTCATTTGCATATTTATTTCTGATCATTCGATGCGACTCTTATTTCTGTTGAAGATCACTCCAACCAAACTCCAGAATACCAATAAACTTGGAATTGTATATATATTGTACAAATATATGCTATATAGAATATTCCTAAATCTTCTTAAATCCTACGATTATACAGTGATCAGTTTAAATCAGGGGAGATTTAATGATAAAATAGAAAAAAAGAAGAAGAAAATGAAGAAGAGAGAGATTCAAATCTAATAATATATATATATATATATATATATATATATATATATATTTCGAATATTTCGAATATTTGTTACAACTATCAAAGAGCATACAATTTTTGTTCGAAAAAATTCAGAGAAGCTTGTGTACGAAGAAAATAATTCTACGGGATCGCTTCTCGAAAAGATTGCTCGAAAGTTTTACTTCCTATTTTTTCCTGCATATTTTTGCATGACGCACAGTCTCATGGTGAACAAACTTCAAACGTCGTATTAAACGAATCAGCTCTTATATTCTCAAGAATCCGTTGCAAAAGAATCCGCTCCATCGTTCGCCAGATCGTCAAAAGATCGACGCGTTATTATTCGAATCCCTCGTTTCGAAATGCATCGGCCAGATACATTAATATTTAACGAGTGTTCCACATCACGTTATAATCCCACCTTTAACATTAAAATCCTAAAATGGCTAAAATTTGCTCGAGCAAACGGCACGCGTCTCTCTTCGACGTCGAGTCTCCAAGAAACAGCGTGACGCGACGAGTTGTTTCCTCGTTAATCAATCGGGAAAAGGAGAGAAACAAGAAGAAAAACACGGAGTGAAAAGAAAGTGAAGAGCAGTTTGACGAAGCGAGTTTTGACGAAGCTTGGAGCTTCCAGGATTAACCGGAGTGAAAGTTCAAAGGGAAAAAATCATTCGAAAACGCGTCGTAAACGCGATGAAATTTCTCGTTTAGAATTTCGCTAGATTAGAAAATTGAAATTCGTTCCTGGCAACTGTAACCCAACGAAAAGCTTGCCTTGTCGGTTAATTTTGCGATAGCCTTGGTGAAAATACATTTGTACATCGTTCGCGCGTGTGCGAGAGTAAAACGTCACGAGTAATTTTCGAAAAGCCTGAAACGTTCTCACAGAGCGTGTTCTGTTCCGACGTACAGTTTCTCTCGCCTTTTATCTTGTTTTTTGTTTCGATCGAATTGTTTGCGCTGAACTGCGACCTCGACTGAAGATTTCGATGCGAGTAGAGAGAGAATATATTCTCTCTCGTACGCACACACACATACACACACACACACACGATTCGATTGAGTAACGTGTAAAATATAGAATATTACATCTTCTATATTCTCGAGAAGAACGGAGAATTTCTCATCGCGATCAAGCGAAGTGTCATCGATCGAAGTGGCGCGAAATTTAAATCACCTCCTCGTTTCGATACATCTTCGCGTTTTCATCAATCTTGTTTATAACAAGTTAAGAATAATACTGCGTTATCTTACGATTTAAGTTACTCTTCTACTTTACATCCGCTCTTCCGCTGTAATTTCAGACAAGCTACAAGGGTTTCGAGAAAAAGCATTCATCCGCGCGAACGTTGCAGCAACGACCTCCTGATAAATAAACTCGGAACTTCCGGCCAGGAAGTTCTAACAATGAAATTGAACTACAACATTTACAACGTTGTACGTTCGTTCCTCTTGCTTGACGAATCGTTTGTCAGTTATCATCGAGCATTATGCTCATCGCGATCCAAGACAGACAATTATCGGAAACTCTCGTCGAGATATTGTTACATCGTTCTGTACAAGTCCCTCTCCCTTAAGATCTAGCAAAATATCCTTTGAAACATTTACACACTCTGCGTCAACTGTTAACGATTTAAAAAGTGCAAAAATTCGTATATTGTAACCGGTGTGTGTGTATGTCAACAATCACGGATCGGCAAGGAATTTACACAGAACGCGCGTCGAAATCTCCTCGAATAACTCGAAACACGAGTCGATCAACGCGCCGCGATCGCACTTAGACAGACAGAGAAGATCAGAGGGAAAAGAAAAAGATCCTCTCTTGTATAATTCTCGGAAATGATTTAATTACACTTAACGCGACTAATAGTAAGTCGTTTAAATCTCTCGTTTAAATCGTACGATTTTACACACTTTGAGACACGCGACAATTGTGGAATAATTTTGTGAAACGAAGAGATCGACAGAACGATCGCCTCGATCGCAGAATGTCTCTTCCGTTCACGGATCGAATCGAATCGGGGGGAGGGGGGCGCTGCAACAAGGAAACACCTCCGCTTTTGAGTAATTCTAGTAAATGAACTAAAAAAAATTGATCGACTGATTAGAAATCAAGACGATTTTATCACGTTAAACGCCCAGCGAGAATCGAGTGAGATCAAGTTTGGCAATGTAACATGTTTCATGTTTCGAAGTAATCGAATAACCATTATTATCTTCACGTATGGCGTAATGTCCATGAGCTGTATTTCGTATAATCGGTATATGACTCAAATGTTCAGCATATTCAACTGAATAATTCCAATGATCGTAATTACCACTTTCCGCAATAATATTAAAATCTTCTATTTAAATGATTTAAATGATTTCTTCATGTTGCTAAAATCAGCTACGTAATCCCATACGTGTATAGGATTTGAATCTTTCATTATTCCTTCGAACAATATATAATGTTTTTTTTTCTATGCACAAAAAGTACGTAGAAAACTAAAAGTGTCAAGCTACACGGACAGTACATTTCTGGTTTTCCACTTCATTGGATTGACAGCCATTTTTGCCACTAAATATTTAAAACGAAACGAAAAAAATTTTCGAGTAAATTATGTTTTTTCAATTAGAATAAAATTGAATTCGTATCTATTTGATATGAACTTCCGCCAGCGAGATAAACCAGCAGCGAGACTGCTTTTGTTTCAAATATTAGAGGAAGAATGTTGAATTATTTACTGCTTCACGATTCGCTGGGAAATGCATCACCGCAGTGTGACAGATTAACAATATATATGTATGTCCTTCAATTAATCTACTTGCCTTTATACTACAACTGACATTGTTTAAAATCTCTAGATTTCATTTCTGGTTTTTAATTTTTAGTCTGGTTTCAGCAATTGCAACAGGTAATCACTTGTCATTGAATAAATTCGGGGCAACAAAGGAATCTGCGATGCTGCGATGTCGAATGATATTCTCAACTCTGATATTTGTGCTCGTCAAGAGTAGCGCATATATGTATATTTAGATAAGGAGAATCGAGATAATTATTTGTTTCGAAATTCCCAACCGCCTGGTCCCTTTAGTTCGTCAATTCCAAAGTCTTTACATCGTGTAAGTATATCTGTGATTCTTTTGTATCCCCGATAACAATATTTGTTAGACAGTGTGAAATTTTTGTAAATTACTTGTAAAATGCTGCATAACTAAACGAAGAAAATACCCATAGTTGAGTAGCGGGGCGTTCAACGTGTTAAACCGTGCTATGAATTCACGATATTCGTGCGAACAAAATTTCACTTGGAGCTAACACTATTTTCTCCTTTCGATGAAACAACGTTGAAACAAAGTAGTAGAGGTACCGCAAGTTCTTCAGTGTTTAACAAAAAACAACGTTTGGTCATCGAATGAAAACTACAGTCACGATGGACTGGTTAATAAAGATAAATCCTGGGAGTCGAAAGTTTCCAGAGGAACGAAACTCGACGACGCTCGATGAAGGGTCGAAACGAAAAGTGGGCTCGAACCAAGAATGACAAAGGATAAACGCGGGAATGGAAACGAAAAAGTAAGAACAAGGGCAACACAGTTTATTCTAAACGAAATCGAAATCCCATGAAAATTCAAGCGAGTTCAAATTAACAACAAACTTTGCCTCACGATTGTCTTTTCAAATTTCAAGGAACACATTATTACTGATTTGAACTGTAAAATTAATGTAGGATATTCAAAGGATATTGAAACATTATATATCGTAACTTTTGTTTATCAATGTCCAGTCTAACGAAATGAAATTTAAATTGTCCGAAATTTGAAATTTATGCAGGTTTACACTGCTTGCTTTTTTTCCTTTTTAAATCGAGACCTTGATCCTTGTACCGCGAGCACGACTCGATATTATCAAGTTGAAAATGTTGATTAAAGTCGGCAACGGAAACTCGAGAAGAAAGGATTTCACTTTCATTTCACAAGTCCATGTCTTAATTTTCATTTGAAACGCTTCGCGCTTAAACCTTAAATGATCGGCGAAGAACGTCTTTCGTCAAACGGAACGAAACTTGAAGCTGCTTTCCACTCGTTCTCAGGCGCGTGGCATTAGCTTCCTCTCAGCTTTCTTCGTGCTCCTCTAACGATAAATCGTCGGGGCAATTCGTCGAACGTAAGACCCTCGCGTTCGTTCTTCGTTCAGATATTCGGGGACATTAAATACAACGAGGGATGAGTGATCCGGATCGTTCGTTCGACGAATGGCCACTGCGTTCATCTCCGATAGAATTACAAAGGCATCGGCGATATACACTACATATATAAAAAAATAATAATCAGAACAACGTGTCCTTACGCTCGAAGGCATTTCTAGAATCGATTCACCGTGTATGTGTACTATCTACTGATAGTACTTACGATTATGCTAGCAGTTGACGCGCGGGAACGTCAACGCAAGTTTCTCTAATCTCGATCTCTCACCTTAAAAATATGTATGTACTCGGTTTTCATTACAGAGGGTAAGAGACACACGAGGAGCGGACACGCGCGAATACGATTTCTCTCGATCTATTCCGACCGACGATTCGATACTTCTGCATATTCCTTATTTATTTTCTCTTTCTTTCTTTTTTCTTATTTCTCAACAGTACAACCATCGCGAAACGTCATTCGTTTTCGTTGGACTTTGTAAACCGATGACGCCATCGATATGTAACCATCGTCCGATTTTCATAGTTGATAATCGACGACGTGACGACTATAGAGCAGATCGAGCGATTTCCGATAAGTATTAGATAACCACTTGCGATGTGACTGTGGTTACGCGTCGCGTAATTCTCGAAGATTGTTGTTTGCCTACGACGTCGCCACAGTCACGTCGTGTAACTTTCGCAAATTAATAACCAATGATCGCGCAGCCTGCGACGTCACGATCGTGAATCCTTCGAAGAACGGAATTCGAGAACTTGCCTCTGGTGAAAGTTAACTCCGGCGTCGTTAACTTCGTTAAATTCGAGGCGAAAACTCGAATCGGCGGGGGGGGGAGGGGAATCTCCGGATGAACTGACGCGCGAACAATTTTCCACGCGTCGCCGAACATCGACCTCGAGATCGTCGATTATTAATTTCCGAAGACGAAGACGTTTCTCCGCGCGAGAGCTGCGCAACGAAATCGTTGAGAATCTCTTGGATCTCCGTCGTATTTAACGATAAAAAAAATCGTACGTAGACCGGTATGGTATCGAACATCGGAGAAAGAGATATACACACGACACAATAAACTACTTTATCCTCTATTATATATGTGTATATATATATATATATATATATATATATATATATATATTTCGAAATGTTTGTTTAAATGTGCTTTACCGCAGCGAAATCGAGAGAGGGAGAAGGAAGAATATTATGATATTAAATACTCGTGAACGTGTTCGCGGGTGTCCAACAATGAATAACTTACCTCGTAAACGTTTACAGATATATATATATATATATATATATATATATATATATATATATATATATATATATATATATATATAATATCCATTATGCTCGATAAACGATCTCACGTGTCCGTTTTGACGAACAATGCTCGGAGAAGTATCATGTGTATATGTTATACGATATAATATCGACAGTAAAATTAGAGTAGTCTAGTGATATAGTATAATAATAATAAGCGACGATAGACCGTCTTTTTTTTAAGAGCTAATTGGTGTTCGTACGTTGATCCCCTTTTTCATTTTGGTACCGATTTATGATAATTCCTCGCCTCGATCGCTTGTCCCGCTCGTCTGTCTTTACAACCACCCCCTCCACCCCCGCTCAATTTTCATCCGACCTCTTTTTTTCCGTTTCTCGAACGATTGGTACCCGCTTTCACGGGTGAACATTAGCTGCTTGGTACGTTTCTTGAGGAGTTCGTTGCCTTAGATCGGCGCGATTGGATCGGTGGATCTCTTTTCGACAATAGACTTGAATCGCGTGCACGCTCAAGCGAATTCATTGTAAACAATTTCTATGGAGAAAGTATTTGAAAGTATTTTGAAGGAAACTGATTTAATATCATAAATACTTCAGTTTCTTCGAGTAGATTGAACAGAATGTCAAATGGTCCTTGATGAATTACAAAAATGTACATACCTTGAACTTGTAAAAATGAAATATCGAAAATTAATTAGGCTTCACAGAATTTTATATATATATGTGTGTGTGTGTGTGTGTGTGTGTGTGTGTGTGTGTGTGTGTGTGTGTGTGTGTGTGTGTGTGTGAAAAAATTAAAATAATATCGTAATGTTAGAAAATTATCTTGTAATTCATGATCGTGAAAATGTTTCCCTATACTAAGAAATAGTTTCATCATAAAATTCTACGCGAAAACGCGATTCGAAGATTCCATCGATTCATCGATTGGCACAATTTCGTTTAAATCTCTCCACCACGAAACGTCCGACTGTGCCTCGATATTATATACAACAAGCTAGGAAATACTTCAATTAAATTTCCAACGATCACGCAACCGCGCTAAGTCGATTATATCACGCCGATCCCGCATTACGAAGCCTTCAGAAATAAGTTATACTCGTATTATCCAACCGATTTAAATATTACTCACCGATCATTCTATTGAATCCGTTTGTCCTTCTCTCGCAAAAAGAGTAAATTGTTCCATTGTTTATTAATTGAATGTGTGTAACTATATAGTGTGTGTATGTATGTGTACAAGCAGTGCGAAGAAAGTCGACAAATGTTCACGGACAAGAAAAAAGTAAAAAAAAAAGAGAAACCTCTGTTATATATGTTAAGGGCAATATATATATTTTATACCAGTAATATCTTTTAACGTACGTAGAAAATATATGTATAATATGTATTATATTAACTCGTTCCTTTTCTCTCTTTCTCCCTCTTTTTTTTTCTCCTTATAGAAAAAGATATGTATACCCAACGCGACGAGGTATCCTAGAACAAGCGAAGAGAACAATTCAACAAGAATCGGTTTCGAGAAAGTGAACGTTCGGATATCAGCAGAGTCGGATAGAAGTTCATTTTCGCCTCGACCAAAAATCCATTCGAAATAATCTCACTTGTCGATCGCGTTTTGCTTTTTTTTTTTTTTGAGGAAACACGTGTTTCCTCGAATCACGCTCTCTCGTTCGAACAGAAAAACAACGAAAGAGAGAAACTTACGAACGACAAAGAAAACTCCACAACGTGGATCGACGATTCTAAAGCTGCGCTCACATTGGACGTGTTTCCGTCGTACGACTAATTGGACCAAGTTACACAGAAAGCAGCCCGAAATTGAGTAAATTTTATTTTGGAAAAAAAGGGATCTTATTTCTATTGAGTATTTTTTAATGATTGTCTAATAATAAGTAGTACGAATTACTAGGTAGCATAGTGAGTGAACAAATCTAGAATGGAATGTACGCTTTTGGTGGTTTCAAGAGCTGTAAGAATAAGAATTTTGATTCCTGCCAAACAGGAAAATATAATAATATGCGTACTGTATTTAACCAAGAAACTACGGATAATAAATTATAGATACTTAAGTAAGTGTGTAAATATACGACGTGCATTTGAGTCCCAATATCTCTTCGATCGTATTCGAAGAAACATACACATTCCTGCCAGAAGGGGGAAAAAGAGAGAAAGATAGAGAGAGGAAAAAAAAGATAATTTAACATATCACACTTTTTTTTACGTTTTCCTTTCACTCGACAAAGGAATCGCCGATAATTTTAGTGTCATTTGGATCCCAGAAATTGGAGGGTACTTTAAATTCCGGTGTATCTCGATTTCTTCAAATAAAAGTAAATGATTCCGTATTTTTTTATTTTATTTTCTTTTCTTTCTCCTGATTTATTATCTCCCTCATAGCTAATAAGAATTTTTAATTTGCAATAAGATTATCGAATTCGTACAATGTTTAATTTTTTTTTTTTTTTTTTTTTTTTTTGTCATTTTGAGGCTCGGGTAGGTTTCTGCGCAACCTGGCCTGAATCGATGGACTTTAAATTATTCAAAATCACTCGTGTAAACGCAGTGTAAACGAAAATTCTGATCGTTCGACCAGAAGCAGCCCATGCGTCTGATTAGAAACGATCTGTGCTCGTTTCGACCAACAATGGCCATGTGAAGCTGCGTTTACATTAGACAATTGATCTAAGAAATCGAGTCGATCGATCTTAAGTTGTTCACAATCACTCACGTGTATGTACCAAGTATGAACCAAGTTGAAACAACTTTTAATCGCTCGATCAAAAGTAGTATCAAACGTACCTGTTTAATCGTTTCAACTGTAATTGTAATGTAAACGGAGCTAGAATATTGCAGGGCCGTTCGTCGAGCGACAAATCGAAGATAACGAAGTTGCATCAAAGAGTCGACACAATAGACAAAATCAATAAATTTATCGATTTGTATCAATCGCACGAATGTCTGTGGAACACTTGAAACAATTTAATTTGATTTTTATATCCAATCTTAGTTCCAAACTCATCAATAATATTTCCTTTCGAACGATTACTCCTTCGTCACGATACACGTAAAACTTCTTCTGTGCTACAGCCGACCAGCAAACTGTCGGATAATGAGGTGAACTTTTTAATTCGAACGAAACAACTTGTTCCGCGAGTTGTCCAATATAAACGCAGCTTATACGGTCACCGATGATCGAACGAACTTAACTAACTAACGACTCTAACTTAACTCGGAAACGAGGAAATTCCGTCCGACTCTGTGTGAACGCTAATCGTTAAAAAGTTTCCACGTCGAACGGAAGCGATTGGTTCGCCAAGTCGCGCGACAAATGTAAATATATATCCACGTCTACGTGGAACGACAGACGCTAGAATCGATAAGAGACAGTTTAATTCGTACTCAGCCAACTTGTAATACCTAGTTAAAATGGAACGTAGAAAAATATAAAATAAAAAATCATACAAACGAATGCGAATGATAAAGTGAAGATTAGTCTTTACGATATATATATATGTGTATTAGCTACTAGATTCAATTTCCTCGTTCATCACGACTCTCCTTTGATCCTGGTTTCTCACTAATTCGGTTTCTTTCCTTCCATCGGGCATTGCGAAACATCACATCCGTAAAACTCGAGCCGATACGTTATTACCAACAGTAACAGTTTGCAGAATGAGCAAAAAAGATCTCTTAGCTTCTCGTTTTATTCCCTCACGCCCGTGCGCGACTGTGTGTTCGAGAAGAATTCGCGAACGATCGGCTCGCGAATGGTTTTCCTCGTTGAAAGGTAAGACGAGAGGAGAGGCAAGCTTCCTCTGCTCGATTGTACGAGAGAATAGTTACGATATAATAAAAATTAAAAATATATTACGCGTGTATATATGCATGTAGAAGGAGTTCTTAATCGATCGATTAAAATTTTTTCTCTAATCTTTATACAACGCACGCACACGTTGCAGTAACGTGTGTAACGCGTGATCAATTACCGTGAATGTGTGATTAATTTTCACGCACACACGCCTGGTAATAAGGGATCTCGAGGCTTCGACGAGAAAGGTTGGAGAGCACCTTCGGTGAATTACGCGACTCGACAGAAACATTATTCTGCCTGTCTGATAAAAGAAATATCGATTTATCACATACGACTTACGCAACACGAAGAGAAAGAGAGTTAAAAAACGAACGTGGCATCTCTCGTTGATGACCGTCGTGACGTCGTGCGGTGACGAGTTGGCCGTTCGTTCGCCAGGATTCTTCCTCTGGATGTTCCATTGAAGAGCGAGATCTTTTACTCGGGATTAGCTCAGGCTCTGCCAATTACGGCCGGAGGTCAGAGGGAGTTCTCCATTTCTTCTGTTGTCAGCTGGAACTGCTCTTGACCTATATATCAAGCGAACAAAGCCGATTTAACGATCCACCGGAAGTAACGATCCACGTTGGCAAAAAGGATTTCAGTTTGATAGGACGTTTGAATGAATAAAGATTCTCTCTCTCTCTCTCTCTCTCTCTCTCTCTCAAAGGAGAGACTCTTTTCAATGGAGAACAGTGTGACAGAATGATTCTTCAGTGATATAGTTCTTTGCATATTCTTATCGACGGTCTTTCATATTGCCAGACGCTTTGTGTAGAGGGTAAATTATGACAAATGAAGCGGGGAAATAATCTGTTTGAAGCTAAAGCGAGTAGACTTTCTGGGTACATATATCTACAACACAACTATAAAGAAGAACGAAATAAGAATATTTGCATTGGATCATTCTATCAGAGTTATGCTTAATTCTTAACACGTTTATATTATATTTCATCTTTGAAGTTGAAATACATTAAAATATATATTGTAATATTTATTTTTACAAGGATACCATGCCTGAGCATTTACCGATTATGATAATTTAATCTAAATCATTCAAAATTTTTTAAATAAAATTCAGCAATCACCGTAGTTAACTGGTTATGGTCATTGGACATTGTAATTTAAATTATTGTAATTTGTAGACTTTTACATTACTTAACTTCATTTTAATCTTTCTTAATTTTCTATCAAGGAAAATGTAAAGTAAAATTGTTGTAAACAAAATTATTGTAACATTGTTGTTAACATAAATTATTACATACTATTACTATTTGTAACATTATGACTAAAACATGGTGTAATACAATCCAATATTAATTTGAAACTCAGAGTGTCGAATTTACTTTTCTTTTCTTTGGTCATTGGCAAACTATCTGGATTAATAAACTTTCTCCTTCCTTTAATCGAACTCTTTTTTTCGAAATAATACCAAAAAAAAAAAAAGAAAGAAAGAAAGAAGAGAAAAAATTTAATTATCAAGAGGTAGAATTCATATTGATATAACCTTTGGAAAGAATTAAAAATAACATTCTGATTTCATAAAATAATATAATACGAAAGAGAAAACGTTTCCTTGCCCGTTATCTAATAAAGCTATCAACGTACATTTTCCATTTCTCTCGACTGACCCTAATTTCCTTCCTTTTTTTTTTTCTTTTTTCTTCACCATTCTATCATACTTCGCTACGTCGTTACACACTTGCACAGGATATTTTCTTATTATCTAGCTAGTATCCGAAACGAGAAATATGAAAACACTCACTGCATAAATACGCTGCGAGGTCACGGTCCTCCGCTTGCAGGGCTAGATCGCGAGGTGTGTTGCCGTGTCGATCCTTGATGATTAAAGTAGCACCGCCAGCCACTAACATGCAGCAAATGGAACGACGCTTATATTGAGCCGCTTTGTGCAAAGCGGTCTGACCTCTGCAATTAGAAAGTACAGTACACTTCTTCTTTTTCCTTTCATTTTTTGCTCTCTATTTAGTAGGAGCCAGGAATAAACCACTTCTTTGATCGCCACCATGGCTCGTAGTAAACAGAGTTTGAAATATGGACAAAAAAATTGTTCAATTTACGCTGGTTCATGATGCTGTCGCTTGTGCTGAAGATCAAGCGATAGCAAATAGGTCATGGAGGTCTTACAAAAATCCTTGAGAACCTTCTTTCAGGCATTTTGCGACAATGGAATTCTTTTTCTTTTTCTTTTTTTTTCGTCTGCTTTTATCAACAATTTTCCTGTCAATTAATTATAATACAGCCATTTTTGTGTTTTACGTCGCGGATAAATGCTCATTCGTCTTTCTTCCATTGTGATAAAATTTCAATTCGTTCATGCTTGATAAATTATTAGCCGGTATTGTCGAACAATGCTCGATTTTAAAAATGAATGCCGAACAACAAGGAAACGCAATAACTAGACTGCGAGTTTCTATGCGTTTATTTTCACGTGAGAAATTGCACGGGATTCCATATTTTCTGTAACATTTATGTATATTATATATAATATTTAGTACGTAAAACAATTTTCCATTGGCGATCAATTATATTCTCAGAAATATGAATTTGATTAAAGTGATAAAAAGAAAATTCGCAATCTAGCAAGCGCAAAACGATTATCACAAATCGCTCCTTTCATTTGTGAATTGCAATAATTTATATCGAGTCTCATCTCATCATTTCTCATTCACGTGAACACTTTTTGTTCCGTTCTTTTTCTATTGTTTCTGAATTTTTTTGAAGTCTTTTCTTTTCAACTTACTTGTCGTTGTCGATCATATTGAGGATACTCGATGGTGCGCAAGCGATGAGATATCTGACAATATCCCTGTGACCATATCTCGATGCTAGATGAAGAGCAGTTTGTCCAGAGGAATCGATGGACAGAAGAGAGTAGCCTTTCTCGTGAAGTTCTTTCAAAGCCTGTAGATCGCCGATTTTCGCTGCTTTCAAAATACCATCGCTGGCTTTCTCTAGTAGCCTGGTGTTAAACGTATGCACCTCAGAACTCAGGCCGAAAAGTCTATCACGTGGACTGTAACAGAATTTGTTTCCTCCTCTTTGTACCGATTATTTCGTTCGTTGCTCAGTCGAAGAACCTAGGCCTTTCTTTATTTTTAGAACAACCCTATTTGGATCTAGTCAGCGTGATAGAAAAATTACTTTTCTACGAGAATGCAAATTGATGCAAATTCGAGTAAATTAACTCGGGTTTAAGTAAAACACAGTACGGTTCCCCAAGGGTTACGTTACATTTTCAGAACATTTAGAAACACTTGGAATTTTGAAATTTCAGGACTTTAGGATTTTAGAATCCTGAAGTTTCGGAATCTTGGAATTTTAGAATTTCGGGATTTTAGAACATTAGAATATCAGAATTTTTAAATTTTAGGATTTCTGAATTTTAGAATGTTAGAATGTCGGAATTCTTAAATTCTAGGATTACAGAGATTTCAAAATTTAGAACTTTGGAATTTCAGAATATTGGAACTTCGGAACTTCGAAGTATTAGAATACCAGAATTTTAGTATACTTGGAAATATTAAACTTTCAAACTTTTTCTGTGCATTTCACAAAAGAGCCTTCATAAAAAAATACATCAGAATTTGACAAAAAAAGAAAAAAATGTTTGATGAAAAAAAAAAGAACAACTAATGAAACTAATTACGAAACTAATTACGAATTTAATTCTTTATAAAAATTATAGTATATATAAAGCATAAAAATTTCTCTCTGATGGAAGAAAGTAAAACACGAAAGGAGTCGTTAATGTTAGCCAAAGGGAAAGTAATTAGAAGATAGAAAGAAAGAAGAAATTAAACATTCATGAAAAGCACTTCCATTTCATTGAACTCTTAGAAAGAAACGAGGTTGTTCGTTACTGTGTATATACCGTGCATTAACTGGCATTCCTTTGCGATACTAACGAAAATCAAATGAAAGGAGCATCTTAAACTCTGAAACGAAATTAGAGCGTTTCCAGAAAGATTGGTTTGAGAGTGAATGGGCGCGGATTTGCTTTCAAAGATACGAATTGCTGCAGCTAAGTGAAACGCCGCATGAGTATCATTATTATTCAAGATAAAGATTTCAAAAGTAGAGAAACATTATTTCAAAGTTACGAATGTTTTATATCTATTTTTTATACTAAAGTGAAATCATTAAAAATATAGTTTATCTGCTTATAGACTCTCTTCTTCTGAGAAGTATATGAACACGCATTTTGTTAATGTTTTATAAAATCTTTATTAAAATTTCATATGAAGAATCTGGGAACCATATAATTCATTTGATATTTTTACGACGAAATACAACTAAGTGAGGTAAAAATAAAAATAAAATTTAAACACACGAATGTATAACTACATTCACATCTTTCGCGATAACACAGAGGAAATTTCGCAGATTGATCTTGCGCAATCCAGTTTAATGATTTCGTAGCTAGAACTACCGTTACGTCAAGTTAGAAGCGAACTTTTAAAAACTGAACACAGCGCGAGACATAAAATTTCGCTTCATCTTGAATCTCGAGTACTTAGGGCAAGTTTAATCCAATCCTTCCTGTTACAACTTTCCATAAAATTCAAATTGCAATTCCATCATGTGCCGCGACATATTAAACTAACTCAACTAAGCGAACTAAGCTGCTTCAGACCCAGATGATAAAAATTCTCGTTATATCTTTGAAAATTAGTTCTCAAGTATACGAAACGTCATTTAATATTGATTGTAGTACAGCATGACAAAGGTGTAAATATTTTATAATTACACTGGTGCCAGGGTTACGTTATTATTTTATATCAGCGCGTTGCGTTGGCTGGTCAAACGATTGAGAAGAAGAATGAAAAGAAGAAAGAGAACGAATTAGCTTACCTAATGAAAGTGGGTGTTGTTTGATGCTGCGACTGTGTGACAACCGTCGCAGAGATCGATTTTGAAGAACTGCTCTGCTTGGTCGCGTCTTCAGGCATCCTATCCTCCTTTTTCACAGTCGGAGGTTCGTCCTGAGGCGCTTCTCTGCTCATCGATTCAGTAGGTTTCGCAGAATTTTGAGCCTCGTCCTGTGTCTTCGTTTTCGGTGGTGTTTTAGGCGCCGCGTTCTGCGATTCCGTAACTGGCTGCGCCATTGGCACATCATCGGGCTTCTCTTTTGTCATGGCCGCGTTTGACTTTCGTCGTTCTTCGCTATATTACACGTTCTTTCTATTAATCTAATGATACGATTTCATTACCATTACAGATATCATGGACACACGAACGGATGTGTATAATAGTGGCAACAAAAGGTTTTTTTCGACAAAGGCACAATTTTTTTTTTTTTTTTTTTATTTCGAAGCTACGGGTCATAATTGCGTAGCTCTTGTTTCACTGTTATTGCATGCGCGACTATTTAATTATCTCTCTGTGGACAACATAGATAAAAGACAAATGAGTAATACCACTACACCATATACGAGTAGATGTTGTTCTCTGTTTAATGTAAATTGAATTAAATCGTCTCACAATCATTTCTCCGATAGTGCGTCCTCGTTAGGTTCTCTTTCTTCCAATTGTCTTTACGCGTATTTAATATCTCACAATTAAGTTAATTCGAAACTCATTGACTTATTTAATTCGTTTCAAGAGCGCAGAAACCGATCGATGAAAATCTAATTTCGCAATTGTCTGAATTCATAAATTCAGACATTACGAAGCTTTTAGTAAAAAACGACAACCGCGAATCACTTTACAAGAACGCAGGAAAACAATAGATGAATCTACGTTGAACAAAGGACAACATTAACATTCAACAACTTTAATATTATTGTAAAATAACAAAGGATATATAGTACAATATTGATTACGTGTCGGCAGAAATATACACTGCGACAGAGTAACAAAAATCTACTGAAGGTGATCGAAAGAAGAATTTCCAATCTAACAAATGAAAAGGAATACCTTGGTGAGGGATGAGCGGTTTCCGGTTCTTGCCTCGCAGACATCTTTGTCCCATCGGATTCGCTCGATTGATTGGTCGCATTCTCCTCGAGAACATACACCGCTTCGACAGCCACGTCGGTTACGTAATGGAGTTGCTCCTGAGCTCTATCAATCCTGAAGAATCGCTCCGCGGTACAAGCTGAAAATTGATTTGACAGTGGTTTAAATTACAAATCAAATTGTGTTAGCAAATATTTATATCAACCATAAGTCTCATTTGTTACTCTAACTTGTAGAAATGATTCTAGACAAATATACAATTTACTTGTTATTATTATTATTATTATTATTATTATTATTATTATTATTATTATTATTATTATTTGTTATAATTTTTTATTTATTCATTATATTATTCATCATTTGTACAATAAATCTATACAACGATTGTTATTTATACAATTTACTTGCACTAAGAAGATAATGAAAACTTGCAATAAATGTAATTTCAAAATTTTTTATAAAAACACTGAGCTTTCGCACGACGCCATGTGAATTTCTATGTATTCTCATTGTTGGTACACGAATTTTAAGAGTGAAAAAAAACTCTTTATTATCACCTAGACAACAGATTTCACATCGTCAAAGGAAAATCTAATATTATCACAAGTCAAATTTTTGTCATAAAAAGAAAAAAGAAGGAGAAATCTAAATTTACTGCAAATCTAAATTACTGCAAATAAAGGATAAAAAGGATAAAAGAAAAAAACCGCCGGAAAACGAACAACCTGTAAGAGTACAGTGTCTGCTTACAGTCGAGGAAGCAACAAGTGTCCATGTTATGATCTTTCGCCAGGATCTTCCTCAAGGATTCTAGGTCGGTGGTGGCGTCAAGATCAAGTGGATCCGCAATCCATGTGATCGCGGCCTTCTTCAACATATCTTTATCGTGGTGATACCTCTCGTAATCCGGCATCTTGATCTTCATCACCGGCAGTTTTAATCTGTCTAGTTTGACGTCTTGCTGGGGTTTGCTCGCGTTTCTTCGTTTCGCCAGCATCGTCGCTTTGTTTAGCAGTTTCAGATTTATAATGGATGGCAACAGTCGACAAGCCTCGCCATCGACCTAAGACGTGGATGATCATTCTTCTCGTATACAATTGTATATACATAAGTGACAGTTTCCGTGAAATTAACAGAGATAAAACAATTACTTTCAATCTGAGAAATTATTTCAATGAATTGCGATGATGTTTCTTAAAAAATTAGGCGAATAAGATCTGATTAAAGTCACAGTTTTGTCACCAAAAAAAAAAAAAAAAAAATAGAAAATTTTTATCGGGATTCCAATTAGTATTTTTTGTGACGTTCGTCTACAGATTTTTCTTTGTACAACTGATTTTCTGTATCGTGTTATTTTCCATCTAATCTCCTAATTAAATTACATTCATAAATTACGTTCATCGAATTATTCATAATCTCTTCTGTAATTGAAATATTTATTACTGTATGAATTTTAGTAATTAGTAATTGGCGACGTGACTAGTGATTTTCACATTACGACCTATGGCTGTGATAATGACAAGTGACTGACTCAGGTCAATAATTATAACATTGACAATACAAAATAAATGTAAAAGCAAGTGTTAACAATTGGTTTGGCAAATATTACTCGAGAAATATCCCAATTTCGTAATGTGCAAATGCGGCTACGAGTGAAATTGAATTTCACACGATGAAAATATACCTGCATTGGAATGGTCCTCGTGGTGACCAGCTTAGCCGTGCTGCACTGAGCGATGCAGGTGCCGTGTCCACCAGCTTGAAGAAGCGGAAGCTGGTACGTCGTCAAACCAACGACCTCGATCAGTCCGTCTTCCGTCGATGGTTCCTTGGTTCCGCTGGCAGCGCCCCAAGGATGCGTTCCACCGCCGTACGAGGCGATGTTCAAGAAAACAATAGCGTGAACACGGTGTTCCTTCAACTTGGGCGTCATGTCCTGGCCGTCGCACTCCAACGTCACGAATTCCGAAAGATCCTTCCACTTTCGTCGCACGAGATCCTTGCCACCCATCTGACCGTAAAACATCTTATTCCGTAACCGCGAATTGAACCTCTCTGGATGCGCCTCTGCAATTCGATCGAGTAACAATTTTTATTCGTAACTCTCGTTGCGATGTATCTTGAAAATTCTAATATTTACGAGCGGGATATATTTGCCATCCGCATTGTTCGGAATATGTAAAGTGTGTCCTCGGGTGGCTTTATTTTCCCCAACGGGAAAATTCTATATTTTATATACGCATATACGCGGTTGCGGCAAATTCAATTCGGAAATTCAGAACGTTTGAGAACGTTCACGTCGGTGGGAGAATTTATATTTGGAGTCTTTAATGTATTAGAAATGTACGGTTTTAATGTATTAGAAAATATTCACTTTAACCAGAAAAGGACAGGATTAAATCACGAACGAAATTTTCAATTTCTTTCTTCGCGTATCCCTTCGCGTTTCAATCTATCATTTTCATCGAAGACGATTAACACTAGAACTACCACACCAGTCAAAATGACTGGTTTATACAATTTTATTTTAAAATTTCTATTTCATGTTACAATTTTTTCCCCGCAACGATGCAATGATTTTTACAGTGATAACTAAAAAAATAATATAATGAATTTTATTTTATTTTTATTTATTAGACATCAAAATAATTTTGGTAGAAATAACTTCGTCTTAACTGTCGGTAGTTCTAGTGTTAATATCGCTCTCGCTCTGTTTAGAAAAATTAAAATTCCCCTTACTATGCAATCACACGAACGTTCCACCTACGCGACAACTCAAATAACAGAAAACAAAGACAAAACTTTCCAAAGGATTTCATCGCGTCTTCTCTTTCGAAGCTCTGCGAACCATTCGACCGTCGAACCTCACCCTCAAAAGTTCACCCTCCCTCTTCGTCACTCTACGCTCGACATCCACCGCAATTTCCATCCATATAGAAAACACGCGTCCGCCCAACGGTTCTAAAGCATTTCGCGTTTCGCCCAAAAGACATTTGCATGAGATGTGGCAACAGGTACCCCAACTACTTTGCTTTAGGGTTGTTCGACGGCTGAACGATACCGACCGGTGCCGGTCGGTGTTTCCAAATAATTTAAACAAACTGTTGCACGCCATTTGGGAAAACCTGCCGAGTTTCGAGAGGGCCGCCGATAGTGTATGATACCTTGGAGACTCACCTCGAGCTTCGTGGAACTCGAGGGCGATATGAGCATCCACACCGAGGGAGAAATAATTATTAACGACGTTCAGAGGTAGATTCTCTTTGCCTTTGCCATTATCGTCGTCGCCCTGCGCGTCGGGGTTCCTCTCCACCACCAATTGCCATCTGTCTAGCAGAGTTGTGTCGCTATCGCCGATATTCGTAAGGATCTTGCCGATCGGCTCGTCCGTGTAACCGCCACCCCATCCTAGTGCCCTGGCCAGATCGTTTCCAGTTCCCAGAGGGAGAACGCCCACCGCCGGTGGCGGAGACGCGCCGATCTGATCCAAAATTGATAGCACCCAACCGACCGTACCGTCGCCGCCGCATGCCAGAACCCGTAGATTAGGGACTTTCTTGAATAACTCCAGCCTACAAGTGAAAGGAAGAACATTCTTTTCTTCAATGCTGTGTTTCTTTGGTTAATTACAACTAAGTGGACGTGACAAAGTATTCTCTTTCCTTATTTTTCTTCAGTTTCACTTTATGTTTTTTAGTTCTCGTTCTTTGTATTTTGTTGTTCTTTGTACTTTGTACAGTGAAATTTAAACAATTTAAATAGTTTAATAATTCGATGTTTGTAGTAACATGTCAATGTCATACTGCGTGACAGGGATGAGCATTCGTTCGTTTAGTTCGTAAACTATTTGAAAGGCAGTTAAGATATAAAACTTGCACCAGGGAAATGATAAGAAAAGTTTCTAACGAGGGAAGAGAGTTCACGTGTGAAAATGTCCAATGAATTTTAAAATTAACTATTTGTTATCTTTTGATAAACATGCTACGTATACGTTTGATAAATATTTGTATTCAAGTTCATGATATTAATATTTGTATACAAGTCATACAAGCTTATATACACTTATACACTGATACGAATAAAATTATAAAATGGAAACGAATGTTTCTATGGAACTTTCCTAAAACCCAGTGAATCTTCCAAGAGTTGATGGTCTCTTTTATTTTCAACGCTATGATGAATGGAACTTCAATTTCATTAATATCTCTTGCTCTTACACTTTTGAAAGATTCGTTTTCAAACGGAAGAAAAGGCGAAATAATCTGCGTATTATATTTTTAATCCCGGAATCGGGCTCTTCTAGCGTGGAATTAGGTTAACTAAATGGGAATTGATTCAAATTAGTTCATTGAATTAGCGGAAAAGTGGGATGAGGTGGGAGGGGGAGGGATATCGGAAAACATGACAAATGAACAAGAGATTTAATTAAAGTTGCACGAGCTGGCTGTTAGCCAGGAAGTGGCCGGATAAAGGTGAACCTTTCCGGAATAAAAGCTGTCGTTACTATCGAAACTTCCTACAAAAGTTGATTTCACTTCATCCGCTCGCATTCACAATGACAAAACAAATAACAATATCATTCCCGTATACTGTGCGTACACTGTACGGTGATACAAAGTTTTCCTCTCGCTTTATCCGGCGATGAATTTCTCTGTATTTTTCATAACGAACCGCTTCGTTTGTTTTTTTCGCTGTTCGCAGCAAATATTTGAAATTTTTTTAATTATGCAAATGCAACGACGGCTGCACCTGACCCGACCGTATCAGAAGAGTACAAGAAAATGCTCTCTCTATCTCTCTCTGATTTCGCATTAATTCACAAACAACGTTACGGTCAAAACTCTGTTTGCTGCACAAACATAAGACAGAACTTGTATGCGTGACAGCGTTTTCGTTTGTGACACATATGCGAAGCAAACGCGTACACGTATACTTGTATACAAATATAAAATAAACGTAGATGTGTGACAACAACTTTCATTTATGATCTCTAAATAATCTTGAAATTTCAGGAATGCCTAAATTGCAACTGCGGTTAAGTTTCATCGCGTTGGGATTAAAATGAATGTTTTATGATAAAACAAAAAATTCGATGCATATTCTGTCTCGTTGCAATAAATCGTATTTTTTTTTCAAGTAGTTTCGAATGTTGTATTAATATATAGTAAACGTTATCTAACAACACTTTCAGTTACCAGAATCAGTCGAAATGATTCTTACGGTCGTTCTCACGTGCAAAAACCTACATTAGAGTCTCCCATTATTTTTCGAATATCTGGATATTCGAATGTTAAAGATAACGTAGTCTACTAGTAATTCAAAGATCATCTGTCATTGACATATTCTATTCAGATGGTACAACGTTCAAACATTTGTATTAGATTATTACATTAATATTACAGATGTACTTATATACGAGTATTAATACAATAATTCGTTAATCGATATTCAAAAAAAAAAACAGGGGTCGACAAACGAAGGATAAAAAACATTCCTTTCCCTATACCCTACGGTACATCCCAAATAAATCTCAATGAAGATTGCATTTATCCAATCTGGTAGTACACCAGCGAAACTACCGAGATTCGAGCCATAATGATAGCTCCCTTTATCCTCGGGAACTTACCCCATTTTGGGTCCACCCTGGGTCAGATCGAACACCTGCCTCGGATTCAACAGCCATTGAAACTTCTGCAGAAGCTTGGCTCCCTGATTGCCGCCCGATTTCGGGTTAATGAAAACCAGCACCGGCTTCACCGACGGTGTTGGTATGGGTTTCACCACCCACAGCCTTCCCTGGTCCTTGTCCTGTTCCTTGTCCTTCTCTTTCTCCTTGGATTTCTTCCGGCTGGTGCCGGCACCGCTTCCGGACTTCTTCTTCCTCGGCGATTTTCTCAAGCTGCTCTTGAAGCTGCCCTTCCTCGGCAGCTTCACGATCCAAGATGGCGGCACTATGATGGACGCGTGCATGCCAAGCTCGCAATTCTCGCCGATCTTCTGCACGTTGAAGCACGCCTCTTTGTTGTGGTAGGCGAGCTTGCACCAGCTGCAGCTCACCGCGACGATCTCCTTGGAGCTGAAGCTCAGCTTCGATTGGAACGACTTGCCGCAATTCGCGCATTTCCCTTTCTGCGAACGCCGATGTACCCAGTGATGATGAGTGTTCGTCTGTTCCCGATACTGGCGGACGCCGACGTCCCGGAAACTCGACTTACAGGCGAAGTTCAGGCTCACCGCGCACACCGCGTGAGCCACCACACGGCAAGCAGCGCATTTCATCCGGGCACCGTGTTTCTGAAATTCAAAAACGTGCCGTGTCAGTGGTGTTATCGATGTTCGACTCGCTCGTTAAACCTCTGTCTCGTGCACCTTTGACAATCTGTTGTTTTCTGAATAGATTTGAAATCGGAGATCGACAAATACAAATGGATAATTATACTACAAATAATAATATAATTATGTTATTATATTAATATTCAACAGAAATATATTATTATCGATTTTAATATTTTATATCTAACACGATGTTTTACAGATACAGCGAATTACAGTAATCGATGTCTACCTGGAAAAATTGAGAAAAAAAAATCGTAAATAAGGGAAATAAGACGTTTCGTTGCGATTCTCTTCGATCAATTTATACTCATCATCAAAGAATTATTTTCATCGATGATACGAAAGGAAATTCCAATGGTTCAATTAATATCTTTTATTACTATGCCTTTTATCGTTTTATGAAATTTGAAGAAATTTAGAACAACATCGTGATAGACCTTTGATTTAACGGGAATGATCTAAGAAGATAGTTCATTTTCCAATTCGAAAATAAAATTAATCGCATCTATAACATCTATAATAATAATAATAATAACTCTTTAGAGAAATATTTCATTATAGAATTTGAAATTGCCACTGCTCTTAATTGTGCAGTTTCTCGAATTTAAAACATGTTTCATGCACATTAGAAGATCAATACGGTAAAATTTCGCGACAAATAATGTGAATTTCAAGATAAATAGTTAAATAAATAATTAGCAATAATTAATAAACAATTTAGTTCATGTAGACGGATTTCTGCCTTCAAAAACATGAACGCATCAGCATCATCCACAGGGAACATCGATCTGAACTTCACCGTTGAAAAAGGGAAAAGGAAACAGTTGAAATTAGGAGGAAAATAGCATGCAAAAAAAAAAAGAGTTGCAAAATCCTCTTAGTCCGCGGCTGCTCGAAAGAAACCGCAACACTCGCGAAATCGGTTTAATGGCATTCGAAAACAGCCGGAACCTCGTTAACGGCACTTTAATGGCATAATCGATTAAAAAGAACACAGCCAAGAACACCATAATCTAATCATTTTTCTTCGCTTTGCTCTCACTTTTATTCAATATCTTCCTGAGCTCAGAAATTTCCCTCCTCGGAAAAAGACAAACACGAAATTCACACTGGAACTACCAAACTGGCCAAAATAACCAATTTGTAGTATTTTTGCGAATTTACGGTGTTGTATTTTTAGAGATTTGAATTATTTTTAAAATTATATATATATATATATATATGATATATTATACATATACCAAATATAAATTATTAATATTATTATTATTTCTAAAATATACGAAAGTTTATTATATTACAAATTTTTTCCTACTCCTTGCACACTGATTTCTCTGGTACAATCTTTTATCTTTTAGTCGTCGATATTTCTGACGTTAGAAAAGAAGATCGGTTCTAAAAATTTTGTCGCTCTGTGCAGTAGTATATTTTGTTTCTAACAAAAAGAGAGAACTTTTACAACGATGGTTTGAAGAAACACGATGTAAAACTAGAATTTAACGGTCATAAATTCTAAAACATTGGCCAACGAAAATTCATAAATTGATGAAAACTAATCACGTCTTAACTAATAACATCTAATAACCACGCAGAATAACGACAACGATAAAAAATTTTCGACACTTTAAACTGTTATAACTTTGTGAAAGAGAGAAAAAAAAAAAAGAAATCGTACGATAATCCGCTTAGTCTCATTTTAAAGCTTCCACTTTGACAGTAATGAATTTATTTCTCTCAAAGATATTTCTATATTATATAGCGGACTGGAGACTAAGGATATTTTTCTCGAAGATCAAAAGAACGACAAACGTTTTATGAAAACGTGGAAACATTTTTTTTCCCATGGCTGAATCTACCACGATCTTGAGGATCGAGATTCTCCCTTTAGAACGACCCCTTAAGATTTTCTTTCGCCACTTTATCGAACTATGAAAGGGTTAAACGAATTTTAAATTTATGACATGTTAGTATGTCTTGAATTTTTCTCGTTTAACCCCGATGTTCAAGGTTCAGATAACAACAAAGAAGACTTCAGTCAGACCCCTTCAGATTTTCTTTTGCCACTTTATCGAATTATGAAAGAGATAAACGAATTTTAGATTCATGAAATGTTAGGATCTCTTGAATTTTTCTCGTTTAACCCCGATGTTCAAGGTTCAGATAACAACGAAGAAGACTTCAATTTTTAACATCATTGAAGAAAGTTTTTCAACGTTCGAGTTTTAACTTTAATTGTCTGAGAACAGAAATATCCTTACTTACAACTAGTTACTCTCGTATAAATATTTTCAAAAAACATCCACGGAAGGGAAATTTATACATTATTCATTATACATTATACATTAACATTTATCATAATTTATACATTAACATTCGAATCCCGTGTTAATTCTTGCCGGTGTTGTGGAAATGCGCGTGCATATTTCACCGTCGGGAGAACCAGTCCAGGCAGCACATCCCTACCCACGTGGAGAACGTAACAAAAACACGTTCGTTGATTGCAAAAACACGAGAACAATGTAACGAATGCACTCGCGTCCAACGAGCACATTCTAAGAACCAGAAGCTTTTTGTACGAAAGCTTCTTTCCCCCGTCTTCTCTCTCTCTCTCCCTCTCTCTTGTTGAAAAAAACTAACAGCGACAATTAGAAAAAAAAATTAGAAAAAAAAAATTGCCAGAAACGAGAAGAGAATGAAATTGAACAAAACATGGAAATAGAATTGAAGGGAAAATGAAGCGAATATAGGTGAAATTTTTAGAACGTTTTGTGGAAAAAGCGAAAGATGGTAATTCGTGATGGTACCACGTGTAAACCGTCGTCATCCTGTTCGCCACGGTTTTCAAACGATTTAAAAGCTTCATCGGTTCCCATTGTCTACCAACGATGATCAAAGCGACAAAACGATGATCATCGAGGCCAAAAAAAAAAAAGGAAAAAAGAGAGAGAGAGAGAGAAAGGGAAAACTGATAGGCTCCGACGATAGCGAATAGGCCTGGATAAATTGTGTACACGTACTTTTCTGACTCTACGACGAGCAACTGGCTCTAAAATTGCGACGATTCTTGAGAGGAATGAGAAACGCGGTCGAGTAGAGGAACGCCGGGTACAGGTTGTAGAGGGTCAAGGCTGGTCGACAGACTCTCGTCGAACCTCTTCTCCGTCGTTTCTGTTCCTCTCAAAGAAAAGCTTTTTTTCCCCTTCCGATATTGCTCAGCCGTCGCGGTTTATATTGACCTACATGACTCACCCGAAATGTGCCTCGATCCACTTTGTGAATCGAGCAATTTGTCCAGACACGTAGAGAGAGAGAGAGAGAGAGAGAAGTAGGAGAAGATGAGTCTATGTGTTCCTTTCTGTACGATTGGAAGATACGATATTTTCTTCTTCTTCTTTTTCCTTCTTCTTTTTATATAATATTGGTTAATTGCTTCTTCAGAGACGTAATTTTATCGAGAAAAAGAGAGAGATCTTAGGTTCAGACCACTCGAATTCGATTCGATGGCACAGACACCTTCGAAGACTATTCTTCGGTCGAATTGGATTGATCGATCGAGACCATTCGCGGTAGAATAAATCTCACCCTCTCTCTCTCTCTCTCTCTCTCTTATCATCTTGCCTTGTGCGCGACTCCTCTCTATCGATTGCAACTACAAAGCGCAGATTTAACGTCACCGGTGGTTTTCATTTTTATCACAGACGTCTCCTGATGATTTTGCAAAAATCGACGATCGTATCTGTCAAGGCCGGCTAAGAATGAAATCTCTTTCAACAAACCGACATTCCTTCGAGATTCCAGAAGCTATCTATCTTTTACTTATCCGCGAGAAATATGCATCAACGTTGCTCGACGTTGGCGTGCAAGGAATCGCTAAAATCGAAAACTGTTGCGAATCGTTTTTTGCCAGGGGGGAAAAATCGCTCGGACGGATATATCGATACGATGCATCTCGCGCGAGATAAAAGCTCGGCGAGAGCAGATCAAATGGAAAGTTACGTTTTAAAATGCTTTCCCCGATCCCGAATTTTACGGAGTAAAGCGTAAATAACAAACGAAGTTCCGGGCAACTGGATTTGCAACAGGAGCGGAGCGGAGGAAACGAGATCAACCTGCCGGTTACTTTTCAAATACGTGTAATATAAATCGATAGAGCAACAAAAGCAAATAACAAATTCAATTTCTTTGGAACTTCTGCCTGTGTCTCGCGAGCCACTGCGAGAAAAAAAGAAAAGAATTCATCGGTATCTCTCTTCAGAAGAAAGTTTTCAACCCGGTTCCCGCTGTCACCTTGTTTTCATCACGAGCGTAAAAAAAATGTAAAGGCTGTAATAAAAAGAGAAGCAAACGGCTGCTTTGATAATAACAAAATAAAAGAAGGAAAGGAAAATAGCAAAGATGAAAAGTCAAAATCGAAACGTTCGCGTTTCACAAAACGATTCGTTTCTACAACACGGACCTGCTGTTACGAGAAAACGCCATCGTCGATCTATGGCTAATCGCTAGATCAACAGCGTTCGCATAGAGACTCTAATATTCGGTAACTTCGGTGATTTGGAACAGTGATTTTGAATATCAATTGTTGTTTTTTATCAAGATTTCATCGAGATTCCTTTGATCAATCCTGTGCACGATGTGGATAAAATTTGTGTCTCTACCGAGAAGAATAAATGTTCTAATACGTTGAGAAACAATTAATTTAACAATGTTGTTACGAAATAATTTATAGAGCCATAATATCAGGGGGTGAAATTCAGAAACCGTGCATAGAATGTTGAACATCCAAAGTACTCGTTATATTAACATTTAGTAAGTGAAAGAATTTTTTTTATCGAAATTTCGATGTTTCCATTTATCTTCACGGAAGTTTGAATTTGCATTGAAATTAGATCCGCAGTCTGCTAATAAGAGTCAGTGGACTCGGCTGTTGAACTGAGAAGCTTTTCAAATACTACGTTCCGCTCGTTCACACGATTTCAAAACGATCTTAGTAAATCACAATTGAAATACAGCGTACATTGAAACTATAAAATTTAATAACTCGAATAAACGTGGAAGTCTGTTAAAAAATGATCAATTTGATGACAAAGCTGTTACAAAGAAACATGTACAGCGTGTATAGTGATCTGTGAAGCTCCAGTAGCGTTCGAACATTAACAAGTAGAATTTCTATGCACTTTAAAATCTTCACGAGCGTAATTAAAAAAGGAGAAATAAAAATAAATGAAATAAAAATTAAATATAAATGAAATAAAATTCACCTCGTCGATTGCGGATTGAAAAAAGAAAAAAAAATTGTAATAATTTCGATGAAATTATAAAATTTCCGATCAGTTGGTAACTTGAAATGTTCACGAATGTTCACGTTTCTTTCTCTCGTTTCTCACCGAATCTTCTAAGACAGGGCAGGAGCACGAGCAGTCAAAACACGAGTATTACTCTGTAAATTTGCTCGTTCCAGCTGAGTGGACGAGCCGTCTCCTGATGGTGATCGATCATCTCAACGGTGTGCGAAAGATCGCGCGCGTTCTTCTCGGCTCGAGAGTCGGCTCGCGTCACGGAGAAAAAAGCGACCGAAAGGGGTAGGCCGAGTAGGAGACGAAACTTAAATGGAAAAGCCCGAAAAGGCAGATGAACGAAGGCCGATTCATCAAAGTCTGGGACCAGCGACGGAATCAATCTTCGTTACCGATATATACGCGCGGTGGCTCGGAATTCCTCTTGGAAAACGGATCTCGCTCCCCCGCTGGCGAACCGCGAGAGATTTATTTATCGCGTCGAAATTGCCGGCTGCCAGCGATCGAACTGCAGAAAATCGCAGTTAAACGAGATCTTCGTACTCGATTTTCCGGCGATGAACGGAAATTGACGTGGATCGACAGTTCTCAACCGATGTGAAAGTTGGTTCATTGTGTTGCGAACAGTGACACCGAGTTTTAAGCAAAGTAAAGGATCGAATTTGAACTGAAATGTGTAATCTGTAAAATTAAATACGTACGAAGTGAAGTAAGATATATATACAGATTTGTAATTGTTGCATGACACGTATGAAATATGTATATTTGTTGTTTCGGATGAAATAAAATATTCGAGAAGAACGATTGTCACGCGTGAAACGACAAACGAGATCGAACAATTATTCCACGCGCGCCGTGAAATGAGAAATATCCATCCTGGAAATATAATTACAATTTAATAGATTAAACGCGATAGTCGAGGAGTTTATAGATCAGAGTCACGCAATAAAAATGAGAAATATTTAATTTCGAAATATAATTGCAATTTAATAAATCGAACGCGATAGTCAAGGAATTTGTAGAGATCAGAATCACGTAATAAAAATACATATTTTTTTCCCCTGATATCAAGTAAAAATTGCAGTATTTCATATTTCCTACGGAGATATGAAAAGTTTGTTCAACTGAAAATTTCATTAGTTCTCAGACAGTACTTCAACATGGACTTAAAAATCTTATCACAAGATTATACATATATTCTAATATTTAACATTGTTAATTCTTGCTGAACCTACGACAATTCATCACTTATATTTAATTATTATGTTAAAGTACCGAGCAAGTGTTGCATTAGTTATTAAATATTAAATATATTTATTAAAGACTATGCCAAAATCTAAGCTTGATTATTCTATAAAAGTACAAAATTCAATTTCAAGATGTCAAAGCCTAACTACTGCTCGAATAATTTTTACAATGAATGTATTACCTCAAAATTGGAACGAACAAGATATATATATATATATATATATATATATATATATATATATATGTGCGTATACATTTTTTTTTTTCATGCTACGCAGTGACATTTTTAATGTTTGGCTTTGACAGCGAGCATTCGCGAGAAAAGTTGAGAACCGACGTTGTAAATCAAGGACATAATCGACATGGTCAATATAGCTTTACACTTGATTTATTCATCCTTTTTTTCCCTCCCTTCTTTTAATTCCCGTACAGTTCACGTTTAATAGACACAGCAGGGTGGGGGAGGGGGGATTTTATGCGATTGAATTTGGAATTTAATCAATTGACGAAGAGAACACGGCTGCAAGTGAACGATTTCCACGAACGAGCAATGCTGGTGAAAATTCGACTGCGATTGGTGAATGTGAATATTTGGTATGCCAGAGGATTATATGATTCGCTTCGTGTACATCAGAAACTAGGTATTGCAATTAGCGATAGCTCCTACAGATTCGAAGATGACTTGCCAGGGAACTCTAGAACAAGAGATAATTATTGAGTTATAAATTTTCAGATTACCATTATCCTTTAATACCGTGCAATTCTGAATTGGACAACGATATTCGAGCACCTGGCACTGGCAACTAAGCATTCAGTCGCTTAATAGTCTTTAGCAAGTAAAATTCGATGCCATTAAATCAGTATATATCTATATATTTGGTTTGTGCTAACTAAAAATTTCCCGTTTTTTTTTTTTCTTCAGCTCGACGAGTTTTTCAAAGTAGTTTCTAAATATTTAAATATTTCCTTTCTTTCCGTATTTCGTCTCTCTCGTATGAAAAAGAATTTTACAGAAACAAATATACATAATAATTGGATGATATTATGTTCCCCCAAAGATTTTTCGTAAATTTTCCGTGCTGCACGTAAATTCTCGATATTGAACAGGTTATTAATTTAACCTTTGTTTCTGTGTTAATCGAGTGGAAATAGCGTGTTATAATATCGTCTGTTATTGGAATGATTCTTCTCTCATTTGAAAATTAAGAAGAAAAAGATTATTCGCGACACGGAATAACGTGTTCCTTCGAGAAAACGTTTTACTACGAGTACTACGTTACTTCGGCGATGAAGAATAATTTTTCTGATTCAACGAATACAACGAAATGGGACAAGTTTTAATTACCTCGATACCGATATAGCGAATAGCGTTTCGACGAATTTTTTTTTTATTTTTCTTCTTCTTCTTCTTTCTTTTTATGCGAAATTTTCACGACAGTTCGGGAAACAAACGTTCATATTCCTGGTACATTCGAAATAATGCATGCCGCTTCGGAATCGATTAAAACGAAAATGAACAGTTCTGTCCGTAACAATTGTCTCCGCTTCCAATCGAACTAACGTGAATTAAATATTTCACGGGGAGATTTTACTCCTAGCCGATTTTATTTCAACACGCTATTTCGGACGTTTTAAATTATGCACGCGCAATACACACAAGCTTCTCTCGTTGCATCTCGTTCGATTAAACTCGCGAGAGGTTACATGTCATCGACGTGGTAAATTTTTTTCTTTTCATTTTTTTTTCTGGATCTACAACAAATGAACAAATCAAAAACATCTTATTTGTTTATTAAATTATGGATTCTTGGGCAAATTGGTATTTTCCGGGGACGTAATTCAAAGGATAGAATCGCGATGAAACATTGTCATTGTCGAAAGCTGTATACAATTTTTCTTCCCCCTTTAATATATTTCAATATACTTTCCCTGAAATTTTGCATTTTAAAATTTCTAATCTAATAATAACGATGATAATAATAATAATACGAACGAATTTGTCTGTGTACACTTTAATGTACCAATGATCATTCCGTAATAATTGCAGAATAGATTTAGTATTATTATCAGAGAAATAGTAAGTAAATAAGCGACGTCTCGCGTTTTAACGAATAAATGAATAATGTGCAATTGAGAGCTCGAATCGACAAATCAAGAAATATTTGTGTGTGTGTGTGTGTGTGTGTGTGTGTGTGTGTGTGTGTGTGTGTGTGTGTAATAACTGCAGATACGATACGATTTGAAAATGAAATTCGACAGATAAAACAGATGAAAAAGAGGCGTGTCTGCCGCGATGAATAAAAGAAGAGAGAGAAAAAGAGAGAGAGGTTTGAAAAATTGAAAGATTGATTTCAAGGGATGAAGAAGGAAGTGGCTCGTTAGCCGCCGGAAGTATGCTCGCGCGTAACGCGTATCGATCGCTGCAATCTCAGCACCGATAAATATCATGCCACGCGACAAGTTTAAATGCATTTTGAAGCACGTTGGATCTAATTTAATACAAATAGTGCTTGTTTGCGTAGTTAAGGGGGATGCATCCATTTAGCCCCCGTTTAACCGAACTCTACACGCGCCTCGTTCGAATGCCTTTACGATAGAAATTGATTTTGAACATTCTTGTTGAACAGTGATGAACACCGGCGCTGTGCCATAAAACTTGATTTCATTTTCACTTATATGATGATAAATCGCCGTAACCGAGCCGAAGTTTCTCTTCTCGAAGTTTATTCGATATTTTCTGATTAACTTTCTCCTTGAAATGAAAGAGAAACATAAGGGAATATCACCGTCTTTTACCGTCATTCTACGGTCATTTGAGAGAGAAGAGACATTTATCAAAATTAACTCCTTTCTCTTTTTCAAAAATCGTTGCAAAAGAAAATATAATACGAGTGTGTAGTTATTCAATTATATTGGATATCACGGTGAAGCAAAATAAACTTTATCATAAATCGAATACTATTTTAGTATCATTTCCAAATCTGTGTTAACGTCGGTCGGTGTTAATCTCTCAGTGGTTATCGCAAAATTTCGAGAGAAGTTATCATTCGTAAAATGCAATTCACAACATGTGCCTATATGAATTTTGTAGTTATTTCAAAAACAAATACACTATAAACACAATAGTAAATGAATTATAATATAAACATAAATAGAATAGAAACAGAATGGAAATATAGAAATGAATAGAATAATAAAAATATAAATAAATTTTTCGTAAATATTACCTAACCAGCAGTATTCAGCAGGTACGTGAAGGAATTACAATTATATCAAATAACAAATCGTAACATGGAATGTGATACAGTAATTATTGAAGCATCCAAACTATCTCGAATATTTTCTAAATTTCTAATGGCTATGTTAAATTACCATTTTCATCAGAGAACTGCCACGATACAATTAATTAGAATTAAGGTAATACGATAACGATAATCAAGTACGTTCACCTTCCTGTCTCGATGAAAGAAGTGAACAGAAAGAAAAAAAAAAAATTGATAGCTGTCATTTTTCCTAAATCTCCACGGTGAATCATTCACCTAATTGTTTCTATCATTGTCGTCAAATCGTCGAACGCGATTTTGTCGAGCCTGTTCGAAAATTCAACGCCGATGATAATGTGAGATAAACTAGAAAGTAATAAATCACAGTGCGAGTTGCTATTCGAGAAGGCGAAGCCTTTAATCTTATCACGGCGGCTGTTATGAAAATAATGATAAAGTGAGCGATACAATTTCGACAGACGTTATATTCAGCCCGGTGTTCTTCAGTTGAAGTGGCCAGGCAAACGGAGGAAACGACAAGAGAGGCAATAAAATTCGCTTTGCGAAAGCGCGGACCGGTGGTAGTCGATGAAAAAAGTGAGAAGGGAAGACGCGAGGAGGAAGATATAAACAGCAGAGAAATAAGAATAACGGGCAAAATCAGAAAGTTACATATTTCATAAACGTACCGTATGTACGAACGCTTGAGAAATGCGCGAGGAGAATCTCACACACACATACACGCACACACAAAAGATCGCGCACCGACGCAAATCAAGTGAAATCCCAATCCTCGCGAGACAGAAACGCGCATCCCCAATTTCGAATGGTTGTATTTTAATATTTATCAAAGTGTTCCGCGTGTGATATTTTTTTTCGACTTATCACGTACCATCGCTGCCACCGTTGGCGAGAAACGCTATTTTTCGAAATGTGAAAAGTTCCAAACGTCTCTCTCTCTGTAATCTCTCACTACGTCTTTACATTTCTACAATTAATTGCAGCTACCGTGAAGATTAATTTGAATATAAATTTGTATTTACTATGGAGTTGTTTAAAATTATTTATTCATACATTTTAAAATGTATTCCTGCGTGTAATTAATTATTCAACGTGACTAGTATTTCCGTAATACGATTAGAATATTTTCCAAATTAATTAACAAACACGAAAATAACTGTTGTAAATTTTCTTTTGTTTTTTATTGTAATTGTTAGAAATGCGCAAATTCAGACTACCGATGTTGAAATGTCCAAAACGCAGAAACATAGAAACTGATATTGCAAAACGCTTGGAAATTTAATTTGATTAGTCTCTCTTCTTTGAAGAAAGTAATTCACAGCTGCTTTTTCTTGAAAATAATATTACTAAAATTGAACATTTTGAACTAGCTGTATTAAAAGTTTTTGAAGAAAAGGAAACGTATGGCTAGCATCAAAATTGCTTTACGAAAAATTCATTATTATTTCAATAATTATTCGTTCAATTCATTCAAATAAACCGCCATTTACGTTGATTTCAATTTTCCTCGTAAAAATATGATTCTGCGTAAACTATCGTAGTCCGTGCCCATATAACTTCCACTTACGCTGTAGAAACTTGAAAATTTCCATCGTCGACGAAAAAATATTGACAGTATTTTAAAATAAAAGCGATTTTTCAGGTCGACTTTTACGTACGAGCATTTTTCACCTTTGGAGCACGGGTTCTGTGCAGAGAGAGTAATGTTCCCACCATTTTCATTGAAGTTAACAAATAAATTTTTTTTCCTTGCTACATTGAAATATATAAAAGAACGGCCACGGAATATTAGCAGTTTCGAAAGATATTTTCACGTTCAGAATAGCAGAAAATAACGGAAAGTCATTGTCAGAATGACTTTTCTCTCAAATAAATCAATGAAAATTTATGTCTACTATAAACACATATTTTTTTGTATTGTGTGTTTGTTTTTTGTGTTTGTATTATAAACTGTGATATAATGAATTATATATTATTTATAATTTATAATACATTATGATATATACATATGATAGATTTTGAACTATTAATTTAATATTTTAGTCATCGGTGATTCTAGTTCGATCATCTTTGTCTGTCTATTTTAAATAAGAGTATGTACTAAAACTGTTACAGTAAGAGTCGAAAAGAAGGCAATTTTATTACAAATGATACTTTGTCCGTCACAATTGTCAATTACACTCTTTCCCTTAGATCTTCTCGAATCTTTTTCTTTTTTAAGTACCAATCCTCAAAATGGTACTGCAACTGCATTTGCAAGTGCCGGCAGATAAACCAAACCTACTCGATCTATGGCCAAAAGTTTTACACTTCAAACTGTAAGTCAATTCTGCCGTTAACAGAGCGAAAGCTAAAGCGTATAATATCAGTAAAATAGATCGGATAAACTTCAGCCAGAACTCAGCGCAAACAAACGTCTAAGGTCTCGAATTTCGCAAAATATTGTTACACGTTGTCGCAACAGTAGGATTTCACGGAGCAAACTTCTGGAGCCATTAATTCGAAACTAAAACGATGTGTCGATTCAGGTTTAGATAGACCGCTTGACGACGGTGCTTCCCGCTTCGATCGCGGGATAATTTTCACAGCGAGAATAGCGTTGTCGTCGCGAACGAAAGCTTTATCCTTTTTTTTTTTTCACTTTTTTCTCTCGTCGTTCGAAGATCGATACGCGTTTATTTTCTGCGGCAGGCATCGAAAATTACTCTCGTGCCTCGTGCAAACTTGAGCTTAAACGACGCTCGGGTCAAGAGTGCACGAGTGGCACGGGGGGTGGTCTCCATCTTCTCAATATGTATCACGACTTTCGAACAACTTTTGCCGCATCGTTCGTCATCGCGCTCGCCTCGAAACGAAACGTCATTTCTCGTTTCCTTTTCGTTCTGCATATTCTCTTACGTAACGCGGCTCTCCACACGCGCCATTTCTTTTTTCTTTTTTTTTTCTTTAAAAGATGATGCAGGATAGGATCGATCTTCCTTCCACTGCGAAACTCAATCCCGCCAAATACGATCGGAAAAAATTATGTTCGCCAGCCGGTGGTTTAAAGGCCATTGTGGGAACGTTGCCTAACTCGCGAATCTTCTCGTTTGATTTATCGCCACGCTGGTTTCGTGTTCGCAGATTTTTCAATCCAAGCAGCCCCAGGCGAAGAAAAACGATTCGAGCAGAATTTCCTCTTAAGAAAGCTTCCCTTTCGCGATAGATGTCTTACGCCGTATTCATTCCTTTAAGTTTCTATTCGTAATAAAACTGATATCAGAAATGTAGAAGTTCATAATTCGTTATTAGGTAGCGAGACAAACTCAATTCCAAACAGATTTCGATTCAGATTTTCATCTGTGATGGTCTCAACATGTGTAGAATCTCCTCTTCTTTAAATTATTAAAGAATTTAAGAAAATCTTCTTTAAAATTATTTTTATTAAGAATTTAAGAAAATCTTTTTTAAAATTATCTTCTTTAAAATCTTCTTTAAAATCTTCTTTAAAATCTTCTTTAAAATTATTAAAGAATTTAAGAAAGTTCTGGGATAGTTATCAATATCTATATATCATACAGGATACACGTTAAATACTTGAAATTGACATAAGGTATTTAACACGTTAACATTTACCTTATGTCAAGAAGATCAACAACTCGAAACAGATCCCATTTTCATTTCGAATTCGATTCATTTCACCTGCAACTAACTATGAACTATAAAGGTAAAAAAATTTATGTGAATACAGTGGTGGACGAAAGGAAATTTCATTCCCTTGTCAATTGCAATTCAAATTCATTGACGTGTCATTAATAAATACGATCTCTTCTTAAAAGAGTTACGGCGGAAGCAACTTGCGTTTCAAAATAATATCTTTATTAATTAGTAAATCATCAATCGACGAAGCTCAGTCTAGTCATCTAGTTAGACTGCGGATCTTTATGAATGTAACAGAAATTTAGAAATTTAGAGAATCTCCGAGATTCACGGACAAATTGCAAAGATAATATGAAATATCCAATTTGTTATAATATTTAACAAGTCTCTGCTTGGACTAAATTTTTTTTAATAACGTTGAAACATGCACGAAGATCTAGTCATCATAATATAAACTATTACAACATTATGACTAAATTGCTTCACGTGGAATGGAATTTTTTCTTTTCCTTTCTTTCTGATAAACGATACACGTCATTTTTAATAGAAAATAACTTTTTGTACTCATTAGCTCTTATCCGTATCTCTGGATATAAAAAATTTAATTACGGGACGGGCTGACCAAACGTTGGAATGTTCTTCGTAAATTCACGCATGAGATGACACGCAAAAATTTTCAGCCCGTCGTATCATGCAAACTAGCTACAAAAATATTTACCATACTAGTCGCGCCGTAAAATTACAAGCCCTTTGCCATCACTCTGGCAGTCTCATGGCTCCCCTATAACCGAGGCTCATGCGATAATTTCCTCTTTTTTATACCGCGACAAAGCGTTTTCGTGCATTACCAATTTCTTTAATTAACACACGTGGAATCCAGCCTCGCTCGATTTTCCTTCTTGCCACGTCATCGCAGTTCAGGATTCAAACGAACGTGTGTCTGTTTTGTAGTCACGAACGTGTTTATCAGTGGAATATTAATCCTTGGTATCGTGACTTTTCTATTTTGCCTAGAAAAATTTTCATCGATCATGCATTTTCGTCCATGTAGGCGAAAAATTTCTCGTGTAAGAATCTTTCGTATGACCTCAACTTTTGCTACAACTGGTTTTACATACATGGTTAATTACACTCGTAAACGAACTATTGTACTCGCAATGTAAGAGGAAAAATATTAATTAAGAAGAGATTGAAAAAAATTTGAAATTGATATTGGTTAAGAAATAAATCTTTATTGAAAACTAATCTCTGGATAGAACATTTTTGAATTGAAATGAAGAATCCTTCGAATTTTTCACTTGCAGAAACTAGGAAGAAAAAAGAAATCAGTCGCGAGCTGTGAAAAACAGTGTTCAAGATTTCAGTTCGCTAGTGTTACAATGGTGTAAGGAGATACTAACAATAAGAGTCGAAATAATGCTTCAGACGAATGTTATCTGTCTTGAATTTTGTAGTTATCTTCGCTACAAATTATTTGGCTATTTATTGAAAAACAAACGTCAATCGTGAATGTCAATTAATGTGAAAACTGATCTTGAATTTACTTACTTTAATTCTAGAATTACTTACGTGTTTGTCCAAATAAACAAGGTTAATTAGTATTAAATTAAATATTAAACTTACGTAACTCGTTTGTGATAGGAACATTCAACATATCTAGACTGTTTTATCACGCGAAAAATACAAGTTTCAATGGAAGAAATATTTTCTACACGATTTAACCCTCTTGCACTCGACTGTCTAGCCAACAGATCGAACTTTCTCTTTTTATAACTTGCCGATAACTATGATGAACGTATACATTCGTATGACGCGATGTGTAATAATCTAGAATGAAAGCTATGACAATGATGTAAGAAGAACAAAAGAATTTCAGAATTCCTGACTATAGTCCTAAACGAGTCAATTGACACTCAATAATTCACATAAAATTCGGAATAATTCATATGAAACTAGAGAGACTTCTTATTGCTTCTTACGAAAGTTTAAAAAAAAAAAAACGATGGAGGATATTATTTTTCCAGAAATTCAGAAATACTTTTATATATTATACCTGTTCCAGCAAATACCACACGTTAAATACCATTTGAATGATTATTTCCGATGTTATATCATTTTGTTTGAAGCTTAGATGATGCTTCGTAAATGAATTGCTGGTAGACGATACAAAATAATCGTTCGTCGATGGTAAAAGTGTTAAATTTGACTCTAGAAAAGAATACCTTTCAACCCTCAAAGTTTTAGCTATTGCAAACTTTTCTCGAGATCGCTGATCACGTTCGAGAATGAAGGATAGAATTTTTTCTGTTGTTAAGCGATTGCTTAACAGCCTCGACGATTTATTCTCGTTGGTCGCGCGAGCGTTAAAATAGACACTACTGCGTGTACGTGTTACACATTCTGAGAAATCAATTAGTAAAAGCTATAATTGATTACGATAGAGGCGTAAAATCAATGAACCGCATTACGTTAATGAAATACCGGGTTCCGATGAAACGAGCGAGTCAAAGGACTCGGGAGCCGTGTTACACCCCCGCAATTGGATACAATTTATTAAACTTTAAATCGCATCAAACATTTATCGTGCCATTATTACGCAACGCTAACTGTGCAACGATCTCTGATTACTATCGACTAGAGGAAACACGTGGTCCATCGTTCATCGTCACGAGAAATTTCGCCTATTCTCGCACGTTTTCTTCGAAACATTTCTTCCTTCTTTCTTACCGATCGTGAGAGTATGTGATAATATAAATGTGATATATAGGAAAATAATAATGAAACAATTATACGAAAACGATCGATTAGATACGTGGATAATCTCTAATCGCGTATAATTCTAACGTGATTCGTTACAACGTTATCGCGATACTTACAATTAGACACGCTCGAGAACCATTCGACTTCGTAGAAACGAATTAATTAATTAATCAACGCAATTAGCGTCGCAATTCAAGCAATCGTCCACGCTCTTAGTTTTTTGGCTCTCACAATCAGTTCGGATTTAATTAAAAATCCTTAATTACGATGTTTCCTCGTGTATGTGTGTGTGTGTGTGTGTGTTCTTGTTGTTACGTCGATCAAATTAGTCGAGAGGGGTGGCTCGTCATCGTCGAGAGTTGACGGCTCGCGGCTGGATAAACGCGTCGTCCTTTTTTTATACCTTTGACCTACAAAAATTTCCGAAAATATCAGGCGAGAGCAATATCAAATGCGAGCTGGATTAAAAAAAAAAAAAAAAAAAAGAAAAAGAAAGAGAAAGAGAAAGAAAGAAAAATTCATTTCTCTTGCTGAACTTGCAAGCTTCAGATCAGGACAGAGAAGGAAGAAAATATTCTAGAGTACGGTATTGTGTGTGTGTGTGATAAAATGACGCACGATCCGCTAAGAGCAGCGTCGCTCATAAAAGCGAAAGGAAACACGCGAAATAAACCTTCTCGTGCTGAGAAATGACTCTCTCCTCCCACTTTCTCTCTCTCTCTCTCTCTCTCTCGCTCATGAATATAATTCTTTCCTCTTCTGCCCCTGACGAAAATCATTCCAATTAATGTTTCACGTTTCGCCTTTTGTCGAATCGTATTCTAAACTTCTGAAATAGCCGCTCGATCGGAGGCGAACCAGCTTTAGAAACGCGAGTGACGATTCCCCTTGTAATAAAAAACTGTCTGGAAATAATGCTACCGATAAAAAATGCAAGCAATCGAAATCGGTGTGCCGCATTATTTCCAGACACTGGCGACCGCTAGGTGCGCGTTTATTTGGCGTCGCATCGATCAATCGATAATTTCGCTAACACGAAGACAAACTGGTAGCAGAGAAATTATCGGCACGCTCTTACGTATCTCTCGAACGTAATTTTTTTTATCACATCGTACCACACGACAATAAACCAGTTCTTACACTGTTAAAAAAATAATTAAAACTGTTCAAATGTCTGCGCGATTTCTGCAATAATTAAATGTAAATTTGCGTTAAATATTTTGCGGTTATATTTGCAAAACTTTGTAATCACGATAGTCGAGTGTTTCATAAACGATGTTGACATAAGAAACAGAGTGTTTCTCGAGAAAGAAGGAATGAAATCTTTTTCGTTAAAGCCTTCGTTCCCGAGAAAAATCGAAATTTCGAAATTTATCAATCGTTTTTACACGTGTATTAACACTAGAACTACCACACCAGTCAAAATGACTGGTTTTACAATTTTATTTTAAACTTTCTATTTCATGTTACAATTTTTCCCCCCCACAATGATGCAATGACTTTTACAGTGTATAACTAAAGAAATAATATAATGAATTTTATTTTATTTTTATTTATTAGAAATCAAAATAATTTTGGTAGAAATAATTTCGTCTTAACTGTCGGTAGTTCTAGTGTTAAGGCAATTTTCGAACGAAGTATGTTCAAAGTCTATCTTCATGAAAACGAGAACTTTGAACGAAAAAAATTCTACTCCGAATTTTCCTCGCTTATATCGTTGCGCGTGGAAAAATCCTCGAGTCAATGGAGTCGCGTCTGTTCAGTACGAAATTAGCTAAAATCAAATATCAAAACGAAAATGACCTTAATGGGGAAAAAAATTTTCTTTTTTCTTTTCCCACGTCCAGAGACACTTTGTACAATTATTCTACAGTATGACAATACAAATTCAAGCGCGATAGATGAACGAATACTTATACAGAATTAATCTACACACATATAATGCATATCGTGCATTATATATATATATATACACAATATTTATTATACTCTCGTCATTGACGATCTATAAATAATTATTGGAATATACTTTCCGCTCAAACACTTAACAAAAATTCAGTCCAATAAGAATCCAGTTAAGCGACAGCATCCCTTTCTTCTCTTCACTCTACTTTCTCTCTATCGGTTTCTTGCTACAACTATATACTGCTGTTCATCATCGGTATCGCAGACGCTATTTCTCACGTCGAGCTTCTCACACCGCGCTTTTTATTCGCGCTCCAAACGCGGTCGTATCTTCGGAAAACATGAGCTTTACGAGTCCGTACTTACCGAGCATTCTCATCCTAACGCTTTTACTCCCTCGTTTTTACGATTATTCGCCCGCGGTGTTACACACCGATACACGTTAGAAGCAGCGCCAGCGTTTTTTTTTACGACAAAAAGGGGATACGTGGGTAACGAATTTCATCCGTTTTCAACGGACGCGGCTTCGTCGGATAATTGTTGGCTGTAACTAATCATTGTCCCAAGGCGAGTGAAGAACCAAGAGAAGAACGACTGGTGATTTACCATCGTTTTTTCTTTGATCTTGCTTGTTACACGGTCTTGAAACTTCTTGCCTCGTCTTGCCTTCGTCTCACGACGACGAAATTTATGCGGACAATTCGTTTTCGTATCGTGTTTGTTTTAATGAAGTCGCCAGTTAAACGAAGGGCTGAGTGAATCACATTTTTTTTTTTTTTTTATAATTCGAATCGATGACACTTTCTTTTTCGAGCGTTGAATATCTCCATGTGTCAGTTTCTATTGCTAGGAAACTTCATTTATCATTGAAAAGTGACTGAAAGCAACAACAACAATAACAACAACGACAACAATAATAATAATGATAATAATAATGATAATAATAATAATGGTGATGGTGATGATGATGATGATGATAATAATAATAATAGTGAAACACGATTTTACGAGGAACATCGTGAGAGTGACTTGCACAATCATGATTTCTCAGCTCTCCGTATGAACAACATCACAATAAATTTATATTAAATTATTTAAATTAATTTTGCAAAACTAATTCGTTAGATATGAAATCTCCATTAACTCTAGTCGTATAAATTTAATATTAATGGGAATTTTATTTCTGCCGAATTAGTTTTGTAAAATTAATTCAATTCGTGCTTGCGAATGAAGAACGATAATCGCCTGGGTTAATTAAAAAAGGGAAACGTAACTTCACGTAACAGAACGTACTGTGTTATTTCGTTGTGAAGAAGATTCAAACAAGAGAATCGAGGTGGGGAGGTGGGGAGGTGCAAAAGAACGGTTAATTAAACTTAAATATTGTTATTTAATTTAATTTTACCCAATAATTGTTTCACCCACGCAAGAGCTACGAACGAGACTGGAAATCGTCTTTCTCTCTCGCTCTCCTCTCTCTCTCTCTCTCTCTCTCTCTCTCTCTCTGGAACTTGCACCAAATACATTAGATAGAAGATCGTAACAATTGGTCCATGTTTTATTGAAACTCGGGAAACTTC
Source organism: Tetragonula carbonaria (assembly GCA_032399595.1). NCBI lineage: Eukaryota > Metazoa > Arthropoda > Insecta > Hymenoptera > Apidae > Tetragonula > Tetragonula carbonaria. The sequence continues at coordinate 12,154,795 of JAUCRC010000002.1, forward strand.
TTCGACGTCGATCGAAAATCGTATTTTCCAATTTGCAAGCGTTTCATCACCGGCGCCAAACGGTGCTTAAATCCTTAAACTCGCAATTTCGTTTTTTCCATCTCGTAAATTTAGAATTGACAAAAATAGAACGTAAATTGAACGCAAATGTGAATGCAACTCGAATCTTAAATTCGCGAATCTTTTCGTTTTATAAATTCAAAGAGCGTCGAGCAAATTCGCAAATTCAGAAATTTCTCTTTTCTCCTCAATTCGGAATTAACATAGAGAATAAATGCGAAACGACAGAAATTCAAAAGTGAAAAATTATAGAACGAGAAGTAGGTCCCTGAGCAGGTAGTTAAAAAAAAAAGAACCGAATTTGAGCCATAACTCTCTGTCAGAACCGTAAACTCCATACAACGCTTTATTTGCTGAAATAATCCTAAATTGATCATTATTCTGAAAAAAAAAAAAAACACGGAACAGCTGCCTATCTTTCCGTATTATCCTACTTTCTTCCCTCAATCTAAATCACTCGTGCTTTAAAGAGCATTTCGTTCTATATACTTCTCTCCAATTTATACTTCACTGTACTTGGAACAGTTTTTGCAAGAAAGAAAGAACGAATAATTATTCTAAATAAGCTGTTCGTATACTAAGAACTAAAGATTGCGCTAAAAACCTATAAACATTATACCAAAAGTATATGGTATTTGAAAAGACGTATAATACTAATTGCAAGACGTGTAATAATATTAAAAACGTGTACGCGTATATTCAGAACACGGATCCTTAAATTCCCTAATTCAAAAATCTCGATATACATATTAAAAAATCGAATCAGAAATTCGCTGAATTAAAAGAACGTGCTAAATACTGTATTAAAGGGCTCGTATAACATTTAAAAAGATGTATAACACTAATTGCAAGGCGTGTATAATGTACATATAACGTGTAATATTTAAAATGCGTACACGTGTATGCATTCAGACCATAAATCTCCAATTCAAAGATCTTGAATGCATATTAAAAATCGTACACCTGTAACATTCAGAAATTCCCTGAATTAAAAGACTATAAATACCGCAGACTATACTGAAGGACAGGTACAATATTTAAAAAGTGTATAAAATATTAGAAGGTAAAAATGCGAGTGTATAATGTTTAAGGGCGTGTAAAATACGTGCACAGAAAAGAGGTCTAATATCAAAGAGACACATATACGTATATTCAGAATACAAATCTGTAATTCTCTAATTTAGAAACTTTCTGACGCATATCAAGACTCGAATATCGTACAGGATTAATTCCTCGAATTACGAAGACTGTACAACGCTACAAGACGATATGTCTTTCACAATACTTAAAAGGATTACAATACCAACTGTGCACGTGTTTGTACATTTTCAAAGTACACTCAAACACCAAATATCATGGAATAACATCAGCTTCTCCTCTCGAATACCACCCAACGTTATTCAACGAAATGAAACAACGGAAGCAAAGGAGAGGGGGGAGGGGGCGCGATATTAGAGGAATTTCGCGCAGTCAAAGAGGGAATACGTTTCGTTCATAAAACGGAGTAGGCCAAGATAAAAGACGAACGAACAGAATAGAAAGTGCAGTAAGCGTAATTAGCAATGAGAGTCTCACTCGACTGCGTCTCCTCCTGCGCTTCTGAATTAAACAGTAATTAAAAGTTCAACAAATATGAAGGAATCATGGCGATAAACGAACGATCAGGGGAGAGAGGAGAGAGCCTGAAAAAACAGTTTTGCTCGTCGTCCACGTAGAGACAAAGTGAGAGCGACTCTCGGTCCGCTAAAAATAGAGCGTTGGAAAAGTAATTAAAAACCGTTTTAACGCCTTTTTCCTTTTCTTTTTTTTCTCTCTTTCTCTCTCACGGCCGAGTTTCCAAGCTGCGAACGAATTGCCGCAGAATAGACGTCCGAACGTGATGAAACTGTCTGTTGAAAGGCGATGAATTTCGTCACCTTTGCTTCTTAGATTCATTTTTCTTATTTTCTTTTTTTCATCTCTGTTTCGTTCTCTGTTAGATTTTTCTTCTCGTTTTTTTTTTTGTGTCGTTTAATGCGGCGCCGTTTGATAAACGGGCGAATTCGACGAGCCGAGCAGAACGTATTCGCGATTCGCATATCGACAGTAGTTTGTCATTATTTCAAATCATTGATTTATACGGGACAAAGACCAATGAGCGAACGCACTCCGCTCGACTGTGCGGATCATTTGAAAAAAGAATGAATGAACTCCGCCAGGGTCAACCAGGCTTACACGAGACCTCGTGCTTGATTTATTGGCAACGAATTTTAAAAAAAAAAAAAAAAAAAAAAAAAAAGGAAAACATGTCCGATATTCATACAACTGTAAAGTGAGAATTAAAAGGACAAAAAGTTTTTATCGCGATCCAATAATTGATGGTATAAAAGGTTTCACGATTGGTCCAAATTGGATGGACATTCCATCTTCTTCTCACTTTTTTGTACAATCCCCTTCCTCTAATGCAATAACTGTCGCAGCTAAATTAAAAAAAAAAAAAAAAGGAAAAATTCGACACGTGACGGATGATGCGTAAAAATTAATTTCGTTTATCACACAGATTTGGAATTAATAGCGTGAAATTACCAATGATATGCAAGTAATTAATACGACGGGATAAGAATGAAAAGTTAAGAGTTAAGAATTCTATTCTAAACTCATAAATTCGGGATTAATAATGTAGTGTTAGAACGTTGCAATATTTCAAGAATATTCATGTAATTAAAATAAGAGCTAAAACTGAGGAATTTAGAATTAAATTATAATTTAGAATACGACATACAATTAGGATTTTATTCTCTCTTTTCCTCTTCTTTTTTTTTTATTCCATATGTTCAAATGAATTCAACAAGTGAAATGACAAATCGCGAAATATTTAAAGGTCGAAGATCAAGAAATTTTTTCCACTCGCAGATTTAGAATCAGCAACGTAAAATATTACAAATTTTCAACAATATGCAAGTAATTAATAGTAATTAATAGTATTGATGATAAAGTAAAGCTAAGGATTAAGAACTTTCGATTCAACCCATAAACTTGAAACTAATATCGTCGAATGTGATTATTGCAAATTTTGACAAGAGCCAAAAGTTAAGAATTTAGAATTAAATTATAGTTTAGAATAAGGCGAACAATTAGGATTTTATTCTCTCTTTTCCTTTCTTCATTCCATTTATATAGCATAAAATATTCGAAATAACACGAAATGACAAATCACGAAACGTTTGAGAATTAAGGATTAAGGATTTTTTGTCAACTCACAAGTTTAGAATATTAAAATATAATTCTACAATAATATACAACGTGGAACACTGAGAATATCCTAATGGCATGCGTCGAAGGATTTTTGACTTTTCTCGTATCATTTGATTCAACGTTTTATAACACGCCCTTTGCAACGAGAACGCAAATGTAAAACGCGAGAAAATCGCGAGAACGTCCCCGCGAGAAACGATAAGCGAACATATATTATCAGGCAGCTGCTAAGCGATTATTATTTACTCGTTATTGAGCCAATGATTATTGAACGCGCGAGAAAACAATTACAGGGACGTTTTGATCGATCCGCGTTGTAATTCAACGCATAAAATCGCGATATTTTCGATAACAATCGCGCGAGATTATTATAGTTCTCGCAGTCGATTATATGCAGTATGAATGGACCGATATGATGGATCGTTCTCTACCATGAACCATGTTTTTCGACTTTGTCCCGTTTCGTTTTTTAATCGTCTATTAACAACGTGTGAATTACGCGCATGTCACGCGTGCTCTTATTTCTATTTCTATTTGTTTACTTCAATGAAAAAAAAGTTAAACGCTCTAAATATGCAAAATATAATACGCGTGACGTTAGTTGAAAAAAAAAAATGTTGAATATTTGACAGTAAATGAACGTGAAGATTATGAGAAAATGAGTTTGACGTAGTTTGTTCCGAAGTATATCGCGTCTGTGTTACTTGCCTTAATTATTGATAATCGACCGTAATTACACAGTCTACATAATTATACATTTTTTCTACGATTATCATTATAAATTTTTGCTTTTGCGCATTGTTAGTTCATATAAATACAAGAGCAATTTACAGCAAAATTGCACGTAACGATACCATAGTACGAGAAAATATATAAAATAGCGAAAGTACAGCGTTTTCTGTAATACTTCGCGAGTGAAGCAATTTTCTGTTGTGATTCCGCTTGTTTGATTATATTTTCAAATATAATTAAACATGGATTTACTATGCCCCGCATAATCTGCAAACTTTCACGCAAATTCATGATTATACTTCACTCAAAAACACGCTATTTCGATCATCTAAATTCTAAATCGCGATCGTCTCGTCTTCTTAACAAAAGAAGAAAATCAAAGCGAAATGAGAAAGAGAAACAAGGAAAACAAGAAAAGTGAGAAACTTCCAAAGTCGAAAAACGTGAAGACACAATCACAGCCAAACAAACAAAAAAAAAACGAAGAAAAGAAAAACTAATTTCAACGACGCAATTCACGCGCGCGCATCGCGGATTAGATTCAACCTAATTAAATAACGCGATTATACACGCACCTTTGAAAAACAATTCTTTTTAGTGAACATCCACGCTGTTTCGCTTTTAATTTCGCAGACGCGGGGGAGGGGGAGGGGCGTGTGTGGCGAGCAGAAATGCGGCGAAGCAAAATTGTGCGAAAGCACGACGGAGAACGGAAGCGCGTTCACCATCGCCAGTTAATTTCCTGTTTCGGTGACACGCCGATTCGATTTCACCGCTGTTAAAACCTCGTACACGTCGTTGTTCCCTTCACGCGAAAGGAACGTAAATCATCGACGGCTAAATAGAGGTCCAACGGTGGGACGTTCGTCGCGCCAGATGGAATTTATGGCCGCCGCGGGATGGATCGCGTGAAACGAAAATGAAGCAAACGCGTGAAACGCGTATCGAAACAAGGGTGGCGTTTTCTGTATGTTCACGCGCGTGACCTACAGAAGAGTATAGAAAAAGTACAACGCCTCGTCCCGATTCGTGCGATTTAGTTCTTTTTTTTTTTCTTTCCCCTTTTTTTTCTTTTTTTTTTTTTTTCAAGTTGCCGCCGTTTCGGTGGACACGTACGGACGATTGTTTCGTCACGGTGGCCGACTTCTATCGATTCGTCGACGTTTGCCCGTCGTGCAGGCGTGTCGATTCGCCGAGTTTGCCCGCAATTCCCAGGAACACGTTGAAAATTGAAACGATCGAATCTCGCGGGTCTCGGGGATCGTTACTCGCGATATATTTCGTTCCTCGAAACGTCGGCAATTTTCTTATGGATAAGCTATTTACGATTTGACATTTTGCCTGTCAGGTTGTGGAACGTTATGAGATTCTAATATTAGCTTGGTGAAATTTAACTTGCGAGGGACGTCGGTATTCCATACTTTCTTTTTTCCTTCTTCTTTCCTTTTCTTTTTCTTCTTTTTTTTTTCTTTTTTTTAGCTCGAACGAAGTACGAAGTGAAAAACTGTCGATACTTTAAACTGTTGTAACTTCGTGAAAAAGAAAAAAAGACAAAAATCGTACAATAACCCATTTAGTCTCGTTTTAAAGTGTAATGCCTCGAGTTCGTTTTTTTTTTCGAAGAAGACGCAACGGCGTGAAAAAGCGAGGATATTTTTTCCTTGAAAATTGTAAAAACTCATTCATGCGCGTTTGAAACATTAAAAAATTTGTTCCATCGTCGTTTTGAATATTGAAGTCTTCCCTTTGCGACGACTTTTCAATGCTTGATGTGCGATTTTTTTTTTCACTATTTTATTGAACGTTGAATATTAGGGTTAAAATTCGAGAATTCCTAACATTTCATCGTTCAACGTTTCAAGTTCAATAAAATGGTAGCACATAATCTTGAAGAATATAACAAACTTAGTCGTGAAAAACAATTTTTTAAAAATATTCAAATTTTTAGAATTTTCGACAAGAAAAGTATAAGTCAAAATGAAATCCACAGGCTTTCAAATGAGACCAGATGAATCGTTGTATGATCTTTTTTTACGAAGTTGTGTATCCGAAATGATGACGATGAATATAAATAAATATATTCATGTAGAATTCTTTCAGGAATATGAATTTCACGAACATGAATATCCAATTGTTATAAAGAAATATTCTGACAAATTACGTCGAGATAATGAAATGCATAAATCCTTACTATAATCGTTTCTCAAATATTTCATTAATAACCACAGCCGAATAAATCACGTATTTCAGAAAAATAATTTCTGACTTTGATAAATTCATCTCTGAAAATCTTAATATATCACGTAACGCTTAATCTTCGAAATATATATAACAAGCATGACATATTTATAAAAATGCCACTAACGTATTAAATCCACAGAGATCCATTTCATTCCATTTATTTTTCCATCCTTTCCTTTCCACCTTACTAGCTTAGTATCTTGTATTATACATGCTTTCTCATCCAGTCTTTCTCTTTTTCTTATCCTCTTTAATTCTTTATCTCTTCTCTCTTCTTGCTCTCTCTCTCTCTCTCCTTTTTTATTTTCTATTTTTTCTTTTCTATTTCGTTTTCCTCCTCCATTCCATTACTTAATTCCAATCGAGATCGAAACAAATCAGCTTGCAACCAAGTAAACGTGAAAATTCAAATCAAGAAGATGGATGAATCTCATCGATTAAAAATTAGAAGTTAGTTCGACAATCCAAGCCAAGACAACATAGAAAACAGAAATTATACAGACATCTACCGACAAAATAAAAACCTCTGTCAAACTCTGACAATTTAATGAATTAGAATTCCTCTCGGCGAGATATGTCCTTCTCTTCGCCCAGTTGCGCCGCGAAAGAAGAACAATACAGATCTCCCGTAATTAACGACATTGTTAACGATGACAGAGGTTTCGAAAGAATGCTTCAACACAACACGAAGAGAACAACGTACGTGGAATGCGTGCGTGTAACACGATCGAAAAGCTGTATTTTCCTATAGTTGCCATTGTACGTCATTGAAACGATTCTATCGTGGCTTCTGAAAAGTTCCCAACGATTCACGGTTTCGTTAATTTGACGGAAACGTATCACGTTACCCGCCCATGTATTTCTCTATTCGTCTGCACCCACAATATATCTCGTTGCGTGGTTCTTTCACTTGAATTAAATGCATTTTCTTTTCTTCTCTCTTTTTTTTTTGTTTAATTTTTGGCTTTTAGTTTATTTTCAAAATCAGAGCACGTAGATAAAAGAAATACCGTTATATTTATTTGTTGCTATTATACGAGAGTTAATATTGACGGAGAATACTATTTTTAAATAATTTATATTAGTAGAAATTATTTTATATTACGCAGTAGAATTGTATTGTTATTATACAGTATATATAACTTTATAATGCATCAACTATATATTGTTATTATATAACAGAATACTGTTCTCTAATTTGACAGAATTATTATTTTAACAGAATTGGTATCTAATTTTAGTAGCCTTTTTGTTGGTAGAAACTCGTCGTTCTAGAAACTAATATTTACGAATTTCTACTGATTTTTAGTGTTTCTAAACGTTGTAGATTTCTCATGAAAATCTGTCCTTTCAGAAACATTATTTTTAGTAGAAATTTGTCTTTTTTTAAAACTTTTTAGAGATTTCTTTCGATACACTAACTACTTTGTACATCCCTAATCTGGAAGAGAAGTCCAGTATTTCTGCGACTCATTGTTATCAATTATCTCTACGTCACAATAACTTGTGAGGGTTACTAAAACTGCTAACTGCGAATTTCAATAATTACCTCTAAATGAAATTTATCTCCAATGTTTTTGTAATTTATCACGACGTGATCCATTACATTTCTCAGTACAAGGAAAATTCTAAAAAGTTCTGGATACACCGAGACAAGTACCTAACTTTAACGAGATAAGACGATTCGCGTGAAACTTCCCCGCTGCGAAATAACAATATTCCGGGTTTTGCGGCATTCTGAGAAAGTTTCAGCAAACATCTTCTTCTCGAGAAGATGCTTTTTCTTTTTAAAATGTCGCACGAGAACCCTCGTGGGCCACGATCTCTCCCGTTACAACTCAATTCACGGACGCTTGTCCGCCCGTAAAGAAAACAATTTGTCACGAAGGATAATTGAGACGTCTCTACTTTATTCGCAAACGTTTTGTATCGCGACGTTGCAAACGTTTAAACTGCAACGTCTTACATCGTATTGCATCGCGTAAAATCGTGCTGCATTACAGATGAAAATTTTACCCAAGAAATGAATCGACATAGTCGCGATAATTTTCAAGATGTTTCGAACTTCTTTCGACGAGACAACTAGCAGTATAAAAAGCTAACACGTACAGTACTTTTACGAATTGCCTGTTATGCAACATTTCAATTAAAATAGTTTTATTGTCGTATCGCGATATCGACGTTTCTAAATGAAAACGATTCACGTACTCCAGCTCGGAATATAATATTCCGAATTGCCGGCGATTCAATTTTCCGGATAATTGATCGACAAAATTGAGCTACACAACGGGTCCCTTTCGTCGTAATGGATATCGAAGATCCTCGTCATTGACGGCTAACATATATTATATAAAGTATAATAAACGTAGCGTGCCCACTCGTGACGTGCCAATTTCAGAGAAATATTTGTAAAAAAGGAGCTTTACAACCGTATACGATTTGCAACTTGTAAAATTTCAGTAATAATATCGATTCAATTGGCAAGTAATTAGTATCGACGAGTAACTTGTAAAATTTCAGTAATAATATCAATTCAATTGGCAAGTAATTAGTATCCTCCTACGCAATAAATTTATTGATAAAAGAGACGAGATGTAACGAACCATTTTTACAAACTATCCATCTGATTATTTCTTTATGACTCGTAATCATGCAAGAAAAAGCTATGCCAGAAAATTTTGAATATCTTTTTCATTTCATAAACTCTGCCACTTCCTGATAAATGTAAATAAAATATCTTCTGAATTTTTAAATAGAAACTTTTGTGCCAAAGTAAGAAGAATTTAATATAGATTTAATATAGATTCTACTATTATATAATTATACTTTCTATAGAAGCTGAAGAATATATCTTATGACACTACTATTGTGGGCTAGTTACTGCTTTGCACTGGACCCATGAATTCACTAATATTATTACTAAGTAAATTATTCTCCAAGGAAACTCTCATTGTCAAATTTAATCCTCTACTGCCAAGTAGTCTCAGGGACTCCTTTGATTTATCACATACACATAAAGCACACAAGATTCGTTCGTGTAAAATGAAATGGAATTGATTTAAACACTATTCTATTAGCTGTAAGTAATATTTTTTTTGTTACTGAATGTTATTTTATTTAAGAGTTAATACAATTTTGATCTATTAAATTTGAAAAGAAAAAACGACATTACTTATGGATACCCCTGTTATATATGTTTATTAAGAGAACGTGCAACAGAGCAAAGTTCAGATAAATAGAATTACCAAAAGCAATAAAGAATTGTCAGAAACAACGAACGTATTGGCTAATTGCAATTAATAACAATAAGTAAATAGTAATTAATAATAAAGAATTATCAAAAATAATAAAAGTAAATCTTCTTCATAAGTAAATAGCAATTAATAATAAAAAATTATCAAAAATAATAAAAGTAAAAATAATAAAAATAAAATACTATTTTATTAGCTATAAGTAATATCCTTTTTGCTACTGAATGTTATTTTATTTAAGAGTTAATACAGTTTTGATCTATTAAATTTGAAAAGAAAAAACGACATTACTTATGGATACCCCTGTTATATATGTTTATTAAGAGAACGTGCAACAGAGGAAAGTTCAGATAAATAGAATTACCAAAAGCAATAAAGAATTGTCAGAAACAACGAACGTATTGGCTAATTGCAATTAATAACAATAAGTAAATAGTAATTAATAATAAAAAATTATCAAAAATAATAAAGGTAAATCGGTGAAGGTTCAACAGTCTGATAAACCCATTGCATCGTAAGAATGATACCTCGGCAGTAGAGGATTAACATTTCATTGCCAAATCCATTCCCAAGTGATCAGTTATTTTCTCCGCATTTTCAAACGTTACTTGCTTAGTAAGTGATCAACAATCACCGAATCGTTCGATATTTACATTCCTAACAAATGCGAAATATCTCGTCTCAACGACTCACCTAGTAGCTTTAGTTTTCACTAAAAAAGAAAAAAATTATCAGACGACCTAACCTCTACCCCCAAAGAAAAGAAAAAGAAAAAAAAATCGAAAATCCCCTTTCTCTCCGCGGGAAAGTGTTCCCGGTCAATCGTTGGTACGTGGTACACTTACCGAACAGTCGTTGACGTAGCAGAAGTCACCGGAAGCTGACGTCGGCACCCAAAGATGTTCTCCATTAATCGCGCCTGGGCCCCAATCGGGCGTCGATCGGGGTTCACGGTGACCGCCACTCGTTCCACCCTCCTCCCTTCCTCTGAAAACGGCAAGACACTCGATTACGGAGTGACACTTCGATATCGCCAGTGTGCTGTTGCAGTTGACGTTAATTCCTCTACAGAAATTCCATTACGACGCTGGGCAAGACAGGCTTCGAGAGTCTGAGGCTACACATAGACAGAGACAGACAGACAGAGAGAGAGAGAGAGAGAGAGTGAGAGAACATAGTAGCCAAAACCTTCTCGAATCGAGATCTGTGTATATATGTATATCGAGGCAAGCGATTGCATCGTATTCGGGACGAACGGTTTGATCGTTCTGTGAAGGAATTAACGTAACAAAACTGCACGGTTGACCTGTCATAACACATCGATTCACGTATCACAACGGTTAGACGACACTGAAGTAAGCGAGTTTTATCGACATTTTCATGCTGATCGTACACAACGACGGGGATTCGTCAAGCTAGATTAGTAGTTTCCAGCGTTTACGCTGGATACCAACAGCTTTAAGTTTTTGCTGTTCCGTTGGTAGAATTGACTTTGTTGAATTGATATCATGCTGATGTAAATCCGGTGTTTCGGAGAGTGTTACAAACAAAGTATCAAAGAAGCAAGTAATCGTAATGTCGAGAAAAAAAAAGAAAATTTTTTTTTTCTGCAAGAATACATCCGTGCACGTACCTTCCTACCTGCAAACAAACGCATTAATTTTGTTTAATCCGCTTATGTCCGCTCCTGGTGAACTTTTATTCCTCTAAAAGCAGGAGTCTAAAAAAATATGGAAGTTCGAAAGAGTCAACCGAACCGGGACACATTAAATCAAGAGTATCGTGATATTATTTTATTAAGAGTCGTTTTATTTTTAACTCATCAAGGACCAACGCAACGTTCAATTTACTTTTATCATTGAATTTCGTTGGAATTCACAAATCGAATCGTTTAACATTCTTTTCCCTTTCCACCGTTTTACTTCCGCTCGAGTTCTACAATTTTACGAAAGTTCAAATTACCATAAATCTGTTGGTCCTTAATGGGTTAATTAACTGTATCCACTTTTCTATTATTTTTCTTCGTCCATCTTTATCTATTTAATAAACTTAATCTATTCCTTTCTCAACGCCAGAAACCGATCAACGTAATTCAATTCGTAATATTTAATTTCGGATTTGAGTTTTCTCTTTTCATTCCATTCTTTCGCTGTTACTTTCACTTGTGAAGTCCAGCGTGAATTAATAAACACCATAAATCTGTTGGTCCTTAAACCTATCTCTTTCTAACGCTAGTAAGTCATCAACAGGAGTCAATTAGTAATTTTTAATTTTCAAAAAAATTCAAAAGACGCGTTTCACGAAAATTTTGCGAAAACAACGCGTGTGAATTAAATTGCACGAACTGTGTATGCATTACTCCGTGAACATTTCGTACTTAAGTTGAAATACACGAACCAAAGTTCCCGTGGTTTCTATGTTTCGTTACGAATTTTACTTTCATTTCTGCCTGACAGTTCTAGCGTTAATACAGGGTGGGCGAGAAATCACTTCGTACTAAAATAAATCCGTAACTCTTTTGTTATATATTTTTTTCAATATATTTTTTCTTCCTTTACAGGTTAAAGTACACGCGAAAAAGAAAAGAAAGAAACAATCGTGTTCGAACTGAAATTTAACTTAACAGTTCTTTTCCTTTAGCTTGACGTTACATTGAAGAAAATACGTGGGGAGAAACTTTTGACCCACCCTGTATATAACCGTGGCTGAGTTCAACTGATCGCTCTCGAAACGAACCAGCTGAACTACTCTTCGTCTACCCATGGATCGTGCGAGTTCGTCGAAAAAAAGAATGAATTTATATGGCGGCCACTCCCCGCGAAAGATATCGCGGCAGCGTGCTGGCTGCTGGCGTGGTGAAAAATTCAAGGACTCTTGAAATTTCAGAGACGCGACCCGGACATAATGCACGACACAGCGTGCAACTTCAATGTAGGCAAAAGTCACCCGACCACCTCGGATTCCCTTTGCGCGATTATATAAAAATTTTAGGCCGGTCGGTTCGCGACAAAGCTCACCTTTCTCACTCTCTCTCTCTCTCTCTCTCTCTCTTTCTCTTGAGCGCGCGCGTAGCCTGCTTTCTGCATAATTAGTCCGCGGAAATTGCCGGATATCTGGGTCAAACACGAGAGACAGAAAGAGGGAACGCGAGATGACGTAGTTTTCTCTCCGGCGTTCTCTCGTTACGGATCACTATCTGTTGCGTATTGAATGCGCCTTCAATATGAGAAAATCGGAAAAATACGCGAAAAAGGGACGGGGGCGGGGGGAGAGAAGGAGAGAGAGAGAGATAAAGGTCGTGTTATTCCTACGTCACAGTAAGAGTAAACGGAAATCATGATCGTTCGGTCGTCTTGTTTCCAGTGATTTTTCAGTGACGTACGTACGTCATTGAAACGTATGTATGCGCACAGTGTGTTTTCTGCGCGCTACTGTGTCTTTTTGCAGAATCAAAGGAGAATCTTCGTCAAACATTTTTACCCTGTTCCAGTTACCAGAGCTTTGTCACGCTCGATCCATGCAGGAACATTGAAGTGTGTTTTACAATTCGAAATTTAGAAATTGCAGGATATTGTTTTGTGTTGTAATCTGCTGACTGTCATTGTGAATCACGCTTCAGGATTGGCATTAAAATGGTATTAACAAGCCTTGTGAAGTTTAAACTAAGTATCGCGATGTATCTGGAAGACATGTTTCAGATTTGTTACATTTTGTTCATACGCTTAGTTTTAGATTCGCGTGAGAGCTGTGAAACGTGTTTGATTAATTTCTTTTATCATTCGTATTTGCGGATGTAATTTGAAATTTAGAAATTATTTAGTGATTAATTCACGTGGTACTAATAATTTTTAATAATACGAATAATTTTTAAGTTTAGACTCTATTATGATGAATATCTAGGAAATAGTATAAAAGCAGAAATATATAAAACAGGTTTGATTTGAAAGAAAGAAAAAAATGGACATAATTTATAGTTGTTGAACAAAATACAAAGATTCGCGAACAGATTAATAAATTTGAAATTTAAACATTGTGTCCTCAGTGTTGTTTGATCGGTAATCTACCTATCTAGTTCATATGATGGAATAATGATACTAATAATTTTTGTATATTCAAATTCTATCGAAGAGATAGTATGAAAACTGTAGAAATACGGAGAACAGGTTCGATTTACGAAAATGGATATAATTTATAATTGTTATAATTGTCAACGAAATACAAAAATTCGCGAGCAATTTGGAATTTAGAAATTGCAGCCTTTATGTAGTATTTATGAATACCGTTTGATCGATAATCCAATAATTGATTATTTAATCCACATTTTCAGATGGTGAAGATATGTTTGATTTATAAAAACAAGTAGGCAATTTATAACTACATGAACGAAAATGAATAGATCGCTTGAAATGCAGAAACTATGGGACGATGTTCCATGTCACTTTACGAATGATATTTGATCGGTAATCCAGTAATTGATTCAGGTTGAAATACATATTAGCAATTAATAGTATGATGGCCAATAACGCGTCGCCACAGTGATACGTGCGTTATCTCTTACTTCGCACTAAATATATGTGTGTGTATGTGTGTGTGTTTAATTATCAATTACTCCAACTATCTTGTTGCTCAAATATTCGACGTTATTAAAATTACATTTCGCTAATTTTGGAGCCTAGCATTAACTTTGTCAACTGAATTACTATATTTTGGTCATTTCGACTAAAATTACTATTCACGCATGTAATTTACACCTAGTTCTAATCTAACATTTCTCTGTTTTAGAATTCACTTACAAAAAGATTGCAAGACATTCGCGAGGAAAATACGTAACGACAAGTCGTTCAACTCAGTTAAACCACAGTAATTTCGATTATACCACGATCGTTGATCGAACTCGTCCAATAAACTGCGACTGGTCGAGTTCTGCAAGCAATCTAGAGAGACAGTACGATTATTTCAAAGCGATAGCCCGCAATTAACAACGAAAACCTGTAACCCGAGACGTTATAATTAACCGGCTCGCAATCGAAACTGAAATTTGCACAAACGTTTGCTACAATTGACAACAACTTTGTTTGCCAGCTTGCAAACGCGACATGGAATTTCTATCTGTCGCGAAATGAATATTATCGAAATCAATTGCATCTAACGTCGGATCTCGTTTGATCAAAAAGTTCACCGAAATTTAGTTCTACACTAGAGTCAAGTAGGCTTCATTGTCAAAATTTATCAATCGTTTTCAACGAGACAAAGCTTCATCACCTGCTCCTTTCGCTTAGATGAAACATTTATACGCAGTTGAACGCGATTCATTCGAACAGCATCTTCAAAGTTAATTACGACTAATAACCCTCTGGCAATACATGAGTAAATATTACCTCAACATCTCTACTTCGTTAGCGACCACCGCCATACTACATTAGCTGAACTCTGTGCATAAAATATAATAACTTCAATCCTGCAGAAACGTACAGTTACTTTATTTTGTAACGTAGGAAAATTGTTCTCAATTTTTTTCTTGTTTTTTTTTTTTTATTATATCAATCGTCCTTTTCTTTTTCTCGTAAAAATTAAAAGATAAATTTTAATTAATTCTCTCTGTTTCCGGGTTCAGTTACACTGAAATATATTTGCGAATTTCACGGTGTATATTTCACAATTGGTGTTTTTAGTTCAAGCCTAGAAAATCGTTTAGAGAAGTAGACTTCTCTAATTAGTACAGTTGTTAGTATACGAGCAACCAAGTTCGTAATCAGAGAAGGAGTTATTAATTCAGTAATCGCTATCATACACGCTAACTTCGAGCGCCATAATCTCTTTACTACGAATCCACTGCACTAACGACACGAGAACCAGACACATCTGTTAACTGGACACTTAATTGCAAACTGTCGAACGTAATAAAAAATTGTTCTCGATTCGTTTTAACTCCTACAAAAATTTTTCTGACTTCGTGAAGATTTTTCCATGTAAATTGTAAATTTCAATTTAAACACCATGGTAATCGGTTGCGGACGACTCCGAAATAGAAACTTTTTAAATTTCTAAATCTCGTTGGTTCGAGCATCTTTCAATTTCATCGTAATTCACTCCGTAATTGATTGCAAAACACTTGAAAATTCGATCGGAAAAGAGAGACTGAATTCGCGAAATTTTCAAGCGGAAACCATAAAAAAATGAACGACGAGGTACCAGGATTAATTGCGCGAATTACGAAGCGAGACGAAACAGCGGGAATAATTTATATCGTCACAGAGGCGGCTATAAATATCGTCGAGTAACTTTCAATATCGGATTTGGTAACTGATTAATACGTATTATTTTCCATTGTCATTTCACCGGTTTCAAGATCATCAACAGATCAAGAGAATCGAAAGGCATTGATTAAAAAAGAAAAGAAAAAAAAAGAAAGAAAAAAGAAATTGTTTCCGAAGATTTCTAAACTAAGAAAAGAAAAATAGGCACAGACCCCAAAGAAATTTAATTAAAAAACTAAAAGGAAAGGGCGAGAAGATTTTCTCTTACGTCGTCGTAATTACCATCCAACAACAAAAAAAAAAAAAGAAAAAAGAGAAAAAAAGGAAAGAAAGAACCAAGCGCGCCTGAAACGTCGGGCGTAAGCGAACGAGGAGAACACACGGTACTTATGGCATATCGCGTAAATTCTAAATATAACGAGGCCTGGTTACGGGACGATGCGCTATGTAGAATTAGTCCCTTAATAATGAACGCTTCGCGGTTATTAAAGATTCACAAGCATCCTCTGGAGGATACGCGACCGTAATACCGAACCTGAAAATTTCATTTACCAATAGACCCCATACTCTAGCACCGTACACACGGGTCTCTGGCCATTTAGAGACCGCTCAATATTCAAAAGTCGATCCACCAGCACCGAAATTCATCCTATTTGTCAAATCTGTCGTCGGAGAGAAGTGGTTGACGGCAAACAGCTCTTCAAAGCTTATTTACTCGCGTTTAACACCTTTGTACATTTTTTTTCTTTTTTAACTTTTACTTTAACTTTTTTTTTTTACTTTTTTATATATTTACGGACGAAACATTATCTATATTCCGCTTTGCATTTTCATTTTTTCGAAAAATGATAAATATCGCAATATCGCAATTCCGTATAATTTGCTTTTCTTTTTTTTTTTTTTTTTTAATTTCGCCGTCGCGATGTTTTCACATTTTTCTTTCTTTCGCATTTTCTTTGAACAAACGTTGCAACATGTTAATTCGGCTGTTCTGAATAAATTTGAATGATTTGTTTTTCGAACTCTGCGTTATTCGTCGTTTTCGCAGCGTTTTACATCGCAGCTTTCGTTTGAATAAAAATGTTATCAACATCCGACTTTTTGGCTGTTCGACGAAATTATTATCGACCGATAATTTATTTCCTTAACCATGTTGTTCTCGTTTCCCGCAGCATTTTATATTTTCACCTTCCTTGTTTTAACAAAGAGTTGCAACGTTAATTTTGCCTGAACTCTCAATAATTTCTACTCCCAATCCTCTTTGGCTCTTTATTGTTGCAATACGTTTCGCGTATTTTTATTTCCCTGTCTCGATAGATCGACTCGACGAACTTTGAATAATATCTGTCTCCTTAATTAAAGAAAGTAAGAAGGGCATTCCGATTCCTCGCGGAAGAAAATAGCAAATAACGGATTCGCTTCACGGAGAAATTGTCGCGTCTTATGGATCACGATCGCTACGCTAATGTATTTAAAATTAATTGAAATTAATACGGCGACAATGTTGCGATGAAACTGTGGAAGGCGATTAATTATAATCTCGTTAATATCGCGCCAATCGATATTTAAGGCAAAACGTTTGAAAGTTCATACGGCGGCAGTCAGCGAAAGCAACGATAAATTATCTCCAGTTAATTAATCCCCCGTACAGGAGGGGGGAGGGGAGGATCAGTAAGATAATTAAACTGCGCCAAATGAGAGATTAATCGGCAATGCTTCCGATAATTGTGTTCTCAATTGACTTTCGAGTGTGGAGAGCCACGCTTGTTCGAAGAAATCGACTGTAAACAAATACGTGAACACGGACCGATTTCAACCGATTCTAATTACGACAAGTAAGTCTTTCTTACATCGACACGATAGATCGACATCGTTTCGAGTTCTCCCTTCAAAAAGCTGAAGCAGCTCGTTCAATGTCCCCTCATTGAGTGAAAAGAATATGTTTCCTGTCGAAGGTTCATCAAACGTGAAAGTATCTAATTCGACGATAAATATATTCCATTGAAGGATATGCACGTCGTTTCTTAGTTATAATATCGAGTTACACTTGTGGATAGGAATTATGGTTTCGAGAAGGGAAAAAAAGCAAGTTGCAATTCCTGTGGAATATGAATTTGAATTGAAGTCCAACTGAAGATTAATCGCCTCTTGATCGCCGCATTTTTTCAAAGACCGCGCGTCAGATCGCCGCGTATTTTCAATTTCAAGAAAAATGTATCTTTACTAATAAATAAATAATTCAAATATATTTCACTTACATAATTAGTGAGACACCAATCAATTAGGATATAATTTGCACAGAAAAAAAAAATGCTTGATTTTCACTAGCGTTGCCACACAATAGATCAAATACTAAATATTAAAAAAATTGAAAAAGTTACATGCATGTTTGTTAAATTTGAAATGTTATAAATTTATAGTCTAAAAAATACACATATATATAATACACAGTGAAACTAATATTTATTTATGGTGTGGTATGCTTTGAAGTAAATAGCTGAGCAGAGTGGAATTTTACAGTTTTCGCACGCGAATTTTGTTTCTTGTCTTTTTTTCGGATAAATCCAAAATCAAGGAATAATATATATATTTTTTTATTTTTTTAGTGATAGAAAATAATTCTATATGTCACTGTTAAAAATCGCTTTTATTTAGGATATAGGGGATTGGCGCGTACTGATGCGCACACGGCGATCAAGAAGTTAATAAATTACATAATGCTCAAACTCTAATTCCCTTATAGATTGAATTTTATATGGAAATAAGAATTTATCTCTTCTTTAAATTTCTTTAAATTTCTTTAAATTTCACGTAATTACAGAATTAGAGAAATTAACAGGACTTCCTGTTTAATTGTAATTTTTATTACAAATTGCGTTGGTTAAGGATCGAGCAATAAATCTCGATTTCCTTAAATTTTATACAATTCCACCTTGAATTTCACGTAGAGATCTACGTGAAAGACAGCGACGAAAGAATATCGAGCAAATCCCTGGAACTTGCCCTCGTAGTTCTAATATTAAAGGACAGGATTTGATAATTAATCAAATTGATTGCAACGTATTGCAAATTTAATACAGCTTCAACGCGACGTTAGCTCTTAAATTATTATCTATTCCATTATTAACGATGAAATAATGAAAATTCATTATCATTGTTACTTTATTAACAAGCAGTATATCGTAAAAAGCATATCAACCGTGTAATGTTTGATGAACTTTTCTACGTGAAATTTATTTTCCTAACATCTACATAATTCACACTATTATTATTAATAATGAAATAATGAAAATCCACTGTCATTGTTACTTTATTAACAAGCAGTATATCGTAAAAAGCATATCAACCGTGTAAAGTCTGATGAACTTTTTTACGTGAAATTTATTTTCCTAACATCTACATAATTCACACTATTATTATTAATAATGAAATAATGAAAATTCACTGTCATTGTTATTTTATTATCGTAAAAAGCACATCAACCGTGTAAAGTCTGATGGACTTTTCTACGTGAAATTTATTTCCCTAGCATTTACATAATTCACACATTCAACATTGCATCGTGCATCTCGATGTGATAAAAGTTTCATCACTCTCTGTCTTAAAAAAAAAAAAGAAGAAGAAAGAAAGAAACAAAGGAAATAAATGAAATTTTCACACTGGAAATCGAACGATCGTCCGTTCCAAGAAAATATAGCAATCTTCTCCCCTCGTCGTTAAGAAAGAAAGAAAGAAAAAAATAAGTATCGTACAGGAGAAAAACCAGGAGGCTCGCTCCACGCGTGAAGACGAGGCATTGATTAAACGCTAAACTTTCCTCCCTACGATCCCGACGCCTCTGTAATTACAAGAGCAAACGTTTTTCCCCCGGAAGTACGGTACTTTCGCTCGCTCGAAGGAGACGAGTCGAGGTGCACGGGTATCACATTCTCCTGCTAATTTCCCGGCGTTCGTAACTCGATTGCGAATGTTCGTTATCCGGGAGAAACCGGGCCAGAAATAGCACGATCGAGGGCGTGAAACTGCCGCTGCATTTTCCACTGTCGTTCCCCGCGGCCGGCCTCGCAGGAAAGTCTCGTTTCAATCGCAGCCTCTTCCCATTTCTTCGCGATCGATCGTTAGCCTGTCGAATCAGCCGACGAACAGCCTCAAAGAGGCTTTCGGATTAGCTCGACCGTCGAAACGCGAAACCGATCGTGAAAATTGAACGAGAAAATCGAACGATGAAATCGAGGGACAGTGGTCAAGAAATTGATATGTCCATCCTTGGTCATTAGCTCTTCGACTAACCAATATCGTTTCTTACGAAATTGTTACATGATCTTTCGATCAATTTTCGATACTTTTTTTTTTTTTTTTTTGTTTTAAAATGATCTCCGTTTTGGAATCACTCAAATGGAATCTACAAAATTCTCGCTGCTGTGGAACAAAATTTTATTCACGGAGAATTGAAAAAATTGTATTATAGAACGAATTTGAAAAATTCGTATTTTAGAATCAACCAATATGTCTAACCTTACCAGGTTTGAGTAAGCAAAGAAGCAATTTAAACGAAAACGTTTTTTCTGCCGCAACTTCCGGTTTTAGGGGCTCCTCAACTTTCGCAACTTCACGCCGTCTCGTTTAAATTAAAATTGACGATACGACGAAGTCTCGCGAAAGGAAGTCTCGGCGAAATTTAATCCCTGCCTGCCGGGGAACACGATTTAAGGGAAGAGAGGATTTTCGATACGATTGCCCGTGATTTGATTACGGCCCGAGAGCCATCGACTTCTTATTGGCCCATTAGAAACTCATTTAGCTTGTAAAATTTAATCCACCGTTCACCAGAAACGAATGATAATTCACCGTTCGAGCTATGGAAATACCACGAGAGATAAACAACTTGCGATTTTCAACGAATCGCTGGTTTAATGAAAAGTTCTTTGCTATCTATTTCGATTGCTCTAATGTTTCTTGGCATATTTTTTTTCTTTTTTTTTTAAATTAAACTTGAACATTTGACTTTGGTTTGCATTTTTTTAATAAAATTTTTAGTGTATTGATAGTATTTCTTTATCGTTTTAAGTATCGTGAAATTTTCTTTCAGTAAATTTATATCGCACGAAGTTCGAAAGAATCGATGTTTTAAGAACTACAAACAAATTATTCTCCCTTTAAATCGTGAGATTGCGTTCCAGTGATTTGAAAGGAAATGAATATTTCTTGAAATAAGAATGTTTTATACTAACATTGTAGAGCAACTTTCGATGCAATAAATCGTTCGTCTTTCAAATAATGAGACGACGTTCTAATGGCGAATTTTACTCAACAAATTAGTTTAATAACTAATAAATTTCTCTCAAATTCCATTCCCTTCTCTCGAATCGCTCGACGAGGCAATAAAGTTTTCGTAAATAACGCCACGAACGCCTTTCACATAAGCAACCGCATTATTTCGCAACTTGATTCTCAATGAGAGTTGGTTCTCACTGTCGTCATTGATAAACTCGAATAATAGTGAGAATATCTCTCAATGAGGTTGCGGAGCAAACAATTTATAAACCCAGGCGAATAAATATTTCGAAGCCTGAATGATTTGTGCTGTTTAACAGAGTTTAAACGTTCGGCTGCCTTCTTTACGACCGTTGATCTAACTTTGGACTGGTGATGAATGACTGTTGCGATCTCGCTGGTTTTATATTTTAGTTTCATCTTTCTTTCTTTCTTTCTTTCTTTCTTTCTTTCTTTCTTTCTTTCTTTCTCTTCCCTTCGGGATCGCCCGATGAAAAATTGCTCGTGTTCTGTCAGATGGAATTGGAGAGAAGAACGTTATGATTAAATCAAGTCTTTCTGCTCAACAGAAGAACAAAGGAAATGGACCACGTTTTATTTTTTTTTTCATTCTTTGAAAGTTGTTACAGCGTGATCAAATAAAATTCTTATCAAATGAAATTGATTTATATGAATGCCAGTGTAATTTTCAGAAGAGCTGTAACTTTCTTTCTTGGACGTGTATCTATAAATAACTTTTGAAGCCCACACGTCTTCGTAGTTGATAATTCATAAATCGTACCATATTTTCACGAGTACAGCTTAGAAAATAGGTTTATGCATATTACTATTAAATTATTTTATTCGTTAATTATTATAAAGAATGCTGGTCCATGGTATTTCGTATTTTCGCGAAATTTAAATTTCTCACAAATACATAAATACTCTACAGTCTATGATATTTCAATCCCAAGGGACGTAGATTTCTATGAGCATAAATTTGTATAATCTTTTCAATATTGAAGCACTAACCTGTCACGGCCATTATCAAAAATAACCATCAGATTTACTGCATAATATTCAGCACCATCTCTTCAATTAAATTACGAGAATGAAATATCATTGATCATGTTAAATGATGCAGCGAAAGATAATAGATAGTGGATCTATCCAAATGGTTTATGCATATTACAATAGTTATAAATTGCAAGTTTCATCCCATGTATGGATCCAAGAATCATAAATACTAATCTATAATACACATATTTATAACACAGCCATTCTCTCCTTGATATATAACCACAGACGAGAAAAAGTTCAAGAGATAAATGATAAGAAAAACATGACGAATACATATAAAATATACTCCGAAACAATAATATACTCTCGTTAATATGAGAAAAAATTTAATATTTAATAAATCGATAAATTATTCACACGCTCCCTTCTTCACAAATCGTCATATTAAACCGTCATATTTTATTCCTTCTAAAAAAAAAAAAACAATCTAAATTCCTCGAAAATTAAAAGTTATTAAAAATTAAGCAAAATTTATTTCCGTTCATTTTGTTCGTTATCAATGTCGTTATCGTCTTTGAAGGCAAACAATAGCAAGACTATCTCGAAGAGAAAACACGAAAAACTCCCTTTATCATTTCCGCTGTTCTTGAAGAAACGTATTATTCTTATTGAAATTGCTGTTGTTGCATCGAAATAACAAGGTTTAAAAGTGTTTTTTTTTTTTTGCGACGAATAGATCCATTTATGTGTTTAAACCACGTGTAATGAAGGGGTTAAGGAATTTATTGTTGCAAATTAAATGCAAGGGAACGATGTTTGATAAGAATAAAGCAACAGTAATTATCTCTACTCCCTCGCTACACGAGATTCGTTTAGGTACGATATTTTTCATCCTGAATTTATCGAAGGAGACACAAAATCACGTCTCGAGACGATTCTTATCACACGAGCAACACTACGAGATACAAGTATAGGATACTAATTGATAAAAGAATTTAGCAACCATAAAAGACACACACGTTGGCCCAAAAACATTTCTACGATATTTCGTCAAACGATACGATAGAATTCTTTAGAATTTCGAATTTTTGGAATTAGAATTTCTAGAATTTAGAATTTTGAGAAACGGGATTTTCAGGACTAGAACATTTTTAAATTTAGAATTTTTAGAATCAGAAGTGTTGGAATTTCAAACTTTTAGAATTTCAGGATCGCAGTTTAAGAAATTAATTTAAGATTTCCGGAGTTAAAATTTCTGGAATTTAGAATTTTCAAAGTTTTTGACACGGACGTTAATTTTCAGGATTGAAAGTATTGGAATTTGAAGCCGTCAAAATTTTAGTCGTTTAAAAAATTACGGATTCTCAGAGTTAAAATTTCTGGAATTCAGAATTCCCGACATCCCGATTTGATCGGTTCTCCAAGAAGAAAAAATTATTCCTTCTATTCTACCATGACGTAATTAAAGTGAACAAAAAACAAAATTGGTTTGTAGCTTCTGTTGATTAATTTTTATTTTAGCGTAAAAAATTTTGTATAATTGAAAAAGCGATTGTACTCCTCTAACTAAAATGTTCTACTTCGCTGTTATATTTCGTTTTACTAAAAAATATAAATACGATCAAGTATATTCGATTTTTGTATAATTGTCCAATTTAATTTAGACCGCGTCTGTTACAGTTAGTGTAACTTTGCTGTAGCGTGAAGATTAATTAATATGATTGATTTAACATAATTCTTGCTGCGAAATATATCACGAAACGTGGACAGATTAACGTGAAAAAACAAAAAAGAAAATATGGATTCGAAAAACGATCGCCGTGAAAACCACCACTTTGGACGAATTATCATTGCCACAACACAATTTTTATCAACATCACGTTATTATATTATATTAATTCTACCTATTAATTGTTTCTAAGGAAGAAACAGTTTTGTTCACTTTAAAAAAATTAGACGCCACTTGAACCAGTACCTACTTGAAAAAACTGTACAGTTATTTGAAATAGTCATTTTTTTACTTCAATTTTTAGAAAAGACCCTCTTTCTCTCTCTCTCTCTCTCTCTCTCTCTCTCTCTCTCTGTGTGAACACAGTCACTTCTTTTCTTTGTTCAAAGAACGAATCTTCTGATTTTCACAAAAATACACTTTTTAATATACGAAAATAACACGAGAAATATATATTATTAAAAATTACTTTTTTGTGCTTTTCAAAGCGGGGATAGAAATTTCTAATAAAAGCAGAAACTGTAGAAAGTCTCGTCGAAGCTCGTAGAAAAAAGAATTAAGCAATTATTTTCCCGAACGGGAGGGAGGCGACAAAATTACAAACCGTGATGGAATAATCCCAAAAATAGATTACTTTTTATCCAGTGTTTGCCAGTATCTAATGTTTTCGCACGATAACCTACTGCAAAAAGAGAGGAGAAAAAAAGAGAGAAAACTCTCGTTATCCGACTTGGTCTGGTTTCCAACAAAGGGCAAATTTCGAGCACGGAAGCTCGATGTTCTATCGATGTTGCAGACGATCACAATGAACCATACGGTTCAATTAAACACGTCGCAGTTCTAATCAACTTCTTCCCCTCTCTCTCTCTTTCTCTCTCTCTCTCTCCCTTCTCTCGAATCGTTGACGTCTTAATCTTCCCGAAATAGAAAAGCCTGACCGAGGCTCGAGAAGCAACAAAAGACGGCGATATCGACGCCTCGTAAACGTACCGGCGGTAAAATTAAATTGCCTTCGATCAAACAGCTCTCGCGTAAACCGCACGGGAAGGAATTTTTACAAAGCAATTCGCATCTCTTTCCCTCCCCTTCCTTCCTCTTGCTCACCCCCATCTTTATTATCTTTCGTAAATAGCGAACTTTCCAATCTCGCGTCGTGATATTCTTCAAGTGTTAATTCAAACGTTGCTGCCGGGCTCGAACGGAACGCTTCCAAGGGGAACGCGGAAACTTTTTAAAAACGTTTTTAAACCCCATCTTTCATGGGCTAGTGTCGTGGGCTGAAATTGCCCGTTGAATGTGCCACCACGTTGTGCTTTCGCGCACCGGCGTGCTTGTGTTTCTCTCCTTTCTCCGCGGTTTCCTCCGACGTAAGTAACGACGTGATATGTTAAAAGTTTTTATGAAAGTGGAGAGAAAGAGAGAGAGAGAGAGAGAGAGGCTGGCTGGTAATTGTTGGGGAAGAAAGGTAACGCTCCGTTTCACTCGCAGGCACACCGTAATTTCGTTACTTGTATTTAGATAATCTGGATAGACCGCGCGATGAATTTTCCAATGCGCGCGTGTGTTTTAAAGTGTGTTTGCTTTTCACCGAGCGATCGTTGGACAATTTGAGAACAGAATGTACAAGTGTACGTACTTTTTTTTGATAAAAGAACAAAAACATTGAAATAATAGATAACAGAGTAAAAATAATTTTCTTTGATGTATTTTTACTGGCTGAATTATACAACTTGAACGATTAATTGCAGAAAATGTAAATCGTCTGTCTGAAAGATAAAAACCACCATGTTATTCCTAATATGTATTATGTTATATTATGACCTATATGCTATATTATATAATATATAACTTATATATATATATATATATATATAACCTATAGGTATTAAATTATAATATAATTTAATACAATATATTATATTAAACAATTGTAATTATATTACAATACAATAACTATATATATAGGTATGACAAAAGTAAAAAGTATTCTGTCTATAACTGCGAATTTTCAACGCATTTATATAACGAAAAGTTTAAAATAAAAATAAAGATAGATAAACGCATAAAGATAGAAAAACGCATGCTAAACGCACACATCGTAAAATATCGAGAACAAGAATACTTGTTAGAATAATTGACGCGTGAAACAAACTTCCGTATATCCTTTAAATTATCTTCATAAAAAATGCGAATTTGCTGGTTGTATCGATGTATTCAGCGAAACGTCGTCGCGAAATCGGCCGAAACGCGCTGCGATTAATCACACGACGAAGCAAACGTGCAAGTTGGCACGTCTCGTCGGGGATGAGAAAATCCAAGCGTTTCTCATCCTCGCGTCGCGGGGCTCGCTTGCGAAAGCTTGGAAGCGCAACAAATACGGGCGCAGGTTTCCGTGCAATTCGGAGGATATACAAGTGTGACCATTCGTCGCTGACAGAACACGGTCAATCGTTAAACGTTAGGCGTTTCTCGAGCGCCCAAGCGGGTGCTGCTTGCTCGCACAATAGCGAAAAAAAAACACACACATTCGGATAAAAACACACACAGAGAACGAGGAAGAACAGACATTGAGAAAGGCGGGAACAAGAAGTAGAAAAGAGAAGCGATAAACAACAACGAGACAAGGAAAGCTAAAATAGAGATATAGATAGACGGAGGAACATCGATGATACATGGTATATTCAAGTATTCGGAACAAGAGACTCGTTCCATTCACCAGACGTACCCACCCTCTTGGAGGTCGAGCCTCGGTGCCAGGCAGCAGAGCGGTGTACCTCGTCTGCGCCTCGGTAGGCAGAACGATATCGACGCTCTTCGACCGTATGTTCTGCTGAGGCACGGCCAGCGTATCGGCGTCCTCGCCGTGTCCATTCTTGTTATTGAAGCAAGAGTCCACGGACGCGGCGCGATCCCTTTTCAACTCCGGCACCGTCAGGAATATATCTCTCACGACGAACTTGCACTTGCTCGAGCCGACCTCGTGGCTCGCTTCCTCCTCGTCGTCCTCCTCGTCTTCCGGTTTCTCCTCGTCCTCCGTCGAGCTGACCAGCGTCGGCAGCTCGGCCGGATACGAGGTCAGAGCTTCCTGTCGAGCGAGTTTCGGCGAAGCGATCGACCGTCTGCGTTCCCTCCCGGGGAACAGACCGCCCCTCGCCTGGCTGATGTCGGACATATCGTCCTGCACCATCTCGGCGCTGACCGTCTCAGGCACAGATGTTGTTGCCGCCTCGGCGACAACATCTGGCTCTTTCTCGGTGAAGGTCGTTAACGTGACTCTGATCTCCGGGCTACCCTCGCTTCTGTCCAACAGCTCGAAGTCCTCGTCCTCCGAGGTGTCGTCCGCGTCGTCCGCCTCGTCGTCGAGCTCTTCCCTCGACGAAGGGTCATCCTCGTCTCTGCTGAGATAAAGACTCTTGTACTCTTCCACGCAGGCACAGTGGTAACAGCCCGAGACCTGAATCGTCGGCGTCTCGGGGCGTCGAATGCTGCCGAGAGACTGCTGACTGGAGGAGGACCCTCCTCCGTAGCTTCGTTCAGCCACGTCGAAACTCTTGGATCTCTGGCCGCTTTGCAGCTGCGGCACGCGGAGCGTCGCCGATCGCCTACCGCGCGACGAATCCTGCGACCTCGCCGGCGAGCACGAGGACGACGAGGAGGACGTGGTCCTGGTCGATCTCGCGTCCCTCACGTCGTCCTGTCGCTTAGCCTCCAACTGGATCTCGTCGAACGAGGCCGACCTCACTTGCTTCGGTACCTCGAGGCTCGACTGCGACTTCATCTCCGCTCCCGTCGGCGTGCGCGACCTCTTGAACGTTGAGCGGAGCCTCTGCATCCTCACTTGGCAGCTATCTGGTGAAACGCGACTCGTTCACTCGTTCGGGGAACGACAGCTCGTACAACTTCCGCGTGGTCCAACGGGACGAACTTCCTCTCCCTTTGGCCAGTTCCTCCTCCTCCTCTTCGTCGTCCGTGGCAGCGGCGCCGCTCGAACCGCGGTCAACCCGCTTCTGAACGATCGTCGTCTCGCTGGGAAGCTCGGTGATGATCACGTCGTTGTATCTCGGCGACGAGGAAGCCGCCTCGAGCTGCCCGCGACCGCACCCTTCCACCACCTTCGACTTTGCTGCCTTCGGTCTGCAGCCCATCATAAGTCACCTCGACGTGGATTCGTCGTGTTCGGCCCCTACGCCTCTCTCACGATTCTATTGTCCCGTGTAGCTTTGCTAATTTCTCTGTATTTCTCTTGCATCGACCTGGGGGGGGGGGCTCAACTCTCTTGGCTCGTTCAATGTGGTCCGACGACACGTGGTTGTTCAAACGCGAAGATACAGATAGAACGTAGAATGTCACTTCATCCACAATCTATTCCAGGGGACTGGGTGAGTTTTTCAACTTTAGTTTTCAACTAAAGTCAGTTGAAAGCGAGTTTCAAAGTTACTTTACTTCGTCCATGATGGAATGATGATACAAGATGAACATGGTTGATTGCCTTCTGTTTACAAGAGATACCACGAATATCCCGATCACCACCGTGGTACGCACGATTGTCTGAAGAGAAACGATTACCCTGTTTTCGATTATCGTTACTCACGCACTGTTTAAGTAGAAACTCGACTCTTCGAGTTCAGTTCGTTGGCGAATTAATTTTCACTATATCGTCCAGATATCTTCGACAGAAATGGGAGAAGGTGAACGATCGTGTACGATTTGTCAATTCGAACGTCGTTAATGTTTCTTCGACGTTGTTGAAAAGTCACTGCAGCCTTGCTCATTCGATGAAAGAATGCTCGATTAATTAATTATTCGTCCACGGTCTCGAAGAGCTGGACGCGAGTCGCAAGGTCTTTCGTACGACCCACCACCGTTCGACGCTGGATCTATTTGCTAAAATTACATTCCGATCCGGGACACACACACCCGACGCCACGTGGACACGGCGTCCTCGATCCGGCGCAGCATTTGCAATTTAAAATCCTTTCCTTGGCCGACGGCATTTCTTCATCACCGCTGACGATCGTACTATCTCGATCATACTATCTCGAATTAAACGCACCACCTCCGACAGGATCAACTTAATATAATTCAAGGTTGTTCCAACTTCGAACACACGCGAACAGCGACGTCCTCTTACTTCTTCAACGATAATTAACCAACGTTTGAACTTAGTGGGACTCGACAATTTCCAAATTTCAGCTCAGCTCCCTTCGAAAAAATGTTTCTAATATTCTTCAAACGCTAGACTGTGTGTCTAAAAATACTTCCAATCTGTAGGATGACGTGATCCAGTTGTGTCATCCTGGCCTGGATGTTTCGCTACGTCACGTAACTAATAAGAGTTCGGAACTAACAACAAGTTCGTTGTCGACGCTGCAACGGTCGTTATCCTCTTCTTGTAAATCTTTCACTGGCGAACAATCAGGCCATTCATTCTCCCGAAGTCCAACGCGTCGTTCTTCGTGTCTTCGTTTTATCTCCTCTCTTCTATGTATCTTTCCTCTCGAAGCTTTCGTCAAACGTCGCTAATCGTTCGTTGAATCGTTTGTGATCGATCCCTTCAATGAATATTAAACGTCTAGTTACCATCGATCATTCAACGGCTGCGTTTACCGAAACCTCGACCTCGCGAATTCGTTCGAATCGAAAGCACGACGCTTGCGTCCGATTAAACGTCCGCGCTGCGGTTAATCTTGAATTATTCCAGCGATACCGAGAGATTTCGATCCATCCCCGTCTGTCTGTCTGGCTTTATCCTCGATTATCGAGCCGAAAGTCGAGTCGCCGGTGCTTCACTGGCGGCTTGGTAGCGCAAAGCGGCGGACGTTCTCGAGTTGACAGACCGGCAACGAGCAGCGACAGCAGCATATTGGTCGTCGGCGCGTGAACCACAGTCGAAGGTCACGCGTCACCGTCCGCCAGGAACCGTCGACGACCTCGGCCGAACCCGAACGCAGCCAGCACGTGAGGTCGTCAAACGTGAGGGCAGAAACGTGAGCTCTCGCCTCGCTTTAACACCGGTCCGCTGTCTCTCACGCTCGTTGAAACCCTCTCCTCTCGAATGACTAGCAGCATCGATCCGGGGGTAGGCTGGCTTTCGCAGCTCCCCGTCACTTAAATTATCAGCGACGTTCCAGCTGACGATCTGGACACGGGGGTTCAAGTCCAGTTCCAGGTGAGGAAGAACACAACGACGAGCCGGATGCACGCCTGGTACTCCAAAATAGGGCTAAGTTAGCTCCATTTCACCTCGACTCGATCCACTCGAACAGCGTGCTGTCGAATGCCAAACGAGCATCGAGAAACAACTTGTTCCTTCTAATATACTTCTTGATCCTGTGTATTTCGACACAAAACTGGCTGAAAACAAGTCTGAACGACCAGAGAGAGAGAGAGAGAGAGAGAGAGAGGCGAAACTCTGTCGATCCAACGATCGTTAGGATCACCCTCCTGTTGCCACTTGTCACACGACGGACCTCATGGTCCGCGCGGTTCGCGGTTACAAATACTGTAAAAAATACTGTAAAAGAAAAAAAGAAAGAAGAAAAGACGCTCGCTGCGTATCAATTGAAATCTCTCGATCTTTCAAAATCTCGAACACACACACACACGCACGCATACACGCACCGATCCGCCGACGAGTGCCAACCTCCTCGAATCTGACGCGTGCACGCGGTCACGCTACGTCAGTCAGTCTGGCAACGTGCGACCACTCTGGAAAAAAGAATGATCTAAAAATCGGTTCGCGTTCGATCTGGCGAGTTCGTTCGTTCGTTCGTTCGTTCGTTCGGGTGACGCGTCGATCCTGACTCCGTTGTTCTCGGCGAAGGCGCGAGAACGGCAACGAGGAGGGGAACGACAGGAGGGGGGAGGGGTAGCGCGAGAGGGGGAGGAAAATGCGTGTTCCGCGGTGAGAAAAAGGAACGGAACGAACGAGTTACGCGGCGTAACGTGCCGTGAGACAGGGGAGACTGGTCGGACTAGTGACCAGGGCTCGGCGGATGCCACGAGAGGCAAAGTGGGGGTTAACACCGGGCCCTCGTCTTCGTCTAACCCTCGGTGTTACCCTCTTGCTCGCGTCCTCTCGCCGCCGCCGTCGGTCGGACATGCGCCCTCCGACCGGATTCCGTCTGTGTGCCCGTGATACACACGGACACGCGGAACGAGGAACAACCGATGGCACGAGGAGAACGACGAATTGGAGATTGCGCTACGTGGCTGGCTATCGGGGAAATATGTGACGCAGAGGAAGGGCAAACACGTGTGAAGCCGCCCCTCTTCCTCTCTCTCTCTCTCTCTCTCTCACTCTCTCTCTTTTCTTCTCTTCTTCGCCGCTCCTCCGGATATTTCGACCGTACGCGATCGTGCCCGGTTTTCGGCTTTTTCTCTCCCTCCCCCACACGATGGATTCTCGAGCTTCCGGAATCGGGGACGAACAGGCTTCCTAATCGTCTCTCGTGGAGCTTCCTTGGTAATCCAGTGGAATTGGTATGTACCGGTGGACAGTTTGAATAATTTCAACGATCCTTTGGAGGTTTTCGTTCGCCCTCGTTTGAATTTTTCTTCTTTTTTTTTTTTTTTTTTTTTTCTTGAAGAGGACGAGGGAGATCCGAAGATTTTTCGATGAACAAGATGTTGGGTAATAAAACACGTGCTCGTAATTTGAAAAAATATCGCTTGTTGAACAATAGTAATGTTGCTTCTCGTAAGTTCTACTTTGATTCTTCTTTCCCCCCCCCCCTCTTTTCTCTCGAGTTTCGTGAACCTACTGCCTAACGTTATCCTGGCTGAAAAAAATTGTCTCCGTTTCCAAGTATCAAAATACTTCAAAATAGGTAGATACGCGACGTGGAAAATTACAATCTTGTCAATTCCCCAAAGAGAAATGGTAG
Source organism: Tetragonula carbonaria (assembly GCA_032399595.1). Taxonomy (NCBI): domain Eukaryota; kingdom Metazoa; phylum Arthropoda; class Insecta; order Hymenoptera; family Apidae; genus Tetragonula; species Tetragonula carbonaria. The sequence goes on from JAUCRC010000002.1 coordinate 12,186,458, forward strand.
TTGCTTTCGTACAAGTAATCTCGGATGCTCTCTTTATAACAAATTCCAGTCGTTCGTATTAATATATTTCCGCCAGACATCCTGTTTGTCATGCGAATCGACAGCCCAGCGTCTATAAATCATATTCTTCTTCTTCTTCTTCTTCTTCTTCCTCTTCTTCAAACTCCGACTATAATAAATATATTGGGCAAGTTTCTTCGATTTCTTGTAGAACATGTAGAACATCATCATCTCGCGAATGCAAAATCTCTTAATTCCTTCGATCTTCTATCGAAACTTTTTCGGCTCTTCGAGACAACTTCTTCCTGAAGGATGTCTCTTCGCGTTATGGCTCGTCGATCAAAATCTCTCCGATATCTCGAACGTGCATACAACTCCTCGATCACACGCAGGATTACGGCGTCATTTGCAGGGAACGATTGGCAGAAAAGGGCAACCGGATATAGGTGGGATAACTCTTCCACGATACAAGGAGATTCATCCACCGCGTAAACTTTTCAAACGTGGAATCTTCCGTGGTTGGTTTATCGACTGTAACCTTTCGTCACGGAGAACTTAGCCTTAGTCGTGGGAAACGTGTTACCCACGTATCGCCAACTAACGCTATTCGATTCACAATAAGGCTTTGCATATATATATATATATTTTTTTTTTAATGCGAGTCGCAAAAAAAAAAAGAAAAAAAGAAAACGCTGCTCGATTCGTGGATGGAATTTAGTGAACAAAATTTCTAAATTTACGAAGCGAAAGGAAAGTGTAAAAATTTTTTACGAAACTTGTGGAAGTCGTTGAAGATGGATGAATAATACATTTGAACAACGTAAGATTTAATGCAATAATAACGTAATTAATCAAGCACAGTTCTCCTCCGATGTAATTATAAATACACCTGCAGCGATCGTGTAATACAGGGAACATTTCGTCGAGAAGATTGATATTGAACGAAAATTAACGATTCTGAATTATTGCCGGAATTATTTATACCATCCTCTCCATTAATTTACGAAATTTCGCGAGTGCAGAATTTAATACGTGATTAAAATACATGATTAATTTAATACACGGCGGCACAACATTGTCCTTTTATCCATTTTATCTGCTTCAAGAAACACACCGATTGCATATACACATTTGCAAAAGTCACGTTGCTAGAACTATACATAAACGGATGAAATATTGCTGGTGTGTTCTTTCGCACTGTCAGAGAAAAACACGAGCATCGAGTAAAGAAATCTCGTTACACAGTCCATCCATCATAAATTAAATATTGTTTCTTACCGATACGAGAACAAAACCACCAGGACACAAAAACAATAATCAGACGGATTATTCCGTGTCGATAAACAAGTTGAACGTGGTAACACTGAGTTGACTGAAACGGTGGAAAATTTGAACGATTTCGTTTCCTTCAATCTTCGTTCCCTTTCTTCTCTTTTTTTTTTTTTTCACGAAACGAACGAACAACTGTTTACACTATTACGATGTTAAAATACTCGCCGTTGTTGCACAATAATTTCACGTTTGATCGTAATTGAGTGCCCCCTCGATCGAAAAGCATTTTCCATTCATCGTTTCAGCAATGAGGAAAATCACACATCAGATCGAGTGGAAATATTCATTTTCGTCGGGCTGCACATTCACTGTCCTGCACATCGTCTGGATTAGGAGACATCGATGCGAACGAAAGATACGGAATACATATTTTCTTTTTTTTTTCTTTTTTTTTTTTATCGAAGCGAAGCGCCGTCAAACATCAAAATCAACGACGATTAGCTTCGCTGTAGCATTTTGTGCGAGATTAGTCTCGCGTGTTTCTTCTTTCTTTTTTTTTTTTTTCGCTTGCATTATTCAAAGCGAAACGCTGTAGCCTCATTTCTATGCGGAATAATCGATATGACCGATTATCGTCGGGCAAGAATTTTCAGCTGACGCGGAAAGACCAGCGCTCCCTTCGAAATAGAGAGCACGCATTTTCTTCTTGAAAAAGAAAAAAAAAGAAATTCGAACGTGGGTGAAAAAGAATTGCATTTCGCGATACTATCGTCCAGAATTGGCACTGTCCGGGTGCAAGAAGAACTACTTCGAGGAAAACGCGTGTTAGTGTTCTGTGCTAAAATGTAAATACAGTTACTCGCAATAATGTTCCAACTTTTGTTGAGACAAAATTTTCGTAAAACGAAATTACACAACAATAGAGCTTGGAGTTTCTACTTTTGAAGTTTGCAGTTTACGTTTCATTTTATTTTAAATAAATGTTTTTATATATCGTGCAAACCCGGTGAAAAAGTCGAGACACCTTTCTTCTTGAAAATGTTATAAATTGTCGTTTCAATTGTCAATTCGAAAATGTCGAAAACATTTCGTAATTGAACCTAGATATAATAGACTTGAAGATCGAAGCTTCCCCGAAGATGACGATCCTCTAAAACTTGACGCGCGATTTTTTTCCCGCTTGAATATTAAATTCAGACGAAAATTCGAGAAATCGCAACACCTTCATCGTTACGTTCGAAATTCAGTAAAATATTTTCGCGAAAAGAAATATCGTACATCAAATCTTCAAATCCATTGAGAGAGTCAATCGTGAAAAGAACTTTTCAATGTTTATACAATGTGATTTCAATGTGACAATATACAGTGATTCACGTAACTCGCATAACTCAAATAACTTTTTAAATCATGCGTCTAATGAAAAATTTATATAAAAAGTTGTATAGTTTTAAGAGAGGCAAAATATATCAATTTTTTGTGAGTTTCGAAATTTCCAGGGTCATCTTTAGTTTTTTTACTCGGACCAATGTTTTGTTTTTTTTTTCGTACAAATTCAAAGAATATTAAATTAATCAAAGTAAAAGTAAAAAAGTATTAAGTCACATTGGTCCCAAACTTAATGAGGAGATATTTTACGATAATTTATCCTCGTTTATAATGAAAAAAAATATATGGTCCAATTAAGAAAAATAAATTTGGAAATTTTGAAACCAGTCAATACGCACAAAAAATTAGATAGGGCACATTTTAGCTCTCTTAAAACCATACAACTATTGTATTAAACAATTTTTTCATTAGACGTACAATTTAAAAGTTATTTCAGGTGTGCAAATTACTGTGAATCAGCCTGTACAGCATTTTCGAGAAGAAAAGTGTCGTCACTTCCGCAGAAAAGAATAAAATGAATGACATGTTTTGGAATGAATGTTCAAGCTTTAAAACGAAATGTTTGAAACGAACGTTGCTGCACGAAATTGTACACAAAAGTTTAAACAATTCAGCGTCCGAATGTTTATGTACCTGAATATTGCAGTTCAGATTGTGTTAGATTGTTGCAGATGAAATGGTTCGTGAAATGTCCAAATCACGATACATTCGGTACGTTTTCGATTCGTCCATTCCGTTCGTTTAATTCGTCACTTTCACCGCTGTAAAATTATTACCGATGTTAGAATTATTAACAATATTAAAATTTTTAATCAATCATCGTTGTCAGTTTTTTCCTTTTTTCTTTTTTTTTTTTTTGATCCGTTTCTCGCGCTTTCTCCTTTAAATTTTTCGCACAAACGACAGGTTGTCTGCTCTCTCGACGTGTACACACACACACACACACACACACACACACACACACACACACACACACGCGCGCGCGCGCGTCGAGATATATATACACGTTTACTTCGCTAGATGGAAGTTTCCAATTTTGTAAGAAACGCGCTCCAATATTTGATGATCATAAATAGATGCGAAATTATTTAATAATGGAACAATGGACAAAACACCGTTCAGTCTTGAATTTGACAGAGCTTTTAGTTGTAAATTATTTTTTACTCTCGTGAAATCAGCCGCGACATATCTAATATTAAGAAGAAACATGAGATTCTTTTAACGTTACAAACAATCTTGCAACAACGCAATCTTCACTGCAATATAAATATTTTATTTCACTGAAGTTCTTCTTACATCCGACACTATGTACAATTTTTCTCACTGGACTTGTTATTTATGAACAATCCATTTATGTTTGTTCGACGATTGAAAATTTGAAAATTTGTCGATTGATTTTCGTAAAAAAAAAAGAAAAAAGAAACGCGAAGAAACTTTACGAATCGATCTTGTACGACACGAAATCTTCCGATTCTAAATACATCTACTCGGTCGATTCGAATTAAAAATTAATCTCTTTCTCTCTCTCTCTCTCTCTCTCTCTCTCCCCTTACATTTTACGTAATCGTGCACGATTATGAAAATCTATAAAGTGAATATCGTGTATCCATCTATTAACGTTTCATTATCTACACGGTGTTACGATTGCTCAGATATCGAAATGCTTACAACTATTAATATCTGCACTTTCAATGCCAGAGAGGGTTGTTTCTTTGAATCGTGTTCACGACGATCTCTGATGACTTTTTGTCACTCTTTAATCATCAAGTTAAAAATTCAGTTTATTTATTTGATAATATTTCTCACGTTTCAGTCCTGTAATTATCACGGTGTTAAATACTCGAGAACAGTCGAATTCGTATATAAATTTTTACAAAAGAAACGAACATACAAAGCAGCCAATAAATTTGGAAAACGAAACCGTACCACCTTCGATCTGACGATTTTCCACGAGCTGTAAAAAACTTTACGAATCGATCTTGTACGACACGAAATCTCCCGATTCTAAATCTACTCGGTCGACTTAAATTAAAAATTAATCTCTCTCTCTCTCCTTACATTTTACCTGATGAAAATCTATAAAGTGAATATCGTGTATCCATCTATTAACGTTTCATTATCTACACGGTGTTACGATTGCTCAGATATCGAAATGCTTACAACTATTAATATCTGCACTTTCAATGCCAGAGAGGGTTGTTTCTTTGAATCGTGTTCACGACGATCTCTGATGACTTTTTGTCACTCTTTAATCATCAAGTTAAAAATTCAGTTTATTTATTTGATAATATTTCTCACGTTTCAGTCCTGTAATTATCACGGTGTTAAATACTCGAGAACAGTCGAATTCGTATATAAATTTTTACAAAAGAAACGAACATACAAAGCAGCCAATAAATTTGGAAAACGAAACCGTACCACCTTCGATCTGACGATTTTCCACGAGCTGTAAAAGAAAAAAAAGGAACCGTCGATGCATTAATATTCCGAGTTTTCAATGTTTCGAATGTTTGATCGGTCACTCGTAAAAGCATCGGTGCAATCCACGATGTTAATTGACGAAGTTATAAAACCGAGTACAGAGAAAGATCTCTCGTTTGAGAATTTCCCTTCTTTCTCTCGAATATCCTTTGGAATTCCAACGGAAAGATGTACGTTACGTTGTAAATATTTTACTACAACTCTCAACTTCGTTGAAAAATTATTTCCCGTTGTATATATTTCGCCGGCCGAAGGCTGATTTAATACGTATTCAACGTATTGATTTCTCTCTTCAAAAAGTATCGCCGTTATCAAAAAAAAAAAAAAAAAAAAAAAAAAAAAAAAAAAAAAAAAAAAAAAAGAAAACCGCAAATTCAGCTTCGACACAAATCTGTTTTAATCCAAGCTTCATCACTATCGTTTTTTTTTTTTTTTTTCTGTACGTGTCGCGCAATACAAAGACAACGCAGGAGGATACATGCGTCCAACGTGTTACAGGAGACATCGTGTTGGAGACACTTTACACGATGAAAACCGGGAAGGGGAGAGGGGGGGGATTGTTCCCTTCAGTTCCCTTCGTGGAAAACGATTCTGAACGTTGTTGTTCAAAAAACCAACGTCAAAATCGAGCGAAAAAAAAATCAATGTTGCGTAAGTTCCCTTTCGAGCTGCCTTTTGAACGATATACAATTGCAAAACCATAAATAATATTAGATTCATCTGCGTGATCATTGGGAAGTTACCAAAAACCAGCAAAAGTTATTATTTATTTTCTGCGTGACATTTGTGAATAGTTTCCCGGTTATTTCGTACAAATACGAAATTCTAATCGGTCTAACCTCTGCAATGATTGAAGTTAATCGAAGAATTCACTCATTCGAAGAAATTTCGAATGATTTTCGTGTTCGAAAATTTCGCCCTCGTGGACGTGTATTGACATAATAGTCAATTTGCTATCAAGTTCACGGCGGAACTGATGTTCGTGATTTGGAATAAAAAAAAAAAATTTTCATTAACGCGGGGGAAAGGATTAACCTAAATCAAAAAACAGAAATTAATCGATCATGATTACGCGAGAATCTTCGTCATAAAATGAATATCCACAAAATCAGACATCTAGACATTATCATATTCTAGATCTCATACAATTTACTCGAAAATATGTTCACTTCAAATTAAACAAAAATTCAACGTATTATATAATTGTTTCCTGTTTCACTTCGCTTTTTCTCTCTTTTCCTCTCTCTTTTTTTTTTTTTTTTGACCTTTTGTCTCGTTCGTTTGAATCTTTTAATTGACGTGTCACCGTACGAACTCGTTAGGTATCTCAATATTAACGAACGAGTGTGTCACTGTCTGTACAGTGAGTGCGCGGATTGTGAGCGCACGAGCTGAAACTGCACACCCCCGACTGTCGCGCGTAATATACGAGGAGTGCGTGAGGATTGGTGGCATGCAAAACAGGTGAAACAGCGGCCGTAGTCGCCGTAGCGGCCAAAGAATCGTGTAGATATAACGTTCGATGTATTACGTATGCGCATAACTTATCGTCCGCCGAGCCTCGACATTTTTGCAAATATAAATCCCTGCGGAACTTCTCGGCGAAAGCTCGCGTGCCACGTGATTTGTCGATTGCTCGGACTACGACGCGCGGCCATTGTCGACTCGTTTCTGTCGAGGATATTAAAAACGTACGAGAAGAAAGAGAAACGAAATAAAGGATGTTTCGCGTAAACGACTGGAGGGGGAGGAGGGGAGATTTTTACATGCAAATTGCACTGAATCGGAAAGTGAGAAATAAAAAATTTTCCAACCCGAAAAGCTTCGTTTTCGAGAAAGTCGAGTTTGACCAATTTATCTTGGCTATCTTCAAGACTGAAAAAGGCGAAAAAAAAATAACGAACAGGGAGTTGTTCCGTCTGTGAAAATAAAAAAAAATAAGTGAAAACGAAGCGTAGACGAGGGCGCTTTTCTTCGCTTCGAGGAAATTAATTTCGAATCAACGTGATGTTAAATTAGTGAAATTTAATGTGGAATTTAGAATTAAACGTAGAAATTAATTAATGTGTAAAATAAAGTGCGGAGGTGCGCATTTTCTCGCAAGGTGCTCCCACACTTCGTGAGAGTTAATTCAAAATTAATGTAAAAGTGCCGAGAACAATTTTTTTCATTAAAAAAAAGCTTCCTCTCTTCGTGGAAATTAATTTAGAAGTTCGACGTGAAACTAAAAGTCTTCGGGACAATTTTTTCATAAGATGCTTCTCCTGTTCAAGAGAATTAATTTAGAATCAATGTAGAAATTTATCGAGCACACGTTTGCTAAGACAATTCTCAACTAAACACGTCAATTCAAATTCATTTTTTTTTTCTTCCGAGGATAAGATCTGAAACGGGAAAATATTATTCTACAATTTCTTAGAAATTCTTTCAGATTCGATCGCGACTAGGTGGCGTGCATTCTTTCGTTTATTTCTGGAAATTTTCGATTGCAGGTAACATCAGAGAGGAAATAACACGTATTATCCTAGGTTATGCGCAAATGTTTGGAGCGGTGAAATTTCACGAAAAATTTCACGGAAAGCGAGAGCAAGATGAAACGGTATAACGATAACCGTGTTCCAACCGTGGAGAATGTTTATCGAAATTAGCCTTGCTGTGCAACAGCTTTGAAGAAACTCTGCACAATAGTTTTGAAAAGACAGCCCTGATTAAATCTATGCCCGTTGTATACAAGTTGTGCTTGGTCTTTTTTTCCAAACGTTTTCGAACGTTTCGATCATTATCACTTATTATAGCACAGATTATTACGCAGCGATGCCGAGCATTCAAAAATAAAACGATTTTTCGCATTATAATAAAGATCAGTAGTTCATTAGTAGAGATTTTTCTACACATCGAAATACGAAACACAGTGGATCAATTTTCAAATATTCAGGACAGACAGATATAGAGATATCAATTCCAGCTCCAGAGATAACAATCCGATATTTCAAACAAATAAAAAATACGAATGATACACTCCGTGCGATTCAGCACCGACGAGATTCTAAAATTTCATTCTGAAATGTCTCAGAACAGGTAATGCAGCATCGAAATAAAAAAAAAATTATTGAAAATTAAAATAAAAATAAAGATACAAACGAACTCGAAAATACTTCTCGAGGGGGAGATAAAAAAAAAACTGTAATGAATATTGTGCGTGTGACATTCGCAAACGCGGCGAATGCGCATAAAATCGGCAAACCGCAAGGATAATTCGATTTTCGTGAATGCGCAACGGCATATACGTAAACTCATATTTACAATGCGATTCCGCGAGCTTTCCGCAACCGTTTAAATCGCGAAATTTCATTGCTGCACACTTCATTATCGCGAAACGCAAACAGTAAAATCTCGCTTATTTCGGAAATATGAATCGTGTTCGCGCCATTACGATCGCTTGGCAATCGAAGGGGAATTTTTATTCGAATTATATCATTCGTTCGACTAAATTTTTATTTAATTAAATCGTCGTTCGTACTTGGGGCCAAGTTTCTGAGAATTCTTATTCAAATTATTATTAGGGAACAGGGTTCTTAGTATTTAAATCGTTTATTCATCTGTAAATTGATTGAATTAATTCTTATTTGAATTGTTATTTCAATTATTGTTCGTGTTTGTTAGAGAACGTTGAACTAAACTCCGTTTAGATTGATTTCAGAGAACATTGAAATGACACTGATCTCGCAAGGAAGTTACAGCGACCACGGTTGTAAATAACATCAATTGTCTAATGAAGCTTCACGCTTAATCTTGAAAGATCATTTAAATCGTTGTGATTGTACAAAAGTGCTAATTAACGATACGAAACTTAATATTTACAGCCACTGTACATAATTACACGAGATTCTAACTCGTTCAAATTCTAGTTCCAGCTCGTTGCAAAAATTTGAATGTTCTATCAAACTTGCGCTATCGCCAAAGCAGATTTATTTAAAGAGTCCAAAAGAAGATTTAGTATTACAGATGCAAAAAAATAATTTCTCAGACTCGAAGAAAACATGGGCTCGAGTCGGTCACTTATTCCAGCCTTCACATTTTCCATCGTCGTTAGATCACGAATTCAAATTTTCGAAACAGCGAATGCCTTAGTTAACATCAGTTTCGTGAAAACACGCGCGAACTTTTCGCGACGTGAGAATCCAATTTCTCGAATTCCAGTGACAACAGACAGCGGACGCGGATACGGCTAAACATAGATAAAGAACGCAGTGCAATTATGATAATTGCGCTTCATTGCGATGAGAACATTTACGAGATAGCGTGTCCTCATAACTCGGCGAGTTCGGCTATTCGAACGTGACGACCTGTATTATACCTATCCTATTAGTTAATCGCGGCGCAGGCTATTGTACTCGAAACCCACAACAGTGCATGAAAAGCAAGCACAATCGAAATTTCAAATTTCAGGTCGAGCGTGCCCAAGCCTATTTCCAAATGGCAAATCTCTCGGTATAATTTAACGAGAAACTGACAGCCTAATATATCTATCGCAGTATATCTGGCCAGTTGGAATAATTATTGGAGTCACATTACCTATTCTTCACTATACGTTCTCCCCGATCGTTCTCATCGCTGCGATCGAAGTTCCACAAATGAATGCTAACCAATCGCGAGAAATATTCCTCGGTTGCATATTTAGAGAATATTTCTCTCAGTGACAAAGAAAGAAGATGCTTGGTTGCAAAGATCCGTGATCTTGTACATTAGTGTATTTCGATCGTTCTCATTGCTGCGATCGAAGTTCCATAAACGAATGCTAACCAATCGCGAGAAATATTCCTCGGTTGCATATTATAGAGAATATTTCTCTCAGTGACAAAGAAAGAAGATGCTTGGTTGCAAAGATCCGTGATCTTGTACATTAGTGTATTTCGATCGTTCTCATTGCTGCGATCGAAGTTCCACAAACGAATGCTAACCAATCGCGAGAAATATTCCTCGGTTGCATATTTAGAGAATATTTCTCTCAGTGATAAAGAAAGAAGATGCTTGGTTGCAAAGATCCGTGATCTTGTACATTAGTGTATTTCGATCGTTCTCATTGCTGCGATCGAAGTTCCACAAACGAATGCTAACCAATGGCGAGAAATATTCCTCGGTTGCATATTTAGAGAATATTTCTCTCAGTGACGAAGAAAAAAGATGCTTGATTGCAAAGATCCACGACATTGTACGTTAGTGTATTTCGATCGTTCTCGATTCGTTATAATAAAAGCTCGACATGAATAAATTTTCAATTCCAGACGTCCTTTAACCAATTCGTTGAACTCCGGCCCGATAAAAATAGAAATTCCATAAATTGAATTTCGCTTTCTGAGCGCGTTCGAGTGACATCAGAAATTGATTTCTAATTAGCGGTCAATCAAGATTTAAAAAAAAAAAAAGAAGAAGAATTCAATTCCAAGTATTTGAAATTGCTAAAATTGCTAGTACGACGGGTATAAGGTATAATTACTGTATACGACGTGATCGAAATCAAGTTTAACACACACACACACACACACATGCGTGTCGTCCACATTTGCCGAGGCGACGAGCCTCGTAATTTCTACTCAAACGGAATCGAATCAACGATAAATCAAATCGTTACGGCTCGATTGAAAACAGTTCGGCGGCCGTCGCGTCGAGATTACATTAAACACATCGATCGCCGGGATTTTACGATCATTTTCGCCTCTTTGCCGGAACGTTTGACCGGATCGTGCCAATCCCAGCCAGACCGGTGGATCCTCCTCTCTCTTTCCATTCAAATCTCTCTTTACGCGTAAATCCAGACCAGCGCGCATTGAAGAGCGCAATTCTGATCTTCCGTTCTCTGGGAACGTTCAACAACAGGGCGGAAAAAACAAAAAAAAAGAGAGAGAGAGAGAGAAGAACCGTAAATCGAATATAGTTTTCAATCATTCTCAACAGTTTGGCAAACAGAACGATTCGAACTCGAACGATCGCTAACTATGTTTGTTTAATCTCGGGGAGGGGGGAGAGGAGAACTCAAATGAAAAAAAAAATACGAAACGCCAGCGAAACGAAAAAAAATACGAAATGATCTTGAAACTGACGATCGACTGGTCGTGCTTCGAGCTTGCAACACACTTTCCTGCTTGGATATATGAAATGACAATCGCATGTAGGAAATATCACTTTCATGTTACAAACAAATACTGTACAATTTTTGTTATTGCATCGTGTCAATTTAACTAGTTTTAGTTTTATTAAATGTGCTGCAATCGAACATCTGTTTTGTCAAGAATTCGACTAACACTTTCCCGGCGAGATATTTGAAGTGACAGTCGCGTGTAAGAAATATTTACTTTTACGCATGTTTTGTAAATAACTGTACAATTTTTGTTATCATACCATTATTAATTCAACTATTGCAATTTTATTAATGTACAATTTTATTAATGTAACAATCGAACCGTGATCGTTCGAGTTACTTAAAAGATACGACTGTTCTCGGTCAAAGTTAATATTAATTTCTGTTTGGACAGAAACACGAGTGTATAAATCTGCTTATTTTAATCGTTTAAATCATAGTGATTCGCACGTCGAATATTTTTACACGATTGTTCTAGCATTAAAAAGTGTTTTCATTTATTTATTTATATTAATATTATTGGCCCGTGTTAACACTAGAAGTGGTCAAAATGGTCAAAATGATTTATATAATTTTTGTTACACCAATTTAGATAATTTTTGTTGGACATTTTATATAGACGTGAAACGGCGTATTTTTCGAGATTTCAATAACCTCTCGTAAAAATATACGAATAAAGGCTTGTATCACGAAGTTCCTCTATTCTTTTTTGTTCGTCTTCTTCAATGTCTCTGATGGAAATTTTGTGCTTCGATCGTCGGTAGTTCCAGCGGAGAATTCGCGTTACACGGGAGTGAGAAAAAAAAAAAAAGAATTGTTTCAAAGTTACTTCAAGGTTGATGTAACGTTTTATAAATATTTCCAGTTACAGCGTTTCTCCGCGAAACGAGTATCGAAGATTCTCACCGACGAGATATTTTCACGTTGGGTTGGGTTAGAATCGGTAGAATCTTCGGCATTTTCACGACGAAAATTGAAGATTTACGAGGTACGCTGGCGCTGACAGATCGTGGGAAAATCATTTTCATTCGATTTTAAAGTTATTTCCAACGTTCTCGATGGATCCTGGCGATATGCAGCATCCACAGCATTGAAATGCTGAACCGTATCGTGCTTTTATCTTTAGCTACTCTCGTTCACGCAAGTGCCCACTAGAGCGGGTTTCATACAAAATTAATAATAATTGACCCAGATTAACGAGAAACCGGTTGATAGATCAAAATTCGAAACGCACGTTCAAATTAACGGCCAATAATGAATTAATAATTACATATTGACTCTCGCGTTCCCACGATTTCACGTTTAATTCAACAAAAATTTACCACGAAATTTCATCGAAATTTTCAATTGCGAAAATATTACGAAATTCAATGGTACGAATTATTATAATTATACGAAACGTCAATTGAAACAATGATTGAAAGGTGTGATGAAAGGTTAATTAAAGAAAAAAAAAAAATTTTAACTTTTTGTTACATCCATTCCTAATGACGATTCCTTAAAGCTCTAAACGATTCTTGATTTTTGAAAGGTTTCAAGAATTTCCCTGATCATTTTCATTCCTTCTTCGTAAGTGCTCCACTATTCTCACGTATGCGCAAGACTGTACACACGTGGAAAAATACAGATTCTTTGAAGAAAAAGCATTGTGTAATATGTCGCGAGCACGCGTTCATTGTTTTTTTTTTTTTTTGTTTAACACAGTTTTAAAAGCTACAGCAGATAAAAAAAATAATAGGAGGTTAAGCTCGTCGTGGAAACGTCGTGGAAACGTCGCCAACGTTCAAGAACCGTCCACGCATTCGTCGTATTTAGAAAAATAGAAAAAGGTGGATTGTGGAAACTTCACTTTAAATAATAGCTTCTGTTATCTCCGTCGGCATCACCTAGCTATTATTAGACCCGTTGCATTGGAAATTGTTTCGACATTGAATCGTTATGTTCGCTCGACCACTCATCCACCGTAAAAGTCTGTAATAAATATATTTTTACTGAACGTCCGAGACACCAAGAAATTTATACCAAGGAGATGAAAATGCGTAGATACGTGTCATAAAATGTAAGAGAAATTGAAATTTTCAATCATTTATTGGCCAAAAATCTATTCAAAACGTCAAATGATCGCATCGCAAACAGATCTGTGAAATTCCTATGAAAAGTTATGAATTAGCCATTTTCATTACTCTGATGACAAATTATCATACACTCGAAAAACAAAGTATAAAATATTTTTAATACTCTGAGTGTTTAATTCGTACAGATGATCTTATGATCAATGACAAAATAATTGTAATGTAATAATTTGCTTATTAAACGTTCAGAAATGATAACACATAGTATATTGAATAAATATATCAAAAGAACGAATGGATTTTTAATTTGTTCACACGATCCTAATTTGGTATCAAACTTTCAGAGATCGAACGCAGCCATCTATGTGAAAGCACATCACGTTTCATTATAAAATAGCTTATCTCGACACTTTGCAATTTCAACGCAGTAATAACCATTAACGTATTATTGGATCTTTCCAAGGTTGGAATTACCTTACAAGATTATTTTCGGTTTACTTTCGTTTCCGAGGGAGGAAAAATATCGTTCATTTGCTTCAGAATGACAGAACGCTCGATATTTGAAACTGAGATCCTAAAATGCTTGTTCTTGTCTTAATCGCGATACTTGATTGTGATTTTAAAATTTTACTAAAATTACCAAACATGAATATATTCATATTTTGTCAAAATGTATTAGCATTGTTAAAGTTAATCAGCCCATCCTGACGGTTATTAAAATCCATCCTGACGGTTATTAGACAGTTAATCGAACGGTAATTTCACACCGGTAATTATGTTATTTTGCCGCGTGCAAAGAACATAAAATAACGAAAGACAGTAAAAACTTGTTAATAATTTAAACCGATCTACTTGGTCTCATTTTAGAAGCGTGAAACTTCTATCTTCGATAGTTTTGAAATTTCTCTTTTTTCTCGTAAGTAGATCCACCATCATTTTTTAAGACTCAGGTTTACAACAATCCCCTAGTTAAAGCTTGTCGATTGTGCGATTTTTTTATTTCACTCTTTTACAGAGTTGAGTGATAAAAATTCGAAAAATTCAACATTTTGTCATCTAACTCTGTTCTGGTGTTCCAAGTTCGATAAAATAGTGGAAAAACTAAAATTCGCAAAGCGAGTTTTAACGGATCGTCGTAAAGAGGAAATTTCAATCTTCAAAACCATGGTGGATTCAAAGTCGTGGAAAAATGTTTTTAATATTTTTATATATACGAATTGTGTTTATTTTGTATTATTTTGAATTTTATTTACATACGTACTTGACAATTTTCTAGAAAGAAGTATCCTCACTTGATGTAAAATCGTCTAAAAGAAAAGGAATCTCTAAAACAGAACTGGCTAACTGGCGACCCGTAGTGGAGGGGATAACGACGCAGTGGAAGGGGTAGCACCAGCGATCAGGAAAGGGCTCGTAGGCCGCCAATTAGCTGGCTCTGCTCCAAAAATAAGACCAAGTGGCTCGTTATATGATCTTCTTTTGCGAAGTTGTATCAGTTGAAATTATCGACAATCATTGTCATTATGCTCTTCACTGGATAACAGATAACGAGGTCGACATCCTTGACTCTCTCTTAATGACTCTCAAAGGTATTAGCCATTTAGCCATGTTTTCCTTCAGCGACACGCACTGTTACTACGTACTCGTCGATTTGACGACACACTCTTGCCCTAGTGGTTCACAGTATTAACCAAACATTGGTTGGTGCACGACATCATCGGTAGTTCTCGACATCAGCTATACATTCGACCATGAAAGCTTGCCTGTAGCAAGCCTCGAGATTAACTCCAGAGAACAGAGTTCACGTATAAACACCTATGTGTGTATCTTCTGCTAATGGTAATCATTCATCGATTCGTTCCATTCTACATGAAAATCTCGCTTATCCGCGTACGTATATAAATTTGTATGACCATACTGATCCACGCCTTGACCCATTCGTAGTATACTATTCATAGATGAATCAAACAATTCGTTCTGTATAAATATTGAGCTTTAAGCTGGCCAAAAAATAATTTTTTTCTAATAAACGGACGTACGAAGTGAAATCAACTTGGAATCTAATTTTCCATTTATTCCAAATAACGATATTTACCTAAAGGATTTTGATGTTTTCAAACACTCTCGAACACTTTCGTTTGATCGACAACTTTTTTCCAGGATTAGTAACATACTGTCAGAATAAAATGTTTGTTAGTAACTGGAAGCTCATTCGTTAATAGCAGACATTTTATTCTGCCAATATAACATTTGAATATTAAGGTATTCGGAAAAATAGTGATTCAAATAAGGAAGACTGTATAAAATATTGTACTGTATAAAATTATTAGTGGTGCCCATAAGTGATATCATTTTTTTTTTTTCAAATTTAACATCACCCTCTAGTGACAATAATTTATTGTAACACATATTCAACTTATATTCTTATATTTAGTGCGCTTATTGTTAAATTATATTATAGATTAAAACTATATTAACTTTCGAATAAAATACATTTCTGTACATTATCGAAAAACAACATTACATATGGATATCTCCAATATTACAAAATTTCTATCCCTCTTCCCTACGTTTACAATACGTCAACAATAATCCAACGACACTGAAACTCAATGAAAATATCACGGGAAATTTAATGCCGAGCATAAATAAAAATTTAAAAAAATAGACCTGCAACCAAATTGACATGTACATCGAACACGCTTTAATCCCCTCCCCGCCCCCCCCCAAAAAAAAAGAAATTCAAAAATTTTTTTTGCCCTGCTTGCCAGAACAACGAGAACTAAAAAAAGAACTGTACTAAAAATAACACACACAGCCGATTCTATACTCTGTATACCTAATCAGTCCGGAACGCTTTTACCTCTATTACACTTTCATTAGCCCTTAGCAATTACCCTGCACTCGCTTAGCCTCGCCGTATCGCGATCGAAAATCTTTCGACGGCGCGACGAACACGGCGATCAATAATATTTCCACTCCCTGTTTGCCAATGCGATTTTTCATTTCCCCTCGTTAATAAAACAACCGCCGCGCCGTTCGTCCGAACGTCTGAACGCACACGCACACACGCACACACGCACACACGTGTGTGGGGAACACCGAAAACGTTTCTCGCGGCGAGAGCAAGCACAAATCGATTCCCCTCGTGTCCTCCTTCGCAATTGCGTCTAATCGAATATCTACGCGACTCTGACCGCCATTTGCGGCCACCGTGACGAAATAAAATTGTCGACGGCCTGGGTGGAGGCGTGTGGCGGCGGGTGGTCGCGCGCGTACAGGGTGTCGAGAAAGGAAAGATTTGAAATTCGTTGACGTCGTCGCGCGCGGGTGAACTTTCGCGCTCGCATCTTCGGTTGAAACCATCGCGATTGGTTTTAAATTGGCACAGATTGCTCGTCGATAAAAAAAAAAAAAAAAAAAAGAAAAAGAAAGAAGAGAAAAAGAGAAAAAATTCCAACGTTTTACAGCTATTTACTGGATACGCGATATGTTTGTGTTTCAAGCGTTCATTGTGGAAAATATTAAAGAAAAAAAAATTCGGGTTGCCGAAATCCAGAAGCGTATGCTCTTTTATTTATTAAAATTTGTTTAGAAAATTAAAATTTAGACGAATTATCGGTCATCTTGGACTTGATCTTTCGGAGAATTCGAATTTCACGTTCATTTTCTGCGAGAGGTTAATTCAAAAGTCTCGATTCTAAGATGTTGTAATTTTCCTGACAAGCGGTATATTCGTAATGATTAATCAGCTTTTATTAAAGATATGTACGATTGTCGTGGAAATTAAAAAACTATGCTGAAGAAGAACGTCTAAATAATTAGAAAAATACAACGTAGTAGCGTATGAATAATTAACCGGATAAATGAAACAGAAATTTTAATTAACCCGAGCCTAAAAATTAGTAGCCACTGTTTTACGTTAAATCGTTTATTGCATTAGTTATTGTTTTATGCTAAATTATATATTTGTAAAAAATGCTTGATAGTCTGTATGTTTTTTCAGAAATGTCGTACTGTTTTTAAAACAATTAATCGGTTTAAACTACGTTTGCATGAGGTACAGTTTAATCCACCGTTTGTAATCTAGTTGGATTTAACCAATCGATATATATAATGTTGAACTAAATACGATGCACAAATACCATAAACTTTCAAATATATATCGAACTCTATAATTTGTGGTTCTGTCCTTCAGATCATATAAATAATCACGATTCCAAATTGTTCTTCAACCGCTTTCTATACAATTTCAACGAGACTGTTGTATGTAAAAATTGTTTAAAATATTATTATTTCTATTACTTAGATTACTCTGTATTGGCACATTCTCCTACTACCCTTTAATGTCGTACAATTGTAAAAATATATTTTTATAGTTGTTTCAAAGATTTCCCTTTTTTATCGAACAAACTGTAAAAATTCACACTAGAGTTTCACCTTTCTTCTAAAAATTTTATAAAACTACATGTAACTGTTTTATACAATTGCGAGAACTTTTATTTTCACCATATGGAAATTTGTGCAATTCTGAATGTCCTATAATATGTGAAAGTTTCGAACAATCACAATTCCACAAATACAGAAATTTTAAATAATTTAATAAATAAAACTTGCCAGAAACTCTCTTTTGAATTTCCTACACGTAGACATCTCGCATAATTAAAAAACAATTCTCCAATTTTCTAAAATTTCTATAAATTCCAAGACGTCTCGCTAAAACTTCGCGCTCTTATTTCCACCATTTTCCAAACACACTATAATGTGAACGTTTTGAAATAATCAATTCCACAAGTACAGAAAACAATTCAAGCAATTTAACAAATGAAAATTCGCACTGAAGTTTGAACTCCAGCGTCTCCACGTACAAACATCTATCTTCGCGGAATTTTAAACATTTCGTCCTTTTCTTCGAAACACCCTATATACACAACATACATACACGTAGCCCTCCCGTAGCCGTTGAAATCAGTTTCAATTTCAAAAATCCCCGCCCAAAGTTTCATCCTTCTTCCAAGGACCCTGCGAAGTGAGATCCACCCAGTAGATAGGTAGCTATTTCGCTCCCCGTTCAACGTTTCACCACTCACGTTTCCCCATTCACACCCCCCGCCCTTCCCCATTCACGCTTCCAGTGTCGTCAGAGCATATCGTCAGAGGAGAAAATATCGTCGCGACAGAATCCGCCGGTTCTCCCTGGTTCTTTTATTTCTTTCCTTTTCATCCTTTTTTTTTCTTTTTTTTTTTTTTGCTTTTTCCAACCTTTCCTCCGAATCATCATCGTCGGTCGGCGATTTCTTATCTTCGCGGCACCGTAAGTTCGTGCCCTCGGCGAAATGCACCCGTTGTCCCAGTTCCGGCGAGAATCCGAGCAACCTACAATGCACACGAGAAACACACACGAGATGCTGTGATGTACGATCACTACAGTGAAAGCACTGGGCGGCAACCTCGAGGCACACACGGTAGGAGCACACACGTCTTTTCTCCGATTACCATGCGAATATCCGACGATCTCATTATCTAAACTGTCGTCGTATCGACGGCCGCGTGATTTATCCGCATCCTCCGCATCCGCATCGACGAACGTTCGACGACAAAGCGGGATGATTAAGGACGCCCGAAGAGGGGCGGGAGGGGGAGGGGGTTAAAATGCCGCGCGTTGGAGGCAACTGCGAAATTCTGCTGCTGAGAACTAATGACGTAAGGATAATACGAGAATGGGTGATGGAGTGCGAATTCAAGCTGAGAGAATGGCGTCGTTAAGGAGAGATATTGAACGTGTCGATATTGATAAAAAAAAAAAAAAGAAAGTCGAGTGAAATTCATGGGTGAAATTGTGAGGCGAGGTGAGCTTTATGCTTTTGTACATGTGACAACATCAATCGTTCACACACGCGATGGTCCGAGAATCACTTTCCCACTAAAATTGATCTGTAATTTTTCTACTATACTGCTCTTTCTAATTTTTGAGAGAGATAATTTTTAAAGCATAACTGAAAGAATCATGTTCGAACTTAAACTTAATTTGAAATCAAGGTTTTTCCTTGTCGATCCTGATGTTTCGTTGAAAAAAATATAGACGGGAAGAAACTTTTGGCCCACCCTATGAAGAAACCAGAATAGCGATCGAAACGATAATGGGTTGTTGAGTGATTAAGCGACAAACGTGCTTGTTTTCGATAAAATAAGTCTCGAACTCTGTGTATCTTCTGTGAAACTATTCCATCGTTAATAATTTCTAAAAAAAGAAAAAGAAACAAACTAGGAGAGGAATTTTATCCCGAAAAGGGAATCTTCGAAAATTATTTACAAGACGAAATCTTCAATAATATCGACAAACGTAATAAAATGTTTAGTAAAATTGTAAAAATTTATTTTAAAAAAAAAGATTTAAAAAAAAAGAAAATCGTACGTCAAGCTTTCGAGAATCATTGCAAAGGAGAGACTTCAAAAGACTGTTCTTCTAGATTCAATGACGAAGAAAAATCTCTCGATGTTTTTGCACATGTTTGCGACATTGTTATAGCATTTCTGAGAAGAGGAATATTTTTACTTACCAACCGGCTTTGCAACGTGAATGTAAAAATATTTTGGAATCAAATGAACGATAGAACGCGAAGTTTATTACTGTATTCTTTCTTATTTAACTACGAAATTACATTTAACTAGTCTAAATATTAAACCGGAGTAAAACAATCGATATGTAGAATTTACGATATCATGTATGAAACTTGAGTTCACTGTTAACGTCTATGACTACCAATTCTCGTTCCCAAATCCCAGAATTTTGACTTTCGAAATACCGAACTCTCATACACGATGATTTTCGTTGAATATTATCAACAAAAAAAAAAAAAAAAAGAAAAGAAAAACAGCTACGAATTTCTGTGAAGAAAGACAAAAACTACTCCCCTCGAAAAGACACTCGTTCCAGACCACGGTGTATTCCTCAAATAGAACGAACGATTTCGTTCCTCGCGTTACGAAGGAGAACACGATACGAGGGAAAATAGTAGAAGAAGCTTGCGACGCGTCTCGCTGATTAGTCCATCCTCGAATTAACGTCCAACTCGCTTCGTTCCGTGGATAATCGATCTGGCAGCGTAACGACCCACCTCCTCGACTTCGTTGCTTCTCGAGAATAAAATGAAGACAAAGTGAAGAGGGCAAGGGAAACGAGATATTCGCGCAGAGGCGAAACGAGAAAAGAAAGAAAGAAAAAAAGCGAGCAACAAAACTGGCAATCTATCGCGAATATGCATATGGACTCGAGCCACGCAGATCAAAACGTGGAGAAGCAATGGAGAAGGTGTACGATGAAAATTTCATCGAGAACAGAGGGGAGAGTAACGATAGATATCGATGGGAAAAGCACGCGTAACGAGGCCTCCGTGGAAAATCCGATCCGATTATAACGGCGAAGGTGTCCGCGTATTGTCGGCTCGGTTGGTTCGTTATTTCAACAGCCGAGCTGTTTTTTTGTTTTTCCCCGTTCCCCAAATCCTCCTCTCTCGCCGGCTCGAAGGATTGCCAAACGATTCGATTGAATTCGCTCGGCGAACTGATCGATATGCAAATGCGCCATCGATCTCGCGTGACGACATTATGCAAACTATCGAGAAGAATACACAGAGAGAGAGAGAGAGAGAGAGGGGCAGGGATAATGAGAAATTATAATAGAAAATGAACCGGCTTTTCGGGACGGCTTTCGAATAAAGTGACGAATTCATGGTTTAACCGTGAACGACGGATAACGTTATAAACTGTCTCTGTGTAATCGTGCGATGATAAATTCGTTTCTACGCGGCAAACTGGATTGTTGACGATCGGATCGAAATTTCAATATTGAATTTAGAGTTGTTTTATTCTTTTGTTTTTTGTTTTTTTGAAGAGGATTTCAGATATTTTAGTAGTGGACCTTTTCAAACTTGTTTGTTTTCAAACTACGTTCGCAAAAAACAAAATCGCACGACAACGGAACGCCTCGTTTCAAAGCCTGGAAAACCTTTACTTCAGCAACCTTGAGTTCTTTTTTTCCAAAGATGCTTTCACATTGCGGAGCATTTTACATTATATTTCTGCTGTCAAAAACTTGTCAAAATTCAAGCACCTTTGAAATGGCGGGAAAATTCTTTTCATGATTAGATCCACCATAAATTTACAAGAAGTCTACCGTTTAGAAGTTGAACTCCTTGAAATTGTTTTCTTTTTTTCTTCTTGCGTCGTTTTATTAAACCTCGAACATCAGAGTTAAACGAGAAAAGATTCTAGAAATCGTAACACTTTGTCACTTAACCCTAACGCTCAAAGTTTAATAAAATGGCGTGAAAAAAATCGTAGAAGTTTCAAAAGGTCCGTTACCAAGGAGGAAACTTCAATCTTCAAGACCATGGTGGATTCAGTCGTGAAAAAAATTTTTTAACGTTTCCAAAGGAGTTTGAATATTTTTTTAATTTTTCGAGAGCGAAAATTATTCTTGCGTTTTCGCTTTGTTACGCGACGTAAAGACGTCGTTGAAAAAAAAGCAAAGGTAAGGGCTGTCAAACTCTAAAATGCGAGCAACCGGTTTGTTATGAAGTTGTAACAGTGTTTAAAATATAAACAATTTTTCATCAAGTGTGCGAATACTTTCGTCCACCTCTGGGAGAAGTTTTCACAATTTTTCTAGAAATTCTAGATAGAATTTTTCTAGATATTCTGGAATATGAACAGAATAAGAAAGAAAGTAGCGCTGTGCTGTGTTACAAAAATGAAGTGTTTGAAATGAATCAATTGTACTACTCGACGATTTGATGAACTCAACAATTCACCATTTGATGGGATGAGAATCACAATGATCCGAGCCGAAACTTTTTATAATTCGAGTTGATAATATTTGTCTCTCATATTTCCAGTTCCATGGCCTGTGTGTTACACTATAGTCGTAATAATAATTTTCGTATAATAATTTCGTTTATTACTGAGAAATGACAGTGTCTTCGTTTCTTCAGCTAAGAAAGCAATAATAATAAATGCAATACACGATCTCACGAGATTTTCAATCGTTCGCGTTTGATCTAAAAAGTAGACAGTGACGAATAACCAGGTTCACTTGCCTTTCTCAGTTAACATTTCAGGTTAATATCTGACATGGAAATGATAAGTTGACAGCCAGGTTGAATGATAACGGGGTTAATTTACAATGTGATCTGCACGCTACTTTAACTAGCGAGAAAAAAGTAGCGAACAAAAAGTAGCGAGTGATTGCGAGATTATTACAAACTACTTCGTTATATCGTAGGATGGGGGGGGGGTAGTTAAGTTTCTCTCTGAAATTTAACTTAACTCGATGAACATATTTTGATGAGAAACTTGCATAGAAACACACGCATGACGCAGACAGTATTCAATAAATACTGGAATTTCATTGCAATTAATATTACAAAGGATGGATGATTATGCTAGAGAAGAAAGGAAAATAGCGAATATTACGTTCTTCTGGCAGGCAGAAATTGTGAAAAACACGAGTAACGCGTAACGCGTAACGCGTAATCCGTGTAAATAGAAATAAAGTGGAAAAACAGAGAGTATTCGCGGAAATTGAATGGACATTTTACGCTCGTAGATTCAAGCAAAAAAAAAAAAAAGAAAAAAGAAAAAAAGGAAAAGAGCAAAGAGACATGTAAATGAGACTCGTTTTCGCGCAGTTTTATCGTACAATTTACGATAAAACCCTGTGACTGTGTGCCCCGTTCCTCGAAGTTCCATCCAAGCAAAGAAAGGCAAAAAATATCGATGGAAAAAATATTTCCTGTACGTATTCTCCGCAGGGAATATACGAGAGCAAAGGACAAACGCGAAATATTGCGTAACGTGTGTGTTGCGTTATTTCACAAAGGAAACGCGTACAAAAGTACAAAATTCTACTTGAATGCCAGCCAAAGGGAGAAGAAAAAAAAAGAAAGAAAAAAAACATGACAGAACGTTCCCCTCGTTTCTGATCCGATCAGGAAAACATGTCGCAGAAGTGCAATTTGTTGCGTGCTCGTTAAAACGCTCGTTTATCGTTCGAAACACCTAAAAGAGAGAAATCCAAAATGAATCCAAAATCCAAAATGAATTAAAAAATTCATAACAGAAGCTGCGAAATAATAAAGGAATAATCGCGAAAAGAAATAAACGTGTGATTTCGAACGGATTTTGCAAGCATTACCGACGTTCGAGGTGAAATTTGAAAAGAGAGAGAAAAATAAAAATAAAAAAAAAAGAAAATATGGAAGAGAAGTCTTTTTACGACGTAGAACTTCTTCCTTTGGTCTCAGCCAAGGTTCAGAAACGAAGGGTCAGTAGTTTAAACGACATCGTTGAGTGAAAAAAAAAAAGAAAAACGTTGGCTCGTGGCCATGGATCAAACGCTATGAAACGACGCAAAAATCAAAAAATGACGCCGTTTGAAGATGACGTTGTTCCAGGCTTCACCGTGAATTTCAACGATAAAGGGGAGAAAAATAAGGGAGAAGTAAAGAAGAAAAAAAAAAGGAAAAAGAAAAACGATGAAAGCAACGACACAAAAATACTCGCGAAGGTGTTGCTCGTGCAAATTGTAGATATATGTTAACGAAAAGGCAATTGTTTCAACGATCTCGAATTGTGTGTGAATCACGTATCTTACTTGCTCAAGTTCGACTAATTTCGTTTGAACGAATTACAAGCGAAACTAAATTAATTCAAACGAAACTACGTCGAATTAGATTCAATTGGATTCTTTTTTATTTTTTTTTTTTTTGAATTAGGTTAGAGTTAATTTAAATTTGATTGTGAAATTAACTTAAATTGGTTTTAGATACTAAATAAAAAATATCGATGCAATCATTTCAATGATAACAACAAATTATGAACATTCGAAAATTACCATTAGAGTCACTGAAATTGATAAAGTAGATTTTTTCGAATTTATTTCGAATAATCACCTATCGTCATTCGTTCAGATACCTTTGCAATTGAACACTCGCGTTTCTCGCGCATCGTTCCATTCCGGAAACTGATCTGAATCCATACGTGCGCGGTAAAATCCGTTGGCAATCTCCATGTCGAAAAAAAAAAAAAAAAAAATACCGGAAAAGAAGTTTCATTAACCGATAACGGTTGACATGGGGGATTCGAACGATCCCAGAATACCTCGACTTCCCTCCTCTCGCATTGATTTTCACCTCGTGAATATTCATTCGAATTAACGTTCACACCGCCGGCAACTATTCTCCTTTGTTATTCAATAAACGTCGAAAAAAAAAAGAAGAAAAAAGAAAAAGCGAAACGTCGCCATCGGGACAAAGGCATTTCGAGTTCGAGCGCTTTATTCGATAAAATGATCTTCACCGCAAAATGGTGGAACGAAGATTCTCACGAGGAATTAAACGATTTCGAGATACAGTACGAGCTCGAACGAATTCAATACACGCTTGAACGAATGGTATAAAAGTTAATACAAACGATCACAGGATCTCTAATCATGTCATGAGAATTTAAAGATCTTTCTTCGTGCTCTTATATTATTAATGAAGTATCGTAACCTCTAAACTATATATTATTAGCTACAGTATTAAGGAATTCTGGTTAAGTCAAGTCTGGTGAATTATAAGTTCGTTCAATGTAAAATTAAACAAAAGTTTTGAAAGAAGAATTCATAATTACTCGTGGACCTGTCAAACAAATATCTTCCATCAGATAATCAAATCTTTTAATTAAACCAGAGCTGGCTAACTGGCGACCCGCGAGCTCTTGCCCCTACTTTCCTGAGCGCTACCCCCTCCACTCTCTCAATCTGTTGATTTTTCTACCAAGCAAGTGGAGGGGATAGCGCTAGCGAATAGGAAAGTAGGAGCAAGAGCTCGCGGGCCGCCAATTAGCCCGCTCTGAATTAAACAATAAGAAATCATACAGCAAGTGATATATTTAACCAAATGTGAAATCTATTTTATCTATTTTATCTATTTATCTATTTGAATCGTAAAAGTATGAATTTCCTTCAACAAATCAATGTATATACTGCAACATATACACACACACACACACACACAATGATCGATTGCTCTTGAAAAACGTATTGCATCCTTAACAGCTATGAAAGAAGTAATACGAAGCGTTTTATACGATGCAACTTGTACAGAGAATGAGCACCCTCGTACATACGAGACGGCGAAACGAGTTCATGCATGTAACTCGTACACGCAGTACCGCGACCACGGCTCGAATAAAATAAAAACTCGGCAACAAAATGTTCGGCAAAACAAAATTCGCTCTGACAAATGGAATTCCGCTGTACTTTTAATGAAAAATACTCGTTATTAATTCGCCCGTACCGCGTGCATTAAAAAGTTATTTATTAAATAAGTAACTGCGAAACGAGCCACGAAACTGGTCGAAACGCTACAGCTGAAACAGAGTGAATTTCGTTCATAACGGCGAAAAGCTAGGGCTAATTTACACGCCGTGATGAAAATAATCGGAATATTACCTGCTCGAGGGACAATTGCGACTTTAATATCTTTATTGACTCTATATCTTCGCCGCCACCCTGTCACGTGAGAACTCAGCCTGCCGTAAGAATATTACGATATTAAAAGCGTCTGGTGTTTGTTTCGTTCTCCAAATTCCTTTTCGCCACGTTTGATAATGTTTCCACTAATGGAAATGTTTAATAAAAGAAGCACCGCCAAGGTGAAACCGTTTTGAATGTCCATTAAAATTTCCATTATGAATCCCCGTCGACAAAAAGAAAAAAAAAGAAACAGAGTTCAACCATTGTGTCCATCCCTCGTGCCAGTTTCGCAACGTTGAAACGAATGTTTCGCGCTCCATTTGCATTAAAATATCGGGCAACGCGCGAAAGAAGTACATAGACATGCTTCCATGAACATGATTCGTAAAATTCTACGATTATTCTTATTGAAATCAGTATCCGTTGGAATTGTTCGCGTTCGTCGAATCCGAGGGATTCGTGCGTGCCAGAAAGTCTCCAAAGTCTCGATTTAAAAAATCATTGCTGCACTCCGGTTCAATTACCTACCCCCCTCCCCAATTAATTCTCAATTAAGAGTGGCTGATATCATAACGCGAACGTTATATGTCGATATTCCGACCCTTGACCTTTCGGCCGCGAAGCGTGTGAAATCCGCGGCGAAATGTAGTCGCGTTAATCTCGTTACAGATGGAGGTCAAAGAAGACTCGTTTCGACACTGGTCGAATAAAAACGAAAGAGAAAAAGTAGAAAACCGAAGAAGAAACGGCGAGACAAGGCGGTCTCCTCGTAGAGGGGAGGGAGGGGGGACCTCGTGGCGATTCAGCAAGTTACAGCGAAATTTAATCCCGCGAAAAAGTTAAACGAGAGGAGACCGGAAGAAAGACAAACACGAAGACAGACGTGTCCGGAACGAAGAGCAGCTTTTCGTCCTTTCCTTTCTTCTCTTTTTTCTTCTTTTTTCTTTTTTTTTCTTTTTTCTTTTTCGGCCGCTTCGAACTCGAGATTTCCAATTCGAGAGGGGAAAGAAATCTCTTGATAATATGAGCGTTCACCACGAATCATCCGATCTTCCTGGCTTTCACTGAAATTAATCTAGCCGCCAGCGAGCGCTGTGCACGCTTCGTTGACATTTTTAAATCTTAATGTCGCGTGCTATAGTCCGCGATAGCCGGGAAACATCTTTTTCCATGCTCGTATTGACGTCTATCGATCGCCGCGATGCAAACTAGCGTTCGTTCGCTCGCAGATTCGTTCGATTCCAAAAAGGTCACGACGATAGGTACGTATTTGTTTTTTATTGCCGTTTAATTAACTGATCGCTTTGCATTCATTAATTAATTACGATTAATTAATCGACGTTATGAACGATGTTTCAATTGAAAAATTCATTTAAACCTGTGTAATTAAATCTGCATACAAGTAACCTTCGTTTGTTAGATTGAAGGTAAAATTAAGAGATGATTAAAAGGATAACATATTGCGCGAATATATCAATAATATAAGATATTGTGCTATTTTATTAGCCAAACGAATAGACTTGACGTATAAATATCAGTGACATGGAAGACAATCCATCACTGTACAGTTATATAATTGTAATACAATTATAACATAATAATACAAATTAATATAATTATAATATAACAATACAAATAATATAAATTATATATTATGACATATATTGTATTACAATTAAATATCTTATTTTTATTTAATTAAATACAATTATATCGTTATGTAATATTAGATAATATTACTGTATATAGCAATTATTATGCCTATACTAATATAATTGTTCTTATTTGCACAGAATCCAATTATCAATTGGTAAATAGCTCGGTATAGTATTATTTCCGATCAAAAAAGAAATGGGAATATCCTCCTCTCTGCGTACATCGTCTGCGAAAAGGGGAAAGACATAAACCATCAGAGAGAAAGGTTAAATCGAGTCAGCCGGAATCAGAGCTTCATCCACGAACGGTTTACCCGGTTCGAGTAATAGCAACTCGGATAGACAGGAATGAAAGAGACAAGAAGCCTTCCTTTTCGGCTGGCATTGTAAAGCTACCGGCTGGAGGAATCATTTTCACTCGAAGGGATCACAATGAAGAAACGTGAAAGAAGGTATGAAAGGTGAGCAAACCTGAGTATACCGGCCCGTTGAAGGGCTGAGAGCTCAATCAAAAAGCTGCGACCCATTTAGAGAATCCCAACCAGCGCCTTTGTGCCTGGCACGTCATCATTCCTCTGTATCTGCCGGACTTCAACTAACGCTTCCCTCCTTTCGTCGGACAAAGTGAAACTCTCTTCGAAGCGCGAAATCATCACCGAGAAATGTTTTCTTTATCTTCTGTTCGGTAAATAGGAGAGCCTGAGCCAACTAGACGAACGGAATTGACGTAGCAGAAAATTATAACGTGGACGATATATATTTATATTTAGAAACGGTAATTTCCTCGTATACACTCTCGCGTAAATACTTCACTTCACTGATCAACCCCTTAACATACGAATTAAATAAAATTCGATATAACCAAAAAATGATAGATATTTTTAATTTTTTAACATTTGTGTAAACTTGACGTAAGATAACTTTTATACTCTTGTACTTGTACTGAGAAATGCCATGCACGCAATACTTGCAAAGAAAATTAATAAAAAATGTTGAAAGAACAAATTAATAATTCATAGTCCTTAGGATTCATAGTTTCCCAGACTATGTCATTATATGTTAAGGAGTTAAGCGTTCAGACAGCGATTAATTGTAATTACAATGTTTTTTTTTATCCTCCGGAAAAACGCACGATAAAGTTTGCCTCGTTTGAAAAAGAAAAAGACGAGCGAAACGAATTTCTAATTGACGAAAGTACGCGAGAATAATCCATCGAGATTTATGATATTATCCAAAAATTAATAATCCCGTATTTTTTTCAAAAATTCAATCGAAGTTTATATTAACAGGACATCTCGTTTCATGGCTGAACATTCAGTTAATATCGGCGAAATGATTAACCTCCAAATTCCAAATATATATATATATATATATATATATATATATATATATGTATGTATGTATGTATGTATGTATGAAAATACGGTGCGTCGTGTATTTTATGTACCGTGTCATTATTTATATTTCACTGTCCATAAATCGAGAGTTAATTGTACGTAAATATTGCACGAAATTTCCAAATGCGGGCTTCCCGCCCTCGAATCGAAATATCCTTGCATATAAATAATTTTCACCTGCATATCTAATTTATCCTCGCACGTGGAAAAAGCCTCCCCAACCCGATTCTATCGCTCGTTCAATTTCTATCTGCTCGCCGTAACGACGAACTTTCTACAGTCCGCGATGTTCCATCCTCCATGACGATGAATCCTTCCAATGTGATAGTGCCACGCGTGCAAAAACTTTGCTTTATTAGAAACTTTGAGGCAGAAACTTCGAGAAGCCTATTTGTATTTGGCCCGCGATAAAACTCTTGACGCGGAGAGATAGCTTGCCGACGATAAAACCGATATTGAAAAATGCGTGGTCTTTAATCAGTAATTCTGCTATCGCCGTCAATTTGAGACACTTCCTCGATCGGCCGAGATTTATTGCGTAAAATTCAATATCTAATTCATCGAAGCGTAATTCAATTATTTTGGACGGATTATTATTATACTTGATGATAACCAACCTGATGATATTTACATTTATATTCTTTTCTTATGAATTTGATCTTCAATGATTTCAGAACGAAACCGTCACCACCGTCCAATACAAATGTCCATTTACAAATTCCGACACATATCTGACTTAATCACAATCTCATTCTTACGACCAAATTCAGTCGTATAATATTTGATATTGATAATAATAATGTTTTGCCAGTAATTCGATCTACAATGATTTTCATCTATTATTTCAACTCTTTTGCCGGTCAATTTGGTCTGCGATAATTTTGATATTATTATTTCAATTAATCTTACAATCCTTTCGTCACATCGATACAACTCGATCGCCAATGATTTTAGAATAAATCATGTCTGTCCACTTGTGAATCGTTATAAATCTGTTATACGTACAACTAAGATCGGTGGTAATTGTTTGAAACAGTTTGCGAAACACATTACACCGAAGATCCTGGTTAATCGAGGAAATTCTGCATCTCGTTGTCGTTAATTTGTTTATTCCGCTCGGTAACACCTCGCGTGATCGCTTCGAGGCTACGTTGATTACAAACAGTTGAACCTTTCGAAGCGTGTCGAACGAAGATTAAGTGGGTGTGTGCATGCTTATTTTCAACAACGGAATTTATGGAAGTCCGAGTTGCAGGAGTGGTCGAAAGCGAATTTTCGAGTGGGGCTCGTTAATTTTACAACCACATGCGATTTCAAACGTAAACTCTTATTATTAGGTCGAATCGCGTTGTTCAATGTAATAATCGCGAACACACTCTCGCGAAGTATTTATTTTTTAAATTACAGCTTCGTTCAATTAATATACAAAAACGAAAGAATACAGCACAAGCAAGAGCAACAATTTTAATCAAATACTTTGTAACTGCACAGTATGATTTTACTCACGTCAGCTGATATGAATTACGTATAACCTAAATAGTTGGATTTTTAATGAACTGACGAATTGTTACAGACGAAGTTTACAAACTGGCTGTTACAAATCAATTTCAGCAATCCCCGCTTTTATGAATTATTCTTGCGCGAAACAATTTGTTGAAAATAATACCGAATCATTTTTTTGATTCAAACGCTTTATTCCCTCGTTCGATGCTCTCTCACACTCTGTCGTTTTCATTTTCAAGTCATCACGAAATTTTACAAACTAATTGAACTAGTTCTAATGATTGCAAACTAATTGACTCTTTGAAAGTATAAGTACATTCAACACTGTACAATAGTAAATGCATTCACGTAGTACTCCATTATAATTGGCACTTGAGTGGCCGGTTCTTAGATTCAGATTATACACAGATGGAAGAAAAAAGAAAAAAATATCAGACCAGTTCTACAGCAGTATGATCGTGTAATAGATACCTTCGCTTTAATAAATAACAAACTAAGCTCGTTCGCTTAATGCACAGCTATCAGAGTGAAGTATCGTTCCGCCAATGAATCGCATAAATTAATCGTGAAACACTTTTTTAGGTATAAATTACGATGACGAAATAAATTACGTACTCTGAGAGATTGCAAAACCATACTACCAATTAGTCGTCGCGTTACCTACCTAGAAGATACTATTACAAATTACGTAGTAATAATTTCGATGTTGACTATCTAGCGCGTCAAAATTGAAATTAAAATCTAACATTTATTTGTTGAAAAATACTTTGGCACATTAACGACAGTCACGTCGTGCGCGAATCAATTGATATTTGCAATATTTATGAGGCGTGAATTGACGTAACGCGTTAAAAATAGCTGGAGATCTGCAAAAAGTGCGCGCAATATGTATAATAGAAATCGATTTGACTTCGTGCGGATTTCACGGTTCTAAAGTAGATATTTTAACTTGTTGCAACGTTCATACGTGCAACACACGCTGACTATATCGTTAGAATAAATCCACGCGATCCACGCTGCTCAAGTCTGGCAGTATATGCATAAAGGCAGTATCCAGTTAAACGACCAATTTGTAGCAAATTGATATAAACTTTGATATAAACTTTGATATACTGTGTTTGAAGGCAAGAAGTACATTACTGACATTTTTATCACATCGAATCATACATACTCGTGTACATTTTGCGTAGTCGATGTAACCATTCAAAGATGTGAATAATTAATTGATATTACTGTTGCATATATATAAATTGTACTAATAACTATTTAATTATATGTAATTATATGTAATAATTAATTAATATTACTGTGTACATATAATAAGTTATACTGTAGTAACTATATATATAGTTATATATATATATATATATATATATATATATATATATATATATATATATACTATAATAAATAGAAGAGAAATGGTAACTTTTCTACTAGTATCTTTTTAGTATAACTTATTATACTCTCTCTCTCTCTCTATATATATATATATATATATATATATATATATATATATATATATATTATAAGTTATACTAAAAAGATATATATATAGTGGACAAGTTACCATTTCTCTCCTATTTACTAGTTGAAAAAAGTACATTAAATTGAAATGGTGACTCAAATTTTTAAGAAGAAACAGAAGAGATCTAGCATAATTTCATCGCGTGAAAGCTTCGACAACAACAACCACGAATTATCATGCGTTTTACATAATTCGCCGTGGTTATAAAATCCAGCCTTGGATCACATGATTCCCGAACGAAGTAGAATAAAGTGAGGTTCACGTGAACTTGGTGAACAAAGTGAACTCAAACGCTGCTCCGTCGGCGGATAATCTATGCGCGAACCGTATCACAACGAGAAACTATAATTTCGAGCAGCTTTTTACATATATTCGAACCTGCTGCGTCATCATTCATTTTTGTTTCGTCAAATTGAAATAAGATTAGGTAATTAAATTGAAATAAATCAAAATAAAATCAAATTTAATTTGTTTCGTTGAAATAAATTAAAATAGAATCAGGTCATATTTTTTAACGAGTTAAAACAAGATCAGATCCTTTCCTTTCTTCCTTCTTTTGTTAAGTTGAAATGAATTTAAAATGAAATCAAGAATCACAGAGGAAGCCATCCTAAATAATAAGATGATATTTCAATGTTATGATGTTGAAGTTTCTGAACCTTGCGGAGGAAGACGTTCTACGAATGGATATCGGATACACATAATTTCAGCTTCAAATTTGCCAACACCGAATTAATTTTCACCATTTGAAACGAGAGGAACTTCGCGTCGAAATCTCGCGACGAATTTTCATGAAGATCCGTAATATTCAAATGAAAATTGTTGAACGCCTTGTAAATTGACTCGCGGGAGCTCGTGCAAATTTATTCTAATTCATGCCGCGGCGGTGGGCATCCGTTTCAAACTTTTAAGACTTTTTTAAGAAAATCTTTACACGCTTACGGTATTACGAAGGAATCAATGGATGCAGCCACGATGACTTAAGCACTGTTTTTCTTAAAATCCATCATGGAATAACGTGTCAGTAGTTTTTTTTTTTTTTTTACTCTTCGAAAAGTTGACAATTCGAAATTACGTCTTGACCTGACTTGTGAGTGAAACAAAAAATTATTGGAGAATTGCCTGATCGACAGATGTTAAATTTAAAATTACAATTTCAAAATAAAACGCAATATTTAATTTCATATATATTCTGCGGTTTTACATAATGAAAACTTCTATTGTGTTTATTTGTAAAACGTTAGTGATAGTGATCAACAATAGAACTGATAAATAAATTTCAGAAACAGACACGTTGTAAATAATTTGGACGAAAGAGGAAAAAGAAAAAAAAAAGAAAAACACTCACTTGAAGCTTATCCCATAAACCTTTGGAGTTTCCGGCGAGGTTGATGTGCATCTCAGACAATTAAACCAAGGTAGACAGTCGATGAACATTGTTCGGTGATTTTATGAAAATGAGCCGAACTGTCGGATGGCACAACACAGCCACAAACGTATAAAAGTGCACTCGTACACTTTCCTTTTCAATTTTCTTCAGTGACGCAATTTCACTGATTATTGGTACGAACGTCATTCACATTCTTACACGGATATTATATCACGCCCATAAAGTACATAGTTTTAAACTCGTACATACGAATTGCCATTAAACGCAATCTACTCTGAATGTTCAAGCAGAGTAACAATCTCCGTTATAAATATTCAATTTTAATCGTCTTCCAGTGAACCACTAAAAACATTTCAGCATCTGATACCATACTTTTGTGCCTCATCACTTTCAAAAGTATGCGTGCGTGTGCTATATTTATTATGGAAAATCAACATTGACGAAAATCTAGAAAAATCGGTGAAAATACACACAGTGAGAACGAAGAAGTTTCGAAAAAAGAAAATATTACGAAATCGACACGAATCGAACAACTAATCGTTTGACTTTAAAAACGTTTCGACAGGATATTTTTATTAAAATTGTCACCTAACCAGTATCGAGTATATAAAGCAGCTTATCGAATCTGATAAGAATTGAAATATTACGTATTCCTCCAAACAGAAGCAAAACAAGAAGCAAATCCAATATGTCGAAATATTTGCTGGAAATATTCCTGGCTTGTTTGAATAAAATTGACATAAACTGTACGTTACGAGCAGGTTTTCCTTGACCCGTACCTTATAAGATATTCATTATTAACTACTCAATGGCTTCCAAAAACATACTTCTAACTTCTAACGGTTCGTTTCAGTTTGGCTCGGAAATATCATTTAACTGAGAAATAAATATAGTGTCTCTGGTGTTGAGATATTTGAAATAAAATTATATCATACAGACTATTATGAAATAATAATGAAACATTTTAGACTGCGCGAAGAAAATCGAAAATGGTAGGAAAGGAAGCCAGATAAAATCTCAATCTTCTTCAATTTCGATAGAATATTTTAACCGAATGTTCTATGTATAAAAATACAAAAAAAAAAAAAAATGTCACATGCCATATCAGATGTATTTTATAATATTTTACAATTCTGTAAAATCGCCAAATATTACATAGTAACCAGAGTATTATTTCAAGAGATCGTCGAGAAGACAAATTTTATTAAATTGTTAAACGTGTTAAAGATTACAGAAATTAGAAATTTGTCGACAATAATTTTTCATAATACGCGTCTTCAATAATTTGGCAATGCAAACGTTGTACAAAGAAGAGAACCAACAAATATTTTTCTTGCTGATATTTCCCTGCATTTTAATGAAACGTGTAACATCAAGAGAACACTTATGTACATTTAACACTTCTTTTATCGTTCACAGGAAAAAAAGAAACGTTACATCATGCAACTAGTACGTAACATCAACTTCCAATTAGAACGTATTCTCGCGGCATGCCACCATTTTTTTTTTGTCTGTGTGTACGGCGATACACATTGCAAAAAAAATACTTAGAATGTGAAACGCCGTTTATGTTATTCAAAAAGTGAAATTTCAAGCCGATTTGGAGGAGGAAATCAACGCGACAAACGTGAATCGAACAAAGTCGTACATCTATTCACAAACTTCCTATTCGTTACAGTTGAATTAACCGATTGCATAGCGTTCTGCGTGGAAATTATGCAGTAGCCCAGCAGTGCATTATAATGTTCAACGACGCTATAATATACAGGTTTGGCCTTCTATTAGCAAATCGATAATTTTATGCGGCGATACGTATATTTCGTTTGATTATTTCGAGTACATCGAAGTCTGTATTATTCCTCAGGTGAGAATTACTCGATCAACTGATCGAAATATCTCGGCGCGTTTCAAGATTTTAGTGAGAGGATCCTTACTTTTTAAAGAAAAAGAGGAGTGTTGCATAAATTCGTGTGCATAAATGCGTTTAACCTGCTCCATTTCGGAAAATGATTACAGAACTTGAACAGTGAACGCACAAACGTGTGTAACTGTTTGATCGCGCGAAAACAGAGCGCGAAGTGATAAAAAAAATTTCAAATATTGGTGACATCGAGTCTAGAAAATTGATAAAAGTCTTCTACGCTGATTTACTGTTGTCTCTTTTTTTTCTCTTTTCTTTTTTTTTATAACAAACGTAATTACGCAACAGTAAATTGAATTGAAATGTACTCGGTAAATGAAAGAAATCTTTTACTTTTACGTGTTTCTTTTCTAATAGAAATTGTGCGTGTGACTAATGATAAATTGAACTCAAATAAATCTAGAAAATGATAGTAAATCGAATACAAATACAAGTCTTAAAAAATGATTCTAGAAATTGCGTATACGAATACGCAATAAATCGAATTGAAATAAATGACGGTGTGTGAACAATAATAAATTGAATTCAAATAAATCTAGAAAATGATTCGAGAAAATCCTTAATTATATGTACGTGCGTACATAATGATTCGAGGAAATGATTCTAGAAAATCCTTAATTGTGTTTGCATGTATATGCACATAGTGTTTGATACTGAATAAGAGCTACACGTACATGCGAGCAAGAGGAAGCAAGATCAAGAGAAAATGTAAATTCAAATGAGATTTTGAAGATTTTGTTGAAGCACGCGGTATTATAAAATTAATTTATTCAAGTGTAGTAGCGAAACAATACTCTCTAAGCAGCGAGCCTTTCTTAAATTATACACACCGAGGATAATTGTTAATTAATCCACGGTTGTTCATGCGAGTTTTATTTATTTAAACTTCCTTTATCCGGAAGCGAAGTCGTACATACCGCGTAAATATCACGATTCCTCTCGACTTCAATTTTTAATAATATCGGCTACTAGTAAACCTTCCGGCAAATGCGCGCGCGTTTCCCACACAAGCTTCGTAAAAATTTCGCAAACGCATCGAAGAAGAAATTTTTCCACGATCCTTGCATATTTCTATTCTATTTCACTAAAACCGAGGGGACTCGATGGAACGTAGAATACAGCGCGGAGTATACGTCATACTTCGTAGAGGAAAAACAAATCTCTCGCGAAGCTGGAGACAGTGATTTTCCAGTC
Source organism: Tetragonula carbonaria (assembly GCA_032399595.1). Taxonomy (NCBI): domain Eukaryota; kingdom Metazoa; phylum Arthropoda; class Insecta; order Hymenoptera; family Apidae; genus Tetragonula; species Tetragonula carbonaria. The sequence goes on from JAUCRC010000002.1 coordinate 12,222,916, forward strand.
GCGATCCCAGCTCTGTCATGTTCGATGCAAAGGTCGTCTCTAATGATATGTTCCTTACAAATTTTGAAATATTTCATTCGCGAACAATGGAGCAAAATTTAAATACAACAGACAAATAGTCGATCGTTTTTAAATAACATTAAAATCAAAAGAAGCATACTTTTTATTAAATATTTAAATGTTCGAGCCACTCCACGTTGAATGTTGAACCAAATATTTAAATACCACTCGCATTTTAACGTCACATCTACTGAAGTGTAATTTTCATTTTGAGGAGCACAGAATTCGAACGGAGCAATAGGATTAAGTCACAACTTGTCACTTATCGAACCAAATATAGCTCGAATAGCGTAGCCACGTTGAAACAAACGAAATCGCCGAAAAATCACAGTAACAAAATTTCCCAGTAAGAGTATAATAAGCCGTGGTGACTTTCACAAGAGAACACTTTGCAACTCCCTGAAACGAGAATCACGATCGACTGGTTGTTAATCTCGATACCAAAGAGAGTAAACAAAGAGATAATTTTCGATCAAATTCCGACTTGTGTAAGATCTATCTCCGTAAAAAAAAGATCCTCGAAATCAATCGAACGTTATGGAGTAACGTCAGCATTTTACTAGACACCACGGGAATCCGAAAAATTCCAATCCAAATACATTTCAGCGGGTTCCAGTGTTCCAGTGAGTCTCGGGCGTGAATATTCCCTATTTTGAAACCGAGATATATTCCGCGTTCCGCTCAAAGGACGGTTTCATAAATTCGATTCGTATCGTTTCTCTTCACTCGCGAGGCACCACACTGTGGTTAGGAAACGATCTGTTCGCGCGTGAAATCGCCGATCCTCGAAACCGATCTATCGACACGATCGATGGCAATCCGCGGGTGAACCGCGCGATCCACGGAATCGATCCACGTACTGCGGGTTCGAGCTAGCAGGAGGAACGCTATAATGGACGTGTCTTCGTCTTTCTTTCTCGTTTGTTGTCTCTCACCGGTTCTCCCTCTCCTTTCAAGCAAGGCTATATAAACAGAGGAGAGAAAGAGAGAGAGAGAGAGAGACCGGCACGGAACCGAGCGCGACTCGTTTATGATCACGCGAGCTCCTTTTCGGTCGTCCTACGTGAAACAGCCCACTTCAACAGTTTCTGGGCTGGCTCTGTTCTGTCTGCGAAGGACACGGGAGAAACTGGAATTAAGATATGCAAAAGGTGTGTCGCGTTGCAACGATTTCTGCTCGGGAAAAATCGTTTTTCTCTGCGATGCAATTTTTTTCGATATTTCAACCACATGTTGAGTCGAGCTGTGGAAACGTACGAAGCAAGTATGAAGATGAAAAATAAAATTGCAACACGAATTTGGATCAATCACGTATAATAAGTCAACGATTTGTGCCAATGCAAATATAATTTTTATTGTGAAATCTTCGGTTGACGGAAGTGTTTAATACAGAGTTATGATGTAATATGATGTAACATGGTAATTAAATTGATCCACTGAGTGGAGGTTTTGTACGACACGAAAGTGTGTTTGTACGACACGAGTGATTTCTGAACGAAAAATGGCTAACACTGATTGGCTTCTGAATCCTCCGTATGTTTCCCCGAGTTATTCAATTTGGGCAGAAAATGATAAGGTTCGCGTTAATTGTGAATCGTTTAACTTTCGTGAAGTTTAAATTTGAAATTTATCTTTTTTTTTTTACGAATCGAAAAGATCATGAATTGAATAGATTCGCGACCAATGTTATTAACATTTAAAATCTGAAACGTTATGGATCAGAAAAATTATTGATATCAGTAAATTTTCTTATACAACGGTAGTCAGCCGACCAGACTAAGCAAACATGCATAATCAAACGCGTCAAAATTTGGCTTACCCTGATGTAGCGATAAATCCACATTCTTGAATTTTGTAAACATCAGTGACAGAGACGAAACTTCTCAAAAGATCGCAAAGGGTATAACAAAGTTTGCAACACGTCACTAACAATTGCGCGTACAAATTACTAATTCCGTATGAATGAACTTTGTGCAACTTGCTTCAAAGCGCTTTCGAGAACTTCGAAATGAAACAACACTTTGATATCGAAATTTCGAATACGAGTGAGAGATAAAAACGAAATAACGCGCGAACGTGAGGTCCTGGTGTGTTTGTTACAACTGAACGAAATTAGTTCAAAACTATACGTTGTTGAGCTCTCAGGTTCTTATTAAAAATTTATCGAGAAGGATTCTTTTCAAAAAAAGAAATAGAAAATTCGTGAAAAAGCAATTTACTAATTGTAATTAAATACTTGTTCAATTTTGAAGGAACTGTTGTTCGAATATGAAAATAATCTGATTGAAATGTTTATGCCGTAGTGTAGTTTAGCGTCAAAGAAGAAATAGCAGTCTTCTTTAAATTAATTCTACTAATCCTGTACATGCAGTAAGAGACAGGTACGTCAATTCCACTAACGTGTGACGATTGAAACCAACTGACATAATCGTCGTGCTGGCCTTTGAAATAATTAAACAGCGTTGCCAGCATATTTCTTCAATGTATTCGCACCGAGCATATTCACTACGCTAATGCAATATTTATAGCCAAAAAAACACGTCCATAAAAAAAATAAAGGAGGATTCAATGACAATTCCTTTTGATCTGTTCAACTATTTTAACGACAGCAGCAATTAGAAATGCAAAACGTGAATTCGTGGAAGTAATTACAGTCAAAGTCGTCAAAATCAAATTAAGATAAACGTTACACAGAAATTTGTAATAGTTACACGAAGATTCGTTTCAAACGTGTTTCGAATAATATTCGTTTACCAATTAAATTTATTCAAAAAAAAAAGGAAAAATACGAAAGATGTGAGACAAGCTTCATATTTATAATTGTGCGTCGGAATAACATGCACAAGCTGAAAAACGAGTAAGTAAAAAGATATGGAATAAAATCTTTTGATTTGAGGCTTCGTTTTCAAGAAAATCGAGTTTGTAAAATTTCATCGAGTATACACGTGTGCCAACACAATTTTCAACGAAACATACTCAAAGGCTGTTCTCTTGAAAATTAAACTTTTCTGTCGCTAATTTAGAATTGGCTAAAACGACTTGATAAATTTGATGCGACTTTTCGAGCTCGATTTTCTCGAAAACGAAGCCTTGAATTGAAAAGTTTTATTCTACACTTTCTTCTCGTCCTTCTCTGTAAAAAATTATCTGTTTATATATTTTGCTTTAACGCATCGTTTGTAAGTGAAATAATGATTCTTCAATGTCACGCGTCATACACAAATCTTACGAAACTCCTTCCAAACAGAGAAACCAAACAAGAACCACGAATGTTCGCGAAGTATTTGCCGATAAGTATACACTAATTGCCTTACGAACGTCGCTATTCAAGGCTGTTTCTGCTAAAGAAATATCGCAATTCGAAATGGCGCAAACAAGAAAATTCTTCGAACGTAAATATTAACAGAAGAAAATCCAGCCACCAATTTGATGATCGTTTATTAATTTAGTCAAAATTTAGTCGAAATAAATGATTTGGTCAAAATTAATAAATGATTATCAAAATTCACATCGAAGATCAACACTGATCGATATCGATTGATGTACTGACTTTTCCTAGCAACAGACTGACCGTGATCAGTCATTTAATGTATTCAACAGGGTGACTATAAAGTCAGCATTTTTTAAAAAATTCACTTAATTTCGTCAAACGCATGAATATGTATACGCTCTAATACATGAACTTTCCTCCGGCGTAATTTACGATATTTAAGAGATTACTAAATTTGTTTGCTACCCCTGTAATCATGCGAACGTGACCTAATTTTGTCGAATATTCACGATCCTGGCCCGTAAACATCGTAAATCATTCTAGTCGAAATTAATCTACCGATATCCGGTTGATTAAAGTAAATTTCTTCTCTCGTAAAATTAAACACTTCGACGAAACTCGTGACTCGATGAATTTTATTAAAGTTTATGTCTCGACCTGAACCTATGCAACACTTTCGCGTAAAACAAAGCTCGAAATTTACAGTGCAAAGAATGGAAATTTCCTTCATTGGAAAATTGGAGGAACTGACGAGTGAAAAATCACTAGACCTCCTTGATGCAAGAAAAAAAAAAGAAAATCATCGTTACCTCGTTTTTTTAGAAAAACCGACTCGACATCTCAGAGAGTGAATAATGCGAGCGTGTTTCATAATGGTAGCCAAAGAACAGGGCATTACGTTCCACAAAAGTTTAATTGCAGTTCACGCGTTGCTAACTATGCAAGGTTGACGTATAAACAGATAAAGAGGTAGCCAATCGTAATCCATCTGAAACACCTTCAATAACGTGTCGTGCACACGTCACAAATGTTATTATTCAACAATACATACCAGACATTATTCCTTCATTTTTACGCTGCACGCCTCGCGAACAACAAAATATCTTTATCTATATTTAAATGAAACACAATCGAGTACAAGGTCAACGACTGTGGAATATTCTCGGTTACGTTGTCGAGTAATTTTTTAGTCGAAGAGTTTTAACCGCGAACGAACTTTCCGAAACGAAGATTAAGTGCTAACTATATATGGAACTTGAACGCATGAAAAAAAAAAAATTTTTCAAACGATCAAGGGGCACAGGTGAAAAGAAAACAATAAATTTTCGCATACTATCAACCTTTCCATCAGTCCCAGGATCTCTATACCAGGCATTTTTTTGCATTTCACCGTTTCAGATTCACGATTCAAAGACTTGCTGATATCATCATGAACAATAAATGGCAGAGCATATGTCGCCGATGGAGAAAATAGAATCACATTCGTTTCTATGTGTCCTCGTCGTAAGAGCGTCAAATCTAAGAATACCTTCTTAAGTGTTTTTAATATTTGTTCGATCAAAATTACTTCTTCGATTGATCGTGGCTGTTTTTAAAGAATTCAAGCGCTTGCTCCAACATTTGTACATAGATTGTATTTATCGGAGGAAAATTGAATACGAATTTAGAGCACAGTTCGATTGGCTCAGTTTTGTTAGAAACTGCTTGCGAATGCTGGGAGAATGGAGATGGATTCTTCGATATTCTTTCGAGAAAACACAACGAATATTTCATTTCCGAGGCCAAATATAAACTTTGCCGTTTCTCTTTGTCGTTTCTGGAGCGTTTGTGTACTTAAATTCATGCGGATAATAATTTATGTAAAAGGCCGTGCAAAAGGGAGCGAAAAATGTTCGGTAAATAAAGGGGTCGGTGAAATCAATGTTGGAGAAGATAGGTCAAGATAGAAACAAATGCAAATGAAGATGCAAATCCGCCATTACTTTGGCGATCTTTTGAAAAATTCCTGTGATTTACGTGAAATTCGTCCGAGAAACGTGTTATATGCAGATTATCGCTTTGACATGCAGATGAAACTTCACCTCAGATGTCCTTTAAAATTATCTTGCGATTCATTTCTATGTATCTGTGACATCGTAGAAGAGCATAGAGAATATTAACAACGAGAAAATAAATATATCTCTCTCCCGTTAAATTCTATTTTCTTTCTTTTTCTTTTCTTTTCTTTTCTTTTCTTTTCTTCTTTTTTTTCGTAAACAAACGAACTAACTTCTCATCTTAGGCAACAGATTCTACAGAAAATACTTTATCCTCTACTTACGAAAGAATTCTACTTCAAAAGTAGCAGGTCTCCACCGAAGCGCGCGGAACTTTTACCAGAAAGTTTTTTTGTAAAAAAACGATCCCTTTCGGCGGGAAGGCACGTAACGAGCAGGGAAGTGAACTTCATCGTCGAGGAAAATTATAATTAAATTATAAACACGTAGCAGTCGAACACGGGGTGTATCGTCCCAAGTGATTCATATTCAAGTATTCGTTTAAACGTTTCTGAAAGGGGTCGCGTTTCAATTCCATTGGCAAGAAGAAAACGTTCGTTAAGAGAATGTTCGTTAAGGGTAAATGGAGAGGGGGATTGAAAAGGGGAAACGAGTAAGTGAAAGGAACAACGAGAGCGAGAACGGTCGCTCTGAAGCTAGGCCGAGAATACCTTGCAATGGAATCGCTAAAATACCATTGAGAATCGGGCCTGCAAGTACACGCATATAGTGAATTGAAGAAGAAAAAAAAAAAAGAGAACGAAAAAGGAAGAAAAGAGAAATGGCTTGAGCACGGAAAATAAAAATGTCGCTGAAACTCCGCCCCTCGATTCGATTCAGACACTGACCAGGTGAAACTTGATTACCGCCACCGAGAATCATCGCCTCGAAGTACACGCCGTTGTAACAAAAACCTCGTCCACTCGTCGACAACATCGGTGTTTCGAGCGACTATCTTGATACGAAATGCCTCGGCGGACAGAAAAAAAAAGAAAACAGAAAGCGAATAATGAAAAGACGCGAATTTATCGAGAGAACGAAGGCGGCAAACCCGAGAAAAATGAAAAACTTGTTGCGCCACCTGCGCGCGCGTAACGTGCGAATATCTATTTTTCAAGCGTTACGTTCCAAGTCCGACGAAATAGTCTTCGAAAGAGACACTTATTTCTTAGACAGAAATCGAAAGAACTTGAGAAAACTTCGCCAGGCGAAGTACTGACTGACAAGAACGTTCTCGCGTCGCGGTAGAAAGGTATTCTCGTGCAGCTAATCTCACGCGTATCGAGAGATATTTATTTCTCACCCTTCCTTATCCTCTTCTCGATCCGTCTCTTCTTTATTGTCTTCGTCGGCCATGCTCGGAGCCGCCGAGATAAGTTTCCTGCGACGAAAGGCTTACGAGGTAACAAGCATATCACGAGGTGACAAGTGAACAACAATCCGGGCGTTGGCGATGATTTGAACCGACTGTGTGATTCGCGACTACGATGGAACGACGAGAAGAAAAATACAACCAGCGTGTGTGTGCTCTTGCCAATCCGGACTCACCATCAAATTTTGCTCAACTGGTTCACTCGAACTAGCCCAAGGCATCGTTAACTGTTACGGCTTCTGAAATCCCGCAAGCACCCAATTCTATTTTGTATAATGCCATAATGCCATTAAGGGTGTTCCAGATCGCCCTGTATTTTCCGCCTGCGGTGTGTTACAGAATGAATCGCGCGACGAAACGACGAGAAACGGAGAGTAAACGATCGTCGAAGAAAGGCGCGGCAATCGAAACGAGAGTGATTTGTAGTCGGCCATTTGTCATTTCCGGCGGAACGGAAACTACGTTCTTGAATCGTATATATTACGTTATAAACGTTGCATGAATGTTACTATTAATAAGACTGATTGTAATACTGATACCTACTAGACTGCAATTTATTAATTTATGCATTTAATCGGTATTAATATTGATATCAAATTTCTATTAAATTGAATAAATATTCTTTAATTAGCATTATCACGTCTACAAGCTTGCCGCAGTATATTTTTGTCTTTTAAACAACTGAAACAGCAGTGAAATTCAACGAGGAAAATTGAATTCTTTATTATCGTCTAACGAGTCAAGAGTAAAACATTGTCATAATTGTCTGAAGTGTATCTACAGAAAAATTTGCCAAATTAATTATCAACGTCAATCTTAGAAAAAGAAAAAGAAAAGAAAGATGTTTCAAGGTCTCGATGCGAATAATCTCTTCGAAGCAGCAAAACGAAGAGACGAAATTGGAAAAATGAAGGGGATTTATGTAAGAAAGCTGGGCTTCCTCTAAAATGAACTGACATTTTAAGCTCGTGCAGGAAACTTTAAAGGGATACCTGTCGACATTTCAGTATACGTTACACTTTACGGATTTATTATATATAGAAGAAAATTACCGTCTACACTACAGTCTGTAACTCCTCTTAGGAGAGGCATAATACCTGGATGGAACTTCTGATGCAACGTCTGGCTGATGCAACTTCTCCGGGGAAAGTCGCGGAGAACCTGACATTAGTTCGAAACTGTTTTAAATTTCTAACAGGATCAACGCGACTTGGAAATATTAAATAAAACCCGAATCTTTTTCTTGCGCGGTCTTCGTACGTTGTAACGTCAAACATATTGACACTAGCGACGACACATGCGAAAAATTTCGCAATGACAAAAGGCTGCACCAGACGCGAAAAATTGCGAAAGGTAATAATTTTGCAGAAATAGCGCGGCAACAACTGCGTAATCTTGCTTTCATTTCCGTCCGTCCGACCGTTAACCATAAAGCTTGTGTATTTCTAAATGATTACGCCTAGCTGCAAAACTGGCACGTACACATGCCGAAAGCACGTAAAACACTCGGTATCGTTATCGCGATCCCGAGATTGCGCTACGCATTACCTACTACAACATAAAAGAAGGCTGCAATTTTATCTTATCGCGCGATACAAACACATTAATAGTCGTAGCTCGCGGAATGATTTAATTGTCGGAGAATGATAGAAACTATCGTTTTCTACGTCGCGCGCGGAATAACAAACACGGAATGTGAAATAAACAAACGGAAATAGCGAATCGTTTCGAGACGCGTGGGTGATTTAAGAGACCTTTGTGTCATGGAATTATTATTAGATCATTTACTTAACTAGTCTACGACCAAATATACTCGATGGTGTACATAAGTCTATTTGGGAAACGCAAACGTATAACGAATTATGTTACCCATCTGTCACTGGCTGGTTTGTGAGTATTCTTCAAATATACATATGATGATACATATTTAATTATGATACATATTTATAGCTTATACTCACTCTCTGAAAAGAGAGTCACTGCATGTTGTGCTCGCATGTATTTTCTAATCAAATGATTGAATTTCGTTTAACGAGGTTCTTTGAAAGAAGCAAGAATATCGTTGTAATTAGCAAAGAATATTTCAAAGACTTGTAATTAGATTGTCCAATTATGCAATTCAATCGGTTCACAAGCTCGTCTTATGAACGCTTCCTTCGGAAAGCACCTCAATTTACTAAGTACTATATGTATTTAACGATTAGCTCGAATTTCTCTCACCGCTACTCTGCTAAGGGTTCAACTAAAGAAATAATTGCAAATGGAGTAAGGTCAACTGGAATACCTACTCGGTAAGAGTTCTACTAACCTAGACTGGTCCAATCCCAGCTAGAACAACGTAGACTCGTTAAAAGTTAGGGGAAATCAATCAAGACCACCGCTGACTCGGTTGAAGCCTCATCGATCCATCTAGATCTAATCCATGCCTAACCTGAACTCTCGAAGGATCTAAACCAGATCCAACTTGCAACGAGTTCCGGGAACACTTGCCGAGTTCAAACAGCACCGATTGACTTGGTATATACATGTCATGATGATTTCAAAGGGCTTTGAGGGATTAGCAAGATCTAATCTAATGGAATCTCCGTGTTCCGTGTACTCGTCTGTCAGATAATGCAAGCTTGACTGGTCTCAAATTAATTTTAATGAATTTCGGGAAACTACAGATATCCTACGGATATCCACGATATCAAAAATAATTCTCTGAATTTTTTTACATAACATGACATCCGAATAATAAGAACAATATCAAATAATAATTAGAACACTATGAAATATATATATATATATATACACACAACCATGCCTCCATTAAATACAATGGTTTTGTATCGAACAATTTTTCATTAGACGCATAATTTAAAAAGTTACTTCAGGTGTGCAAGTTACGTGAACCATCCTGTAACTACGTAAGATTTTAGCTGAGGTAATTTTGTACGCCTTCAATTAAACTCTGAGAATTCCGATTGTTTTCAGCCTAATTAACAGAGCATAGGTTAATGGATATTCAGTTGGATCGATACGATCTGTGTTTGTATGGATTATACAAGACTCGACGTTATGAGCTAGATTTTGACCAGGTCGACGAATCGATCAAGCTTGTATTAAACGATTGACTTGCACGGAAGCTTGCAAATTATCGTAACGATGTGCGTGTCGATCGTAATCATACATATATCTAAATTCTGAATAGAAAAAAAACGCAAAATGAAATTTGAGAGCCAAATTGTACTTGCAAAGAATATACTTTTTACAATAGGGAATTTTAAATTCTCTGCTACACTACATTCTACATTATTGTATTTTATATTGAAGAAATAAACAGAAATTTTCATAATTGAATATATATATATATATGTCACTACCGATGACATCTAACCATTTCAACTATTCATTTCAATTATCTCTAAATTATCTGTGTTCGAAGACTTTCCCCTAAATCACCGCGACTCTTATCATTTCTACCATTATGTTATTACCATTACGTTATGATAGACGTCCTGTATTAAACTCTCCGGTACAGAGTCAAAACAATGAGGCTCTACGCGTGAGAACGCTATTCATTTCACTATTAACAGCACGTGTGACACTCTTGCTTACACGGATGCACCTCACTGACTTTGGCTTTATACATTCCTGTGGCACAGGTCTGAATCATGGCTATTGTGAAGACGTAACGAAGCGTCGCTTAAGCGACTTCTGATATTCCATCCCCTCCTCGCCGACAACTGATGCATTCTTGTTTAATTTCCTGCATGGAAAGCAATGGCCACCTGATGATATTATCGGGGTCTCATTTTCTACGATCAATATGTGAAATATCCATTCGTTAGATATTACTCGAGAAATACGGATAAAAGCGTATTTTAATCATAGATAACGAATGAGAATGACGGCGAACGAATTAATTGATCGCGATAAAGGATCGCTCGCTCGAATGATAATTCTGTTCGTACGATAGTGAATTCATAACTTTAATCCAACGGCGGAACAACAGCGAACGCACATGCGTAAATAGACTCGTAGATACTTCAATTCAGTGGCAACTCGTTTCCTACGTATTTTCTCATTAGGAAAAGACAATTACGCAGAATATAATCCCGCGTGTATCGATCTCGAGGTTATAAAATAATAACGATTTTGACAACCGTGCCTCGGTTTACATATGTACAATTCTCCAGAGCCATTTTCTCTAGAATTGAAGAATTATTACGCGTGATATATTCGCAGGAAACAATTTATGCAACTTTCGATATTACAAATATATCAATGATTCTAATTCCAATTCTGAATAAAATTATTAACTTTTAATTAATTCATTAACTCTGTTAATTTAAAACAATTTTATTATTTTAATTTAATTTAGCATAATTCATCGGTGTGACTTTATATACAATTGCACGAATATTTAGGCTCTTAGCATACTTGGGATGAAATTCATCACATGTATGAAATATAATCCGTTAAACTATTGAAACAGAACGCTTACGCTCCAGGTATTAGCCATCCTTTGTTAACGCAGAAACGCGCAATATGTAACAGGAGATACGAATCTTAGCTTCACGACTCTTATGCATTATTACGCAACAATCTGCAATCTATGTGATATGTGGATAATCCCGAATTGCTTCAATTGTATCACGGTACAACGCATCGTGAACATTTAAATTCTTTACTTCTCAACGTAAGTAATACATACAGATGTGTACACATTTTCATACACAATGATAGCGAGTATAGGCCAGTATGAGTTGTATCGTTCATAGGCTATTTTTAAACGCTCGTCAAATTTAATTGATCTTTAATGCTATAATTGAGCTGACTTCCCATTTTGCATTTCATACCATGCGTCCTATCATACCGTATATGTTGTGCCATACTCGTCTACTAACAATCTTCAATATTTCTTATATACATACTAAAAGCGTATACTGTTCAAAAAAAAAATTGTTAACAATACGATACATTTGGCCTTTCAGCTATATTGAAAATAATAAGAAGAAATTAAAGGTATCTTATTCTTTGACATTTGCTTTCTAATGTAAGAAAAGAGAAGAAATTGTTCGTGAAATATGATTTTAAGAAGCTCCATCAACCTTCGTTATGCTTTTCCCTAGATTAAAAATTCTAAGAATGGAACAGAATGAAGCAACGTAGGGTACAAAGGAAGCTGAATACGAAAATTGAGAATATAAGAGCATCGTAAAGAATAATCTGAGATAAAAGCTTCTATCTCAACCTCAATTGGAAAGACAGCATAACGCGAGCTTTGATACAAATTCATGTACTGCAGTTCGCAGAGATATTTTCATCTCCAGTGAGAAAAGAAGTACATGTATGATAGAAATAAAAACGTACTAAAAAAAAAAAAAGCTTTTTTTTTTCCTTTCTGCTTAAGAGTATTTATAAACATCTTTGAATAGAAACGTAATTAATAAAGTTTTCTAAAATTTCTAAAATTTCTAAAATGGCGAAAATGAAACTTTATTTATATGGACATTACAATTTTATAATTTATCTACCTCGTCTTGATGATTGTTAATATCATTATATATTTTATCAATGAGAATTAAAGTAATTTACTTTGACATTCTTAGAATTCGCATTATCATTTTTAGAACTTAATTACTGCTAATGTACTAATGAAAATTCCTCAAGATAAAGATACGATGTCGTTATTAAGCACTTAAATTCTTGGAATCATTTATCAAACGCTATGTAAAAGCTAATAGCTCCAATTGAAACGTTAAAATTTTTGAAATTAACAAATTGGAACATCAATGAACACGGCTGACCAAGGAACGGCTGTATTAATTAATTTAGTTTTGTATGAATCTAAACTATTGCAACTGTATTTTTTTAGTCAACCATCTACTTACTTGTATAAATATCTTATCCTTGTACATATTATAACATAATCCGAGTTGAATAATGCATTTATTTTAATGCAATGTAATATGATTGTACATTATAATGTAAGTAGTCACTAGTAATCGTAAAATGGATGTGACTTTAAACAAATAAACAGATTTCCTACTGATTCTGACATGATCTGAAATAAATTGCAATGCATTAATGAAAACGAAATTTGATAAACACGTCAAATACTAAACAACGTTACATAAAAAGAAAAGAACATTATGAAATAATATTATGCAAAACATACTTGTTCCTGTACTACACGTTCTACACGTGACATTCTAAAAGCGAAGAGTGAATGTAAAGATAAAGTCACGGTCACAATGATAAAACGTGCGTTATGTCATGTCTAGTTTAACAGGTTTCAAACCTGTTCGTGACACTTTCCATAAAGTGTATATCGTTTGAAAATTATTCTAAACCTTTAAGAATAATAAAAAGTCATCGTTCTTACGCATACCAGCATTTTTAATCTCTGAGCATCCAAGTGAAAGTTCGTCAAACAAGTAAAATCCTAATTCCCCTAATTTGTCCTTATTCCCTTATATTATCCTCGTCACGCTACCAATTATTCTCACGTTTCGGTATGCCCGATTTCGTAATCGTTCTTATCGCGTGTTCCCGTGGTTATCGGGGAAATCGCGAATTAACACGAATCACCACGAAGTCCGTGCTCGGTCGTCCCTCGACAGAAATCGCCAATTTCCGCCGAGTTCCGGCTCTAGCACGAGGCGTCGGTTTCTGTCTCCACGAAACGAATCTTCAAACACTCGTCGAACGTGACGCAGACAACAACACAGAGAGGTAACGCATACCCGCATAATTGTATCCAACGTATTGAGCGTCTGTTACATTCGGTTTATCAAAGGAATTCGTTCGTATAACCGTGTACGTGTTGCTTTATACTTACCTCATCGAGAGTGGTTCCGTTGTGGCCAAGCCGCTCTCTAGTCAGCTTCTCATTCTTCCTTTCTTTTTCTCTCTGACAGCCAGCATTGTAGCCATGTGTACGCGAACGTGGCCGTTCTGCCGAACAATCACCGCCATGACACATCAGAATTCTTCGTTCCCGCGGCGAGATGCCCCGAAACCGAAACGAACATTTCACGGCCTCACTAACACACGCGCGACATCCAGCGGTATCTTTTTGGCAGCCGGCAACAGGTCGCGGTAGTCGTTATCCCGTGACGCGCGTCGTCGTGTTATTGTTTATTGTTCAGTCCACGGCGGAGTTGCGGCGTCGGTAGTGTCGGGTTCTTGCGGTTTGCTCTATTTCCGTCGTCTCTCAGGTAGGAGAGGAGGGACAAACGTAGCCCGGCTCGAACGAACGCTTGGGGACACTATTAACGAAGCTTAAGAACCACTCGGCGAACTGAAAGAGAGGTGAAAAGAGGAAAGGAATAAGAGACGACGGTCAGAAACAGAGAAAGAATGAGCGTAAAGGAGAGAAGAAATATAAGACTGGAGCCAACGGCTACCATTATAAATAGTTGCGACCCACTAGTGATGGGAGTGATACTCCTTCGTCCGCCAGGTGGAACAACTGTAGATATCTTGAATTTCATTTTGTCGATAAATCACGGTAATTCAATAAATTCGCAATAAATACGAGAAATTAATGAAATTTCAGGCACGAAGCAGCCAGCTTAAAATGTCAATTTCGTAGTATATATGTGGTTTGTTTGAAACTATTCGAAACTGCATCGTTCCCATCGCTGTCGATCGAATGAGCTAGAGTGAGATGAACGAAAGCAGAAAGAGAGAGAGAGAGAGAGAGAGAGAGAGAGACAACATATGAAGGGAAGTATGTGCGTGAGAAGAAGAAAGATAGAAAACGGTTTCTCGTTCGCTTCTTTACCTCTCATGTTTTGCGTCATTGTTCCGTCACTGAAGTCTGCCTTGAATTTTAACGAACTGCGGTCCTAACGTGTAAATTTGCATGATTTCCTTTTGACGAACGACAATTGCCAATTTTGTAGCTCCATGGTTGCATTGAACTGCAATATGAGAACTATTGAAATAGATAACAACATGGATAGATAAGACCTATGCAATTAGCGAATTTATCAATCAATTTCATAATCAACGTCAACAAAATCACATGTCTGCGAATATACCTCCATAACAGCCACATTTACGTGAACAACGTACTCCATGTTCATTAAAACAAAAGGATTATTATAGTTATTATTGATTTTCGGTTCACATTCAAAACAGGCACACTTTTTTATTAAAAAAAAAAAAAAAAAAAGATAAAATATGCACATTACCTCAAAGCAACTCTCTTTGAATCTCGTATCGATTATTCCAGTACAATAAACTGCATGTTGATGCAACACATAATTAATTGTAAAAATGCAAACACGATCTCCCATTGGCATAAACAATTACTTGACTCTTTTCTCAACTCGAGTTCTCGATATATATCGAACTGTCTCTTTCAAAGATCGAACTTCCTAACGTACCAAAGTTCGCACGACATCTATCATTACACGCAGATTCCGTGTTACTTATTTTAAGGAGCGTTTGTTGGCAGCACTTTGACGCTTCGTACCTGGCGCGAATCCGAAGTGTCGTGAGGATTGCCGGGTATTTGCGAAACGATCGTAAATCAGTTAATGTATTTTTGTTTCGTTTTTAGCCGGTGCGTACGTTGATATGTATTTCTTGTGCGGTAAACACAACACGTTATCGATGAGAATCGACGAGTATAACAAGTGTCATGAAGAAGAGCAGCGTAATCGCGTGTTAATCGTATCAACAGCATCATTGCACTCGTAATAAGGAAATACTCGAGGAAAAAGTCGGAAACGCTGGATGGAAATCAAGAGAAAAGTGCAGTATTGCAATCATTTTCATAACCATGACTAATAAATTCGTTCGTATACGTCCTCTGCGAGACAAGTAAGGTTAGTGGAATGCTAAGACACAGACGAAAGTTTTTTGACTCCTACATACGTATGTATGTATGTATGTATGTGTGTGTGTGTGTGTGTGTCTATATATATATATATATATATATATATATAATATGTATTTAAAAAGAAGATTCCTATATATAGGAAAGGGGGAGGGGGGGTTGGAAGATTTCGTAATAAAATTTGCCGGTAAACGTAAGGAAAGATCGAGTAATGATCAAGTGATCAATGTTTTGAATAATAAAAACACTATTGAAGTCTTGAAATTCGGAACAGTTTCTTCCATAGGCCTCTTAATTTACAATCATGATTACAAGTGTTGGTATTCGTAACAAATCAAGGTCTTGGGGGAGCTAGGGAAGTTTTCTCTGCGGAAATCTTACACGATAAAACCTCTTCCTTTTTTTTTTTATTTCAATAATGTGTGTGCGTGTATTTTTTTGTACAATATAATAATAATAATTGTAGTAGCAATAAAAGTAGTAGAATAATAGTAATAGAAGTAGTAGTGGTAGAACAGCCAAGAGGTAGTAACAGCGCGTTTTATCTCGCCAGAATTCTCGCCATTATAGGTTAGGTTCTTCGCGGTAAGATATAACGTGTAGATCGTTCGTTTTTTTTTTCTTTCTTCTCTCTCTTGTATCGTATTCTCACGATCACTCCGATGTCGCAATGAAGGCTCGAAGCGAAAAATCACCTATAATAACGAGATTCTGGGGAAATGGTTCGCCATTGTTGTCTCTAACTGTAGCCACGACTATGTATTCGATGATTCGTAGGATGTTTCGACATTTCTTGGTGATCGATCGACTGAATCTTTGATTAAATGTTGCTGATCTTTCGAAAGAGGTGTCTATTCTTCCTCTTCCTCTTCTTCCTCTTCCTCCTCTTCTTCTTCTTCCTCTTCCTCCTCCTCTTCTTCCTCTTCTTCCTCCTCTTCTTCGGCGTCACCGCCGCCCTCCTTTTTAGCCTCTTCTTCCTCCTCTTCCTCCTCCTCCTCCTCTTCTTCCTCTTCTTCGAATTGTGGCTCCTCGAGCTCCTCATCCTCAGCCGCAGCCTTCACGTCTTCCTCGCCTTCCGGTGATTCGGGGTCTCCCGCTTTCTTGCCTGGCCTCTCGCCGAACCATTTCGGCAACTTCGCTGTTTTTCGAAGAAAAACAAATGAGAATACATGTATTATACAATCGATACGATATTGAATTGCGCGAGAATTTTTGAAAATATACACATACGTCTCGATCGATAATAGCGAAGATTTGCTGGAAATTCTCTTGTATGTAAGAATATATATATATATATATATATATATATATATATATATCATTTCGAAAAAAAAATGTCTCGAAACACGAGAATGAAGAATGGGAATAAGATTCTAGAGCGTAGTGGAAAGCTACGTTTCCCAAAAATAAACAAGGAATTAAATGTACAAGCATACGCTTTCAATTTTCTGAAAGGTTCTCCTCGCTTTTCATCGAACAAGGTTCTTCAACGTTGGCAAAATATACTTCACTCCGTAACCATTGCAGTCTGTCCTAGTTTTTAGAAAATACTCTGCCTGGTCAGGTTTCAAGACTCGCGATTCGAGCAAACGCTCACCAAGATACGTAACATGATAAACACGTGAGAGACAATAAAATGCTCTTTGCATTTACCGTATACCTTTATCCGTTTCATCTTACAGTTCTGATGTACTCGATAACTCTCTTATATATATATATATATATATATATATATATATATAATAGCTCTCTACGTGAATATGTGCTCTGTTTTATTCGAATTTCATAACTAATAATTTCCCCCTTTTCTGATAAAAGAAAAATTCTTAACAAGGTAAAGGAAACATTTCAGAATATAATTCTTTTTCATTAATCTTGAAAAGCTTCAATTAAAGATAACTTATTATGATCAACAGTTCCGAAGAGATTTTCTTTTAAAATATTTTTAATAACACGCAATCTTCTCTCTCAAAGAACTTTTTTTAACCAGAAACTAAGTGTGACCTCTGCCCCAATATAGGAAGCTATTTTAGCAATGTAAAGGTGCATATTAAAATATAAATAATATAACTTTGAAAATAACCACGATGATTTTCAAAGGGAACCTTCGCAACACGTATACTCATACACAGATACTCTTCTAAAATATTTTACCCTTGAGAGGTGCACGTTTATGAGAAATTAGGTGTTGCGTTTGCTCGAAAATGAAGCTAGCATACATACTCTTCTGACGACCGAGGAATTGCTCTTTCTGTAGAGTCCATTGCTTCTCTATGAACTCCTTCTGCTGTTCGGTCAGACCCTGCAACATTAACGGTCAAAATGGCATGCTAGGATATATCGTCACACGGGGGGAGGGGCACTCGCCTGGACCCTTTACTCGGTTTTCGAAATATCGCTGTACAGATTCTTTTTATAACGTGCTTGGGACTTAATAATTAGCAGAATAAGTGAACAACCCCTAGCGAAATTTGCTTCGTGTGTATACACGCATGTACATGTTGGATATTTAAGTAAAAAACTATCAAATGAACTGCATATTGACCATCCGTTAGCTTACGTTAATTACATGACAGAAATTCTTATACTCTTTTACGCAAACATTTAATTAGTCACTCGACTTTCTTTACAGAAAGTCGAAGTTTGATGGAAACGATATAATAAGATTCTAACGATAACTGATGTCTGGTACTATACGTTAGTTTAAGAACGTAAAAAAGATAAAACTTGAAGCGTAAAATATTTTGTAGTAATTTTTTTTATAAAAATTGACTGAAACGTGAAAAACGTCTGAGACGTATTGGTACTTAATAATTGGCACTCGTTATCTTAAAAAAAGATTAAAGGGAAAAAGGAAATTTGCATCGTAGAGTCTTTTGCTAAATAAGAGAAACTTAAATTGAATAATTTGCATCTGTCGGACCCCGCGATCGATACCTATGATTTCACAATAAATACGTGTTTCTAAGATTCGCAGAATTCTTCTCCTGTTCGCGATTATTCTTCCAGTCTTGTTTATTATTATTTCGATGATAAATCATAGGGAAATACGGTGAATTACGATCTGAATGAAGGGTGAAATGTGGGTACTTCATTTTGCGGAACGAAAAAAACACGAGCATAACAACATTTCTAACGATCTCTGTGGTCTAGATCTACTGTTTATTAAATGGAGTCCAACACGAATTAGAGTAACGATCGTTTGAACAATCCTAGGGTAAACGTAAAATGGAGCGGCAAGGGGTTCAACCAGCAACGCAAGCAACAGGGGTGGTACACTAACAGAGAGCTCGATAGGACTCACTTTTGGTACGCTTCATGAACTGTTCTGTTTTCTGTTTCCACATTTTCTCGTTGTACTCCGCTAGAAGCGTGTCATAGCCCTGCGATTTAATCGACATTCTTCACTGATCATGTTCTCTCAAATCTTATCTCTCTACAACTACTTTCTTTGCTATGTCGCTTCTTATTTATCCTTGCTTCTTCGTCTCAGATTTGATCGAGTACCATTGTAAAAGAAATGTCTCGTTTCCATATAACCTTACTTCGAAAGATTTCGACTTAGTGATACAAGATTTCAACCTATAGTGACACTTTTCGGATGCCTTTTTTTTTCTCATTTTTCTTTGATTACCATTACCAATGTTAGATTTTTTGAGACTTCCAATCGAGCCAAATTCATTTGATCGTATTATTGCGGGGTAGCTGAGTATTCGAAGAATCAGCGACTGATCGAATCCATGAAATATTATACTTACGCCTTCGAAGAGCTTCTTCTTATCGTCGTAAGACCTAGTATCCACTCGACGTTCATATTTGGAGGCGACTTGGATCTTGGGCTGCACGAAGAAAAATAGTTGTACAGTATTCGACAAACTTTTCCAGGTGAACGTTGTATTTTTATTATTTAATGCCACTTACTGGGTACTTGCCGGTAAGAGCTTCAGGATCAAGACCTTTCTTCAAAGCTTTGTGCCTCAATTGTTGCTTCTGACGTTCCTTTAATTCTTTAAGCTGCAGGGAAACAGGACAGTTATTCGAAACGTTCCTACGCTCATAAATATAAGAGTATATAATATACATGTGCAGTGTGTCCCACACAGAAATGTGTCGAAAAGAGAGAATAAGATATTTTTCATTCAAACCTTCGTTTTCGAGAAAATCGAGCTTGAAAAATTATGATATAACTGTACTTGAATTTGGCCAATTCCATACAGATGGGAATAATCGACACGAGGATATTCTACGCGCAAAAACAAGTAAAAAATGTAGGATGAAATTTTTTTTCATTTTCAAGAAAATGAACTTTGAGCGTGTTCCGTTAAAAATTACCTTAAGCACACGGTGTACTTGATGATAAATTTTCAAATTCGTTTTCTCTCGACACACGGAGGCTTTAATGAGAAAAATTTTATTCTTCCTTTTCGACAAACTGTTGTCGAAAAAATCACCTCCCAGTCGTGGTTGACCACGAGTTGCGACGGGACACGTTGTATTCAAAACACGTATTTTCACTTACGTCGTAGTCCTGACGTTTCTGTCGCTCTTCAAGATCGTATTTCTCAGTTTCCAGCTTGACAATGGTGTCCCAGAGTTCATTAGCTTTGGATCGAAGCTTCTCAATGGAGAAACCATCGATTTCCAAAGGTTTGATGCGAATGCTCAGCGAGATTTTCTTCTCCTCTTCGAGCTGTTCTTTCGTCTTGTTGCGCTCCAGTTGCGCCGACGTAAGGTTACCCTTTTATCCAACAGAGAAATACATTAATAACACTCCAACAGTACTGCCGTATTCAGTCACGCGATACCACGTTTCTTTCGAGAATTCAAGTTTTCTTTGTGAAAAAGATACGAACTGCTAGATCTTTCCTAGTGATCGTAAAGTTAGGGCCCTTCTTGTTCGCTTGATCTTTCATCGCCTGCATCATAGCCTGACGTTTCTTTTCCGATTCTTCCAGACGTCTGGATACAGATATTGGAATTATTTTCTTTTTTTTTTTTTTACATTTCAAACGTGTCATTTATTTCATTACACAGACTGCGAATTTTTATGAATTTGCATTTAGAAAGTTTGTAAAATATAAAATCGTACAAAATAGTGCTTTCTACGACACTCCGAGGTTTCATTTTCTTTAAATTGTATTCTCAATAAGTATGTAATTATACATAAGAATCCGCAATTTATTAATATATATATATATATATATATATATATATATATATATATATATATATATATATATATACACATATGAAACTTAAAGATAAATACGCACTTTCTCTTTTCTTCCATATCACGTTGTTTCTTCTCCTCTGAAAGTATCAAGAAAATATCAGCAAATTTTCCACAGAGGAAGTCGCATAATCCCCGCAAGCAATGTCAGAAACAGGAAAAGAATGATAGGGGTGAAATAAACTCACCGATTTCGCGTTGGCGACGTTCTTCCTCCTCTTTCTTTTTCTGAGCCAATCTCTTCTCCTCGTCCGCGCGAGTGATCTTGCGCTTCGCTTGCTTCTCCTGCAAACAGAAAAAGTCCGAGGACGATGAACGATGGATCTATGAATACATGTCAGAAGATAATTAGAAATTTTCATACGAAACATTTTCGAATTTCATTGTGTCACTGTAATGAAACACGAGCATCGCGATTATATTGCTAAAGTTTGGAACGAATATAAAAACGCAGC
This sequence comes from Tetragonula carbonaria, assembly GCA_032399595.1. NCBI lineage: Eukaryota > Metazoa > Arthropoda > Insecta > Hymenoptera > Apidae > Tetragonula > Tetragonula carbonaria. Next base: position 12,244,179 of record JAUCRC010000002.1, read on the forward strand.
ATACATCGCTGCATTGCATCGATAAGCTTGGATATTAACTGGAATTATTTTTAACATTTATTATTAATTCTTTTACTAAATATATGCAATGTAATAAATATCCCGCAAATTTCAGTGTTTGCCAGTATAATGAAGAAAATATGAGAATGTTTTCTACAGTGAGTAGACGATCTAAATTGATTAACTGTTCAAATATTTTTAGAATTTTCAGTGAAGTGTGTGCTTGCGTCTCGTTAAAGTGTCAATGAAATCCCGAGATATTTTTCAACAGGACAAAGAAGGAATCCTAAGACTGTTTTACAAACGCGAACCTTCAATCTCTTCAGTTCCTCCTCTTCCTTGGCCCTCTGTTTCCGCCATTCTGCAATGTATTCCTTGAGCTGTTCGTCCAAGTCGCTCCTTTTCTGTTCTTGCCTCTGCGCGCAGCGCCGGGAAAACGACAAAATGTAAATAAACGCTGGTACTAAATCTCCCCGATATATATATATCGTATCCACGAGATCTCAGGGAATAGATCCGTAAGATCTTTTCCTCACCTTCATAAACTCGGGATTCTCCCCAGACTCCCTGATGTAGACCGGAGCGAAAACAAAAGTAACTCTCTTTAGTTCCTGTCGCTCGTCCTCTGAGAGATCTCGCAAGATCTTCCAGAACTCCGATACGCCACTCTCATCTTCCACTTTCCACTATATATTACACATCCATTCTCTCTCGTGGCGAATAATTCTCTTTCATTTTTATCTCTTTTTCCTTCATATTTTCGTCACTTTTTTTTTTTTTTTTTTTTTTTTTAGTTTTCTTTCGTCACGCGTACATGACAACCAGACAAACAGACAGACGCACACGCACAAACGGACAGACGGACGAATGGACGGACAGACAGAAGAGAAAATTGAAAAAAATTTTTGTTCAAGCGTGTGAAGAGAGAGAGAGAGAGAGAGAGAAAAGAGAATTAGGTGCGCAACGTAAGAAAGTGAAGTATGGGTGAGGGACATTAATAAGTTTACGAAGGTTGAAGGGAATCGATGAGTTTGTTGCCAGGGAATTCATTAGACTCCCGCGGAACAGGATATTGGAAAATTAATGGACGGTTTTATCGAGAATTACGCGGTCACTTGAATTTAAATTTTCTTCAATTCTGACACTCGCGGGAGTAAGAGCGAAATTCAGAGGAAAACTTTGGGGATTGTTTTCTGCAAGCTTCTTGCTTAGTACACCAAGTTGCAATAACGCTAACTATTAGAAAGTAGAAACATAGCTTTCTGAATGGTACAGTACTTAAAAAAAGTCCCCTTAAGGTCTGACTTGCAAGGAAAGAACTTTTATTACCACGAAGCACAAGAACTTCTATCTTTTGGTTTTTAATCATGTTAATGTGAGACATATTATCTAAAGCTTAAACAAAAGCAAGATTTGTCGGTCAGTTTTCGATATATAACGAATGAAAGGATTAATAGAAAAGATGTTGGATGATAGATAAGAAATGCTGGAAATAAAACATATAAAACCATAAAGGAGCCGTTTTGTCCAAATATTTGGAGACATTTCAAAATTCCGGGTATTCTCGAATATGAAGACGCGATATCGTTGATCAAATTACATCACGTGGATCGGGTCCAGGATAACTTTAAAATAAAGGAAGGATCTCTAATTTTAAAGATGATTCCGCCACGAGGGAAAATAGACGGCTGGTGGGTTTTTAGATCTCGACGATGGAGGAGACATAGACCGGGATATTTGGACACTGGGTTCGAGTTTTAGCTCTTTTAGCTGGAAAATGTAATTCAAAGCCGCTCGAGAACGAAGCGATGAAGCATTGTTTTTTTTTTCTCTTTTTTTTTTTTTTTTTTTACAGAAAGCAATTCAGCAGGTTCGAAGAGAAAATTTCGACAGATCTGAACAGCGTGCAATGAGAACAAGAATACTTAAAATTAGAATAATTAAAATAATTAAAATTTGAATTTCGATTAAAAGTCGGGAAATTTTTTATCTGAAAATGTAATGGAAATGAATGCACCTCTAGTATCTGCAATAATATTATATAGTTGTATATACGTACAACTGTGTATACATACGATATAATATCTGTAACAATATCATGTATGTGTAACATATTGTATAGTACAATCAAGCACATATAATAACGTACGACTTGTGAGACTTGAAGATATAATTTTCGTGATAACGTTCACGACGAGGGAGTATGCGTCATTTCGTCGAACAAAAATCGATCTTTTTGCAATGTCACAAATATGATGATAAAGGATAATCGGGAGAGAATTGGAGACAACACAGAACAATCTAGCATTCACTCTTCTTCTCTCGTCAGACATTTTCTTCTTCTTTCCCAACAACTCAAGTGCAAGCAACACACACAGTTCGCCGCCGTTATCAGCGTCATCACTGTCGTCATTCTCATTATCGATTATTATCAACAACGCCTTAAAAAGCCACAGTCGAAAGCCGAGGAGCTGGCCAATTTACATAAAAAATGAAGTTTCGAAATGACGATCGTGTCATCTCCAGAGGTTGCTGAATCTGTCTGTGAAAAATTTGCCTCTCAAATGCAAACTAACCGGAGATTCAATGGTTAACATGCTCAGTGCCGTGAAAACGCCGGCATTTTGCATCAAACATCGTGTTTTTTTTTTTTTTTTGCATGTACGATCACGATATGAACGATTGCTTGACGCGAAAACACGAGTCCCATCGTGCATCAGATTTGGTACACGTGGCACTGAACGTGTTGAAATCAACGACCTCCGAAAGTAAGAATCTCAAACGCAAGATCTTCACAAAATAGAAATAAACGTTGAAAGTTCGAAAGCGCGAGAGCTGCTTTGAAAAATGAAACTGACCGAGTGGGATCGTTTCCAGAATGTTGCTCTCGGTCAGTTCGATCAGGCGGCTCGAAACGACAATATAATAAACAGCGTTTAACATCGTTGGCAGTGTTGCACGCGATGTTGCACAACCGTACGTTGTGAAACTGTCCGGCAAATTAACTCGCAACGAAGTATATTCGACAATGTGTGAAAAATACATTTCGTATTCGCGTGGTGTAGAGAGGATTCAGAAAAATTCAGCGACCTCGCCGATCTTTCTGCGACAATTGCTGCGGGTCGATTGATTATGGCGCAAAGTCGAACATAATTAACAAAAACGGTGGTAAGAAGAGAAGAGAAAAAAAAGGGGGGAAGACTGGGGGATCACCAGAAAGTGAAAAAAAAAAAGAAAGAAGGAAAAGAAAAACACGACTTCTTTTGGAGAACGCAGGTGACAAAAAAAAACACGACATCAAAAGGTTGGGTGAACGAAGGTTTTAAACGAGACGAAACAGCGGTGAGAAAAATCGGTTTTCAGCAGACCCGTGGACACGTATGTATGTATGCACATAAGTGTACGCGTGTAACAGACACACGGTGATTATGTACAGAGCCGTTAATTCGTGATTAATCAAAGAATATAGAGAGACAAAAAGAAAAAAACACGAGAAAAGGGGATGAAAGATAGACAGAGAGAAACATGAGCTTGGGGGGGGGGGGGTTTGCTTCGAGCACTGATCACCAATTATTAGACCATATTTCACATCGTGTTTTTTTGGCGGGATCGAGACTTCACGTTACATATAAATAGGCACGTATGTCATACAATTAACAATCGACAGTTACTTATTTTCTTCGTGGAAATTCCAACGGACACTGTTCTAACAAGAAGAGAAACGTATAAAACACGAGGGTTCCAAAGGGAGAAAACAGATAAGAGGCACATAAATGAAACAAAAGGAATTTTTTAGTTTTCAAGTTTCGCAAAGAGATGGTGAATATTGAACGTACGTGTACCTTCGCTGCTTCGTTTTATTCACATTCTGAAAAGGAAGAACAGAACTTTTCTTTGAGACTACGGTTTCCTATTCCATTGCTTATTAAAAGATACGAGAACATTATTCTTTCGACTCGACTGCAGAACGCGAATCGATGAAAATCGTAAATAATTCGAATACGTCGATCACAAAATTATGAAATAATTGAAAAATTATGAAACTGTTGCACGATGATAATTCGAGATGATGGAGTTTGTGTTCTAGAGTGAATCACACTCTCGGAAGTATTAATACCGAGCGAGGCTTGGGCATAAAATAAACATCCGAGCTGACAATGGCTGTGTTTTTCCACCGAACTGTTTGTTCGTCAATTACATTACATCACGTCGGAACGTGGTACATTCCGAACGGACAACACGCAGCTTTGGTATAAGAATAAACTGCATTACGTTATCGTACACATATTTATGAAACGTTTGGCAATCGTCCAGCCGACGCAAGTTATATTAGTTGCGCGCAACCCTTATGCAACTGCCGCCCCATAATACGGTCAAAAGCCTGAAAACTTTTCGATTGAACAACCTTAAATTTAATGCGCCGATGCTCGTTACACACGAGATTGCTTTTAATTGCTCACGAACGCTCAATGGTGAACGTAATTAATTACTTACGAATATATATCTTTGCCTTTTAAACACAAGAATTCTTATTACGAAACGTACGACTGTCATTAATCGCTCCAGCAAGAACAATCAGTTTCTGAGGATTTCTTTAAAATGTTGTGATAAAAATTTAAATGAAAGAACAAACGCGGGCAAACGGGTACGTGTAAGTACGTGACTGATCAATTGTTGGTCAAGAACCTCTTTGCCAAAAATAAATTGTAAATCATCTACGAAACCGTCTTTGAAGATTCTTTCACGAGGACAAAATGTCTGATGACAAAATCCCTTTGACTTTCGAACGGTATAAATTTTCAATTATATATAATCGTCGATGAATCGTTCGATTTCTAATAAACCCATTTGAATGATTCACTCGACGAATCCAATACTTTTCCTTCGTCGTTGCGAGGAATTATCGTGTCAAAGTGTTCAAAGCTTGAAAGCAGAAGACAGAAAGCCTAAGTGTCGAAAACGGAGATTAAATCTCTACGAAGGGAGTCTCGTTCCCGCCAAAAATTCGAAAAGAAGCGCGGACTTGAGAGAGGCCTTGGGGCGGGGTGGGGGTGGGGGGGTTTGTTTGTGAGAGCGGCCGAAGAACAAAGAAAGTATTATTGACGTGTATATAATAAACAACCTTCGAGATTCAACTTACTTTTGGGACGCCCTACCCCTACAAAAAAAGAAAGGAAAGGCACATTAATAACAGTGGCAATTGTTTCGGCTTTCTTAACAGACGGGTTAACACCGGGACCGGGGGGTGGGCGGGGGAGGAGCGGAAAGCCCGCGCGCGACTACCGGTTCGCTCGGCTTACTGCCTCTTTCTCTAAGTTTAGCCTGTTTCTTTTCTCTCTTTTTTCTTTTTTTTTTCTTTTTCGCTTCGCGCGTTTCCGGTTCGATTAAAGTGCCTGAGAGAAAGAGAGAGAGAGAGAGAGAGAAAGTGCCGATCGGGCAAAGAACGGCGTCGTTTAAAATTGACGACAGTCTGCCGCGTTCCATCCGCTTTTATTCTCCTCGATTTTCTTCTCCTCGCTTCTTTACGACGTCGGAACTCGTACGACAGGGAGAGAGAGAGAGAGAGAGAGGAGTTTTATGCTCGCCGCCGGGAGACAATCTCGGGAAGCGCGAATCTCAACGTCAATTTCCATCGATTTCCCACGAACGACGTAAAAGAGGAGAACAGGCAGCCTACCGTCTCTTTCGTTTGATTGAGCTTGTCATACGTACGTGTATTTGCGATTCCCGAGGAAATACGTGTGTGTGTGTGTGTGTGTGTGCGTGTTTTCTTTTTCGTAAGAGAAAACCCTCTTCAAAGGCAGGGATGCGATAACAATTATGCGACAGACATGATACGCAGTTAGGTGTGGTGTAGGCGTGATGGGGAGTTTTCATCCTCCCCCTCTCGATGCTGCTTGAAAAGTGAAACTCGCGATCGGATGTTAATAACGCGCGAGAGACGGCGAAACTGTTGGACAAGTAATTCAATGCTAACGCCGAAGCTTTTCAATTTGACGAATGAAAGTGGATATCGATGGGTTGTTGTATTATCGCGAAGCACATTTGAAATCCATATCTGCCTGTCCTCTTGGTCGATATTTGTGATTGAAAAAGAAAAAAAAAAGAAAAATCGAAACCACTGCGATTATTTTTGAAATTTCAAATTTCAAGAACAAAGGGAGCCTACAATGATTTTGTGATGATCATCATCGCTTCGCAATTGTTTCGACCGATGCCATTTTTTGAAGTGTGTAGCGTACGTCGGTGCTTTTGACAGGTAAAGACAAAACGAGAAAAATTATTTCTTTGAAACGGTTGCTCCCGTCATGGACTTGTTAGAGCAGCGAAATGTTAATTTTACAAAGTACGGAGGTAAAATTTTAGATAGCTGTTCCACTTTTCAAGCATTTCGTACACGGTGCTCCATGTCTGCTTCGTTCAAATAACGAGAAAACTGAAATCCTCCGAGAGGCGTATTATACCGCGGGAGTATTATACCAAACGGGGAACGAAACAGCTACGCAAAATAGACATACTTGTTCAATCATCGATACAGCAAACACCGATACAACACCAAGGATAACAAAATGAAGACGAACCAATTAACAGAATGAAAAACAACGTCGAATGAAGACAAACAGAGAGTGAAAAAAACGAAGATAACATGTTCCATCTTGATTCCATTTCTATTTACTCGCGATAAATTCAACGATAACAACATTTCTGATAACCGTGAAAAAAAAAATATGCATATACATAAAAAGAAAATATGTATATATGAAGAAAATTCTGTCACGAGAGAAACAGAGAGTGAAAAATATGAAAAACAATGGGGGGGAGGGGGGTGAGAAAAGAGAAAAAAAAATAAAAGAACGTACCCACATGGTTGAAAATGAAAAAAATCAAAACTCTCCTTCTCGAAGAAGGAACGAAACGTGTCTAGACGACACCGGGATTTACGAACAGTAATTTTACGTGCAGACGAGTGAATAAAAAGCAGAAAGCCACACCGGAGCACGTTCCGCTAATGCTAAAGTGAAAGAGGCGATTTTTCATTGCCACCGCGACGAGCAACGATATCGGATTATTTTAACGTGTTTAACTTGAAAATTCCATCTGCTGGGCGAGATAAGTGGCTCGTATGATTTCTCCATAGGGTTGGAAAAATAATCTCGAGGTGAAATTGGGCTCTAAGGTTAAAAAAACTTGAGTAAAGAGAAAAAAAGAGAAGAGAAGATAGAAAGAGAGAGAGAAAGAAAGAGAACAAGATGAATGATAGAACGATGATTCTGAGAGTTCGAAATGGTTTTCAAACGACTTACTCGCGTGCGAGATAGACAATTCTTCGAAACTATGAGAGGGAAAATTAATCATATCCATGATACAATGAAATTTCCTGCTGGAGAGCAGCAAAGAGTGAGCAAAGAAAGAAGCAAACGGAGAAGAGCGACAACGATTAATGCTCGATTAACGATAAAATGCTCGGACGACGCACCGAGAAAAGAGATGATTTTTTTCGCAAGGAGAAAAAAAAAAAAAAAAAGGAAACGATCGTCGATTATCGCGTAGACAAGGTAAACGAGAAAGACCAATTTCGCAAGAGAGAGCGTGTACGTTTCGTTGGACAAAAAGAAAAAAAAAAAAAAAGAAAAAAAGACGACAACAGAAAGCGTGAGAGTAAAAAATACGATACAGAGCCAGAGAGAAAAACATTGCTCTTGCCGTGTGCTGTAGTACGGCAAGAGATACAAAAATGCAAAAAATACATTGCTTTGACACAACAATGAGATACGTAAGAGCGAGATAGCAAACGAATAAAGGTATACTAAACTTGATACAAGACGACAACACCAACAACAACAGCAACAATAACAACAACAGCAATAGACGGTTAGACGATTAACAAAGATGAAAAAGATGAAAGTGAGAAAGATAGATAGAAGAAAGAAGTAGAGCAAATAAACAGAGAAAGAGTGGAAAAGATACTTGAGAGAGAAAAAAGAGAGAGAGAGAGAGAGAGAAAGAGACGAGAGAAGTGAACAATGCGAAAACAGCTGCCTGTGAACAAGATACAAGGCTGAACGCTAAGAATTGCTGTGCAGCAAGAAAACTTACTCGATCTTCCTCTCCGGCTGCCTTTGATTTGTCAATTTGTCAATTCGCGCCGGTCGACGATGATTGGCGGTTTTCGATCGATCGGTTGGCGAATTATTTTCGAATAATTTTTTCGTGCGTTACACATCCCGTGCGGAGATAGATCGGTCGACAAGAGATGGATCGTTATCGACAGAGTTGCGATACACAGAGGAACACAGGGAAAAAAAGAAAGAAAAACGAAGATCAGATAAACCAAAGTCAAAAACGATGTGAATATAATATCGGTGAAATGTTAGGGTGTCTACGAAAACTGGAGTCTGCTAACTAATCGTTTTCCGATAAATCCGCAGACTGGTAATTATCGCTCTTTCTCCTCGATCGTAGCCGATGTTTTTCGTCGAAGAGCGCGAGACGAAAGAACCGGCGAGAAATATCGCGATTCCGAAAGATGCGTCCGCATTTTTCGTTTGAATCCCATCGCGGGACGAGATATCTCCCGACGGTCCCTCCGATTTTCTACCGAAACGATTCGATATTTTTCTTCCAATGTGTCAGTGGAAATTGTTTTACGTTCGACGAGCATGCTAGATGAAAGCTGGTTGGAAGAAAATGGTCGCGCGTGAACGGGTGAATTGAAATCAACGAGAAATTCCATCGACGCGAGAATTATAATAAATGCGCGGTTCCGTGGATTCTCGATCGGTCAGGTGGATAAAACGACAACGGTGATCTAATAATTCGATTCGCTGAGGTTCGGAGATACCGGCGCCATTCCTCTGCTCTATTTTCGTGAGAGAAGCACGACTCGGTTCTAATTTTAACAATAGTCCGAGAGAGATCGCACGCTCGGGCACGAACGCGATTTTTCGATACAGCTTTTGTCCTTTCGACGAGTTCCGTTAGCCTCGCTTCCTCTCCGTGCTACGTGCGATCTATAATGAATGTGACGATTCATTGGAAATTGAAAACCCCTTCTTCGTCGTCGAATTGATTAACCGAAACGATGGAAATCTCCTTTTCGATTGATATTTGCCCGTCGACGTGAAAAGAGAGTTAAACAGACGTGGACGGAATATTGATAATATTTCGTTGAATATTATGGCTACGACTTAATGATTTGCCTGGCTTCGTGTTGTATTTTTGCATTGCAATCGCGATCGAAAATTCTGCCTGCAGGCCAGATGAAACATTGATTTTCGTTTTATTGCCGTTGTGTGAACGGCCGGTATCCAAGGCAGCGAGATAGCACCGCCGAACACCTCCGTCCTATTTTTGTAAAAAGAAACGTGTGTTTCGTCTAATTCTAACTGGCTTCGTGTTTCACGAGCGAACACGGCCGTGTTTAACGTGTTTCGATTCGTCGTACGGTTACGTAAGTTCGCAACAATGATCCGTTCTTACTCTACACGAATGCACTTGACTCTAAAAATTCTTCAAATCAGCCTCGTTCGTTAGCAAAAAAAGAAGTCTCCGATTTTCATAATTCTACTCACGTTACCCGATCATCGATTGCCTCGCATCAAACGAATTAACCTCGACGTTAATTTCAACGTTAAAATTGAAACACGTTGATCACACGTTCGCGATGGAACCGCGAGGAACGATCTCTCTGGAAACCAGCAGAAATCCTTGAAAATGACCCATGAGAGTAATAGGGGGGAGGGAAACCCTGGTCCCTAGAGCACAGTTGAACGATCGTTCCGAAAGAAATCGGGACGATCGCGATTAGAAGGGACGCGATGCTCGGCTCGGTTTGGGAACCGTTGCACCGCCAAAGGAGTCTAGGAATCTGTAATCGAAATCAGAAAACGACAACTACGACTCCCCCGCGGTGACTGCGCAGTGGTAGCAGACACCTAAGCACAGACACGCCTGCTGCAACTTACTTCCTGCAATGAGAAAATGAGAGAACGTGGACGTTAGATGTATTTTTGGATCTCGATCTCCACGGGATTAAGGAATTACCAGCAAGCAACACTTACGTTTCCTCGACCACCTCCTCCTCGCTGCTGTAAAACAGAAAATGGAAAATGGTACTTGTTAGTCACCGGGTACAGGTGAACACAGGGGGCGGGGGGGGGGTGGAACTCGGTGCTAGCTGAAGGGGCTACTAAGTAAATAATCAAAAGAAAATCGCTAGAACAGAAAATCGGGCTTTGGGTCAGGGTTATCGCATTATCGTGTAACTACGGGGACTACGTTTCTATGGGGTCTGTAACTGGATTGCACGCTAGAAAACGTTTTAAATGAAATTCTTCTTATCTCGCGCGGCTGGAGAAACGTTCATTTACAACGTGCGTTGCACGATCGATTGATGTGAATCGAAATTTGGACAATTTGGATTCAGTTCTCGAAACTATCGCAAGAATATGACAAATCTTTAAAATGGTAAATAGAATTTAGAACACTAGCACCAAGTGCTTTTTAAATTGTATTCGACAGAATATAACGAATCGTACGAGTGGTGTAAATCAAGAGTTTCGGTATTTGAAAGAATATGACAATAAACTTAGAATATATTGTCCCGTGAGAAAAATGCTGTAATTCTTAGCTTTCCCTATTGATTTAAATGAACAGAGACCGAAGAGAATTTATCGTAACATTTTTCGATACACGCCTATCCGCGCGCTGTATATAGGTCCAAAGTTCGACTCAACCCGCGGATGACTCATCTTTGAACTCTGAATTCCCTCGTTTCAAGAATAAACGAACACTCTTTCGTTTAGCATCGGCCGTGATCTCGTTCTCCTTCTATGAATTTCGAATTTCATCTCAAATTTCGTCTTCAAGTGACGAATACTCGGACCGTTCAAAAATTTGTAGCATCCTTTGCTTCCTATTAACCTATCGAAATAACGTAATCGCAATTTCTGCAATACTACGAATAAAACAATTCTTTCGAACGTAAAGTAAGAAACGGATATATATTTTTCAGCGTGCAATTCAACGAAGGGGATGTGACGTGCAACGATCACGATTTCTTCAACACAAAGACACGTGGCTGTGTATGGAGGAGGGGGGGGGTTGTAAGGGTTGGTTTACTTTCACATCAAAACTCTGGGGGAAGGGATTGGACGGGTACATATCGATGAGAATCGCATTAAACAACGAGGGGAATGTAATACGAGCGCAACACAAATCACGGAGAGAATTTTTCATCTTACGTGGACACAATTTCTTTTGTCGGATATATCGTTCATTGCGTGACAACGATCAACATCGACACAGAAGAGGGGGGGGGGAGAATCTCGGTAAATCCTCGATTTACGGTGGCAATCTCGGTGGCAGTCGCACCGAGAAACGTAACTAAAATTCAGCGACATTTTCTCGACCCTGCAAATCGCCACTAAGAAAGACTGTAGGTACGTGATCTATGACGACGACATGTTTCTGTGACGCTTCCGATGGGCTATATACATCTATCTGCTATCCCTTAACTTAGAGTTACCGCCTCTCAACTTGAGACATCCTCGACATTCCCCGTTGCCCGCCGAGAACTTTTCACGGATATTTCAAGCAATGCTCGTTTTTCAGCCAGCGTTCGATTGCACGTGTATCTGTTGCGTAACGTTCCGCTTGTCTTCGATTTGTCAATCGCCGGGACGTGTGCCATTTTCCACGACGATTCCCTCGTTCACAAATCGTCGACGATTATTAAGGAGAATCCTCGCGAAGAAAGATGGTCGATTCTCGTTTAAAAAAAAAAAAAAAGAAAAAAAAAAGAAAAAGAAATGAAACTGAGGGAATTTCGAACGATGCAACGGCGAATGTCGAGAAATTCTGGATTGACTGTTTCAGGATGTTCTTCTGGCCGGTTTTCAATACTTACGAGTATTGCTCCTCGTCGTCAGACATGTTTGCTGATGGTCACGGTGCTGCAACAACGCAAACAAACCACCGATTAACACAACGCGATTACTTAGCCGATTCTTCGTTGTATCTCGCGCAACGCGTGTAATTACTCGAATATGCCGATCGCGAGTTTTCACACACCAGGGGGAGAAAAAACGATCGAATCGTCTACCTCTCCCAACGAAGGAATCTATCGGTATCTTCGCGCGAAATTCGCGCACACTCTGGCATGAATAAAGTATCTACTCTCTTGCGCCCGGTCTCACGTTCGTCGGAAAATATCGTCGGTACACTCCGATGGGAGGGGGGGTGGAGGCGGAAAATCCTTCGGTGGGAAAAACGGCCGATAAAAATCGGCGCGTGCAGCCGATTCGATCGTCCGATTCTCTAGACGCCAGATATTATACGTGGCGCGTGCTTCTCTGTGGGAAATTTTCACGTGAACAACGGGCCGATAGATAAAAAAAGAAGGGAGCGAGAGAGAAAGAGAGAGAGAGAGAAGCGAAGGGTACACGCGTTGAGCGTAAAATCGAACCTTGCTGTCGCGAGAAAGAGAAAGTTAGAAAAGAAAGGAAGAAGTCGAAGGGGTGCGAGACGATGCACTGGTGCAAAGGTAATCTGATATTCTGAGACGAGAAAGAGAGTGCCAGTTTGCTAACCCTGGCCGCAAGCTCGACGTCGCAAGCTCTATAAGGAGCCGTCCCCTTCTCTTCCTCGTCACTTTAATTTTAGAAAACCAACTCTACTCTCTTCTCTCTCGCTCTGTCTGTCTCTTTCTCCCTTCCTTCCTTCCTTCCTTCGTTTATCTCCTTTCTCTTTCTCTTTCTCCCTCCCCCTCCGCCCTCCCCTTCTTTCCTTTCTCATCTCCTCGTTCGCTCGTTCGCTCGTTCGTTCGTTCGTTCGCCTCTTTCGCTCTCTATGAAAGTTTCTCCATATACTCTTCGATTTCATCTTCGTTGCCATTGTCGTCATCGAACATGCTGATCGTTTCCCTACGCTGTTCCACGCGGAACAAATCAAGCTTCGATACCTCCGAGACGGTACTCTTCTCCCTTGCATCAAAAAAATCCTCATTGACAAAGTCTTTTTTCTGTTCTTTTTCTGTTTTTTTTTCTTTTCTTTTTTCTTCCTTACTTGCACTCGCGATCATTCCGAGTTTCGCGCCGAAAAACTGCGAATTAATTGGTTCGTCGAAGTCTCGAGGGGCGGGAGGAGGAGAATGGGGGGGAAGGAGGAGGAATTTTCAGTTGAAAAATCTGGATGATGCTTGACGATGCTAATTTTGCAAATTGCTCGTGGCGTGGTGTTTCAGCGTCGCCAAACGTATGGTCGGACGCGTGGGAAACAATATTACATAATTACACACGTCACGGCGGAATGTCTTGAAACGAGATATTCGTCCGTACACGTACATTTATAGACGGGGTGAGTTATCACGGCGCCAACGCCGTTCTATAACCGTGCTTTTTGTTCTTACAAAAGGGGAAATGATTCCATCCGTCGCGGTCCAACGATTTTAAACCATTAAGTATTAAATTAAAAAAAACTTGAAACTCAAAGCCTTGTCCCAGGCGCCAGAAGTGGAGAAATTAACGTTTCACGTTGTGCCGGGATATTCGATTTATCGCGTTGAATTAACATGGAAAGAAGATTGATAATCAAAAAGTCATATGATTATTATTATTATTATTTTCCTCCAATTATATGTTGCCTCGTTAATACGTATATAAATTACATCTCCGCGAATTCATGTATCGAGGTACATATATTCACCGTGTTAAAGAGAGTTCTTTCGTTCATCTGAACAAATCGAATTGAAAGATTAAAGTAAAAAAAAAAAAAAAAAAAAGTAAGAATCAAAGACATCAAAGAAAAAAAAGGATGATGTCGAGAAAAACTTGGAAATCAAATTCCCATTCAAATATCCATATCGGTATCGAATATTTGTTAACGGACTATTCTTACTTCTTTGTTCGCCGATCAAACGTCAAAATTCGTCGGTTACTTTCGTTCGTCGGTTCTATTAAGCTGAAAGCCGCGTTCAACGGAGCAACGGAGACATGCTAAACTCGATAACTAATTTCCGGAACGATCAACGAGTCACATAATAGCCGTCGAGTGAAAGCACCACCAAAAAAAAAAAAAAAAAGAAGACAAACGCAAGGCGAGACAAAACTGCAAAACGGTGGAGACTCTGCTAGTTCTCCACCACGTTGCTTCAATATATCCCCCGGAAATTTGTTTCCAGTTCTCTGCGAGAGAGAGAGAGAGAGAGAGAGAGAGAGAGACTTTCTGTTGAAAGTTTCCGGCGCGAGGTCAACGAGACACCCGATCTCCGGAATAGCAGCAGTTTCAGTAGATAAAGTCACAACATAGTCAGACACCACTTGCGCTCCAGCGCTCCAACGTTTGCTCGTAAATCTCCTCGCTAGTCAAGCAGATATCTCTGCACGTTCGACAGAGATTTACACAGAGCTTCGGGACTATCCTTCTCGAGCTGTTTACCGTCTCATGTACAAACCGTTTATTATATCATATATTTATATCCAGTCAAACTGAACTTGGCGCGATGCTGTACTTCTTCAAACTCGAGCCTCGAAACACCCTGCCGCTCACGTCCGAACGAGCTTGGTCTCTACCGTGTGGCCGTTTCACTTTCACACTCTCTTCGAATCCTCTTGCCTTGCTGCCTTCTGTTTCATTCATGGTGCGTAAGATCGATCCACGAAACGGCAACGAAGACGAGTTTGTTCTCTCTGTCGCGTCGTGTCACAGTAACCCCCGAACTTACGCTAAACGTGATTCCGTGATCAAACGCTTCGATTCACTGGTTGTATCGTCAGATCGACGTGCAAAACGCGACGAGCGAACGAAGATCGAGTAAGAAACGGGCGTACGTTGTAATATCACTGGAGGTAATATCAACCGAGTTAAACGGTGAAGCACATATCAGCAGAGAAGAGGAAAATATGATGGTTATTAAGAAACTTACACTGGAACTCGGTGTGAATGTCTATGTGGCAATGTTGTACGGGTGAGTGGGAGGCTACTCGTGCACGTGTGTGTATCTGTATGTACGTGTGGTGTGTGCTTGTGTGTGTGTATGTGTGTGTGCGTGTGTGTGTGTGTGTGTGTGTAGTACGCGAGGGGTCTTCGCCTCGGGGCACCAGCCGAGCAACAAGAGATGCTTCTCAACAGGCACGCACGGATGAGCTTTTGCCGGTGGAATGTGGAGTCCGCGACAGCTCGAGCGGCTCTGAAGTGCTGCGATCAGGGCTTGGACAGCACCAAGACTCGGTGCACGATGCCTACACGGTGATCCGAGTGCCGACTCGGGGATCCGCTCCCTTTCGTTTCCCGCTATTAATAGAGAAGCAGATCCAACACGTCCGTGAGGCGCGAGGCGCGATACAATCCTGGCACGCTACTATTTTCGTCCCTTCTACGTGTACGCTGCGTTCCCGTGCGTTGGACCCCGCTCTCTTTCCCCGTGGACCCCCTTCGGCCGCCTATCTCTCCGCCCCCGCAACACCTAGGCCCGCCGAGACGAATCATCGATGGAAGTCAAGCGAAGTTGGAAGGGATGTGCGAATTTTGAATAACTTGATTAGGAGCTGAGACCGCCGCCGGCGGATGATATACTTCCTCGTTGTTCTTTCTCCCTCGCGTGCTTTCTGTTTCTTCCTCTTTCTTTTTTTTTTTCTTTGAACTTTGCGGTGATCAATGATGTCGTCACTCGGATCCGATTGATTTTTAGATTTGCGCGATTGGCGTTGACCGGATAACCTCGCACAGTAAATGATACTCTGTCCACGTCTTTCTACCGTGCTTCCATACTGTTTTAGCGGTGAACGGTGTGCTCTTCGAGATGAAGTTTGATGTGGTTGTTGTCGAGTAACTTGATCAGAAGTTTCATCTGTCGCAACGTACTTCTCTGTCATTTTCCATCGCGTTCCTTTTCCTTCTTTCCTTCGTCTGATATGAAAGGTGTTCTTGGTTGGAGAATGTTATTATTGGATTGAGGTTTAGATAGATAGCGCGGCTGTTAGCGAGTGTTATAAGGTATTGAGAAATTTGAGTAGACGTTTGGTATTTTGGAGACATCGACAATTATATTTTGCATACTTTGAAACATACTTGACAGTTTACAGATCAATTTTGAGCGTGATGGGATACTGGCTGTCTGACTAGATATGATACAATCTACTAGAATGAACTAGTCAGTAATGTAAGTTTGTCCGATGGAAATTTTTTAAAAATAATTTATAATTATAAGTATATCAATATTTAATATAAATTAATAAAATTTCTACTCCAAATAAATTCGACATTTCGCAATTAGTCAATAATCGTACTATAGTACCTTCGGTTGATAAACGCAATAAGAGAGAGCTCTCTCTTAATGAATCAGTACTTCTTTTATCTACCATACCAACAAGTAGTTCAATAATCAACTGATTCTTGACACCAATATTCAACTGTGACTCTAAAAAAAATCCAACCAACTTCAAAATGATTACCTACAGTTAATATCGAAACGATTGTTACCTACTGCAACTAGCATCCAATCCAATTATTCAAATTAAAAGATTATCAGTACTAGATGTATCGACTGATCAGTTTGACATCTGAGAAATTGAAACGATTATTCGTAATTCAATGATTCAATAACCAGCCGATTCAATGAACTTATTTAATCAGCATCTACTTTCTCCGTCGTTTCAAATTCTAGGAACCTCGTTCGAATATCGTTCGAATCGTTTGAACGTTCTAAGTTTACCGATGTTCATCGAGTCCTCTGGCTCGATGGTATAACAGCTTCAATTCGCAAAGACTGAACCGCGTAATCCGCGGCCATTTAAAAATAGGAATTTATTCGAACGTTGTGTGGCAACCACCTGCGAACCTTTTCACGTTTTCTCTTTACCTTCGCTTCCGTTCTCTGGCTGGCGGGAAAGGAAAGAGAGAAAACGAGCGTGTACCTTTAATGGCAGAGCGAAAAATCTTGAGTCGGTAATTGTGCTTCGTCTGACCGGGATGAGGGGGTGAGGGGGTGAAAGAGGAAGCTGGAAATTGCGGTGAATTAAAAAAACGTTTCACGAGAAACGTCCGAATTCGACGGAACTGTTTATCACGTACGGCAAAAAAAACGTGGCTTTCTCTCCCGGTCGTTTTCCGAAATATCCTCTTAAAAGGTTACTTTCAGCATCTGTGTGTGTGTGTGTGTGTACGTGTGCGTTTGAGAAAAGAACTGCGCGAAATATTCGCTGGACTTATCAGTGATGAGAGATCGGTTTATAATCGGTATATAATATAAAAGATACGAGGAACAATAGCTTCCTTGTGTAGAAATATTTTATGAATATTTATAATAACATAGAGGCCAAAAGAAAAGAAAATAATAGGAAGCGATGCAAGTTTATTTTTCTTGAGCTTTTTAATTTTCTCATGCTTACTCGATAGCTTGGGCAAAGTGCTTTAGTGCAACTGCAATTTGGAAAATGACAGAGACTCATATATCGAGAAAATTTTATACAGAATTGAATTGACAAATGTTACGACTATCGATGGTTTGTTTTCTTTTTTTTTTGAAAATATTCAAGAGGATAAAGACACATGTTTTATCTGAAAATCAAAAGTACAATGTTGCTATAATGTGAGATTAATTGACTCGACAACAATTGAATTTTAAAATTACTTGCATGAAACTCGAATGACGTACATTTCTCCTCCGGTCTCCAAATATTATTGCAACCGACAGAGGCACGAAAATTTACGGGTTTTCGAGAAACGAATTCAAGCAAATAGCAAACAGAGAAATAACAGCGGAGAACTAGATCACCGAATCAGATGGAACAGAACGTGTGTACGTAACACGTTTCACGGTTTTCTACGATTTAAATTGCAAAACTGTAGAACAGCAATTAGCAATACGATTGCGTTCCGCAATTTGTTAGTTTTGCATTGACACATACGTTTCAATCGATTGAATATAATCACGTTGCATGCGTTATCACGCATAGTATGATTTATTAATAACCGTACTATATTTCTCGCGAGATTTTACTTCAAATGTATTCACAGTGCGTCGCGAAAATATCTGAACAGTCATCGTAGGAAAATTTGACGTGTAGAGTGGATTAAACTTTCCATCTGATCCTAATTTACAATATTCGTGGGACAATTATCGCGTGTATACAGAAAAATTTATGTATTTTACGTAAAATAAAATTTTTTTTTAGTTGATCGAAATTTTTGTTTTATACACGAATCTCGCTGACGTTGCTGTTTTCAATCGAATTTAAATGTACAGCAAAAAAATTCTCACATTCTTTTTTTTTCAAAATTGAAAAGCTTTCTTTACCACGATGGTAATTTATATAGAAAAACACAGATATAATTTTGAGATATTTAATACCTTAAAATCTTCAAACTTGGAATCTATCTGCTGAACAGGCATATGGAAAATATGAGATTTATCCGTGCTCCTTTCGGAGCGAATGTTATCTGTACATATGCTAAAGCGAAAAGCAGGATAAATTTTTCCTCGAGTAAGTTATTTTTGATGCTGATACAGCTACATTATATCTGTCCCGTAGTCATTTCCAACCTCACCACCAATGGGAAGTTTACTGCTCACATAGATACACTTATCACTGTAATATTGTATTTACCCTCCGGCAAATAATGATATGAAACTGGCAGTTCCTTTGCCGGAAGTCATCCGCAGCATACTTTGTGCACGCGAAATTAATGTAATTATTGTTACTGTACTGTGCAGCATGTAAAACGTAATTTGACAATGAGAAGACGATACAACGACCATTAATGCTTTATCATCGAAACATTTTATTCAGAATGACCGACTCTATCGTTGTTTTTTTTATTATATTATAAGATGGTGAAACAACGAGTTATATATTTGTATATAACGAATATTCACCATCATTCTGTAAAAGATAGGAAAAACATTTATTACGAAAGTATCTTATCTTTCGTCGAAGGGTTAATAAAGAGATTTATGTCAGGCGGAATAAAATTTTCTCTCCCTCGTTTGAAGGATATTACGAGATTTAACGGTGTAAAATGAAATTTCAAAGTCATAAAGAATGTGTTAAAGAGATGGGAAATTCAAATATGCGAGGCAAAAATGCGGGACCGTGCAAACGTGAGAATGTGCAAACGCGAGATTACGAAGAGAAAAAAATAAAGATATGGCTGTGACTCCTGAAGGAGAGTATAAAAAATTACTATAATATTTTACATTATTATTCAGCGGTTGTACAGTGACCGAGAAGTAAGTGCCAGGAATTCGCATCTTGTTTAAAAATCTGCAATTTTATTATTGTACGAAGAAACGTTTGTCTGTGCTACTGACATATATTCCAATAACTCTACATCTATCTCTGTATCCATAATTCAGGAGGATTTGTAAATTTCTATATTACAAAAAGTCTTCGAGGATCTTTGCTAGACAAGATGTTAATTATTCACAGATAAAAAAAAATTGCAAATATAAATATTTTCTTCCTATAATTCTACATACACTCCGATTTGAAAGTCTTTAAGACAAGTGCTATATTTATTTCGAAACTGGAAGGATCGAACAATGCTTTTATATATCTTCAGAAAAGTGCTACACGCGTGTAATTTAAAAATTTGAGTATCGATATATACGATGCTGTGTGCATCTCCTACATCATACTACGTACGAACATTTGTTCGACAAAAATGTTAAATATAAATCACAAACAAATACGTCTGCCATTATTTCTTTCCAATATTTTACACGCTCGTATGGAAATGAGTCTTCGACGGACCTTCTATCCCCAGAACAAATAGAAGAGAAAAGAAAAAAAAGCGTGTAAAAGTCGAGCTCAGGGGAAGATGAAACATCTAGTAGTGACAGAATGTAACGAGGATCGTGAGTATACGAACTGCCACCTCCGGCAGCTGTGTCCGTGAATAAAAAAAGCACCGGCGACAGAGCGCGCACAGCGTTTATGTTGTGAAAACGGGAGCAGCGTCCGTACCGGCCAAATAGGAGCCGCGATAAACCGGCTGTGGGTTGCCCCTCTGAGACCTTGGCGAACGTGGTGGAGGCAAAGAGAGACGAGTCGAAGGAGGAGGCTACCTTATCAGAGGCAGTCTGGAGGCTGAAACTTCTTCGTGCGCGTTGCCGACGTCGGGCCACGAGGCGGCTCCATATATGGAGGGGGCCGTGCTAGGGAGAGGGTGCCGGCGACGCTCGAGTATAAAGTTCCACGACGCTGACGACGTCGCTTCACACCACGCCAGAATGCTCGCCACTGTTGGCTCTGCTCGCTCTACCGATCATCGCTAATTAATTGGCCGTGCGACTGGTCTGTTGTAGCCTCTCGCACTCGAGAAACTTCACATCTTCTCACATTTTCTCACATCTTCATCATTGGCGAATGTGAGAGTGGAAGCGAGTAAATCTCGAAGATGAAGTCGGGAAGAAGCATGGATGACGTTGTTCCGTTGGTAGCCGGAGTCATTTTCACGGCTAAATAGAGCAATTGATTTGAACGGAAAGTTTGGTTGCAAAGTGGGTTGGATTCGATTTTGCATTTCGGTTGAGTTACTTTGTAGCTTTTAATGCAGTGCAGAATATAAATCTTAATGGAGGCGGAGCTGAAAAGGAACATAGATGATGTTGTTACATAGATAGAGTAATTGGAGTAATAATTTTAGTTTATCTTACGAAAAGTTTATTATATGATAAAGTTGATTTAGTTCGACATAGTTGAATCATTTCAACATCTTAATATGAAACTCCGGATATATGTACAGTCTTGAAGATGGAATTTGATCGTTTTATTCTACTTTCATAGAAGAAAAAACTTTATACAAATAATTTCATTTGATTCGATGAAAGTTTCATTATATAGTGGATTTGATTTGAATAAACAATTGAATTCATCAACTTTATATATCCACTATTAGCGAGTTGAACGTCATTAATTATCTTCTGATGAAATAAATTGAATAGTTAAGTGCATTCTCGGAGTCCTATTTGGACCAAAATGATTGAATGCTAACGAGTTTTTGCAACGACGTAAAATTGAGTTGTGACATTGTATTACGATAATTTTTATTTTGGAATTGGAGAATTGAAAAAGTTTTTATTTTAAATAAATTAAAACTGTTTTTTTTTTTTTGAGATAGACTAACGATTTATTTTAGAAAGAACACTATATTGTTCAGAATGTGTTTTGTAATTTTCAAAAACGAAAACAATATTAATTTACACAAATAGTTTTGGCATCAGCCAAAACTTACGCAATACCGAAAGAAAAGATCCTCTAAAAGATTAAAAGTATATTGCGAGAATTCGGACAAAGCATAGATTTCCTAATGGGGATTTTCTACTTGTTTAATTTTGAATGTTATTTTAGAAAATAATCTAAAAATATATTAAATATTTTATTACATATTACAAAATAAATGTTTAATAATAGTTGAGTGTTTCATAATACATAACAAACTTCTAATACTTCTTTAGAGAATGCAGGTATAGATTTCAAATGTTTGTATTAGAGCAAAATCAAAATTACGTAGATATAACGCGAAAATATTGTTAGAAAGTGTTTTAATGTTACATTTTTATTGAATTTGCATTATGAATATAAAACTTGCTTAGTGATAATAATGACGATGATGTTCTTGATGATGGTGATGTTCTTGATAATGGTATGGATTAGACCTAATAATATTAGGTATAATTGGTTTTTTAAAAGGCCTATCTCTTCCACCAAATCTAAGCTGACCTGATCCCTTTTTGCCACCAAAACCACCACCTACAAAATTATAACAGATTTAAAATATAATGACACTTATTCTGCAGATATTATTATACTATCTAATTATTTACCAAGTCTCCTTGGTTTCCATCCATGCAAAGTACGTCCACATTCATAATCTATAAAAATTTGATACCCCTTTAACGTAGCATCAACACAGCGTCTAATGACTCTTCTAGCTTCATCTTCACTTCTCATTTCAACAAATCCATAACCCTGAGATAGCCCAGTTACAACATCAACTATAACCTTCGCTGACACAACTTCGCCATATTTAGAAACAAACTAAATTTATTAATGCTTAAAGTATATATATATATTTCTGTAAAAATATAAAAGCAGAAGTATTGTTATACCTCTTTTAAATCATGTTTGGTGATCTTTGAACCAAACCTCGCAACGAATAATGTTCTTTCTGGTTTTGATTTTAATCCATGAGGTGGTTCATAATGCGCTTGCATCGCACGACTGATAGCTTTATCATGTGGTTCTGTATCTGTACCATCGATACTTCCCGCTTTCAAGGGATCATATTCTTTGGCGTAGGGACTCCAGTTTTGCAATACATTAGCCTAAAATATAAATACATTACGCTTTAAAATATATAACATACAACCTAAAGAATATAATGGTTATGTATTCCTAACCAACCCAAACATAACCTTCAAAATTGTACACTTTGTTCAAGTAATATTTTAACATACAATACTTTTGTTTTAAAATATTTTTAAAATGAAACATGAAATTATGTTTACTATGATACGTCATTTACTCACCATCTTTGTGAAAATAAATTACAATGAATATCGACAGGAACGAATGCGCCAAGTTAAATTACAGATGACATTCAAAAGTCTCTACTTATAATTATTCTTAATTAATATTTTTTAAGATGAGAAAATAATAACATAATCTTTTCTACGACGTGAAAACAAATACATGACAATGTTGAAAACAATTTCAGATTACACGATGTCGCCATCTGTACGCAATATCAGTAAGCAAATTTAAATGACAAATTACTTAGAGTTCTCCGATCACTTCCATTTTTTTTTAAAGATTGCAAACAATAAATTAGTCTAAAAGATTATATACACTCACGATTGAAACAATTTTATTTTATTCTCACAAAATTATATCACGCGCTGAGTAAACTTATTTTTAACAAAGTAAATCGGCACTATAAAATTTACCACTTTGTTAAAAAATTATATATTAACATCTTCCTACATCAAAAAAAGAACAATTATTTTGTTAGAAAGAAAATTGATTGTTAAATCAGTTCAAAAGCTTTAAATCACATAAAATACTCTATAAACTATATAATATAGTAATTTTTCGTTTCTTTACAAGCAACTGGCTTTTAAACATTGTTGTTACCATCGTTTTTATCTTTATCATCAAATTATTTGACGGCTTTGTCTGCGCAACGAGCGAGAGAAGCAACAGCGATTGAGAACAGAAGATGTCAGATAACAGGTGGAACTACATCTATTAATATAATACAACCATCGTGCTGCTTCGTGTCGTGCACGACACTGTAGAAGACTTTATTTAAAGGCACGGCTGGTGTGTTACATGCGCGTATTTACATAATACGAATTCCTATCTCGCGGAGGCCTCGTAAATTCACAATACACGGCGGCCGAACGAGCGTATATTATCGACGTTGGCGTCAATTGTCGACCTTTTAGTATTTATTAATCATGACCAGAAACGAACACGCCGTGCATCGTCGTGCATACCAGGAATGCGGATTATAAATTATAAATCTACGACGGGCGTAATTCATCACTCGTAACAACAAAGAGACAATTTAAATTGGACAATCCAAATTGGCGCTACCAGAGTCTTACTTGAAAAGAGTAAGATATTTATTACATACACAATCGTTGTCAAAAGAATATAAATAAAAAATTGTAACCTTGTTTTAATTTGATTGAATTACACGTTGATGCGTATTAATGGTACAATAATGGAGTATTATGAAGTACTTACATCATTGAGACGTCGATCGATGGCAAAGCATGAATCAAATGGAAAAGAAACTGATCAAAAATTGTTAAGTTAAACTTATTTTAATTTATAGCCTATATCGTAAATCTAAATGAAAAAGAGAATTCGATCGAAATTCTATCATTTAGTGAAAACAGATTTTCTAGTACGTTCGAAGAGAAAACAAATTTTAAAGGTACTCACTGAAAAATTGTACTCATTGAATAAATTAGTTATTTCAACATACGTACGTGCATTGATATAAGTTTTTCCTTAAATTATATTTATATCTATGCTGCTCTAGAAATGATGTTCTAACTGCGTAATAAATAAATAAGCATCGCTATACTGTACGTTTCACGCGTTGCACTCGTATACAAGTAAGAAAAGATATGTATAGTTAGACACGTTGAACAGTAACGATGAAAAGTACTGAAAGATTTGAACTGTACGAATTAGCGGTACAGTTACACCTATACAGGCTTATAATCGTTTCTCGTACATTTTTCCATGTTAAAGTGGGAACTATTCTCGCCGTGTCAATGTTATCTTATATAATACTGTCCGTAAAAGTTTCCAAATTTACAGTCCGAGGGAGACATTAATTAAATTCTAGAGTTTCGGTGTCTAAGGAAAGGTTACAAGCGTCTAACGTCACGTTCTTATTACACATGCGAATGTTTTTAATCGTTGCGTTATCTTAACAGAGGCGCAAACTAGGGGAGAAGAGATAATACTTCACATGGTTACTCTAATGCAAATATCTCGTCCAAGAATCGTCGCTCGGAAACTCGCTTCTTTAGACTTAACGAGGATCGAGAAACTCGAGGGATGAATTCGCTGTCTAAAAACAATCTAGAAATAGAGGACATTAAGCTAAATCGAATTCCAAGTGGGCACCCATTCGTCTCAACGCCAGTATCGTGTTAACAGCCTTGATCCATCTCTTCTTGATGACGTACCGCTTTAATCTAATTTTACAAATCGGGTTCTCCAAAGCCACTTCCAGCCACCGGTGTTCCAAGAGTTGACCAGCGGATGGTCTCTTCCTGGAGCAAAATCGATCAAATTCCTGGTTATTTTCAAGCAGACCGATCGTTACTATATTATTTACGTTATTTTTTGTATTATTAAATATATATAATATATACGTAATCGTGTATTATTATATTATACACAGACACAGTATTATTCAGCGTTAAATCAGAACTTATACCAACGAAGTCTGATTCTATATTTTTCTTAGAAGCGTTCTTCTAGAGATTAACTTTCGTTTCTTGTAGAAAATTATTAATGTAAAGAAAATATTTCTTTTTTTATTTCCACGCTCCAACTCCGTCTCTGGGAGTTGCTGTACTTTCTTTTTTAGTTTACTGCTAGTTAGTTTCGTTAGTATCGTCGTGAATGGGAGTGTTTTCTGGAGTATAAAGAAAAAATCGATATGTCGATTGTCGAAATATTTTAATAATCAATCGTTTCTCTTTCTTCGGTCGGATATAATAAACTTGACAACGCGAGCAATTCACCAGGAACTCGCGTATTTATTTGAATTCGACACAAATGAATTCAAATGAAATTGCACGCTCGCAACAAACTTGTTCGACTTCGTTCAGCGCTATGCGCAAACGTCGAACGAAAAATAATCCAGCGTCGCTGTATCTTGACACTGTCCTGAGAACTTCACAATAACGAATCGAATCATCCCCGACGATTATCGTCGTTGTAAGAAACAACAGGCAAATCCAACGTGTATAGTCCTCGATTTTACCGACGAATCGTTTCAACGATGTATCGAACTCGACATGGGTGAACTGACGTTAGCAGCCGTGGATTTTTGTTGTTTCGATTGGAAATACTCCGCCAAAGAGTTCATTGTCTTTCTGGCGACAGACTCTTCTCCGCACCAATCAACGCTGACAGACTTGCGACCAACCCCCGACGGTCTCGTAGCAACCTCTTCCCATTCGCCAAGCAGATGAAGCAACAGATCCTTGGTATTAGCAGGCTCGTCCAGATTCAGGCTCTTGTGCAAATTACGAAGTCCAGAGATCCGTGGAACATCTCTGCTAGTCTCGCCGAACTGTTTCACGCGTGGACGTCGCCACGGTGGCGTGAGATCCATCTCGCCATCTTTCCCAGGTATTCTCTCATCACTCGCCTTATCACTCGTCGCGTCTTCCGCTTTCTTCTCGAGAAATTCCGACCTGGTCGACTCCACAGACTGTTCCTCCGTCTTCTGCCTCGTCTTTCTCAACGAAGCAAACACATTTCCAGCGTTCGTCTCGTACTTGTCGAAACTACGATTACTGTGGAACGTGGTACCGTTCAGCTTCCTGTGTCTCATTATGCTCGACAGTTTCTCCGTAATTTCGTTGCACTCGCTGTTCTCGGCAACCAAACCGTTTCTCTTCTCGCTGGCCTCGTTTCTCTTCTCCTTCTCTTTCTCGTCCGGCTCGTTTCTTTTACCCGGTTCGCCGATCACCGAGGTAGCCTCCTCGTCGTTCGGTTTCCCGCACGTTCCCATGGCTATGGATCTCAGACGCTCCGACAGTTTGATTATCTCCTCGGCTAGGACGATCTGGCTGGCGGGGTCGCTCCTCGGCTTCTGCGTGGCCACGCTCTCGGAGGCTCTCCTCTCGAGACCGAACCCGAAATTGGGCACCGTGAGGAACGTGCCGTGGCTCTCGCGGGGCGAGCTGTCCGTCGTTTCCGACAGCGTGCTGCAGATGCTGGCGCAAGGCGACGGGCTCTGACCTCTCAACGACACTAACTCCTCGTGATCGCCCGTTGAATTCAGCTGCTGGCCCAGCAAGCACTGTGGAATATCTATCAGGTACGGGCTGTCCGGATGCTCTCGCCAACGTTCCACGAACAGCCTCAGATTGTCTTTGGTCACGTCCAGCTCGTCCACGTTGCTCGTCCGCACCCGAGGGATTTGCACGCTTCGTGTCTGTGGCTTCGACACCCTCGCCGTTTCCTCCGGCTGCTGCTGTTGCTGACTCGCTGACTTCTTGGCCAGCCAACGATGCTCCCTGCATTCCGCCGCAGACATACGTTTGCTGAAAGATTCGACAGTGCTTCTTCGTGAAGATGATCTCTCGCCGGCAATTCTTTCTTTTTTCTTGTCTCTCTTTCTTTGCTTTCTCTCTCTCTCTCTCTCTCTCTCTCTCTCATTCTCATTCTCTTTCTTTCGCGCGCACACATGTACAATTTCTCGCCAGTTCTCGCCTGAGCTGAGAACGATTGATGCGATTCTACGTAGATTTCTCAGCGATGAGAGGAGCGAATGGTGATTTGGCGAGCGGTGATTGAGATGGAAACGCGCGAGGGACACGTGCGACACGTTGTACAAAACGTGTTTTTTTCCTTTGAGTGTGAAATTCGAGATCAAGGGCCAGACGGTGGTGGAGCAAGAAGCTACATGTACGGATGCATTTCCGCTTCCTTGGTCGCTTTCGGTATTGGTATCGTTTAGAAGCAGCAGAGGAATTCTGTCGAGGCTGTTCGTGAAACGCAGCGAGAGCAATTCGGTTCTCCTTTCAGAAACGAAGTCGAGAAACTTTGAGATTTTGATTTTGATTTTGATTTTGATTTTGATTTTTTTTTTTTTTTTTTTTTTTGATCCGTCGAACTCGGGTGCTCACTGTTTGCCGGGAGTTTTCAATTTGATTTGAAGAATGATAGAAGCTAAATAGAATCCTTGGTTTTAGATGGATTAAGACGTTTGGAAGTTGTGATGGTTTGGAACGTTCGTTCGGGGATATTATGCCACGTGACGAGTGAAAAGCAACATGTCGAAAATGAAGAAAACATGCTCGGGATTAATCAGATGACACAAAGGGAGAGAGAGAAAGAGTAACTGTGAAAGAGTTACAATAAAACACACGACCATGACTGCCTAGATAACTGAATATATACGAGAAAATTTATTCCTCTCTTTTTTTTCCAATATTTCACTTTGAATTCCGTTCAAATGTCACATTTATCATTCGGTTTTAACATTCAAACATTTTCTGAAAATACAACGATGAAAATATCAGCAATCTAATTAGATTAGTTCTTGTTCATGTATAAAGTTTGCAATCTTAACGACAAATTAAACAAGATGTTACAACAAATTTTTCTACATTAATTTTTAATTTGAGGAATACCTCGAAAATTTGACGAGAATAAACTTGAAATTCTAATATTGATTCAACTTGCCACACAGTTCATTTTCGATCTTCTATCGTTGTAATTTCTGTGAACATTTTATTTACGATTCATTCGATTATGCAGCCTTATATATTCTTCTTTCCACGTAGCAAAAAAAATTATTTGATCCTGTGGATGATCGATAGACAGTAGAAAATGACGTGTCGTTTGATTTTCTTGGCAAGCAATGTGTGATCAAAGGCAAACGTTGTTCTTGCGTTTTGTTATCTGGACAGTCACGTTCATTAATAAATTCTGCAAACGTGTCGATGTTCACGTTTTGATTTTTATCGGTCGTGGAAACGCAATCGATGACGGTCCGGGTATTTTAGCATAACACCTTCGCGTCACGTTTTGCACGACGTAGAGATATTCCTTAGAAATAACAAATGATACGTACTCTTTGTCTTTGACTAGCAGACATCGAATAAAATCTTTCGCGTCTTCGGATATGTTGGTGAACGCGTCATGATCGAAGTCGTACTTGGCGATGGTCACGTTCGCCATCGTCTCGAGATCCGTGTCGCCCATGAACGGCGACAAACCGGACAATCTGAAAATAAATGAAAATAAACGACACGCCTGTATGTTTCGCCTGTAATTTATGTCAGAGCGAAAGATTTTTAATTTCTCTTCGGTGGGGAGAAAACAAGCGAATTTCGCTGGTACAATTTTACGTTGCTCCGTATAAACCGATAAATGTTGAAGTTTATGTTCCCTGGACTGTTGGGAAATAGAACTGCGGAATGCAAAACGCGTTTTGCACGTTTCTACCCGAAGGTTGCTCGTCTGACGCTCTCGAAGTAAAGATAGAATTTTTCTAATGTCTACGAGGATGTACGCATTGCTCGATATACACGCGCGTATAAAGTAGATAGAGAATAAACGAGATTCGATGCTGAATTTGAAAATGGTGAATTTTTATATAGGAAACTTGAAAATTGAAAGTCAACAATCACATTTATCGTACACTATGTATTTCAAGTTTCAAATTCAACGTTGAATTTGAAAAAGAAAAAAAAAAGTGGAAGACTTGAAAATTGAAAGACTTAAATTAATTTGAAATATCTCCTCGTCCGAAACTTCTCTAAACTTCTATACATTCATTATACCGCAGTCATATTTTAGTTCTCGAACATCTCTCGAATATGCATGTTCCGGTTTTCCCACGTGGCGAGATAATAGTAAGTAAAGTTTCTAAAGCAACTTCGGATCGAAGTTGAAGGGCAACTTACAATACGTAACAGATAACGCCTATACTCCACATGTCGGTACCGTAACCAATCTGATCGAAATTTACGACTTCCGGTGCAACGAACTCCGGCGTGCCAAATAGAACTTGCAGCTTCTTCTTCGGATCGTACTCCCTCGCCAGACCGAAGTCTATGATTTTAATCCTGTTACCATCCTTTGTCAAACATAATATGTTCTCAGGCTGGAAATAGAGAATACATCGTTCACTAAGTTGGTTGATTCAGACAACGCGGGATAGTTGAAATTGTTGATAATCGTAGGAAAGATATAAATAAATATATAAAATAAAATATACATAATAAAATATACAAAATAAAATATAACATATTATATAAATAAATTATATAATATATATAATATAAATAAATTAAATTAAAAAACTTGCACGATAACCACGCTTCGAAAAAATTGCCAAACAACAAGAATTCGATTCTACGATGCAATAACCAATGTTGTCAATGCACGAGCGACATTTTAATATACAACTCACCTTTAAATCGAGATGCAAGATATTCTGCCGGTGAATGAACTCTACACCCTCGCAGATCTGTCGCAAGAAAACAGCGCAACTGCGTTCGGTCAACACGAAATCGTCGTCTATCACCCTCTCGAATAGCTCGCCACCTTCGATCCTTGAACATACACGCGACATAATCGTGAAATGAAATGAAACGATATGAAATCAATATAGAAAATAATCATTGATCGTCGAGGGTCTTACAGTTCCAAGACTACGTATATCTGCTTGCCGGTGTCGATGGCGTCGTAAAGTTGAATAAGTCGCGGATGCTGTAGCCGTCTCATGATTTCCACCTCTCGTTCCACGGCTCGCCTGTCCTCCTTTTTCGCGGTGTTCACCACCTTCGCGGCCAGCATCAGGCCGCTTACTTTCTCCTTACATCGATAAACGGTGCCAAATTTTCCTCTGCAAAAATAGGAACCGATCGTGTTTCGCGCGTCTTCTCCACGTACGTGAGATCCGAAAGGAATTTCTATTCTAGACAATTTCGATCCAGCCATTGTCTTCGCTTTCATTGTTAACCAAAGCCAGAAACTGTGTGTATCAAATCCGTCGGAGCAAGAAGCTTCTAGGATTTCTTTACTTTCGTACATTTGACAAAATTGGAGTGGCGCGCACCGAAAGTTAACCAAGTTCTAGAGTTTAATATCATACGTACGTACATGTACAGATATGTTTTATGCGAGCGACTCGAGCATTCTTGTGTTTAACAGCGGAATAATTTGCCAAGTATTTTCCTATAAAGTCGAAAGAATTTTCACGTTTTTCAATTAATTTTCAACGTCTATTTGAACATTGTTCAAGCTGATATCTTGATAATTTTTAGATAGATTCTAGAAATTATTAGATTACACTTAGTGATAGTAACGTATATAATGTATAATTAAAAGAAGAGCATTCCACAGACTTTCTACCGAACTATTTTAACGGCCATCTTGTTCCTTTCCGACCATTAGTCTCGCGAATTATAACAATTCACCGTTGATACTGCGTCGAAATCGAACGTTATTTTCGACGAAGAAAAAATCTTACCCCCAGTGTAAACGTGTACAATCGCTTTTACTCGAAGCGTAAACACGTTTGATGTGAATTGTTCAACAGACAGAGAACGCATTAGCTATTGTTCATGCGCACGGCAATGTGCACTAAATTGTAATCGACAACTCGTCGTTTCATTCGTGAAGAAAAATATTCTTATATTTCTATCGATTGTTTTACGAAATAAGTGGAAACTTATTTAATAATAAAACAAGAACAGAGCAAGATAAAACAAAAAATTTGACATTATAGCGATGCGAATATTCCCGCTGGAGACCTTGATGATAGAGCAAGAAAAAAAATAATATTTTCTTTCCTTGTAGTTTCGTAGTAGCAAGACGTATGTAATGTAATAAATCGTAGTAACTGGAGAATATTTAATCACGCGAAAGAACAGAACAAGAACACCTTGTTAATATTTCATTGAACGTCTCTCAAGAACAGGAACAGCAGTCGCATTCGTGAACTTTGACCTTGTTAACTTCTCACGTTCCGTCTTACATAAACAAGGTATCTAATTCCCCTTTTTTCATTGCCATTTACACTACACCGGTTGAAATACTTGAATATCTGAATTACCTTCTTCTAACGAAATCAAACATTTTCAATGAATTATTTTCAATAAAAACATTAAATTTGTTTTCTTTAAAATTAGCATGATATATAGACTTTTATAAATGCTCTCGAGGTAAATGCTACATCGACAAAGTATTATTTCTCAGCACGAAATCGTCCGTTCAAAACAATATGTTACGAATCTTACGAAGGTCGAGTAAATTTCATATAAAATTTTAGTCCAACATTTTGTACATACATATATATATATATAGTCATCGATATCCGAGAAAATCACGAATTTTGTATAGAGAGAAACAAGTATCTCGGCACAGGAAATGAGTAACGTTTGACATCTTGAATGCTACGTTTAAAAATTTTCCCTTAAGCAGTGACAGATACGGAAGAACAAAAAAAAAAAAAAGAAAATTAAAGAAAAAAAATTCACAGAATCGTAACGCTTGTTATTCAAGAATCAATTCCGGACGCGCAGTGCCAACTGAAAAAGCTGCGGAATTTCGAAATGTAATCGTTTTTCATAAAGTTCGTGAAAGATCAAGACGAATTCTCAAGCAAGTTGCATATAATTTCGTCCAATTCCGTGTTGTATCCGACAGAGTAAATCTCATTTATGCACCTGCCATGGTCTGCAGATTTATCGCGCGGTGTTGTGCCAAGCGGTGTAGAATCAAAACACACCGCCCAATATCTCGAAATCCTTTTTTTAACTTTGGAAATTTTACTATTCGTATCTCGTCAAGGTGATTTCGCTATAAATATACAGAGGAAATTGTACCCAACACGATTTGTTCCGTTCCGTGTATATCTAGGAATCTCGGCTCCGACTCGGTTCTGAATCGAAAATAAGTTCACTTGGTGAACAGAGAAAAGTCGCGTGGAAATAGAAATCGAGAGAATTATAGGATCAAGGTATGGCTTAGAGGCGTGATAAAATATGATGGTGCAACGTGGCTGTCACCAAGCCAAGTTAGCGTGACTAAACTCAGCGAGTTTAGTAGAGCATACCATGGACACACAACGGGGTCGAAATTGCAAATTATCACAATGGAATGTTTGCCAGAAAATTCGCCAGCGTGACGCTATGGCAAGTGCCATTTTGTGCGTTTTAATCTGCGTCTCAATCCTCGGATGACGATGACGGAATATTTGAGTAGAATAATAGGCAGAATAACTGTACAATTATAAAATAAATAAACGTGCTAAGTAAAAATGTTAGTAGTATATACCAGCAAATAAAGTATAATGATTTTATTCTCCTATGCTTAAATAGGATATATTTCAATATTTGAAAATATCCTTTAATTAGCTCAAGATAGCTCTTGAAGCGTTGCTTTTCTTCCTTTCTTTTTGCATCGTAGCACCTACGCCCGTTAACTGTTATAATAAACGAACAAATAAACGATGGTAATGCTTGAATAATAATAATTAAGGATATTTAAGGAGAATAACTAAGAACAATCAAAAAAATAATAATAACTAAGAATATTCTACACAGCACTGTACAGTATACGACAGATTTAAGCAAGAATTTCCAAATTTCTGAATGAAGTGAGAAATAATCCGTAATTGTAAGTGGAACTCGAACGAAAAGATGCAATGACGATGGACGATCGAATTCATGGCTCAAGGGTGTAAGATGGCGTCGGCATGCTAAGCGACTCGACGCACGAACGTCAGTCACGACGAAAAACGCATTATTTATAGACGTGCAAGGACCTTGATTGCACTTGCAACTTGATGCAACTCTTCGCATACCTTCGTTATCAAGCTGAACAGCACACTTCGATTCGATTCAACGACCATCGAGGAGATATTTTTCGCCGGTGGATACGATACGCGCTGTATGTGTATATCTCTGCCAGCTCTCTCGAATGGAAAACAGCCAATTCGACAACGAGATCGAGGAACGATGAAAACGGTTTCGGTTAATTGGAAAACATGATTTACGGTCGTACCACTTGTTATTAGAGTCATTCTCGATGATTCGCGATCGTGGGCCATTTCTTGGAACACAGAGACAGAAATATATCGAGTCATGAATGAAATAATTTCGTTGTAAAATGGCCAATGACTCAAAATCGTGCACGCTTCGTCGGAATTTCGAGATATAAACGGTTTGAATAAGTTAAGTTGATTTCTAGCTTCCGTTTCCGATTGTCGAAGTGAGAATCGAAGTGAGTATAACGTTCTCGGCAATGTTCTGTGTTATATCATTTACGCATTTGTACGCGGAATTTTCACATTTGTGTTATTTATTTATTCGTATTATTTATTGCGAGAAATTTATAGCAGTGCAAGAATTTTTTTAACAGAAATTCGTTTCTGCATTTCTGAATTTGATGTTGAAAATTGATATTGAACGATATTGCGAAAATCTGAAGGATCTTTAAGAAATTATATAAAAATTCCTCGATTCTTGAAACGATATCAACGTCTACGTTTCCTATAGAGAGAATACAACACTTCAAGGAGGGATTGTTTTTTACACAACGTGTAATAATTATTTATCTATTGCGTCGTTGTTTATTTCGTGTCACGAAATATTCCAATACATTTTGCCAACTATTATTCAATCCCAAATTAAAAGTATCGACGCTCGTTCGTGGAAATACGCAGCGTAAATAAATACAATGGAATTCCCTTGGCGAATAAAATTTAAAGCGTCGTGGATTTAGCCAATTTTTCCCTAAAAAATCGCAAACATTAAGTCATCTGCGAAGTATTTTCGGTATGTTCGTCGACCAAAAGCGATCACTCAAAATTGACGGTTCACTAATAGTTCGTCATTGACATTCAAATCTTACCCTTGGCACCGGTCCATTTGTCAATACTTCGCGCCTAAGCGATGCCAATATACACAATCACCATTGTGTATTGCCTCCCAATTAAAAATAAAAATCAACCTGTGTATCGATCCTGATTAAAAATAAAGATCCACTCCGTTCAAGCTCCCTTCGAATCGCGAATGATGACGTTTCGATGTTTCGAACAATTTCTTCGTAATGTACGAATGAACGAAGAGCGTTGCCAATAATTTCACACGATACACATTGATTCGAGGAACATGGACGATAGATCGCGTGGATCGCAATGCAAGGCGCAAACTGGAAAGAACAAACATTCCAACAATTTATTACGTAGGTAGGTTTTACTGGCTCGTGAAAGCGGCAGCCTTGCATGTAAAGACCATTCAGGTTCGAGTCTCATTCATAATGGCAGGCACGCATAGTGAACTGAAAGATTACGATGTATACAAGACAGGAATACTACGTTCGCCGGAAGGAATAAACACGTCAAGGTTTCGAATTTTTCCCTTCCTCTTCCTCGATCTCTCTTTACCGTCGTCTACCGCCGTCGACGGAAAATTTATCGCCTTATACCCTCGTTGTTCCGGCATTTCAAATATTTCTTTACGATTCTCTTTACTTCTCAAATTGCTTTCAAATCATTTTTTCTTTTTTTCTTTTCTTTTTTTTTCTTTTTATCACTTCGAACCTTCTTCAAGGTCTAGTTCAAGTATCTAAATACATCATTGGCACGATGCGAAATTAATAAAGATTGAAAATTCTTCGGATGTTTCACGTTGATTTAATTTTTTAAGGTTCCGGCGTCCGATTAATCAATTGATTAATCAATTTTTGACTAGCGAAAAATCACAAGGAAACTAATCTAAAATCTAAAATGTTGACCCTCGTAAGATCACGAGAAAAATTAAGCGATAATATTCTGATTAATATTCCAATTTATCGATAAATGGAGGAATCTGTGGAAAAGTATAATTTAGCCAACAGTTGTCGGTAATATAAAGGATTTTACAAAACCATTGTAACGTGTTAAAAAAAATAATGTTAACCTTACTCCGTTTCTTTTCCTTTTGTCTATTTTCTACTGAAATCTACAATCTATAATATTATAATTCTGGAAAATAAAGCGTGATTTATCTTAGTTCAATTTCAAATTGAAAATTCTTTCAAAACATTGAAAGTTCTTCTTTCTCGTCGAAGCGAAAACAATTAGGCAAAGAATTTACCGCAGAATCTGATATCAAAGAAGGAAAGTGACGAAGTTTCGATTTCACTGATCTTCGTCGAAGCGAGCTGGCTCTTCAGAACACAAAACAGCCTGTCCTTCGAAACAGAAATTCCGTGTTGCTCGAAGCGTTCCTCTACGCCTGAGGCATGCATTAGAGTCTCGAGGGCAGCTAGTATAATGATTGCGCAATGCTAGCACGCATATTGTGTCAAATTCAGAAACAGCATGCCCGCCGACTCTGCGGCTCGCCGCGATATTTGCAACGATCGTGCCTCTACGTGCATAAATTCGATCGTGTGTCGGCCCTGGAAAGCTACGTAGCGAATAATTTTGCCCCGGTCCATCGCCGATCGCGAACACGTAGACGAACGCGCGTGATGAAAAATGTTTTTGCCAATTGAACCAATGCGGATCGCCATTGTCGCGGATCGATCGTTCTTGGCGCCATACGCTTGTTCGTTTGTCAACAATAAAAATACACCAGTGATCGATGGATATCGATGTACGATCACTTACCGTCCGATCTCCGATTGGACGTCGTAATGATCGTTGAATTCCACTCCACGGCGCACCGTCACATCTCGATAGGGGAAACTCGGCTCGATCTCTGTAAAACGCCATTTTTCTCCATTTTTACATCGAAATTAACTGAAAAAGTTGAAATTTTTTTATTTTTAGTTGAAATTAACTAAAAAGAAAATTTGAAAAACAAAAATTTGCGACAAAGTGATAAATTTTCGACCTACTTAGATCGTGCTACACTTTCATGGTATTATCACACTCGAATATTCTACGTGTTGAGTTTCTTTAAAGAAGTTAATCTTCTCCAAAAATTATAAAATTCGACCAATAATTCGAGCTGCTATATAATTATAACAGTAGCACTAGTGATTACAATAAATGACTGATGCGATCAGTTGAAAAATAAATTAAAATACTTCTGTGTTTTCGTCGTATCTTTGTATTTAATTCACTTCATAAAGATGAAAGATAATTTCTAATATTATAAAAATTTTATTTCATGATCTCTGTCAATATCGGTCGCACAACTGACAGTATCCACCTATCTAAAAGATTGAAGCAATAGAAATACGTAACACACACACACACACACACACACACACACACACATACACACATAAATTTAATTAATTTATTCAATTTAAATCTCCAACAGAGAGAAAATGTGAAATTAAAATTTAAAAGAGACATCATAAATAGAAATGTTCAAGTATTTAGCTGCATTTTAAACGAAACGCGTGGCAATCGATCCAATTAACGTGCAGAAAATTACTTCCTCCCAGTCTTCAATTGAAAATGAACCGATTCGAGAACAAAACTGCGATTCAAAAGTAAAACTTTTATTAAAGAGAGCCGAATCGTTGACACGTGAATTTCGTATATGAAAGATCTGTTGCTCGAATCGAAAGCTGATCGTGCTGAAACTTGACTCGAGTTGCTTCCGTTACCGGCAGCAACAGTTTTCCGGTGAACTGGCGCGTTCTTTTGCCACAAAGATTCGTCGAGAACGACGGTGATTTAACACGGCGATATTCAAAATGAAAAACCAAATGGCACGCTAATTGTCTATTTTCTAATGATCCTATAAGGGAACCTGGCCAGCTCATCAACTCTGACATACAGGAAATGGTGCGCAATATATAATGAATTGTCTCGCGTGTAAATTTAGCGATTTTTGTATCTTAATCGTGGTTAATATCCGAGCTGCCATATACGTATCATGTTTATGACTTTACCGCGCAAAAACGATTGAAATTGAAATGTTTTCGTAGAAAATATTTTAACAGAAATGGCCGTGAGTACTTTCGCGTATCAATAGAAATTTTAATTCGAATTGAAAGTCAGATTATTTTTTATATTAACTTACGACTTAAACGAATCTCCAATCGAGAAGCCAGGTTGATCGATCCACTTTATTTTTTTCTAAATTTCTCGAGAAATTCAATTTCATGAATTTAATTATTACCGCAGAAGAAAGTGGCAGATGCAAAGTGTAATAATTCACAGAGTTGATCAATGTGGCTTCTGAATGAAACTGAGATATGCAAGTACCGCGAGTTTCCTTTTTGTTTCGATACGAAATTCCTTTTCCACTTTGAGCAAGCGTCTCCCCGCATAGTTTCGTGTCGGTCGCGACCTCATTTCATCCTTTTGTACGAGACAGCTGGTTAGGAACATCCGTAGAGCCTCGAACGATTTCGGGGTTCATCGAGACCGATCGTTCAAAGAGATCGGTAAACAACCAACGACGCTCTATCACCGTCCCAAATTCCAATGAATCACTGCATTTATTTAAAGAAAAACCACGCTCGAAACACGCTGTGAGCCACGCTTCACTTGGATAAGAGTGGAAATCACCACGAGTGAACTATCTTTCATTATTTTAAAAAAAGTTTCAAAAACACATTTTTCCTATCTTACAAAAACGAACATCATTCGTATCACTGTCGTCTTCACGTACAGATTTACTCAACACATCCAAACTACAGTTAGCTTCAACAGAATGAAATGCATATTAAAATATTTCTTCTAAGAGAGAAACAACTTCACGCTTAAAAACCCTCGACGCTCTTATCTAATATACTTTACTTGAAAAAAATTTTGTTTATTACTCTATTCCAACAATCATTTTCGTCATTCACAAACCAAACCGCGGTCGTTTCCGTCATTCGACAATTGGATAATTTTACACTTGACACTGAATCCTATTCTATTCACCGTGTATGTATAGTATGCTATAATCTGAAAGCCTTATATCTTCATATCTATATTCCAGCAATCGTTTCTATTCAATGTTTCACAAACAGATCGCGATGATCATCGACAATTCTATACTTGAAATCGTCGACCATGCGCCCGCACACATAATCAGATATCATGCTACGCGAACATTATACATCTACATTCCAATCGTTGCCATCTATAAACTATTTCACAAAAAAGCCACGACCGTGTGTTCGATGCAATCGTGATCATTCCATAAAGCTGGCACGCCGTTCGCACGCGTGTATCGAGAAATGCTTGGTCTCCCTTACCGCCCACCGGGTCAGTCTCGTCGACGCGTATCATCCTGTCAACGTAACGTGTTGGCTACCCTCGTCTAGTGCTTCGAAGCCACCGAGGAACGGGGCTCGGCTGGTCGCGACGAGTCCCGCTGTGTTTCACACGCGGACGATGATCACACGCTCTCGATCTCTGTCGTCTCCTGGCGCTCGCCGGGTCGTCCGGTGCACCCTAAAGGCAATTATTGACTATCGCGTTTGCGGTCTCTCGGGCGGCGAGTCCCCGGAGGCCGGCGGCGGGTGCCTCTTCTTCTCGGCTCGGACGGATTTAGATTTTCGGCGGACGCCGCGGATTCTGCTGGCGGGTCACGTGGACAGTGGCGCGTTCCTCGGCGCCCTCCTGCTCCGCACGCGTTCTTCGCCAGCCGACCACCACCTTCGATCGACTTTGTTCCAACATCGAACTTTCCGCCACGACGAACTTTCCCCCTTTCGGTTAAATTTGCCACGATCGTGTCACGCAGACCGTGTCAGTCAGATTACATTTGATGAATAAATTTCGAAAAAACGACGAATCGCGACGAGTTCGACCAGTTGGTCTACGAGTAAACTTGTAACCTAGTCGTTCTGCGTATGCATTTGCGCGAATGAATATCGATATCGATCGAATAAATTTATTAGTAGATGGTTGATAGTCGGTGAATTCCAAGAGTTTTGACTACTTTGGCCCTTTATTCTCTTCCGGATACATCAATTCGACGAGTAGATTTTCATTTGACGAGCTCTTCCAAACTTTCATTCGCCACTTTCCCCTTTATTTTGAATATTGATCAGTGAACGGATCTTGAGACTGAGGAAGGAGTTTAGAAATAAAAGGATTGTTCGATGAATAAGTATCGTGAGTGGATCTACGGAATTGATCAAGAGGATGGATCCATGGGGCGCCAGTTGAGAACCACGTGAACGCAAGCGTCTCGAGTATTGAGGTTTCAGGGTGAACCAATTTTAATTAACTAGACGAATATAGAAATAATGGAGATTACATCTTCAAGTATGAATTTCTTTCAAATAAAAGGATAAAAAGAATGAGTTTTTTATTAGTCGTAGTTTGTCTTTTTTTTTTATTGCGTCTTGACGTTCAACGTTTATTAAACGTTAAATTTCGTTGAATATTGCAAATATGGTGGACTCAGAATGTTAAGCTATATCTGTTTCTACTTTGTTTGTGTTTCTACATTCTTCCGCCTTGCAATTGTAAGAAATAAAATTCTTGACTTTAGTACGATGCTTTTACAGGAACCTGGAATTTTTAATAAATTTTGATATTTTCGTCAATGATAATGCGCAGTTTATAATTTTCATAAAACATATTTATTTTTTTCCAATTCTTAATTTTCCTGCATACTAATTAATCATAAATATCTTAGCTTTAAGCTTAAATTATCGATGCTGCGAATATTTGGGACTGCAAATGTTTACGCGAAAACGCAGAAGAATATTTCTGAAATATCGAAAACTGAAAAATCTTGTTTCCTTTGTGCACAAAATGCTGCATTTTGGTCCCTGATTTTTACAAACTTATTTCAAAATTTTTAACATAAAGCAAATGCTATTGTAAGACTCGATTTTCCAAAAGACAAAAAAATAAATGAATAAATAAATATAAATCAAACTTCTGATCTTTGTAATATCAATTACATCTTTGTAATATCATTTGAACTTTAGAATTCAAAGTTGTCTCAAAACGCGATGGCATGAAAATCTGGTTTGGTCCAATTGTGAGTTGAACTTCAGTGACCTCATTTTCTAAAGAGAAGTCGCATCCCATCTCGGTTAGATTCTCTATTCTGTTCGTACGTATATTATAACAATTTATTACGCAGCGCGTGAAACTCGAAATGATATTTCTATTAAAAATTTGTTTAGGCACGAAATCTTGTCTGTAATGCCCGGTCGCTTATACGCATGCTACAACGCCAATAGCGGCGTTTATTTTTAATTTTTAAGTCTGTACCTTCAACATTCGCTGAATTGCTCTTGGCAACGTTTAGACAATTTGTTTAACTGTCGCATTCCTGCTACGCTTGTTCGTGAATTTTTCAATTATGAAACGTTAATATACTCCGATCTTCGAGTAAATTAAAAAGCTACATAACATATAGTTGAATACGTTATCTTTGGTTGTATTTCAAAAATTATATTAAAAAAGACACTACATACGTAAAGTTTTTATTATTTTATTGTATTTACTTAAACTTAAACTTCATTTATAATTACATTTTTCAGAGATACGATGAATGTAAAAATTTTGTATATAAAACATATGTAAAAATATGTTTTCCGAAAAATGTTAATCATCAATGAATATGCATATACTTATTTATGTGTGTTTAATGGAATACAAGTAAGGAAACAGCTTCTATAGTGCTTGTTATGTACATGTAGTATTTATAAACAAACTATACTGGTGGTAAACGTAACCTCAAAGTTGCGGTTTTCAATAGTTAGAATTATGTTGCAAATTAAATTGTGATGAATATTACAAAAATGGCAGGTAGTATGAGGCAACTAGAAGAAAGACAACTTTTAGCTGAAGTAACACGGATGCAATGGTCTCCGAAAATGGATCTTTTAGCAATTGCAAATGTAAAAGGTTAGATTTCTTAAGTAATAAGCAAACTAAATTTTTCAGTTATTTAAATTGCTACGATATTTCATAGTCGATATTAATTATTTATATTTTAAATAAGATAATAAAAATGTAATATTATTTCTTAATGATTATAAATGTAATAAATAATATATTTATTAAAATGATTATTGTAGGAGAAGTTACATTGCATAGATTAACATGGCAAAGAGTGTGGTTGTTAAGTCCTCAAGAAGAATCTGATACTATAGTGAATCTAGCATGGAGACCAGATGGAAAACTTCTAGCAATTTGTTATGAAAGTTCTAAATTAATGTGTCTTGTAGATATTGAAAATAAAAATATTGTACATAGAATAAAATTGATGTTGCACAATGCGATTACATATATGACATGGCTACCATTAGCAAATTTAGAAAATGATACTTCGTTAAATGGTAACAAAGCAAATATGCTACCAACTGGAGAATATCTTCCACCTTTACCTAGCTTAAACAGAAGTTTCGGTCAAGAACCAGAACGCAAAGAATTTTTATCTCAAACTTTGGACATACTTTTTGTAAGTATATATTTTTAGAATCACATTATTGTCATCACTTTAAGATATTTTAATCATTTATAAATAATTGTACCTTTTTATAGTTTGGCTTAGATGATGGAAACGTTGCGATGTATGTATTTGGAATATTCTACTGTGGTACAATTTCTATTGGTCATGGCCAAATATTAGAAATTAGTGGAGGAGTTGATAAATTAATGTGGGTCACATGGAAAGATAATAATGGCATCAAAGCAAGTAGATTATGTTGTCCATTGTTAGAACAAAGCACAGCATTTTTAAAGGTTCTTAGCTTGATATTTTTTGAAATTTTGTTATAACAACTAAATTTCTATAAAATTTTTATCTATAAAATTTAAGGTAGCACAGGCTCAAGCTAATATTAAGTACTTGATGGATTATCTTTCACGTACATTAATGGCAATATCTGAAGCGTGGGAAACAATTCTTTTGGAAATGGACGAGAAGCTTGCGCGATACGCGGAAACAAATCCACCCGGTGGAGTTGCTGCAGATTTTCTAGAATTATTAATGATTGGTGTACCTACGCTAAACTTAGAGAATTTTTTGCTACATGATTTAACTGAAAAGGGTTTAAAAAAGTTGGGACACAGTATTGAAATGTGTTACAGCAATATACAGGTATGACAGTAACAATTTTTAAAATTTGTCTATATCGTAACAATACATTATTATTTTGTAGAAATTAGTCTTAAAAAATTTAACTAGTGTTGGAATGGCCCTGGTATATCAATTAGCTGAAATGAGAGGAATGGTCAGATTAGGTGGTCCATATGAATTACTAGGACTCACTGATGAGAGTATCATAACTAATGCTCTCCATGCATCAGAAGCTTTTCTAGCAAAATCTTCTGAAATTCAACAAGTGATAGATCACAGTATGCGTGATTATAAAGCCTTCTTTCGGTATGTTTAAAAATTATAATTCTTGTCTAACATTTTCTTTATTTCAATTTTTCTATTTTATTTTAAGGTGGCTGTACGTCGCAATTTTAAGATTGTCAGATGAAAGAATACCATCTGAAGTAAGTCGCGTCAGCCAACAAGAATTAACATTTATAGCAGAATTTTTACGCGGTTTTGATAAAACTGAACCCGGCGTTGGAGCAAGGAAAGGAGTAAATTTAGAAAAGTTAGGTCAATACTTACGACGGGAAAATTTACAAATTTGTTTAACTCCCGAAGGAAGCGAATGGGCTACTATGCTCGATGAAAATCATTGCCTTCGCGATCATCCACTTATTGTGAAACAAGATCTTAATTATTCTTTATTGCAGTCTCATGCAAAACTGATTACTGCCGTACATAATGTATTTCGTGAGTCTTATCAAGGTCTAGTTGAACATTTCACCATATCAAATATTGCTTTATCACCATCTATAGGATTTACATCGTCACAAATTACAACAAACAATGATGGTTTAATAGTAGCTACATGTGATGCAGATCATAAAATATTGAGATTGTTTAAAGTTGAATGTTCATCCACGGAACCTATTTCTCTCAGTTTTAAGTTGGCTACAATAGATACAGATCATAAAACAGGTTTGTTGTTTTAATATAAATATGTGTGTAATAATTTAATTTAATTTTTTAAAACTAATGTAACTTTTTGTCTGTCTTTTGCAGAATCTTATTCCAAAGCGTACTTGGATTATACTGTAGTTGATTTACAATTTTACTCTAGTGAATATCTTAGTTTATTGTTACTTAATAAACATACGCACGCATCATACCTTGTACAGTTACCATTGAATAATGCTCGAATTTTTGAAAATCAAGATCAGAATGTACTTAGTTTAGTAGATCTTTTAGGTAACAGTTGGCCACGGCCTTTTCAAGGTATATCTGCTAAAAAAATAGCAGTCAGCGGTGCACGAAAAGTAGCCGCTGTTTTAAATGAAAATAATAGGAAAATAAGATTACTAGAAACTGAAGTGGAACCTGAAGAAGAGGATGATGAAGAAGACGAAGATGATGGAACTAATGATAGTATGTTAGATACTACTCATGGAATAACTGCAAGTTCTCAATAAACGTATGATTAAACAATTTAATCATTATTTATATATATACAAATATATATACAACATGTTTCTTTTCATCTGCTATTAGAAATGATTCTTTT
Source organism: Tetragonula carbonaria (assembly GCA_032399595.1). NCBI lineage: Eukaryota > Metazoa > Arthropoda > Insecta > Hymenoptera > Apidae > Tetragonula > Tetragonula carbonaria. The sequence goes on from JAUCRC010000002.1 coordinate 12,287,924, forward strand.
ACTTATGAAATGATCATGAATTTTATGTCTTCATAGCATAATTAATTAATAAGCCTAAACCAATGAATATGTACATAAACGAATATGACTGTATATATGTGTGTATGCTTTCGATGTATTATTTATATTGCACTTTTATTACATCTACTATAAAAAATTTGTCATTGAATATACTACAAAATTATTTATTATTTTTGCATTTGTTTGAATACCCTTGGAAAATCAATATCAAGAGCTTCATTATCAATGCCCCCTTCATCGATTGTTGGTATAGTTGGTGCAGGGCCAGTATAGACATTTGGTGTATACTTTGCAGGAGAATTTTCTCTTGATTCTTCCAAATCTGGAATAATTCATTTAATATGAAAACGATCTTGTTTTATATAGCAGTTGGACTTAATATTTATAATTACCAAAAAATCTGCGATTGCGTCTTTTCTTTGTTGTGATAATGAAAAGGACAACAGCTATAGCAACAACTATTACCATAACAGCAGCCATACCCCGTAATAAATTTGTCTATTACAAAAATAAGACATTTAAAACATATAACAAAAATATATTTATTATGTTAAAGTATCTTAATATACCTCAAAATCATTTTCCCAAACATCTTCCCAATCTTTCTTAACTATTAATTCAACAACATGAATATTAATAGCAGAATGATCTGATATACCTTTAGAAACACACTTATAGAAGCCAGATTCAGCTGTTGATACACCCTGAAAACAATTTTTTTAAGGTAAGAATAATAAAAAATATTTTTACAATAATTATTTACCCTTATGAAAAGTTTTCCTGTTAGCACTTCATAATTGTACTTGTTTTCATCCATTGGATTTCCAGGTCCAATAATGCGATTATCATCAGTAAGTTGCCAAAACATAAAACGATGATGATCATCACTGCTTAAACATGGAAGTTCAGCTAAATGACCAGCTGGGACTTCTGTTACTGTAACCAAGCTTCCATCAACTCCATTTTTCGGTAATGTTAATAATAAACATAGAAATATAAAATAAATCACATTCATCTGTAAAAAAGAATTACAATAAATCAAGAATCATTAATTGAATAAAGATAGAGTACGTATCTATTTATTTAAATATTAATAAATAATAAGTTTAAATTATAAATTATAATCTCTGAATTTATTGTTAATTTTACGTTATTTACTAATAATTGTGAAAAACATCTAATAATTCTACCTGTTGTATGTTACTATCCATCTTTGCAAATTCAAAAATTCAAATATATAATGAATTACTACGATTGTTATTGTCCACTTTATAAATTCATAACTTTCATTCATAAATATTCACTCATAAAATATTCAGTTGAAAACAATCAAAATATAAGAATACTATGTAACTGTTATAAAACTTGTTCTACTGTCAACTAAGCTAAGAAAACGTTTTGTTTTGTGAGTACTTCCACTAAACAACAATTCCACTGATCATTTCTGAGGAAAAAATTTCAATAGTATGCAACTTGAAATGTGACAGATGGTTGTTGGAATAATTACATGCACAATACAAGCAAAAGACACTTGTCAATGAACCATATTGCGTAACAGTAAACGTAACTACATCAACTTCTTCTAGTGTTTCATTGTTATTTATTTCTTATTTTAATAAATATATTAAGAAATATTGTAATCACTTTACTGTTTGCAAATGATGACAGTCTTATGAACTAATGAAGAAAGCTTCAATAATGAAGCTGGTATAGAGTTGCTTATTTATATCTTTGTCCTATTCATCCTTGTGCAATAGAGTATTTATAGTACGCTAGACTGGCATCTTGTGACTAACATATCTGAAAGTGCACTTACATTTTAACAAAAAACTGATATGTAAGGAAGTTTTTGTATATTGTATACACACACATATGAAATAAAATTCAAAGTTACTTAAAATGCATTCTTGAATTATCAATTAATAAATTCAATAATTTATAGAATTCTTAAATATGAAAAATATAAATTATTGTTTACAAATAAAATTAGCTAACATCAATAACAATTACATTAAAAATAATTATTCATAATATGATAAATATTGCATACACTTATTGTAATATTTTTTAGTCAATTGTGACTTGGTCATTATTAATATCGATAATGATATATCAAATGTACAAAAACGTCAACTGCCAATGCTGGAAGAAGAATCCAAAACGGTGCCAAAACAACTTTTGCTGGTAAAAACCAATGTGGTGCTTCTAATTTCAAACATATTAAAATTTGGGCACTTAGTTTCATGAACACAGCTGTCATATACCATATCTGAAAAAAAAACTGTTTCAGTTTTCATAAAATGCAACAAAGTAACCAGTTTCATCAAGATAAATAATTATATCAAATTCATAGGCTTTGCATTATATATGAAACACATTCAGAAATTTATACTTATAAACTTTAATGTTATGATTTATGTACTTACAAAAAACTAAGAAGTATTTACAGATAATTTAAAGTTTCATTCAACAAATGTTACGTATAATTTCACTTACAACATATACATGATGAATTAAATTTTTTTTTAATGAAATTTCTATTAATACAGTAAAATGAATACTATATCTTTTATTTATTTATGTAACTAGGGGAATAACATATATAAATTGAAATACAAAGCTTCATAATCCTTTTATTAATAAATTATTTCATAACAATTTACATACAAGTAATAGTTTTTGATGAAACTGTATGTATAATATAGTCCATTATATTTCTTTTAACTTATATTTTCATTCAACTTACTTCCCAGCGTAAATTAATAACACGTCCATTTTTACAATGAGATATCATATTAAAAACAATATAAACCAAAAGTATGTGATCATACAACCACATTGGAATAAAAACAATGAACCAATTCCATTGTATTCTCTGATCGAGCCTCAAGACAAGCAGAATTAGAAAAATTAAAAGATTAAACCATGTAAATAGAGCACGATGCAACACTGCCATTGATACATAAAATTAAACACGTCAAAAATCACGAGGCAAACATGATTTTGAAACTATACAGTTATTCGATGTTTACACCAATATTTGATATGCCATATACGTACTTAACTAACCTATAAATTCAAACAATTTTGAAGATGTCGCTACTTATTAACAATAAATATATCAACACAATATACTTGTATAAACTAATAAATATATTGATATTATATAAATATATCGCATTATGAAACAACATAAAAAATTTATTATTGTAGAATAAATTTCTTTTTTAAATTTAATAAATAATAATAATAATAATAATATATAATAAATTTTATGTATATTTTGTGCTATATATATGTATTTTTTTTTAAATTTATTTTCATACTGTAAATTATTAAAATAATTATATAAAGATACATTAATTCATATATTTATATATAAGATAACATGAGTTACTATTGCAATAATCTTAAAAAATCATCATGTTTTCTACGGACATATACGTATATGATACTATATGCATAAACACATAAAACTAGATTATATAACTGTCTCATCATATAACATTAATCTTTTAAAATAATTGTTAAAGGAAATATAATGTTACAAACTGTATATCAATACAGTTAAAAAAAATGAGAATATGTCTATTGTCTAAATTACTGAAGAGTAATCTAAAATTGCCTAAGTAACTTAAAATGATAAAAAATATGCTAATTTTTATCAGGACTGTTTCATCATACGATAGCAAATATCAATCTTGAAAATTGTACGATCATTCAGTTAAGTAATAGATAGTTTAACGAATTGTTCAACGAATTTTCATAGAGTAAATATTGATGTTTAGAGTAAAGATTGATTTGTAATTGAAATATTTTCCTAAACGGTACTCACAATCAAATTGAATACTATAAACATAATTGTGAATAAATATTATATTGTGAATAAATAGTGTAAATATTATCGTAGTCACTATGTTGGATAAAGAGAAGCTTACATCAATTGTACCTTACGTGCGTATATTATATTTAATAACATACTTGTTTTTTAAAATACTCACATATATATTTTCATTTTGATTTGAAATTAATAAAGGATTAAATCGTATCACATTACATAACCAAATAATTATATTTAAATAAATAACATGAAGAAGTATGTACATGTCTCTTAACTCTCATGTGATTGTTTTAACAAAACATTTATGTAAAATTTTTCATTGCCTAATTGCATTTACAAATTTCTTTTACATTCACTATACCCGTCTTGTACGAGGAATAAAATAGAAGTATTAATAAATTTAAATTCATGTAAATCTATTCATTAATTTTTAATTTTAAATGAATCTTATAGGCATAGGGATACATAAATGAATATGTATATTTTTATTAAAATATTCGTAACGTGTGTGTGTGTGTGTGTGTGTGTACATTAACGTTATATAATTTAATATAATATAATAAAAACTAAAAATGTACAAAAAATACAATTGAAGATATTTAATATAATTCATGCTCCGTGGTATTTATTTAATAAAAATGCTATTTATGTAATGCAATGATGTATAAACGATATATGGAATCTTCAGGTTATGTCATACTTTATAGGAAATATGAAGTAATTGTTGTTTGATGTATCATCATAAAGCCACATTTATTATCATATTATATTATATTATCATATAAATGTTATGTTTGTAATACTTTCAGTAACATACACATGTATCTATAAATACATTAGAATGGTAGAACTGTTAGATCAAGGAAAATAAGATCTATTTTAAAGGGTAGCGCCCTATATCTGATCCCATGTAGAAGCCGGCAATTTCTCGAAGCGTGCGCATAGAAATTTCGGAAATCGGTGACTGGTAATAAACCAAAGGCGTACTCTGTATTCTTTTCCAATACGAATAATCGTTAACCATTAGTACTTGTAAATTTTTTTTTATCAATCCCCTCTATTTCTTCCTCTGGTCAGAACCTTAGTCTTACTCTTTCGCTATAGTTGGAACCACGTGTAATTTAATTTACGATGTCAAATTTACGATCATTGGTAAGTAAATTTGAATAAAAGAAAATTATTTATATTAATCAAAAATATTATTTATATTAATCAAAAATATTAGAGAAATAAGCCATGACATGTAACTGGTTTTCATTGTTTTTGATAATTTCATTGTTTATGAATAACTTTGAGAAATCAATTTCTGCCTTTTGAAATTTAGTTTATTATTGTTTTATTCTAAGTATTAGTTTCTAATTTCTACGAATATGTAAAAGGAGCGATTTAATTGTATAAATGAGAAAGAGTGTTTATGAAATAATGCGTCATTTGATTGAATAAATTAATTGTTCAGAAGTTGAACTTCTCACTTATTGTTGTAATAGGTCATAAATACTCATAAATATTTATGATTTTGTGCTTTTATACGTATATAAAGATGACATTCAATAGATTAGTCACATTTTGAACTTATTTATTCTGTTGTTATCATTTTTTAAGCATATAGTATAGCATAGTTTAAACTATTTCGTATGAATTTCTTGTATAAATCAATAGTTGGGAATTATAAATCTTGTTTTCAAAACTTGTAATTTTTATGTTTTCTTCTTATTTTCTAGTTTGTACCAGTGTTAGCTGCTGTAGGAACCATAGCTGTAATAGGATTGGTAATGAAATTCTACAAAAGTTGGAGTAGCGATAAAAAACAGAAATCTCCGATTTTGTTAGTTGATCCAGTTGTAAAATATAGTTTACCATTAATAAAAAAAGACATAATAAATCACGATACAAGAAAATTCAGATTTGCATTGCCTACTCCAAATCATGTATTAGGATTACCAATTGGTCAGCATGTGCATTTAACGGTAAAAATTGGGGAAGAAGTTATTATACGTTCTTATACTCCTGTATCAAGTGATGATGATCATGGTTATGTAGATCTTGTTATTAAGGTAAATAATAAAATATGATCTGTTATGCAATTCAATGTGAAAGTTATAAATCAAATTATATATTTAGGTTTATTTTAAAAATGTACATCCAAAATTCCCAGAAGGAGGAAAATTGTCTCAGTACTTGGACAATTTGAAAATCGGAGATACAGTTGATTTTAGGGGACCTTCTGGTCGACTTGTTTATAAAGGTCATGGGAAATTCTGTATAAAAATTTTAAGAAAAAGTCCACCTGTAGAATATAATGTTAAAAAGGTATATATATTTAATTTACACAATTGTATTTTCTATTTATAAAATTTAAGTAACAAATATTACTTTTTATATTACAGATTGTAATGTTAGCTGGTGGAACAGGAATCACACCAATGTTGCAATTAATTCGTGCTATGTTAAAAGATCCTACAGATGAAACTCAAGTTTCTCTACTTTATGCCAATCAAACAGAAAAAGATATATTACTTCGGGATGAATTAGATGAAATTGCAAAAAATCATCCTAACAAATTAAAACTTTGGTATACACTAGATGCCGCTCGTGAAAGTTGGCCATATGGCATTGGATATATAGATTCTGATATGATAAAGCAACGTATGTTTCCTCCATCATCTGAGACAATAGTACTTATGTGTGGTCCACCTCCAATGATTAATTTTGCTTGTAATCCCAACCTTGATAAACTCGGTTATGATCCAATATTACGATTTGCTTATTGAAGCAATAAATTATTTTTGTCGCATTTAAATGTAGATGTTTGGTATATTAGTGTTCCCTTATTCTAAAAGACATTAATGGTTTTAATTTTCTTAAAAACATATCTTATTTTTGGTATAATCTGTATTTAAATGCTGGTGTAATGTACACGGACTATATAAAAGAGTGTTAGTTACAACTGTACCATTAACAAAAAAATATTTTTAATTTTTTTTTACAATTCCATACTAGTTATAAATATTTCTGTTAATTTTTTACTAAAATTTTGTATAAAGTACGTTGCTGGTGCAAAGCTTTGGTGAAGAAAATACAAATTCAAGGTATGAAGCATTTATTAATGTTAAACCTATTGTATTGTTATAAAAAACGATTAAAAAATTGATTCCTATTGTTTTATAAATCCTTCCAATACTTTTCTTTCGAACGGCGATGTGAAATTAATAATGTGAAATAATTAGTATATTGATACCAGTTAGTATCAATTAACAAAATAGGTAAAGCTAAATTGTTCATTATTTAATCATAATTTCATAGTATGAAAAAAAGCAGTGCGAATAATGCAATGGGCATTCGTGTAATTAACAACGGCCGCGATCTTTAACGCGTTTCCTGGGTGCAGCTCGTAAGATATCATCCACACGTAAAATCATTTCAGCTGCTTCTGCTGCGCTAACTAAAACTTGTCTCTTCACGGCCCACGATTCGGTTATTCCTAATCGTTTCATACAACCTACTTTTCCTTGCTCCATATCTGTTAATAAAAGAAACGAAAGAAAAATTGGTTATTAATGTTATTTTTAATAGTAATAACTGTAAAATTTATAAAGAAAATATATACCGAGACCCATAGTATTTGCACCAGAATTATGTGCAGCTCTTAACTCGCTAATTAGTTGAGCTGAATCGTAACCAGCATTATCGGCAATAACGGTGGGTAATTGTTGTAATGCTCGAGCAAAAGATTCCATTGCAACTGCTTCCTTTCCAGGTGTAGAAGCGGCTGCTTTCATCACGGCACAAGCCATTATCATTTCACTACATCCTCCACCATAAACGATTCTCGATTCTCGTACAGTAGCTGACAATACGCAAAGCGCATCGTGCAAAGATCTCTCAGCTTCATCGAGAATTTGCTGAGTAGCACCTCTAATAATTACTGTACAAGCTTCTCCTAAAGGAACTCCAGAGAACCGTAATAGAGTATCTTCACCTATCATTACCTAAAATTAATAATTCTTTAAAAACAGTAATTCATTAATTATAATTTGAATCAAATTCAGACATACCTGTTCAATGAGGTCACATTTACCAAGTTTTACCATATCAGGATGATCAAAGGTACTAACAATTTCTCCACCAGTGACAAGAGCAAGTCGTTCAATACCATCAAAGTCAGCATGCTCGATAGCCATAATATTAGCATCCGCAAATAATTGTTCTGGGTAATTATAAATTAATTGTCTATTAATAAAAACGTTGCAGCCATGTTTTATGATCTTCTCAACTTTATCCTAAATTGAATATGTGATTATAAATAATTAAATATAGCTCTTCTTACTAATTACCATCTTAATATAATTAATTACCTTCATTTTTTCCTTTTCTGCTGTTTCTAATTCTGCAATTTTTGCCATTGAATCAACTCTGACTCTAGAGCCAAACACCTGTAAACAAACGTATCTGTGACTATTGGTGAATTAAAACTAATTATTAAATAAACTCATATATATTTTTTTACCTTAATTTTATCTGTATCCATAGGAGTGTTTGCTATAAGTATTCGTGCATCAGTTACTCTTTGAGGTTGATGCACTCCGGGTTTTTTGTCTAGCAAAAATCCCTCATCAAGGAAAGAATCAGCTAAAGTTCCTCCACGTTTCTTAATTACTTGAATGGCTGATAAATTCCCAGATCCTTTCAAACGTAATACAGCATCTACTGCAAGCTTGCTAAAGTGTTCCTTATGTTGGGATAGAATTTTTGAACTTAAAGTTGTACGGGCAATATTTAACAGATCTTCACGGAAACGTTCAGGATCTGCAGAATTATCAGCTGCAGCATTTTTCAAAGCTTCTCTAGCTACATTGGTTGCACTTCTCCAGCCAATAATTATGGTTTGTGGGTGAATCTTTTGATCAATCAATTTTTCTGCTTCTCTTAATAATTCGGCAGCTAAAATAATTAAACTCAAATGATAAAGTTTTATTTTGACTTTATATTAATATCAAAGAAATTAAAGTAATTATACCAACCAAGTACAGTTACAGAAGTAGTGCCATCGCCAACTTCATCATCTTGTACACGAGACATGTCCACTAAGATTTTAGCAGCAGGATTATCCACACCAACATTCTTAAGAATAGTTGCCCCATCATTGGTAACTTGAACTTGTCCTGCAGATCTGCCGTGAGCCACTAATACTTTGTCCATACCTTTAGGTCCAAGCGTAGATTTCACTAAATCACCAATGGCTATTGCTCCTACGAACAAACTTAGCCTGGCAATTTCTGCTTTTTCTTCTTCTGCTTCATTCTTAAGGATCCTGACAGGATTCAAAGAAACCTGCAAAACATTAAATTTTTTATAATTATTTTCATTACTGATTTTAGCAAAAACATCCCATGTATTTTAATTTAGCCGTGTCATGTAAATCATTACATACATTCTTACATTAAATTTCTCGCATGTTCATTACTTTCTTTTTCATTAATTTACCGTCACATGAAAAATCAATCAAAATTTTATCAAACAAAAAAAATGTTTTTCAAATTACAACTGTCATATAAACTATTATACTACTTTCAAGAAACAGATTTTTTTAATTTATAATAAAAAAAAAAATCTTTGTCAATTGACACACGTGCGCCATTTGTTACATCTTTCTACAAAACCGGGTGATAAAAATTAACGTGTCATTATTTCTGGCGATATTGTAATAATATTACTTCACAACATACATAAGAAACATAAAGATTAATTAATTACCATTGTGAATTACTGTTAAAGCGGTAGAACACAATTTATAATCGAATAACGTTTGTTCAACTCTACCGTAAAGCACAATTATAAGAAATTGTCGATCTGTAGGTGGCGCCTCTTGAAACGCCAAAGATGCATTTTCTTCCCATATTCTGTTCTAACGTTTCTCTGATTGGTTCATATTAAAAAATCAAATTGTTTCAAACCAATGAAAAATGGATTGCTCGAAGAACAGAAATTGCTATGGAGAAATTCTAGTGGAAAACACAGAGAACTTTCTGGTATAATGTTCATAAGTAGATGGCGCATCTTGTGTCTAAACAACCGATCCGATTTTGAATTTAATTCCTTTTAAGGCTCGCAGAAGGTACAAATTGACACATAGAAATGACTTATGTCATAACAGTGACTTGTCTATAATACGTACGATACTAGTATACACTTAATTAATAAATATTAATAAATAGTAAATTGGAATGGACATTGAAAGTACACTAAATATTATATATAAATTTGTTCGTTACGTGAAAAGGAAATACTTCTTTTTATAGATTGACCAGACTGAAAGAGTTAACAGACAGAATGTATTTTAATTTGCAATAACTGTACATCATAAAACATGATTATCACGCAATGGGCTGTTATATTTCTGTTCATTTCGTTTGATTACTCCAATGTTATCAGTCTTGATCTGAGATAATATTTTATGGAGCCTATAATTTCATTAAAAAAAAAAAAAAAAAAACTAGAAAATTAAATGAAACTGTATCTGTATGTAAAGAAAAGTGATTGAATTCCAAAATTCATTCTCTGCATTCTAGGTGAAAAATCGATGGTATCTCTTCAATTGCAGTTATATCTGTGCACATGACACATGATGAAAGTTCCTGGGTCTTTTATCGGAAATTTAAATTCCACCAACCAATTTGAACAGACGCGTGTTCGGTAGCGCGCACCTTTAAATAACGGTCTACACCCAGCTGTCCCTTATTTCATACGGATCTCCACATACAATAGAGGTCCTACAGACCCTTTCGATGCTTTCACGGGACGCATAACTGCAGACGTTCTCGTGCATATGTGACGTTCCCGAGACAATGCGATTGGACATCGGTCGTTACAGAACAGAGACATCCTGAATCACCAATAACAAACGAATGTACCGATACGTATCGATTATGACTGTTGCAACGCTTTTGTGAAGTACATACTTGCGTACTTTCTTTATCATTTTTCTCTCAAGATGAAATGCAACGAAGATGCGCGCGTCATAATAACAGGTTTACGCGTAAAATTAGCCTTGACATTTTAGTAAAGCTAACGTCTTCGCTTTTCGGTCATTTTGTTTGCATTAATGTATGTGAAGACACTGTTAGCATTCATGTAGCATACATACACGTGTACATAGATAGTACGCATATGTAAAATAATGGTCGAAGTCGCGCTTTCTTTCGCTCGACCATTCGCAGTCATATAATTTCACTTTCAGTGAAATTTTTTACCTCGTAAATTGCTATCGGTAAAAGTACGTACAGCTTGGTAATTGATTCTACAGCACGATTGGAGATATTAGGAGAGCTTTTTTCGTGTAACGTAGTGCTATGAAGAACTTATTATGTATTTCGTTCGGAAGCATCCGAAGATCTCGTCCGGAAGAATCTATTATTAACAAAATTTCAATGCGCGACATCACCGATTCACGAAATAATCGCTAAAAGGAAAATCAAGAATAAAACTTGCTAAACTATGAGTCGTATGCTTCGCTCTGAATGATTTAAATCATAATTCGAATCTGTGGCCCATTGAAATATTTGCTGTATATCGTGCATGAACATCTAAGGTATTTAAAAATAAAAAAATATATAATCAATTAATTTGTACATAAAATACATACAAGGTATATATAATTTTTAATACGTTGTAATTATGTGCAGCAGCTTCATGTTATCACGTAAACGATAACAAATCTTCGAGAGTGCAGCCACCACTAACGCATAGTCAATTTTAAATGACTAATCCGCAAAAACCAATCGAACTGTTTCGATTATACTGTCGTAAGAAATGAATCATACACACACACACACACACACACACACACACACACACACAAAGATGCGGGACACTCATCACTGGAAGCATTTCACGCAGATGTCTAGAGCGGCGCGTGCCCCTAGATCCGGTGGTAGTGGAAATGCCTCTTCAGCATGGGAGACCCCCACGTGTACACACATGTACACACGGGAGCGATAGGGAACCGGGTGTCACACCTGGCCCTTAAAAATAGCATTGGCGTGATTTCGTGACGTCGCTTGTGGCGCACGATTGTAATCTCTCTTCTTCGAAACGAGAACGGTCTTCCTTGTTCAGCAAAGTTTATTTATAAAAAAAAAACAAGTAACTGTAAATATCATATCTAAAAACTATCATGTCGTTTCATTTTTAACGTGTAATTCTTTTCTTCTTTTCAGTGTTTTAATATTGCTGTTATGCATTAATTATATTCGATTTGATCTTTAAGTTATTGAAAATTGACGTTGTCGATTGTGTTTTCTGCTGAAATCGAAACATCTACGTTTAATTGTACTGCGTTCGACAAAAATCAATCGAACAGACATTTCCCATTGACACCACTGCATCCCTTGAACGGAGAAGCTAGTTACGCTTTGGCGGTTACTCATGGGTTACGCATACCGAGGTACATGGGGGTACTGGCACCCCTTAGAGGCGACAAAGGAGAAGGGGAGGAGCTCTATTTTCATGCGAGTTGGCTTACGAGCTCGAGGCGGGAAGGGAGCGCGACTTATGGGAGGAAGTCGGAAGCGACCCGATACGAGTCAGTCGTTCGCGAAGAACCAATACGTTTAGATCGATCGATCGATGTGTGCACCTATAATGGATTATTGATTTGACACATAAATTTCAAACAACATCGGCATCGTTGTACTCATTGCAAATTATTGCACACAACAACGCGCGAAACAATGTGCGAGACCAAATTATTTAACAGTTTGCTAATGCTTCTTGAAAATTTATAATTAAATTCTCTATCGCTTAGAAGTTTATATTTCCATGTTTTTAGTGCATGCAATAAATGGTGTATTGCAGTTTGCATAGAAATTGTTCCGTTTTGTTCGAAAATATAAAAGAAGAAAAGAAGCAAATTTTTAACGAGAGGTGTAAAAGAGGAATAGTTTTCGGTGCCAATGCCGTAAACGATTGGATACTCCATGGGGGTTGCGACAGACACCATACGGTTCTCCGAGCACGCGACCTGTAGGAGGGTCGTTTCGCTCTGCTGAGTCGTGAAACCACCCTAGTGTGGCATCGCGTTGTTCCACTGCTCATCCTCGTCGTTACCGCCAAACTTGAACCTCCTACGGAGTATTCCTTGAGGCATCATCATCAATTTTTACTTGAACGAGTACAAGTACGCCGAATACTTTATAAAAAAAAAAGAGATTAGGATTGTTGCGAAAGTTGCACGGAGAAAAGTGAAAAAACAGAGAAGATGAGCGCGTTTAAAAGACATCAGAGCAAAGTGTTTTGGAACTACATGGCATCTCAGGATCTAGAAAGTCTGGGTGCTTTCGCCTCGAGGAACGATTTCACCAAAGCGAAGCAAAATATAGCACGTAATTTTGAAATAGCCGAAGAAGAAGAAGCGGAAGAGCGCTCGTCCAGCATCAACGACACCAGCGACACAATCGACGGTGAAAATGTAACGGCGATTCGCGTCTGCCTAAATGAAAACGACGAACGACAATATTCTACGACGACGACGATAGACGAGGAAAATCTAATGACTCAGACGTAAGTGAAATTATTTCGCGAATTATTTCACGAAGTGAAATCAGGACAAAATTTGTGACGCCGTAGATTTGCTCGAGCGTGTCGTTTGACTTGCTCTATTATCGGTTCTTCCTTATCATGTTGACACACAATGCTACTTTCATACCGTTACCTTTAATTACTTAAGTTTCATAACCGTGTGATAAGTTTTTAAGCGTTGAGAGATTACGAGTCTTACGAATTATTTTTATAACGTCGAATCGTGGGATGTGTCTGGGAGACATCAATGCCTCTAGTCTCGCATTCTGAACGATGATTTTAATTCTACATAATGGTACTTAATAAATTCAACAATATTTCCGTTGAAGCGTTAATTTGCTACAGATCTTGTATTTTCTTTATATTTTTCATATTCTTTCTTCTTACACGTTTTTTTTTATCTTTGCAAATTTGTTAATTTTAACGTACTATTATTTGCATGATGTTACATTAACGTATGATTTTACATTTATTACTTTTTACATTGATATGTAATTTTTCGTTAATTTTTAATATTTGACATTGGTCTAATGTTAATGTTAGTTAATTTTTAATTTAATTAATAATTTAGCCTAATAAAAAATGCATAGAAAAAATAAACTGCATTGACACTCAGTATCTTTAATCACTGTAACGCAAAGATTTTTGAAATTTTGTAGGGCTACAATGGAGATAAAGGACGAAGACAAAGAAAATGAGAACAATACCGTTCTGGCGAACAGATCGTGCAGTCCTTTGAGTCAAGATCTCCGAAGTCTAGATTCCGGTTTCTCCGATTCCGAACGATCGAATTGTTCCGAACTTTACGAGAACGAAACGCCTAGACGTCGAAGGAGACGGAAACGCGTTAAGGATCGACGACATGGAATGAATTCGAGAATCGGTGTCGTTCGGCTGAAAGATGAGAGTATTCCGAACCCAACGTACACCTCTACTCCCAAGGACTCCAGAGTTTTACCTCGGAGTACGATGATCCTTAATGCGCATGAAGAACAAGGAATGTCAAGAACACGCAGGTAATTTAAATATAAAAAGTCTTTGTAAAAACAATCACGTAATTCCTATGATTAAGATCAGATACAATATAATGGACTGATCTGATGTCTTACATACGAAAATTGTTCAAGATGTTTTATTTACATTCATAAATATTTAACAAAAATTACTATAGTAATTAATTGATAATTAACTTTTCATGTTAACTACCAGTATTTAACAAAAGTTATTTCTCTGTACATCTGTACATATGTTAACACTTGTTCTATATGTGTGTGTGTGTGTGTGTGTGTGTGTGTGTGTGTGTGATAAATACTGATATTTATACCTACATAGATAAATATTTATGCTATTGTATAAATTTTTCAAGTAATTATCTATTTTCCATAACAGAGTAATTCAGAGTAATTCATTCAGAGTTCTAATCCGACATTCTAATCATCATCAAGATGAAAGTAAGGAAAAATTGTACAGTACACGCATGGTTACATATTAATCTTCTAATTTAAAATTATATTAATCTTCAAAATTAATCTTATATTAATCTTCAAAATTAATCTTATATTAATCTTTAAAATTATATTAATCTTCTAATTTCAATCGCTTTCTATACTGTGGTTATTTCAAAACTCAGAATATGTGTTTGCCTGGTATGTTTGATCGATAAATTAAGCCATGAAATTAAGGGGCCTTGCCAAAGAGCATTATCTCTTGGAGAGCAAGCCGCGCCTTGTTTGAATCGATAAGGTATGAAGGATGTATGTTTTAAGAACATGAATCGTCACGATAAATGTCCCTTGAGTGAGCCAAGCGATAGGAATGCAACACGTAAGGCACTTCCCATGTTATTCTTTTCGTCGTTTCGTAAACTTCCATTTACCCCTACATAATGGCGGGACACTGCGAGCTTGTGTATGTACAATATTGTGGATCGGTCGTCAATCTATAGGTGCATGGAAGTAGCGCAACTCATCGCCGGGAATATTAAATACTCATTATACAAGATGCATAGATGCGACAAAAACGACTTAGCTCGTGTTTGATTTATGACACGAAACCTAATGAGCAAGATTTCTGTGTAATTTTGATAAGATACCTTTTTACGAATGCTCGAAGGAAGACGGGGAAAAATGGTATTTTATGCTGCAAAGGAATAGATATTGGGAAATTAATTCTTTGTTTTACAATAAATTAAAAAATATCGAAGACAGAAATATCAGTAAATATTTAATTGTTACGTGCCTCAGTAATGATATTCTATTGACATTCTATTGAAACATGTGTACGAGTATAATAATTATCACATTTGTATTGTAATTAGACTGTTTACTTGTAATTTTCTTTTCACTTATCACTGTCATAATCATATCAAACTTTCAACTTTCTTTTCTTTATTAAAAAAATAACGCGTTGAAACGTTCACGAGAAAAAATTAAATTTTTAAAAATTAAATTCGATGATTTGTATGATTACATGATTAATATTCACGGAAGTGGATGATAGAATTAATATGAGACGTGTTCTGTAATCATTGAATCAACATTCCCTATGGAATCGTACGGGATCTGAACAACGTAAATAGGACGAGTGGGAAAATACCGCGACATATCATCAATTAACATCGATTAATACACATTCGAACATATATGTACCACGCATGTTAAACTTAGTGTCTAGTTCAATCCAGTGTTTGGAACAATTTATAGAATCCGCATTAACAGCGGGAAGCAAAGGTCGATTTACATGTTTCTTTTTACATAACAACTCTTACATAACATTAACACTTGAATTGATCTATGAATCTAATAGAATGTCTTTTCTTCAGCGTTTAAAACGCTTAAAAATATCAAATGAAGATCATAACAAGAAACAATATCAAAACATTTCATTACAAAAATATCAGCAACCATTTTCACTTATTTAACCATTTCACTTTCAATAAGCAGTATAAGATGCAAATAATGTGATGAACCTATTACAATAATTCTGATCTATTTCTTAAATAAACTAGAAGCAATCACACAACGGGAAAATAGGCTAAAGAATTATACTTCAAATAGTTTCAGACTTAATATTGTCCAAGAAGAGCTCGTTTAAATCTTCATTTTTCTCTCGCCAAGTTCAGAAAACGTAGATTCGTCCTGTAAAATATACCCAGTCACGTGGAATTGCTCGATGACCCACGTTCTTCAATTCTTACATCTGCTTCTATTTTAGAATCGTTCAACTTCTATTTTATTTCAACATCGTGAATGGTATAGAAAATCATCTGAAGAACTTGAAGGTTTTTAGCCAGATCTATCATCTAGAATCATTATGGATTCAAATCTATGAGAGATCTACACGTTTCTTTCGACACCCTGTAGATGTACGCGCGCCAGTACGTGATTCAATGCAACGTGCTACACGAGGAATACCTAAATGAAAGAACGACGTGGTTTGAGTCAACCACGGCCCCGGTGTGTCCTGGTGCGACGACAGCAAACGTACGAAGAATTCCATCTACCGTATGAATCGTGTGCAGGTGATGGCGTGCAGCTTAGTCAAAGAAATGGGATTAGTCATCGTTGTCCATGAGAGAACGATTCTAGTTCCGGAGCTGACCGATTAGTCAGCTTTTTGCGCTATAATATATCCGTTCCTTCGCCGATCTCTGTTTGTTCCACGACGAAATCCGTGCACCTAGCTATGGATAGCTGCGGATAGTGATTAGGGCTTAACTATGTCGCGACAACAGTAGTCAAGACTGTTGTCTTGTTATGGCACGACTAAGGTACTGTACATTCTCCGTACGATCTCGGCCGATTTTCATGCTGTTTGTCGAAAGTTCATGTTTCTGAGTTAAGTGAGAAGAAGGATTACATTTGAGACATAGTATGTTTTCTGGATGAACGTGATGAATGTGATCTCGGAGCTTGAAGATTCTTTGTTATTTTTGCCATGCTTGTTGAAAATTAAATATTTATTAAGGAAAACACGATGTGTCGAAGAAGTATCTATAAGATTTTTTTCGAATATTGACTGGAAGAAAAATGAAATAATACAATTTTTACATAAGACTCTGTTACAAGTTGAATTTATCAAGTTGAAAGTTCTTGGAAAAGAAAAAAATAAAAACATAAGAAAATAGCATAGAAGCTTTGTGAACAAAAGTAGCTATAATAATTTCTTAAAAAGATGACGTTCAGTTAAACGTAATCGTTTGTGTTATTACGTTATAAATTCGTAAGCACGGTGGAATTTGACCAATATTGAAAGCATTAATGAAAAGTAAGCGCATATTCTGAAATCATTACGTAACACACTAAACGACATACTTAGACAGAAATTGGATCGTCTTTCGATGAGTCATTCTTCTGTGGGAACGAAGATCAATGACTTTTCATGATATAAGATAAAATAAATTCGTGAGATAAATCGGTGTTGCATAAATTTCATGGTATACGATCATCGAATACAATTTTCTACGCTATTGTAACTGTTAAGATAAGAAATGCGATATTTTCTCAAAGGATGAAATGCTTTAAATTTCTAAAGAGACAAATATAAAACAATAATAGTTACTTTGATACATTTATGTCAATTATATCTTTAATTTTATAAAGATATAGCTTGAATTTATATTACTTAAAAAAAAAATTAATTAGAAATCAGGTTTACAAACGTTAAACAAAAGACAAATTGTACATATTTCCTATTTATATAATACAAAGCTATATCACAATAGCTTAATGGATGATAAAACTGTTTGATTTGAGCAGTTATTCAATTGTCTCGAGCAGTTTCTGAGTTTCTCTTAATGTAGTAAGACGAGACAAATGACACAAGCTACTCGAGTTAGTTATTAAATTTTTTTCTGGATTTGGAGCTGTTATCAATAACTATTTTTTTATTACATTTGTAACTTTCATTGAAGATGATATTTTATTAATCCTTTACAGAACGGAAGACGATCAAGTAGATGCGTCGAAAATTCCGTTATCTGTTTCCTTGGAAGACGAGTGTCTTGGCGATTTCTTGTACGCGGCTGAACCACCGGAAGATGCGGCGTCACCAAGAAGCGCAAACTCGTCGATAGCGACTAACTTTTCAAAGACAGAACCATCCTACAGGTCTCTGCTACATTCCAGAACTTACAGACAATCCTCATCGGTGAGAGCATGGTTGAGCGATCTTGCAATGCAAACCGACAACGAGTGTGGTAGCACTCTTCAAAGCAAAGCTCTGCCGCGACGGAAACATCGCAAAATTTTAAACGAAAAAGACGAGATGAACGATTTGAAAAATCTGTCGTCACTAGCTACGGCAGCTGCAAACAAACTATTTGTCAGAGCTGAACAATTTGATCGCCATTATCAATATATCTTTAAGTAAGTGTGTTCAAGGATAATTCAAAACTTTGAATACAAATCTCGAGTCGGAAAAAAAAGAACATTGAAAACTTACGAATAATGCTGATAATAATGACAAGTCACATTTTCGCAGTAAAGTGTCGCATTTAGAAAGCGGCAGATCGGAGCAGCAACTTCTATGTGCCATAGAGGACGACGCTTTCTCCCTGCTTTCGGAGTTGGGTGCACCGCCTCCGCGTAGAATTCAGCAAACTAGCTTGAAAGCAATATTAGCACAGTTGGAAAATATGAAGAATTACGTTGACAGTGCTATAGATACCCGTTTGGATTTTTATATCGAAGTAAGATTTAATTCTCATTGCATAATACATGTATATGTATACTGCGATGATAAATAATTGACAATGAAAAATATATATAATGGTACATATCAAAAATCAATATTATTTTACAGAGGATAGTCAGAGGATTGGAAGAAGCGCCAAAAGATGATATCATGTTAGCTAGGGGAACACTAGCGGCTTTAACTGCTTTAGGTTTGGTAGGACCTCGAGCAGGAAATAGCATTACGAGATGTTCAGGTATCAGAGCGCTTTTGACATCCTTAATCACGGCTGGCAGAACTTCGCCAGATTTTGTCGCAGCCTCTTTACGTGCATTAGCGAGCGTGTGTTGTTCCGCCATGGCGATAAATCAATTTGTCAAGGATGGTGGTCCAGAAATATTGACAGACTTATTAGCCGCAGAAAATACATCTGAGAAAGAGAAAACGGAAGCAACGGCATTGCTTGTGCAGATCACCGCACCCTGGGTCAATGGTTTGGGTCTGCCTCATCTGGAACCTTTCGCGAAGGATTTAATACCACCCTTAAATCATCTAGTCGAAAATACTAATTGTGGTCAAACTTTATTGCTAGCTGCAGCCGCGTTTAACAACCTGTCAAAATCCAAAAAATATGCATTTATGATATTGGAAAACAACACGGTTAAGAAATTGCTAAGAACTGTGAAAAAATCAGCTGGCAGAAATGTTTGGTTAATGGAACAGGTAGCAGCTCTTATTTGTGAGCTAGCACGTATACCTGAAGCTCGGATACAATTGGCGGAAATCCGTGCTTCTATTGCGCTAGTTTCCTTTCTTAGAATGCGACCTCCTGGCTTAGAAGACGCATATAGGCGTTTAGAAATGACTGCTGCTGCAGCGCTTACAAGACTATGCGTAGATCCAGAGATTGCAAGGCAAGTAGTTGCTGTCGGAGGCGCAGATTGTCTTCCATCTTATAAGGCTGAAGATCTTTTAATCGAAGACGAAGATCAAATCGAAGCTGGATTATTAAAATACACGAAGTCCTTAAGAAGGGCATGTAAAAGAGCTGCAAAACAAATTGACATCGCGAAGGCCAGTGATTATAGTACTTTGAGTTAAGATTTGAAATATTAAAGTGTACATATGTCGAACATATAATATTACATAAGAAAAAAAATTTTATATTTATATATTTGTAAAATAATGTAAAATAATATATATATATATATATATTTTTATTATAGTATATATATATATTTTATCACTATATATATATATTTTATTATAATTCAAATTATAAAAAATACTGATAAAAATAGTACATCTCTTTTTAATGTGCGTAACCAGGTACATACTTATAACTTATATAATAACTCTAAAGTTAAAATCAAATTCTATATAAATGATATAATTTGAATTGACTTAATAAATATATAAAATCATTATCTTTTAATTTATTTTTACTCAGTTTTTAGCATTGATCGTATAGACTTTACTGCTCATTCTTTAATTGACTTTTGTGAAATATGTCTATAGTTGTCTCCGAACAAGGTCTCAGTTCAAGATCACAGGCACCTAATACAAACTTTCCATTAGGTGCTTTAAAATAGTCCAAACCGCGACCGATTTTAATTATCCAACCATTGCTAAACCTGAAATAAAAATATACATATAACTAATAAAAGAAATTGTATATCATATATTATATATTATATTTTATAAAACTGCAATAAGAATAAAATAAAATAATTCAATAAATATAGTCTATATTCTTACATTATTTGTCTATCATGTAAGGTATCAGAAAAATTAAATTCGAAAGAAATAAGGTGACTTGATAGACTTTGTTTCAATTCTTCTAGTCTTGCTATCTGATTCCTCTTATCTTCTGGATCAACAGTTGTAATTAAAGATATTTTAGACAATGCATGACATTTCCTCACAGCCAGTTCGCATAATCTTACCAAATTTTGACACTAAAATATAACGTTAATTCAAGATATATTCATATATAACTTACAAACTAAATTGAAATTAAATACCTGATGAAACGCTCTTATATAAGGATCCTCAATGTGAATATATGTAACTGTTGTATCTAAAAATCTTCCAAAGACAGTAGTGTAACCATGTCCTGTACTGCCTGTTTCAATTTTGATTAATTCTCTGTATGTTCCACTTGCTTTTTGGCTTTCAACCAAATTCTTTATCTTTTCAGCTCTGTCTAGGTATTGTGATGCTCGGGTAGCAAAATGTTTTTGCCTTGCTGGGTCTTTTGTTTCTATATGTTATATTAACAATCTGTTAATTAATGTGTAGACTTGTAAAAATATATAAAATTATGTATGATATGCATTTAAATTTTTTATTATATTTGAAAGAAATTAACGGTTATATTATTACCTTTCATAGAATCAAGAAGTATTTGTACACCTTCTTGATATAACACTAAAGCCATTGTATACTGTTTATTATTATCCATTTCTACCGCTCGTTTTAGAATCGAGGCTGCCGCACTTTCCATTGTGTATATATGTTAAACGATCTACATTAAATTATCTTTTCAGAGACAATTACGTACATTTAAAATGTATTACACATTTCCAATATTTGAATAATTTCTGATCTATTTGATCATTTAAAAAATGTCGAACACGTGATCTGTTATACATGCGTAGGATACTGTAAACAATGGATGATAAGATAAAAAGTAAAGATGATACTTGATACATCATAAATTTTCAATAATGAATAATCGTGATTTTTTTTCTTTTGATATTTTTTACTCATTTTTTATTCATTATCAGAGTAGATAGATAATTTTATACGCAGAATTCTCATACAGATTTTATATTATTGCTAAATACTAATAATTGACATATTAGATTAATACAAAATGGAAAAATAAATATTTACTTACTTGCTATTCATTTAATAAGTTGTAAAATATAAAATCTCTCTTGCAATATAGTTTATTCATTCCATTATTACATTGAAATATTATCGATTGTCGAATATATCGAAAGTCATGTCGATTAATACTTGTACATCGATGCAACAAAATAAAATAATGGCGCTCGAAAATATTGCAATTCTAACCTAACATTTAGCTACTCGAGCTATGTCAAGTTGGTGTAATTTAAACGAGATACAAAATTAATTGGAATTTACTTTCATTCGTGTAGAACTCTTCGATCAAGAATACCATTTTTAAATAATTTGTAAATGTGTAAAGCAAACCTGAGATAGTTATTAGAAATTGTCTGAATACAGGTTTAATACAGGTTTTAATCGAAATGCAATAATGGTATCTCAACAGATCTCGCGCTATATATCAATTCGTGCGCGAAATTTTGAATAGAAAACAGTACGTATATACCTTTGACAGTGAAAACAGTATATTATTATATTTTTAAGTATGATACGTTATTGAAATATTGAAATTTCCATAGTAATCTTTTTTTTTCTTTCGAATTAAAGATCTAAAATAAAAAAGTATAATTTTTTAATATCATTTAATATACTATTTATTAAATAAATTTATTCAATAGAAGTATCTTTAAAATAAAAATTATTCTAAAAAGTTGTTTATAATTTTATTACTAATTAAATTTCTTCTTTTTAGGTGTACAATAAGAATAAATGTAAAAATTGATATATTTTATGTAAATTATAATTTTTACAATGAAATCTACCAAAAACAGTGGAGCTGGTTCTTTATGGGGAGAATTGCCAGCAAGAGAGACTTTAAAACAAGAAGTAATAACTCCAGATATTATAGAAAATATTTGGAGACAAGTTATGGAGGAATCAAATAACCTTGATTGTGATTTTCAAGTGGATAAACAAATTGAGTATGTGTAATGCATATATTTATATTTTACTTTTAAGATATTATGCAGCTTTTTCTTTTTCTATTTGCAGATTACCTATGGGAAATCTTCATGTATTAAATACTATAAATCTTCATCAGCAACTAAGGATGATGGTAATAATGTAAAATAATTAGTTATAATAATTATATGAGTTTTATATTTTCTTATTAATTATTTTCTTATTATTATTAGGAAGAAGGAATGGTACTTGGAAATATGACAACAATTGAAGCACATGATTTGCCAGAAAGAAAAGAAACCCAAAATTCATTTCAATTTTCACCTGAACAACAAGAAAGGTATTAAAATTTATATGTGCAATATAATGTGCTTATATAAATATGTGTAAATTTATATGTACAAATATTAATAAGATTTTTATTTTAGAAATGTATTTAAAGATGCTTCTACAGTACACTATCTCACACCAGAGGCAGCTCGGTCTATATTGAAGCATGCAATCATTACTCTTTTGGCGCACATTGGATTTGAAAAGTCTTCAAATATAGCTATAGAAACACTTACAGATATTGCAGATCATTTTCTAAGAAGAATGACACTTTTGATTAAAGCAGCATATGAACAAAAAGATCATGGTTTTCCGGTAAAATAAAATATTATCAAATTATTATAATATCTTTATAAAAATAAGAAATTTAAAAAATATTTGTGTATTCTTTATTCTTATAGGATATACTAGAAAGGGTATTAGTGGAAACAGGTATTGGTGGAGTAGCTGCGCTTTATGATTATTATCAAGAATATGTGTTGAAATTTGAAGAGAATATGAAAAGAAAGGTTGAAGCAATGATGGAAAAACAGAGGCAACTTGAACTTAATGCTTATAGTTCTAAGTATTTAACTGCATTGAGTAGCTGCAATATTTCTGAAGAAGAAACCTTTCAGTTTTTTTAATATTTGCCCAATTTGTAGGATGGTTCTAGATGAAGCAGCTAATAAATTACAATTTGAGGAACTCGATGAATTCGGGAATGTTTATCGAGAAGTGCCGACTCTTCAACTATTAGATCCTGAAATGGGCTTCCCTCCTAGTCTTGATGCTGGCTTTCAAATGTTATATAGTCTTGAACAAGATGAGTAAGTTATTTTTATAAATTATAATTTATATATTGTAATTATAATATATTACAGTTACACCATATTATTGATTACAGATTAAATAACTTGGAAGTAGAAGAAGAAGAGGTAAATGTAAGCGACTCTCCGAATACTGGACGACCGGATACATCAAGTGATAAAAAAAGATCTTGATATGTTTTTAAATTATGACGTACATGATTTAAAATTTTATTTTTGTTTCGTGTAAAAAGAAATTTATAACAAATTCTTAATATCAGTAATGTTTCTAAAATTGTATATATAATAATTTAATATTAAATAATATAATGTAATGTATCATTAAATCAATAAGAAAGCTCAACATAAGACATTTAACAAATTTATATTGTATTTAGAATATTTAAAAATAATGTATAATCAAGTTATATTCTTATATTAAAAATAATATACCCGTTATTTATTCGAATTTGAAATAACAGCCTTCTATTAAATTAACTGCTTCAAATTGTAAGCAAGCGACCTCTACGTATGATTTGCTATTGCCACGCGTCCCAGAATACTTCGCGAGGCCATTGACAACACGTCAAAAATGGCAGATCCAGCACCTAGTAAAAGTGATATTGAGGAAATTTTTAAAAGATTACGAGCTATCCCAACAAATAAGGTTTGCTTCTTCGTTTACTATATGACACTTGAATTATATAAAAAAAATTGAATTATATAAAAACATTGAATATTTGACCTGACAATAATTTTAACATTAAGATCATATTTTCATTCCCAACCTGTAATTTCCCTAGAGTCTTCCGTTTCATAATGACACACATTGGGCATGTTAATTTATATTTCAAAAATATTTGTATATAACTCTCACGTATCGTCAAGATCGTCAATTGAATTTATGACTTATAATTGAGTAATTAATTAAACATTACTATAATATATAGTTTACTATAGTATTATGATTCTTTATAGACATGTTTCGATTGCAATGCCAAAAATCCAGCATGGTCCAGTGTGACTTACGGTGTCTTCCTATGCATCGACTGTTCTGCAGTTCATCGAGGATTAGGTGTTCACTTGACATTTGTTCGATCTACTCAACTTGATACAAATTGGACTTGGTTGCAATTGAGAAACATGCAACTAGGTGGAAATGCGAATGCTGTTAGTAAAGCTTAAAGATAGTAACTATTATTAGATTTATTATTATTAAGTTTATTATTTTGTTAAATACTTAAAATTATTTGATAATAATATAGCTTGAAATAGATTTTTATTATACTTTTCAGAGAAAATATTTTGCACAACACAATTGTACAACAACTGATGCTCAGCAAAAATATAATTCACGTGCTGCTATGCAATATAGAGAAAAATTGGCACAGGCGTCTGCTCAAGCAATGAAACGTTATGGAACAAAGGTAAAATTTATGTTTTTTTTCATATGTTCTTATATATTTACCATAAAGATCATACAGTTTAGTTAATCAAATATTTTATAACTACAAATATGGTAATTATAGGTTTTTCTTCCTTCAACAAAAAATAAGACAATGGTGAGCTGTAAAACTACTTTTACAAAAGTATCGTCAAATTACTAATACTTGCTTAAAAATTTATTTTCAAAGATAGTATTGTGAAGATTGATACATGATTATTTTTACATTTAATTACTAATAGTTACAAAAGCATATGCACTATTTTTTCAAAATTATTCATATATCATTGTATGTTCTACTTCATTTGTTACACCAATAGATTTATTTGAGGTTATTTCTATTATATGACTAATAATGTGTTTAATATGTGTGTATCTTACATAAAATACAATATCGTACAAAAGGAGAAAGAATTATATTTGAAAGTATTTTTAAAATAATTAACTTTTCATAAAATCGTGTTTTATTGTAGCTGCATCTAGATGATGGTCCAGCTTCAACAGGTGAAGAGCAAGGTGAAGTTGATTTTTTTAAAGAACATGAAAATACTGAAGTGTATCATAATCAATCTTCAGTGTCTGCTGAGGGAAATTCAGTTCCTGCTTCTAATTCCATATCAAACAATGACAATGAGGACAAAAGTAATCAAAAAGATAGCTTAGAAACTGCTGCTAATTCTTTAGGCCCTACTGTTAAGTTATCTGATTCTACCTCAAATTTGGTATCTGAAAGGAAACCTACTATAGGCATCAGAAAGATTCAAAATAAACGAAGTGGTGTATGTATACAAATGATTCTTTATTTATTTATTACTTATGTTGAATATATTTTAATGACTTTTTCATTTTGACTTTTGTAATACAATCTTAAAATACTAACACATTTTCAATTAAAATAATATTATTAATCATTATATTTTTTATAGCTGGGAAAAAAAGCTGGTGGATTGGGCGCTCAAAGAGTTAAAACAAATTTTGATGAATTAGAAAGAAGTGTTGCTGAAGCTAATAAAGAATCACAGGAAAAGAATCAGCAAGAAAATACAAAAGAAGAACAAGAAGAAATTGCTACTCGACTTGCTTATCGCTACGAAAAAAATTTAAGTGAACAAGCTAAAAAAATAGAACAGAGAACAAAAAAATTAGATCCTGTCAAAGCAACACAAGCAGAACGTCTTGGTATGGGATTCAATACACGAAGGTAATGTTTATATTTAATTTGTACGTTTGTATATATATGTATAAAATACTGTTATTTAAGCGAAGAATTATGATTTATGATAATGTGTAAAATTAAAGTACATATAATTTACAGTGGTGCAAGTCATTCCGCACTTGGTGATATGCGAACAATAACACAGGAAACATCATCAAAGACTATAACTGCTTCTGAACCAAGGCCGAGAGATGTTGATATTGAACGAGATCTTTTTATTAGTTTAGACGAATTTTATGCGGCCTTATCAACCCCATATAGTAGCAATACTAACAACAAATCTCGCAATGAGGAAGTTATTGTTATTGCAGAGCCAGAACCACCAAAACGAGTAGCTCCATCGAGCAAACCAAATAATATTAAGAATGATAATAAAACAGTGGTAGAAGGAGAAGCACAAAAGAAATTTGGTAGTGCTAAGGCTATTAGTTCAGATCAGTATTTTCAGGATAGCAAAGATGATGATTCTGTGAGTTGGCGTTATATATTAATATTTCTACTATATGTTTTATTTTCCTATTTAAAATAAAATCTTAAATCATTAATTACAGTGGGAACGTAAAAGCAATTTGCGACGTTTTGAAGGTTCATCTAGTATTTCATCAGCTGATTATTTTGGCACAGGAAGTTCTACAGCAACATCTCCCACGTCTTCTTTATCAATGCGTCTTAGTGGTGGGAGAGCTGGAGTCGATTTAGATGATGTTAGAGAAAGCGTACGTCAGGGAGTAAATAAGGTCGCAGACAGAATAAGTTCTCTTGCCAATGCGGCTGTTTCTTCTTTACAAGATCGTTATGGACTTTGAATGAAAATTTACTGCATTTTACTAAAATTGTTACTGAACTTATATTTGGACACTTCCTGTCCATTGTTCGAAATTGTAAATAAAAACTTATAATTCAACTTATCTGTAAGTTGCTTTTTAAAATTATGAATAAGACAAGTTGATGATTATAACGAAAGATTAAGTACTCTTGTAAAATCAATTTTTTTTCTTAAGAGATCTGTTTATAAAACTTGAAACGATGGAAGTTCATAAAAAAGCTTAGCAAATTTTATAAATTTTGACATGATAAAGCATGACAATGAGACGTTGTGATATAAAATTAAACATAAAGAATTTTAAATAATTGACAAAATAATAAATTACATCAATAATTTATACAACTAATTTGCACTAATGGACTCCTTGCAGCGTGAAATTAAATGAGAATATGGTTTTCCATGAAGAAAACATACAAGAACAACTGTCATATTATCGCAACCAGTACCCATTAAGGCATCTGGTGCAAGGCAATGTTTCATAAGTTCTTCACAAATTTCTTCAGGATCCATTGTATCTTGTTCTTCTCCTGCTCCAAATTTCGACTGGACTAAACGTGTTCTTATAAAATTCACGACTTCATTACTCGTCATTACATCCCAAATACCATCACAAGCCAATACAACAAATTCCCAATCCTCTGTTATTTGAAATTCTTGAACTTCAGGAAAAGCTATAAATACATAGTCATGTGTATTAATTTTTTATTAAAAATTCAATATTGTTATTTGTTATCTATTACCAGTTACGATTTGTTCTTGCGGTGGTTTACGTTCATTTCGTTTGAACATAAAATCGCCCAAAGCACGGGATAATGCTAATTGACCATTGACTCTGTTAAATTCAACCCAGCCACCAGCAGCTTCGATTCTTTCTCGTTCGTCTTTTAATGTAGGTTTATGATCGCGACTAAGTGGAACAGCATTACCATTAATACTTGCCACTGCCCTACTATCACCTGCATTTGCCTGTAAAACTAAATTAATAAGAGCAACAATGAAAGAAAGAAAAACGTAGATTAGAAAGAACTTACACTATATATAACATTGTCCTTTATAAGAAGTGCTATAACAGTAGTTCCTGCTTGTTCATCTTTAAGTATTGCATCATTTTGCATTGCTTTATCTAATTCCAAAAAACCCTGTTGTATAGCTTGAACAATGTTACCAGCTTTGTATTCACTTCTTCCAGTTATGTATTCGTGAAGATGTTTTCCAGCATATTGTGCCATTGCTGCACCTGTTAATATGATCTGTCACTTTTTTGAGCATGAAAGAAATTAATTAGACTTATTTGCTATAACTTATTATTTACAGCTTCTTACTACAACAATAATAAAACCTGAAATTTTCTTTTAAAGTATATTTTCTTTTTTTTTGCTTAAATTGATGTTTAATATTATGTGTAATTTCTGTGTTACGCATAATATTAAACGATACAATGATATCTTTGACTTGTAATATAAAAAATTACAGTTTGATATCGTTCTCACCTCCATGGCCATCATATACCGCAAAAAATGCAGTACCAGGATCATCAGGCAATGAAAGTATATGAACATGACAATCTTCCATCTTTATACGCCATCCTTGCATGCATGAACTCCCAACTCGATAGTTTGAATTTCTGCAGCATGCTAATTTCTTAGCTGTCACAGGCTCGCTGAGTGTTTGACCCATTATTTTTCTGAAGATTCTGATATTATTTATAACATATTGTTATTTAATTGAAATATAAATTATATAACTTTTGAATAGTAGAATCTGAACTCAAACATTTGCAAAATGATACTTTATTAAATATATCTCTTTTGAAATTTTAATTATTAATTTATTTACACGTATCGTAATTAATTGTTATAATTAATTATAATTAGTTATAATCATTTTTATTATATTTTCTTTTTGATTGTATTTAGTTTTAAAAATATGCAATTATTATTTTTGTTAGTGCTATATTTAGCACCATCCTGGCGCAAAATGTCTTTTCATCATTGTAATGCGCATTGTAATTTTCGTTGTTCATACAAAGATGATATGAATATCTTGTATTATTACAATATTAAATTACATTATTATTTAATACAAAACTAAAATCTAACGTCAAACATCAAAGATGATCTAACCTCTTGCAGAATTTTATACGCATTGCATCTTCCACGATTCAAGATTACAGATACGTCCTTTAAAAATAATATTTTTGCGCTTATATATCACAATCTATAGTTAGTTAGTGTTCTATTTATGTAATCTTAATTTGACATCGGATCTCACCTTCATATGCTGTCAAACGAACATAGGTAAATCTAACCTTTTTTCATCCACTACTCGTTTTGCAAGAGTTTTTGCAAAGTATACGATATCATATAGTTTTGATGATACTGAAGCTTATTGACATTAGTTACGTGCCCAGCCATGCAAAAGCTCACTGCCAATTACTACTTGTGTCGTAAAAATTATTCAAAAATCCAACTCCTCTAAAACATCAACAACTGATTATTCGTTGATCGATAGCAATCATGTCAAAAAATGTGAACAACACAGTGTCATGTGTGAGAATTAATGTACGAATAGAATTAGTACGATGTATGAATATTAATATTTTAGTGATAAAAAATATTTTGTATATAATGCGTGTAAAATATTTGATGAATTTATGTTATTACAGTTAAGTTAAAATAGTAAACATTAAAAAAGAAGATTATTATTATTATAGTAATAATAGTTAAGGTAGTAGTAATAAATAATAACAGTAATAATAATAACTAGTAATAGTAATATTAACAATAGTAATAAGTTAAAGTAATAGAATATATATGTATATATATATATATATAATTTATATATAAAAGTAAAATATAAACATGTATGTTATGTTACATATTACAAGTACTTACAAGTACTTATTATAATTATATTTTAGAATATATATTAACATAATTATATTTCATGGGCAACAACTTATTTTTAGGAATATTCTGAAAAAAATAATTCATAATGGGACACGATATAAATTCAGAATCTGAAAGTATTTTGTCTGAATCTAACAACATGATAAAAGACACTAACGTTGTTGAAATTAAAAAAGATAAAAAGCCATATAAATGCATTTATGATGGGTGTAATTTATCCTTTCTGAGACCATCAAGATTAAAAAGGCACATAAGATTTCATACAGGAGAGGTAATGGTTATATCTTATGCATACAGATATATGTTTCTTAATTTAATTTAGATATGGTTTATATATTTCTAGAGAAATTACAAATGTACTTATCCAGAATGCAATAAAGCTTACACTAATAATTGTCATTTAAAACGGCATATAAAAACCCACAGTCAAACGAAGCAGTTGTACATGTAAGTAAACCTTCTTTTTCACAGGAATATTTTATTAACTCTAATTTGATTTAAGGTGTCCAGAATGTTCAATATGTATTAGTAATCAACATAACTTGAAACGTCACTATAACACAGTGCATATGAATTATGATAAATTAACTTGCAAAGAGTGTAATTTGACCTTTGCCAAAAAGTATCAGTTGAAGATACATATGGCAGAACATAATCGAGTTCTGTATAAGTGTAGTGAATGTAATAAAAGTTTTACGAATCCTAAAAAATTTAAAATACATATATCATATCATGAAAAAGGAGGTAAACAATATCCGTGTAGTATACCAGGATGTAATGAAGTTTTTCAAAAATGGATGTTTCTTTGTGCTCATATGAAAACCCAACATGTATCTGGTAAATATTAATTTTTAAAGTTTATTCCTTTTTTTTTGTAAATGAAGATGAAATTGGTGCAGTTTTATTTTCAGATTATAAATGCACGAAATGTGATAAAACGTTTTTAAACAAAAGGCATTTAAAAATTCATTCTCAAGTTCACATGGAAGATAGATCTGTTATACCTTGTCCATACGAAAAATGTCCTCGTAGTTATTATTTTAAAAATAATTTAACTCATCATATAAGAACTTATCATCTTGGGGAGAAATATGAATGTGATATATGCAAAGTCAAGATTGGAACAAAACAAAGATTAGCGCAACACATTCAAAAACTACATATGTCTGAAAGAAAAATAAAAGAGATCAAAAAGAAGTCACAGCGTAAAAAACGAAAAGATACTGGTGTAGCAAAAAGGAGCGCAGTATCCAAGTTAGTTGGAATTAACTTGCCGCCAAAAGTAGAAAAAATGGTATTAAAAAGAGAAGACTATATAGAATACTTAGAAGAATTTGAAACAAAATCAAGTGGTTTAGATTGTTATTGATCTTTGTCTCTAATATGAAACTTTCAAATGAAGTAATTATTTTACATTTTTATTAATTATTTTATTTTTATCATCTACTTTTCTTTTTTTTATTTCTCTTTGGTTATATTATATCTTGATACTGAGATCTAACATATATTCTGTTTTTTTTTTGTAACTAATAAATGATTTAAAAAAAATATAAGTTTTAAAAGAATTACTTATTCTTATTTTTTAAGATTACTTCAAAAATATGAAAAAAATACAAAGTTAAGAAGATGATAAAACATTCGAATTCTTTAACTTTAAAGCAATTAATTTATAGCAATTATAATTATAGAAATTATCCATACAATTTACAATTGAATTTAGTTTTATGATGTTATTCGAACGGCTGTTCTGAGTAAAATTTGTAAATATGCGTGAATTATATAAATCAAATAGTATATAAGAAGAAACTTAGCGGTCTAATTTTAAGGACGGTATTGTAAAAGTTCATGATTTAACGTCGTATACGTTGTATAACGTCGTATAACGTCATATAACGTCGTCGCATATACGTCGTATATTGGTATTTCAGGGCACGGGCCACAAAAGTCTGTAAGATGGAATGTCTGTCTGTGGTAACTAAGTAAGTAACTAAATTGGAAAATTATCCAAGTAAAATGACATGTATATGATATTCATACATGATCATAAATCTCATCCGTGACGAGGTCTATCCTAGTAAGTAGGATAAGTAGTCAATGGTTGACTAACTAGTTGGTTAGTCAATAGTTGGTAAAAAAATGAGACAAGAATGAGGTATGTCCTGTCATCTATCAACACTGGCTTGAATTAATGTGCTGCTTCTCTAACGTATCTATAGATGACAACGCTGCGTAAAGAAGGAAGACGATAACGCGGGACAAAGACAGCATTAATTCAATTGTTTCACCGCTACGCGGCGCTAGCATTTCAATATTTATAAATCGGGCAAATTTTCAATTATAAAGAAAATTAATTAAGAGGATTAATTCATGAACTTTTACAATTCCATCCTTAAAATTAAACTTTCAACTTTCTTTTTATATCTTATATGATCAGACAAAATGCATGCATAAAGGACGATTATATTATAAATTCTGTTTAATAGATCGAGAAACTTATTGCAGTAATGTTTAATTTCTCGTAAATTATATTAGAAACTTGGATCAAAATTGATCGTAGATATAGTTGAAAGTATCAGTACTAAATTACATATTCAACGAATGTATATTTGTCGTAAAAACGTAAAATTTATTATATTTTACAATTTCATAGTTAGACCATTCAATCTGTTCGATAGAATTTGTAATTTTTCATTTAATTTATTATTTTCGTAGATTGAGTAGAATTCACAAAGCAATTGATTATTTTTATAGATCAAATGAAATGTGTGAAGGAAACTTAGGGTCTAATTTTCAAAATGAAATTATAAAAACTATGTTCATTCCAATCAATGATATACAGATAAAAAATTATTTAGTATAAAATTCTGTAATCGGTTTGCGATTATAAGATATCCTGGTCTATGCTTTATTTATACAATTTTCATGGAAGAATTCAATTTTAATTTGAAACATGAAATCGCTGTAGTTTAGACGATGGTAATTGATGAAAAGATCTTCATCATGCGTGATTGTACTTAATGTTAAATTTTCTTTTATTCGTGTGTATTATTCTTGTCATTTACAGTATTCTTCACGATTTATTCTACAATTAATAAAAGTATTCGTTTATAATAAAAAATTGTATTTAAAAATTTCCCTCATAAAATAACATTAATTCAATCTCTCCGAAATCGAATCATAGTGTTTGTATCCCACTATATTACTTATATTACCTCACAATCATCGTTTCAGATGTAAACCTCGCTCTGTTCAATATCTGGGCCTCATTTACATAACTTAAACACAGCAGAGTCCGCGTGTGTTAAATTGTTTTCAAGTATATTTCTTGCCTTTCTCCTAACTATATCATACAAAGGATTATAATCGTTTAACGAATTGATATAAATATAAATATATTTTATGTAAATACAAAAACAATTAAAGAAACACTCCATCGTCACAAGATCGTAAAATTAAATTTCCATATTTCGAGATTTCTTTATAGTAAAATATCAATGCGTATTCTAAGCAATCGATACTCATATTATCCGAATAAAACTGATTGTTTATCTATTATTATTTCAAGGTATTCAAACGATCGAATTACTATAATCGAATTCGTATGTAAATTGTATTCTTTTTTTGAAAGATATTCTGACAATTCCAATTCATTCCAATTCACAGAACTCCTGTTTTTCCTTCTCATTTCAGTCTGGAAAGCTAAAATAATAACACACAGGTACTTATTCAGGTAGCAGATGTTATTTATATCATATTTGTACTGATGCAATGTTATTCGGATAGTATGAATATCTAAGTACGAATACCCGTATCGTCCCGCGAAATTCGGGACCTGCTTACACTATCAGAAGCACGCGTGAAAAGTACATAATATAACCATGTGAAAAATATTTTTCTTTTCAACTCTTCGTTCAACTGCGAGGAAAGAATTACAACAACAGAATGTTACTCAATCGAACGTTTTGTCAATGAAACATTTTTTTTCTTTCTGATAAGTAATTATTATTATACATTCGGTTTAATAGTAACTTTCGTAATGTTGCGCCGCAGTTTTGTTTGCACGTCTTCGCATTGTCAGCTGTTGCAATGTTGCGTTTCGAGCCGATTTCTAACTTTTAGAAGACAATCTCGAGCGGCAATTAAACTTCCGTTACACAGAATCGAATCGAAGTCTAAAAATCGTTCTAACGTTTATCACGTTATTGATGTCGTAGAAACGAGTTCTAATACTCGAATAATTTTCACCATAGCGCGACGACGAATGAGCGGAAATACGAAAGAAGGAAGCCACGAATGTCAATGACTAAGAAACTGTACGTTCTCTAATTGCCTACGAATAACTCTAACACACATACAAGACTTCTTTTTATTCACTTACGCTATCGTTTTAGCCAGCGGTAGTTCGCTAAAAAGTACGCGTTCGAGATTCAAGTCGAATCGATTTATTTACGATTTAAATAAAATTTCGTTCCGATTGTCTCGGCTCGCTTGCTTTTTTCTTTCTTTCTTTTTTTCTCTCGATCGCAAAACGATCGCAAAACGATCTTGGGTACGCGATAATCGAAATAATACGGCCTGTGGCCATTGAACTAGAATCATTCGTAATTCTTGCGCGTGTTAACATGGTTTAACATGTCTTCAGCGAAACCGAAGGGTCTGAAACAATTTAATAATCGGTTTTATTAATCGGAAAGGTCTGCACACACACGAATACAGTTTGTGTTTCTTCTATTTGAGTTTCTCTTTCTTCTCCACATATTTCAGTTCTCTTTTCGTAGAAAAATCCGAACAGAGTATTCTTTCTTCGATCGCATATTTCTTTTATTTTATAACTGATGCTCATTGCCAGTGCTTGATTATTCGTGATTACGTATAATAATTGTGCCACTCTCACAACAGATACTCAATTATAATAAATAATCGAGACATCGCGTACGATGTGATACGTACGAATTGATATTATTCACTGATACGTACGTATGTAAGACTTCAATGATTAATAAAACTTACAATTAAACTTCGTTCAAGCTCTTCAATTTTACTAAAAAAAAGAGTCGCGTTTGAAACTCTAAGTGGTCCTGACTCAATGGCTGGAAGTATTTTTATACCTTGTTATCGCGTTGATCGAACCATTTGAGTGCAGAAAATATTTATAGAACATATACGTCCGAATTGTGTGAAACGTATTTTGGGAGCCACTGGGTGGAAATGAAGGATTCGAGACAGAAAGAAACGTTGCCTTTATTTTTTCTTTTTTTTCTTTTTCAAACACTATTTAAAAAGTTTATTAACTGATACTGATCGAATAACAGTGAACGATTTTGTCAAATGTAAAGGCACAACTGCTGGACGTTGGATGCGTATATATGTTGTTTAATTACCGTCCAACAGCTGTTTCTTATAACGGAAGAAATGTGAGAAGCGTTCTCCATGCTTTTCGTATTTTCTAGTTCCGAGCATCGTGGTCACGATCACGATCCTCCGCACTCAAATGGTCAAGCACTCTGTCGTTCGACAAACGTTGTCCGAGTATTTTAACTCTCTGCCATCTAGCCTGCTTTCTTCCCTCTTTTCTTTTTCTTCTTCTTTTTTGTTCTTGTTGATCGCGATTCGTTGCAAAACGATTTCACGTCACGAGAAATCGGTTGTATCGGCAGCGTGAACTTTCGGATGAAATGTCGGTTTCTAAAGAGCTTACAAAAATACGATCGATACGCGCTTAGCACTTGCAAAGAGCTAAAGTGGACAAACCTTTGCCTTACAGGGGAGAGTATAAAATATCGATCGATTATTATTGCGACGGTATGTACGATAGAGATATACACACCAGCTCAAAAGTCTCGGGACGCTTCTCAATTTTAATATTTATTTTCAATATTTTTTAATATTTTAACAGTCAGTATATTCGTCGTGGATGATCAAATTTTTCAATTTGTACGTAATATTTCGTAATACGATCGTTAATGTATATTATTACTACGCGGAATTCTCTGTCGCGTGTGAAAGTATTGTTTCATTTTTCTAGCTTCGAAACGAATGTTGTTCCAAGACTTTTCAGAAAGGCGTGTATATATGTTTTGTTCCTTTATTTGCTCGTGCACGTCCGATTTGATCGCTTGATGCGTTTACGAACAGCATGACAATTATCATTTTCCATTGTATTCCATTTTGGATTTCAATTTCAGTTTTTTTCTTTTTTCTTTTTCAATTCGGTGAACTGTTTCACTTTTTGCTTTTATTTTATTTCTTCCGTTGTTTTCCCTATTTGGTCAAACTCTTTGCGTTCGTCGAACCAGCGATTGCTTGATTTTATTTCACAAAACAAACATGTCACGTAATAATAATTTCCTCGAAATTATTTATAGTTCGCGTTTGTTAGATATTCATTAGAGATGGGATGAAATCCAATGCGTATTACAATTGCGACAAGTCAGAGACGAAGTTCAGCGTTTCTAGGTTTCATTTCGTAAATTTCGAATTCTATACTCGAAAGTAAAAAATGTTTCAACGAGTGAAACGCTTGCGACGTTATACATTTCTGCATGTAAGCTAGCTTCTAGAATTCTACGAAGACGTAGGTTCGACGTAGTTTCGAATCAGATTTCTATAGAATGACTCTGCTCTCGAAGGAAGAAGAAAATTTGCCTACACGTTTTAACAGAAAAGCAGAAACATGCTTCGGTTCAGTTCAAAAATCTCGGACGACGAAATCCCACCGTGAGAAGTTCGAATCTACTTTCGAGTTGCTCAACTCCAACTCTAATGTCACCAATGTTTGAGTCACGACCAACATTTGGATGTATCGTTTTCATTTCCGACACTACTCGTGAAAATTATCACGCTAAAACGTTCGAGTATTTGGAAAGTAAACTCGCAAACGAATACACGAATTCACTCGTCAAAGAGTTTGAGCCTACTTGCGAGGTGCTCGATCTCATCTCTAATATTCATACAGAACAGAAGCGTGTGTTAATCAAACGAATAAATTAATGCAGGCCGTTTGATGAGAAATAGGGAAAACACATTGCAATGTGGGAAAGAATATATGTGTGTGTGTGTGTGTGACATGTCGGAAATTGATTGGTCATCGGATGAAACGACACTGACGCGATTAAGTACGATCGTGGGCGAGGCATTATACAAAATGAATGAAATAAACGATTTAATGAATATCCATGAACGAGATGGAAATACAACGCTGAATGTATTTGTGATCGGACCGCAAGCGACGACAATAATCACGTATTTATTGAATCTGCAATACAAATATATACGTTGCGTGCCGCGCACGCAAATTTCATTTTAATTCATCTTTGCTCGGAACTATTATTACGTAGTAGAGATTGCGTATTAAAATTAGTGTGTTTCTTTTCATTAGAAAAATATTTTCCACGCTCGTGTGTGTCTTGGTTGTAACAATTGTTCTGAATTAAAACGTGAATGTTTTCTCCTCGAAGTTCATGCGTTCATTCCTTCCAATATCTTGAGCACAAATGAATGAAAACATTCTACAAACGACGGAAATAGCGCAATGAAATCATTCTCTGGCTTATTCTTTAGGAACGGATCGTTATAATTTTCAACACGTGTCACGTGTTGCTGTTTCGCAGTTATTTAATTTACAAATACGTACGTTATTGCCGTGGCTTGATCAAACGAAACTAACGTTTCCCAATCTATAAATTCCGTTGCGAGTGGACTGGAAGATTTCTTAGAAATAGTAAACAGATATTACACTCAAAGGCAGTTCACGAGAGTGCACGAGATTTTCTTTTATATATTATATATATATATATACATATATATTTTTTTTTTCACGCTACAATATGTTTATAATTATAATTGTCAAAAATTCGATTAGAAAACATCGGGTGAAATTCGTCAATTGGCGGAAATGAAAACAATTGGGAAACGCTGTACAAGAAGAACCATCCTGTTAACTATAGCTTGCGTAAGTTACATTCCCTGTTCAGCATCGATCATCGGACACCACCGTGTTGATCATCCGTGAGAGGGGAGGAGTGTGTGTGTGTGTGTGTGTGTGTGTGTGTGTGTGTGTGAGTGAGTGAGTGAGTGAGTGAGTGAGTGAGTGAGTGAGTGAGTGAGTGAGTGAGTGTGTGATTGGAGTCAGCTGACAATCTGTGCGTGTTATGACGAAAACGACGAAATTTCATGTCCTTCCGTGTGCATCTGTACGCACTCATGCGTTACTAACGGGCCAAACTGTCACATGTCATGCGAGTGTTACATAAGTACGGCAGGAGAAGACGTGTGAATTGCGTGTGAAATTAGATGTCCGTGGTGAGCGCGAAATGAGCGAGCATGAGCGTATCACGTTATTGCGTTGCGCGTCGTTACGACGCTATTATAGATGAAAGGGCCATATTATCACGCAGAGAGAGAGAGAGAGAGAGAGAGAGAGAGAAAGAGATTAACAAATAAATATAATTATACGTACATCGCGCGCTTGAGCATGCACGCATTAAACCTAATCTCTAACAAATCGATATCGTTTTCTTTTTTTTTTTTTTATAAAACAATTAAAATGAAACATTTGTACTTTAGCAGTATAGAGCAGTCGTTTTGTCGTACTTATTTACCTTAATATCATTATCGTCGTTTATATTATTTTATACATATATATGTAATATTATATTTTTTTTTTTCTTTTTGCTTTTAAAGAACAATTCCCGCCTTGCTTGGCACGCCGTCATTCATCGTCGTCGGTCATTTTTAATCACTGCTATACGTAGGACGATTTATAAATCGCGAATCGCGATGAGAAAGAAAGAGTAAAATCATGCAGAGATTTTCTCTATCGGATGTACGACGGCTCGTCGAATGATTTTCCATCCAGAATCCAGACGTGTGATGACTTTTAGAAAGTGCCGATTTCGATTATCCATAAAACGCTTCCTCACGTGTCACAGCGATGTGAAAACGTTCAACTTCAATTAATTTCAATTAAATTTATCTTTATTCCGGGAGTCGTCTTACATCCGACTGGACGTGGATGTACATTCGCGCTTCATTCTTAGCTGTTTCGCGATTTATAAAAACACCCCGTATAGGTACAGTATGCAGTCGATATCTCGCCTATATAAAAAAGAAGAGTATGTATAATATACGTGATGAACAGCGTACGTAACGAGATGCACGCTTGAGCTCAACTTATCTATAAATATACAATCATAGAATCAATATCAAACAAAATCATGATTATTGCAGTGTCCTGTTTTACGGCGGAATATATATATATATATATATATATATATTTATATATATATATATTTATTTATTTATTTATCTCTGAAATGAAATGAATCGCCATTCTTCCTTTTCTTTCGTTTCTTTCTTTTTCTTTTCTTTTCTTCGCGCAGCGTTCCCAGATATTCATTGCGCAAAGAAATTACCAAACAAGTTCGTAAATTGACGTTACTGTTAAACGTAAACGCTCATGTAAATATGAGTATCGATAATATCAAAGTAATAAAATAATAATAATGATAATAATGATAACCATAGTGGATACGATTATAGTTCGAATAATATTAATAATAATGGTACATTGATTACGCAACGATTCCCACCAGTATTATGTACAGATATTATAGCACCATGACCGAAATCTCAAGGTTAAAAAATAGCATATTACGACGTTTAAGAGATTAAAATGAGAGGGGCAACGGGGAGAATGGAAATGAGAGAATGGGCTTAAGGGGGGGGGGAGGAAGTATAATAGTCAAGAGGGGAGAAAGGGTGATCTTGCGCTTCGGTCGGAACACGAGATGAGGGAAAGAAGAATAAGGAGAAGAGGGTGACGCTTTAGTTTAAACAATATTACCTCAATTGTCAATCTTATTATGCTTTTTGATTGTGCCAGTCAATCACTTATCTATCGAATCTCGATGAAATAACAATTTACAAGTGCGTAATAAATTCAAAGGCTTATACTTCGCATTGAGATTGATACGTTCTTACAGGAGAGTTGTTACGTGTGATTTAATTATTTTTCGTGTATCGTTATTACTAGATTGGACAGCAGGAAACTAGCGAAGATGATTGACCGGCGTGATCGAGTAATCGTTACATTACATTAATATTGTTGTTTAAGTATTTGGCCGTTTCAATTAACGTGTTTCCAACAACGTTTACACAACGTAACACGTGTCACACGATTGCTATATAACTCGGCGAATAAGTCGCGGCGACTAGAAATTTTGAAAATGGAAAACAAACGGAACGGATCGCAAAAAATTTAGATATACATATATATATATATATATATATATATATATATATATATATATATATATCACAGGAGGAAAATGTCGCAACTTTTTCTCTCTTCGTTTTCGTTTCTAGTTGAATAGTCAGAGATGATTAGGACAGCCACTAAATCGATTCAAATTACAGAATTTATGTACACATAAAAATTCTCATTACATTATACATGTTATATGTCGAGTGACTCGACTGTTTTCTTTTTTTTTCTTTCTTTCTTTTTTTACACATTTTATTGAAATTTTCCTCCTTTGCGTGTCTCGCGACGAAGAGGACAAGATGGTTTCTAATAATTTAAAAAGTATTCAAGCACGACTCGCTTGCACGCGCTTTCCTCTCCTATTACATCTTTTAACGCAGATCTATCTTGGTAGATATTGTAAGGGAGCCGAGAGAGAACATTGTTGCTCTTACTCTTGTCAGGAGGGTTAGAATTGGAAAAAAAAAAGAAGAGAATATTACAGTTACGTAAATTTTGTTATCCCAGTAGGTTGGAAAATGGCCTACCATTGTAGATCTACGCACATTCGACATAATGCGTTTAATAACTATTTCTTCTTGCATATAGATTTATAATCTTTATATATATAT
The DNA here is from genome assembly GCA_032399595.1 of Tetragonula carbonaria. Taxonomy (NCBI): domain Eukaryota; kingdom Metazoa; phylum Arthropoda; class Insecta; order Hymenoptera; family Apidae; genus Tetragonula; species Tetragonula carbonaria. The sequence goes on from JAUCRC010000002.1 coordinate 12,329,239, forward strand.
ATATATATTTTAATATATATATAGACTCATATTTATATTATATTAAACGATGATATCCCTTCTTTGTTCAATATATTAATTAGGTATGATATGTTTATTCACAACTTGATGTGAGCGCTTAGAGTTGGAATTTACTTCCTTCCTTCTAGTTATCGTGAAGATAGTCTTTTTTCACATTTTCTTCCCCCTTTTTTTTTTGTTTGTTTAGCGACAGTGATATACCGACGATATATTATATTTAATTTAAGTACGACGCTAGATAAAACATTAATTTCTCTAATAGATAAAACTTACATTTTCTTCATTTCTCACAATGAATATATAATATATACAGCGGTGGTTAAAAGAAAAATTAAAAATTCATATTACCCATACATTTGCGTAATTACATATTTTATGCTAATATTTGTATGACTGATTCGCGAAATTCCCACGCGCTGATATGTAGATGTTCATTTATTTGTAAAGTTGCATTTATACGTGCAATAATAATAACGACGAAATATTAAATCCATAAATTATTCATAAATTAACATCGTAATATTGACGACATAACAAATTCAATCAAATCGAAAGAAAAGTTTTGAAAATATCGCATCCCAAGTATTCATAAAATATATTTATCGAAATCAAATTCATCATATTTATATTACTGTCTATCTAATAAATCTAATAAATCACTTCTCAAATAAAATATTCATTGAATAAAATATATCTCTTTCTTCGTCTCTATACATGTAATTATCTGTTTCGTTCTTCCTCAAACCGTCTATATCCTCGTACTATACTGCGATCCATGTTTATAAAATATAGTTCCTTCTTAATAAATTATACCGTTCAACCGTTTCACTCTTTAAATGTTCTTCCATCCACCGCCGTATATATAAATATGTATATGTATATTAATTACATATCGATACACATTACATGCTAGTCATTGTCAGAGAATTATTAGTGTTCAAGAGTTCGAAGATTTAAACATGCTCACTTCAGGATATAACAATCGGAAAACGATTTTCGGCCGATGGATCGATAACAAATACAACAGTTCAACGCAACAAGTATATTACATTATCATTATATAACGTTCAACTCCTTTCAGTTTTCCTCTTTATTTCTTTCTTCCGTTTTCTTTTTTTCTTTCTTTCTTCCTTTTTTCTTTTTTTCGTATTTTCGTACGCGAGATATCGTTCACTAAAAAAAATCTTACGTCAATAATTTGTAAAGTTTCTCAACGAAAGCACAACCCTCGAATCGTGTTGCTCACAGTTTCCGGCGGGACACCCTGAAGCGACGCAACAATATCTATAAAGGTAATTCACTATGCTACTTGTCAAGTAATAAAAATAGAGATTGCATAGATTGAGATTCGTAGCGGATGCATCTAGATAGATACGTCCTATAAAGATTTCCTTTTTTGAGCTTCTTTTATATAGCGTGAAACTTTTTTTTTTTTACTCTTGTATATATGTATATAAGTGTGTAAGTGTGTGTAAGTTGCACGCGCATGCATTCGTCCACCGTTGAGGCATGGCAACATGCGTGTACGTACCACCATATTCATTCATTTATTTATTTGTTTATTTATTTATTTATTTATTCATTTATTTTCCTTCGCGAACGGTGCAGCTATCCATTGAGTCACAGTTTTCACATTGGAGAGGGCGACGGAAACGGGTATCCTCGTGTCGATTGAATGGAAAAAAAATACGATATTACGTTCTCGATATGTCTACAAGTTCGACGTTGCATTACATGGTACATACGCAGGTATTCTGTGAAATTTCCCGATCTCACTGTTTCCTCGACAGGTCGTTGCACACACCGTCTCGCTCGTCTCGTACGAATCATCGATTAGCGAATCAACGTATTCCCGCAATGATTCGCACGAAGAATTAATTTAACTGGATAAAACCGTAATAATAAACGTGCTTTGTAAAGTGATCACTTGTTTTGTGCTATATCTTTTCGACGCGACGCGTGTTCGATTCACTGCGTCGCTTTATTGCAATCAACGATATGCGCGAGACCACCATCGGTACACGTACGGTACTTGATTCCCTTCCTCGCCGAGTGTTTGAGTATTTAAAATGCTTTCGGTTGGAGCAGTGAATGATACGAATCCCTTCTACTTGAAAGCCACCCCCCCCCCGTGTTTCACACTCTCTGTCTACCCTTGCACGATTTAGAACAATCGAAGGAGGCTCGTCGTTAATAATTACATCTCGAGGAAAGAGTATTTCTATTTTTTTGTTTCTTTTTTTTTTTTTAATCTGGTAACTTTTTAAAAGTTATCCATTCGTCGTATGTATATATATATGTATATATATATATATATATATATATATATATATATATATATATATAACGTAATTATCGTAACGATCGATTGTACAACTATCTCTGCTGATCGAATAGATCTCCTTCTCCTCGTGTATCGCGTCAAGAGTGTTTTCGATCGGCAATCCGTACCCTTCGCCTCGCGAAGTAATCCGTCCTGCTGGCCTGCGCGAGCGAAAACAAGGCGAAGAGCACGCGATGGCGAAAATCACAGCCGCCATCTCGGTTGCCAGATCTTCCTCCTCGGTAGCGATCGTCGCGCGTTTCCAATCATCCTCTTCCGACCGAGTCGAGTCGAGTCGAGTCGAATCGGATCGGATCGTCGTCACCGCCAACCAGCGAAAAACAAAATCGCCCTCGAAGTCCGAGCTGCGTTTGTGCGATGAACACCGGCAATTAGAAAGACTCTCTTCCGGCAGGGCCGTTCGTTCTCGTCGAATTAACTCGATGTACTCTGAAACATTCTTCAAAGACGGGTCTCGCCATTAAAATTCCTCGCTATCGCGCGGATTGCCGCGTTGAATTGCAAATCGAAGTGGGGCTCACGGGCGTGAATGAAAATGCAAACCGTGGATTTATGGAGTGCGAGTTCGCGAGAGATAGATATTACGCTCGGGCGAAATTCGGAGGGACAAAGAGGAATTCGAAATTTGTTTGAAATTCGCGCTGCATTTTCTTCGATGTCGCGTGTTCGAATTCGAGTTCGAGCGGAACTTCGAACTTCGGGAGTTTTATTTGTTAGCAGTTAAAAATTGGCTTGACAAGATAACGTAAAGTTTAATTGGAAAGAGCTTCGATCGTAATGGTAATCGAATTATGTGCTTATAGAGCTACGAAGTGCTTTTCTTCTGGGTGGACTTACATAGAGTAAACATAGAAACTAGGATAAACGTTAGCTATTTTTCGCTGTGTTTCAAGTTGAAATTCACAAAATTTTATATACATGTAACTCGATACTATATCATCATATTGTATGATAAAGTATATAACTTCAATCTATATTGTATAATTGTTTCAAGTTAAAAATTCATCAAATTTTATATGTATAACTTGATACCATATTATATTATGTATCGTTATATGACATGTTCTATGACAAAATATACAACTTCAATCTATATGACTGTAAACTATTAGCAACTGACGAAATAAAAATGTTAAAATTCTAGAGATTATAGATATTTAAGTGATGGTAACATTTCGTGATGTTATACGATGCAATATATAACTTCAATCCATGAAGATCGAAGCGTTTAAAAAGATAAAATCATGAAGAATTGATATCGTAACAAGACAAAAGATATTTTCATCAAAATTAAATAAATTGTAGATATTTCGTCAGAAGGTTGAAATGACGAAATAAAAATGTTAAAATTCTAGAGATTATAGATATTTTAGTGATGGTAACATTACATGATGTTATACGATGCAATATATAACTTCAATCCATGAAGATTGAAGCGTTTAAAAAGATAATCGACTAAATCATGAAGAATTGATATCGTAACAAGACAAAAGATATTTTCATCAAAATTAAATAAATTGTAGATATTTCGTCAGAAGGTTGAAATGACGAAATAAAAATGTTAAAATTCTAGAGATTATAGATATTTTAGTGATGGTAACATTACATGATGTTATACGATGCAATATATAACTTCAATCCATGAAGATCGAAGCGTTTAAAAAGATAATCGACTAAATCATGAAGAATTGATATCGTAACAAGGGATATGATAATCACCTCTTCACTGAAGATCTTCCTCGCACTTGGGAATGTCGAATATCTCGGCAAACAGCGGTGGCAATTTGAGCTTGGTCCAGTTCCTTCTGAACCAGTCGAGGAGATTCGCGTGTCTGGCGCCCAGGGCCCTTAACTCTGGTATCCTTTGTGAGACGCTCGAGACACCGGAACAACCACCAGCGGATGTAGCCTCGCCGGAGACCGTATGATTTCGTAACGCTTGCACCTTCAGCGCTTCCAGCAGACGATCCTGAAGCCTCTGCACCGCTTTCACGTCGTTCAGGCCAGGCCTCTCGCCCAGAAGAACGGCACCGGAGAAAAGGCCCAATTCGGTGTCCGATAGTTGGTGGGCGTTCAAGGCCGACGTGAATTGCATCAAAGCGGACACAAAGTCTGGCTGTTTTTCGTTTCGTATTCGTCAATTAATCGATTGTTGTTGCTTCACCTTCTCTGATGTTTTTCTTTTCTTTTTTTTTTTTTTTTCTTTTTTTCGTCATTGTGATTCGTTCACACGTTAATTGCGATTGAAATATTTGGACAACGTGGTTATCATTGGGATGTTGTGGCGAGAAATTTTGGAAATTATTTCAGGTTCGAGTTGGTTGCGAGTGAAGTAGAAAACAGTTCGTAGAATATATTCTATTCGAATTTGGATGAAATTCGAGTTCAAGTTTCTAGTTGTCTTCTTCGCTTCGAAATTCGTGCAACGAATCAGAGAACTAGGTATGAAATGGTGAAATGGTGAAAAGACGCGAAAGAAGAATTGTCTATAAATGATTAAAAAGACTCCCAGAAAGGGAGAGAAGACGTGGCAAAAACATTCGTAAAAACGCTTCTAAAAAATAAAGATAGTTACTTCAAGAGTAAGGCTCTCGCTCTGGACAAAACTCGCTTGAAACAAAACAACATCTTTCCAAAAATCTTTCTACGATCTTTTTACTCGCACTCGCGTGATTTGTTCATTCGGATCGGGGTAAGTTACGTTGGGGTATGTTTCTTGCTTACCTCGTACATCAATTCCATTTGTTGCCTAGTGATATAAGTACCATCCTCGAATGTCATCGAACTGTCAGTGGTCATCTTTGATATATGGCTTAGCCAGACTTCAAAGAAACCGACCTTAATCAGGATTAGCTGATCGTCCTGCGAAAGATCACAAAATCCTGGCAGCCTTTTGGCAAACTCCACCACCCTTTGCACCGATGGCGTTATCCTGGTGGCGAATTGTTGCCAAAGCCAGATCCTTTGCGATTCAACTGTTTCAGCTGTCGAGGATGCCGCCTCTGGGTCCTCTGGACTGGCGGGCTGCGAAGAAGTACTCGCCTAATCAGCAGGATTATAAAAGAAACAGGCGTTGCTGCCAGTTCCAGTTCCACCGTGTCATTCTAATATATTAGCCAAATAATTAGAAGCGGATACGACGCGGACGATCTACGATAATCATAAACTCACAATTTGTTACCATTCTTTTTATCAATTTTTTTTGGTCGACTCTTTTCAAAGCTCTTAAGAGATAAAAAGAAAGAAAGATTTCAGACTTTATGAAACTATTCCTGTTCCAACGTTTTGCTTTTTAGTAATTTAACACTGGAACTTACCAAAGTGATCAAAATGACTATTTTTTGGTTCTGTGGAAATTTTGTACACTTACAACAGTGTGTTTTTAGATGTTCGAGTGTATTTTTAATAGAAGCTTGTGTTTCTCTTTTTCTCGAATCTCACACTTCAATTTTTTCCTGCTACAAATGTTACACGACAGTTCTGGCCAGTTGAATTCAATTGATTCTAAACTTTACTTATATTGTTATCAAGTTGTTAATAATTGAAAGATTTATAGAAAGATTTATATAAAGTTCTAGAAACGTGCAGTTATGAAGGGCTAATTTAACGTGCAGTCGGTCTCGCAGATTAAAAAGTAATTTGAATTAAGCTGAATAATGAAAAAACAAAAACGAATAAATGAATTAAAAAGTAAAAGTACATCATTGAGAAACAACAAATTGAGGATCCGATCAAGAGAAATAAGACACAGAATCGACCTAAATCAGGTACTGAGAACCGTATTTATCTAAGGAAATTTTAGTAAATTATACGAATCAAGCCCGCATTCAATAAAAGACATCAGATTCTAATTCAAGTGCCAATGTTAAAAAGCAAAATATTTAGTTATTTTTTTAATTTTTCGTATAATCACGCTTGGTAGTTATGCAGTGCTCAATTGCTCAAAAAAATTTATATTATAATGTTTGAACAATAATATATATATATATATATATAAAACATATATTTTATATAAACTATGGACAGAAACTGTGTCTGTAGTAATTACATATTTTTTTGCATAATACAACAAATAATATATTTATCAATGAAAAATATTTCATCAATGAATGAAAAATACATAATACAACAAATATATTGTTGTATTATGCATTTGTGTATTATTGCATAATACGACAAATATATTTATCAATGAAAAATATTTCATTTATTTTACTAAAATTTCCTTCGATGTTCCTTTACTGGCAATCGAACAATTTGAAACATCATAGAGTTGATTGCTGCGACTTTGGGACTATTACAAGAATCTATCACCTCTTCTTCTTATCTCTTCTTTCGTGTGTTGAAATTTATTTGAACTCCGCGTTTTATTGAACTCTCTGCATTCGTCGAGGACAGTTTCAAACGTTTTCGTCGTATCCGCCGCTAACGTATCCGTGCTCCAGCAACTTCCTGCCCGAAATTGTCCAGCAGACTCACCGGTATTATCATCGGTTTCCGGACGATGCCCCTCGTTGACTCCTCGGTGAAGCCACAGTGAGCGTGATGCGCCTGAGATACTTGAAGTATCACGTCGTAAACCGCCAACTGTTTCACGTCCGCGTCTGACTGATCCGCCTCCACCACCGCAGCCGGCGGCACGCACGGTATAGCGTTCTGTGTCTGGTTGTTGTTGTTGTTGTTGTTTTGACTGCTGGTGTTGTTGTTGTTATTGTTATTGCTGCTGCTGGTGTTGTTGTTGTTGTTAGTGTTGCCACCAGCAGGAGACGTGAGCTGTTGTACGTCGGTGGTGGTAGTGGTCGTCGTGGTGGTCGGCACTGTGTCTTCGGGGCCGCGTTCCCTCGAACGTTTCGGCACCCTGCCGTATCTGACGGCTAAAATGCAGGGAACAATCATTCAATCGAGTCAAGAACAGCGCGAAATTGCTAATTTTTAGATGCAGCGAATCTAATTCTACCCAAGGACCTTGATATCTAAATAAACAGAGTCGTCGATTTCTAAGAATAAGTGATTTTTAGAATGTTAGCTGTTAATTTTCATAGGTTCAAAGGGCAATTGTTGATTTTTGGAATCTAATTCAGTTCAGTTTTGAAGGTAGACATTTTAGAATAAAAGATAGAGATTTTAGATGTGACATTTTAAAGGAATTAAAAATGTAATTGTTGAGTTTTAAAAGTAGAAGGTTTAGGATCTAAATACGATTTTCATAGTCGATTTTTATAGAGGGTTTAGGTTAGATTCGATTTTCATTTGTTGACTTTCAAAAACAACGGTCAATTATTTCATACAACAGTCCGGATAAAATCCAAAGAAGCCATTGTTATTGCAAATCCAATTTTCGTGAAATTTGTAAGTTTTATCAACAGTGAGAGAAGTTTATCGACGACGAGCCTTTAATTCAATAAATTCGAAAATTTTCTAATTCGGTCGATTTAACTCAGTTATACATCAATCGTTATTGGCTTAAATGAATCAAGCTTCAAACAGCTCAATCGCCAAACATTTAATACTTTTTGGACAACCAAATATTCTGTAATATTCTCTGTTATTTCCCAAAAATATACAATAACTTGAAATGTAAATAAAATGAATGAAATTTATCTCGATTACGATTTTAACACTAGAACCACACCAGTCAAAATGACTGGTTTTACAATTTTATTTTAAAATTTCTATTTTATGTTACAATTTTTCCGCCCCGCAATGATGCAATGACTTTTACAGTGATAACTAAAGAAATAATATAATGAATTTTATTTTATTTTTATTTATTAGAAATCAAAATAATCTTGGTAGAAATAACTTCGTTTTAACTGTCGGTAGTTCTAGTGTTAAAAGAGACCTACGCCGCTTAAAATTATGAAGGAAAATTTATGGTATATCGTATGAAGATTATTTTGAAAACGTACGACGTCTCGAGGGAACTAATTATATAAAAAAAGACAAGCTCTTCTTCAATGTTGAAATTCTACGGTCCAAAGTGAACTGTACGTCCACTTAAAATTCTACTCGAGAAGAGTAATTCTATTCAGACTGTTTCACGTGCACGCGATCTAATATATTTCTAGTACGTTCTACACACGCGGCCATACGCAACATTTGTTCTAACATGCTGCCTCGAAAGCGACCGTATTTACGAAAGATTAATATTTTACACGACGCTCGAGAGAATTACTCCGGACAACACAGGGCGCGCAGGTTTCGGGCCAGCTTTATCCTGGTTACATCCGCTCCTTAAGCGGATCACAAGACTAGCGGAGGCTTATTACGATTTCTCTCGACAATACGAGACCGGCAAGCGCCGACGGTTTCCCTGTTATACACCCACCGCATATTGCGCGATGAAACTTTGACGTTTAATTATGTATGCAACTTCGTTTCAGTTTACTTTACCATCCGCCGCTCGCTCGCTACTCGCCGACGGATGCCAGAAATTCCGGAAACTGAAAGACGCGCGTCCTGTGGTTATTGCCACCGGGTATATGATAAAGAGCAAATAAATTCAAACCTCGGAGCGACGGAGTGAAAGAACACTCGGACATCACTCTGCGCCGATCATGCGTGCTCAACCTTTTCGCGAGTAATTCAGAAAAATTACTTTCAGGCGAAAGAGGCGACGATCGAATGAAATTAATGGTATTATTGGTAATAATAACTTCGCCGTGAGTTAATTTTCTCAATTGGAGTTAATTACTGGATCGTTGGTGGTTATTTTAATATATTTGATTGCATTTCATATAGAACGATTCATTATTAACGATTCGTTCTATGACAGAATATAAATATAATTTACTCGAATACGATTATACTACAAATACGATATCGAACGAATAATTTCGTAGCGGGATTGTTAATTTTCTTAATTACAGTCATTGGACTATCAATGATATATTTGATTGTATTTTAACATAAAAGATTGTTAATGATTAATGATTTGTTCCATCACGGAACGTGATTACATCGTGTGATTTACTTTATGACAGAATGCGGCAATACCATAAATCTGATGTCGATTGTCGGTTTTATTCACAGCGAATGTGAAAATATAAAAATGTCAGGAAAATTTTGTATATACGTGTGAATTTAAATGTAGTATATCGGAAAACAAACGAAGCGAGGATATATAAATGATCTATGATCTTCGAATCGATAGTCAGGAAAGGATAAATCAGATATCTTCTGGTATTCCTTGATCAATCAATTTAATTTAATTCTATTATTACTAAACTTCATCGAATAAATAAATTAAGGACAGTAGACTTATATCGAGAGAATTTCAAAATAAGAATACCAGATATTTTATGCCAAGAATGGAATATTTTTACGAAATTGCACCACGTAAATGTTTTGAGAAAATATTACGAAGATTCTCGAATATCACGGAGCAAGTATACTGTGAAGCTTAATAATTTCTAGGTCTGGCATATGCTGTTAATTTTTACCTTCATTAAGTTCTCAGGTTATAATTAACAAACTAAAACGAAATAAAACGAAATTTGCACAATTGAACGAGGGGTTGAAACGGAGTTAATTCCATTATCACATCTCTCGTGTTAAGTTGAAATTCATGATGTTAATACATCGTGTACAGGATAAGTGGATACTTGTTGAGCGTTTAGATTTATTATTACATGCGGTGTATTAATAAATTTGCGGTACGTCACGTGCACGCGTGTTATCATTTGTAGAAATAAATTGACATTTCAAATTATCTACCAGTTAATAATTGTTAATAATCGCTACTACTGTAATAATAATAATAATAATTCAGACGGCTTGTTGAATAATTTCGTTATTTCTTTTGGAGAATAATGAGAAAGATATAGAAGGAATAATAGTTGTATGAAATTGTTGCGAAAACTGAAGGAAGAATAAATATATTTACTTTTACAAAGTTTACAAAATAAATACTCGTATGTTACTATAGAAATAACGATAAGTATTATTGTTTTAATATGGCTCGAAGATTTTCCTTTCTTTTGTATGATTCGAGCGATTTAACAGAAAAGTACTCGTGTAAATGGTCACTTACAATCCCTGGACATGCCGACAGCTAGGCACTTCTTGAATCTGCAGTACTGGCAGCGATTCCGACTTATTCTGATGACCAAACAGTTGCCGTCCTTCAGACACCTGTATTCTATTTGCTTTTGAATACTTCTCCTGAAGAAGCCCTGAAAAAAAGGGGAGAAATGGCACTTAGTACTTTTACAGCACGCATTCGTCGACACTTCGAGGGAAAGGAAAATATTCAGAATATTAGAGAGGAATGTCAGAAGTAAAAAATTTGCAGAAACCATTTCCAACCTAGTGTAAAGTCTCGAAAAAAAAAGAAGAAGATTAATTAAAAATGAAAGAATTCAGCAATCGTACACGAGAGAAACTTCAACGTTTCAATATACACAAAGTCCAAATCCCAATTAATTTCTTCCGCCGAATTTCCTTTACGATCCTTTTCTTAATCTCTTCGAAAGTTTCAAGAGAAGTGTTCGCTTGTCTTGCGAATCCTTGACACATTTATACTTTCTCTATATACTTTACTCGACTGATACTGCGAAGTATAGCGCGGCAATAAAAGTTTCATCTGTGTCAACCAACCAATATAAGTTACCGCTCGACAGTTTCCCCAAGTTTCCTCGCTTTCCTTATGCCAAAACTTATTAATACAAAAAATGCAGCATCGAAACCGAATGTGAAGAAGAAGTGTCAACTAAAGATTTCACAGACGGACGACGTCAAGCTTTCTCGTCGCTTCCTCGTCGTTCGTCAACTTCGTCTGCAACGTTCGTTCATCCCAATTAACAAGAATTTCACGACTCGACTTTTGTCTATACTGTTCGATCCTTCCTGTAACAGTTGCTTTCTCCTCTCGAATGATCGCGTAACAAGTGTTCGACACGATGATTTCAACGTTTTGAATATCAACCGATATCAACGAGCAATCTCGGTCTAAGCACGATTGTGGAAAGAGAGAGAGAGAGAGAGAGAGAATTGCTGACAAATATTAACGCGTGGAGACACGGTGGAAAAGTTGAAAGCGATTATAGGGTTACATCAAAGGCTGTTCGAGCGTCGAATAGCCTCGATTCATCGATCTCTCTCTCTCTCTCTCTCGGTCTCTGTTGCTCCCTCGGCGTCTTCCGAGGGAAAGAGAAATCCCTTTTCATCGCGCGATATTGCTTCGACAAATCCAACAAACGTTATGGGCCGAGCCGGTCTCGTTGAAAATTGAACGTCCGCGATTTCTCTGTCTCGAGCGATACGGCCGTTGGTAAATCCTATTCGTTTCGAACCGGATGCTGTGTCATACGATGTGAGATAATATAAAAATAAGAGACGGCCACTTGGGAAATTCTTTCGGATTGCTTTTGAGTTCCGCGGACGTTTCTCTTCGTCTGTCATACTTTTGCCGTACGTTTAATTTTCTATCCGTTGAGGTTAAGCAAGAAGGTGGAGAAACAAAACTTTTAAATTAAATCTTAGCTAGGTCGTTCACTGGACAGCGAAGACTATGACAATCGAGGGTTGAATTATTCGAATTTGAATTTTGTAATCTAATCGAATGGTAATTTCTCTATCATGGAGAATGCAAATTGTATCCTAACGTACATTATTGTAGTCTATCGTAAACCTAATTACACTATCTGCAACCTAACTATATTATTTGAGGGTTAACAGTACGAAAAAGTAAGTGTTATATATAGCTTTAATGATTGTTGTTTGTATTTTTATCATTTATTTAATTTCTATTTATTATTTTCGGTATTATTTCAAGATGATCGACAATATCATTGGTTATTACTTGTTGAAAGATGTCATTATTCTAGTTCGACATTGATCTTCAACGATCTTCTTTTCAACTGTTCGATCTATCGATTGAACAATTTGATCAGATACGAGTTAGTATGGTAAAATGATTATGGTTAAAAGGATAGTCAAGAGTGAAAGCTTGCCGATGCAACCGCGACTAAAAAAATGTCTGAGAAACATAGCTCAAGAGTCGGGATCGATCTAGCCTTCAAGCTATGCCGAATACTAGCACGATCGACGATTAATTTTCTTCAGGTCTCAGGACTGGATTTAGGGATCGTAAAAATGTCGTTCGCGAAGAAAAACGATAGGGAAAAAACGAGCCTCCTAAAACGGCAAGATAGTCCCGTGCAACCATTACCGGCGCCACTTCTGGCCACCCCCGACGTTTCTCATTGATTTACGGCGATCTCGATCCGTTTATCACCTTTATGTAAACGATCGGCAAATAAAACGACTGAACGGTCGCGTACACGGAAACGTAACGCGAATTTATACCGTGTTAATCCACCGACGAACAACGACGCGTAATTTATTATTTTACGCATAAAAATATTCGAACTACTCGCTTACATTTGTCTTAGAATTAGAAAATTAAGCTACAATGGTTTTATTTTTTTTTTTCTTTTTTTGTAATTGTCACAGATGAGCGTGGTAGAATATTGTGACACGATTCTAAAACTGATATGATAAAATTGGTACTTTTAGTTATTTAGTTGTTCAACTTTCAGGCAGAATTTTCAATGTTCGTAAACAGTAAGTATATGTAGTAGTACATACAGTTAATGGTAAAATATATTATTGTTAAGTTTTTTTTTAAATATGTAAGTTAAATTTACAGATTTATTTGCTGCTTCTATAAGAAGATTCCTTAAAGATTTTTCTTGTAGAAATTATTCACACTGATTAACCTTTGTACCTATTAGTTAAACTACGTCAAGTATGAACTACGTACGTATTATAATAGTTCAACGAGGGGGATTAAATTGGAAAATAAAATTAACGAACCGTATTTTTAATTTTTAACAGCACTTGTTTTGGGACTTTTATTTTGATATTCGATATTTGATATTCGACGATTTATTTTAGCGTGCTGCGTTTTATATTTCCAGATTAATACAAATTAAAAACAAGTAAACACTCATAATTGCGAAGGCAATGACTGATTCGATACGAGAGGAATTAGTTATTAAATTCAATACGTGTATGTGTGTATTTATGATTATATTATTAACGTAGCAGTTAATAAGATAAGATTTGATCAACCTTAATGGATTTAAAATCATCGTAAAAATCTTTGAAAATAATATACAGAATATAGTAATATGTAATCTGTAAAAGTTTGTAAGAAAGTAAAGTAGTTAATAATCTGCTAGAAATATTATATTCTTTATGTTAAAACGACACCAACCTGTTCTGAACAACATATTTACTCGTAATATTATTATTTAAACACACGGTACATTTTCTTACCACTTGTCTTTCAAACTTTCCTTTTCTTCGAAAAAAATATCACATCTTTCAGCAAGAATTTCTTATGCATTCAAGCTATTTTTTCCCCCCCGATCGACTTCCTGCCCTAATACGGACGCACGGAAGTACCATTCTCGATGAAAGTGGCCGCAACGTTCACCTATACTATAGGCATCTGCAACGATACTTACGAGATAACTGTTCTTGCAATTTCTCTTCAGTGTTATAGTTCGGCCATTATCTATTCTGACAAACCACGTACAAGTCCTTGTACGACTTGTTGTGTACGACTATCGACAATCGGGGAATTTTCGAAAGTTGCAAAGGCCCGCGCAAGAGTCATCGAGCTGCTTTTCGCTTTCGGAGAAAGTGCAAGAAATCAGGCGGCAGATAATGCAGGCTCTCCTAATTCTAATAATGATCGTGCACGTGCAGGAGCACGTTACAAGGCGCGGACTGCATCGGGCCCCCGATTATTGCGAGCGAATCTGTTTGAGCGTGATTAATTTTAACGCCCGAGGTCGTTCGGCAAGTTCAGCCTTTGCTTTTTTCCGAGTTGATTACCATCTGGCTGCATGGGATCTGAATTATCGGCGAGTGGCTTTTCCGCTGGCGAATTGCTGAGATTAACTCGGAGTCGATTTTCTTTTTTTTTCTCCTTTTTTTTGGAACATGTCTCTTTAGAACAGTTTCTTTTTTCTTTTTTTTTTTTCTTAGAACATGCGTTTCAGTTCAGCGTTCCTCGATTTTCTTTTTTTACCGTCGTGCAACGTGACACGTTTGCGGTATGAATTTTTAACACTTTACCGACCGATAGCGGTAAGCAATAGACGATTAATAGGCTACCGGTCGGTAAAGTGTTAAGAATCTAGTGTAGAATGAAGACGCTGAATGTTATATAGGGTTGCAGCACAAATAAAAGAAAGTTACGCGCGTTGAACCTTTTCACTTGAGATCTAATTCCGAGAAATGAACAGAAACGCGATTTTTAGTTTATTGATTTTTGTGGAAGTTAATTTAATTCAATTTGTTCAGTTTAATTCATTAGTTTACGAAAATTAATTAGTCACGGGGAATCAATTAACTTTGCGTGAGATTTCTGATGGACGACGACAGAGACGCAAACAGTGGTATTTTGTTACAGTGCTGGATGGAATTATTATTCGATATTACGTGACGTGTTTCTTTCATGGTGAATTATTCTAGCATTTATATTTGCTTTATTCGATAGAAAGTATTAATGAAAACACGGGGAAACTAATACCCGCTATATATTTTTAATTTCGAGCGAAGCTCGCTTTTAAAAATAAAACCTTGTATTTTCAAAAAAAAAAAAGAAAAACCAACGAAATCACCTCGATTTAGTTTTTTCCGAATATATCAAATGATAGAATGTTCACCGAACAGTGGAGCGCACGAATCACGGGTAGGTTTGTCTTTCGAAATTAATTTCCTCGTTATACGGTATCATATAATTGCTTCCCCTTTTCCAAATAAAAGGATTCTTCAAAAATTCTGAATGAAACGGACCAGTTTATTGAAATATTTCGTATAAATTTTCCAATGGATCTGCAGCAGGTATACCGTTAAATACCGAACTGCAGATGGAATGAAGAGGAAAAAAAAAAATGTGAAAAACGAGATCGTGCGATTCGAAACGATCTGCATCATATCGCTGAATGTCTTTCGCGAGTTTTCATATCGAGATTGAATTTTTTTCTGAATCGAGGGACGTTTCACTGTAAGATATATATTTTTTAACATCTCTTTCGCAAACAGATAGTACGAATTCTCTACTTTCTTCGCTTAATCTTTTTGTCAATCGTCCAAATAGGAAAACCAAAGAAAGCTTTGATCATAATGAATTTGATTATAGCAGATGCTCGAACGAGGAAAAAAGTAATTATCAGTAATTTACAAAGTAATTATCAATTAATCTTTTTTTCGTATTTTTTGTTGAAAATAAAAAAAAAAAGAAAGTGAAGTAGAGTATAAATACTAGCACGTGCACGAGCAGAGTTTAAAATATCATAGAAAAAATTTTATACAATTCCATTCCGAAGGAAAAAATAACTTTAAATGTAGCTTTTACCATTGATTATTATATCGACTGAGGATTTTTCATTGGAATTTAATAAACGAGGGACCAAAATACAATTGATTGAATTTTTTTCATACAAAAATTTTCGTGCGCGCGCTGCACGAAACGTTTCAAACTACAATACATTCCACGAGAAAATACAGAGGAAAAATACAGAGAAATACGTATAATAGAATGTCGTTAACAGGATTGCACAATATATCCTGGGAGAGGGAGTATGCATCTTCTCGACGCTTGTTCGAAAAGAAACGTCGTTGAGTATCGATCGAGCAGGGGAGAATTTTCAAATCGGTGCCAGCTGATGCTGAATTATTTCCATGCGAGACTTTTTTTTTTCCACTCTTCGACATCGTGTCTGTCTATCTATCTAGGTCAACGAAGCAATGCATAATTCAATTTTATTTTCCATCTTGGTCGAATGTCGACATTGGACCGATATCCACGAGATATATCGTACTTTTTTCCTCCCTCGTGAACATCTCGTGAAAAAGCTAAAAATTATTGTTTCCACGAAGGGAAGGAATCGTGAGCCGCTTGCGAAGTGTATATCTCGAATCGACCGAGTGAAGATCGACTGTTACGCGCGGTTACAAGAGATCTTCTTTCCCTCTCTTTCTGGAAATGTTTTCATCGGATTAGCAAGCGATTTTCGTCGTTCTTGCACGCAACTATTTTGAGAACCGATTGTAAACTATTTGGAAAATATTGAAACGAAGTTGATTTGTCAGGCAAAAGTTAAAAAGGTAGAAATTTCGAAATTCGCAGAGCGAATAGATAATTTGAATTAAGTTAATCTGGACGAAGGGGCAGGAATCGAAGAAGTAAAAGTAAAAAAATGGAAATTCACAGAGCCAATAATTTCTGTTTCACGTGAATTTCCATTAGCAGGAAATGAATAATATTGAATATCGACTTTCAACTATTTGAGAAGCGTTAAATTAAATTGAATTAAATTTAATTAAATTTAAGAGGTGAAAGGTTAAAAAATTAAAATTAAAAAATTCACGAAACCAACGAATGTCTCAAGTTTAACTTGAATTCAAATATTTGAAGAAATCGACAAGAATTTCAATTTTATACGAAGTCCTCAATAGTTTAAATTGAAAAAAAAAGGAGCTTCGTCAATTGGATGGAAAATATCACATCACTGCGAATCGCTACATGGAATTATCGGTTAAAATTTAAATCGTTTCTGTCCTTGAGACCTTTTTTAAGCTTTCATACCTTTCGAAACGGCGATCTTTTTTTAATCTTTGCAATGTTTAAGCTTCGAAAATCATTCGAACTGATCAAGTTCTTTCTTTTTTAAATCTCCTGAAGTTTTTTCAAAGTTTCAGGATGTTTTACACACTCGCAATTGCCCGAATGTTTGAAGAATCGTCGAAAACGTTCAATCTTCTGAACGTTCTGAATCTGTCGAACCTACAAAATATCTTCAAACCCTCGAACCTTCGAATCCCTACTTTCAAATCTTCCTCCAAATCTCTCAAATTCAATCCCTCAAAAGTTCTTAACCATTGAAAGTCGCATTTAAAAACTTTTTCCGCGTTCTTCCCCTGCGTTCCAGGCTTTCGAAACTTTCGATATCTCGATCACTTGAGAGTTTTTCAATCTCATTAAATTACTAAGATTCTATTTTACTCTGAATGTCAACGATCGTTCACACATGCAACATCTTCGAGATATGTTATATTAGTTCGAGATATGTTACAATATTAGGCGATGAAAAATTAAAAAGAAGAAGAAAGAAGATTAATTAAATTGAAAAATAATTGGTCATTAATAAGTATTAATGTATTTTAATATAGTTGATCAACTACGTAACAGTTGATTACAACAGTTAACAGCTGACTACAAAAATTCAATTAAGAAGGGAACGAAATCTTGAGAAATCGATATTTCCTTTAAATAATTCTCTCGCATATAAAAGAAAAACCGTTTTCTATTACGATTGGAAAATCGCCCTCCCCTGCAATGAAATCCAAATTCTTCTCTCAATTAATCTACGCAATTTCCCATATCCTACGTGCTGAAAACTCTCAAACAATGGTCGAGGTTTCATCTCGTGATACCTCCCCCGTTTATTTATACTATGTAAAAAAAGAAAACCATTTCGCTGAAAAATAAATTGCTGCAAGGTAACAGAAGGAAAACGGGGAACAGAAGGAAAACCTAAAACGAAAGTTAAAATCGCTCTAACAGGTTCCCGCTGTTCAATTCCCACACACGGCACATACATGAAACATTCAAAGGCTGAACAATCTGCAAGTCTGCAAGGCCCTATCCTAACGTTTCCACCAAACCTAATTGTAACCGATGTGCACGCGGAACGTAATATACCGGGCCGTGACACGCGCGTACGCACACGCACGTACGCTCGAGGTTCACGTTCACGTGCACGCACGTTCGTGCGGGTTGGGCTACGAAATTAACCGAGGGTCGGTCAGGGGCTGTGTTCCGGCTGCGAGTCGGGGTTGACCTCGTTGCCGCGGCCGACGGGACGACGGTTCGTTTAATAAGCGACGTATTATGATTAATCGCGCTCGGCGTACAAACGACCAACGAGAAGTTTCGTAGTCGTACGAACGACGCCACGTTGAATATGGGCTCGCGCAGCCAACTCCGCCAGCTAGCCTCTTTATCGCGCTTACAAAAGAGGCCAACCGACGATCGTTGGCCGAGATTAACGCCAGATAATTAATAAAACCGGCGTAAAACCGTTCCAACGCCGAAGGTAGAATCGATTCGAAGCCACGTTCCCATCCACTTCCGGGAGACTCTTCGGCGCTTTTTCATTCGGGCGTGTGAAAATGCAGGAAAACTGTATTCACGGACGAGTCGACAAATTGTTGATTTTTATTGTTGACAAATTTCGACGACATTTGCTCCTCATCGTCTCTTGATTCCTTTTCCCTTTCTAACAGAGTGTATATATACATGGATACTTTTAGAAAATTTCGTATACAGTAAGACCCCGCTTAACGCGGGGGATACGTTTCAGTAAGTTCCAGCGCTAAACGAAACAGCGTTAAACGAGCGTCATCCTAACACGTAAATAATGGGGATAAGTGAAACAGAACGAAAGAATAAGAAAATTTGTCAGTTCTTTTTTTTTGTTTTATTTTTAACTTCATCGTCAATCCAGATGGAAAGTCGCTTTTCCATTTCCTCGGTCACATTGGACTTCTGGAACGGGTAATTTTTGTTGCAGAAGTCGTCGTGGTTGTAGTTTCTGATGACACGATTTTTCCTTTGTTTTTTTAAAATTGTTCGTATTGTTGAAGTTGACAAATTTAATGCAGTGCCGTTGGCCTGCATCTAATCGCCTTAACACCTGCATTTTAGTTTTCAGCGAATTGCTTTTTCTTGTCGCTTTACTGTTTCTTTTCTTTGCAATCACCCATTGTAAGAATTAAGAATTGCCGAATTTATCACGATAAAATAAAATATTATGTTTGTATCTTTATGTACCTAGTAACGTTGATGATCGCTTATAAATCAACTGTGACACAGGAAAGATGCGTTCGTACTGTAGTGCGATTTCGGGGAATCCAAATACTACCGCGTAGTATTGAAACAGCGTTAAGCGGGGTCTTACTGTATATAAATTTGGAAAATTTTATATTAAATTTAAAGTATATATATATATATATAGAGAGAGAGAGAGAGAATACGAAATTAATTTTCCAAAAGCATTTATACATTTATAGATACTTGAGAAAAATTAGTTTCTCTTATTAAGAAACCGACAAATAAGTATTGTACTTTAAACGTTAGCGACAGTATTATCGTGACGATAATTATCGTTTCGATATACAGCTGGTGTTAATTATAATAATCGATATATTAATTCAACGTTTCGTATATGTCCGCGCAGTAATTTCAATTTTCCCTTTTCCGCATTGCGATTAATTCTCCGTATTTGTTGTATTGATTCGTCGTATTAAAACCGTTCAACCATTTAACCGCAACCCTTTCGTATTTTTCTACACCGAAATCGTGACGTATTTTGTCGAGGAGATTAATCGCAATGAGAAGAAAATTGAAATTAACGGAACAAGCGGAATAATTATCTGTTTATATATATATATATATATAAAAATACGCATCGGAATGCATCGATATATGTAATAATTTACGAACGAAAGAGCTAAATTGTAGAAGGGTGATTCAGCGCGCACGAGTGCCAGCCATTTAAGTTGGTTATTCGACGACGTCGCCCGGAAATGAAAGTTGAACCAGAACGAATAGGTCGGAGTAATTTATATCGTGGGAATTAATTCGATGAGTTGACGAGCGCGTTTCCGAGATATAACCAGCAGATTCGATGAAAATCGTATTGAAATTGATAGGTGGGTTCGAGTGGTTGAAAAGTTGATTCGATTGGATTGGTTATCGAGTTTGTGTGTGTGTGTGTGTGTGTGTGTGTGTGTTTGTCTCTGATTTAAGTACGAACGTATGCACCTTCGTTACGTGTGTAATTGCACGCCTATATAGATTTCTAACTTGTTAGATACTTCCTTTTTTTTTTCATTTCAACGATTTTAACGTGAACGTTTCAATGAAAGTATATATCTTCCTTAATCAATCGCATCACGAATTTTTGTTTAAATTTTGCTTTTCTCTTTGAATTTATAGTTCCTAATTAGTAACTTAAAAATTATCCCTTACAAACGGAAGAGCGGTTTTAAACGTACAAATTAAGATTATATAACGTACGACGATATTTTTAAAAAATAAAACTTCGCATTTAAAAGAAAATCTTGTTCTTTTGATCTTTAATCCATCGTATGTATTTGTATTTTCTATCTTGTACGTTGCTTTTCTGTGCAAATAAGGAAGGATTAAGTACATATATATCTTATCTTAGAAATATACTGTCTATACTTTAATCGACTATCCATTCGCTTAAGAAAGTATCCGATCTCACTGATCGATTGAAATCGAATCTTGCACTCACATATATACCTCACGTTACAATTTGTATAAAATTCTTATATATTTTGCGTAATTTTTGTATGTTTTAGATACCCACTTTTTCGTCGAGTATTTTGATCGTAGAAGTAATTGAATAACGATTCAATCGATATAATTCAAGCCGATCGATAGGTTCAAGCTCTCTGAACTCGGTCGAATTCTCCTTTCTCGGTCCATTTTGCAAATTGCTCTCCAAAGTATCGGCAATTCGGCTCGTACACGATCGATCTCCGATACGCGCGCGCTCGGCTATTTTCGGCGCGACAATTTTATCACGATCGTGATTTATTTTTTGCCCCGTTGGTCGAATTATTAATCGCCGATTTCATCCCCCTTTCGCCGGCGCGGCGCGGCGCGCGCTCGATCACGGTGTCCCAATCTCACTTCGATCGTTACTTTAGAAAACCAGCAGCGGTTGCAGCACGTGCTGCACGGGAACTTGTTTTCTTCAATAAACATCGTTCAGATGCGTTCAAAGGGTTATTTCATCCTGGGAGAAAAAAACTTGTCGAACGGTCGAAGGTGATAAAATTATGTCGTCGAATCTATTATTAGCGGGGAAAATCGCTCGGGAAGGGAAGGACGCGATCAACGCTGCGCCGAGTTCATCCAGAACGAAAACGATGTTTTTAAATATTACGACGCGAGCATGTAAAATACGTGGGAGGCGGGAGGTAAAAATAACGAGGCGGGGTGAATTTTTTTCTTTTTAATTTCTCGGTTATTTCATTCAGCAATTAATTCAAATTGATGTATAAATAACTGACGTAGAAATCCTCCACGTGTTTGCAAGAATGAAAATTGCATCATCGTCGGCAGTTTCTCACTTTAATTCAGAAATATTCTATTTTCTCCAATTCCTATAACCTTATTAAGTTTAGGCTTATAAATCTTTGTGACTGAAATTTCCATCTATTTCTATGAGAAATAGATTTTCATCACTGTCCATCGTGTCTCATTTTAGTAAAAATTATATACATGCTCATTATGAATAGATTGTGTAACGATAAATTATATAAATTGTAATTAAACAGGAATTAAAAATCTATAGACACGTTGCCATTTTTAAAATGATTTCGCAGAGGGCTAAGTCTAACGTTACAATGGCGGCGTGTTTCATTTACAAAACGCACACAATATTTGATTGACAAGCTCTTTTATCCACGATCAGGTCTGAATCATTCACCTTGAGTTAGTTAATTTCAAAATCAATAACGGTTGACATGTTACGTGCATGTTTAATGTCATAATCTATAATCAACTGGAAACTTTGTCGTATTCAAACAATGTTCTATGTAAGCGGAACAGTGTACTGTGTATTTTGCGACGTAGAAATTTAACACTTTTGAGGCTGTCGTCATTTTGTAAAATATTGTATAAAGTAACACAATAGACTAAAATTTTCTCGAATTTCCTCATTATAATATTAGGGATGAAACGAAAGATAATTAATTATCGAAATGTATCTCGTTTCGAAGGTTGCTTGTTTATTAATCTTTCGACGAATAGAATTTTTTTTTTCATAAAAATTTACTCGTTCATACTATTAAATTCTCCTAAATTTATTTTAATTCACATTAATTTGAATAATATTCATGGAAAGTTGTTCGAGCGTAACGAAATATCAAATAGTCTCGCAAATTTGAAGAATAATCAATTGTCTTTCGCATCATGTTGTTTTGCAACAACATTTTTTTAAAAAAAATAAACACATTAATAATCGCGTTAAGTACGATGATATTCAAGATGCGAAATTTATAGTGCTATATTTTATACTTCATCCGAGTCTTTCTCACGTTACAGTGTGAAAGGGTAAATACTATCCAGGTGAAGATCACTTTGTGAAGAAATATCGTTGTGAGTTACGTTGAAAAATTTCACCAAAATCCATCTTTTGTTCCTTTCACGCTGATATTCAACGAACGAAACCAAAAGAAGAGGGAAACTCTGTCGAATTCTATATTCGCTACGTTACAAATTTGCAAGCTATCGCAAGAATAGAAAAATGTCAAGAATTTATAAATTAAAGTAAGGAAGGAAAACAGCAGAAAATATACGAATTGTTAGTTCGTTCGATTGGTTTCATGTGTTTTTTTTTTTTTTTCAAACAGAAACGGTGAATCGATGAACTAAAGCAGAAGTGTGTTCGTTCTCGAGGCTATTTCGGAATTCAGTCAAGTATTAATACGCAAGTATTTAATTAGAATCGAACAGTGTTACCAAAGTCGACGAGTGAACCGACATATGTCATTTACGTTATTTTCGTATAATTTTAGAAATGTCGAGGAGCATTCGAAACGACGAGTAATTGAATTTAAAAAAAAAAAAGAAAGAAACGACCTTTATTTCGGCGAAACGAGTAGATATATAATACCTTTCTCCCTTTACGGTATCATTTTAAAGTTTCAAGCTCAAATTAAATTTGACAGAAAAGGACAATCATCGACCATTCATTTTTTACCTGTTTTGACAGTTCGTTTATTACGTTTCCAACAACTTCTTTGAGAGGTTAATTCAGGAATTTTCAACATTTCATTCTAACATAATGAATTTCCGTATTCGTCGATCAAATATTTCTCCCTTCGAGCTTGAATTACTATGAAATTTTTAACATCACGTGGAAGATTTTATCGTTATCTTTCCAACCCCCTTTAGAACTGAAATATCTTCTGATCTTCTGATTTAAATCCTCTTTATGGTACGATCAGCAGTAACGAAGACGAAGAGAGTTTAACATTAAACTTTATCATACACAAATATACATTTATCCCCTCGTTAGTCGACAGATCGTTCGAGATTTACTAAAATATATATAACCATGTCCAGAAAATTTTTATAAATCGCACAAGACAATTTTCGTCAAGAACAATTTCACAAGAACTTCTCTCTCTCAACGCAATATTCTATCTCTCGAAAAGCATTTCAAGAACAAATTCAAATACTCATCGTTCATCGTTCTCCATTTGTCTGCTCTTGATGTCATCAACAATCGAGGTACATTTAAAGTCGTCGAATCAAGTGAAAATATATGTACGTGCAATGGAAAAACGAGAAAGAGAGAAACAGAGAGAGGGAGAGAGAGAGAGAGAGAGAGTGATGGAGAGAAGAAACGAGAAAAAACAACAGAAACGATAAGTGACAGGGTTGAAGGGCCCTCTAGGCCTTGCCACTCCGACAATGCATCGGAGTAACGAAGCGACGAAATAATGGAAGAGACTCGTAGGCGTGCTTCAACTGTCTGTTCATTTTACCAGCGAAACGGTATCGGTTTATTGGTCTGCTAACGATGATATTAATTAATTTATTGAACTTGCTCGTAACGATGCGTTGCATCGGCATGCGATGCATCGGCCCCGTCGGCCGATATCCTGAAACATACCGGATAGGAAGGTGGCCAGTTGTGCCCTAAACAATTGATAATACTATTTTGCATACGATATCGCGGCACGATCTCGGCTCGTTATTGGAATCGATACGCTCCATTGTGTATTAGTTTGCAGCTCGAATAGCGTCGAAACGTAACTGCTAAATAATAAACTTCCCCTTCCGTTTTGCGGCGAACAAGCGAATGTTCACAGGGTGTGCTTGCCTAATTCTGCCACATTATGCTATTCACAAACAATGGCTTTTAGCATTGATGACTTTTGCGCGATTTTCGTATCTTTTTAAATGGATTCAGACAAACGGGAGTCGCGTAGCGATTCGTTTTATTTAAAAATTGATACTATAATTTATAAATTTTATAAATTCTTCTCTCTTGTAAGAGATTTTTACAGGGAGCACAAAAATTTGCAAAAACACGTGAATCATTTGTTTCAAGAAATATTTCAACACAATAAGCAAAAGGTTGTATGATGCGTTAAAAAGATTGCGAGATGGAGTAATTGATTTATTGGCTTTCTTTTTTTCTCGAGATACGAGATGATGCCGCGTTGAGTTGTTCAAATGATCCAGGCAAGGAAACTAGGAATTCTCAAACTTGTATAAGTTAAAAATTCTTACTCGTGTTTGTTTTCCTCAAATTAGAGTCTCTCACGTTCGAGAGGTGGAAAATTCGAAAAATTGGGAATTTCGAAATGTCGAAAGCATTGCGCTGCACGTGCTCTACATTTCTACAACCGAGTGATTTATAAAACGTATTATCATTACTTTAATAAACGTGAAATAATTATTGAAACGTATAAAAATTTTGATCGACGTCAAAAAAATTTATCATCTAAATTCATCTCATAGCTTTCAGCTACACGCTCCTATTTACATCTATTACTAACTATCATAAATTTTAAAAAAAGTAAAATAGACCGTAATCAATCGTAATCATTTTGCTTCGCAGGCGAATTGAAATTTCAGTTATAATGGACTGGAACGAGGGGGGGGGGGGGATCAGGATTAATTTTCGTTGGTGATTCGTGATCGATAACGTTTGCACGCGTACACCGGGGAATATACGTGCGAATTTTCAACGTTAATACCGCGCGTCGCCATTTTCGGCGAGCTTGAATCGCAGCCGTAATTGGATCAGGCTTGCCATCGCATTAGGAAATAATAATAAGTATTTTATTCCGATAACGAGCCTGCTAATATCCAAATGTACGCAATGCCGTTATGCCGTATCGGTTATTTACGATTTGATGTGTTAAACATTGGCTTATAATTTCGCGTACGTGTTTGCTCGGCGTACGCCAGGTGAAAACGAAAATGCGTATGATATTTATTCGATGTGAAATATTCGACGAAATAACAATAACCATTTTCTTCATTTCGCGAAACCGCGAACAATTATACCGAGGGAAGATTCGTCGTTTCGGTTATTTGTTCGTTATAATACGATATTATTTAAATTAAAAAAGGTTAAACTACAATACAAGTGTGAAAACTGACAGAAGAATACAGAGTCCAATAAATTTTCCAAACACGTAGTTGAAAGAACGATCTTCCAAATGAGACGAAATTCGTCAGCTTGATCTTCGTGCTTTTATTATACTTGGAATAATTTATATATATATATATATATACTTCTATCACGTCGTGTGTTGTTGATCAAACTATTAAAAAATTCCAAGAATATCTGCAAAAATTTTTACGATCTGAAATTTATAATTCGTTCCTTGTTTCACGAACGGCTCGATACTTCCTTTTCTCATTCTTTCTCGAAGAGATCTCTACTATATATATCGATACTATGTATCGTCAAAATTCTTCAGAATTCTTTCGTTCAACGAAATTGAAATATGAAAACATATTTAATGGAATCTCTAAGCAAATCTACGATTAATACAAAAATGCAATTAAATCGAAAGAAAAGGCAGTATGCACGTGTGTAGTACGTACACTGCTCAAAAACAAAAGTAATATATGATTAATCGTTAATCTAATTAACCTGAGCTAATCGGACGGCTTAATTTTCCAAAGAATTTTCCGAACAGAAACGATACGGTCAGTGGAACGATGCGTAATAAATCGGACGTGAAGGAGGCGGACGCTCGCTGCCAGTAGAAAGGCTTAAATTTAATCGGGCAAGGCGCAGAGGAGCGTTCAACATCCGCGAAATGCGTTTAACTGCGGCTACAAATTGGAAACGTGGTATTACACGTGAATTCAAAGCATCGCAGCCTGTCTGATTAATTAATTTTCGTTGCGAATTCGGTATTATTCCGATCAGCCGGCGAAATTATTACAATAAGAACGCACAGGTTCAAGCTTGCGATTAATTCACCGTTTACGCTGTGGCAGAGGTTCTGAAAAGAACTGACTGTTTCCCCTGTATTTCGCCAGTATGCTGGAAATATTGACGAAACAGCCATTCACGTTAAACGTGCATGCAAACGTTTTGTTCCGAGCAACTTTGCGTTAAATGCAAACGTTCACGGCGATCAATCGTTCGCGCGTACCGTGAAACATGTTTGAAAGCGACACATCTATCTATCTTGTGTTTCACATTTTCTACTTTTCGCTAAACAGCAACGTTGTTTTAATCTATCCTGTGTTCATAAAACTGTATTAATTAAACTTCGTTTAATTTACTATGTAAATGATAAAATGTTATGTGTTACTGTAACGCTTAAACATTTGCTTGGGTAGTATAATTATGTCATTCGAACAATAACAATTTGCTTTGTCTTAATAATTATATCAGAAAACTTCAATTTATCTATCTTTGGATCTAACGAATTATTCATTCTCATTTTCGAGTGTGAAAGTGTTAAAATACTAAGCATTTTCAGACGGGAGGATTTTAATACTTTTTTCACAGAGAATAAAAGAATCGCAGCAGTTAATAAAACGACACAGGGTTATATTTAAAAGCATACCAATGACCTCGAAATTCTCGTTAGAGAATAACCTTGAGAAGAAATCCCTTTCATCATTACTGTGTGTTCCTTGGAACAACGTAACTTTATTCTAAGAAGACCCTTCGCAACAACAGCGAGTTAAGTTATAATATTTTAACGATCTCTCATTTACTTTTTAACCCTATGCTACGTATTGAAACCCATTATTAATCGCGAAATGAAAGGAGAAATAAAAAGAAAAAAAAAAAAGAAAAAAAACCAACAAGAGCGTATCTGCCATGTTTTTCTCCAACGATCTTCATTTTGACGATAAATGGAAAAAAAATTGTTAGATCGATCGGAATAAACGGAGTACAGTAGCAGCGGTCGTTATACGGCCAGACACGGCGAATTATTTTCTTTTTTCTTTTTTTCGCGGAATTGCTTTAATGGACCTTGGTTATTGGAACAGTTATTGGAAATTGTTTAACCGGAGAAATAGTATATTCGTTATAATAATAGATTTTTTTCCTTTTTTGTCAGATTCTTTTTTTGCCGGAATTTCTGGAAACCGAGGAAATACGCTCGCTACGCTCTTCGACATTTATTTATTTATTTATTTTTTTTTTCATTTATACATTGGACATAGATAAACGGCGAATGAATTTTACCTCGAACGTTGCGGCTTCAACGATCCAAGCCTGCGTTTACGTTTCGTTAGTATCGTGATTATACTTGGCCATCAATTCTTTGATACTGTCCAGACTGCGCGGGAAAGTTGTTTGAAAATTCATAGAAATGGAGATTCACGAGATATGAATGACTATATCCAACCCTATTTGTTTTCGAATGCTTGTAGTCACCAGTGTTTGTCACGTGCTATTTTTTTCAGACAAATATCGATAACTACGAACGGAAATAAATTCGAAGGAAAATAAATTCAGACTCATCTAAAGAGATATCAGATTTATCTGAAATCTTTGTTTCATTTATTCTCCATTTTTTGTTTCATTACAATCGGAAAGTAAATTATGACTTATAATTAATTTACAAATAAATCACGTTTCGCTTACTACGGATGTTACAAAACACTGAAAGATTTTCATTTCTGTACTGAAATTAATATTTTTCTTTCGGATCACTTTCCAACTATGATAAAACTAGAAAGGAATTCGATAGACTGTGCAAAGTTCAATTAGAAAAGTCTGAAAACAACATTTCCAAAAGTGTATTTATTTCACAATTGCTGGAACTATCAAGTTTAGTTTTAGCTCGAACAACTATTTTATTTCAATTCTCGCGTTCAATCAATAGTCTCGTTCTAATTTCTCCGTTATTCGAAGATATCTCGACTTGACCTTCGATTTCACGATGCAGTTTTCTGCGACTTCGTGAAATCGTTACGCGACAAAAAAGAACAGCAAGAAAAAGGCAAGAAACGGAAATGCATTCGTTTCCCAGCCAGGAAATTAGTTTCGTCGTGTTGCAAACGTATGTTCTGTGTATGTTCTTATGTATACGTTGTTATATAGTCGTAACTAAATATCATAATTAGATCGCAGATTTTTGTACATTTATAAAAAATTTATAGAAATATAGGAAATTATTTAATATTTTTGAGGATACAATTAAAAATATTATTTTACGCATTCTTATTAATGTTATAAAAAATACTACATTGGATATTTTATTTATTTTGGATATTTTATGTATTTCTTCCCACTCTAATCTGTGAAATAGAAAAAGAATTATAGCGTTTCATCAAGTAGCCATCAGAAACTATATTCAATTAAAGCAGACCTCACGTTTAGTAATTACTAATGTTATTAATATGATAGTTATACTACTAAAAGTCATGATAAATCACAAGTCGTTTCGTTTCACTGTTTAGTCGCTAGTAACCATGAAATTGATATGCGACTTATAAATAAAGTCGAATCAATCAATCAACCAACAACCTCCGTTTAGTTTTCACTTATTTTAACTATGTTCATGAGGATACGAATAATAAATATCCACATATGGATCGTCGATACCTGTAAATATCTACCCATAACGCAAAATGGGGGGTTTTTAAAAATAGTTTCAAAAATAAATGCAAATTCATCGAACCGAATAACAAGAATATCATAATATTTTGTAACATGTGCTCCGTATCTTCATTTTTTACCTATTGTTTAATTTATTTCTAAAATCGGTCCAACTCTCCGAATCGTCGCCACGCTGCGGTGATATTATCGTGCCACTTCAGCGTTTCATTCTTACAAGAATCACGACGATTGAAAAAGAAAAAAAACGATCCGATCTCGTTTTCCCTTTGAAATCCCTTCATTTTTCAGTTAGGTCATCGTTGAGCAAATGAGCGACATCGTGCACCGTGTGTATCTCGTTCGTGTATCGCCGCGAGCGCAAGAATGTACCAATTCACCGTTAACCATGGCCTTAGGGCTTCCGTGTTTCAATCTGAGCGGAGGAGTTACCGAGCGGATGTGTATCTCATGGAGAGATTAAGGCACGTACACATCGAGCCGAGCCCCGGAGAGCCACTTCCTCCACGGGGAGATGCGCTCCGCCGGGAAATACGAAACGAATCAACGATTTCTCTGAATTGCTACATTTTCCCCTCTCCCCTCCCCGAAACCCTACCCAGCCATTCCCATACTACTTTGCTAGACGCCAGAGAGATTCGCCGATGAACGCCCGGGAGAGATTTTCGTCTCGTTCGATGTCGCTGGAAATTGGAACTATCGGCGATAAAATAAACGCCGCGTCGCCGATTTTGTTTCAAAATACGCGAGGAACAGTGCATCGATTCTGCGAAACGGTCTGTATATATGTATAATCGTACCGGTTTATTTGCCAAAATGCTGACTAACGTTCGTTTCTCAATGTATGTACCTTTTTTGTGAAGTGAAAACTTCTTTAGGCGCGTTGAGCGATTTTTGGTAGGCGAAAAAAATCTTATGGGTTCGCGTCACCGACATGCAATGACGTGATGCGCTTGGCCAGCAGTGAAAGCATATATATATATATCTACCATTAATTGAATTTTTGAATGAAGCATTAGGTTTGACTATGTCCAATGATCGAAAACTCAGTACTACAAAATATAAAACGACGATCGATGCGGTTTTTACACGATATTTACACATAAATTCCAATCAAACAATTTTGTTTCTTACTTCAGTTACCATAAGCCTGTTGTATCCTTTTTAGAATATAGTGAAATGAGTATTGTTGAAAATAATGATGATAACGATGCAAACAATGAAAATAATGTTGAAAACTAAGTTCATTGAAATTTAATGTAAATACTATAAAAAATACTATAAATAATAGAAATGTATATTATTTCAATTAAGTTGTATTTATATTTTGTACTCGGCTTGCGCAGCCCATCATATGTTTTGACTAATAAATAAACCATGTAAAAATGTATATAATTGTTGCTCGGAGTGCCGACAGATGTGAAAACCAGGCTAATGTTAATAATTTTAATTTACAAATTATTGAAATTTCAATTTTTGATGCTACAATTAATTTGAAAATTCAAAAAAAAAACCACTGTTATTTCATAGTTTTAAGTTTTCACTTCTGTCGACAGTCGCCACGACTCTTTTCTTTTCTTTTTTTCTTTAATTTATTTTTTCTGCGAATATTATGTGATATAATCATTTTCTTGAAATTAATTTGACTTGCTTTTACGAACGAGTTCTTTTTTTTTTTTTTTGGTGATTCTACGATATTGCGCTTGATTGTGCACAATTCATTTTAGAATTATTTATACTGCTAATTTAGAATTAGAGAAACGTGTGCGATATTATTTTTATAAAAACAAGGTGCATATGAAAGGTTATTTAGGTTGACTATGGTTAGGTGTTCCGAGTGTGATCGATAATTAAAAAATATTGTACGTAATGCTATTTTTAATGTGAGTGTACGGGGTGAGTCACGCAATCGAGATTGCGTTCAGGCAACGTTCACATTGTTAGAACTGCAGAATGGCAAAGAAAACTGTGTTACTGTGTGATAACATTAACGAATAAAAAGCTATCTTTCGTATTATCTCGTAATATAAATAACGCATTATAACTCCTAGGTAGTAAATTACCCTGTATCGTATCATCAATATAAATGTTAAATTAACGTTTCAGGGCAAAGCTCTTTGACGATACAATTATAGAATTGTCAAGAATTTAGAGTAAACTCTCAAAATCTCTATTCATCGTGCATAAAAGGAAAAGAGAAATATATACATACATATTTCCAATCTTCCACGGAAAATTTGACAAGCTGACAATTTAAAAAAAAAAAGAAAATCAAAATCACTCGACAAAGTTATAAATCGAATTGCCGGCTGAAAAGGTGGATGACGTGATATAATAATAACACGATGACGAAATGACCGCCGCCTACTGTTAACAATTACTGATGTTACTGGTATTCGTTCTCCGTTTTCTGGCAAGGCTTCTATTAGGCTGGATTATTAAACGTAATTTAATGGTTTCAACATTGGTCGCGTGTTCGCAGTGTCTGGAATTTCCTTGAAACGGAAATTGAGAAACGACGGCAGGGATAAGAGAGGCAACGACAGGATAACGATATTATAACGATAGGACAAGGAACAACCGTTCTGATTGCTCTCAACTTTAACTGACTGAGCACCTTCAGGCTCAGTTCAACTAGGAGGCAGGAATTCAAATTTTCTGGATGATTCCTGTCCGCTACGAAATTATATACTCGTCCGCGTAACACGCAGGATGAAGGAGCACACACTCTCGTCTTTCCACTTAATGCATTCCTCTGTCACTCATTATTAACCCCTTCGCGGTGCAACCGTGAGAGGCTGAAGCCGTCGAATATATAGTAATGTAAACATCTTAAATGTCATCGTTACACATGTGTATTTTTATGCACTTATCGAAGGCAGGGTATACGCACGGCATATATAAAAATATATAGAATGTTGAAAGTATGGCGTTCGTTAATAATATTTAATACGCAGAATTATTTATTTGAGTTTCAACATGTACAACATGTACTGGACGACTCGTCGTGTTACTACGCGATTATTTATTTCTTGTAAGAAGTTGAAAGTATGTACCAGTTTTTGCCAAATCTTAACAACGAGAAAATAATTAGCTTTGAAATCGTTCACTTTAAACCTCTAATGTTTTATTACACTGTCAAAGGGAATTGTTAAACAGCAATTCTCGATGCTGAGAAGAATTCTTCTTCAGCTAACAAATGTTCGATCGAAGAAAATATTTCTTATATTTCAAATTTTTGCAGAGAACAATACATATAATGATAGATTTGAGGCTTTTATTGTCTGGTATCATGTGTAATTATTGAAACTGAGGTTTCCTCGTGTAGGCTATATCCCGACAAAATGTACGTTGTTCGATTATTAATGAAACTGACTGCCACGCTGATGAAGCTTCAATCTGATAAAAATGATAAATAATTAAAAAAAACATACGTTGGATATAACTGCTAGACTATTAAGAACCTATAAAATGCAAAATATTCTGATTGCCAGTGAAAGATGAAACAATCGAACTGAAGCTTCCCTTACTCAGGAAGTATGGAAGAACCTTGAAATTATCGACTATCCAGCGACATTGACACTGATTATCGCTTAAAGATCGTCTAAAGCCTTCTTCTATTATTAGCCGATTATCCGACCAATTGACACACCGCGTCTAATGGAAACCAATTTATAAAAGGGGAATCACGAACACTCTAAATATTTCCAAAATTCTTGCACTACCTCTTCATGACATGACATAGAAAAAAATATTCATACATGATCTCTCATAAATATTAATCAGAAACTACAAACGTACCATCATATCGTGTATTGTACATATTATGAAAGTATTATCGTACCATGAAACTTCGTTCATTTAAATAAAATTTTCCTTCGTGTCTGATTAATTGTTGGCGAACCTGCTATCATGCGAAAGCAAAACCATAGATAGTAAACAGAAAATCAGTTCTATTATATTACTTCGGCACGTAGCATGGATTATTCTCATTATACGAGAATATATAATGTAAACGATTGTCCCAAATAAACAATTACGATACAAGAGATCGCGTATGTGTACGTACCAGTATCCTTCGCCCAGTTGAGAGAAATTAAAGAAACAAAAGCAAAAAAGAAAAAAAAAGAAAGCAAGAAAAATCGATATGATAAAACACACAAAAAACCTCGTTGCGGGAAACGCGTATTGTGAATCGTATGGTCGCGAACGTAATGAAATAATATTGCAACGCCTAGGACGACGTTAACGATCCATCCAGTGGCCGATCGCCGAGGTCCGCGATCATCGATTTCTTTCGCAAACCGTCGATGGCAGGGGCAATTCGCGTTTCTCCGCGATATAGTCGCGATCGACCACGTTGCCAACGTTAATTACAGATCGAAGATGTATGACGCGGGCGATTAATAACAATGCCGGACAATGCTCAATTTACGACTCGTAGGAGACAAGGCTTTTAACGACATTGATACGTCGTTGCGAATATTGCTCGATGGAATGCAGATTTCGACCGTGATTCGTGCAATGGGCACACGCTCGATAAAATGGATTATTGTTTATGGCGATTGTCCGTGAAAGAGCGTGGATCAAGTTTCTCTTTTGTTCCATACTTTTTTCCAAGGGAAAATAATCGTGCGTAAAAATAACTCGATTTTTCGAGGTTTCAAGTCCCGAGATTCGTTATACATGTAACTTAAATGTTTAATTTTCCGAATTTTCCGTGAAAGAGCGTGGATTAAGTTTCTCTTTTGTTCCATACTTTTTTCCAAGGGAAAATAATCGTGAGTAAAAATAACTCGATTTTTCGAAGCAGTTACACTTTCGAGGTTTCAAGTCCCGAGGTTTAATTTTCCGAATTTTCCGTGAAAGAGCGTGGATTAAGTTTCTCTTTTGTTCCATACTTTTTTCCAAGGGAAAATAATCGTGAGTAAAAATAACTCGATTTTTCGAAGCAGTTACACTTTCAAAGTTTCGAGATACATGTAACTTTTTCGTTTCGTTATACATGTAACTTAAATGTTTAATTTTCGGAATTTTCCGTCAGAAAGCGTGGATTAAGTTTCTCTTTTGTTCTATATTTTTTTGCAAGGAAAAATAATCGTGAATAAAAATATTTCGATTTTTCGAAGCAGTTACACTTTCGAGGTTTCAAGTCCCGAGATTCGTTATACATGTAACTTAAACGTTTAATTTTCGGAATTTTCTCGAATCTTCAAGCATTCAGATTCTTCAGAATATTCAGGATATTTAAAATTTACTAAATTTCTTATCTTGTTGAATTTCCAAATTTGAATTTTCAAAACGCTTCGACATTCCAAGCCCATTAGTTTTCCAATTCTCGTGTCCTTCGGTTTCCGAAAACTTTCGAAACCTCGAATCCTCGAATTGTCGAATATTTCGATACCTGAATATCCAAAAATTCTCAAAATTTCAGTCGTTCGAGTTCCCAAGTGTTCGAGTGGCAGTGTTATTTGTGTATACTTTAAAGATATACATCTCATTTATTATTTAAATAAATGAAACAACAGCTGTGTTTGATATCTACACGTAAAAAAAAAAAGGAGGAAGATGAAGGAAATTGCAACGAAGTTGTAAAACAGGCCCAAATCTGGTGTCCGACAAAAGAAAAAGAAAAAAAAAAGCACGAGAATATCAGGTCGTCCCGAATCTTCGAATCCACGTTTAACGAGAGGTGCTTTTTATCGAGACGAGCACGCCTGGTAAAGTCTAATAAAATACGAGCGATCATAGGCGTCGTATCTTGTCGACTATAAATTCACTTCTTCGTGTCGATTTATTGCTCTCTCTCAGTCCGTTCGAAAGTCGATTACAACGCGACGGGAGTATTCCTCCCTTCCGAAATATCGAAAAAGGAGAGAAAACGAGGGAAAGTGGTTGTTGACGCAGCAAATAAAGATAGTAAGAAAAAAAGATGAAAAAGAGAAAAATAATTAAAGTATTATTGCAGAAAAACGTAGACACATTGTGTGTTGAAAAAGAAGTGAAAAGCAGTGATATAAAAAAAAAAAAGAAAATAGAAAATTGTTTGAACAGATTATAAATACATACATACGTAGGAGCAAAGAAATGTTAAGAATAAAAAAGTGAATGTTAAGAATAAAAAAGTAGAGACGTGGAATAGAAAATAAAAAACGGAGATGTAGAAATTTTGAAGAAAAATGGAAGTGATAGAAGATGTGGGAAAGAAAATAAAGATGGAGTAGGATCGAAAGTAGTCGATGCCAGTAATGCACAGACATACGTGGAGATAAAGAAAAGTCCGTGACACGTAATTATGTTTCTCGGTGTAGAAAGTTTGGTGAAAAGCCAAGGTTTCATCCTCAATGTATTACATACATCACGATTTATCTAATTCGTTATTTGTTTTATCAATCTTCATATCTTCAATCAATCAATATTTGTATGGTTTTACGCTCAAGATATTATCGTTCGTTTTCGTAAATATTAGAATTTGGGAATCTAACAATTTTCCGATCTTCCAAATCTCCAAGAGTTCAAACTTTCAAATTTCCAAAATTTCAATGTTCTGGAGTTCCAAGTTCCGAAACTTCTGAATTTCTAAACTTTCGAGATTCCAAAGCTCCAAAGCTCCGTTTCTACATTTTTCGAACTTTGAGATTCGCAAATATGCAAATTCCCAAATTTCCAAGTGACAAATTTCTTAGTACTCAAATCCCTAAATCGCTCAATTTCTATATTTTCTAAATGTAAGTTTGAGTTCTAAATTGTCGAACTTCTAAATTCTCAAATTTCCAAGTGACAAATTTCTTAGTTCTCAAATCCCTAAATCGCTCAATTTCTATATTTTCTAAGTGTAAGTTTGAGTTCTGAATTGTCGAACTTCTAAATTCTCAAATTTCCAAGTGACAAATTTCTTAGTTCTCAAATCCCTAAATCGCTCGATTTCTATATTTTCTAAGTGTAAGTTTGAGTTCTAATTGTCGAACTTCTAAATTCTCAAATTTCCAAGTGACAAATTTCTTAGTTCTCAAATCCCTAAATCGCTCGATTTCTATATTGTTTGAATTCCAAATAATCGAACTTGCAAATTTCTAAATTTTCCAAAGAGATTCCAAGCAATTTTCAAGAACTTTTTCCGAAGAACTGACAAGAATTACGGACGATGTACTTGGTGGTCATACTCACTTTGCAACCCTCGCAGCTGGTCACGCCGTAATGATAACCGCTCGCCTTGTCACCGCAAACTCTACAGGCCACGAAACTCTTCGCGGGCGTCGAACTGTTCGAATCGGCAGCCGCGTAATGTTGTTCTGGAAAACAAAACAAGGCAGTCAGGTTATGCAAGTTGATCGTCATTCGTGAAACTGGGTAAACGTTCCAACAAACCTATCTCAATTCTCTGTGCAACTCGCGATCGCGAAGCATAAAAATAAGTTTGTGTGTCAAAGTTGTTACGAATTGAAACGTAAACAGAAAACCGAAGCCTCGATCATCTATTATTTAAAATAATATTAGCATCAAGTCTGGCATTGATATCTACCAGTACAGTCAGATTAAATGGTTAAACATAGCGCGGTAGATCTTGTCGCGTTAATGTGACGTTAGGATTTTTATGCATTTATAAGAAATTTAACCGTTTGTAACGGTTCTTCTGAGGTGACACCGTAATTAAATCTAGCCAACAGCTTGAACCTTCATCTTTTTATAATTTGCTGATGATTGTAACGAACGTGTACATTTGGTGTTGTACGATGCGACGTATAATATGTAATAGATAATAGTATAATATGTAATAGAGCGAAAGTTACAATAACGACGTAAGAAGAACAAAAGAATTTCAGATTGAAGGCAATCTCTGAGTTTCAAATTGACAGTCACAAGTCACAATTCGGAATGAATAATCGCATAAACTAGATTTCTTATTGATTTTTGCGAAAATTCGAATACTGGCAGGAGGATTATTTTCTTGAAACTATGTACCAAGAATTAAAGAATGTAAATTATAGAGGTATGGTGAACTAAAGAATTAGAAGTTACCAAAATGGTTCTTGGAGTATTCTTGACAGAAAGCACGTAGCAACATTCTGTCTTGTACTTTATTGTATAAATATATAAATGGGAATATTAAATAATATTATATAAAATTATATAAATGGGAATATTTTTGTCTTGTACTTTATTGTATAAATATGGGAATATTTTTCGACATCACATTATCGTCACAGTTTCTGTGCTCATAGCATGGTACTTTTCACTGCTAATAATATTTATCTTACCTTTAGATGTTTCATCTACTGTTTTTAAACAGTGTGTTGAACAAAATATTCGTAATAACACAAAACTAAACTCTGACAGTACAACAACAATCCCATTTCATACTTGTAAAGAACCTTGGTCTAATGTACCAAAACATATATTTCCAAATTTATGGAGGATTGTATATTGGACCTCGCAATGTTTAACATGGCTAATATTACCAATTATGCAATCTTACATAAAAGCAGGAGATTTCACAGTTCAAGGAAAGCTAAAAATCTGCTTTAATAGATAATGCTATATATTATGGAAGTTATTTGTTCATATGTGGTATTCTTTTAATATACTGAAGTCTGGTTTTGATTTTGATGGTCAACTCACAAGTATGTTATACTCGTTCTAGCAAACCCGCAATACACGTTGATGATTGAGTGAAATTATATATTAGAAATGTACACATTAGAATTATACATTAGAAAGATATAGTCAACAAAATTTCGCGTTAAATACCATTTGAATGATTATTTTCAATATTTATATATTGAAATCCATATCATTTTATTCGATATAAATAAATTACTGATACTGAAAAAAGGGTTAAATAAGTGCAATGCAACACATAAAAATATGCAACGCAGTACGCGTAAATATATGCGTGTAAATATATGAGGTATCCGAAATGTTATAATAAAATGTCGAATATATATCTGGTAGAAGAAATTTTTAATTTTACTTCTTTTTCATTTTTTCTTTTTGTAATTGCGTTTATAAGAATTTAAACGTGCATAAAAACAATGCACTCTGGTCGTTACTTTCGAACTATGATACGACTGCTGATATCATCTCCTTCCGATCGTGCTTCCACTTTATTTTCGTTTTACACGTGTGCACACGAAAATATGAATTTTCACGGCGATAAGAAACATCGTGCAAATCCCGTAAACACGTGAACATGCTCGTCGAGTTTTCACGTGATCGTGGCCGAAGGGATCGCGGCTAGCCTTCCTTCTTTCTAACGATCGAAAAACGAGCATCAAGATCGCGTGGATATAACGGAATCGCATCATCGATGGAAACTACGGTCACGCGTAGACAGATACGAAGGAAAAAGGGCGGCCGTGGTTTCTAAGCCAAATGGAGTCGAACGTCGGCGACAAACATCGTCGAACGTAGGAAAAGTCAGTGGGAGGGGCAAATAGAACGGGAGAGAAGCAGATTTTCAATCAAATGGAATTATTGACGAAAGCGGAGAGACAATTCAGAGTTAAATAAACGAGGACGCGAGAAGGCAAGTCAAAGAGAGAAAAGAAAAGAAGACGAGAAGAAGCAGCAAATGAACAAATTCTAAAATAAAATTTTCGATCGACTCGAGGATAAAATAAAATCATCATCGAGGTATTGATCAGAACTGACCGTTTCGCCAGTGGCAGATGCAGAACCGCAAGAATATCGAAAATCAGACGAGCGACGGAAATAAGGTTTGGGGAATCAACGATGAAGAAAGAGCAATCGATTCAGCTCGACTAAATTTAGACGTTCGCACAGCCGAGCGCAGGCAAAAATATAGAAGAGGAACGAAAGGAGGGGGGGGGGACCGCGACGCTGTCAAACAGCGGGAAAAATGCAAGCAAAAATGCATCCCGAATGTGTTATCAACTAAATTCAGATATCAGACCCGAACCGAAACAAAAAATACCGCGAATCGAAACGATCAAAGCCACGACCGGGAGGAGCAAACGTTCGGTAAAGAAGCCAAGTAAGTAAAGAACAGAAAGGGGAAACTATCCATCAATTCTACCGGAGCCGAAATCGAACCGTTCGGATCGGATCGGGTCGGATCCGAACAAAGACACGGCGAAAGAAGGCAAAACGAAAGGCAGAAAAATATCGAGCCTCCGAGCCAGACGAAAATAAGAAGAGCTTAAGAAGCAGGGATTATAGGGAGAGGAGGAAAAAAAAAACGAAGAACAAAAGTGGACGAAGAAGCATAAAGAAGGGAGGTAGGCGACGTAATGGTAGGGCGAACGGTGGCACGAGAAGAGAGGCCACGTTCGTCCGGGACACGGGCTGGTTCTTCCATTGGACGAGGAGCAGGCCCCCGGTTGCATCCATAATGCAACGACGACCGGGAACGCCACCGAGGAAGGGAAAAGGTTGCTCCTGCTGGCGCGAGCCTCGCTGAGCCGCACGCTCTGCGGTGGTTCGTGTAACGGAAAGCTCGCGTCACCGTTACGGAGAAAGAGAGAGAGAGAGAGATAGAGAGAGGATTGCACAGCGGGACAGCCTAGGAAGAGAAGCAAGAGCCAACAGGAGGCAGAACGAGATGGACGAGACGAGCGAGGGACGAATGAAGAGACGGAGGGGAGGCGAGGGAAGGAGAACGCGAAAGAAAAAGAAAAAGGAAAAAGGCGAAACGGGGCCGTCCGCAAAGGGAGTGCACGGGAAACCGTATAGGAGTAGTCCGCAACATTATATATACCGTTGGACTCTGGTGAAACCTCTGCCAGAAGACGAGTCGTTACGTGGCGCAAGGGGTTAGAAGGAGACGGATAGATATAGGTAGAGATAGATAGGAGAGAAAAAGAGAGAGCAGCAACGATGGGAAGGATAGGAGAATTACAGCGTGCAAAAGGGGAACAAGAAAAACGAGGGAGCAAGGGAGGAGAGCGTAGTTGATTGTAACGTCTGGAAACGGGGCCCGATCTCTCGGAGACTGTACGGCCACCGATGCGATTTTATGACGGGCTGCAACGTGTCCCGCCATCGAACGGTACCGAACCTCGTCTCCCGACGACGACCAAGATTATCGTCGAGGACTCTTGACCAGGAGTGACTAGGGCGATGGCCCTAACAGAGTGGAGCCATGTTTGAATTGGCCACGGTTTAGTTGCAGTAACACGTTTAGCTAGGATTTCCTCTGTTTATGACGAGATACTGCAACTTGTCCTTCTGTTTAATAAAGCTTAATAAAGAGGGCAACACAATGTCCACAAGTCGCGTTAATGTTTACATAGTTATAATGCAAGCTCGAGGTGGCACGAGGAAGCTTGAAATCGTTAGAATTAGAGGGTGCTGCAACTTTCGAAATGTACGCACACACTGTAAATACGTATCTCCTGTAGAAAATAAGAGAATTGTTGTAAAACGATGGAATTAAATGTGTACGACAATGTTATAAATAAATTAATAAATATATTTATATCCCGGGAATTCATAACGCCGTGACGTAATACTAATGATTGTAATGTTATAAATAAATTAATAAATCTATTTATATCTCGGGAATTCATAACGCCGTGACGTAATACTAATATCGTATGATTGTAATGTTATCAATAATAAATTAGTAAATATATTTATATCTTGGGAATTCATAACATTGTGACGTAATACTAATATTATATGACTGTAATGTTATCAATAATAAATTAATAAATATATTTACATCTGGGGAATTCATAACACCGTGACGTAATACTAATATTATATGACTGTAATGTTATCAATAATAAATTAATAAATAAATTAATAAATATATTTATATCCCGGGAATTCATAACGCCGTGACGTAATACTAATGATTGTAATGTTATAAATAAATTAATAAATATATTTAAATCCCGGGAATTCATAACGCCGAGACATAATACTAATATCGTATGATTGTAATGTTACAAATAAATTAATAAATATATTTGTATCTCGGAAATTCGCAACGCCGTGACGTAATACTAATACTGTATGATTGTAATGTTATCAATAATAAATTAATAAATATATTTATATCTTGGGAATTCATAACACCGTGACGTAATACTAATATTATATGACTGTAATGTTATCAATAATAAATTAATAAATATATTTATATCTTGGGAATTCATAACGCCGTGACATAATACTAATATCGTATGATTGTAATGTTACAAATAAATTAATAAATATATTTGTATCTCGGAAATTCGCAACGCCGTGACGTAATACTAATATTGTATGATTGTAATGCAGCTAAAACCGGAGAAAGAACCGTTTATCTATCTATACGCTACCAACGATCATTCCAACGAAAATTCCTAAAAATCATGAATTTCTTTACACTGTGTGGTTGGTTCCTTCGGTGTTAAACGCAGGCTCGCACGCCGATACATTGTAATTTATCGCGGTCCCGCGGACGGTCTGTAATTTCCAGGGACGAAGGCGGAAGTGAACGCGCCACGCTGCGCACGTAATGACGTGCGCAGGCAACCGCGCTCGCTCCCCATGCGCCGAAGTTTTTCGGTGCTTCTTCATGGGAATTCGTTAAGGCCGTACCGTATTAACGACGCCTTAAACGGCCGTGCACGAATAAATTTTCCCGCGTACCGAACTTTTTTCTTCTTTTCTTTTTTTTTTTTTACCGAGCTCGCGAGTTCCCGGTCTTCGCGAGCAACGAGATTCATCGCGGTAAAGGAGCGTTCGCACCGTATGCAAATTAGAACACGAGACGACGCTATCGTGTTATTATTATCGCTTTTATTTCTATTATCCTGCTTTCATCCGTTTCTTCTTCGATCGAGTTTGCTTTTAAATTCGTTCTTGCCGCGCGTGTCTCTCTCTCTCTCTCTCTCTCGAGAAGAAAGCGGAAGGATTCCGTTGAATTGTTCTTCCTTTTCGAGAGAGAAGTCGATTTTTCTGCTTTCTCAGTGAGCGAATAGATTTATTTGTCGCAAAATCAGCCCCGTAATTAGATATTCTAGGTTCACTGTCCCGCTAAATGCTAAATTTGAATTGAATTTCTAATTTAATGTATCATGGTAATTGGTACAACCAGTTGAATTGCATTGAAATTGCGAACATATATATATATATATCAAAAGTTATGAAGTTTCTACATCAAGAATTCGTCGGTCGAGTATGTAATAAACATCCGCAATTAAAAAAACTAAATTCTGCCAACTGCCAGAAATAGCAGTTTAAATTGTACATTCGAAGCGAATTGTACATTCTTAAAATACAAGCTGCCACGCTTTAAATCTATCAGAGGATAGATTTTCCGATCGAATTTTCAAGAATACATGCAATCGTGTTTCGAAATATCGACTATCGTTGAAATAATATTTTTCGAAAAGCAAATCTCTCCGTTTCTTCAATCATGTTTATATTAAAAATCGTGATTACATATAAAGCTGCGATCGGTATTTTGTTATCGTAGCCATTTTTACCTGCATGAAATTCAAATCCGCCAAAATGCACTAAATACACAGAAACCTAAATAAACAGAATACACACAAAAATACATACAATATTTGCTAGATAAAGCAAACTTTCATTGAAATTTCATTCTTCCACTGAAGCATGTAAAATATACGAAGTTACGCAAAAAAAATCTATAACGAAATACACATTACAGATTAAAAAAAAAAAAGAAGGAACTTCCGTTGAAATTTCATCCGCTCGCTGAAAACGCGTGCACGTAAAAATATGAAACCACGCAGACGCAACAAACTGTAAAAAAAAAAAAAATCCGTAAAAATATATAGTGCAGTTTAAACGTCTATTGAAATTTCATTCTTCCGCACGTGAAACGCGCAACAAGCGTATATAAAAATATGAAACTACGTAAATGTCCGCGGTACGCAAGCTAACAAGCTTTTCTGGCCAAGGTTTTTTTCGCGAATGCCCACCCTTACTCTCGGTTTCCAGTACGTTTTACCCGGTGAAATGTTCGCCAGGTGTTACGCGGCCACGTACAGAACGTCCATCAATCCGTACAGGTACTCCCGCGAGGAGAAAGTTCGTTCGAGCCGAGAGGAATTTACAAGGAGAAATAGAAATTTTGCATCTGTACCGCGGA
Organism: Tetragonula carbonaria; assembly: GCA_032399595.1. Taxonomy (NCBI): domain Eukaryota; kingdom Metazoa; phylum Arthropoda; class Insecta; order Hymenoptera; family Apidae; genus Tetragonula; species Tetragonula carbonaria. The sequence continues at coordinate 12,372,356 of JAUCRC010000002.1, forward strand.
ATATTACCCAAGGCCCGGGGATGGTAAGTGAAATGTTAAGAGTTGTAACGATTACGAAGTGAATATACGACCAACTGTAAAAGATTTACGATCGCGATACAACCGCGACTACGCGTGAAAGTCGGCGAGGGAAACCGCGAAGAGCGTAGATAAGAAGACGCCGTGCGACTCGTCGTCGTCGTGACGATCAGATCTATCGTGTGTAATCGGTAAGTTTCATCATTCAGCTGAAGCTTATCTTTGATATCATTCGATTCGCCGCTGAAACCGATCGTTTCGCAACGAACATACGCTAATTTTCGGATTATTCAAGGCGACGATCTAAACTCGCTCCTCTTATTTACGCCATCTGTTCGAAAATATGGCATACATTTTAATATTTTTTTTTGGCCGAAAATATGGTATACATTTGCGAAGAAATAATCGAATAAAACTGAAATTAAATATAAGAAAAATATTAAATTCATTTTATTATCGCAGTATAACTAAATACAAATGATTTCAGTGTAATCGAAATTTAGTCCAAGTGAGATTTAACCTTGTTGAACGCTTCTTCGGAACGTATATACTTTCCAACTAATCGACCCTCACGACGAAGTTTTATCTTATTTATATGACGTGTTTTATAGGAATTTCCCCCTTCTGTCGACATAATTGATTCCATACACGTTTGTAATGTTATGAAAACGTCATCAAGAGTATTTCTCTCTAATTTATTAAATGCATCTTGAACACATTCGATCAATTCGTTAATAGCACCGTGTTCTAATTTTTCTTTGTTCTTCATATACTGTAATAGCTGTTGCAAGATACCATGACGTTGTTCATTAGTCAATTGCTTCGATTTGCCATTTGGGTGAAAATTTTCCATTTTGAAATGACAGCGGTGACTATTTTATTTTTCTTGAAAAATAACTAATTTTTGGTCTTCGAATTCCAACTTAACTCAAAAGGTCAACGCCTGTCAAATAAATGTTAGGTTATTTAGCTATCAATGTAAACAATACCAATATAATAAGTATTGCCAGTTGCTTTCGAAACTCCAGATAATCTAAGATTTTCTTTCAAATGTATATTTTCGGACAGAGGGAGTATTAATCTAGTTGACTTTCACAGTGAGTATTCTTTGTATGTCGAAAAACATTATACATTTATACTTTCAGATAAAAATTTTCATAAAATATATCTTGAAATTATTGAGTTAACCGATTTTCTTTGCTGAGAATTTCAGTTGATGAGACTTGACGACAGAAATATTCATTAACATATAAGTACTTATTGATGTGAAATTAAAAAATTATTTTCTTCTGACCGTCTCTAGTAATTTTTCATATTAAACTTGATCCACTGTCTTCGATTTCACTTTCAAACTTATTACTTATAGGCTTTACTTATGGGCATTAAGTTTCCAAAATATGAACGATACCTCGGAATTAGATTCACGTGACTCAATTCTGCTGTTTTTAACGATCCTTCGTTGATTTAAATCTGTAAATCCTATATTGGATTATTGGAATTGATTTTCCTCTTGAATTGAAAGAAATGCTTCTAACGAACGCTGCCTCGATAACATCGTACAGTTTTCGCTTCGAATAATTCGAATAAAACGAATCGGGCAAACAACGAGTCGCCAGTTGTAAATCGCTGGACAACTTAATTGCTGGTTAAGTAAATGGTCTGGCTTCCTTGCACGTGAATCCGACGTACGAGCCAGTTTCCAACAGTTGAAAAACAGAAAAAGACAGGAGGACCCGTTACTCCGTTTCCGTTCTTCTCGCGGGCAAAAACTTCCGCCCCGTTGCAACGGGGACAGAGGGCAACGTGCTAACTTCTTTCCACGGTATTTGCCAAGCGTGATTGACACTCGGTGAGTAATTTATCATTTATTTTGCAAACGAATGATCTTGGAAACAACTATCAACCTTCGCCAAGCATCGTCGGTGCGATCTCGCATCTCGAGCTACTTGGCGTTCGCAGACTGGCGTTTCATTCGCAATAATTGAAGATTGATCTGCGCGAAGATAGAACACCATTTTGGCGGGATGCAACAAGACAAATTTGTCTGTCGCTTAATTCATACAGTCATGTTCGTGTTGCAAATTGATTCGCCGTGATTCGGCCTTTTTTCGTCTGTCGGGCTTAATTAACGTGCAGTTGAATTGAAGCAATTGATTTGAAGTTTCCATTAAAATTAGGAAGAATTTTACACGCGATAATCTGTATTTTGTATTTTGCAATAATTTTATTTCAGGATTTACTCTTTCTCGTATTTATGTTTTTTAAATTAACTCTATATCAGGAATTTGTATTATTCTGTTTAATTTACTATTAATTTACTATTAATTTTATGTTAGAAATTCCTTTTTATACTGGATATGAATTTTGAAAATTAAAATTAGACGCGGGGAAGAACACAAAATTTACTTCGAATACTAATTTCATGTTAAAAGTACAATAGATATTAACACAATTGCGCGAGGTATAATTTATTGCAAATTTTGAGAAATTTCACTTATCAGTCAATTTTTTCCATACATACTTTTTCTAAAGAATATTGTAAAATATAGATATATCTTTAGTATAGATTATCTTTAGTAGAATTCATACATTCTTAAAACACTCTCTTCTTCAAGTTCATTAACATTAGATTTAACGTTTAATGATTTATCATCTTATTCTATTCAGCAGAGTTCCTCATCTCAAATTGCGCGTTCTACACATTACCAAGTTTCATGGGAAATGAAACGATCAAAGTGTATTTAACGATCTAATTTCACTCGAGTCTGAAATATATTTCAAATTACTTCTAATCACTCGCTACATTTTACACGGGAATAGAGAAAAGAGAATCGAGCTGAATTTCTAATATAGTCATTTTGAAATTGATATAAAAATTTCCAATAAATCATACTCTGCCATAAAATTGATACAGAAAGTATTCATACGCTTGATTAAAAATTGTCGATATTCTAAACTCCTGTAACTTTACGAAAAAGAAAAAAATCGTAAGAATTTAATTATAAAAAAAAATTTTTCTAAAAATTTGCAAAATTTTCGAGAGGAAAGGTATCTTCACACGAAAAAAATTTTCTTACAACTAAATCGATCCATCTAAATCGATCTTAAAGATTGAAGTCTTCTTTTCAGAAAAATCCCTCGAAATTTGTCGTTTCGATTTTTTCAAAAATTTGATTTTTTCTTTCTCATAAAGTTGCAAGAACTTGGAACATCGAGAATGCTCCTTGCCCGCCATACTTCCCCGTAGCCACTACATATATTTCCTCGTTTATGGAAAAGCGAGATAGAAAAAACGAGAACCACTCGACGAAGTAGCTCACGTCTCGCGTCAACCGGCAATTTTCGTCATCGATCGTTTCGAGCGAGATATTATTTTCCTGGGCGCGCATACGCGATGTTAGCAAACATCGAGGCCGAAGGAGTTTTCCTTCGTCGAATCGACACGATACATAAATTTCGCGAGAGTACTTGCATATATTCAAGAGCGCTTTGAGCCGCCGCGTTCAAAAGCTCGCGCTGGGAAGCCAGCCCGGCAAAGCAAGCTATCTCTCTTCTTCGTTCCTTCATCTGCGCGTTCGTTCTATCTTTCCTCTCCCTTGTTTCGCTCATGATCTCCGGCGTTCGTACATCCTCGAATTAGGTCGTCGTGGTACAGAGAACTTCGGTCTTTTCCAACGAGACTATCAAATCCGTCGTACGTTAATAGTTCGTGCAATATTTGCAGTAATGAATATCCATCGACGTAATTATTAATGATTGAACTATCGAATGGTCTTCAATGAGCTCGTCTGTGAAAGAGAGAGGGAGAGAGAGAGAGAGAGAGAGAGAAAGAGAGAATAACGTTTTTATCTACTTTTCTTGCGAAAAATTTCGTTGGTTAATAAGCTGTTGTGAGATTATTCGCTGTCGAATTTTGTTACCAGAATTTACTTTTCGTAAATTGAAAAATAAAGAGGAGCCGTTTACTTTCTCGGAACGAACGAACGAAGATTTGTTTCCCTTTAGTACAGTAACTATAGTGCAGAAAAGAAGTATGTACATGCGCGTATTCCGATTTTCCAACGACGATTTTACATTTTACATAAATATCGTCGAATTTTAATAATCATACGGAAACATTACCAAATGACAAAACGATCGAAGAAACATAATTACGATAGAATGGTTTCTCGTTCTCACCATAAATCTGTTGTGATCGTAACATGTAACATAACTGGAGGCTGGATTAGACACGTTTCGTGTCAGCCTCGACTTTGAAAAAAAAAAAAGGCGTAAGGAAAAGAAATTTCCACGTTACGCGAGAATGACGGATAAATCAGTGGATTCTGATTCGAGAGGCAAAATCGTAGAAACACGGAGCGGCATGATTGACGGGTGGGTGTAACCAGCGAACAGGCAAGAAAGCCAGACAGGATTTCCTGGCTGCAGATCAACGCCTCGTTACATTTCTCATTTATTATATAATATTTACGGCGAATCAGATGCAGAAAACGTAACTTCAACGCGATAAATTCCGATCGGGCCGATATGATTGCACTTTCACGAGCCAGTCTCTAAACACGTTCGACATTATACAATTACGTATTACGTGTGTCGGCGTATTACGTGAGTGGAATATTTCTCTGCGGCTCAATTTCGCGCCAGAGTTTCCCATCCGAGTGTCAAAGAAATTCGTAACAACTGTCGCGCGTTGTAAAGCCAGAAATTTCTTTGTCATCTCAAATAAGAAATTGAGAATGTTGTTTGTAAAAATTACAGAATGGCAAGAATGTATGTAATGTGATGGTGATAGTTTCTTCATGAATGAAAGCGTACGATAGAAGAGATGAGATGATTCGTAGATTTTTAAATAGAATGTTCGAGTTCGATGAAACAGTTGGTGTATCTATCTCAAAATTTGCTCGAAATGAGAATATTTTTTGTAAAATTACAGGATCGAAAGAATGTATGTAATATGATGATGATAGTTTCTTCACGAATGAAGGCGTACAATGGAAGAAATATGGAGGTCAATTTTAGATTTTTAAATAGAATGTTCGAGTTCGATGAAACAGTTGGTTTATCTATCTCAAAATTTGCTCGAAATAAGAATATTGTTTGTAAATATTACAGGATCGGAAGAATGTATGTAATATGATGATGATATTTTCTTCGCGAATGAAGGCGTACAATAAAAGAGATGAGATGATTCGTAGATTTTTAAATAGAATGTTCGAGTTCGATGAAACAGTTGGTATATCTATCTCAAAATTTGCTCGAAATGAGAATATTGTTTATAAAAATTACAGGATCGAGAGAATGCATGTAATATGATTATGATAGTTTCTTCACGAATGAAGGCGTACAATAGAAGAAATACGGAGATCAATTTTAGATTTCTAAATAAGATATTCAATTATCATTAGTTGTGTTTCAAGTTCGATGAAATGGTACACTGATTCTAAAATTTGCTTGAAATTTATTTCAGAAAATAAAATTGATCTCTAAACTTCCTTTTGCATTTTTACATGCGAAGAAATTAATACCGCCACTACCGTCAGGATTCTTTTTTAACAAGCTTCATGCAGAATATTTTCGTTTATTATTTCTTACAACAAATACAAGATGCCTCATCAGAGTCGAATAATCAAATTGAAACCTCGAAATGGAAAGAATTCTTATCGTCATGAGAAAAAGTTTAACTTCTCAACGTGTAGCAATTAGTTCAACAATGGGTGAATTTAGCAGGAGCAATCGCTACGATCAATTATAATTAGAATACCGTTTCAGCGTTACGTGTCCCAATATCTAATGGATTGCGCATTTAGATTGCATTTTCACGTACAACGTGAGCTATAGAACATTTGACAAAGGCGCATAATTTTGAACTAAAACGGCGTCCGGTTCGAACGGTTGCAGCACTTCCGACAACATGCGCGCAAATCAGTTATATTTTCTTTGGTGCGCGCATAATTCGTCAAATCGTTACTTCCAAAATTCTACGTTGAATTATCACAGATGCTTGCCCAAATAAACGAACTAGACGTTACAAGTCTATATTCTCACTTCTTCCTTTTTTCCCTTACTTTTTCAAATATGATAAAATCAACACGTTTGGTATAATAAAAGGCGAAATTCCTTTTGTCTTTTTGTTTTCTTTAATGGAAGAGACATTCGTTACAAAGGTATTTTCAGCTATTTAAAACTCGAACAGTGTCGTCTGAGAGACAGTTGAAAATTTTCATTTCAAATTTCCAAATTTTCCAACGCGTTACGTTGTTACTTTTTTTTTTACAAATCTTGACCGAGTGAAAAATTTCAGTGTATCAATCGCAGAGAATTTCCCAGAGGTTTTCCTTTCGTTGAACGAACGGCTGGAAAAAAAAACACAACCGAGCGAATTTATAATTTCAAATTCCACGCTCAACCATTGCTGTACATTGCACACACGCGTAAATACATTATCATCGAGAAAGCGATCTCACCAGCACAATTACAGGTCGAATAATCAAAATATTGTAACAGGACCGATAGCGGCGGGTCCTGTCTACATCGAGGCAGGGAAACAAACCTAGGAAATTATTAATCGAATCGAGGTCCACGTTGGCTTTTCAAGCGTTGAACTTCGCTGGCTCCGCGCTGGGCTCGTTTTAATGCATATTCGATGTCGAGGCTGAATAGCCGGTGCACGAGGGTTACACACATCGATTCGTTCGTCCCGGGCCTGTAATATCAACGATTCGTTCGTATGTTTACCAGCGCCGGAAACTGTACCAGCTGTATTCTTGCAAGCACCAGCTGCTTCCTGGCGTGTAGAAACCCGTTTCCAGCAAGTGTACGCTCGTGTAATTCTTCCCGCGCGAACGCGCAACTTTCGAGTTTTTCGGATTGTTTTCGGCGAAGTGACTTTTTCGGCGACTTGTTCCCCTCGGTTGCAGTCAGTTTGTTCAACGCGTTACTTTTGTGTTCTCGAGCGTGTGGCTCATTATTTCTGACAAGTTTTCAAAGTTTTCCCCATTTTTTTTTTTTTACGGGAGATTCTTTCAATTTTTCGAAATTGCTCGAAGTTCCTTCCGATCGAAGTTGATTGAAGTTAAATTTGTGCTCTTCAGTTCTCAATTTTGGCGATTTTGACTCTCCTGCTTAGGGCTTGACTCGTTTAACTTCTAATTTTCAGCTACTGAATAGATCGAATCGTTTCTTATCTTATATTATTACTTGCTCGCCGCGAGTTGTTTTCGTACTGTTTTGTACGTTTTCAAGTAGGCCAAGCCTTGTTTCTCCACTTTGAAATTGCACCTTGATTGAAATTGCGCCTCGTTTTCTCTACTGATCGAAATCGAGATTTTTTAAACTTGTAGCACAACGTGTTATAAAACGCAATGTGAATCTGAATCTACTTCATCACTTGATTGATACTCCTGTGCATATACTAATGAATGTCATTTTGAAGTAACTAACTTTTTAATGTAACCACCAATGAATTTCATCATTGGTATGTTCTATATCGGAATTTGAGCAATGGTGGTCGATATAAATTTAATCGATCCGGAATATTCGTACGAGCTAATTTATTAATCATGGTGAATAATTAGTAAGTGCCGGATAACAGCCAGAATGGAAGATCAACGATTCAAATAATAATAATTGAAGTAATGAAGTAGGAAATTTCAATTACACGAACATTGGCTATGCGCAATTATCCATACATGTATTCGATATTGCTTTATGTTTCAAACATTGAGCATTACCTGTTAATTTATATAGAATCAATTTTATGCCTTGACTTATCATTGATAACAGAAGTCATAGATTGATGTTCAAATCAGGCTTTATAAGTTTAAAATTCAATTAGGTATGTTAATGCAATAAATTTTGGTTCAAATTAAGTTTAGATTTTACGCTACTTTGCGCTCTGTACTTTTTAAACTCGACTTTCTGGCAATTTCTTTGCCAATATAAGTTACAAAATAAAATCGAATGTTTAAATGACTGAATAAAAATTGGAGCTCACGACACACACCGTGAGCTCGAGGGTTAAAATCAACTTCGATTGAAATGCAAATCTATACGAAAGTTACAAATACCTAAATAATTCATTCATCTTCGAATAATAGACATCGTTTGCCATCGAGTGATATCAGAACGCTGTTCGACGAGCGCTGTTTTAATTATCGTGGAATTCTCGTGACGCGATTACGCAACGAGAAGTGAAAGTCGCTCGATATTTGAGTACGCGGGGCGCGGTGCACTGAGACGTCGAGATTTCTCGCCGAGCGTTCGACCTCTTCGTCATCATCTCCCTCCCGAAAACGGCAAAGCGGAAGTGAAACGAAATGAGATTCTGCCTGGTGTGAGATCCAGGAGCAAGCTCCGATCCTTGTGATAGAAATTTTCGAACGTTAAAAAGTTTTCTGCAGCGACGTGACAATGAAAACATCAATTCTCAACTGGTGCCAATTTTTAATTTCGATTGAACTTTCTTATTTATCACGATGAAAACGTAAAATACGAAATAAAGTCAGACGCACAGAATTAAGTAAGCACTTGATGATATAATATAAATTTATAACTAAAAATAATATAAACGATACAACATGTAAAATAATGTAACGATATGAATAACAGTAAAAAATAATATAACTTGGAAGTAATTTTATATTACTCATCTACGATGCATTTAATATCGTTATAATTTACCATGATAGAAATTTTCGAACGTTAAAAAGTTTTCTGTAGCGACGTGACAATGAAAACATCAACTCTCAACTGGTGCCAATTTTTAATTTCGATTGAACTTTCTTATTTATCACGATGAAAACGTAAAATACGAAATAAAGTCAGACGCACAGAATTAAGTAAGCACTTGATGATATAATATAAATTTATAACTAAAAATAATATAAACGATACAACATGTAAAATAATGTAACGATATGAATAACAGTAAAAAATAATATAACTTAGAAGTAATTTTATATTACTCCCCCTTCTATAATTAATCCATCCTCTTTATCAGATCGTTGAATGAATTAAATCATATTTATCAAAGCATCAAACCAAAGAACATCAATCCCCTCGATTCAATCTCAAAGACGCACATTCACACACTCGCTATCGCTATTAAATCGATAATTCCAAAGTAGTAATCACCAGTTAGATTAAACCGTAACCTACCTAATAACCAGAAACGGCCAGAACGAAGAGGCAGGGGAAAATTGGATTCGCGAGGCGCGAACGGAAGTGAAACGAAATGAGAACCGCGCCGGTGTGTATTCGGAAGTGCTCCTCCTTCCACACGGGCCTCCTTTTCCGTTTTATTTCTGTCTGAGGAGCGAGGTCCCCGCTCGGACTTATTCGTCGTGTTACTCGGCACTTAAACATTTTATCGCTCGAGCAGGCACGAGGTCGGCGAAACTCGATTGGCCACCGAACGATAAAAACTCGAACGCGTTTTCCCATCGCGTACGGTCAGACGTCCCGGGGAAAAATTTCCTTCTTCCGCGAGAGGACGCGGCGATTTCGTTTCTCCTTTCGCCGCCATATTTACTTACGAGCTTTTCACAGACCATCGCGAATGCTTTTTAACATAGAATATGTTTCACCGGGGGTGTTCGGGCAAAAAATGTGCAACGAAAACGCGTCACGCTCTCGATCAGGAACTTGGAGGAGGAGGGAGGTGTCACGGTGATTAAGGAGAGAGATAAGTTTACGAGCGATGTGTCATCGGTTGTATATGCTGTAAAGGAGTGAGGTGTTAAGGCCCTCATAAACGTTGAAACATGCTGCGATGCATGCATCAACTCCTAGGTTTCATGAAACATCAGACGATGTTTCAGAATCAGCTTGCCTCCACTCTACCGACTCCTTTAGTTCTTCGTGTGACGCCAAAGTTGAAACAAGTAAAGTTTTAAAATGTCGGATCGTCTTCCAGCTCCAATATTAGCGATAGTAATGTTAGATTTATTATCACGGACTTTCTTTGTCCAACTAATGCCAGAAGTCTATTCCTGCATCAGTGATTCCTTGCTTCTCAGTGGTGCTTGCATCAGTGCATGCATCGCAGCATGTTTCAACGTCTGTCGGGGCCTTAACACTAGAACTACCGACAGTTAAGACGAGGTTATTTCTACCAAAATTATTTTGATTTCTAATAAATAAAAATAAAATAAAATTCATTATATTATTTCTTTAGTTATCACTGTAAAAGTCATTGCATCATTGTGGGGAAAATAATTGTAATATGGAATAGAAATTTTAAAATAAAATTGTAAAACCAGTCATTTTGACTGGTTTGGTAGTTCTAGTGTTAAAGGTTGTCGAGACACAGATGATGGGCTAGCGGGATTGTTCGAGGAAAATAAAAGTAGTTATAGTTAAATAAAATTATAGTTATCACCAATCAATTCTGTCTATACAAAATTAACAGGAATAAAAATAAAGCAGACATACGTGAAAGGGTGTCAAGTTTTATTTCATTACAGAAATGAAATGTCAGACATATTCTATGTGACAGGCTTTAAGGACGTTATTAAAGCCGCTCATATTTTCTCTCTCTCTCTCTTTCTTTTTTTTCTTTTTTTCTTTTTTGCAACGCGATCGGCGAATTTTCCATGGTTTCTCTTGGGGCGCGTTTCACGTTCAATCGTTCACCGTTTCGCGTTTTCTTTCCTTCCTCATTTCTTCTTTACTTTTGTTCTTCATTTTTTTTATTTCGTCGGGCTGAATTGAATGTTGCTTTTCAGGGCTGTTTCTTTGGAAGTGTGATGGTTACGTTTGTTTCCTCGTGTCATGTGTACACAGTTACAAAGTGACATCTTGTTTTTCAGGTGGTCGATATCTTTTGTTAAGATTATCCAAGTTTAATTAACTCTTGAAGAGTATTTCGTGATAAATGAAACTATTTTGAATCACCTGTGAAGTTCGTCGAAATATCTATGAAAATCTTGGAGAATTAATCGGCGAAACTGTAATGTCGATTTCTCGTTCTTTTCTTCTTTTTTTCTTTTTTTGTTTTATATTCTGTCGCTCGCGATTCAAAAGTTACGATCTACCTTCGCACGAGATTCATTCAAACAATTTGATTATTATATCGAAAGTGATCAAATTAATATTCTTTATGATGTTCATTTTATTTTAATCGCTTTGAAACGATTATGGAAAAACAAAAACCACCTACGACGGTATCAACATCGTAACTCAAACTGTGAGATTATAAAACACGTGATTTAACGAAGCATGGCTACTTGCTTCAACTTTACTTAATATAATAAAGACAACAACGCAAGTAATGTTGCAAGAGATTGAGATCTCGCCTTTCAATCGTGGAAATGAAGGTTGGAACTGGGCGGAATTCCTACGTAAACTGGTGCACAAGCTTCCCCTATCCGTTTATGCATATTCGGGACACAAAGATATATGTACAAGGTGTTGTTTGTTTGCGTGTTACGCTCGCTACGGCTTTCATACGAGCTTGTTTGTCTCTTTATTTTCGTACCTTCGTGCGTCTCTTTTCTCTGCTAAAACTCCCTCTTTTTCTCTCTCTCTCTCTTCCTCGTTTTGTTCGCGCTCCTTGACTTTCCCTTTTCATCTTTTCTCCGTCCTCGTCTCGTTTCAACCTTCAAGCTTTTCTTTCGCGATCGTTCTCCCATTCTTATTCGTATTCTCCGCCGTTTTTACTTTCATTTCTGTCCCGCTGATTCGTCCCGACTTTTCACCCCGTTTATGCTTTTATACGTACACATCCGCTTTTGCGGCCACTTTCCTGCCTTCTTCTTGTTTCTTTCGACCGTTCCCTTCACAACCCCTCTTCACTCAGCGGTTTCAATTCTCCCTTTGAGCGTTGTCTTGGAAATTCGTTGTGTTCTTGGACAAAGTACACAGAGTACTTGTTACATGCATTTTTCCTTTCGACAGAGATTCTTATACTTTAACAAGCGCTTTGTTAAATACCTTCTCGTACGTTTCTCTTTAAAGTTTTCTTAATCCCTTGACGGCCTAGTTTTTGTCATATTTGCTGCTCAAAAACGCGGAATTTTTCTTTCATACGCGAATTCTTATTCTGAAGATATTGTAAATGGTATCTTTTGGTATATATATATCTATAGGAGATGGAATGTAACACAAATTATTTTGCTTTATACGAGTACCTATTTTCACTTAAAACCAAATATACCGATAAATTCTAAACGACCTACAATCTAAATTTATAATCTGCAAAATTTAACCAGCTCGACTATTCCAGTCAAATATTAAACTTATAGAAGCGAACGTCTAGGAAAAAAATTTCTAATATAATCTTCCAAACTCTAAATAACTTTCAAGCGTGTAATCTCTAAAATCCAATCATTACGATTGCCAACTGTGTGTCAATGAAAAAATAAGCTTGTAGCAAAAACCTACGATTTCTAATAAATTCTGTAAAACTCTAAATAATTTACTAATCCAAATATGTAACCTGTAAGATCCAATCATCGATTGCTTATAGAAAGCGAAAGTCTATCAAAACTCCTAAATCCTACAATAAAATAATTCTGAATAAGCTCTGAACAATTTATACTCTAACCGTGTGATATCTCGAGTCTGACCATTGCGATTAAACGATCTGAAATACTCTACCAAGAACTAAGCTTAAACAAACAACATTCAATATTCATAAAACCCTCCTGAAGCAATCATGTTCCAAGAACTTTTTGGTTTGAACAAGACGAAGAGATCGACCGAAAATTTAAAAGTATCCGAAAATTACCAGCATCAGATGTTCATGGTTAGATTTAACCGTTCCAAGGAAGCTAATAACAATTCACTTCCCCCTTAAACCTATCCTCTAGCTCGTGCACACACACACACACACACACACACAAACAAATAGGGAGATTGTCCCGAATGGTTTGAAATCGCGAAACAGGTTCGGACTAACTGAAGATAGGGCACGTTGTCGAAATACAAACGGACCAAAGGCCTGCGGCGTTGTGTGCAGCACAACGAATGCAATTTGCCGGCGCCGCGTTTAATTACATCCGAGAGACGGTCCACAGGCCCACGTGGCGAACACGCGCGCGGACACGCTTCTGCCATCGAGCCGATCGCGCCTCTCCATTGCAACGATAGTCCCCTACCGTGCTTCGTGCAACGATTATGCTCGATTACATGCCCGGGAAAACCGGGTTTTGAAAGCGATAACGTTTCAAAGGGGGATCGTGAATTTCATTTCGAGGGCGTTGTTAATGCGTCGGAATTATTACAATGTACAGTTATTATTTTTTAGTTACTTTTACTTCTGATGTACGCGAACGAAAAAAAGTAGGAACGTGACGTGAGAAGCACAGCGTTGGCACATCTTTTTTTTTGAAAAAGAGGAAAGTCGTGCGAGTGAAGAAAAAAGAAAGAAAGAAAACAGAGTCAGCGGAGAGCGTTGCAAAAGAGCGTTGAACGAGCGTGGCCAAAAGAGTGATCATTCGTGTTGTATAAAAGAGTTAATTGTGTCGTTTGAGTTTATTCGAATTATTGTTGTTTATCTTGTATTTATCATCTGTTGTTTCGTTTCCGTTTTCTTTGTTATTTAATGTAATAAACATCGTTTAAATTATATCACTACGTTAATGAGAGTGTTTCATTCACGCAGTGATAACGATATTGATATATCAGATTGTGTAATAAGCTCGTTCGCGCCGTCAACGATGAAATTAATGTGGTTAATTACATGGTCGACTGTTCTTTATGAATGAATCGAAGCAACTTTGGAAACTTCGTCTTTTGATTATATGTATGCAAAGTGTTGTGCGTTCTTTGAGTTCGTTGTGATTATCACGTAGGAAGAACACACTTTACTCGGGCTGAAATGAATTCGCATTTCACCGTTAATAAGTAAATATTTCGATAAACTTCGTCGAGCATAAAGCCAATATTTTTGTTGTAATAATGATAAAATGATTCTTTTGACATCTGAAATATTCCACGTTTCAATTTCGTATTACAGTTGAAATATTGAAATATTGAAATATAGTGTTCGTTTTATATCATACAATTATAAGCAATATTTACGCATGCTGTACGCAAAAGATGAATGGATTTATTACACAATAGCATAAGTAAACAGATTGCACATATTTATGCATTTATGAAAGATACGAAGAGAATGCAAGAAGCTATATGAAATATTCAATATGTAAAATATATATTGCATTAGTTTGTAGCGTAGATCTTTTTCTTAAATGTCTTCCTAAGTTCTACTACTTTCGCTGACCTCGGAGATTTAAATCTGCATAAACATTCGCGGCCCAGTGATAAATGTTGGAATTTTAGAACACGGCTTCTTAATACGAAGATGTGTCATTTATTAAACTCTGTCGATTGAACCATAATTTTCCATCTCAACGTATAAAAATTTCACGGTAATTCTAATTCTAAAGTGTCAAGAATCATATCTAATTTACATTTACATTTCCGAAATAAAGAGATATCACCAGGAAAACTCCAACGAGAGTGATACATAATGAATTTGTTATCGAATATGAGAAGATATCGATAATGTGCTTATTTTAAGTAAAACTTTGCTTTAAATGAAGTTCCACTCGTTTCAGTTTCAAATTTCCCATCAATCACCATCCGGTATTTTGCTTAGAATATTACAGACGAAACACGAGAACGCTTTCATTGAATATCGATAGCAATATAATTATAGTTATGAGCGTTTGACGATCGTTTATCCATTATCCATACAATTTCCAGTTCTTACTGAAACTATATAAAGATTGTTATACAGTTACACGCCAGGGTTTTTCAATTTTTAACAGTTGCGGTTCACCGAAGCTGTCGCGAAGGAAACAAAGTTTAAAAACAGGTTTAAATTAATCTGTTAAAATTCAAACGAGCAGCTCGGAATTGATACGTTTTATTTAAAACATCGGAAATGTGAAGAATATCCCCCCCTCAGAATTCGATAAATTTCTCAATAATATGCAGTGGTAGAATAATGTAAATGAATTTCAATGAGCTCTTCAATAAAGTATTTTCACCTTATATAACGAAATGCAAAATTAATAAACGAAGGTATTAAATGATCAAATGATTCAAGTAAAATTAATACGACGACCCGATACGATGGATCAGCGCACGAATGAAATTTGCTCTACATTTGGGGAATTAAGATAACACTACGTCATTGTTACATAAAAAGTAAAATATGCCTGCGACGTGAAATGACATCTCTCAGAAACTCTAATTTCACTTGATTCTAATTCTAATGGCCGATTTTCATCAAGTATCTTTTCGTTCGACTCGTCGAGACGCAAGCAACTAACTTGAAAAAAGTTGTTTCAACTTCCAACGCTACAGAACACAATCAAACTTTGTTACTCCTTCCCCGTCACGTTTTCAACAGTTAAATTCATTCGCATCTTGCGCTGTTCTTATTGTTTTTTGGTTTCGTCGTGCAACGATTGACAGAACGAAAGTGAAACATAATTTTTTCAACCGCAGATTGAATCTCGAAACACCGTCATCGAGGATTCCTCAACGTTTCCATCGACTCCGCATTCCATCGGTTCGAACTTTCGAACAGAGTTTCCGGGGGATTTTCGCGTCGGTGAAAATCAGCGGACTATAAGATAAATTCTATAATTCATCACGGCATTGATCGAATCGACGACACTATCGGGGGAGGGCCCTTCTCGGCTTTGTTTCGAAATCAGCCGCGCGGTTTGAACAAACGCTGCCACGGGATACCGACGATATCATCGCGTCGGATGTATGTTATCGATTTCTATCGTTGCGCGGGCTCGTTTCCTGCGTATTTATCGGAGAATTTTCGCGTGGCAGGCATCGCGTTGCACGGAACCGTTGCTTCGTCCATTAACTTCGTCGACCGAGGAAAGAAGAAAAAAGAAGAAGAAAAAAAAGCATCAAAAGTTATAATACATCGAGAACGTTCCCTTCCCTCTTCTTGTTTCTTTCGCGAATTACTGGGTTTGTATCGGGCACTTTTCTAGAAAGTGGGACGAACCGCGCTCCTTTTTTTTTTCATTTTTATCTTTCCCCTTTGCAAGTTTCTCTCTCTCTCTCTCTCTCTTCTTTTAGCGTAAAGACCTGTAGAAAAACATTGACAGGGAGAAAAATGTTGAATTTCACGGAGCGAGTTTTTTCCCCCCTTTGCGAAATTTGCAACGTTGGAACAATTTAAGAACATAATCTTACAATATAGAAATTTAAAAAAACTTAGTACTCGATTCTTTTATAATATCTTTGTCGCGCGCCATTGGAATTTCGACACATCGTCGTTTCGTTGAAAATTTACAATTATTCGTTACAAGTTTTTGTTATCTGCAATAAACGATCGGACGTGATATAACAAGCGATCGTACGAATATTTTGATAACTTTCGAGAACGCCAGTCGATAAATCGAATAACGAAGAAAGAAAATTAAATTCAAGATAATTAATCGGAATGTAGATGATAAATTTTCAATTGTATTGAGAATATAACGAAGATCAAATACTATGCGAGATATTTTTGCTTTCATCTTTGTATGCAAACGCTCGATCTTCCTGTTGAAATTGTATTTACTAGATCACGTAGCGTTGATGACAGTGAGTATGGCTGTCACGTATCCTGCAGCCTTTCGTTTCAATGGATGATACGAAACGTGGAATTAAAACTAATTATTCAAGCGTCACTGCTGTGTAACTTAGAAATGCGATGGGAAATCTACACAGAGAGAAATATACATATTTGGATCGTGACCAATGGAATTTCTGAATGCTTGAGAAACTTCTGTTACATAAAGTTCGAAATATTTTCGCAACTACGCGTATGCTAAAATCTAATTGATAAATATATCGTAAGGAAATATTAGAAATGGAAGACACTTTTAGTTAGAATTAATATCTGCGATAGCGTATAATTTCTACAAATTTGTTAATTGATACAATTACAAATTCAACGTTTTTCAAATATTTCCATTATATCGTAACATCGGTTTTTCATTGTAGTTATAAAAAAAACAAAAAATTATCATAAAATATCTCCGCGCAATAAGAAGAACTAATTTACAAAGCAAAGGAGATAATAGAATGATTCTATCTGAAAAAAAACAATTTGTGTTTTGAGTTTCCGAGAAGCTCAAAAACTGTGTCACGAAATTTTTTCTTCCTCAGTTCCTCTCATCCACTAGCGCAGAAAGGAACAAAAAAGGGAGAAGAAGAGAAAAAATGAAAAGTTACATCCCGCCCCAACTTCAACAGTTACTCGGTACATATTTTATCGGTGTTTTCCTCCGGTCTGAAACATCCTTTTCCCTTTTTCCTTCAGCTCATTTCTCCTTACGTAATATGAAAACGGCAAGCGAAAAACTTCCTCTCGTCGCGAGAGGGCTTTAATAAATACGAGGCCAGCGAGAAATAGAAAGAAAGTAAAGAAAAAAAAAACACACGCACACATATATATATAGAAATGAAAGCATCAACTGGAATTTCATTTCGAAAATGCATCTTTCATACTGAGAGAAAATTAACAAACATTCTCTCGTTCTGGAAAACGTCGAAAATGAAAAAACGAGAGCGGGTTCATTGGCACTACCTCTCGCTTAAGGACGCCAGTTAATTAAGAATCGAGCTACTTAATGGGCCCGTTATAATTTTTGAATTTTGTCGACTTAATTTAATTAAATACTACATCAATTGCTCGCGAATTATGGCATGCGAATATTTCGTGAAAACTTCGGTTCCCGGATTTTACTCGGATTATTTAGAGCTCCAACGTTTCCACGGCTGGCTTCTCGAACACAAGGGGGGTTTTTACATCTATAGAAAAGTTTTCCACGGTAATGTAATTGGCACGTCGGATTAACATGCGGTTAAGTAATTAGCACGATTGGTTGGCACCGTGGATGATTTTAAGCAAAGCCGGTCCCTCGATGATTGAAACTGAAGAGAAAGCAACGAGGAAAAACGCGCTTGACGGGTTCCATCAAGTGGAATATTTTCGGATTGAACAGAAATTTTGTTAGTAAATTTCGGGTGGTCGATTGTTTAATCGAAGATTACAAATCCATTCGTTGTACGTACGTAACGTTTTGTGTTTAAACCCTTTCATCACGAGCGCCGGATTCATCCGAGTGCCGTCTATAAATTCTTTTATATTTTTTGATTTCGTCGACGTATTAATCGCATATTCAAAATACACTTTGCACGTGTACGTTCAAAGACATTAGGCTTTAAACATCGAGACGATCGTTTTCCGTTTTTTTTTTTTTTTTTCAGTTCGACAGTGGAGATGATATATTTCTCATACGATAAGAAATTATTGGAATAAAAAATATTTTCTAGTTTTTTACAAAAATTCGAAAAAGACCGGCTATAAGGTATAATTGTTAATTTTGTTCAAATTAATTTCCTGTACAACAATAAAACTGAAATATGCGTCGTCGAAATAAAAATTTTCTGATTGTCTTTTACGGTTTTTTATTTATGTGCACAATGTGTATTCTTAACAATTCTTAACTATCATTGTAGATATTGAAGTGGATATATTTTATATAGTTTTGATGGCAAAGTACTTGTTGTAATGCTTGATATAACGGAAACAAGACTCCATTCTTTTTCTTCAGACTTTCTGCTTAGACTCTATTTCTTTAATCTATGATACTATGACTTCTATCCTGCGGAGTACTTCTAATCTTATAACGATAAGATGTGGTAATTGGTTTACTCATTAAAAGTTCGAAGAGGACAACATTATTCACACGTGTATTGAATAAATGCATCAAATATGCAAGCTCATAGCTTTAATTTGTCACATGCTTCTCACTCGTCGCTTATTATAACACGTTCGCGGATAGTAAAAATTTTATCGAGCTGCAAAAAAAAAAAAAAAGAAGACAGGGGATTTATTTTTAAACTAATTGCGATATCCAAATTTTCACTAGTCAGATTTTGCCCGAGTGCTCAGAATGTCACATTTTAATAGCTATGTACAATGAATGCTATACCATATTACCATCGTCACCAATTCTATAGCGCATATATATATATATATATATGCTATACCACGTCCGCGAGCGTGTTAAATTTCTACCCATTTTTTTGTAATTTTAAGCATGCAACATCGAAGTCTAAAAATTTAAATCCCGTCGAACGAATTCCCGCTGAACGAATTGCCAAAGACGGGGCAATTTCCCTGTCTGTCAAGAGGCCAGAAGATGGCCGGCCGATCGGTGTCGGAAAAACATGTTTACGGTGCGAAACGTTATCGTTGGCGCGAATCTACGCGTAGAAGGAGAGCGCAGTTCCGAGAGGTCCGGCCATTGTTCGATGGGCAGCGATGCGTGCTCGCCACGATGCCAGACGTTCCGGAAACGGAGGCAAGGATGATAGGATAGGTGGAGAGACAGAGCCGCGAGGAGAGCGTCGAGGAGGAGGCGCAGCCACCGCCGGTTTCAGATTTATCGGGTTTCGGGGCCCCGTGTGAAAGACCGGGAAACGTGCTCGTGTGTGACCCACATCGTTAACGAGACGTTTCGCTGATTAAATAATGGGGGTGCTCATTGCTTTCGGATTCGTGGCAGGCCGAAACGTGCGCCTCTGAATGGAGGCGTGTAACGATTCTCCGCTGCCCGCGCCAGAGAGATCGCCACGATAAAAGATCACGACGATCCTCGCGGCGCGGCTCAACGAACGGGAAAGCTGTGTGCTTTTGTTTCAAATAACGGATCGTGCCGCGGCTTTCACGAACTCGAGGTTTATTGCTGGTTGACAAGTCGAGCGTTTCTGCTCGGGGGCAGGGGGACAAACGCTTCCGGGATCGGGGGCTCCTCGCTTTCGGTTTCCGGAGAGCACGAATCCTGGGATTTCTAACTTCTCAATTTCCGAGAATCTCCCTTCCTTCGCGTGGTTTTCGTACTTTTGTTTGAAAAATTTCTCGGCGATCTGCTTATATTGTTTCGATATTACGTTTGGGAGCTCTTTTTTTTTTCTTTTATCGAGTAAATACGCGAATGAATAATTGAATTCGCGCTTTTATTGGTAATCTTTGAAAATTTTCGTCTATAATCAATTCTTTGAGTACTCGCGAGAATTTAATACCGAATGATTAAACTAGGAACGCGCATTCATATATCATGTTGGTGTATTTGCACAATATGCTGTAATTTGTTTACTTGTTTAAGCCTAACAAGTAAATAAATTAATTATCTCAAAAGTCTCAAGTGAATTTGACGGATTAATGAATTTAAGAAATTTAAGAAATTTAAGGGTTAACAACATTGAGTCACAGAGGTCTCACTTTTTAACAAACTCTGATCGAGAGTCAAATTTCAGTTTCAATTTTTCAGGCTGATTACGTTTCAGTATCGCGTTTTATTGCTTAAGAGTGATTGAATACTGGTTGTTCCAGTTGGGACTGAAATTTCAGCTCGAATTTTTCAGATTGAACATTATCGAATATAATAAATGTCGATTTGTTCTAAAGAAATAGTGTCTCACTTATGTTGTATCGTAATTGTATCGTCCACAAAGAGAGAGAGAGAGAGAGAGAGAGAGAGAGAGAGAGACGTGTTTATTTCTCTTAGAAAATTCGATATATTTTAGTACCGTGTTTTATTGCTCGAGAGTGATTGGATATTTTAAGTTTCTTCGTTGCATCGTCACATTTGGAACAATGGCGAGGTAGGTGTTCGAAAGTGATAATGACCATGTCGTTATAAATAGACTCGGTTGTATTTTGTTGTTACCTTTTATCGGTTAACGGTGTTCGCCGCTAATAGGTTCTCCATTATCCGCAGTGCTCTGTACGTTTCTTTGTTTTATCATTAACGTGTACAATTCGTTCAAGCGGGGTATTTGCCTCGTAACTTAATTCGTATTGTTAATTGGCAATGATCACGAGTGATCCTCCAGTTTACTTTGTGTAGGTGTTGGCACAGCTTTTGCACGGAAGCTATTTCGACGTTAAAGAGTATGAAACTTTACGTTTCAATTATTCGAATTATTGTAAAAGTTTTTACGAAAACTTCGTGGCTTTTCATGACCAAGTTTGTTGATCGTATAATACATCTGTAAGCTTCGAAATACTTAGTTATGACGTGGATGAATAAATTTTGTATTCTAATTATTCTAAAAAAAAAAAAAAAAAAAAAAAAAAAAAAAAAAAAAAAAAAATGGAGTTGATGTTAATAGACTGCGGATCTTCGTCCAGTTCCATAGTTTTGCGAACACAATCAAAGAAGTGAATACGTTTTCGCTATTACTATTTTCGAAATTATTTTAGATACAGACACTCTAGTTTCGATATTTTACTTTTGAGTATCGTGAGTGATTTCTCAGAAATATATAAAAATTCGCTTATTAATCCCATTAACCCTTTATCGAGTTTCATTATGTAATATGCATCATACTATCAGTAGAAAAGAAATAACGTTACATTACAAAAGTTCCAAAAAAATTAAATCGTATTACATTTCGAAAATTTTATTTTTATTTCAATAAAATCTATACTCTTGGTGTGTAATAAAATACACAAATGTGACGACTAATTTGCGACGGAGAGTTCACGAATGAGACGAGATCTATCAAGATACCCGAATTTGAAATATATATATATTTGAAATAAATTATTTAATAAATAATTTGAAATATATATCTTAAGAAGAGAAGAGGGGGGGAATGCTCGACATGTGAGAGTTAGAAAGCGAACGCGACGAACGAGAGAAATTTCGCGAATCGCGAGAATAGAATTTTAGAAGATCGAAGCGTAGATCAGTCGAATGATCGATGATAGCGCCAGGGAAGCTAAATTACAATTTCAACAGAGACGTAAGAAATACGATTGTAATTGTACCGGACGCGGTACAATTAGAATTAGTCATAGCTCGGGTGAATTATGGCGTTGAACGCGAATGTAAACGAAGCAATGATAGATCTCGTTCAATTTGTGTGTTTATATTTAACGGTACGGCCAATTACGATCGATACAACGACACTCCATACTTGTACGTTTAACGGTACGTGTAATTACGAGCAGGGGAAACATGCACTTCTATCACCATAGGACTAATATTCGCGATGTAGTCACGACTTTCAAAGTCTTTTGATTTAGGAATCTATCGTAAATGAAAAATAAATACCAATTTATTCTCGCGAGAGAATTGCAAATTTTCATAAACACGATCAAAAGTGGAATCTATCCTAAACTGAAAATAAACATCAATTTATCATGAACAGACTGCAAATTTTCATGAAAATTAAAGACTGAAAAAGAAGAAATTTGAATTTATATTAACAGATCGTAACACTGTTATAATTAAAAATCATACTTTTCATTTACGCACCTACAAAAATCCACAGTTCAATTACCATGGAAGTACGCTAAAATTGAAAGCGAATATGAATGATTGAAATGCATCTAACGAGCGAATAATATTGGTTATCAGTTCGATGATTGAACAGAATCCGGTGCCTGCCACCTGAGAATCACACGAATGTCATTTGTAGAATTTAGACCCATCCAATTTGTGAAATACGACACAGATGACAATCAGGTGATAGCACCAGACAAAGATATCTTAGAATTTATAAAACTAGATACGATCAAATACGACTTGACTCGTGACGCTTGTTCATCACGCTACTGTGATTTATATATATATATATATTTAGAAAATAAATTGTTCAATGGTAATTCTTCTCAAATTAACGTCGGAGAACAGAGGATGAAACACGGAGGAAAGAAATTTGTGAAAAGAAAAAAAAAAAAAAAAAAGAAACGAAATAGAAGGAAGTGACGATGGTGAAACACGAAAATTTCATTTCGTGGCACGATAGTCATTGCCATAGTCGAGGGTAACAGTTACATTTTCTTGGTCGACATGGTGGTCACGGTCCATTTGTCTCCAGAGTATCCTCAACGTTAGTGTTCTTTTGGTCTCAGGGTCGTTAAGATATCAGAGTCCACTTAGCCACAGAGATCATCTAAGTTTCAGGCTTCCTTTGACCCTGAATTATCGTAGCTCTAGCTGTTAATTTGACGCTATAGCCTCCTTTGTCTTAGGACTTCTTTGATCTTGAGATTACATTCCCTCGTTGGATGATCGTACAAGTACTTAAGAAGTATTCAACTTCGGCTCTGAAGTGAAATTTGCCCCTAAATTACCTTCGCTTTAAAGTCTTTTCGTTTCTTGAGGCTGTTTTTGATTCTAAGATTCATGTAGCAGGCTTGTCTGTCTTCATTTCTGCATCATGTAGATCCACGCAGTTCTAGGCGCAATGTGTTTGACTTTAGAATGTTTCTTGTGCTTTTGAGACTGATACTGAAATTTTAAAATCGATCGAGTCTACTGATCCGAGTGTCAGAGTCTTTTTGATTTTTAGAATTTTCGAGAATTTTCTTTTGATTTATGGGGTTTCAGGATTCTTGTCAGTTTAGGATTGTAAGTTCTAGGTGCAATGTTTGACTTTGAAACATCTTCTTTCTGCTTTTGAGATTATTTTAATACTGAAATTCCAAAAATACTGATCCAAGATTCAGAATTTCATATATTTTATATCTATCTTAACTTATTGTACGTATATATGACTTTAGCTAATTGCTAATATTAACGTATCTCGACTTTACTATTAAAAAATACATTGAAGTACCAACTTAAAAATAGTCAATGCTTTAGTATAAAAATTGTCTGATCGTTATTTTATTTCTAAGTAATTTAAGGCTTTAGGATCAAAATCTTCATGATTTTCAGAATTTTGTCTCAAGATTTCTCTTGATTTTAAAGTCTCAAGGTTCTTGTCACTTCACGATTATTACAATTCTAGATTACACTTACAAGATTTTAGGATTTCTTGATTCCAAAATCCTAAAAACTGAACTGAGCCTTGTGACCAAGTGCGTCAGAGCCTTCTTGATTTTCAGAATTTCGTTTCAAGACTTTTTTGACGCAATTTGACTTCAAATTTTATAACGTTTCAGACTACTGAGAATCTCAGGATTTTAACAGCTTCAGAATTATCACAATTTGACATTTTTTTTTTTTCACTCAGGATGTTTCATGATTTCCTTTATTTCCTCTCTCTTCGGTCCCCAGGTCGTCTCGACTCCAAGATTCAGATCTTGGAATAACCCAGTTTCGGAAATTCCGTAGCTTCAAAATTCTCTAATTATAAGTTACTTAACATCAAATATTAACTTGAAATCAGCACGGTTAAAAGCTCGGTGGCTTGAGCTTAAAACCAAGAGAATTTTAGGTCTAATTGCAAGAGAGCTCTTAAAGAGATTTGACATGCCTGAGAAAACCTGCCTAGGGCCGCAGTGAATCCGAGGCTAAGAGAACACTGATAATGAGATCAACGAAATCCCGACAGTATGTAGATCCTGCGATTTTGGTAGACTTCGGTTCAAGAGTTTACTTTCGCCTTGAATGTCTTGCATCTAATAGTTCTCTTGTATTTACTAAATTCCTATTTTCTTGGACATAATTACATTCAGCCAAGTGTTGAGCCAACGCCTGCTAAATATTATAAATGATAATCTTGTTTCGAACGAATTACACGCGACGTTTTTGAGTTTTCAAGCTTTCCACGAACACAAGAAAATTTGCAGTCTAATAATTAAATAATAATTGCCTTTGTCTCGTTCGTGAAAACAGCAATCATCCAAAGTAATTCATTCTCATTTATTCAATATTTATCATCGAACGCCAAGTCACGGTTGAAAATTTAATTATTTCGATTAAAGCGCGAACCACTTTGCAAAAAACGAAAAACAAAAAAGAAAATAAAAAAAATAAAAAATGAACCAATCGATCGGTCGAAAAAGCTTGTTCCTTCGCCGATGTAACATTTAAAAAAAAAAACGCTGAAGCTTCGACGGCTTTTTCACTTTTTACCGCGCAGCATCGACGATTATTAATAATTCGCCGAATAACAGATCCAATTAATTCGCGAAACAATCCTGCTTCCTTTTGGTCATTATTATTCGTATTGTTTGCACGGCCGTGTAATCTCGCGTTTCATGTTTATCGGATGTTGTTCTTGCCAGATTAATCATCATATATATATATATACGTATGCGTGACATATAATCGACGTACGTGTATCGTATAATATGTATATTAACATAATTGATCTCTCGACATATACACATACACACGCGAGCTCGATTCATATTCGGACAGCTGCGGGAAAGAACTGGGTCGTGGGATGGCGATGAATAGGCGAAAATCGGCGGGATCTCGTTAAGCGAAAATCGTGGATTATCGAGAGGAGAAGGAGAGCCGACCCTCCGCGAACATTGCCTAATTAATTTTCACGATTTTCGTTTCGCGAAATTTTCGTCTCGTGAAATGCGGATCGTGATAATCGAAGGGCAATATTTTATTAATTCAGCGCGACTGAGGAGAATCGCTCGATATCATTGCGGATACATTCGCTTGGCCAGATTCTAAAGTGACGACGCGACACGACGTAATTATCGTAATGGGCGACGAAATTTCCTCGATTCGACACGTTTGAAAAAGAAAAAGAAAGGTGAATTATTTTCGTTCTTTTCCCTCTCCCCACTTTCAACCGAGAGACAATTTACGGAACATATTCTCTGTGTATAATGCGAATTCTTTCTGTGTTATTTGATTAAGTATTCGAGGCATTTCGCTTTCGCTGGAATTCGCTTCGGCAATGGATTCCACGAGCAAAGTGGCTGGCCTAGTTTCGCCGCGGTAATTCCCTTTTCTCTGCTGTCTTTTTCTTTTGCTTTTCCTCCCCCACCCCTTTTCTTTTTTCTTTTTCGCTGTCGTCTCTGACGAATTTGTTTGGCGCGAGGTGGCTCGGCTTCGAGAGGTTCGATTGTGCCTCTGCTTTGTCCTGGTAGATTTTTATTTCGCGAACAGTTTGGAAGCTGTTTGAATTAATTGAGAAGCTTTGCAGCGAATTTCACTTTAGCTCCGATGAGTTCGATTATAACAGCAGTTTAATAAACGAAATTCTTGACTGTCACCTTGTTCGTTGCAAAACTTCAACTCTTTTTACTGTTCATATAAATTTTTATTATAATCTATAGTACATATATATAGTATCATAGTACATATATAATATATACAGTATTATAGTGTGTGTATGTGTATATATATATATACTATAGAGTATAATATAATATATAATATATATATATACTATAGATTATAATATAATATATAATATATATTAGTATAATATATTATATATATATATATATTAGATAGATTATAATATAGATTATAATATATATATATATACTATAGATTATATATATGTGTGTATATATATGTATATGTATATATGTATATGTATATGTATGTATATATATATATATGTATATATATATGTATTATAGTGTATGTATATATATATATATATATATATATAGTATAATAATACAGTATATTTATTATAATCTATAGTATATATATTTTGTATATACACACTTTATCATAATTTAACACATTCACGATATAAATAAAGTGATAGATTCTTAATAAAATAATTAGAAAATAAAAGCAAGAAGGTATTAGTACATTTTACCTCTAAAATTCCTTCTTAAATTTCCTTCTTTCTTTCTTTATTCCACAGATTAGACATCAATGCTTTAATACGTACGATCAAGAGTGTACATTTTATTTAAATCTAATTAAAACCTGTTTTATTTTAACTTAATTCAAACCCGAGTGCCCGAATTCTTCTTTCCTCTTGTACCGTGTCGGCGATTAAGGTGCACTTTAAACTCGAGAGCAACGCTCAGACGTTAATATCGATACCGTGGAAAAGGATTCGGCTTCGTATTAACGAAGTATTATCACAATAAACGCCCCAGGGAGGATAGTTAGAGTTACGGATTCCTGTTTCACGGCAACTAGCTCGTACATATTACGAGGGCATGTACACGCGTCCCTGTAATGTCGATGTAATGTCGATGTAATGCGATGCTGCACGACACGCAACGCGTTAAATGGCGTACAGACTGGTTCGTTAAGGAACAACGTATCTTTACTGAGCCTAATTATACCGGGACTAATATCAAAGCGCGCGTGTAACGAAAGTGTCATTTCACTCGTTGTAGGAGAAAGTTGAAAGGAGCAGCGAAACAGCTTGTAGGAGAGAATTAAAGGCCGATTATACGAAAATATATGGGAAATAAATTGTTCCGAGTATTTATTGCGTGGTCATCCGACAATCTTAACATCGCGATCATTGTCTAATTTTTGTTACACCCTGTACATAACATATAACACGTAACGACCTTTCATTCTTTCTTTCGAATTTTTACGTTTATTAAACGATATCCGAATTTATCAATCATTAATCAATTAAATAGTGATTGTGTAGCATGTGTCATATGATTTTACTAAGCCAGTTGATTAATCAATTCCATTAACTAGAACTACCGAAATGTATAATATTTGTTAGAAATTTTATAGATACGAAGCAATGTGTTTTTACAGATTTAAGTAATCTCTCTTGTGTAATTTATTGTGTTATAAAATTTTTTCACTATTTTACTTTAGACTTTTTAATGTCTCCGATGGAAATTTTATGCTTCTGAAGTGTTGAAGCATTGGCAAATTCTGCAGGACCTGCGATCTTGCATTTCTACATACATTTTCGAAAAAATTCCGATCCTCTGAAAACGTTCGAACGAAAGATAAACACCAGCTTATTAAATTCTGATTGTCTGTTATATATACGAACGAAAAAAATCACAACGAATTTCCATCATTCACGTGCTGCAGTTACACATTTATTCTTTATTCAAAGAAACCAAATTCAATATCCCGTTGTCCGATATAAAATTGTTTTCAAAGTCTTTCTCTACTTTCGAGAATCTATCACGATAAAAAGAAAAAGAAAAAAATATATACCAGCAAATAAAACTCCACAGATCTCATGATGCCAAAACTTCCAAATACATTTATAATTACACGTAATCGACCTCCTGCACTTCTTTCAACACCGAAGTTGAAATCGCCGAATTTTGATGAAATTTGGCAATGGTCAATATCAAAGGGGTGAGAACTACCCTCAAAGTTGAGGCTGCAAAACATATTTTGTCAAATATCTCGAAAATCATTGAAGATACCGATTTTTGTACAAATCTATGAAATTAGTGTTTTTAACGACGAATTTAATAATGTATACCGTTTTGCAAAAAAAAGAACCGTAATTTTTCGTAAATTTTACCAGAGCGAATGTTAACGAGTTTTCTCGAATATTTGTTTATAAATACAGTACATCCAAAGGCTAATTACGGATACGATGGAATCTTGATTTTCCTCGTTACAAAGAAAATTCAATTATCTTCAAATGTTTCTCGCTGAAAACGTCTCGGGCAGAGGCAGGATTGTTCTCTCTGTTCGTAAAATGTGCTTTAAAAAAATGTTAAACGTTAATCCATACGTCGATTTCTGAGAGTCAGCTCTGAAAATTTCACTCGGCTCGTCCGTTCGAATTAATTCGAAATTCAAGCGAACAGCTTCTTCGAGTGGTTCGACCGAATTAGCTCGGGCTCGAGTGTGTTTCGAACGAGCGAGTTTCGCGCGTTGAAGGTTCGAACTGTGTTTATCCGCGAACCGCCAGCCGACGAACGAAACAAGGCGGGCAGAAACATGGTAGTCCAGAGAATCGTCGGATCGGCGCGGAATAATGAAATTAGCGGAGCACGGAGAAACAGCAAGCCACTACCGGTCGAGGGGGAAGGGGCAGGGTTCAACTGACAATAGCGGAAACTCGTTCGAGTTATCGCGCTCTGTGTTGGGAGTTCTCGCGGCCAAGCAGCAACAGCAGCAGCAGGATAGTTGTACGACGAAGTTTGGAACGCGCGGCCTCGACCCGAGAGCCAGAGAGCCAGAGAGCCACTTCACGGCATTTAGCAGCCCTTGTTTACAAGGAAGCGGCGCGCATCGCATATATTTGCTCGGGTCACAGCATTCGTATTCCAGCCGGCCTGTATGTCCGTCCGTTCGTACTCCGCCATGCAGAAGTGCAGTGTGCGAGTGTGCCTCTAGTGCCGATACGTGCTGGTATTTCGACGAGCCAACCGATTCCACGGGAGCCGGCCACGAGAACTATCGAGAGCTATAACGTACCATCGTTCTTTGGCAATTGTTCGATCGGCCTCGAATTTCCTTTCTCTTCGTGATTTTTTTTCTTTCTTGCTCGTTTTGTTCGTTTATTTATTTATTTATCTGCGTTTGCGTTCTGCGGGTAAATAGAACATAAATTCGCTGCCGTGTCGCGCACGTGATTTTCACTTGAAAAAAAAAAAAAAAAAAGAAAAGATTGAAAGTCGCGTTTGCTGATGTTACTTCGAAGAGTCTTGAACTGCTTGACAATGTTATTTTTCAAGGCAGTAATCGAAAATCGTGTACGATTGGTTATATGTGTAATTCTGATAAATGTCAGATCGTTCTCTGTCAACCAGTTTTTCTCGGCCAGTTTCCAGAAATTTTCGTAAATTTTCTCAATACAAATACAAGGCGTTGGAATTTGTCTCAAGACGAAGGAGTTTTTCTAAACTTCTAAAAGTAGAATATCGTTTTATCGACGAGCCAACCGAGCGAGCCGATAATTAAAAGTTAAACATCGCGTTAGCGAAACTGTTGGAGACTGTTTTCCAGCGAAATCTCACCGTATCGAGTTAAGAGCCGCGTGTACGTTTAGCTAACGAGCAAAGATTAGCAGGCGCTCGATTTTCCCCCCGTGTTCGAAGGATCGGATATTTTTTCCAGTAGAACACGTTCCAGTGTTCCGTTACTTCATTTATTACGTGATACACGCCGGCACAATGAAAGTTAAACGCGGTTCTTGTCCTTAAATTGCTGCGTTATGTAAGGCAGAAGAGGAAAATTATTACCTCATCTTGTTAAATTTGATCATTCGGGTTTCGATATCTTTACGATGAGAGCTTTCCTTTTTTAATAAAATAAATAAATAGATAAATAAATAAATATTATAAAATAAAGTAACAAAGAAATAACAACATACAAATAGATTTTCCATTTTAATAAAATGAATGAATAACATAATATAACGATCAAGTGTAATTTCGATGTACGAAATTTTACTAATTACTTTTTAAATGAAATAATGGAATAGATTTCGAAATTTCGTCGTAAAACTTCTTCGTTCCTTTCATATATATATATATATATATATAAAACACACATATATATATAATAACATATATATATATATATATATATATAATAACATATATATATATATATATATATATATATCAAACGTGTAATGAATCAACTGAGCAGTTCAATTAAACGTGATACGACAAATTTAAATGGTTGCAAATATCTCAACTGTCTCGTTGCCTGATTATGCAATATTCGCTATTCATGTAATTTAGTTAGATAATGTTAAAGGTAAAAATAGTTTTCGAACCAATGGCGAATCGGGAAGTGTTCATATTATTACGCGGTATTAATTTTCGCTTTCGTAAAATGTTTAAAGCGATTGAAATCGAAATGTTTGAGTTGAATTGCATCGCATCACAACATCGAATCTATTAAGAATTTTCGGTATACATTAATGCAGAATTAAGCGAAACCGATGAAAGTAGGTTATTCAATCTCATAAGAGAACTAATTTCTACTCGACATCTCATTTATTAAACTGACTTATTAAATTACAATCTCGTACTCTTGCACGATTCCACTAATAATATTAGCTGTTCAAAAATCTCATTATCTATTTACCAAGAAATTTAAAATCCCACGTTCTATTGCAATTCTATTAGCGATATTAGCGAATTAGCTCCAAAAGTTCTCTTATTACTCATTTATTAATCCTATATTCTCGTACAATTCTCAACAAGAATTTATTTTATAAGTTATAGGTGATGTACATTAACTCGTTACGTTATTATTATGTAGTTTAACTCATTGCGCATTTATTTGGAAGTTTTACAGTCTTCGCGATTAAAACAAGAAAATCCAAAATTAAATGATTCAACTCTAAATCATCACGGTCTAATTCAATGATGAAATTCAGTATCAACATTAAATATATCATGTGTGTAGATATTCTAAACTGTTCTGCCGAATCAAGTTAATATTACAATAATATTACAATTAATATTACATCATGCATGATAATTCATTCTTTATGAATCATATTGTTACCCAAACAAACAGTTGATTAGTCAAGATGAAAAAGAAAAAAAATCATGATAAGATTCGTTCGTGTCTCCCTTTGTTGAAATAAGTTGCAATTACTTGTAAAAATGGAGAAATGATACCCGATGTTTTGTACATTCAATTACAATTGATAATAGACAAGATAAACTTCAGCACCAGATAACAATTAATTCATTTCTAAACTTGTTTCGAAAGTATATTTATTAATATCAGTAACTTGTTACCATTCGAAAAAGTGAAGTATCATGTATAGATATATATGATAGTAGTATTAGTATTTTAATAATAATAATAATAATAATAATAGTATAATAATAATAATAATAAGTATTTTAATAATAATAATAGTAGTTTAATAATATCAAATAATTAGTATTATTATGTAATAGTATTCTTGCGAAGCATAATATGTATAAATTTAATATAATAACATATATATATATATATAATGACATATATATATATATATATAATGACATATATATATATATATATATATAATGACATATATTATTATATAATAATAATATTATTATATATATAACATATATATAATAATAATATTATTATATTGACATATATATAACATATATATATTGTATTATATATAATATAATATATAATTTATATAATTTATAATAATTTATATATAATAAATACGTTATTTATACATATTATATATTTATTACATATTATTTAATTATATATTTATATAATCTAAATATACATTTAATTATAATTTATGCGTAATTTATAATATAATATATATTTAATATATACAATATCTCGCTATTATATAATATTATATAATATAATGTAATATATATTTAATAATAATATATACAATATTATATAAATCTCGCTATCGGTCTCTTTCATCTATCAAATTGCAAGCTTCTCTCTCAATCCTCGAGAAACCCTTTCACAAATCTCGTCTACGAAACTATATGTTTCACACTGTACACTCTACTCTGGAAAGTTCGTCTCTCTTGACAATCTCTTTCAGCACCGGGGCGCGAGATTATACCAGGGGGCTGGTGGAGCTTTCGGGTGCTAAACCTCATTAAATCAACTCGCCTGCTCTAATAAGGAACGACGTTTGTCAAAGGACGATGGGTAATCTTCGAGTCGAGTCGAGTCGAGTCGAAGGGACACGCGAGAGATGCATTCCATAAGCGTACACACGCACGCAGAACGCCCAGACAGATAATTTATGGCCGCGTTTATGCGTCCGCCTCGTTCGCTTTCCCGATCTGCACTTTCTACGGTGTGCCGATTTACATCGCAACCAGTCTCGAGCCCTGTTCTCTTTTCTCTTCTTCTCCCTTCCTTCTCGCCATTCTCACTTTCTTCTTCTTCTTCTTCTTCTTCTTCTTCTTCTTCTTCTTCTTGTTTCTCTTTCTCTTTCTCTTCTTCTCTCGTTCTGCCGTGTTTCTCTCTGTTTCCGCGCGGCTCTCTGGGCGCACGTTACGCAATTCCAAAGATATATGGTCGCTTCAGGAATATCTTTCGGCCGGTCTCACGTGTGCCATTATTTACCGGGTGGCAATTTTGACTTTTATCTTTGTTCGACTGCAACAGAGAACCCTCTTCCCTGCTCTTCGTTCCTCGCGCCCGCGGGCTCGTAACTTTTGCAAATTAAATCGCGGATGAGTAAAATCGGCGATATTCTCCTGGCGATGCTTCTCCTCGGTAAGTGGAAGCTCTTAACACTTTACCGACTGTGTATTAACGGTGAATAGTTAGCCATGATTGATAGGCTACCGGTCGGTAAAGTGTTAAAATATGTTAGCCGATTAATAGGTTACTTGTCGGTAAAGTGTTAAAATATGTTAGCCGATTAATAGGCTAGCGGTCGGTAAAGTGTCTCGCCTGTTTTCTCGTATTTGCAGACGATAATCGACGAATAATCGGTGAATTTTATTGTTTAAAAGAGGGGTGGGCTCTCTTTTGTTAAGAGTCGAAGCAGAGTTTGTTGTCCTCTCGGGGGGTTTCACTCGCGGGTGAAAGTCGAGGCGTGAAGAAGACTTCAACAGTGGCTAACTAGTGGGATTTCTTCTTTCTTGTTTAATTTGCTAATTTGAAAATTTTTATTCTCAAGCACATGAGCGTCCGTCGTCTCTGTGGATCTGTGGTTTTTCGAAGAAGTTTTCACTTCGCAAGTGAAAATGAAAACATTCCGCGCCTGACCTAGTTGGGATTATTGCCTTTTAAATTTTTGCAGCTTGCAGAATGGTAATTTTCCTGTAAATTTCGTTTCAAGCCCACGTGATCTTTTCTTAGAATTGAAACTATAGCAGCATGTGTTTCGTAATTTTTGCGAATGTACTGAGAAACACTTCTGAAGAGATAGGCTGCGTGTAAAAATGCAAATAGACTTCAGTCATAAAATGCAGAAAATTCAGTCGTAGAACAACCGACCGTTAAAGTGAAAATTAGTATTCGAAATTATAGTACATGATGAACGATATTCTCTCGTACGTATATTTTGTGATTTTTGAAATATCTGATTAACTTCGTGTTTCAATTTAAACAGCTGTATTATCAAGGTAATTACAAATAAATACTATTCATAAGTGAGTAAAACATCCTGACAGTACATTTCTTGACCATTCTGACATAAAAAACTGATTGAAAAGAAACAGGATTCTCGTTGGAGAACGATATATTCAGAAAAATGTGTAATCTCGTATCTACTTGATGACAGGTTTAACAAAAGCTTTGATAAAATAAGCATAATAAGCCTGCCACGAGTGTTCGCGAGCATTTAATACCGCTCTTGTCACGTGCCAGATTTATTATAGTAATATATTCCAAGAATTATTTGCAGAAGAACAGAGTCTGCAGGGGGGAACAATGTTCGCGTGTGCAACGTGAATTTAGATTTAGTAATAATACGACGATGCTGTTATGTAATTCGACTAATAAATACGATGTATTTACACTTTTTACTGTATTCCGATTATATCCCATGAAAAGTTAAAAAATCGATAGAAACATAAATAATATACAATGCTTGTATCCTGTCCTATCGTTGGACTCTTTTGAAAACAAAGTTTCCAACACCGTCGAAAATACCAATAGGAATATAAATATATTGTCCTCACCCTAACTATCAACCTCTTCCGAAACGATCTCTTCAACTTTCGTCCCCTTAGAAAAGCGAGGGACCAATGAAAATACAAATAATATCAGACTTTCGACTTGAAGATCAATAAAAGTACAGATAACGCAGGATAAAATTTCTAATTCTAATCCGTGCTTGCAAACAATACTTAAATGTAAATTCTTCTGGGGGGGGGGAGAAAAAAATAGTTAGAATCAATAAAGATATAAATGATATATAAATGTTATTTAATTAACTCGACGCGATCAAATTCTCGAAATCCACCTTTGAACTCAGTAAATCAGTATAAAGCATAAATAACACGGCGACCAAAAAAATTCCCTCTAATATTAAATACATCTCAAGTATATTATAGAATTTGCAAATCTAAAGGCTCTGTATACCACGAATTAATTAACTTAAGAAACAACGACTCGTGCAACGCTACGAGATCTGAATTAAAGGCGCGACGAATAAAGGGAGGGAGGGTGAGAGGGGGAGAATTTCAACGAGGGGACGATTTACCCGATGGGCGATTACGAACTTCGGACGATGGTCACACAGAGGGGGATTATATGGGCAGTGAACAGGTGTTGTGCAACGAAAACGCGGAAATGCAATGTCGATAAACTCGCCTAAGCGAGAGAACCCCAGACGACCGGCGTCGCCAGACTCTCACTTTGCCCTCCCCTGTCTTCCCTCTTGCCAGTTTCTCTGGCACGTTACAGAAATACACCGGGAAAATTATGTCACTAATGCGACTGGATATATCTCTAGACGTGGAAACGTCGTTTAGATGCGTCGCGGCGCTAGCTAGCTGGAAACATCCTCGCGCGTAATGCTTTTCCTCGTTGCGTCGTCGCAACGATCGTGGAGAGAGGAGGGGGTGGGGGAGGCAGGGGGATTAATTCGCCACGGATTATTTATTTTCGCGAAGAAAATCGTTGCGCGGTACGGTGGAATTGACGTTAGAAAATTGCTTGGAATGTTCTGTTTTAAAATACTGAAACATGAAAAGGAATTAGAATTTTCTGTTTCAACGCGTTAGGATATATATATATGCACAAAGTAGAATATGTTAAATTCGAATATGTAATTCGAATTCTCTGTTTCAACGTGATCTTAATTTCGGATATTAATATTATTCAGTTGAAATACTGTTCAGGTTCGAAAGATTGAAACAGTCAGAATTCGAATTGGAACGTGCAATTAGATTATCTGTTTAATATATATATATATATATATATATATATATATTTAGAATGTTAAATTAGGATGCTAATATTATTCAGCTAAAGCACTGTAGGTTCAACAGATTAAAATAGTTAGAATTGGAATTTTTATCTCGAAGAATAATATTAAATATGTTAGAGCGTTTTCAAAAATAGAAAATTTCAACGTTACGTTCAATGCAATGTTCAATAAAATATGAAGTTAAATTTTCTTAATTTCAGAATAGCACTGACAAATTATCTTTGAAAATAGAAAATCCCAAATTTGCAGCGATCAATGTTGTGAAACTGCAAATTCTTCCATTTTAAAATGACGAATTGCGAATTCAATTCATTTCCAAATAGAAAACCGATAATACTTCACACTTTCTTCATAAATGTGGACTGTTTACAAAATTAAATATGGTCGCTGGTACTGTGTGTTCCTTCTTTATTTAGAATTTCATTTCAAGCAGATACCTTTTTCAAAGTCTTGGATGGATAGATGAAGATGATATAAGACGACGGGGGTCTCTAATGTGATTGAGCGAAAGAGATATCGATGTTCACGATGGAAACCGCGTTGAATGCACGCTGTGTTACAACGCGAAAACACGTGAAAGCACACACTGGTGCGAGTTAAAATCTATATCTCTAATGGAACATTCTAACATCCTGGTTACAAAAATAAGCTTCGATTCGTAATCATTCGATTTGTCCTGGAACTCGCAATAATTTCTGTCACCAGAAATCTTTTAACGCGCAAATTATCTCTGTTCGAGAACGAACTGCGAACAATTTCATCGTTGATTTCAATCATTCAATCGAAACAGTTGACAATAAGAAAATTCTGTAATTGAAAGTAGTGAAAATTCTATAATTTCATCGTCGATTTCAATCATTTGTTGAAAGTATCAATCCAGTGGGAAAAGTAGAATGAAATATCTTTACGGTCGACAATTTTAAAGGTATTTATCGAAAAAAGTTGAGAAAAATCCAGAATAGAAATTCCACAATCGTACGATCGACAGTTTTCCTTCGAAGCTATTGAAGCTTATTAATCGTCGGAGGAGGAGGGGAGAGGGGGAGGGGGAAGTTGTCTGCGCGATGCAACGTCGCGCGGAAATTTTTATTAAACGGACGACGCTGGAACAACGACGCTGAAGTGGAAGTTTTGCCCGATGAAACCGCGCCATTCCACCGGCCACCGCCTCATTAACGATTATTGTACAAATAGTCACGGCCGGTGGTAGATTTTATTCTCTTTTAATTACGAAAGATGATACGTCATTAACGGAGGCAGCGAGGGCTGAAAGGGAACAGAGGAAAGTCCGCTCGGTCGCTCGGAGCGTCGTAAAATCGAAGATAGAGAATATTGATGAATAAATAATTCCCCGGCATACGGCTTGTTAATTCTGCCTCGAGCATAAACTGTATTACGGGCGTACATTAGATTTCAAGGAGAAAGTGGCCAAGTGGCTGTACAAATGGCTTTAATTTGAATGTACGTGCTGAGACGTTTAACAACGTCGGCGTGAAAACAGAAAACAAGCTGACAGCAAGCTGTTGTTTTTCTTTTTCTTTTCTTTCCGTTTGCAAATTGAATTCAACACTCGGCGTCGTTTACTTTGGGAATTTTTAACGTGGCATTTTCAACCAGTTGAACGACTGACTGATTGTATTCGATTTAATACACGCGATAAAGAGCGACTGGAGAACTTCACAGATGTAAGAACAAGAGAGAGAGAGTAACAGACTGGATAAATTTATATAGAATAAAAGTATCGAATCTATTTTATTGTTTCTTTATTCTCTGCAAGTTGAAAACTTGATATCATTTGTTTATTAAAATCTCGAATGTAATATTTTTATATTCAGTCAGTCTAACAACAGCGAGCAATCTATTCGCATCTTATTTAATATTGACGTTATGACACAGTGTGTACGAACTTTACAGCATATGCGAGAATAAGAGAATTAGATGAATTATGGAATAAAATTCGAAGCTGTGTGTCCCTTCGTTCGGTAAAATTGAATTCCACACCATTTTACTTAAAACCTCTGGCGTGACATTTTTCATTTTTCTACAGCAGTCTAACGGCTGCTAGTAATCTATTTATATCTGATTTAATACTGACATTATAATATGACACGAGATAAGAGCACTCAACAGAGTGAGAGTTCAACAGTGGTAAGAGTAAGAGAAATCGATCGATGAATTATTAAATGAGATTCGTAGCCGCGTTTCTCGGTATGTGCCTAGAACTAGCTGAAACCAGCTATCTCTATATAGTCATCGAATATTTGCTTTAAATCTCGCTCTCACGGCATTGAGACTTGTACTCTTGAAGAATACTCGCCCTCGCACACGAACGTTTACAATTACGCTCTCGACTGCTCTCTCACGCATTTTGCAGAATCCAAACTTTCCACGGTTAACGTCTGTCACCGTGGAAGATACCTGGTTCTTGGACAACTTTCATATTTCTGGTACATTTGAAATGTTAACAGGCGACAGTACTATAGAAATGCCTTTTACGTGAATTTATCGGGGAATAAAAAGTAGCTTCTGCAATTGAACTTTGTATGATTTGTCCTTCTTATAATTTATTCGTATCATCTGTCGTTATTCAGTCGTTATATTATCGTGTAATTCTGCAAAATTATCTTCGGATTTAAATAAATATTTTTCTCGTGCGCTTGCACGCTTGGAAAAGGATTAACAACGTTGATTAATTTAAATCGAGGTAGCACAGCAGATATTATTCGTTTTCTAAAATGGATCTATTGTAGATTTACGCTCTGTCGTCGAATTTATCCGGTTATATTCTGAACTGTATAATACTATTTGATTGAAACACTGTTTTCTTAATCATCAAATGACACAGAAGTTAGATAAAAATGAATTCATTGTGTTTTACTGGATGATTTTTATGTATTAAAGATTCACATTCAAAGCTAGCGTGCTTGATTAGACACCGATTACATTAATAAATCTTCATTAAAACATCTTCATTAATAAATGAAGTTTTTATTTATTTTTCATTAATAAAGAAATTTCAGTATATGTGTGTGTGTGTGTGTGTGTGTGTGTGTGTGTGTGTGTGTGTGTGTGTATTTAATATACAATACATGTAATATGTAATATAAATATTAAATATATATATATAATTTATATAGAAATATAAATATATATATAATTTATATACAAATATGAATATATATATTTATTTAATAAATTATTTATTTATTTATTATAATCATTTATTATATAAAATAATATATTAATTATTTATTATATTAAATATAATATATATTTAATAAATGAAGTTTTAGAATATATATTTAGTCTACTGAGTTTCTCGAATTATTTAAATTGTACATTGCGAACAGATTTCTCACGTTCGCCGCAAACAAGTTCTTTAAGCAAAGGAAAATTACCGATACGCATGGTTTCTCATCTTAAGTGCATGTCGAAGTCCTCGTTCGGAAAAATTCCGAATCTCTTTGCTCGTTGAAACAAGAGGAGAAATGCAACAAAGTTAATAACGCAATCATCGCAATTAGTTACAGCTACAGTACAGCTTCAATTCGAAAGTTGCAGCACGAAGAAACTAACGAACTGCCACTGCCAAGTTGATATTACAGAATTGCTATTACGAATTTTCCGTTTTCAAATCGAACGACGAGAGGACAATCATTTCGAACAGCAGACTATCGACTAATTTAGAACTTAAGAATGACATCCACCAGTCTCTGCGATGATAAAATCCTCGAGCCTGAAGTACGTGAGGTTTCCAAGTTTTCCTCGGATTCTATTTTTTTCTTTACAAATTTTCTAAACGACGAAAAACACAAGTTTCGCGTCGAACAGTTTCAAATCTGACTGGTCAAATCGTCACGAATTCCGTGACTGCACTCGCAATTCTCATTTTAGAAACAAAAAAAAAAAAAAAAAAAAAGTGAAGAAGAAGAAGAAAAAGAGAAAAGGGAGAAGGAGAAAAAGGGAAATGAATAAATTAAGGAACTACGACTAACGCGCCGACTGTATCGACATTTGCATGTTCAAAGTTGTTCATAGAACGACGGGTATTAGTTGCATGTCTGTTTCTTCCCGTTACAATACGCAGAAATATTTCTGCATGCATGCCGCGATCCGCGGAACACCTCGAGGTTTCATAAGCGTTTCCTCGTTAACAAACGCCATCGCGGGAAGAGAGGGAGAAAGAGAAAGAAAGAAAAGCTAAGGAAACGAAACGAGAGAGAGAGAGAGAGAGAGAAAAGAAAAGAAAGAAACACACACGTTTCTCACGATATTTCATCCCGAGGCTGGCATCGATCCATCAAAAAAAAGTTTCAGATGAATTTTTCCACCGTGTTCCCATAACCGTGGAATGCTTCCGCGTATGGGTTTTTCAACGTATCGCGAAAGTTCGAAGCGTGACTCTCTCTCGTGATCGTTCGCTGGATCACGCTTCCACGTTAATGAGAGATCGATCGGTGCTCGATCAAATATGTCGCGTGGATACGCGTTCTCTATATTCGACATTATAAAAATCATGCTAAAATCGGGCGGCTTTATGCGCAAAAATAGTCGACGACGTAGAATGAGATTTTTTTTTCCTGTATGATCTTACGTTTTTAATGAAATCGGATTTGCAAGTATATGCGTATCTTCGTAATTCATTTTGCAATGGAAAATTAGCGTATGCGTAATATTCGGGGACGAATTATTCACTGAACTAACAAAAGAAAAAGAAGAATATATATATATATATATATATATATATATATATATATGTACATGATCATTTGTTATCCGTGTGTTGATAAACTTACAAAACTTAGCAAATGATTATTGTTGAGTGAGATCTCGAAGATCGCATAGAGTTTCGCAGTAAATTTGTGCTGTCACCTTTAGCGCGACATATACCCATTTTCTGTGCATCATACAACCTGTTTCCCCGATTTCTTTTATTCATTTATAATTAAATGTTTAAGGTTATTTGTGACCACGATAGGTTTTACGATACGGGCAGATGTGACTATAATAGATAGTATAATCCTATATCATTCAAAAATTCCAAGCCTTTCCCCCCCCGAGATCTTCTTTTCGCAACATTTCGAGCGAATTGTTTCCTTTTATGTGTCACGGATATTTGGTTTTGTGTTTGCGATTAGATAGGAATGTATCCAATTCGTGTGGCCTAATTTTATTCTTTAGTTCTTGATTTTCTCTTATTTTTCTTCAACTTTAGTAGCTGAAACTAGAGTGGGGAGACCGATGCAGTGGAGGGGATCAAAAAAGTGGAGAGGGGGGCGTGCCGCCAGTTCGCTACCCTTGACAATGAGATACGCACGGACGTAATCTTCGGGTAACCGGACCCTCCAGTTCTAACGAACCTTAGCAAGATCCTAGTCCATCTGCCTTCTCTTCGAAAATATCGCGAGAGCCCGGCCGTGTCATCGCTCGAAGTTCCCAAGATTACCTACCATAAATATCGAATATTAAAAATAACGAGTGTCCTAAGACTCTCCAAGATGTATTTACACGTATTGCATTTACATTCCCTTGGAATTCGTCGTGGAAATACACGGGCGAACAGATTGAAGAGCAGAATCAGAGGGAGAGAGGAAATTATTGTCCGTCTGATTTAGCGAGAGTCGGCGCGTTCAAGGCTCGTTGACTGACTATGACGAGGAAAAATAAACGCAGCGTCGAAGAAGGGAAGTTGATACCGTGACAATGCAATGCCAAGGGTGACTGGCTATGAAACGAAACGCGCCAAGTGGAACCGGGAATAGGGAAGGGGAAAACAAAAAGAAAAAAAAAGAGAGAGAGAAAAAAGAAGAAAACAAAATAGAAAAAAAAAAGAAACACGGGGGGCAACGAAACAGCGCTACAAGCTGCTAACGATCGCGTTTCACGCGATGATTTATGCAGCAACGTGACTGACAGTTCTGCATTTCGAAAATAAACAGCGCGACGTTCAGGCTTGAACGTGGTGCAATTATTTCGATCAGAAATCTAGAACTATACGCACAAAAACAATTAAAGGAAACGTATTTTAGGTAATTAACCCTGCGATATTTGGAGATTCTTTTTTAAAAAATTAATTGCAATTATTATACGTACACGGTAATAATACCTCGATCAACGATCGAGATACGTACTTGGTAGGCAAAGCGTTGAATAATACAATTTCCAGTACGTAATATCTAAAAAGGAATAAAGAAATACGCGACTAATAATAAGAAAGTTTCACTTTAATTCTAATATAAAAGTTTTATTAAATTACATTAATATAAAATGGTAATAACGATATATTATTACGCACAAGGAAAATAAAAGAGAGAAATATGCACGCTCTCGTTCAAAAGTCTTTCCATTTTTAATAAATTCCTCCAAATTGAAACGTCAACATGAAATTTCGCTCGCGAATTTTTCGAAGCAAAAAACTTTTATTTTTCCTGAGAAATCTTTCAAAGGTTTTGATTCAAAAACTGGTTTAACATAGTAAAGGCTTCATTAAGCAATACAAAACTTTTTTACGCTTTTTGAAAGCTTCGAAGTGTACAGAAATTGGCTCATTCCCTTTACTATGCTGTCAGTATTTATTACTTTTCAATTGCACGTGTATTCACGGGGAATAGAGGAAATTTGTACTCGCGCCTGTGTTATTTCCAAACAACAAACAGCATTCGAGAATAATATTAAACAGCATAAAGGATTCGTTACGTCGTTCACGAAAGTGTTGAAAAATTGAGAAAGTAGCGATGTCTTTTTTTTTTTGGAGGGACTGCTACGACGAGGGAAATGAAGGAATGCATTACTGAAATTAAATGGAAAACTAAACGAAAGTCACGGAAGTTACATTTAAAGGAGAAAAATTAGAGAAGCAACGCAACACGTGACTGACATAAAAGAACTCTGAGAGATTGGAGACTAGAGAATTAATAAATCTAAAGGAAGCAAAAAATCATTTAAAAAAAAAAAGGGAATATTAAAGCAGCAGGAAGCTTTCAACAACGACGATAGTATTTAAGATAAAGTTTACTTCGACGTAAAATAAAATAAAAAACGAGCCGCGAGAATATTTTTCAAAAGAATAGAAACTTTCAACGAACGCGACCAAATTAAAGAAAAAAAAGGAAGATGTCGCAGAAAACTTTTTATGCAACGACGTGGATGACACGTTTCCTCGATACTCGAGCGAAGTTAAAAGGGGAGAAAAAAAGAAGAGAAAGAGCTTTTAAGCCAGGAAACAGCGTCAGGATTAAGACATGAGGCCACGCGCGTGTTTCATCCTGACGCTTGAACCTGACACTTGAAAAAAGAATTTCTATATTTTCGCGAACATCTTAAGCACATCTCAAGCACGAGTACCGCGCAAGTTAAGAGAGAAAAAAAAAAGAAAATACACACAAACACACACACACACGTGTGAAACGTAAAATCGAGGCGTTAGAATATCACGAGGCACTTCAACGCGTAATTCACGCGGCAAATCAAGCCTCGTGTAGAAAGTTTACGCAACCGGCCCCTCTCAGGCGTGTCTCGATAAATTATATAACAAATGTCTCATAAGTAAATTATGTAAAAGCGAACGGGGCGACGCTACGCACGTTTCTGATAGGAAAGTCACTACGATCAGAAACGTAGGGACGAAACAACGAGGCTGAAGCACGTGAATCATCGAACCGTGGAAACAGGAAGAATCCGAAGTTGAACAATAAATTCTCATCTGTGATAGTGGATTTTATCTGTTTACCGAAAGCTGTGAACATATTTTAAAACCAAAGGAGGAGGATTTACGATCGAGGAAAGTTCAAAGGGAAAGTTACAGGAATGATCAAATTTTTCAAGTTGAAGAGAGTGTGCATGAAGTTAACTTTATAGTGGTATTTACTTGGGAAAAATTTCAATTAATATTGAGCGAGTGATATTAGGAACTTCCGAAAGCATAAAACTGAAGCATAAAATTTCCATCAGAGACGTTAAAGTGAAAGAAGCAGAAAATCTTTATAATACAATAGGGTGCACAAGCTTTTATTCGTGTATTTTAAAAAGAATCGTTCAAGTCTCCAAAAATGTATAAAATATTTAACAAAAATATTCATTTTGACCATTTTGGTCATTTAATATATGAATAAAGAAATTACTGTATTGTATTATATTATATTATATTGCATTATATTATATTCTATTATATTATAAGGGATTCTATTATCTAAATACGGAGTTCTACTTTGAACTTTAATACAAAAATCACAATGATAAAATTTTAGACGTCTAGCTGTTTTATCTCGTTTTTAAAAAATGACACTTGTGCACTATTTTTCCTCAAAGTCAGAACGAGCTAATATATACGATAGTGTGTTTTAAATCTAGAAAACATTCGGTCGATGCTTTCAATAAAAATTTCATTCGAAAATTGTCTGGAACGAAAGACGCCAATCGTCGAAAACATAGAAATGATTTGACTGAAAAATTTGCTTCATCACGGTCTTTTTTACAACGATCCCTCAAAATTTTAACGGACAATCTTTCTCTTACAAAGAGAAATCTTGTAAGAATTTTTTTTTTCTTTGTACTTCCGCGTTTTGTACGACGCGCGAAAAAAGAAAAATGCCCGACGAAAGAAACCTGAACGAAAATTGCACGTAGAAACATAGAAACTTGAGAAAACTCCGACAAGCAAAACACATATATCGATATATTCGCGTTTCTGATAAAAATTCTCCACCGATGGAAACGAACACCGAACACCGAACGATGACCGGAACCGTGCTTCTTGTAAATATTCAAACCAGAGAGAGAGAGAGAGAGAGAGAGGGGGGGGGTGAGGAGAAGAGAGGAACAGAACGAATCCAGAGGGGTTGAAACGTGGTCGGAATGTGGGCCATCGCGTTCCAATCGATTTTTCTCTCGATCGGTAAACAATCGAATCGAACGGTCCCCCGGTTTGGTTTCCGGTCGCGCGCCAGCATCGAAATGCCCGCCAACGAAAACAGAGGGACAAAGGAGAGAAAGAAGGGGCAAACGTTGAGAAAATGTTGGCGTTTGTTGGTGGAAAAATAAAGGGGGAAATTCGAGCGTTTGCGAACGTAACTAGCGGAATGCAGCATCCACCGGAGCAATGCAATAAACGGAATGAGAGAAAGAGAAAGAGAAAGACGAAGAGCAGAGAGTCGAGTGAAAAGGAAACTAGAGAAGACTAGATGGCCAGGGTTAATGAATAAAACGAATTATCTGTGGAGAACAGGATCAAATTGCCACGTATAAGTATTTGGATGTTTATGAAAAATGAGGTCTTTAAAAATGGCTAATTTACTAACTCT
Organism: Tetragonula carbonaria; assembly: GCA_032399595.1. Classification (NCBI taxonomy): domain Eukaryota; kingdom Metazoa; phylum Arthropoda; class Insecta; order Hymenoptera; family Apidae; genus Tetragonula; species Tetragonula carbonaria. The sequence goes on from JAUCRC010000002.1 coordinate 12,417,175, forward strand.
CGAACAGGTGGTAATATTGATGTACGATTACAAAATAAAACGATCAATGTTTTAACTGTGAATAATAAAACACGCGCGTTAAAATAAGAAGATAACAATATTTTCTAAATTCAATCAAGATCGAGTTCTCTCCCTGAGGGATGAAATTTAAAAAAACCTCGCAGAAGCCAAAACATGTTTCTCGTTTCGCGCCCATTATATTCCATAATTTCATCGTTTCGAATGTAAGATCGTTGTTCGATCGTCTGTTCACGATTTGTCTGAAGTGATTTGTCTGGTTCGTTCGGTGGAAAAACAAAAAAAAAAAAAAAAAAAAGAAAACACAAATAACAGAAAATTCGCAGAATTGAAAAATCTTTGCTCTCCAATTTCGAACTTGATCGATGCGACTTCCGAATGACTCTACGAAATAAAGAGAGCAAATTCGAACGACAACGAAACGAGAACTTGGGCAAACATACTTGCGTCTGCTCGTCTGTCTTTCCCTTCGTGAATGATAAACCAATTCGAGTCGTATTTCGGTATTGAATTAAAACCGTACCTCGGAAAGAAACACGAGATTTCAGCCGAGAATCCGCTTTGGGATTTGCATAAGCATTGTTCTTCGTACTCGCGGCCTCGAAACTGGAATTAATCGATCGGTTTAAATCGAATCCCCGATCGTTGGTAAATCGGTGAATTTTTAAGCACGGTTTTCGCCCTCGGAGGGACTTGCAGTTTTTTTTTTTTTTTAAAGCTGCAAGAATTTAGCTGGGCGAAAGAATTGTATTTCTAATTGTATCGTTTCAAAATGTTTCTACTAAATTTCGAAGTGGTAAAACCTTTGAGAACAATTTATCTAAACTTGTGAATAAAATTTCGTCGACTGCAAAGAATTTGACAAGGGAAATCCTTCCTGTCTTTCTTTTATTTATTTTCCCTCGAACGAAACAGATATTCAAATTCTAAGTAAAATCTAGTGGTAGGAAAAAATGTTGTATAAGAAAATGTTCACTGCTCTTCTATCAACAAGAAAGTATTCGTTTTCATTCGTCGTCGCTAACTTTTATGCAATTTCATATTTCTATGAACAAGAGTAAAGAACAATTTTCGATATTCCATGTATTTTACATAAAGAAAAGTCACGCGCTCTTCGTACGTTTCTCCTTCTTTAAATTTCGCGCGAATAGAAACGTATCAAGAACATACGAAACAAGATAAATGTATGAAATATATAAAAATAAAAATCTAATCGTCAAAGAAGAAAACGAAGAACATGCGAAAACCAAGCTGTGCGAATGCAGAAGGTGATCAAACGGGACAATCGTCTGTGTAGACGCATCAGGCTCTGTTTTTTTTTCCCCCCCCGCTTGAGAAGAACAGCTTCTCGTGGCTGACGTGAGAAGCAAAGTGGCACCGACTTCAGGTTCACTGCCACGAGCATTATTACGCAAGAAGAGTCTACCGTTCGTTCCTCCTGTTATGCCTTAACCGCGCTTAATTAATCGCCTAATTGCCGACCTGCCAATTAAACGACCTCTGGCGTCGGCACGAGTTGCGCTCGTCGGATCAATTTTCTTCAATTCATGCATACCTCGAGAACAGTCTCTCGTGACAGCTTCTTTCAACTAACGTATATAAAGAACGTTTTATTCCCCAAAATTCTGTTGAATTTTGTCAACACCCTTTGGTCTATAGAATTATATATAGACTTCACTATGTATGTATGTATGTATGTATGTATGTATGTATGTATGTATGTATGTATGTATGTATGTATGTATGTATGTATGTATGTATGTATGTATGTATGTATGTATGTATGTATGTATGTATGTATGTATGTATGTATGTATGTATGTATGTATCCATATATAACAAATATATATATATATATATATATATATATGTTTATTATATATGGATACATATATATATATATATATATATATGTTTATTATATATGGATACATACATACACACACATATATATATATATATATATGTTTATTATATATGGATACACACACACACACACACACACACACACACACACACACACACACACATATATATATGTATGTATCCATATAATTATATACAAACTTTACTTTGTGTATGTATATTTCTGTTCAATTTTGTCAATATACTTCGGTCCATATAATCATATATCCTCACTATGTATGTATGTTTGTTTCTGTATATACGTATATATGTTTGATCCACATAATTATATACAGACTTTACTTTGTGCATGTATGTTTCTGTTGAATTTTGTCAACATTTTTTGGACTGTATAATCATACGTAAATTTTATTTCTTTACGTTTAATAAATAAACAGATGCGTTTATTAAAAAAGAAGAAAAAGAAGCTGAAGTGTAAACGTATGAATTTATCGATCTAATTCCTCCGCCTAATTTCCGATTAGCCGTCGCGGTGACACGATCAAGAATCGTTCGCGAAGAATTCTTTCAAAACGCGTCGTACGTAAATGGCTACGGTAATATCCACGTGTGAAATCAACGAAGCGCAGGAGAGCTCTCGGCTCTCGATCGATTCGAAGCGACAACCTCGCGTTGGTTAATGGTCGCACGGCCAGCAATGAACGACGATAATTTCAAACTCGTTAGACGCGAAAACGAGAATAATCCAAGCTCGCGGACTCCCGATGAAAATTACAGGGTAACAGGGTTCGAAAGAAAGAAAGAAAGAAAGAAAGAAAGAAAGAGAAAAGAATCAAAGAAACACTGAATGACAGTAATTAAACGATACGGGCAGGCGTGTAGTTAACGTGGCCCAACACGTGGCGCAGTCACGTATGTCAGATCGCGTTAGCTTAATCGCGAGAGATCCCGGAAACTGGAAAACGCCACGGCGAGTCCCACGTTCGATTCAATGGAGACTTCCAGCGCGACCTTAAAGCCGTGTTGTATGCAACGTACAACGACCCCGGCCGCTAATTATTCTCATTAACGGAAAAGCTGGAATCCACGGTATCGCGAGGAATGCCAACATCTACAAAACCATTCGCGTGTACCACCGCCAGACACTAAAAATACGATCGTAATAGTTTTCTGCTGTTCGCATTGGTTTACGACAAAACGCGCTTACGCTTAAGAACACGTTCGTTTAACAAACTATGTTTCTAAGAGGCGGTTTAGAAAAACGCGAGGAGTCACGATCACGAGGTTAAATCGAACGACGATAGTCTGATGGTGATTTCACTGTGATTTATTCTTCGCTCGAGGTTCGCATCGATTGGTACGAACTTTCCTGTAGATGTATTAATTTTTCTACGTGTTTGGTTATACACGATGATTTAAATAATTGTATTTACTTTGTTTATAATTGATTTATAATTGTTTTTTACTTATCGATTTATCGATTTTTTTGTCACTGAAAGAGATCTTGGAAGAGGTTCAAGTAGCGTTGCTCATCAAGTAGGTTATGGACAAGCTTGGTAATTTGCATTTAGAGAAATCATATTTCATTTCGCATTCCTACGTTCTCTTTGGCGGAGATCAACGACGAGATTCAAAATTGTAGAAATCTAAATTATTATAGCACTGCAATGCTCCTGTTGTTTCCAGCCATTGAGTAAAAACATAAATAGCAGAATATATTAAATAACGTATATAAAGCATATATTAATAAATAACATTGAATAAATTAACAAATTAATAGTGAAACAAAACTGTCGACGGATATCGGACATTTTCTTTTCTCGCTTAATTACTGAAAATCTATGGAGTATCATTCTCAAAATTAATATCGATTTCCGATTACAGATCGATTCACTTTAATCATTATCGTTCGAAATACACGAAACTATTATTGACAATGACGCGAAATTATCCGATTCCGCTGTTCAATTACACAGAAATAACAAATATAAATCATCGTTTTATGCGTGATAAACGTGTCGAGTATCATTCGTTGTCGCAGAAGGCAACGTCGATTCGTGCGGATTAAAATCCGTGCACGCAGATTTGGGAAATTTCGGCGGTGAAATTCGAATAGACTATTGACAATCGCAAAATTATCGATTCCAGTGTTCAATTACACAGAAATAACAAATATAAATCATCGTTTTATGCGTGATAAACGTGTCGAGTATCATTCGTTGTCGCAGAAGGCAACGTCGATTCGTGCGGATTAAAATTCGTGCACGCAGATTTGGGAAATTTCGGCGGTGAAATTCGCATTGCGGAGGTCCGGGTGGATAACTGGCCGTTAAACTTTCTTCGCTGCTTCCGGTTCGCGGACGGAAGCGGAACTTAATTAATGCGGGCTCGTTACGCGGCGTGAATGTACACCGGCGCTTTCCAGAATTTCAGATTAAACCTAACTAGAAGCTATACTTTCCTCGGGGAGTTGCAGCTTCTCGCGATAAGCTACGCTCCTTCAACGGCTCTAATTAATTGCCGCGCCACGGTATCAAATACTAGCATAACAGGGCGACTGGAAGTACGAGCCTCGAGGTCCACGCTCAGTAGAGATCGATTGCTTAGTTAAGAGTTACGAGTCTTTGATCAAAGACTCTGGCAAAGAGATTGAATCGTCCTGGTGGGGGGGCGTTTTCTTCGACAAATATTTCGCAAATTTGGAACACTTGGATAAAAAAAGTGCGTAACAATTTGACGAAATTACTCGGGGTGATTCTTCAGTCTCGCAATTTGTCGGTACATCGCTGCAAGTTGTCGAAAGTTGAAAATAAAATGAAACTGGAAATCGAATTACGAGAAACGATGGTTGCGAGATTAAATGAACTTCTTCTTCGTCTTGCGAGAGACTGAAAAACAGATTTGGCACTTCGCCGCGCGGTGGGAGGCTAATTTATTTTGCCTGCAGTGATGACTTATTTTTTTTTCTTTCTTTCTTTCTTCCTTGAGATTATCATTGTTCCTTTCAATTTAATTCAAGCACGTTAAATACGTAAAATACGCGGAGGATATTTAACGTTTGTTGACTGCAAGATGCACGATCTTTCTAACATTTACAAATTAACGCTGGCAGCGATCAATCCATACCAAAAACTTATCAGATCTTAACCTTAATAGAGTTGGCAATTAACCTTAATACCGCCTTGCATTAGCGTTACTCTTCTTTCGCTAAATATACTTCCTCTCGTAATTTGCCGTTCGAGTTATTCCCATCTGGATCGCGATGTTGACATTCATCTTTCAGCTGTAAAAATTCGCGTGAAACGTGGAATACTATGTTGCCCGAGCAACGTCGCGATAATAAAAATTATTATCTTGCAATTAAAAAGTCAATGAAAATTAATTCACCCTGTTTCACCTCGACATTTTCATATTGATTCAAATTCGTTTTCTCCTTTTTTTTTACATTGCTATTGTATAGAGTGAACCGCGTAACTTCAACCATATTACTTAAAAAAGTGGAGGTGACTGAAATTTCTAGAAAAAAAAAAAAAAATTATACTATAGTCCTCTCTATAGTAAACAGTTTTTTCGTATCTTCAAAAATAACGGAGATAGCCAAGAGATTCCTCCGTGAAAGAAAATATAATCGAAAATGTGGAGTGAAATTTTTTTGATTCGAGGCTTCGTTTTTGAGAAAACAGAGGTCCCAATTTTATCAAGTGTATTTGAATTCGACTAATTCTAGAATGAATGAACTAACAGAACAGGTTGTTCTACGCCAAAAAAAAAAAAAAAATAAATCGAAAATGTAGAATGAAATTTTTCCATTTAGAGCTTCATTTTCGAAAATTGAGTTTCAATACGTTCCATTGAAACTTGCCTTCAAAAATTTTTTACGCGTACTTGATAAATTTTCAGCCTCGATTTTTCTCGAAAACGAAGCACTCTCTTACAAAGAGAATTTTAATTATTCTTCTCTGTTGATTATCCTCTTTTATTACTTTATTATTCCTCTTAATTATTCTCTCCTGTCGCGTCTGGAATTTGTTGAATTCAAGTACACTTGGCAAACTTTCAAACTCGATTTCCTCGAAAATAGTATCTTACAAAACAATTTCAACTATTCATTTCTGTTTAATTGTTCTTTTTATTATTCTTTCTATTGCAATTATTCATTCCTGTCTCGCCTGGAATTAGTTAAATTCAAATAGACACACCTGATAAATTTTGCAATTTGATTTCCTCGAAAACGAGGGATCTTGCAAACTAATTTTAATTATCCTTTTTGTCACTCTGCCTATTATTTTATTACTCTTGTCAACTGTTTTCTCCTGTATCGTCCAGAATTAGCTAAATTTGAATAGATGTATCTCATATATAAATTTTCAAACTCGATTTTCTCAAAAACGGAGCATCTCACGAAAGAATTTTCATTATCTTTTTTTTTTTGGTTATTCTCTATTATTTTATTATTGCTGTTGATTATTCGCTCCTGTCTCGTCCAGAATTAGCCAAATTCGAACAGATATATCTCATATATATATATATAAATTTTCAAATTTTCATGCATCTTATTTTTATTTTCCGATTGTACCACTGTTATCAAAACACGCCTGCATAATCGTTTCTAAATCGCTAAATTCCAAGTCAAGCTCTCGAGAAGATTAATTGGGCACAATAGAATTTGCCCAAGTAGATCGTTTAAATTCAATCAACTCTCGCCCGTCAATTAACGCCGAATGCTTTCCGGTTTCGCGCTGTTCGACCCAATCGAAGTCGATGGTTCGAAATATTACCATTCCGTCAAAGCTTCGTACCTCTGTTTCGCGTATTCGAGCCTCGTGGAATCACGATTATATAGCCGTAGATGCAACGTTATTTAGCCAGAAGAGTAAAAAAATGTTATTTACGTTCGCGCGAGCGAAATACGCACGTTGTTGCTGTTTGTCATTACCCCGTGGTGGAGATCTAATATTTGGCCAGCTCGTGTGTGTATCGATACTCCTCCTCGTGGTGGATACGTGATGAAAATTCACCCCTTGGCCGATATACAGCTGGATTTTCCAATCTGGCCGTAGTTCGGCACACATCGAAATTCCGTGGTCGGGGCCCGCGCTCGAGCGTGGATGCTCGAAACGAGAAACCTCCGACGACGAAACAATCGCCGAAAGGACGTCTCTCCGGATGGCTCTCGAGAAATAACACGGGAAATAACGAAAGTGCATTCGTTACGTGTTCGTTGCGAGTTCGAGGAGCGAGTACGTTCTTTCTCTACTCGTTGATTTCCTAATTTCATCCGGACGCTGTTCCCCATTCCGGAAACGATGTCTCGCGGGAAAAATGGAATTTCAGAGTTTGCCATCTCGAGTTACAGAAGTTTATGTAGCTGGAAATTTTTATTGGAATTTCCCTTTCTCCGTTCGTTTGTCGATTGCCGATTGGTTGGAAAAAAATTAAAGATTTTTAGAAGTGAAAAAAAAGTTTCACGAAGTGAGAAATTTTTTATATATAGGCTTATATTCGGTCTTTTAAACAGCTAAGTAAAAGAGGACTTTCTCGAGCAACTTTTCGCAAACATCGGGAATAGAACAACTTTTTATTCGTCTTCGTGTTTAAAATAAATCTAACACAACACACAGTGGATTTGAAGTATTTTGTAATGTGTTTAGCGTTTATAGAAAGTATCTATCTTTCTCGCGACAGTTACAAGAGTTTGCAATATCGACAATTGTTCGTCCGGTATGCGAGAGGTTCCCGCATCCACTGCAGTTTGATAATTACAATGATGAATTATTTTTGTAAATTTTTTAAAGTTTACAAAATGAATTTCATTCTACAAATTTATTTCATCGACGCATTGATTTCAAATTTTCACCGTACGCTTATTAAACGAAAGAATTAGTAGAATACAAGCTTTCAAAATGGATCGGAGACTGACGTTTCTTTTTCTCTTTTAAACGAAACGAAGTAATTAAACTTTGATTAAATTAAGCTCGCCCCGTTTAAATATTTAAGCAAAACTCGAGCAGAATATCGTCCATTAATAACAATCAATGAACAATCATTTTCGCGAAAATAAATTGAAACCGTCGATCGTTACGTAAAGTCGATTGTATAACGCGGTGAATATGAAATAACTAAAAATAACAAGCTTGAAAGATCGTGTACACAGAAAATTTTCCCTTTCCGTTACGTAAAACGTTTAATAAAATGTTGCTACGATATTGCTACATTTATACGCATTTTTATAAATTACAGTCGCTCCGGCGACTATAATTTCGCCGTGTTTCGCTATACCTTACAGTCTCATTGTTCGCCAAAATTTTCATGAAATCATTCATACTCCAATTTTTGAAAAAAAAAAAAAATTAATTCAACGTTATAAATGAATTGCTTTCTCTCGTGAAAATGAAACCTGTACGTTTTAGAAATAAAACAAAGAAAAAATTCTCTTTTATACTCATTGTCGAAAAATTCTCCCCTTTTCTTCCTCGCTCGAAATGAGACATCAAATTTCAATCGTACAAGTTACCTGTTCTTTATCGGAATGTTGCGAGTTAGAAAGAAATTATTGAAACTCTTTTTGTCACAACTGTGAAATGTTAAGCGGATCACAGCGAGTGAAACTTATATAAATAAAGTTGCACAATTACTAAATGGAAAATTGCAATTCTCTTCACTTCCAGTTTCTGTATTTCAATTTTTCTTTCTTGTTTCTTTCAATAAAAAGTAACAGCCAATTGAAAACGTTATTTCAATTGCTTGGCGATTAATCGCTATCGAAAGATCGAAACAGCATTTAAAGTCGATCCCTGTCGATTTCTGAATTACGCTCGAAACTTCTCCAACTTTCCAACGCCGGCGTTGAAACATGAAAAATCGCTCGCATAACTCTTATTTACTTTACCGTGAAATTCCGAATCGCGTATTCTACAATCTCTCTCTCCCCCCGTTAAATTGCGATTCACCCTTACTTTCATCCTTCCCCAAGTCGCTTGAATTTCACGACCCGTTATCATAAAAAGAGAGGAAAAGAAAAAGAAAGTAAAAGAGAAAAAATGAAGAATCTGTACCACAGAAAGGACGCGGTAATATTCGTATCTCGTGACTCGAGGAATATTCGCCGCTTGTCTCGAATAGTTACAACATTTACGTAAGCTGTTGAAAACGAGAGTGACGTAAGAAGAAAGTTGCAATGAAAGTTGCGTGAAATTGCGACGAAGTTTGATTTACGCCTGCCTACTTGTTCGCGGGTATATTCTTACGTTGCAGGACATAACTAATAAATGAAATTGAATTTCTAAAGATGAACTTTGTCACGCTGCTGTGGTTACTTTTATTCGCCGATGATGTAAGCATCATTCGTTCGATAAATATAATATAAAGGAATAAATAAAATATTACCTCATATATTATACTCCGGTTACGTGTAATCTCTCTACGCGTAATACATCCTATTTAAGTATATACATATATATCTATATATACACACACAAAAATTATCCCTTTATGATGTAAGGTGTATTATATATATATATATATAAAATAATATAATATATATATAATATAATAATAAAATATAATATAATAATAATATAATATAATAAAATAATATAATATATATATATATATATATATATATATATAACACACACCTTACATCATAAAGGGATAATTTTATTTTTTTTAAATACAAGAATTACTGTATTTTATAAATAGAATTTCGCAATGAAAAATGAAAATTTCATAATAAAAAGTATATATATATATATATATATATTTAATAAAAAAAAATATATATATATATATATCTTTCTCGTACTGTCGTTTAATCGTTCGTCTCTTTATTACGAAATTTTCATTTTTCATTGCGAAATTCTCACTCACAAAAATACGTAATTCCTGTATTTAAAAAAAAAATTATCCCTTTATGATGTAAAGTCCTTTTCGATTATAAAAATACGTCTTTTTTTTCAAGTATTGAATTTATTCCCACAAAAAGATGTTTATTCAATTCTTGTAATAAGCTTTCAGAAAAATTGCTCTAATCTTGATATATTAAAATGTATGTCTCTTTTTCTAATGTAAAAAATGCGTGTCCCTTTTAAATATGAAATTCTCATTTTATTTCTATTACGAAAGAGATGCACAGAAAATTATCATTTAATTCGACATCTAACAGATTTCTTGCATGTGCGACGGTACGCTGTGTCACCAATATTTTGCTCACATCCGACCGGAAGTGGTCTATCTAAATCGGGAATGGAAATCATCACCGATGGAATAAAGATTAAACAGGTATTTCGCGATAATGCCCATTAAACAGAGAATCGGTAAATTCGTTCTGTTTCCATTGTGCAGTCAGCACTCTCTCTCTCTCTCTCTCTCTCTCTCTCTCGCTGCATTAGAGGGCTGCAATGTCCGTCGAGAGTTGTATTGGCCTCGCGAAACCTGGCATTATTGATTTTATGGTGGTCCGTGGCAGGACGACTCGCGGATTTTGTTTTCGTCCACCTCCCTCCGTTCGCCGATCGCGTGTATCTCGCACAGTGTGAAAATTGCCTTTGATAAAGCCCCGGCTATCGCAGAGAACACCCGGTAAATATTCATCAGAAAACACGTGGCTTCCGGTTCCTGCTGAATCCGTCTATGGCGACTGTGCGCTTCGAAAACGAAGGAATTATTGCCCGAACGATCTCGACGCGTGATTCATTTTATCGGCTGAAACTTGCTTCGCGTCTAACAATAAATACAGTGGCACTCTGTTTCTACGACACAGGCTTCATTTGTTTCAACGAAATTTTAATTAACCTGAACCTACCACACTTATTTAAACTCCTCCAAACTTATATACGAACGAAAAAATTATTAAAGATCGGTGTATACCAATAACGATGAGAAATTGTCGATACTCTAAACTGTCGTAACTTGGCAAAGAAGAAATCATACGATCAAGTTGGTAAAGATATTTTTATTCTCAAAAATTATTTGTAAAGATCGTCAAATTGTTTTTCTAAAAATATATTTAAGAAATATATTTTTCAGGACTAGGTTCGCCATCGTTCTTCTTGAAAAGTGAGATCTTCTCAAATCTATACAACGACCCCTTAAAACTCGCCGTACGATTTTTTTTTTCTCTTTTACTGAAATTTCTTTCACCTCGAATATTAGGATCGATATCAAGATTTATTAAATTTTTAATAATATATTTATATAATAATATATTTAGTTCATATATGATTTTATTTATTAAATTTTTCTCGTCTAACCAGAATGTTTCAATTATTATCGATAGACTGTGACTGCTTGTGCGCCAACAGGAAATTCGAAAGCGCATTTTGCTTACCGCGCTTTTGTTCAACACGTAATTGGATGATGATCGCTTGTACATAGAATTATATTGATCAGCAAATAATTTGTATCGCATTAATATGCGCGTGGCGGGCAATTCAGAATTAGCCAGACAAACTGCTAATGGACATGCATACATGTAAATGATGTAATCAAAATTTAATCGGTGCTTATATACATGTATACAATGCGTTATCGAACATCTAATTTAAAATTTGGAATTGCAATTACAAACTGTGCTAAACGAGTCGAAATCGAAGGTTAAAAAGATCAATTTCCTCGTACATTTAACATTTGTTGTCCTCCTCCTTTCTTCATCGTTGAAACACTAAATTCATACTTATTTGCTCTTAACATTCAGCATCATTTCACGATTTACTCTGTGATTTTCGTGCTTTTTGCGAATGAAAAAAGAAAAAGAGCAAAAATAAAAAGAAAGATATAATTCAAGGAGATGCAGCAAGTGAGAGTCAACTCGAAGTCTCGAACTTTCAGCTATCTTAGAATCTTTGATCTTTTATCGCTCGATTCGATCGCCTATTTCGAACGAAGATCCACCTTCGATGCCAATTTCCAATACGAAACTCCGCGATGCCTGCGCTAATTCGACCTCGGCGAAACATTCCTGCACGCCTTTAACCGCGAGAACGAAACAAGAAGATAAAGAAGATTTAAAAAAAGGAAAAAGCCGAAAACAATTACGCGAAACGGGCAGTGGTAATAAGAGAAGCCATTAAGGCAGCAACCCCCTTCCTGCGAATCGTGGATTCCTCGAGCTCTACCGAACTATTTCGCTAAGAATTTATTCTTACCAGCCTCGGCCTGGTTAGACCATTTCGTTTCCCTCGAAAATTCTTCGAACGAAAAAGCTTCGAAAGGAAATTTCGTATTCGTCGGTCGCGTCTCTACCCTCTTCCCTTCGTCCCTCTCTCACTCTCTCTCTTTCATTTTTCCTGCTCGAACACGCCTGATCTACGTACATTCGAGACGCCGGTCTCGTACCAAGTCAATTACTGGTTACTCGGTTACTCGCCGATGCGTGCTGCGCCCAAGTGCACGGAGAGAGAGAGAGAGAGAGAAAGAGAGAGAGAGAGACGATGTACGTGTACGTACGCGCGAAACGTATGTAGACGGGTACAACGGGCGACGCCGTCGTATCGTAATTCGCAATTTGCCCGAGCATTCACCTTCAAATTCCCGTTACTCACGTTCCGTATCGTCGTCCTACACCCGACACCCGAGGCACCAGCTCCGAGCCAAAGGGGAACACGGCTCAAGCTCTGTGAAGTTCGAGACGGGCTTGATCGATGCAGTTTTTCCGTAGATTTACTAGACAGAGGATTAGGTAGAGATAGATGTTTTCATGGTAGAGGCTTCGATTTTTAACGAAAGTTCGAGATCCAATGATTTTAGACGATAATAATCGTAGAATGGTGGTGATGGGGTTGTTCGAGTAGAGTAGGAGAATAACTTTGTAGTTATAAAATAAATTCATATCGATGCAGTTTTCCCGTAGATTTACTAGACAGAGGATCAGGTAGAGATAGGATTCGATTTTTAACAAAGGCTCGAAATTCAATGATTTTAGGCGATAATAATCGTAGAATGGTGGTGATGGGGTTGTTCGAGTAGAGTAGGAGAATAACTTTGTAGTTATAAAATAAATTCATATCGATGCAGTTTTTCCGTAGATTTACTAGACAGAGGATTAGGTAGAGATAGGATTCGATTTTTAACAAAGGTTCGAAATTCAATGATTTTAGACGATAATAATCGTAGAATGGTGGTGATGGGGTTGTTCGAGTAGAGTAGGAGAATAACTTTGTAGTTATAAAATAAATTCATATCGATGCAGTTTTTCCGTAGATTTACTAGACAGAGGATCAGGTAGAGATAGGATTCGATTTTTAACAAAGGCTCGAGATTCAATGATTTTGAACGATAATGTAGATTCGATACGTTTAATTCATAAAATGGTGATGGCGACGGGGTTGTTTGAGTAGAGGAGGAGAATAACTTTGTAATTGCAAAATAATTAGAGGGTGTTCGAAAGTTGGAACAGATATTAATTTCATACTGATGTAGTTTTTCCGTAGATTTATTAGACAGAGGATTAGGTAGAGATAGGATTCGATTTTTAACAAAGGCTCGAGATTCAATGATTTTGAACGATAATGCAGTTTCGATACGTTCAATTCATAAAATGGTAATGGCGTCGGGGTTGTTTGAGTAAAGGAGGAGAATAACTTTGTAATTGCAAAATACAAATTAGATGGTGTTCGAAAGTTTGGAGCAGATATTAATTTCATACCGATGTAGTTTTTCGGTAGAGTTACTAGATAGATGGTTAAGTTTAATCGTAGGATGGTGGTGATGAGGTTGTTTGAGTAGGAGAATAACTTTGTAGTTATAAAATAAATACAGAGGGTGTCCAAATGTTTGGAGCAAATATTAACTTCATATCGATGCAGTTTTTCCGTACATTTATTAGATAGAGATAGATGTTTTTGATGAAAGATTTGACTTTTAATGAAGATTCAACGATTCTGTTTAATGGTGATGATAGGTTTGTTTCAGTAGAGGAAGAAAATAACATTGTAGTTGAATAAAATAAACATCCCAAACATTTGGAACAGTTATATTAATTTCATACCGATTTTACTAGAGAGAGGATTATGTTAGAATAGTAGTGATGGGACTAAGTAGCAGGGAAGAAAAATAATTCTGTAGTTGCAAAATAAATAATTAATTTACAAATATTTATCTTAAAATAAATTTTAATCCGTTTCAGTTATTTATATCCTACTATAATACACAGGTACAGGCGAACGAGAAAAGAAAAAAAAAAAAAGAATTCAAAAGAATTTTAAATGGTACCAGATAAGACAATTTTGTAAAATAGAAAAATAGAAACTACTACTATAGTCAGAAATAGAGATCAATACCAACATCATATATACAAATATCAATTTTAAAATTTCTTTTAAATATGAACAATTATTATAACTACTGCAGTAAATTATTGTGACAAACAATTATTGTACGTTTATATGTATGTCTATACGTATGTTCATACATATATACATATATTATATATTTATGTATATATTACGCATACATGTATTATACGTACTACACATACGTCACATGCACATAGGTATATATTACGCATACATGATATTATACGTACTACGCATACATCACATACATTCAGGGCAACGCCGCCAGAAAAATCGACTCACCGATAAATCGGTCGACCAGCGTCGCCATGGTAAATCGTGGCTAAACGGCATCATGGCTGTGGTTACGCGGTTGCTGGCCCTTGCCTGCTCTCTTCTCTACACACCGACGCTCTCCTTATTCACGATTGTTGCAGAGCCAGCAATTAATTCCTACCGATGCCGGCGCTTTGTAATCACTGCTTAATAGACGCGCCGGTGTATTTATCGCCGGCCCGGTTTATAATTAAACGCCGACGATCGGTTGCTTAACGCGAGTTGACGGCTCGCCGGCCGATATTCACCGCTGGCCAAGGGAGAATTTTTTTCCCCTCTCCCCCCATCCCTTTCCTTCGTCGCTTGCACCTCACGGACTTATCTCGAATTTCCGTGCGCGGCTGTTGGCCGAGCTTTAATCTTAAAAATTAATTAATTCGGGGGGAGGCGGGGGTTTAAACGACGGCGGTGATTTACCGTGACTGGGAACGATCGCGCCTCTCGTGTGCAACTTCGGTGATAAATCTGGCCGGGGAGGAAAGTTTGGAAAAAAAAAGAAGAAGAAGAAGAAGAAGAAGAAAAAAGAAATAGAAGAAAGTTGGCGAATTGTTGGCCGTTGAATTTAGAATGGACACTGTGACGAAGTTCGAAGCAGTGATTTCTGAAAGTTTCTCGGCCGTTGCGAAAGGGCTCCTTTTTGGGATCCTCCGCTATTTTTTTTTCTTTTTGTTTCTTTTTTAATGCCCTTGCCTCCTTTTTGCTGATTTTTTCAACAGAATCGAAACGACGATTTTAGAAAGATTCAACGGTAAAGTTGTTCGCAAAAACGAAAATCATTTGTCACGGAAATTGTACAATTTCCCTCGTCTATTTTCTTACACCAACGATACAAGCGGATTTAAGGATTTAAATTAAGAAGACGGTCTCGTAACTTTGTTACACGTGTAACATAATACAGAAATTGGTCCTCTCGATACCACACAATCTTGGGATATAAGAACTTTTTCAAACTAGAAGTCATTCCAGTGACGTTACGTTATATGCTTGACCAATTATACGCTCATACTACTGAAGTTAGTTTCTCACCTTCGTCGCTCGAATTAGATTGTTTCTTTTTACAAAAAAAAAAAAAAAAACTATTAGCGATTGATTATTGCCGTAGTACGTTACAAACAGATGTTACAAATCTTGTAAATAATATCGACAATTTAAAAAAAAAAAGAAAAAACAGACACGAATGAATGTCGTATCGTATTTTCCCAGTGAATTCTTATATCTTTATCTATCGTATTGATCGAAACTTGTCACTGTCGTTGCGCAATTTTGAAATTAAAAAATTAAATGCAACAAATGAAGTGCAGTATATTTCAGATATTTCTATATATCCCTGCACTTTTCACTTTCCCACGGGTCCGCCATTTAATCGCAACTGCCATAGATCAAAATTTGCGTAGATAAAATAATATCGTAGATAAAATTATATAAAAATAAATCCTCCGATATCAATTACGATTTGAACAGACACAAAATGAATGTCGTATCGTATTTTTCCAATGATTCTTATATCTTTATCTATCGTATTAATCGAGACTTGTCACTGTCCAATTTTGAAATTAACAATTAAAAAATGAAATGCAGCAAATGAAGTGCTATATTTCAGATATTTCTATATATCCCTGTACTTTTCAGTTTCCCACGGGTCCGCCATTTAATCGTAACTACCATAGATGAAAATTTGCGTAGATCCTCCGGTATCAATTACGATTTGAACGTATCTGTCGACATGAAAATCATGCAAGAACCAATACACAAGTTCTCCAGTTATCAGTTCCGACTCCGAAGATTTCAAAAGCTGGGGAGAAAAGGAAGTTGAAGAAAAGACTGATGATCAACGAACTTCTAACAAAATATTACATACAGATCTGTATCAAGGAGTGCTGCTGCAGCCACGCTACTTTCCACGAGTAGTCAGTGCGCATTCGAGCTGCTATCGGTTTTCACGCGGCGAGGAGAAGGGGAAAAGAAAACTGCCGGATGGCATTCGTCCTCTTTGGAGCAGCAAGATCGTTTAGCAGGCAGCAACGTATGGACGCGATCGTCCAGGCGAGCAGCAAACCGCAAATTACGGAACGTAGCCTGAACTTTACGAGCACCGTGAGTAGAAAGTCCCTCTCTCGTTATGCATCCAGAATCGCGATCGATCCTCTTCGACTATACTGCGAACTCGCTCGGCCGAGAATCCGAGTGGGAAGCCTTCTCTCTCTCTCTCTCTCTCTTTCTCTCTCGCTCGCGGTTTCACGGTTTTCGTGGCCTTTCTTTTTCATTACATAACGCGCGGCGCGGGGAGAAAGATAAGCGAAACACGTCGGACACGAGCTCGAGAAGGCAATCGAACAATAGCGGCGTTATCCAGCTTTTCTGCATAAATAATAAGCCAGGCTAAATGTTACTGCAAGCGAGGGATTTACGCGAACGGAAACGTAGAACGATCATCTCGAAGGATCGTGTGAACAGAGTTATCACTTGTTGATAGAGCCCAGAGAGCTGGTTATACAAACTCGTGATTTCGTTCTTTGAGCTCGATCTTTCCCTTTTTGCCAAATATCTTTGCATATTTTTTCGATGTACGTGTCAGCCATAATCCACGAATATTCGTGCAGTAGGTTGTTCGTAAATGTCTAGATGCTTTGCTTCGCTATTCGCGATATAAATTAACGACGAATTGGAATGGCAAATTTTAGTGAAAATAATTAAACGATGAAAGATTGAAATATTAAAAGTATTGAAATACTGAATATTGAAAGATCGAAATATTAAAATATTAAATATTGAAGGATAATGCGGTAAAAGACAACAATGTTTCGGTATAGATTTTATATATATATGTATCAAGAATAATTAGTCAAGAGCTGTATTTCTGCTACAATAACTCGATAAATCGCGGTCCCTTTTTCACTCATTTTCGTATTATTTTGTACATGCAACATGCACGAGAAGCTTAGAAGCTCATTAATGTCAAATCATTTTCCACTGAGAACGACCATTTTGTGTACAATATATGTTATATATTACAAGACGCAACATAACGTAGAAAAAGTAATAGGGGCACCCATAAATAATGTCGTTGTTGTCAAATTTAATAAATACATTGCCATCTAGTGACAATAACTTAGAAAAAATAATTTAAATAAAATAAAATTTACTAATGGATGTATCTCTGATGTATGCGTAGAATATTGTATATTATAATATTGCGTACATACATGCAGAGAAAGAGATTTTTGTCAAAATCTTTAGTTGTTGCAATACTACAATAATTTTTAATGATCATATTACGATACAATTGGCGAAACTTTTAGTTTTAGTTGGTTTCTTCTTGGCTCTTGAATCAATGAGTATAGTCGTGGATTAACTTGTAATTTCAGTGATAAGATTTTCAGTTCTACTGTAAGTGATAGCACCAAACATCATCGAACCCGGAAAGAACGAGGGTGCGTGAGATACCAAAAGAAACAGTCAGAACTTATTATAATTAGTCATCTATAATTAATCACCCTACTATATACAGTCAGTCATGTATCATATCATACTTTCTCTACATGTATGTACGCAATATTATAACATACAATATTATACGCATACATCAGAGATACATCCATTAGTAAACTTTATTTTATTTAAATTATTTTTTCTAAACTAAATTGTCGCTAGATGGCAATGTATTTATTAAATTTGACAACAACGACATTATTTATGGGTACCCCTATTACTTCTTCTACGTTATGTTACGTCTTGTAATATATAACATATATCGTACACAATATCATACATATATTATCACAGATACGTACAAAGATCCCTGAGAGAGTGAGATCGCTATTCTTACGAAAAGATTCCAATCTCTTACGAGTGAAAACTCGTTCTTGAAGAGATAGTTCGAGATGTTGTTCCGCGACGATGAAAGCGCCGACACATCGTCGAACAGGCACGCGGTTACGTTTCAGATTGCGCGTTCAGTTGAAATCGAATAGATTTCGACGGGGTCGAAAGAGAGACGATTGTCTCTTCGAACCTGTTCAATGGCTTTCTTTAATATCTCAATGGCTTTCTTTAATATCTCAACGGTTCTCTATGGTTTTTGTCGTACGATCGTTAAAAGGACACCAGACTTACAATTAGTGCAACGTACCAAGCGAGTTAGATAGCATTTAAAGTCGAGATCGTCAAAAAGCAAAATACTCGATCAGCGAGGAAATTTATCATTCGCGGATTGCATTGCCGCGTTGAAAGCTACTCTTACTTAAGCTGATAATTTTTCACGCATGTTAAATCTCGCGATTTCCAAATCCCTGTATTCGCAAATTTTTCTCGCCACTCGCACTTTCGAGATGAAGAAGAAAATGCGAAACACACACGAGAGAATGAGATCGACAGCGATTCAAAGACTATTAATTTGCAATAACAAGGATAGTTCTGAAAGCTGAAGTGAAAGCTACTGTTTTCTTTTTCTTTTCACAAAAGATAGAAAAGGCGATATCGCGATCGATGTAATTTTGTACACCGATAACGAATCAGTATCAGGGCAATAATTTACTCTAATGAACGATATTGACCAACTTGTGACTTCGCTAGTAACATTGATGTTATTATTGAAATTGTTTCGTGGTCCCACTTGGGCGGATTGATCATCAGTTTTCACGAGTCACACATCGAACACAAGCAAGAGTGTTTAAAACACACAAAGAGAAATAAAAGATAAATAAATTAAAAAAAAAAAAGAAAGGAATGACAGCGAATTGCGTCATTTGTTACAAGAGGAGAGACAAATAATGGTCGAAATAACGGTAACAAATAAAAGTTAAAAAAAAAGAAAAAGGTAATCAAATATCGCGACGCTCCGCGTTATTCGTGCACACTGTCACAATCAAGGTGAAAAATAAAGGTAATAAAATGCCACGGTGATTTATATTATATTATTATTATTATTATTATTATTATTTAGTGCGGCAAATAAAGGTGAAAACGAAGAGAACAGGCAGCCAAATGCTCGCATGTACAATAAATCCACTGATTTCTCTCCGAAGCGACAGCAGTTGAAATCAAACCCTTTCAAGCGAGCGAAATTTCACAAGCGAGTGTTGTTTCAATATTATCGCCCATTGCGACCATAATATTCCACTGCTCTTCGTGTTTTTTTTTTTTTTTCGTGTATCTAATCGGTCGATGATTAAATTTTTGGAAGGCGGCACGGCGAACTTTCACTTTTGACAGCCGTTAGAAGGATTGAAAAGAAATCGAGCGAGCAAAAGGAAAGCCGGTCGACGTATATTTTAGCAATATTTTCGTTCTTCGCTTCGAACGAAGTTCCGCTACATTTCAATTTCGGATTTCCATTTCGATTAATTGGGAAGATCACGTAGCGCGTTGAAAAACGCGCAGGGTAGAAATAAAAGTAAGAGACGAGAGGAAAGGGAGAGACAAGGGATAACAAATTTCTGCGACGATCCGACGAGCGAATACCCGAGCGTCGCATTATTCACGATCCCTCGAGCGTGTCCGTATAATTTCTCATTTCGCACAATGGTGCACGAGCGATGCATTCGTTGCTGCAACGCTGCAACTCCGCTTTAACATATCGATTCGCCGAACGTCGAAAGTGTGAAGGAAAACTTTTATAAGGCCGTTGGGCGAAGAGGCAAAGAGGAAACGAAAGTGGCCGAGGCCTCCGCTTTCGTTAAGAGACGAAAACTTTTGCCCGAGTTGCCAACTTCTTACGTCAAGGTTACGAAGGCGCGTTTATTAACTTCCATAAGTAAGAAGCTCGCATCTACGTGTAACTCGCAGCGAACCCCTTTTCTCTTATTCGAAAGCTGCTCGCTGCTCTCTACTTCCGGTTTCCTCGGCTGGAGGAGAAACTGTGACGATTCGTCGCATTTACACCGCGGATGTTTGCGCAAATTTCTCGACGAGCGCGAATCACGGAAATAGAACCGAGGCAGACGTGTTCGTCGCGTCTCGTTTTTATTCTCAATTTATATTCATTTTTCTTTTTTTTTGGGGGGGGGGGGGAAATTACCGACCACCGAGGGATAACATTCGATGCATCAGAGACGTTTTTTTGAAGTCGTGGTAACTCGCTGTGTATTTTACAAAAGAATCATTTGCATCTCTGTTAGAAATGTACTGTTTCGTGTGATCTACAAAATTTTTAATAAAAATTATATAAATTAATCGCTTAGTAGGTAGTTCTAGCGTTGATATTACGAGAACTCCGTTTTTTCTATTCGGAGAACGATTTTGCAATTTTGCTCCTACTTCGGATATTCAATTGCATAAGGTTGCACGAGATTAAAAAAGAAAGAGCAAAGTGTTAATTATGCTAATAATATAGGGTAATAATTAATCAAATTAATGTATAATAATATTAATCACGTTAATAATATAATGGTAATCATCATAATAATATAAAATTAATGATTACGATAACAATATCCGAAGAAGAAGAAACTCGACTTAATATCTTCTATATTCCAAGAAACCATTTGAATTCCCATAATATTAATGATAATATAAGAAAAGAGCGATACTTGATAATATCTTTTGTATTAGAAACTTCCTTTTGAACAACTAATATAATATCATAATAATATAATAATAATATAATAATAATATTAATCACGCTAATTGAAATATTACTCGAAATTCAATTTATTCTACAAGTACCCTATATGAAAAATGTATTTCAATTACGTCACGGTGAACTTGAAGTGAATATTTTTTCTTATCGTCTGCGCAATGAAATTATTTGAATATTTTCGTGAAATCGTTCTTAATTGTTTATTTTTGCACACGAACAAGAACTCTGTCTACGAAGCGGTTGTGCACGGTGTCTAAATATTCACGTAGGTTTATATTCCTACGAATACTAACCTTCTCTCGGGAAACAATACTTAATATCACTAATGCCAATATTTGCCTTTTCTCCATACCTTCACTTTCTTTTTTTTTTAGTCAACTTAGTCCCTCGGAAATAACATTCGAAACGATCAATGCAAGTCATCGAGGCATGAAATATTATTTCAAACAACAATTCCCAACAGATACGCCTCGATCACTTTATTGTTGTTTGAATTAACAATTCCCTCGCTCGTACACTCGTTTGAAGTAAATAATTTTCGAATAACAGTCGCGCGCGTCGCTCGTCGGGACAAGATGAAAATTTTCAAATAACGACTCGAACACTTTTTAGTTCAAATATTCGACACCGTGTCAGGTGTTAAAAGAATTCCAACATTTCAACAGAATGCGAGATATCTTAGAGAAGAGCGGATTTACAAATCCTCTCGTACCCAGGTGATAGCAGCCAGGTGATCCGTTCAAACGCGTGAAAACGCGTCGTCAGCTTTGAAACGGGCAAGATTAATAGCGAACTTATTCCGCGCGTGCACACGTCCGCGAACGAACAGCGCGGGGAAATATTTGCGCGGCACGTCTTTCAGAACTATGCACATAATTACGATGCGTCAAAGGGATCTCGAACGCGCGTTTAAATTTACAATTAATTTCGTTCCGACTTCAAAGGATTTTCCGCGGTACAATTTCCCGAGATTTCCTCCTATTTTCGATAGAATAACGTTTCACCTCCTCGGTTTATCAAGTGGATATTAGAGGACGTGAAAGAAGACACCGACGGAAGCTTAACGGAAGGAAGAAAGATTACGAGTATTTAACACTATCGTCGCCGAGATGCATAGATCCAAGCAAAGAGAAAAAACTTTGCGAGAAAACATAGGACGTTCTACGCCTTTTATTTATAACTTTTATTTAAACATATTTCGTAGAAAGCTTTTGCAAGTCTGTGAAAGTATACTATATCTCAACGGGCCTGCCAAGTATTTCTGACAGAAATTGTAAACTTGTCCGTTTCTACCACTTTGATAGTTCTAGCGTTAAGCCTCGTTTATGTTAATTGAATTGAAGTTGAACTGAACTACAAGACTCGCTCGAGTCTCTTACCTGTCTCGGAATAAGTTCTCTAAATTTTCACTCCCGTTCGTTCGCATGAATTTATGTAATTTAATTTTACAACGAACAAATAGTTTTTAGATATTATTGTGATTTAATATTTTGTTTTCTTTTTTTACTTCGCTTGAAATATCTACCTTGACTCTTGCTAATTAATTCGTTCGAGTTTCATTTGCTATGTTATTTTAATTCAGTGTACTAGTTTTTGTTATAAATTTGGCATTTTACTTAATTAACGAGAAATGCCAAATTAAACTGAGTCGAGATGCTTTCAACCGCTCGTTAACTCGAAGCAGCTGTTCTTGGCTGATTTTCTTACAGGTGAGTGATTAAAAGACTTCCAATTAATTTTGTCTGGACGTCAAAAGACTTCTGATGGAATCGTTAAACAATTTTCTAGACTTCCTTCTATATCTTCTTAACGAGAAGACGTTGCACTTCGCATTTTTTAACGAGTCTCGATTAATAGAAAGTCTCATTCGATTAATAGAAAGTTTGAGAGTAGCCTTTTACGAAAAAGGCTGAAATTTTGAGAAGGAATTGTTAAAAGAAAAAACTTTTGCTCGCTGAAACAGCATGCAATTAATTTGGATAAACCAAGATTTTATCGTATTTAACTAATCCCTGAGAACTTCATGTAGCCAGCGGAACGTTGATATTGATTGAGTTGTGATATCAATAGTTACAAACTCTGAGACTGAGACTGATACTGATACTGAGACAGAGACAGAGACTGAGACTGAGACTGAGACTGAGACCGAGACTGATATTGATACTCAGACTGAGACTGGTGCTGAGACTGAGACTGATACAGAGACAGAGACTGAGACTGAGACTGAGACTTATACTGATACTGAGACTTATACTGATACTGAGACTGATACTGAGACAGAGACAGAGACAGAGACAGAGACAGAGACAGAGACAGAGACTGAGACTGCGACTCACACTGAGACTGAGACTGATACTGATACTGATACTGATACTGAGACTGATTCTGAGACTGAGACTGAGACTGATACTGATACTGATACTGATACTGATACTGATACTGATACTGATACTGAGACTGATTCTGAGACTGAGACTGGTGCTGAGACTGAGACTGAGACTGAGACTGATACTGCGACTCACACTGAGACTGAGACTGATACTGAGACTCACACTGAGACTGAGACTGAGACTGATTCTTGGAAACGTGTCAACGTAATAACATTCCTATCAGAATGCTTTTCTACGTATTTTTAATTTTCGCAAAGAATTATGACTGACTTTAACCTCTGCAAATGAATATTTGAATAAAAATATAACGGCTAAGTAATTAAATTATTCCATCTAAATAAACAATTTATTATTAATTTTATTTATCATATCATAAAATGGAGAATATTTTGCAAGATTCAAGAGTTTCAGACACGAAAGTGGAATAAAGGTATATTAATCTAAATCATGAATCTCTAATGGGATAATTTAATTTAGTGAATCCGATTAATATTCGAACATTTAAATATTCAGACACTAAATATTAAAACTCTTGTAATTAATTAAAGGTTACGGATTTTCTAGTTTATTTATAATTTTATAAGGAGAAATCGTACAAAACGAATCGTATAAAAACAAATCGTAATTTTATGATAAGAAATGACAAACTTAGGCTTATTTTAAAGCTCGAAGCCTGTACTCTTAAAACTCATAGTTCATTTTCTTTAAAAATGTGTTTACATTGTGTTGCCATTTGATGGCAAAGTAAAGATACTTTTCTACTCGAAAATACTAAAATTAATCACAGCGTGTAAAAAATTTTTCTCGCGATTGAATTTACAATAGGTTTGAAGACAACGACTCCTCGAAACTTGGTGTAAAATTTTTTTTGTTGCCACATTACCGAATATCAGACGAGAAACGAATATAAGCTGGAAAATATTACGATTTCTTGAATTCTCCTCTAAAATTGAAAGTTCAATAAAACGACGAAAAAAAATTACACATCAAATTTTTAGGGGTGTTTTACAAAGAAAGCCTCGATCTTCGAATCCATTGTAGATTCAATCATGAAAAATATTTTTTACAAATTGCAACATTTTTAAGAAGAAAAATACCTTCACTCGTTACGTGATATAAAACGATCTTAGAATAAAATATTTTCTAGATTCTTCAAGCTTCGAAGTAAACCCAAGTTCATTTTTTCTTCTTTTCTTTCACAAAATTACAACATTGTCTCGACTATTAATCGGGATCGTAAACTGTGTACAATATTCAATCCGGGATGTAAAATATTCGTACACGACACGAAGCGTACCGCCGTCAAAGTCAAATAATAAAACAAAGTGACTAAAAAGTAACAATCTCGGAATGAAAGTTCGTCATATCGATTCGCGAGCAAGTATATACCGATCATTACAGTTGCTCTCAATGTCACGGTACGGCTAGGCATACCTGTCCCCCCCTCACCCCCTCGCCCCGATGAAACACGAATAAAACAGCTTCGTTAGATGTAGATAGCAGCAGGTAGTATAACAAACACGAACACCTCTTTTTTCCCCCCTCTGTTCGTTCGTTGCTGCATACAATGCGATTCTATAATTTCATTCACGGCTAACTAACGAGTTCTCGTGCATTTCCACGAGGCATCATCGCCACGAGCAGCTTGTCACGCTTTGCAATGCAAAGCCGCCTTGCGATTCCTTGAAACGCAATCCCTCCGTTTTCCCTTCTTTTTTTCTTCTCTTTTCTTTTTTTCCCCCTTCTTTTATCGGGTTCGATTAAACCGAAGGAAGCTAAAAAAAAAAAAAAAAGACTCGCGCCTGGGAAAATAACGCTGAGCTGAAAACTTCTGTTGTTCGCGCGTTTCTGTTCTGTTTCAAAGGTTGCGAAAGAGGAGAAAGAACGAATGGAAAAAAAAGAAAATATTTAACCTATGGACGAATCATATACCTGATTAGCTCGATTAATCACTACGAAATGCATTAATGGTTTTGGGGAGTTATATGGAACTAGATGAGTAAAGAATTTTATTGAATTTATAAGAATTGAAAATATAAAGAATCCTAGTCGCAAAGAAAGAGATAGAGATAAATTAAATAGTAAGTGTCTTGTAGTTGGAAAAATATATGGAAACAGGCTGAAAAAGTTCATTAGCATAAGATAGATTATTAGTCCAATAAAGACCAAGATGTTTGGAAGAAACTTCTTGTAATATATAGATAATGAAAATTCATTACATAAAAATGAAATAAGTAAGTTAAGTAACATGTTAACTCGGGATGGAATAAGCCAGTAGTTATTGATCAATAAAGCTATTGATATGGCAGCAAAGATTCAGTTCAACTGAAATTTATAGATATAATAAACTGATGGATCAAACCTTTTCAAATAAATTGTATAGATTTAGTTTCATTCTATTGAAATTTTTTTAATTTTTTTTAAGTGTTTAGTATTGGAAAACTTGCTGTAATTTACTAGGTAAATTGAATTTACAAAAAAAAAAAAAAATACCATGCAGAGTTTAAAAACCTAAATATTTAACCAAACGGGAGCTCTCGCGGCATGTATGCTCGCGCGATTTATACCTCTTCGGTAGTATACCGCTTTTTCAATGTTTCATCGATAAGGTATATAAGCAGGTGTGTACAGGATTACTTTTCGTCGGTTTGCGGCAACAGTGTACGGCGAATTTTACTCGAGCGTAGCACAAAGCAGTGACAAATTAATGAAGCCAGGAGCGATGCTTGTCGATGTTTTTTTTTCACCGCGCAAGTTATTCGCCGAGTGTCTCGTTAATAATGCGCGAACATTAATAAAATATCGGAACGCTGTCGATTGAGCTTAGAACGGCAAACTATACCATCGAACGCAGTTCAGCTGAAGCGTGTAATTTTTAGGCGGTTTCTTCGCAAAGTGTGGAGAGTGCCGATCGGAGAATTCTTCTTTCAGGGAAGCTTCTTAATTCCATATTGATTTTGACGTGTACGATTTCGTTTTCTTTTTGTGGACGTGTGTACGATTTCGTTTTCTTTTTGTTGCATTAAAATTTTTGAATAAAACTATTATTATCACAACTTCTGAATAAAATTATTACACATGTACGTAGGGCTTCACTTTTCAGTTACGAGGTACAATGCGACATAGAATATTTAATATGGTCTATCAAACATACACACCATACAACCATTCCCTTGTTAAAGCACGAAATTTATGCAGCTACTTATATATTTGTCAAGCACGAAATTTTCTACGGCTATTTCTATCCTTATCGATTACAAAAAAAAATATTAACATCAACTGCAAACGTACGAAGAAACATTCGCGCTGCAGAACATTACAAGAGTATAATTAATTTACATTATGTAATTTCGAAATATAATGTTAAAAGTACTGTCAGCGAAACACCCTCGCTCGGATTCCCAATAGGAAGGAATTTTTAATACTCTGTCACCGCAATGGAGAACTCTCTCTTATTGAGAGACAGATAATTTATACAATTGGAGTTCGTGTAACAGAACCTCTGATTGGAATCCATTTATCTGAATTAATGGACAAGCGATTCATTTAATCGAGTAGCCACTGAAATTTCGTCGAAATGAACAAAGTTCTACTACGTACTGTGAACTTTGTTCCTCTCGAAAAATCTTCATTACTCCGTACCAACCTAACCTCTATTACCAAACCTAAACCTAATCATATTATATTTCTTTCATCCAAACGAATCAGCGACAATCGAACACAGATCTGTTCATTTTTCGATGTACATTTTCATTCAAACGAAGCGTGTGCTTATCGCGAAAAAAACACAGATCAAAGGCCGATCTTTGATCGGTATTAATACTTTCTTTGCGAATGTGTACAAAATATTTACATTTTATTAGCAGCAATAAAGGGTAAAGTTAGAGTATAATAGCGGTCGATGTTGGAGATTTCGATATATTTATCGATCAATGCTGTTGATCAGTGTTAACACTAAACCTATCGACACTTCATGTATACCTATTCCTACCGTGATCGATTTTTAAAAAAAAGTAATATTTTTTTTACATTTGAACGTAGAGAACAATGGAGTCAACTTGGTGTCAGCAGCAGGTCCTCTACATCGCTCTCACTTTCGAAGCTCAATATCAATCTCCTCTTTTGTCCTGCACATTTATTCAAAATATTCTCTTTTTCATTATTCGTCAGAGGTCCCCAAAAAGGAAACTCTAATTCGTCGGATGTGTCAAACAGGTCACCGAATTTCTCCATCTTATTCTCAGTTTCAGAAAGTTTCTGTTCATCGACATCCGATCCACTCTTCGCCTACGTCAATCATTTATTCTAATAACCTCATACTTTTCGAACGTGTCTTACTTTCGATATTTTTAGGAATGAAATACCAAAATTTCACACGAAGTATTTTCCTTTCTTCAAATTTTCACTTCTAACCTGAAATGCCGAAGAACATAATTTAGAACTTTTATACTGTGATAAAATTCCACCATGTGTCACCCAGTATACTCTTGAAGCATGCAATGAACAAACAAACACTATCGATTAACGATTCGCGAATCGATTGTATAGTTTTAGTAGAGTGACAATATCATAAATTTTTCGACCGGTCAAATTGATCGATGACATAGGTAGAGCAGACACTATGTATACATATATATCTCGAAAGAAAAAAAAAACAAGAAAACAAGAGCAGAAGTAAATACTGAAAAACATTTTAGGAAAACTCGTCGAGATATGTAGAAAATCGACGTTTGAAAACCGGTTAATTTGACCGGTTATGGTTGGCGTTTAGCGTTAATGAAATTAGCGATGAAATCGCGATGGCGGCGAACAGAGGCGGGACGGAAGGTGGAGAAAGCGAGAAATCGGAAAGAAAAAGCGCGGCAGACAGATCCTCCCGCGGAAGACTCGAGACTCGGGGCGCGTAGCCGGATACCTGATATCGGTATTAACTCGGCCATAAACCATTCCGCAGGCCCCGTCCACAAAGTGATTGCGATTACGCCTCGGGCATTGCAACGCGCAGATTTATGTACAGGGGGTTGTCTCGAACGTAAGTCAAATCCCCTCAGGGATCCGTTCAACAGAAAATCGTTTGCACATACGCTGCTCGAGGCAGCTCGCGCTGCCATCCAGCGAGAAGCAACCTTGTGCACGCACAAGGTGTCCGGTTTGTTGCAAAGATCAAGATCCGTCTACGCGATCGCGAATTTTTACGCACGTTCGCCAAGGGAAATTTCAATCCGTCGAACTCTCGATTCCTTTTTCAACGTTGTTCGTATTTTATTTATTTTCAAGGCATTATTAATGTACAACGGTAAAAATCCAATTTTTTTTAGGTTTTTATTTATTTATTTATTTATTTATTGTAGTATAGAGCCGGGGCCGAAAGTTTCTTTGTTCCCTTTCGACTGAAATATCGAAATATACGAATTTTATTAATTTTAAATCGAATTTAAGCTCAAACACGATTTATAAGAGAAATTGTTTTTTAAATATTTAATAAAGAGAATCATAGGTTTATTTTAGTAGGAAGTGATTTTTGGCCCACCCTATATCACTATTATTGTATAATTTATTTTTTATAATTTTCTAAGGTATGATAATTTTTAAAAAATTCAAATTCACCTACAAGGCTATCTTTGTAATTCATTTTCGGGTGGAAAATTGCGTTTAATACTGAATAGACTAATTGTGGGAAAAAGCTGCACAGTGGTCGTAGCACGTAGTTGATTGTACATATTTGATAGCTGTGTCGATAAACTTAGAAAACTTAGCAAATGATTATCGTCGACTGAGATCTCGAAGGTAGAGTTTCAGAATAAATTTGTATCGTCACCTCTAGCGTGACATACGAGTTCAAATTATAGTTACAATGTCGATTAGAGAGTAAAAATTGTTCCATGAAAACACACGAAAGTGTAGAAAATGGGAGAAAGCTTTGTAACGTAGCAGGTTTCATTTGCACATTATTTTCACGAACAATCAGTTAAATTTCCAAAGATACACTGTTGTCACGAAATTTCTAACTGAAATTATAAATTGGTCATTTCGATCATTCTGGTGATCATCCAGTGTTAATTATATTTCCAAAAGTATAAATTTTCGCAGAAAATTCGCTCGAATTAGAAAGAATCATTTTCATCGATTTTTATCGAGCAACGTTACGTGTAAATAAGAATATACTAAAAAGTTCCACGAAACAATCAGACGACAGACGCAATTATTTTTGCACGAAACTTTAGTCGGCGAATTAATTAGTTCGGAGAAGAATGGACTAACCAAGACCAAGACGTAAATAGACTGAATGAAGATAAAGCGGTTCAAGCGGAGTTTCAAACGATTCCGTCAAGGGAATTCCAATCCCGATTGCCAGAATCCTCCAGAATTTGGAGGACGTCGGGAGACGTTACAAAATGCGTTCCGCAATGCAGAGACACAACCTTTGGAACCTTTGGTACAACTCCAATGCCAGCTGAGAAGCACGTTGCCAAGGAGAAGTCAACTGAATATTTAACGTCTTAATACAGCCAAGTAAATAATACAGCCAGTACCACACTTAGAAAGAAGAGAGACGAAATATCACGGAGAATATCAGGATATTTACGACGAAATGTGATGAAAAATACGAGATATTCGTAATTCTATCGTGGATCATTCTTTCACGGTTGCGTGGATGAGAGTAGAGTAGAATGTCGTGAACCCGACTGTCAAAACACCAAAATAATGCATAGCATAAAGTGACTAGGAATGAGAATAACGAGAATATTTGAGAAACAAGCTTTATTCGTGTTGAACTCTCGAAGGTTCAAACGAACAAGATTCTATCACAATTGTCGTAAAAGTCATCAATCAAATCAAATATTCCCGGACTTTGAACACACGACAGAAGAAAATTCCAATTGTCGTTAAAATGTTAGGGTCATAACCTTCGTAACCTTGAGTAATCAATATATTTTCAAACGGATCACTTATTGGTTCTGTGTCAACCGTGCAAGTGTAACTCACATTGATCCTACAGGAATTAGAATATACTCCCTCTGTCCGAAAATATGGCATATACATTTGAAAGAAAATCTTAGATTATCTAGAGTTTGCGAAAGCAACTGGCAGTACTCATTACATTGGTATTGTTTACATTGATAGCTAAATAATCTAATATATATTTGCACAGGCGTTGCTTTCGAGTTAAGTTGGAATTCGAAGACCAAAAATTAGTTTTTTCAAGCAAAATAAAATAGTCACCGTTGTAATTTCAAAATGGAAAATTTTCATCCAAATAACGCGAATTTACGAAGAAGAGATGGCAAATCGAAGCAATTGACTAATGAACAACGTCATGGTATCTTGCAACAACTATTACAGTATATGAAGAACAAAGAAAAATTAGAACACGGTGCTATTAATCAAGATAATACAAAACCACATTCCTCTGATAATGATAAAGATATTGTTGCTGCAGGTTCTACTGATGGTTAGAATATTTAATTTAAGTCACAACGACCAAACAGTCCCGATTTAAACGTTCTTGATTTGGGGTTTTTTAACTCTATTCAATCACTACAACATGAAGCTTCGCCAAACACAATTGATGAATTGATCGAATGTGTTCAAGATGCATTTAATAAATTAGAGAGAAATACTCTTGATAACGTTTTCATAACATTACAAACGTGTATGGAATCAATTATGTCGACAGGAGGGGGAAATTCCTATAAAACACCTCATAATAAGGTAAAACTTCGTCGTGAGGGTCGATCAGCTGAAAAGTATATACGTTCAGAAGAAGCGTTCAACAAGGCTAAATCTCACTTTAACTAAATGTCGATTACACTGAAATTATTTGTATTTAGTTACACCGTGATAATAAAATGAATTTAATATTTTTCTTCATATTTAATTTTAGTTTTATTCAAGTTTTTTCGCAAATGTATACTTTTTTCGCAATGTATATTTTCGGACAGAGGGAGTATGTATTTATGATATGTATTTACAGTCGAATAAACGAAACTGCCGCGTGATCCTGAGACCAGCGATCCTTGAAAAAGTGCATAAAGCTTCCTGAACAGGAGACTCGGATATCTAAAAGTGTTTTATGCGTACACAAGAGCATGATCTTCAAAAAAAGGTACAAAAGGTCCGCCATTTTATTACACGGCAGTAAAAGGGAATGTTTAACTCACTGAAAACTCGCGTTTGTATATATTTTTTAGCAAGTTGAATATTCAATATCAAGGTCCATGACTTTTTACTGCCCCGATGATAAAATGGCGGACCTCTCGAAGATCATGTTCGTCATTGTACGTACGTACGTATGAAACGTCTTAAATATCCGAGTAGTAAGCAGCTTATGCACGTTTCCAGACAGAATCGCTCAGGTCCCAGGATCACGCGCCAGAGGATCCACAGTTTCTTCTATTCATATCTGTAAATACATATCTGTACGATCAGTGGAGAGTTAACTCGCGGTTCACAAAACCGATCGTTACAGCCACCGCTGCGAAGCTCCTCTCTCGCTCTCTCTCTCTCTCTCTCTCCTTGTCCTTCTTTCTCCCGCGTTTCATTTGCAGATATACTTCCGCATGCTAGCTGGTAATGGCCGTTCGAAATTGCCCGATCTCAATAAAATGCGCGGCAACTTCGCGAGCACTGTGTATGCACGCACGTACACGCACGCACGGCTACTAGCGAGCGTTTTGCACGCACGAAACCGAGCGTGTACGTGTACCGGTGAGCACAGGTGAGCGCACACGCGCACGCGAGTATCTCCTTGCAATTTTACAGGAACTCATCCTCCCTCGGAATTTATACTTCTCGTTATCTCTCGGCTGTTTGTGTGTGTGTGTGTGTGCGTGCGCGCGCGCGTACCCGCCGGGACAATTTCGTGCGGAAAAGTTAACGTTCGCGGCACGCCAGCCGCGCGGAAGCGAGGAATATTTCATTCTGCTTAAAGATC
The DNA here is from genome assembly GCA_032399595.1 of Tetragonula carbonaria. NCBI lineage: Eukaryota > Metazoa > Arthropoda > Insecta > Hymenoptera > Apidae > Tetragonula > Tetragonula carbonaria. Next base: position 12,449,569 of record JAUCRC010000002.1, read on the forward strand.
GCTCGCGCTCGTACTTCGCTCTGTTCCCCGGTTACATCTTTACCAAGACGAATAGGTCACCGTGCGTTTCTCGTTAATGAGATTCTGGAACTGCAGTTTCACTTGCAGATGCATTAACTTGAGTTTGAGACTGATACTGACGAAATAGAGGGCGCGAAGTTTCGATTTCGACAGAGGTCGAGGAGATTGTTTCATGATCTTCGTGGAGAGGAAGCTTTAAGCTTTCTCCTTCAAGCTGTCGAAGATATTTTTCACCGACTCTAATGATACTTTATTAATGGCTTGAGAAATAAGGGAAGAAAGGGAGATAATAAACACGTGAGGTTTGATGATTCCTGTGAGGGAAGCTTTCTCTGAGCTGTCGAAGATATTTCGATTAATTTTAATAATATTTTAATTGATTTCAGTAATATCGGTGAAACACGGAGGCCGAAGATTTGACCCATAAAGTTTGATGATTCGAAGCTTCAAATTTTCTCTAAACTGTCTAAGATATTTCGAGTAACTTTTAATAAGATTTCAATGAATATTTTATTAATATTTGAGAAACAAGAGCACGAAGGTTTAATTAACAAAGCGAAGGAATTTGAAGATTTCTATGTCAAATTCTTTAAGTTTTAGCTTTAAGTTTTCTCTATGCTGTCGAAGATATCTTGACTAATTTTAGTAATATTTTTTTTTTTTTTGGTGTTTTATACTTCATCGTCTGCGAGATCATTAGCGAGGACAGTGCTTGTTTCTTTCAAGAATTTCAAAACCTTTGGGATGTCGTCTTGCGAGATCAAGTTAGTGTCTCTGTTTCTGAATTTTAATATTTTAATTAATTTTTTTAGTAGTATCGATGGAATAGGGGAGCGAAGATTTGATCGATAAAAATGAAGGTGTTGAAAGCTTTAACTATCCTTTTCTCTTAACTTTATAGAGTACAAGATATTTCAATTAATTTAACTAATTAATATTGATGAAATATGGGGACAAAGATTTGATTGTCCCAGGCTGAAAGGGATAATTTGATGATTTCTGGTATTGGAAACTTTACTTGTGAGTGTTCCCTTTTATCTTTACAGGCGATTAATTTTTATGAAAGAATATTCTTCCACTTAGTTTTACATCATTTATAATTAATAATTACCATTTTATAACTGCAATGAAAACAATATCTTTCCTTATTCACATATTTTCTTGCAGTTGCGGTTTACGCAACACTCTGTATACACTTCACATAATTCAGACACTCGAGTCCAAATAGATTTTTATTTCAAATGAACAATACTAATAAAATATATCGCTAAACTAAAACCAATTCTCCAAGATAGCAATTTCAAATACGCAAGAGAGAAAGAGGAGGCAATATATTCCTCCATATTTTTCAAGAATTAATTCCGAATCAAAGGGAAAAATTCTTTGTCATCGTCGTAGAATTTTGCTCCAAGACTGATGAGACGAATTTTGACATGCTTGAATCTTCGAACCTTCCTCTCCCACGAACATATACGCATATCTCACGAAGAAAGAAACTCCGGGCGCGACGAGATCAGAAATTTGATTTGGAGCACGTTTGCTCTCGCGACGTTTGATTCGCCGGGAATACTTTTTATCAACTTCCGGAAGCTCTTTGACGACTTTCAGTGTTCCAAGAGGGGCGATGCTCTTTTTTACAGAATTCTCCGTTTCACTCTCGACGATCACCACGATCCGTCATTGGAACTTGAGATTTATATCTATTACCCCGGTTATCGAAAATATGACTTCTTTCGACGATTCGAGTACTTGATAAAGGGGATGCTATTTTCTCCTTGGCGTTGGGAGTTTAAAGAAGAAAGCGTCGCTCGCAAGAAAGAAAGAAACTCCGTAGGAGTTGAAATCAGATTTCGAACGTTTGCTTTTGACATTCTGTTACGAGAGTTTCTCAAACTGTCCGGATGAATGATATCCCTTACGATCGTACGTTTGTTCCAGTGGAAACTTCTTAATAAATCATTGTAGAAATTCTTGATAAATCGTCTATTAACTTACAATATTTACAATGATTTCTTGCCTTTTTCTTTCTGATACATTGATATATTGTAGGAAGAATGATATTCCGTTTAGATAATGATAATCGTTTATAATCACTGATTTCTTGCTTTTTGTCGATATATTGATATGTCGAAACAGTCTACACGTGGCTTTATGGAAGAATTTTCTTTCCAATAAATTTCATTCTACGATGGACCTGCCGATTAACTTCCTTGCATAATAAATAAAAAAATAAATGAAAGACATAAGACCGACTGGAGAAATATGCGTGCACCTGTATAGAGAGAAACTCGAAAGAACTTCAAAAAAATATTTTTCTCTAGAAAACGCAACCGTATGAAATGTTAATTTTTCAAAGACTTGTTTCTCTCTAAAAGGAAGATAAGCGTTTTATTTCATTTTGAGAATGTGCTTAATTATTTCTAGGCGATGACGAGTATACTCGACGAAAACACGGTAAATGCTGCAAGATTGAGTTAAATTACAAATAGATAAATACTTTTGGTGTTTCCTTTGAAAAATTTTCAATTTTACTGATATTTACAGAACTTGATATTTTATTTTTTGAAAATTGCTCCGTAAAAGCAAACAAAACCATTAAAAATTCAAAATGTGGAGAAAAGAACTTGAACTTTCATTAGTTAGTAAAAAGAAGTAAAAGATCAAATATTTGCAGAATTGAAATGACTTTGCATCGCATCGAAATGCGTCAGATTTTTCCGAGCAATTCCACAATTTTCAAGTGCGTATTTTCTTCTTTTCTTTTTTTTTTTTCGTTGCCTTGAAATATTTTAAAATATACTAAAATTGCGAATATATAATCCCTTTAAATATAATCCTTTTACCTAAATTTTACAATAAATAGCAAAAGCGAGTTTTTTCCTACATGACGAGCATACTCGACATTAAACGCTTAAGGGGTTAACTTAAATAGGTTCAACGTGTTCGCATCAGTCAACGACGAGTGATGGCTCGAGGCTGAATCCTAGGGTTAATCCTTGAATTTTAAGCGTGCAACCTCTCGACGCTTGTTCTCTCTCTCTCTCTCTCTCGTTGCATGCACGATGAATCTCGTCATCGATCGCTCGATCACTTACGGTGCGTTCGATCTTCTCTCGATCCGGTCTCTCCCTCTTCCATCTGATCTTCCTTATCCACTTATTCTCTTTTTCTTCCATTTCTTCGCGGTGCATTGATCCCCGAGGTCGGAGTCGCGTAATTAACTCGTTATATCTATCCCGGCATTACGTAACGCCTCTTTCTCTCTTTCCTCTTCGTTCCTCTTCTTTTCCATCTTTTAATTTCTCTCCCCTTTGATCGTCACCTTTTCTTCGATTTCCTTCTCCTTCCACCTGTTCACCGATCCGAGTCCTTCCTTTTACGACTCCTTTTACCTCTTTCGTCTTTCGATTTCACGCGTTTCAACGTCGATGGTGTTCTCCGTCGATGAGAGAGACCCGGTGCCTCGAGTTCTTTCCCTCTTGCCTTTTCGCAGCTAATAACACTTTAGATTCGAATAGCTTCTTCAGGATGGAAAGTGGAAGAATAGCTAATGTTTCTTCGTTCTTTTGTTCGGTTGTTTCCTCGCGCTCTTTATTTCTGGAAGAGGATGAATAAAGGATAGAGTTAACATAACATGTTTTGAGAAATGAGTTTTTTCGAATTTATTGAACTGCCGTGCTTTCGAGATTCGAATATTTAAATTTCAGAACTTGTAACAGGTGTCTGAATTCTTCTTTTCTTTTTTTTTCTTTTTTAATAAGAAACGTTTTCAACGTTTTCTATTGGGAACGTTTGAGTGTTGAAAGATCTGATTAGATTGTATTAATTTCAAATTTGAGTGTACGCATGATGGCTGGATCATTTTACAACGAAGAACCGTTCGTTTCAGTGAAAGAGATTGATCGTAAGAAATGTACATTCGTTCGAATTTTTGGGTTAATATTGTAAGATTGTAAAATCCTACGTTAAAATTTCGATAAGAAGGATCCATAAATTATCCAAAGTCGAGAGAATATTTTATTTTCTTATCGAGCCGTTTTATTTTTTTCTTCGCTTTCTCCTCTCGAATTATCTCGCTGAGGACTCAAGCCAGAAGAACTCAATTTCAATAGATTAATTCACTCTCGTTAGCGACTTTTTCGCTGCTGAAAGCCTTCCACTAGAGAATTTCTTCTTCTCTCCTCCGCTCCTCCTCTAATCGAATTCGCAAATCGGCGGAAATACTTTCTTCCAAGCAGCGTTTTCTAAGAGGAAGCTCGGAACAACAGCGACAATTTCTTCCCTTCGATTAATCCGAAAATTCGAACGTCCTCCGTGACAACAGTGTTTCCTCCGTTTACAAAATTCAAGCACAGAAATCGTCGACTGAAGCGTCCCATTTACGACGAAAATATTCCAACAGATTCGAAAATTCGCGTTGAACGCGTTCGAGGAAAGAGAACGATCGAGCCCGGATCCTAGGCACGTCCAAGCAGTGGAACGAAGAAAAAAACTTCCTGAACCGCGACGACAAGAACAAACCACCCTTCTCCATCTTTCCAGACCAGAAAATCTCCCAGCAGCAATGTGAGAAATCCTTCCAAAAAAAAAAAGAAAAAAGAAAAAGAGACCGAGAGAGAGAGAGAGAGATGAAGAGGCGCCGCGCGTCGAGAGCACACGGAGCATTATTCTCGCGTGTCCTCTGACGAGGACGCGATAAATCCCGACCCGATTCCTCTTCCGTGGAACCTCGTCTCTCCTTCAGGTGTTTCACGCTCGTATCCCCGGTTTGTCTATATTTCACCTGGCGAGGATTTACGTTTGGTCACCGGCATGGTCGTCGCCGGTGTATGTTGTCGTTCGATGACCGGTCTCGCGGTTGCTCGCAGCTGCAGCTGAAGCAGTTTCCTGGATCCCCGGCACCCGAACCATCGCTAACCAAGCCTCTTCCTCTGTCTCTCTGTTTCTCACTCTTTTTCTCTTTAACGTACCTCTGTGTGTGTGTGTGTGTGTGTGTGTGTGTGTGTGTCTTTCTTCCTCTTTCTTCATCTCTTTGGCTACTCCTTTTATCTCGTTGTTCCTCTACCTCTATAACCCACCGTCTTTCCTCTTCTTTTCTCTCTTTTTTACCCCTTTTCCTCTTCGATGCCTGTTTTCCCATTCTTTCTCCATTCTCCATTTCTTTCTCGATCTCCTTTCTCTCTTCTTCTCCTTTGCCGCGTCTTCTCTCTTCTCTGTTTCTCTTTAGCGAACATCTCTCTCTTTTATTCTAACGTGTCTTTCCTCTCTTTCTCTTTCTCTACCTCTTTAGTGCATCTTCTCCCTTTCTCTCTCTCTCTCTCTCTCTGAAGTGTATTTTCTCTCCTTTTCACCCTTTTCCATTTCTTCGTCAGTTCGACGTGTATCATCAGCCTCTCTACGTTTCTCCAACTCTCTCCTGTGTCTCTTCACTCTTTTCCTTCATTCCTCTGTCTCTCCCACGTATGTGTGTGTGTGTGTGTGTGTGTGTGTGTGTGTGTGTGTGAGTGTGTGCCTACGTACGGTGTGCCTGTACGTCGCTACGTAGCGCAGGTATACGTTTCACACACGCGAGGCGTGTAGAACCAGTCCGTGACGTCACGTGAAGGACCCACCATGAACACGAGATCGTCCCGATTTCCGGGTTCGGCTCCTGGTGCCACGAACGTGCGCCACGACGTCGATTTATTAAATGCAGCCCTTCTCTCACAGAGAGAGAGAGAGAGAGAGAGAGAAGAAACTCGCTTCGCCACGTTGTGTCTACGTACCTTGTGTATACGTATATACGGGTTAGGCGAAGCTAACTCGAGTTAGGCGAAACGCCGGCTGCCCGCCGTGTACCTGTCGCGACGATGACAAAGTCGTTAAGAGCGTACGGCGAACAACTGTGGTTAAACAACACGCGAGCAACACGCCGTTAAGGCACGTCAGAGATTATCGCGGATGCTCGTGGATTGGACGGCTGAAGGAGGCCTTTTCGGTTGCCTGGTCGACGGAGCATAAGCTGGTTGCCGAGTGAGGATCTTGAAGTTTCCGGTAGGAGAGCGATATTCAAGTAGTATTAACCTCCTTAACCTTTGCTTAACCAGATTGCTAGAAACGTTGTCTAATGGGAGAAGGTCTCTTTATTCCTCGTGTTATGTTTTATTCTTGCTCGTTATTGCGTTACGTGCGATTTTATATTAATGTGATTTATAGTTTTAACTTACATTTGGTAATTCGTGCTAATTATTATCAACGTAACGAGAAACCTTTGCTTACCAGAGTGCTAGAAACGTTGTCTAATGGGGGAGGTCTCTTCGTTCCTCGTGTTATGTTTTATTCTTGCTCGTTATTGCGTTACGTGCGATTTTATATTAATGTGATTTATATTTTATATTAATGTGATTTATATTTTTAACTTACATTTGGTAATTCGTGCTAATTATTATCAACATAACGAGAAACCTTTGCTTACCAGAGTGCTAGAAACGTTGTCTAATGAGAGAGGTCTCTTTACGATTTTATATTAATGTGATTTATATTTTTAACTTATATTTGATAATTCGTATTAATTATTAGCAACGTTACGAGAATCACTGACTGAACTGTACGAACGAAATCTTCGTTGCGGAAATTAACGTGAAACGGCAGATAAGAAAAAAGTATTTGTACTCGCGGGAGTAACGATAATTAACAATAATTGTCAATATGAAATTATATATGTGTACTGTGAAGTAAGTTTGCTTGTAGAAACTCGTAACATAAAATGGCGAACAGGGGAAAGTTTAAAACTCATACTTGTGTATTAATAGCTATATTAATTGTAATTTTTTCCCGTGTTGACAATAACCTATTTCATAAAATTTTCTTTCTTCTATTAGTCAATTCTGAGCTTTCTTTCGCGCTTAATTTGTATTTATATTTTCGTAATATCACAGTTCTATGCATCTGTGCATTCGAAATTAATTTCACTGCTGTCGAATTAGTCTCGTAAAGTTCCGAAATTTTGTAGGGATGTAGATTCGATACGATAAGTTCGCGAGGCAAGTTGAACCGATTCAGAAACAAATCTCGCCGTGTTAAACAACGTTCGGTGACATCGTGACAAAACCAAGTCGATAAAGGCTTATTAAGTTAATCTTTGTAAATCAATTGGAAACACAATTACGACAAACCGAAAAGCAATTGATCTGCCCTGTCCCTGGCGGAACAACGCAGGCGGATAAACCTAAATAAATATGGACACTGACGGAAGATACGAAGCAAAAATGAAATACGAATGTAATCTTTTTTTTTTTTTTTTTTTTTTTTGAATCTGTGACACGCGAATCACACATGCGAGTCAATAATAAAATATTATATTTGATTGATGGAAATTTTTTGAAGCAATTTCTTGCAAAATCGCACGTTCAAATGTTACTTTTAACAATATACTACACTAATATTAAAATGATGAAGATATCTCGAACTTTTACCATCTTAGAGTCTAATGAAAAAAAAAAAACATATTTCAACGAAATCATGACATAGTGCTTTAATGAAAAAGACCTGAAAGAGCATAATAAATCTCATAATAAATCCAATCTTTTACACTTTCAATCCCATAAATATCGTCGATGAAAACCTTGTTGAAGTATTAATACTTAGCTATTGACTGTTCGTTATTTAAATTGGCTTATTGACAATCACCCTGTCAATCGGATCCTTCCTTTAGACACTAAACAAAAGCTGAGACGCAAATGAAAATGTCGTAGGTGAATTTTGAAAATTATTAAATTACAACGAAGATTTGGTTATTTGCTCGTCTTCATCTAACACGGAACGTCGTCGATTGACTTCGAACTTAACGACTGCCAATGTTTGACAATCGAAGTAAAAAAGTAAACGCGCGTATAAAAGCGGAATCAGGAAAGTCAACAGCAGCTCTCTCGAGGGATATCGGTTAATTACGGAATCTCGGAATGTTACAGGCGATCGAGTAAAATCCGACCATTATCCGGAGTTACGTTAATTAATCCTCGTTAACCCGTTTGGCACACAGCGCGTTACGTAAATCAGACAGAAGTCGATTTCAATTTAAAAAGTAACTTTCACAGTATCTCTGTAAAAATAGCGAAATTTAAACCTAATTTAAACCTAATATAACCTAACTCGACCGAGCACAAATATTAGAACCACACTGTGAGAAAGACGAATCAAAGAAATTTTCAGCGAACCGTTAATATAGATTTTTTTCGTGAGTATAGAAAGACTTTACGTATCATTCAAAAGCAGCAAATACAAAATAACAACGAACTTGTAATTTCTCGAGATTTTCGTTCAGGAGGAGATATTTACTGTTATTTGTGAAATTATTTATAAAGTTAACAGTATCTTTCGTAACGAAGATGAGGCAACAAAAGAACGACGAATTTGCAATATTTGCGACGAAAAATGAAATGAGATGAAAAATATTATACGAACGTTGAAAATCGCACGACTTGATTAGATAACTGATTACAGACTTAAGTATATTAACTATTATCCCGTACCTTATATTATCCTACAATTATCCACTAAATAATTCTCACAAACCCGAAAAATTTCACTAGGGAATTTCGATCGATTACTTTCATCTCTGCGTCAAGTCTACATTGATCGTTGCATTAATCGTGTGAAATCAGCAAGCGTTGCTTACGAACAAGAGCGATACCTTATTATGCTTTCGCGACAGAAAATGGTCGGTGTGTTTAAATTACGCATACGAAGAATTGAAAATAGCAAAAAAGGGAAAAGTGATGCGCGTCAGAGGTGTTTGGCCGCCATTTTCCATTCTTCGCCAGATGAATTAGGCCGAATCGGGGGAGGTAAATGGCTAATTCTAGCCGCGAGGCTGTAAAAGCACGACTTTATTGCGGGAAGAGCGGCGTGAAATAGAGCACACAGAGAGAATATCCAACGTTTCTTGAAGCTAGAGAGTTTGAAAAGAGGAAATATTGCCTCGGGAAATATGGCGTGGCGCAGAGTGTCGGTCGGTGTTTAACCTGTTAACCCTCTCGAGATGGATTTTTCTTCGACGAATGAGCGGAATAATAACAGTAACAGTACATACTCTAATACGCTCAGGTTTCGAAAGACAAAAGAAAAATTATAGCGTGCTAAAAACGCGTGCGTGCAATTTGCGTTTTTTTCATTTCTTTGAGAATCTTCTCATTTCCCATAGAATGTAATTGTAAAGAGTGCAATTTGAGTGAAATCATTATTCGTTACGTGGTATAGAAACGAGCATTTTCTTGATAATTTCAACATACGAATTTTAAAAGCGTGTAATTACTCGTCAGTACAGAGCAAGGAAGTCTCAATAAACTCAAAAGGATCTAAAAGTTATTAGTTTCGGAGTTGCGAGATTTTTTTTTTTCAGCAAAAAAACATTATCTCTCGATTTATTATCTCGACACCATCATTCAATACACGTTTTAATACACGTTCTCTCGCAGGATTACGCCTCGCTGAAAGATTATTAAAGGTATTTCTCTTATTCGATGGCAGCAGTCTTCAATTTGTTTCTATTAATTCATTCACGTGTGGAAACATTATACCATTATAACACTGAAGAGCTATTCATGCATTCTGCGTGCTTAAGATTGCTGAATGTTTACTTACACGTTTACTCTTCTTTGGATGAACTCTAGATCCATTACTTCATTATTAGACTTATGGCAGGGAATACAAAGCTTCTGGATCCATTTATTTACTTTCATTAAAACTTTCTTGCTTGTTTCGAAGTTCATTCCGAATCTTATATATTTCCAAGGAAATGTAAGCTTGTTCAAAAAAAAAATTATTTTAAAAATCCAAGGTTGATTTCACGCTCATTGTCGGACACGTATAGCCGTTTTTCCATTGGGAAACGAAGTCGAGTTGGACTAAGGTAAGCCATTAGCGTCGATTAGCCAATTTTAAGCGGCGATTAGTAGACCGTGACAACTTTCGTCCAGCGTTTATAGAGCGTTATTGCCAGTCAAAGGGTTAATATCAATTTCTTCGCGAGGCGCGTACGCCAGTTATGTCAGTCAGATATCGAGCGAGCGTATTTACGAGTATTCGAATACGTGCATCGCGAGGGTCGACGTCGAGAAAAAGACGGGAGGGAGAAAAAAAGAAAAAGAAAAGAAAAGAAAAGAAAAGAAAAGAAAAGAAATCGAACCATGGAAATGGCGAGCCTACCGTTTCGCGACGCGATTCATATCTCTTTCTCTCTTGCAAAATTTAGCACCGCTGATAACGGCGAACAACGACGGTCACGCAGCGACGACAGCCAATCCCTCTTGCATGCATCGCTGCGCGAAGTAATTTACACGATTCGCGTACGCATTTTGAATTAAATTGCGCAAGAGCCTCCCGCGAGATAAAAGAACAAAGTCCTGTTCGGATATAACGGAACGAATACATACTTTTCCGATACAGTGGAAGCCTTGTCTGAATTTCTGAATGAAATTCAGAACATTCTGTTAACCCTAACGGAAATAACAATTCCGAATATTGATGTGAATATTAACGAAATGTGTATGATATGTAGGAAGTGAGTTAAATCAAAGGTTGTACAGTTCATATCGTGTCGATGAAAGATTGTCAAAAGTTCGAAAACAAATTGATATTGTGATACGTGAGGAAGAAAGTGGCAGACTTAAGAAAAAACAGTTCTGTAATAAATCGATGTTTGCGAGTGACGAAGATGCGTAAGATGTGTAGTAATATTGATGTGTAAGATAAAGTTAAATTGAAGGTTGTATTGCGGCGATCTTCAAATTTTCAGAAATTGAATTAAATTCTAATTTTTTTTCTATATTTAAGATGATAAGAAGATTCTAAAATATTGTGTGTGTATGTGTGTGTGTGTGTGTGTGTGTGTGTGTGTGTGTGTGTGTATATATGCATGGCAGTATTGTATTTGTATCGATACAATATACAGAACTTTAACTTAACTTTGTCAAATCAAAAATATCTGACACGAACTTTACAACAATTTTGTGAGTATTCGCGATGAACATGAACAATCTGAGGAATATTTTCACTCTTAAAACCAAGTTTCTCAACAAGGAGAAACAATTACTTCGTTGTCAGCATCACACGCGTCACATTCGCCTCAAAATTTCAAAATCATTTATAAACTGAGTTATAATTAAGCATTCACGATAATACGAAAAAAAAAATCGAAGAATATTTTCACCCCTAAGATTGTCCCTCGACAAGAGAAATCAATTATTTCGAAATTATTGCAAAACATCAAATTTATTTATAAATTTCAAATAATAATATTCACGACGATATGAAAAAAAATCGGGTGATATACTTTCTCAACAAAAAGAGAAACAATTGTCATCAGGAAAATTTCTTTTATCCCGTAACCTGCGAACATTTGCGATCGAACGAACGACACCAATTAAACACCGATCTCTGCTTGAATTCCATCGAAGAGAGCTCTCATGAGAGGGGCCCATGGGAAAGTGAGAGTACTATTTGAAGCTCGATGCTCCAAAAGAGAGACTCTCGTCGTGCCTGTACTCGAATTGGCCTTTGCCCGCCAATGGTGTACACCATGTGAATGCCTGTGCAAACGCTCCACACCGAGCAACCGTGTGGAGCGTTCCAGCGTTATCCGCGCGCGTATAAGCTCTCCGCTCCGCGGTTTCTAACCTCTGCCATTTCCCATAGATCCGCGCTAGAGCCACACCCATGCATCCAGCCCGGCGAAGCACAGCGTTTAAGCGCGTTATGCCACGGCTACGTTGAACTCCGCGGATCTTCGAACAGAGAGAAGACGCTCGCCGTCAAAAGAGAAAGAAAGAGAGAGAAAGGCAAGCAAGTTTTTTTAAAATCGTCGATCGCTACCGAAATTCGGTACCGTGATACATACTGGTTTTATAACTTCCGTTGCTGAATAACGAACACTCGATTTCGAATCGATTGTTGCTCGATAGAAGTTTACACGTTTGCTTTTCGTTCGTAAAAGGAGAATGCAAAGAAGCGGAAACGTGGAGGTGGCAGAACAGGGTGTTTCAAACTTGTTCAACAAATATTTCCGCGACCCTGGGTATAGAGGTGTATAAAATTTATATGAAATATTCGCTGACGATAAATCGTAAAGGATATAATTTTACTATGTATCAAAGCCAGATATCCTATATAAAACTACATGAATACTAATCTACTTCTACATAAATACTAATTTTTGCTAAAAATTTCTGCGACCCCGAAATTTAATTACGCGACCCATATTTTGAGAAACTTTGCTGTAAAGGACGACGCGCGAAGAACTTAGGAGAGTTGTTTCAGATGTTACAAAAAAAAAAATGTCTAATTTGAAGGAACTGTGAGAAAGTACTTTTGTACTTTCGAAATGTAACATTCTACGATACGAACGGATTCTAACGAACGCTATGAGATGTCAATGGATTTTAATAGACACTACGGACGTTTTGTACGTGGACCAAAGAAAATAATAACTAGCGATTCAGAGGAATTTCATTATCTCTCTACTTTCATGTATTTTCCAAAAAAAAAAAATATTCCACTATCTCCGGAGAACTGTTTCAATTTCAAATCGCGGATAAATCTTTCTAGTGTCCTCCTTCAAAAAAAAAAAAAAAGAGAAGAACAATAAGACGAGAAAAAAAAACAAAAACAAAACAACAGAATTAAATTTATAATTCGCAAGAATTCCATTGTCCCTCTCGCCCCCAGTCCAACTCTTTTAATTTTATATCGCAGGATGCTGCTTGAAACGAAGAGCGGAGGAGAGGATAAATGAGTAATTCAGAAGAATTCTATTATCTCGCGGATAGAGAGAGAGAGAGAGAGAGAGAGAGAGAGAAAGAGATTCGCCAATGAGGTAGAACGAGAGGAAAGGAGGCGAGGTCCTTCTACGAAGGAGCCGTCGTAAAACGCGCTCCGAAATAACCGTCTAATAATGCAATGCGGAACAAGTTATTCTGGGTAGCCGAGGCCCCCTCACTGGGTTAAGCCGAGTGTTTGCCCGCGTTTTGCTTTGCTTCTTTTTGCCTTAGCAGCATAGATTGGGACAGGCCATGGATCACGACATAAGCTCGCAGACGACGCACAGCGACACTAATCACGCGCGCGCGCGAACCCTCCGTTTCGTCGACTGTATGTACAGGGTGTGACGATCGCGTGTGCCACCCTCTTAACCGCTTACGCTTGCTTGCACTAATATCCCGTAATAATTGCACTAATATAACGTATCCCGACGTTATAATGATATTTCGAATTGGCATGATATAATGTAATGTTGAATTAAAATAAAACACATTTACAAGTGATAGTTCTCGAGAATTGAGAATAATATTAAATTGAAATGAAACGTGAACAAGATAATGCAGTGATGTGATTTAAATAATATTAACCCTTAAAATTAACCCTTTGCACTCGTATTTATATTTGAGAAGGTTAACCAATCAACTCGGAATTATTTTTCATATTCGATGAAAATGAAGAAATCCTCAAGTTAGCTTGCCGTTCTAGCAGAAAAAAATTGGTAAAGAAAGTATAATAATAAAACGTCGGATGGCGAACATACGAGTGCAAAGGGTTAAATAACAAAGAAAACGGGAACAAAACAACGGGACAATAAACACAAGACGAACAACACAAACAACAATGATTCAATTAAATAAACTAAACGATTAAATTAATTCAATTGATTCGACAAATAAACAAACAGAACATCTGTCAGAAGTAAAAATAACTAAAAATAAGTATAACTACACATTATAATAATTTCGATAACTACAACAATAATTCCATTTTGTTTTTTTTTTGTTCTTTTTTTTTTGTTCTCGTGCGATTCCACGCTGGCACACCGTGTATGAAACCGCGAGTCCGCGCTCTCGTTCGTGCTCGCGATCGAGCGTGTGTGCACGCCGTGTGCAAAGATAGAAAGCTTCGCACACCTGCGCCACCCTTGTTACACGGCGCGCAAAAGATAAGGGGACAGAGAGAGACAGAGCATGGAAGGCTCGGGCGAGCAACGCGCGGAGGGCATGAGAGAGCAAGAAAATAGGATGAGGAAAGGGAGAAAGGGGAAGAGAAATGAGAAGATAGATAAATAGAGAGAGAGAGAGAGAGAGAGAGAGAGATGGAGATGGAGAATGTAAGGAAGCCTAGAAAGGAAGCAGGATAAAAAGAGCTGGCGTGAGAAAGCAAGAAGATAGGATGAGAAAAGAGAGAAATGAGAAGATAGATAAATAGAGAGAGAGAGAGAGATGGAGAATGTAAGGAAGCCTAGAACAGAAGCAAGATAAAAAGAGCTGGCGTGAGAAAGCAAGAAGATGGGATGAGAAAAGAGAGAAATGAGAAGAGAGAGGAAAAGAGATAAGAAAACAGATAAATGGAGAATAGAAGAAAGCAAAATAGAAAGAGCTGTCATGAGAAAGCAAGAAGATAGGACGAACGAAAAGAGAGAGAAAAGAAAGCGAAAAGAAGAGAGAGAAAAAGAGGTAAGAAGACAGAGAGATGGAAAATAGGAGGCCTATAAAGAAGCAAGATAAAAAGAGCTGGCATGAAAAAGCAAAAAAGGGGGGAAAGGGAAGAGAAATGAGAAGAGAGATAAATAGGAGGATAAAAGGAGAAAAAGAGATAAGAGGACAAAAAGATGGAGAACAGAAGGAAGCCTAAAGAGGAAGCAAGATAAAGACTGCTAGCGTGAGAAAGCAAGAAGATACGATGAGAAAAGAGAGAAAGGAGAAGATATATAGAGAGAAAGACAGTGTGTGTGTGTGTGTGTGTGTGTGTGTGAGAGAGGAAGACAAAAAGAAAGAAAAGATAAAGACGACAGAGAGAATAGAATGAAGCCTACAGAGGAAGCCAGATAAAGAGAATTAGCATGAAGAAAAGAAAGAAAAACAAAAGAGAAGTGAGATGAAACGGAGAAAAAGAGAGAGAGAGAGAGAGGAGCAAATAGTTGGAGGGAAGAGAGTTCAAATGGAAAAGGAACGAGAGAGAATGCGAACGAGAGAGAATGCGTTACGTGAGCTTCTCTTCCAGCGAGTAAAAGCGGCGAAGTGGCTGCTGCATTCGTACAAGACGATACACGCTACTGAAACGCCAGCGTTCCGAACAGCGTAGAACGAATGGCAGAAATGGGATACCGAGGCGTTTCTTAGATGGATACCTTGATGGATTCGCGTTTCCACCGCCGCCTAATGTCCAGGATACCTACCTTATACGTCGTGAAGCGGGAATCCTAGTTGGCCAGTGCCTGCGCTGGCAGACACTTTAGGCGGAATCAAACGAATCGGTTTAAATCTTTCGCTAATGGCAGAAGAAGAAGAGAAGAAAGAGAAAGAAGAAGAAGAAGAAGAAGAAGAGGAAGAAGATGCGAGCACCGCTGACTAATCAGCCTTAGAAAACCGTTTGACAAGAAACGGGCTCCAATTACGGGAACCGGAAAATCGTCACGAGCAATCCCACGTTCAACCTGCAGAAGAAATTTATGCGAGGCCTTCTGCACGCGATTGTAGCACCTCCTCCGCTCGTATGTACGAAAATATTCTCAAGAAAAAATATTGGGGTGAAATATTGTTAACGACTTTCGTTTTCTTGCATTAAGTGTCATCAAGTTATCCATCGCAGCTGCGCTGTCGTTTAACACTAGAACTACCACACCAGTCAAAATGACTGGTTTTACAATTTTATTTTAAAATTTCTATTTCATGTTACAATTTTTTTCCCCGCAATGATGCAATGATTTTTACAGTGATAGCTAAAGAAATAATATAATGAATTTTATTTTATTTTTATTTATTAAAATAATCAAAATAATTTTTTGGTAGAAATAACTTCGTCTTAACTGTCGGTTGTTCTAGTGTTAATTTACACTCGCAAATACGAGTTTTCGGATTTCGGCTAAGTTTTCGAATTCGTCGGTAATGTTGCCAATGGACAGTTAATCTACCGATTTCTACGAACTTGCACCGATACATGCAACATCTGATCGATCGTTTCTCTGGCTTCGCGTACATACAAACGAGCAACACAAACGCGCTAAAATTGCTCATCCAAAACGTCTCAGAAGCGCGTGAAGTCCATCTTGAACCTTGAAGATCCAATGCAAAAGGGCCTGCTACGGCATTACGTTCTTGGCAACAGGCATCAAACCCTTCCTTCCATGACTGAACAATTTCAATTTACATTTTCCTGAATTTTCCAGTCGCAGCCAACTTGGACAAACTACACTTCAACTACATATGTACTACTTCCGTTCCGTTTTCCGCGGAATTATTATTTACGCGTATTATTTACGACTGTGCGTCTCGAGGCGCCACGGGCCAGACACCCGTGAAAAAATGTCCGCCTCCCAGTGATGATTGGGACTGATTTTCTCAATGTATCTTTTCCTGGATCCCTTTACCGGTCGTACGTTACGTATCGTTCGGATCGTTTAGAATGTTTAGATGGTCGGGGGACGAGAAAGCAGCGCGACGACTGTCGAAGAACACGCGAACAAGAGAGAGAGAGAGAGAGAGAGACGAAGACGAACGAAGGAGGCAAGAAAGACACGATAGAAAGAGAGCGAAGGAGACGCAAGCTCTCTTCCGTGTTCGCGCAACCGCTTATGGCTTATACCGGGGCTATCGTATATGCATGCCTGAAAGGCTGAAAGGCTGCCATGGTAACGCTGTCTCTCTCCTTACGTAACCATATTAAGGCACCTCGTGGTGACTAGCTTCGCGGCAACGTCACACACACACACACAAACACACGTCGTGTCCCTACGTCGTCGTTAGTCGTCGACGTTTTCTTTTTTTTATTTTTTTTTTTTTTTCGGCCCTCTTGATCGTCGCCACGTTCGCGACGCGTCGTGAAAGTCGTACATACTTACTCGTTAGACACGGTTGCGTAAACGCGCGATTTCCTACCGAGCGTCGACGTTGCTCGGAATTAGTCATAATATGAGCGTGAGTCGTCCTATGGGGGCCAAAGTACAAATCGAAAAGGATACATACAGGGTGAATAGAAAGATGGGTCGAAAAATTAACACATCTTATGCGGGTGAATAAAAGAATTGAATAAAAATTTCATATACCTTCGTAAACTCCTAATTTTTTGAAAGAAATACTTGCACTCGTCGTTATTCGCACCTCCGATACGTTTTTCGAGATCGTTTCATTTAGTTTTAGTTACCGTATACACATAAAAATATACACAATTTAGGTATAAAAAAAATCAATATTTTGCGAAAGAATGGTATCTTGAAGAAACATTCTCCTTTGTGAAGTGGTACTTGACAAAATGCACGTACGTATCGTGTTTCACCCCGTTTCTTGCGAAACGCTATTTATGAAAAAATTTTAAACGCAACGTGAAACGAAATATCGATAGATGTCAGGACAAAAGTTCAAACGTTTTAATAAAGAGCTTTAAGACTGTGATCTCAGTTTCCTTTCTTTAGCAAAATATTGATTCTTTTATACCTAAATTGTGTATATTTTTATGTGTATACGGTAACTAAAACTAAATGAAACGATCTCGAAAAATGTATCGGAGGTGCGAATAGTGATGAGTGCGAGTATTTCTTTCAAAAAATTAGGAGTTTACGAAGGTATATGAAATTTTTATTTAATTCTTTTATTCACCCGCATACAACGCCCAGTATTTTCAAAAACGTAATCACAGTATCCCGCACTCGACAATTATCGACGGCCGTAGTAAGACTGTGATTCCCGTTACCCGCAAACAACTGTGTCAATAGTTTCAAAGTTATAAACGATTTTTTGCTTCTATGGTGGAAATTACGAATCCTTTTTTCTGTTCATATCCTGTATAAGCGCGACAAAAAGGATTCACACTCAGTATAAAATGGTATTGCAACATTACTGCGATAAGTTCCAAAATGGTACTCGTCTCGTCTCGTCTCGTCTCGAATGAAAGTTTTGTAAAGTTGTATGGCATAACATTTTTAATTATGTCTCGGCGCGTACGTCGGAGACTTCTCGACGAAATCCGCGTTCCATTTGATCAAAATCGCTTCAAATATGCGGCGTAGTTTAATCTGAGCCGTCTCAACAGCCACAATAGATCAACTCCGTGTGTTGAAATGTACAGAAAAATGGCATTGCTATTTCTAAATATTTTTCCATCTCGAAATGTTGAATATTCATTCGTATACTTGGACAATTAATTAATAACTGCGTAGAAGAGCGCAGTTAATCGATACGATTTCTAAAAGGCCCGATTAACAAGATATTTTCATTGAATGCATTTTTTAACTCAGAATATTACAAGAGATCCTTCGATTGAATGAAACACATCCCCCTGTTTCCCTGTTTCTCTGGTTCCGCGATTTTCAAATGTTCCATTCGCGTCAGACCGCGTTCATGCCTATACACGAGACACAATAACACCATGCCTTATACGATCATTAATTATCGTATTTCACGAGACGTGTACACTCTTCGAAACAAGCCGTCAAAACTACTCGAGTTAAATTACCATCGGCATCGACGCGTCTTTGCAACGTTTAAACCGCGAAGAAGTTTATCGACGTGGGTGGTGCGTGTCGCGTCGAGATGTTATAGCGAGATGTATATTATTTTGTTTAAAGCTATACAACCAGGGCTAACGCGACGTCGCCACTTAACTAGTTGGACAAACTTTGAATAATTAATCTGTCCGCGAGTTCTGCGTGGCTGCCTCGCCAAAGTCAGCCGGATGAAGTTCTTAACACTTTCTGTATTTTGTACCCAATTTTCGTCCAACGTGAAACAATACGCGCACGGAAATATTCCGTATTTATGGTTAAACGAAAGATGATTGAAACACATCGCGTGAGTTATATAATGCGAAATGAAAAACGACACATGTAGGAAGTACTTTCTACTTATAGTTAAATATCAAAGTTATTTACCGTGCACGATATCAAACGTTTCGTTTGGAAGTCAATTATGACGTTCGTAAACGCCGGCGTAAATTTTTTTCAAAACAAGTATTCCGTCTTTCTGCGTTTTCAAAGAGTAAGAATTTCGAAAAGATGTCCCTCGCCAGCAAGTTCGCCGTCTCTCGACGATACACGCAAAGAAAAAATATATATTCGAAGAAATTTCGAACAGCTCGGTCTTTACATGTTGTCGACTTGCAAGTCATGATAAACCGATAAACCGAACTGTTTAACACAAACGAAAATGGACGATCATTCGCGCTCGAACAAGCTGTGCCGATCATTGTTAACGCGATCGCGATCAGTTATATCTGGCAACCAAACGAACCGGTCTGATACGTTTTTTTCATTTTGTTTTTTCTTCCGATAACTTTTCTTCTTGAACACCTTTCCAGAGTCCTTTCTCTAAATCCGTTCTCCCAATCAGAGCAACGAGACTTCGGTGCTCTCGACTCGTTGTCCTACGCGCGAAAATAACGTCACGTCGATCAGTAGCGATCAGTTTCCTCGTGCCAGTAGATAAGGATAATGCTTGTCAGACTATAAAGTCCGTGGTTCCCAATGTGAATTTTCTTGCATTTCTTTAGATGAAAATTCGATTTTCTAATTTCTTTTTTTTTTTCTTTCTTTTACTGAGATGTCACATTCTTGGTCTAAGCTTCCTTAGACCAAGTTAATGGCACTTTAGGCATTTTAGGCTTCCTCCACGTCAAAAGTTCACGTTTTTAAATAATTATATGTCACGCATAACTCTTATAATAAAAATTTGTAATTCTTATAATAAATATATATGTCACGCATAATAAAAACTATAATCAGGATTTTAGAGATGCGTAGGTAGGGCAAATAAAAGATTGAGAACCACTGCTATAGAGTAAGTATTACGGCACGTCCTGAGTTTGTACAAGACGTTATTGCTGACCGAAATTGTTAAGGAAATATTTCATACGCATGCGTTCAAACACTTTCTAAATAAGTAACTTAAAACTTGTAAAAGTTTCGAAACTTTTAAATAAACGCGTGCATTCGAAATTTGTTAACTTAAGTTAAACATTTGTGAAAGTCGTTTTTGCAAAAACTACGAGAGGAGCAAGACAAGTTGGTGAAAATTGTTTAATTTTTTACTGAGTAGTAACGTCGGTGAACGTAAGTTGCAAGCTACGAGCGACTAATTCGCAATCTTACAATTGAATTATTTCGTAGTTCTAGAATTCTACTGTCTCGCCATTCCCAGAATTTTACATTAAATAAAGCAAATTCATTGTAAAATTTCAATTCGTTTTGTTATTGAACTTGCAACCGTCGTGCGAGAGAATATGTTGATCTCAAAATCTCGCAAAACAGTAACCAGAATGAAATAACACAGATGCAACAGGCTGATAGTAATTGAAACAAATCAAAATCGACGAAACAAATGGTACACGTGAACGAGAGGATATATCGTCTGTTCGTCAAGCTCGAGATTCTAAAATTTCGAGAATCTATCTGCAACATTCGAAATCGTACATCGCGATAATTTTCGATTTTCAAAAAGTTCCCATATCACCTGTCGTTGTCAGTCTCTCCAAGTCTTTAGCACCTCGACGTCTGTTGAAATTCGATGCGAACACGTCACGTAACGAGGTGAAATGCGAAAGTATAAGAAGAAGGCTCGAAACGAGCGAAGAGAGCACGACTCGATAATAATCGAGTGCATCGAGTGCATCGAGTGCCAGTGACCAGTGTCACGACAGGTGCATGATTGACCGTTTTGTGGCTATTCTTTTGGCGCGAGCACGCCGTGTGTGTTCATTCGTTTTCTGCGTTTCGATCCGTTTCGCGAGCGTATTTAAGCGTTCCGTCATCACGGGAGATGATTAATGGCCGGTGGAATGAGTCATGTGTTTCGGGTACGTGTCGAAAGTTCTGTTGCATAATGCATGCGCTTTCAT
Organism: Tetragonula carbonaria; assembly: GCA_032399595.1. Lineage (NCBI taxonomy): Eukaryota > Metazoa > Arthropoda > Insecta > Hymenoptera > Apidae > Tetragonula > Tetragonula carbonaria. Next base: position 12,470,434 of record JAUCRC010000002.1, read on the forward strand.
CGGTCTTATTGATTGCCGTGGAATTTTCATCAGCGTCGCTGAGAAAATTGCCGGTGATAATACTGCGACCGATACAGAATGTAGCGAGAATGATGGACACGTTAATCCTTGAGCTGTTTATTCCGCGTGAATATTCGGCCCGTTTTTCAAAATAAAAATCGTCAGCTTACTGACAGTTGTTTCCTTTACCTGGCTTATCCTGGATGTTTCATTTACACCGACTGTGTCGAAAGTAATTGAAATTGGACTATGTCGCGCGAGGAGTACAGCGATCGAGAATCGCGAGATGAGAACGACTAGAAGATGAAAACAATTTACATCGAACAAAGTTGATTTCAATTCTTTTTCCAGCCTGTAATCTATGATAACAGATTTGTAATCGCAAAAAAGAGGATAGAATAGAAAATAGAAATATTAAAAACTTCCACCACTTCTTTTAACAATCTGAACACGTCGAATCTGTTTCTCCGTGTATTCTTAACCAGACTGGAACTTATTCGAGAAACTAAACGATATCATCGATTAATTTATCAGTTACAAACATCGGAAACTATTAAGCTCAGAAGTGAACAGCAGAGCTGAAAACTACAACATGAACGCGGTGTAACAAGAGTAACTGATTCAATATAACTATGTAATTTGGCTTTTCGAGTATCGCGTGTAACAATTTGAACGAACACGCCTTCTCCTTTATATTCCGAACAGAATGGTCCACGAATCGGCCCACGCGTCGATAACGCCACGAAACATGCGAAAACGCCTCCATTTATTTCAAATGCGATCGAACGAAAGTAAGTTGCCCCGTGTACCCCCGTATAATGATAAGAAAAATTGGCCACTGTCTGACTTTGTTCTCTGTTCTCTCGTTACAAGCAGAACGGAGTAATCCTCGCGTTTATCAGGGACAAAGGTTCTCGAAACGGAATTCCCGGTCGAACTTCGGAAACAGACTCGCAGTTAGTTCCTTGGGACTTGGGCCAAGAAAATCACGACGAAGAGGACGATTTGAAACTGCGACTTGGAAATTGGACGACGAGTGTCCAATATCTCAACGAGGATCAAGGAAACGGGAACCGCAGAGTGATTTCGCGTTTACCACGTATAATCTCGCAAGGAAATCTCGTGAACAGATTCAGGGTGATTAGCAATCGCGTCAAGTTCGAACTGAAAGGAAATTTAATTCTGAGATTATGCAATAATCGGAAAACGATGTTGAAATGAATTCGAAGCATTCAACAGATTTTCGAAATTCTGGAAGAATTTAACACTGGAACTACCACGCCAGTCAAAATGACTGGTTTTACAATTTTATTTTAAAATTTCTATTTCATGTTACAATTTTTTTCCCCGCAATGATGCAATGATTTTTAAAATAATTTTGGTAAAAATAACTTCGTCTTAACTGTCGGTAGTTCTAGTGTTAAAGATTTAACACGTTGATCGTCGCGTTACTTATATCTGGTTATCAAGTTTCCGCGTATGACGATTTTACTTTTAAATTACTTATGTAGTAGAAAAATGAGTTTTTGATAAAATTGAATAAATCATTTGCAAGTTGAACGAATTAAATTATCAAACAACGATGTAACAATAATATAGTAATTATTAAATTATTTTGAAGAAGTCGTAAATATTTCGTTTACGTAACATTTCGTTTATTATAACAGTCGTTTATGATTTGTTGGAAAACAATTTTACACGAAACTAACTGATTATGAGATTGAAGATGCCTCGTTGTAAGTTCCGCGAATGGTCTACGTTTGAGGGATGAAAAAAATGTGTAGAAACATTTAATTCGACAGTTATAAACTCGTCGACAGACATAAACTCGTAAACTTGACGAAAAAAATAAAGAAAAAAAAAAGAACGTAAAAAAGAGCATAAAAAACAACAAGACCTGGATTCCTGTAAGAAAACCTTCTCGATTTACGCTCGATTTCCGATCGTTAACCAACGTGTTAAAGAATTCTAGTCAAAGAATTCCAGTAAGAATTGGAAACGAGGGAGATCCAGTTTCGAACAGAAGAAACCAAAAAGCAGATAGACTCGGGGGTCAAGTCTCGAAAAGGGGGATCGATTGAAAGATATTAACGCTATTCCTACCACGACCGGTCAAATGACCGTTCTTTAAAATTTCGATTAGAATTTTCTATATACAACGTAATGAAATCGACTTTAAACTTCGCGACTTTTCCGTCAAACAAACGTATAATACATTTTTCAATATTCACTTCTTTTTTTTATTGTTTATTTGTTGAGAAAAATTTATAGTCTGTCTTACCTACCACGACCGGTAAAACGATTTATATCTTTTCGTAACAGTATTCTCTCAAGGACTCAATTCCAAAGCTATAAAAAGTCGTTGCAAACGAAATGCAATGCAGTTGCGGCATGATTTTAGCCATGAAAAGTGCCTTCCAGGGACTGATTTACTGATTAGGCACTTCCAAGTGTTCCAAAGCGGTCCAGAACCTCGGATTTTCTTACACCGTCTTATCTACTATGACTGTAAGATAAATAAAAAATGCGGTGAAAACGAATAAAATGTACATTGCATACTACTGAATGAAAGAAGCTATATTTTTATACTGTCAAATTTGGCTTTTATCTTCGTTCTATATTAAAAAATATAAGTTGTGCTAAAGACCGGGTAGTATAAGTACAAATAGGTGCACGTGAAGTATCGGTAGGAATAGTATTAAAGAAAGGGGAGAATTCGCGCGCAGATTCGCGTACGTTTCTCGAGTGTCCGTTGAACTCTTTAACACTAGAACTACCGACAGTTAAGACGAAGTTATTTCTACTAAAATTATCTTGATTTCTAATAAATGAAAATAAAATAAAATTCATTGTATTATTTCTTTAGTTATCACTGTAAAAGTCATTGCATCATCGTGGGGGGGAAAAAATTGTAACATGAAATAGAAATTTTAAAATAAAATTGTAAAACCAGTCATTTTGACTGGTGTGGTAGTTCTAGTGTTAATACATCAACGTCCAACGTGGGCCAACGTGGCGGAAGAGATGTCCGGCGCTGGTTCGACACATCCTGCGTAACATCCTGCAGGAGGTCCTCGACCGTAGTCAAAGTAGACGAGAACGCGAGAAGCGCGCTGGCAGAAAACCGGTGATTCGCACGTCCCTCGAACGAATGAACGAATCGCGCCGGCTTCTCATTCTACGGTGGTCCTCGCACGGAATCCTGAGTTCAATGCCTCTTTGATGAGCCTTCCCTTTCCCATCGGCGCACAACAACCATCGACTCCGCGGCCATCGTCGCCGACAGTCCACCTCCCCTCCTTCCCTCTCCGCAACGATTTATCTCGATCCATCGACGAATCGACCGATCAAAAGCTGTCGATTCGCGTCGAATTCATTCTCGATCGTTTCTCACCGGTACACGCGAATCTTCTTCGTTTTTTCTTTTTTCTTCTTCTTTTTTTTTTTTTTTTGTTTCTCCTCGTCGTCGTCGTCGTCTTCCTCTCGATGAGGAATCACGCGTGCTCGTAGGTGAAACTGCGTCGAATAACTTCCTGCGTTGATAATCATCGTGAGAGAAGGTGGGGCAAATTTATGTGCCTCGAACTGGCTGCGTGCAGGTGGAAAATCAACCAACCACGACGATAACGCGCGTTGTATAACACCTAGTGGAAGCTATTTTCAAAGCTGTCGAAGAAATTTACGTGCAGACTCTATTTTTGTCGCCGGATGGTGAACGACCGGATCGTTAATGACCGTCATTGTGTTTTTTTTTCCTCTTTTTCTTTCGATATCTTCCTTCTTTGGTATTTATCTCGATGCGTTGCGCTAGAACGTCGAGCAGTTGTCGAGAAATGTTGTCGAGTACTTCGATTCAGTGCGTTCAGAGTGCCAGACACTTTTATGATAAAAAACATGTTATAATTTCCTACGCTTTTGTCGTTTTCAGAATTCCCACGCCAGATATCACGCAGTTCGCTCTGTACTTGAGAATAATTGCTTCTTTCACTTCGTTCCTTCGTTCGACAAACGTCCAATTACAACATTCAGACAGGCAATTATTATACCGAATCTCGTCGAGAGAGATTATCAACAACTATCAGGTACAACCATCAACTGTGAAACTGTAAAAACTATACCATCATCACCGCCACAAGGCACGATCAGTCTCCATTTAAAAAAAAAAAAAACATAATGTAACTGCAAATATACTATCCGGTGGGAAGAAGAATTCAGAACTAGATAGCTAGACAAATAAATATCCAAGCGTTTAAGCACGGTGAGAACAGCGGGAAGATTAATATTAATCGAGCATCGAGCATCAAATGGAAAATAATTAACCAGCAAATCCTCTCCTCTCAGCGAGACGACTTAATTCAAGCGGACTTTCTCTTTCGCCGGAGATGTTCGACGTTAGCCACGTTAGACTTTAGCCCCGATTAACATCCTGCCGAATAACAATCGGGAGAAGAAAGAGAGAAAGAGAGAGAGAAAAAGAGAGAGTAAGAAAATTTATGCGGAGGTAGGTTCGAGTGGTGCGTTCAAGTGGGTGGAAAATCAGAGCCAGTGGGTGGTACAGCCGATAATTCATGTCTGCTGGCGGGAAACGAGAACCAAGCCCTTCAATTCTTTTTTGTTTGGGGGGGGGGGGAGAGAACCAAGCGTGAGAATTAGCTGATAAAGGTGATAACGATACGACGCGACACCGATTGGATTTATGACCAATTTGTACGAACAGAAGTTCCTAAATTAAGAAATTAATTTAATTAAATCTATTTAATTTTATTTAATATTAATTTATTTAATTAATTAAATTAATTTTTTTTACCCTTTAATCTGATAACCATCGGATGTGTAGATATTATGATATGTAGTCGAATATAATCATTTTAAAGAAATTCCCCACGAGGGGGAAATTCACTGTTCCTTACAGTTTCTTTCTTTTAGCCTAGTGTTTCCTTAACGTTAATAACAAACCGCGGATACGCACGGGTAATACGAAATTAAGTCCTTATCTTGTAACGTTGTACGCGGTCAATGAACCGGTGGGCCGAACGTGACAAACGCGAGTTACATACGAGACAAAGTTTGGTCATGATATTAACTTTACGTCCACGAAATTAAAAACTGTCTGGAGATAATGACGTACAATCACTTCGTGATAATAATAATATTTGAGACACAGGCAAGCGAACGAACGTAATTGTTGAAAAATTTGATACGAAAATAAATGTGCAAGGAATAATCTTAATTAATAATTTCAAAATATTATTATTATTATCGTTGTTGAAAATCAATGTTGGAATACTTTCTGTAAATTGTTCTGCATGCATATGTAGACAAAGCTAAACCAACTTCGTAACCAAGAATGTTAGTTTTAATTTCAGTCGATTACAACAGCGTGTGCGATGACAACAAAATTGACTAAGAAATGATTTTCTATTGTAACTTGCTTGGCTTCGTCGTTCAAAAGTGAAGGAACGCGTAACACGTGTCGTAAAAAGGTTTCGCTCGTTTTGAATACCTCGCGCGGAGTGCAACCATCTCGACGGCAACCTCTTCCGCCTTTTCGCGTTACTTTAAGCACTTTCCAGGCTCTTCCCTCGTCAGCCCTCGTCGTTCTTATTTTCTCATTTTCGCGGGCCATTACGTTCCACCGACTGCGACACGTAGTCGTCCATCATCGTCGCGACAGATTTCCCGAAATTAGAGAGGGCGCGATTATCATTCGAATCTCTCAGAGGTCATTTTCTCATCGCTTTATCTGAGGAATTTCTGCTTGGTAAATTAAATTAAGGATCGATCTCTTCGGTCAAAATACAACCGTGTTGTATCGATCGCTCAAATAGAATAGAATTAAAAAATCAGTAGTTACAAATTTTGGAGACATTCTAAAATATTCGCGAAACTATATAAAGTTAGTGCGTCGACCTGTTGCTACTACAAAGTGTCCTAGTCTGTATATTTTCATCAACGAATCATTGATAATAACACGTTATTAAGTCTCTCTGATGACATGAGAGTTTATTGCTTTATTAATTAAATAATAAATAAATAATATATATATATATATATGTATGTAATAAATAATATATATATGTGTGTGTGTATATATGTATTATTTTTCTTAATTTAAAAAAAATTAATTTAAATTTCATTATTTTTTGTTTAATAGTTATATAAAAATGATTAAATTTATTGTTAGATGAACCTAATAGCTTAAATTAGCTTATATATATATATATATATATATATATATATTATATATATACACATATACAAATATTGGCTTATAGTTTCATTAAATGTCTGATAAAAAGAATTAATTTTTTAAATTAAAATATAATAATAGACATTATTTCTAATGATTATTATTATATTAGATCTATTATTTAATATCTACTAATTGCAAATTAATTGTTTTAAATCAAACTAAAATCCAATTAGTAATAATATAAATAAATTATACATAGATATTTTATCAAGATATATCTCTTTCAGACATATTACACGATACACCTCACGAAATTAACCATTTGTGGTCCGCGCAGTTTTCATCATTTTGTTGCAACTATACCATACTACATTGACAGTTTCGTTATCAGTCGAAACGGTCGGTGCTGATTTCGCCAACCGATGATCCAATCATGATTGCTATTACTTTACGAAACCCTTGTCTTGTAGGCTTAGGAACAAGACATACATTACGAATAGATAATTATATTAAATGACATAATTATTTCATTTGATTTCTTTGAAATTCAAGTTCAATGCCATGCCTTCATCGAGCCCATGGTCCAATTAGTCGGATCAAGATCTTTTTTCAAATCAAATTTTCGATTTCTCTGAAAAAAAATAAGACTCGGAATTAAAACACCAGGATTTCTAGCCAAGACGGTTTTCAAATCACTAGCAATATTCGAGACTTCTTTCGAAGTCAGACTATGCGAATTTTTTTGCGTCGTCGCAAAATTCTTATCTCGTCTCTGTTAGTCCCAACGAAACAGCATCGACGAAACAAACAAAAAGAAAAAGAAAAAAAAAAAAGAAAATTGAAACGATATACATTGTCGAGCCAAGGGTTAAAGATCGAAAGCGGAAACGACGAGCAAATAACGGAAATAAAAAAAGCACGAAGTGCTTTGAAAGTACCAAGTCTCCCTGAAAAATTACATTTCGAGCGAGAGAAGCGTTTCTCTTCAGGAGTAACGCCAATTTACCGTCGAATCATCGTCGAAAGAAATCGACGCGGCGAAAGTGAATTTCGCGCGTGAATTCGCAGCGAAAATGCGCACGCCGACCGGAAGATTTACCACCGCGATCCCGAGGCCACGGGTCACGACGTCGCCTCGCTTCCTGGCGAACCATCCATCGCGCGCGCCGTTCACTCGCGTGTTCCATTTCACGAAACGAGGCTCGAAACACCGAACAGCCACGAACAGCTGTTTGAAGCTTAAAGGCAAGGTCGCAGCGTACGCAATGCCGGTTGTTTCAACGCGTCGCTGAACGCTCGCACGCGCGCGAGCGAGCGTTTCAGCTTCGCTCACGTGCGAACACGCGAGGAACGAGTGCAGTGCACTCTGTGACAGTACTCGCTGTCGTAGTCATTCGCGTAAAAAGGAAAAGAAGCAGACGCTCGGAAAATTATTAAGTTTTTTTCTATTAACGCTTTTCTAACCACCAAAATGGTCAAAATGGCCAATTTATTAAGTTTTGTCAGATATTTTATAAACAGCGTATTTTACTTAAAGGTTTAAACAACTTCTCGTAAAATATGCAAATAAAAGCTTGTATAGTATTCAAAGTTTCTCTAGTCTTTTCTGACTTCAGTGTTTTTCATGGAAATTTCAATGATTTAATCGTTGGTAGTTCCAGTGTTAAACGAATGATACACGTCATTCTTCCGTAGTGCTTTTATCGACACGTATGAGTTAACACGAATTGAAACTTTTCACAATACATTTTTCTGTTATTAAAAGAAAGAAATGTGGTAATATTTATTATTTCAGAGCCACAATGACAGCACATTTCGTAAAAGATAGTGGAATGGAAATGGAAAGAGACTTGATAATTGTTTAATGAGCTTAGTATGACCTCGTTTGCATCTCGCCATTCTTTAAAGCAAAGATCTATATAGGTTTTTAATGATTTTTTGGCTCAGTTCTTCCCACCTCAGTTAGTCCTTCACGATACATTTTTTTCCAATTTGCGAATTGTCTTTCATTCTGGTATATTTGACTCTCGCCAAATTCTCCCAATAATTTCCTATAATATTTAATATCCGGAGACTTGGCTAATTATTCTAAAACACGAATCTTCTTTTGTTTGCAAAGTATTGCTGTCACATTGAAAAATGCACATACTATATTTTTGGCAATTCGTGTCAATTTGTTCGTCAATATAATTCAATATAACTTTTACTATTCAATTTTACCGTAATAAATTTTGTGCGAAACAAACATCCATATAATTGTTAAACGCGGCGCAAATACAAATAGAGAAGATTCCTCTTCCTTCCTCGAGGCTTCGTTCTTCAAGACTTTCAAGACCTCGCAAAGGAAGAAATGATTACAAGCTACCACATTTTGCCAAAGGTTAGGCTACGCTCTAACCGGGCATTACCGAGAAATATCATTTGCAGCGAGCAAGCAATTACAATTGCTCGGCAGATTGTTAATAATCATTTTGAACTTTGTCACGTTCGTAATTCGAGAACATTTCGTTACTAAGAGGCAAGTTAATGACAAAATGCAATTACATTCTTGAAAGTGGACATTTATTTCGGAACGAAATATGTTTTCCTTTTTTTTTTTTTACTGGAAAACAGTAAACTGATCCAAAAAAAGAAAAGTAGAACACATTTCAAGAGATTATGAAACGCAGAGAGTATCAAAGTGGCATAGTTCTTCAATGGTCTGTCGAAACATCGATCCAATCCTAGCCCAATCACAGCCGACACGGTGCGATATGTGTGATGGTAGTAAATAAGAGCTCGTTTCTAGCAAGTTCTCCGCAACATCGATGCGTCGACGATTATCATCTGGTTCAATTTAAAAAGAAATCGCAGCGTTCCGCGCGGAATTCACATTAAACGGGGAAAACTCGAATCGTTTCGCCGCGGGATCGACCCACGTGTGCGCGCGCACATGCGCGCCACGCACACGCATTTCAAACAGCCTGCAGCTCGGACGTGTGTGCGCGCGTGTGTGTGCGTGCACGAACACGTTTTCCACAGTGGCACAGGGGAGAGCCACCGCACATAACTATAGTTATGCAATCCACCAACTCGTATTCATGGTCAAGGCCTGCGTCCTTACCGCTAGATACGTGCGCGAGCACACGAGCGAGCGCGGCGGCCGTGCAACAGCGAGTTTCGCGTGCGTACGCGGGATTTCGCCGAGGCGAAAGAATAAGAAAGGCCGCCGGGGCACGTTATCGAATTCACACGGCAGAGAACGAACAAAGTTGAGCGTCGCCGATGGACCGGTACGGCAGAACCGGATCGTCCGGAAACGCTCTAATGGAGTGGGCGTCCAAATGGGGAAAAAAAAAAAAAAGAAAGAAAGAAAGAAAAAAAAAATTCGCTCGCTCGCTCGTTTCGGGGGAAAAGATACGAGTTTCGCGAAGATCCTCGCTTCGACAAACGCTTCGATAAACGCGCGCGTGTAATAGCGAGAGAGAGAGAGAGAGAGAGAGAGACGAACTTGGCTTGGCGAACAGAATTTGCATAAGCACTCCGAATGGGGAAATAAGCGTCGTGTACAGTTAAGACTGTACTTTTTGTCCAGCTTTCTTCGCGTAGTACAAATAGTACGAATAATACGATTATCCCTCCGGAGGTCGGTTATTTACGCGGAACATTCCGAATGGAAAGTATGTAGAGCGAAACGTTGTGGTAATAAAGTAAATCTAGGAGAAAACAGTGTAGTAGCCGATCGACGATAGGGCCGAATAACAACGAAAAGCGCGGCCGACTTGGTGGCGTGTGACTGCAAGCCAAGTGATGGAGAAGGACGCGTAGAGGAAACGCGTGGTTTCTTTTACCTTTCTTTTCGCGAGCAGAGAGACTGAAACACGCGCGCGCGCACACGAGCACGCGCACTGCGTCCAGCAGACGAGGGTAATGGCAATGCATGGAGGAAAACGGTAATAACGCAGAAAAGCAGTAGAGGCGGTTGCAGCGATTTAATATAACTGAGTTACAGGAAGTGAATATTATTAGCATTCGCTCGCGGTGGACCTATGCGCGTACGTACATTTATCTTCCTCGTTTCTCACATGTTCGTTCGATGTACTATTTACGTACATACTTGCGTACGTACTTGGAATACGCGTACGTAGGGAAATATATGTACTGGGGGAGGTTCACTCGAATAATCGTGTCGTGTACGTACACACATACGCGTGCGTGTAAGCAGATACGCGTAAAAAGTACCATAGTACAACAGACAGGGCTACAGGGGATCGGCAAGAAAGGAAACAATCGCTCTTCGTGTGCGTTTAACGCGTCGACGAGCGTGTATGCACATAGCGTGTGACGGTGCACGACACGTAATATGCGTGATGTAACGCACACGTTGCGTGAAACGCGCGCGCGCGCGCGATTACAACGCGCTTATTTGCGCGTCGAACGAGTTTCGTTGATGCAACCACGGCCGTGCCTTTTATCTCGTGAATAACGTCAATAACATTGCAGGAATGATCGCCATAATGCACGTTTGGTGTGCACAAACATATTCTGCGGTGTTTAAATATCGGGTCTCCGTGCATCGAAAAATGGCACGTGAATTTTGTAGATATATATATATATATATATACATATATATATATATATATATATATGTATGTATATATATTTTATTAGCTCTGTCTTTCGGAGCAGAATATTTCGTTAGAAGCCAGATTTTACCTTGTTCCTTAGAAATCGCATTTACGAGAAGAGTTTAACCTTCGCGCGTGTAAATTTCGAGCATCGAGGAATTCACATTAATCACGAGGCATTGCCGCTGCACCAGGAAGTCGGGGTGTACAAGTTCGATCAGATACGTGCGGAACAACCGATCTTAATCAATTTCCCTTAATTTTACCGTTGCATGACCAGTCGTTGCTGTGTAGCAGGCAGTTGCACTATACCAACGCCAACGCGACTTTCTCTCTCTCTCTCTCTCTCTCTCTCTTTCTAAATAGCTCTCTCCTGGTTAGACCGTCATTAGCATCGCCATTAGCCAAGTCCTCCACCTCGCAAGGGAAACTTATCTCGAGCTGCCTTTTCTTTTCCTGCGAGCCCGACCGATTAACAACTGCTTAATTATCGATCGATTTGGCAAGAAGAGGAAAACAAAGTCTCTCTGATCGTTCTCGAAATTTTCGCAACGTTTAAGATTAAGCCTTGGCTTTACGTAGCACAATTTCCTTACCTCACGAACGACGAACTGCGAACGCGATGGAACGACAAACGCCATTCTTTCGAGAGAAGAAACGCCATTGTGATCCACGCGATTTCACCGACGAATACTCCTTGAATTCTTGATTTGCTCCAACAGCGATACAGTTCGGAGTTCGTTTGGCTTAGATCCCGGAGAAGATCGACGACGAACGCGGAGCTAGACAAAGCGCCGAGTAACAAATGGATTTTCAGTTTCCGGAAGTTGACGACTTGCGGACGAGTTCGTTAGATCGCGGCGCAGCGCAACACACGGCAGACGAATGATAAAATTCTCTTTCCAATTACGAGCCGCGAAACTCGCCGCTCGCCTATTATTGTCGAACGCGTGCTGTCTCGTTAAAATGCACCCGGCAGGTCGATCTTTTTTTGCGACGCAAACAGAAAGAGAGAGACAGAAAAGAAGACAGAGAGAGAAAAAGAGCGACTGATTGGAAACGTATAGAGATTAAGATTGGCGTACGTTGGCCCACGAAAATTGGCCATTAAAACAGAACAACGTGCGTTTGGGGAAGAATAATTTGATTACAACTAACACGAATAATTTGATTACAACTAACACGAGATAAAAATTATTGAATATTCGTGTGAATCGTTCGTAATAACTACGATTCGAGTGATCAGAGAAAAAGATCAGAGAAAAAGAGTAGTTGATTGGAAACGTATAGAAATTAGCCTACACTGGCCCACGAAAATTGGCCATTAAATTAGAACAACGTGCGTTTCAGGAAGAATAATTTGATTACAACTGATACAAGATCAAAATTATTGAAGATGCATGTGATTCATTCGTAATAACTACGATTCGAGTGACCAGAGAAAAAGAGTAAGAAACGTATAGAGATTAGAATTGGAAACATATAGAGATTAGGATTGGCGCACATTGAAGATTGTCCATTAAAATAGAACAACGTGCGTTTGAGGAAGAATGATTTTGTGTACAACTAATACGAGATCATGGGTCGCAAAATTATTGAAAATCCATGTTCTCGTGTTAACTACGATTCGAGTGACTAAAGATTCCTCACTTCGTACGCAGTTAGTCTGCTGCAAAGCAATCCAGTTGGGATATTGTCTCCGGGGGAAACATCGTTTGAATAAACAAAGTTCATTTGCGTTATAATTCTTTTGAACTCAAGTGCACATAAACACGTCGGAAACGAAAAAGGCAGAGAGAGAATTAACAATAAAAATCGTACAAGGGAGAAAAGTCTGTAAAGGAAGTTTCGAAACTTCTGAACGTAAGCGTACGTGAAATTTATCAAATCCTCGAAAGGTACAAAAATGAGAGAAACATCGCGAATAAATCTCGTACTGAGCGACCAAAGAAATGAACAGAGACAGAAGGAAAGACCCTAATTCGTTTCCCGTTATTCACTTCCGGATTTCCGTAATTAACGTCAATGAAGTAGTCTGAGATTACCGAGAGAGCACGGTTTAAATGTCTTAAAAAGTCTTCGAGAAGCGAAAGGCGGATTTTAGAAAACTCTTTCTCACCGAAAATTCCAAAAAGAAAAAAAAAAACACGCATTAACGTAGCGTTGCGATTACTTTCGCGACCCACGACTTTGTACTGGTCGAGGAAGTGTCATCCTATCTCAAACGCGTGTTGTTGAATTTCAATGAAATTAATTAATACAAATATAATCGTCGTTATAATACGGTGCTCCACGGTACAATATTAGATTTTGACTTCTGCCTCCAGCATTAATGTTACTTTTGTTTAGTAACTTTTTCTTTCCTCGGTCAGGAACAGGATGAACTGTATATCCTCCATTTTCATCCTATATTTATCACTCCTCTCCTTCTGTAGATTTTACTATTTTCTCTATTCATATAACTGGAATTTCGTCAATTTTAGGGTCATTAAATTTCATTGTAACAATCTTTATAATAAAAAATTTTTCCCTAAATTACGATCAAATTGGGTTGTTCTCATGATCTATTTCAGTTACTGTAAGTAACTGTAGTACATATAGAAATTTAAAAATATCTGTTATACATTCCGTGTCCCATTCCCATTGTAAAAATACATCATGTTTCAAATACTTTCAGCAGGGCCAGTGTACGTGCTTCGCGCGTCACTTCGGCTCGTAGTTCACCCGGGTGTTCTGAAGCGCCGTTGTGATTTCATTTTATTCGACGAGGTATAGGCAGCGGTGAAAAGCAAAACCCCAAAAAAAAGAAAAAAAAAAGAAAAAAAACGAAAAAAGGAAAAGAGAGAAAAAGAAAGGAAGAGAAAAGAAGTGCGATAGAAACGCGCGGCTCCGAGCGTGTTGCGCGCGGTAACTCGCACACGTTAGCGCACGCGCGCGCTGGTAGCATCACTTCGCTTGATGATATACCTTACCGAGAGTTCATTGCTCTTGAGGTGCAACGGAGAACGACGACGATTCGCGGCGAGAACGTCGGACAGAGAGGTGGGAACGCGAAGAGCGAGACACGAACCGGCATCGGCACCGAGAGAGACAGAAACAGAGACGAACAAGCACGGAAGACGAAAGAGGAAACGAGCGAGAAAGATCGAGAAAGAGAGAGAGAGAGAGAGAGAGAAAGAGAGACGAGCGATACACACACGAACGAGATACCTCACCTGCGGCGAGGAGAGCGATGGTGAAAACTCGGAGAAAGAGCGAGGAAGACCGATCTCGAGAGACGAGTATTTACCACACGCCGCCTCGACGACTTTTAATAATTCACACGCGATTCGCAGCGCGACCGATCCAAGTCGAGACAACTCCGCTCTCTCTCTCTCTCTCTCTCTCTCTCTCTCTCTCTCTCTGTGGCCGCACGCATGCACACGTCGCGTCGTATCGTTTCGAGGGAAATGGCAAGGCCGGTAGGAAGCGATCGAGTTAAATGCTCGTCGATCGGCGGCCACTATCGGTTTCGTGTTAATGTAACGAACAACGACGCGTGGAACCGGCGGTACCAACCGGCTCGAAGAACATTTCCCTTAGCTGTACGATGACGGTGATCGTCGTTGATCAAGAGTTCAGCCTTCGGATCCTTGGCAGACAATTAAGATATCGCGTATCCGACCGACCGTTGTAAATTTTCACTTATCGAACGACCAAATGTTCCGAAGCAAATTGAGGAAGAGACTGCGCCGGTAACGAAAGTTAGTAGCGTTGCACTGCGAATTTTCGTAATCGCTGCTATTTCCTTTCTCCGTTAATTTGCTACGCTATATATACTCGCGAATATACCGAAAAGTCTGACTTTCTGCTCGAAGCGAGCTCCGTTTGCTGCGGTTCGCCGTAACGGCGTGTATCATCGAAACGAAAATGCGACAATGAAAACGCGAGATTGAAAAATCGGGGAAATAGTGGACTGCTGGAGCGGTGGCTCGTCGAGCGTACCGACTCGAGCTTGTACCGGACACGTACCGGGTGCAATGTACCTGGATGAGTCACACGGTAACAGCGCGCACACATTCGCATAATACGCACATGCGTCCTCCACGGGCGATTCGCGCTCGTGTGCGCGTCTCTCGTCCTCGTTCGACTCGCGTGCTCGCGGCCGGCGGAGATTCTCGTTACTCTCGCCAACACGCTCGCCTCGAAAAGAAACGAAGAAACGCGCGCGCGCGTAAGTTGCGCGCGATACGCGCCGCGAACGGAGACAGGGAACGAGGCAACGAGCAAGATGAAAGATAAAAATCCAATCATTTCGACCGGTTTTGCATCGTGCCGACGAGGATAATGGAATACCGCGTCACTTTTTGCCGGTGCACGGAATATTTCCCCGCGTTAATATCCGCGCGTTTTCTACACCCGGCTCTCCTCTCCGCGCTATATCTGCGACCAGGTACGTACCTAACTGTGGTAACACAGTCGCGCGATCGAGCACCCGTTTACGTGACTGGCGCCAACCAGGTTCAAACTATTTGCAAACCATTCTGCGGTCGCGCAACTTACATTCGTTTCTCCGATTCTATTTTCTTCTTTCTTTTTTCTTCTTTTTTTCTGCTTGTGCGGTGTGATTCCGCCAAGTTCTCGCGATATCGACGCGGTATGATTTCTTTCTTTAATTTGTTTGCGAAGTAATCAACGTAACGATGATGTAATTACGCTTAACCGAGTAACGTTGCAAACACTTCAGTTTTTTATAAAATGGAATTGCAACGATACAATTAATATAATTAATGAGCGTATAATTGAAACCAATATAAGTGATATTGCAAATACTTCAATTTCTTATATAACATAACTGCAACGATATGATTAACATAATTTATATAATTAACGAGGGTACAATTGCAATGGGACAAGCTTCAGCAGTGTTCGAGAATACTTCAATTTTTCAAGAACCTGTAAATAAATTTCAAACGATTCCATTTGTAGTTACCACGTTAACGAAATAATATTTTCATACGTGTCGATTGAAAAGATCGAAGATTACAAACGGAGTGCCAATGTCTGTAATATAATACAGGCTTCATCATCAACTGACAAGTGCGATAAATTAAAAACTGATTGCAGCAAGTTACAACACATTAGCTAGATGTTGAAAATTGAAGTAACGAGATTGTTCCTTCGAGTCCAGTGAAAAGCATGCTTTTGTATAATCGTCGTTGACATTGACGAACTACGAAATTACCAAGCAGCGACGGAATCAAATAAAAGTCAAGATTTCACGATATATTGCATAAACGCGTGGAAACTCCGTCAAATGTCAAAAAAAAAAAAGTGGCATCGGGGACAAGGAAATGGCGCGATAACCGTGTTAAAAGCACGCGGATAGAAAGTTCAATTCTCCGCACGCTGGGTGAAAATTTGTCTCGCGGGAATTATTTTCAGTTCGCGGGGTGACTATTATCGTAGCAATTTCCGACTCGATTCGATTGAAAACGAGCAGCAGGCTGATCAACTTTCATCTCGTCGTTTTCCTATTTTCACGATCGAAGCCCGTGAATGCCTCGAGAAAACACGATCCGTCACGTGTGCGGTGGAAATAAATTTTAACGAGCTTCTGTCACCTTTCGCTCCTCCCTCCCTCCCTCCAGGGAAAACTGGATTATCAGAGAGTAGACGACGACGGGTGTGTGCGTGCAGAGGAAGAAAAAAAAAAATAAAAAATAAAAAAAAAATAAAAAAATTCCGGAAACGTATCGAAAAAGGTGAACGCCATACGTATACGAAGACGCGAAACGAGTATCTGGTTACATGAATATTAATAAAGCACGTTAACTCGACACACGACTCTGCCGTGCTTATATTACACTCGGAAGTAGCCGGCAATTATTCAAAACAGTTTGACGTTTCAAGTGATCGAGGATGTAAAATAAGAATTCTCATCTTTTTCCTTGTTTCTTTTTTCTTTTCTTTTTTTTAAGTAACAGCTTCCGATAGGAATTCCACAAAAAAAAAAGTAGAATGTTCTTTCAGGAATATTTCATGATTGTTGAAATTTGAAATTACCGCGTTATTACGCGATATTTGGATCGTTCCTTCGGCTAGTACCAAACTCAACGACAAAACGCTTTCAAAGATAATTGGAGAAAATCCCGAATAAATTCTCTGTTTCGTACACTTTTTCACGTTTGCGACACAGATGCTCTCTCTCTCTCTCTTCCCGTAAAATTTCAAAATTTTACCCTCCCCGGAGCGCGTGCAATCCACTTCTCTTAATTAATCAACGTAAACCGGACTTAAGTTAATTACTCTCAAACGCAACCCGCTCGAATTTCCAACAAAAGGAAATCACACGTAATAGTACGTAATTCGCGCGTAAACGTCCTCGTGTGAATCCCCAGATTCATCATTCCTGAGATCTGAGAAAATTCTGAGATTCTCCCGTCATGTTCGCGAGAATCGGAAGGAAATATAGAAATAGATATATTATTCTAAGAAAATGAACAAATGACCATATGGTGGAAAAGGAGAAAGGAACGGCGAAGAGAAACGAGAGATGCCGGTCAGAGAAGCACATCGGGAGACTTTTAAAACGGGGTTGCGTAATCCATTGGATTTAGTTTACTTTCGTCGGTGTCGATGCCACGCACGTAGCGTGACCGTGGCACTGAACCAGCGGCACGAACTTTCTCGTGGCCTTCGTTCCAGGAAGACGATTTACGTGACACGAGCAGGACGCCAATGACTGTGAACGACGGTCATCGACGGGGTCCGAGCAAGCAACGCCTCACCATTCGTCAGCGATAGCGAATACACGTGAATACTACACGTCGATTTCGAATCGAATCGCTTGCTTCGAGACTTGCGACGACCTGTGGCAGAGTCTTACGGCGAAACGGATTTTTTATAACACAACGATGATGCAAGCATTGCGTAACGATATAAAAATAGAAGGGGCGATATAAAAGCTATGCTCTCTAACAGAGGATAATATGTCCTCGCTTTTCTATGGTGATTTCTGATTGATTTTACAAAATTTCGTACTGGATTCTGGATTGATTTTGAAAATTGATCTTGCATTGATTTCTGAAAATTTCGATTCGTAAGAATTTAAAAAGCTAGTTCTCATAATGATTAAATGATGCAAAAATAGAGAAGATGATATTGTGTTGCTCGGATGATAATATGCTTTGGTTTTAGATTGATTTCGTGTTTTAAAGTGAATGATTTATAAGAATTTAGAAAGTTATTTCCTACAACGATTAAACGACACAAAAATAATGATATAGAAATAGAATGGGCGATATAAAAGGTATGTCCTCTCAGATATCGCTTTTCCATGTTGCTTTTTGGTTTATGGTTGATTTCAAAATTTCGTATTTTAAAATCAACTAAAAAGCGATTAAAACGATTCGTAAGAATTTAAGAAGCTAGTTCTTATAATGATTAAATGATGCAAAAATAGAGAAGATGATATTGTGTTGCTCGGATGATAATATGCTTTGGTTTTAGATTGATTTCAAGAATTTCGTGTTTTAAAGTGAATGATTTATAAGAATTTAGAAAGTTATTTCCTACAACGATTAAACGACACAAAAATAATGATATAGAATTTCGTATTTTCGGGCGATATAAAAGGTATGTCCTCTCAGATATCGCGTTTCCATGTTGCTTTTTGGTTTATGGTTGATTTCAAAATTTCGTATTTTAAAATCAACTAAAAAGCGATTAAAACGATTCGTAAGAATTTAAGAAGCTAGTTCTTATAATGATTAAATGATGCAAAAATAGAGAAGATGATACTGTGTTGCTTGGATGATGATGTGTTATTTTTTGGTTTTAGATTGATTTTAAAATTTCGTATTTTAAAGCGAACGATTCATAAGAATTTAAGAAGTTAGTTCTCATAATGATTAAACGATGTAAAAATAGAGAAGATGATATTATGTTGCTTGGATGATGTGTTACTTTTTGGTTTTAGATTGATTTCAAAAATTTCGTGCTTAAATGATTTATAAGAATTTAGAAAGTTATTTCTTACAATGATTAAACAACATAGAAATAATGATATAGAAATAGAAGGGGCAATATAAAAGGTATGTTCTCTAACAACATCGCTTTTCTAGCGTTGCTGTTTGGTTGATTTTAAAATTTCGTATTTTAAAGCGAACGATTCATAAGAATTTAAGAAGTTAGTTCTTATAACGATTAAATAATACAAAAGTAGGAAAGAATATGTTCTCGATTTACGCTTTTCTATATTGATTTTTCTTTCCCGTTTTCGATTGATTTTAAAATTTTACAACGATAGTAATATTTCTATTCCATCTTTATTATTATGTATCAAAGAGTGGAAAGTAATTTTCGCATCAGGCAACTATATTTTCAATATTTTACATATTTCTTCTCATTACACGTGCGTTATACACGTTCGAATTTCCTTCAATTTCAAATACACGAATTATTTACAACCCAGTATTAATTGACTGAAACTAGAAACAATCGCTCACATTCAGCACTTTATCCCAATTCCTTTTAAATCAACCCCTGCAAATTACTCGACGCTACACTGATCGATAGCCACCACTATTCGCGCGAGATACCGCGTGGCTATCGAGAGCGAAGGGAACTTTTCTGCCTCGTAATTCACCATCGATCAATAAAGCTCAATCATTCGGCCGGCCGAGGAATAAACAGGCGAGAAAAGAGATCTATCAGACGGGCAAAGCATTAATATTGTCCAAGTCTGTTCCACTCTTCAGCTTTCAACAGCTTCGTTTCGCTACCAAACGAAACTCGAAAGTATACTCTCTCTCTCTACTCTTGTTTCACAGGTTCACAGAAGGAGTATCGCTTTCTCGACTATCGACAAGACAAAAATTCTCGCGAAGTTTCTCCGATCAAGAAGGACAGAGTTCGGGCGTACGAATTACAGCGGATGGACGTGCACCGATGAAGGTGAACCTCGTCGTCGTGCTTCCGCCTGACGAATCCCCTTGGACCCAACTGGGATGACAGGTCGAGAAATATTCACGAGCCTGTTTCCTCCTCGAGAATCGACTGAGAAGAGGTTATCGACAGCGACGTGACACCAGAACGCGTAGAAATTCCTCTCCGAGGAAAGAGGAGGAATTCTTCGCGAAAGACGTCGCGCCAGCTCGCATTGACGAGATCGCGCAGAATGCGAGTAGAATCTCGGCACTCGGACCTTGACCGCTTCGCGATTGAAATTCAATGTTGGAGTTTTGGGAACCGGCGAATCAGATCGACGCCACCGGACCTTTTAGACGGAATGTATAATTTAAACGCGCGACTTCCAAAACGCGTGATCGCGGCCCTCCGCGTCTCTTCCACGCTTCTTCGTTCAGGGTCAACTGACATAGTCGTTATCCAGCGGTGTCGAAAAATAACACGCGGCTCGTATTAGATGGCGAGGGACTTTGGAAATCTCGTCTGATCAGAATTTTTCTGATTAAATTTCCTTTTGACACGATGACTGGAATATTTTCGACATTCTGACACGGCGTAGTGTAGTAAACTGTGAATTTTATGAAAGACTCGTGAAATATCTGTTGAAATTTTTATTTCAAATATTCATTGAGTATCTTAGCTTAGCTAACACGAAGGAAGATAGGACCTGTTCGTGAGGATTTGAATTTGTATAAATATAAAACACACGATAGTGGATAATTATTATAGCGCTATGCTTAATTATGACAGTGCTACGCTTTCCACGATCCATATATATTTACACGAAGAATGATCAAAATCGTTTCATTATTCTACTGCAACACTTTCTTCCCCGCAATCTACGTAATAAGTATTGAATCATGAAAGTCAAGCCACGATTTCGTATACAGATCGTGTAATTCATGCTACACTTGAAATGCGAAAATTTGTTTAAATTGTAAAGAAGAGTCAAGTTCTACCGTGTGTACTGGCAGTAAGTGATTACTATTGAGATTACGTATAATTTGCATTTGAATATACGTTCTATACGCAGAAAATATCATTCGGTGATGTACAACTTCTAAATTCTTCCGGTATCGATCTTGCATTTGCGAGAAAATTGCTTCAACTTTTGATCGCTACAAGGGTAGCGAAGCACATAATTCGCACATTGTTCTTTCGAACTTGCGTCATGTCGCAGATTGTTTGAAACTTCGCGCAGCTTGTCCTCAGTTACTTGTACTTCGAATGACACGCAAGAAATTTGAATCGACTTGCAAACGACCAGCGAAAAAAAAAACGCATTGTTCCTTTACGAGACGTGTTCCTCTACGTCGCTTTCTCGTAACAAGCTCGTCATCGTATTAAGTTTTCGTTCGTTCTGAATGGGCGAAACAACCGTAATCGCTTGATTCGCCTAGACGTTGCTAAACAACTCGAGCATAACACGTTGAATAACCTCTAACATTAAACGTCGTTACGCAATCTGATTTAGAGTAAATGGTTTAACCTTTTCAGGCATACTCAGACCTGCGTGTGTGAATATTTTTATGCAAGTCGAACTTATGGTGGCACCATAACGTACGAAGAAGCGGTGTAGTTACGTGTCGTCGAGGAACGAGAGACAATTAGAAGAAATAAATCATTCAGAAGGTTTGAAATAGAAATTTGAAATTTCAGGGGAAAAAATTTAAAAATTACCTCGTCGTTCGTTTATATATATAGGAGACGTCTGTCTCGTCGATTCATACCTAAATTTTTGTAATTCTCTGTTAAAATATTATTCGCGTACATTTGAAACCATCGGACTTAAATAGGAATGAAATGACATTTGTGAATTATGATGTTTCTTCCTGTTATGATTAACTAGTTAAATTATCGAACAATCGCTTGTATTAAAACTCATCGGGCGATTACTTTCGATCTTGAGAAATAATTTACTTCTAAGATCAATTCCTGCAAATGTCTAAAAATTTACCTGATCGAACGATACGGCCAGTTTAAAAAAAAAACCTTCGTTCATTTAACTCTCGTGTGAAAAAGGTTGAAAACATGTAATTACTTTTCTTGCACGTAATTAAAAGTTGTTCCGTTTCCATTGTTTCCAATATTAACTGGCTGTACTACTTTCGTAAAAAGGATGTTCACTTCATAGCCGGTCGTTCGATCGATTATGGTAAAGTTTAGTGTTAGCGAATCTATTCCTCTCACGTTTCAAAATTCCAATAACTGGAAGGGACGATGTACGACGATCGTCTGCTTTCTGATTTCAACTGAATTTCTCTCCCCCCCCCCCCGGAAGAGATCTCACGATCCAGCTTTCTCTTCTGTACGTTTTCGCGACGACGACGATTCGATCGATACGATTTTCATCACACTTGCGGTTTCCACGTTCGCGAAGACGTTTCGCGGCAAAAGGGCAACGAATCCACGTTACACCGCGTACGAAGAAAACCCTAAGAAGAAAACGTGTGTATATCTTCTGCGAGCGTGCGCTGCTGGCTCGCGAAGAGTGAAATGTCAGCCGCTCGCGTTCTCTCAGCGAACGCGGAGGCAGCGAGAATGAGACAGAGGCGAAAAGGAGAGAACGAGAGACAACAGCTTGGGCGGCTGGGCTGGATTCACGATCGAGGAGATCGTAAGAAACCAGTTTTCGATCCGATATTTCCTCCAGACAATGGGAACGCTCGGAAGAAAACTCAATTGAAAGAGAAATCGGTAGTGAACGCGGTGTGCTCCGCGTGCTTGGATTTGCGCCGCTGCCTGATGGCATTGTGCTCGTCGCCGAGATGAATCGCGAATATCGCGAACCGCTCGGCGACCTTTCCAATTTGTATCGTAACCTTTGTAAAAGCGTCGACGAGGAGGCACGGAACGACAGACAACAGATAAACGTGGTCGAATCTGAATTGTAAAATAGGGAATAATATTGTTAGAACAATTGGGAGATTCGCGGGCACCAGCGGGTTTTCAAAGTCCCATCTTCGTTCAGGGGAGTAATTTTCTGATGACGTGGTTCTTTTTCGTCTTTTTTGTTATCAAATATTTAAAGAATGTTGCGAACTGTCGACGAGTATAGTGAAATTTGAATCAGAGAACTGAAATTTAATTCGTACGTTTCACGGAAAATTATTATAAAAATAACGAGCTACGAAATTTCCGTGAAAAATGATTGGTCATTTTTTAATCACTTTGGAGATGAATCTACTTGATGTAGCTTGAGATAGCTTTTCATTTTTTAAATTATAAACGAATATCTAGGCGAATCTGATGTACGAAACGTCGATTCGATTACATATAAAAATTTTAATCTTCATTGAATGAAGTTTTAATCATAAGACATCATATTAAGTAGTCATAATAATCATATTATTGGAGGTAGGATTCTTCCTAGATAGAGAAGACTTTACTTGTATCGTTAATACGACCAAAATTGATCAAATAAAATATTCATTATATACGATACTTCAATTCTCAATTTCAGGTCACAAATTAAAGGAAAAATAAATGTATAAATACAGTATGTACGTTGATAATTTTACGCACGTGGAGGGCAGTCGAAATTGTCACATCTTTTCAAAGAAAATGCTAAACCGACAATGTGTTTGCTTTCAAACGGCAAAACAACGTGGAACTCCGTCGTTCTATTTTTCAACCATCGTACAACCGTGGACCGTGAAAATCGAGCCAATCAATTACAACTTTCATCGTTCCGTAATGAAATATGCCGGGTACGTGAACGAACATGTTGCTTTTTCCCCCCGCGTCAGCTCGCTTTCATAATACTCCACATCCATCGGCGGCGTTACCAAATCGCGCGAGAAACCGTAACAAAGGCAAACGCGTTTTGCAAAACATCGTCGCATCAAACAATGCCTCTCCTTTCGTACAACAAGCCGGTGAAATATCACCGAACAATCTACACAACGTCGACCTACTGCAGCGCGAGTTGCACCTTGTTTTTATTACACGTAGAACGCGCCGTCAAATAAATAAATACGCCAATAAAACACGTACAAGAGAAAGCTCTCTCTCTCTCTCTCTCTCTCTCTCTCTGCGAGAGACGGGACAGTGAAAGGGAACGAGAGATCGAGAGATCGAGAGATCGAGAGAGAGAGAGAGAGAGAGAGAAACAAAAGAGGAAATGAAGAGAAAAAAGAAAGAAAGAGAAAAAAAAGAAAATGAAACAAACCTTGTTTAATGACGATGCCAGGGGGCACTTGGACAATCGGTAGGGCGGCGTTCGAAGGATTTACGGGGATGCTGGCCGGTGTTCCTGGCGGGGGCGATGCGCTGGCGCTACCAACGGAACCGGGATCGCTGAATCCTTGGGTACTGTTCTCCTCCGGACCGTCGAAGAAGCTCAGATTGAACTCGCTACCAGCGTCGAACGACACTTCCGGCGTAAGGGTGTCCGGCGCCGGGGCGCTACCCAGACCCGCGCTCAGCGACTGGTCGATTTTGAAAACGTCCATTGTACGAAGGGGGAATGGTGATAATGACGTCGGCGATCGCGCACCTCGATACCAACCGCGGTCACCATTCGCGTACTCGACTAACGTGACTCGATTCACGTCCTGCTCGGATGTTCATCACTTTCCTACGATACGTGATTCACGGAAGCTCTTCCCCTCTTCCTTGTTCGTCTTGCAATCAGTTTTCTCCTTCTCTTTTTTTTTTTTCTTTGTTTCTTGTCTTACTCTTTTGAAGCAAAATTCATCGCTGTACTTATGTTGCTATTTTGCGCGTGTGTGTGTGTTTGTGTTTATGTGTGTGGGTGTTACTCTCTCGACCAACAAGAGTTCTTCGAACGAAGAATCGAACCATCCGTTCGAAGAAACGGAAAACACAGTATCGAGACACGGTCTCTCTCGCGAGAGAAGGAAGGTTCACGGACGTCGCGCGTCACCGGATGTTCACTAATTTACTACCGGCGGAGCGACACACATTCGCGATCTTTATCCCCGTCCTCGAATACTCCTTCGATATATCGAGCAAACGGGAAGTACTTTGCGAATTTCGACGAATTTTTCTTTGCTTCGGTTCCAACTTCACTGGAATCGGATCCACCCGCTCGGGATTTACCTCCGAAAAAACCGCGTTGCCTGGAAACTGCCTGTTATCAGGCGAACGATCCCCGGTTCGTCGAACACCGCGAGAACAAGGAAGACGAAGGGAACGACGCAGAGAGCGACGTCGAGGAAGACGAAATGTGGACGGCGTTTTTCGCAAGGTAACGGCCAGGTCTCGCCAGGATGCCACCACGGTTTCGAGAAAGCATTCCTCTCGAACGGAGCGACTCGGTAGAACGGTCGAGCCCGAGGAGGTCACTGGCCGTAACTCCTCAGCCAGATTCTCAATGAAGTTGTCCGCAGGCGACTGACGAACAATTTTGGCACGTCCGCAGCCTCGGCCAAAGAGAGAGAGAAAAAGTGTGTGTATGCGCGTGTATTTGTGCGTGTGTGTGTGTGTGTGTGTGCCGCGTTTTATCTGTTAATCTCTCTCGCCTTCAAAGCGACTTCGTAACACATTAAGCGGTAGTCCGCTCCCGTTCGTGCGATTCTCGTTGTTGTTCTCGTTCTTGTCCTTCCAGACGCTGGCTGGCCGCCGGGGGCAATGGTTTTCGGTAGCCTTGGGGGCACAGCCTATTATTCAATCTGATACGATTACGCGCGGATGCTTTATTACGCTCGCCGTGACACGTTTCTATTTCCTCCCGATGCTTATCGCTGGCCGCCACTCGATCGGCGCAGTTCGATCCGAGCCGCCGCGAATTTCACCGATCCATCCGCCACGGATTTTACGCCTCTCTTGCGCGTATATACCGCGTCGATCTTCTTTTGCCTCTCTATCACAGCGGCCCGTTCTAATTCCAACAACGCAACGCCTGACCTCTTTGTTCTTCGCAATCGATGACAACCGAATCCGGTGGTTCGCGTGGCTGGTTAAAACCGAAACTGAACGCGAAACGCGAAAATATCGAAGTATCTTCGAATTCTAAGACGTCGGATAGTTGTTGTGTGAATTCTAAACTGTGCGTATGTGTGTGTGTGTGTGTGTGTATGTGTGTGTGTTTGGAGTTAGGACAAGTGATTTGATTCCCTTCCTTCCTCTTGTTTCTATTTTCTTTTCTTTCTTTCTCTTTCTCTCTCTCTTTCTTTCTCTTTTTCTTTTCGCCCGGTGTCGAAAAATCGAGAATGAACAAACTACGAAGCACCTACTACTGGCAGCGATTACGCGAACAACAAACGCGAAAAACAAAATCCGCACTTCACTGGCACACCGTGTCACAACAGAAAGGGAAGACCTTTCTCGTTAGCTGTCTCGCCCGAGGGCTGCGAAAATCCGTGGGATCTTGATCTTCGAAAGGGTTCAGCATTGTTCGAGAAGACGCTTGGTATCGTCTTCGTACCAGGGCATGTTCTCATCGACATCGTTACTTTCCCTTCTTTAGTTTTCTTCTCATTCTTCTAGTTTCCTTCCCCCCCCCTCTCTCACTCTCTCTCTCTCCGAGTTTCCGCTTCGAAATAAAAAAAACGACGCGAGGGTTCAACCCATTATCTTTCCTTTTTGGCGAAGATCGCGAGATCAGTTCGTCGCTTTTCACTCTCTTTCAATTTTCTTTCCACTCTCTCGTTCGTACTTGTACGCAGATTTCTCGCAGCTTCTTTTTTCTTCCTTCTTGCTTCCTCTTCGCGGTTTCTCTCGCGCGGTTTCGCTTTATCTGCCACGCAGCACCATAACGCAACGGCCTAGCGGGGAGAACTTTTTTCGGGTAACGCAACAAGCACGGCCTTTCCCGCCGATTTTCAGTGGATATTCTGCGGTCCCCTGGCTTTTCGCGCGACCCATCGCTGAAAAGACAAACGAAAACGAAACGAAAATCAGAAAGAAAGAAACAAAAAAAACCAAAGGGAGGAGAGAAAGAAATAAAAAAGGAAAACCCTCGACGTCGAGCGTGATCAACAAAAGAAACTGTCAACCTCGTCATTCCTCGTCACCGTTATTCCCTCTCCCCTTCGGGTCGGACAGTATAAATATAAACGCGAGGCTGAAGCATGCGCTTGATCGATCGCGCTCTCCACCTTCGTGCTCGATTTCCTCGATCTTCTCGCTTTTCGCGAAGACCGCCGGTGAAACGCACACGTCGACGACAACGTCCACGTCTTGGAGGTAAAGTCGACGAAACCAAAAGGGGGAGGGGAAGGGGGGGGGAAATTGCGCCTGTATCGATGAGGTGATCAGCCAGGAGAATTATTAACCCCTCAACATTAGGGGTTTTATTATTATTTTCTTTTTTCTTTCTCCAAAAACGTTTTCCGCGAGCAACGAAAGGGGAGGAGGCGGTGGGGGAAAGGCGAACGAGGGAGAAGGGAAGATCGGCGAATTCGAAAGAGAGGAAAGGGGGATCGCGAAAGGGGAAAAAAGAGACGAGCGAGTAGTCCAGAGAAGAACACGAGGAGGAGAGTGAGAAAAAGCGAATGTCATTGCCGTAATCTTCGGACGTTGACTTCCTCCTGGCTCGTCCCTCCTTCCCTCTTGGTCGCAAGCCCCTTCCAACAACCACCTCGACTGCCCCTCCTCCCTCTCGCCGGCTCGTTCTCTTTGTCCTCTTCGTCTCACCTGCGCGTTCCTCCTCGCGATTCTCCGTCTGCTCTCTCGTTCCCTTCACCTTTCCGCGCTGTCTCTCACTCTATCTCTCTCTCTCTCTCTCTCTCTGCTGCGCTCTCGCCGCTTCGCCTATCACACCAACCTTCTCTCGCTCTCTCCACCCTTTTTCTCTTTAACTCGTGGCTCGTTACGCCAGCCCGAGTGGAGTCTCGAATATTTTCGTAACGATTCGCGCGCGAAGAAGTTGCCGGCCGAAGAAGAAGAAGATGAAGAAGAAGAAGAAGAAGAAGAGCGAGAGGATTTTAATAAACAGCGCGAGAGAGGCGAGGAAAGTAGGCAGATCAGTAAGGATTCTCGAGGAGAGAACGTTGCGAAATATTACGTCGGGGGTCTCTCTCTCTCTCTCTCTCTCGGGAGAGAACCCGGGGGGAATGACACAATTGGCTGGGGAAGGGGCGCCGTGATGTGAATTTGAAACGAGCCGTCCAAGCCGGGAATAGAATTCGTTAAAAATTTCAGGACGTACGATTAACTCGTTCGCCGTGGTCGGGTTTTTCGGGTTCGCGAAACGAATTTCGCGATCGCGAGAATTAATTATGTCAACCGGTGTATATATCGATCGCTCGATCTCCGCCGCCACCCCCTAACCCCTCCCTCTTTTCTCTGCTTTGGAGTTAGCGAACGATGGATCATATGGGTTGTCGATCGTTGATCGCTGGTTGAAAAGAGTTTGATCGCGCGATCGTAAGCTTGCTACGAGTACGAGTACTGGGAATATTAAAGTATTGAAAATCTACGCCAGGAGTATATATAAATATATCGATATATCATACATAAATTATCGTGATGTAAAAAATATTAGGGGCACCGATAAGTAAAGTTTTATTTTATTCAAGAGTTAATAACAGTTTTAATTTAACAAGCACGCTACATGTTAGTATATTCAACTGGATGTCAATATATTTAAATTAAATTATGATCACTAGATGACAATGTTCATTAAATTTGAGAAAAACGACATTACTTATGGATTACCTATAATATTTGAAGTCAGATCAAGATGACTATGTCAAGAAGCGATTCTTCGTAGAAAAGAACAAATTAAGAATTTGAAATGATGGTGAAGAGTCAGTCGAGAGATGGATGGATTTTGATCTAATCGATCATTGATGACTATCATTTTAGCCAAGGAAATTCCGAAATATAAAACTGAGTAATTGCGAACTGTGAACTGTCCATGAAATCCATCCACTTGGCCATGTACATCAAACTGAGATGTTCAAATTTGGGAACTCACGTAAAAATAACGAGCTCGTATAAACTATGTCCACTTTGCCATGTACATCAAACTGAGAAGTTCAAATTTGGGAACTCACGTAAAAATAACGAGCTCGTATAAATCTCTCTAGTGATGAATTAAACATTTGCACGTTTGCTCGAAAACGTAAAAATTATTTCTAAGTGGGCTATTACCGAATTTTAAGCAAATTACTAATGCTCGTATAATTTAATACTTTCTTCAACTCTTTTCATTGCAGTTTCTCCTGGAAATAAATAAAAAAAAAAACCATTCCTCGAAGACCAAGTAAAAAATCACTCCTATCCAGGCCCATTCGATCGAACCAATCCCGCCAAACATCTCATTGACAATGTACGTCAGAATCACGACTATTTGTCCCCTGTGTATTTTTTTTTCACGAGGCCGAAAGACGGGCGCGTCTTCGCAAATGGCGAAATCACGACGGAGCACCAGGCTATGATTTAAAGTCTCGCGGTGTACATACACGAGAGAGGCGTACTCGCCTCGGGATATACATTACCCGCGGGTATAATCCGCCGCGGATGATTTATAAATCGAGTGAATCGTGATTTGGCACGAAGCAAAAACGGTAATCGCGAATTAGCATTTGCATCAAAGGGTTGGCAGGTAAAGGGCGAGAAGAAGAATAAAAGAAAAGAAAGGATGGAGGAACGAAGAAAGTGCGTGTGTGTGTGAGAGAGAGAGAGGAAGGCGCGCGCACACACACACAGCAAAAGCCCTTGTCCGACAAATCGGTCGCGCAAAGCCGCGCTTCAAAGAGAGAGAGAAGGCTGGTCCGAATGGTGGTTTCGCGGCCTCGCAGACGGTCATTTGTCTCCTGCAACGCCTGCCTCGGTTCCGCGTTCCATCTGCGTCACAAGTCAGTGCGTTCACCTTGCCTCGAGTTATCAAAATCGGATGCGAACCAACCGATAGGCCCCCGTGTGCACGCGCGTATTCTTGGATCTCGATCACGCCACGTGCTCCTCACCCATGCGGAAACCCTTTAACGGCTAAACTGACTTACTACAATTTTTGCAATTCTTCTCTCTTACTTTCTCTCTTTCTTGTCTTTCGTGTCTCTCCTTTTTTTATTTTTACGCATTTATCATTGCGTAATTTAATTTTTGTTCTCTGACGATCGCGTCGAGTCTGCCAGAAATTTTAACACACGTAACGAAATATCGAATTTCTGACCTTCTTGCGGTTCGACGAGGTTGACAATGCAGTTTACGTTTCACTCAGGGAATCCCTGAAAACGAACGTTACAGGTGGACGCGACGGAAATTTTTGATTCTATTCGTATTATGATGTCGTCAGGCTCGGAGACACACGCGTTTAACTCCCATCATTAATTAATT
Organism: Tetragonula carbonaria; assembly: GCA_032399595.1. Lineage (NCBI taxonomy): Eukaryota > Metazoa > Arthropoda > Insecta > Hymenoptera > Apidae > Tetragonula > Tetragonula carbonaria. The sequence goes on from JAUCRC010000002.1 coordinate 12,500,434, forward strand.
CGCACGTATAACGTTTCGTTAACAGGTTGTGTATAAAGTTTTACAGGGTGTCCAATATACAAGATATCGAGACTCGTTTCGATGATTCAAATACCGTTCCCCACCGCGCAGTAAGCATGATCTAAGAAAAAAGGGGATTCGAGCGTGACGTAATCTGGTCAAGGTGGATTTGGGTAGCCGAGTTTTCGCCCGACTCGCGACGTTGTTGCCCAAGGGTGGCATAGATCGATTAAAAAGTTCGCCTTGGAAGGGAAGTGTTTGCAAGGGAAACAATTGGATCGCGAAACGTGTGTGTGTGTGAGACTCCTCTTCGAAGATAACACAACGATCTTTAATCGATTCTTTAATCGATTTACAAAAAAAGAAAAAAGAAAAAAAAGAAAAAGAAATCATCGTCCGTTTATCGCTTTCTACTCTTTTTCTACTCGTTTTCGTCGTTAATCGTCTTCTCGCGATTCGACGCGAAAAGTGTTTCACACTGTGAGGGGCATCGAAAATTTCCTCACTACGGCTACACGGCGAGGGGACAGGCAACCTGGGACTGGGAACACAATACGGCTTTTGCAACTTCCTCGGCAATTATCCGAGCGCGGCGCACATGCGATTCGTACGAAAATAAAAGGGAAGAGGCGCGAGAGCCACGCTCGACGAGTTTTACCTGCACGAGACGACGCTGAATACACGCCGGCATCCAGCAGCACGCGCGTTTCCCCCTGCGGCCGCGCTCCCTCTTTGCGCGCTCTTAAAAACGTAACCGAGGAGGTTCCGAGCGTCCTTGTCCTTCCAGGATAACAGGACGATGCCGCCTTGGAAAGTTGAAGAGAAGTTCGTACGTTCCACGAAGCAGCCAGAGAGAGAATCGCGGACCGTGACTGGTTCCGCTTAAAGCCTCGTTCGCACCTCGCTTCAAGATGATCCAGACTCGCGCAGATGTCTTCTTCTCTTCTTCGAGCCGGCCAACTTGACTTCCGAGTCACCAAAACGAAAATCCACAACAGATCTGTCTCGCTTCTGTCTCCAGACTGTCTTTCTTTCGTCTTCTTCTGGTGCCCCTCTTGCTTCGTCAATCGACAACCGAGGTGATCGCGTCCTTGGCAGCGGACACGCAACACGCGACGATGATGATTGAAAACCGCGATCACCGCGGACTCGACTGCGACCGTGTCCACTTGGATCAACTCAGTCTAGCACACTGAACGTCACTCGACCTCCGTAACGATCTCTTTCACTGGGATCATTGTCCGTGCGCGTGCAACCGCGGAACAACAACAACAGCAGCAGCAACATCGGTGGAAACGGCTGCGTTGCCCCGTGCGGGGCAAAGACGACCGAACGACAACGACAACGACAACGACAACGACGACGACGACGACGACGACGACGACGTGCGACGTCGAGCGTCGTCACCACAACGCGATTTACCAGGGAAGCCGATCGACCTGTTACGTATCAACGATGTCGCGATTACGTTCGGTGATCGGCAAGTGTCTTCCAGTCGGCCTCGGACTGAACGAGCAAACGACGTTCCGAACGAGGGGGAGGAGGGGGATGGGGGATGGGGGGAAACGTGGACGTGGCGCGCGAAAAATCTCAGGGAAAAACACGGTGGCCGGATTATTCGGAAAGCGAGGGACGCACTCGGCGGCGGCGATGAGGAGGAGGGGAGGGGAGAGGGGGGGAGCGGGGGGGTTGTTGGAGAACGCGGCGATCGAAAAAGGGGATGGAACCGGGCAAATAGCCGCGAGCTGCCCTGTTACGATCACGTGCGTTTGTCACGAGTCGCGGTGGTGTATACGGAGCCGACTCGCTCGCTCTCGTGCGAGTGCCGAGAGCGAGTTCTCTCTGTATGTTTCTCCGCGCTCTGTCTTCGTCTCCGCGAACCGGCTCTCTCTCTCTCTCTTTCTCTCTCTTTCTCTCTGGTTCGCGCACCTTCCCGCTTTCTACCTCTCTCTTTCTCTCTCTCTCTCTCGATCTCTCGTCACGCCGCTCCTCTATTTTCCTCGCAACGCGTCCATCGTTCTCGCTCGGACGTTCACCATCGGCTGGTTTTCCATCTTTATCCACCGTTGCCTGTGCCTGTGCCGGTGACTGTGCGTCCCTTCTCGCTCTCTCTCTCTCTCTCGCGCGCGCGCGCGCGAGAGACAGAGTGCCTTACCTGTGAGGTAAGTAAAACCGGCGTTCCGTCGTACGTGTTACGGCATTGCGCGACTCGCCCGACTCGTAGCCCCACGCTCTGCCATTACGCGGGGTTCCGCGGCTCGCTGTCGAGGAGAGGGGAGCGCGAACGAGCGAGCGAGTGAACGAGGAACGCCAGGGGAAGCGAGAGGCAACGACGAGTAAAAGGGTGGAGGTGGTGGTGGTAGTGGTGGTGAAGGTGAAGGTGGTGGTACAAAGCGAAGGAAGAGGTGGTAACGATGGTAATACAGCAACGCAGGGGTGGCGACGGGCGGGGGAAGAGAGGTTAGCGGCATCAGGGAGAGAAGGAGAGGGGGAGAAGAGGCAAGCAACGAAGGAGGGAAAGACACAGTGAGGGAAAAGGCAGAAAGAATAACTAAGAATAAGAAGGAGAGACGGGGAGAAAAGAGAGAGAGGGAGAAAGAGAAAGAGGGGAAAAGGGCGAGAGAAAGACAGAGAAAGGAGAATTAAGCGACTGGGTCGGAGGTGAGTTCTGGAAATGGCAGTAGGGGCTGTGGTATCGAGGGGGGCTGTGGGTTCGAGGGGGTCGTTAGGAAACCAGTAGGAGAGGGGAGAAGAGAAGGCGAAGTTGGAGGTGAGCCGTGTCGTTTGAATCGTCCCGGTGGGGATAGCGTGGATCGTGGCACGCTACGGCGGCGCGAGGGGAAGTAATCCGTGGATCCTTGGTGGGGGATGCGAGTGGACCAACTGGGTTCGCCAGCAACCCGCGGTTCATTGACCGAGAAGTGCCGGGAGAGCCGAACGGTCGGCCGTGTTCGACCCGCTGCTAAAACAGAATTTGTACCGGCACTTTATGCGTCTCATCTACGCGACTCGACGCGAAACCGACGAAGACGGACGGATACACGGACGCGAGCGGTGGAGCAGGCAGTCGCGGATCGCGGGCGAGAGGGACGAGGGCGAAACGCGAGATAAGGAGAGGGGAAGGACAGGGAAGATTTCGCGATGCACCGCGAGGAGGAAGAGTCGACGACGCGACGACCTAACCAGCTTTGGAGGGAGATTCTTGATCGTCCGACCAGAGAAGATGGAGAACGCGGCAGCGGCTCGGGAAACGGGGTTGCCGAAGAATTTCGGCAGAAAGAGAGAGAGAGAGAGAGAGAGAAAGGGAGGGGGAAAGAGAGAGAAAAGGGTAGGTGAGAACGAACGAGGAAAGCGAGATGGAACGGGTGTGTGGCGGGAACGAGCGTAAGCTGTTGCGCTCGCGAATTCTGACGATTCAATTAGGCAAGAGCACTTTGCAGCTCGAGTGGAACCGCGGCGACGTTTCCTGGTTTTGATTTTAATCCGTGGCGCACGGTGACGACCGCTTCGATACACGGCGCCGCGTACCAGCCACCGTCAGACGAAACGATTGTACATCGTGCGTCGAACGTAATCACGGCGACGCGAATTACGCGATTACAACTAAGCGAATTAACGCGACGGCTCGCCGAGTCACATTCGTTAACGTCGCAGCTGCAGAGATGCGGGTCCCGGGTCTTTGAGCACGTTTTCGCGCCAGGATGCAATTTACGTCCACGGAACAACAACCGGAATAGATGGAAGCGTGAAATAATAGATCGAAGACAGCAGCGCACCCTCGACACCGCGAACTCTATTATCATCGGTCAAATCGCAAGACTATGAGAGCGAGAGGAAGAGAGAGAGAGAGAGAGAGAGAGACGCGCATTCACTCGAGCTCGCGATACTATAGATTGGCTTTAGGAACCAGGATCGACTCGCGATACGGCCGATTAGATCGATGCTATCAGCGGTTACCCAACATGGAAACGCCTGGACATATCGACGCGAACGATCGAGTTTGGCGAATGATCGGTTCGATGACTTATCTTCTCGTTGGCTGGCCACGCCAACCATCATCGGTTCGTTTCCTGGTCGAACCGCGAACCTCGATCGAAGAAAATGGCCGGCCGATCGAACGTCGACCGGCAACATTTACGAGAAAGGGATGAAGTCCCCGTGTAAGTAAGTCTGCCGACTACTGCCGGTGACCACACGGCCGCACACTTGTCGGGAAAGGAGATGCGCAACTCGGTGTAATGAACCTGGGAAACCGGTTACATCCGCGCGTGTATATATACAGATCGGTTCGGGCTGTACTTATGTTACATTACGCGAGCTGCTGCTACCCGCGATCGAGCTTATCGCATTATTGTAGCGGATCGAGGAGTCGAATCGTTCAAAACGTTCCTCGTCGAAATTTTCGTGTAAACCAATCTCGATAAGTGGTTTTGGCACGGCCGATAGATACGAAGGAAGAGGGCCATTTACGCGTAAATTTATGCCGGACACGAGAGATTATCCGAGTAAATGAATGTTTTTGTGAGCTACGTCCAGTGTTTGGACGTAGGCAGGATTAGGATTAGGTATCCACTGCAAAAAGCTAGACAGTATATCTGTGCGTGAAACGTATCCGAGGGAGTGCAGCTGATACAAACAATTGTACGTACGTACGTTGTACGATATTTGTGCTTTAGCCTAGCACGGTAAGTTAGGTGCCAAGTGTAAAAGACTTGAATGGAAACGGATAATAAATTGTTCGCACGCTTGCGGATACAGATTGAGGATAAATATAGTTGGTGCCAAAACTGTTCACACATTTCATCTATTCGCTGTTTCGTCGAGATAAAGCATACTTTCGAAGCTTCAAATACCGTAACAAAGGTTGCCCTCGATGTAGCTCGAACGAGTAAATTTTGTAACACGACGAATCGATATGTACCAGGCTTCCGCGAGAGTTCGAGGAACAAGCTCGTCTCCCAGAAGAGAGAAAGGGAGAAAGAGACGCGAAAAAACGCGTTTCGAATTTCAACTGTTTTTTATCCGGGCGCACGGCTGCAACATTTATTTCCCGGATATGATCTCTGCATTCTTGTGACGACCACTGAAAGCGCGGTAATCGCAACAGCGCATCCGGCTAGCTCGCTAAATCTATTTTATTCATATTCAATTACCCGGTCGTGCTGTGTGCGCGAACCGAAAATAAATTCGCCGCAAATCCCTCGCAACGACTGGGAAATGGGGAGGGGGGAAGAGGGTATAACTATTGCCGAACGATGGCTGAAAACGTCCAAGGAAACTCGCTGCACATATCGTTTCTCGATATAAAATCTTAGGGTACTCGAGTTCTAAAAGATTTTTCTAGATATTCGAGCCTGTAGAAAGCCAAATCGACCAACCTCACTTTTCAGCAATTTCTCGATTGTATTTCTAAGTACCTACGTACAGTACCGGCCAAGAGATTTGGCACGCTTTTCATTTAATGAAATTAAATACATCAGTTACCGCGCATTTTCTTTTTTTTTTGGCTAACAATATACTAAAATACTCAAAGCAGGGAAATCACCATCGATATTAGACACGCAGAATATAGTTCCCTCTAAATAACAAAATGCACGTAATCAAAAATTCTTGTAATCGTAAATTCTCGACTTTCATTTCCGAGGGAAATCGCCGCGCCAGGGGAGAGTTTCTTGAATGAACGATGTTTCATTGTCGAGTGGAAAAAAAAACTAGAGAAGGGGGGGGATAGGAACGTTCGTGGTAGCGTGGCGAACGATGGTATTCGGAAGAGAGGAGAAAAAAATACCGGGATTCAATTACCGCGAGGTGAAAAGCGGTGAGAGCGGAACTTCCGGTCGCCGGGATCTTCCGGCTCGCGGCGTAAACCGTTCCGGCATAAAAGGAAGGATAAAGAAAGGGGTGGCGAGGTGCAAGTGAACCGACGGGACGGGAAGAAAATTCCCAAAAGGGGGAGAGAGAAGGTAGCTACGAGTGTCGGTAGCGAGAGGGTTGGAATGGTGAACGCGCGGAGAGGAGAGGGGATGAGGATTTGGGGGTTTAACGCGAGAAGTAGCAAGAGCTAGGATAGCAGAAGAGGTAGTAGTCGGCGGAGGTAAGAGAGATGGGGAGGTTGAAGAAAACACATAATAGGGTGGGGCGCTTTGCTGCCGCTTTTGAATCGATCCAACGCCAGCTACAGCTGGAGTCTCATCCCACAGCGCGCGGTGGTTCGGTCAGCGGTTCTCATTCTTTACCCCGGTTTCACCCCCTCTTATCGGCCGCGAGAAAGATTATCGTGGATATACGGAAGGACAGGGGCTGCGATTGGATTTAGATTAACGTCGGCTTTGAAACTGTGGGGTCCGAACTGCCTTCGACGATAAACTGGGTCGTGGAGCATATTAGGCATGTACGCGTCGAGCACGGATGAACGAGCTTTGGGCTGCACTTTGTTCGGCCCGGTCCATTCAAATACGCGGCCGGCGTATTAATTCGTCGTTGTAATTCTAACAACGAGCCTAACGCGATTCCGAGCAGGCCGAGAACGATAAATCAAAATTGCACTTTGCAATCGGCGACTCGTTATTAGCCGGCCACGCTGCGAGGGATCGCGTCGTTTACGTCGATCGCCTTCGTCGATTAATTCATCCGGCGGTCGACTAATATCCCTGTCCCTGTCACTGTAGTTTCTCCCTCGTTCGATTTCGAATTTGCTCGTCCGTGATAAGTCCGTCAGAAGCCAAAGTAGATGTTTGGTGTAACGAGACCGATTTCTGTTCTCGGTATGATTCGATCAACTTTGACAATGAATTTACGTTCTGTACTTTATTTTTGTACGGGAATATCAGATTGATTGTTGATTCTAGTTGTTTAAAAGGAAATTTCAACAATACAGTATGATACAAGTTGATCAGAGAGATACGTACCTATCTCGTAAGAAATTTTCCTTGAAAAAGGTTCAATTACTCTCCTTTTTCCTCATAACGTATTCGTCACAAGACAACAGTGTTTCTTATCTTAACTTGTAAGAAACATTCAATATTCGTCAAGATCGCGAGCAAACGAGAGGAAATGAGAACGAACGCATTTTAAACAATTTCCTCCTGCTAAAGTGGCTCGGTTATGAAAAACATCAACGAAAGACGGAGCTTCCCCTTTTCACCGGTCACACAATAAGTTGGCCGCAACTCGGCGTTCATTTAGCGAGGCCGAGTTCGCGTACTCGCGGTGAAATAACCGGCGGCTTAAATTGGACCAGCGAGGCCTCGAGATCATTTATAATAAGAGAGAGAGACTCACCGTTGTTGTTGCGCAGGATGGAAGCAGGACTCGTTGCCTCTAGAGGGCTGCTGGGCTCTTCCGTGCTTGGCTCCCTCTTCACGCTGAAATGGAAACATCTATTATGTATTCAATCGAACAGGGCTTCGTAGGAGAGGTGTGGAGGAGTAGGGGCAAAATCGGCCGAAAGTAGTCCAAGATCGACGCTGGAAAAAGGGGAGAAAGAGAGGAACCCTTCCTTGAACGAAAGGGTCCGTTTGGATTCCTCTACGAATCACTTTGTTCGCGGACTCGCTTCTTCCTTATCGCGCGCGAGGGGGCTCTGTTTGCACGCCGAGGGGTGGGTCCTTTGACGTACGGCCCTGACTCGATCCGAGCAATCAGGATTGACCCAGTTTTTAGTTCAATTTGCGCGACGAACGCGCGTTTCCCTTAAGCCGGCCGAAATGAAAATGGACCAACAGGGAAAAAGATCGGAGATTAATAATGTCCGTGGAGGACAGCTTTGCTGGCACGGTGGTCGTTGTCGCGGACGATCGCGTAATTGTAAATGATATCTTCAATACGAAAAGCATACGTCCCGAATATGCGTATATTTAAAACTCGAAAAAAGTGCGACGACGATGAAAAACACTGCGACAGGATGAAGCCTCGGAAACGAAATCACGTCACGTCGATCTATTTTCAAAAATTACAGAATCGTCATTCTCGCACTCTAATTTCGAACTCGAGCCATCATCATCTCATTTCCATCAGAGACATCTTCGCCGACAAAAAAAGAAAATCTCTCCTGCTAATAAAATCTCACTGTCAACCAGTTGAACGGTTCATTTCTTTTTTTTTTTTCTTTTTTTCTCTCGTTGATACAGAAAACTCATATTGCATTGAAGCTTGATACGAAGATTCCCTGATCCGCGATCGGGACAACGATACGCAACGTAAACGGACGTGAAGAAATTATATCGAAAGCTAATACGGTCAGCTGTTACGTTCCGCGAGAAGTATTGACACCGGGCTCGTTGCGAGCCGACAGATTGGAAAACTCTCGGCGCAAATATTTTCCCCGGCAGCATCTTTGAGGCTCGTTCAAAGAAGATCCCCGAGTCTGTCAATAACCGATAGATCTAAGAGGATGAAGAGCGCAGATCAACACACCCCGGAGAGAGGCATCTAGAAAGGGAGAAGCCGTTTTCTCTATGAATAGATCTCGTATTTCGGAAACTGATGGGTACGTGTCATCGAGCGACCAATATCACTATGCTATATATTGCGAGTGTGTAGTAATTACTTGACGAGTTTGAATAAAATGAAACGGAAATATTCGGCCTGAAAATATCAGCATGATCAGAGTATGATCTGCGATCGTGAAAATCTACAGATACATTTGTCACATTTTAAATACAGCAGAAATTCATTCGGATTTCTATTATTCAAACACCTTAATATTCCAAATGTTTTAACATCTTAATATCAAAATGTTCACTATTAACAGATGATTTCCTAGTAACATAATATTTTGGTAATTCAACGTTCAGATATTAAGATTATTTGAATAATGCAAATTTAGAATTTGGTTAAGATTTTACTGTAAGTATATTATCGCATTATATCTCCCATATAGGGAAACATTTATACTCTAGACTTCCAACATTTAATGAAATCTTTGGTACATCATTAAAATCAAATTTTAAAATGATTTTAATGATTATTTCAGGAAGAATAAATATTTTTTTCGTGAAATTTACGAGCGAAATTTTGCTCGAACAATTCAGGTGCCTGCGGAAAATGATTAAAACAGGAAAATAAGAATTTCCGATATTTTATCAATCTTAATTAATTTCTTATTTGAAATTACTTGTTGCAGTTGCTTCTAAAGTTAGAATATTTTCATTGTGAATCTTTCATTGGAATTTTAAATTCTGAAGAAATAATTAGAGGAAGAAAACAGAGATGAATATGCGAGAAAAACCTTATTTTAGCAAGCGGCATATTAAAATAACGTGATACCTGATAAATTCAGTAGATAAAGAATCCTTCGACAAATCAATGGACAATATAGCAAAATAAGATTTTCTTGAAAAGCAACGGGAAGATTGAAACACGAAAGTATCGAAAATGGATGCGTGAATGCTTAATTCGATCCAAAAATGAATCATTATTTCTCATAGAATACGTGGAATATTTATGACGTGATTAAATTCTTATAATCCGTAGTAAAAATAATATTCTGAAAAAGAACGTCATACAATCAAAAATGGAGAAGTAATGATTAATATATTATTATTTTCGCAAATTTAAACATATCCAAGTTACTAAACGTAACGAAATCTTGATGAAAATTTTCATCAAAGATATTAGACGTAACTGATAAAAATGCAAATGCGACAAAGAGCATTTAATTTGTTCTAAAAAGTAATTACTATCGTGAACAAGTATGCACTGCTCTTTTTCTATTTTCAATTTCACGAAAACAGTGTCGGTGCATTTGTTTAAAGTTACACTAAAACAAGAAGAATAAACACAATTACATGTAATGGCAGTTAATTATGTTTCTTGTATTTAATTTTCCATTATACGTGGATAATGGAGAATTATCAGGCACACTTTCGATACAGAAAACAATGATATCATTCTGAATCGATTGTAGAACGTTGTAGAAAAACTATAATTAAGACACTTTTTAGATATTTTTAGAAAGGACAAACAATACAAATTATTGATTAATCGTTTCGATTATTTATATTCCGATTTATTTAAAAAAATTTTGTATAATTTCTTCAATAACTTTTATGTACTTTATATAGATAGAACATGAAACACGAACGCGATAATTTTTTTTTTAATCCGACAAAAATTAACCAAAAATCCACTGCAAAACATTTTTGTTCCCTTTTCAGTAAACTTGACACTAAAACTATCGACGACTAGGGTATAAGACTTACACCAGAGAAACAGACAGAGAATAAAGAAAAATTTATAATACAATAGAAAATGCAACACTTTAACTTATATGTTTAACTTCGATTCATAAATTTCGCAATCGTTCAAATTTCTAGAAATCTACTCTTGTAAATCTATGAAATTTTTTTATAGAAAAAAATTACGAATTCGTCATTATGATCATGCTGGTTATTCTGTTGAAGCAGAAGAATGAGGAGAACAGCATGTATTGATGATCTCGTTGGGTAAAACCATAATAGAAGAGCATAATGAACGGTTGCTACACTTCGCAATGAGAAAGTATAAAAATAAAGAATCTCTCTCGCAAGTTCTACGCTTAGATGCATAGTTAACAGTAATTGTGCCGAAAGTATGCACGTAAGGGGAAAAAAGAAGTTGGCAATATCGTAAACACACTCCGATGGCTCGGAAAGAACTTTCATTTTGAAATAGGTATTGTGTGATGGGCAGATGGCACGAAAAGATATGGAAATGAATTTTCGTTGAACGACAACGTGATGAAGAGGGGAAACTTCAGAACTAGGCTGATAAATCAGAAAAGGCACCGCGGAAAAGATTCCCACTAAAATAGTGAAATTTATGCTTCCATAATTGGTTCATACGCGTATATGCTATGTATCGTCATCTACGTGCGTATGTATTATCTAGTGAGAATATATTTCTTGTATAATAACTTATACTACTTTAACTTACCGTATTAATCTGCATTTAAATTATGTATTTCTATATTTTAATTAACGTTTCGCATAAAACTAATTTTACATGTGCTTATTCTGCTTAGACGAATTTTCACATATTTCGCAGTAACTAGTAAATTTTCTGCAATTATTCAAATCTTCTTCGAGATGTAAAGAACACCTATTATTAGCTGAAATAATATTGTCGATGAATGATGGAATTGACTTTCTCAAGACTCTCGTGCGGTAAGATGATTAAATACCATAACTGTGTTCGAGTATATAAGTAATAATTACTACATGCAGCCAATGGAACGAAATAAACACTAACGTGCGATAAAACGATAATTTCTTTCCTTTCTTTTTTTTTTTTTTACGATACAACAAAACATTTTCCTTGTCCGTTCATTCCGCGTCGTTATTACTACGAGAGAGAAACGCCACATAATGACAACTAGGTAATGAACATGCACGTTGTGCATGAAAAAATAATGAACGACGTTCATGCGCTCATTGATCCAGTACCGAAGAAGCATTAACGCATTCTAAACTCTAAACGAACGTTTCGACTTCCGTTTTTCGCATAGAAAAACGTCTTGAAAACGACATGAAACGCGTAATTTTTATTTCGAAACTCTTTTTCTCTCTCTCTCACTCTTCTCCGCTTACTCGATCCCTTTATCGTTCCGAGAGGCACAATTAAATTTCTTTCACGCACTGTAAACCGCGAACAAAGTTTAATGCTTGCAGAGACCTCCGCCGCGTTTACGTTTTTAAAACAATGAGCAAAAGACGATAAAATTGACTTTGTCAAGCCGTTGCGAAAATTCTATTCAAATTTAAACGGAACGTTCGTTTCCGCGATGCTTTTCGCAATATAACCCGTCTTTCGACAAAGCTGGTTATTTTGCAAACGCGTAATTATGCCGATTTTAACGAATAATCATACGAGAGAAAGAAAATAACGGAAGAGAAGAATTAGAAGGTTAAATTATAAAACAGATTAAAGAAACTGATTTAAAGAAAAGAATTATAATTTGTAAACTTTGTGTAATGTATTATATATTGTAATGTACCTATATATTCCTGGAATAAGGGAACATTAATTATAAAACATTGCTTTATAAACTTAATGTAAGATATAAAATAACCGTAACTTTGAGTGAAAGAGATAATATTGTAAATCTTCTTGATATACTTTAGTTGATGTCGGTCATTTATTCGTAGATAATCACAGTTGGTTTCACAGTTTTAATTAGAAATTAATTTTGGGAATTCTAATTTTAATTTGAATTCTCCATATTACGCGATTAACATCATAGACGATTTTTATCACATAAAATGAACAATAAGAATTAAATAAAATTAAATAGTTTGATTGAAATTGTCGTAGATTACTTATTAATCAGTGAATATCAACTGAAAATCAAATTATGATTTAGTAATAATAAATAAATAAAATAAAAAGAATAATAATAAATTAAGTAATAATAAAGGTTATGAATAAAATAGATGGCAACAAAGAAAATCATGGGATTTTTCTTTGTAAATACAAACACGAATTTGGTAACTAAGCGAGAAATCAATCAGCAGGTCTGACCATTAACGATAACGCTATGTTTCGCCATTTGTATTTTTAAACTGGCTGAATAGGAAAACAAGGCTGATGTGACGTGATGCTCTTAAAGTTTGCATTATTAAATAACGCCCGTACAATTGCATTCAGTTCCAAAAACATGGTCACGGTAACAAAACGCGACTCTATCATCTTTCCTGAGACGGTACTTTAAAAGATCATGCACACACGCACACGCACAAAAAGTTTCATCCACTTTCGTCGAGTTACGTGACTGTGTAATAGGAAAAACGCAAAACGACATCAAAAGCAGCAGTCTTTCACGATGTACAAAGCGTTATTAAGTAATCCATTCAGTCTACTTTGAATCCGTATCAAAAAGAATTCGCCGAACCGTGAACGTTAATTCGCTCCTTTCAAATATTGCCGCCATTATGGTGAAAGAATTGAAATGGTGAACGATGTAAGCGCCAGAGATATGTAAAAATTTGAAATACAGGCAAGAAATGCTGGTTTGAAGTTCACTTCGGTTCACACTAGGAAAATTGTTTCTAATACTTTTTCCTCGTTTACATTGTTTATCATTGAAAATTCTTAATTATACCATTCTCTATTTGTAAACGTATATGTGTATGTGTGTGTGTGTGTGTGTGTGTGTGTGTGTGTGTGTGTGTGTGTGTGTGTATACACAACTTTTTGTAAAAATTCAAACAAATAATATAGTACACATTGCGCGCTTATACATCAAACTTCATGTTAAAGGAACTGTACAAATAGCTTTTGTATTCGGTAACAACTGTTGAGCAGGACAGAAACAGTATTATACATGTATGTATACCACTGTACTCGTATGCGATCGGTCAAATGCTGCGCAGCCTAACCTTAACAAACTCCGAATCCTTACCTGATGAAAGTCGAATCTGCCGCAGGACTGGAGGGTCTTGGTGAGGAACTTGCGGTGGACGCGGTATTGGTCTCCTCCACGTCCATCATCATTCATACCGACAATGACGGATCAATGCAAAACGTCAGAAATTAACGGAGAATTATATTAATAAGAACAGCAAGATTAGAATCAGAAGGGATATCGTATCGGAGGGTGAATAATTTTTGTCGGGCCCGCCAATCTCTGAACGTCTGACTCCGCGGGGGCAGAAACCATAAAGTCGGGGAGCTTGACAAAAGGGTTGGGGGTTGGTTTCATGCGCCCGTCCACGAGCGCGGACTTACGGAAAACAACTGACAAACGATGTTACCCCCACCGCGAACAACCACTATCCGACGCCTGCAACCCTGCGCCGCGGACACCTGCCGCGCAGGAACGCGAACACTGCGCAGGCGCGGCGCCCGCCAAAGAGTTTTTTAATTTTTCATGAGATTTAAATATCTTTTGAATTCTAGAAAAGCAATACAATACGTTATTTGTAAGAGAGATTTTATTTACAAAATTTAACATGATTCTAGAGAGATAGAATGAGAATTTTAGTTATAAAATATAAAATTGCTACTTAATATTGTTAACGTTATTTACAAAAATTTCATTAGCTTAGAAAATTAATGAAATGTTTCAAAAAATTTTTAATTTAAAAATTTGAATACACGTATGCCTATGCATGAAGGGGAAGATAAAAAAATACGTTTATTTTTCATTTAAATGTTTTTATTAAATTTTTCTTAAACATCTGAAATAGTTTTTTCTCTCGTTGAATAATAATGCCGAGCAAAAGTTTCTCCAACAAGAAGTGGAAACACTAGAGATGCTTCTGCATAAATCTGAAATATTAATAAATGTGAGGTTATTCTGTTATTTAAGTAATGTATTTCAGTGTGAGAAGTATTCTTACTTTAACTGGTTTTGCATCCATTCGAATTTTACCCCACGAAATAGCTTCGTCTGGACGAGCACCACTGTCGCTGCCATCAAATTCTGAAGCTGTATTTATGAATACTGAATAATCAGCGCCATTTCTCTGAAATATAAATTATTTTAAATCGTTATATTATCAAAATCATTTCTACTTCAATTTCTTTTTATTACCATGAGATTTGCATTACATATGTGATGTTTCACAACACCACCTCCAATGATAATCATACCACTCTTTTTTGCTTTCATAGCCACTGTATTTAATCGCCTAAGATCTGTAAAATAATTAATTAATTACACGAAAATTTTTAATCTTCTTTTACAACAAACTAAAAACCTGAAACTATATCTATAATCAAGCCTGGATTCTTAAAGGAATGGAAATACATCATATCACCAAGGCTGCCATCTGTCAAAGCTGGACTAAATACTGGAATATTATTTTTTGCAGCCCAATAATATATTGAATCTTCATTGTTAATTTCTCTACCAAGTCTTGTTATTATTTTAGACGGTGTCCACAGTGTACCCTAAAATTATACTTTTATACATATTCAAGTATTTTATTTTTTAAAAGAGAATGTTTGGCTTCTTCTTATTAAGTCATACTCGTTTTTGCTGTTCAGCCAACATTGTATCTAATATAGGCATAACCCAATCTTCAAATAAACAATAATTATCATTAGGTACTAACAAATTTCCTATTCTATTAATACCACGTTGCCTAAGATTTTTTCCTTCTAAATTAAAATCTCCTATATATGTTGGTGCTAAGCATTTGATCAAATCTTCTTCTACACCACCTGCTGTAGTTACAATACAGTCAATCTGCAACATGAGTACATATTTAAATTGCCAAATATTAATATTAAATATTAAGATTTCCAATGATTAATATTTTAACAGACCATTTTATGTTGTACAAGGAACCTTATAGTATCTCGAATTCCACATGAAACCATATTTGATGTATACCCTAAGAATATTGTGCATGAAGATTTTCTTCGAATAAACTCATCTTCTTCTAAGCTATCAATTTCATCATCTTCGAGAGGAATGTTTCTAACATTAATCATTTGCTGAATTTGTTCCACTGCTAATCCAAAATTTCTTGCTTGAAAACCAGAATTTTTGTATGTTTCAAATAAAGCATGATAATCAATTCCCTTATTCCAATCATATCCTGAAACATATTGACATTATTTAATACTTATATTTAATTGTTTTTATATTTTGAAGAATGAACCTTTCACACAACCTTTCACAGTAGGAGTTTCAATTGGAATAGGTGAGCTATGCACTAACACAGCATTTTTTATAATTTCTGGGACTTCATCATGTGAATTTTGTTTATTATCGTTCATTTTCTAAATATAAAATTGAGTGATATACTCTTAGGTGGCCTCATACAATTTCTCATATACGCAACATTTGCGACAAACAGACATAACCTAAAATAAAAATCCATGACAATTTAAGTTTTCTTTTACGCGTTATTATATGTAACTGCGTAATATATTATTTAATTATTTGTTATATGTGATATTTATTTATTAATATTATATTTTTCTAAAATTTGATCATTTTTTTCACATCATTTTTCATTTACATAATATATATTAAAGACTATTATGTAAATCGATATTTTATTTTATTTATATTGATACGTATGTTAACAAATAATTAGATTTTAATTGTCATTTTTAAATCGAAGTTACTATTTATGTAAAGGGATTTAAATGTTTAAATTTCTTTTTCCTTATTGGTTCTGAGTGATCAACCAATCGGAAAGGGAGGTAAGTAGAAAGACCAACCATAGGAGTTAGGGAGTGTAGTTACAGTCAGACAGGTGAGTGGCGTTGTGTTGTAGAATATGAATTCAAAAGAACAACGGTTAATCGTGTCGCAAAGAAGTAACGAAAGTTAAAGAAAGTTCTTATTTTAAGTGTCAAGCATCAGTTTTTTTTGATTGAAATATCTGGAAAATAAGTATAAGAATGGCCGATTTAACTGAATGGGAGCCATATATACAGAAAACTGTGGTAAAACTTCGTAATACATTGTCTACATTGAACGAAGTATGGAAAGAAATAGGGTTCGACCATGAAACGCGTTCGATATATTGCGAACAAGCGTTTGAACATATAAATGATTTACTAAACGACATGGTTTCGGAATCAGACTCAAAGAAAGAAATGATATTAATTAGTGTTAGAGACTTAATAGAGCAGATAGGTATTCTAACGAAAGAGTTACGAATAGACGTTGCAACTGCTGGGTATGAGAATTTACCATTGAAAGAAGTGGAACAAGTGCTGCGCGCTGATTTACACAAATTACAGTATTGCAAAGAACAGCGTATGACGCATTTAAAGGAATTACTTGCAAAGGAAAGATCCCTCTGTAAAGTGTTAGGTACACAACCAATTAATATAGAAGAAAAAGTACCTTCCGAAGAAGAGCTTAATAGTTTCAAACTCTATCTTGAAAAACAAGAAGATGAAAAAACTCGTTTGGATGCAGTTTTTAAAGAGCAACGTAGAGCAATTATTAGAATGATAGATGATCTAGGCATACCTTCATTATCAAATTTTGAACATTTAGTATATAAAGACAGTGAAAACTTTATCTTGAATAGTAGCAATATGACTAAATTAAGGGAACTTCGAGATGAACTGAAATGCAAAGTGGACAGAGCAAAAGAACATGTGGAAGATTCGAAGCAAGAATTAATTGCACTATGGAAATACCTCGATGAACCTGAACATATTTGTCAGTCATTTATTAACAGTTACGTGGGATATAGTGCAGCTACTATAAATGCGTTAACTATAGAATTAGAAAGATGTAAAGAAAAACGAAAACAAAATATTGCCAAATATGTATCCCAAGTAAGATCAGAGCTAGTTAAGCTATGGGATTTATGTAAATTTAGTGAACAAGAAAGGAAAAAATTCATACATTTTACTTCTCATACATATACAGAAGATTTATTAACATTACATGAACTAGAGGTGAAAAGGGTTCAAGAATTCTATGATTCCAATAAAGCTATATTTGAACTGTTTCAAGAGCGTAAAAATTTATGGACAAAAATGAAAGAATTATTACAACGTGCAAATCATCCAGATCGTTTTTATAATCGTGGTGGTCAGTTATTAATGGAAGAAAAAGAACGTAAAACTATTCAAAAAAAATTGCCAAAAATTGAAGAAGAATTAAGAAATTTGATAAAGGAATATGAAAATGCACATGGTGAAACATTTACTATGAATGGAGTACCAGTAGAAGAATTATTAAAAGAATCATGGGAACATTTAAATGAAGAGAAAGAATTTATAAAGAGAGCTAGAAAAGAAGGAAAAGATAAATCAATGAAAAAAACACCACTAAGTACTTCTAAGAAGATTGTCCTGAGCGCATCCAAAAAATTACCATGTACATTAGGCACTCGACGTCATACGCCAGTTAATTACTCAAAAAGAAAACTTTTGTTTAGCCCCTCTCCAAATACTTCAACAAAACGTAGAAATGTAAGTATAGGAGCAAATGGGTCTAAAACTAAAAGAAACAAGAAAATTTCTAAGAAAGCGTTGTTACTAAAAGATAATGCTAAGAAAGAGACTTCCACATTAAATGATAATTCAACTGCTACAGATACAACGTATAATCAGTTTAAAGAACATTTAGAAGATAGAAAAGAATTAAGGAGTTCTTTAATATCAGAACAATTATTAGCAAATGTAACTAAATCCAAACTAAAAACACCGGTACGAACACCTACTAAGCCACTGAGAAAAAATTTACCACTAGCAAAGAAACCAGCAACTCCAAAATTGTCACAATCACAATTAAACAAATCACCACGTAGTCCTAGGATTGCACAGTCCACAAAGCTTGCTACGGTGTCAACACCCTTACCTATAATTTTTTGAGATAGTATAGGAATCATAATAAATTTTCTATATTACTAATACAATTTATAAATTAACACTAAACATGTCTTTAAATATTTTAATTTAATTAACTAAAATGACATCTTAAAAAGTAGCAAATTAAATATTCAAACAGAATTTAATTTTTATTCAATAAAGATGATTATGTATTACATAGTTTATTGTGAGGATATTACTTCATGTTATTGCTTTGTATGTATATTATTACTCATTTTAATATGTACGTCTTTCATATTTTGATATTTAAGTATAATGTTTTGAATTTATATATATTGTATTTCAATTTCATTAATGTGAACTACAATACATATTAATGTATATATATAAATTAATGCACCTATCAAATCACGTTGTAAATAAAGCAATCGATTTTCTATACTGTATTTTAAAGCTGTATCTTCTAAAATATTAGAATTTATTGACGATGACCTGTCACTAAAGAGTACATAATTTATAAGAATATAATTTTATGTACGATATTTCGTATAGTATGTCTTATTATCCTCCTTTTAAAAATTATGTATTTTATCGTTTATACACACAAGTTGTAAAAAAATTATTTTTAAATATTAATTGAAAGATGCCTGACAAGTATATATTGATGTATTCGTAGTCACGATACATATATGCATCGTGTAACTGACAAGTACTTCCGTTTCCGCTTATCGCCATAGAAGCACCAAAGTTGTTTGGAAGTTCTCTTTGTATGTAGGTTATACTAAATTTGATTAATAAACGTTCAAAACGTACGTTCAATTCAAGTGCATTATTAAAATTTCAAAATGGGTGATATAAAATCTTTTTTCCATCAATGGTGTGCGAAAAATAGCAAAGAACCACAGTTTGACGTAAGGCCAACAGGTATGATAAAACTATTTTTTAAACAGTATATAAATGAAAATTTGTTATAAAATTAATGATTTTATAGGTCCAAAACATCGACAACGATTCCTTTGTGAATTACGAGTACCCGGATTTGATTATGTGGGTGCAGGAAATTCAACTAGCAAAAAAGATGCTCAAGGAAATGCAGCTAAGGATTACGTTAATTATTTAGTTCGTTCAGGACATGTGAACGCTGATGATGTTCCAAGAGATACAACAAGCATTCAATTACAAGAGCCAATAGTCCCTAAAACAGAATTTATTGAGCCAGTAAAATCTGTGTTTCAAGATGGAATGGGTCCTAATGACATTGGCGAAGCATATAGGGCTTATAATGAATATGGTCAAAGTAATTATACGTATATTGATAGAATAGCAGAACAAAAGAAAGTTGCAGATGCAGAGGATGTTGATGTCAATTCTGGTATTCATGGAAATTGGACAATAGAAAATGCTAAATCAAAGTTACATCAATTTATGCAAACTAACAAAGTTAATGCTGATTATAAATATACCACACTTGGTCCAGATCATACGAGGTATGGGTTGTCTCAATGTAGCTGTTTACTTTTACACTGGATTGGACTTATCACTGCAATATCATGATGCCATTTGAAGTCTTCAATTAAAGATTTGTTTCAAGAAGATTGCATGAGTGATTTACCATTTGAAATTCTACAAGACCATTTTGGAGTACGTTATTCATTTATATTTTATGCTGGTATAAGAGAAAAATGTTTTCTCTTGTGCACAGATGAAACCACTGTTTAACCAGAACTTTTATTGAAATGATTCAATAAGAATTTTGGTGCAATCACTCATATAAATTTATTACAACGTACTCCAATGTGGTCTTGGAGATATTCAAATGGTAAGTTGAGTTTATGTCATTTTAATTATTTATTAGATTTATTATGCACAATAGAGATCTTTTATTAAAATTTTTATATTATACTTATCTATATTATTTTTATATTAACTTATTATCTAATAATATAAACTTTTGTTTAGGAGTTTTATGGCTGAAATGACATTTTATGTGAAACAACTTGGGAGAAGTACGTTTTTAAATTGTTGAAATCAATATTTATAAACAATTTATACTAACACTTTTTTAAAATAAATTTCAGATATCACTGGCCGTGAAACTGGTTCAAATAAACAAACTGCGTCAAAAAGTTGTGCTTTGTCTATTGTTCGACAATTATATCACCTTGGTGTTATTGAAGCATTCAGTGGAACTTTAAAAAAAAATAAAGAAGCAGAACAAATAAAACCATATCCAGTTAAAATTGCACCAGATTTGATAAATCAGATACACGATGTATTATCAAGTTTAGATATAAAACCAGTTCCAGTGCAGCGTGAAAATGAAATGGTTTGTATTCTTTTTTAAATGTTAACATTTCTGAATTTACATTTTTTTTTTTCAATTAAATATATCAAACTATCATTTTTTATATTGTAGATTTGTAAAAGAGAAGAAGCCTCTGTTTCCTTATTAACAAATCAAGTGTTAGATGATTTTATTTCATCTGCACCTCAACCAGCTGGAGTAGTAAGTTGGTCTCCTCCACAACAAAATTGGAATCCATGGACAGGTTGTAATATTGATGAAGGACCATTAGCAGTAATATCTTTGGAACAATTGTCAAAAGAGTTATTACGTGAAGAACGAGAAAGATTGCAACAAGATGAGAGTCTTCAAAAAAGTATTAAGGACAGATCTCATTTACCAGTTTTTTCAATGAAGAATGAGATAATGAATGCTATCAATGAAAGTCCTATAGTTATTATTCGAGGAAATACTGGTTGTGGTAAAACAACTCAAGTCTGTCAGTTCATTTTAGACGATTACATTGCATCAGGTCAAGGTGCATTTTGTAATATTGCTATAACACAACCTAGAAGAATATCTGCTGTATCTGTAGCTGATCGAGTTGCTTCAGAAAGACATGAAAATTTAGGAATATCTATTGGATATTCCGTAAGATTTGAATCTTGTTTGCCAAGACCTTATGGTAGCATAATGTTTTGTACTGTTGGTGTACTTCTAAGAAAATTAGAAGGTGGTTTGAGAGGTGTATCTCATGTTATTGTTGATGAAATTCATGAACGAGATGTTAATTCTGATTTTATCATGGTTGTACTTCGTGATATGATTCATATGTATCCTGATTTGCGAATTATTTTAATGTCTGCTACAATCGACACTACGTTATTCAGTAATTATTTTAATAATTGCCCAGTAATAGAAATACCTGGAAGATCGTTTCCAGTGCAAGAATATTTCTTAGAAGACTGTATACACTTAACAAAGTTTGTACCACCTTTGGATTCTAAGAAACGAAAAAATCGAGATTCAGATGATTTACCGACAGACGGAGAACCAGAAGAAAACTTGAATAAAGTTATTGATGGAAATTATTCTATACAAACGAAAAATGCCATGGCACAACTTTCTGAAAAAGAGATAAGTTTTGAACTTATAGAAGTTCTATTAAAATACATTAAGGATCAAAATATTCCTGGTGCCATACTAATTTTTTTACCTGGTTGGAATTTAATATTTGCATTAATGAAACACTTACAACAACATCCTGTTTATGGAAGCTCAAGTTATGTAATTATACCATTGCATTCACAATTACCTAGGGAAGATCAACGTAGAGTTTTCGAGCCTGTAATGTTAGGAATAACAAAAATTATTTTGGCAACAAATATTGCTGAAACTTCAATCACAATTGATGATGTAGTTTATGTAATAGATTCTTGCAAAGCTAAAATGAAGCTTTTTACTTCTCACAATAACATGACGAATTATGCTACTGTTTGGGCTAGTAAAACAAACTTAGAACAAAGAAAAGGTAGAGCAGGTCGTGTCAGACCAGGGTTTTGTTTTCATTTATGCTCTAGAGCACGATACAATAAAATGGACGAACATATAACTCCAGAAATGTTTAGAACACCGTTACACGAACTAGCATTAAGCATCAAATTATTAAGATTAGGAAGTATTGGAAAGTTCTTGTCAAAAGCAATTGAACCACCACCAATAGATGCTGTAATTGAAGCTGAAGTTGTATTACGCGGTACGTTTCTAATGATCATTATTTTATATGAATATTTATCACTTGTATTTAAAACTATCTTTTTTTAAATAATTACTTTATTTCAGAGATGAAGTGTTTGGATGAAAATAACGAACTAACACCTCTTGGAAAAATATTAGCTCGATTACCGATAGAACCACGTTTAGGCAAAATGATGATTCTAGGTTGCATATTTCGTGTTGGTGATGCACTTTCAACAATGGCTGCAAATAGTACAACATTTCCAGAAGTGTATAATATAGGACCTGATGTAAGACGATTATCTGCAGAACAAAAATGGTTTGCTGGTGCAAGATATAGCGATCATGTAGCTATGTTACATGCTTTTCAAGCATGGGAAGAAGCTAGAGCTGATGGAGAATATGCACAACTAGCATTTTGTGATTCAAAAAATTTAAGCATGGCCACATTGAGAGTGACGTGGGAAGCTAAGGTAAGTGTAAATTATTTTTTTTTATATACTATAGAACAACAGTGTGTTAACAATAGTTTTTATTTGTAGAATCAATTACAAGCACTTTTACAAAGTGCAGGATTTCCGGAAGAAACTCTTTGTCCTATACCGTTAAATTATCAAGCTGGTGCAGATGTTCGTCTTGACACAATTACGGCGTTATTATGTATGGGTCTTTACCCAAATGTTTGCTATCATAAAGAAAAGAGAAAAGTTCTTACTACTGAATCTAAAGCTGCATTGATTCACAAAACATCAGTCAATTGTAGTAATTTTGAGCAAAATTTTCCATTCCCATTTTTCGTATTTGGGGAGAAGGTGAGATTATTTCCTTTTTTTTTCTAAATGTAATAAATTTACATAATCTTAAGATAATATTAATTTATTTTTATCTACAGATTCGTACAAGAGCAGTATCTTGTAAACAAATGACTATGGTATCACCGATTCATTTATTATTATTTGGTTCTCGAAAGGTCGAGTACGTTGATAAAGTAGTAAAATTAGATAACTGGATCAACTTAGATATGGATCCAGTTCATGCAGCGGCAATAGTTGCTTTACGACCTGCGTTGGAAAGCCTAGTTGTAAAAGCTGCAAAAGAACCTGAAACTATCCTACAATTAAGTCCTAATGAACAAAAAGTACCATTAATATTTTATGCTGTACTACTTTTTTTCTTATTAAAAAATTTTGCTTCTATTTTGCTTTCTTTTTAGGTGTTAAACGTGATCAAGGCATTATGCGTAATGAATGCATGCCGTTATGAATTAGATCAGATTACAGATGGTGGCTTCTACTCACGAGGGCCACGAAGGAGACAATCTGTTAATTTTTATTCGGAAAGTGGTATTCCCCCCAAATTAATGCGCGGAAGTAGTAATTATCGTGGAAGCGGTAGTGGATACTCAAGATATGATAATTATGGCGGATATAGAAGCGGTGGTAACAGAGGATACGGAATGAATAATTCACGTGGAAGAGGTGGTGGAGGTTGGAGTAGTAGAGGAGGAGGAGGAGGAGGAGGAGGGGGTGGTGGTGGAGGAGGAGGAGGTGGTGGTGGTTATCGTGGTCGTTATTGATACGTAAATTTTACCTAATCTTTAGTATATAAAACTAGTAAAATTTACTGTAATGTGTATTCAATGTGTTTCACGTGAATGTATATTTGTTTTTATATTGTTCAAATCGAAATGTTGCTTTCTTCTTTAATTAAAAATATTTATGTTATCCCATTAAATATCAGTACAAATAAAGTCTTGAAAAGCAATTTAAAAACTTGGTCATTTAAATGCATATTATCAATGTTCAGTAGTGTGTTTTAAAATAAGTATCGCAGCAATGTATTGAATGTACGATTCGTTGGAAAAATTCATATATATTTAACACAAATAACGTACGATCAAGTTAAGAAAACATAGAACTGCGTGTCGTTAGATTCTGCGGGAACAGAATGAATATACGGCCATCTAACGGACACGATGGAAATGGAAAAATAAGTTTCCATCTCTTGTGATTTCATAGGTTTATCTGTGAACACGTCAGGGGGCAACCATACGTTTGTAGTATCGGTCGGTACCGAATGAAAAAAATGGCGAAGGTTCGCGTATAAAGACGATCGTCAACAGAGTTGACAGAAACTAATGAAATTGGCTAATGTCAAGTTTGACAACGTGATACATGAAAAATGTTCCCTCTAGTCCGCGCCGCCTCGGTGCGTTTCGTATGATCAAGTACAACGTTTTACACAAGTGTTCAATCAATTGAGAAAACAACGGGAGAAAAAAAGGAGAAGCAGGAGTCCAGTGGTTGCGAAACGTCACAGATCACAACACGGAACGGGCCACTCCAAGGCAAGATGTTTTACTTCATTCACTCGGGAGAGCGAATTAAGTTCGATAATTAAAAAATAGTGATCATGGAAACGATCACGGACGACGGGATTCACCAGCCCTGACGTGAATTCGTGATGACCTGATTTAATCTTTTTGTTTTAAAAGTATCTGATGTTGAACTGTGCACCGTGCAAGGTTATGTGCAGTTATGCATCTGACATTTGGATCTCTTACGAACGTTCAAGAATTCCTTAGCCGTATTTGGCAATTGATGCGACATAAAATAACGATCAATCTTAAACCGTGTAAAGAGTATGCGATTCATGTTTTCTTAAATATGCCTTGGTGTTTGAAACTTTTTTAAAAGAATCTCTCGATTACTACACGAAGTAAAAGTTGATGTACTAATTCTTAAAGAGTTGAGTGTACCGATCGTTTCTATATTTTGCATTATTTGCCTTGTAGGAATTGTCGCTTATTCAAGTGCACAATAACGAAAATTTGCTTTCTTCCGTAGTTGTGCAATATTGTTTCTGACGTGTCATTCTTCTTTTATAATATAAGCACCTTGGCAAAATGCCTGGAAACTACTTTAATATATTACAATGGCATACTAGCGAAAAATTAGAAATATAAAATACGATTCGAAGGGAAAATTTGAACTACGATGTAAGAAAGTAATTTAATAATATGTATTTATTTGAAATTTTTATATTTTTAGGTATAAAAAATGAGTCAAATAGAAATGGATCAAGAAACTGTGTATGGGACCCATGAAGATAGTCATGTGGTCATGTCAGAGAAAGTGCAATCTTTGGCTGGTAGTATTTATCAAGAGTTTGAAAAAATGATAGCACGTTATGATGAAGATGTGGTCAAAGATCTAATGCCTCTCCTAGTCAATGTCTTAGAATGTTTAGATATATCCTATACTGAGAATCAAGAACGTGAAGTTGAATTGGAATTATTAAGAGAAGACAACGAGCAACTTGTTACACAATATGAAAGGGAAAAGCAATTAAGAAAAGCATCTGATCAGGTATAATTGAAATTTTGAGAACATAATATTTTTCAAGAGAAAGTAACTTTTATTAATTTTTTTATTAGAAATTATTAGAGCTTGAAGATGTAGCAGAAGATGAAAGAAAGGAACTTTTATCAAAAATTGATAGTTTGGAATCAATCGTACGAATGCTGGAACTGAAGACAAAAAATTCACATGATCACGGTACAATTGCTAATGGCTCTCTCAGTTCATCCCTTCACAAAACATCCCTCTACAGTAGAGTAGAAAGTTTTTTTGTTTTATTTTTATGTAGTTAAATAATGGTATAAACATGCATCTGGGATGTAAAATATTTGAATGTATACTTTAAAAAAAATTTGTTTTATTATTAAGTGCTTTATTTATTGTTATAGGGTATTTAATATATGGTGGATGATTTATTTTTATGTTATATGCAATATACCTAGTTTAAATGTATCTATGCCATTATTTCTCTAGCAATTAAAAATACGAAAAAGTTTTTCATATGAAAATTATTTGATAAGGAGACTTATATTAACATTTAATGAATTTATGTGAAAAATAAATAATCAAAATGTCATTTTCGCGTAACATCTACATATATTTTATACTATATTTATGTATATACTATCTATATACAATTTTATACAAAAAAATATACAAAAAGAACTTTTTAGAAATATTTTATAAAACTTTTTCTACGAATTTTCATAAAAAACTTTTTCGTATTTTTAATAGTTACAAAAATAATAAGGCGTATACATTTAAATTGGACACACTATGTGTTTCTATTAAACTCTGTAAAAGTGTGTTCTGTATTATATTCTAATCTTTGCAATTAAATTATTACGACAAATGGTGAGATATGATTTTCATATTTGTTTAGTTGTTCGTCTCGAAGAGAAGGAAGCTGAATTGAAACGTGAATATACCCGACTGCATGAAAGATACACGGAACTATTTAAAACGCATGTAGATTATATGGAAAGAACCAAGATGTTAGTTGGAAGTACAGAAAGATTAGAAAATTCATCTAGTGGCCGTGGCCCATCACGATTACCTTCTCTTGGTTTGACTCATATGTCTCGAAGTTCTGGACCACTGAGCTATGGTTTTCAGAGCTTAGAAGCCAGCATAAATGCGGAAGAAGTTCAACAAGAAGGAAGTCCACCAAGTGCTGTTGCTAATTTAAGAACTGAAATGTTGGACAGTAGCAGTGAAGCTGCTATTGAAACATCTGATAAAAGTCAATTAACAGATAAACCAGCACAAGCAAACAAAACAACTGCAATTTCTAGACGTATGTTGTCTCTTTTTTTGAAAATTTCAAAGTACTTTGTGATATGCTTATATTCTTATATTCTTCAATTTATATATAGATGAGAGTCCAGAAACTGAAATACCTCCTCCTTTGGTTACACCGACATCACCGACTATAGAAAAGTTAGCTACTACTCCTAGTGGAAGAAGTAGAACAGAAAGAGAGCAACGAAGTGGTAACACATTATACCAAGAACTCAGTTTTCAAGATGCTGATGCCTTGGGTGAGATGGATGAAGGAGCAGATATTACTGGTAATTGTTTAATATTTTGATGTACTTGGTTTGAGTTTTATAACTAATATTGTCCTTGTCCTTAAAATCTTAGGAAGTTGGGTTCATCCCGGGGAATATGCCTCGTCGGGTATGTCTCATGAAATAACATGATATATCATTCATTAATCCTTTGAGTTCTCAAATTCATTTTTTTATACAAAAGAAAAAAATAGTATAATGAATATAATCATTGACGAATCGAACAGTACAATATTCGTTTTGTATTAATTATGCATGTTTCATATATACTAATATTGACAAAATTAATGTCTAAATAAAATCGCATGTTAAATCACATATATGACAACGCATAAATTAGAACTCTGAGGATTAATATTAACATTAAATTATTTAAGAATTGAAAGTTTTCTATTTGAATAATATGATTTTATATTTCATTGCTTACCTCTGTACTTCTGTTGGTCTCTGGTCATATTTTGACTAATATTCGCATGATGTAATAACCTCCTATGCAGTCAATGACAACTTCTTTGGTAAGATACTGATATATTGCTAGTAATGAATTTTGCTGAATTTAATGATATATTGCTACTATTTATGTTTTGTTAAATTACTTATAAAAAATAATATTTTATTAGGAATGGGAAAGGAAGTGGAGAATCTTATTATGGAAAATAATGAACTGTTAGCTACAAAGTGAGTACTTTATTTATATTTTATAACAATATCTATATTTACAATATTTTATACATTATATTTATTTTTCAGAAATGCGCTCAACATTGTTAAGGATGATTTAATCGTGAAAGTAGATGAACTCACAAGGTAAAATGTCGTTTTTGAAATAATATTATAAATAAGAATTATTTTGTGATATGCAATATGAATGTAAATAAATATGTTTAGCGAACAAGAAATATTACGCGAAGAAGTTCGAAGTTTGCAACAAGCTAGAGAACGCTTACGGCAAAAAGTCGCTGCCCTTGAAGAAGAATTGAAAAAAGTTAAAGAAGAGGCCGAGGCAGCAGCAAAAGCAGCCAAAAGTGACGACGAAGAGGATGTATCATTAGCACAACGAAAGAGGTTCACTAGAGTTGAAATGGCTAGGGTGCTTATGGAGAGAAATCAGTATAAAGAACGCTTCATGGAACTTCAAGAAGCGGTTAGATGGACAGAAATGATAAGAGCAACAAAGACTGATCCTTCTAGTATATCGAGTGGAAAAGTATCGATGTGGAAGTTGTTAGTATCATTTCATATAGAAAGAAAGTGAAATATTGAATTTGATAATAATTTACTGTTTTTTCGTTTTGTTTGCAGATTTAGCAATCTCTTCACGGGACCTGCGAATCGAGGAGCCTTAGTTCGCGGACCACACACATTACCTCATATGAGGTATAGCGCACCAACCAACCAAGTTGTCCCAGCACCACCTTTGGATACCATGCGTAGACGTACGTTGAAAGGTCGCCATGAGTTTTTCGACCAGGGAGACACCATGTGAGAAATCAATCAAATTCTTAGATATTATGACAATTTGACTTTGAAGTCTGCCAAATTATTCTCTATCTTTCACGTAGAGACTTATTTCTTTATTATCACGCTTTCTCCAATTACAGTTTTAACATCTGTGATTGTTTTTACAACGAAAATTTTTACAAATATGCACAGTCATTACACAAACATTATGCGTAAAGTTTATTTTAATGTTTTTAACAAGCTACTGCAACAACAAGAGATATTTCCTCTTGGTGGAATAAAAGTTTTGATATCTTGATTTTTAATTTCTTTTTTTTGAATCGACATCATCTTTCCAGATTAGAGTCTTCTTTGGTCAGTTGGGATCCATAATCTTTTGTCTCGAGTCTCAATTACTCTTGATCATTCTTAAGAAATGTGAGTCATTTCTAAATAATTTGTTGCCTGAGCAATTTGCAAATGTGATGGTTTTTTAACAATTGTCGTTACGATTTTCATTTTACTTGTCATTTTTATGAAAAAATTATGGGTATATATTTTATACGCAATATTATATGTGCAGTATAAAATATTTAAGGACTGAGGATTATGATCCATTTTACACAAATCCTTTTT
Source organism: Tetragonula carbonaria (assembly GCA_032399595.1). Taxonomy (NCBI): domain Eukaryota; kingdom Metazoa; phylum Arthropoda; class Insecta; order Hymenoptera; family Apidae; genus Tetragonula; species Tetragonula carbonaria. Next base: position 12,529,695 of record JAUCRC010000002.1, read on the forward strand.
TGACAATCTTATTCTTACTAATACCTCTATCTATTTCTCGTTATATTAATAAAATTCTAAATGGTCGTCTATACTGAAACGGTACATTGCTTATATACTTATTATATAAATCAATTTATCATTTACTATTTCAGAATAGTAAATTATCAAAGTAAATTATCTGTTATCATTGCAAAGTCATGCTTGAAAAATAATAGTTTTGTAAATAAAAGTTTGTACATTTCTAAAAGAAAATAATATATGATCACTATTGATCAATAAATAAATGAAATTTTGACTATGTTATAAACTTGGCTTTTATTTCACTCTTGCTCTGCGCTTTGATTTTTCGTTCGGGTTTCGTCCTTGCCTCTCCTTCATGGCGTTGTCAAGAGATACCTGGTTATTCTGGTTTTCGGTGGGGTGCTTATTGGCCAGCAGGTAAATCTGTTCTGCTCTATGTCTAACATTTCGTTTCTAATCGTGGATATCTATAAATATTATTGTACAAATAACAAATAACGAACCTGAAAATTGTCATACAAGATGATGAAAACAATAATCGGATTAAAACTTCATTCAAATTCAAGAAAGTGTTCTGTAATCAAGAAAATCTTCATAGGAATATATGGTTGAACAAACAGCACCATTCAGTAAATCTACTAACTTTATGGTTTAAAATTCTACCTTAATCATGTATATTTTAAAAGTAATTTAATAACTAACCTACTATCGATATATTTTTACAGATCTTCCGAGAAACTAGTGGCGAGACGTGCAAATGAACGAAGGGAGCAGTATCGTCAAGTTCGTGCACATGTTAGGAAAGAGGATGGACGATTGCATGCATATGGCTGGAGTTTACCAGGGAAACCAAGTGCTCCAGTTAGACAACCCGTTCCAGTGCCAGTTTATTGCAGACCTTTACAAGAATCTGAACCTGGCATGAAGGTGCATTTGTTTGTTATTAATATATAAAATATTTATGCGTGACTAAATTGTCAAATGCAATAGTTATTACCATAAGTTTTCGTTTTTGTTTCTCATTATTTAGATATGGTGTGGTGCTGGTGTAAATCTAAGTGGTGGTAAAACCCGAGATGGTGGTTGTATGGTTGGAGGGAGTGTATTTTATGCCGCTGAAGCTCAAGAAGTAAATACGAATACAAAAGCTGAAGCGGAAGATGCTATCGAGCATTTGGATAAGGAGCTTCAAGAGAATGAAAATCAGAGGGTTGAGGCAGAACAGTTAGAACAACATCTTAGTTCGTTAGTATGGATATGTACGTCGACTCAAAAGATGTCAAAAGTTACTGTGATAGATGCTAACAATCCAGCCGATATTTTGGAAGTCTTTAGCGTTTGTCAAGGACATTTACTTTGCATTGCAAGTGTACCTGGAGCCAAAGAGAGTGATTACGCTCAAGCTATGAACGAAGATCTAATTCGAACTGCCAATGGAATAAATGAGAACGATAACCAAGAAGTAAATGCGACTTCAAACATTGAACACAATACTCAAGCATTGTTGGAAAAGAATAAAAGTGAATCTGAGAATGTATCGGAAGAACAAAATAATGAAAATGTTAAAAAGTTAGACGATGGTAATCAAAGTATCACTACTGAGACACAAAGTTTGGAAAGTGTAGATAGTGAGACGATGAATTTAGGGAAAGTATATTTCATAAAAGCTAATGCAGAGGGATCAAACTTACGATTGGATGAAAAAGAGGAAACAATCGAGCAGAAAGAAAATAAAATCGAGGAAGATACACCTATAGAAAAGATGTCTTCAATACAACCAACAATGTGGCTTGGAGCTCAAAATGGTGCGGTATTTGTTCATTCAGCTGTTGCTAAATGGTCAGTTTGTTTGCATTCTGTCAAACTGAAGGATGCTGCACTGGCTATCGTGTATGTAATTTTTACTACACATTAAATCAATATTGTATTGTATTTTAATTGATAATCGATATGTCATATATATGTGATATATTTTCTTCTAGACATGTACAAGGACGAGTTCTTGTTGCTCTTGCCGATGGAACTGTTGCACTGTTTCGAAGAGGTCCAGACGGGCAGTGGGATCTATCTCAGTATCATGTGATTACTTTGGGTAGTCCACAACACTCAATCAGGTGCATGACGGCTGTTAGTGGTAAAACTGTATGGTGCGGATATAGAAATAAAATTCATGTAATAGATCCAGTCTCAATGATTGTTGAGGTATACTTTAATTATAATATATTTCAGTATGTAATAAACTACATCGACATATTGAAAATATCTTTATAAATTAAATTTTCAGTGCACCGTCGATGCTCATCCACGACGGGAATCGCAAGTGAGACAATTAGCTTGGTTGGGTGAAGGAGTGTGGGTCAGCATTAGATTAGATTCAACACTAAGACTCTATCATGCTCATACTTATCAACATCTTCAGGATGTTGATATTGAACCTTACGTTAGCAAAATGCTTGGGACTGGGAAACTTGGTTTCTCATTTGTAAGAATCACTGCGTTACTCATTTCCTCCAACAGGCTATGGATTGGCACAGGAAACGGAGTAATAATCTCTGTTCCTTTATCTGAAAGTAAGTTTGAAAAATTAATAATATTTTGTCGAAGTTGATAAACGCTTGTTTTACAAATGAAAAATTTATGTAAAACAGGTGCTGGTGGTTCAATGGCGGTGTCCAGAGTTCAAGCAGGAAATGCTAAAGGTGACGCGCCGGGTGTTGGCGTTAGAATTTTCGCCTCAGAACGTGGTGTTACGCCCGGCAGTTTTATACCTTATTGTAGTATGGCTCATGCTCAACTTAGCTTTCATGGACATAGGGATGCTGTGAAAATGTTCGTTGCAGTGCCTGGTATGTTTATTTACACAATTACTCGATATATTGGGCATTTATCATAATTCATAAAGATAAATCTAATACTTATAAATTTGTTGACTTAATATTGAAGGTCATGGCGGTCAAAGTGCAGTGTCAGACGGTTCTGAACCAGCTATGCTTGTTCTTTCTGGTGGCGAAGGCTATATAGATTTCAGAGTTGGTAAGTAATTATTATATTATTAATTTTTTTATTGTAGTATATTTTTATAATATTTTTTTATTGTAGTATTATTCGATCAAAGCCTTTACAAGGCATGAAAAGTTAAATTCATAATTTAATACTATGATTAGTACATGAAACATATTGTTCAATTTAATCCTTCATCTATTATCATATTGAAAAAAAAACTGTTATCAAGATGTTGTTTTATACAATTGTAACACTTACAGCAGATGAGGCGGAAGACGAGAGTGACGTGGCGACTCATCTGATTGTATGGCAGTTGGTCAGGTATGCCCCCAGAGAAAAATGAAAAACAATTGATGGGTCTTTATTTCGATTTACACGTTATCCGTTTGTACGATTTAATGGATAGATTGTCTTTGTTATTGATAAACAAAACCTATACTAACTAACGGTGTAATGAAATTCCAAACTAACAAATTTGCTAGTAGTTAGATACATCTCTAACCATTAAAATAATTTATTCTCGTTTCTCTGTAAAAATGTCGGGATTAAGATATACACGTATTTTTTGTACTGATGCTCTCATAATTATTGCTCTATGTTGGAATATAAGAACAATATAAAGATATTTGCTTCTATATAGCACAAACTATTGTTATAATAATTTTCATTAATACAAAAAAAAAAAATCTGTGTCTGCACCTTTGTTTCTCAAGCAATTGTACGTCATACAATTGTCCTGCTTCTTTTATTCTCTGGGGGTTGGGCATCTCCAGCTGACATGCATCATATTGTATAAAAGACTGAAAACTGAAAATCGCACTTCTTATCTACTTTTACTGCGCATTTTTATTCAATTAACCATTCAGTAATTGTAAATTATTTTATGTAGGTGATGGAGAAGACACAGAAGATACTATGGAACGATCTAACAGTGCTGTCGCTGCGAATGCCGAAGAACACGGAGAACAAAGTCATTTAATTGTATGGCAAGTGCAATGTCCTTTACCAGTGCCAATGAATGGCTAGCCTAGAAATTCTGAAAGCATGTTGATCCCAGTGTATGATTCAGCTTGAATTTCTACACGTAAATCGAGGCGTTTAAACGGTTCTCGTGAAATTGATAAATTAGACCTATCTTTTGGTCGAGCGAATGCCGCATCTATTTAATTATACTTATATAACGATTGTAGCGAAATATGCAAACGATTCTACTACGAATATGCATAACAGTGAAAGAAAAGGAGATATTGTGCAATTTTGAGGATATTAGAGATAATTTTCAATTATGGATTTCATTATGGATGATAATTTCTAAACGAGGGGCTTTATTTCTTTTAGGGTATCACGTTAAGCAGCATTGCCAAGAGATTAACTTTTTAGATATGGGATATCTAGCGCGGAATTTTTAAAAATTGAAAGAATAATTAGAATCTCTTAACGGAATGCTTATAACCCTTAGCTTTTAACTTTAAAAACGTCCTCTAAAAAGTAATTTATTGAAATATTAATTCGATGTTGCGCGTCGATAATGGTAATTTATAACGGAACTTCTTTTCTTTTGACGATCATGCATGTCTTCTTTGTGCGTCGTTGAACGAAGCACGTACCTAAGAATTAAGTACATTCGTACATAGCATGTTTTGAAAGAAAAAGTCAGTCTTGAAGTCAGTGTTGATCGAGGAATGTTGAAGCTATAGTATTACATTTCCGCCAATATATGTGATAAACCGATAAAGGTATGGGATAATCAGTCTCAAAGCTGCCGTGACATTTGCTGTAATAAAAATCAAGATTCATGGAAGTTAAATACAACAATCATTGTACAATGTTCATTTGCAGGGATGAGAGGTGCAACCGGTTCAAGTAGTACGTATTTAAACATAATCTATTGTACATTGTTTCCGTTAGAGAATATATTATTTTCCAAACTTGAACGGTTTGATTCGCGTAAAAAAAAATATATATATATATATCTATATATATACATGGAATATAATATATTTTTTATGTTCTGCTATCTTCAAATATCACCGCGTTCGGTCGCGCCTATTTTTTCTTCGGATCTTGTCGACATGATCTTCGAAGAACATTTCAATGAATTTTGTGTACATAAACTATTGCGAGATATTTGTGTAGTGTTTTACGTAGCGTGTAATTTAAGTTTTTCGTCGACGAACGAAATAGACGCAAATCTGATACACCCATACAGACAAACATACATGCGAAATTATATGTTTAATCTCTCATTGGTCGCTGCAACTTTATTTTGCCGGCAATGTTACACCACCATTCTTATACCGTTACCAAAGACGAGGAATGATTTTATTGTATTCTTTGTACGATTTCTAGCGAAAGATGGTTTAAAAAGTTGCGTGTTTTAACTGATGTATAGCATCCCGAAAGTATAGTACAACAGCCACATTGCATATGGGACTTGGAAGAAAGTCGCCACGATATTCGGGCTTGCGAGAGCCTTTTTTGTAAATTCCTGTGTTGTAAGCGACGAACAGTGAAATTCAGGATGTGTACGATGTATAAGGGCTGCGCATTATTGTGTGTGAGCTCGCTTTCGATGTCGAGCTCGGAACTGTACCTGGCTCTGATGAAGCTGCAATGGCGTTAATAAAGAAAATTGCGAAACAACACACGTCTCGATTTGCTACTCTCAGCGTAAGGCTAATTTCGATATATTAATCACAGAACTGTTCTTTGTTACAGTTTCTACAATCTTTGAGTTTTCTTTTCTTCCATGAAGGGAACAAAGCTCCCTGTGATTCTGAAAAAAATATCTGGTTATTTGGTAAATTATTCTTTAATAGCAATTGAAGATTTATCTATAAATGTATTTAAATGTTTTGCATGTTCTCTTTTTAGATTAAAAATCAAGGTGGCTCTCGAGGTGAAGAAGGAGAATTCAATATTTGCCAACTGCGTTAAATAAAATGAAATTTCGAGCAAATAATTTGAATTAAGCAAACAAGAGTGCAAGCAAGAAAACTTTACACATTCTCCGACAAAGAATTTTTCTTGATTTGATTGATCTTGATCTGATGAAATTAGAAAGAAAGTACCATTAATTCTTTCCATTAATTGTAAGTTCAAGTAGTATTTTTCCGAGTCATAAATCACGCTAATTTATAGAGGCAACAATTGATTGTTTTTCCGCATAAGTACAATGACTGTTTATACGGGGCGAAGTTAGAGTATGGTTTGCTAACTTCATTTGCGTTGCCGTCCGAATTCCAGCCAGCGACCTGAAACTTTATATGCATGAAGTTTAGTAATAAATAGTCCCTGTAAAGTTTTCCTAGTCCCCGACGATACTGACTACAGATAACGAGGCTAGGTTAGCAAAGCTAGGTTACGAGGAAACGACTTATTCAAATCCATGTTCGTGGAACAAAGGTATGATAAAGAAAGTACTTACACACCATGTATTTACACGTCACAATGCTATATCTAGATGTTTACTTACGTGTAATATGTTCACAATAGATATCACCTTCGATAGAATTGGGCAAAAAATTAATCGACAATTAAATTAATTAATTAACGATTATATTTTCCACTGATCTTTAATTGTAACGATAATTCCCAACTTTAGTTGTTAATCGCAACTAAAAGATTAAATTCCTACGTTAATTAAATTTCTACGTTAATTGCCTTTTAATTGTTCATTGCGTTAACAATAGTTAACGATTAAGTTTCTCTCAATCGTAATTATCAGCTGGATGCATCATCGAATTGCTGAAGTTCTTTTTATAGTGAAAAGTCGTATTTTCTATAATTGATTAAATCGCCCATTTTTCGACGATTAATTTCCTTTAAACAACCGATTGCCGATTTATGTAAATTTTATTTATAAATTAAATCAATTGCCAATTTCTCAACGATTAATTTCATTAATCGTAAACGTTAACCAGTTAATCAAACTAAATATATATGATCAATTAATGGCCAACTTTGATTTTCGAATATGTCGTGTTAATCAAAAATCATTATTATCGTCGTAGCATATCATTTTTTATATTTTGTTGATTAATATCGATAAATAAATAATTAATTGACTGAAGAACAAAAGCGATCTTGATACTGACGACAAAAATGCTACGCGTTTAAATATTATTAAATATTACTAAATATTCATTAACGCGAATGATTTTGAAAAATATGTAAGTTTTTAAAAATGGATGAGTAAATTCTTTCGAATAATGAATCACAATTCCTTAAATATTTTAGTTCAATTTGTCGATTATGTTTTTAGTTTGGCTATTTTCAGTGAATTATTCGACCGATGTTTGCTCACTCATTGTGTGCAAGTATTTTTTAATATGCATAAGATTTTAATTAAGAGTATTAATTAAATTATCGTACAGTTTGCTGACTGATCTTATTTTGCTAACTTCAATCTTATTTTTCCAGCTTTTCCTAGTATTGCCGTGTTATTATCATATTTGTTTCCCAATGATTTTGCAATCCAAAGCAAACATCTGTGCAACTTTTGAAACATAGATGAAATAGTTGCCGCTAAATAGTATTTTTTTTTATTAATTCGAACATTTTGTACGATTCATATCGATATAAATATAAACAACAAATGTCAATTTCAACTGGATCATTGGTTAACAAATGCAAATTTTGAATCACAAATATACACATGTACAAGCTGGATATTTTATTTTCAACAGAAAAAATCGTTTTCTACGATTGAATTTTGACGTGAACGCAATGCAAGAAAATAAAAAATATATTTGCCTCGAGCAGATCGAGTTTCTCAACTCGATTTTCAGTCAGTATTGAAATCAAGGTTTGATTTCATGTTCGTAACAATTCTTTCCTCGGTTTCCTATTGTCTTTACGAAAGTTTCCATTCTCATGACTCACCTGTCTAATTTTTACGTAATTATACTAATTACGGGTTTGAAAATAAAAGAAAAACATTAGACTTGAAAGGACAAGCAAAAAGCATTTCCTTCGTATTTTATTATACTTTTTAAAATATTTTTCGTCAAATTAGCTCGAAACAAACGAGTTATTGAGCAATACTCGCAATACTCGCAATCATGTGATTTTTATAAAATTTTTGTATTGTAATATTATTATTTGCGATATTATTATCGTTTGAATGAACAGTAATACTAGAGTTAGAAATTAATTTGAATCTTTGGGTATTATAAATTAATTAAATTATAATAATAAATTTAGTAAAAATCGCGATTTTTGTGGAAAATCTCCAGTACATGGATACTGAAAATATTTACGTGAATTTATATTCGAAGGAATAGTACAAAAAACATTCTAAGAACAGAATCTAAGCAAATACTTATATTTCGCGTATTAGATATTATAATTAATCTTAGCTATTTTATAGAATTTTACACGTGAATTCCGTACTTTTGTATTTTTAAATTTTTTATAAGTGTAAAAATATCTTCAGGTCATTTACTTGTATAATATATAACTATTATATTATTATTTCTTATACCAAAAAATTATTTGCTGATAGAATCAGGAAGATAAGTGAGTTTTTTAAGATTGAAGTAAACGTGTTTAAAAACTGTAGAAATTAAGTAGGTATCTCATTTCAATGATCAACGTGTTTTCTTCTTTTTTCTTTCTACATAGTAACTTGCATTTTTCCTTATTTTACATAAGATAGTTCAGTTTGCTTTTCATTAAACCTCAAGCAACTTGGTAAAAGCAAACCTTTTCTTTTCTTCAAGAATGAAATTTCTAGTCTATCTTATAGAATTAAATTTAAGCATTTATTTATAGTTTTTGATTTACTTGAAAAAAAAAATTATTTTTATTGCAAAGATTTTTGTATGAAAAAGAAAAAATTGAAATTGTAGATAGTAGGTTTCGAATATATTGGAACTTTGAATTTTTAACGGCGGAGCAAATTTTGAAACGCAAAAAGAGACTTTATAATTTCTATGCTGATAGCGATAATCGCTATTTCGTTCTTTCTTTCTTTTTTTTTTTTTTAAATTGAAATATGTAGTGCGTATTTGAAAATTATCGAGATGAATATTTTTTTCCTTTCTTGGATAATTTTTTTTGGATAAGTAGAATGCAAGAATTATTATTCGGGAAAGTTTCACAATCAAAGAGTGCAGGGCAGAAAAATATTCAGAAAATTATCAGCAAATTGCAAGGATGCTAAATAAAAATATGAAATTATGTTTTATTCATTTCCAAGAACACGCTATTTTGAATGAATAATTAATGATCCATTTGCAATTGTAATTGAAGTTAACTGACTTCTTCATTTGCTATCTTCATTTATTGTTAGTTTGTCAAGTTTAATTTTTTTTTTAACTTTCACAAAATAATGTATTACCATAAAACAACTGTACGCAACAAAAGCGCTTTCTCCATTTTATTATTCCATTATATTATAGTTATTCGCTTAAAATATCTCTGTCGATGATATTCACCTTATTTGAACTTATTCTAAGATATTTATGGAAAGTTACGTACAACAAATTAGAAACATACTCGAACATACATTTTTCGATATGTTCATACGCTATACCGTAAAACGTATGCCGTTCCCTTCAAACTAATTCTCTAACAAACGGACAAAGGAGTGCAAGTCGAAATTGTTAGTTTCACAGGAAACCACTTGCAACGTTTAAATTCAAAGTTGCAAGTGTAACGTCATCTACTAGATTTCGAACGTAGAAATCTTCTCAGAAACGACGTTCCCCTTTAACATCATTTTAACGTCAAAATTTCCCTCGACATGTGCCTGTGTTCGCGCGCCAGAGAATTATTTTCAGTCAAGGCGATGGACATTTCAGGGCCGATTTCAAGCGATTTCTCAGCTTCGTTGTTTACAACGTTACAACGTGTATCTCTCTTTGTCCGCTTTAAAGTGATTGCCATTTGTGGAAAATTTTCAGTTTGTTTTACAAGATTTGCCAGTTTCTTAAGGCCGATTGCAAGGGGACTAAAGAACCAAGTACCGAACGAGTCTCCAAACGAGTCTGCAGGCGGATTCATCGGCGGTGAACAAGCGAGGGAATCGGCAGGCGGCGAATGATGTCGAACATCGGCTCGGGTCTTATTTTTTTGGTTCGGCCGATCTCGTTGAGTCGGCTGTTGACACGTAACGCCGTTCCTCCGGCGCGTGTTCACCGCTCAACTGGCCGGCATGATAAAAGTCCGTTCTTATTCCGGCTGATCAGTTGCTGTTCTGAACGTGGCAGGCGAACGAGCGTGCTCCTATCGAAGAACACAGCAAATACGCTGGCTTTTCGTCAGTTTCTGTCAAGGAGGTACTGTTGCAAGAACAAAGTAGAGGACGAGGAAATGTCCGCGACGAAGAGAGAACCAGCTGCCGAGCAGCTGACCGAATACAAGAAAAATTCAAAGGTAAAATCACAATCGTAGTCGCTATAGGTCGGCTATAGTAAACGTGTATCAAACGATGTAGCTGGACTGCGGAATTTTATACGATACATGTTGCGTATGTATAATATTATACGATACATATAAAATTGTATGCAACATAATTGTACAAGCAAGTATAAGGGAATATCGAGCACTGACGATGTAATTCACTTGGATATTTATAGATTTCGGATATATTACGTGCTGTACAAATTACATTCGGCTTTATGTTTCTCGCGAATGCATAAAAATCTGCAGTCTAGATATAACGATGTTGCAAAATGAAGCATATTTACTGTATTGACAACGTAAGAGTTGATTGACAACCTCCGTGCGAGGAACTTTTTAGAGTAGAAAGTACGCTTCATGCCTGTTCTTCTCAGGTTCTTTGACTTTGAGAATCACTGTATCAGTTAATATTGTCGTAAGTAACATTTAAATATAGTTTGGGAAGTTAGTGTTAAGTTGAGTTGAGTGTTGAATTATTTGAGTATAGTATTAGAAGTTAGTGTACATGGAGCGTACGATTTTTTAAATATTTACATTTTGCCCACCTGTTTCTTTTTTTTTTGTTGCCACGTTACTCGATCGGTACAACAGATTTCGATCAATACGATGGATCCGAAGAACCATTAAATTTAGATTTCCATTTATTTTGTTGCAATGACGATCGATGGACAGGTCGGTGCAATATTTAATGAGATGCAAGTATGATAAAGGCGCGTAGTTTGAAATTCGATAAGATACATTAGGATTGTTTCGACACTGCAATTATCGACGACTGAAATATGATAAAATTTCCATCAGAGACGTTAAAATAAAAAAAAAAGGCAGGGAAACTTTAAAATAGAGTACACGAATTTTATGAAAAATCATTTATATTTTTAAAAGTACACTGTTTCACATTTGTAAAATTCCTAAAAATTATAAAATCATTCGTTTTGACCGATAGTTCTACTGTTAAAGTTGAAATTTTTTTTTTAAGATTTCAACATAAAGTAATGCGTTGTGTTGTAACAATGTCAGTAAAAAATAATAATGATAACGATGGGAAAATTGAATTCAAAGGTTACCTTTTTTTAAACAAGCTGACTATATTTGTTATACTATAGTATTAACACATAGTATGATAATTATTATAAATCAAATATTATAAAGTTATAATCAAATATAGTTATTCACAACTTTAGTTACTGTTTTAAAGATATTTCCTGCAGATTATCGTTGATCACTGTACGAAATCACTTTCAACATGTATATGATCATAAATATCTCTAATTGTTTGAGTTCGATCGTAAAAATATTGCCGGTTATCAAGCGTTTAATAGATGTTCAACGAGGAGTGAAAATAAGTGAAAATAAGATGAGCGATATAATATATACAATGATAAGATTTATATATATTCTAATAAATTTCATTCATAAATTTCTACATCAAAGCGATATAGAAACGAATATTGTTTTTCTATCTTCCACACATTATAAACTATTCGAGTATAAAAATTGACTAGAACATTGAATGTTAAATTTCATTTGATGGGCATAATTCATAATGATCAATTCGTATACAATTTTCCGAAGATAATGAAGATAATGAACTGAACATTTTGATTTGTGATGAAATAAGTAATTCCTGTTTTCTGTTGATACCAATGTATTATCGATTTCCCTTGATGATTTTCGTTGTTTATCACCTTCAATAGATCAAAGTTTGCGTGAAATATTCATGAAAAACAATCTAAAAAAGAAAAAGAAGGAATGACGCATAATACGAATGTCAGCTTTGAACGAATAATTTTCCATAGCTTCGATTGAAGCGTAGATTCCGGCCGAAAGTCAATTTAACACGAAATGAATTCCGAACGATAAGAAGGAATATTTTTCTGAGAGATTTAAGTTACACAATCGAGCACTGTTTCCTATTCAAAAGAACGAAGATAATGACACGTTGATATAATCATTGAACAGCGATGTTTAACCACAGATTTGTAATAAACTCAACTTTTTCGAGATCGAATTCTTTTTTTAATTTACGAGGAAAATCGTTTGATAATAGAAACACGTGTTTTCGATTTTTTTTTTCTTTTCAAATTACGCGAAAAATACAGTAAATATACAATATATTAAATATAATAAATATATTAAATATAAAATTTAAAATTTTATATTAATTTATATTTTTATATTAATTTTATATTAATTTTATTTTAAAATAAATATAATTTTAAATATAAAATAAATAAATATATTAAATATAAAATTTGAAATTGTGAGAGTTTACTCCATACATAAAAATTTGAGACATAAAATAGTTAGAGAAGTCTTCAAGATTAATAATAGATAGTAAATAGTTAATACATAATAATAACTAATAATCAACTAATTAATAATTAATAAGACCGTGAAATGTTTTTTACGATACTTGCAAGACAAATCAGAAAATTTGCATAAATATCTACAATCCAGGATTATTCGTCATATTTTACTTTATATCACAAAAATGTGGAAGTTAAAGAAACAGTGCTTGGAAGATTCGTGCACATCAATTTATTGATTTATTCATAATTAAATTTATAAATCCTTTTATCTCCGTCATTGTAGCAGTTTAATGAATTGTTTGAGTTTTTATTAGAACATAGTACCTCACGGTTAATTTACACGGAAGATTGATGGAAACGATCATTATGAACGGCCGCGAAATGTAATTAACTATGACGCTATGAGTTACCAGAATGATTTGATTGCAGACGAATGTCATCATCCAAGAGAAATAAATTCTCTATGTGATAACGTAAATTTTTGTATAACATTACGTAAGTATCGTTGGTTAGTATCTCGTACGTTCATTTCTGGCACTTTGAATCAATAGAACTTGCTCGGTACAAGTTTTTACGATAATCGAGATAATCGTTTATTTCTCCTATTCGTCACTCTGAAATATGATTTTATCACAGAAAGCCAAGAATAGAAAGCGGTAATACACGTTACGATCGATATATTTATTTCACTGTAGCAGCCATTTCACAGAGTTATTTTTCATTGTCAAAGCGAGACGTAGATGAGGTTAACACAGAGAAATTCAATAGATTATGTTCTTGACCATGAGTGTAATGATAAGTTCTCACGTGTCTTGCGACGTGACTTGACCAATTCGTTGCGGAGGCTTTTTTTTTATTGTATCTTATGAAATTGATAAATAAAATTTGCTTGATTATAGCGTACTCATTTTGATGGTGTCGTGAATCTTGGAAGAATATCACTTTAGCGACAGAGTGACTGAACGAATAGATCTTGCCAAATGATCTAGAAAATTGCACAGTGGCATAGTTTTCGATATTATTCGTTTTGCATGGGGAATTTTGAAAAAACCATCCTTTCTGAAGGATGGTGCAATTTCATTGTTTCAATTATCGCCATCAATTGCGTTTCTTTGGATAGAGCTTATATAATAAGCTTATTTTCCAGTTCATAATTAAGGCTTTGTTAGTATTTATTAATTATAGTACCCAAGTATTGCGTTATATTACGTATTCTATTGCGTTATATTAATATGATGTTAATATTAAATGAGTTATTAATGTTACGTTAATCATTGAAAATTCAGAATATTATGATATTGAATGTACTATTTAGTGTATATATATATTTTTTTTTTAATATCATGGTATTTTTATATGAAATGTAAAAAATTTATTTATAGAATTACTACAACGGTACATATTGCTTACGTAGGAATAGCAACGAATGAAATGGAGAAAATGGGACTGGAATTAAAAGTTGTTTTCGATAATGATTTACGAAAATGTTTCCAAAAATGACCTTGACATATCAAACTTTTAATAAGAAAAGATTTCTGTGAATCTCACGAAACTCATAAAATTCAAATATTATCTAAATAGTTCGAGTGAATTCTTTTGCTTGTAAAATATATCAATCATCTTCGATAATTCTAGTTAATTGTAAGTAAGCTTTATTTTATAAATTTATATTTTTCTATTTCATAAATAAAGATCGAAATTTGCGTTCAGAGTCTAATTACTGTTCGCGCAGAATACGCGTTTATAAGATAGAATACTTTTTTCGCGATGGCAATCAAATTTGCGATTTATCGCAGAATAACGCCGCAGATCGATATTTGTAGCCCGTGTTTATCAGAGAGATTGACGCATGCAGTTTTTCTAAAAAATTGAAATACATAAAAAAAAGTTCCCGCTGCATATCGCCACGAAAACAGTTGAAATAAAAATCCAATTAAAAATACATGAACAAATTAGAAAATTTGAAAGTTCAATTGAAAATATCAAGCAAATCGGAAACTCTGATTTCGTCGTGAAATTGATAAAAATAATTTTTCTTTTATTGTAAATCAAAAGATTTTCAAAAGTAATAAGAGTCTAATACTTCCAGTTAAGAAAAAAATAATTTAATTTATTAATTTGTACTATAACAGTATCATAAATAACAATTCAGTCAAAAAATTGATCGAGTCATACTATTTATTATTCCATATTATTATCATAAAAATATTGATTCTCCCCAATGAAAAAATGTCTCATTTACACTATTATTTTTATATACATCACCGCAAGAATAACGCCTTTTTAATGAAAATTTCAAATTACTTGCAACATTATTAAATTGTTTAGAACATCAGTTTTATTCTTTGAATTATAATACCATTCCTACAATATCGTAAAAACATCTTAATAAAATTTCAATCATTTCAATATTAAACAGAAAATAACCAGCCTTTGAAAACATTTTCGATTAAAAGACATTTTCTTTTTAATTTAACGTCAAACTACATTTACGATAGATGCTTCTTTTTCTTCAAAGAAGAAAAACTAGCCACTTGTAAAACTACTGGCTGATTCATGATTTTTCACATCTGAAGACAATGCTACTTGCGAAACGAATTGCAACGTAATTCCTATACGATTTGCGAGACGGAATAATTCCGGTTTCGATTCCGGAGCGATTTGTTTACCGTCATAATTTTCAATGTACATCGATAGAGAGCAGTCGTGATCCAGAAATTTCTACTTTCTATCGCGATGTCTATAAACATCGCATAACAGAATAGAGTGGAACGATAGTGGAATTGTTGGAATTCCTTTGGAGAACAATTTTTTTTTTTTGATATTGAATTAAAAACAAGAGTTAGATACTTGTATCTATAGATACGTTTTTTTATTGTCTATTTATGTTTATTTTTGATATTAGAATCTGATATGTAGAACTAGATAAAGGATAGAAGTGATAGATTAATTTTTTGAAAGAAGTAAAGTTTAGAATTGTAAAGTGTTTAGAATTGGCTTTAGAAATTATTTTTAAAACGATATCTAACCTTTGGTCATTATTTCGCACAGTCTTGTCTCTTACGTAAATTCTCTGTACTTGTTACATGGCAATTTTCCATTTTTCAAGTTCAGAATCATCCAGAAACAGACTCATTAATTTCTACCATTTATTTCTCTCTCATTTCTAACTTTTCAAAGATTGGTTTTCTTGTGTTCAAAGAACAAAGAAAAATTATTGTTACTTTGTTGACGATTGTTATTTTCAAAAACATTCTTAGATACGGTATTTATGTTAAAATTCACAGGAAATGATGTGCGGTGAGATATTTTTCATTCATTCAAAAAAAAAAAAAAAAAACAGAAAAAAAAAATTAAAAAATGAATTGTCATAATTTGTCGATTAAATATTAATTTAAACGAGTCGTCTTTCATTTTCAATTTTCTACGATTCTCTTTCTCATTTTTAAATTTCTACTTGTTATTCATGTTGTTGTTGTTGATCACACGACTATCAAAATGATAATGTGTATAAACAAAATTAGAAGATATTTTCACTTCAGTATCTATATTCGCAATAATTACGAGGTTCGCTTGCTAATATAAGATAAACATACCAGATAAACACACACTCGTTCCTCCATCGTTTCATTTTATTCGGAAGAATAATCGATCGATTCAATTCGCTTCTAATTATGTTGTGTTCCCTTCTCTCGCGATTAGAAAATTATGCGCTCTTTAGATAGCGACGACTAGCACTGCATTTTTTGCGTTCATTTTTATTTCGACGCAGTTGAATAATTCCGCGCCGAGATAGTCGAGGCTCCGAGGCCGTGAATTCTCCGTGGAATTGCAAACTTTCGCTGTATACAAATTAGAAATTACCATTTAGATACTGGAGAATTGACGAGGAGCGACGATAATTGCTATAACGAGGTTTCGAAGTGTCGTTACGACCGCGCACGACGAAAAAAATACGTGGCTGTGCAACTTTAAAAAAAATGGCGCATTTTTCAATCGATGATTTTTCTCGCGAGTAAAACAGATGCGTTCGATAATGATCTTTGATTTCAAGCTGTCTCGTTGAATAAAAACTGACACGTGATACAAAATTATTTAAAAATTATTGTTAACTTTTAAGTATTTAGTATCATTCTCAGGCAACTTTACTCGATAAAATTCTGGCTTCTTAGACGGAATTTTGTCCCTGTTTTAAATGCGATATTATATTTCAATGCCAATATTAATATTATTACTAAATGCATAACCATTGAATTTCAGTATTATCGCCCGATATTTCACTTCGCGTAAATTCCATATATTTCTGCGTTTCTTGAATTTTCCACGAATCAGCGCCAAAAGTCGGCAATTCTAACTCTAACGACATCGTGAAAACCTTCAATTCTAAATTCTTCGTTCAAACAACGATTATATCTATCTTGCTCGAGAATAATTTCATTACCAATAAGAAAGCGCGAAATTAATTACTCGAGTTGATTTTATCTACTTAAGTACTTATCTTACAATTAGAAAATAAACGAAAATCATTCAGAAATCAGAGTCTTCGTTCGTACTTTTTCACGTAGAAGAAAAGACCTACTTCTCGCTCAATTCGACTTTATTAGCGCAGAATTATCTCGTCATTTTCCTCGTCAACTTGAAATACACTCGGCACGTTGAAATACAGCGGTACAAAATGAAACACATTCTCGCGATGTATATGCGCGCGATGAGTTTCACCGGTTGCATATCTATGCAGCGATTTCATTTAATTCCGTAACGACGTATTAGTCAATGTTGAATTTGATCATGGAATACTACTTTGCATTGCACAAAACGCAATCCTTCGCGTGATTATGTCACGATGATACGCCATCAGACTTACTTAATTCATCATTAAAAACCGGCTAATGATCGTTCTATGTCGAACCATTAAGAACATTAAGGCAATGTTATAAATTGCACAGTGCCTTTGAATTTCGTAGAATTGCGAAGAATTTAGAATTTACTCTCACGATGTTAAAAAAAATTTAATAATATCGATCGATTTGAAAGAATTGCAGATGAAATTTGCGCAACTTTCGAAATTGAAATTCGTTCCATTCGAGGGAAAATGAATTCTGCTGTTTCAAGGTTTAACTAGAATGAAACTCTTTCACAAAAGAGTGAAACTTTCAGATAATTGCTCCGTGTAATTTTTCTTCTTTTTTTTTTTTTTAATTTTTAATTAAGCCTCGATACGAAACGTTCGATAGAAGTCTCGCCAAGTTTTAATTTAATCCAGTATTACGAAGTCTTTTTCATTAAAAAAAAAAAAAAAAAAAAAAATGTGCGAAATTCACTTGTAGGAAAATTAAAAGAAGTACAAATTCTGCTGTATATACTTTAAGGTTTAACTACAAAGAAGTGAACATACTCAGATGGTTATTCCACATACTTTTCATCCTTTTTTTTTCTTCTTCACTTCTAGTTAAGCTTCGATACGAATCGTCGAATAAAAGTTTCGTTTTATACGATCTTGAATCGCCAAGCTGCGATTCCAAGTGCTTAATGAATCTACAATGAATCTGGAGAATCAAACATCAATTAACTTAAACAATTCCCTTAACGAATATCTCCTGGATCTCAAGGCACTCCAAGTTTTATGGAGGAGAAGGGAAGAAAATGAATTACCAGCCGGTCGTTCATCATCTCATTAAAGCAATCTAATTTATTAGTCGATCGAAACGAATTCTGTTACGATCAGATTACCAGTATTAAAGCAGTTAACAAGCGTGCAACACTTGTTGAAAAGGAGTAGTCAGATCTTCGATAGATTCATATATTAACGATATTAAACGATACTACAACGATTATAAGTATAATATTTTAGAAACAATGCTGTTCCATGAAATACTCTTCTACGATTCGTTTTTAACATTCTATAATTGAAAACGAAGTAACGTGCAATCGTGTTGAAAATTTCTCTCATACATTAATTCTATGATTATTAATAACAAAATGTAAATGTAATAATAAAATTTCATACAGGTCTATAATTTTTTCACTAAATTTACGAAACGACAAAGAAGTATATAACGGAAGAAATTGATTTCTAGTCTCAAACAGAGAGAGACGAAGAGTTTTGAGAAATTGTACAGCAATTTATCGAGCAATTGTTTCGTTCCTTTTTCTCAGGGCGAGTGGCCAGTATTGCTGACCGGAAATGGCGTGCCGATCGCTGACAAGAAAGCCAGCTTAACGGTTGGTCCACATGGCCCAATATTGCTTCAGGATTTCGTCTATTTGGACGAAATATCGCATTTCAACAGAGAAAGAATTCCGGAGCGCGTGGTGCACGCGAAAGGAGCTGGTACGTTGATTCATCATGTTCTAATCATATCGTTATATTAACTATAATATGTAATATTAACTATAATATATAACGAGATACAGCTGTATTATACTTTCTAATTTCTCAGCCATAAAGCGATTGCTTTCGGAAGCAGTAAGAGAACTAACTTTTCGAAATATGAATTGTGCAAAATTCCCAGAGTACAAAAAAATGACAGAATCTAAATTTGATACTTTTGAGGTTCTCGAATTCATTTATGTTATTCTAAAAAATTTCTTCTTTCAACGCCATTACGTTGTGAATTTAGTTTAGTCAAAGCGGTTACGAAGATGAGAGTAAGATGTATTAGATTTGTAATGTTCGAGAAATTTTTTTTTATACTATATAAATCGTTAGATCACGATAAGGTCTCCATTTTTTTTTAATGTAAAAATCAAAGTCGACGTAGGAAAGTATTTCATCAGCTGTCTCAATCGAAAATATTTATTCGCTCATTCCGTCAAGCAGTAATAATATTTCATACGTCCATTCGTGAGCATGCAGTGACTCCTTGTTTGCACACGCATAATGCATATTAACGACACAATATTTCAACAATATTTCAACAATCATCAACTTTGATGAAAGTTTGCCTAGATGGTGCTCTCGCGTCATAAAATTCAAACAACAACAACGATAACTAAAAAAAAAGAAAAAAAAAAAGAAAAAGAAAAGAAAAGAAAAACAAAAGAGAAACTATGAAATTCTCCGGTGAAAACTTAGAAGTCGCGTACATATACACCAAAAGAAATATCCATAAAACGTTCGGGGTTGTGTCCGTACAACTTGGATAACCCATAACCGAACTACCCCGTACTACTATCGAGAATCATTTTCATTTTTTCCTTTTTTTGCTTGGCCGCAGGTGCGTTCGGTTATTTCGAAGTTACCCACGACATAACGAGATATTCTAAGGCAAAGGTATTCTCCTCCATCGGAAAACGGACTCCCATAGCCGTGAGGATCTCCACCGTGGGCGGTGAGTCTGGTTCCGCGGATACTGTCAGGTAATCGCCAACGTATACACTTCCGCTTTGAACGTGCTTGCGCGAGATACTCGCGACATTGGCCCCTGTATCTCATATTGAAAATTTTGCGATTTTTTTCTTAGTGGCGGGGGGAAAAGAATTTTCGCGTGTCGATGAGAACTGAGTTTTTTTAACTCTATTTTTACTCTATTTTACTCAAAGTAAATTTACTATAAAAATTTACTACTTTTACTATGATAATTTACTACACTAAATTTTTTTACTATAATAATATTATAATAATTTTTTACTATAATAATTTACTATACTAAATTTATATTTTTACTGTTTTTACTATAATGATTTACTATAAAAATTTACTACTTTTACACTGATTTACCATAAAAGTTTTTCCACATTCTGGATAAAATGTGAGCTTCGGAGAATTTTATTATTCTACTATTTTGTAGTTTTTTTCACTATGCTTGTATTGGGTTGACAAAAATGTAACTGTAGTTTTCTCGCGCGCAGACGAAAGGCGAATTTTGAACATAAGAAATAAAAACTTAGTACATTACAAACAGAAGCTTAATACATTGACCATTTTGTTCGATTATCTTTCAGTATCATTATCTTAAACTTTAAAAATGTCCTTATCATTTGCGACGGAGAAAAGTTTTAACCAAGAACGATTTAATAGTGAAATTTAGCAAACCATTTCTGACACTGTCGTAATTTGAAGGTTTCTTCGCCCGTGTACATCAGATAATTTTTTTTTTGCGAGCGTTGCATAGCATAGTTTCTCCCTTTTCGGAAGTAGTGCAGCATAATACGACGAAAATATCCATTTTTGATTCTCCATTTTGAAATCGACGCCAGACAAACAATCGTTAACGAGATCGTGCATTTTCTTTTTTTTTGAAACAAGCTTGAACAATTAGGTGTTGGATAACCAACCTTTTTAACCAACTTAACAACAGATTATGCTATTATACGTGCAGAGTGTTTCCGATCTGATGGTGGTACAACCAGAAACCTGGTGATACAAAATCGAAAGTAAGAAGTATAACTTTTGCATTTAAGCCTCCGTGTTTTTGAGAAAATGGAGTTTGAAAATTTATCACGTGTACTTGAATTTTACGCTAATTTTGGGCCGGACAGAAACGAATAATCAACGGGAGATCATTCAAACGCGCGAAAATAAATTCAAAACCGAGGAATAGCATCTTTTCATTCAAAGCTTCGTTTTCAGGAAAATTTCGATGTGTTTTCCTCGGTTTGAAAAAGCTCTTTAAACTTCGATTTCCTCGAAAAAACGGAATAAAGAAATTTTATTTCTTATTCTCGATTTATTTTTTCACTTAGAACCGGAAACACTATGCATAATAATTTTTAGATAAAAACAAGGTAACTTGAATTGAGGATAACTAGGTAACTGAATTTTCGTCGATAAGATAATACAGTTGATAGATACATGTTAAATGTTAGACTGACAATAAATATTCAAACGCATGTAACAGTTAAACTAATAATAAATATTCATGTACTTTTGAGAAATTCAGAGATTCCGAAATGCATGTAAAAATATAAAATTATCGTAACACACTTGACCATTGCAACATTTAATAGATAAAACAAATTGGAATCAATCGCTTCAGTTATGTTTTGTAATATATAAAATTACGAACGTCAGCAGTCTAATAATTAATTTAATGATGTTAATTCTAAACATCTTTGCAAGAGATACATGTATAATTCGTTCGCATTTGTTGCCATTCACAGTCAATTAGTTGCAAATTGTTTGAAAAAGCTAGCACAGCGTGAAATCATTTCAAAAACAATGAGATCACTAATGATCGAAAAGGGAAAAACTCAAGCTTCGCGTGTAATTTACTGCAATTACGGATTGCAAAAGTGCTAGAAACAGCGTCTCTGCGAAACAGCCCGCTTAGTCACATAAAAACACGCGAGAAAAACAAAGAAAAAGAATGGAAATGTTCTTACGATTAATCGATCGACTACCGGAAAAAAGTTCCTTTTTTCGTTGCTGCAACAATGATTTTCTATGAATCACGCGCGATTTCACGCCGTTTGTAATTTGTATACAGTTGCAGTTTTAATTCATTGAGCATGTGGTTCGTTGTACAGATAATTTTCTAATCAATAATAATATATTTAGTTTGCTTGTCAGTGGTTCAAACATCGTGCATTGAGTAAATACATTCATTAAAATTAATTAATGAAATTTAATTACAGTTGTAATAAATAGATTCGTAAAAATGATTAAATATATATTCAGTATTATAAAATAACGATAAATATTAATTTGTTATCTTCATATGGTTCAAAGAATTAATAAGCTGAGTCAGTTCGTTGTCTCATTGAAAATGCAAGTGAGACTGCAAAAAAAAAAAAAAAAGAAAGAAGAAACATAAGACTAAAATATTTTCTCTGCATGAATAAGCTATGAAGATGAAAATGTAAAATATATGGATAAAGTATGTATCTTTTTTGAATATTGAAATATTTCATTTTAAGTCGCGCGTTAAACTTTCAAGGACGATGCCGATTTACGATTTCAACGTTTCGATCATTGTCGTAGTTTAAATTATCGCTTAAATTATATTATTTTAATTAATTAAATTATATTATTTCAATAATCTTCATAACTTTAAATAACGACACATGTTGATTTGTATCATAAATTTAGCACTGTTGAAATAAATTTTGATAGAAATCGTACAGGAATCAGTGTAGTCTTGTATTTTTTATTATTATTTTTATTTTATACCGGGAAAAATAGGAAATCTCTTAGGGATTAATTCGTTCTTTAGTGATTTTTTTTACTTTCTTTCGTTTTCAGGGATGTTCGTGGTTTTGCGGTCAAGTTTTACACCGAGGAAGGTGTCTGGGATTTGGTGGGCAACAACACGCCCATTTTCTTCGTCAAGGACCCTCTATTCTTCCCCAGCTTTATCCACACGCAAAAAAGAAATCCTGTTACTCACTTGAAGGTTCGTCGTCGATTTCGTGAATCTAATTTTACAAATTCGACACTTCTTTAAAAGAGTGTAAAAGTTCAGACTAAATCGCGACTATTTAATTAATTAATCTTAATTTTCGATTAATTGATTCCTTTTAATCGACAGAGTGTGAATTGAATTTACAAAATTTTAATTCTACGTAGAAAGGATTATGAATGTATTTATCTTAATTTGTACCGAAGGTTCATTAACTAACTAACTAACTAACTAAGGTTCATTAATTAACTTAATTCTGTTGCGATTTTTGGCCAGAAAAAGTGAAGCAAATTTTTATGATTCTCTAACATAATTCTTACATAATGTTCTAAAAAAATTTGAAGGTGTAATAATTATTAATATCTATAAATAATTTCTCGATCAAATTTTACGTCGTTTTTAAAATGTTATTAAATTCTTTCTCTCTGCTTGGAAGCTGAAATATAAGAAAGAGACAGAGAAGAACATCATTGAGAAACACGTTTTCCACACCTGTGAAGTTTTCTCGCAATGTTTCACCTCCAATTTCAAAAAACTATCACGCACACTAATTTGCTCTAACTGCTTAAACTGTCCAACTACGTTAATTCCATCACTCACTGACTCATTACAAATCCATTCCTTGCAACAGTTTTAATTACAAACGACACTTTGTTTAGCACACTCGGTGTAACCTTGATTTCTTTTAGTCACCTGTCCTAGATACTGATCATTTCTTATCGAGAATTGCACGTTTATGTAGTTAGTTAGCAGCGTGATTATTACCTCTGTGTCCTCCGTGCAACTTTGTATCCGCGTACTCGAATTAACGCGCACCAGACGAAACGATTTGTTAATTGAATTGTCTTGCACAGGACGCCGACATGTTCTGGGACTTCCTTTCTTTAAGAACCGAGTCAATTCATCAGGTCATGTTCCTGTTCTCGGATCGAGGTATTCCCGACGGTTATCGTCACATGAACGGCTACGGCTCTCACACGTTCAAGCTCGTCAACGCCAACAACGAGATAGTTTACTGCAAATTTCACTACAAGGTGCGTTTTTTTTTTTACATTATATACATATATAAAATAATATCAATATATAAATACGAGATAGTTTACTGCAAGTTCCACTACAAGGTTTTTTTTTTGCATTATATATATATATATTATTATACATTATACATTATATATATATTATTTTATATATATATATATAAAGATATAAATATATAAATACATAAATATATAAATACATGAATACATGAGTACATGAGTGCATGAGTACATGAGTGTATGAGTACATGAGTACACGAATACATAAATATATAAATATATAAATATATTATATTAACACGGTGATTTACATATTCGAATGCTAATTGTACAATACGTATACGATAAGAGTTGCTATAATTATTCGAATATTTTCGTGAGCAATTGGGAAGTATTGAGAGTTTGAGAGATTATGGGTTTGAGAAATGTTGACAAAGAGTTGAATATTGAATACGATCAGACTGAGAATTTTTCAGAAATCCACACACATTTACATTTGAAAGTATTACCTACTTTTATTACTATTTCATCAATACATCGTTACGAAAATTATGAAATAAATGATTTAATTGTTTGATTGATTATTATTAGTTGCCAGATTTTTAATTGGCACATATTAGTAAATTTTATTAGAGGTTTAGAAATTGAATTTGGTTACTTGAAATTAATGATCAATTAATTAATAAGTAAATGATCAACACATTATCTGAACAAGTAGTCTTATTTTATTTCCTCATATGTAAAAAAAATCCGTAGTCAATTGATAAAATATATCCCGCGTGTAAAATAATTTTGAGAATGCTCATGTAGAAGAAGTAATTTTGTAGTCGAAGAACATTTTTTTCTCCTTTTTTCGAAAGTTTCGTTTCAGCAAACTTTGCGCAAATCAAGTTCGTAAAAATTGCAAAATTTTATTATCCATCATGGTGTTCAGCCATGGTATTTGTAGTTACGAATAAACGATACGTTTCATAAATAGCAGTGAATGTCGATCGCAGATACAGGATGGCATGAAACACGACAAAGAACATAAATAAAGACACGCGTGAATTGGGTCGAATGAATAGATAACGCTTGGAAAACTGCATTGGTTTCGACAATAAGTTAATAGCTATTAATTGAAATCATAAATTTCCGAATAAAAAAAAAAAAATACTGCTTTGAAGAGGACATTACGTTCAATTTTGTACAATGTACAGTTTATGCATATATATATATATATATATATATATACGTTATGATGACCTGATTTAACGTAATGTAATAAGAAGTAAAAAGTTTCGTATATACATTCATACTTTTAATATTCATTAATATTAATGAATATGAAATTATTTGATATTGTTTCAGACTGACCAAGGGATTAAAAACATCTTCAGCGATAAGGCGGCTGAGATAAGCAGCAGCGATCCTGATTACTCGATCAGGGATCTTTACAATGCAATTGCCTCAAATAATTATCCGACTTGGACCTTCTACATTCAAGTGATGACTACGAGTCAAGCGAAGAACTTCAGATGGAATCCCTTCGATGTAACCAAAGTAAATGATCGTAATTTAGTTAATTACTATTAGATCTCGATAAATTAATTCTGTCGTTAATCGTGCCATTTTCTTTCAGATTTTAATTCAAATGACCAATAGCTATTTATCAGTAGTGAATCATATTTGAGTAACACAAATCGTTACGAAAATTTTGCTATTTAATTTCGCAATGATAGCTATGATATGATAGATGTTATTTCTGTTGGAAATTCTATAAATGTATTTCACAGATTGATTAAATGATTTTTCGTAATATAAATAAAAGATTGTGTAAATTTAATATTAGTTATTACGAAGCTTCCTCTATCGTTCTACTTTTCATTTTAATCTGATGAAAATTTCAATAGCCATTTACAGAAATGCCGTCATAATAAATTTAATGTCGCTCATTTAATAATAGCTGTTGATTCTAATTGTGAAGATTGCGTATCGTAATTAAAAACGTGTTTTTCCTAAATGAAACAGGTATGGCCGCACGACGAATATCCGCTCATCCCTGTCGGCAAGCTAGTGTTGGATCGAAATCCCGACAATTACTTTAATGACGTGGAGCAAATAGCCTTTGATCCAGCTCACATGGTGCCTGGTATTGAACCAAGTCTTGATAAATTGCTACAGGGTCGACTATTCGCTTATGGTGATACTCACAGGCATCGTCTTGGTCCGAATCATCTCCAATTACCTGTGAACTGTCCATACAAAGTAATTTCTATTTATATATGTAAATATATTAATTCAGTGGAAAGATATTCCATGTATAAAATATGACAATTATGCGCACTCTAGTATAGTGATCACTAGTCTCAATATTCTAGTAAAACACTGACAATCATATTGATCAGAGAAATCTGCAATTGGACCAGAATATAATCACGAGTTGAAGTAGAATTTAATATAAAAACATTCGAATGAAATTTCATTTTTCAAGAGAACTTTCATTTGAATATCAAGCTCAGATTACAATTAACACTGGAAATATCAAATCACAGCGATTCTGTCTTTCATGAACAGACTTTCCAAAAAGTTGATCTTGAATTTCATTAAGACAGAAACATGAGCATACATGTTTTCCTTTTGCTCACAATTTTCTATTATATATATCTATTCAAATAAATTTTTCATGAAAATGAATTATAATTCCAACAATTATATACTTTTTACAATTTATTCAATGTAATTTCATTAAGACAGAAACATGAGCATATATGTTTCTTCTTCTTTTGCTCACAATTTTCTATTATATATATCTATTCAAATAAATTTTTCATGAAAGTGAATTATAATTCCAACAATTATATACTTTTTAAAATTTATTCAATGTAATATAACGAGTAACTGGTTAGTTGTTCAAATACTTTCATCAACGTTTGTGAGACTTGTATCTCATGATTTCTGCATATTCCTAAATTTGTTTTAAACTCGATCAACACTGTCATGAAAATCGTGTTAATGAAATTATATAGTTACATAAAGTTACATATATTTATATAATAACAATACGCAACACTTATAAAGAAATAGTAAATTTTCTACTTACAATATTTTATTATACATCTATTCAGTTACAGATCATCGAGTCTGTAATCCGAACAGAAGAATTTCCACTATTCTTTACATCTTTCTCTTCGATTGAAAAGAGAAAAATAACAAATCAGAACGAATTCCTTTAATTTTTCAGGCAATTACCGCGATTAATTACCAACGCGATGGCGCGATGAACATTAACAACCAAAACGGTGCGCCGAACTATTATCCAAACAGTTTCGGCGGCCCTCAGGAATGTCCAGCCGTTCGTTCGCCAAGCTTCAACTTGAGCGGCGATGTGGATCGTTACGAACCGCAGAACGAGGATGACTTCGGACAGCCGACCTTATTCTGGAGACGAGTTCTCAACGCCGACGAGAAGACCAGGCTGGTGGACAACATAGTCAGCAGCCTTAAGAACGCGTCGACGTTCATCATCGAGAGAACCGTGAAGAACTTCACGGAAGTGGACTCCGACCTTGGCAAAAGACTTACAGAGGGCCTTCGTAAAGCTGGCGTGAGGATCACTTTTTGTGGCAAAATGTCAAGCTTGTGAACAGAACAATTCGTTTTTTTTTCTTTCTTTGTACTGTAATCACTATGCTATTAGACGCATACACCAGTTAATTGTTAATATTTTCCACAAATAAAATACATTATTATTTTGGTCATACGTCACCGTTATACATTACAATTTTTTTTTTAATTTTATTTTACTACCGGGCTGGTGGATTTTCATACATACGCAGAAACAATGTAACATGTAACAAGTGAAAGATTGGTCGTCGAAAGTCAGAAATATATGTAAAATATTTGAATTAATATTTTACGTTTGTACAATATTCTGTAATATTCTTTTTTTTTCATGTGAAAATCCGCAGTCTGTTCATTGGCTTTGCTTTTCTTCTTTTACGGCTTTTATGTATGTTTAACGTGTTTCATTAACTTTGCACAGATGAAGATGAACTCAACTAATTAATTAGTGATTAACATAATGCACAATGTGTAGAATCTACAGAATGTAGATGTGCTTCTTTTAAAACATTTCCCATCGCTATATTAATGATCCATGATATTATATGCAAGCGAGTAAATATTATCATAGTTAATTATTCAAACTGCGATATTTCATAACAGAATGTACTACGATTTAGAAATATCTTTGTAACGAATTGAAATTTTGAAAAGGCCTAAAATATAGATTGAAAATAATACTAGTAAACTGTAGATAAAAAAAAAAAGGAAATAGTAGATTCCACATAGAGATTTGTTTCTTCTGTAAAATGTTAACCATTAAAATATTTTATATATTTTATATTTTGTAGATTTCTAGAATCTTAAATTCTTCATTAAACTACATTCCTTAGTTTAATAATTTTTCAAATACATAGCTGAGAATTTTAATATAATATGGCAAACTCTTTATCGAAAATCGAAACTCAAAATGCGTCGAATGATAAAATAATATCGAAATTCTTTTTTTATGGAGATCATTATTTAACGTTAAATTAATAAAGAACAATAAGAAGTTTAATTAACTGCACGGGAGGATTTTCAAGCATCTCGATTCATCTTACAATTACTTTAGTAATTATCTCCACTGAGAGAGAAGACTTCCAATTTCGTACTCTAACATCTCATCTGTATAAGGATGAACAGGTATAGAATTTCATATTTCGCTTATTAGAACAATTAATTTCTGATATCGTATTTACATTTTGCAAGTTTGATTCAATACACGTCAATGTTGCAATCTTCTTCTATATGCTAGTTTTAGCTTTATTTTATGTTAAATTTTTTCTATAATTCCGAGTACAGCACAGTACGTTAATTAAAGCATTTTACGCATTTCCTGAGTAAAGGAAAAATTAATTACTAGACTGCGAATATCATGCATATTCATATTTTTGTAACAATCAAAAGAGCAAATATAATGTAACGAGCGAAAAAGCGAGGACACCTTTTTTTTCGAAAATTATAAAAATTCGAATATCGCTGAAAACTTGAAAATTTTTTTCAACGATTAGATTCACCATCGTTTTGAAGAATAGAGTCTCTCCTTTACAACGAGCTCTTAGAATTTACTATACAATTCTTTTCCAGTATTTATTTGAACCAATGACAGAAATTTAAGAAATTACAAGATTAATGTTCATCTAATCATAATGTTTAGAATTCAATAAAATAACGGAGGAAAAAATAAGAAATCAAGAAATCGTTGAAAAGAGAAGATTTTCAATCTTCAACGTAACGGATCTAGCCATGAAATTTTTTTTTTTTTTAATGTTTTTATACCTTTCAATTTCCCATAAATGCGAAAAATCCGCAGTTTAGTAATTAAAATTAATCAGAAACAGTCCAGTAATACAGAACTAAATCAGCATTCAATTTCTAGGTGCAAATATAATATCTTATTTATGGTTTCGTCTCTCGATAAGCAACCGATAAGGAACTGCAAGTCAACGAAAACGAAAAGGCCTTTTTCTTCAAACAAGATATTAATAAACAGGAAAATCCAGCTCAACGATTTGCAATACATCGGTTTATCACCCAGGAAAATCCACAATTTTTTTCTCTCTACGACGAATCCCGACTGCATCTGTGTTCTGTCCGATAAAAGATGATGTACAGCGTGTTCTTATGAATAAAGCCCCTTGTGAAAAAGGAGAGGACACATTTGTCAGGTGTAAAATATTTCCTTTTATGTCGGGGAATATTTTCTAATTAAACTGTACGTGATGCAATGGAACAGCGAATTATTAAAATCCTTATTTAAGATAGAAAGAAATGAAAGTTTTCTTTTTTTTTCAACTACTTATTTGGTGCATTAAACGTTAGAGCAAGATTATAGCTATTATAATTGAGAATAAAAGTCGAGTCTTATAATCTTTTTCGACTGGCGTGTTTTAAAAATGGTGGCAGCTGCGACGTTTGATGAATTTATAGAAATGATATCAAAATAGTAATGGCAATATTGGAGAATACTAATGTCGAATATTATAACAGCAGAAAATTTATAATAGCACAGAAAAATGAAGTGATTCACAGTATTTTTACATTACATGCAACGAAGATATTAAAACAGTAGTATTATTCCCAATATAGAAGTGCACAAAAGAAAAAAAACGTATTTTAGACTTAAGATACACCAACTATAATGTTTGTAATTTACATTTGCAATAAAGTTTTTCTCGAGTGTAATATTTTAAGGATTTTTAATTTTTGTTCGTGAAGAATATCACAGCTACGTGATAATGTTCGTCTACATAAAAATCATTACTTCTATTTAAAAAAAGAAACATACACGTATATTCCTTAAAAAGAAATGAGTATTAAAAACTTCTGACTTTTTCAAAAAATATAGCAATATATTATAACAAAATCTGAGATTTAGCGCAGAATTCCACTTCTAAAGTGATGAAAATGTTAATGAAAATATCGTTTCGATTATTAAGAATAATTTTTATTCTCTCGTTAATTTGATTTTGGATTAAAAATTTTGCTCCGTTGCAGGAGTTATTTCTCTTCGACTTTCTTCGAAGAACTAAATCATAATCAATGCCGCGATAAACAAAAAATTGTGCCACTCGATAATTCATAATCTCGATAAATCATTTCTGAGTGTTCGATGTTATCAAGAGCGGATGTTGACATTTCACTTTCCATTATCTAAAAACTGATACTTTATCTGTTTGTTATTAAAATGGTCGTTGATTAATCGATGTGTAACAACGACGCGATATATTCAATTATACTGATTATTTCAAGACATAGAAACTTCATAATTATAGAATATAATAAATGTAGTACACAAATCACAATTGTAGGAAAGAAATTTTTAGATCACGCGTACCATTTTATTCCATTAAAGTAAAATTCTATTATCCTGTTATTAACAAAAGTAAAATTTACTTTTAGATTATGAAACATGCGGACGGAAAAATCAGTTTGGAATATTGAAAGATAAAAACGCTGATTGAAAAAAGGTGATACGATTCTGGAAAGGTCCATTGTTTGAGAAAAGATAGAAATCATTTTTATTATGTAACTTTTATCTCTTTATGCTTATTATGTCATGGCGGCCAAATTTTGTCAGCTATGTGTATTAGATATTTAAGAAACGTGGAAAAATGAATTTAATATGAATTAATTTTCATCTTATTTTCTCAGTGTTTCTGTTTTCTCATTTTCTTGCCAGTCTTGTAAATGAAAAACTAATTGCTTAAAATTTGATTCGTATTCTTGTAACTGCGCTCCGTATTAAATCGTTCAGGTATTGACGAATTTATTGTGACACATTTAATAAGTTTAATAAATTCCATGAATATTTATAGTTTCAAATATGGATAATAGTTTATGCACGTTCATGTTTTATGTTTGCAACATGTTCCCCCGCAGATTTCAGAAGAACATTTCATCCTCCTGCAATTCTATCAATTTCTATCAATTCTGTGGTGATTGGCGAGGCAATATTTCCAAAAACGGAAATCACGTTAATTACGATCAATTTCGATTGAACTCGCTAAATATGTGACAGATTATTTTTAAGCTTCGTAGAAAGATATCGTAACATCTCGATATATTAAGATGTTTGCGTAAATTTTGAAATTAGGAAACATCTGATCAGCAAATTATATGAAACGAAAGATGGAAATTAAAAATAATTATTTAATGCATATAAAATTTCAAGCAAACTGAACGTTACAAATATATTCCAGATATTTTTCGCATTTATGGAAAATATATACAAATTCAATAATGTTATCAATAACGAGAAATGGAAGACATTGAAAAGAATCAGAAGAATCATCGGATATCTTTAAAATTGCACAAATAAATTTTACAGTTTTCATGTAATTCGTAATGTAAAACATGGAAAATCAATTGAACGAATTCTAAACGATGTAGAAAATTTTTTTCCATCTGAGGTGATAATACTTCAAAGGTATACTCATACGTTGATGAACATCTTTCTAATGCAATTCGTTTAAGTGAACATGCTTTTGTACACAAAATGCAATAAATACCGACTCGTATATAAGCCACACGAACTTCGTTCATTCATTAGACACTTGCCAGTTTATTCTCCATCGACTTCAACATAATCGCTGTATTTCAACAAAAGTTTCAGTCAAAATGGTGAAGAACTGCTTTCTCGTAGCTCTTCTCTTCGTGGCTGTAACTGCCATCATGGCAGTACCAATGAGTAAGTAAAAGGAAGTTCGTTTAATTATATATAATTCACGTAGTTGAAATTGTTCAATTATTTAATTTTCACTTGGTTTGTTTTATTTCTACTTTTTCGAAATTCGAGTTGTGAAAATAGGTTTAATATTCTTCCATCATCATCGTCACCGCCTTCGCAATTTTATGACATTTCAAGGAATTGAAGCATATGTAACATAAATGAACACTTGGGCAATATTTACCAGTGTGACGTCGTTTGATTTTAAATTTTATAAATTTTCAACAGAATTTCAATTTTTGTTGATTCTAATTATAATTACTGGTAGTAGTAGTCATTGTACAGCGGAAATATCTTTATTTTTTAATATTTTTCATTCTCCTGATTTTTATGATATTCCAGTATTAGCTGCGTTTGAATTAATAATAATTAGACTGTAGACATTCATTCAAATTCATATTTTTATGAATAGATTTTATGAAATTGAACCTAGGTAAATGATAGTTTCAGCTATCTACTACTAACTATGCTTGGAATAATTATATATTTCACGTTCTGACTACTTCTTGTCTCCATATATTTCACAAGTCTTGAACATCAGTTTAATATTTGCCAAGTATCTTCAGAAATTTCATTCTCCTTATATTTAATTAAAACTAAATAACAATTTAGCTGTTTGATTAACATGTTCGTCCCTTAGTCGATGAAGTGTCTACGGAAAAAGGGAGAATGTTAATTTCCATAAATTTTAATAAATTTTCATCAGTTTTTCAACGCGCTCCTTATCACTAATTAAAATTTTCGGAAATTCACATTTATTGATGTACGAGCAAATACCAAGTTACAACGTTAAATACAGAAAAATAAATTTTCGTTTTCTGTAGAAATTTCCTTCGAATAATATCTGCTAGATATAATAGAGATCCTTTTTTTCTTCAAAAATTTCTCCAATGATGGCTGTATATATTCGAGAAATAACGAAGTCAATAAACAAAAAACGAGAGAACAAAACGAACCTTTTTAACTGTTAAATGCTACACCATCGTTATTTCCCTTAATATTGAAGCGTTGATCCACGATTTCTTTGGGAATTATTACGATTCATCTATTATACGAAGCAGACAGAAGACTTAGAGACGATGTTTCAATTCTAGAGGAGGAATACGAGCCTGTCGGACAGTGCCGAGCCATAGATACCGAAGTACTCACTGATGAAGAAATAAAACTCAGCTGCAATTTTGGGGACGGTGTTTGCGCTATGCATTGTATCTCAATAGGCAGATCTGGAGGCCTGTGCAAGGAAGGAGTTTGCCATTGTATCCAGAAGAAATAACAAATGTCAAAAATATGAAATATATATCGCTGATGTAAACACTTATTAAAATACCTATAGAAACTCTGTACATTTATTTTTGAATAATAACAGAACATATATCAGACTGAAGCAGAAACTTAAATATCTATCTTTTTCCTGAGTAAGCAAATTCTGGTGTTGGGCATAAGATGGAACTGGCATGGGGACAAAATAAAATATATTTTGTTATTTATGGGGATTAAACTTGCGATAGAAGAAAAAAAAAATTGTGCGATGAGTGTTTGTGGATATAAATACAATCACACCGATTATTTACTAAGTATAGAAACTTTATAATTATAGAATAAATGTTGAACATGAATCACAATTGTAGGAAAAAAAAAATTTTTAGATCTTACGTACCATTTTATTCTGTTGAAGTAAAATTCTATTATCATGTTATTAACAGAGTAAAATTTACTTTTAGATTACGAAACACGCGAACAAAAAATAAGTTTGGAATATTAAGATAATAACGCTATTGAAGAAAATGATACGCTTCTGAAGAAATCTAATCTTATCTTGTTTAAGAAGCGAGAGAAATTATTAATATTAATTAACTTTTATCTCTTTATAGTGGTCAAACTTTGTCACGATAGAAGTCATACATTATTTATCGATGCAAAATGTATGTATACGTGTATGTGTATTACATGCCTAAGAAAGACCGTGGAAAAATGAATTTAATATTGAATTAATTTTCAATTTATTTTCCCAGTATTCTTGTTTTCTCATTTTCTCGCTGTGAGTTTGCGAGTTTGTAAGTGAAACACCAATTGCTTAAAATTTGATTCGTATTCCTGTAACTGCACTCCGTATTAAATCATTCAGGTGTCGATGAAGTTCATTGTGAACGATCCTTACGTTTAATAAATTTCATGGTCGAACATTCATGTAGTTTCAAATATGGATAATAGTTTATACACGATCATGTTTTATGTTTGCAACATGGTCCCTCGCTGAATTCAGAAAATTTCACCTTCCTGGAATTCTATCAGTTTCATTAATCCTGTCGTGGATTTGTGAGGCAATATTTTCAAAAGCGGATATCACGTTAATCACATCAATTTCGACTGAACTCGCTAAAAATGTGACAGATCATTTTAAGATTCGTAAAAAGACATCGTAACATCTAAATGCGTTAGTTACGAGAGCGGATTTAGAGTGACCACTTCCTAATTTCGTAATTTTGTTTCTAATTTTGTAAATTTCGAAAATTAGGAAAAATTATTTAATCCATATAAAATTTCAAGCGAACTGAACGTTACAAATATATTACAGATATTTCCGCATTTATGGAAAATATATACAAATTCAATAACGTTGTGAATAACGAAAAATAGGAGAGATTGAAAAAAATCAGAAGAACCATCGATTATCTTCAAATTACACAAATAAACTTTACAGTTTGTACGTAATTTACGTAAATCGTAATCTAAACATAGAAAACATAGAAAAACTTCAAGCAATTATAATCAACGCAGATAATTTCTTTCCATCTGAGGTGATAATATTTCAAAAGCATCATTTATTGATGAACAGATTATCTTTAATATGATTCATTTAAGTGGACAAACAGCGATTCCTATATAAGCCACGCGAGCTATCATTTATTCATCAGACACTTGCCAGTTTATTCTTCATCGACTTCGTGCTGAATTTCAACAGAATTTTCAGTCAAAATGGTGAAGAACTGCTTTCTTGTCGCTCTTCTCTTCGTGGCTGTAGCTGCCATCATGGCAGTACCAATGAGTAAGTAAGAATTAAATAATTCACGTTGTTGTAATTGTTCCATTATTTAATTTTCACTTGGTTTGTTTTATTTTATTTCTACATTTAGGAAATTCGAGTTGTGAAAATAGATTTAATATTCTTCCATCATCGTCATCATCGTCACCGTCTTCGCAATTTTATGAAATTTCAAGGAATTTAAGCATATGTAACATTATGATAAGTAGTTGCCCGATTTCTGATAGATTAATGAATACTTGGGAAATATTTGCCAGTGTGGCAATTTTTATTATATTTTATAATTTTTCAACAGAATTTCAATTTTCACTGGGTCTAATTATAATTAACAGTAGTAGCAGTCGTTATAAAGTGGAAACATCTTTATTTTTTAATATTTTTCATTCTTCTGATTTTTATGATATTCCAGTATTAGCTGCGTTTGAATTAATAATAACCAGACTGTAGACATTCATGCAAATTCATATTCTTATGAATAGATTTTATGAACAGACTTTTTTAATGAAATGAAACCTAGGTAAAGGATAGTTTTATCTACTATACTTGGAATAATTTCACGAATGCTTGAACATTCGTTTAATATTTGGGAAATATCTTCAGAAATTTCGTTCTCCTTACATTTAATTAAAACTGAATAACAATTCAGGTGTTTGATTGACATACTCGCCATTTAGTCAATGAAGGGTCTACGGAAAAAAGGAAAATGTTAATTTTAATAAATTTCAAGTTCATCACTTTTTTCAACGCGCCTCTTGTCACTAGCTAATTGAAATTTTCAGAAATTCACACTTATTTCGATGTACGAGTAAATACGAAGTTACAACTTTACATATAGAGAAAATGAATTTTCGTTTCCTGCGAAGTGACGTTTCTCTCTTTTCTCCTGCAGATTCTTCAAATAATATTTACTATAATAGAAATAATCCCTCTTTCTTCGAAGATTTCTCTGTGATGGCTGTAACCAAATATATTCGAGAAATAACGAATGAAGTCAATAAACAAAAAACGGGAGAACAAAACGGATCTGTTTAGCTGTTGAATGCTACAGCATCTTTATCTTCCTCGAACGATTCCCACGATTCCTTTGAGAATTATTGCGATTCGTATATTATACGAAGCGGACAGAATGCTTGAAAACGATGTTTCAATTTCAGAGGAGGAACACGAGCCTCTGGAACGGTCTGATGTCGAAGTACCCGCTGATGGACAAGTGAAACTCAGCTGCAATTTTGGGGATGGTATTTGCGCTATACATTGTATCTCTATGGGAAAAGCTGGAGGTCGCTGCAAGCAAGGAGTTTGCTATTGTATCCAGAAGTAAGAAGAAATGTCAAAAATATCAAATATCGCTGATGTAAACACTTATTAAAATACTTGTAGAAACTCTGTAGATTTATTTTTGAATAATAACAGAACATATATCTGATTGAGCAGAAACTTGAATATTGAATATACCTTTTTCCTGAGTAAGCAAATTCTGGTATTGGGCATAAGATGGGACTGGCATGGGGACAGAATAAAATATATTTTGTTATTTCCGGGGACCAGACTTGCGATAGAAAAAGAAAAAAAGAACGATCGTTCGATGAGTGTATGTATATGGGAAATAATGAAAAATGCGAAGTACAATTCTACGTTAGCAATCGGTCTGAATAGATCACTTCGTTTCTTGTAAATCATTGTAATTTTGTATTTGTTTTTCTGTATTTAAAATGATTTTGTTTGCTCGTCAACCTATTCTTGTTTTCATCCTCTAACTATATATAAGCAGCATAAAGAGCGTGAAAAGAATATTTGGCCCAGAATGGTTAAAACTAATTTATTTGGTGAATTACGTATCTTTTCAACGTCACTGCAGGAATTTCAATCTTTTTTCTACGTTATCGTGAAATGTTAACGAAGAAATTTTAAAAAAAATTTATGTTGTTAAAAATAATTTTAATAAAATCAAAATTATTAATTATTAACAAAATTATAATAATTTTAAATAAAATTAAAACAAATGTTAAAAAAGAAATTTTAAATGAAGCACTTAATAAATCATCAAACTATAGAAGTTAGTGTTTGTACAATTTAATATAAATTTAGTATAAATTTTTATTATAACTATTATATACTATTACTATTATATACTATTATTTAGTATAAATTTTAAAAAAATATTTCATATTAAATTGTGGCTATGTACTTGATTTCCTCTAAAATTGAAGGATCTATCTTTGAAGCAGATTTTGTACCTTTAGAGTCTCAGTCTTCAAGCATCGATCGGTGGCCATTATAACCCAAAATAATTTTAAGAAAGAATTGAAAATTACTTAGTTAGGAATTACCTTTAAAAACAATAAAGTATAAATGATTAAATATTTAAAACGTGTATCAATACTACGTTCATTTGAAATCTGAAATTTCCATTGTCTACATGGTAAAACTCATCGATGAATTCGTAAAATCAGGATAGCGTTCTTGATATACATATATAAATACATAAATATGCAACATAATTTTAGATACTAATTTCGTATTTTGGTATCTGGAGAGATACACTATTTGACAACACTGCAACGGATTTTATTTTACTTACCAATTAATCTTAAGAGATTTTTTTCAGAGATCGGTATTACAGACTTTGAGACACGAAGTCTCGTTTCACATCTGATCGATCCTTTCAATGAGTCAATGATCTCATCTATGGTTTTGTCTCTCGCACGAGTCGATAAGGAAGTAAGGAGTAAGCGGAAACGGAAAGGCCTTTCTCCTCGAGCGAGATATTAATAAACAGAAAAATCCAGTCCATCGGTTTGCAACACACTGGCTTATCATCGCGGAAAACCCACAGTTCTCTGTCTTTCTCTCTCTACGGTGAATCCCGGTGAATCCCATATGTCTGAAGAAAGATTATGTTCTTATGAACAAAGCCTAGGGGACGAGAATACGTTTGTCAGGTGTGAAATATTTCCTTTTGTACCGGGAAATGTTCTCTAATTACACTGCGCATAATGAAACTGCACGTGACGCAATGGAAGAGCGTTGAATTATTGAAACCCTTATTAAAATAGAAAGAAATGAGAATTTTTCAAATTATTTATTAAATGTTAGAATGGAATTGTAGCTGTTATAATCGAGATCGTGAGTTGAGTTTCATAATTTTTTGAAAAAATTGTTTTAAAAATGAACAGTGGAGCTGATGTTTGATAAATTCATACAAATAATATTGAAATAGGGATACGAGGAAATTGTAATATCGAATATTACAACAGCAGAAAATTTATAATAATTCATGAATGAAGCAATTCAAAGCATATCTTTGCACTGCATATAAAGAAAATAGTACTCACTGAAACACAGCAGTATCACACTCTAGAGGTGTGCAATTTTAATTTCTAATTTTATTTTGTATTATAATTTGCGTATGTTACATACGAGATTAGAATTATTAGCATTTAAGTCCAAAGCATGAAGGGAAACTATAACATTCTTATTTCTATGTAGCATTCAAGTCCAAAGCATGAAGGAAAACTATAACATTCTTATTTCTATGTAGATGTTCGAAGTACATACAGAGCAATTAGCAATTAACTACTACTTACTTGAAACATGTGCAACAGAGATAACTTCTTTCTATCTAAGGTG
The DNA here is from genome assembly GCA_032399595.1 of Tetragonula carbonaria. Taxonomy (NCBI): domain Eukaryota; kingdom Metazoa; phylum Arthropoda; class Insecta; order Hymenoptera; family Apidae; genus Tetragonula; species Tetragonula carbonaria. The sequence continues at coordinate 12,568,781 of JAUCRC010000002.1, forward strand.
ACAAGAGTTCATTTCAGGGGTTCCCCGTTCCAATCGCTAATACAACTCAACTCATACTCAACATATACATTGCTACACACGAAGTTCAACGAACACGGAGTCGTATATAAGCCGCACGATCTGTCATTCCTTCATCAGTTTATTCTCCATCGTCTTCGACATAATCGATCGTTGAGTTTCGACAACAATTTCAAAATGGTGAAGGTTTATTTTCTGGTCGCTCTTCTCTTCGTGGCTGTGGCTGCCATCATGGCTGTACCACTAGGTAAATGAAACGAAGTTCGTTCGATTATATCAATTGTTAAATTTAAATTATTTAATTGTTCAACTTCGCTTCCAAATTCTTTCCAATTTCATTGAGTTACGTAGAATTTTACATTTCTAAGACTCGAGAAGTTTTATGAAAAGATTATGAAGTACTCTTTCGTCATTTTGCCTTTGCCTTGGATCCTACAATTTTACGAAAATTCAAGAAATTTATAACATTATGATAAGTCGCTGCTTGATCTTTGATGCATATTTACGCGATATTCGCCATTTGTTATATATAGTGTTATTTGATTGTAGATTTTATAAATTTTCAATAGAATTCCCCGGGCAGTACTTATAATTAGTATAGTAGTAGAAGTCGTTACAAAACTAATATCTTTCAATTTTTTTAATATTTCTCATTCTTTCGATTTTTGGATGACCTACGATTCAATTGATAATAATTAGACTGTTTGGATAGTTTCATCCGCTAACTATGCTTGGAACAATTATATATTTCTCACTACTTTTTATCTCCATATATTTCACAAATTCTTGAAGATCCTCAGACTAATAATTGCAAAGGCTCTTGAGAAATTTCTCCTTATATTTGCGGAATAAATAACAACATATTTGATTTAAAAAACCGTCTACGGAAAAAGAAAGGGTGTTAATTTTTAATTTTGAGTTCGTCACTTGTTCAACGCGTCCCTTCATCACTAGCTAATTCAAAATTTTCAGAAATTCACCCTTATTTCGAGTATATTACGAGTAAATACGAAGAAAAATGAATTTTCGTTCCCAGCGAGAATGACATTTCTCTCTTTCCTCCTGCAGATTACTCAAATGATATTCACTATAATAGAAATAATCCATCTTTCTTCGGTGATTTCTATAACGACGAATGTATTCGAGAGATCAACGGGCGAACAAAACGGATCTTCTTAGCTGTTAAATGCTACGCCATTTTCATCTTCCTCAATATCGAAGCGTGATCCGTTGATCTACGATTCGATTTTCGAATTACCGCGTTTCGTCTACTATACGAAGCATACTATACGACGAAAGGCTTAGAGACGATGTTGAAATTTCAGCGGAGGAGTACGAGCCTCTCGAACTACCTGCTGTCGAGGAGCGTGCCGACAGACAAAGAAGAGTGACCTGCGACCTTCTCTCTTTCAAAGGGGTCGCCGAGCATAGTGCTTGCGCTGCTAACTGCCTCAGCATGGGCAAAGCTGGAGGCCGCTGCGAGAACGGAGTCTGCGTTTGTCGCAAGTACGTGATTTCGGTTTCCCTCGAAATTACTTCGGCTTTCGCCAATACTCATTTTCGACTCGATGAATATCATTCGAAGAAATGACGAATGTGTAATGTAAAATTATCGGAGTATTTTTTAGAACGTGAAATTAAATCGTGCGATTCTCCCTTGTTTCAGGACCACTTTCAAGAGTCTCTGGGACAAACGTTTCGGTTAAATCCACTTCTGCCGAGTTCCAGTAACAGGAGTTTTCCATTCAACGAGAGATACGCGAAAAGAATTATTGTTAAGAAATTGACAATTATTAAAAGGAAATACTTTGGTATTATACTGAAGTTAATCTCTCCTTACTGAACAATTTTGCGAACATTGACTTGCTAAAGTTTTTTTTTTTTAGCTCTAATAGCGTAAGTAATATTGACTTTCGATATAGTATTGTTTATAGTATTCAGGACCAATAAAATCTTCAAAATAGAAAAGATACAAGCGTCTAGATGGTATTTCTACCCTTCGTAGTAGATCTTTTTTCGAGTCCTTTTTTTTTTTTTTTAGAGAGGTCAATGGTAGAGAAGTCATCTGATCTCTGTACCATTTTCATATCGTTCTACCATATGTTTCAAAGAAACAGGTGGATGAATTTTCTGAATATACAAATCAATTTTCTAAATATACAATGAAAGTTTGTATTTATTTCAAAATGTAATATTTTATATTAACTCTTAAGTAGCAATATAAGTTGGTAATATAGGTGACTCTGATAATTTGCATGCTGAGATTAAAGAATATCTTACATTTTCTATCATAAAGTCAAGTAAAGTTAAAAACTTCAAAATTATGTAATTTATCTTCGAGTTAATATGTCTGTCCCCCATTCTCCCAAATAGTGTCAGCTGATTGAAATTAGAAATTCCAAAATTAAGCAATTTGTCTTAACACGTGGGATCTAATAATGTCAGTTAAGAGTTAATGCTGTTAAGTATTATAACATATATGATCACTCAGAATACAACTGTTTAACAAAAATTTACCAAAAATCTCTTTCTTTCGTCGTAAAGCTTCTATCGCGACATTTTTCTCTTTTGGTAAAAATAAGAAAAAAAAGAAAACACATTTTCGATAATCGTAATAACGTCCGATCGTATCGTAATCGTAATCGTCCGATAACGATGATCCATGTCGATAACAATTGTTTCGAGTTTCGTAGAACAAAACGTGCACCGATTAATCAGTCACGCCGTTCTTAATCGCATCGAAATATAAAGCATACGTGCTAACAATCACGAGACTAATTGCCACGCAAAATACCAATAATGAATGATTATTTACGTTGTTACTGGAAAATGCTGTATTCCGAATATATAGGACGGTGATATCGTGAATCGCTTCTGCAATTATGCACAAAAGGTATGAATTTATCGATCGGCTAACAGAGATTTATCAGAGATTTCTGTTTTCGTGAAATGAGAAACTAGACGTCAATCTTCATTTTTCGTGTGTTCCATCGATCAATCCTTCTTTGAATTATTTATAAAATTTGTAGCTTTTTACTACAATTATATGGTGTTCTTTTCTATAACAGAAGAGAACGACAATTTTATTCAATTTTATTCAAAACAGTTACTTTGTTGTTAGCAAAAAACGGAATTTTCGTATTTCTCTTTTCCTTTATTAAGAGTACAATATTAGCACAATATTCTTGTCTTTTTTTCATACACATTTTTGATCTTCCTTTTATAATAATAATTATTTTAAAATGACATTAAATAATCATTCGTCGAAACGAGAGCAATTATCTTGGTAAGTTTCGTTTTCAATTCTTTCGAATTGATATTCATCGATGGTCCCTTAAAATTTGATTCAATTTAGTTCAATTCTATTATTTCAATGTGACGGAGATAGGAATGATATGAAAAATGGCGATCCCGCATCAGAAAATTGCCGGGTGGAAGAAAAATCAATTAATCGAAGCCGAAGTCTTATATTTATTCGGTCGAATCTTCCAATAAATTGACTTATTCTAACCGTTGATAAATTTTCTTTGCTCGGAACTAATAATTGAAAATGGCCCACCTTCCGGGCGCCGTTTCTCGCTGTTAATAAAATATTCGGATCGACAGAAAAAATTTCACAGCGGGCACCCGGTTTTCAGGGTTTTCCATTGAAGCAAGAAATCTCATTCATTGAGCCGCACGGAAATTTCACATTTTGAAAATTAAAATTTAAATTGACATTTGAATTTTTATATTAAATTTTTAACATTAAATTGGATTTCTTTCTTCTTTTTCGCTCGAAAAAATATTCCCGTTCGCGGCAGCAGTAATGAAAAAGAGAAGCCAGAAATTCAAATCTCTGTTAAAAATTAAAACTGAAACCACGTGTCTTTTTTGATTTTGCCAAAAAAAAAAAGTCCTTCATTCGCGATATTCAACAATAGTCAATATGAAAAGATCAGTACAGTAATCATCAGAAATTAATCATGAAATCTCTGTCGAAGTTAAAATGAAAATTAACACACCACATTTATCCCCTTTCTGTCAAAAAATATTTCCTACCCATTCGTGGATAATAATGATAAATATCAAGACAAAGAGAAAAAAGAAAAGAAGAAAAGGATCGAGCTAGCAACGTACGATTCACGGAGGGAGCCATACCAGTGATACTACTTTTTCCCCGCGGAAGAGGATTAGTCCGAGTGAAAGAGGGTGAAAGGCCGTGAACTAACAAAAGAGAAAGAGAGAGAGAGAGAGAGAGGGACGAACTCGTCTCGAACGAGAAGCGAAAGGAAAGAGGCAGCTAGACGATTCGAAAAAAGAGCAGGAAAGGAGAGGACACGACTGGAAAACCAATATGCCTTGTGCTTCGGTGTGCAATTAAAGGGTCGAGAGAGTTTACTGTCGATATTTTTCGACCAGCAATTATTGGAATCTTTTTTCCCCCTCCCTTTGCACCCGGTTCTCTCCCTCTGATATATCCAGAGCCAGAGTATAACCGAATCGGACTCGACCACGACCACGGATAGTCCTGCATCGGACTCTTCTGCATGAAGAACCCTTCAGAAGCGGACAAATGCGGCCACTATATGCACTTATGGTTCTTTCCACGCTTTCATTAAAAATTGGACTCCGCTCTCCAAAGCACCTTCTTCTCTCTTTTTTCCCCCCCTCTCTCTCTCTTTCTCTCTCCTCACTCCGCACTCGGTTCTCTCTGTCTCTTTCTCTCTTCTCGTCCGTACACTCGTCCATTGCCTTCCAATCCTCTATAGAGAGCTGTCCTCGTTCAACGTTCCCCTCTATTCTTCCATCGGGTCCAGCTTCCATCGCGAGCTCCGGCTCTCTTTTTCCTCTCTGTCTCGTTTTTTTCTGCCACTTCTCCCGCGGCTCTCGTGTAGATCGCGCGGGATATAGCCTCGATGTCAGTCATATTCGTGGCTGGCTTTTTCTTTTTCTTCTTTCCTCTCTCTCTCTCTCTCTCTCTCTCTCTCTATTTCTCTCATTCGTCTTTCGTTTCGTTCGCCAGGGCCCGTCCACCCTTGTGCACCGCTGAAAATGATTTCCTCCGGTGAATTCCGCGCGGTCATGCCGCGGCCTCTTCAGCCGCGCGCGCGGGGGGCGAGGGGGGGGTTCGCCTGGCCGCGAATGAATTCGCGCACGCCGGACCGAACTTTTCCTAACCGTTTTCGTTTTTCCCGCTCGTTTAAATCGCCCGTATATACGCTCGATCGCGTGTATACATACATGCATCCGCCGCGCGTCCATATTTTTTTTCCCTGCCAGCGGTTTAAGAAGATTACCCGCGGCCAACCTTTCGCCTGGCTTTCGCGTCGTTTCCGGACTTTTTCTGTCGATCGTTCTCTGCCGAACGTTTTCCCAACCGAGCACGAAAGCCCAGCGAGTTTCAATTTCCAGCGGGGGAGAAACTGAGAACGAATTGAGAGTGCACGGAGGTGCTTCAAACGGAAAATATGAAGAGATGCACACGTACACACGTTTAAAGGAAAACGTTAACGGAAGCTCGAGACAGCGAGCGAACGGCGATCTGCAAAATTTCGACATGCGGTCGAACTTTTTGTGTACCAGTCCTCGAACAGTTAGTTCTTCGATGCACATTTGTAGACGTTCGAGTTGGATTGTATATTGCAATAGAAAGATAGACAGTGATATTGAAGGAATTGGCTGAACAGACAAAGAGAGCGCTTCTTCTTTGAAAGGAAGTGGATAGAAAACTCAATGTGGAATACAGTAAACAGCCGCAATTGGTAAAATAATTTATCTCGATCTTTAGAATCGTCGTGAAACAGCGCTGTCATTGTCCGAAGAAAGAAAGCAAAAGTGCAACGTGATGAAATAAACAAATTCAATCTGCCTAGTTATTAAATTGCAATATAGTTCGAATAATAAGTGATATTTCCACGACAATTTTACGATTACAATATAATTCAAACGTTAAAGATTTCAAGAAACCATCGTCGAAAGATAGTGATATCAACGTGGAACATAGTAAAACAGCCGCAATTGGTAAAATAATTTATCTCGATCTTTAGAATCGTCGTGAAACAGCGCTGTCGTTGTCCGAAGAAAGAAAGCAAAAGTGCAACGTGATGAAATAAACAAATTCAATCTGCCTAGTTATTAAATTGCAATATAGTTCGAATAATAAGTGATATTTCCACGACAATTTTACGATTACAATATAATTCAAACGTTAAAGATTTCAAGAAACTATCGTCGAAAGAGTGATATCTAACGTATCATCACTGTTTCGTCACGATATCATCAATGGAATAACATAAGCATTTTACAAGTGTTTGCCGAATTTACAACGAAAAACACGAATATTTCACGAAAATATCGGCGAAACGGCGTAATTCATTGAATTGTTGGGTACTACGAGATATCTGTGGAATTAGCTAGTTTTGTCGATCTTACAACGAAAAAGAAACGAATGTTACACGAAAACATCGTCGAAACAGAGAAATTCGATATATTATCATAGTTTCGTCGTGAAATCTACGAAATATGAAATTTATTAGATTGTTGCTATCGTATCTACAACGAAATATACGAATATTACATGAAAACATGGTCGAATGGGAGAAATTTTACGTATTATCACTGATTCGTAACGATATCAATGGAACACGTATTCCTTTTACAAGTTTTGCCGAATTTACAATGAGAAACACGAATATTTACAATATAATTCTATTTACAGTAGAATGAGATAGTAGATTGACTTTCAAGACAATTTTGCAATCCATTAAATTTTGCAATTTAATTTAAAAAAACACAGATACAAATATATACAAAAATATACAAAAATTTCGAACATTTACGTAGATTAATGCGCACGCTGCTTCAATTACTGCTTCTTCTTCTTCGTGAAATAATAATGGCAAATCGATCGCTACCATTACGAAATGTGATAATTAATTGTGACAATTGATACGAGAGCAATTCTTCTCGACTGTTTTCATCAAGCGTTCGACCGACGTGGAAAACAAAAAAAAAATTGGTTTGTATTTGCTACCGCTAACGAGACGTGATTTCGAATAGAAATAGAGACCTCCTTTTTTTTTCTTTTTCTCGATTTTCGTCTCCCATTTCCGCATGCGTAATGCTTCGCGGACTTCGTGGTACTACAGCTGGCATTATTTTTTCGTGCCATTGATTTAGTTAGCGAACGCGACTAACTAAACGCCAGCCAACGCTCATACACTTTATTCCTCATCACGCGTTTCTTTCACTGCGGCAAATGAAATTTTATAACAAACGAACGTGTACCGGGCATTTCTTTGAAAAAGGACGCAATGAAAATTCCTCGCGATTGTTTCTAACGATATTCTACGGCTCCGCGCGTGTGCGCGCGGCTCTATTCACACAGATGCCGGTTTGTTTTTTGATAATGCACGCGCACTGGGTCCGAAAAATTGTTCAACGAACGAACGTGCGGAGATGTTTTTCGCTTCGGATAGGAAATGAATAGAAAATAAATAAATGAAAAGTTTCTTAACAACATTTCCTAGATAATGGACATTGGAATGTAAACGACGACACTGGAAGTCGAGGGAAACATTCTGTAAATTTTTAATTTCAATCTGACTCTGAAAGGATGTTGAAGTTTATTCAAACGATACGTCGCGTCAATTAATTCTTGTTCTTTGTTGTAACAGAAATTAATTCATTCTTGCTAAAGGTCCAAAGAGAAAAGGATATTATTATCGATTTTTTAAATGATTTTCGTGAATTCGCAACTATTTTAATTATTTACGTTTACTATTTTTGTATTTGAAAAATATTAGAAAATATTGTAGTTTACTGTGATAGCAAAATATTATTTTGTTGATTTTAATGTCATGTTATGATTAAACAGGAACGATATGTTTTAATTGAAAAAGTAGATAATTCATTGAAAATCTGTGTACAATTTTCACAGTAATATTTCAATATTGTGATGAAACAAATTTTTAAAATGTTAAAAAAAAACGGACAAACATGCGCGTCTTCAAAAGCAAACAAAAGGACCTTTATAAAAGAACTAAATAAAATTTTGGTAATTTGGGGTTGATTGAAAAAGTTACTCTATTAAAAAAAAAAAAAAAAAATAAGAAACTTGATTGAAACACGCAACTTTTATTTTTACCTTTTCTTTCTAGACAAAAATATAACACATTTTGTTAATGGACTGCAGATTTTTATGCATTTATGGGAAATTTGAAAGTGCGAAATTGCACAAAATACCCATGATACGAATATATATATAAAATCTCGTAAGCATAAAGCTTTCTATAATATTCGACGTGTAAAACGATTTTTTTTTTCACCGAACTCCCACTTTCTCAATTACAAATATTCTTTAAAGTATGAATTTGCATAGTTTTCATCGTGTGCGATCGTTTTCTCCCGCTATTAAAAAAAAAAAAAAAAATGTAGCCGATGCAGCAGAAACACGAGTTGTTCGACGGTATTCGTCCGTCGGGACAGGTTCAATTTTTTGTAAATTCGTTCGATAAACTGCACAACTACGTGTCATCTAACTCACGTCATTTTTCTCCCTCCTTCTCTCTTTCTCTCTCGCTCGCTTTTTTTTTCGGTGCACACGCGTGCGTTATTAAATACCGCGGCAGGAGAGAGAGAGAGAGAGAGAGAGAGAGAGAGAACGCAGCTGCGATCTGAAATTGCGTGCCGCGGCGAACAACAAATCCTCGATGAAATTTCGCATTCAATTTATAACGCGTTGCAATTTCTAGCAGCCGTGGTCGTTCCCCGGAAATTCGTTCGTTTCCGTTCTCGTGTGTGCGTGCACTGCCAGCCCATACAGCCAGAATCTTCGATCGTTCGCGAAGAGATGTCTCTACGTGTGCTCCACGCTGGTTTCAAGTAGAATATCCCTGACGTAGACAGACATTTAGCTAGCTATTCAGTAGAACAACTGTGTATTTATTACTTATGACACTTCCTAACCAGTACCAGACGCAAATGACAGGACACTCGTTGGAAAATTTAGGCAAATTTTTGCTGTATTTTTCTGAATTTCAAGTAGAAAGGTCAGCCATAAATATTAACTGGCAATAGTTAAGAAATTTTTGTATTTTGTGTTGTTTTATATATTTCTCCATCAATGAAACATATGCTATTAGAAATAAATATTGGGATACATGGAATATACACTGCCATAACTCTCTCTGCAACTGCTTTCTGGGAAATTTTAGCAGACTTTGACATTCAATATTATTTTGTACACTTTATCATCAGTAGAGAAGGATGTACACTGTCAGACATGAATATTGGAACATATTATTTCCTTGCTGTTCATTGGAAAATTTCGACAAATCTTCGTATTTTAGTATTATCCTATACTATCGTAGAAATTAACAATTGAATTAACAATTTAAAGAAACTTTGGTTAAATTACAAATGACAATAAAGTAACTAGAATATAAGAATAATTTTGATCGGACAGAACAAATAATATCTGTGGTTAACAACGTCAATCAAATAGATCCATTGTAGAATATTAATCGTAAAGTATGATGTGTCCTCTTCATCGCTTGTTCATTCAAAAATTTAATTAGAAACATGTTACCATAGTCTTTTAGTATTATCCTATACTATCGTAGAAATTAACAATTGAATTAACAATTTAAAGAAACTTTGGTTAAATTACAAATGACAATAAAGTAACTAGAATATAAGAATAATTTTGATCGGACAGAACAAATAATATCTGTGGTTAACAACGTCAATCAAATAGATCCATTGTAGAATATTAATCGTAAAGTATGATGTGTCCTCTTCATCGCTTGTTCATTCAAAAATTTAATTAGAAACATGTTACCATCTTCTTCTCTCTTTTATCGAACAACTTTGATATTAATATTAGAACTACCGACAGTTAAGACGAAGTTATTTCTACCAAAATTATTTTGATTTCTAATAAATAAAAATAAAATAAAATTCATCATATTATTATATCTTTAGTTATCACTGTAAAAGTTATTGCATCATTGTGGGGAAAAAAATTGTAACATGAAATAGAAATTTTAAAATAAAATTGTAAAACCAGTCATTTTGACTGGTGTGGTAGTTCTAGTGTTAAATAATTATTCACACTAAGAATTTACATGTATGTCGCTCAATATAAAATTCTATTGTAATATATAACACTTCAATCACTCTAGAATGCAGATCTTTTCTACTAAAAATCGTTCGTTTTTCCATGCAGCGTCAGAACTGCGCGTTCAAACAGCTGAAAGGATTAAATTCCGCTGTGAACGCGTGATTACAGTATTCGATTTCGATACGCCCGCTTTCACAATCGAGAATCACAAAATCACACGTTGTTAACGGAACACAATCGGCGATTACGGAACACCGGTTCGCGATTTACATTATTCCCTTGTTCTTTTACCGTACAATCATTTTCCTCGCTGTGTGTGTGTTCTTGTCTGTTTTCATTGAAAAGTGAATTTCACTAGTAATTTTTCCACCATTTGAGATAACGACAAGGCGAATTTTTCTTCAATTGGATACTCAATTCAGGTATTGCTGTTGCGATGTTCATCTCAACAGATGAAATAGTTTTGGATATAATTTAGATTTTGTTTGATTTATTAACAGGTTAGCGAGAGCAAATTACGCGGCGGGTCACGATTTCATGCGTGGAAATTTTCATCTATTGGGAATCGTTACGTACGATGTTTGAATTGTGTTTAACACCGTTTATATAGGCATTCAATTACTCATGTAAATATTGGAATATTTGAAATTTGAAGACTGATGATATATTGAGGAGGAGAGAATTGGAAAAATATTATCAGTATGGCTGGACGTAATTGTCTCGTGATTTCGCATTGGACAATTCTCTGCGACTTGTTTCTTTTGAATGCAAAAAATATTTCAAATTCCAGCCAAGTGAAGATGTTGAAATATTTGATATAAATTATCGTGAGAATTATTTATTTATTAACTGAGGCAGTCAAGCGGAAGCATTGGATATCGAGTGGACGAATCGTTCAATATTACTACGAATCAATTTTGCGTTAAAAGAAACTCTCTGTTCGCTTACGCTGGATTTACAGAATTAACTAGATGAAATCGGAAAATAAGAAACGGAGCGATTGCGTCTGCGTGACGCAATTGTAAATTTTGCACAATTTTACGAGAGAAAAAACTCGATTATAAAATACTAAAATATACTCGATAAACCCGAGGGTTTATCTCATCTGTCAATTGGCTAAGATATCGAAACGTAACAGATCTTTCGTTACACTCGATTGTATCACGCCGAGATAAATCAAAAATTTGGGTTAACAGTTGATAATTTAAATCTTAGAAAATAACCTAAAAATAAATAAATCAAATAATCAAATAATCAAATAATCGAATAAATTAATATAAAAATTTACGAAAGAGAGAGAGAGAGAGAGAACTTCGCTAAGAATTTAACAGATGCAAAATAAATTTTTAGACTGCAGTAAAGAAAGAAAAAGTTTTTACGAAAGAAAAGATCCACTCGCGAAATACTGAAATACAAGAAAAACGAGCCCGGTGGGGTGGGGATTTGTCTTATCAATCAATTAGCTAAAGTAGCGAATGACGGAACGTAGCAGACATCGTGTAGTCGAGTCTGGTTGAAGCTGGCTGCCCTGCGGAACGAGTGATCGGTTTGGAAATAATGCGATCGCATGAGCACGAGGTCTCCTCGGTCGGTACGCGAATTAACGCTCGAGGAAATCGGATTACGTCGTGACCCACAGCGCTGGCTGTCTACTAACTCTTGCATTAGCCTCCGTTCGAGCAAATTGCGTTTAGCTCGCGCTGGAGGAGGGTGGACCGATCGGCTTGCTAGAAGTACCCGGCCGAAGTACAATAAATTGCTAATCCGCGAGTCGCAGAAATAACCTGGCTGTGAAAATACGCGGGATCTCGGTCGGCCGAATTCCTCCCATTTCACACGATTTCGCCGATTGACGATCGAAGTTACAAATCGATAACGTTGCGATCCGAAGTTAATTCGAGAGGAATGTCGGAACGAGTGCTAAAAACAGGATTCTTCTTCCTTTCCCTGTTTCTCAACATTTAGTTTTAGAATCGGCAATCAACACTTTGACGCGGGCAGTGAAAATTTTATCGAGCTGCAAGAAAGAAGACAGGTGATTTATTTTCAAATTAACTGTGATATGCAAATTTTTATTTTTGTCACATTTTGTCCGAGAGGTCGGAATATCACATTTTAATAGTTATATACAATGAACGCTGTAGCATTCACGTCCGCGAACGCGTCAAAGATTATTAAACTGTGGGAGAGGATAATTAATCGTCTTTTCTTTTTCTGATTGGAAGGATTGTGCACTTTGCTTGTGTTAATTCCAAATTTTAGTCAATACTTGATTAATCCTTCCCGACCCGGAGAAGGGAAAGAAGCAGTAACATTTTTAATTTTCAATCAAACGAAGCAAATGAAATATACGCGAGAAAAGAGAAATTTCAAAAATATAACGAACCATTATGCACACAATATTGTCAATGATTTTTCGTAAAGATTGTTGAAATAATGTTGACAGAGTTGCGTGAATATATGCCAAAGGAACGCAACTTTGGATTGAACGAAGAAAAAAAGAATTAATTTCATAGTTTTGACATTTTGATGAAATCTACACTACCAAATTTTATGTGTAGATTTGGACGAGGACAATGGTGATAAGCTCTGCAGTAATTGTAACAAATAATTTACAGAACAAGGATAAATAAAAATCACAAAATTCTGTGAATTCGAATCTCCTTATAATTGAATAGAAAAAAAAAATAGCAAAAAAATTTCTTTCCATTCTATTTACGAAGAATTTGATAATAATTTCAAATCAGTTTCTCAAAGAACAAGCTACTTAGGTTATAAGGTACAGTATCAGCTATAATTTTTTAAATTAGAGAACCAGGAATTCCTAGATCCTTCCCCAGACAGAAAAGGTTAAATGTACTTTCATTTGAATCCACTTATCTAAAATTGAACTCTTGTTGCATGAACGAAAAATCGCTAGTAAAGGAAAAAAACCAGCAGAATTCTCTACTTGGAAAGTGATTTCTCTACAAATGAAGTGCCCCGCTTATAATAAATTATTCATTCGAGAAAAATTCGTATAATTGGAGTTCTCTGTATTTGTTAAAGAGTTGTAAAAGAAGTCTGAAACTTTAATTTCAATAGTCTGATCTCTCCTTTGTCTTTCGTTTTTTATTCATTGAATTGGTAATTGGTACCAATTAAAGAATATTCGGACATTAATAGGATAATTAATGAGAAAATATTGATTTTCTCTTTGCGACTGCGAGTTTCAGAAGTATCACGGTACAACAGTCCAATTTTAATGCTCTAATCTTTCCTGCCGTTCGTTTTTCATTCATCGAATAAATGATAATTAACCCTAATCAAAGAATATCAGACTATAAGAGAACAATAGAATAATTAATGAGGGAATATTAATTTGCTCCTCGTGACTGAGAAGTATTACGGTTCAGCAGTCCAATTATAATGCTCTAATCTTTCCTGCCGTTCGTTTTTCATTCATCGAATAAATGATAATTAATCCTAATCAAAGAATATCAGACTATAAGAGAACAATAGAATAATTAATGAGGGAATATTAATTTGCTCCTCGTGACTGAGAAGTATTACGGTACAGCAGTCCAATTTTAATGCTCTAATCTTTCCTGCCGTTCGTTTTTCATTCATCAGATAAATGATAATTAACCCTAATCAAAGAATATCAGACTATAAGAGAACAATAGAATAATTAATGAGGGAATATTAATTTGCTCCTCGTGACTGAGAAGTATTACGGTACAGCAGTCCAATTTTAATGCTCTAATCTTTCCTGCCGTTCGTTTTTCATTCATCAGATAAATGATAATTAACCCTAATCAAAGAATATCAGACTATAAGAGAACAATAGAATAATTAATGAGGGAATATTAATTTGCTCCTCGTGACTGAGAAGTATTACGGTACAGCAGTCCAATTTTAATAGTCTAATCTCTCCTGTCCTTCGTTCTTTGTTCTTCGAAATTGGTATTAATCAGAGAATATCAGACTACAGACGAGAATAGAGTAATTAACGAGCGAATATTGATTCATTTCGACTGGAAGCAGGTTTCAGAAGCACTACGGCATAACAATCCAATTTTAATCTTTCCTGTCCTTCGCTCTTTACTCCGATTAAAATAATTGGAGAACGTTCGACGTTCGAGATAATTAAACGAGGGGAGAAAAAAATTAATTTTCTTCTTACGATCCAGTACATCTTGGTACACTCGAAGCTTTGTCCCATTACCTCATCACGAAACACGAAGGCTGATGAAAAGACAGAGGATATCACGCGATAGATAGACACACGTTACAGAAAAAATCGCGAACGATTACGCAAATGGCGGACGACCATCCGGGGGGAGGTTGACAAACGTCGCCTCGAGATAATCTTTGTCCTGTTGCTACTTGCCACGCAGTGTTTCCTCCTCCACCTCTTCCTCCTCGTCTCTGTAACACGCGGCGAGCGAGCTGCGGTAAACGTGCATCGCGGCACGTATTTGGCTTACAACGATTACGAGAGGATCATAGCCCTAGAGCCCGTTCAATCAATCAGCTGTTCAAGGTATTAGCGTTTCCTGGCACGTAGCGAGCCTCCGGTTCCCCGATACGTTCCAACAGCTGCAAGAAGGGGGGAGGGAGGGTGTCCCGTCTTCACCATAATCGAGCGACCGTGTTTTCCTGCTGTCGCGGCCAGATTCGCGAAATTCGAGTGTTAAAGGCACTTTCACGTCGATCGATCCGATTTTTCTGTCTTCGATTGCCGAGGCAGTGAATGGACCGAGGGAGTTTTTCTTTTCTTTTCTATCTCTCTCTCTCTCTCTCTGTCTTGCACACGTCGCCACGACGCGAACAGAATGAAAACGGAAAGGATCGCACGATTGGTGGATGAATGGCAGCCGAGCGATGCTTGGAATGGTTTCTTTCACATTTTCGTGTGTGACGGTTTTCTCTTTTTCTCTCTTTTTTCTTCTTCTTCTTTTTCTTAGCGGACTTTCGTAGAAGGATAGTGAAGATTTCACGGCGAGAGCACAAACACACACACACACACACACACACACACACACACACGTTGGCAGTGATTATATTTCTTCGTGGGAGAATTTCTTGGAGAGTCTCTTAATGGCATTGGAGGTCGAGGGTTTCTCTTTTTTTTTTTTTTTTGGTAAATAATTAGCTTGGGATTTCGAGAAAGATATTGGTGAGTGTAAAGTGAGTGTAAAGGAATGATGCAAAAAAAAAAAAGAAATTGTTTGAAAAATTGTTGTAATTGTTCGAAACGAAAAGAAAAGATTGGAGGAGAAACAATAGAAGGAAATGACATTATCTAGCTGCGTATTGTATTTGCAATAATCTTGTGTAATGTTTGGAATTTTGCAAATGCAAAGGAGAGATTTGTCACACGTAAAAATTAATTGAAATCAAACTGTTGTCAGTTTAGTAACAAACTCTCAACACTGATAATTGTAATTCTGCATGCGATAATTGAATATTTGCACGAACACAGTAGAAATATCAAACACAATAATAAGTACCATTCATTCATCATTTATAATTTTATCGTGTATAATTTCTAAAATTTTAGGTTATTCGTCTGATTCATTGATTCTGACACATTTAAGATTAAATTGTAGTAATTTCCGATTCTGATTCTTCAAACATAATACGAATATATAGGAAAAATTTGGATTCGAGTATACCTCGAATATGAAAAATCTTTTAATCCAATACTGTTCTGTTATTCTGTCCAGGCTTTCAGGCAAAAGTGCTTTTTGATTTAAATTAAATCTCTAATCCCAAAGGAAAATTGAAAATTCACGCCGAATCGAACAGTATAAATCGGATTAATTTAGAAAATCTGATTAGAGATCAGCATCAAATCGTACGCGTGTAAATATACATGCCGTTTAGACGGCGATTAATTTAAAATAATCTTATCCAATTTGAATTTCATAATTTAACATCAATTAGCTTCCAGACGGTGGTCAATCGATTATTTAAACACAGAAGAAGAAAGTGTATAAAATATATGTATTATAATATATGTGTTATTCCTTTTGATTGTATCATACGACTAAAATTATTTAAAAAAAATTGAAAAATCCCATAAAAAAATCTGATAAAAAATATTCCGTTCAATTATTATATATTGAAATGATTTGAAAAGCCAGATTACTCAATAACGAGGAACGTGAAAAATTATGTTTCAAAAAAATAAATAAATGTAACATAAAAATGATCAAAAAATAAGTATACGTTAGTATACATTTATATTTCAATGTAAAATACAAATTATAAACGTATAAAGTAGAAGATAAAAATATACAGAATACAAAAAATGCGGGATCTAGAAACGGAAATAGTTCGCCAAAATCGTATTCGCAAAATTTACATTACCGAGTCGGAATCTGAACCGTGTTATCTGTCGTGCATGCCAAATATAAAATGCCAATTTAGGTAAACTACTCACGTAGCATGACGATGATGGACGCACATGATGGAGGGGAACAACATCATTACAGCTGCCATTATCGCGATTCAGTATTAGAAATCGTCGTTGCATTGTTAGAAATCGTTTTGTACGACGCCTCTCCTCGTCCAGCGACGAACGCCGGTTGTTTCGCCAACGAAACCTCAATTAGCAAATCTGTAATATCGTTAGCGGAACGCGATAATTGTAACATCAACGCTTGGCAAGTTTGTTTCGGTGTTTGGTATTGTTGCGCGATAACGTTGGAAATAAGGGAACAATGTTTCCCGCACTGCAACGCGCATTACATAGATTCGCGATTACCGGATCGCGTTCGAAATTTATATAAATAGCTGATGCAAGTCGAGTTTCGTTACGCGAAATCTGGAGGAGAGAAACTTTTCAAATTCCTGTAGCAATGAAAATCCTTTAGTTACTCGAAAGACAAGACGGAAATTAACAACACTGTTCTCAGCGAGTGTGATAATAGCAAAATTTAGCGACACGAAATATTTGTATATTTATGGATAGTTCGAAGGTACGCAAGAAGATATGAAATGTGAAAATTGAAATGTACACACAATTTACAAAGAAAGATTTTGTTTAATAGATGAGTCAAATGTACATTTAAATTATATTTAATATCTTATGTCTTTAACAAAGACTTCAGATCAAAAGCAACATTTGCGTCGACATGCAAATTCTGCACGAGGTTAGTGCAAAAATTTACATAATATACGATTTCTAACTTCTAACTACAACTATAAAAGTTACATTATATAATATGTATATACATATATACATATATGTATATATATTATAACAATATATAAAATATTAATATAAATATTAA
Source organism: Tetragonula carbonaria (assembly GCA_032399595.1). Taxonomy (NCBI): domain Eukaryota; kingdom Metazoa; phylum Arthropoda; class Insecta; order Hymenoptera; family Apidae; genus Tetragonula; species Tetragonula carbonaria. Next base: position 12,586,187 of record JAUCRC010000002.1, read on the forward strand.
ACTACATATAATCTCAAAGTGAAAATCATGCCTGCATTGTAAGTGTATATCATTTGTTATAACAGTATAATATAATATTCGTTTCATGTTATTATTTACAATATGTTATTATTTATAATATCTGTGTATATAATATTGTAATATCTGTTTAAATTCGTTATAATATCACAGTACAATATTTTATGAGATTTGTCTTTTACAATATTTACATATATGTGTGTGTGTGTGTGTGTGTGTGTGTATGTATATAGACACACACACACACACACACACACACAAAGACAGTATATTCAATTATACACAATATATTTAATTACACACAAAGCTTTTCCATCAAACACGTCTGAAATATCTTTCAACGTATACATGCATATACATTTCGAACTGTATACATGCTATATACAAACCATTTCCCTTTAAGTGCTTAATTCATCCTTCGAATTACGTTTCGTTGTTCATTCATCGAATTACACTCATTGTTGTTAGAGCATGATAAATTGCATTGTAACTCAACGGGACAGGCCACTAATTGCAGCCGGCCGAGGAGGCTTACGCTGCCACGTTACGTACTTACAAACATTACAAGCGGACGTTTTTTTCTAAGAAATTTATGCTCGTTCGATGGATCAACCTCGGTCGCTATAGCAAAAGCGAAGAGATTTATTATTCGATAGGAGGAGTGCGCTACGTGTGCTGCATGACTGCTCGCAGCAGGTTAAAGTAAGTCAGGATAATCCGGCCGGTTCGTTTTCCACTAATTGATATTCCATTCATGGGGATCCGCGAGACAGGGGATCGTAATAAAGTTGCGTCGCGTGGTTAACCAGATCTGATCGAGGTTAACTGGCTGAACTCCGTTAACCGGTCGTGTTTGGCCGATCAGTTTTAATTCTATGCGATCCTGTTTTTTCGCCGTTCTTCCATCGATCCGTTCGTTCAGATTCCCATTTTTGTGCAAAATAATCGGCGGTTGTAGATTATCCAGTTTCTATTGTTGGATCTACAGACTGTATAGACAGAACGTGGTGTGAAAAAAATGTGAGAACGAAGCATCGAATGTATATATATATATATAGGATGGGCCAAAGTTCCTTCCCATCTATTTTTTCTTTTTTAATAAAGTATCAAAACATGAGAAAGAATCAATTTTGTCAATTTTGAATTGAGTTAAAGTTCAAACTCAAATTGATGTGTTTTAATCTGTAGAAAAGAAGAATGAAAATTAGAAAAATATATAATAAAGAAATTATGGATTTATTTTAGCAGGAAGTGATTTTTCGCTCGCTCTATATAATAAGACGAGACAAATTTGCAACGCCTGTCGGTCGAAATGCACCTTAAAAGTGAACTTGCAAGACCGCGAATGAAGACCGCGGTATGAAAAATTAATTTTCGAAGGCAGTGAGAGTGTATCGTGCTTCGAACCGATACACGATATGCATTTTCATCCCAGCTCTCTTCTGCGAAACATGAGAAACTGCGAATTCGAAAATGTTTCGACGTTCTTGATATTTTGCATTCCGTATTTCACGCCCTGTATCCTGCATCTCGAATTTCGCGCGTTGTGTGAAAAATTTTTTTTCGAGCCTGTGATGGAAACGCACTGGTAGAATGCGGGAAATGACACGCAGAGAACGTTTTATAGAGGAAATTCTCTAGTTAAAAATGGAACGAGTATGGATGCAGAAGGATGAAACTAGATGAGAAAATATTAGCAGAGGATAAACTAGGATATCACGGTTCGAGATACTGAGACGTGGGATACGAGATACGAGATGGAATGTATTCAGTAAATTTTACTACGTTCAGTTTCATCAGCATCATACTTGAACACATTTTAATATTTATATCAACAAGAATCAGTTTATTCTCCATACGATATTATTCTTCTTCATACAGCAGATGGCACGTTATCTAGTTCCCTTGCAATATTTTTTGCAACGTACATTAACAAAGTCCGTTTCCATGAATAGTTCATCACATGCAAAAGTAATGTGCAATTTCTAACGATGTGTATTATATAGTAATGATACAAACAGTATGAAAATTTGAGAATTATGTATATTTTTTTCGTAGCTTTACCAGGGTGTAAAATATTTTTAACGGTTCAAAGATAAGCGATATCATTCGATAACATTCAAATATTTACAATTATCTTGTCGTTTTTCTAACAACATTCAGCTGTTAAACGCAGATTAAACACTGAGATTACAAGTGTGTAGATACTTTGTTTGACTTTCGAATTTTTATATTTCTTGTATTATCGTTATGTAATTATTGAAAATTTTCATTATGCACGTTGCTTTCGAATCTACCGAACTATTTGCGCAAACAGATATTGCACATTCGTTTTCATAAAGATACTGTCAATAATAAAAAGTATTTTTGCCAATGTTTTTCTGACCGATCACTGTACATTATTTCTAACGTTGTTTCGTATAAAATACAGACAACCATAAACTATTGCTTGTTGTTAGTCATACGAATATTTAAATAAACCACTCTTTAACTACAATCGAGTCTCGAATCTTAATTGATCTTAATTCATTTCACTATAATATATAAGTGAACAAGAAGAAAAGAAAAAAAGGAATTCGAAAGACGAAATGACACCATACGAGAATTTTATAAAATGGAAAAATAAAACTATTATTAAACATCATATAAATAAATATCAAGTTTAATATTTCTTTTACCTGCCACTATATATGTAGTTATTGTAATTACGGCAGTAAATTGCAAATATATACATGTTGCATGTACATTGTATTACGCCATCGTCGTGTTCCTAAACAACGTAATAACACGACAAAATATTTTTGACGAACAGCAACAATCGACGTACGTTACGCACAATTGATTTACGCCGAATAGATTTTTAATTATGGTCATTTCGTCGCAATCGAATGGCTGTTTACAATTTAAATTGCCCAATTAATTACATTGATTATACGTGGAACGTAGGTCGCGCGGTTTGTTTTCTTTTCAACGAAAATGCGTGCCGATGTAATGGGAATCAGGTTAACGGGGCCAATTGAAACGGAAATATTCGCGTCACGGGGGGGCCATGGTATTTGCCGACAAAATGTTTCTCTCCTCTTCTTTTTTTTTCCGATTTTGAACGGGAGAAAATTTCGAGAAAAAAAAATTGAAACGCACCCAATCAACGAGAATAAAAAGCTTAACTTCTCGTCGTTCGTTTCGTCGAACATAATCGTGTGTAGAAACGAAATGTTTCGCGTTTGCTCCTCGAAACAGTTCCAGTTCGTCTGGCGATGACGTAATGAAGTCGTCGATAAAGTGATTATTAAAATCGCGAAACTTCGATGGAACTTTGTTCCAAGTTGCCGCAGTTCTTGGCACACGCGTTCGTCAACTTAAATCACTTTTACTTCGTTCCACTTAATTAAACGTGACATTGTAATAATTTCGTACTAGCGTACTGGGAAATCGATCGCCTATCCATCTCGCCATTAACGTCCCTCCATGACGGGGACAATCGAGTTCAATCGACGGTGAGTATGGTGATAATTTGATAATCGTAAAAGTTTCCAATTTCTGACGTTATTTCTGTACTCGACAGTGTTCTCGCGTTCGAAACTCTACGAGTGACATGGTATTTCTAGCGTTAAATATACTGCACTCACAGGTGTTAACATTCTGTTCATTATTTTTTAATGATACAATCAATATTTCACTTTTATTCTTATTCTTCATGTCCAGTGAAACTTTATTTTATATTTTTTCATTTTAATCATCAGCATTTCAAAGTTTCGCGATTTTAATTTTTCTAATCAAATTTTATATTTTATTAATAACCTCGTTATGCGAAAAGTGTCGTTTAATTTTCTCAGTCTTTTTCTTTTTTTCTTTTTTTTTGAAACGAACCGCGACGCTTGCTCTGAAAATTTCTGCAGTTAAACTCTCGCGCCGTTAGTGTCCTTTCTATCATTTTTTGTTTCTTTTTTAATTTTTACTTTTCAATACACGCTACGACACTTTGAATCGAGTCAGTAGTAGAATACACATCGACGCAGAGAATTTTATCTTCCTCTGTCGAACACGCGGCACTTTTCTCTACACGCGCGTGTTATTATTGAACAATTGAAGATTGATCAACGGGCAAATGAAAATAATGGGACAACTCTGTTTCCTCTTCTCTCGTGATGTAAAGTCGTCATCAGATACGGCGCATCATATTATATTGTCTCCAGAATATTTCGTGTCTCTGCACGGAATTCGTCGTTCATTACTCGCGACACGGAGAGTTTCGAACGAATAACGCGCCGCGAAACTTTCCATATCGATCGTTTCACAATCGGCGACGAACTTTCCGAACAATCCAATACAACTTCTGATACATTATGCAAAAATGGAAGCTCGATATTCTCCGCGACTATGACACTCCCTCCCCCTCCGCCTCCCTCCCGGCGCGTGGAAACAAAAGCTTGATATGTGCGTTGCAACTTCTGGCTAGGTCCCCCATAAAAATGGAAAGCTTGATATTCTATAAGTTTCGTTTCCGCTTTGCATAAAAATGGAAGGTTGATACTCACTCTACCGAAGTATCCGATACTCTGTATAAATACAGAAGGCCTTGATATTCGACGCCTTTTGACGATTTGTCACAGAAACTTGATATCGAGCAGCTTTAACAACTTCCGCAAAAAATGGGGACGCTTTGATATGGTTGACATTTTATAGCTTCTAGCGCTTGATACTTTATAAATTCAGCACGGTGTACAAAATACACCGTGATTCGTCAAGTTGACAAAATCGGTTTATCTGTCAGCTGACGATCAGTCTTGATGCGATACAGAGTGAACGATCTGAGTATTCGTACAACTCGATGAATTATCGACACTTCGAACCGTTTGAACTTCGCAGAACGAAGGCGAAGCCTCATTTTTCTTTCGGAAACGATCGGAAAGTCTGAAACTGTGAATAATCTCGAACACCTTCAAGATCATTGGAAAAAATTTTTTTCTCGCCTGACTCTGCCGTAATCTCGAAGATTGAAGTTTCTTCAGTCTTAAAAGCTGCTGTACGACACTTTCTCGTCATTTCATTATAATCTCGAACGTTAGAATTAAACGGCAATAATTGAAGAAACTTTAATAAAATTCAAGAAACTTTAATAAAACGGCGAAGACGAAATCGTGTAACAAATTCCAAGAAATATTATAGTTTTGAGAAGGGCACTTCAACTTTCGACACCATGGTAGACTTAGTTCTGAAAAAAATTTTTCAATGTTTTAAGAGGCGCTTGAATTTTCCGACTTTCTAAGATTAACGTCACACGAGGCTCGAGCTTTCGAAGCTTCGACGACCCTTTCAGCGTCGAGTGAAAAAAATTGTACTTAAGCGAAAAGTATCGAGCCAAATCGACGTAAACGGTTTGAAAAGGTTTGGTAAAAAAAAGAAAAAATTCTGCAAATAACGATGATTGCAAAATTCGAAAAGGGACATATTAGGAAATAAAGGAAGAATCAGTTAATGTATGCAGCAACAGTATATCATTGTAAGAATCAAGATTCAGCTCTCGAAGCTTTCGATTTATTAAGTCGACATGATTATGTCGATAATCATCATTGTATATAATTTGGACAGCTCGAGTTCAAGGATTTGAGCGTTGACATTGATTTTTACAGCTTCAAAGAATCTTGAATCTCAAGCACGAAAAACTAGAACCGCGACTTGACTTTTCCAAGCTGCAGAATTCAAAGCTTGTTTTAACAGTACTTAGAGAAGTATCATTGGCAACACTTACTAAAGGATTCGAATTCAACAGGATTTGAATGAAAAGTTAAAGGGCTCAAATAATTCTGGCCAAAACGTCAATCGAAGCTTTCCATCGTAATCACTCGACAAGAGAAATTTCACACGAGTCTTCGCATCTCAGATATCACGATCAAAATCATCTGTTCTTTCCTAGAAAAATTCTGAGACTAATACCCTGTATAAGAGGCATAAGAATCAACAAAATCAGTTCAGTTGAACTATGAGAAAAAAAAACTCTCGTGCAACTCATTTTTGTACCTTGTCGAAACTCGCAAGTATTTTAATACTCGAGTACTGCGAGTCTAACGCTTGAACTTTTCACAACGAATGATCGTGGACAAACACCGATCGTTATAGTGAAACAATTGCGTTTTCCATCACTATAACGTTTCCTGATTACTGTTCAGAGTTAGTATTCTTATTCTTTTCTTTTTCTCTCTATTTTTTCGAATCTATCACCGTGATCCATCGCGAAGAAAGAATGGAGAAAGCATTCGCCTGTTCTCCAGGCGGTCTTAACTTTAATTCGCTTAGCGGCCTGTCGGTAGAAGCAACACGCGAGCCTGTAACGAGCCTGCAATTTCCGGCTCGTGGAAATGATTTCATTGTTCGACGAAAGCGATAGTCTCGATCACGCTCGATGAAAGAAAGATGAAGAAAGAGAGAGAAACTAAGGAAGATCCACGGGAGAGCTTCGCTATCCTGGGAGAGATTTATCGATTCGCGGGGGAGCACTTCGTGCTAACTTCATCTGTATTCTTCGGTGGAGGCTGGCGGAGCAGGGATGGAGCAGAGACGAATAATTCGATTTTACCGGTTTACCGAGTTTCGTAGAGTACACGCGGGAAGATTTACGACAACGAGATCACGAAACAGAAACGGTGGAGAGAAGGAAGAGCGGTACAACACGCCACGGTTGAAACAACAACATCGATGGACATCGCTCGACCAGATGGAATTTCGTCAGCCGGTGGGAGGACCGCCATTGAATATCTTTCTGCAGTAATTATGTCTGCTCGGCGGGACAGCTGTGATTAAATGGCCGATCGATCGGCCGTAATTCAGCGGGACTATCAGAAATCGTGTTACGCCGATGTATCTCTTTGTAACTGGCATGGCGCGTGATTTCCGGATCCCGCCGGTTCAAATAACGGGTTTAAACGAGTGTATTGAAACCGGCGGATTGAAATCAGAGCAGAAGCAGAGATAAATGATTTTCATTTATAATCTTTTCTTTTCGAAGGGAATTTTTGTCATTAGTGTATATTTCCGACTGAGACTCAGACTTGATATGATTGTGTATATGATACTGATACTGATACTTATGCTGATACTGAGACTGATACTGAGACTGATATTGATACTCTGACTCTGACTCCTAACTCTGACTCCTTACTTCAGACTCTGACTCTTGATTCTGACTCCCGACTCCAGACTCTGACTCTGACTACCGACTCTGACTTTGACTCTGACTCCGCACTTTGACTCTGACTCTGACTCCCGACTCTGACTCCGATTCCTGACTCTGACTTTGACTCTGGCTCCAACTCCAGTCTATGACTCCTGACTCCAGACTCTGACCCTGACTCTGATTCTGACTCTGACCCTGACTCTGACTGTGACTCCTGACTATGACTTTGACTCCTGACTTCTGACTCTGACTCTGACTCCGACTCCGCTACCGCTACAACTGCAACAACAACGACAACGGCGACGACGACACAAAATTCTCAGTGCATCAAACAAACAATTCAACATTATTTTCAATGCACGACAAAATGAGACGCGAAGTTCTATTTTCTTTTTTCTTTTTCAATCCCTTTTCTATCCAAGATTTATATGTGGCAAATGTTGAATGTGCGTGTGGCACGTGTAAATTGCACGCGCAAAGTTCATTTACTTTGTTGATCTCGTAGGCAAATATAATAAAACGTACCGAGTAAATGTTTGTTCTGCCTCATCTTGTTCCTGAATTCCAATTTCCCAAACTGTAGTCAAATATACTACAGAGGCTGCTTTGTGTATCTTCGCGAAGTGTCGTCAGAAGTTACATACACCGAGCGTTGAAAGAAATATTTGATCACGTTCACTTCTGGTCGACTTTTGTGCAATTATCAGCAGAGATTCGTCTAGATTCTCGAAAGAAAATGCCATTGATCGGTTTACGCTGAACTTTCACTGACAATCGGTCCCGATCGATTTACGTGAGAGAAAATTTCCTTTCACGTTGCTCGATGTAATTTGCTCCTTTATATAGTTTCTTGGACTGATTAGTATCGATCAAAATCGTTTAAAATATATAGAAAAAAAAACAAAAAAAAAAAGAGCAGAAACGTATAAAATTATAGAAATGTGTATAAAAATGTGTGTAAGAATCAATGCAGATAAATTATTCGAAATGTATTGATCGAAATAATTTTATCGAATTAATTCTACAGTCGTTAACAGAGTCAGACGTACGACATTCCAAAATCGATTTAGATCTAGTTTTAAATTACGAACATGTCAGATATAGTTACCGTTTATAATCATGTTGCCTAATGTTGCACGAAACGAAGCTAGCAGTCTATGGCCGAGATTTTATTGCAATTATCAAATGTACAAAGTTAAATGCAAATTGCAAAGAATATGCATGTCAAGTCCATTGATTAAGAAAATTACGTAAAGTGTTATTCGCAAACGTTTGTTTTACAAACATACTAAACGTTAATAGATAATACTCTATGACATACAATCACATTCGTACATTATACTACAACGCGAGCGGATAATATTCTATGAATATTTCGAATTTCATCGGCGTCGGCAATATCAGTCGAAATTCCTTCGAATTTTCATAAACGGCCATCGTTGAAAACGCGGCGCGGCGAGTGGCGCTGTTGAATCGTTACGGCCGATTGATCCGAGTGGCTCGCGAGATAAGAAAAAAGGAAAGCTGATTATGAAAGAGTTACCGTGCATGCGGCGATGAGATAAAAATATTCGCGATGAAATAAAACGCGTTCGAACGCTGAACGAGAGACCGATTCACCATTGGGCGCAGACAGAGAAACTCGTGCAGCACGAAGGTTTTATGGTTCGCCAACAATCGTTTGTTGTTGACTCCGATTAAAAACCTTCAATGGTATTCAATTCGAATTTGCATAGCACGCCGATAGTGAGATTCTCGAACGAACTACTTTCCTGTTTTCTTTTTTCTTTTTTCATCGTCTGACACTTGAACAATTTAAAGTACGGAACAAATAACTTCGAGCCTCCGAGTAAAAATTTTTAATTCAAATTCATTAGTTCTCGCGTTGATCTCGATGAAAAACGTGACGTACGTGTTGCATAATTCGAGCGAAAAAAAGTGCGAAATTTCGTTTCATATTTCTTCCGTGTCTTTCCTGTTACCTTGATGCACGTGGTTGTTTTTTTCATACGTTTTCCATATATATATATATATATCTACGAAATATTTCTATATTTATTCTTCCAATATTTACCTTTACGTAATTCGTTTCATTTAATTTATTTCTTTCCTCGTATTGTTAATCGAGGCCGTATTGTTAAAAACAGGCCGAACGAAACTCGCGCTCGTTTAATTTCGTCGAGATCAACGAGTTCTTCCCATGTGACACGCACGCAACGTGTAAATTCTCGGAAACTGTGAAACCGACGGGTGAACTATTTTTCTAAACTATTATATTTTCCCAACCTTTATGACTCTCTGGCGAGTATCGATTGTACACGTATCTCCGTAATTTACGTGTTACGCGTTACTCGTATTTTCCCGCGAGTTTGGAATAGAAATCTCTCTCTCTCTCTCTCTCTTCTTCTTCTTTCTCTCTTTGTCTAGCATTTTCGACACCACTCGAATCTGCTTGATATTTGCAACTCACACGATCGTAAAATCTATAGTCGAACGAGTATCGTGCAATTAATCAGAATCTCTCGGGAACTGCTTACCAATCCATGCATCGAACTTCCTTTGCTTATTTGTTTCAGTTGTCCTTTGTAAATTGTAGAATAAGTCATTTGAACACCTGAACGGGAAATATGTTGGTTTCGACAAAGTCTTTCATCTCGTGATAAAATAAAACAGAGGTGCTTCATTTCCGAAAAGTTCGACAGAAGATGGAAATTCCATTCCAATCGAAATTAGGATCAATTCATTTGGAATGATATAGTATAAATAAATTTCGATTAATTTCGAAGAGCTTACACGTTATAATTACTTTTTGAAAGAGCAAAAATTCATTCAGCTCGTTACAAATATTATCCAACAGACTTGCCACGCTGCTGGATGCTCGAAGCTCTCACTTGAAAATCTCAACATCACGTGAAAAAAATTCACGTTCTACTAATCTACGCGAACGATTAATGCCACCGAAAAGTTTCCCCTCGATTGCTTGCACAACAGACGCAGAGAAAAGATCTCAGAGGACTCGACGAAGAAAGGAAAGAAGAAACATCGATCGAAAACGGGTAAGTGGAAAAATAGTGCGATCCAAAACCGGAAAATTCCACTTGCTGGAAAAAAAGGATTCGACTGGAGGAATAATAAATCAACGAAGCGTGGAAAGCAAGAAGTTTTCGACGACGTGATAGGTTTCTCTTCGACGAGCAACGGAGAAATGGCCACGGTTTTCCCTTACATCGTCCCCGTGGATCCTCATCCTTTGTCGCTCGCTGTAATCTGCTCAGTTCCTCCGTTCGTCTCTCCTGCTCTCTTGCTACTTTCGCTCGTCCTCGCCGGAACGGTTTCGGTCGATCGATTACGCCGTGGATACGCGCCGAGCCGAGCGGAGCCGGAACACCGAGCGAAAGAGAGACACTCGAACCGGGCAGTGGAGAGAAAATACAGAGAGAGAGAGAAAATACAGAGAGAGAGAGAAAAAAAAGCACGAGCAAAAGAACGGGAAAGAGAGATGAAGTCAAAGAGTAAACGAGAGAGAGACAGAGAAAGAACGAATCAAAGAGTGAAACAAAGAAAGAGAGAGAGAAAAGGTCGAAGAGTAAAAGAGAGGAAGAGTAAAAAAAGGAGAGGCAAAGTCGAAGACTGAAAAGAGAGAGAGAGAGAGAGGGCGAAGAGTGAAAGAAGAAGAGAGAAACCCGAAGAGAGTCAAAGCGGTGGCAAGCAAGCTGACAAGGATGCAAAGCAACGGAGAGTCGTAATGAAAAGGGTTGGAAAAAGCGCGAGGGACAGAGACGACCACGAACACGAGGCGGAGGGATGAAAAAGAGGAAAAAAGAAAAGATGAAAAAGAAAAAGAAAGGAGAGGATACGCCGCGGCGGAAACGAGATCGCGGAATAAAAGGGTTGCGCGAGAGAGCCGCGCCGAGAGCGGGGCCCGCGCGCAACCACCGAACAGAAAGAGAGAACCCGAAAGAGATAGAGCGGAGAACGCGGCAGAGACAGAAGAGGAGAAGAGACGCAGACGCGTTGCGCCTGGTTTTCAACTAGTCGCCAGCCTACAGGGGATAGAACGCCGGTTGTTCGGTTCCTCTCTCTCTCTCTTTCTCTCTCTCTTTGCCTTTATTCCTTCATTCTCCTCCTCTTCTTGTTCTTCTTCTTGTTCTTCTTCTTTCTGCACTTCCATCTGTGTTTTTCTCTATTTCTTTCTCCTCCACCGTCTCTTTCCGGCGAGAAAACAAATTTTAGTTCTCTCTAGCTTAGAGGTGTATGGTCGCACGACCATACCATTGACTTACATTACTGCATACACACATATATATACTTTACACAGATATTCTCTATTCTTGTGGCTTTTGAGATCGAATATCGTTTGATCGCCTGATCAACATAATGATGATAATCGTGTTCGTGACAGTGTGAATGAGATTTCAAAACGTTTTGCCATCTTTTCTTTATAGTGATTGCTCGAATATTTATAATATGCTCGTGTACTTGTACGAGCGATAGATGCTTTTCTTATTTCATCTCCTTTCTCTTCGTAACTGGGCAAACAAATTTCAACTCTCTGCACGCACGGTGTATGGTTGCATAGCTACATCATTGACTTCTACTACTGTAAACAGTTGCTACCAATATTCCGTTCGAGTGAAAGAAGTTTTCAAACATTTTGCGGAACAAGTTTTTTTCATACATGTTCGAATGCTTTCGTGAACGCCAGCGTACGTGAAAAACAGATACTATTTTCAATGTTTCAGCTCTTTTTTTCTTTTTTTTTTTTTTTGCAACAGACAAACAAACTTCAATTTTCAGCACGAAGTTGCGCGTTGACTACATTCATTGATTTGTATCACTGCGAACATTCGTACCACCGCTAAATATTTTTCTTTCCTCCCGAAACTTAATATCGAGTTAACATCAATGTAATCATGGTCAGTGATAAGATCTGAAATCAGTTTTAAATCTGCGTTAGATATCTGATGACAAATTCGTATGTGGTTCAAATTACACAAATCTCTTGGAAGTCTTCGAGCTCATTCGAAATTACAAAACGCGTTTCGCAAAACTCTCTGTGACAAATAGAATTTCTTGTCAGTATCACCTGGTGCCACACGTCATCAAAAAAAAAAAAAAAACAAAAAAAACAAAAAAAAAAACGAAACAAAAAAAATACGCAGTTACAGCGCCATTCTGTAGCATCAGTAATCTGCACCGCCATCTCCATCAGTCTGGCTGGCTCTCGGTGGGATCTCGCGGCAGCAACAGCCAGCAGAAGCCAGCAGCATCGGTGGTGGTTGCATTCGTTGCAACCCCTTCTCGACAACGCTGCGCCGGAGCGCGCCGCGGCGCTTTGAATGTAACTAATTAGTAACTACGTTCAGCGTGACGTAATAAGCAGCAGACGGTTTCTAGCAGCGAGCTCGGCGTACCATGCGCCGCCCTCGTTATCGTTTTATTTCGAAATTTTCATCCCCTTGACTCGACCGCCCCTTTGCACCGACAACGAGCCCCGTTGCTTCTTGCTTCTTTCCAAAGCTCGCGCTCTCTTTCTCTCTCTCTCTTTCGTTCCTCCTTTTTTTTTCACTCTCTCACTTCTAGCTTCTGTCCCTTTCTTCTGCCTCTTCTTGGCTCGAAGCAGCACACATTCGACGTATCGTGCTTGTTGCATCGAAACAAGCTTGCTTCTTGCGGCAGAGTTTCAGTAACTTCGGGACACTCGGCGGGTTTGGCGGATCTCAGAATTCTGGGGAAATTTGGGGGAAATTTCGAGAAAACCTCAGAAATCTGAGAGTTGGAAAATTTTGGAGATCTAAGAAATTTCGGGACATTTGGGAGAAATTTGAGAAATCTGAGAGTTGGAGGAATTTCGCATACTTGACAATTGTTGAAGAATCGAAAAAGTTTCGGGAATTTGAGAATCATTCGAGAATCGAATTCTTAGAGAAAAGAACTCAAGTTTCAGAAACTACGGAAAATGTTAGAAATTTGAAAAAATGTTAGGAAATCGAAAAGAAAAAATGTCGAAACACCGAGACATTTTAGAAACATTTTTCTTCGCAAAGATATCAGGGGGAAACTTTGAAAACTCGAGAGCGCGAGTTGGAAACGTCAGAGTCATTTCGAAGAAGAAAGAGGTGAAAACGAAAAAAAAAAGGAATCGAGGAAGAGTAACGTTTTTGACGAACTGGGGGGAGGGGAATTAATCGTTCGGTCGAAGTTTCGGGATAGGTGGGCGGTTATGCAAACAGGCGCAAGTTTTAATCGATGAAATCGAGTGTTTCGCGCAACTGGGTCAACGTATCGCGGAAAAATTGCATGGGAAAACGGGTAATTGCCACTGGACACACGCTGGGTTATCGCTTCGTCACTGTTGGCAGTTTCGATGGTTTTTCTTTTCGCTACCAAAACAAAAAACTTCGCCCTGCTGCGGTAGTCGCGCGTTGTGTACGCGCTTTATGGTCGAGTAGCAGAGCTTCGTAATTGGAGAGCGTACGAGAAAACTGTGATACATACGTTCGCGTTTGTGTTCATCTTCTAAGTTCGACGTCGCTCGTTAATCAATTACGAACGTAGTTGGAAAAATGAATAACAATGATTGGGTCCAAGGATATAAGATTTATAAAAAAAAAAAAAAAACGAATGACAAATCCACGAGAAGATTGCGAGACTTAAAAGAAAAAAAACAGCGAATATATAATTTACTCTACGACTCAATTCTTTGTTTAATTCTTAAGGAAATTAATAAAAATATATCGGTGAAAATGAAAAATAGCGCAACAGGCTCGAAAGTTTTCATCCGTAAAAATGCGATTTGTCATGTTCTTGCTCTTACTTACAATTTTGTAATTCCCCTGCTGTCGACGAAGATTGTCAGTGTATTATGTAACTCGAAAAATCGAGAACTAATAAACTAATTTCGGTTCTGGGAAGTCGAGAGTTCGAGGAGATTGCGAAGAAATGTTAAATATAAAAAAAAGAGTCGTGCAATTAAATTTAAATTTAACTCCTCTGTACGAGAGTACTGTCGATCGAGATATTGTGGCTTTAGTCGACGTTTAATTTGAAAAAAAGAAATACCGTGTTTAAATTTATTATTTTATTTGCAATGTAATTCAGAGAACCGTAGAAAATGCAATGGCAGCTGAGAAAGTGCATATTCAATACCGCGCGTTTTTATTTCCCTCAGCGTTTCAGTTCGATAAAAACTGCGCCGAAGTTGCTGAACACACATATTATACATACATATTGCTGAAATAACGCGTACTGTGCAATATAAAGTGATAGCAAAGGTGCTGCGAGGAAGATCTTGTTTGTGATAATCAAGCGTGTATCGACGTGAAATTCTAAAAGTTCGACTTACACATCCAAAAGTCTAATACCACTGAAAAACTACACCTTTCCACGGTATTTCGAGAATACTTATTGCAGTTCTTTCGTCGCTAAGAAATTTCTTGCACGTTTTTTGACATTAGACACGAAATATTTTCAATCTCTTCATACACCTCCGATCAAATAAAACAAATATTATCAATTTCGAAACATGCACTTTCAATTGAACGAAATGAATATTATTGATTTTATTTTTTTTAGAATCGCACCAACGTCTACTGTCTTTATGTTATTAATCAATGAAAGTTAAAGTACAATCTCGTCGAAATAAATATTCGGACAAGAAAAATTTAAACTCGTCGTAATTTTGTAAAAAGGGAAGAAGCTCGATGAAACGTATCGTCATATTATTTCGAAGTACTTTCACAAAAGCGGACGGATACATTTGAAAAGCAGAGACACATCGAGCTTGAAAATGAGCCCAGGTTTCTCGTTGCACGATCGATCATTTACAAAATTATTGAACAGTCGAAACCTTTTTTTACAAAATTATAACAGTTGAAGCTTTCAGTGCCTCAGTTCACTATCTACGTACGATTTGAAACTTAACACTTTACCGACCGATAGCGGTAAGTAATAGACGATTAATAGGCTACCGGTCGGTAAAGTGTTAATAATCACGCAGATCGCAGTAGGCGTTAAAATCACTGATTCTGATTCAATCGCTGATTCTGCTGATAAGCTCAATACAGGAGAGAGAGAGAGAGAGAGAGAGAGAAGGTGCTTCTCAAAGTTCTATTGTACGAAAGTATTATTCATCGGATGATGGTTGATCTCTATTTGATAACCGAGGGTAAAAGTTATCTTCTTCTCGCTAAATGGTCCGATGTACACGTATATCCAGACGAAAAGTGCACTGTCAGCACTTGGCAGTGATAGTAGATAGTTCACGTCGTATAGTATAGTAACTGAATGCTATTATTTATTAAACGATTCGGCGACATTCGGAAACATCGCTGTTGTGAACGCTGCATTATAGCGAATTATTGGCAAAACACGCGTCAAATAAATTATTCGAATGATAAAAACGCAAAGTTTCTGGCAGATGCAACTGCTGCGTCTAATCGTTCTTAGAAATTTATTTATTTACTTATTTATTTACCAATACGCGTGTTTTATAAATTTTTATAATTAAATCTATGGAACTGGACTGTTATTTTCTAGTACAGTTGTCGAATGCTGTTATCAATTAAAGTGTTTGGCTTCAGTTGCTGGCTTGCTGTAAAAATTTCTCAATTGTTATTCCTAAACTAAAGATATTTGAAAAATGATCGTAGAAATTGGTTTCCATCCACGTTGTTTCGAGGAAGAGAAATGAGAATCACATTGAGAAATTTGCCAGCACAGGCGAATATGTTATTTAAAGTGGAGTCTTTGGAAATTGAATTATTTCGCCATTTCAGTAAAACGCGAGATGACAAAATTACTTAAATTGTATCGAATCGAAACGACGAAATTAATTATTTCGTCATTCAGGTAAACTGACGAAACACGATTTCCTCGAATAATTTTGCCAAAATTGCCGTTCAAGATAATTTTAGAATTATTACAGGTTTCAATAATAAAATAAACAGACGTTCGAACGAACGCAACGTGGATCGAAACGTATGAATCAAAGGCACTTCTAAACTCCAGTGGAATCCAATGGCAAGGAAATTCAATTCTATACGGTGCGAAACGTTGCGAAAACGTAAAAATTCGATTACTCAGGAATTCAGTGGCCCAATGTGAAGAGAAAGTGGAGGAAACGGATGAAAGAGAGGCGGCCCGCCGCGATAGTTCTAACGCGAATGATCAAAGAAAATAAAAATACCGTGAATTTTTCTAGACGTCGGCGGTGCTCGTCGACGACTGAAAATCCGAAGGAACGAAGAGTCGGAGCACTAGACGATGAAATCGGCAAGCGGTCGCCTCTCTAATTAAAATCCGCCGCGATCCGCTTAGCCTGTCTGTCCGTGAATGACTATCTACCTCCGGGGATTAACAACGATCTCGCGACTATTACGCAGAGGCCAAGTCAACGACTATTTCACCGTTACACCACCACGACACGACACGCGCTTCGTTTCGTTCGTATTTTTCATCCGTTCGCATCGTCGCGTTTCGTTTCTGATTTCCCGACCGGTTGATTCACATTCACTCGTCAATTCCTTTTGAATAAAAGATTATTTCTCTTTTTTGAAAATATCTTCAATATCAAGAAAGAGATCGTCGAACTTGTAAAATTCTTCATCGAAGGAGAAACAAGCACGATTAACAGGTTATTAATTGTTATTAACGGCGGAAGAAATATATTTTTATCGGCGGTAGTTGATAAGACGAAACTTTTTCATGCGAGGTAAAAGGAGATGACATGATTCGGAGAGGATTGATAAATTTCGTCAGAGGAAATGAGTTTTACCCAAATCCCTTCTGTTACGTTATTTTACTAAACTACTGATTTTTATGATTTTTTTTGTGTTCTTATTATTACTAAGTCACATCGTATTTTGCATTCTCTATTTAATTCTTTTGTAATTCTTTTCTCATAGTATTTATGTTCGTTTTGTAATTACAAATATCGTATTGAATATTCCTACACTTTAGATAATAATAGTTAATCTAGTATAAAAGTTATAACAACTCAATGATAAATACTCGATTTAGAACGTCTACTATAAATAATGTAATAAAATACCTTTAGATAATAATACTCAATCTAAAATATCCATTAAAAATATTATAACAACTCAATTTAGAATATCTATTATTGTATAAAAATATAAAAAAAATATTATAAAAACTCAATAATAAAAAATAATAGTCAATAATAAATACTCGATTTAGGATATTTACTGTATATAATATTATATACAATACTGTATACTATATATTATAATATACTATACTATGTACAATATATATGAACTACGTACAATACTATAATAACTCAATTTAGAACTTTTATTATAAATATCGTAATAAATACTCGTCCTTAGATACTTTACAAATTATTCCCCATTCAAGCGAAAATAAAAGTCCACGATCTGATTATTGCAACCAAACCTGCAACGTATTAAAGCCAAATCTTTCTTCTTCAAAGATACAATTTGTCAACTTCTCCTCAACCCGCGAGCAATTTGTTTTTTTTTCCACCGGAGCTTCAAATTGCGCGAATCATCGTTGACAAATTTGTCACGCACGCGGCGAGGAAAAAGTGTATCGCGCGTGATACGTACAACAGGAGATGAATACGATTGAACGCGCATCTCCAACAGCAGTTCAAGCGAGAGTTCGCGGGGCTGTTTAACACTAGAACTACAGACAGTTAAGACGAAGTTATTTCAACCAAAATTATTTTGAATTCCAATAAATAAAAATAAAATAAAATTCATTATATCATTATATCTTTAGTTATCACTGTAAAAGTCATTGCATCATTGCGGGGAAAAATTGTAACATGAAATAGAAATTTTAAAATAAAATTGTATAAACCAGTCATTTTGACTGGTGTGGTAGTTCTAGTGTTAAACGTTGTTTTCACCGCGGAAAGGAAACACAACTTTTATTCGGAAAGTTTCCGCGTGGCGCCGGTTCGCGGTATGATTTCAAATTCGCCGTGTTACACGTTAAACACCGGCAAGCTCCGCTCCTTTATACCATACTTAAGCCGTTTATTTAGTTTATTAGCAACTTGGGGAAACTCGCAGCTCGAAGGTCGCTGGCTCGAGGACTCGTGCGTTCGCAGCCGCGTAAAGTTGCAGCTTTACGCGAGCAACCGGAAGCCAGTAGGCTACTTTTACAGAATTAGGAGTATTTCTCGAGGCCACGATACTCCAGGGGATCGCTGCCCCGTACCCCTGCAATTCCGTTCACGTGGTGCAATTTCCGCTCGAGCGCGTGCTCGAGTAACGTTACCGCCGCGACGTACGTGACAGTGTGAACGAAGCATAATCGATTGGCATTGTACCGTCGAATATCCCTTTTTTAAAGTGTTATCGTTCGACCAGCGGCGTTACTAGACTAGAACATTATATATCAATATTATTAATATTATTATTATTATTAATATTATTAAATTATCAGTGTATTCTGTGTATGTGAATTGAATGTTACAGATTGGACTCACAGTTTAGAAATGTTATTAGATTAGACATTTATGTATTTCTCGAGAGATTCGATTATTTAAATGTTCACTGAAATTACAGTTTCACACCGAGTGGAAAACATAGTAATTAAAATTAATCTTTAAACACGAACTTTTTGACACGGCGATGTATACTATACACTGCTTGGACTTATTCTAAATAAATTGACTATTTTAAGCATCTCGGATTATACGTATTCTAGTTTATTACGCGTTAAATACTCGAAAGGCCAAGACGAAGTATAGTATATGCAAAAATATGTAGAACATTCAGTCCAACTGTTTTAGAATTTGGAATGTTTCATCAGTAGTTAAACTGATACAAGTTATTTCAATTTTTCGAGCTAGATTGAAAAATGTCTCGCAAATGAAATCACAATAGAAGAGATATTGTTAACAAAAGTGTGCCGTAAAATAATTAAACGACTCTCTTCTACATTCGTTTCTTCCACTATTACAAATACGCTACGTCACTTTCACTATTACAAATACGCATACTATGCATTTCTTTGCAGATTTTTAGTGCGTTGATGAAAGTCGAAGGGAAAGTACGAAAGTGAAATACATCGTTCCTCTGTATTTATTAAGTAGAATAAAGTTTTAGCAATGAACATAAGAACTAACCCTTTGAACCAAACTCCAAGCTTTCACTGTAATTTTCTTCTTCTATATTGATTTATTAGTATGAAACATGTAAAATTCGTAATCTTCAATTAATTGAAAAATCGGTCGAATTACTCGAGTCCATCGTTTTTAACGCTAGTGTGATAGTCAAAAATTATGTATATTTGATAACTTGCAACGTGCAGTCTCTTCTTGAAGTGTGTACTTCTCAATACAAGTTTCTTCTCATGCTAATTTGAATGATTTCATATTTCTATAATACAGGGAATTTCTTTAAAAAATGCGAAGGATAAAACAAGATTTTGCTCGATATAACCCATTTTTCGCTAATCTAATTTGTCACCTATATTTTTAAATTGACTGGTAGATGTGAATTTATCAATATAAATTATACTGTAAACTATAAATAGTATATATTCTTAAGAAATAGCTCGGTTCGGAGAAAAAGAAATAGTTTCTATAAAAAGAAAAAGTATATAACAAAACTTTGTCCGACATAACCCTATTGGAGTTCTCGACGTATATATTTTTAATTAATATAATATTTTTAATTAACGAATTATGAATTCGTTTATAGATAGTACACGATATACAAAAAAAAAAAAACGATCTTTTCGACCAATGACCATCTAATCTGCAATCTTTACAATATTGAATGAATTTTCATTCGTCGTTAAGTCGATCAATATCAAAAATATTATTGGACATATTAGAAATACAAAAATGTTACAAAATATTACCACCGTGGCTTGTTGAAACTGTACCAATACGATCAAAAGAATTATACAATAATACCAAAGAATTGCACGAAACTCCTCTTCCAGTCCCAGAGTTAATTCCAATCTTCCACTTGACTTTCTGAGTCAACGCGCGTTGGTCGAAACGAATTGGCTGAACCAGTAGTGATGGCTACGATTTCGTAACGAATTTTACAGCATATCTCACGAGGAAAAAAAAGGAACACTCTGAGATTACTCTTCTCTCAGCAGAGATTTTCTCAGACCTATGAAATTTTACGCAGCAGATGCGGGCGAAAACGCATTCGTCTGTCGCGCACGATCGTTTACTGTGTGCCCTCACCCGATTGATTATAGTTACGCGATTGCCTTTTACGATCGTCTCGGCACGCCCGCGAGATTCCACCAGGCTAATACAATCGACGCTATAATCACCCGAGAAATATTCTCGCGAGGCCACCGGCTGCATTCTCATAAGAAAACCAGTCGACGTCCAATAATAATTGCTACTTGGTCTCTGTTACCATCTGCTGACTGGTTTCGAATTTTTCATTCAACCCGCGAGTATAATTGTACGAGCAATCGGAGCTTGCGCAATTACTATAGAGCGCTAATATTTATCGCTTGTTAGGCATACGATTAAGTTTGACCTGAACGAGAAGTTATCCATTATAGAATGAGGAATGTTCTTCCACAACGTGGTTCTCAAGTGTCTATAAACACTTGATTATGCAATTATTTTCTCACGACTTGTGTGTTATGTTTATTAATATTTACGGTGTTATTACGTACGTAATTAGATTCGAATATTTTATTTAACTTTTTATTAAGACAGTAATTACACAACTGCAATAGTAGAAAACGACGTAAATTGTTAATGTGCATTATAATTGAATTCGTGCTTGTACTGCAATTGAAGAGTATTTTTATTATTTAATCGTTAAAAATACCCGATACGAGTTAAAGATATTTTCTTAGAAACCCAAAGACAAACGATTACTTTTTTAAAAGTCTCAGCTGGATGAAAAAATAATGCAGAATGTAATTTAATTAAAAAAATCTATTTAATTTTATTTAATTTCAGAAATAAGCCTTTACTTTTTTCACAGTGCATCTCAGATATATTTACATCAAGCAGCGTCAATGGGGAATTTCCTTCCTCAAAACACAACAAATTTGTTACAGTCTATAAAAATATTGAAAAAATCGTTTCACCAGATTGAATTTACCATCGAAATCGAGGAAACTGAAACTTTCCATGTAAAATCTGATGCACGATTATTCTATTCTACTGTTTTGTTGAACTCAAACGAGATACAAAGTCCGATCATAAGATTTAATAACGCGTACTTATCATTGATCACGATTTTTCGCGCGTTTCTCGGCTCTTCAATGAGTGAAAAAAAAAAAAAAAGAAAAAACGGTCGATCGCAAGAGTCAGCAAAGTTCAATTCATCGAGGCTTCAATTCGTAGCACACTCTGAATTCCGTAAGAAAAGTTCTGCAGCATAAACGAGCTAATAATTAGGCGCGGAAACATTCGCGGCACTAACTTTCGCGAAAACTTGTCCATCTATCTTGCGGGATGGTGAGAGACCTCGCGGGGGCGTTAACTCCAAGTTTACGATCCGACACGGCAGAGGATTTCGCGAAATTGCAATGCACTCTGCCTGAATATTCTCTCCTTCTCAGTCGCTGATTCGCGGCTGTTTTAGAAAGCCGAGAGCAACGTCGACAGAAATGCGAGCTTATTTTCAATTCGTCCCTCGTTTTTTTCTAAGACCTCCGTTTAAAAGCGTGCAGAAAATGTTTCTTTAAACTTGGCGATGGATTTCCTTCGATGAATCAATAATAAAAAATAGAATTAACGAAGTGATTATAATAATAAATATTATAAGGAAATTGTGAAATGAGATTAAATTGTCAGAGTAAAATGAATTTGAGTCCTGAAATATATATATATATATATATATATATATATATTTCATATTGAAATTTTTAATAAAAACTTAAGTTTTATACTTGAAGCTTAAATTCAAAGCACTAATCTGCCATACTAAACACTACTTGTTTAGGATATTCTTAATTTTATTAATAATAATTAGCGGAATTTCATTAAGTATAAGATCAAGGCGAGGGTATCTATTTAGTCATTCCAAAGAAGATTGACTAAACTTGAAAATAATTAGCCGTTTAGATACAAATCTCTCGTAAATAATGTAAATCAAAAACAATAGTCTATTTATTGAAATTATTGATCCAATTAGAAGATAGAAAGTTTCAGTAGTAATATGAGTCAGGATAATCAGAGTATCGCCGAGGTATTCCTATTAGAAAAAAGTGTTGAGGAAAGAAAGTCAAATTTACACCAATAAATATTTTAAAAAATTCAAGGTCGAATAAATTTAAGGGAATAAATTCGAAATTTCTGAAATTTCAGATTATTCAAGATCATTGATTTTCAATTATCACGAGATGTGATTTTAATTATTATTGATCATCTTTTCTAACAGAAGAGGAAATGATTTCTTTGTGGAGATTTATGGAAACACTTGTACAAGACAGACAAAAGTATATACATTGTAAAATATGATTAAATATAGGCGAACAAGAAGCTTTTAAAAACATTACCGCTTAAATCTTTATATTAAACTTCAATTAGTTACTCATAATTCCATAATATTTAAATTCACGTTTCGTAACAAATTAATCTTTGAGCACATTGCGTGGATTACGTGTGCATTTAATTTCATTTATCTTAGCAATAATTAAATTAAAAATTAAGCCTAAAAAAGTTTCGCGAAATTTTACAATTTCTGATATAATCTCGAATGTCGGTAAATATTTAAAAGAATTCACACTTTTGAACAGATCCTTTATTTAGAAAAAATAATTACATTCAAAATCAGTAAATGATCTAGAATTGATCTTAGTAGATATTTGAATTTATTCAACTTGATACTACAGAGTCCACCAATATCTTTCTTGCTTTCCAACCCTTCAAATTTGTCAAATGTGGATTAATGTTTATTTGAAAATGCCACTTCAACTCATTAAATTCACCTCATTCGCCAGACGAGTATCGGAATTATGGCGTTGCGAAGATCATAAACGTCTATGGATATACTTTACGACCTGTAACTTCGTTTGCACAAAGTGCGTGCACGAAGTGATTACGTTAGGCGAGAGTTGTAAACGTTGCTATCGGCACAACGCGTTTACAAAATTTAAGAACGCGACGAAACAATGACAAAACCTGCGCAATTGAAAATTAATTAAGCAATAAATTGAGAAAGCGAGGAATCGCATTTGTCGGAGATTTATGTCCTAATTCAAACTCGAGCTATATTCCAATGAAAAAGCAATTTCAATTTATTAAACTATATATAATATCTAGCAAATCTATGTTAATTGTATTTTTAAAAAAAAAAGGAACTGACGCAAATATACCGAATTTACAGCGAGCTCAAATATAATTTAAACAAGATTTTTAATTACTAACACTCCAAACTGTGAAGTCAAAGAAATTGCATTCCACGAAAATTAATACAATTCCATAAGCATCGACTATAATAATAATTGATAAAATTGAATCGAACAAATTTACATTGAATTCAATGAATCTTTCATTGCCAGAATATTCCAGCAGCAAATGTGTGTCAATCGAAGAGATTATATTTTTATAATTTATAATTTATTCACGCGAACAGTCGAAATCGCGAGGAGTATAAAAATACAGAGATTCGAAATGTGCTAAGGGAAAACGATATATTTGGAGATTTATAAAACGAGCCGGGTGATTGGTGAATAAAGAAAAGAAATGTAGTTGAATGGAAATTATGCATGGTCCAGCCAGTGCATCAATATTCGATCGGAAGCATTACGGGGGGAATGAGAAACATGGAAGCGTGGAAAAAGCAAGCGTGAGTTTTTCACGAGTCACAACGTACTCCTGTTCTTCGTAAACCTATTAATCTTTTTCAGGAAGCGATTCCGAGGAAGTCGTCAGTCAAATTTTCGATTCTGCCCCGAAGCTTTTCAACTACTCTCTACCGCCGGCGTATTTAAAATTCTTCCACGGATTCCGCGGCTATCCATCATCCTGATCAATAAAGGGAAGAGGTTACCACTAGCATAATTCCCCAAGCTCGCCCCCATTATTTTGAATATAATTCTCGCTCATCGCGCATTGCTTTGAATATAATTTATCACCGTTTTTTTCCTCCTTTTTGTACGAATAATAATAATTCACTCTGGATGGAAAATAAACTTTTAACGTGAAAAATATTCGGTATCGAGCTGGTTGAACGTGGCGAGAAGATACGGCAAGAAAATTAGGTGATACTTCTGAGCAGAATTCTGCGCGAATGCAGGAGGACGATTTGACGAGTCTGTAGAATATTAATTAGGAATTTCACTATCGTATTTCGGTACGGAAATGTGAAACGAAACGAGAGAAAGTGCAATGAAAATAACGAAAACAATATGAATATGACAAGGAGTTATAAATTTTGTTGCGTGATGAATGACGCGCATAAATTTCTCACGTATTGAATTCTTTTCTATACTCGAACTAAAATTTGACTTATTAATATTATAACATGTATATTTTATTATTAATATTATTAATATTATAATGTTTTAACAGTTTTCTGATTCTATTGCGCGTAATACAATATTCAAGGAATAATTACGAATTTTGCGAACTGTATGTAACATGTATGTAATATTTCAGTCAAAATAATAATTGTTAAATACACTAACAATTTCCTAAATCTATTATATGCATACACATATAATATAATATACAAGATATACATACATATATATATATATATAATATAATAATATAATATACAGGATACATATATATATATATATATATATATATATATGTATATGTATATTATATTTTATATATAATGGGATGTGAAAAAAAACAAATCGAAAAAAGAATGAAATGATAACAATAAAAAAGAAAAAAAGAATGCCAAGATGAAGTTACAGGCATCGACCAATTAAAAATTCTCATTTAGTTCGTAGAAACTTACTAAAAAGAACGCAACTGTGTATTGAGAACACGATGGGAAACATTTCCAACAATTCTAATAAAGTAATCAAATGTGTCCGTGACATTGGAAATGTTTACAGATACAAGTATTGACGGCAGTTAGTTAACTTTTGCGAGATAAGATTGATAAGTCAAACCTGACTGATTAGATGAAGTTTCTTAGAGTCAATTTCCTCGAAAAAAAAAAAACAAAAAATAAAAATAAATTCTGTTTTTTCTCCTAAAATTACCACCCTCTATGCATAAATAATAATTTCATACTAACTTCGTTATATGCGTTATAACACTCAAGGGAGATTACTTTTCAATCGAACAAAAACCTTCGCAGGGAATTTCCAATCTTCTCGACGAAGCTGCATTAATTTGCCAAGAAGGGGGGGAGGGGAGGGGAAAGAAAAAGAAGAAAATCGCTATCAAGTAACGCGACGAACGAGCAAGGAGATAAAACGTGTTTGCACGCGACACGGCACGCGATGAGCTTTCAGATTTGACGGCCGCGCACAGGCAATATAATGTATCACTGGAGGCACGCGGGAAATTCATTTTCGCGGGAATATCGTGAAAGACTGCCCGCGGCGAGCGTAGGATGATAAAGGGCCAATAATAGCGTCGATACGACGCGGATTAACGCGCTTTCGTTCGCTGTATTTTTGCGAACAAAGCTCGTAGGTAATAACGACGTCAGGGGCGGAAGGGGGAGGGAGGTGGGGTGGGGAGAGGCGACGTAGGATTTCCATCCATCCCCCCCTCTCTCTCTCTCTCTCTCTCCTCGCTCTCCTCCACACCGTGTCTGTTACGTTCATTAAAATTTAAACGAACAACACCGCGATCAGTTTATTCGATGCAATTTACACGACGCGTCAATTTAACCGCGCCCGTACCCCCGTTTCTACATCCGTGAATAAATTTAGCAAATTTTCGCCAACGTGCCCCCAATGGCGAAAACTGATCCCGATCTATCGATCCCGGTATCGCTCGAGCGTACCTATTTGTACGAGACTTCGTTAACGAAATTGTTGAGACAGGCCCCATCGTAGTTCGATTGTGGGATATATTTGAACGTCGATGAAATTAACGCGAAAAATGGGATATTTAATTTAATTAAAAGAAGGCGCGACAAGGATTATTTCGTTAGAAGGTGTGTATGTTTCGAACATTGGCTGAAATTCTTAGGAATTTATAAAATCCACTGCATCGTAGTGGAAATCTTATCGACCGTGTGCGACAAAATTAAATTGTTTCTAAACGTAATCATTGTATCATTCGATTGTTATTGTTAGTTTCGAGTAATCGTCAGATTATCTCGTTAGAAGATGTCCAATAATTAAAATTGTTTCAATAATTGAAATTGTAAAATTAAATTGTTTCTACGTAATCATTGTATCATTCGATTGTTATTGTTAGTTTCGAGTAATCGTCGGATTATCTCGTTAGAAGATGTTCAATAATTGTTATCTTGCTTGAAACTCTACAAACTCGAATTTATAAATTCAACGTTGCAGTGAATGTATATGTACAATAAAAATTAAATGTTCCTACATAACCACTACATCATTCGTTTACTATTGTTAGTTTCGAGTAATCGTCAGATTGTTTTATCACGTGTTTGAGAATTACAATTATCACGTTGGAAACTTTATGAATTCAATATTGCGGTAAAAATCTCAACCTCGTATATACAATAAAGTTAAATGATTTTATAGAATCATTCTTTATCGTTCGATTACTGTTGTTGTTAATTTCAACATCTGTATTATTACAAATTGATTTATCAGGATATTAGATACTCTATTATTACAATTTCATTATATTTCACATTTTCCTATTTAATTATCTACTGCACATCCTGAACCATTCAATTTATTTCAAAGTCTTTTAGCTAGTTTTATACACCTTGAGAAAAAATTAAAATTAGCTAAAACTGTACAACAGAATACTTTTTCGAGGAGTGATTATCATCAGTGAAACATCCTCGTTGAAACAAATTAAAATTTGGATATACACCACCTTGATTAAGAAATCACGACAGAGGAATCACGATGAATGCCGTCGATTCGTCAATAAATTCATGCAAAAAAAGAACATAATCAACCCGGTCAATCTATCACGTTCCACCATGTTAATTCTATCGGGATATATTATTTCGTAGAATTAAACACGCATTGGCATCTAGGTAAGCACAAAATAGATTTTGACGGATATTAATGGACTAAATAGGAAACGATTAGGATTATGTAGATTAATCGTGGTGGCGGCCAACTAAATAATTGCCGAAGTGAAATATAATCAGTTTAATTAATGATCGAGTTACAGGTCATTGGAATCGCGCGCGTGACAAAATAAAACAGAAAGAGACAGAAAGAGAGAAGATTTAAAAGAGATTTGAAAAAAGACTCGAAACGAGAGGCACATTTATCCCAAAGTATATCCCGGGGGGACAGAATATCCCTCTACACGGCAGAAACTTACGAGCTTCGTGGAAAAGTGAAGTTCAAGAACCCGGTAACTGCATTACCGTTTTCTCGTCGGCGAGTTGACTTTGCCCAACAATTGGACCGCGTGCTCGAAACGCTTAAGAGAGACCCGGCGATAGTTTCTTAACTTCTTGCAATTAGTTCGCCCGCGACGGGAAATAATCAGCGGTGCTCGTTGAACCAGATCAGTCTTCTCGACTCGAGAAGGAGAATTGTCTACTCGTTGTTTCTACTCGATGTAGAAATTATCAGGATTTTGCATATATCTCCGATATACCGTGTGAATTCGCGTCAACAAAAGTCGTACGTGCGATTTAGAAGAAATGAAACTTCGGCAGACAGCACCTACTGTATTTTTGTTCTCATCGAATTGTTTCGCATATGAGAATTCGTAGTTTGATGATTAAACAATGATGCACGCATCTGATATCAAGTAAAGAAACTAAGCGAAGAAATATTCCATGTAATTAAGGAAAGAGATTCTTTCGATTTCTACGAGTTTATTCGGTCAATTACAGAGAACGGGCCGATAGAAAGCGGATTTGGCTTCGAGATTTAGAATTTCTTTCTGCTAATTTGCTAAAATACGAAAATTTGTAACACTTGAGCATGAAAATTACTGTTATTGATTGTCAATGACATGCACTATCAAAAATTAATGAATACATATAATCAGCATACGATCAACATGTATATTGTAAATACGTTAAGAAATAAATATATTTTTCTTCCAACGATGTTACGTACCCTTTATTTCAATAAAAAGTTTTTCATGGATCTTTCGTAGGTGGCTATAGATTGAAAAATATGAAGGACGATGAATTTTACACTCACGTATCTGTAATAAGAACATAATAAGAATATAAGCGTTTTAGACATGATATTTCACAAATATAAATTTCTGTTTAATGCATTAGCAAAGTTTATGTGCCGGCGTTATAACGCTGCATCACTTTTCCTTTCTCTTTTCTCTTTTTTTTTCTTCTTTTTTCTTTTTTTTTGCACGAAAAAGCTACATGGAAAAGAATTTGAGATTGTTTAGCGAGTATAAACCGCGCGCGGGAATTTATTACGTTAAGTGTAAGTTACGACGGACGCGAAATTAAAATATATTCATTCTGGCAGCAAGCATTACGGGAACGCGTTATTTATCATTTTTTTCGTTGTTCAATATCGCGAACGAAGAGCAAAGCTGATAACGCGAACGAACGGCGAACGTATGAACAAAATAATTTTACCATCTACGATGAACAAACAGCCGACGACGATAACGGCAAAGGGATATCATCGATCGTTGAAACGATGACGCAGACAAAACATAAAATACCAGCCGCGGGGACTTTTAATTTTTTTAAAATACAACAATGGAAGTGAAATGCATTTTTTTTCGTAGTAATATTACGATAATAATTTACGATATAATACAATAATTGTATAATATTTTACTATATTTATTATTATATTTATATTTCATTATATTCGTTGCATTTTACATTTAACATCTTCATTTCTTATAGCATGATTTTATACTTTCATGAACGTAAATAAAACAACGGAACGGAATGAAAGAATTTTTTTTATACACTGGACATCGTAACTTGAATATTTTGTACATTTTTCACTATTATACGCGTCTCTAGAAACACATAAAACTCTGCGGTCTAATGACAATACAAAAATTAGAAAAATTCGACTTGATTTAAGAAACTAATATCAATAAATTGAAATTTTCTCTCTCACGACGAGCCTCTGAAACTTGCTGTACAATTCTTTTTCATTTTATCGCTGCATTGAACAGCGGCGTTGGACAACGAAAATTCAAGAAATTTCGTCGCATGAACGCGATGTTTCAACTTCAATGAAACGAAGTTTTATTGAGAAAAAGATCGTATACAGCAAGTATAAAGAGAAGACTTCAATCTTCAAGATTCCGTCGCGAGGAAAACTTCTCAACATTTCCGAAGGCATTTGAATTTTAACAATCTACCGAAAACGAAACTATCCTTGGCTTTTTACATAACGTAAAAAAAAAAAAAAAAAAGAAAAAATCGAACTCAAGATTACATCAGAGCGCAAAGATTCTTTTTGAACAAAATTTCGAATTTTCGCTGCTGCTAGTCGTAAAATACGAGCAGTTCGATCGTCGAAGCGTGAGCGCAAAGAAATTTCAAATTGCTTTTACAACGCGGGAGGCGGTTCTCTGAATTCAAGGGATAAACTCGACTAATCCGAACGAGCTTTTAGAGAGCGCAATTTACCTAAAGCGTCGCCGCCCCAGGGAGGATTCAGCCCGCAAGTTAACCAACGTCTGTCAATTACGTATATATTTAAGCCGGTCAGTCGTGACGCAAGCTGCCGGTATTTACCATCCGTGGTTGCGGACACTCACGATGGAAACTAATTATAATCCTAAAAGTTACACGGTTAACGTTCGCCAGCCATTTCGAAAGGCGCGCCAACTCACTCGGTCGGTAACTTTCTTTCCTTTTTTTCCCTCCCATTCTGGCTCCTCCGCTCTTCTTTCGTCCGACGATTTCTCTTTTTTTTTCCCCTTTTTGTTTTTTGTTTTCTTCCCGGTATAATTAGAGAGCGGAAGAAACATCCAGAGAGATGGGCGGTTTTCTTTTTTATGAAGAAAAAAAAAAACGGTATCGATGTTGGGGGACGAACGACTATTCCCGCCTCGTTCGAGTTCGCTTGAAGATTTATCAAGGAAAGTTTCCAGGCATTCGGTTTGATATCGGACGGAAGGGGAGATTCCCTCTGATATCGAGTAAATGGCCTAATGGTCCAGGTAAATCGATGGTTACGCTCTGCGTACTCCGTGTTATGGAAAAGGATTCTGGATGAAATTTCAGCGACTCACGGCTAAACGAGCGAGCTGCGAGTTTCCAAATTAGGTGTTTCGTGTATCAATTCGTTGCCAGAGAGAAATGGTGTCGGGAAATGGTGATTCTTGGATATCGATTCGAGAACCAAGAGTTCTCGCAAAGTGTGGGAGAAAATAATTCTCTTAATTTTTAGTCGAAACGTGATTGGAAAGTTGTGAAGAATTAGAATATACGAATAATGTGAATTTTTGCATGTGTTTTATTACCTTCGTCTGGTCTCTGAACTACTGAATTATTGAAATACCATCAGATTTTTTTTAATACAGCGAGGAGCATAACTAATCTAATAACGATTATTTAAACTTTTATAAATTCATAAAAAAAAAAGAATCACAAGATCTATACTTTTATAGTCTCGAGTTCATTTTCTTCAAAGATGCTTTCACATCATGCAGCGAGTGGAAAATTCTAAAAATACAAATTATTCTAAGAAATAATAAAAATTATTTTGTTACGAGTAAAACTATTACAGTCTTGAAGATTGAATCATCCTGTTAGAACTTGCTGTACGATTTTTTTTTTACCATCTTTTACTGAACATTAGGTTTAAATGTTGGGATTTCTTGATGTTTTGTCGCTTAATCCTTATATTGCTTATCAATAAAATGCTGAAAAAAGATCGTATGACAATTTCTGAGAACTCATTGTAAAGAAGAAACTTCATTCTTCGAAATAATAGTGGCTCCAGTTGCGAAAAATATTCTTTAATACATTTAGAGACGTTTGAACTTTTTACAGCTTTCGAGAAAAAAATGACTTTCCACACTTATTGTATGATCATTGTAAAATCATTTTTGAAAGAAGAAAGTTATGTAATCGTTACATGATTTCCATTTAGAAGGTTAGAAGAATTTGAATTATAGACGACTTTTCATCGTTATTGGCACGATTATGCTCTTCTTCAATCAGATTGTTAAATAAAAAAGGTTTGTTCAAAATGAATTTCCGTCGAGAGAAAAATCGAATACACGTAGAGGAAATGAAAGTTGGTATTAAAAAAAAAAAATATAGTAAAAGTAATGAATCAAAAAAAGAAGACACAGCAGACAGCTGAACTGGAAATTTCAAATTAGTATCCACGTTAAGCGAGAAACAAAAAGGGTTCCCGAACTTTGGATATCAATTTCCATCAGAGGCCGCGGAAATTTATGAATCTGCTGACTTTGCAAAGTCTCGAATTAACAGCATAATGTGCATGATGAAAAAGTTATGTCTTAAGCGAAACTTTCCACGTCGGGGCATCGCCGTGTGCTTCAATTCGCGGGGAAATTGAAAATTTTTGATATCGCATCATATAGCACATAACTTCGATCGAAAGGAAATTTTGACGATCGTTTCGAACAATTCGATTCACGAAATTGAAAGATCCATTTCTGTCGGCATTGATCTGAATTCCCAACGCCGGAGAAGAATTCTTAAAAGTTGCTCAACTCATCAGCAGTAGTGAAGTTTGGGAGTTCACTATACCGAATCAAAAACAAGCCTTTGTCGAAATAATTCCTATAGATTATTCTATTCGTCGTTATTAACATGTCTTATGCGGGTGGAGTTTGGGCTGCGCAAACAACACGGGGAGCGGGCATATCCGCGCAGAAAACTAGATAAACGATTTATTCGGATGTCTTCTTACAAGAGGGATCAGTCACTATCTGAATCTTCTTTTTCGTCAGAAAAATCACATGTTGAGGCATTATCATCTACAGCAGGGGTGGTCACCAAACTTTTTCTTACAGTGGGCCACATAGCTGACAAAATGACGAGCACGGGCCTATAATCATTAAACTAAGTTCAGCATTTTCCGTGTTAATCATGGGTGAGTGGCATGCAATGCACAAAAGACAAGGACAACCAACATATTTATTTACTAAAAAAGTTGTCAAAGAAAGCGACGCTAGCAAAAAGATAGTTACATCAGACCTAGTGTGTACGTATCAGAATAATCGTACAGAATAATCACAGTCTCCCGCACTCAACAATTGGCCGTAGTAAGAAGACTGTGATTCCCGTTAACCCGCAAACAATGCGCTAACATTATCAATAAATTGCATTCTCACGCACTTGTGGGAAATATCAAGGTACAAAATTGTCCAATTCCAAATTCCAGCTTCCTCTAACAAAATTCCAAAACTTCTTAAATACGATATTGTAGGGATATAATTTAGATGATTTATTACATTGAATAATAAAGAAAACGGGAACAAAACAACGAATGATAAATACAAGATAGACAACTCAAACAACAATAATTCGAATAAACTTAAACGACACGATTAATATAAAACACAAATTATTCTTTTGACCACGCTCATTCAACACTCTTTTTCGACTCTCTCCTAACACGCCCCGCTTTCTTCTTTTTTTTTTCATACTTTTCATTCACGCATCTTCAGCAAACGGGCCATCTATTAAAAGTAAAAATAACTAAATATATAACTATACACGATAATTTCGATACTACGATATAACCTTCGAAGAAGGTTATGAATTTTCATCAAAAAAAAAAAAAAAAAAAAAAAATTTCACAGTTCTAATCGATCGATATCACGAGAGATTGTCAAAAAGATATCTGACAAATCCTCCGCGTATTGCTAAAAGGACCTCGCGAAAATAAGAGTCGAAGATAAAGCTCGGATCACGGAGAAGACACGCGAAGAGAGACAGAGCGAGAGACGAACGAGTGCAAGTGGCGAAAGGTAAAACTCGTGTCGGTGGTTCCTTCCTTGGGTTCATTTCCATTACGAGGTACAAGTAACGCGTTATTTTTATGCGTTAACGAGGCTCTCCTCCTTGGAGTCTCGGGGCTCACGCAAGCGCGGGAAAATCAAGCCAAGACGGGGGAGGGTTAGACGAGGCAAGAAGGATCGTGACGGCGTTGGCAGGCGGTGGGAGGGAACGGTGAAAAGAATTAAAAGAAAGAAAAAGAAAAAAAAGAGAAGAAGGAGAGAAAGAAGAAAGGAGAGGAAAGAAAGGAGAGAGATATGGAACAAGGTGGAGGAAGAGCAGAGAAAAGGAAATAGAGCTGAGGCTCGAGCGTATTCGTGTTTCACTCGGAGGAACACGCATATTTCCTCCGCCGCGGCACCAATACCGAACCGTTCCGGCAGCTACACGCTTGTACATATTCTTTTATTCTAGTTCGTTCGAGCTCACCTCGTCACTCGTGTACGTACACGTTTAACTCAACTGCGTGCGTGTCTACTTGTGCACGTGTATTTCTACATAGGGTGTCGCTGACAAATGGCTGTATAGAAATTAGAAAAAACGGAGCGATCCGCGCTTGAGACTGTAGAGCGATAGTTCGCGACAGCATACGGGGGATTTTTGAGCGAATTTTTGCGAACAACTGGAAGATACTCGTAAATTGTTGGATCTTTGTGAAAACAAATTTGTGAAATCGGTCATTTAAGCTCTGATAATGACGTAACTCGAGACTTGCAGATTTTCAGTTGTTTGTTATTTCAACATTTTTATAGATAGAATTCTGTCGTTCTACAGAATATAATACGTGCTCGAAATGTTATTATAGGAACTTGGTATTTGTCATGTCGTGGCTGTGACAAAATTATAACAATGAAGAAAACTCACGTTTTCCAAAATCGTGATTTCTGAGCTGATATATACTTTTTTGAGAATTGTATCCTTTATCTTTATTGCGAATATTAATTATCAAATAAACAATGTATTAAAAAACGAAATATGAAAAACACAAGATACGCGCGTTTATCTGTGTAGGATGTCATTGATAAATAGTGACATGGGATTTTGAACGAAGAGTGGTTCTACGTGAAAAATAGTTAGGATCATAGAATAATAGTTTCTGAATTGAAACTGAAGTAGAAATTGAATTGAATTCGTGTGATTTGCGTTGAAAATTGTCTATGAGAATATTTTAAAAATCGTAACTAGAGAAATAAGATTAAAGATGCCATTTTTTTATTAAACTATAGATTATTGTTTCGTTGCCAAACAAAAAAAAAGAAAAAAAGGAAATTACGCTCAAAGAATGAAACGTGAAAGATATAGCGTATCATTTCTTCTTATTAACTTAAAAATAAAAATTCAAAGCATCTCGGATATTTCTGTCAGCGTCACTATTTCCAACATATTATATTTACGCGAACGAACTGGAGGAATCTTCAATATCAATTTATGAAGTTTCCAACGAGAAAGCGTCACCCTCCGGTCTCCATTTATTTTCTCATACAATGTTATTAGGTTGCTGCATAAATTCTGTCCATCTCTTCGCTCAGGATACGTACGTACGTAAATAGTTACTGCAATTGTATAATAAAATAATGATAAACTAATATTTGTAAATGTAATGATTCTGGGAGTAAATTCATTCCATCGATCTCTTGAACGATCGATCGTTCTATTCTATTCTTTTTAAAATCGTACAACAGAATTTATAAGAATTTCATTTTAATGATTTATAAGAACTTTATGATAGAAATCATTCTATTCTTTCCGTTATCGCTTAACTCGTGCCAACAGATTTGTTGCACTTTTCGAATATTGCAGAGTAATTTGGACGAGTAGAATAGAAACATCATAAAAAACACTTAATAAACTTTCATTTTCCAATGAAATGTAAATTTATAAACGAAGATAGAAGTAGAGGAATTGTTACAATTGACGATAAAAAAAAAATATATACACGTCACCGTTTGTAAATTTTTGGATTTTATGCAAATCAGACTAGATAAGACACATTTATATTTCATTTGTATTTGCAAAATTATTCGTAACAGATGTAATAACTGAACGTAACGTATGTGTACCGTAAATACATATGTGCAACATATTAAAGAAACATCTACAAAACATAGATATTTATGATACACGTATGTAATATATCATTTTCCATTTTTTTATGAATTTCACCGAAACTAAAAATGTACTCTCTGGTACCCTCCGAATTCTACCTCGCTAGGTTGAGAGAGAGACACCCTATATATTTTTAACGGCGTGTGCGTGCACGTGTTCCCGCGAGCGCGGACACAGAAGCGGAGAGGGTGGATATTGTTCGTCCTGTGACAATGTCGCCTTGATTAGGGAGTCGTCTCCTCTGCCGGTTTCGCGTGCCGCCACGTTGATTCCTTTCTCTTAACCGCGAGTCCTCCCCCGTCTCTCTCCACCGCCACCCTCCCCTGTGCAACCCTCTTTTTTACTCTGTGTATGATTCGCGCGACGTGCAGCGAAACTCTCAGAAATGAAGCGGCGCGCCGCCGGATGAAACGGCGTCCAGCCGTTTAATGAGAACGCGTCAGAGGAAGCTTTGACGTTTTATAATATTTCGCTCTGCCGAGAATTCGTAAAAATCGCGACGCGCGCGAGATCTGGGCCATGGATTCGCGATAGAAACGATGACGTGTTCTTTGTTACTCCGCTGCCACTGTTGACCTTGGCTACTATTGCACAAAGGACCAGCCTTGCGACCAGATAGAAAATTACTGATTAGATCTTAAATCTAACAGACTGCTGAACTTTTAGTTTATTGACCAGTGCGCGTGCGTGAGTGATTGAATGACTATAATACTCGGTGTACAACTGAGAGATTGATTGTTTCTGTAAAATTCTGTGTGATTCTGAGAGATTCTCTAACTCTTAGGCTAACTATAAGATTCTGTAGACTGTAGACTCGAAGGCTGACTTTAACATTATGATCTCCCTTTTGCATTTCTCTCAAAATGCACTACTTCGCTTCCTGGAATGGGGAGGCAAGTCACAGTGGGCAGATGAGAGTTCTGTTCCTCTCTGGATTTTCCCCGGTTAACATCTTCACGTACAATGACATCTGGAAGACGTCGTGCGTTTCCCAAGCGAAAATCGACAACGACGTTCTCTGAAACGTTCGCAGGTCAATATGCATACACTGATATAAAAAAAAATATTTCTCTACACGCTTCACATGGCTTTTTTCCAACGCTCCTATATTCCACGTTATGTACCAGATTTCAACGAAGCAATCACTGACAAATTCTCGTTTGAATGTTGCAGAAGAAATTCATCGCCAAATTTTTCATCGTGCTTCGTATCGATCGAGCGAAGTTCACGACAGGCCAAACTTGGAAAGTGCGCAGAGACAGATCGTCAAACACCCAGCGACAATAAGTTTCGCACAGTGTCAAAAAACGATACGTCACTTTAGCTTTCTCCGATCGTCGCAAACTTGTCCCATCCAGGCGACTCGCGCCATCTGCTACGAGTTCGATACGAGTCCCGTAACTCGGTACACATCCGATTGTACGTGGCCAAGTAATAGACTCGGAGAATCTCAGAATCCCGACTTCGCGGTTTGGTGCCTGATGTGTAACGAAGCGATAGAGTTTGAGGTGCCGCGTTCTCTTGGGTAATTCGTAGCGGGGGGCCGCCTGCCTACGAGTCTGCCCGTGTAACGAAAGTTCGAGCCTCGAAAATCCTCGAGGACGCGGCGTGACGAGAGTGGAGTCTCAACAATCCCGCAAGTGATGAAGTTGCCGGGTCCCGCGATTCCTTGGCGAGTCTGCGGCGAGTCCTACGACACCGGATTAATTGAGTTTATAACGCCGCGCCCCTTCGTTGGGTGGTTTGTGGCGCGCGCGCGTCAACTCACGAAATTCGAGGTCACACGACGGTGTGCATTTGTGACGATTCACAAACACTTCCGGTGGATCTTCTCAGACGATGAATTCGATGACGTCGCAAACGGGCGGACGGATCGAACGATGACGAACACTCGACGAACATATACCGATCTCAAGTGATCTCAAAGTGCTACCGGAGTTAGTTTCGCTACCGCAGAATACACTCCCATGTATCATAAAGTGGACGTTCGCGATGGTCGACGACGGTGTTCGAATATTTCACGAACATTCGGGTATCTTTGGCCAGTTACTGTTATTTTTTGACAACGATGTAGCTTCAGCGTAATAAACTGTGATACCGTGATCGAGTTTCCATATTGTTCTGTATTCGATAGTTGGTTCAACAGTTGATTAAAGTTATTTGCGATTACGATGGTAATTTAGGATCGCCATGTACTCCAAAGAGGCGAATAGTTGGAAAAACTAAATTTATCTTTCCTGACAAAATTTATCTTTTCCTGTAAATCCTCGATGAAAATGAATGAAATTGACGGTGATATCTATCGAATTAATTTAGTCGAGTTAGCGATTAAATTAACAACAGCAATTTGATCTGGGTATAACTCGAGAATTGATATCGAGTTTTAGGTACGGTAGCGCGCGTTTGAAAATAACTTTGCGATATCATATAATTAAATGTAATTTTTAATTTAGTCACGCCGAATGATTTTTGATTTCCATCGATATTCAAACAACGACGGTAACAACGAAAACATCGTCCAATTAAACATACCTGCAAAATGCATTTCTTCCATTTGAAAAATTTCATTGTATTTCTTTTCTTTTTTTTTTTTGTTTTAAATAATCCACGGACTTAATTTCCCATATGTTTTTAAAGCCGGGGAGAGCTTTTATCCCATCTTGGTCGAGCAACAAAAATCTAAAAAAGATATAACAGAGTTTTACTCGGAAACCAAATATTATGCGTTCGGTGCACACTGGCCGACGTTATTTGAGTAAGATTAAGCGGATCGATTACCGACACGTCCGAATTAATTTTTATTCGTTATATGCAAACTCGTATCGCTTTCGCGCTTCTATCTCTCTCTCTCTCTCTCTTCCGTTTGTATTCGCAAATACAGCGAGAAATACGTCCGGTGAATAACACGAAAACTTTAATTTCACGTGTGACGCGTGAAACACGAAAGTTGAAACTACGCTTCCCCCGCTACGTTAATTTGGAAGTCCGAACTTTCTAAGCAGTGATCTTTTTTCGCATGAATTGAGATACTTGTCGTACGATCGCGAAACTCTACATCCTTGAACTTGAAAAGCGATAATTTTTTTTTTATATTATTACGCCTACGTTATTGGAAATCGAAGTGATTAAAAGTAATTAAAAGGATCGACATTTATAATTTATCGTTTCGGTTGATTTATAAGAAAAAACTAGGTATACTGGATTTCTCTGTTGCAACAGTAATTTATTGAATATTATTTTCAAAATATTCAATATTTCTACACGATACTTTCAAAGTATTATTTTACGTTTCATCCATTGCCAAAAATAAAAGCTTTTATACCGTGGAAAAAAACCGCCTTGCTTGATGAAAATATTCCAAACTGCCGCGCGTGTTTTTTTCTTTTTTTCAAAATATATACTTGAAAATTCTCCTTAGTTTTACATTTACATTTACATTACCTACAGTATACATTTCTCGTAAACGAACGGAGCTTTCCGTGAAAATAAGCGTTCCTCCGAACCTTCTGCTGTTAGAAAGAATAAACGAAGGAGGAACGATTCCTCGAGCTTTGGAGAAAGCTGAAGAATGGCGGGGACCGTGAAGAAATTCGTTCTCCGCTTCGGTAAATCGGATTTTAACACTTTACCGACCGATAGCGGTAAGTAATAGACGATTAATAGGCTACCGGTCGGTAAAGTGTTAATATCGTACAATAATATATTTATATATATTAATATACGATATTACCGGTCGGTAAAGTATTAAAATATATAAATATATTATTATACGATATCAACACTTTACCGACCGATAGCGGTAAGTAATAGACGATTAATAGGCTACCGGTCGGTAAAGTGTTAATATCGTACAATAATATATCTGTATATATTAACATACGATATTACCGGTCGTTAAAGTGTTAAAATATATAAATATATTATTATACTACATATCTACACTTTACCTACCGATATAGCGGTAAATAGTAGATATCGATTAATAGCCGATTAATAGACTACCGGTCGGTATAGTGTTAAGTAGCTAAACTTTAGCAACTGAAAATTCTCAACTGCGACGACAACAGTCGAATCCCACTTCTCGTCGATTCATTGGCAAGCGGATGACTATGAAATTGTCCGTCGTTTCAACGGGCAATTAAGCTCCGCGAGCTTCCACCCCGACACAGCGAAACAGCGTTGATTACTGTTTTTCCTTTGCGTAGCGTGGATAAACGGCATAAATGAATATAAAAGACGGAGATACTTAATGTTCGATCAAAAACTGCTTTTAAATATTACAAGGATCGATTGTAATTTCGAGAGGCTGTAATTAACAGGCTGCGGAATT
This sequence comes from Tetragonula carbonaria, assembly GCA_032399595.1. Taxonomy (NCBI): domain Eukaryota; kingdom Metazoa; phylum Arthropoda; class Insecta; order Hymenoptera; family Apidae; genus Tetragonula; species Tetragonula carbonaria. Next base: position 12,625,833 of record JAUCRC010000002.1, read on the forward strand.
TTTCACGTATTTGTGGAATACGTGAATCACGCATTCAAAGATAAATAAAAAAACTGCGTGTATCGTAGTACGAAGAATATATAAAATGTAAAATATTCGAGGTACAGTGTGCTTTTATATAATACGAAATCGTACAGAATACATGTAATACGAAAAAAATATGTAAAATATGAAATATACGAGGTATAGTGCTTTTATATTTGGCCAGAGAGAGAATTTTCTACCCATTTTCGATTTTTTTTTTATATCATACCTCCAGAAATATGATTCTGCATGAAAATCTACAGTTTAATAATTAATTAGAAATGAATAAGTTCTGTTCATCTTGCTGGAACTCTCGAAATTTTATGTTCGTTTTGTAATCGTACACTCAGTTTAGAAGAACGAAAAGAATTCATAATATTTTAAGGAAATGTTTAACACAAAAAAATTTCATCGAAGAATCATGCATGCTAGCGCGAGTGTTTCCTATATTTCGTTTAAACGAGATATTTTTTAATTTTGGTTGAGAATGTATAATCGAATGTATAAGTGTATAACAACGAAACACACGAGCCTGCAGTCACGTTATTAATTAATAAATATTGAAAATCACACGAGGCCATAATCACGTCATCCATCATCATGGTTTTAAAATTTGTGAATACTCGCGCACTAAGAAGCTTATTTACTTTATCAAACTATGAAGTTATTATATGTTTTGTCCAATTCTGCGAAGATTTGCATGTGATAAAAAAAACATATGTGAAATGGTAACTCTAGGAATAAGAAGATGAAAATATTGAAGAATAGATCGAAAACCGATTGGAAAGTGATAAAAATCACATGATGCTACATATGATCACGTCATCGATTGTGTAAATACAATTTAATGTATTCGTCACAAAACTATACTATGATAAAATGAGAGATCTTTGAATAAACATTTATTACACGTAACTTATGAAGATTATTGGATGTTAATATATAAAGGGTACAGAAGTCATTCCTTTATTGAAAGTAAAAACATTTCCTCTTTCATCAATGTTTCCAACTCATGGGACAATTTAGTCATAGTACAATAATCACACTATAATGATATCATACGACTTTGTAACGACTATGTTAATTAGTCTCCAACGAGAGATAATTGTAAGTGGCTTCTCAGCGATACACGTGCTAATACGTACTCTTCGACTAACAAATTTAAAAAATGAAACTAACTAAAACTAAAATTGAAAAAAGAGAGACAGACAGAGAGAGAGAGAGAGAGAGAGAGAGAAGATCGGAAAGGTTTTATTGGCAAATTTCAAGAGAACCGCGAGAACAGTACTATTACTACGTACGGAAAGGAGGGTAAACGCAATCTCGCGAAATTTAATATTAGCTTTTTTTTTTCTTTTCTTTCTTTTCGAGCTTCGCTCTCGCATCGTGCGCGCTATTTAAATTCACGGAATTTGCTGTTTTCCGGGGCCGACGGTTTCGCGTATTAATTTTTAATACTGTTATCGCTGTTCCTCCCTCCCCCCCCTTCTCCCCCCGTAGAATGGAGTCACACACAACCAGGCACAGTTGCACACGATTTGATAATTCACGGTCCGGCTAATTTCACTAAAATCGCGGTGAATTTGAAGACGTAGCTTCGCGAACCAAACGAACACTAGGTTAACTATAATACTATCTACGTAAAACTTCAGTCAAACGTATTTTTCACACGCGCGCATAATCGTGTGCAACGCACTTGGATTCACGAAGATTCGCACGAGATTTATGCAATGAAAGTCAAGGGATTGAAAATTCATTATTATTATCGGTTAGATTTTTTTTTCAACTGACAGCTGAGGCTAGAAGCTTTTTAACACTAGAACTACTGACAGTTAAGACGAAGTTATTTCTACCAAAATTATTTTGATTTCTAATAAATAAAAATAAAATAAAATTCATTATATTATTTCTTTAGTTATCACTGTAAAAGTCATTGCATCATCGTGGGGGGGAAAAAATTGTAACATGAAATAGAAATTTTAAAATAAAATTGTAAAACCAGTCATTTTGACTGGTGTGGGAGTTCTAGTGTTAAACATGTGAATCGTATGATAATTTTCTGACGACTAAAATTCTACTGCTCAAACAAATACAGACGTTTACATATTTATACACTGAGTCATTCCAAACAGCAACGCGATTTTTCTGAAAATTAAAACAACGAACGTTGTTGCCATCCAGACTTTGCAAAGTTGCAACAGACAATTCAACGGGGGGAAAAATAAAAAAAAGAAGCGTAGAAAAATCCATGGATGTAGTTTTATATGTTCTTTTTTTCAGTTTCGTCCAGCGAACGAATTGCTATTTATAGCATGACGGAATGAAATGGAAATGGGCAGCGCGTCGGTGATCGTCTTGAAAATTTATGCGAACAGAGAGGAAATTTCTGGCTCCGGACTTTTTCTAGATTTTCTAATGAAAATTTGTCAACTGCGACTCTGCTCGACACCCCGGGCGTGTCGTAAAAATGTTCGCCGCTCGAACGAATGTCGACGAACCTTCTCGACGTTTACGGTCGCTTTGTTTTTACGACTTGACACAGAAATCGACGAATGGCTGCGCTGTTCTTCGATTGTTCCAGCCACCGTTTTTCATTTTCCTCAAATGAACTCTGTAATTTAAACTAACGAGCCTCTTAACACGTTTCTTTTCAATCGCGAAACACAAAGATCTTTGAAGAAGTTTCATACTTCCGTACAATACGAAAGGAATTTTTTTCACGCAATCGGGAGAAACTTTCAGACGTAAAAATGGCTAATACATCGAATACAGCTCATGATTGCTACTCGAAAAGAAACACGAGGTAATTTTTCGTAGAATTTTTGTAAATTTGCAATTTTCATATGTTGAACAACGTCGAACGCGAAACTTTCACAACTTTGTGGTAAATTGTTATCTGTTTAATTTCTGTAAGATATTATATCACGATAAAGCAAAACGAAAGCGTATATTTCGTTTTATTAATCTAGTTATTTATGTTAATTAAAATTCCTTGTTAACGGTATTCATCTCATTTTAATTATTGTAAAATGTGTATAGAAATAAAAACAACTGTCAGTAGTTATCATCGTGTCACTATTTATATCATAAATTATTGTGTTCTTTATTGTATAACAAATTTGTTTCCATTTCTTGTTCAAGCACGTGAAAATATTCGAATATGAAATTTCCGGTGTTTAAAAAATTAACAACGCTTTAAACTGTTATAATTTCGTAAAAAGAAAATCGTACAAATAATCTGGGCTCGTTTCAAAAATTCAGGAGATCCTAACACTTAACCCTATGTTCAATGAAATGGCGAAAAAAAAGTTGTACGCGCATGAAGTTTTGAGGGGTCGTTGTAAACAGAACGAGGCTTCAATCTTCGAACCTATCGTAGACTGTGAAACAAATTTTTCAATGTTTTTACATACAATTTAGTGACAATTTGTAGTATTTTTCGAGAAAGGAAAGTATCACTCGTTCACCCGTGATATAAAAATATTTCACATTTAATAAAATGAATAACATATTTTAAAGGTAGAGACTTCAAGCTTTAAAATGAGCCCAAATCGCTTACTATATTCGATTTCGATTTACAACACTGTAGCAATTAATATTCAAATATTAATTGATCGGATTCGTGTCCATTTGTGACGATTTATAGAACTCGTCTTCACTTCGCTACATTTTAAAATAAAACGAACGATGCATTTTGAAAAAGCACAATTCCAAAAAAATTCTTCAAGTTCCAAAAAAAAAAAAAAAAAAAAAAAAACAAACCCAAGAATCGTACTACTGTATGATTCCTTATTAACAAAATTAACAGTTTCAATATTTAGATTCAATATTTAGACTCGAACGTCGCAGCGAGAGAGGCTTAGCCTAACTTGTCAGTCTCACATGAAAATATGAAATCGCGCCGAAGATCTCACTGTCTAGTCATTTTTTAAAAACTGACGACTCTCTCTCTCTCTCTCTCTCTCTCTAATCGAGCAAAAAGAACGATAGAAGACGAAGTGAACGCCCAGAAACGTAAGAAATATGAAGTTGCCTCGCGTCAGAAAACGATTGTCAAAACAATGCGTTGGCCTTTTACGTCCCAGTGGAATTGGATTTCTCAGTGGCCCGTGCCGGTGTTTCTCACGTCTCGCGTAAAAACCGACGTGTCCCGTTTCGAAAGATTCTACCCACGGAGGAGAGAGAAACTACGGAACTATTTTTCAGCGAAAGGCTCACAAAAGGCGCGATTATTTCCTGTGGCTGGTGGGCCAGCAGTTTGCAACGCCACGGAAAGCCTGGAAAAGGCTTTCCACGCCTTTGGCCCCGGCGCGCGTTGCGTTTACGTGACGTTTCCTTGTTCCGCCAGAATTGAATAACTTTGCTCCCCTTTGTGCCCCGAACCGGAAGATCGATTAGTCTTACCAACGAAATTCCCGGCCACCGATACGATCCGTGACGTTTTCAAATGCGTGGCAACGTAAACAACGGAACGTCGTTTCAAAGAAACGAGAGAGGCATTTTTTCCTTTTTCTTTTCGACGTTCTCTGAGCAGTATTTTTTTCTTTTTCTTTTTTTCTTCTATGCCAACGATGTTATCATTTTTAGATTTATTATATCTATTTTTCCACGTGCGAGAAAGAAAGAGTGAAATTTCTCTCACTTCGCAGCTTTCGATTTTTGTGAAAATCGAGCTCAAAGATTCGTCGATTACAAAGTTGAATTTGGCTAATTACCGGATTACGCGCGATCAATCAACGCGAGGATATTCCACGTGCAGAAATAAAATGCAGAAGAAATTTGTTCGGTTTCACGAAAGTGGACGTTGAATACGTTTCGTTGAAAAAATATCTTAATTGCTCGATAAACATTCGAGCTCGATTTTCTCGAAAACGAAAGCTTCAATGAAAAAATTTCGTTCTTTCTTTTCGACAGATTCCTTTCATGCAGAATCACCTTCTAGCGCGATTGATCAACACGAGTCATGAGACACACCCTGTATATCATAGAAATATAAATGCTCGAACATTCACGTTGGAGATATTGGACTTGTCTAATAGATTTTATTCATTTTACACCTTGTATTTACATATGTATTGTACGCAAAACGTAAGTACAAAATCTATTTTAAATATTACTTGATACTTCAATTGTGCCACAAATACACAATATCTAATACGCGGCTCGTATAATTATTTATTCATTAACTAGGATATTTCGTTTTATATAAAAGTAAGAATATGTAAAAATAAAGTAAAAATACATGTAAAATTTTGTACCAAACCATGAAACAAGTTACAAGTATCTATATGGAGAGATATTTTATAAATCAAATTATATACGAAAATTAAATAAAATATTCATTTCTCATTATAAAAAAAAATTTCTTACGCAATATCTTGCAACGTACATTATAGTTAATATTGTAAGAATGTTATACTAAAAATATATTCTCGTACTTGACTGAAAAAATTAAATATTACCCAAAATCAACACCAGTGTCTTGCAAATCACGCACCATAAATGATACTTCCTTTGGAAATATTCTAGAAATATTGCCTAAGCAAAGAATATATCCAGGCACACTAAATTCCGCATAATTCCGACGAACTCCATCTAAAATTTGTTAGAATTTGTTTTTCAAAATCGAAGTGTTTCAAAATTTGATGAAACAAACAACAGGCAAAAATTTCTACCCGAAACGTGGTGGTTTCCGTTTACTCTGAAATCGTCGAAATCAAAATCCACAGATAAACGACGAGCTGTATTCAGTTCAAATTGGAAAACGCAGTCGTCAAGGTCGAAGCGTAAATTTGAAAAAAAAAAAATATCACGGGGAAATTTCTATCTGGCTATTGGTCTCCATTTATTTCCAGATCATCGAGATAGAAATTACGTTCCAATAAATACCGACGACGTTTGAATATTTTTATCAGAAGGGTGTGCGTTTTCCGAATTTTGTGGAATTTGGAAAACTGGAAACAAAACGCGTTTTCGAAACTCTGACACTTCGAGAGACAACGAAAGATTTTTATCTGGCTGCTGGCGGTCGCTATTTGTGTCATCGAGTTAAAATTGCATCGCTAAAATGGCGACGTCCTTGAACAATGCTGCGAATCGTTCAAGGACAAAGTAATTCGAAAATTTTTGAAAACTAGCTGCAAGATCACAAAGATTGAGGTAACGAATAACAAGACATGCGATTCATTCATTTTTATTTACACTTCGCTAAGGAAATTCAAATAAAATGAAACACCAGCGCGTCATTTTTCTATGAAATCGATCCCAGATGCTCGCGCGATATCGCCCGAGTGTTTTAAGCAATAAATTGTACAAATTTGCAAGATGCAAATTTCAATACGAGACGAGGGATTAAACAGAATTAGACGACCATTGATTAATGGCTTGGCCGAGTGCTGGCAGATTTCGCCCGCGAATATTTATCAGAGCAGAAGAGAGAGAGAGAGAGAGAGAGAGAGAGAGAGAGAGAGCACATCCCTGGCTGAATTTGTTAACGCTCCATTTCGTCGATGGCATCGATTACCGGCGATAGCCAGAAAAATGCTTCGCACGTACGTACGCACGCACGATTCTTGCGAGAATGAAGAAATTCATAACGCGTCCATAAATCGTCGAAACTTGCTCGTTTCCAATCAAATTCGTGCAACTTCTCTTGCTGCCACTTTGCTGTCTAATTCTGTTGCACTTACTTAGGTTCGTAATATGTGAATGTACAGGATGACTTGATCGCCGTGAGCATTTTTGTTTCTGAGGATACGAGAAAAAAAACAGTGATTGTTTTGTAACTGGTCATTTATATATATAATATATATATTTATATATATAAGAATATTATATATATAAGAATATTATATAAGAATAATATTAAGAATTTTATATATAGATATATGTGTGTGTTATTCTTGTAAGATTGTAAGATACATTTTCACACTGTTTTCAAATTGTACCGACGTAATTACAATAATTGTCCCTCGTTACAATACTAACGTAATTGCAAACGTTTCAGACAACATATATATAGTACATGGTACGTAAATGTTTTCAGATATAACCGTTCGAATACTTTCGTTTGTCACATGTAACAAAATTTGGAATAGAATAATTCGAATCTACATCATTGTCATTAGTGATAGATCAATAGTGATTCGCATGGACTGTGATTTAGAAAGAACAAATTATGACATGAGCAACAACTCTATAACCCCTTTATTTTTACCTCTGCGAGATAAATTAGTTTTATCTACGGCAGCAACGCAAGGGGAATCGATTTTCCTACCCGACCGAACTGATTTATGGTCCCATGTTAAGCGAACATTTTGTACTCGACTTGACCAACGCCAAACACTCGAACTTCTTGAGCTGTATGTACGCAAATACTGTTTCTCTACTGTTGCATTAAGTGGTAAAGCCCCTCTTCTCTCTCTTTCTCTGTGTTCTCTATTTCCGGCAGACTGGGAAACCGTTTTGCAAACGGTTTTCACTCGAATCGTCTACCGTTTTGTTTGCCTACGTGTACAGACATTTTGATAGATGCTTTCGCATATTTCCTCTTTCTCTCTCTCTCTCTCTCTCTCTCTCCCCCCCTGTTCTTTTCAATAATCCGTGTACGATTCTTTTTCACTATTTTTCCCTCTCTCGTTTCAATTTGATAAAAATGGAAAAAACAGACACGTAATTGGATCAATATTTTTTGACCTCGTTCTAAATCCAATTCTTCTACTATTTTTTTCTTTTTTTTAATCTCTTGACGAGGCATTCATTCTTGTTACATTGTGAATATATATATATATATATATATATATATATATATACATACATGGGATAAATATTCAAAGACTTATCATGAAAATGCACTCTGCAATCAAGACATGTAAAGAGTGCGACATGATTTTTAAATAAAACGCTAATTTCTTTGAGTAAGCGATGATAATTATATTTCATTGCAAAGTGGACAAGCTGCGATTATGTTTCAAACAATATGTCCGCAAAATGTTAAAATTCGTTACAGAGAGGCTGTCAATGATGTTCAATTGCTGTGAACGACGTCGAATCGATGTTCGCGGATTATCAGCGAGACTTTCGTTCAGTGAACGGGTTGAACACGTGCTCAAGATCGATAACTCGATCGATAACTGACTCGGTTTCTTCAAATTTCTTTTATCAGTTTCACGACTGTCGTCCGAAGTGCACTTTGTCGTACGAAAATTGCACGCACTTTTCGAACTGTCTCCGTAATAATAATAATAATAATAATAATAATAATAATAATTTTCACCGTGTGTTTGTAACGCGTTTTCACAACAATAATCGCGTTGCTCTTTTGTGTGACGTATTAATCGCAACAACAGCAGATAACAAACGTCAAAGTTTCAACGCTGTCAACTGAGACAAAAAGAAAAAAAGAAAAGAAAAATCGTTTGTAACTTTGGAATTATTATTATATAATTTGTCAATCCATGTTTATTAAAACTCGACCAATAATACAATCACGCGTCACTACAGTATATAAATAAAACGTGAAACTTCGTTTTACACGCGCGAATAAATTCGTAAGAAATTCGAGTACTTTCATGGGCAACCCTTGTTGAACTGTTGTTCTCAAACTACGAAATCCCCACTCTTATCCGCTAATTATCAACCAATTATTAATTATTAACCGCGAGTCTTTTCCAAAATTCTCTCTCTCTCTCTCTGAGTCTCTTCGCGAACGTGGGCCAATAATAATGAGCGGCTGGCAAAGTCGAGTTAAAATCTCGACGACGAAAAGCGTGGAGGGGGGTGGAACTGTCAGAGGAGAAGAAGAGTGGCCGGATGCAGGATTCTCTCCATTTCCCGGGAGACGCGATTCTACGATTCGTAAACGACACTTCGGAAACGAGGATATTGCCGCTCGCGCCCTACGCGCTCGTTCCCATAATTTACAAGCGTACCGTTCCGCTCGGAGCCGAAACCGCTGCCGATAGCGAACGTTTCGCTGTTTTACGACGCGGCGCCGCGCGATCGATGAGCCAAATCGAGCGCGGCTCGATTCTCGCACGATCGAATACGGATCTGTACTTATTGTCAGAAAACTGTTGCTTGCGAGGAAGATGAGCGTGAAATAAAAAGAGCATGAAAACACGAAATATATTGGTGTAAGGAAGTCTTATTGTTCAGAATGTCTCATTGTTCCTGCGCCTAAGAACGAGGCAACTATCGCCTCAAATACTAACGCTCAAGTATACTGAGATCCTAACGAATCACAGAGTACACATAATCTGATCTCATTGTGCGTACTTTAAGAATCGATCGAGAAATAAATTTCGTATTTGGAGCTCAATTTCAGCAAAGTTCAACTCTTGACAATTCAAAGTTTCCAGCATCGATTTTTTAATTTTAGCGATTACGAGTTTTAGTAGCCTTGCTATCTGCCATTTTTGAATTGCGGAACACCTGCTAAGAATAAATCCTAAACCTCGCGCAGGTAAACATTCGGTAAATATTCGAGTCGCGAGAGAAAAGGCAAAAGAACATCGGACGCGTCGTAATTGCTCGAGGATAATCGCGTTGTTAATGAAACGAAACGTTGAATCTCGTAACAGATACAACGGATTAATCAGTTTTAATTATTCATGAACTCGTTGACTTCTGTCGCTTGACGAGCGTAAACAGAGGCGGCGGCACGACCGATTACAGGCGCAATTACAAATTTAATTCCCGCAGCTGTTCCGTTTCTCGATCCTGCCAGCACGCTGAGCAAATCTCGTTCGTTCTTGTCGCTTCAAATTGAATACGATCGGCACAAAGTGTCTTTGGTGTAACGATCCACAGATCCGTGGATGCATCTGTCTGGTAGAACGATCTGTGTACGATCTCTTGCGACGAAAATGGCGCACAATGGATAAAGAGAAAGAAGGAAAAAAGAAAACGTGACTTTTTTAACACATATACGTCCTCATGACGAAAATTCGTCATTTGTATATTTGCAGTAAATAATTGATTGTTGTTTTATTAAATCCGAATAAATTGAAACGTAATTTTTACCAAACAGAGATAATTCTACGAAAAAAAACTGATTTCGGCTTCAGTCGCGTCGTATAAAGGTGCAAACGCAAGAAAAAAAAAATTAATTTAAAAACGTATTAGTCGGTACTGCGTATAGAAGAAGTTTATTCAAAGTTTAAGCACTTGGGTGTTCGGATATTGAAGAAATTTCAGGGATATTACTGTTAATTTTCTTAACCTATTTTTATCAAAATCAAATGATAAAGTAAATCTAAAATGGAGAACGAAAAAGAAATATGTGCAGACAATTTATCTGATTGTGAGTCTAGTGACAACATTGAAGATCTTTTAAAATCTAATTTTGATAGTGATAATAGTGACGATAGTGATATTGTTGTGACAAGAAAACGCTCACTTCTGAATCCTTTACAATATAGTGACTCTGAAAATGATAGCGATTCTGAAGATGACTTGTGGTCTGATACTGACGTAGTACTCGTTTTGGAACCTTTTGAAGGAGTGCCTGTTGCAAAAATCATGCCAAATTCACCCGAAGAAGTGAAGAACTATTAATTATTGATAAAATTAAAGTTTCGGAAATAATTTACTGTCTAATAAAATAATAAAGTATGTTTTCAGTAATTCATTTCAACTTTTTTGTGGATTTAATTTTTATTTAACTTCAGGAAGAAAAAAAATAAAAAAATAAAGTATAAATGTATATATAAATGCAAATTCATTTTATTTCATTTTCCAAAATTTCACTAAAATATATACTAAAAAATATATGACTTTTTAAAAATTAGGTTGTTTTTATAGAGCATATCGTTTTTACAAGTAGTGTCAAATAATGCCGGACGGATATGTGTTAAGTTTATCGCTATAAAAGCGTATAAAAATACAGTCCCCCATAATTAACGCGAAAGTGGAATTCTCTTCGATTTCAATATGTTGGGCTTGAAATATGCTATCAGCATAATTTTTCTTTCTTTTGCGTGTCGTTGGCAAATTGATTGTTGTTAGATGAATTTTTTGACAAGTAACGCTCTTACGATTATGTACAATTATGTACAATTGTATGTTATAATTGTAACATTGTAATAATGTTAATACACATTTTGTTTGAATTATTTTTTGAAAATAATTGCAGCAACAATTCTCTAGCCAAATGTCACAAAAAAATTTCGAAAAAAAAAGCAAAGTGTATCCTACTCATTGCACAGTAATATACAGATATACATCTACAGAATATTCATCTTTACTATTACTATTATTATCATTAATTGTCGTTTCTCGTCATATTTCATTCGTAAGATAAAATGCAATTACCAAATTTTCGTTGACAAATTTTTTAAACGAAACCATCGGTCACTCGTGTGCGCGCAGATTTAATTAATTTACGAATTCTTTGTTTCAATTTTGTTCGACCTTCACTTGCAAGTGTTTTAAACTAGTAATTAACGAGTAAAAACAGCTGTGTCCTGCTCAATTAACGAGGGTTAATTAGAATAACCGAGCCACGTTCGACGCTTCACCGTACGAGCAATTAATTTTTCATCGAAACTTTTTCGTGCCTGTCGAAAATTTATCCGGTCGATTTATCTTACCATTCCGTTATGTTCGTACGAAATGACCGTAATCGCGAAGAACTCTCTCGCCGAGGCACATTCCCGCTCGTACAAACGTGTAATTACAAACGTTCAGTTCTCCCGCGGGGAGTTGCAACAATCGTGAGACTGTACAAGTACAAATATCTAGTTTATCTGACTAATTTGAGCGTGTAATGCGGCTCTTTCAGGAAGAGCACGAGATGGCCAGCTGCGGGATTAAGAGGATCCACCCCACCGTGGTTCTCAACCACGAGATACGTACGAGTGAGAAGCATAATTAGACAGACGATGATGAAAAATTGTCGGTTTTATCTAAACTGCTACAACTCCGCAAAGGAAAATCGTTGCAACTATCTGCTTAGTCTCGTTTCTACGAGCTTGACTCAGATTCATTTTATCCAAAGATGTTTTTGCTAATCATGCTAATCACGTAGAGAGTGAGAAAGTAGGGCCACTCTTGTCACCTGTTGAAAATTGTAAAAATTCAAACGCGTGCAAGTACGTGAAAATATATTTTCTTCGCGACTCGAAGAACCAGGACCGTGATTAAAATTTTTTCCTTTGTAACAAGCCTTTAAAAAAACTAGCTGTATGATTTTTTCTTTCTTTCTGCCATTTTATTGAATCGAGCGTCAAATAAAGAAAATAGTATCTCAAATTAACTTCATAGACGCCGCTACGGCGACAGTAGTAACAATCATTAATCATTATCTCGTTAGTTCAGTACGTTTGAATGCTTTAACGACGACGTGACAATAAAATTAAAAATTTAGAAATTTTTGTAACGTTCACCAGAAGTGCCATGAAAATACCTTTATAGGTAAATTGTATTACAAAATTAGCTCGCTACGCTTGTCGAACGTAGAGGAAGAAGAAATTCACTGGAATCATTCAAAGGAATCATTGTTTGCTTGCCTTTTGCAAATGCTTCCGACAAGATACCGACGTTTCTAACAAAACGCTTCGTATCGATTTTTCTTAAATAAAATACGAGAAAATGTGTTACAAGAATATATATAACAGTAATTAATCGTCGAGTCAACGTTTCCGTAAATTACGGAAACGTTGAATTACGAATTCACACAAAAAATGAAAACGTCACTAACACGTGCACGAAAAGTGCACGTTTCTATAATTTGATAAAGTCAAGAAAAATCAAACGAAATGCGAAACAGTGACTAATCTGCACGTGGTAGATTATGGTCGAATCAAATACAGCGAGTCAGTGTTACGCAGTCAGTATATATCGTAATTCATAATTGTACAAAAAATACAACGTCAAAACGAAATTCTTATGAAATCATATCGTTTTCTATTTTATTTCCAAAATCATAATCGTGAGATTTGATTTTGGAAATAAAATAGACGCTTGAAAGGAGATCATACAATTAGTAATGCAATTTCAGATGATCGAAGCTATACTTTTTAAAATACGCACTTCAGGCATAATTGCGCTAATTTCTTCATAAGCCAGTAAGAAAGTGAGAAAGAGAAAGACAGATATAAAGTTAGAAACACGTGTCATTTCATTATGTAATGTGCTAAAAGACAAAAACAGTTATTTTTTTTCCACAGGGCGTACTATTTTGTATGTATGTATGTATGTATATACATATATATATATATATCATGATCAAATGAATTTAAATATATGTATATGTATATATGTATATATTAAGAAAGAAAGAAGAAAAAAAAGAAGAAAAAAAGTGAGATTGCAAGAATTTTCTAACACACGATATCATTGATTAACACTCCGTATATCTATACTTAAAAGGAAAAAAGAAAAAGAAAGAAAGGGAACACTTCTGTGACGCTATCATAAAAATTCCTCGAAAACATCTCTCAAACGAACGTCTAAAAAATTCATTTGGCAAAGCATGGGAGGGGAGGGGTTGCAACACCCTCACAGAGGCACGCGAGTGCGACAGCTTCAAACATGCAAATTGCGAATCCGCTGCGAAGTGGCCCGGGCGAAATAAGAGAAAAGTACATCGTGCGAAACACGTAGTGCCTCGGACTATCGATTCGCCGACACTAGAGTGCCGTCGAAATGAAAACAAAAAAGGAAGATGGAAAAAGGGAAGGGGGGGTGGCGAAAAAGAAATTGGGGAAAGAAAGAGGCGAAAGAAATGCAAATGCGAAACCACGGTTCACGCGAGACTTATTTCCCAGGTGTCTAGATTTTTACGTGAAATAAAGGTAGCGTTTACAATGCTTAACACTGGAACCACCAAAGCGATGAATTCGTAATCTTTGTCAGATATTTTATCAGATATATAAAAAACAGATGTGTTATCAGAGACTTAAATGTATAAATAAAATTGTGTTCCATTGTATTGAAAAGTTTTCCTTTTTACTTTGGCGTGATGGAAATTTGATGGGAATTTTTACGAAATTGTCGGTGGTTTTTAGCCATTCTCATTTAGTCGAATTACGTGCAGAAAGATATCCGCAGTTCAATAAATATAACGATGAGTGTTTGCAATAACTGATGGCAAACCTTTGTCAATTTTCAGAGTCCGAGGATGTGTAAATTATTCGGTGTTTTCCTAGAAAAGGAAATTAATCCAAACTACGTTATATTTACCGATCTGACTGTTATGTAAACTTAATCGCGCATCAAAATAAATTTCACGCGAAATGAGCTGGAATGAGTCGAAATTATTCAGTCAATTGTAATATGAAATTCAGAAGGTAGCAGAATTAATTTACAATTACACAGCGATACAATTATAAAATACTCGATTAATATTCGAAAGAGAATTTTGTTACCAGACTGCGGGCCATTAGGCAAATTTCAAATGTTTGCAATCGAAATTAAAGAAACCGGGTCTAAAGAGAAATTTAACATCTGCTAAAAAAAAAAATGCACTTCGGCAAATGGAAATCTAATGATCAGGAATGCATCATCGGCAAATATCTTAATTTTTGTTAAAATATGTTTCCAAATATGCCACTGTGGAAACAACGATGACAAACAGACAAATTCGACGTTAAAACGAAACGAAACAAACCGGATTAAACCGGATGAAATGGGACAAAACTAGGAAAATGTTAAAAACTGAATAAAACCGAACCAAGCCGTATCAAACGGTGCCAAACCAAACCAAACGAAACAAGACGAAATTAAAAAAAAAAAAAAACAGGACGAAACAAAACGAAACAAAATAGAATAAAATAGGGAGGAAAGAAACAGAGACAGGAGAAAAAAGAAAAAAAGGGAAAATAAAGAAGCGGTTCACGCGAGACTCACCTTTGAGGGCTGTGTTTCGAGTGTCTAGCTTTCACACTCGAGAAAGCACCGTAAATTCCCTTCCCGAGTTTCCTCCCCCGAGTTTCCCCGTCGCGGATGTTCCCGTTGAACGAAAAATTACAAGGGTAGGAAGCCGTCGACGCCGCCAGGACATGGAATAATGATGGAAGGAAGAGAAATCGGCGGGAGATGGTCTCCGACTGCAGAGAAATCATCCACCTCTACACGGCCGCGCGTTCGATTCAGGCTCGCAATTACTCTGACAATCTGATCGACCGTCTGAATGAAGATGGGGGAGGGGACGAAGAGGGAACGAACGACGACGATTAACGCCGGATTTAAACGGCGTTTATTAAATGTGTATAAAATTCATCGATGTGAATTGCATTAACGAGAGCCAGAGAGAGATAGAGAAAGATTCGATGGATTTCCGCGAGGCAGAGCTTGCCAGTTTGTGTAATTCTAGTAGCTAGAAAGTTAGGGATGGGGATTTGTACTATGATCCGAGATGATGGAGGCACGAAATTCGTCAGGCTTGGGAACAGGGAGTTCGATTTGTTTAATTGGATAAAGCTCACGAACGGGAGGGAAACGGGTAATCGATTGTGAATTTAAGTCGCCATTTTCTGTTATTTGGCGGATTGACGGTGTTCTCGCTGCAATTGGCAGGATTTCCGCGAGTTTATTACATTATGCGACAGACCACGATTTTCTTGTTACAATTGGCAGGACTTTTATGCATCGATTATGTCATTTATTCGATGGATTATTCTTTTCATTGTAGCACTAGTATGGATTTTCATGGATTATGTTGTTATTATTATCTTCGTTATTTGACGAACTACTACTACTACTTATTATAATTGTAATTATGTTACTATTATGCTCTGTCTGGCAAAATTTATTTTATTACAATTGGCAGGACTTTTATGCATCGATTATGTTATTTATTCGATGCATTATTCTTTTCATTGTAGCACTGGTATGGATTTTCATGGATTGCTATTACGTCTTCGTTTATTTGACGGACTACTACTACTACTTATTATAATTATAATTATAACATATAATTGTAATGTATAATTATAATTGTAATATGTTATTATTATGCTCTGTCTAACAACATTTATTTCATTACAATTGGCAGGATTCTTATGCATTCGTTATATCATTTACTTCCTTATTTATACGTCGTCGTTACTGTGTCATTTTACATTCTTTTCATTTTTTTACACGTTAATTTTACACGTTTACTGGAAATTTGGAGATACGGGAAAAACATACAGCATGAAAATATGTGTAGAATATATACAAAATAGTCTTTACTACATGTAAACGATAAATTAATTTTCTGCTTTGATAATCGTATCCCACATTGATATTTGCAAAAGTATCTACAATTTAATAATATGATTGAGGATATCATTGCAAAGAAAATTTAAATTGTATTTATCGACCACAGTTGCACAGATTTAGTCGAGAAATGAATCGGAATAGACAAAATTATTTGATCAATAGTGAAATATGAAACACCGAAGCTAGCAAATTAATTCACGCGTGCAACAGATATAAATATTACAAAACTCAATCAGGGTTTCTTAGTGACATCACAATACAATTTCTTGTAATTGATCGAAAGAGAATCAAAATGAAGAATCTCGCAACAAAATTACAACAGAATTTCTTTGATCTAAAGAGAATTAAAATTAAGAATATTTTAATGATATCATAATATGATTTCTTCGACCTAACGAATTAAGAAATTTCTCGATAATGTAATTTCTCTGATCCAAGGGGAATTGAAATTAAAAATTTCTTCATAATTTAAAGAGAAATTAGAATTGAAAATTTCTCAACAACGTTGCGATATAATTTCTTTGATCCACAGGGAATGAAGATCCAACAATTTCTCAGTAACATTAAGAATTTCTTAATAACGAAATTACACGGTGATTTCAATTTTGCACTTGTATTTTTCAGTATACGCGAGGAAAAGAGATGAAAAGAAATTTGATCGTGCGATAGAGCGTGAATATTTTTCCCCCGTATCTTTGTTATTTCTCTCTAGAATAAATAAAGAATACGACGAGGATTTTAGGTGAACAGCTCTATAAATATTCCTATAACATCCATCCTTTGTTGTCTCATTCTCCGTTGTTTCACCGGCATAAAATTTGACTAATGTATCTGGCACGAAGCAGCGCGCAACCCGCATATGCATTACAATGTTACGCCACAAACGGAAGTTGTCACGTCCGTCGTTAACGTCTGTTGTTTAAACGCTAATGCGACCGCGGATTTAACCCTTTACCGGCGGTGAGTTTAGTCACAATACGAGAATCAAGAGTAACGACAAATACAATGCGTCTTACACGGAACCGATTATAAAACTAATAATTTACTTCCTAGGTTCATTGCAATTCAAGATTCAGATGTATATACGTTTCTTCGTCGTTCAGATTGCAATTATTAACAATTGTCTTAAATCATTCTTCGCGAAGCCTTACGTAATCGGGCTAAATTACGTAAAAAAAACGTTATCAATAGATCGCGGATTTTTATGGATTTTTAAAATGTTCACGAACATATTATATTATAGTTAAAAAAAGAAAAAATGGAACTCGAATCGTTTCTTCTGCACACAGAATTATAATTAATACTCTTCTTTGGATATTTTATATATTTTTGCGTGCTAAATGTGCGTGTTTCTGCATCTTCAAATGCATCTAAAAATCCGCGGTCCTAGTTATCAGTCCTGAATGACCTGAAATTAAACAAACCGATTCCGAAGATTCTTCGTTTAAAAAAAAGGAGAGGATCTTTATTTCTGTTGGATGTGTTTTACTTCTTATTTTTGTTTTACAATGTTTCTTAATGGTGCGTTTAGCAGTGAATACTACAGGCGTTAGAATGTAGATTACAGTAGTATAATGACTGGAAGTTGTAGACAGTCTAAATAATAGTAAAATTTGACAAAGTAAAGATCACAAAATTATGGAATGAATTTTTTTTTTTGGTCATTTCGACAGCTGATAGATTTCAACAAAACCTGACACGATTAATCCATCGAGCTTCGATAATTCAAGACTGACATAAAGTTAATCTCCATTTGTATTAATGAAGTACTCCTGTATTTTCCAAAATTCAAGATTCAACTCTTCAGAAGATTTCAACAAAATGGTCGAAGAAAATATCACAGTAAGTTCAATGAGTCCCTTTAAAGGGAAGACTTTAACCAAGACTATAGTAAATCTAACCATGAAAAAATTTTTCCCCTGAACTTTCGCAATTTTCGAAAACAATTCGATATCCTCCACTTTTCTAGTCGTTACACGTTTTGAATTTACTTTGTATTGTAAACTCATCTTCCAAGAAAAAAAAAAAAAACGAATTCAAGGTTATCGAAGCAGAGACTTTACGAAGACTCGGTCTTTAAAACGAGACCAAGCGATCTTTATTTATATAGTTACATCAATTTAAACTGTCGACGATTTTTCATCTCTATTTTTCTCTCTACTCGCGCTATTCACGCTGTAATTCACTTCCACAGGATTATTCTTCAAATTTCAATATTTCATTTAACCAGAGAATTTTACACGGCTCGACCAACACGTACATGTCCGGCCGCATCGTCGAAAAGGGTTAAATGAACTCGAACTCGCGATATAGCAGACCAACGTGAAACGAGAGACGTAGGAAAGGACGAGGAGGAGGGTTTCAGACGAGACGTCGCGTCGGCTCGAAAGAGAGACCGAGCAGACGAAGGGCTCGAAAGATCGGAGAAGGGTGCAATTAGCTTTATTAGGGGGGAATAGATCGAGGAGACGGACGGCGAAACCCCCGGCGACTAAAGCGGATCGTTTTCTCAGACACTTTACGACTAATTAGGCAACATTTGCCTGGTTTCGGTGCACGTGACGCGCAGCCCCTTCGATACTTTTCGCTCCTTGTTTTCGTTCGATTGTAACAGTGCGATCGTTTCAACATCGTCAGGTGGAAATTTAACACTAGAACTACCACACACCAGTCAAAATGACTGGTTTTACAATTTTATTTTGAAATTTCTATTTCATGTTACAATTTTCCCCCGCAATGATGCAATGACTTTTACAGCGTATAACTAAAGAAATAATATAATGGATTTTATTTTATTTTCATTTATTAGAAATCAAGATAATTTTGGTAGAAATAACTTCGTCTTAACTGTCGGTAGTTCTAGTGTTAAGAGACGGATGTCACAAAGGGTGGAAGATTCGAATTTTAGAACAGTGTTAAGGCCAATGGTACTTTCGACTTAAGATCGATTTCAACGTAGGCGTTCCAGCCCAACGTGGCGAATTAGAAATGTCCAAACATTTGTGTTTGGAAGTCATAGTTATATAAGCCACTTGGAATTTCGACTAGGCGCCTTATAAATTTCAGTTGGTCTCAAGACGAGATTTTTCATAAACATGTACAGAGCGGAAAGAAATGTTTGCCCGTGATTAGATGAATTCTACATTTTCTCGATTTGATGGATATAATACGTGCAAAGGCAAAATTAACCTTGGCCTTGAATTTTAAGATCGAAATTTTCTTTCTTCAATCGTATTCCACTCGTCGCGTAAAACTTTTTCAAAGAGTCTTAGGTCGCAGTCCAATTCGTCCTTCACTTGTCAAAAGTTAATAAATTGTTCACAGTCGCGTGAATAATAACGATTATTTAGTAATGATGCATTTAGTAATTAACCATAATATCGAGCCATAATATCGAGTTACCACTCGTGGTAAGAATTATGATTTGAAGAAAAAAATTCTTTAAAATGGAGGTTGATAAGTTCTACAAACGAAATTTATAGTGCTTTCAATGTTTTTACATCTAACATCTCCGACGATCCCTTTAAATCTGCTTTAAACAATTGAAAATCAAAAATTAGAATCCATGTTTCAATTCGTTTTTTTCTTTCAAATCATAATTCTTACCACGAGTGTATTAATTATGGCTCAAAGGGTTAATATAAAGGCGTTCTACTAAATACATTGGTACTAAATAATTGTACGATTTTTTTATCTCCATTTTATCGAACTTCTTTCTCAATTTTTATCGTTGACAACTCTGATGTTCAAAGGAACGATTTTTCGATCTTTCAGATTATAGTGGATCTAACGGTGGGAAAAATTTTTCAGCAATTTTCGAGAACGCTTGAATTTGTACAGTTTTCGAAATACTGAGAAAAGTATCCTTGCTTTTTCACCCTGCTGCGTGAATGTAAAAACATCCTTGGAAGGAAGGAACCTCGACTTGGTGGTAGAGATTTCAAGCTTTAAAAAGAGCGATTCCACGCTTTAGAAAAAGCTGTCACCAACTGGATTGTTGTTATCAACAATGTTTAAATTGTAATATCGAAATTATTGTGTGTAGTTATATTTTTAGTTACTTTTATTTTGAAAACTATGAATGTGATGTGAGAATGATGATGGCCTGTTTTAGTTCTCAACCGTCTCGTCGTAGAGTTCATTTTAAATAAATTTACGGCGCCAACTTTGTGAAACTCGTAATTAAGAAATCAATATTTCAACAAAACATTCTAAGGAGATATTTGTAAATAATTTCCAAGGATACATAACAAATTGGCGAACATATAAATAGTAGTTGTAAAAGAGTTAATCGACATTACTCTAAAGTCTACCAGTCAAAAGTCAAAGTTCATAAACTATAATTATTATTAATTAAGTAATTAAAAGTGTATAAGTAATTAATTAAAATTTTATTGTTCATTTAAATAGTGTTGACCAATAGTTATTAAAAAATATTATTAATAAAGTACGGTGATTTTATTATTTACCGATCATCGTACCTACAATGCGTGAACGAAAAACTATGAATGTGATGTGAAAAGCACAGCATTCATAGTTTCATTGGCATTGAGCGCTTTATCTTTTTGAAAAAGAGGAAAGTCGTGCGAATGAAAAAAAAACAGAATCAGCGGAGAGTCGAAAAAGAGCGTTGAACGAGTGTGGTCGAAAGAGTGATCATTTGTGTTGTATAAAAATTAATTGTGTCGTTTGAGTTTTATTCGAATTATTGTTGCCTATGTTATCTATCTTGTATTTATTATTTGTATATGATAAATCATTTAAATTATATCACTACAAAATTATCATTTACAGTATCGATGATTTGTCATCGGGTGTTACGAATACGACGTTTTGTCCATCCCTCAATCAAATTTTTATTTCCAATAAATTTATCGATACTTTTCAATTACTCTCCTTCAGATTTCTCAGTAGCACACATCTCTCGAGAGATACACTTATTTGCAGAGAAAACCGGCATAGATGGACCCGTAAGTTCGTCCACAATGCCTCTATAATACGCTTGCTTGCCGCGGTAAACACGAGCAATATAGAAATGATTCCACAAACAGGTCAGGTGCTCGAACGTGAGTAGTGAACGATATAAGATCGAAACCGTACGAAAGCGAAATCTGTCTCGCCGTCGTCGATTAACACTAGAATTACGACAGTTAAGACGAAGTTATTTCTATCAAAATTATTTTGATTTCTAATAAAATTCATTATATTATTTCTTTAGTTATCGCTGTAAAAGTCGTTGTATCGTTGCAGGGGAAAAAATTGTAACATGAAATAGAAATAATTTTAAAATAAAATTGTATAAACCAGTCATTTTGACTGGTGTGGTAGTTCTAGCGTTAAGAAAGAAGTTATCCGGTTTGAAATTGTTTCTTTTTCGAGTTCGCGCCATCGCTTCGTAACGCTCCATTGTTCTACGTGTATTCCAATTAATCGTGGAACTGAACGTTATTACTCGAGACACTCGAGATTTGTTCCATCGACGCGTGTGATAAAACTGTCAAATTGTATTTCTGGTAGATAAGTTGTTAAATATTAAATCGGAGACCATAGTTTCGTAAGTTTATTGCGAATTAACGTACAAACTTTGAGCAACTCGTTAGATTTACAGTTTCGTAATATTATCGTCCTTTAGTTTATCCTCTGTATAATTCTAACGAAAAAAAAAAATATCGAAGTAACTTGTATCTTTGTAAAGATACAAATTTCGTACGATTCGTTATCATTCGTATCATTTTAATCAAATGGTTAATTTCGAGTTTTTTTCCAAAAAGTAACAATGGCCAAAGTAAAGTGTCACAAACCAAGTGCGTAAGTAGTATCTATGCGAATAGCAGAATAATTCACAGAAGCATGTATTGAAATATAAACGTCGAATTCGAGGCCTGAGATCATTTTTTGTACGTCTTACGAGAATAATGAAACGTGCAAAGTCACAAATCGACTGACAATGTGTTAACACTAGAACTACCACACCAGTCAAAATGACTGGTTTATACAATTTTATTTTAAAATTTTCATTTCATGTTACAATTTTTTTCCCCACAATGATGCAATGACTTTTACAGTGATAACTAAAGAAATAATATAATGAATTTTATTTTATTTTTATTTATTAGAAATCAAAATAATTTTAATAGAAATACTCAATCTCAACTGTCGGTAGTTCTAGTGTTAATAAGGATCGAGGCATAAATCCTCGGAAAGAAGACTTTTCTAAATATGATCTCGAAGATTTCATTTGAATGTCAGTTTGAACCGGTTTGAATGCAAAATCAGACGTACCTTCGCCTACCAACGTAGAAATTGATTAAATTCGTATTTAACTGTTACGTTGACATAAATAAGAAATGTTTGCGCATATGCGGAAGATTCAGAAATCTATCGAATATTTACAGAATCACAGTGTTCACAGTTTACAAAATGTGCGAAAAAACAAAATCTCTCACTCCGGTAACATTCAATTTGTATAAACGTTGTTATGGTTGTACTTGTTTCAGAGCCGTTTATTTTGACGAGTCATTTATTGATTTTTCCCTTCAATGTGTCCCTCAATGTTTCTCACCTGTAGCTACGCGATGTAAAATTACATATAAAGAAACGACTGTTCACAAGTATCAAAAATACTATACAAGTTATGTCAGTTTTAAATTATTCACAATTTTTCATTGTTATCGGTATTCTGTAAGTCTGAGAAGCAAAAAAAAGAAAATGTTTATTCTTAAATCTCATTCTCAGATCTCATCGTTTCCTCAATTATAACGACTGGCCACTCGTTAGCAGCAGCTAATAATTAAAATCACCCGGACTTTTCGTTACTCAAATACGAGATTGCTTCCTCTTTCCGTTACTTTGTCCAGCGCCGAAAAGAAAATGCCTCCTCGCGTCTCGGTTCTCAGCTCATTAACCAGGCTCTCTGACCAGAGAGCCAACTAAACCCAGATATACGTCAGTTGATTCAGTCACTGTGCCGAGGAAATGTCGCCATCGTGTCGCGATACAATTACGTTAGGACAACGTCACGCACGTTAATTGCGCTATGCAGAATTTCGTTGCATTTCCAGGCTGGTCGAAACCACGTCGACGACGTTTCCGCGTGCGATAAAACCGCTGCGCCGAGCGTGTCGACTCGCGGCTTAAACTCGTTTTTCAGTGACGCGACCGTCATTCTAGGCGGCCTCTTATCGGCAAGCCTTCGTTTTCGTTTCGTTTCACTTTTGTGCAGATTAGCGAACGATAAGAGAGAAAGTACAAAACTGAATGATTCTGCGTGAAAAATATAAAAATTTTTTACTGGATAATTGCGCTCTTTGATAGACGTATATGTACACGAAGTTCGTTTTAAACGCCGCAGATTTGTCGTGATAATACGTGATGGATTGACTGTTCGAGCTTGTTTTAGAAAAGGGAAAATGCACGATCTCTCTCTCTTGACGATTTGACGTTTGTTTGAAGCAAACGTGAATAGAAAAGGAATATTTTCGTCGTATTTTGCTGTACTATACTTCCGTGAACTGAGCAAGCCTTCGAATTTCAGCGGTGTCAGAATCGTTAAATTTTGCTGAATTTCAGTACAGGTGAAAATATCAAATCGTTCTTAGAGAAAGATGAGAACGTCTTTTGAACGCAGAACAAAATGGCCAATACACATGTTAATAAATATTTTTTGTTTCTCACGAAAAAAATTCGCCTTTCATCATTTGCGCACGAAAAAAAGGAGGCAATTACTTTTTGACCTAACCTAATGTTTCGCTTGGAAATCTGTTTTGAAAATTTAGATCTCGACAGGCGTGAAAATTCGAAACGGAAGAATGTTCGAGCAAAAGAAGAATGAAATGAGATTTTTTTGAACCTTTTCATTCTAATTTTCTAATTCAATCCATCTCTAAAATTTTGCGATCTCTCTCAACTAAAAAGTGAAAGTATTTGATAAAAGACGAGTCTATGGAACAATTTGTTTCGATAGACAGTTTAGATCAAATCTGATAAGAGCACAGAACTATAGTAATAAAACATTGACTAACGTTTTATTCAAACGAATGGGACTCCTACGAGCAAAATTCTGTTGTATAAAATCTGGGCCAAACTACGGATATTTATTCCATTTGGATATTTTTAAATAAACGATCAAAAAAGTTGAATCTAAATGTAAAAGTTTGGACTATTTATTACTAAATGTTGCATCAACGATTCTACTTTTCTAATGTTTCAAGCATTTTCGCTAGATGAACTGTTCTCTGACAATTGAGAAAGAAAATGAACGTGATATCCGACGTGAAAAATGATTGATTTACTTTATTGGTTAACTTTATCGGTTGCACAACATTGCAAAACATTGTACAACATTGCTCGAAGCGTACAACGATAATTCGTCAGTATCGTTCATTCGTGGTCGGGCGATCACAGCGTTTCGATCGTCGCCAATCGGGTTACGCGTTTGACGATGATATTTCGCCAGAGCCTGCGCCGGTATCTTTCGAAAGCAACGTTCAGAAACCAGACTGCCGCGTGAAGAATCATTAATTGGGCCTAGAAACTGGCAAATCGAATTAATTATCCGTGGAAAGCTTCCCTCTCTCTGTTTTTCTTTCCCATAATTTCCTCTTTTTTTTTTTGCTCCCCCCCTCCTGTCATGCAGATGTTGCTTTTCTCGCGAAATTTTGCCAGGCCATTCACGAGGTTCCATCATCAATCACCCAGTCTCTTCGTAACTGTTTGGAACTTTGATAGACAAAGAGAAAGAGAGAGAGAGTGTGTGTGTGTGTGTGTGTGTGTACGAGAGAGAGAAAGAGAGTAAGAACATCGCGTCTCGTCATCTCGCGAACAAACGAGGAAAAGTCTGACGGTTCGCTTTTCTTCTTTCCACTTGGTAGGAATCAGTCGACGGCTCGAGTGCTCGTTGAAAAATCGTTCCTTTAAAGCGAATTCTTTGCGAACGAAGCGCGAATGTCGGTGGATCCTATCCTATCCTACTGTAATTCCGTGAATCGCTCGCGAGAAATCAAAATCGTTGGATCTTGCATCTCGAGCGCTCGCGTGCCGTGAAGGAGGAAATGGTTAAAAACAATTCGTGGACTTCATCACTTTCGTAGGCGTCGGATGTACAATATATATATATATATATATATATTTAATATATTTTACAATAATTTATATATATTAAAATACAATTTGTAATTAATGCAAAATACAATAATTATATATTATATTATATTAAATATGGATGAATTATTGTATTTTATATTAATTACGGATTATATTTTAATATACATGAATTATTGTATTTTATATTAATTACGGATTATACTTTAATATACATGAATTATTGTATTTTATATTAATTACGGATTATATTTTAATATACATGAATTATTGTATTTTATATATATATAAAATACAATATATAATTATATAAATAAATAAATATGTGTGTGTGTGTGTGTGTGTGTGTGTGTGTGTGTATGTGAAATACAATATAAATTACTGTATTTTACATAAATTTCGAATTGTATTTTAATAACTAAATATAGATTTAGTTATTGTTAAATACATTTATTTTTATTTCTGTGTCGATATTTTGTTTCCTAATCAAACATAAAATAAGGAATTCACTGAATTTCGTTGTTCAAATATTCTCTGATAATTGTATCGAAATTAAACGATATTTTGTTTCTTCATCACATACACGTTATTATATAAAATGGCAAGAAATTCATTAAACATTGTTCAAATATTTTCCGACGAAGTGTATGAAAATCAAACCGTATTTTCATATTCCTTTCGCTTGCGAATTTTATTTCTCAATTAAATATAAAATGATACATTCGTAAAACATTGTTCAAACATTCTGCAATAACCGTGTTATTGGAATTAAATTACTTTCATTTATCTATTATCGAACGTTTATTATCGTTATCGTCGTTAACTACAATTTTCTCTCGAATTTTCCCTCCTGTAGGGGGATCAAGGATAATTTCCACGATATGTAGGTTTTTCCGCCGATTCTTTCTTTCTTTCTTTTTTTTTGATTCGCATGCATAATAACCGATCTACATATTATTAGTTTTTATCTATCGCTGCCGTGCAGCGCGAACGTAGTTATGAATTTACGTTGAGTTACGAACACTCTTGCGGAAGTTTCGTACGAAAGTTTTTACGACCGAGAAATTTAGAATCCGTGCAATTTTCCAGAGTGATACTCAAGTACATACATCTCTACCGTCCACTATCACGCGCAGTTTTTACGCGATTTAGATCACATTCCCCCGTCTCGGAATCCGCTCCGTTCTAACAACGGAGAAGAAGAAATCGGTATTTCGCTAAATTTATATTGTATTTTTACAGAAAAAAATTAAAATTCAATTTCTCGGTGAAATATTTTACAGGAAAAAAATTCAAAAACTTAATATCACGCGATGCTGTACGAGATAAAATTTGTCAATTATAGTATGCACGCGCGCAATCGTGAGACTATTAATAAAATTAAATTTCTAATGCAGTAAGTCACAATTTAAGCACTATTAATAAAATTAAATTTCTAATGCAGTAAGCTACAATACTCAAGTGTATTTTATTATCCTGAACTGACACTTGGAATAAATCACGAAAATATTGATAAAATTAAATTTTTTGATCCAATTTCATTGTTCAAGTGTATTTTATTAACCCGAATTGAAGTTTGAGATAAATCGTAAAAAATGTTAATAAAATTAAATTTTCAATCCAGTAAGTTAGAATTTAAGTATATATTTCATTATTCTCAAATTGAAATTTATTATGATGTAAATACCTGAGATCAGAGGACCGATATCACGAAAACCTGCAAAAATTCAATTCTTTGCTCAGAATCGCTACATTAACTGACAGCAGGCAGAATTATTCTATTTATCGCCAAAAAATTCTCTCGATCTTTATCATCGCAAGTATTAAACTTCGTCGAGAATTCTCAGAGAATCGTCGCAAAGTACACGTTTCATGATTTCTTCGTCAACTTTTGCCTCGCTCGTTGTCATTGCACGTTCAAACAAGAGAATACGACCAGCCTTTATATTTTATATTGTCGCAATTAATATATACAACATAGAAATGTACACGTATGCACATTTCTGTGCGGGTTTTGTCAGTTTTAGGAATTTCGTAGCTTTCGAGACGAGGAGTATCGATCTTCATCTTGACAGAAAGTATTGGTTAACTTTGTAGCTTCACTGGATTAATCAGGGTTAGACTCGAGGGTTAAACGACCACTTTCGTAACAAACAACGCGGAGAACGCTGAACGCATATTCGGAATATTTTACGAAGAAACAAACGTGTTTCGAAGAGTAAAAGTGTACTCGCTAGATAGACTTCAACTGCTTACAAAGTCGCAAATCTGTTCCGTGTTTGAGATAAATTAATATAATTATTTGATAGTGAAATATCTTAACATTGTTGCTAGGTTTTTGTGAAAAAGCAAGATATAGATATCCTACGTGTATTTCAGTAACTTGGAACGTTTGGAAAGTATAAAAACAGAGGTAAAATAAAATAAAAAAATGTGTTGTATGACTGCGACGAAATTTTTTCTTCAACTTTGTAAAAACTTTCAAATTATTCAAAATATTTTTTATGTCGTTGAAGAAAATGGAACTTTTATAATAATAATTACTAAACTATGGGTTTCTAATGTAATGAGAGAAATTCAGCTCAAGCAGAGATGATGTATTTTGAATATATTCCATGTAATTTTGTATTATGAATATTACATGTACTCTGTGCATTATCGAATTTTTAACCCTCATCAGTTCCTCATTTTTGCCAACTAAATTTGTCAAATTGACACAGCGATTAGAAATCAATAAATGGAATGGTACATGGTGTAAATTGTTTTCATTAACAATAAATTTCAATAGCTATCTCATTAAATTTCTATTTTATTTTATTAAATTTCATTTCATCTCTCGTAGATGTTCAATTTTACGCTTAAATTACTAATAGCAAACGCATAAAAAAATCCGATATCGATGAAGATAATTAATAATTACCTGCTCGCGACAAAAAAAGAAACTCGCCTGATTTCAAGCATACTCAAGATAACCAATTTTTCTCCCTTGATCACTCAGTTTGACGATTCAAATGAAAACATTCAAGATCACAACGAGCGAAACGAACCTGAAATGATTCGGTTATACAGATTGCGCGGATGATGGGAAGAACGATTAAAAAATACTTCCCTCCGTTTCCAATATTAAGTTCGTTTCTCGCTTTTCGAACAAGATTGGTTAACAAAGAGCAGAGAGGAGAGAGAGAGAGAGAGAGAGAGAGAGGGCGAAAAGAAGGCGGGCAAACAACGGTTTCGTAACAATTAAGCCACGGGGATAATTGACCGGCGCGCTCTGAAAGAAGTAAAAGTATTCCCAATAGCGGATACGCCCTATTACGGAGTTCGAGAAATAATCTCGAACGGACGACGATGAGGAAACTGGATGGACTGGACGTGGATGCATTAAACGAAGAGCGAAAGAAACCTTTCGACAGGGGACAGAAGCAACGCCGCTTCGTTGCGAAACTGTTTATCGAGGTATGCAACGAACGATTGTAGTGAATCGCTTTATAACGCACGTGACGATTCATCACCGAAGATGGATGGATAAAAATGGTCCTCGTACTTCCCCTCCCCCACGCGCGTTTTCCACGATGCATTCGTGTTTTTTTCTCCTTCGTTCGTCGACTCGAAGAGCTCTTTCGTTCGCGCGATCTAATCGAGCGAAGATTCGACTTAAAAGTGCGAGAAAAAAAATGACGCGAGGTCCATCATCACTGTGATGTACGACGCTTAATCCGTTCGAGACGAAAAAAAAGATTTTTTTTTAGATCAGAGATTCAGAAAACGAACTTTTCTCTCGTTTGTTTGGAAAATTTTCGAAAGATGAAACATTAACACTGTAGACGTGACGCGCCATTTTTTTTTTCGCACACGAAAAGAATCACCGTGACTAGGGGATGTAAGGAAAATCTTTGACGTCGATTGAAACAGTGATCCACGAAAAAAAAAGAGAAAAAAAAATACTTTTTCAAATGAAATTCGTAGAAACATCTATACTGGAATTAGTTATAATGTTTTTCTTTTTTACCGTAATAAAAGATAACAATCGAACAGAAAATGCAATATTTGTTTTCATCGTCGTCCATTGTTGAGTAAAACGAGCAAGAATTGCAGTATACGCAATTTTTAACAATATTTGTCGAAAAGAGTAAATAAAGCTGCACGCCGCAATATCCATTTATTTGAAACTGTCTCAGTAACAATTAAAACAGTTCAGAATTATTTATTGTCAAATTTCATAGAATTGAAATTTATCTGAAATGAAAACTGTACCTAAGCAGTCCCAGAGTCAGAATCAATTTCGAATAAATATTAATTACGTGTTTCTGAATTAAATCTTGAAAATACAATTATCTTAAGGCTCAAAGTTACTTTAGCAAATCTTGCAATTATAAGAACGTAACTGAACCAATAACAAAATTAAAAATTGTCCATAACTCAAATTCTTACAATTTCGTAAAAGAAAATCATATTTTATCTCATTTTAAAGCGAAACTTTACTTTGACAAATAATTGAAGTTTATTTTCTTTCGAAGATTTACGTCATGTAATGAATGAGAAAATGAGGATACTTTGCTCTCGAAAATTGTAAAAGTTCGAACGTTTTTGAAAGCGTTGAAAAATTTTCTCAGCGATTAGAGCCATCATCATTTTGAGGAATAAGGTCTCACTTTTGCAACAAGCCCTTAGAACTCGCTACAAAATTTTCTTTCAGCGTTTTAATGAATTCTGAACATTAGAATTAAACGATGAAAATTCGAAAAATCCTGTAACATGTCGTTTAATCCCAAGTTCAATAAAATGGTAAAAAAGAAAAAAAAATTCGTTACAACAGGTTGTAAAGAGAAGATCTCAGTCTTCGAAACGGCAGTGGATCCATTTATATAGAAAACTATTTTTTCACTGTTTTTACAGACGTTTGAATTTTTTGCAATTTTCGAGGGAAAAATATCTTTTGCCACAAAATCATCTTCGGGAAAAACGAACTCACTACTGTCGAAAATAGGGAGTTCTATGCTTCAAAATGAGATCAAGTAGAATTTATTTTACAACAGTTTAAATCATCGATCATTTTTCATCCTTATTCTTTCTTAAATGTACGTGCTATACGATATCGATCTTTACTCGAGGCTTACACGTTAATGGTACTGATTCTTAAAACGAATTATTTCACGCGAATTTCCCATTTATTTTAAATACCGCAAAATTTTCGCGTGTCACGACAGACGATTTAATATTGTATAATAAGTTAATATTGTATAATAAGTAATTCTCTATTGTTCCAACGAAACACGGTCGAAATTCATGACGATTATCCCTCTAAATAATCCGCTAAATAAACTTCGGTACCCGTGTTCGAAATTTCCATTTGTTCGATTCGGTCGCCAGCAACGATTCCCTCGGCGAAACAAAAGAGAAATCTTGATATTTAAGTTGAAATCGATCGCGTTAATTACGTCCAGGCAGGCTGGAGGTTAACAGCGTGTAATTATTATCTGCCACGGTTGCCAGGGGAGGGATTAATGTCAACTCGATCGTTACCGCTCTAGCCGTTATTAAAACGTCCGAGAAAAAGGCCACCGGTCAGCGCCGATCGTTATTATTACGGTTGTGCTGAACAGCGTGATTTCTCATGCGAGGGAACAACCGGGAGCTCCTTTATCCTTTCTTTCTCGCCTCTCGCGGTACTCACCCGGCTCTCCTTGCGACATCCTTGCGACACACATCCTGCTTTTCGCATTGACCAACGCAAGCTGAAGCGTCGCGAAGCCAGACGAACCGCGTTCCCGCTTCTTTCCAACAGTCGAAAGGTCGACTCGCCGACTATCGAGAAGACGTATCTGTGTGCGTTCGCTTTCGGTGTTCGTAGAACGCGAAAGCAAAATCGACCAACCTCACTCGTCTCGTGAATTTCTCGACTTCGCTGTTCCTCCTCCGATTTTTCTACTTCGATCTCAGATTACGATTTCTTCTTATGTTATATTTCAATTCTGTTGGCGAGGGAAATTGATTCACGATTGGCTCCACGTAAAAGCTTGACCGAGAATTTTTTTTGCATTTTCATATTTTAAACTTCTAAGATTTTTCTTCTTCTTTTTTTTTTTTTTTTTTAATTTTAGTAAGTCGAAAACGACCGAAAGGACGCGACGAGTTCGGTATTACCTGGATACGTGATTAGTTGGCTCAATTTCTTAAAAAGTCAATTGACTTACTACCATCGGTTTATTGGCCATAATAATATTGGACGAGGCTGATCAATATGGCTTCTGTACAGCTCGCACGACGATAAAGATTTTGTTAAATGGTAACCGTGGGATATTTTATGAACCAAGGATATTCTGATTTAAGGAGAGTGGTACGTCGGACTGAAGTCCGAAAATGCGGAGAAAGTTCCAGCAAAAATATTGAACGGCCATCGTTACTTCACGTTTCTCGTTTCTCCTCTCGAATATTATGCAGTTTACGACGAATGTAAATGATAACGATCTCCAGGTGAATATTGAACTTTCTTTCAGAAGTTACCAATTCGGCACAAAAGATCCTTTTTTTTTTTTAAAGAACGAGTGGGAGGAGTGATTCAGTATCAACGTAACTCTCAACTTGATATACTTTTTGTGTAAGAGATAACAATATATAAAATCGTGCACGAAGAATTTATTTATTCTTTGTTAGAAACGCAAGTCCATTGAAAATCTAATTCTGTATACTTTTGAAAGTTACGATCACATTAAAAACTTTGTTTCTTTTTCTAACTTTCTAATACTAAGCTTTTGAGTGTTCAGTACGTACTGCAATAATGTACAGATAATCTTCTAATAACAAAATAATTGATTTTCTTATTAGAAGTACAAAGAGAATAATATATTTAATAAATATATCACAAATAACGTTCAAAGATGAATTCTTTCGCGTTTGGTGTTAAACTTTTTTAATTCTAAGCATTCAAAGGATTAATACTAACCGTAACGATCGGCTACTTTCAAGAATAATTTTCACCAGAAGTCAATGAGTTCTGTTAAGTGTTTACAATCTTTGAAAATTACATTCATGCTACAGTCACGCAAGTTATTAATTAATAAATGCTGCAATGAGAACCACTCAACGCATTGAGAATTAAATTATGTCAATACTCGCGTCATCGAGTAATAAATACTGAGAATTACACGAAGCCACAATTACTGAAAATCACACGATAGTACAGTGACATCGTCGATTACTAATCACCAAAAATCACATGACGCTAAAATCACTTAACTATCACACTTCCAATATTAACATTAAAGCTATCACATTACAATCACTTAACTATCATACTTACAGTATTAATATTAAAGCTATCACTTTACTATCACTTAGCTATCGTACTTACAATATTAACACTGGAACTATCATATTATCATACTTACAATATTAACATTATAGCTATCACTTTATTATCACTTAACTATCATACTTACAGTATTAACATTAAAGTTATCATTTTACAATCACTTAACTATCATACTTACAATATTAACATTGGAACTATCATACTACAATACTTACAACATTAACATTAAAGCAACTGGCTTTTAAAACGTATGAAATAATGCGTCATTATTAAACAACATTAATTCTAAACAACCAGTCCTTAATATTTAATATCGTGATATTAAATATTCTAATCTAACATTCCTATTACTTGATATTTAATATTCTAGTATTAAATAAAAAATTTAAATCATTACCATCTTTCTGTCCAAACGGAGCTCAGTATTAGTTTCGACAAAAATACGCTTTGAAACAATTGTAGAAAGAAAAATAGTCTGAAACCAATCGTACCAACTGGTTCGATCGAATGTCAGTAAATTCGAAACGCGCGCCAACTGAACAGAGTGTTCCTCGAAAGAAACGAACTCGCGACGGAACATCTCGAACAGTTTCGTTCCACGACAGAGAAAAAAAACAGAGAGAGAGAGAGAGAGAGAGAGAGAGAAGCAAGGACATCAGGTCGCAATGATCGTAACTCACCGGTGGGGCCATCGATCAATCACGGTGGACTCTGTCGTGCCTATCAAAGTCCTCGCGTTGTTTCCAGGGCTCACCAGGTCCAATCGAGCCTCGCGAGTATCAGCGCGCGTTACCGAATATCATTCCCGACATGAATTATTTCGCGCTTTCTCGCACGCGGTGACCTGCATTTCGTACGCGGATGAATCTCGCAGCTTCTGGCGGAAACAACGAGGCAACCGACGTGGCCGAGGCTCACGGCACCGAGGATTTCGCGATTCGCGCGCGCGGCGGATTAAGTGGACGCTGTTACGAGGAAATGCACTTAGCGTGTCGCGCTATTCGCGACAGAAACAGCGGTTCGGTCGGATCGTGCCAGCAAGAAAGAAACAAGGAGGAGGCTACTCTGTTGAGAAAGCATGCGGACGATCCCGAGTCGAGTAGTTTTCGGTGAAACTAGGCGAACTAGCGTTGGTTAAACATTCTCCGCAGGATTTCTGGGAATAATAATTGGGAAATATCGAATAATCGAGAAATGCGTTCTCTTCGAGCTTCATCGATGGATTTCTAGTTTTTCTTTTCTTTTTCAATGATGCTCCGATTCAAATCAGATTCACTTTAGATATATAGGGCATATTTGAAGTGAAGAGGATGATGTTTCGAGACTTCTGTTTCGTGACTTTCTTGGCAATAAAATTATATTTGACACGAACTGTGAAAACACGTTAGAAGATAGCTATTTATTTTGAAAAGTATATACGAATGATATCTTTTTCGATCATTTTATGCGAATCAGACTTCAATGTCTCAACGAAACGTTTAAGTCTTGCGTTCTTTCTATATTTATTTAAAATTTATTATTAAATTTTAGTATTAATACAAATACTAAAAATCCAATTATCCAAAAGTTCGTATAATATTCGTCGCGTATGACATGATTCGGTGTTGTTACTGTAGAATGTCAGGCACGTGATTATTGCGAGGTTTAACTGCTTCGAGGTTCTCCGACAAAAGGCTTTTACCAATTACATGCTTGGCCTAAACGGCTCGAATTAACTGTCTTAACTCTAATTGAATTTTGGCTGTCTCTCGCTCAACACAACAACACACAAATTTCCCTCCTCGGGAAAAGTGAAAATTGTAAAATTCCCGGAACACGGGAGAAAACCTGCTACAGTTCGTTAATTTCGTCATTGTAATTAACTTCTTTATCGACGACAAGCCTGTCGTCGATTGGACAGAGAAGAATTCCCTTAAGACGAATTCTCTTAAAAATTTAACTACGATGCACGAATGAAGTTCGTTCGACTATTTCATCGACGAAAAGAACACGGAAGAAGAAGCAGGATTGATCTTCGAAGCTAGCGTATCGTTTTTAATAAGCGAGAGCTCGAAATTCAGCAATCTTCATTCGCTTGACGATGAACGATCGCAACAGTTAAGCCACGCTATTAACAATGACGTCTAATCTTGGCAAACAACTCTATCGGTGTGTGAAACGACTACGTGTGAAATCATCTGAACAATCACTCTTAAAACCCAACTGCTTGCCAGTGAGTAATCACCACGTGCTGTGCACGATGAAACGCACGATGAATTTACTGAAAAGCATCCCGCGTAATGCGCGAGGATTATTGAACATGTTTCTCTCCATTTCTGTTCATTTTTTAGTTTAGTACCGCATAGACTAGCGTTGTAAAAATGAAAATTATTATCGTGATTTTATTGTAGAACGTCTAGTAGATGTGTTTACAGAAGAATCAGAAGAATCCGGATGATTTTCAAGTGGTAGAAAAATTTCCACGACTCCAGACAAGTCACGCCATAGTGCTAGAAATATTAGGATTTCTTAGAACTTTGTAGAATTTGACCAAGAAGAGAAAGAAGATTCGTCGAATCTTGATAACTGAAAGACAGAGTTTAATCGTAAAGAAAAATAACATTGATGCGACATTGATCCTTTCGCTACCGGGATAATTCAGAACACGTTTATAATTCGAAAGTTTATAATTTCGTTGAAGTGTAGAAGACTTTCGCCTCTTTGATACAAAATTATACACTTCTCGTCCTCGGTGGTGCACTACAAATTTCAAAAGTATGGAATGCTCATCTTTCCGAGACGAGTAACCAATAGTCGAACGAATAGAAAAGGAACAAAAATTATCCTGAACTACAAAGAGTTGCCTAACGAAACGAGCAAAATTACGTGAGTTACGAATTATATAATTCGAACGAATAGAAAAGGAACAAAAATTATCCTGAACTACAAAGAGTTGCGTAACGAAACGAGCAAAATTACGTGAGTTACGAATTATATAATTATCATAAATAATGTAAAATAATATATTATTATTATTATATATAAAATAATCATAGATGAGCAAAATTACCAATTATAAACCGTAAAAAAATCACCAATTGTAAGATACGAATTACATTAACTATCATAAATAATATAAAATAATATATAAAATAATCATAGATGAGCAAAATTACCAATTGTAAACCGTAAAAAAATCACCAATTGTAAGATACGAATTACATTAGCTATCATAAATAATATAAAATAATATATAAAATAATCATAGATGAGCAAAATTACCAATTGTAAACCGTAAAAGAATCACCAATTGTAAGTTACGAATTACATAATTATTATAAATAATATAAAATAATATATTATTATTATAATACATAAAATAATCATAGATGATTATTAATCTAAAACTCGGAAACGAGCACAATGGCGTATGTAAGTACGTGCACGTTTCGCATCGAGAAAATCGCAATTTGTCAACGAGAGTACGCGGCTTTCACGGGGTAATTCTTTAACTGGAGGCCGCTTTGCCAGGCGACTCCGAGAGGAGATCCTTTGAAGCAGACGGATAGAATTCCGCGATGCTCGAGGAAATTTTGTAAATGCATACGCGGCGGGGTTTGGAAAGTCCAGAGTTTTTGTGTCGCGAGCGTGGCACGCGTGAAAAGTTAGTCTCTGATTTTTCTCATTCCATCGCTCACCCCCCCACACAGCTCGTTGTATCCCTGTTCTTTCCTTCCTTCTCTCTCTCTTTCTCTCCTTTTTTCCTCTGTTTTTTTTTTATTCCGCTTCATGGTGAACGTGCGTGCGTGCGTGCGTGCGTGCGTGCGTGCGTGCGTGCGCCACACGTCCCCAGCAAAGAACCTTTTGACTGCACATGTTTCGGCGCACAATGAAGAACCGCCGACAAATGATCCCGGTTTTCAACGGCCAACCGAATCCCGTCAACGTTACGCGCAATTTTCTGCTCGTTAAAAATTCCCGAACCGCGGGACGCCCCGAGCCGAGTCGATACCTCTCGCGACGAGGGATGACGGTTACCAGATACATACGTCGCCCGAGGAACGTCAGTCTCGAAGAGAATTACCCGGACACAGCTGAATGGGACGCTGGTTTTAATCGAGAATGGTTGCAGCGAGTGTGCGCGCGTGTGTGTGCCGCGTAACAGATAATTATAATAGAGTTGAAACGGTTGAAAAGCGATAGAAAAATTAAGAACGATGGGTTTCTTGGAGACGTGGAGAAGATATTTGGCGTACATGTAGTTTTCAAAAAAAAAAAAAAAAAAATTTGATACGTGCTTCATTTTTTTTTATCGATGTTGAAGGGATGTTGAAAACTACCCTCAAAGTTGGCGGTGCGGATCATACACATTTTGTCGAATATCTCGGGAATTAGTAAAGATACAGTTTTTTTGCGTAAGTTCGTGAAATTATTGTTTTTTTCAACAACGAATTCAATTTGCGAAGAAACTATTTGTCAGTTGTTATCATTGGAACCACAATAAATCTGTGGACAGATAATAAATTACTCTTAGTTTAGAATCTTTCAATTAGATTGAATTCCTCTATCCACGGGAGAAAAGATAAAATCGAATTAATATATATCGTAACAATTATTATAATTACTACACGATACAAATTGATACAAATGTCATCTATCGACTCATCGCATGCCACTTGCTGAACAAACAAATTGCATGATTTTTTATCATTTCAACGAAACAGAGAAGAATTAACTTTTCATTGCCATGATTGATCAAAATCTGCAAAGAAAGGAATACTTTGCTAACGTGTTGTTTACTATTCAGAATTCAAACGCGTGATTACAATATTTCTTATGCATCTACAACCACTTGACGAGGAGTTTTAACTTGGCCTACTTTAAAATCAGCATGTATAATGAGCTTAATACTGTTTAAGACTTTCAGACTCTTTGTGAATCACGTTGTCGAAAGGGGAACTTTTTATAGGATTAAAGATTGTCAACCATGGGAATCCTTGGGAATCCTCCAACAACTTGAATTGCTATTTTATTTTCGTAAAATAAACAGGAGAGAGAGAGAGAGAGAAATTCAATTCAATAGATTCAAAAATGTCAAGCCTATAAATTCATCAATAATAGATTAAAGCAAGACTTGTACGAAACATTACAAAATAATTAAATGAAATATATTTGACAATGAAGGTAAAATAAAATTGTTCGTAACATTGTCTAATGATGTACGGAATTGTTGATTTGTAAGAAAGTAATTAATTAAATCGAATTAAAATAGTTAATATTTCAATTGATTAAAATATTTTCATAATGGATATTTAATTAATACTCGACTAATTAAATTAAATTGAAATAGTTAAAATTTCTTATTTGCGAAAGATGCAATCCCGTATAATTTTCTGATTTCAAATGTATTATATTAAACAATTTGAATTCTAAACATCTAAATCTAGATGTAAAACTGTCTAAAACTGCAATAAAATTTCTACGCCATCGTGCATACTTGGACGAGTGCATACTTTCCAAATTACTGAAGTATAAAATATATTTTATTTAATCTCAGCACGTACAATTAATAGACATTGATGAAAAGAATAGTTAATATTACCGTGATTAGGTGGCCGAAGTCTCTGCCACAGAATGACTTTAAAACACGTTGCTGGAACTTTAGAACGATTGGAAAACGTGTTTCCACGTACATCGATATAGATTTTACGAAGCATCGGCTGTTTATTAAAAAAATGAACACGAAGCTTAACGAAAAGTATCAAGCTCTTATGAAAATCGCGCTGACTAACTGCCCAATTATTTTCTTTTTTCACGGTATTTTTCCTCCTTGAAAAATGAAAGAAAACAAAAAGAGAAAAACCACGGACAAGCCTGCAAAATTACAACTAATCCTCTCATTTGAGATAATCCCCCTTTTTCAAAATATCCGCTACTTCGTTCAAAGTGCGCAACCAGCGCACGAGAAATAACCGCGCAGATCAAAAGGAACGCAGCAAGTCAAAAGAAAAAATTCACTGATCGTTAAACTCTCTATCACTCCTCGCCTCTTCGCGAGGGACAATCTCTACCAGCTGGGTGATAAGCAAAAATACTTGCGCTCTGGCGAACGACGAATTTTCGAGTGGCTGGCGCAGGACGATTTTCAAAACTGGCGAGCCGGTTCGGATAGCTTTGATTCCGAACGGCGAACGCTGAATCGGCGTATTTTTCAGTCGAACGGGCGTATTTTTTTTTTTTTTTTTATAGATACACGCGTAACAAGGTGTAGCCTGGCGCTCATTCGAGAGAAGCTTTAATACTGCACGGTCCCGTGAGCTGATACGATTCCGCATCGTAAACAATCCGACGTAAAATCATCGATGTAAAATATATATATATATATATATATATCGGTGGATTACGGCCACTCGGCACGTCGGCGTAGCCTCGCGCTCCATTCGCTCGATATTTGCTTGACTGCATGGAAATGCGATTGTTTGAATTGTCATTCGCCGCGTGTCTAAATTCGATCGTTTTGCCCGGCAGAGGTTGTACAGGGCGGTGGTTTTCAACGATAAGAGCGAAAACCGAATCGAGAAGAAGTGGCAAAGTTGCTGACGAGGTTATCTGTGCCAAAAGCACAGGAATGGTACAAGTATCTTGCGCAAAAGTACTTGAATGCAACACCCAGTTGGAGTACTAACACCACACCATTCTATTTATTGCTCGGAACGCGTATTGAGATGAAAATGTAGAGATTCGATAGACGGTTGATAGAGGAATAGATCACTATGTTTCAAGAAGAACACAAGGGCAAGAGAAAAGGTCACTGAAGTGCAAGTCCAAAATAGAAAACTATATGATAGAAGAAGAAGAGAAGCGATATAAACAAGGAGATATGGTTAATAATTAAATAGACAGGCTTGGTTTAGGGCTTGGTTACCGATGGAATCGAATTTGAAAGGTTTGTCAGCCTTAAGCTTAATCTTTACATCGTTGCTGGTTAGTTCATCTCTTTACAACGAAAAATAATTTATTTTCACTCTGTTCTTTAATGCATGCCTCTTCGAATTTTGTAATTATCATTTCACGCGAAATTTTCATGCTCTTTCTTCAAGTCAAGCTCGGCTCGGTATTTTTATAAAATAGTTATAATTTTTTTTCGATTAAAAGAGTCAACTGTTTGCGTTCTAGTTAATTTTATCAAATGACCCAGCAGTTGTATACAATCAAGTCAATTTTGTACATTGTGCCGAGTAAAAAAAAATTTACAGATGCCTACATTTTAAATTCCGTTATATCTGAATCTTTCTTACGAAGAATAAATTTTGATTTTCAGTCAATTTTCGTGGCATTGTTTCGTGCCACTGCTGCTCTCAATGTCACATGTAATTTTATTACAATCGACTGCGCTAAGTAAGTAAGTTAAATAATAAGAAAAAGAAAAAAAGAAATTCAAGATCTTCAGAATATTCTTTTTTCGCCATTTTTAACGATAAAAGGTCCTTTTATGTAGCCACGATAGCGCCTACAAAGTGCAAAGGATTAAATTTAACCAATTATAAACTAGTCGAGAATAAATAATCAACAAGAGATCGTTCAACCTATAAAAATATAATTTTCTCGCAAGAGGCTTCGAAATTAAATTTGAAATTTTATTTAAGAACACGCGCATTTATTAATCTTGACCAAGGATGTTCAAATTCTGTCCCTCTAAAAACAAGAAACACACACACACACATACACAGGTGGAGAGAAGAGTGTCGGACGAGTCTCGACTTTCTAATTGCCATAGTGATCAATCGTTCCGACTATTCAATTATGCTACATCGTAATCTCAATGCGAAACGCGTAACTGATGCAACGATCGGTCGCCCTTCACTCGTTCGACGTTTTCTCGATGCCGTGGAAGAAAAGTTTCATCCCGTTTCGCGGCAGATGCAAATAACTGGTGAGAAAATTCAACTGGCCAACAGACGAGGACGAATTAGCTCGTCACGTGCTATTTGGATGTTGCAACGACCGTTTATTACGTTGACCGAGTCGTAGAGCATGCGATGACGTGGAATTTATTTTCTGAAATTTATCTTGCAATTTTTCCCGACGTTGTGACGTATCTTTCCATAGATGAATGAATTATTTCTCTCTATTGAAAAGTGATTCTTTTTTTAAGACTGACGATCGTCTCGCGCGATGAAATCAAATTTCTTCCAGGTAGTTTTTTCTAATTAAATGCCAATTTAGAAGCGCGAGCAAAGATGCATTAATCAATTTGGTTTCTCAACGATTTATTCAGAGATCCTTCTTTTTACTTCACATAGAGATCCTTCTTTATTTCGAACGTATCAAAAATGAATTCTAACTAATATACATAAAGTACTATGTTTACCAGATTCTCCATATTTCTATTAATTTTTAATTTTATTCATTGTTGATGCAATGGCTCCTAATTAAAAAAGCTATAGTAAAACTACAAGAATCACGTATCTACGGATTTTTCTAATTTTTTATTTACATTTCACGTGTTGCAAAATTTAATTCACGAAGGGAAAGAAAAAATTCACGAAGCAGAAATATTTAGATGGGAAGAGAACTTACAACACGCAATTTGCACCGAATCTGACAGATGATACTACACTGACGTAGATATAATCTGGTTATCGTGACACACGACAGTCACGACCGGGCATGCGAGACTCTATAGACAAGCCTCTGGCAACGCCACACACTCGGTATAAATTACTCAATGGCCATGAAACTCGGTAGCCGAATAATGGCGTGCAACGAAGATGGATAAACAAACTAGGAACTTAGCAGTTTCACTTGCCCATCGATTAACTGTGATTAAATCGATGCATGCGAATCGACACAGACTGTTGTCACTGAACCAATCGAAGTTCAGAAAAATTAGAAAACACGAAATCTAAATCTTGTATCAGAAGATATATTGAAATGCACAGAGCAGGAAAAAGAATATAATCTTTGAAAGTTTCTAATAGGTTTTATTTATTACTTTGATCATTTAAATATCTAGAAATTAGTCATTTTCATTATTTTCTGCTAAGTTTAGTTCTGGTGTTGATAAATAATAATAATTAGAGAAAATGGATAGTTAGAACCTGTATCAGAAAATGGATAGTTAGAACCTGTGTCAGAAGATATTGAAATCCACAGAGCAGGAAAAAGAATATAAGAAATTAAAAGTTTCTAGGTTTTATTTATTACTTTGATCATTTAAATATCTAGAAATTAGTCATTTTCATTATTTTCTACTATTTAGTTCTGGTGTTGATAAATAATAATAATTGGAGAAAATGGATAGTTAGAATCTTGTATCAGAAGATATTGAAATGCATAGAGCAGGAAAAAGAATATAATCTTTAAAAATTTCTAATAGGTTTTATTTATTACTTTGATCATTTAAATATCTAGAAATTAGTCATTTTCATTATTTTCTACTATTTAGTTCTGCTGTTGATAAATAATAATAATTGGAGAATATGGATAGTTAGAATCTTGTATCAGAAGATATTAAAATGCATAGAGCAGGAAAAAGAATATAATCTCTAAAAGTTTCTAATAGGTTTCATTCATTACTTTGATCATTTAAATATCTAGAAATTAGTCATTTCCATTATTTTCTACCATTTATTTCTGGTGTTGATAAATAATAATAATTGAAGAAAACGGATAGTTTCTCAAACTCGGTAACTCTTTTTCTTGGAAACGATGCATTATGAGCAATCTCGACTAGAGAGCAAACGAGTTTCTTAACGTAAGATTGAATGTAAATGACGTTTAATCAAGATCTCGTAGGGGCTTGGCATAGATACGTAAACATCTAATCAAACAGAACTATGCAATGAACTTTGCAATGAAAAAAAAAGGCAATGGAATCTATTTATTTCAATCTTCGCATCGTAGCATTAAAATAATGAAAGTTCCCTTGCGAATACTAAATTTCAGATTTCAGATTAATTTTGTCCTGCAACTCTCGTGTCCTCTCTCACTATAAGTATTCTGTCGCGTTAATTCAAACAGGTGTACCTGATCGAAAGATTTCGATTACGTTTAGATTAGGTTCATTTTACAAATGACTTGGAAAGAATACTTTCAGTATTTAACAATCCGAAATATAAATTGTTACGCTTACAATTTTTAGTGCATTTAAGATGTCTTTTTACAACGCACGTATATACAAGGCGTCCCAAATGTTAAATGTTAAAACTGCGGAGGTATATATTTCTGTTCTCACGATTTTTCTGAAACAAAAGCAAGAACAAACACTCTAGAGTCTCTAAAAGACTGTTTCTCTTACAATTAGTTTACCGATGTTCTACTCACACTTTTAAGCTTCAACGTTTAAATTTCAGACGCCCTGCAGATAAACTGCTTTTCCAAAAGCTCGGCCGATTCGATTTAAGCAATTCGACAATCGCATATATCGCATTTTTTTATTTAACACGACAGTATCGTCTATCTATATGAATTTGATTCTAGCTTCGCGACATAATTAACTATCTGTTCAACTTCAACAGCTTCGCAAGTGGCTTTTCGATCTTCGTCGATCGAAAAAGTACTCCGACGATTCGGTGACGTGTGTCGGGAAATATATCCGACGGAGGTGCAACAGTTTCGCAGAGCAAACTGTCGGAACAGTTTCCGCAACTGCATTCTTTCTTCCCCGATCGGTTTCCAACGAGACAACCAGGCAAAGGATTCGGCGACACGATAAACGATCGAAGTCTCTCGCGGCTAAACGATTGTAGCACGCCGTTGTGTCGTTGGCCTCGAATAGCCTTGACACGCTGCAC
This sequence comes from Tetragonula carbonaria, assembly GCA_032399595.1. Lineage (NCBI taxonomy): Eukaryota > Metazoa > Arthropoda > Insecta > Hymenoptera > Apidae > Tetragonula > Tetragonula carbonaria. The sequence goes on from JAUCRC010000002.1 coordinate 12,669,249, forward strand.
TCGAGGTTGCAGAAGGAAAGAAGAAAACACCCGGCCAAGCCACGGGAACCAGCGTCGAGTATTTACTGCAAGGAGAATCAGCTTGCAAATCTTTCACAAGCGAATCCAAACACTTCGCCAACGTTAGGTAACAAATTTTTTCATATGATTCTACGACAAAAGAAAGATTATTTTCTTTCGTTGAGAAAGAAAAATATATAGGTATTTTTATGCATTTATAGAAAATGTTGAAATACGAAATTTCGAATATTCTGAAATATTCAAAATACGGTGCTTCCTACGATATTTAGCTTGTAATATAATTGTCCATCCAGGTCCTATTTTCTTAATTACATTTTCAAAAGTATTAATCATTAAGTATTTAATGATTTATATTGTTAATTAGAATGAAAGTTAATTAATTAAAAATAACTTACTTACAGAGTACGTATTATTTTTAAACTTAATATAAATATCATGGATTATAACTTATTTTTAAAACCTGATAAAATGGTAGAATGGTATAATGGATTAAATAAAATTCAATAAAATGGTAGAAAAAAAAATCACATACCAAGTTTTCGTGGGCTTTAAATCCATTCAGTCATGAGAAACATTTTTTTTCAATGTTTCTACGCTATGTACAATTTATAGTATTTTCGAGGAAAAAAGTGTCCTCATTTACCCAGCCGCTACCTGATGTAAAAATATTTTAGAATAAAATGAACGACGCATTTACACGAAAGTAGGGGCTTCAAGTTTCAAAATGAATCCAGGTTTATTATTGCACAACACGTTTTACGAAATTCTAACAATTTAAATATTTATCGTTCAAGTATTAATGGGAGTACTAATTGTAAATGAACAGTTTAAAAAAGAACTTCCAATTGAAACTACATATTGCTATTTAACATACTCTTAAATAAAAATAAAACTTGAAATACCTCTCGGTGAAGGTGATAATAAAATAATAAATAATTTCGATTTTTGATACTTATATACGATGTCGAAATGTTTGAAAATGTCTCGCCTCGTTCGACTTTTTAATTCAATGCTACAGTAAATTATCAAAGGCTTTGAAGTTGTAATTACAAAATTCTAATAATTACAACGATATGCTGAATGTATACATTTTCTGGGGAAATTATACACATTCCGGAGATTTGTTTAAAAGAACGTTTTATCAATTCTAAAATATCAATTCCGTAAGAAAGAAAAAAAAATTATGCAAAGTGCTATCCGATGGAATTACACAATCCACGGATAAGTTTTTGTATCACAATCATTGATACTATTATACCTGATGTTTCAAACAGCGTGAAACAACGGTGCAGAAATCCGCGTTAAACTCGAAACAATTGACCAGACACGAGATGCAATTTTCACGAACGTTTTTCCCCGGCAAATTGACACTGTTCTTTTTTTTTTCCCTCTCCCCCCATTTATTTTTCTCCATTTGCGCTTTTCCTTCCCTCTCTCTCTCTCTCTCTCTCTCTCTTTTTTTTTATACGACGCCATCCGCGTCGAACGCATTTTCCCGTTTTATCCCGTTTTCCATTCTGGCTCCATTAACATGAACAAACAGCGGAACAAGTGATTTGGTTACAAGGTGATTTTGTCTTCGTCATCGGCGGAGCTTGGTTCGTTGTAAACAAATTGATGAATCGATTGACTCGATTCGACCGGCTGCCGAATGGTTCGCCACGCCAAACTATTATTCCACGGATGCTTAATTATGAATGCAAATTTGACAATCGCGACCTGTCTTCTGATTGCATTCGTTCCCCGCCGATGAACGCGGCGTAACGCTGCGAATCAACTCCCCCCCTGTTTATTGTGTTTTTAACTTTCATTACACGTTCAATGAGGGATTATTGAAAAAAGAAAGAGAAAACGTTGCGATCTCGCGTGATCTACGAAACGCCAGAGTTTTTTTTTTGATACACACCGGTTGTATCAAGACTTTTAATTTTGCGAAAGTCGTAGCGAACGAAAATTGCTACATTCGTGAGAAAACGTAGTAGTAATATATCGTCGTTCAAATGAGCTTTCGGTGCATTTGAGTTCAACGTGTGTGTAATACTTTATCGTCTAAAACTATTGCTCTACTACTCCATTGTACAAAAACTGCGAGATACAGATCGTTTGATAAATAATTATTTGACGCCAGTAAATTGGCAATGTGTAATTCGATAAATTATCGACGACTGAGAATATGTAACAAGTCATGCTCTGCAGTGCTAGTTGAAACTTGAAAATTTCCAGTTACGTCGTGAATATTTATAACATTCAGAGAATAATGAAAAATGTATACGTGAACACGTGTATAGTCAATGAGAAATACGCGAGACAACGAAGAACAATTGAAATCATTCGTTTCATAAATTTAAATAATAATAATTCTAATCGTCTCTCAACATGTAGATAAATACGTGCCAATTACACCGCTGATTAAGACGCTTGCTGATACTTAACAAACGTTCAAAATAAAGGTACTTTCAATTATTCTTATTTTCCAATGATTTCATTATAAACAAGCGTCACATAAGAAAAATAAATGAGAGATCAATTTTTATATCATTTAAAAGGCTGAAAGGAAAGAGCAGTCTTTGCGCCTGTAAACTTCAAATCCATCATTCGTACTTTTGACAACGCCAGCAATAAACAACTCTCAAACAAATATCTCAAACGTTCAATGAACGAAATATACACGCGCGAATATTTGTAAGTTTCTCAAAAATGTCTCGAAAACGGAGTTGCCTAATTTCTTCTCCGGGAGATCAAGGAGAGAGCATCGGCTGGAAATCAGTCTCTAAAGACCGGAAACAATGAGAAAGAACCGAGAAAAAAGACCCATTGAAACATCACTGAAACTTTGGTACGCCAGGGGCCGGAAGCTTTGCAATTATTCGTGGACCGGCGGTAATCTATTACTCGATAGTCCATCGAGCCGTGGTCATCAATAAGGAGCTAATTACGAGGCGGAACTGGCAACTCCGAGCCACGAAACAATCCTAAATTCACCGCTGTCGATCGGGCCTGGACAATCGATACGGCGATTGTGCGGCCAATAGCACGGCCAATAGCAAGAAACGAATTTCCCGACGACTGCCGACGTGACGTCGACGAGAAGAGCCGATTTTCGCGATCGAGCGATCCTATTTACCGTGGATCCTACTCGCGAATCATTGCTTGTCCCACATTGTGTTGCTTCGCTTAAAAGAGCGAGTTGCGACTTGTCCGAACGAGACTGAACTCTCTCATAATCGGCTCTGACTGACCGGCAACTAAAAGGCCAAGATCAAACACCAGCGTTGTTCTAGATTTTTTCTTTTTTCGTTCTGGATTTTTTCTTTTTTTTTTTCTTTTTTTCATTGCAGTAGAGGCTCAGATCGTGCACAAAATTTTTTTGAAAATTTATTACAAGATTAATTATGTATTAATTACAAGTAGACTGCAGATTTCTGTGCGTTTGTGGGAAATTTCAGAATGAAAGAACGCAGAAAATATGACATTCAGAAGTATATGATATATACGAAAGCAGAGTGTTTAGTTATTGGAATAACTTGCATAAATAAATTGCATGAAAGTCTGCATCATAAGCATGAGTTATTACGTAGCAGTATGAGTATATGCATATAACTATTGATTTTTATAGATTCCCTTAGTATATTTTACGTAGGAAATTGTCGGAAAATATTATTAAAATTAACGTGCAACGAAATATTAAATTAATAATGAAATACAAATGTGGTAAAAATGTACGTAAACCTGTCTGGCCTGTATACAATAGATTATTAATTAAACATAGTCTAGTGTTAATAACCACAAATACAAACACAGATATTAAAATCTCCATAAATAATAATATCGAAAGGAATGTTCTACTACATATCACTCCTACGAAATCAAACAACTTTCACATAAAATTCTTCATATTTCTTCATATCACAGTTAGAGTAATGGTATCAAAATAAAATTCTAGAATAAATTTCAAAATCCGATACGTTGTAAAAAAACAAAAAAAAAAAAAAACTGGACAACGAAATATTTATGCACGTAGAAATAAATCAGATTAACCGTTAGTTTCAATGTTGTTATCGAACGTGAGCAAAACTACATTGCCTAATCTAATAACGTATCAGCCTTTTACATGTAATTGACATTAGCACGTATATATATATATATAACCTGGAAATAAGATTTCATCATCGCGAGAATTTGTTTTCATAACCTGCGACGCGTGAGAATATTTTTTGTGACCTTTAGCCAATTGCGAAATGATCGCTACATACACGTAGTATTTCGGTGGATCGTTCGGCAAACACACACGCGTGCACGTGAACACACTATAACAAGTACATTCGGTAATGCAATCGAGCGTTGCATACAAATTTCAACTATGTCTGCCGATATCGGTCGCGCAGGTTGGTTAAATTATGATTCGAGCAGATATTCCAATTATTTATTACCTTGCAACCTACATTCCCCGTTTTCATTCTTTATTTCAGCACGACGAGCGCGAAATTTTACAAGCGACAGATCAAAAATTTCCGACACCGATAAATATTCTCGTATAAATACGGAAAATTTCCTTTATCCAGATAAGAAATTCGACGATCGAACGAACGATGTTCCACGGGCAAATCTATGTCATCCATTACAAATCATCCGATTAACTTTATTTGCGATAAAAATGTAAAATTACGAAACAAAAAGAGAGAATCCTTCGAGTTCATTAAATTCCATAAACAGAATTTCAGAAAAATAGGGCTCATAACTTCTGGGGTAAATAGTACTCGCCGAAACACGAAAAGAAGTTCTAATAAAAAGATTAACAGTCGAAATTAATGATCGAAAAATTAATAGTTTCAATGTTATAAACGATCCTTTGTTTCAATTGAAGAAATGAATTTTTTCGCTGTATGTAAGTAGTGGTTATAATTTTTTTCTTTTAAGGATTTTTACACGTCCTTGTTCCATTTCTATGCATGCTTTTTATCCACCTTCGTATTAAAGAGTTACGTGCTCTTTCAAAGATTCCCGGATGTGTTCTAACTTTTTCACAAGCATTTCAGCCTTTTCTTCCATTCACCCTGTGTAATTACGCCAATTCTTGGGATCTACTTTCGGAAATTTTATTCTACGTTCTTGCACATATTCTCGTGTCGATGAACTCTGTCACGAAATTAGCCAAATACACGTATACTCGATGAATTTTGCAAACTTGAAGGTTTTGATAAAAAAAAATTTTTATTCTTTCTTTTCGACAGGTAGAATCATCTTCTATTCGATTGAGGCAGCCGTTTACAAAAAGTACACTTTCCATTTTCTATATACAGGGGACTAGTGTTAAAATTCAGTATGTAATTAATTATACTAGAGACCCGTTTATACGGACCCGTTTCTCAGTTGAATGATCTGCCACCCCGGATTTGAAAAAAAAAGAGACAAAAGTTGCGATACGAAGATTGCGAATCCTCATCGAACGCGATTCGAATCTCGTGAATTTTCAGTATTGTGAATTTGAACTTCACGAGGTTCTGTACTTTCAAAACATTCGCTATAAGCAGTCTGAACTTTATGAACTTTATGAATTTCCATTGTACGCGATTTATACCTTGTAAATCCTCGTCACAAGTAGTCTGAACTTTGTGAACTTTCCACTGCGTTTCGTGAATTCCTATCATACACAAATTTTGTGAACTTTTTTTTAATATTTATAATAGATATTTTGGATTTATAATAAAAATTTTGTTTATATATAGATATATAAGTGTTGTGAATTCTACATTAGGCGAAATTGAAATTTTGTGAATCTTAATTGTAGGTAATCTGATCTATGAAAATTCTGCTATACACGATTCGAATTTTGTGAATTTTCATTACAAACAATCGAAGTTTTGTGAATTCTACTTTAAACGATCCGAATTTCTATAATAGACTACCATACCATACGATGTCATACCATACCATACTATACAATACCATTGCACACCATACGAAACGATACCATATCATACCATACCATACGATACCATACCACCCTATGCCACCCACTACCAACTCTTGCGGCTGTGATCAAAGAAAATTAATACTCTCTGTGAACTTGCTATTTCTACTCGCTGACGACTCTCTGTCTAATTTCTTTACGATATCTTTTCTCAAATTCTCCGTCAGCCTCACACTTATACACACAACGCTCGTACCCTTAATATTTTTAATTCCTAGGCCTGAGTGGCGAAAACAAATATTCCCAGGCTTAGCCTTCGCTCCAAATTGTCGACAATTGTCTCGTTGTTGGTCACTGGAGAAAGTTTCGGGCTCTCTCGATCCCACATTATCAAGACTAAAATAATATTAAAATATTCTGATTCGTTCCAATATTCCGATGAAACTGTCCCGCGACGTTTTCTCTTCTAATAGTTAGAAATGACAGTATCGTGTAGGTACGTAACAACAACCTCAGACTCGTCTGTATCGATCACCGCGTCTCGCCGTCCAACACTAATGAATTCGACGATAACGTTCGCGGCTCGAAGCTTCTCATCTGCATTTTACGTCTCCACTCTGCTCAAGCGATTCGAGTCTCACGATTTCCAAATTTCGCTTTCGACCTTGACTGATGACTCTCGACAGTGCACTTCACTGCACTGTAAGCTCGTCGGTTGTACAAGTAACAAGGATGGGAAAGTACACAGGCACGCGATCCTCGTGATAGAAGTCGCGAGATATTCGTTGCACGCAGTTGTTGCCTTTATTTCGATAGTGTAACCAACTACCGAAAATTTGGCCACTTTCTTCTTCGGCGCAAGGAGACGCTAATTACCACGGGTTGACACAGTTCGCGCGAGAAAGGGCCAAAGCGGCGTGAGAGTTTAATGGTCGAGGCAAAAGTAGGCCCTGGCGCGCGCGTGTGGGCTCGATACGCGAACGACACGTGCTGATGGACCTCTTTTGTCGTAATTTCCGTTCCTGTTTCGCCGCAGTTCGGCCTCTTCTGCACCACGAGGTGAGAAAAAGTTCCTCGAACCTCGAAAAGATCGCGTGCACCACTTGCTTGACGAGCCCCACGCGCGTCGTGTTTTTGCAAGTTGGTTACGTTTTTCAGAGCTTTTTCATCGACTTACATCGTCAAACTCGTTTCTTTCAGTCAGAATCTACAATTCTATTTTCTCGTTCGTCCCTCGTGTGTGAATTTGAACGTGTTTCTCTTATAAAATGTATAGTCGAGAAAGTATGTCAAAATGTCGAGTACTAAGAGTTCATTGGATTGAAGAAATTTAATCCATTTATTGTTGATAAAAGAAATTCCAAATTCAACTGTGAATCTTCTCTTATCTTACGAAAGGTATTAATTTTATCATTAAATTAAGAATTTAATGACACTAATGTAATTTCTAGTGTTTACTCAAGGTCGATTTGACATTAATGTAAGAGACAAATTGAGATGAAAAAATAAGGGATGATTTAATCTATTATCCAATGAATTAATAATTCTTCGTTCGATAAATGAATCGTTATCTGTTATTAAGAGACTGTTGTTAATAAATTCCAAACGTTCAATTTATTATTTCCAAATTTACCAAAATGCACGTATTAGTACTAAAACTACCGACGATTGAACCATAAGATTTCCATCGGAGGTACCAAAGTGAAGGAAATAGAAAACCTTCATTACACTTTTATTTATACATTTTCCTATATACAAGTCCTACATTTTATTTCTTGAATAACCTCGTATCCAGTATTAGAATATCATTAATATGTTAAATCTCTAAAAATAATACTCCGTCTTAATCGAAGTCAAAGTCAATCACCGATTTTGATGAAATTTCGCATAAACGTAGTATATCGTCCGATTTGACGCGTATTTCTTTTTCATCGATAATCGTCAAAGTCGAACAGGTGAAAAACTACAAATATCTCGGAAATTATCGAAGATAATTCAGTCTTCGTGCAAAATTTATGGAATCAATGCTTTCTCTATAAAGTTTCCAACAAGAGTTACAACCGATCTTATAACTGCATAAACTATCGCATAAACGTAGTTTCCGATTTGACGCGTATTTCTTTTTCATCGATAATCGTCAAAGTCGAACAGGTGAAAAACTACAAATATCACGGAAATCGAAGATAATTCAGTCTTCGTGCAAAATTTATGGAATCAATGCTTTCTCTATAGTTTCTCTAAAGTTTCCAACAAGAGTTACAACCGATCTTATAACTGCATAAACTATCGCAGTAAACGTAGTTTCCGATTTGACGCGTATTTCTTTTTCATCGATAATCGTCAAAGTCGAACAGGTGAAAAACTACAAATATCACGGAAATCGAAGATAATTCGATCTTCGTGCAAAACTGATGGAATCAATGCTTTCTCTATAAAGTTTCCAACAAGATCTTATAATTGGTAGTTCTTTGGCGTTAACGAACCAACGTAGAGATCAATAGGCGAACCAACCCCCGGCCAAGTTTCCGCAACCACCGGTTTATTTTCCTCCAGCTGATACGCTTACACACACAGCTAGCAGCTGCACTCTCCCGTTACGTAACGACGTGGCAAGTCGTAACGCCAGTCGAGACGTTACGTTAGGGGCTCGCGTAACGTGACTTTCTCCTGGGATGTCGGCGACTGGAGCGCGGAGGAGTTGCGAGGAGCTGCTCGCTGCGAGAGAGGAGAAAAAGTTGACGACTTTCGGGTCGAGTCAAGGTAGCCGGTCGACCGATACATACACGGTTGACAATCGGCCGATCGGCAGAGGCTGGTTCTCATCCAGCGAGTGGAGCACTCGCAGAAGCAGCCCGGTAAGCAGGTGCGCCAACCGTGAACACGCCGATAATTGTGGTTCCCTCGGCTAGCTGGCCTCGACCAGGTGTACGCGATGTGTTTCATTCTGAAACGGCCACCGCGCGACATCCCCGGGCCGCGCGATTATAGCGGTAATGCACGCCGGCCTACTTTCACGGATTAGTGCGGCTTTGCTCGTGGGTTAGGCGCGAGAACGCTCGCTCGCGCGCGCGCGCTTACGCATTGGCGCTCGAAATTGCATGAATTGTGAGAGCCATTACCCGGCTGTTAAGGACTCACCGGCAGGATGAAATAGGACGATGCTAGTTTTTAGTTTAGGGGATGCTCGTTAGCATTCAGATGATATACCGGGTGATCTCGAAATCGCGGTCGAGACACACTCGATCCTTTTTTGGCGAGAGTGTATGATTTTTGTCTGACTGAATTTCAAGTCGTCCGACGATTTCTTCCCTTCTTTTTTTTTCGAGGCTACGCATGCTGAAATTATACGATTTTTGTGGACCGAAATTGTCGCCAAATAGAATTTTTCGAGCAACGAAGAGTGACTCCAAGTCGTCAGATATACTGCGATAAATGTGGATTGAAACGAACGTGATTTTGTTTCTTTGTTTTCATACTTTTGCTAGCTAAAGTACGTTGATGATAGACGGAAACTGTTGTCAAATATGATAAATTGGAATGATTTTATTTTTCTTTCCTCTTTGCAAAGGTATGTCAAAAATATGACAATATAGATTGTCACTGGACTATGGATAAACTGGAACGATGCTTTTTAGGAGTGTTTGTTAATATGAAGATTTACTATGGTAAACTGGAATGAACACGATTTTATTTTATTTTTTTTCTTGAAAAAGTATATCGATAAATATAGAAATTTTTAGACAAGTAGACTGCTAGATTACGATTGAAAACAGTGCTAATTTTTAAGAGATGATGTTGGAACAAGCGTGATTTTTCTTATCAAAGTGTGTTGAAAATATTTTTATGGATTTTCACTAGATGGAGTGAGATATTAGTTTTTAATCCTTTATTAAGAAATAATGGATTAACTCGTCATTCACTGCTTAGTATTAAGATATAATTGTAACTGCTATAATGTAATATATTACACATAATTTTTGGACCGCTCTATTATTATTTGAATTATTTATAACAAGTATATAAATAAATAAATATATATACATATAAATAACTGTATATATTACATACATTTTATATTAGGAATTATCTGTACGCATTCTTCATGAGGAACTATTCTATTATATAATCCATTTTATACGAAGAATTGTACAATACGAGATTGTACGAGATTGAAAAGATATTTTGATTGAACCTTTCACGAGGAATGAAGATTCATGACGATAGTTTAGAATAATGTTAGCATGTATGGATAATGATGGAAATAATAATTGCATTGTTCGAAAGTTACATCGATCAGCTTTATAAATTGGAAAATAGGTTATAGAGGCTATTTCAAGTATCGAAACGATATTTTAGTCGGTTTGAACGGTAATTAGGACAATGACGATTGAAATTAATAATTGAATGATTTAGAAATTATATCGATTTATAAATTGACCATTATTCGTCGAGCCTCACTTTTGAATTTACGATTATTCACGCTTTTTTGCTTTTCAAGATGTATAAATTTATGGAAACAATCGATTCGTTCTTTAGGAAATTTAGTATTAATTATATGCTCGGCAGGAGATTCCCATCTTTTATGGAAAGGTTTGCTCGACTTTGTTGCCACTTTTTTTCACTATGACTGCAAGGGATGCCTGCTATTTATCTTAATATCAATTTAAAACCCCAAAAAAAAGAAAAAAGAAGAAAAAAAATAGTAAGAGCATCGAGAGTACACGTTTCGACCAAAAAAAAAAATTTTTTTTTTTTGTTTTTAAACGACCTCGCGTTAACTAGATTTCCACCAATTTAAAACAATATTGGCTTTCGAAAAAGGAAAATTCCGTTACCGAACGTAAATGAAATTTTTTTCACAAACACGTATCTGGCCAGATATACGTTCACGTGCTTTTGTTAATCTACGCACTCTGCGGTTCGCCAGTTTTAACATTCACTTTTTTTATATCCACCTGGAACGTTCCATTTCATCCTCCGTGGCTGTCACATCCTATGCCCAAAATATTTCATTTTCTTTCTGTCGCCAGGATTAGTCTCTTCGTACGGACAACAACGTAACGTACACTTTTGTAGATAATACAAAAAAAAGAAAAACCATTTTCTCACGGCTCGTTAATAACAAACATCGCGGATGCAATAAAGATTGAAGATGGAAGAAGTCGCGCAAAGCTCGTCGAAAGAGTATGCACTTACACACACAGAGAGGCAAGCGCAGATATTCGACCAAGAGACAGAGTTGAAACGACTCGCGGGAAAAATGGAACGTGCCGACATTTTTGCATTCGTAATCACCGTGAACGAGTCGACGAATGTACACGTCCATCGAACGTGGATCGTGACGAGGTTTCTTAACGTGGCAAATAGGCGGAATCTGATTGAAAATGACGGTACAATCGAAAAGACTCTGGCCCGTAAGCCAGCCAAAGACAAAACAGAGATGTAGCTACGATTTTGTTACTAGAAATGATCCAGCAACTCGATACATTATAATTTCAATTTCATCTTAATTTCGTGCACTTTCTAAATTCTTCGAACGATTTTCACAGACTTTCTACTAGTCTTTTGCGTGGTACAAAACAACATTCAAGTTCCTTTTTTTTTTTAAACTTTTCTTCAATATTCATCGAAAGATGAATCCCGATGTTTCATTCCGTCCTTTATTGAGTACCGAGTGTTCAACAAATGAGACTTCAAGTCTCGTGTCTCGGTGGATAACGATAATTTCAATTACGTGTGTTGTTAATTTCGCGTCAAGTAAACTATATGAATACAATGAAATTAAATAACAATAACATATTTTTAATAACAATAACAATAATTAAATAACAATAACAATTTTCTGACATATATATCGTTGCAAATAAACTACAAAGATGCCAATTTAATTATTACTATTTATATTTTTATATTTATACATCACAGATCACTACAGAAATGTTTAGCTTAATTATTAATTCAACTCAATTTTCTCACATATATTATATATCATGCGAATAAACTACAAAGATGCCAGTTTAATTATTACTATTTATATTTTTATATTTATATATCGCAAATCACTACAGAAATGTTTAGCTTAATTATTAACAAAACAACATTCAAGTTCTTTTTTTTTTTAAACTTTTCTTCAATATTCATCGAAAGATGAATCCCGATGTTTCATTCCGTCCTTTATTGAATACCGAGTGTTCAACAAATGAGACTTCAAGTCTCGTGTCTCGGTGGATAACGTTAATTTCAATTACGTGTGTTGTTAATTTCGCGTCAAGTAAACTATACGAATACAATGAAATTAAGTAACAATAACATACGTCGGAATTACGTTGATGTTGTACTAATTAATAATCATCGCCGTGCAGAATAAACGTCCTTGGTGCGAAGTGTGACGATCATTCGCCTATACCTATACACTCACGTTTCATCTTTCAAAAAATCGCGTCAAGGGTGAGAGCATCGTTTGAATAACGACAGCGGGATCGATCGGTCGATGAATCGGTTGTTTTTTCGCGGCCTCGTACAATAGATATACGCGATTCATCAGAGAGACCTTCCTCTCGTCGATCGCGAGCTAAATGTTCGACAAACGAGTGTCCCACTGTTTCATAATTGCCAGTAACTTTCTACCGATTATCTATTGTGCTGTGCCTTTTTTCCTCTGTCTCTCTCCCCATTCTCTCTTTCGCTTTCTCTCTCTCTGTAACTGTTTCTCGTTAAGTCTTTGACTGTACGACAGCCGTGATCTCATCTCCGGACGTTTAGTATGACCGTAGTATGATCGTAATTGAGGTTACGCAACTGCCCTCCTCTTGGATCGTTTAGATACGAATCATTGTGGACAGAAGCGGTGTGGTAAAAGTCCTCGGATGCATTCCTCATGTATTACGTATTGTACAGACGTGGAAATTCTCGAATTTTTTTTTTTTTTTTGTATCAGAATTCTGGTTCATTTGCAGCCGAGAATTAGGTACTTTATGTTTGAAGAAAATAATAGATGTATAAATTTGTCTGAACATCATCGGGAAATATTGCGAAGTTGCGACTCAGATACGTTAACTCTTAAATAGTATCTCTTAAATAGTACTTTTAATATTAACTCTTAAATAATAACTAGTACTTTTAATTTTTTAAATAGTAACCCTTAAATAGTACTTTTAATTTCTTTACGACGGATGATACAAAATGTCAAATATCCAAAGTTTCAGCAATTCTGAAATAAATCACTACGGACATATTCAACTTGAGAGTTTAAGAATGTATTTTAGAAATATATGCCTATATTTATATTTTTAAATAAGAATTCATTTACTGTTATACAATATTTCATTACATAATATTAATATCTTAGTAATACGTGTTTTAAAAATATATTTTAACATATTTTAAGATATATTTTAAGATATATTTTAAACATATTTTAAGATATATTTTAAAATTCAAATATCACTCAGGGCAGTGATTTATCGAACAAAATATTTCTAAAAATAATTTCTGTACAAACACTTGGTTGACCAACGGTCTTAGATGCTACGAATCACGATGGGAAAATAATTAAACGAAAACTAGTCTGTTTCGTTTCCCAAACGAAGATCGTATGGTCCATATATAAAAAAAAAGTATACTGTAATATGTTGTAATTGGAATAATGTACCAAAGATCCAGAGATACGTGGAAACGGAGTCACGCATATTTAAACGAATCACGTACGAGAATAAAGGGACTTACGACACGTTGATTAATTAATTAAAACAAAAAGGAGAGAAGGCTGAAGATGATCTCTCTGTTTCACGGCAAGTTAAGCCGAGGAATTTTCACATGACGGCAGATTAGCTTGCTGATTACATTTGCACGGACGTTTTGTAAGAAAACAGCGCAAACCGTGATGTTGCAACGAATATTAGAATATTCGTATCCTTGAAACGCGTCTATTGACATGTTTCTTTCAATGACGTGTACTCAGCGCCGTGCCTGTGAATGGTTGAGAAAGTTTGTACAACTGTTAACACTGATTTCAACAAATCTGAATGAATTCTTATTTAATTTACATTTCCCTTTCTTTTCTTTTTTTTTTTTTTCTTCGAAACAGGCATACGTGTGTGAGAAAGATGTAAAGAGAAAATATACATCTGCGTATGATAGTTTATAAATATACATCTGCCATGATTATTTAGACGAAATTATTAGTGGACGGTGGATATCTTTGTGGATTCAAATTTTTATTGAAATTTCTGTTACACAGAATTTTGTCGAATTCTTAAGTTCCTAAATTCTCAAATTTCTAAATTCTAAATTCCCGAACTGTCAAACTGCCAAATTTTTAATTTCCAAATTTCTGAATTCCTAAATTTCCTAAATTTCCAAATTCCTGAATTTCTAAATTCCCGAATTTCCAAGTTCTCAAATTCCCAAATCTCTAAATTTCCAGATTTCTAGATTTTCAATTTCCCAATTTCCAAATTTTTAAATTCCTAGATCTTCGAATTTCGAAATTGCCAAATTTCCACGTTCCCAAACTTCCAAATCCCTAAATTCTGAATTTTTTAGAAATTTCCAAATTTCTAAACTCCCGAATTTCCAAGACCCTCGAATTCCCAGATTTCCAAATCCTCGTGCTTCCGAACTGCAAATTATTAGATCACCGCGATTTAAACACATGAAATTTAAATAGAGATTTTAACGCTGCCTTAAATATTTCATACATTTTCGCATGTTAAATGCGTTTCTGCGTGCTCGAATTTCCCATAGAATTTATGAATAATCTGCGGTTTAATTATTAGCGACACAGAAACGCGAAAGCAACGAGAAATATACATCGCAACGAGCATAACGTGAAACGTGTCGTGTCATAACAAAATGGGGAATTCTTATCCGAGGAAGATCGATGAACTCGTTAACGTAAACGCAGAGTGGAAACGTAACAACGGTTGCACAAAAAGAAAAATTTAAACGAATCTTTCTGAGAATAAGGATACCTGCTCCGCAACCTATTTTACCTTGCCCAACACAGTCTTCATCCAAAATAAATAGCGGATGGTGGTCTTCCTCTCTTTTTTTTTTTTTAATTCGCTCGTTGCAAAGATTCGCACGACAGAATCGTAGCAACGATTGCACATATAACCTGAATTTCTAGAAGCATTAGACGAAATGTAGCAAATACTCTTATCTTCTAGATCATCGAGGCGCAAAGTGTGCATGAAAAATCTAAGTGAAACGAGCTGGTATTGAGACACTCGCGATAACAACAGTTTATGTTTCTGCAGACTTTCAGTTTTCAGTGGAAATAATATTCATTGGCTTGTAATATAGTAATATTTTAATAATATTTACGGATCTTCATTTACGAGAAATTCATCGAAAGTTTCCACAAATTTACGTGAATTACAAGAACATCTATGAAAAATTCAATAATGTGAAATATTTGTCGCAAGTCCTACTGAATTTATTCACAAAAATTGGAAATTCCACGAACATCCGCAAGTCTGTTGACGTTACTTCTTAGATTAACGTAGATTAATTACACCGAGATATAATAATTGAAATATTATTAAATATTACTGAGAATGATGATATATCAAACAGAATTGGAGAATTGGTTTAAAAAAATCGCCGCTTAACAAACTGCCTTAATAAATCACACTTAATTTCAACGACATTTCTCAAAAATGAAGTCTTTACTCTTACCACAACCACTCAAGGTCGAACAAGGTCACACAGAGGAAGAGAAAGCAGTTACATCATTACAGACACTGAGGAAACGTTCGAGTTGCCAGCTTCAATTTTGCGAACGTTTTATTATTAATTCATCTCAATTTTCTCACATATATATCATTGCAAAGATTCCAGTTTAATTATTACTATTTATATCTTTATATTTATACATCACAAATCACTGCAGAAATGTTTAGCTTAATTATTAATTCATCTGAATTTCCTCACATATATATATTATCGCAAATAAACTACAAAGATGCCAGTTTAATTATTACCATTTATATTTTTATATTTATACATCGCAAATCACTACAGAAATGTTTAGCTGAATTATTTAACTATTTATTTTTACCACCAATGTGAAACATAATTTCCGTATAAAAACTGAAAAGTAAGGTTTTATTTCATTTCCCGTCACCTGTGCGGTGAACTCCGCGCATTTCCCGGATGTCATCGCCTGCTACTGCAACTTTCACAAGATTCGAACAAAGACGAGATCACCGCGCGGAGAAGGCGACGGCTCCCAGTTGGAAGACATTCGTAAAACTAGTTGCACATCGTGCCCTGGACCAGGCAATTAGCGGTTTAACATACAATGGATTCGCGTGCAATTGACTCGCGCTCGAATCAGCGACCGCTCGTTACCGCGAACCCCGGGTAATTAGGAGTTAAAGCGGATGGAGTTAAGCGATACATACGTGTTCCCGTGTTTTTCCATTTGTCGCCGAACGATCCTTCCGTTCTACTTTCGATCCTTTTGTCTCTGCTTTTGTTAATTCAGTAAAATCGTCGCTTCTTGCGAAATTTACAGGCTACTGAAAGCTAGTCTTTCTTTTTAATCGAAATCTACCTCTTCTTAGTAGATCAGAGACAAATATGATACAAATGAAGGTGAAAAGTGTTTCATTCCATTTTGAAGAGTGTCCTGTCGTATTTAGATAAATTAAACAGGAAGATCAAATTCAATCTTTACTTTTTTACAGTTTCGTTACAGTCATTAATCTCGTTTGACATTTCTTTCAGTCGATTTATAACGCGAGACTTTGTTTTTTAAAGTACCGCGGCTCCGAAAAAGAAATTTCCATCATCGGGTGGTAAATTTAATCCATTTACTGTTAACAAAAGAATTCGCAAGTTCAACTATTTATCTTCTCTTTTCTCTCTCTCCCTCTCTCTCTCTCTCTCTTTTTATCAAGGAAGTAATTTAATTTCTGTGGAAATTAATTCAACACCAAGGAATGAAACGAAGTCAAGAAGAACGAGAGAGTTAATATTTTCAATCACGCTTCACGTCTTTCACGCGTCAGATCACGTGATTTCATGAAATTTCAAGAAAGAGACACTATAAATACATGGATACGAAATATCGAGGGGAAAGAATCGAGGAAATTTCACTAACCCCTCGTGTTTCTCCCCTCCGATCGAAAAATATATATTCGACCGATTGATGAAATCGTTAATGGACAGCGCTCGGTTCTCTCGGTGCTACGCTTAATTAATTGTCGTTAATTCTGTTCGTTTAAAAATCCGGAAAGTCTCGCGCGACTGAAGGGAGAGAGTTAATTGCCGTGGTGGGAGAGACGTGCATCGCGAAAAGACATCGGGTTGTACGATCGATACGAGCCGTTACGCGCGAAAAAGTATTTCCACGGTGGCGTGGAATATCGGTTGAACAAAAGTGTCTCGACGCGATGGCCGATGTGAAAAGGGTATGTCGCGAAGTCGCTGGGAAATATTGAAGAGGATGCGATTGAATGCTCTTTGTGCCGTTTTTCTTTTCGCCGACGGTTTTATTTGTTTTGTTCGTTCGCGGGACGTGGAAGGGGATGTGGAGGGATGTGTGATTCTTTCAAATGGTTTCATTGTCTCGTTGGATAAAAGGCGATGGTAATTATAGCAGTTTCCGTAGAAGCGAGCCATTTGTGTCGCGAAAACTTCACCGTTATAGATCAGTTTTGAGGAAAGTTCGAAGTCCACGCGATTTCAGCAATAATTGTTCCTTGAGACGCTTGAAAATTAATTTGACGAAAAATATAAAATTATAAAAAAGACACGAAGATTGCATAATTATTCCATGAAGTATCAATGTAATATTGTAATGTATTGTCGTTGTAAATTATTTATACAAAATATAATATTATGTTATCAAGTGTATTAATGAAGTATAATATATATATAAAAATATTGCAGGTATAATTATTTATCTGTAAAATAATTACTTATTTATATTTTTATATACTAATTTATATTTTATATATATATATTTTTATATGCTTTATATATATATATTTATATACTTTATACATATATATATATATATATATATATATATATGAAAGTATGAAAATTAAATAGTTATTTATATAAAGGAATGGAATTATAGATAAACGCAGAAGTAAAATAAAAAATTAAGATCATCTGCAAGTGAATTGCCTGATGAACGAAAGAGTCAAATGTTTCAAGCATTTAGAAGTGAGATAGTACCGTAATAAATATTCTGCTACTCTTTTATAGAATATCCCTCCGATATTTCAGCAGAATTTCAGCCTTTCTAATTAGAACTTATTGGAGCGTATTACTCAGATTCGTGCAATTAATAAATGCCTGTGATCGAAATATTAGAGATAATATTTGAGAGAACAGTTAATTAGCGAAAGATATTACGAAAAGAACACTGAAAGTAGTACTGAAACTCGAAATTAATCGAGATTTCGAATTTTAAATTATAATCCTGCCAATTAGACGAATTAATTTCTTCGTTGCTTGCAATTCTTATGCTCCAATTGTTCGATATTTCACGCATATCAATAATTAGTTTGAATTCACTTCACGAACTTTCGAAAATACAAAGCACACAGTGCTAAATACTAGAACGTAACCTGCTATCTGATCTGAAGCCGGTTCTTTATATTTTCAACTGACACGCGCAATGTATTGCTAAATAATTCAAAACTGATAAGGCGAATGTAGCATAAAGTTATTTAATAAAACCGCGAAGCAAATATTTTACGCACTGTGCGCAGGTCAGGTATCTGCACGTGAACTTACAGCTGAGAGAGCTTATTTATTTATGATAATCCTCTTCGAGGATAAGATTACGCGTCACACCTCTCACCAGCCACTTTACGACGTAATAAAATTAATTATCTATCTGAAACTGGGGAAATTCCATTAAAATAACATCGCGCGTTCCTATCGCGCAAATAACCAAATTTTCACCCGGGCGTTTAACGACACGGATTACTGAAGTTTCGAAGTACCGAGGGTCGCCAAATTTTCGAAGTTTCCAGCCTTTCCAAGTTTCGAAGTTCCGCGGTGCCGGATTTCCAAATTTTACCAACATTCCGAACCCAAATCGAGCTCGTGTCGTATTATCCCATGAATAAATAATGTGGCTTGAATCCAAGTTCAAAGAATCTAAGATGAACACGGTGCTTGCATTTACGATTTTTCACAATGGTTCACACAGTTTTCTCAAGTTTCAAAAGAGAAAGAAGAAAACTATTTTTATCTCCCTCCCCCCCCCCCCAAAAAAAATTAATATATAAATATAAATACAATAAAAGATATATATATATATTATATATACAAATTCCTCGCAGTTTGTACAAACGAAATAAGAGTGTCTCGATGATCGAAGATATACGCGACGGCGTCAACCGGGGAGGAAATTGCAAAATCTCGCGGATGTCTCGCGCCGAAATGCGATTTCGCGATGAGTAAGCGTGCCGTGCGAAGGCCGAGATCCTTTCAAATTGTTCCAGGACCGTCAGAAGAAATATGATAAAATAAAGGTAGCGTTATATATCGTGGGGAGCATCGCTCGATGGTACGACCATCTCGCGCATGCCATTTCATGCTAATTCCCATGGACACGTGCAACGAGGCGCGCGGATAACCTTGGTCTTTGACCAACTATGTCTGTGGACAACTTTGAAACTTTCCAGGAAAAAATCGTTGCAGAAAAATGTATCACGGAAGCGATCGCGCGAGATGAAAAGGGAGATCAAGACACGGACAAATTACGTGAGGTGCTCTCGTCGTTTAACAAAGGAAGTTAGGGGGATATTTGTCGGTGTATCGTAAAGTACAGCTTCTTGCGCGATATGTTTTTATGCAGCGGACGTCTCTGAGAAGAGATGGCGCTTTTGACCTGTTAGTATACTGCCAACCGGTAATCGTTCCACTTCCTCGAAGCTGAATGCAGCTCTAAAAGAAACGAGCTCAGACTCTCTCTCTCGAGTCTTAGCAAATTGTCCTTGCTTAAAAGATATATAAATTACTCGGCACGATTGTGTTCGAGATATCGCGGCTGTATCTCGAATTAAAGATACGCTCGGTACTTCGGATTAAAAGTAGATATTATTTTAATATTATTTTCTTCTTAACGTAGATGTTAAACGTGGATAGGGATAGGTTTTTCAAGTTGGCCTGTGATTTTGTGCAACGTACAATTACGGAACAAATATAATTTCCACGTTGAACAGTCACGAGCGTATTAACCAGATTGCTCCTTCAGTTTGAAAACTTCATTTTTTCGAAAACACGAGAAATAATTTTATCTCGATCATTTGATCATAGAATTCATTCTCTGGCAAGACATTTCCTTCTACGAAAAACGGATTCGATTCAAACAATTCGTTGAATATATTTTTCGTTACACAAGTATTATGATGAACTATTTCTTAGTGGTTAATGCTTGTTGTTAAAGAATAAAAGAATAGTCGTGGATAATGAAGCAAAATAAAGAACAAACATTTAGAATTTTTTGATCTGGAATGGAATTTTATTTTACGTACATTCGATTATATATATAAAATTTGATTATTACATATATATATATATATATATATATATATAAATCAAATTTTGTATTAAACATTTATATTAATCAAATTTTATATATACATACATACATACATACATATATATACATATATATTTTGCTTCATTATCCTATATATATGTATATATATATATATATACATATATAAATCAAATTTTATATATATGTATAATCGAATGTACATAAAATAAAATTTCATTCCAGATGAAAAATTCTAAATGTTCGTTCTTTATTTTGCTCATTATCCTCGACTAATCTTTTCCATTACTTACAATTAGTAAATGACATATCTGCTAGATCGTACAGAATGATACGAGCTAATGATCGACAATTACCTGTGTCGCGTGAATCCTTATTGTCAGTCAGCGAGATCGAGCCGAGTGTATTTTGCTTAAGTATACGTTCAGAGTGACTGTTCGTGATTGTAAAACGATTGAAAGAGAGAGGTTTGTTTTATCTTGCGACACATGCTTAATGGCTCTTAAAGAATAGGACATTCGACTACGAATTAATGATAATAGGACAATGACAAACATAATAGCTCGGGCTTTCTATTGCTAAAACCCTCTGGTTATTTATTATGGACATTCTAGAATCTATTCCCTTTTAAAGTGTTTCCTTCCAGAAACTTCCCGCTCACCAGAAATCGGCCAACCTCGAAAAAAGAAAAAAAGAAAAAAAAAAGAAGAAAAAAAGGAGCACAATCACTCCGACCGAAACAACGCATTCACTTTCCAACTGAGATTACGACAGCCACTCGATCACTTTAAATTACTTTTTGAACGTCACCGTTGTAATTCAGAGTTCGAAATTTTACATTAAATAGAAAATTAAACGAAAGATAAATTTTTTAAGTAAAACGAATGGGTTTCGCTGAAAAATATGACATTGTCGAATGTCATATTTCAATTTTTTTTTTTGCCATTGACACTGCGTTTATTTTCGCTATGGTAACGATATGAATTGAACGTCGTTATGAACGTCAACGAAATGTAATAATCATACGTAATAATCACACGGTTGAAGTCAAATTTCCGTTTAAACAGAGTGAAAATCAATTATAAGGATAGTTAACTGGATAGTTAATGGATGTTCGTTCGAAATGCCATTCTTTACCCAAGCGATTTGGGATATATCTCAATTTTGAGCGACCTTTTCAAACAGTTGCAGCTTAAAATCCGAAATTCTGCTTAAGTGATGAAATTAGATATTTTGTTTCAAGTAATGGAAGAAAATTCAATTGAAAATAAATTTCTATAATAATTGTCTACAAATACCTATATTTTAAAATACGAAAGATATTACCAAAAAAAAAAAATATTCTTTTTAAAATATCTTTTTACACATCTAATAATCTTTTAGTAATAAACTTTTTTCCTCATGATTAGATTATTCACGATCTATAGTTTTGTGACTGAAATCGTTTTTTCACGACGATTTCTTAATACCTATTGCACGATATTCGTTTCGCTAAACTTCGAAACATTGAAATTAAACAACGAGATGTTAGGATTTCTCGAATTTATTATTTTCGTTTAATCCTAATATTCAAAGCTCAGTAAAATGCTGGAAAAAAAACTCGTACAGCAAGAGCTCTAAAATTCTTCAAAGTCATAGTGGATTTCACCACGAATTTTTCAACGTTCTCAGTCATTTTTACAATTTTCGAGAAAAAAAAGTATCCCACCGCATTTCGAAAGGAACGAGCTCGAAAAATTGTGGAAATAGAGATCTCGAGCTTTATAACGAGACCAACGATCGTTGCACTGACTTTTCATTCGCTCGGTTACGCATATTTTCTAAGAACGTAACTTTCGTCTTCTCCTCATTACGAATCTACAACGAATCCAAAAAAAGAAAAAAAAAACTAACGTCGAGAAAGTCGAGAAAAGCTACTTGTTACGATTCTTTCGTCGCATTTCGCTTCGAACCTACGTCGAGTAACATTTCTATCGTGTGATCTTTTGGTGTTTCGTTTTTTTACGAACACCAGCGAGAACGTTCGAGTGATTTCGTTGAACCTGTTCGAAGGTGCTGTGGTTTTGCGCGATGCTGTGCTTTGGTTTTCGCGAGTTGCTTCCACGAACAATGTCCGGAACAGAGAAATCGGCGCGATCGAACGCTATCGAGAATGGATTTGGGACGTACACGGCTTTGCCGAGACCAGCCCGGACTCTGTTTCTGAATTATGTCGAATTGAATCGATTAATAGGGGATGTAGGTTAATTAGGATTAAGACGACAGTTAATGGAGGCATTGAGAGCTCCGTGATTGAATAATTGATGCCGTCCAGCTCGATTATAGAAACGTAACTCGTCAAGATTGCCAATCAGCGAAACAATTTACCCTGTAAAATTTTATATATATATATATATATATATATATATATTTATAATTTACCCTATATAATTGTGTATATTATAATTGTGTGTATATATATAATTGCATTCGTTCGAAATATTATCACTCTTTCTGCTATAACAAACTGAAGAAACGAATGTTGGAAGACATTTCTTCGTTTGCCCACAACAAATTAAATTATTGAATATCGTTGTCTGTTGTTTATAAAATACACGGTCTTTGCAATTTATATCGAGTGTTTTTCTTTGTTATGTCGTACAATATAAAATACAAAATATATTTGTATTTAAATATAATTTAAATATAGTTAAATATAATTTTAAATATAATTTAAATATAATTTTAAATATAATTTTAAATATAATTTGTGCAATATTGTTATCGTATTCATATATTATATGTTTCTTTATAAAATGTATAAAATACAAAATACATTGTGCAATATTGTTATCATATTCATATATTGTATGTTACTTTGTAAAATGTATAAAACACAAACATAAAATAAAATGTGAATATAACATGGGACATAATATATGAACAAAATATATATGATATGATAAATGAATATGAATATCAAATAAAGTGCGGATATAGATATAAAACTGAACACTATGCTTCGCGCATGTTACGAAACATCAATCAACCAATTTCGATTAACGATTGATTTATACCCCACACAATGGAGCAGCACGTGATTTTCAAAGATAATTTCAAAGTCACTATACTCTAATAATAACGGCGAGTATCTTCAGAAATTTTGTAATGCACGTAAATACTCGGTGGAAGAAAAATCCGATAGAAAAATTTACTTCTGGATGAGTTTGAAAACATCTTGCCACTTAGGTTCGAGGGACCTAATATTCTCATATTCTTTCCTTCATCCGCTGCTTTTTTTATTTTTTTATTCTTTTTCGTTAAATATCATACGAACAACACTGCAATCTCTCAGGAATTGCGCAAAATGTGCTCGCCAGCAAAAAAATGTTAAATACGCGAGTACGTACATACGCGTGGTGCAAATATGTGAAGTGTATGTTTCATAATTTCCCTCCTTAAAGCGCATACGCCAGTGCCAGCGAGAAAACTCGCTACGAGACGAATACTCGGCGTGTCTAGTCACGCGAACGGTTTCCCCTCCCTCCCCCCTTAGCGTGTTCTTCTTCCGGTTACACAGTCTGAAGAATACCGTTCATTTTTCCGGCGTCGATCGCTCGGATGTTTTACATTTTTCCAGGATCGGAGAACGAGCGCGGCGCGAAATAAACGCGGGAATAGGTGGCTGGCAAAGTGCTCGGGGAACCGTGAAAAATATTCAGAACCGGCGTCAAATCGATCTCGAGGAATATACAGAAATCTATTCGCCAAGACGCGCCGTCCGAGGAACGGCGAACGCGACGCGACGCGACGCGACGCGACGTCTCGGCTGCGCGTCACGGAAAAGGAATTGCCTGAAGCTTGGTAGAAACGATCAAGAGGGAGGAACGGGCCCGAGATGGCAGAAGGAAAAACCTCGACGGCGAAGCAGAGACGGATGAGAGACGACGTTTTTTTTTTCTGTAGCTGGCGAAAAAGATCGATCTCGCAGCCTCTCTCACTCTCATCCTAGAGAGCGAGAAATCAAATTTTCAAGCGAGTTTGCCTCTCGATTTTAGTTTTTCGAATTTCAATCCGCTTCTTTCTCTCTCTCTCTTTCTTTCTCGTTCTTTTGATCTCGTGCTCGCAAGAGTAGAACGAAGAGGGTCGAGAAAAGAAGGACGAATGGTCATCGACTCATTGGTCACGTGCCACGTACGTCGAGAAATCGAATGGGAATCTCGCATCTTGACGGATCGTCAGAGTTAGCAGAAGGCGCGATGAAGGAGACTCGGCTTGCAGGAGGGAACGAATACTGGCGAAACGATAGAGGAATATCGAGGTTGAATATCGAAGCTGAACGTTGGCGATATTTCGAGGAAGAATGAAGTTTTGCGGGGACAAGACCGAATTTGCCGACGGTAGCGTTGGGACTTTTAGAGTAAAACGGCGTGGTTGCTCGACCTGGTAAAAAAAAAAAGAAGTTCGGAAAATCTTAAAAAGAGTTCAAAACTTGGCAATTATACGTACATTCAACTGCATTTAATCGACAATATACATATATCTTTTAATTCACGTAACTTCCGAAGATTATAGAGATTCGACAGAAATCTCGAAGCGAAGCTGTTTCTCTCTTCAGGAAATTTTTAAGTGAGGCTCGCCTGAGAAAAAAGAGAAAAAAGAAAAAATGTGTATCGTTTATTGCTCTCGATTGACGTAGATTCTACTTCGTTTTCAATCATGAAAGAGACTATATTACAGGTAGGTATAAATATAAGGCTGAATGAACACCATCTGCTCTCTCTCTCTCTCTCTCTCTCTCTCTCTGTCTCGATAAGATCCGAGTTTACGCGAAGTGTTTGAGAACTGGAACGGAAAGAATGCCAAACTTTCGTCAAGTTCGTCGCTGAACAGCTTGAAACTACGCTAAACATCTCGCTCATTAACCCTTTAAAGGAAAATATACTTCGTCTTGCGTCTTCGACTATGAAACCGAATTATATTCGCACGGACTGAGGTAATTGATGTTCGAAGTTAAACGCTGTCCTAAACTAATTTGTTGCTGATATTGAGAAAATAGAGCACGCTAGCTTGCCACGAGTTAAAAATTGCTCAATCAACGACTTAAAACGTCTTTTAAACACGTCTGACTGTTCGAGTTTTATGTCTTCGCAGTTGCTAACGAAGAAAGAACAGATTCATTATTTTTCTGAAGAAATAATTCCTAATTTCAATCGATATGATTGATATAAATATGATTGATATAAATAACTACGACTTCTTATGAGTAATTACGATTAATATAAGATGCGATGTGAGTGACATTGATCAAATATGATTTGATTAAATGATTCAATAAACTCGATCGACCACTATCGGTAAATTGGTAAGAAACGAACTTTTCACTATTTCGTATATTTCATATGTTCCGTATGCTTTGATTTCTCACGAATGCGTAAACATTTAGTTTAGTGTTCAAAGCACTAATCTCTAGTTCGCTTTAAAACATTAATCTTCTTTTACCGATCTTCCGTCACGGTTAATCTCGTTTAGTCGTTCGTACGAACGATCGATCACACGAAAGAAATAAAGATTGCAAGCCGTGTGCTAGCATTTCTGCGTTATAGAATTCACGATAGACAGACTGACAGACAATTCTTGAAAGATCAAAGCATCCTGTGAACAGGTAGCAAGGAGAACACATAACACACAGAAACCTCTCTCGCAGGATTCTTCTTACAAAGGCTTCAAAGGCTATCAAAACGTGCCCTCTTGGTTCCTTCGGACCAAGATCGTAAAATCCTACGATTTTCAGCACGAAACGTCGTTCATTCCGCTCGTCTTCCCTCATCTTTCCGCCGTTACGAATCCACATCGTTCTGGAAACAATCGCAATCGCCTGACGAATTTTTCAATCGTTTCTTCCGCCTACGTTATCCACTAACGATCGCCGACGAGAGCGAAGAGGATCAAAGAGGATGAAAGAGGACAGTAATAATGGGACGTGTATTTTGAAAAATCGAGAGACTCTCTCGAAACTCTCGTCAAGTTTGAGAAATTCAATTGTTAATCCAGGGATCTCCGTGACGCGTTGGCTTTGGCAATACATGAAAAAAAAAAAAATAGAGTAATCGAACTAAGAGTTTCCTCTTCGAAATACGAAATTTTTCATAAAGTCGAGTCCACAACTTTTTTTCAGTTGCGAGAAAAATCTGTCGTTTCAATTATTAACAGTAGAGAAGCTCACACTTGATGACAGAACATCGTTCTCTGTCTCTCTGTAATTTATGAAAAAAGGAAGACACAGAGAAAAAAAAATTATCCGGCTCTAAGTGTGATAAAAGAATCTTCATTAACTGTAAAGAATACTCCACAATCTCTCTCGTTGAAATTTACAGAAGGGAAAGTGTCTAGCCCTAGAATGAGATCGATAATTTTTCGTCAACAATTCTAATTGCGACAGCAAGAGTGAAATTCTTCACAGTTTCCTTCTGCAATCATCGTAGAATACACATTAACAAGAAAAAAAATTGTATCTGAGCGAGAAATACCGAGACGCAGTTGTTCCCGTTGATATTCAAGCACTTAAATAACCGGACATTAAATATTTGAGATGCTGCAAAATTCGTAAAACATCGTACAACAATAAACCTAAGTTGTTTTTTTAAAGGAAATTTCTACTTCAAGATACACCATTCAATTTTCTCTAAGATGGGAGAGTGAAGACATTTTTTTTTTTTTTTGGTCGAAAATAAACAGTATAAATTGTTACACATTGAAAAATTTTGTCACGATTGAAACTCTCTAAAACCTGACGTACGATTTTCTTTCGCCCCTGCATTAAACTTTGAATATTAGACAGAAACAATGAAAATACTGCAAATTTTCATCGCCTGTAAGCGATAACATTCAAAGCTCAATAAGATAACGATAATGAAAATTATACGTCAAGCGAAAAAAGGGGCTTCGATCTTCGAATCTATTTCCATTTCCTCAATTGCTACGCTATGTAGAGACACTTTATTGTTAGAATAAAACGAAGGTTCCCTGATTGATTTCGTTCTTAATAGTTTAAACATTCAACGTCCGAATTTTTTTGTCCGAATATTATAATGAGAGTGACTGCCGCAGTTTGCGAAGGTTCGAGAAAAAAAAAATGCGCGAAAATTCAAAAAGCAAAGAAATGATAATCAGAAAATTTCAAAGTGACGAATAAAGGGAGAAATAAAGAATCAGCAACGTTGCCGCGCTAACACAAGGGTTAGAAAACTGAACAAAGAAGATCGAGCAGCCTTCTTAACAGCGTAACGGTCGAGGGAATTTTTATTAGCTACATGAGAGCTGTTCGCCGCTCGCTAAACTTCGAACGTGAATCTCCTCCGTAATTAGTCGATTCCCGTTGGTCAAGTGTGGCGAACGATCACAGAGCCACGGGAGCCAAGCATCGTTCGAAGCAGAGAGCAAGCAAGCAAGCAAGCAGTTCGCACGTACGAGCGATCGGCAAACGAACCGATTGTTCGCCATCGAGCCAGATTCCACGCGACGCGATGCGACGCGGGTTGGAGGGTGGGGGGTGGAGGGTGGTAGCAAGCAGGACAATATCCATCGGGCACAGCCGGTCGAAAGAGGTTTCCGAACGGCGATCTATCGGCGGATCGAAGAGAGCCGAGAGCCGGTGGACTGCTGCCAATCGCGGATGTCGCAATTCCGGCTGGTCGGCGCCGACACGCTGGAATTCCGTACCCGAGGAATCACGCGAGAGAATTCTGTCGCGTGGGAATTCGAACGCTTCTCTCTCTCTCTCTCTGTCTTCTTTTTTCTTCTTTTTCCCGTTTTTCCCTCCCACTTTTTTTCTTTCTTTCTTTTTCACCGAGCGTGCTTCCTCCATTATGAATTTCAAGCTTTTCCCAGGGAACGCGAGGAACGCGCGGCACGTACCGATCCCTCGGCTTCTTCACCCTCGATTCGAGCAGCGTGTAACGCGAAGTAACCTTCGTGTAACGAATCCTTGGTTGCTCCCGTCGTTTCTTGTTGCTCCGTTCGCGAGAAGTTGTTCCCTTTTCGTTAATCTCAGACTTCGAGCGTTCGAAAGATGATTTTCGATCGTTCGTTCCTTCGTTTTCTTCCTGTTTTTTGAATTTAGTATTTTGAGTGGCAAGTGGTGCTCGAATGTTCATTATCAAATTACTTTCATCAAACTTTACGCTTCTGTTCGGATGTATTGATTTCTGGATACTTACTCTTTCTCTTGCAATTTTCTTCGTGAACACATATGTTTTTGTATAGTTTCAAAACAATTGCACAGGGCGGAAAGAAATGTTTGTCCGTGGCTATCATAGATGAATTCTACAAACTCAAGGTCAAAATTTTGTTTCGCATTGCATTCCATTTATCACGAAGGTAAAACCTCCAAGGAACTATAGCTCGCAACCTAATAAGATAGGCTTAATTTCATAGTGTGGGTACTAACAGCGATTTTATGATAATGGATGCAGAAATGTAATGTTTATATTTCGAATAATATTCACAGTTACTTTTATCATTTATGATCATTTAGACTCACATTGATACTACAACTATGATAAATCAAATGTTAGTGAAACCTAATATAAAATTATACAAACGTCATGCACGTAACCATAAAGTCGCTGTTAGCACGCAGTGTTAAATGATCACGAAACTTCTCGGCCATTTTTCAAGAAAACCATTAAGTTACGACTTATGGTTAGAATGCAATACAAAAATAAATTTTTGACTTTGAAATTCATCTATTCGTTTGTAGAATTCATCTATGATAGCCACGGACAAACATTTCTTTCCGCCCTGTGCAATTTTTTTGAAACTATACAAAAACATATGTGTTCACGAAGAAAATTGCAAGAGAAAGAGTAAGTATCCAGAAATCAATACATCCGAACAGAAGCGTAAAGTTTGATGAAAGTAATTTGATAATGAACATTCGAGCACCAATTTTGCAGCAGGATCTTTACATGCATTTCTATCAAATCAAAAGTGTAGAATTCATCTATGATAGCGATGGACAAACTTTTCTCTCCACCCTGTATAAATATCAACACTAAATGTATAATATTACGAATGTTATGAAAGTCATTCTTTGAATCAAAATTTGAGACTTCAACGACATTCTAGAATTTTTTATTCTAGAACACTGGATCTTTTCATTTTTTTTTTTACGTAAAATTAGATTGTTCCTCTGCATTTAATATTGCAGAATATGTACGCTCTCCTAACCACGAGTGCGTTGTTTCGAGAGCACGCTCGGGCATACGAGATACCTTGTTATTTCCACGGTGATAGCATCAATTTGCGCGAGGGGATATAGGAAACTTTGGAATATTTTTAGACAAAGCCGCAGCCAACTCGACCTTGGAAACTCGAAGACCTCGCAAATGAAGGTCGCGTAAAAATATGTTCCCTTTTGCAACTAACAATTTTCCGCTCCCCCGTTTAAAGGATGTATTATAAACGTTAATTTCTCTGAATTTCTCAAATACTTTATTAATTAGCTGAACAATTGATGTACTTGTTTTCGATCAAATAGAACTAGCAAAACACTTTGTAACAATTATCGTGGAACCATATACTATCTGATTCATCTTTGTTCATATTTCCATTAAAATTAAATCTATTAGGGATACCCATAAGTAATGTCGTTTTTTTAATACTGTACAAAATTTTATTTTATTTAAGAGTTAATACAGTTTTAATCTATGATTGACGTTATTGACAATCTCCGTCCATCTATCTGACAAACTTTCTATTCTCTTTTTGTAAAAGCAAGGATTTCAGATTTCATACCATCGAAAACATTGAAATCACCGTTCTTAGATTTTTTTAAACCAAAAATGCTGGCTCATGTTCTGGTATCCAAGGCATCAGGATAAACAGCATTTGTAGCATGTAGTGGTATCATTATGCTTTCGAAACTCATGAAGCATCAAATATGGAATTTATCCACACTTTGCTCTTCCATTCTTATAGGATTCGCTCGAAGTTCTTCAAAATTTAACAACGAGCGCGCTAAATGTCAATGTATTTAACTAGAATATGCTAAGAATTGCAGTTAAACGCTATAGAATAAGTTAAATTGCTGTCACTAGATGACAATATTTATTAAATTTGAAAAAAACGGCTATCCTTAATATTTTAATTTAAACTACAGCAATTTTAGCGCTCAAAAGACACTGAAAAACCTTTCCATCGCGGATTCCTTTCCATTCTCACAATTTCTCTAGCTAAAACTAAAACTCTGGAAAGGGTTAATGCATATATTCTTTTATTTTATATTTGAATCAAGATTATTAATAATTTTCTACATAATTATAAAATGAGGTTATGGTGAATCTCGATTTAATGCATCATTTTATTTAATATTTTATACTTTAATTTATTTATTACCGTTATTATATTTATCATTTAATTTATTAAACTTACTTTATACAATAAATTTTTATATTTTAGAAATAATAAATTTATTTACATAATTATATCTTTTTCTAGTTAAAATTCCAATATATATATATATATATATATATATATATATATATATAAAATTCATGGTTGATTATTAAAAGCTCATGTTGAAGCTTTTTTTTTAGATCAATAATCTTAGCTTCAGTTATATTAAAATTAGGAAGATACGGAATTTTACGAATTATATATATATAACAAAATTTATATTCATTTAATAATTATTAATTTGTTCGGTATATCATTTTTAAACATTATACGTACATGTCAGGTAGATATAAAACTAATTATTGCAATTTCATCAATTATTCATATAGGAATTATACGAATAGGAATATTATTAATAATAAAATTAAGAATATACGGACGATATTTGTTTCATCAGGATTATTCTACCTAGTTAATTTAATTGATATAAATAATACTAATAGACGATTACGCAGAAATTCTCTCGTCGCGGCTCGGTTGTTTCGCGCCGCCCCGTGTTTTATCCTAATTCAGTGGAAATCTCTCGCTTCTTCTCAGGGGTGAAACAGAAGGCAACAGATTGTTAGCCGGCGGAAATGAATGTTCGGCCTGAGAGAGGTAAAAATCAACGACGTCCAGGACGACTGTGCGAGGAGGAACGAGCCGCAAAGGCATAGGCAGAGAAGCCGGAAGAGGTGGAAAATCAATTCCTCGAGAGTCTGGACCGCAGCTTGCTCGATAATTCGTGCGAACACCCTCGACGCTTACACCTCGTTTGACACAAGAGGAACCCACCTTAGGTGCCGATAGTCAAAGTCGTCGACGCGATAGGCTCTTAACACATAGGCCCCCCTCCTCCTCCTACTCCTCCTATCGACTATCAACGACACGAATAGATTCTGATGTTAATAACTCCGATGAGATTTTATCAGGAATTTCGCGAACAATGCCGAGCACCGGTCTGACCCTGCACGGGGATACTCCACTTTCACGTTGCAAGAGATTGCAACATCAGCAAATTATAATATCAAGTCGATTATAATACTATTTTTTTTTTCCTTTTTTTTTTCGTCGAATCTTTTGATGTTTAATTTTTTGAAATTCTTTCCTCAATTCTTTCGATTTCGAAGGAAGAATGAAAAATTCCATTCAATTTCATTGTGCGAGATAATAGCTTTATGCGAGAATGTTTGTACGTTTGTGAGGAAATTGAAACATTTGGTAGGATGCTAATTTAATATTTCGCGAATAAGACAAATCTATTTAATCGCGTTGAATGAAACACGAATTTGCACGAACGTTCAGAGACTGGTGATTTGACAGAAATATCGTAAAATATAACATGGGATTTGGAATTTACAATGTGGTTAGCCAGACACCAGATTTCGACGGTATACGCGAAACACGCGTATGAAAATTGAAAATTACTGTAACACGAAAATTTGAAATTATTGTAACACGTTTTAAAAGGATATATTTACGATCAACAATTCTTCACGCGTAACGTTCCAATTTCATAGAAGCAACGCAGTACTTTACGACAAATCCAAACGATACAGTTCGATTTGGCGGTAATTCCCAAGTTCTCGCGTCCCTGAGGGATTTTATTTATCGTTCCCTAAGAAACATTCCCAAGAAATTTCAGCCTCAGTGCTTACAAAAACTTCCCCGCGAAAGTGGAATGGTTTTCCCCCCCTTTTTCTTCTTTTCATTTCAACATCAACGTAACGGCAGGAAGATCGAAACGTTTCTTTATGCCTCTCAACACTGAGCGAGTGCTTTTTAAGAAAGCCAACGTTCCTCAAAGTGCCCCGGGGACGCGCGTTTATACACAGGCGCAAACACACACACACACACATACTCGCGGGGATTTTTCTAATATCGCGGACAGAAAACAAGAAAGTCAAACAGACGAAGCCAACGCGAAACGATATCGCTACATCGGCAGAGATCTCGCACGGCGGGATATTTAAAAAAGATCCAAGCGAAGGGAAAAACACGTCGAACGATGCTTTCTCCGCCGTTTAAAAACGAAATTTCGAGTAAAAATGCAGCGTGCACAACGCGGTAAACTGAGAAAAACTCTCTCGTTCAGACTGACTCTCTCGGTTTCCAAAACTTTCCTCACCCCCTCCTGCCCCATTGTGACCAGCGGACAATAGAGAGCGGGAGAAAGAGGGGTGGAAAAAAATACGCGACTCCCAAGTTTCTGCCTCGAGGCTTTCAAAGTCAAGCTGCCCAATAAAATGGAAAAAAAGAGGAGACAGGGGGACAGGGGGGAAAAAAGGGAAAAGAACACTTGGAGAATCGCGAGAAGAGAATCTCTGCCGAGTCTCGGCGAAACGTCTCGAAACGTCGCGCGTTATCCAGCGCGTCGATGAAAACGCCAGACCGCTGACAGCGGGAGAGTAAACCGCTTCGCAACTACAACAGAGTAAGCTGTGCTTCGTCACACGGAAGCTGCCGGCTAGCCAACTATCCCCTAACTTCATTAAAAGTTGCGCCGAATTTGCGCGAATGGCCTGTCGAACGTTTAACGTCCCCTAGAAATCACTGCTACACCCCCGGCGAGAGGCCGACACGTTGAAGGCTGCAGCACTGTTTCGATTAAAATGTCACCAGACAGTGTGCATTCATGGATTTATATACTGGGTGATAATACTGGGTGTGTTCGCTGTTACCTGTTAGACACGTCGAGGAATAGTAATTGAATGGAGGAGAGAATTACCGGCGATGTAAGTTTCCTATTGTGCGAAACGTAGCGCGGTGATGGTGTTTTCTTCTTTCTTTTTTTTTTTTTATTACGTTTCATTGATTACATGGTTGCATTATACCGATCGTAATGTCGTTTTTCGATATTGTACAAAATTTTATTTCATTCAAATTATTGCCGCTAGATGGCAATGTTTATTAAATTTGAAGAAAAAATTATATTTTATTTTATATTGGTTATATTATATTTTATTGATTATGCCTTCACTTTATTGATTATATTATACTTCGTTAATTATATTTTATTGATTATGCCTTCACTTTATTGATTATATTATACTTCGTTCAAGTATATAACGGGAGTACGCGGTGGAAAAGGACAAAGTTACAATGTGTGATAATTAATTAGAAAATCGAGGGACGATACGTTCAGGTACAAATTCGATTTCGAATAAATTATTGTCGAAATTCTCTCGAACAGTTCGACTTGCGCCATTGATTGATGATTTTCAATCGATCCGGCGAATGAGAACGAGATTTATCAATTGCCGAGTTTGTGATATTTTAAAGCACAGTCCTTCAAGCCTTGATTCAACGAGTCTCTCTTTAAATTGCCAAAGACTAATATATACAAGACTTATAAACTGCAAAGTACATCTGTGTAAAAATAAATATCTTTCCTCCAGAAAAATTCTACACACCATGTACTCGTGTGTTTGTTCCGTTTGTTTGAAGAAGCCGGACAAAGTGTTTCACATCACGGTGGTGATACGTTTCGTTTTCCAAAGACTCAGAACCACTCTTTGAGAATTTCACAGAGTAAACGAAGTAATAACTGTTGCTAATCAACATTTAAATCCTACATACATACAAAGACCAAACTGATTAATTCTCAAACACGCACACCGCTAAAATAACTATTTCTCACTAACAAATTCATCGTCGATAGAGGCAATTCAGCTAGTTGCGCATACTCGCGCACACGTATATACGAAGACCAAATTAACGAATCCTTAAACACCGAAAACAACTGTTTTTCATTAACAAATTCATCCAGCTAGCTACGCGTCTTCCAGAAAAAAATTCCACTGCGTAGTCTCCCCCGTTTTGATCACCGAAGAGACTCTGTACGAGGCGTTTCACTCTGGAAACGTTTCATTTAAAAGACGAATTACTCTGTGAAAGTAGACAGAGAAGTAAAGAGAAGAACAGACTGAGAAAGAGAGACAGCGAGAAAGAGAGAGAGAGAGACTAAAAAGAGCGGGAAGGGGTGGCTACTCGAATTCTCGAGCAAAGACGTTTACGACGAACGAGTTAAGTTGCGGATAAGGGTGGCTTCAAGTTCCAGCCGCAAGGAACCGTTCTAAAGTGCTCGTAGCCGACGGAGCGGAATCGATTTCTTGATAGACGTGCGCACTGATTCACGGCTACAGCCGTTGTTCGGTCCTCGAGTGCGCGCAACGAGACACGACGCGACGCGACGAGACGAGACGAGACGAGACGAGACGAGACGAGACGAGACGAGACGAGACGAGACGAGACGAGACGAGACGAGCACGTTATCACTTTAATCGTCATTGTCGCTAATGAAATTCATTAGAATTCCTTCGGCGGCCGACGCCGTCTGTTATCAACGACTATTAAGAATCGATAGTGGAGGGCCTTCTACTTGACTGACAACTCCCACTGTTCTCTAGATCCTTTCTACGCGATATTTCTTACACACGTACACATCGTCCACGACGTTCATGCTAATTGACGAGTGAGTTTCTGAGTGAACACGCCAAAGCCATCCACTTTCTGTTAATTTCCTAATTTCTTAATTATTACTTCTTAATATTTAAATATTTCAATAAGGAACTTAATACTTGAATATTTCAACAAGGAACGAATAATACAATTCAAGGGACGACAACGTAATTTTTGTGGAACAAATAATTTCGTTGCAAGCAATTTCGCAATGAATTTCAACGATGTTCAATTTGTAGAGTTAGCAACAGCAATGGATGATAAATTTTGATAGTACTGCGGGTATTACGTTATTTCGTGAATCATGCATTTTTCAGGGATATTTGATCCACGTTTTAATTATATATTGACAATCTTTTCTGTCCTCGAGAGGGTGGAAAAGGTCTCCTCTTCGTTAAAAATGTAGCAGATACTTTCTGAATTCTTCATCGGGATTCCTCTCATAACTCTTTATTAAAAGTTCTCCTCTACTTTTAAGAAGGCACTTCCTATATTTACATTACACATATATATATATAATGTGTATATAATGCATATATATATATATATATATATCCTATATTTACATTTTATATATATATATTGTAATATATTATACAATATATATTATTACAATTAATTACAATTAATTACATTAATTATAATTATATATATATAATTCTTCATCAGGATTCTTCTCATAATTCTTTATTGAAAGTGCTCCTCTACTTTTAAGAAGGCACTTTCTATATTTACATTATATATGTATATATATCCTATATTTACATTATATATATTGTAATATATTATACAATTAATTACAATTAATTACATTAATTATAATTTTATATATATATAAAATAAATTTTATATATATATGTAACAGACAATTAAATTAAAAAGAGGAAGTGAAGCAATTCAAATAAACATCATTTTTGAGAATTTAACTACAAAATTCCACATTATGAAAATATTTATTTTCCGAGATATATTACAACATTAATCGCATTAGACCGATAAAATGCAAAAACTTCATGCAAAATAGACTTGATCTTGGTTTCTCAACAGTTCATATGCTCTCACAAAAAAAAAAAGGAAGAAATAAAGGAAGATCAGAGAACATTATTGTATTAATATTTTGTAAAAAAATCTATACGACGAATTAAAACTACGTCTGGCACAGTCGCGTCCCGTCTTTCTGAAATTAAAAACGGAACAAACGAAAACATGGCGAAAGCAGAATTTTCTCTCTCTCTCTCTCTCTCTCTTTCTCTGTCTCGTATGAAAAACAAAACTGTCCGCTGTGAATTTCGCAACGTAGCGCGTGACACAGTTGCGCGGAAGGATTTCGAGAAACAATAAAGCGCTCCCGTTTCTCTGCTACTTTTAATTAATCAACGCTGGTAACGACGCGCCCGCGAAGAAAGGGATCATGGAAACAGCCGATAGGGGGAAAGCACGTGTTCGTTGAACCGCGTTACACACCTAATTAGTCACCACGATGCTAATTGGACCGTCGTTGGCACCGAGGCCAACGTTTCTTCGCTACTCTTCTAGTGGTGAAAATTCGATAGCGACAGTTTAGTTCCCTCTCGTTTCTCCTCGGATCTTGCGCGAATTTCTTGCCCCGAAAGATCGAGAGCTCGGACAAGGGAGAAAGTTCGCTTCCCTCAAAGTTCCTCGCGGAAGTCGAGGAAAGATTAATTCGACAAAGGAAACTTTGAAATTATTTTCTTAGCGCGAGTTTTGAATTTGTTAATTTCCTTCTTTACTTTTTCTTTTTCTTTCTTTCCTTTTCTTTTTTTTTTTTTTTTTTGATGGAATTTGATAACGAGAAATTTTCTCCTTTATCCGCGCGTATAAACTTCGTAAGCTGATTCTGACAGCTTTGTGAAACTTATTCAGGTTAGATAAACCGGGCAGACCGATTTCAAGAGACGAAAAAGGTAAAAGTTTGAAAGGCGAAATGTTACGACGAAGAGAAGCTTTGCGTTACGTGTATTTACGTATATTGTATTATAACGTGACATAAATGTATATCGTTGAAAGACACGAGAAGATTCTGTAAAATTCTATCTGGGATTTGAACAATAAATAAACCAATAAATAAAAACGTAGTTGATACTAGTTTGGTCTTCGTTACTTGATGTAGCAGTAATAATATCAACGACATAGTGGTTACTGATAATCTTTCAGAAGTTGATACAATTTCCAGTTGATAAAATAAAAAGTACTATACAAAAGTTTCAAGATGAGACTGTAACCATTGCAATTTTTAGTCTTACAATTCGTGCAGTCATTCCGTTTCTGAAATATTGATCAAAAACTTGATACAATCTTACAATTAAATAAAATAAAAAGTTCTATGCGAAAGTTTGAAGATGAAACTGTAACACCATTACAATTTTCAGTCTTACAATTCGCGCAGTCATTCGTTTCTAAAATATTGATAAAAATACTTGAGTATCAAAAGCATGCTCTCAAACAATACATATCCTAATCTCTTTTCAACATCTTCTAACTTAAAAACACCGTCATCATCTCGCGCAAAAATGCACGATAAATCAACAATGTAATGAGATGTTCGGCGAATTTCAATTTTCAATCTTACAATTCGTGCAACCTGAAATATCGCTCAAAACCTTGATACACTTTTACAATTAAATACAATAAAAAATTCTATGCGAAGATTTCAAGATGGAACTGTGACCATTGCAATTTTCAATCTTACAATTCGTGCAATCTGAAATATCTCAAAACCTTGATACACTTTTACAATTAAATAAAATAAAATGTTCTATGCGAAGATTTCAAGATGGAACTGTGACCATTGCAATTTTCAATCTTACAATTCGGGCAATCTGAAATATCTCGAAACCTTGATACACTTTTACAATAAAATAAAATAAAAAGTTCTATGTGAAGATCTCAAGAAGGAACTGTAACCATTACAATTTTCAATTTTGTAAATTCGTGCAGGCATTCGTTTCTAAAACTTGACACAGTCTTACAATTAAATAAAATAGAAAGTTCTATGCGAAAGCTTCAAGACGGAACTGTAACCATTACAATTTTCAATTTTGTAAATTCGTGCAGGCATTCGTTTCTAAAACTTGACACAGTCTTACAATTAAATAAAACAGAAAGTTCTATGCGAAAGTTTCAAGCTGAAACTCTAACACCATTAAAAAATTTTCAGTCTTACAATTCGCGCAGTCATTCGTTTCTAAAATACTGATCAAAATCTCGAAGTAGATCCAAAGCAGACTGAAGCACCGTGCTCTCGAACAATGAATATCCTAATCTCTTCTTAACTTGAAAGTACCGTCGTCGCGTCATCCGGCGCAAAAATGCACGATAAATCGGCAATTAGTGAGAGGTTCGGCCGTGGAGAGGAACCGCATCGCGGCCACTCGTTTCTTATTCCACGGAGGATAATGCCGCGTATTAAATCGATATCAGCAAAACGGATATTTCCGCGACGGTAACGACGATAAAGCCGCGTCTCGCTTTTTCCATTCCTGGTCCTAGAGGCGTTTTCACCGCGCGAGGCGTTGCCCCGTGCATGGCCAGCAAATCGCTAACACCACCACCACCACCACCGACCAACACCATCAGCTATTCGCCATCGGCAGTAACGTACAGAGAGTTCTAGCGGCTGTCGCCATAAATCGAGAGGCAATTTGTCCGAACCGGTCACGCTCTTCCGGTCCCTCGTGTCTCGTAATCGTTCGTGGCCAGCTTTCATTTATGCCCTCTCCCCCGACCACCCTCGCTCGCTAGCTCGCTCACGCCCTCTTTGAATTCGTACGATCCTGCTATAATTCCCCGACAAACGAAGCTAAAGGGGGTCTGGTCTGTTTCTCTCGTCGAATGCGGACCGTGTTCCAGTAGCGCGACCCCGGCCATCTGGCTTCCTCTTTCGCCGACCGCCTACTACCCCCATTGAAACTTCCCGACGACGCACTTCACAACCCCTTCAAGGACTTCAATTGCCGCGTTTCAGAGCACGCCGGCTTTCCTATTATGATTTTATTGCCACTGTTACCGCTGTTGAGAACGCGTCGGCGCAGACTGAACCGGCCCGATACTCACCACGGGATTGTTTTCTTTTTTTTGGTTTTTTTTTTTTCCTAATAAAGACGCGAAGGAAATTTAGGATTGTTTCAGGAAGGAGTGTGGCTTCGATCTTCATGGTCATTTTGGTAATTTTTAAAATTTTCTGAGAAATAATCGCCTCGGTTTATGGATTATTGAAATAATAAATTTACGTAAAATATTTGTTGACGTTGATCCCTGGACTGATATCGTAATATTTTTGATAGTTTCTCCCCACCTATTTTCTGTTTTTTTTTTTTTTTAATAAAACGTTAAGATATAAGAAAAAAACAATTTTGTCAATTTTAAATTTAAGTCCAATACGATTTTTTCATTACGTTTTAAAAATTATTTCTTTCAAATGTTGAAGAGATACGTCAGAGCGTTCGAAAATTAATAAAAAAAGAAAAAAACTGGCGGATTTATTTTCGTAGAGAGTGACTTTTGGCCCGCCCTATATTTTTGAAGAATCCTTCCACATTGTATAATATTAACCATTTCTTCTAATCTCTTCGTCTTTTTTTTAATTTTCCTTTTCTCTCGTCTTAGCGTTAAAATCAGCGTTTACCGAAATAAGCACGTTTCTCATTTCAAGCAGTGTTGAGAACATTTTAAATTGCAATTTAGTTGCTAATGGAATGTGAGAGGGTTGAAATTTCAAACTCGTACATACGCGAAAAAACTGAATCTAAATTACAATAACTGCAGACTTGAGACAAGTCTATACTTTATTTAAAACAAAGACCTGTTTAAATCTACGCTATCTCCGAGGGGCGAATTTCTTCTGGTATCACGTTGTTTCTTTTCGCGCGAATAGCGGAAATATATTTCAGTGCCATTATTTCGTAACTCGTTCATGGTATCTAGGACGATACCTAGAGAGAGGATCGACAAGAAAAAGAACTTTTTACTCGGATTAAAGAGAGGGTTTTACCTTTGGGAAGATTTGCTCGCGGATCCTAGCAGGATTTCTTCCTCATTCTATGTACGAAACGCTCGCTCCTTTTATGAAATTTCTCAGCGAATTCTTCAATTTCTCGCGTAACGAGAACGCGTGCGTTTAAAAACGGTTAACTCTTCTCAAACGTCGATTGCTACTTTGTAACCTGTTAAGCAGCAGAGTATTCTCGTTGAACAAACTTTGTAAACATGTCCTCGTGAACACGTTAAGATGAAATTTATTTTTCGTAATGTCGGTGTACAAACTGACTGCGGCTTCAATCATCTCGATTCAATAATTAGTGTTGCAGCTGTTGTACAGAAATGTAAAAACTAAGGAAGTGCAATAAAATTCTTTTCATCTAAGTCACCATTTTCAAGCAGACAATTTAGTTTAAATATTGATTTAATGTTTCTCGATAAAGAGACTTTTAAATTGTTCTTTTTCGGTATTTACTTGTATTTTTGACTTATTTTCACGCATAATACATTTCCAGACAAATTAGGTAAATTCGAGTACAGTTGATGAATCCTCAAACTTGATCTCCTTGAAAATGGAGCCCTCAAGGGGAAAAAAGTCTGTTCTTTATTTTCGATTTATATTCGATACCTTGTGATATTCACCTCAAGACGAATTTACATCTCTTTAGATTTGAATGATTCTTTTCATCAAAAGTAATGATCGAAAATAATCGATAAATTATTATATAGCGAAAGACGCTACTTTTGACGAATGGAGTGGATGATTTACGACAATGACGAGTACAAATATGTATTTTATATTCCCTGATGTGCATGGTTGTCAATATATCGAATCAATATTCGAACTGATTCCATTCCTCTATCATTCTATTTCTCGCGTCTTCAACGAATATGAATTTCTTTATGGTTATAGTTTTGCGTTAAGAATTCTTTAAAGAACAAAATTACCGTTCTCCTTTGAGAAAAGTGAACGAGGAACACCGCAAACAAAAAAAAAATCAAAGGAGGAAAATCAGTGAAATGACTTTGTTCAATGAACTGTTGAAAATAGTCCGTCATTTTGCATTCGTCTCGATCGTTCTGATGATCCAACGAAAATCAAAATACGAAAATTTATAAATTCCACCGAAAGAAGTCGCCTTTGAAACCTCGAACTGATTCATTACTATATCATTCTATTTCTCGCGTCTTCAACGAATATGGAATTTCGGGTTATAGTTCTGTGTTAAGAATTCTTTGAAGAACAAAATTACCGTTCTCCTTTGAGAAAAGTGAACGAGGAACACCGCAAACAAAAAAAATCAACGAAGAAAAATCAGTGAAATGACTTTGTTCAATGAACTGTTGAAAATAGTCCGTCATTTTGCATTCGTCTCGATCGTTGTGAATCCAACGAAAATCAAAATACGAAAATTTATAAATTCCACCGAAAGAAGTCGCCTTTGAAACCTCGAACGTTTGTCAGTCATTTTCCTGGCAAGCGTTGAAAACGCGCCGCGGGAAGCAACAATCCTTTCTGCACCGCTGTTACCAGTGAAGTATGTTGAAGCCACGTGGGTGTCTCTTTATAACGTGCATGCAATACGTCATTATTCGACGATTAACCGCGCGCCATCACTGGTGCTCGAAAACGTAAATAGCAACGCGCTCTTACAGAAACGATCAAACTTATCTCGCGACGTGTCGGCGGCGACGAGGTTCTCTCCCTTCTGTTACGCGTATTTACCGGACGATTTGAAAACACAGGTCGAGAAGATGAAAGCCCAAGTTCTCTGTTTATCCACCTTTGCATATTTCAAGCGGATCGAGGAGGAACACGCTCGCCACTAGCGCGCAACTCTCTCTCTCTCTCTGTGTTTGCCAGCGACGATACAACACACTCGCGTACTTACAATTTCTACATTCGCAGCAGAGAGTGAGGTAGCAAGGTGAGCAAGTAAAAGAGAGAGAGAGAGAGAGAGAGAGAGAAAGGGAGAGGCACGTCGATTACTCATCTTCTGCCGTTTGTATCTCTAGCGTGCACGCTTTTATGGGCCGCATTTGCATACTTTGTGTCCGCGATGTATCCTTGTCTCGGCGGGTTTTAAAGCTCTTTCCGGCATTTGTCTGTCCGGGCAGGAAGAGGTCTCTCGTCATGGATATTCATCGCGGTGATTCCCTTTTCCCTCCCAACGGCCACTTATTCCTTCGAAACGCGACGACGATACTTCTTCTTCCACGTATGAATAATTAACCGAGCCGAATTTCTTTCTTTTTTCTTTCTTTTTACGCTCGTCCCTCTCGTCTTCTTGGCTCTTTGTTCGCGCGGCGAATCCGCCGAGAACAATATGTTGTGTTAGAAACGTCAGCCTGATCGCTGTCGAACGATACGTGTCATTCGATCGATCATTCACCAGCCTCCTTCGTTTCCTCCTTCTTCTCTATTCGATCTCGTAGTCGAGAGACTTTGTTGTCAACTTGTTGTCTGAACTTCGACTGGAGTGAATTGCTCCTGATTGTGACACAGGCTATAGTTAATGTACTATATTATCCTCTTAGAAGGACGATCGCAAGGCTGTTTTATTTTAAGACTTGTGAAAGTATCGTCGATCCTTCCAACATTGCCCAACACATCGTGGGGATTATTACTTTTCTTATTTTTGAAATTGTCAGCAGGCTGCAGTAAGTATGATGAATAGTCGCCGACGTACTTGAATTAAGATATAAAGCGGTGTATGCAGAAATACTCCTTCGATCCAATATTCAG
This sequence comes from Tetragonula carbonaria, assembly GCA_032399595.1. Lineage (NCBI taxonomy): Eukaryota > Metazoa > Arthropoda > Insecta > Hymenoptera > Apidae > Tetragonula > Tetragonula carbonaria. Next base: position 12,712,338 of record JAUCRC010000002.1, read on the forward strand.
CCACACATCGATACGTTTTCTCACTCTTGCAGATTCATTTAACAAGACGATCGTCGATTTCTGAGATTGACAAGTTGTTTTCAACATTATTATACCAAAGTTATTAGATACATAGTAAGGTATTAGGTTGAGTAACAAAACTTAATGCAAAAGTGAAACACAAGTTTCTTTCATGTTTCAAATGAAATTTTACGTGCCGTTTTGTTTTGTTTAGTTGCCACCTTTCGCCATTTTCGAGGTACCATAATCTCGTCACTGTAGAAATTCTGTAATTTCTGGACACGAGAAAAACTGCGACACGTGATTTTCACAGGGCTGTTTAGTATAGAGTCAACTTTATACAATTAACAAGCTACCATTGCCTGATTGACAAGATCAAAACTATTGAAGAACGGTGGTTTCATCAAGCTCTTTCAATTTTTAAGGGATCGCCAAAGAAATTCGATTCATGAAATTTGTTCAGTGTTATATCACGCAACACCCAAACATCGAATTTTCTTTTTTTGTATTCAGTCTTCCCTAAAATGGTTTAAAACTGTTTTGTGGTCGATGTTTAATTCCTTATCAATATCGTCACTGCTAATGTGACGCTGTTGCTCAATCTTTTTCCCATGATTTCGTCGATTTTTCCAGTAATTGCTCGACCAGAGCGAGGTGCATCTTCGACGTCAAAATTTCCAGATTTAAAACGTTTGAATCAGCTTTGTGCCACGCGTGCCGATACTGCATCACGTACATAAAACATCATGAATTTCTTTCACCAGCCTGAGTCGCATTCTTTCCTTTTTTTCCTAATAAAATTGCAGAATGTATCGATTTTTTTCTTTCAATTTCACTCGCTATTCAAGACGCGACAACTTTCGACTGAATGAACAAATATCACAATTCTTTTGTTTAATTACTCTTTCATACGAATGCGAAATCTGATTAATATTACCAGAGGTATGCTATCCTAAAGCTGTCTATCGGGAGAAATACGAAATTGCTTTTTACTCGACTCCGTGACTGTATCGAAACGAGTTTCATCAAAACTAGCAAAAGTCGCTTCGATTTCGTGGATGAAACAGAAAACATCATAAAAATGTATTAATAAAAGGAGCTTGAAACAAATACGAAAACCGGCGTGAAACACATATTTAGGCACTCCAATCATCTGTGCCTAAATATATGTTATAACCTGTTCAGTATGCTCCAACAGTTACTTTCCAAAGTAGTATATTATTCAGAACTGCGTTCACTTTCTGTTTCGAAGCCTAAACTCGCAAGTTCGACTGAATTATTTAGCGAGTATCAAGGCAACCTTCTCACTGGCACGTAGCAACAAAAATACACAAAAACAGAAATCTTGTCATCTTTTAATTCCCTTTTAATTTCCTTTTCTCTAATTAGATTCTCTCCTTTTCTTTTTTTTTCTCTTTTCTTTCATTACTCTTTCTGAAAGATCTTTGCCAAAGGTTTAGGTTAGGTTTATTATCTTCAAGTAACCATTTTATAATCTTAAAATAACCAATTCGCTTATTTTAATTGTTTGCCCTCGGAAATGTTTTTTTTTTTTTTTGTATCATCTACCAGCAATTTATTTACGAAATAGCGAGTGAAGTATATCACTTCGAATAAAATGACACAGCGATTCGAAATAATCAATCCTGTTCAAATGTTATTTAGCACGAAATTTCGTTGATTATATTTCTCTATATGACTTCGTTTAAAGCAATCATTAAATATAGCACGTATAATGGAAATTGATAAATAATTTGAATTTTTCTGAAAAATTTCCTTCACCATTTTATAAACTTTCGCAAGAAGCAATGAGAAATTTAGTTTACGTGAACTATTCCCGAATTATTCGAATAATAATTTGACAAATATGCTCGATGACAATGGCGTTTAAATTTTTCGAATCTTCAGTGTCTGAAACGGACATCCGGTTTACAGATTTCTCAACCATGCGATATCTAGAAATTTAAAATGTTAATACATATCTGTCCGGACATTATTTGCACCGCCATTGACCAAATGCCGGCATTTTTTGACACTATTTGTAGAAACGATATGCTCCATATAAAAACAACCTAACTTTTTAAAAGTCATATATTTTTTAGTGAAATAAAATGAATTTGTATTTATATATACACCTTTATTTTTGATTTTTTTTCTTTCTGAAGTTAAATAAAAATTAAATCCGCAAAAAAGTTAAAACGAATTACCGAAAACATACTCATTATTTTATTAGGCTAAGTAAATTATTCTCGAAACTTTAATTTTATCAATAATTAATAGTTCTTCAGCGAATGGTACTGTTCGAAACATGTTTCAATATAAAGGGGAATGTTGCAAAAGTCACATACGTTAGCTAGTTCTACATTTTCTGTTGTGAACTTTACAAACTTTGCAATATTTTTTTTTGCGTTTGCACCCTTATACGACTGAAGCTGAAATCAGTTTTTTTCGTAGAATTATCTTTATTTGGTAAAAATTACGTTTTAATTTATTCAGTTACGATTTAATAAAACAACAATCAATTATTTACTGCAATATACAAACGACGAATTTTCGTCATTTGGCTGCTGGTGACTGTCTGCGAAATGATGAATTTTCGTCATGCGGACGGATGATATGTGTTAAAATTTTTCGGACTCTCGATTTAGCATTCGAAATTTACTGAAATTTCATTCCAGTTTGAGTATTTCGAGTTTTCCCAGAAAACGGGAAAATTGAAAACGTAGACGAGACGGATCTTCGCGGATCTATGAAATATTCAAAGGCGCAAAAATGTCTCGGAAATGAAAATTAAGGAATACAGAAATGTCGCGTATACATGAAATATGCAGAAATACGTAAAACGTCCAAAAACGTCCAAGAACGTCTTTACAATATAATTTAGCAGACAGAACGAAAAGTTTCTCTAACCGCTACTTTTATTATTAATCATACTCTCAGATGTATAAAATTTTGCAAAGACACGCGCAATTTATGCAAATACAATATTTCGAGGAAACATCGCGATCGAGCTTCGTCAGAAATCTTATTAACTCCTCTCGTTTCGTCGGGAGATAATGATTCAAATTTAATCAGACTTTCGCTTGATTCTAAGTAGTGATGGGCGCGAGACGACGTAAGTATATATGTATGTACTTGGTTTGGCCGATCGTGCGCGTTGTATCGGAATCGACAGCCGTCTTATTTGCAATCCCATTCCAGTCGTGTCACTTCACGATTGCACACATCAATTATTGCGAGAATCTACGTGAATACCGAGCTAAATTCGCTAAATAATTCCATATATCCGCAGCGAGCTGGTTTAATCATCGTTCCCGATTTGAAAATTTATTTATTGTAAATTTATATTTACTGGAAAATTATTATTTTTATCACTGTATAATTGTGGCACTCCGGCTCGAAAGTCTTAGGACACTTTTGTTTTTAATATTCGATACTTATCGTGGGCCTATGCGTATTTTATAATTAATATTGTTATTATTATAACACGATATAATACAATGTATCAATACATTAACATCATCTAACGGAGTTATATTTTTGTATATAAAGTATGGTCTATATTTATTGTATTTAATTATATTGTACGTATTGTATTTGTTGCAAATACAACAATTTGTATTGTACATACTGCATTTGTTATATATATTATTTATAATTTATATTTATTCTACTGTTTTTACTAAACAAACGTAATACAATTGTTATTCTAAGATTTCTGAGCGCGGAAAAAATTTCTTTCAACGATTACGTGGTCCCTTCGTTAACATTTCACGAATAATATTACAATATTAATAGACGATTTTGCCATTCATGTGGGAGAAAATTTTGATAGTATTTCTATTCTATTTCTATTTACCATCCTGTAAAAGTTGAATTTTATGTGAAAAAAAAAAACACGTTGAAATGAGTAATGGCTGACCTACTTTCCGATTCCATTTGCATCTCGAAGTTTTTTTTCTCTAAAAACGATGAATATTTAATAAAACGAAAAAAACTGAATTGGTGGCCGCTTTCCAGTCAGTTTCGAATATTAAAAAATATCGAAATTTGAATGAAAGTTCGTTTTCTCTTCTAAATATCTCTGTGTACGCACATATATTATAATATATATTCAATGTTTCATATATTCGTTTTCGTTCAATTTTGCACGTAATTAACATAAAAACCCGCAGTTATTCATCACCTAAATAATTGATTTCACAAATTATTATAAGTAGTAAGTTCGTTCGCCTCGTAAGTGGTACATCTACTTTCAAGAAAAAAATCATAAAGCTTACTTAACGCGGTTGTCTATTTACCTGATTATCTCAGAATGATTGAAACAACATTTCTCGATGAATATCGCAATGCCTTGTCAAAAACTAAATATTCCGTTTCGTATGCTGCTGTATCTGTTCATTATTAAACTCCTAGTGATACATGTTTCCGAATCACGTCGAAAAGGTTCAGGTAACAGATTTTACGAAGCATCGGCTATTTATTAAAAAAACATAAACATAAAACTTGAAAACGTCATTTAGAGAATTAACGTCAGTCAATTATTAGTGTACTACAGTCGTTATAATAATTATCACGTAGTATACAGTGTAGATTGTGTCACTCCGGACGTGATCGAGAAAAAAGAAGAGTCAAAAGACAAAAAGTCCAAAAAAACAAAAAAAAAAAATAAAATCAAAAAACAAAGTTACACAAGAGTCAAAGATCATAGGGATTTTCATCGAAGAGGATTCGTTGCAACTATCTACCTCATCGATGCATGGGATTATGAGACTCGAGATCGAAGGACGAGCACGAGAGTCAAAGGCTGGCAAGAGGGACTTTCTGCCAATGAGAATCGGTCGATGAAAATCGGACGGTGGTTAGACCGATATTAAGAATCGCGCGACGTACAATGGACGGCGAATGGAGTACGCGCCGTTAATAATTAACGGATTCCGCGGTATCATCCGTGGATGAGGAGAAATGAAAATGTACGGCAAACGAGGCATCGGCCGGCAAACAATGCCGCTCATTATCGTCCATATCCGAGCGCGCTCGAGTCCTCGTAACGAGACGCAAGTAGCGGCATTCGTGATTTCCACCGTGATAACCTAATAATCATCGTGGCAAACGATGACCCTAAGTTCGCTAGACACCAACCCCCTCCTTCAGATAGCGACTTCCTCCATTGATTATTAATCGCGTCTTAATCATCCACCTTTTATGCCCTCTAACGAGACCAATCAACCGTCATCTTCGAATATCTCGGCAATTGCTCGAGTTGAAAACAAGAGCATGCGAAATGTAGTTTTCCATTAGATTTTATCTTCTTTTCAATACCCCGTTCCCCCCTACTTATTCTTAACACTTCACCGACCGGTAGCCTATTATTCGGCTACTATTTACCGCTATCGGTCGGTAAAGTGTTAATCACTTCTTGATCATCCACTGAATGTGAATTTTTCATTTCTTCTAACCAAGACCAATCACAGTTTGAATCTGTCAGAAGTTACTCAAGCTGAAAGACAAAAGCATTGGGAATGTTTTGTAACAGTACGATGCATTCGAAATATTAGATCCCATCTCATTTTCAATACTGATTACTAATTACTTCTTAATCATCCGCCGTGACTTTTTTATTCCAAGTCTGTCTTTGACTCTGTCAGTAATTACCCAAGTTGAAAACAAGTGCATTGGGAATGTAGTTCTATTAAATTCCATCTTCAATCTACCGTCCCTCCATTATTATTGATTATATCTTGATCATTGTTAATTATATCTTAATCATTCACCGTGAATCTTTTATTCCTCGTGATTACGAGAGTATGAAATACTGTCAGCAATTGCTCGAGTTGAGAACAAGAGCACAGGGAATGTAGCTGTTTGCGGCAATACGATGTGACTTGAAACACTAAATTTCATCCCCTTTTCAATATCGTTCCACTATCGATTATTAATTACGTCTTAATCACCCACCGTGAATCTTTTATTTATTCGACGAAGCCTCGTTACGGGACCAATCGTATTTTGAATCTGTTAGCAATTGCTCGAATTGGAGAATGTAATTTTGTAACAATACGATGTATTTGAAACATTAAATTCCATCTCCTTTTCCAACATCGTTTCTCTATCGATTATTGATTACGTCTTAATCACTCACCGTGAATCTTTTATTCGCGATCGGTCCAACTATTGTTACGGGACCAATCGTGCTTTGAATTTGTTAGCAACTGCTCAAAACAAAACTGGGAAATGTGACTTTGCAACAAATATTGTGTATTTGAAATGTAACTGGCTCAGAACTGAAACATGAACACTTGAAACTGATTTTTACACGGAACAGTTTAAAGAGTTTATTAAGAATTTCTGACGACATTGAGATTATGTTGACGCATTAAATAAATTTCGTAGAAGTATTTGAAACTAATAGAACTTCTAGAACTACCAAAGTGGTCGAAATAACCAATTTGTAAATTGAAATTGAAAGATTTAATATTTTGATTCATTTTTTTTTTTTTTTTTTGGAGATCACAGATAATTAAGAAATTGCGATAATTTGTTTCAATATTTCTCGTTACAAGACGCAACGAGACAAGGAAGGATCTTCACTGCGATGCTGTTATGACAACTTAATATCGAGACTTCTCTCTCGAGGTGCACATTTTAATATTTGTGCGAAATTATGTGGCAATTTCCAAGTAAAGTGTTTGGAACGCGGGAGTTTTAAACTCTGTCACAAAAATACTTGCGATATATATCATAGTGCATTCACGCTGACTAATTACGGACAGAGAATAATCAAGAAAAGTAAACAAAAGTTAATATTATCGACAAACGATACACGATACACGATACAAGGTAAAAATTATCAGATGGAAATTAATCACCACAGAGTTAATAAACTGCTGATCGTTTGATATAACAATCATTAGGCGTGCAAGTTCGCAGGACTTGGCATTATGTCAAAAAAGCATTCAACGTTGGAAACATTACACACACACACACACACACACGCGCGCGGAGATTCTTGAGAAAGTTTCTCCGAGAAGTATGTCGTTTCTCGTAGATTCTTTGCTCCAAGGTAAAGCAACATGTTCACATACTGCTGATAGTAATATAAAACCCGAGATACTTTATCTTCTGCTATCATCTTCTCACACACCTATATACCAGTCAAAATGGATAATTATTCTACGTTTAGTAGCAACTGCGTGACTACCACTCATTACACTTCGTTTGATACCATAATCACCGGCAATTAGTCACGTCGCGTGCCCTAACGTTGCATTCGTTTTCTGTGATAGTGAAACTAACCTAACAGGCGATTATTCATCTTCGAATTTCAATTTTGCTATTTCGTATGCTTTTAAACTCATTATTATGGTGTATTTAATTCGAAAACATCGAATTATTACATTTTAATGAACCAGACTGAGAAGATGAGAGAGAGAGAGAGAGAGAGAGAGAGGGAGAGAGTTTCAACAAGATTTTTTTAAAGATAATTTCAAGATCTCTTATAGTTCAGTTGGTGTGTTTTTCTTTTTTTTTTTTTTTACAAAGAAGAAGCACTTAATAAAGTATGTACAGCTACTGATTCCAAAGATTATCGGAATTGTTATTCGAATAACAAACATCATAACAAGTTCGAAGTTCGTTTCACGTTTCTTAAAAAAAAACTTGGTCGACGTCCAAAAATTACTCGATTTACACCGACCTGTCGCATGTTGTTTTTACATTCTAACAAATTTTATTTTCCAAGTGCATGACATACATAAAAGATGACACGATCGATATTAACAGACATCGTAATATAACTTTGGCCTGACGTATTTAAAAATTCAGAGAATGACTTTGACAGTCAATAATTTAATCTTCGATCAATTCTTCATTTTAAATCGATGTTCTTTTCTTGTATCATTGCATTAGTTTCCTTAATATTAATCTCAACAACGAAATACTGCCGTTCTTAAGAACATTGATATTCAAGAAAATAGTGATATCTCAACGACGCAAAATATTTAAAGTTAGGAAATTAGAAGAACAATGCGTCGAGAGGGAAGGAAAGAGAAAGTAAAAAAGAGGAAAATGCGATTCGTCCGGGTCTTGCAAGTCTGCGTCTTAGATCTGGAGCAGTGAAAAATAGATCAAGAGACTTATTTGTGCATCAATGAAATTCGACAGCTGTGAAATTCGTTGCGAATCTGAAATAGCTGGACCTAGGATCTTCTCTCGTTCTTTTGATAATAATAATTTTCCAACACCTGTGTCGTATATATATATGTGTATCACCACGTCGACTTGTGTTATGATTATGTATAATAAAAATATTTCCAAATTTAAATTTTTTTAAAGGTACGTAAACGGCTCAGAGATCAATCAGACTAGGTCACTTTTTTATTAAAAACAATTTGCGCTATGCAATTACTCCCTTGTTGACAAAATCTCCGATTGATGGAAGAGTTCAGTCGTTATAATATAATCACTGGACTGCGAATTTTTATGCATTAAATTTGAAAGTGCAAATTTGCACGGGAAGCAGATAGAAAATGTATAAAAATGTATACAGTGCAAAGTACTTTTTATAATACGTAAAATAATTCTTCTCCTTTCAGTTCCAATTTTTCAATTCCTTCACTGCCAAAAATACTGCACTTGCATAAAAATTCCACAGTCGAACAAATCACTATAGTGTAATTATTACAATATTTTATGGACTGTCGAGTTTGACAATGAAAATTTCTATTTTTAATGGAATATGCAACGCATTATATAATCTTGTCGTTTCTAATTTTCATAACACTTTTTATTGCCTCTTTGTTTTTATAGAGTGGATTACCTTCTCTTCCAGCGAGTATCCTTTCTCTTTCTGAGCTAACGTCTCTCGTTTGAATCGAGATTATGACTCATGATCGTCAAACGAGTGATTCACAACACTCTCGGCTATGGTTGGTCTTGAGTGTAGTTTGCTTTCGTTTTCCAAGTTGACATACAAACGTGCAAATATTCCCGAAAGTTGCGGTTTATAATTTCTTTAATAGCGGGACAAAAGTGGTCCTGTGGCGCAACGGATAACGCGTCTGACTACGGATCAGAAGATTCCAGGTTCGAATCCTGGCAGGATCGGGATTAATATTTATCCATTTTTGTCCATAAAACTGTTTTTTGATGACACGTGTAGGCGTTTAACGACACATTTTACTCCTCTCTTCTATCTGTGTTGTATATTACAGTGTAACGATCAGTTATCACTGATAAAAGTAATCGATTCGATGAGCTTGAATTAAATAATAAATATGAATATGAATTAAAATAATAAAAATACTTTACAATGAAATTCTGTTCTGAACATTAATCCACATTTACGCTACAACTCGAATATCAGCGAGATCTCGATTTCAATATTTACACTGAAATATCAGAATGTGAGACAAAGTATGGAGAAACTCTAATCAGTGTGAGTTGCTTCTAATTAAGAACAATTTTCTTCTTTTTTTCTTTTTTTTTTTACAAAATTTTCCATCGGCAGAACCATTTGATCATTATTATACGATCACTGTAACATAATTATTAGAATATAATAGCTAAAACTATTAAAAATATTATTAAAATTATTAAATATATTATTATAAATATATTAAATATTAAAAATATTAAAATAACATTATTATATAAAAACATTGAAAATGACAAACTGTTCCATCGATAGATAGTTTTAACAACAAAGAAATATTTGCACGATACAAGAAGTCACTTGTATTAATTGAATCTTCCTTATGCCAATGTAATATACGTAAGATTCTTAATCGCTGTTCGCGAAGTATTCCGCATTTTATGTAATTCGCTCGCGAAATATTTCGCTTTAACGAACCAGAAACATTAACAGAGAGAGAGAGAGAGAGAGAGAGAGAGAGAGAGAGAGAGAGAGATAGAAAAGATAATTCAGAAAGATCCGTCTATTTTTGATAAATCTTCCATCCATCTTCCACTCAAGCAGAATTCCTCTATATCCGGCAATCATTTCCCCATCATTGGTCATTTAATTTCAGATCGTTTCAATTACCTGCCCGATATTTCTCCTCTCTCTCTCTCTCTCTCTCTCTCTCTCTCTCTCTCTCTCTCTCTCTCTGTTGAATCTTACACGAACTCGGACACAAATGCAACGCAGCCCTCTACTCTCTACTTTTCCATACAGCCAACTGTGCGCAGTGGAGTTTTATTCACGTATAGCTACATTCACGCTCGACGATCTCATTCAACTGTCTCTCCTTAATCTGAATCGGAAGGGGAGACCCGTAGAGAGATTTACGGCCGCGAATTTACACGGGTGGAGAATTCACGTTGGGGACGTTGATCGTTCTAATCAGGATGAACGAGAGGGGAAATCTGACGATGGAACCGCGCGGACGCGACACGCTCCAACCCCAAATAACACGCCGTCGTTAACGCGTTAAGTTAATTGTTATCCGCGCGGCTGCCGGCGAATGAAAACGAATGTTTTCATCAATGTTAAAACGGGTAATGCGAGCGTTTCGCCGAACGAGCCGGTAATTAAACGGAAATTATAAGCCAATTATAAATGATTGATTTCGGCGACCGGCGGAAAATAACAAAAGCCGAGCAGCCACCGAGGCTCGGCCCGATACTCGTGACAACTATCATCACTTTCGAACGACTCTGCGTCGTCGTTCTTTTATCCGGTACATGCTTCGGCACACAATCGGGATCGTTATTACGTAACAGAGGTGTAAAGGTAGCGTGTAACTGTTCCGATTTGAAACGGCGGAGTTATTTGAGTCGAGTTTTGATAGCTCGATATCTTTACGAGTAACTTGAACGATGTCCACGAGGCATCGTTAGAAAAATACGTAACGAAACGTAACTGGAAATATTCACATTAATTGGACACACTTCCCTGTCGATGAACTGAAGTTATATCCTAGTAGTGGTAAATTACAAACGCTCAATTGTTAATTGTAAATACAGGATATATCTCGTTCGTTCAATCAAGCCAGAGTTAGATTGTCTATTTTCAAGCGTAGATCGTTTATAAAAATTGGCCAATTATAATACATAATTATTTAGCTCGTTGAGTATTAAGTTATTGAACCTGCTAATGCTATTAAATATGTTAAATGTTAAATAATTAAACTGTCGATGCTTATACAAATACACATTTTTTTTCTTTTTAAATAGAATTAACACTAGAACTACCACACCAGTCAAAATGACTGGTTTATACAATTTTATTTTAAAGTTTCTATTTCATGTTACAATTTTTTCCCCCGCAACGATGCAATGACTTTTACAGTGTCTTTTCGGTAGTTCTAGTGTTAAAGAATCTAAGTATGAAGCAGTCGTAATAAATTAGATCTAAGAGCAGATTTTATATTTTGAACATCTCGTTCAACGTTTCTAATGCTTAACGAAGAGTAACAAATTAAAAATGTATCTGTCTTTATACTTATTCAATGTATCGTAGTATGTTATCTCCTTTAAATCCCTAAATAAATAAAGCAATTATTTTATTATCTGATTATAGGATTATCTGTACAACGTTCTAAACGCTCGAAACTTTCTATAAATACGTAAACATGCGCAGTCTGTTGCTGACAAATTAATTTATTAACAATCATATATTCAAAAAAAAAAAAAAACAAAATCAATACATTAAGTATTAAAATGTAATGTTATAAATATTATAAATGTGAAATTACAAGTATAACCACTTTGAAAGGTTAAATACATTGATGCGCGTATTAAATACGAATCGTAGCAAAACAAAATTCGAGGCGAACAATACTCGTGACAACAATCGCCGTTTTTTAACTGGCATGCTTCGCCAGCATTTGCGACCACCGTTGTGTCCACTATCCGGTTATACATTTCTTTCTTTCTAACCTCGCGCCGATGCTACTTCGATACCCATTAACCTTAACGACCGCAAGAACATCGGATTTCCTGTATTTCCAGAGCATCGTCCATTATTTTTCCTCTTTTTTGACCAAGCAACCAACGAGAAACCAACCGGTTATGTACTCGGTAGTAGTCCTTCAACCACCGGCGTCCGACGGTTGTTGGATCGATGAGATCGATAAGATCGATAAATCAATCGGCTCCCCGCGACACTCCTTCCTGACGATGTCTTACTCTAGGAGAAGTTTTCTCCTGGTTCAACCTCCCGTCTACCCTTCTTCGTGTTTCCCTCTTCTCTCCTCGTTTTTTTTTCCTTTTTTTCTTTTACTTTTCCGTCGTTTTTACGAAACAACGATGGCTCGCGATATTACGCGACCACCCAACTGTTAATTAAACTGAAGAATTATATTATAAAGCGGAGAGAAAAGCTAAAGAACCCATTTTTTTTCTTTCTTTCTTTCTTTTCCTTTTTTTCTTTTTTCTTTCCTTTTTCTTTTTTTTTTTTTTTTTTTGTTTCTTTTTGACGTAGCACGCAAGCAACTTGTTCCCTGCGTGTGGGAAAAAAACTCAATTTACCCGGCCTGTCACGTGTTTTAGATTTAATAACGCTCTCCTCCTCGCGGAGATGCTTGTTTCGTGCTGTGTTTTGTCGTGAGGTTACGCTACCGTGCTTACAGTGTTCTTTTCTTCCCCCCCCCTTTTCGAACGGTTTTCCGACAAAACTATCGCGAATGTTTCGGATATTTAGAGAAGACGCGTGTTTTCGAACGATATCTTTGCGTTGCACTTTGATCGATAACGCAGCCATTGTTTGCAGGTGTGCATTTCGATACTTGTGAAACGAAACACGTACATGGCTAGTTGAACGTGTGTTTTTATCAGATTTGTAAGACTTTTTAGGGACATTTCTTTTTTCTGTCATATCTCTTCATTTATGATATACTATGTATACAATATTCTTTAATAATTTTCGAACTATTATTCTCCGAAACATGTCTCAGAATTTCTTTCAACGAAACACAGTTCGAGGTATGTTTCAATCCTTTTAGTATCTTACAATTTTTCTACGCACCATCTAATGCTATACAGATCTCTATGAAAAGTACACTTTCTATGATAAAAGCTCGTTGCAAGGAGCCGAAGTGTCAACACTATTTCTGTCAAATTGAGATTCAAAGATTTAAACACATCCCCGTTCGTGCCAATTTTTTCAATTTTCACCCCCCCCCCCCCAATTAAACGATTTACATCGGGCAATTCTAAGTCTAAGAGTTGCAGCGCTCTTTGTAAACTTTTCTTTCGAAATCACCATTTTGTACTATGTATCTCTCTCTCTCTCTCTCTCTCTTTTTCCTCGTCTTTCCATCGACTTTCTCCTGTTGCGGAGCAGAAGAGGAAGCACGAATGCGTGCACTTTACAAATAGTTATGCACACACTTTGAAACTCCGCGAGGACTTCCGGATCTCGAAGGAACCAGGCGAAGAAAGCAGACGGAAGAGCCAAGAAAGAAACTGAAAAAGAGGAAAGGGGAAAAAAGAAAAGAGAGAGAAAAGTACCGCGATCGAGACTCCACGGGCTATAACTCGGCGATACGTGGGGTTTTTCAGCGAGAAAAATCTTTTCGACGCTGGCAGGTTCGACCAGTTTTCACCTCTTGACCGTGAGGCACGTAATATTACGTCACGTGCCAGGGAAGCATCTCTCGCCGGCGGGAATGCTCGCGTATTTCGCAATCCACCATTTCGATACAGGTAGGCACATATGTTTGTACGAGTTTGCACGTGCATCGATTATATATTTTATCTACACGCATATATATATATATATATATATATATATATATATTTTTTATAGTTACGATCAACAAAATGATTGGATCAAATTTCGCAAATGATGAGAGGTAATGGTATACCGCGTTGCAGTGAACTTTCAGGGTGACGTTATAAAAATTAGTTTCAAAATATTTTGGTATCTGGAAAAAGAAACAACAGAATTTTCAAGTTGACCTTCTCTAAAATTCTTCATCATCCTACTACGACCTTTCCAAATGACGTTACAATGATTTGGAATCTGAGACACAGAGTATTAAATTTTTTGAATGCAGTAACTAATTTGACAAATAGTTATCGTACAAAATAATTATCATACATATGAATGTACTCGTGTCTTACGTAAAGTCAGCTTGAATGTTATATTTTATGTAATATTTCAATGTACATTCTTCTTACGTAAAAATCGACATAAATAAATGTACTCGTGTCTTAAATAAAATCAGTTTGAACATTAGTTTCGTACGTAAAAATGATACGAACAAATGCACTTGTGTCTTCAGTAAAATTAATTTGAATATTAGTTTCGTGCTTATATTAGTTTGAATATTAGTTTCGTTTGAATATTAGTTACGTGAAAAATGATACAAATGAATGTACTCTTATAAAATAAGATCAGTTTGAACATTAGTGTGGTACGTAAAAATGATACGAACAAATGTACTCGTGTTTTATGTAAAATTAATTTGAATATTAGTCTCGTATGAAAAAATGATACAAATGAATGTATTCGTGTCTTAATTAAAATCAGCTTGAATATTATTTTCGTACGTGATAATGACATAAACAAATGCACTTGTGTCTTCAGTAAAATTAATTTGAATATTAGCTTCGTACTTATATTAGTTTGAATATTAGTTTCGTTTGAATTCGTATAATATTAGTTGGAACATTAGTTTCGTTTGAATATTAGTTACGTTAAAAATGATACAAATGAATGTGCTCTTGTCTCAAATAAAATTAGTCTGAATATTATTTTCGTACGTAAAAATGATATAAACAAATGTACTTGTGTCTTAAGAAAAATTAGTTTGAATATTAGCTTCGTACTTATATTAGTTTGAATGCTACTTTCGTCTGAATATTAGTTACTTGAAAAAACGATACAAACGAATGTACACGTGTACTCTCATTGCTATTGATTAAACAATTCACGCGAGGGCGGTCGATCCAGTAGGAATGAAATTTCGTAGGTTGCCGGCGAACGAGTCTGATTCAAATCGAATCCTTTTGGGGGAAGGGAATCCGCAATCTCCGTAGCATTATGCGAGGTGGTGAAAGTTCCGCTGTTACGAACAGACACCAGAAGGTGCAATGGAGTAAGCGTAGCGCGGAAAACTAGCCAGAGGGCGGATGGTTCAACGTTCAAAGCGAACTCGAAGCAACAATGGCTCGGGTTCGCGTTTGCGGACCGGTGCAATCGAATTCGAGTGTGTATCAAACGAAACAACCGCGGTTTCATCGCGTTTTAGCTTCCGCCATTGCCGGGCCACATTAGCTCGAGAGATCGACCGAACCGATCGAAACCGATTTCCTTGCAGCTGTTGACAAACTCGAGGTTACTCGGTGATTTCTAAAGAAATTAACTTCATATTGTGTTAAGAAGATTCGATCACGAAGCAGCGCATATTTATTACGAAAGAATACGATATTGCGCGTTTCGTCGAATGAAAAATGAAATTTTCTTACGATGCTACAGGTAAGTAGCCGAACACGTTTATATACGTCTAGGAAAGTAGGTTATTGAATTAATTATGATTTGTGAATGAAATAATTTCGAGATTGATTAAATTGATAACGGTGTGAAGTAATTTCAAGACCGACTCTAATTGATCATTGACTGAAATAATTTCACGATTGATCAATTGATAACAGGCTTAAGTAATTTCAAGACTGACTAATTGATCGCATTAACTGATAATTCCATGATTGACTAATTAATGCACATTGTTGTACTTCGTAGAATCGAGAGGTGTAACGTAATATGATATGAATATGTACTTGGTCCTACATTTATACTTGGTCCAATTCGAATGTTAAAGATCATTATTACGATTTCTGTATGCTGATTTAAAAAAGTTGGATGCCGAGATTTTCGTTCTGAAATCTATATTTCTATGGTCGAGACACGTGGAGATACGATGCCAATTTAGATGTTGGGCAGAAATCGAATCGAATTATGATATCTGGAGAACGAATTTTTACAATAATTCGCTGCGAAATCACGTTTCTGCTGCGGAATGTCGGAGTAAAACTCGCTTGCCGGTACGTAGCCAATGCAGCCAACGAGTGAAAATTGGCTCAAATGTTGAACGTTGTATCTAAGTGAACGAAAGAATGGGAACGAAGTTTCTGAAGAACATCGTCGATCGAGATCGAATAACAGACGGAAATTGTGCGGAGCGGCGGAAACGCGTGTTACGTTTCGCGAGAAATAACGAAAGCGAAACGAAAGAATCCCAAGGAAGCACGGAGGAGAGTCAAGATGGTTTACAATCTGGCGAATCGAATTCCTCGACGATGGACCGAATGGGTTGAATAGAATGACTTCTCTGCGACACGCGGGCCAAATGCGTGCCAGAATTCTGGTTGACGGCTGGTGAATGGCTGTGTGTTTGAATAGCCAACTAATGGACGGAAGTTTGCGGTTAACATTTCGAATCGGTTAATTCGCTATCAAATTCCCGAGTAACTTTTACCGAGAGATCAAAAGTAGAAACGATGCAATGGCATCTCTCTGTCTCTGTTCCTTGAACAGAGTCGATGTGATCGATGTGACATTCGACCTCCAGTTTAAAAAGAGAAATATATTACAGTGTGATAGAAAATACAGATACACGTACTGAAATTCAAGCCTCCAAGCGGAAATAATACGATTGCAAGTTGGCGTGTACACGCGCGTAGGAGATAATTTAATTAAATAATATTAATCCAACTGATTTAAAAAAAAAAACCTTGTGAAATAAAGAACGTTCCGTTTCGAGTTAACACGCTCGCAAAAATAAATGGGGGAAAAAAACAGTCCAAAAGCAAGCCAAATACCGAAAACCGTTTGTAAAAATAATTAAAACGGGGCTCGAGGAGAGTTAAATCGCGATTTAAACTGTACGGCCTCTTATCCTTTCCAAATTAACTAGATCCCCCCCCTACTCCCCATTCTACGCCAATTAACTCGCCGAATTAATTACCGGTGGTGGTATCTCTGTCTCTCTCCTACGTAATCTTTTTAAGCCCTTGCGTCACGCCTAATCCACGACGAAATAAAAAAGAAAGAAATCGTGCCAACAACAACGAAGCGATTTCGAACGACGCCGAAGAACGCGTGTTGCGAACCCCCTCCCCTGTGTGTGTGTGTGTGTGTGTGTTTCACTTTGTAAACCGATCCTCGACTTCCTCGATACTTTCGTCGATAAATAAAAAACGCGAGTGAAAAGATGAAAACTAAATTATCGTTAAAAATCGGCGTCAGAAGACCCCACGCGGATCTCGCCAGAATCGATAACTCGAGGACCGGTCTTCTCTGCCGAACGGACCTTATCCCATATATCTTTGTTCGCGGCGGCGTGTTACGGTGTAACTTTCACCGGTGAAGTGCGGAGAGGTCCGATCAGATCCGATCCGATAGGTCGATTCAACGGTAACGGCGACTGAAGTATCGTTCAAATTCTCGCGCGAGGTTCCACCATTGTTTTTTCGTCTGGCCACGGACAGAAGAGTGATGGCGATCGCGGTTGATCTATCAGGAAGAACAAAGGAGAGCTCTCCCGAGGGAGATCATAGTTCCGTGAGGCTAGCGCTGCAACGTTGGTTTTCGCGCAATTCCGAAGCACCGGCTGACAATTTCGACTCCGTTCTCGAAGCCGAGAACGATTTTTTCACTTGTTGCTCGATAACGTTAAAGTTCGCACGATTTATTTACAAATTGCAATAGTTGAAAAGTTTGATGTAGAAATTCTTTTCATCGTGCCTGTCTATTTGAAGAGTTACGAAGAAAGACTAAAATGTTTGATTTCTGTTTCGAAGATATCGATCGAGTCTCTCTGTTTTATCAGAGTATTTGTAGAAGCTGAGCGAACAAGAGCTCTGTTCAAGCAACACGAACTGATGATGAGTCGTGCAATTTGTTATTCTGAAACACGTATCTCGATCATAAGTGAAATGCTTGGAACAATCGCCAGAAGAGAGCTGGCGAATCCTAAATTTTATAACTATTTCAACTTGCACTGTCGTTTGCAACAGATGTAGAACTAAGTAGGAACAAATAGGATGAAAAACTTCGCGACAAAAGTATCAAAAATAGTACATGGAACAATTTCATCGCATGCATGATTGATGAAATTTCTATATCGGTGTACCTAACTCCTTGGAGATTTTTACAAATGCAATAATTTCATAATCACGTAACAGTGAACGCTTTCAGCATCCTAATACTTATCACACACACACATATACAAAAGCTTCGTAAAACATTTCGACGTTGGAAATTAACAGTTGGAAATCTCTCGCAGTAAAATTAAAAAAAAAAAAAAAAGATAAAAGCATGCTTCTTCTCTGTATAGGAAATTCCAGCGTGACGTAATTTTTCGAGGTCCATCCGAACTGTAAGAAGAAGTCGATCGACCCAAACCCTGGTGAAAGGCCAGACTCCTCGGCCCCTGTGTCTCTCTTGAAAGAGAGAGAGAGAGAGAGAGACGTCGTTACCTTTTTTTACTCCATCCCGAGAAAGCGAACTGTTTCACGCGATGCGATCGTTCCGTGATGCGATGTATCGTGATCGCGGACGCATTAGCGGAAACGAACGACCATGCGAGTCACCCCCCCCCCCGAAACGGCCGTCCATTATCGTCGATTTTCCACTGTTTTCCAGGGCGATTAAAAGCCCACGGCGATACAACCGGACGGGATAAGATCGGTTTCCGTCTCGAGGAGGCGAGTGGTGAGACGTCGAGATCGGTTTGAATCGGTTTTCGCTTCGTCCTCGAAACCCCATTACGTGACAGAGTTAAAACGCTTATCATCGTCACGAAACCCCCAATTGGTCGGGAGGGGGAGAGGGGAAGGGGGGAGGAGAACATAACGATAATGGACAGTTTCTATTGAAAAATCGGTTGGATCAGATCACTGGCCAATTTCCACTGACACGTTCTTCTCCCGCTTCTCTCTGTTAATTACTCTTCATTCTCGTATCTTTGACGAAAATGAAATCGTGACAACGTACGGGCAAGTTTTCATCCGTACAGTGGGCGAAGTGGACGAAAGAAAGTTTGAAATTGGACCTATTCGAGCCGTCTTTTGAAATACAATTCCATTTCGTGAAATTGTAAATTAACCTCGTCTCGCTTGACTAGGCTCGGATTAACACTGGGAACTAACAAAATGATCGAAATGGCCAGTTTTTGAATATTTGACGGACGTTGAACATTTTACAGAGACACAAAGCAGTATATTCTCGAAGGTTGATAAAGGTATTATAAAGTACTTCAATTTTCTTTTTCTTTCCACTTTAATATCTCCGATGGAAATTTTACGTTTTAATCGCCGATATAGTTTCCAGCGTCGACGACTAGCCCTAAAACTTAGAAAGGAAGGTATTCGAGAGTTTATTTGCAATCGAGGATACACCTAGCGCTAACTAACGCGTTAATTAAGAATATATTTTTGCAAGAGTATACCCGACTAAGGAAATTTACACCGGCTGGAAGAATATTCCGGAAGTAGCGCGGAGCGAGATTAAGAATCTCTTTAACGACGATGGCGATTATTCGTGTATAAGAGAGGCGTGTTCGAAAGTGAGCGCCCCGGATTGGCGAAACTCAGATTAGACGAGAATCGCGAACCGACGCGGTTCGATGAGCAACGCCACGTCGTCGCAGGATCGCGATGCCCCGGCGCATAATTTGCTCAATTAACAGGCGCAGCTGGATTATCTCGTAACAATGACGCTACTGGCGCTGTTGCGTCTCGCAACCTCGGGGCCTGGTAAAAGTGTAGTTTGCGTAATGGGTTGAAATGTAGACGAGTCTCGGACGGAGTATGGGAAAATGATGGGTCGTCCGGATCGCAGGAATTGGCTGGGATTCAAGGACCAAGCGTTTTTGTAATTGGCAAAATGAAAGTTTCGCAGTTTTCTTATTGGCTCGGTTCGCCTGGACGACGAGCTTTCATACGCTGCGAATTAATAACCTACCCGAGTGCCGAAAAGTCTTGCAAATAGTATTTCGACGACACGCGTGAAATTTGCTCGTACACTCACTCTGAAATTTCTTGTACAATGTGTTCGTAAAAATTCTGTATGACAAATGTTATAATGATTGCTCTCGTCTGTGACAGGTCACTGTATTTAGTCGCGACTAGAGTGTATTCGTGTATTCGAATATTCACCATGGTGAATTTTTATGGATATGTTATATAGTAGCTGATATGAAATTTTTCGTCAAATTTAGTCAAATTTTAGTGAAATTCGATCAATTTACTATGGAAATTTGAAACGAATTTTACCAATGAACGTAGGAGTTACGAGTTGTTTATTCGAATCACGCATTCATTAAAACGTTAATAGAGAATAAATACACGTATTAAACACGAAATTAGTGTTTACAGACGGTTCTACTAAATATCGTGGCCTTTTAACGTAATGAGTATTTAAGCGTTCAAATATTTTGGTAATCTCTGCAAACTGCCTGTACAAATAATTTGTAACTGCTATGTACATTTCCGAATGTACTTTGCCAATGCAATCGTGAAATTTGTAATCAACGAAAAATTATACTGATGGAATCATGTATCAGAAACTTTCTGAAAGTGCAGTCGTCCAGCTTGATTCCCGAGTAGCTGGCACATTTAGCATTTTTTCAGAAAAAATACTTTGCGAAATAACTTGACACGTAATACGACAATTGTTGCGTAGAAATGTTATCAGCAACTGTACCAGCACGCTCAAAGGATAAATTCCAAATTAGTTTCAAACTTCGCCAATATGATATAATTGTGAAATTTGTAATTATATCATATTATTTACACCTAAACTGACGAAATTGCATATCAGAAATTTTCTCAAAGCGCAATCGTCCAGCTTGATTACCGAAATATTTTTCGAAAAATATGTCGTAGTATAATATTTATGTAATATAATTTATGATAGTGCGGATTTAATATAATCGAAAAATATGTTCCGCTGTTGCGTAGAAATGATACCAGCATGCTCAAAGGATAAATTCCAAATTAGTTTCAAACTTTTCCAATATAATATAATTGTGAAATGTGTAATCGGCGAGAATTATATTATCTAAAACTTAAACTGGTGAAATTATATATCAGAAACTTTCTGAAAGTGCAGTCGTTCAGCTTGGTTTCCGAGCCGCGCACAGACTTAATATTCTCGAAAAGCATACAACAACTGTTTGGAACTGTTTAGAAACTGTTTAGAAACGATATGACAATTATACCAGCGAATAATTGTTGATAAATTAGATATCTACGATCAATTACTTGCGACTCTGAATATTCTCGTCTTATCCGATTTGCATCGCAAAGATGTTATTCATTACGAAAACGTGAAAACAGGCGCAACGGAGCCTGTCTGTCTGTCTGTCTGTCTGTCTGTCGTTCTCTCTCCGAACTTGGTCTCTCGCGATTCCCAGACCGACACATTTTCCACGAAATTGCATCAAATTCCCCTCGTCATTTTCCCTCAGATCTTCCGGAGGACTCGTTCCCTCCGTTTTTTTTTTCCTTCGTTCTAACGACCGTCTATCGTAAAAAATTCACCGCGCGCATCCTCGTTCGACAACGACGAACAAGAACCAGCCGAAGAAGAATCCATATCGGACATCTCTCGCTGGTAAACATCCCACAAGCATCGCAGATTATCTTGCTAATGAATCATCGCGTTTCCTCTGGCAACGAGGTCGGCGAATTTCCACACGATCCGCGATTTTGACAACAATACGCGAGAAAGGAACACAGAGAGAGAGAGAGAGAGAGAGAGAGACGAGAGACGTTTGTACATACGGGTGGGGATATTCGTACGAAAACAGAAATGTTTCTAAGCGCATACGGGAAGAGTAGAAACGCAGAAGAAGATCCTGAGGAAAATGTCTTAGAATTTTTAAAAGGTATAGAAGTATATCAGTTATTATACTTGTCCTATCGTAAAGCCTACCGTGGTCACTAGTAACCCGAGAAGGTGCATATGACCATGAAACACTTGATTTTAATTAAATAAATAAGAACAGAAACACAACGTGGATTCGGCATCATTCAAATTAAACTGTTTCAATAATGACTTTACCACGCTAATAAATGCATTGCTTTTATGGATCTATTCTTATACCCCCGGTATACCCTGAGGAGGTGCAATTAGTAAAAAGTAACACTGAATTTCGATTCAATTTCAATTCGATAGTATTTATTATTTTATATCATAGCATGATTGTAATAATTTAAAATGTAAAATTCAATTCAATCGTAGTGAAGTTAAAAGGGCGAACAACGAATTTGTAACAAATAAACAGATCCAATTGCAGTGAGCAAACAAATCCAAATGGTATCAAAAATTCAAGAATACGAATAATAAAAAAGAAACGTGTGTGTGTGTGTGTGTGTGTGTGTATGAAAAGTACAGAGTGGGCCAAAAATCACTTTGCAATTTGCGAACGCTCTGGCGGTCAACATATTTGAAAGAAATAATTTTTAAAACATAACGAGAACATGAATCTAATTTGAAATTTAAGAAAGTATTTTTTCCTTATATTCCGATGTTTCGTTAGGAACGATCAACTGGGAAGAAACTTTTGGCCCACCCTATGTACAACGAGAAACAGTAAAGACGAGATTTCCTATAAGCGTCAGTGTCCGGACACGCGTCGCAAAGATTTCGTCGATCGGGCAGAAAGCAATAACTTCGCCTACTTGATGAGAAAATGTTTCACCTCGTTTCACAATGAGCGACTTTTGTTTCACTGAAGGCTTCCTCGCATCCGGCGCAGTTCGTGCAATTGATGATAACGTGTTTTTAGTGGATCTTTCAGAGAATCCTCGAACAAGCGAACAGACGTCTAGTAAGAGATCTCTTTGCTCTTGACGTAGCTATGTCCGTGCTCGAGGAAATCAAAGGAACATGTGCTTCTCCACTGTATCGGCACGCGCCGATAGAAAATTCTACCGATTCCAAGAAAGAATCGCACGACCCTGTAACGCAGACGCGGTGGCGGCCTCGTCAGAAGATTCACGATCGCTCGGCGTTCGGATGGAGCAGCACGCGGGATCGTTACGTTGGTTACACATCGTTACAAGGCAAGAAACTCCGAGGAAGAGGGGATTTTGCACACAAGTGTGTGCAGGCTCAGACTCGCGGTTAGACTCGAGTAGGGGGATTTTTGTCGCGATGGTGGTGGACACGAAAGTTAGGCGTTACGAACACAGCCAGAAGACGATCTCGGTTGGTTAAACGGGGGGAGAGAGACGAAAGGGCGGGGATCGGCGAAGAAAGGCAAGAGCTATAAAAGAGGCACCGGTCACGACGATGGGCATCAAACACCTCAACATGAAGGTACGTGGTACGAACGTGTTCCCATTCGTATTCCGTGTTCTTGCTATTATTTTTTCTGTTTTTTCCTTTTTCTTTTTTTTTTTTTTTTTTTTTTTTTCTTTTTCAAGGATACGACTCACGATTCGCGATCTCTTTTCGTTACAGGTGTTCGCGATTACGATCCTCCTGGCGCTTGTAGCCACCACCTATGGTGAGTAAAATAAATAACCCAGTGGACATGCAAAGTGAGCCGAGCTAAGAAATCGTGTGCACATCATGGCTAGTAAACGCTGGTGGTTCCGATTACGAGAGCACGGACGATCGATGACTGGTAGTACGAAAAAACACGCGGAGGTTGGAACGAGCTTTCTTACCCCGCCTCGTATACGGGGAAACGAGACGTTAATCGAGTGACGGACAAAAAGCCGCGCACGCTCTCTCAATTTTCACGATCGCTTGCCTTCGATCGTTAATCGATTTACGCGCGAGCCAAATTGCCCGTGTATCCCGTAACGACGTCGCCGCGAGGAACATACGATACGAGAGAGCGCAACGATTTTGCATTATAAATAACCGTACGATTGATCTCTACTCTTTTTCAACTTTGAGTTCATTGGTAAATGTTAGGTTATTTCAGAGAGGTAAGATTTTTCTTGCCAGATTTTTCTGTTTTCTTTTCTCTTTTTTTCTTTCTTCCTTTTTTACGTGACTTGTCGTTTCAATTTCTCTGTTACAAGTTCTATCTCGTAGAATCGGTCGAGTTTCGCTCGAAGCATTCGTAGAAAATTGCGGAAGACCAGTCGAATTTTCAATCGATCAAAGAACCTCGCGCGAGGAACCACCAGTGAATTGTCGAAAAATCGAACTTTAGATTCAGTGAAAACTTCGAGGAGAAACGCAATGTTTTGATCGTAACTAATCCCGAATTTTAAAAAATTGCTTAATCAATCGTTTGTACGAAGCTGAACAAAAACACAAACCTAAAATGTTTCCCTCGATTAATTCTAAATCGCACTCTAAAAAATAATAACCTCCTCCAACACCAATCGTAACTCTGCAAGATAATTTTCACCGATTGGACAGTGTTCGTCAGGCGAAGAATTTTCTAAAAAATATCCTCTCCTCGTCTTCGACACTAATCGTAACCCTAGAAGGTAATGTTCACCAATTAAACAGTGTTCATCACGCGAAGAATTTTCTAAAAAATATCCTCTCCTCGTCTTCCTTCGACACTAATCGTAACTCTAAAAGGTAATTTTCACCGATTGGACAGTGTTCGTCACGAGAAGAATTCACCGAGAACCTAAATATCTCTAAAAAATATTCTCTCCTTCGACAATAATCGTAATTCTAAAAGATAATTTTCATTGATTGGACAGTGTTCGTCACGCGAAAAATTTTTTAAAAAATATCCTCTCCTCGTCTTCCTTCGACGCTAATCGTAACTCTAGAAAGTAATGTTCACCGATTGGACAATGTTCGTCACACGAAGAATTTTCTAAAAAATTACCTCTCCTCGTCTTCCTTCGACACTAATCGTAACCCTAGAAGATAATTTTCCGATTGGACAGTGTTCGTCACGAGAAGAATTCACTGAGAACCTAAACTTCTCTAAAAAAAAATATCCTCTCCTCGTCTTCCTTCGACACTAATCGTAACCCTAGAAGGTAATGTTCACCGATTGGCCAGTGTTCGTCGAGAGAAGTGTAACAAAAGTAAATCGACAACGCGGTAGTCTGTCGATTAACGAGTGAAGAAAATCGACGAGAAATTCTTGTTTCGTCTTGCAGCCGGTTACATAAGCAGCGGCTGGTCCGGGGGCGGTGGTGGATGGTCCGGAGGCGGCGGCGGCGGCGGATGGAAAGGAGGATGGCCTAGCGGAGGTGGCGGCGGTGGTGGATGGAAAGGAGGATGGAGCGGAGGTGGTGGTGGCGGCGGCGGCGGTGGAAAGATCATCAAAGTGATCACTGTGAGCGGCGGTGGAGGTGGATGGCCTAGCGGCGGGGGTGGTGGATGGTCGAGCGGTGGCGGAGGAGGCGGATGGCCGAGCGGCGGCGGTGGATGGAAGGGAGGATGGAGCGGTGGTGGTGGTGGCGGCGGATGGAGCGGCGGCGGCGGCGGCGGCGGCGGTAAGAGGACAATTTGATTTTCCAAATCTCTTAGCCGTGATCTCGTTCCGTTTTTTCTTTGGCTTTCTGTCTTGGATACACGTTTTCTTGCTTCGGTACTCGTACTCGCGGCGAGTATCGATCCAAAGTGCTCGCGAGAAAAGATTGTTGCGCGAATGTTTCATTAGCCGGCACCTGCCGCCTTTATTTCCCGTTGCCGTGATATTACGAGGTGAGAAATATTGGCTCGAGGGCGGAACGATGCGACGATGAATTTTTCACGGTCTCGTTTTTTGTTTTTTCTTTTTTTTCTTTCCTCCTTGTTTCCATCAACGTTGTTCGCGGAACATTGATTAAAAGCAGTTTCGGGGTAATTAAGAGTGTTTCGCGTGTCTCCTCTCCTTGATTTCTTTTCGTTCTCGAAACGGAGAGAGATCAAAAGTGTACGGGATAACTGATTTATCTTTTTTCTTCTTCTTTTTCTTCTTCGTTCTTTTTGTATTTCTTTCTTTGTATTTCCAGTCTGCTTTGATAAAATCGTTTATAAAGCTTCGATCGATATATGGCGTGTTTGTTCGCAATTCCTCCTCTTTCTCTTTTACGTTTGATTTTTTTCGAAACAGCGTCGAAAATTGCAATCAGAGAACGAAACGAAATTAGATTTGACGAAATGAGACCTCTTGGAACGTGTAAATTCGGCTTGATTCGAAAAGGCGTATCTTTGTTTGGCGTATTCGTTGAGAGGTAACGCGTTAATTAGCTGATTTAGCCGGCATTCGAAGGCAGTGGGATTTATTTGCTTGTTTGTTTATGGGGAATGTTGTTACCGATCCTCGATTTAATTTGTCGAGGTCGGGCAAGATAAATGGAAATGGAACCTGAATTGAATCAACGTAGGGAATTATCGGCGGATAATAGATTTTCAAGTTGTGATTAATTATACGATTTTACTGGGACCGGCTGGAATATATCGCACTTGCCTGACCGATGATAAATACCGATATTAAAAAGGAAGAAATATTGGATTTCGAAAAAAAGGAAAACGTGATAAATATTCATACGAAAAGTTACAACTGAAGGTGTCGAGAGAGGTGAAATTCAGTGAAAGCTCTTCGAACTATTGACAATCGATTTCCTTAAACTTCCCCGGTTAGTTTTCGATTTCTATTTCACTTTATTTCTGCGATAGAGAGAAACTGTCTCCCACGCTTGACAGTAAACATTTTGAACGATCGATTTGATACACGTTCCGTCAAAAAATTCAAATGTAATACAAAATCAGCGCTAGAGATACGCTCTTCTACCTATCACCAATCTTGGAATGATCAAAAACTATGGTAACGAAATTTCAGAAAAATCTCTTGAAATACTAGTGAAAGAGAAAATCAAAACTTTCGCGCAACGTCATATTTACGTAGTCACGTAGAACACTGAAACACTCACTCTCGCAGATAAAATGTTCGCCCGAGCGATCCATTCGCGACAGCGACACAAAAATAACACGTTGATGCACACGTTGATAATTTTTTAACGCGGCTCGCGGGAAACGGCGGATCGTCGCTGAAACGGAAATTAGTCAGCCACGATCGGCAAATGTAATACACTCGTTGAAAAATGAATGGACCAGCGCAGCATCTAAATTTACAGCTTTGCAGTTTAAACACGGCAATTAAGCTGTTTGCGTAGCAGACAGATTCGTTGTGTACACCGAGCCGATAAAAAAAAGCACCCTCTCTTTGCATCTCTGCACGTACTCTCCTCTCTCCCGGGGAGATGGGAGTATAGAGAGAGATAAAAATTTCGGCCGATCCCGGAACGTGAAAAAACATTTGTCGGCAACGTTTTTGCCGTGGCTGATGTTTCTGCAATGTAGATAGAGCCGACGATAAACGATTTCGATCGTGCACGATCGCGATTAATCCAACGGAAGGCGGCTCTCGGTTTGACGAAACAACGCGGAAACCAGTTTCGGAGCCGGCGTGGTAATTGGGACGAAATGACGTAACGAGCAATCCCCCGCGGAGAGGAGGAGAGCAGAGGGAAGGGAAGGAGAGCTTCCGTGCTTTTGATTAAAAGGGTTACACCGCGCGTTGCAAAATAACGGGAGGGAAAACAACGATCTCTGGATCGTAGGAGACAAAAGATGGGTGGAACAAAAGACCTCGCGAGCCACCACCAGGCCGTTTTTTCGTCCGTTTTTCCCGATTAACGCACGAAAAATATGTTTTACATATATATTTCAGGCTGGTGGTAAAGGACAACCGAAGAGGACCTGCGAACAATTAGATGGAAATTTTGCTCACCGATCACCATCAGTGCACGTCTTGGCTGTAATCACACCGATTGTCGGTTCTCCACGAAGAGATATCCTGCTGAGCCTTCTCGTATGCTCTCTTTCTCCATCCGTCCTTTCTTCCTTGGAGGAAAAACACGGCAGCAGAACATCGTCGATGTAAAACGTACCGGAGGAAAGAAAGGAAAGGAAAGGAAAGGACAAACAGGCTAGCTGCGAGACCACGATCACGCTTCGAACTTCTCGCTTGGTGTCGTTGGTATACAGAAGATCGCCAATCCACTTCCGGCGACCTCTCTCTCGTCCACCTCCAACGTTCGAATACAAAAATCTCCACGAATTAAGCGCGTGTTTTCTTTCGATTGTGAATTTGGCATCTCCAAACTCGCGGAACACACCCGAGACTACGGGAGGCCACAGGCTAACTCTTCGACCAAAATATTTAGCGAATATTACTCTAGATACTGCATAATTCGATCTCGCGTCGGTTTATAGCTTGTACGTTGTAATTCGGCTTCGCGTATCCGAAGAAAAAAGTATTGTAACGACGTGGGAGAAAGAATATTGTACAGCGTGTTTTGTACCTTTTCTCTTTTATTTTTTTTTTTTTTTTTTTATATATATCCGATTTCCACGTGGGACGATTAAAAATTCATTGACACACAAAACATCGTGGTGTTTCATTTGTTTGATTCTCGAATCCTGCCTATTGGGATCTTGTTGTTCTCGAAATGTTGGAAATTCGATGGACGTTATTATTGTCTATTGAATTCAATTCAACAATATTACCATTTCTTTAAATACTTCGTTTCAACAGTCGATATAATCTCACGATCTTTTGCATATCGCGCGCACGTCTGAAAATAAAATATCAGACAGAGGAACAAGAAGAAGAAGTGAGAGAAGAACAGCAAGGCCAAAATAGATTAAATAGATACATTCTCTTCACATCTCGACACCTTTCGAAAACTTTAAAATTTTTCTATCCAATTTGCGCGAGGCCCACTGACAGGAAGACCAACCAAAAAAAAAAAAAAAAAATATATATATATATATGTATATATCGACGCTGTTTTCGAAAATTTTACAAACCGGAGGCAGGGATTCGTTGCCACGCAACGCTGGTGTTCGCGTCACGTGGACGTGAATTAAACGGCTGTAAATCCCCGAATCGGCGAGCCTTCTTCCGATTTATGAATCCACGGTCATCTTGCTCGCGGGGGTGAAAATTAAAATCGGGGCGAAAACGGGCGTGGCCCGGCTCGCGATATTGCACTGCAAATGGATTTACTATCGTTCGCGTACTCGCGGCAATAACATTTCCCCGGTTGCAACGAACGACGATATTGCTACGGCGTAAATATCATGGGACACGGGATTGTTGAAATGATCGACTCGGAAAGTGTCACAAATGCAGGGGTGCACCGTGGATTTCAGACCATCCACGGATAACGCCATTTCTTACCCACGATTTTCGCGACTTCCGCGACGTCATTCTCGATTCGTGCCAGCTTTCATTAATATTCGCGGATGGGGATTAAATCAACGACATTTACGTGCAACGCGTGTTTACATGTTCTTTCGTATCTCCTTTATCCTTAATATTCTTTTTCTCCCCTCTTTCTTTTTTTGCTGTGTTTGTTTTCGCGAGTTTCAAAAACTTATGACGAACAACCTTTTGGAGAAGACAAGAAGAATTTTTCAGTGCGTTGAAAACGTTCGGTATATTAATATAGTTGCGCAACATCGTTTGATACAACGAATTTTTTTTCTTCCTTCTTTTTTTTTTTTTTTGCTGTGTTTGTTTTCGCCTGTTTCAAAAAGTTATGACGAACAGCCTTTTGGAGAAGACAACAAGAATTTTTCAATGCGTTGAAAACGTTCGGTATATTAATATAGTTGTGCAACATCGTTTGATACAACGAATTTTTCTTCCGAACGAAAAAAATAAATAATTTTTAATAATTTTCCAGAATCAACGATACATTTCGCGTCTTGTGAATTCTTGTTGAGAAAGAAGTACATATCGTACAACGTTATCAAAGGTATACATAATCAGGAAACTAAGTCACGATAATAATGGAGATTTTACTCTCACGTACTCGCTAATAATTTTTCTAACATTATTCCCCACGGTGATATATTCGAGTAATCTGATCGAGTGACACTCTCTGATAATTAATCTCTTGATATCTAATCTCGTCTAATACGTAATACGTGTATGCTGTTTTTTTTATTTATTACTATTATCATTTTTTGTTCGAAATGTGACCTGTAATTTCATTGATAAATTTTACTGCTTTTTAATCCAATTCTGCGAAACAGAAATTCGTTGAAGCACAGATTCAAATTCAGGAATATAAAGCCAACGTCAATTCGGCTTTCGGAATTTTTCTCCGTCACGTTTGATCTCGAGTTTCTTTCCAGGAGAGAAGCACTCTGCGGAGAAGAAGAGCCATACGGGCATTAAATAATCAAGAGAAACAAACCTCGTAAACAGCGTGTCGCGCGAAAATCCAGCGATTTCATCCTCGGTTACGACTTTCATTCGTTACACTCGCTCCGGTGGAAACTACCCTTTACGCGCGCGCAAGCAGCAGAGTTTTCCTTAATTGGAAAAGCGTGTGTGTCCCGACGCAATCGCGCGAACGGCCTCCGTCAATTATTTTTCGTTTGCCAAACCAGTTGACGAGACACGTTTTTTTTTTTATCTCTTTATTGATACTTTTTCGCTGAAAAGCATAAATCCTTCTTCTCTCCCGCAAACGTTACGCAATACGATTCTTAATGGACGAAATTTTATCTGGAATTTTAATTCCACGATCAGGTGTAAATTATTCAAAATTGTCCGACACACTTGTCAATTGTACGAGGGACTACGGAGAACGTTGCGTTGTTCTATAGAGAATTTTAGAATTCTCTAAACGACCTATTAAGAAGCCTTTTTAATCGGATAGCGTTGTTCCATAGAGAATTTTAGAATTCTCTAAACGACCTATTAAGAAGCCTATTAATCGGATCTTTGTTGCCAATGCTTGTTAACCGGGAGCCTATTTATTGGCTTTTTTTTTGCCAATTGTAAAGATGATGAACGTTTATTTAATATATCAAATACTTACTCTAGAATAGTCTAGAAGGGCCATCAAAATTTCAAAGAATATAAACATGCAAACACAGTAACCAGTAGTAAGAGTAAAAAAAGACCCAAAGACAATGTAAAGCTCGAACAATATATCGAAATATATATTAAAAATTTACACTCACTCGAGAACTATCATTATACTTGACATGATTATGTTTAATAAATTTAACATATTTTCTAAATCATTGTTTTACAAAAATAATATTTCTATGTGAAATAAATATTACACAATACTAGTATTATGAAAATTAAAATTGTTATTAAATTTCATTAGCCTGTAATAAGAGGAAGCAGAATATAGCGAGCACTCTCGCGAATATTGATACAAAAGTTACGACAGAGTAGATTTTTAGTGCGTAATAAGTTCAATCACGAGCAGTTGGTAAAGTGTTAACAATCAGTCTGACATTCTTTGTACCAATCTGATACAAGTTATTCGATTTTTCAGTTGCACTCTGCATCTTTCCACTCTTTCTATTATTTAAAAATTATTACTTTCAATACACTATTAGCTATTGTCGAATGTTACCCGCGTCTCTTGACGATTACAATTTTCAATTTTCCTCCGACCCTTATACTTTCACGTTCTTCTCACTTTCGATTATTTCATACGAAAATGTTCCTTCTTCTTTTTTTCGTAACTATAACACGCTGCAAGAACACGGTTATCGCGATCGCTACGATCTCCGTGTAATAATCTACCACGACGCCGCGTAATTTATCATTCCGCTGCATTCGCTAATAACGCGCAGAGAGGGATCGATGCGATTATAAATTGGATGGAAGATCTAACGTATAGATCCTCGCGATAAATGGTATATCGTCTGTGTGTACAACCCTTTGCATTTTTCAACGGCGTCGCTCGCTCGTGTAACAAGAAGCTACATTCGCCAAAGTCATCTCGTTTCCTCCGTGATGGAACGAGCTGGATATCATTCGAGAACAGACATTAAAGGGAAGACAAAAAGAAAAAAGAAAAGAAAAAAAAAGAAAATAAAAAAACGTAAGGAAAGAAATTTTTATCAACCAAGAGGGAACTGGACTCGTTTTCACTCTTTCTCAATCTCAATCCTTCATCTTTTTTCGTTCATTTCATGTTCATCGACGACGAGCTGTCCCTGCCCCGGAAGAAACGAGTTTTGTTTCTCGAAATAGTTTCGAAGGGCAGACATGCAATGGCCGGGCGAGAAATTCGACCGGGTTTCGTTAACGGTTCGCGAAATTCGTTACGTTTTACGAGGGGCAGAGCTGAAAGGCTGGCGCGGTCCTCTCCCGATATATATCGCATTAATTAATTAATTTACGTAATCGAATTACGCGGCAATTAAGGCACTTGCGCGGTTACGCGCCCAGAGAATTCTCGATACACAGAGGGGTCGGGAGGGGAGGGGAGGATTTCGCTCGATGTGGAAACGCGTAGCCGAGGAAACGTCGGGCTGAAAGACTGGAATTTCTATGGTCTTCTCTTCCCGTGTCTTTCGTACCTTTGTTTCCACTCTCGTTTCATTCGCCAAGAAACTTTTATCGCCCGCAGAGAATTTGAAAGGCAGTTGTTTGAAATTAATTGTTCTCTGGTTGTTTGGTGGAAAGAGGTGGGAAATGACTCTGTGCTCTCGCAGCTTTGCGTTTCATTTGCTTCAGCGAGCGGTATGCATTTGTTGTACTTGTTCGTTGACAACTAGAATATTCTCAATCGCTTGTAAAGTGTCACATTTTCTGCAATTACATCGTTGATTGCATTTATCGATACATCGATCGTCCGATCGTCCGCTTTTTATGCTTTAAATATGTATACGTGCCAATTATTTCTTCGAAACTTGGCACGCATATTTATAAAAGTATAAATACTTTTAGACAGTATTTATCAATTCGTATTTAAGTATTTAGCAATTCGTTCTCGTTATCTCTTGTCATCAGCAAATATCTTGTCATCAACAACGTGCGCTTCGTCAAGCATCGTTATAGTTATTATTCGCAACTATTTCTCGTCTTGTATCAAAATCAAAAAAACGCGCACTGCTTTAAAATTATAATTATACTTTCAAGAGTATTGGACACGATAAAACAGAGCTGGCTAACTGGCGGCCCTTGCCCCCACTTTCCTGATCGCTAGCACTACCCTCCCCCCTCCGCTGCATCGATCGATACAGTGGAGGGGGTAGTGCAAGCGATCAGAAAAGTGGGGCTAAGGGGCCGCGGGCCGCCAGTTAGCAATCAAATATCTTTTGAACCAATTTTAACTCTTCGGGTGCTCAGAGCTACAGAAGAAGTCGTAGAAATAATCTGAAACGCTCGAGACAGTAATTATTGTTTACTTATTGAAAATTCAAAGAGAGGATGAGATATCACAGTATAAATATTGAACAGATATTACATCGAACGTATGCCTCTCGTTCAACGTTCAATTTCTAGATTCCTTCCTAAAAAAAAAAAAAAAACAACAGCACGAAATCTTCGATAAATCCATTTAACAAATTTATCGAATGACGTATCGTTAATCGCGACGAGCGAGTAATTTCGATATTTATAGAATATTATA
Source organism: Tetragonula carbonaria (assembly GCA_032399595.1). Classification (NCBI taxonomy): domain Eukaryota; kingdom Metazoa; phylum Arthropoda; class Insecta; order Hymenoptera; family Apidae; genus Tetragonula; species Tetragonula carbonaria. Next base: position 12,745,674 of record JAUCRC010000002.1, read on the forward strand.
GAGCCGGTCGTTGAAGTTACTGGCACGATAAACCAATGTTCCGTGTAAAAGATTAATAACGTTGATGAATAATAATAACGTTAACATTTGATCTCCATAATGCACAATTTTGTAATAGAATATTCAAGAAATTACCGCGCGTCGGACGGTTTGTTTATTTGTTCGGCAGCTTGTTTGTCGGAGCGATGAAACGCAACCGGAGGTGATCGATGTGAGATTTTCCAATTCCAAGTAAAAACAATAGAAACGAAATGGGGAAAAACAGGATGAATCGAAACGAAGAGCAAAGTAATGAAACAAAAAAGGACAAAAATCTGACAAGAGGGTGGCCGACGATAAACAGTGGATCAGTCCGAATGGAAATTGAACTGAATGCGGCCGTGTAAAACGTGAAAAAAGATGCGTGCTGCAAGATTCGTTAAACGATCAACTTTCTATCACTCTGGCTTTCTCTTGCTCAACTTTGGTTATCCTATGTACAATTTATTATTCCGTCTGATCGATTAACGCGCAATCCAGTTTCAACATTATTTCCTTTCCGTAACATGCACAGCGTGATACGTGCATATTTTCAAAAATTTCACGTTCACCGATTAAGTTTATGTTGCCTGATTCATCTTGAAGATATTGCAGATACGCATTAGCTTACCATAGAGATTTTACGAGATGAATTTTTATAGTACGATATATATATGTGTGTATGTGTGTGTGTTATTTCCAGATTTTTATTTGCCAACTAAGACTTTTAGGATATAACCGTATTTCTTTTTATGTTTCTTACTCGATATTTTTTTCCAAGTAAATTGTATCTCTCTGTCGCTGAAAAGTTTCACAGAATTTACGAAGAATCGTCATCAATATGCCGAAATTATAAAGCAAAGAATTATTCACAATAGTACGATTTCAATTTCAGAAGCATTTCAATTTTTGTATCTGAATTCTAAAGTCGTGCCATTGAGAACCGTTAGTCCATGAAAACGGTTACACTGCTATTCACTTTCTCTCCGTTTCAACGAACTAATTCATTAATGGTGGCGCGCGATAATGGACGATAATGGATTCTATTTTGATAGATACAAACTTTCGGAAACTTCCTGTCAGAAGATGTACGCAGAACGAAATCTCTATAGCAATCCGCACCACGCAGCCGACCCGTAATTGTACCATTAATAACTCGTTCCTATAAGTTACACGATATGAAGCGTTTCCACAAAAGCATCCGGGCGACCGCGGGTATAATTTCCAGGCACGATATTTGTGTGACAATCCTATCCCCAACGTTGCCTCCTTGCCATTACAGCTTGCTTAATTACTATTATCGCGACAACTGCCGGCATTTATCTTCCGTTCCCGGTCCAGCTACCTTTCGATTCTAATGTTCGTCGAACCGATCGGTCGATATTCAATTTCGGATATCGTGCGGTCCGCCGTACCGAAAGTTTAAAACACACACGCGCGCGCGTGGCCGCGGTAATAAATACGAGTTTACAACGATGTCGAGTTGACGACGACGTGAAATATGTGTTCGAGCGAAATACTACAACGAGATATCAGCCGAGGCAATCACCGATCGATATCGTTAAATATTTCAGTTTGTACACTTTGATTATGTACAATTCAACTGACTAAACTTTATAATAATTGGCCATGAGAGAGGCAATGTCTGATAGTTAATTAATCTACGGTCACGTTGGAGCTTCTGGGGGACCGGTCTTAATCCATCACGACTTAGGTTTCACGACTTCAATTGCACGTGACCGCATACGTGTATTATAATTTCTCGATTGAAATATTTACCATGTTTTATTAATACTGACTACAATGAAATATCATGATATCATACAAAGAGGTTGTAATCTAATCAGTGTAAATTACTTTCGATTAAGAACAATTTGTGCTGTCCCTTTCTTTTTCGAGAAACCTTCAGTCATATAATTATTACAATACAATGTGACCAAAATTATTGAAAATATTATTCAAAATAATAACTAAACTATTCCATCTATCACATAATTGATATCCTTAATAACAAAAAGATATTTGTACGATACAGTCAGTCACACACTACTTACGCTAATTTACTTCTGAGACTTTCATGTACACCAATAAATATAGGATTTTTAATTCGCGATGTATTTCGTTTCGTGGCGCAAACAGGTTGAGACTGTCAGCGTTATTCAAGAGAAATCCAAGAGCAGCAGAAATCCTATTCCTCGGGATAGCCGACACTAAGTTCTAAAGACATGCATTTTATCTCTATTCTTGTAGCTTTCTATATCTTTTCATATCCTTCCTATCCCTTCTTCTCCTTCCTGCAACTTCTTACAAATGCGATGGGATCCTATAATCGTCAAACGAACGTACATCAGACACACTCGTACCGATACGATATGGAGAACCATGTCTCTGTTTTTCCATACGCGACGCGATACGTATTGATATGCTTCTTAAACTTTGCTATCTCTCTATCCACGTTTTTCGCCTACGCCTTCTCTCCTTCCTTTTCTTCATCTTCCACAACACTCTCCCTCTCTCTTTTCCTTGCATCCCTCGGTCTGCGAGTCGATGTTCTCTCAAAGTGTTCTTTGTTCATTTCCCCGATGCAAACACTCCTCTCCCCTCTCATTCAAAAAAGAAAGAAACAAATTCGTAAAGTAAGTAACTCGATGGTCGATAAGAATTCTCATTATACGGCGATCGGTTATCGAAAAATAATTGCGATCGATGAAACGAGCCGGCTGGCTGGCTCCACGGCACACAATCCCCCTTAGGGATGGGGGGAAATTCCACGTTTCGCGTTCCATCGCGTTGGAAAAGGGCGTTGTTTTTAATGCAGCCAATTTACAGAACTCGCCGCTATCTTCCGAAGAAAGCCTCGAAAAGCATCCGGACGCTAATTGGACCCTTCAGATATCTGCTTTGAATAATTACCAAGCGTCCGTCTTCGAATTATTCGCGCGAATGCCGTCCCCCGTTCCGCTCTCTTGGTCCACCCCTCATCCCCACCCCCTCGACGCTTTCTCCTTTTTCATCTAGCCAGTCGGATGATATTTTATTCTTCCTCCCTGGACTCGTTGCGAATGGTAGCTCGATTTTCCTGTGCGGATACTCGCAGATACAGCCGACCCCCGACCGGGCAGCAGGTTATTCTTTCGGTATTTTTCTTGCGACGGTCGCCGATCCGTAAAAAACGAGCCTTTTAAATCGCTTCTGCCCGCCGCCATCGCCATCGCAATAATATACGACTTCCGGCTAGCTAAGCGCTCGCTCGGATTAATCCCTCGGACGACGGAGTTCTCATTAGACGGAGACGGAAATTTTTGCAGTGAAAATTATTTCGAAGTCCGTGGACGAATGTTTTATTAAGCCGAAGATGACCGAGAAACTTCTTTCTTTTCGAATAATTGTAACAATTATATATGAACGCTGACAACTTTTATAACGAACACCACTGTACTTCCTTCTAAAATTGAATTCGGAATCGAAATTAAATTTTTCCTCCATTGTTTTCAAATTATTTGAAAGTAATTGTTTCAGTAGTTAGTTTTTAAAGATTTTTTTTTTTTCATTTTCAAAATCGAAAATTAAATTCTTACCAAGTAAAATTTCCTGTCTTCGAACTTAACGACAAGCATCTTTAAAAGTTTCCTCTTTTAAAATATACTCTCAGTATGCTCAAGATGTATAAAATTCGACGACGAAACGCGACAAAAAAAAGGAAGAAATGTTTATTTGCTTCGAAATAATTCATGAATTATTTACCAGCTACCGGCGAAGTCGCTAAGTTTGCACGGCATCGGGCATCGAGTGAAATAAGCAGGAAAAGAATCTGTATACTTATAGTTCGTCTGGAACGTTCTGTTCGACTTCCTAATTGCCTTTAGAAAGCGCATTGATCTCTATTCGATCAAGTATCCTGCTACGTATTGAATCGATAAGCGAACGAATTGCTCGGGAAAATTCTTCCTGCCACGAAGAGCAAGCAACTTTTTCCCAGGAACGAGGAAACTTCTCTTTCATCTTGTTGCCCATTTATGGCGTTTCAGCCGGCTCGCGGTAAAAGCAACGATTCGTCATTACGTTTCTGCAAAGAGGGGAAGAAGAAGAAACGTGGCTTGTGTGCCGCGAGGCGACGTCGCTTTAGCTGAATCCCGAAGTCGATCGCGAAGAAACAGACAACAAATTCCGCCGTAATTTCGGTTCACGTGTACTCTCGTGAAGTCTCATTTTCTCATACGTTACACGTGTTGCGTCACGAGATAAATACGCTTATGTAACAAGTAAAAGAAGAAGAAGAAGGGAAAAAGACGCTGTTTAATGAATACAACCGGTTTTAAAAAACTCCGGAATTCGACGGAGTTCGTCGCAATGAGACACGTAATTTTATTTATTGCCAACTTGCTAAAGGTGAAGCAAAATTTAATTACGCGTTATTAAATCATTCAGTCTGATGGAATTACTTAGGGTTTCGTCGTCAATTTTCTTCTTCCTGGCGTTTCGATACGAGCGATGTTCAGAATTTTCAACGAGTTTTGTCATTGAAATGTCGAAGAAAGTGCAGACGTTACGTATCTTGCACTTTGTTTGTATCATTGTAAACTTCCACGAGTTTCTAATCAAACTGAATTAATTGACTGCGTCAAAGGAAAGTAAACATATTACGTGGCATCTTCATCCGGATGGCGAATAAATGGTACGATATTTTTTACATGAATACTTTAAAAAAGAGAAAAAAAAAATCCTCAGAATTTCGCAGAAATATTCAAAAATACAGATTTTACTGTCATCCGCTTTTCGTTCCACTGTGACAGGTGACAAACACTCGTATAATTCACGTGAAATGTGAAATACGTCGTCAAAAAAATTAAAAATAATACACTCTCGCCGACGTATTTATTTCCGCGTTCTAACGAATATCAGCATCTAATCTGATCAACGAAAAAAAAAAAAAATATATATATATATCACAAATTATCGCTTAAAAAAAAAAAACTTGAAGAATGTGTTTAACAAGACGTATTTACCAATCGAAGTTCGCCCGGTTCAAGGAAAAAGAAAACACAGAACGCGACGATGTTCCCGCTACTCCGTTTCAATTAATGGCATATTCGACTGGCGCGTTCGGTCGCGTGCGACCAATTACATTTCGAGTGAAGGCTCTTCAACGTAGACGTTCAGGCAGCATCAATTGTCGCATAAATTTATTGGACGCTGATGGCCTCGCAACCGTGCAATCGACTGACACCAATTTATGACACTGGCGCAGTAACCGGCCGAACGGGCAAAACCGGAAACGGTATCGTTTCATTCCTGCAACGCGCTAACGCCTCCACTTATCTCTATTTTCATATTAAACGCGACGTCCATCGAAACCGAATGCAAATTTCTGGCTCGAACTCGTACGATCGATCAAAATTCTGGCTCTTGTTTGAGACCAGAAATGTACACGTATGTGCATGTGCGAAGAATTGCGAATATTATACGATCAGGATAAAAAAAGAATAAAAACAAAAAAAGAAATTAAAATATTATATTATTCGGAAAGAATTTATTATATTTCTGTGGTGAAAAAAAAAGAAAATTTATTTTAACCTTTTCCGAGATCCAGATGGGACAATAAATGTTTCTAACCCCAAGTAAATAAATGATTCTGTGGATTCTGTAAGATTATAAAAGAAAATGTTATTTTTTATATGTTACGAGCTTGAAATTGGCTATACTCTCTAGCTTATTATTCCTAAGAGAATTCGGATCAAAAGGTTACAAAGGTATTTTAATTCGTTGTAGTTAAATAATTATAGTAAATAACAAGTCATGGACATCTTTCTAGAAAATACATATGTATGCATGTATTTATGTATTTTGAATGTTTTAGAATAAATCGTAAAACATTACAAGTTTCGATTTAAAAACATCTTTTTTTATGACAAGAAGAAAAAAGATGCAAAAAAATGTAGGAAAGTGTTTTTAAGAAAAGATAGAATAGAACTCGTAGTGAGACAAGTTTCTTGCCTCCGAAAATTTGTATGGTTGTTTCCCATTAAGAACAGGTATTTTGCGTCAGAGAATAATCATTTTCACGAGTGAAACGGTTTATTTCTATTCTGCCCATAGTTACATAATACGTCGAACGTATCGAATAATGCTTACAAAATTTCTGAACGTCTTCCAATCTAATCTGGATGTCTGGAAACGTTGTAAATTTCAATTTAATGTCTTGTTAAATAACTATCGTTATTCAATCATTATTTGACTATCAATGACTCCGGCTATCGTTATTTAACTATTACTCAACACTACAACTGATTCTGACTTCTTTCAATGAAACAATATGGATAATTATTTCTACGATAGTTTTAAAAATTTAATAAAACTGCAGTAAATGTCTTTAAAACGATCGTAGAACATCTCTCTATTCAACTGTCTGAATCTGTTAATGTATAATGACCACTTATTATGCCACGCGAGTTTCTACAACACCCCCTATCTGTCTAATCCTGTCCATCTATTTCTATCCAAACTTCCAAATCCCTTCCATCAACCAAACGTACTGTTGTAACAGTGTCCTAGATGTAATTCTTCAGACAATGTCCAACGTTTCGATGACGGGGGGAGGGCGGGTTTACAGAAATTGCTCCTTGTACAGGCCGGCGATATTGCCGACAATTCTATTTCGGCTAATGGCCATCGATGACGAGAAGCAATTAAATTAGCACGGATTAGGAAATGCGCGTCAGTGTGTGTGTGTATGTGTAAAATAGGGGACGGCCAGTGTGGGCGGTCGGGATCGAAGGGCGCGGGGTATAAATTTCGGGGGTAGGCCTGGTAGTGGTACCATGTTTCAAACACATCTGTGCCACACGGCCGGTATCTATCTCTCTCCCCCTCTCGCTATCCAATCCGACTCCCGCTCCCTCTCTTCCTCCCTCGCTGTGCCTCTGTTTCCGTTTTCCTATCGAAAACGATATCTGTTTCTCTCTTCGCCTATTTCTCGTCTCTGTTCTCGCCGCTACTGGGCGTTTCAGAGATACGTGACCACGAAACTTTGGGCAAAAGGAACGATCCTTTTTTTCCTTCGTAGCAATGCTCGCAGAAACGTTTGGACCATCACCGCGAAACATTTCACTGTTACGCGTCGATTTTCAATGATGCTCACGCGAATGTGAATTATACCGTTTCCTACGCGAAAGACACTTCGTTGACACTGCTTCATTTATTCCGAGCAGAATTTTGCTTTGCTGCCCGAATGAACGAGCTCGCGCGCCAATCGAATCAACTCGACGCACCACGTACAAATTCCACAAATTGTACAAACTGCTATATTGGCAAAATTATTGCATAAATTCATCGTCTCGCCGGCTCTCGCGTGAACGAGGTTCATTTACAACTACGATCTTCTCTCTCTCTCTCACGAGCTTCAAGCTTGTATCTATCCAACGAGCTGTCAAAATTTCGTCGACCATTTCTGAACCATCTTGTACACATCCCTCTATTCTCCTACCCTTGCGTTTCTTTCTCCATTTCCCCTCCCCTCCACTTTTGCAGTTTCACCCTCGTCACCGCCATCCCTCGTCGTTTTACCTGTACCATCTAGAGAGCACGCGGCCAGTTAGTCCTATCTTCGTCCTATTTTCGTCCGGTCGAACGCGCTCCGGTTGTGTCTTCGTCGGACGTTCGCGGTCGTGTTTCAACCCCTAGCCGCGCCACCACGCTGGGGGAAACGCTGCTAGTGCCAAAGCCGAATCGACCTGACGCTTCGACCGTGGCCGATTACAAATCTGACCAATTAGGCGCACACTGTGCCCGCCGGATCCGAATTGCCAGCCGTTTCAAGGTGGCGCGACCGCTCGTTCACCGACCGAGCGTTCTTCTGGTGGATCGGCCTTAATGACGAGACGCCTGTCGCGACGTCGCGAGCCGATATTACGCGCGCGTGATCGGGATCCACCGGGAGTGCAGAAGAGGTGGAAAAAAGAAAAGAAAGAGAGAGAGAGAGAGAGAGAGAGAGAGCTTCTGTCGCTTGACTTTCGCTCGTATATTTTCGCCGTGTAATCGGCTCGTTAATGGAATCAGTCGACACGAATTACGCTGTACAAGCTGCGCAGAATGCCCGAGAAGATTGCGACACGCGATCGATGTTACGTGGGACGATGTTCGATTAATTACTCGGAACTGTAAGATTAGGACACCGGTTGTGCAATTGTTTGCTCGGTAGAGATGTGTTTTTGAACGTCTGTCGATATTCCACGTAGAGCTATTTGAGTATTTGTTACCACTGTAGCGTAAGTTACGTATTTATATACCCGAATAACATCACCTCAACAGCTGACTTTGAACATAAAACACTTGCTACTGTCTTTTTTTTTTTACCCAAGTAACGCGAATCTTACGCGATTGTTATATTTTCAGATTTTTTTTATATAATAAGAAGGAACTATGCGTTCTATTGAAACTGTAGAAATACTCGGCCGATGAATTGGCAAGTTATTCGTATGACATTCTGATAAAGATTGAATTGGAAATACTTATTAACGCTAGAACTATCAAGGACTGAAATACAGAATTTTCATCGAAAACATTGAAGAGAGAAAAAAATAAATAGAAAAACCGAACATAATACAACAGAATACACGAGCTTTCATTTATGTATTTTCCGAAAAATCATTCGAATCTCTCGTTAACAAAAATTATGAATTAGTCATTTTGAACCGCCTTGGTAGTTCCTTGGTAGTGTTAGAGAAAACGACATGATTGAACTGAAAACCAATCGTTCAACTATTTCAAATATTAAACATTTTCAATGGATCATTGGATCGAACATTCTATGTCAAGAAAATTCGCAAAGCGGCGAACTACTCTTTCTCTCGGAGCAGGTACTTTCACGATGACTTAACACCATAATGACTATAGTTGACACGTGGTGAGCAAAACACGAGTGAAACACATTGTGAAAATGGTAACGCAAGGATCTGCGTAACGGTATTCCTTTGGTAGCCAGTCTACAACTATTAAGGCGGTTAGAAACCCTTGTAGCCAGATAAATGAGCTGCTGCACGACTGTTCAAGAATCCCATCTTGTTCTGTCGGCGACGATAAACTAATTTCCAAGATACCTAGACGTTTGTGTCTCTCGTTTCTGTACCCAATTCTGCGCTTTCGAAGAATCTTCATTAAACTCAACGAAGTATTTTACAATTAACATTCTCGTTTTCAAACGGTGAAAACGGTGCTTTTAACACGGGGAGACGAATACCTTCGTCGTTATCATTTCACTATGTTTAATTGCCAATTCAGATTTTAATCATTAATAATTAGATTACGAACTACAAAAGCAAATAAGCATGCATTTAATTCCAGTTCAAAGATAAAGCGTATAAATGTATAAAGATTATCATTCAATGTACGATACAAATTTCTATTTATAGCACTTGCTTCATTTGTATAAACATCCACGGTCTGGTTAAATGTAATATGTACCTCACGATTTGTAAAATATTTTTCTGCAATAATATTTCATTATAGACACAGACGGTGAATAGCTGCGGATAATTACCGCGAGACTGTAACATACGATAAAATAATGAAAGGGAAAAATCACTGTTTACTTACGTTCGTTCGTTTTTTATACCTTGATACTTTTTCGTTATAATTCGAAACACACTGTACGCATTAGGAAATACAGATTTCACCAAATGGCCAAATACCGTGCTTATAAACGTAATTAAAAAAAATGAGCAAAGCATAGAGCATTAATCGCGATCGTGAAATCAATCGTAATGTAAACTTCGTAATTTTCGGTAACTATCATAGCTGCATTTGTGTACCCGTTGTCGTACATTCACATGGCGATCGAACGATAAGAATACACTCTGGCAAGTTTCACGGCGCAATTTGTCACGCGTACGCTAATACGTAGCAACAATCTGTCCGAGCAGCAGATAACGCACCAGCTGTCAAACGCGACAACCGGGAATAGAAATGAATACGAATTTTTATCGACGTATTACAATATCGTCGGTAGCGGGTTCGAAGGCAGTAAACGTCAAAAAGCATGCACCCTGCTTTCATGCGTGACAAAATTTCACTCGCTACGGTATAACCGTACACGCTGCAACCCCATCAGTGTCCTTATCGCGACGCGTTGCACCGCGACGTACAGCTGTACGAAACGCGAAAGGAAAAAAAGGAATTTACGAGAGAGAGAGAGAAAAAAAAGAAACAACGAATGCGTATGTGTTTCAGCGGAGGAAAGAAAAAAAAAAAACACGAACGTTTCGCGTCGACCCCGATTCAATCGACACTGCTCTACACACCCTCTGCTCAACTATTTCCAAATGTTCTTTTTTTCCTTTTTTTTTTTTTATTCATTCTGCTCGAATTATCCGCCGCGGTATTTTCTACACAACCGACCAGAAGAGGAGAGAGAGAGAGAGAGAGAGAGATATGTATGATGTGCGCAGAGAGGAGGAGAAGAAAGGAGAGAAACGGTGAAAACAGAGGATCGAAAAGAGAGACAGAGAGAGAGAGGGTTGGGGGAGGAGCTGCCGGAAAATTCGGATGCACGCGCGCTGCCGGGCGACGATAATTTATTATTCGCTGTTGGGCCACCGGCCTCGATCCATACACGGTGGGCTCTGCGATACGTGCACACACCGAGGCTTCGAAAGAGGAGAAAAAGAGAACCGAATGCAACGAAAGAGAGTCGGAGAACCAAGAGTCGAAAGCGCGGCGAGGGGGTGAGTATGGGGGTGAGCAGTAGGTTGGGTGCTGCTGGTGCTGGTGCTGGTGCTAGTGCTGGTGCTAGTGCTGGTGGTCGTGGCTGAACAAAGGTGGGGAGAGGTTAAAAAAGAGGAACAGAGACAAAGGAAACGGGGAGGAGGGGGAGGGGGAGAAAAATGCCAAAAAAGAGAAACGAGAACGCGCGAGTCGGTGTTTTATTGCCGGCGGATTTGTCGTATTGACCGAGAGCATAGGACGGGCTGAGAGGAAGCGAGAGACAGAAAGAAAGAGAAAGACAGAGAGAGAGAGAGAGAGACAGAGAGAGAAGGGGTTGCAGAGGTGGAAGCAACGGGTTTGAAAGGCAGAATACGGGGGAGCGGAAGATCCAACAGGAATGGCAAAAGTGACATTCGCCTACCGGCGGTCGATAAAATCGGCTGATTCCGGTTGTGTATAAATGATTTCGCGATAGATAGGAATGATCGACCGGCCGATTTCGGAATTTCGCTTAAACCGTTCGCCAGTAGTCTCTCGGCTGCTGCTGATCGATTAAACGGAACTTCGTTACCTGGCTCGCTTCGATCGCTGCCACGCGCCACGATTGAAAGCGGAAAATCATTTTTTCGCGTTCCGAGGTCCCCTTCGAGGAACCAGGTTCGTTTATATACGTTCGTGTAGATACGACGCGCAGAGTCAACGATGTGAATCTCGCTGGTGGATCGTGAACAGGCGTGGCTGGTATTTCCGGTGGCCGGTGTTCGCCACCTGGACGAGGGTGGCTCGGTTTAATTGGCACTCGCGCTGCTCGATTAAAAGTGTTTCATGGGTTAGTGCATGAGCGTTGCCGTTATCGTTTAGTAATTTGTAGTAAATCTTCAACAGGTACATACAGCAGGGGAACGAGAGTGGAAGATCGATCGACGAACGAGGCACGTATGTTTGTTCTGTTCGGGGGGAGGAGGAAGAAAGGGAGAATTTGGTTTTAAGTAATCGAGTTAGGCCCGTTTTCACGTCACGTTTGGACAAACACGCGCGATACACGAGGGAACGTGTATCTTCGAGGAAGATTTTACGATGTAACATAGTGATTTCTCTGCTACGAAGTATTTAACGCGTCTCTCTGTTTCAAAATTTAACCTGAGAATATTTAATTCTGAGAATTGCAACGTTCTAAGCTTCGAGATGATATTGTTTGGTATGTTTCAATACTGTTCCCCTTCCAAATAGATTGATACACTATTGGCAATGAAGAAAGACATAATAATATTTCAAGCGATAGATCGACATTTACCGGATAAAAGGAATAATTACTATATCGAGGCAGTAATAACAACAACACTTTGATAACAGGCAAAATGAAATGAAAAAACTTTTTCGTTGCGATCGATCGCAAATTGCGTGGCAATTCTTTCCCGTCAGCAGAAATTGCAAAAATACCGCACTATACGACAGGTATATATCGTTGCTCGTGCGACGAGCAAGTTATTTCCAAGTGATTTTGCAACGGCAGCAGCTATGTTTAAAAAGCTATCAGCAAAATTCCCACCATGGGAATAAAAACCATGAACCGCGAAAGATACGCGCGTACAATGCTTATTATTTCGCGCGCGCGTCCCCCAACCTAACAGAGGTTACGCGCTGAAATCGTCATTTGGTAGAGACAAAAGCGGCCAAAGATCGCGACAAAGGATGAACGACGTATGAAAATTGACGAGGCATAACTAACCTTGGACGAGCAGGGGTGTTTAGCGTCGTTCGCGAGCGGACGGGGCGGAAGAACCCCCTTTAGAATTTCCAGACGATCGCGAGGCGTGGGCGTTATAAAAATTACACGCATTTCCATCTGCGAGCGATACCATCAATCCACAAGTCTCGGGAATAAAAGGAAAGCGGAATGAGTCCCGCTGTGAATCGTCCGTTGATTCACGGCTCGCATCACCCCGAGGTCTTTGTCCGACCTCGCTCTGCTCCTCTCTCTTTTTCTCCTTTTCGTATTTCGCGCACGCTTTTCTTGCTTTCTTTCACCCTGCATCTCTCTCTCTCACTCTCTCTATCTCTGGTTCCCTGGCTTGGCTGGACCAGCACTTCTTTCGAAGAGAGAGAGAGAGAGAGAGAGAGAGAGATTGAAATTACGGATTAGAATCTACCTCCGACGAGAGAGAAACCGTGACAGGGACGAATTAAACAACCTTCGAGCCCTGTGCAGGCGGGGAATAACTCACTTTGTGTGTTCGAGGTATATCGCGAATTATCATTGGAGTTCAGTATTACCACTCGGTTTAGGATCGAGGACGATTAAATCTCTGCTGTGGTAAATGTATCTTTCGTAAGACGTCGCGGATTGAATTCACAAGATGATCTACACGTCGTAAAAAGAAAAAAAAGAAAAAAATTATGCCACAAATGAAATTAAAAATACTTAAGTGGTTTCGCGAGAATACGGCTGAAAATTCACGGCTGAAGAAATTTAAATCCAAAATATTCCTCTGGTCGAAATGTAGGAGGAAATGGAAATAGTATCTGCGCGAAAGAAAATCCCCGTATAAAAGCAATTTTCTGGAGAAAAAGTCCAGTCGACGTTTTTTCAAATTGAATTCCATGCTAAAGGCAAGAACGCGATACGATAAACTCCGTGCTTGCGTTTAAAGCGTAAGCACCTTAAATCGCGTTTCTAACGTGACAAGATTTAATAAAAATATCATAACGCGTATAATACAGATTGAATTGAAATCTATGGGGGATCTCGTTCGTCGACGAGTTTATCCAAACTACTTTTATTTAACCTTTTGTAACTTTTAAACTGCAAAAAAAAAAGAAAAAACTGAAATTTCACAGTCAAGTGAAATTTTCACGCTAGTACTCAGGATAATGATCTTGACAATATATTGCCAGGTCATCGTTGCAATCAAAGGATAGTAATTTCTTTATTTCAAAAAAACCAAGTCTCAGACTTTATGAGAAATCGAGAAAATTAAGGAACTTTTAAATCTGAAACCTGGATCGTTGTCGAAAAATGTTCTTACATTGCAAGTCCCGGTGAGAACAGACAAATAAATATTCTTAAAGATGAAAGCCTCAAACAGAATATGGCTTGAACAGTAAAATATAAAAATACAAGTTTTCCTGTCGGAGGAGCAGATAATTTGTAAGTGTTCTCAGTATATTTGTAGAACATGAAATATGAAATATCTAGAATATATTATATACGAAGAGGAACGATAAAATAACACGATGTTGCACATCGAAATTATAACACGTATAAAATTTGAACGAACACAACAACGCCGGCGGGGTAAAGAACTTCTTAAAAGATCGATCGCCCGACTTGCTCGAGTAACGCGACCGAATGGAACTTTGATTTCACGCGTACCATCATATCGGAGAAAGCTTCTCCTCGCACGGCTGCAGAAATCGCGCGTTATTCTGATGGCATCGCCGAAAAGAGGGGGGAGGGGGAGAGTTGAAACAGATACGGAGACGCTTCCTTCCAGTAATGGAGCACTAACTCATTAAAATCTCCGTGATGAAATGGCATCACGGAGAATACGTTTCTAATATCCGGGAAATGTGTGCAGTCTACCAGACGCGACTTCCTCAATATTCTTGAGCGAATTTTTTGAGCGTTGGGAATACGCCGTCACGCGACACGGGGAAAACGGAGGGGAAAAATATTTCTTTCCAGACGTGTCTCACTTATTCGCTGTCGAGTGACAATTCATCGCTAATCGATAATCACTAACGAAAAAGGAAACGCATCGAGGAGACTATTATTTAAATTAACGTAGCTCGTCGAAATGAAACGCTATTACGGAGCTCGAAATCAAAAGTGGGAAAACGCTGTACAAGTTAGACACTCGCGCTGAACGAGAAAATGAAACAGAACTTAACAACTGTATAATTGTTGTCCGACGTTGATAAGTTGAATAATCAAAATGCATCGGTCACAAACTGAGACACATCCATGAAAACGGGAAACTTGAAAATTTCGTGACGAGAATTTCGATATCACCTAAACGAGAATTGTCGTCTGCAAAGAGCGAAACTCCAAGTTACGTTCATTAGAGACTGGTCGCGCGTATCTACGAACGTTTGACAGCAAACGGCAGAATGGCTGAATGTTGCCACGGCCCACGATAATAGAGTTTGATTCATTTTAGAACAGAAGCCTAATATACAGCGCATGACGATTGCTCCGATACGCGTGATCAAAGCGAGCCACGTTCATCGATTAAACGGCCCCTGATGCGTGAAAGCCAATTTGGCAATGCACGGCTTTCCTGAAATTAATCTTCAATCGTCCCGGATCGGCTCGAACGACCCGAGAGTTTCAGCCGGTGGTATATGCCGAGGTATTGTAAAAAATGGAGTATCGTAAGGTATCGTAATATATGGTGTATGGCAAAGTATCGTAAGGTATGCTATACGGTAAGGTACGGAGTCTGATAAAATATCGTAAGATATGGTATATAGTAAGGTATCGTAAGGTATACTGTATGGTTTAGGTTAGGTTAGATCTAGGTATTGTTGTGAGGTGGGGATAGCTCAGTCAGTAGAGCATCAGACTCTTAATCTGAGAGTCCAGAAGCGCCCCTGTTCGGGCGAAGAAAAGACATTGTCCTTTAGGACAACAGCACGGGAGAGCTCTGTGTGTATAAAAAGGTTCCAGAGCTTTCCCAACGTGCGGAGGGCGGCAATCATGGAGGTTTTAGTCAATAAAAATCCGACACTACCTGGGTCTTCCCTTAAAAGACTCAGGTGTCTTATGAAGATTTCCTGCACGTAAAAAAAAAAAAAAGGTTTAGGTATTGTAAGGTATGGTGTATGGTAAGGTATCGTAAGATATGCTGTATGGTAAGGTATGATATATAGTAAGATATGGTATTTGGTAAGGTATCGTAAGGTATGGTATATGCTAAGAGGGAGGGTTGCCGCCGGAAGAATGACCGTGCACCATAATAAACGAGACAAAGGCAACGACTTGCGAAAACTTCGACGCCACTGCTGCTCGGACTAATTGCTCGGCTAGCGAAGGGATAATTAAAAATAATTAACCGTTCTAACGTTCCCCCCGCAGCGACAATCAATTAAATAGGCCGCGTTTCACGCGCTATGTGCAACCACGTTGTTCTCCTCTTTTGTTTTTTTTTTTACTTCTCTATCCATCTGGCTCGGCTTTATCCCACTTCCGGCTATTGTGTCCGAGTAATTGGGAAACTTGACGACGAAATATCCGAGATTTAAGTCGTGTAACGACGACTGCCTCGATCATTTTATTATCTTTCAAATAAAGTATATTTCACCTTTTCGAGTGACTAAGAAGGATATTTCTATATATATGTAGAAATCTCTCGTGATTACAGACTCTCGTCGTAATTTATGCGGTGTGAAACCGAGATACGTTCGATGATATCGTGTTTTGTACGTCCACTGCGAATCGTATCGGATTCTACGAATTCGACGTCGGTGTTGAATTGCAGAAACGTAAAGCGTACTTACGCGTTGCAAGTCCCGTGGGAATCTATGGGAATGAAAATCGCGTCTTATGGATACTCAGCGACCTGTTTAAAGCTCGGTTCATACTTCGAAGTGTAGTGTTCGTTACTCTCGCAATCATATCAACGCACAACAGTCATTCGTGAAAAAATTAATTAATTGTCTCTGGTAAATTTCAATCCATAGATTCAGATGAATCAGTTGTTGATGGATCACGAGTTTGTGAATGGATCTTAAATCAAAAGCGACAACAACGGAAGAGAAAAGATTTTCTCTCGTTGTCAAAAACGAGACTGACCCCTGATTAAAAATCGAATGTCTATACAAAGCAACTATTTCGATACGTGTAAAGTAATATTTTCCAACAAATTTTCACGTTGTTAACCCTTTCGCTACGATAGCTTCGCCGAAGCGCCGCCAAAGGCCAAACAATGGGACGTGAAAAATGTACACACTGATCTAATCATTTCCTAAGTCCGTTTTGAGATGGAATCTTTTTTGAATTTCCTGGTACAACATTTTGAGGACGTGGAATGTTTTTTTAAACAAATTTTAATCTTTCAAACCTAGAAACTTAACCTAACCTAATTCAACTAAAAATCCAATCTAAAAGCTTCACTGACAGTTATACCTATAGCCGGTATTTTTTTAATTACGATAGATTAAGGAAAGATTTCTCATTACAATAATTTCTCGTCGTACAAATATTCCACTGTCGAACGGAAAGAAACAGAGAAAGCTCGTCTTGACGGCTCAAGTGTATTGCGTATTATATTTTTAACATTACTCCAAAAAATTGATGCCGTGTATATCCACAGCTCGTAAAGAAGGCGTTATAATTTAAATATTCCAGCCAGTCATCGGTAAACAATCGATCCACGAGTCTCGCAAGTAACGCCGCGGGATGACCGAAACGTGTCAAAGTAGTGAAACGTCGCTCGATTCGTGTCGCTCCGCCGGGACCGCGAGACGAAGACGGAAACCACGAAAGGAATAAACGCGGAGAAAGCAAGGAGAAAGCAGGAAGAAAGAGAGAGAGAGAGAGAGAAGGAGAGATCGAGAGACGAAGGCAAGAGAAGCGACGAGAAGAAACTCTTAACTCGGTTCCAAGTTCGACTCGAAAGGCTAGTTTCCGCCCTTCAGCGGCCATCGCTCTTTAAACGAGAGGTAGAAAGATCCACCCGTTCTCAACCAGCCACGTACATTTCTCGGATACGTACAAACCCAGTCTCGTACACGCCAGAAGGAAAACGCGAGTCTCGGCTGTTCCACACGCACGCGTTCCGAGTACGTGACATCTCACGCGACCTAACGCGGCCATCGTGCAATATACCGAGTCGATTTTCCCATTTACACGTGCATTTTCCATTTACGCACGTTGTAATCGTGCAACGCGCATCCCGCGGCGATTAACGAGCGTTAAACGATAAGAGGTTCTTTGAAAAATGTTCTCGACCGAGCAACAGGAGCGTTGAACGCGAGACGCGTGTGAAGTAGAATTCGAAGATGTTGAAAATTAATCTAGACTCTTTTGAGTTAATGTCCAAGAATTTAAATTGGCGAACAATTGCAATTTGAATTGTATTCCTTTAGAACGTTGATTATTTCAATATTTTTCTATTATAATTTCCTAATTTTCCTTGTGGTTCCTCGAAGTTTCGAGTTTTACGGACAGATTCTTGACCGAGAGATATAGAGCCACTTTGTTAGAGAAATAACGAGTGCAAGCAACGAGTTCGTACGAATCTTCTCCACGAGGTTAGACATTCTTTTAGAGGACTATCGCGTTCTCCGCGCGTTAGAGGTTGAATAACCATTAGCCACGATAGAAACAAATTCCGAGCGGATTCGTAAAGATCGCCGGCCGGCATAAATTGCGATCAATTTCGAGTATTGAGTACACGTCACAACTTGAAACCGCGCGAGCGTTTAAAACAACTTCGGTACATACTGTGCACGTATTTTATATATATATATATATATATATATATATATATATATATACACACATGTGCATAACATACATAGAATATGCAATATAACACAAGGGAACCATTTCATGCAGTCTCGAAGCGAGGCAAAATACGCTACGTCGGCACTCTTTCTCTCTCTCTCTCTCTTCCTCTCTTTGTGGAAAGAATTCACTTTGCATTTTTACAGTTTCGCCGGAGAAGAAGAAATCGACGCGAGATTACTCTTCGGAAGGGACGTAACCTTCAATGGCTGCAGCTTTTTTTTCGTCTACCCTTTATCCGACTTCACGAGAGAGGCTTCGTCCTCTCTCTCTGTCTCTCTCTCTTTCACCGCCATTTAAGGCACTCGTTTCATCAGGACGATTCAAATTTTAATTCAATTACAGCACGACGACAGCGACGCGTCTCCACCATTTTCTTTTTCCTCTCTCTCTCTCTCTCTCTCTCACTCGAGCGCGTGCACGTCTCCCGCCGTTACTTTTTCTTCCCTTATTTCACCCAACCGATTTCTTTTCTCTCCTTTTTTTCTTCCCTTTTCTCTCTCGCCACCAACCCCCGCCCAAATCTGAATTTAATTATGACCCTTCACGTAACCGCTTTTGCTCCTCCGCCCATCGAACCATGATTCGTGGCCTATCTCACTCTCGCATCTGCCGCCTCCGGAACGTTAAGACGCGTCCTTTCTTCTTTAGTCGCTCTTTCTCTCGCTCTGGCCCATTCGACGAGCCTCCTTTTTTCTCTCTCTCTCTCTCTCTCCATCCATGGAAGCAAGGAGCTCGATGATCGTAGACGATGGCGAAACGCCGAGGATGGAATACCTTAAATTTTAAAAGCCGTTTAACCCGCCTATTACTTTCCCATTTTTTTCTTATTTTTTTTTTTTTTAACCTCCGTTAAGGCTTCCAGCCCGGTCGAACGTTCTATAAACGAATTTCCGGATTATAATCGCGTCCCCTAAGTGGATTACGAACGTTCATAGGATTTTATATTTCTACGAACGTTGCCGAGGAGATGGAGATTAAACGATACGAACACTTCTGTCTATGCATACGTCGTGCAGAATTTTCGAAACATTTCCAAACGTCTCGAAATGATCGTGACGTTTCATTGACGCGTCGTCGTTTAAGATCATTTTCGTTGGATTGTTTCGAAACAGTACAGTTCTGAACAGTTCTGCAACTTATTATATCGGGAAAATTATTAACACAGTCAGTTTATCGCAAACTCGTATATATATATCACAATCGTAGATAACGTTGAACGAACTCTGCTCTTCAAAGACCGACGCAAAACTGTTTCTGACACTGACGATTGCCGGAGTATCGACTGAAAACTGCTGGGCCAACTAGTTCACGTACAGTTCGATGCAGAGGATCTAATTTACGATACGTTCAGCTGCCTTCGCTTTCTCTTCCTACAGATTCAATAGAGAAACAGTGGGGACCAATATCTCCGTGGTTATAGATAAGCTAACGCAAAATTCAATCACATATCGATCATAATTCTCAAGTTGCTGACTCTGACTACGTGATCATATACTACGAAAGTTAAATAAATATACTACGAGATTTAACGAGAGAGAAACTGTAACAATAACTATTTATTTTAATTATTATATAACAAGATCTCCATGACGTTTGCTTCGATTGATTCTTAACATATATTTCTCGCTATTTTTAGTTTCTTTTTTCTTTATTTGCAATCAACGCCGCTGTTGAACTCGTTTTTTTAAAAATACGCTGGCCGCAAGCCTACAATATGCAAAGAAAATGTATGAAACGATTCTCTGTCCAAAGTAAACGATTCTGAATAACTCGGGAGCAAATCTGAAAAGAAAAGAAAAAGTTCAATAAAACCTTGCTGCTTATTTGTGAAATTGAACCCTGAATGTGCATCTCACAAAGTTTTCAGTAAACGTACAGTTGCTAACGATCGAGTTATTCACCGATAACGAAAGCGATAATAAACGATTGTCTGCAACAAATGCAAATGCCAACGGAAAGTTTTGTCTATTCAGAGCTCGACGTAATTGAAATTTACCGTCGGAAGCACGTGCATCCAACTTCGCGTTAAGATATCCCGTTCGTTAATACCACAGTTCGTTAATACAATCGTGCGTAGGATCAAATGTAAATTGCTTATAAGAAAAAAGTGAACCGTCTGAAAGTTGAACAACTACGCCTTCGTTACATTCAGATAATTGAGGAGGAAATTTTAACCAAAGTAACACAGAGCGTACATGTCAATTCGCATTTTACATTTTTCCTTCCGCTAGAAACTTCACTTTTGCTCGCGATATATCGGCAGAGCCACAGAATTCACAATCCAAAGTCGCAGGGGGAGAACAGAAATTACTTGAAACTAAAAGCGCAGTCCAAGATCAATTTACATATCAATTCGTCTGCGTTTCACTTTTGCTCACGATCCAAAGACGCAATCTTGAAACGATGAAATAATCCTACGAATGAATATACCAATTCACTGGCTTTTTTCCTTACAAGAAACTTCACTTCTGCTCGGGATATATCAGCAGAGCTGTGCACAATTCGCAACAGAATACGTTCAAAGAGCACGACGATATCAAAAGCTCGACGTGAAGAGAAACGTAGAGAGAAACAAGTAGACGATAATCTGAAAGTTCTCTCTTTCTCTCTTAAATGTTAATGCTGTAGCCTGGGCATAACTCGAAGAAGCTTTCCGCTTTCCTATAATTGGCGTCGGATTGTTCGTCCAATTTGAATCGTCCCGATTGTCACGACGATCACGAGTTCACGTAGCTGTGTGCAACGCAATGTTACTGTCGTAACAGAGAGTAGAGTATAGTGCACGCACGCGACCGGCGAGCAGACAATATCGATTGATCGTTGAATAAATATTCTTATACAGAAATAATTACGGCGGGTTGCATTATGAAAAGACGGTAATAACGCATTCAGAATTGGTCGTCTGCACGATCTCCGATCTTCATTAATTCTCTTCTCTCCATTGGCCGGTTCTCCTTCGTTTCGCTATCTTATTCCCCGGTCTCGATTATCCTTTAGAAAAACATTCGCATCGACGAGTCTTTCTTCCGATCGATTCATTTCCCCCTCCCCCCTCCGTCCTCCCACGCTACTCTGTTAGCCGGAGTATCTTTCTCGCATTCGCTCCAACCTTCTCCGGTATTCTCATTACTTCGGCGTCGATTCCCTTCCGCCGAGGTGTCCCGCCCGATACTAACGACAATTAAACTAATGCCAATTAAACAAACCGACAACCGTTAATTGATGGTTTACAACCTCGCATCAGGCCGCGCCGATTCCCACAAGTTTTGCAACGTCACGCTGCTAATTGGTTAGCACTAAGGGCGGATTATATGCCGCGCGATCCTTGTGATTCTCGTTAGTTAGGTTAGGCTCTGCCGATCAATACCGACGATTCCAATGTTCCGGGTAAATAAATTTGGATTTTTCCACTACGTTTTGCCGTATGCTATCTGAACTTGTGATTGCTTTTTCTTTGAAATTTTAACCACCTGTATCTCTAATTTTACCAGCTTAATGTGAAGCTCAAGTCGTAAAAAAAGGGGGAACGTTGCAATCCGCATTGCGAGGCACGCTCTTTTTGATTAAAGAATCTTTGAACACTGAATTCTACCTTTTTTTCTCCCTTTTCAATACTAAAATTCTTTCCTCGACGAAGGAATCCCCCAATTTGCAAAAAAAAAAAAAAAAAAAGACAGACAGTTCAGAAAATATTACACAGCTCAATACAGACATACAGACTGAACATAAGTCCTTGGCATAACCTAAAGGATAAAGAATCGATCTCTAAAGTTAATGCCAATAACTTTCTAAGAAAACAGGGTCTAACCGATGTAACAAATCGTAAGATTTAGTTTCGAGTCGCTAATAACTCTAACAAACAAGCGGTTGACGCGACACATCAAATAACGAATCTATGAAAGAAGAAAAATACTGAAATATTTCCATAGAGACAATAAATTTTGCAGCTGGCAATATCTTACACGGCACAGAATGCCATTACGCGCGGACAATCGACTGAAAATTGCAACGCAACAGCCACCACCACCCTGCGACATCTATTTGACTTTCATCCCCCTTAAATCTCGTCTGAAAACTCGCCGTTTCGGAAAATAGCCGGTTTCCCGTCGGCTAAACGCAATCGAAGACGGCAAAGCAACGAAATGGCAATGGGAAACGATAACAGGCTCCGATCAATCTGGCGGGCGAGCAAGGAAAGGAGGGAGGAGGGCTATGAAAATCTGTAGAAGTCGAATCCATTCGGGCAGCGCGGTGCTCCGGCATTTGACACAGCGGTGCAGCCGTATTCTAATTAAACGGTACAACGGACCTGATCTCGGGATGGAATCCCAAGATCGGCATCGATTACCCAGCCAATTTGCGACCAACCACTCACCCTCACCCTCACCCTCACCCTCTCCTCCTGTACTTCTCTCTGCTCGTCTCTCCTCCACCTTCTCTCGCGGCAGCCACCCACCTTCTCGCTGTTCACGGTCTTCGGTTCTTCGAACCCGTTTCGAGCAGTTTCCTCCGAGGAAATCCCATAAATGTGCACGGCGCTACGCGTCAAAGGACACGCGGAAACTAATTTCGAAATGAGACACGAGGCTTTCCCTCGTACATACGGGGTGTCCCGGTGATTCTACGACCGAGTGATTCCACGTCGAAAACTGAAATCGACGAGAGTGAATGAAAAACAGATGTCAAGTTTTCAAGTAGCTCGAGTTTGAAAATTTGAAAATCGAGTATAAATTGAATTTAGTTGAATTTCAGACGTGAAAAGAACGATTAACAGAGGGTTATTTTTATGAAAATAGATGGAAAACGTAGGATCAAATTTTGTTTTTGTAAAATGCCTCTCACTTTCGAGAGGATCGAGTTTGAGAATTTACCAAGTACGCCAAGCGTATCAAGGCAATTTTTAACGAGACACGTTCAAAGGCCTATTTTCCTGAAAATGACGCCTTAAATGCTCTTCACTTATTGCTGCGCGTCTTGATAAATTTTCAAGCTCGACTTACTCGAAAACAAAGGCTTTAATGAACCAATTTTTGATCTTTCTTTCCGATTCGTTAGAATCATCTTCTTCTCACTACCATCAATACTGCGACACCCTATATATGTACGTCGACATACAATCTCGTTCAAAAATCTTTCGTTTTCAATATTCCGTAAATTTTTAAACGTGCGCGACATTCTATAATACATATGTATTTTATGATGTAACCGTTAATATATCATAATTATCAGGTATCATTTCGTTTTTCCAATTTTGAACAAAGTATAGTACCTGTTCCAAGACGTTTGAGGTCCAATTGAACACCTGTATATCAATGTATTACGCAAAGCATTTTGAAATTTCATTAGCACAGTAACAAAATGAATATATTGACGGAAAGTATTCGGTCATCGAGTGCCCGAATATTTTCGTGAACTACTTAACGTGTTATTCCTAGAAAATCATTTACGAAACGTTCCGTAGAAAAGAGTACGTAACGCGTGTCAGGTTACACATGTCAAGAAGCGAAACGAATCGGGTTTTTCTTGTCACGAACTTTATACCCTGTAGTAACGTTGCGAAAATATTACAACGAATTAGTCGAAAAGTTCAGAGTCATTCTGCAACGAAAAGAACTGCGTCTAAATACTCTGAAATAATCATCGCACTTCACATTTCAATATACGTGCAGAAAAATCTCGATAAAAGGCGAGTTCAGTAGATCAACCCTTGCGTGGTCAGCCCACGCGCTGCGGTCTTTCAAATTCACAACCGCGCAACTTTGACAATTGAAACTTTCGAATAGATTTCCACTACTATTTGAAGAGATCCGATATTTAAAAAAAAAAACTATTAGATGTTAGGAGAAATTAATCAGGCACGGAGACAGGTGCAAATGATATCTAAATATTGAATAAATTTCGCAAAAAAACGTAATCACAGTTGGCGCATCTCCGACTCTCTCATTCCAAACGCGAACGCGAAAGTGTTTTCACCTCGCAAGTAATATCGTGAACACCGTCAATGTTCGGGTGAGGAGGGGGGGGGGTTCCTGACGCAATTCACGCGATGGCGGAGTTAAGTGGTCGCCAAGCCTTAAAGCGGTCGTCGGTGAAAATTTCCGCCGGGTTCTTCTCCGTCGTTGCCTTAATAGTTCATTTGTCGTCACACGAGCTCCAACAACCGCGTGTTACCGAGGGGTGGTAGTAGAGGAAAAGCCAACGAATAAAAGAATAAAAGGGCGAGGGGCGGGGAGGAGAGGAGGTAGGAGGGCGAGGGAGACAGAGACTCGGGAACCACTGTTTATGTCAATTTCGTGCCTCACGGTGCATCACAAAGGAAATAAAAGGGAACAATTGCACCGTCGCCAAGTGCAATTTGCGCCTAGATATTATAAAAAGGTAGAGCGGCCGGAGAGGGAGACAGAGAGAGAGAGTGTGAGGTGTTGGCGGGAGAGAAAGGAAAAGAAAAGCGTAGAAGAAACGGCGAAAGAGCGAGAGGACAGACAGAAAAGAGGACTAATGGCGAGAGGGACAAAATGGTCGGAAGAATGCGGAGGAAAGAGGTAACTAGTACAAAACAAACGACGTACCGTTCTACGTACAACGGCTGCATTGATATATTATACGGCGTGCGGGGGCAGAGGGGATCGTACTCGGCGCAGAGATCCCGCGTGTGTGCTACGTCGCGGCCGCTTTCGCTGCGCTTTTAGAATTCGATTATTGGACTACCGGTAAATCAACCGTGGAAATAAATTTAAATTACGAGCGTTTCCTTTTTTTTTCTTCTTCTTCTTTTTTGACTTTCCTCCTTTCTTCCCGTGCTCGCAGAAATACAGATTTCTTTCCTGTAAAAAGCGCCGGTGGCAAAGGATCGCAGGCCGTGTGTATTAAAAGAGATAAATTCAGCGTAACGAAGGCGTTATACGTTCGGCTGCTTTTTCTGCTCGATTGTAAACTCGAGAAACGAGAAATCGGTATTTTAGAAATTAATCGTTCAAAGGATTATACGTTTATCGGTGATGTATTTGATACAAGGCGGTTTCTGTTTTTTCTTTTTTTCTTCCTTTCTGAATTGGTTTCCGAATTGGAAAATAATAGCGTAGAACATATATACGTAAAGCTTATCTATTTAAGAAATATCAGATTAGTATTTCGCTACATTGTCCAAAAATTTTACCATAAACATTGGAAATTACTATCGACGTCTGTGACAGTAATTTTGAATTACTGTCTCGAACAGTTTGAAGAAATAATTCCAAACAGACGACGGTATAAATGATACAAATCCTTTAATTGCTTTCCGATAGATTCGACTAATCAAATTTTTAAAACATTGAATTTAATCAAAGGAAACCAATCTATCAAAGGAATGAATCCCCCCGTTCGGGAATTACCGTGTCCGACACACAATGAAATTTATACGAATTCCTATGATTTCTCGATGGATAATGAGCTAATAATTACCTTTAATTAATATTGCCTCGCGCCGCGTTAACGCTGTATTTGTTGTAAAATTGTTCAAAGGTCTCTTTGACGCGATCGCGTTCGACTTCACAATCGCGAACCGCTTCAAGAACGAATTAAATTGATTAAGCGGGAGAATCAGTTTTGAAAAAGAGAGAGAGAGAGAGCGGCAACTTGTAATGGAAGTTTCTTCCGAAGTAAGACACTCATTATTTACCTAATTGGGTCGACGCTATGAACTGCGACTACCTAGAGTTTTACTGCGAGAAGATAATTCGAAGATGCGGAAATACTTCCCTCCGAAGCTATTTCCGAGAAATAATAGCAATTACCAAAGTTTATCAATTTTTCCAAGAAATCGACTTATTAAAATCCCGTCCCAATTAGCGAGTTGAAATTCGCCGCTGAACGTTTAGTTCGAGCACTTGTGCAAAGCTGTTAATAAATTGGACGTATTATCAGGCAATCTGTGCAGTGTTTCATCCTTCAATTATTTCGTATTTACAAACTTCTCGGAATATTATTCATGCATTGAACATGCTTCTTCGTGCTGAACAGATTTAGCTTTAGATCCAAGAGAATCGAGCTTCTTACAGGTGAAACTAACCAATTCCACCTTGTTAACAAATTTCGTTCGTTGAGAAAAGTTCGAACGATGGCAGGAAAGTGTCAGTAACGTTCGAGCGTGACGTTAATCGTAACATCGATTTAAATAAAAGAAGCATAGCAGAAATTACTAAAAAACGACGAAAGCCCTAAATTTCACTTTGCTTTTACGAAGCTGGCAAGTCCAATGTTCAGCTCTGTCCTACATACACGCCGCGAAACTGCCCGAAGCCGCGAAACGAGAGCCAACGTTTTCAAGGCTCGAAAACACATCGGTGTTTCTCATCATCAGATAAAGGGACAACGTTCAGATCAAAACGCGCGCGCGCGTCACTGACGACGATCAACAGAGGGAAACGTTCACGTATCCATCACGTGGTGCCCGAGGTGCCAGTTTTACTTAGAAAACTCGCGGCTCCCGCGGTTAGGGTCTTTTCCCCCTTATTGTTAGTCCCTTAATTCGCTTCTCTCGAGAGAACGTGACCCGAAATGGGACTGACATGAATATCTTGCGAATTATTTCTTGTACGATCGCTTCTCTACCTTCAAAAAAAGACAGACAGAGAGAGAGAGAGAGAGAGGAGTAAAAGCGAACGAAAAGGACAGATAAATGGTAATAGAAGGAGCAAGACGGAGATACAAGCGACTAACGCGACGGACAGAGAGAAAAAGCGTCAAGACAACAGCCTTAATAGCCAGTACAATGGGCGGATCTTCGAGTCTTTTACGTCGCACTTGACGAAACAATAGTCGAACGAGTAGAACGCGGGCGATAGACCGACGCTGCTGGAGGGTGTCGAGGGTGTCGAGGATGCCGAAGAGGGGCTGCTACCACCGGTAGACGACTCGGAATCCGTAGCCCCGGGTCGGGTTTTAACAACGTGCTCGGACATAGTAGTTGCATCCCTCTGCCTCCGATGTGCGCGCTCTCTTTCGCCGTAATACTGTCCCTCCCCCCTCTCTCTATCACTCTCTTTCTCTTCCCTTCTCCCATTTCATCACCTCTTTCTTCCTCCTCTGTTCTACTTGGCCTAGCTCCATCCGTCTCTCGCGCTCGGGCCTTCGTTTCGTTTCGTTTTCGTGCATGCTGCAACCCTGGGACGCGCGTCAACCTCTGCCTTCCTTCCTTCAACGTACACATGCACACACACACACACACATACACATCGAGTTCTCTTCTTCTCTCTTTCTACCTTTTCCTTCTCTGTTCCCTCCTTCTCTCTTTCTTCGTCAGCTCCTCTCTGTCTTCGTTCCTGTTGCTCCTTTGCCCCCGTCGAGTGCCTCTACCCCTTTTCCGCCATTCTCTCTCTACTCTCAGGCGGCTAGGGTTTCCTTCTCTCTTCGTCTTGCACTCGGTACTCCCTCCGTCTACCTCCGTCTACCTCCGTCACACGGAGAGCTTTCGGCTCTCTGTTCTTTCTCATCGTCTCACCAACCCCTCTCCAACTCGTCGTCGTTCCTCTCTCGCGCCGCCGCTCTCTCCGTCATTCACGCCGTCCCTGTCCAACCAAGGACGACCAGTTACCTCAGCTCCCGTATGTCTCCGTCGTTCCTTTCATACGGCTCGAGCTTGTGCCTGCAAGCTCCCTCGTCGCTTAACGTCAAAACTTTCGTGTCCCTC
Source organism: Tetragonula carbonaria (assembly GCA_032399595.1). Lineage (NCBI taxonomy): Eukaryota > Metazoa > Arthropoda > Insecta > Hymenoptera > Apidae > Tetragonula > Tetragonula carbonaria. Next base: position 12,773,573 of record JAUCRC010000002.1, read on the forward strand.
GTCGCCGCTCCGTTCTCTCAGCCAATGAACACATCCTTCCGCCTGTACACTGGGTGTCCAGCTTTATCACCAGCGATCCCATCCTTCGTGAAAACAACCTGTCGCCCTCCCCTCTCCCCCTCGGATCCCTGCCCTAGCCCTGTTTGCTGCTCTATGGCGGTCATCTCCAAGATGCTCGACATGGCGATTTAAGTTTCCGGATTGTTCGCATTGACGCTCCGTATTAACTCCTCGGAGAAACTCCTTGGAACGAGTGTTTTGACAAATAGTTGACTCTTTAGCCCCGCCGAGATTTTTTCTCGCATCAGCGCGGAAAGTGTATCTTCGACCTTTCAAAAGGACAAATGTTAAGCTGCGAAAGTATAGTGAATAAAGGAAACGATTGCAATAACTTGTATTATATTATTAAAATATACTTCTCACTTTGCATCCCATTCACAATGAAATTTGAAATTTCAAATCGCTGCGATCTTCAATGGCTCGATAGAACGTTCCAAGTTAGAACACGCAGAATTTTAAAATTCGTCTGTCATTTTGCACTGATTCCTAAGTCCGTTGACGAGTCATTTCAACGCGTTATATCGTATTGAAAGTACGGTTGTATCGCGCCTGTATTAGAAAAGCTTAAATTCAAAGTAATTCGTCTTTATTTAGTTTGATTCTGTTTTAAAGAAGTTTTTGATTTATAACTCATGGCTAATAGGTTACGAAAGTTGCTCGTTTTGGGTCGAGAGGTCACAGACCGAATTTTTTTTCTCCTTTGCTGATCGATGACTTGAAATTTCCAAGATTAACCGTGTAATTGATAATCGATCGATAAAATCGTAAATGGAAAATGCCAAGGAGGACATTGCCAACGTTATTTTATCTTGAGTAGTTATTTGTATATCACACGTTTCTTTTGAGGTGTCGTGTGTTCCAATCTTCAGTTCAAACGACTCAAATTTCAATTTTTCTGATTTAACTTTGCCAAACTTTGTAAAAAATATTTATGTTTCCCTGTTCGAAGAACGTCGATCCTTTTTCTAATTTTTATTAGCAGTGCCATTGATCGAATGAAAGTTCTCATTTTCTCAGTTCGTTACGTCGAAGATCGATCGCGACGAATGTTTTACGCTTCAAGCTGCAGATTGACACTAACGATAAGATAAAAAAAACGTACTTCTTCACTTGTAAAATATTTTACACACAAGAGAAATTAATTCTTTCGCGTTTCACGATAGAACTTGAAAAAAAGAAAAGAAATCGCGCAATTATCTTTAACACTTTACTGACCGTGTATTAGCGGTGAATAGTTAGCCGATTAATAGGCTACCGGTCGGTAAAGTGTTAACAATTTTCCCAGAAAAAAAAAACATTTGCGGAAAATGTATGATGTCGAGCGCGCCAGAATTGAAATGCTTGACTCGCTCGCTGCATCGTTTCCACGGACAGAAAATTCTACAAATACCGTTTATTAAATTCCTAATAACAGGGAATTAATTAGGTCAAATTTCATTAATATACGCTGCGAGATACTCTGTCTTTTCGATGCAATCTGTCCGCGCATTAGGAAACGAAGCAGCTCTGTCTAATGAAATTACCAATTTGGTTGGCCAAAAGATAATTACGTTTCTAACGGATGGACATATATGCATATCTTGAAATAATTAACTTCGTTTAAAACTGCAAATTCATTGTGCAATCTGATACTTGACTGTTCAAGCTTGTTTTAGAAAAAGAAAAACGCACGATTTCGTGGAAAATCAAAAAGAGATATTTTCGTCATATCTTGCTGTACTATTTTCAGTAAGGGGGGGGGGGGGGGAAATGCTGTGCAAATTCGTAGAAAATTATCTGACATGCCTTCGAACTATGATAGTATCAGAATCGGTGTGCTAAATTTCAAATCGTTCTTCGAAACTTTTTTCCATCGAAAAGGATACGAACTTTTTCAAGTTGCCTGAAAAGACGTAATCGAACAAAATGCTCGATATATCTATTTCCGTTTCTCATGAAAAATTTCGCCTCTAACTTGCACATCCGAGGAAAGATACGCAAGGTTTTTGGCCGACCTGATGAAAATAGAATGTGAAATTCATTCCGTGTAGACGACGAAATCAGAGACAGCTCGAAGCGGGGAATTTCGTTTCGCTAGATTTTCCACGGGGGATCGTGGCTCGTGGCTCGTGGCTCGGTTTAAAAATTTTCGCGACTACGTATGCATAAACAACGAGAGAAGCCGGGAGAGGAACTTTGTAAAAACTGTATGAATATAATATGGCCGGCGCATCTCTCCTCTGTTCCGAGAAGAAACTGCAGCCATCCCAGCTTCTTGCAACTTCCGCGGCAGCCTCGTTTCAGGAAGCACCGAGGAAAACAGGAAAAGTGGAGAGAGCTGGAGGGAAGGATGGAAAACCGAGCCCGGGCCGAGTGTATTTTAATAAAGTCGTTAAAACTCCGACGCTGGAATCCCTGGCAAATAACTGCGTAAGAATTGAAGAATTGAAACGCTACGTGTATCTCTCTGACTCGCGTTTCCTCCCTTTGTTTCTTCCATTTCTCTCCTGATGTTTTTTGTTTTCCCTTTTCTTCTTTCTTTTTTTTTCTTTTTTTGTTGAACAAAGAGACAAGACTCCTCTGCGCCGCGAGGAGAGGCTTCTCGGCACAGAGAGAACGGATTCGAGTCGAGACTCGTTTGGATAAAAGAGTAAAAACTGTAGAAGAAGAAGAAGAAGAAGAAGAGAATGGGAAGAAGATGGAGTTCTCCCGGAGAGAATAAATAATATATCCCGAGGTGGTTGCTCGAACCACCAGGCTGCGTGCACGTAAGTCGCAAAAGTTCCTCAAAGATGCAACGACTGCAAAATGTTCACTCCACCCTTTCTTTTTTTTTTCCTCCCCTGGTCGCGCGCTGATACTCGCACGCGCCGCCCTTCGTCTTCATCGCCGGAGCCCCTCTTGCGGCTCGTTCAAGAAACCTCAAGATGACAACCGGTAACGAGAAAGACGCCGGAGCGCAATATGCGCGTCATGAGGCGCGATAAATTTTCAGCAAAGCGTGTCACAAAGGGAAGGAATTGTCGGGGAACGAGTAACGAGCATGCTCGTCGAACCAACGTGCTCAAAGAAACAACCGAGGACTGAATTTCGAGGACGAAACGCGCCTCACGACGTGGTTAAGCTCGTACGTGGAATCGTTTTTAGTTTCGGCTGGTTTGCCTTTGTTAGCTGCTTTTATGTTGGATTAGCGGAGGATAAATAAACAAACTGTTTGCTGCAAGACAAATATCCGGCTTGCGGGGAGAATAGGTGATATTTTTTGTTTTGTTTCTTTCCGTTCTTTTTTCGAGAGATGAGCAAAAGGAATGATACTCGTGCAGAGATTCGTATTTATCTGGAGGATTTCGCTGTGGGTTTTCGCTTTGAAAGATTTTCACGAGTACATATACGTTTTGGGAGTTTCGAATCGGTATGGATTTCTTTTTCGGAGCACAGTTTAACTTTAGGTGTGTTTAACCTTTTCGGCTATTAACGATGATGATTTACTTATGTAATGTATTCACACGTGTAAAAGCTTATCGTATTGCAATCAATTCTCACGAATCACTGTACGCTTACGTAACGCTAAAATGTATACGACAGCAATATTGTAATAGATTGCGAATATTTAATGATATTGAGACGTGTGAAAATATTTTTCAGAATATTCGTTGGAATCAAGTTATGATGTTCCTTCTCTCTAAAACGTTTCTATTTAATCTACTTTGATTCGATTAATCAAATGTGATGAAAATTCTTCTAGAAAGGTCTGCAAGTACACTGAATTGCAACTGCTAGAAAAAAACTGAGAAAAAAACTGACTCTGTTCTGCCACCCGACGAGTTCTAGTCAGAAGTGAGAACGCACAAATTCTTACAATTCCACAAAACTAACAGCTCGAAGCTTCGAAAGGAATATTTCGAATCGTTGCGACTTCAATCTCGACTTATGGAGCTTTTGCTTCATTCTTGCCCGGCTACGTACTATGTATCAATGATAGTCACAATGAACGACCATTAGTGTTCAAGAATCGCGCGTGCTGTTCGAAAGGGATTATATATCGTGGCAAGGATGCTGAAGCTTTAATCTCTATCGTACGTGAAATCGTAAATTATTCGATCGCCCGTTTAAATTGCGCGCGCAACCTTAGCGCTGTAGCGATTTATCAATATTCTGCAACAAGCAAACGGTATCATTACCGGTGCACGTTATTTTCGTTTAACAAGAAACTGGAGAAGAAATCAGAGAAAAATGGAAGTTGATACAATTCATTGTGTTTAAACATTCGTACGCGTGAATTCAGTTGTTCGAGACTATATGATAATTGAAATCACTGGAATCTATAAACTGGATATCGCCATTATTGTAGGTAAAAATAATACAAATACGTTTATAACTTACGTGGCTTAAAACAAATATAGATAAAATATATTGATTTGGAAATTGACAGCTACTGAAAAGATCCAATACGACGATGACAAGAGACATTCTCTCTCATCTCTCACTAAATTCTATCGCAACTCGCTACTCGCTATAATATTCTCCAGAGCTATAACACTATATACTCACAGCTATATAATTTCTATATAATTTCCTCACTATTCGCGTCTCGTTACTCTCTCCTTGATTCCCTCACGATATGCATCCTCGAAACTTTCGTCCTTCGCACACTCACGCAACTATGTATGTCTTATTCCCTGTGTCCGAAAATATGGTATACATTTTAATATTTTTTTTGTCCGAAAATATGGTATACATTTGCGAAAAAAATCGAATAAAACTAAAATTAAATATAAAAAAAATATTAAATTCATTTTATTATCACAATATAACTAAATACAAATAATTTTAGTGTAATCCAAATTTAAAGTGAGATTTAGCCTTGTTGAACGCTTCTTCTGAACATATATATACTTTTCAGCTAATCGACCCTCACGACGAAGTTTTACCTTATTTATATGAGGTATTTTATAGGAATTTCCCCCTCCTGTCAACATAATTGATTCCATACACGTTTGTAATGTTATCGAAACGTTATAAAGAGTATTTCTCTCTAATTTGTTAAATTCATTATAAACTTTATTAATAGCACTGTGTTCTAAATTTTCTTTGCTCTTCATATACTGTAATAGCTGTTGCGAGATACCATGACGTTCATTAGTGGATTGCTTCGATTTGCCATCTCTTCTTTGTAAATTCACGTTATTTGCGTTGAAATTTTCCATTTTGAAATTACAGCGGTGACTATTTTATTTTTCTTAAAAAAAAAAAAAAAAAAAACTAATTTTTGGCCTTCGAATTCCAACTTAACTCGAAGGCAACAGCCTTTGTCAAATATGTTAGGTTATTTATTTAGCTATCAATGCAAACAATACCAGTACAATGAGTACTGCCAGTTGCTTTCGAAACTCGATACGATAATCTAAGATTTTCTTTCAAATGTATACAATATTTTCCGACAGAGGGAGTAATATATTTTAATTCTTAAAACTTGGACGACCAGACAAACAGTCTCAAGTCTGGTTTTTTTCACTATGACAATCACATCGGATACGCAGCAGACGACAATTGCCTCGCTCTTGGACCACGCAGGAAAATGGTTTCAAGCAATTTCACAGGTTTCCCCACGTTATTATCGGGACTTGAACGCACCGGATTTCTGAAACGATCGAGACCAAGAGATCGATGAAATTTCTGCTGCGTCTACATCGTCGAAATTCAAATACACCTGTTCCTCCATTTACGCGTCATTTTTTTTCACGCGATATCAGTTTTACACGATCGGAAAATACACATTGTAGACATTGATCGAAACATTGTTCGGCAAAAGCCATCGAATCTCAACAAGATTTAAAGAAATTGTTGCAGCGAAATTTATGAAAACCTGATGAAACTAACGAAAAGACTGAGTTGTTTGTGAACGAACACATGGTCTGAAAAAAAATTAACATTAGCGAAATGAAAATTTGGAAGTCGAATTTCCAAATATTTCCAGCGTGGAGGATGACGGATTTGCGCGAATTAAAAAGAAAAGGTTGATTATTTTGAATTACAGTAGCGACAGTGACATCGAATAAAATACTTTTACTTTCTGAAATCGTCATAATTATTATTATTTCTTCTTTTTTATTAACCTATGTGAAATAAACATGCATTTCTACAACTTATACCAGCCTTTCTTTCCAGAATATTCTGTTCTCCTTTGTACCGATAGACTTTATTTATACGATTTTCATTCGCGCAAAACGGATACTCGGGTGTATTTAAATCGAGAGATTAGTAGAACACCCACGACGGGACAATGGAACTCTATGCTTTAGGCCTCTAAGATCCTTTAAACTCCCATAACCACGATTAGGCTTCGAAAATCGTTGGAATTAGTACAGCGAATCCTTAAAATCGTTGGAACGTTTCACGTCAGACCTCCGAGATCCGTTGGTATCGACGCGTTGGAACTTCGATCCACGTTGTTGAAATCGATTCTACGTTGGAACTTGGCCAGATAGACTAACAATAAGTGTGTAGACGACTTTGAGATTATAACGTATTGGTTCCTGTGTTCCAGGTGTTTGCGTTCCAAGGATGTCACGATGTCCTGATGCATGGATTCTAACAACGTTCAGGCTGTATTGTACGAGTTCCAACATCCATCGCGTGTCTCCGAGTATTCGCTCCAACAACTTTGAGACAGGTACTAGCGTATGGATTCCAACTCCTAGGTGGATCCCATAGTTGTACGAATTTCAACAAGTACATTTCGGCGTAGTAGTTCGTCGTGCTCTCGAAAAAGATTACGCGCGATCTTCAGCTGGAAATCCGCTTGCAACGCAATTTTCGTTACGCGTTGAAATCCGATCGCGAGTCTGTTCAGTTTTCGGCGAACGGAAACGAGAACGCACTCGGAGCGTTGGGGTGAAATTAAAAACTCTGGGCAAATTAATAACGCCGCGGTTTTTAATCGAGAGAAAAAGGGCTCCTCCTGTTTTCTTTTAATTAACGCGGAAACCGAATAAAATTAAAAGCGGGAACGACATCGAATATATTACAAAACTTTGCAGCGCCGTCGTTTAAAATTAATAGTCGTGTCGCGCGACAATTTCCAAGCGAGAAGACGGCCGCGCTCGCTCGCGTAATACACGCGAAATACACGACACGGCCAAAAGTCTTCGAAAGCTCCGCCGCGTGTGCAACAATCACCAAGCATAACACTCGCGGCCTTTTATTCCGTCCAAGCACCTATACACCACCCCCGACATCCAACGCCACCGCGCCAGCGATCGAGAGATGGCGAGAGCAACGAGAGAACAGCCGCGACAAAGCGGAACAAAAATTACGCTAGAGTTGCTCTTCACAACGCTCTGAAGAAACCGTACACAACACAAGTATGAGAGAAACTCGGCAAAAAAAAGAAGAAAAAAAGAAAGAAGGAAAAAGAAACAGCGTACTTTACACGCCACCAGCATTCTACTCGGAGAATACTTCTCGAAGCAGAGACCAGAAACCAACCCTCCTCCCCCCTTATCGTGATCATCTATCTATCTGTTCGCGTTCCTCGAGTCGAAGTCGTCCAGAGCCAACCTCGAGACGCAACTCCGTTATACTCTGGAAGGAGAACTTTTTCTTTCTCTTCTTCTTTTTGTTTCTTTCTTTTTTCCTCGTTTTTTCCTTTTTCTTTCTCGGGCAAGACAATAGCGAGACGAACGAGAAAGGTAAGAAGAATAAGAGGGAAGCAAGGGGAAGAGAAAAACGGACAAAAGTGTAACGCATGGCGAGCATCTACGAAACGCTGGATGCGTGCGCTGGCCGCGCACCGTACGTCCTCCCTTTCATTCTTTGTGGCACCTGCAGCTAGCTACCCTTTCCCAACCCCTACACGACACGGCCGAGCGAGACGAAGCGAGACGGCGGAAAGCTCGGCTCGACGCGAGAAGGACCGCGGTAGTCCGCGAGGGAGAGGGGCTGGACGCATGCGCGCGAGTACTCGCGGGGGTTCCCCGGCACGATCAGTCGTGGCCGGCGGTGCCGGAGGCCAAAGACTTTCGCGAGGGTGGACGCGCCGCGTTTTCTGCCGGACCTCTTTCGCTCTATCTACACCTATCTGTCCCCTCCTCTCTCTCTCTCTCTCCTCTTCTCCAGCCGCCGATTTACGCCGCGACTGCTCTGGTCCGCGCCACACGTATGACCCTGCACCGCCACCGCGTGCACTTTCGCGGTCGGCTGCACCACCATCGACGTCGTCGACCACGACACCGATCGCCGTGTCACATCGCCGTAGCTGCTCCTACACTTCCGTGGCGTTTCGCCGTCGTCGCTGATCCTCGCTGCCTCGTCGTCGCGTGCTACTCCGCGCGTACGTGGAGTTCGCGGCCGATCGACGACCGGAGCAGAAGCAACCGACGCGATCTGTGACCGACTCCAACTTGTCCACGACCGCGACCACGACCACGACCACGTTTCACCGCGATCAACGACCGGCACTGGTGTGACGTTCGAGGACCGCCGACCAAGTGCTACTACACCGAATCCGAGTCCGAGTCGCTTGCGCCAAGAGAGAACTTTTCAACTGGGACTGAGAGCAGACAGGATCCGAATAATGCTGGTCAGCTGCTTGATCATCGTCGGTAAGTCCTCTGCGATCACCAGCGATCTCTGTTCTACCGCCTGTGTCTTGACTTTTCGAGTCGATTATTGTTATCTTGAAATTTAGGATCAAGCAAACTTTCGTTTGGTCTCTTTCGTGGATCGAGGCCACGATTCGCGGAAAAAGGCGCGATCGAAGCGTGTACGCGACAGTCGCGGATGCACTCGTGTCCGTCACACGTTCTCTCGCGATATACACATACACACACACACACACACCGTTTTCGCTGCGTGTCGGATGTGATGATCGATAGAAAATCTGTCAGA